>CM060926.1:39892233-42860983 GCA_030737875.1 Allium sativum
GTCGTTAGGTTCGTATTGAAGAATTATTATAGGGTTGCAATGTTTCAAGTTGATTTGATTTATCTGGTGATTGTGAAAAATAAAATGCGTGTTTATTTCTGGTTATATAAAGGTAATTTTTCCATATGACCTCGGATTTTGATGAAACTTGTCCCATTGGATCCGGAATATCTTTTACACCAAGATTAGCCTTTTTATCAGTAAACAGAAACCGTTGGTGGTAAATGGTACACCCTAAAATAACGCACATGCCTTCTGCCTGGATTAAACATCACGCCCCATCAAACAGGCCAAATCTCGATTCTGAAACCACCCTATATTTTTCCGAAGCTCAACTCTGTAACAAGCGCATGCTAGGGTACTTTTCACTTTCTTTTCAAATCCGGAAGCCATCCCTTTTCAAATCATGAAGCCACTAATTTACGACTTTCTTTCTGAGTGCCTACACATTGAAAAGACAAATCAAAACAGCTATATTTTTCCAATTATCCAACTATTCGGTTGCGTGCTTGCCAAACCATAAATTCATGAGGAGCAAGAAACCCAGTTCCGTGCAAGCCAAGGTGCTTGAATCTATAAATACCCGTATCTTCGCTCGACCCTCATTACAGTACGCAAGCAATAAATCTCCCTCACAATATTTTTGCAGTAAACCATAAACGAATATGGGTGTAAGGAAAACATTGGGCTAGTGGAAGCTTGAACTGGAAGGTTTCAGCGTCCGGAGCAGAGTGGGAGATCAGAGTGGATTCAGGCAGGGGTCGGGAGAGCGTCAACGGTCGCGGGGTGTGTGACAGATCGGAGCTGGGGATGTTGATGGTAGATCGTTCATGGGTGAGGCAGTGCATTCAAGGTTGCTGGGTGGTGAAGGTCGTTGAGAAGGTGACTGGAAAGGGACTGCATGTGATGGGGATGTAATAACCCATATTTTTATAACATGTTAAAACAAGAAATCAAGGCAGAATTAAATTTTAAGTTTAGAATCAAGGGAAACAGGTTACGCCATTGCGTTCGTCTTGAAATTCTGCTTGGAAACGAGTCCGAGTTAGCGAGAATCGGAGTCCGTATGAGGGAGATATGACCCTCCGAAGTTTTAGGAATTTTCAGAATCAAAAACAGCTCAAAATTCGAATTCAAACCCCGCAGCAGGAAGGGCGAAAAAACTCCTGCCCGTAGAATAGGTCGAACTGGGGGTTGACCATAGTGTCGACATGGGGGTTGACCTGCCTCCCGAACCTATTTCCTGAACCAGATGCATTCTAATGTATTTAGACTTGTTTTGTGACCAGATTCGTCTGCCTAACCCTATATAAACAGCCCCCTAGCCTTATTCTCTCTACACCATTTCATTCTGTCCTTATACTACTTGTGTGAAAATCAAAATGATAATATCTAAATTAAAAGAGACTACTTCTTCTTCGTCAAGACAACAACTAGGAATTGCAAATTGGGGGTTTTCAACTAGAACAAGACTAAACAAATAGAGATTCAACAACTGCAATAACCGTTTCCAGAATCAAATCTCTGCACTCTAATTCTTGGTCCACGCTCTGTAAGTTCTAGTTACTTTGAGATTTAAACTTGTTAAATTTAATGTGGGCATGGAATGAAATGAAATTGGACCTAAGCTCGATTATCTATTTAGATCTGTTCTTGTCTCTTCTTGAATTTATGATTTTGGGTTATTTCTTATCGATTGAATCATGCCTATTCATGTTGTTGGACCTAATTTATTATTCAAACGCTAGATTGTAACATAAATTTTTGGATCTTGACTGTTGGGAATATTGTCTACGACGTTGAAACTATTGTTAATGACATAAGACTATGACTATGCCTATGACTCTGGACATAAGATTTTGCCTATGCCTATGACTATGACTATGAACATAAGACTATGCCTGTGCCTATGACAGTGAACATAAGGCTATTGCCTATGACTATGACAATTATGGCTAATCTCCTATGATTCTTGACTATGAGAATTATTACCAATGATTATGAACATAAGGCTATTATCTATGACCATGAATTTGAAACTATTAGTGTTAATTGCCTATGACTATTTGCCTAGAACTATTTTGGATAATTATCCATGACTATTGTGATTAATCGCTTATGATTCAAAACTACAAGAATTTTACCTATGACCATGACTATGACTACTGGGGTTAATTGCCTAAGACTGCTATAGCTGATTTTTCATGCCCATAACACTATAGTTGAAAACCATGTTGTACACCGAATTGTCATTTTGTTGGATCGTATACCTACGGTGCGACTTGCTTAGTTTATTCCCAATTATGTACAACAAAACCACTGGATCAATTATCCTTGTATTTGGCTTGCTTTGGCATGCCTTTATGTCAGCGTTTATCATGACCACCGCCTTATCTTGCTAGATTTGAAATCCTATATGCCAGTAATGTTGTAACCAACTATCTTAAGTCATATCATACTAGTCTTGTAACCCCTTTTATCGCTTTATGCTAGTCTCTTTTGCCTATCATAGTTTTGATGCTATTCCCTCTATTTCGAGATTTGAATTTATTTGTAGTATAGATCGATTCACGTTAATGTGCGATGGGAATACAATTTGGGTAGATTAGGAAAAACATGAGTTGGTTATGAACATGAATTATGAACTTGACAATAGGCAAAACTTGAAACAAGAACATTGTTATAACTTGAATCTAGATGTGGGCATGAAACTTATCCTTGAAACTTGACACGAACTCGACATGAAACTTGAAACATGGACATGACACTTAGAATGAACTTGAAAATGGCCAACTCGAGGTTGGGTTGAGTTTGCAGTGTAATTCTGCCCGGAACCGCCCGACAAATCCAGTTACTGCAAACAATAGGATCCAATGTGGGTAGTTGGTCATATCGCACTTGAAAACCCGAGGTCAGACTGAGTTGTGGTGTAATTCTGCCCGGAACCGCCCGGCATATCCAGTAACCACAACAACAGGTCTGTTGTGAGAGGTTGGGGTGCATTAATGAATTAATGCCCATGATAGGGTTAAGTCATGTACCGCTTGAATATACTTAACCAATTTAACACGATGATTTGGTAGGGTTAAGTCATGAGCCGCTTGAATATACTTAACCAATTTAACACGATGATTTGATAGGGTTAAGTCATGAACCGCTTGAATATACTTGACCAATTTGACACGATGATTTGATAGGGTTAAATCATGAAGCGCTTGAATATACTTAACCAACTTGACACATGATTCGTAGGGCTAAGTCATGAACTTGAATGACAAAACTTAGCCAATTTGACATGACATGTAGGCGGGTTAAGTCACGAACTTGAATGACAACACTTAACCAACTTGACATGCTAGACTGATGGGGTTAAGTCTTGAATTTAAATGACAACACTTAACCTACTGGACGGAAACCCTAGTTACGCGGTCCTTTTCAGTAGTAACCCACTAGATGTATCATGGTACCCTGGAACTAGACAGGGTGGGGCACGATTACTGGGCTGATTGTAAGTGACCAGAACGACGGCTGAGTTGGTGTGCCATTGTAGGTTCAAGCGGACTATGGTCGTGCACGTAGTCCGGAGTTGAAAAAGCAGGCATTGGGCACCAGTAGGTTTACACTATGCGTGCTTGATTCGTGTCGGTGGTTGGCACCCTAGGGCTTTATACACCCTATGGTGGACCTAGCACAGGTGACTACATTTCGTGATTGGGCCGTATGACACAGACACATGAATAAGCTATGACTTGTAGGGAGCCGATCGATTAATAGATCGTTACGTGAAAAAAGGGTGTTGTTCGTTAGGTAGCATAATCCCTAGTGGTCCTAGGTGGCATAAACCCTAATCGAATCTAGAAAACATTCAATAGGTAGCATAATCCCTAGTGGTCCTAGGTGGCATAAATTCTAGTTGAACACGCGATAATTCATGATAAGGAAACCTAGCCAGAACAAGAGTGGCAGTCCAAACGATTTCAAGAATGGTGGCACTACGTTGAAATACTGTAGAAATACATGATGAAACTCGTACGATATACGACAAGGGACTGTACATATACATGGAAAGGATGATACGGGTTGGGGTACTAATACAGTTGGTGCAGAGAATATAGGAAATCAAAGAAAATAGTGGAATGGTGAAGCTTAGAAATCTTGCGATGTTATACTTAATAGAAACCTTGCAATGTGATACTTGGTAGGAACCTTGTGATGATACTCTTGATAGGAAGCATGAGATGTTATACTTGATTCATCGTGCCTGTAGCTTACCTTGTCATCATGCTTATGTTTACTTTCAGTTTATTCATGCCATGTTATCTTTACCTTTTTTTATGCTGAAAGCCACTACGACTTACTCAGTCTTTAAGACTGACCCAGTTTGTTTCGCCTCTTTTTCTTTCGTTTCCCCCCTCTAGGTTCGCAGGTTGGGAATGCAGCTTAGTTCGGATCTTACCAAGCTCCAGGGCTCTTTCATGTACTGCTTGGAACTCTCTTGGCTATGGCTTGCTTTATTGTTTTACTTAGGGAATGATTTATGACCATGGTTTTATGCTTCTTTACCATTGCAAGACAGATTTCGATGTAATGGATTTAATAGCGTTTTGATGTAAAAGGCTTTAGACCTTTCTAGATTTTAAAGCAATGAAATTTGGTTCTTCTTCCACTGTTTTATATGTTCTGTCTTGTAATATTTCTGTGTATGTTTACCTGAATAATGCTCCACCAAAGCTAGTGCATTCCCTTTGTGAGTGACCCTAGCGGAGGTGGGGTGTTACATTTGGTATTAGAGCAGAAGGTTACCGGACTGGGCAAAAGTTTTTAAAACCTTTTGAAATTATTTTCAAAACCATTTACAAAGAAGCATTTTTCAAGAAAAGTTTTATTTTTAAAGGCTATTCCCCAAAGGCTATTAGCATTATCCTTTGTTTCCTTGTTCGAATCCCTTTTCCTTTCTTTCCTCCATCTGTAGTCACATTAGTTCCATCTGCGACTAATCTTATTTCAAGCTTTGTAGGGTTGTCGTGTGATGGAGGTAGTTCTCGAAAGACCTGTTAACACGTTATATAAGAGGGGATAAGAGTGCTTAAGGCGAATGAGGCTCGGAACAAGAAGGTAGAAATGTTTATGTAGGAAAGTCTAGTTTATATTTCTATCCTGTTCGTACCCTTTTTGATTATGGTACATCGCATCCTTTTTATTTCTGCTTCGATAGTTGAGTCTCTACACCTTAGTACTAGCGTAGTAGAGGATCCCGTTTTTGTCTCAAATCCTGTGGGGAATCGGCTCATTTATTCATGAGTTGTTTGGATTTGAGAATGTCTATGCTAAGTGTTGAGTTTAGAAGTAATGCTTATGTTTTTGGGCAATGGGTTGATTCTAGGGATGGAGTGGTTTTCAAAAAATGATACCATTCTCGAGTATGAAAAGAGGGTAGTTAGACTCTTGACTTGCCCCGGTAATGCCCTCGAAGTCTAGTATAACCCTTAGGGTTCTGCCATGCTTAGTTACCTAGAATCTCTTGATATATTTATTGATCCGCTCGAGTAGTGTTCGCCACCAAGGCAGATGGTTCATCTCGCTTATGCATGAGTTATAGAAAATCACCTTAGTAAGTACACTTGGCAACATGGTTGGCAATTGTTTATTTTCAAGAGATAATTCATTTATGTGGAATACCTTTTAGTAAGTGAACGAGTTCCGAGATTCACTAGTGAATTTTGGAGAGCTTGCACAAAACCATGAGTACGCAGTTATGTTTAAGTCGAGTATACTAGAAAAAGAATAAGTGAAAGCGGAACGAGAGGCGACGGTGAAATGAGTTCCAACTCATACTTTGGAAATAGGAATTAAGAAGCTACGAAATAGTGTAGCTAAAGACAGTCAAAGCACAACGGAGTTAAACTCAAGGAAATGCGATTTATAAGATTGAAGACTAGACACGCGCATCATATCTCTTTTTAAGAGTATATCCTTGATCCCTCTTTTCGTGCAGAGCTTATTTGCATGCTATCTTTTAAGTATAACCTCTCGGCCCTATCCTCCATCCTATTTCTGTTGCAAACCCCATAAGGAGTATGACTCATCTGTTAGTAATACATGTTGGGGCTTGAGGGTGTCCGTTGGGTTGACTAAACTTTTTGGGTTTTATAGGATATGGGTTGGTCTTTGGAAGGGATTTCTTGTGACCAAAAAAAGGAGTCCATCATGCTTAGTTTCCTAGAAACATATATATTGGTTGGTTAATTCTTTGGGTATCAGTCTGATATTGATTTCGGTCTTCGGGGATGATGCTTAGGGAGTTCTTCACCTAACCAGTATACATATGACATAGATTTCCAGTTTTGACATTGCCTAATGGGCACAAAGTTTTTACTTGCTTCTATCATTCGGCTATATCTTTAGGTAGGAACATTGGGTGAAACATGTGTTTGAGACATGTTATGATTGATGGTTGCAAGTGGTCGTAAGTGGTTGCTCGTGGTTGCATAACACACATTAGGCACTAGATCGGCTCAGACACATTTTCATATTGCATATGCATGAGTGTTTATACTTGTTTATGGATGAAATTGAATGTGTTATCATGTGAATGTTGCATATGGATGGATGTTTGAGCACACATATAGTGTTTATGTGATTAGGGCTATTTGCATACATGTTGGACTCATGGCACTAAACATATTTTTCATTAAGAAGATCAATCAGGCCTGATCATTTGCATTAGATAAGGAACATATACACACACTTTCTGCATATGTTCATATAGCATTAGAAATCTCTTAAGGACAATGGATGCTTGTGATTGATTATTGAGTAGATGGATAATTGGATGGTAGGACACATTCTTCTTAACTTGAAGATTTCGGGGACGAAATCCTTTAAGGAGGGGGAGAATGTAACAACCCGTATTTTTATAACATGTTAAAACAAGAAATCAAGGCACAATTAAATTTTAAAGTCAGAATCAGGGGAAACGGGTTACCCCGTTGCGTTCGTCTCGAAATTCTGCTTGGAAATAAGTCCGAGTTTGTAAGAATCGGAGTCCGTATGAGGGAGATAAGACCCTCCGAAGTTTCAGGAATTTTCAGAATCAAAAACAGCTTGAAATTCGAATTCAAACCCCGCAGCAGGGAGGGCGGGAAAAATCCCGCCCATAGACCGGTCGACCTGGGGGTCGACCATAGTGTCGACCTCCCAGGGGCCAGGTCGACCATAGTGTCGACCCGGGGGTCGACCTGCCTCCCGAACCTATTTCTTGAACCAGATGCATTCCGATGTATTTAGACTTGTTTCGTGACCAGATTCGTCTGCCTAACCCTATATAAACAGCCCCCTGGCCTCATTCTCTCTACACCATTTCATTATGTCCTTATGCTACCTCTGTGAAAATCAAAATGATAATATTTAAATTAAAAGAGACTACTTCTTCGTCAAGACAACAGCTAGGAATTGCAAATTGGGAGTTTTCAACTAGAACAAGACTAAACAAATAGAGATTCAACAACTACAATAACCGTTTCCAGAATCAAATCTCTGCACTCTAATTCTTGATCCACGCTCTGTAAGTTCTAGTTACTTTGAGATTTAAACTTGTTAAATTTAATGTGGGCATGGAATGAAATGAAATTGGACCTAAGCTTGATTATCTATTTTGATCTGTTCTTGTCTCTTCTTGTATCTATGATTTTGGGTTATTTCTTATCGATTGAATCATTCCTATTCATGTTGTTGGACCTAGTTTATTATTCAAATGCTAGATTGTAACATAAATTCTTGGATCTTGACTATTGGGAATATTGTCTTCGATGTTGAAACTATTGTTAATGACATAAGACTATGACTATGCCTATGACTGTGGACATAAGATTTTGCCGATGCCTATGACTATGACTGTGAACATAAGACTATGCCTATGCCTATGATAGTGAACATAAGGCTATTGCCTACGACTATGACAAGGACAATTGTTGCTAATATCCTATGACTCTTGACTATGAGAATTATTACCAATGGTTATGAACATAAGGCTATTATCTATGACCATGACTTTGAAACTATTACTGTTAATTGCCTATGACTATTTGCCTAGAACTATTTTGGATAATTATCCATGACTATTGTGATTAATCGCTTATGATTCACAGCTATGATATTTTTACCTATGACCATGACTATGACTACTGGGGTTAATTGCCTAAGACTGTTATAGTTGATTTTTCATGCCCATAACACTATAGTTGAAAACCATGTTGTACACCGAATTGGCATTTTGTTGGATCGTATACCTAGGGTGTGACTTGCTTAGTTTATTCACAATTATGTACACCAAAACCACTGGATCAATTATCCTTGTATTTGGCTTGCTTTTGCATGCCTTTATGTCAGCGTTTATCATGACCATCGCCTTATCTTGCTAGATTTGAAATCCTATATGTCAGTAATGTTGTAACCAACTATCTCAAGTTATATCATACTAGTCTTGTAACCCCTTTTATCGCTTTATGCTAGTCCCTTTTGCCTATCATAGTTTTGATGCTATTCCCTCTATTTCGAGATTTGGATTTATTTGTAGTATAGATCGATTCACGTTCACATGCGATGGGAATACGATTTGGGTAGATTAGGCAAAACATGAATTGGTTATGAACATGAATTATGAACTTGATAATAGGCAAAACTTGAAACATGAACATTGTTATAACTTGAATCTGGATGTGGGCATGAAACTTATCCTTGAAACTTGACACGAACTCGACATGAAACTTGAAACATGGACATGACACTTAGAATGAACTTGAAAATGGCCAACTCGAGGTTGGGTTGAGTTTGCAATGTAATTCTGCCCGGAACCGCCCGACAAATCCAGTTACTACAAACAATAGGATCCAATGTGGGTAGTTGGTCATATCGCACTTGAAAACCCGAAGTCAGACCGAGTTGTGGTGTAACTCTGCCCGGAACCGCCCGGCATATCCAGTAACCACAACAACAGGTCTGATGTGAGAGGTTGGGGAGCATTAATGAATTAATGCCACATGATAGGGTTAAGTCATGTACCGCTTGAATATACTTAACCAATTTGACGCGATGATTTGGTAGGGTTAAGTCATGAACTGCTTGAATATACTTAACCAATTTAACACGATGATTTGATAGGGTTAAGTCATGAACCGCTTGAATATACTTAACAATTTGACATGATGATTTGATAGGGTTAAGTCATGAACCTCTTGAATATACTTAAAAAACTTGACACATGATTCGTAGGGCTAAGTCATGAACTTGAATGACAACACTTAGCCAATTTGACATGACACGTAGGCGGGTTAAGTCACGAACTTGAATGACAACACTTAACCAACTTGACATGCTAGACTGATGGGGTTAAGTCTCGAATTTAAATGACAACACTTAACCTACTGGACTTGCTAGACAGGGTGGGGCATGATTACTAGGCTGATTGTAAGCGACCAGAACGACGGTTGAGTTGGTGCGCCATTGTAACAACCCGCAAATTCTGAACCAATTTAAAAAATTTATTGTAGAAAATTTTAATGAATTTTGAGGATATAATATAATTTATTATTAATAATAATGGCTAGAATTTTTTTAATTGAATTTAAAACGAATAAATTTAATTTTAATATAAAAGTAGTTAGATATGGCGCGGTAGTTTTAAAATTTGATTTTGAACTTTAACTGAATGTACAGGACTCAAAATAAATCAGAATTGAGAGAAACCTGAAATATTTAAATCTGTTTAATCATACCTTTCTAACGAATCTGAATAATTGAAATTTCATAGCAGAAATCAAAAGTTATGGCCAATTCAATTTTTAGAAAGGTCGCTGTAGAATTTCTATATATAATATATATGGCCCGAAAGGCTACTTTTCAGATATGAAGGAATTTCGACTCGAAACCACTTCCATTGAGTCTGGAATGATGTTTCTACATTTACAAAATATAAACACTTATATATTTTGAGTTTCAGAAATTATTTGTTTAAAAATGTATTTTTAATATTAAATAGTGGAAATTAGGCTAAGGTCCCTATTTTGAAACTTAATTAGGCTCAAGTCCAGTCATAAACTGATTGTAAATTAGGTCCCTATTTTTCAATTTAGAAAAATTGCATATATTTATGCAACAATTCATCAATGTTAATTCAACTTTATTTGCATACACGTATGCAACAATTCAGGATATTTGCATACATGTATGCAAATATTCATTCAAAATAGTTGCATACATGTATGCAAAAATTCAGAATATTTGCATTCATGTATGCAAATATTCGTTCAGAATAGTTGCATACATGTATGCAAATATTTTGAATAATTGCATACTTGTGTGCAACTATTCTGAACGAATATTTGCATACATGTATGCAAATATTCGTTTAGAATAGTTGCATACATGTATGCAAAAATTTGGAATATTTGCATATGTGTATGCAAGTATTCGTTCAGAATATTTGCATACATGTATGCAAATATTCATCAGAATAGTTGCATACATGTATGCAAAAATTCAAAATATTTGCATACATGTATGCAAATATTCGTTCAGAATAGTTGCATACATGTATGCAAAAACTTTGAATATTTGCATAGATGTATGCAAATATTCGTTCAGAATTGCATATATGTATGGAACTATTTTGAATATTTGCATATATGTATGCAACTATTCGTTCAGAATATTTGCATACATGTATGCAACTATTCACAAAATAGTTGCATACATGTATGCAAATATTCATTCATAATATTTGCATACATGTATGCAAATATTATGAATAACACGTAAAAATGAAAAAAGGGACTAAATTTATAATAAGTTTATGACCGGATGTGAGCCTAATTTTGAAACTTAATAGGGACCTGTAGAAAATGCACCCTATTAAATATATAGGCCTTGAAAATAGTCATTTTTCAAACGACCTCTGTTTTCGATGAAACCACTTTTGTTGGAACCGGAATGTCAAATTATTGCTAGATTTAAATTGGTTCAGAATTTGCGGGTTGTTGCAGCCATTGTAGGTTTAGGCGGACTATGGTCGTGCACGTAGTCCGGAGTTGAAAATGCAGGCATTGGGCACCAGTAGGTTTACACTGTGCATGCTTGATTCGTGTCGGTGGTTGGCACCTTAGGGCTTTATACACCCTATGGTGGACCTAGCACATGTGACTACATTTCGTGATTTGGCCGTATGACACAGACACATGAACGAGCTAGGACTTGTAGGGAGTCGATCGATTAATAGATCGTTACGTGGAAAAAGGGTGTTGTTCATTAGGTAGCATAATCCCTAGTGGTCCTAGGTGGCATAAACCCTAATCGAATCTAGAAAACGTTCAATAGGTAGCATAATCCTTAGTGGTCCTAGGTGGCATAAATCCTAGTTGAACACGCGATTGTTCATGATAAGGAAACCTAGCCAGAACAAGGGTGGAAGTCCAAACGATTTCAAGAATGGTGGCACTACGTTGAAGTAGTATAGAAATACGTGATGAAACCCGTACGATATACGACAAGGGACTGTACATATACATGGAAAGGATGATACAGGTTGGGGTACTAGTACAGTTGGTGCAGAGAATATAGGAAATCAAAGAAAATAGTTGAATGGTGAAGCTTAGAAATCTTGCGATGTTATACTTAATAGAAACCTTGCAATGTGATACTTGGTAGGAACCTTGTGATGATACTCTTGATAGGAAGCATGGGATGTTATACTTGATTCATCGTGCATGTAGCTTACCTTGTCATCATGCTTATGTTTACTTTAAGTTTATTCATGCCATGTTATCATTACCTGTTTTTCTGCTGAAAGCCACTAGGACTTACTCAGTCTTTGTGACTGACCCAGTTTGTTTCGCCTCTTTTTCTTTCGTTCCCCCCTCCCCGGGTTCGCAGGGTGGGAATACAGCTTAATTCGGATCTTACCAAGCTCCAAGGCTTTTTCATATGCTGCTTGGATCTCTCTTGGCTATGGCTTGCTTTGCTGTTTTACTTGGGAAATGATTTATGACTATGGTTTTATGCTTCTTTACCATTGCAAGGCAGATTTCGATGTAATGGATTTAATAGCGTTTTGATGTAAAAGGCTTTAGACCTTTCTAGATTTCAAAACAATGAAATTTGGTTCTTCTTCCGCTGTTTTATATGTTCTATCTTTAATATTTCTGTGTATGTTTACCTACATAATGCTCGACCAAAGCTAGTGCATTCCCTTTGTGAGTGACCCTAGCGGAGGTGTGGTGTTACAGGGGACGTGAGTGGAAGGAGAACGTGCTGTATGGAATTGGGGAGGAAGAGTAAGAGGCGGGTGGGGTCATAACAGATACCAGGATTTGGGCCTTCAATATATATAAAGAAAAAGGGAAAATATTGGAAGAGGAAGTAGTAAAGGGTGCGTTTGTGTATGGGTGGGAGGTTGCGCAAGCAACTGACAGGAGGGAGACAGTGCATTGAGCAGTTTCGAAACCATGCAAAAGAAATTGAACTGTAGCCGCAAGGATGATGTAAAGGGGTTGCTTGCGTGGCCTGGGAAGACTTTCGAACTGCCTAATCACCTTTATGGATGATTTTAATCAACGTAAGTATGTGGTTTGGTTTAATAATATATGTTATGAACAGTAAGGATTAAGTGGATTATGATTGGCTTTGGGTCAAGGATGATATCGCCTTGAAGCAAGAAGCAACGGAGAGGATTGGTGAAGCTTTGGGCCATAACGTGATTTACTGTTTACATATTTTATTAAGAAATATTGTTGGTTAATTGAAATTATGTGCTTGCATGTGCAGTAACGCTAGGAAGACCAACGAGAGAAAGGCTCTGCCCTGGTTATAATTCTAGAAAGAAGTAAACACTATTAAAACATAATTTAAGAAAAATTATAACTACTTTAATTAATAATGTGTATAATTGAATTGTTATTACCTAGGGCATTGGGAAGAGTTGTGCCGTGGGTTTTGAAATGGAAGACGGTTGTTTTAAATCCAATGATAGTGCGTGGTTGGGCATGCTAAAGGAACGGGACAAAGCTGTAGAAAGAAATCAGGTTTGCCTAAGTTAACATTGTAATTAACTTACTATGATTATAATTAACAAATTAACATATTAATCAAATCGCATAATTTTATTTTATCCATCGTATCTATGGACAGAATGGAACAAGATAAAAGGCGTTGTGACCATATCATCGAACATTACATTCTAGGACCAGTCTGGACAGATCTGGAAACATAAAACCATTTTAAATTAAATTAAACACTAGTTTGATTTAATCACTTAGTGACAACGGAATCAAGGTGAGTTAAACTCACTCAGTTTTACCCATTTATATTTTATATAAATTGGGTTTTGATTTTTGTGCTCTGCTTGCCAATGGTTGACTCTCTGCTAATTTTATATTTATTTGCTGATTTAACTAATGAAATTAAACCATCGTTTAATTTCAGTAAAATACCAAATCGTTATTTTAATGATTGGTTCCAATAAAGGTAACTTACCTTATTGGACACGTTTATTTATAAACATGTTTAATGGGTTGGATTGTTTTGATCTGTTTGAGTTGGTTGATCTGTTTGAATTGTTTTAAAACTGTGTGGAGATAACCGTTTGTATACAGAGACGAACAGGTTGGAGGGATCTAACCGGATTCCTCAATTATACTATTTATTTTCATATTATCATATGAACTATCATGTTTGGGTGATTGATTTGACATTGATCATTGATTGGAAATACGCCCTGTGTTTGGTTTTAACTAATGGGCTATATTGGTTAAGTAATCAACAGTAAATGGCCTAAAGGAAAATCGTTTCATGTATATCGAGTTACCTTCAGTTAAACCGATAGGACTGAAGTTATAAAATTTATTTTATAACTAAAAATAAATTTTGAATAAAAACTTATTTAAAAGGAAACAAATATTTATGTTTATAATTCAGTGGTAAATTGATTATATAAAGAAAAAACTGAGGATTAATCGGGTTTGTAAAGGAGAGAATAAGGAAGTTAACGTAACGGTTAAATTTGGATAATTGGGTCGTTGAGAAACAATTTAATGGAATTATTTAAATTAATTAATTATGTTATTAATTAATATAAAGGGAAAAACAAATGGAAATTTGTTAATAAGGTAATCATGTTTTAAGTGAATAAATCGACCCTTTATTTGCATTGATTTCTGAATTAGTTTGTTCTGAATAGAAAATAGTTCAATGAATATTGTTAGATTTTAAAAAAGGGATTTACTGGTTATTTTGGTTAATAAAGAAATTAACTACCTATGTAGTTAATGGTTGAAATAAATTATTATCGTAATTAATTATAATCTAGGAAATTTCTTTTTGATGAGGAATCCTTTAAAAAGTAATCTAAGTTAAAAGAGGATTCAAGTAAATGACGAAAGTAGAATGTGAACAAGTTTTGTTTAACACTTGAGTTTTATAACGAAGTTATGAAAGGAATGGTTAAGCAAGTGTGTTAGAGTAAAATAGATATTACTTAATTATTTGAATTAAGTAAAAGGATAAAGAGTTTGATGATAAACCAGAGTTACATAGAAGAAATTGAGGTGTTATAGCATTAATTCTAAATTAATGTTGCAAAAAAAGGGTTTGAGTAAAAGTGGGTAATTGAAATGAGAATTTCAAGCTAGAAATGGTTAAAGGGGTTTGAAAGGTAAGTGGTGAAGGTGAATTGATATTAGATTGAAATATTGGTTTTTGGGATTATGACTTATATTTATCTTTAGGTATGAACGTTGTTGATCAAGGTCTGAGAGGTAACCAAATACCCCAACTTGAACGATAGCAGGAGTATCCGAAGGTAATATTAGTTGTAATGGTAAAGGAGATTAGTAAAGTTTATTATTTCATTATAGAAATAATAACGCAACATTTGTAATGAAGACGAGGATATATATATATATATATATATATATATATATATAGTGGGAATGCCAAAGTGAAAAGGGAAATAAAAAGGGGTTTTGTAATGGTGTTTTCGAATTAGAAAGGAAATGAAAAGTTGAGTTTTATTCTACAAGAATAAACATGGATTATGGTTTTTAAGTAGTAAATAAAAGATATTTTGTAAAGTTGATTTACGAGCGATAAGTTGAAATAATTTCCCAATACTGGATAATAGTGTAACTAATGTTTTGATAGTAAAAATAAACAAACTGAATATGACATAAGATCTTCCTAAGTATTAAAAGTGAATTTGTTTATAGAATAAATCTTATGTGAATAAGAAAGAGAGAAAACGATATTTGTAGTATCGAAAGATTTAGATGTTTGAACTTACAATTGTTTTTAATTAAAAGGCCAAGTAATGCCGAATATTGAACCAGTGAACCCTCTGGATTGTAACATTTGAAACACGGATTATTTTGGTAGTTAATCACCGACTATCCAATCTGTCCAATACGATTGTTGGCACGGAAAGACCAGGATCAAATTTATATTCAAAAACCATTCCGACCAATAAATACGTGAAGATATCAGAAGATGATCGAGATGGAACATTGAAGAACGTGGATCTTCATAAGCGGAAGAACTACTAACAATCTCTGGTTAGCTCCCAGGGATAAACTGTGGTTCTGTCGTGGCTAGAATCTACGGGTTGCAAGGACTTCTCGCTACTGATCCATGGGGTGATTCCTATATGAGATGCAGTAGGAGAGTACCTTCGGTTCATCCTGTTCCTGGATGCCTTGTATGGACGAATGTCTGACAAAGTATTTCCTGAAACCACGTACGTTAATTTTTACAAATATACCGAGTGGTGGCAAAGAGGAGCACTTCTTTTATACCCAGAGTATATTTGTGGACGTCAATTAGTGACTTGACGGATCTGACGATGTGGCATTCAAAGTGAATGGTGGCCAAGTGTTGTAGAGGAAATTCAAACCTCAAGCCTTAACAACCAGGAAATGACAGAAATCGGGCAGGCAACATGGCTATGTGGGTCGCTCCCATTAGGGTGTATAATCACCTATCTAGAGAAATCCCTATTTCTTCTTTAATCTATTTCGATGCTGTCCCTTTTCGGGAAACCGTGGTTTGAGCCCAGCCGTTGATGATATTCATTCGATACACTCAAGCGAAATGAGTGGTCGGTCATGTAAAGGTCGGGTTGTAAGACGTTCTTGTTGAACCCAGTGTATTCGCCTCTAGAGATACACTATCGGCAGGTGGTCCCATACCTTGTCAAGGTCGGAATCCAATCTCCAATAAGCGCCCGCGGTTTCGATTGTATACTATATATGTGGAGCGTGAGATGCAAGCGTTCCACTAGATTGTTATTTACTTGTATTTAGACATTATTATAATATCAGAAAAGATATTGATTTCAAAAATATTTTTGGGTTATCGTAAGGTAAAAACCGTCCGTATTTATGTGTGGATTTGGTCTTACGATTATCCTTTTCTTTCGAAAGGATTTTGACTTTAAAACAAAGCTGTGTGTTACTTTAATAATGTGCGAGTTTTTTCTCACTCTGGTTCACTAGACTGACCTAGTGTTTTGTAATTGCTCGGGTTAGCCCGAGGTGTACAGGTTCAGGTTATCGAATGCTGTAAAGAGACGAGCTGGAAGAGTCCAGACGTATGATATCATATAGATACTTTTCCGCTGTGTGTTGTATATGGGGACATGTTATTATAACTGTCCCGTGGTGCGATTTACTCTGATATTGTAAGTATTTTTAAAGCTCTCAATCAAGATTTATTTCTGCATTATATTTGTTCCGCTGCGATGTGGGACTCTGTGTTGTGGTTCTTCTTCTTCTTCTACTCTAATATTTCTTTCTTTCTTATCTCACCGTCTAAATTCTTTCTAATAACGTCCAGTGTTTTCGGTGTTTGAAAGGTCGGCATGAGTTACGATAAAGGTATAATGTCGATTTTCGGGGCTGTAATTCCCTGCCCGTTACATCTTGGGTGTACAACCCAATCAAGACACCAGTAATCATCCAAACGATGTGAAGACCTCCGTTCTTCAACCACCATCTTCATCGTCGACTTATCATCGAATTAGTTATTAATAATGTGTATAAACCCGGCCCTTCCGAATAAATCGCATATATTATAAACAAGTTCTACACAAACCAACATACGCCTCATTCCAATTCAGAGTATTCTTTTATTCAAATAACCACATCCTTAGGTAAAGATTCCCATTAATTTTATCAAAGATAAATTCTTTGAATTTATTCTTTAATCTTCCTTTGGATATCAATTTGAACCAAACTAAGGTTTATCCAAACTAGTCGGGATTAGTGCACCTCACCGAAGTAATCATTTGTTTTATTATCCCAATCCCAGCCGATTCATCTCATGGAAAAAACTGGTAATACTCCATATCTAACACTATGGTGTTATCAGTAAATTTAATTACCATTTCACATTCAAATCTAATTAAAGATTTAACTACCGCTTGGATCAAAACTGGTGATACTCCATTCTCGATCATTTCCCAAATTTGATAATTGAAATTATCACATTCTCCTTTCAATCTTATTAAAGATTCATTAAAACTCCACTTAGTTTTAATCTTCCTAAAAATCAAAATTAATGTTTATTTAACTTTGGGAAATCAAACACGCCACATTGACAATCTACACCGTACCATTGATTTCTTCCAATATATAACCTCTACGCTCGTACGTCTTAGAGAATGGTGTTAAGTAAGAGAATAAATCTCCGCCACCAAACAGATATATATTTAGTAGAGATCATTGAATATAGTTTGAAATTCAATGTTCGCCATGTAATCCTGTCTTTATCTGGGTTAAAGAACCAATGTCATTTAAAACACAGTTCACGATAAACCCAAAATCACATTCCATTAAATATGGAATCTTCACGGAAAACAAGTCAATATATTATTGATATTAGTTTTCTTACCCGGCTAATAATATAAATGGAATAACGACAAAGTCTTTTAAATTCCATATATAGTAGCAGTCTTCCTCCATAGAAGCTCACTTCGATTATTACTAAATCGAATTCCATTCAATTCCAATTTAATATATTAAATTGGAAAACTTTACTTTGAAAAATTCCATTAAATCTTAATAAAAGATTTATAAATTCCAAATCATCTCTTCACGATTAATTTGGGTTAAAGTACAAGCGTTATTTAAAACATGGTTCACAATAAACCCAAAAATCCAATTTCAATTCAATTCCAATTAAATATTAATTAATTGGTAAACCTCTCTAAATCTTAATCAAAAGATTTATTCTTTTCTCAACTGGGTTTAAGAACAGTATTACTGAAGACACCATTCACGACAAACCCAAAATCCCATTTGATATTAAATACAAGGCTCTGAATAGAAATTATATCAGCTTGTATTCAATTTCAAATTCTGAAACCAACGAATATCGTATTGGAAATAAAGATATAAATATATTTTCCGAATTTCTATAACAATATCAGTATAATCACATAATCCATTATCAAAATATTCCGAAGATTACTTCCATTCCAAATCCATTCCAATTTGCTTGTTGGAAATTTTTGGTTATGTTAAAACCATTCACAAATCCAACTTATTTGATTTAAAATTTTTTGGAATTCAAATATAGTTAATAATTAGTTCTTTTTGATAAAAATATATTTTTATCTTTACAAACATGGACTTTTTCATCCAATCCTTTCCAAATCATTTAATATGATTTTACACAAATTGTTAATATTTTTAATAATTTTATTAACGCCCTTTTAGTCGATTTTCATAAATGGTCATCAAACTGCACTTACAACGACCTTTTCCCAATTTGATTTGGGTATAATTCCAAATCCAATAATTAGATTTCAAATCTCTTATATTCGTTTGAAAGCACTTTTTGATACGAACCCAACGGTTCTAGGTTTAGGAGAATCCGACGGTCGGATCTCTCGTAATGTCAATTCGAAGTCAATGGTCGAAATTCGCAAACGGTCACGGTTCCGCACGTTCTAGTCTGGCCATTAAATATATATATTATATACGTTTCATCAATTTCCATTTAAAACGTATTTTATAGATCATGTATAAATTCGTTTTAAAATGATTTTAGCTTTCATTTCAATTTTAAATCAAAATTGAGTAATCCTTATCATTGTAATCTATTTAAATGATAATATTTTCAATATATCTAATTTGGAAATGACTTCCTTTTCGATGTTCATTACAAAAATGAATAAAATCGATATAAATATCGTTCGCATCAAAATGGCGCATATCTAAGCAATATGGCTTCACATATTTCAATATTTACATGTCCATCCAAAATTGGACATCAAATTCACATTTTAATCCTTTACTGAATATTATTTTAAAATATTCATTATCTAAAATATTGGTTATTTTAAAACATTCGTTCATTCTGAATTGGAATCAGACCTAATTAATTGCCATATAATGTTATTTATATGGATTTCATACAATACATGTACATAACAATAATGATGCACAATCAACCATCATCCAGAGTGCAATTTACAACTGTATAAGCATTAAAATTAAATAATTATCGCTTATCATAGCCTGTCAACCTATTGATTGACATACCACTAATTATTGGGATCAGTGTATGTCAAATATCATCCCAATACCCATGTGGGGTTTTCAAACAACAAATACTGGTTATTATTTGTGCAATTGGGCGATGTGTAAAATTTATCATCCCAATCAATATCAGTTAAATGGGTGTACATAAACAAATCATCCGATTTGTAAATGGATATTTATTTTCATTTCAGGAGAATTTTACGTTGTTTATCTATACGTTAAAAATTATATTTTTAACAATAAAATATTTTATTCAACACATGAATATTTTATATATTTCATTCATACAATAAAAATGATAGTTTTATTATTCAAATATTTTATTCAATGCATGAATATTTTATATATGTCATTCATACAATAAAAATGATATTTTTATTGTTCGAATATTTTATTCAACACATGAATTCATGATCAACATCCACAATACAGTCAATTCAAACAAACATCCATGGTTTGTACAATAAATGGTGTCGGATGCTACTGAACACCGTCTGCATCCTAGTATATATTTTATTGGAAAATAATTAGAGTGAGAAGATATTCTCACATTCGGTTTCCACTCCGCCAGTTTTATTTCTGAATTTCTGAACAGTTTGGATTTGAATTATTCTGAAATTCTAACGTGCTCCAAAACAGATCCGGTTAGTCTTGTTGTGAAGCTTGCGTCCCCATGATCGCAAGGATCTAGTTTCACACGATTTGGACCTCGTATGGAAAAGATATGATATTAAATGCATTGTACATTTTAAACGAGAAATTAATTAAAATAATAACCTTTTTAGTAATGATTAATTAACACTGCCTCTTCCTTCTCCAATTTGACTGCTTCAGGTGATTCACGAAATTGCTCCAGAACGTTGACCTCGTTTTGCGCACCGCTGGAGGAGTCGGACATTGATCAACTGCCTCCACCCATTTCGCCTTAGCATCGCCTTCCCAACCATAGCCGCCATGTTCAACTCGAGCATCCCAGGCCCCACGAATTTGAGGTCGACGGTGGTCGGTTTGGGCTGAAAAATTGGCCTCTACAGTTCACCAACGACGATCTCCACCATTGGATGTGTAGATCTCTCCTTGCTGATCAACCTTGACTTTGGAGTTCTTTAATTTCATTGCATGGATCGGAAGATCGAAAGGGGAAAAGATTATAACAAAATTTGCCTTCAATCGCATAACAGCGGCGTGATATTTTCCAGCAAATAGAAATTTAGAAAATTAGGGTTTAGGTTATAATTTATATATATATATATAATATTTTTGTTTTATTTAATTTCAAAAATATCAGTTTAGCACCATGAACTCCAAATCAAACCTAAGGACTGTCGCACCTAGCATAATACCCCCATTCCAGACACAACGGGATATGTTTCGCAAAACAATTCAACTGTTTCGATCAGTTTTTAACAAAATTAAAATATAAATCTATATATATTGAATTTAACGCATATTTTAATTTACCGGGGCCACATAGTTACTACAAAAGTTCCCCAAAAATAAATCTAGCTATGTTTCGATGATACGGTCCTAAAAAAGCTAATTTCGTCGATTTTGGAGACCGTTTGAAAAATGTTCATTTTTTTGTCGATCCAATTCAACTGAAATTGACCAAACACATCTTCTTTTGCCATGCTCACATATTAAATCCAAAAATTATGAAAATTGGAATATAATAATAATTTGACATTTCGGATCCAACGTAAGTGGTTTCGTCAGAAACAGAGGCCATTTGCAAAATGGCTATTTTTACAGGCAATATATTGTATTAAAATATATATAAATGCCATGGCGAATATTTTGAAGTTTAAACTGGACATAAATTTTAATTTATATTATGAAATCTGGATTTTTCACATTCGATAGAAAGATATATTTAAATAGATTCAAGTATTTCTGGTTTTACTGAAATCAAATTTATATTGAATTATGTACATTCATTTGAAATTTAAAATCAAATTTTCAAACTGCCGCGCCATTTCTTACTCCTTTTATAAATAAATTAAATATATTTTTTATAACTTTGATTTAAATAAATTTTTGGTCTTTGTTACTTAAAATAAATCATTTTAAATATTCAAAATCCATTAAGATAGTTAAAAAAATTGGTTTTGAAAATCCGGGTTGTCACATGTTTGAAGAGATCAACTTTCGCGATTTATTAGATATACTCTATCGAACATTCTTCGATACAAGTTGTCTTGGAACTGGACAAACCGAACGCACTATTATGTAAACCCATCTTAGGCAATTTCTATCTAGGATTTGCCAGAACAGGCCTTGCATAAACTCCGTCTTTAATTATCTTCATCATATTTAATTTGCAACGCTACTGACCATACGGAGTGGTTTTCAAATAATAAATCTGATCCCAGTCTCTCCGTATTGACGACGGAAAAATGGTCAAAACTTTCATAGTCGGTTATTTAACTTTAAAGAAAAACATCCATACACACAACTATCTTATTTTGAAATGGAAATTTTATCGATCAATCATAAATCAACATTTTTCCCTTTTAATTAATTTATCATTGATTTATTCATTTCCCCCTTTCCCGTTTCCATATGTTCATAAATTCCTAGTTTCTAAATTTAGCAAATATACGTTATTAACATTGGAAAATTTTCCAATTTTTATTCATGCCTCATTATCCTTCCCCATTCATCAGTCCCTAACTGTAAACTAGCTAGAGAGTAATTCCCTAAGTATCAACCCCGAAGGCTAGAATCAACATTAGATCGGTACTCAGGAAACCATTCACCTTACTAATCTCCCGTCAATTTCTAATTTCCTTAACTCTATTTCTTAACTTCTTATCAAATCCTTTGCTTACGTAACTCTCAGATTCAGTTTACGAATCCACTTCTTTTATGAAAAACATCGATTATAACTATAGTATTATAATAGCTACTTACGAAATATCTAACTCTAAAATATAACTTTTATTTCTTAATTTGAATAAATACACAAACAACTAGTTTATTAATAAATTTTGATAAAAAAGCGGAAAGTAAATACTACATTCCTACTTTCGAAATAGTCGAATTCTAATGCATAATTCTCTTTCGAATAATCTCTATTCGACGCTCTCATTCGAATAATCGCTATTCGATTAATGTTCCAAACTTTGGAATAAATAACTGTTTCAGGTTAACTTAGTTTCCATTTTCATTCTAAATTCACTTTGACTTTATCACTTCCAATTCTTTAACGATTTCTTTTTATAATTGTTTTAATTTGCAAAATGTTTGCTTTAACAATCCTTATACATTTTAAATCGTGAATATTATTCCTTTATAGAAACTGAACTTGTTTTAACAAATCAAAATTTGATTTCAATTTATAAATATTATTACAGGTTCAAATTATGTTTATCGATTTTATAAATCCACAACTAATTTATTTTATTTTAATGCAATTTCCTATCTTATTCAAAATCCCATTTTAATTCCTATGTCAAAACCCAATTTCCTTTATAAATATTTTTATTTGCAAAATATTTACTTTGATCCATTTTTCACATTGAATGTGAATAATATTTCTTTTATATAATCAATTCAGTTTGATTTCGCGTTTACAAATAACATCCAATGTTCAAGTTCTATTTATACTTCTATTTATAGAATTGTTCATACAAAATCCTATTTTTATATCCAATCACCTAAAATCTCCTTTATAAACCCCTTTATAAATATTAAGTTTACATCCCATAAAATATCGTTGTTAACACCAATTTTACTTCTTAACATAAATTCATACCTATATATACATATTCACTTTATCCAATAATAAATGTTTTAATTAATTTATACATATTGCTTATAAATTAATCCTCTTAATTTATCAGTTAAAAAGAGATTTTAATTTAAAACTACTTTATATGAAACATCTCATAATTCTTTTATCTCCCGCCAATTCCCTTTTTATATTTATATTAATTTTCCAAATATTCCCTATTTATTAAATCTATTGATATTATAAAATACTTAAATTCAATACTCACTTCAAAAATTTCCTTTTTATATTTTAATATTACTTATGGTATTTAAAATAACAAATAAAAAGGGTCAATATCATCCAAACACACATAATCAATAACAGATTATATGTCACATCATATATCATAATATATGAAAAATAGTAACAAAAATGTTGAGGAATCCAGTTGGATCCCTCCAACCTGCTTCCTTGCATCCACGGATGTTTAAACAACATAAATAACGCGAATTATTATATCATTATGAAATATTCTGATAAACAAAATCAATATTTAATTAACAATTTATATATATAACTATATCTATATTTTCAGCCAACTAAATAGCAATTCATTCATACAACCATCACACAGAAATCAATTATCATTTATCAATACTAAATTTCGTTTATAAAATAATAAACTAGATAGAGTTAGTGAGTTTTACTCACTTTGGACGTTTATCGTTAAATAACGATTAACGGTTGTTGATTTGAATCAGGTGTTTTATTTTTCTATAAATGGAGACTAGCTTTAAATCACTCCAAGATAGTTCCATTGTGTAGACGTCGTCCATACGATCCCAACAGATCCTGTTTTGTCCAATTCGGACAATGTATGAGATAGTTATGTATTTTACATGTTAGTATAGATATTTAAATAGTTTTAATTTAAACAATCTTTGATGTTGGGAGTCACCACTCTAACACTAGCCCACGCACACCCTTAAAGCCCAAACTGCATCCTTCTTCTCCAATCCCTCAAGAGCAACCTGCTGAAACTTATCTCCTCCATTATGGTATCTTCATCTCCAAAACATGCATTCTTCCTTCAACTATAAATTAAATAGAATAACCAAAATTCTTCCCTTTCAAAACACTCCATCTTCATACCAGATTCAACAAGCCGCGCTTCCATTTTCCATTCGCGTCGAGAAGGTGCACATGCACACTGCAGATGAAATTTGTGCGACCCTTTTTCTTTCAGAAAAATTATCCAAATTTTTCCAACCTTTGCTATTTGCTCACACAAATCCAACTATGAACACACGTTCATGAATTAAAACCTTAATCCCTAAAAGAACTCAACCCTAGAACACACTATAACAACATGCAACAAAATAATGGTTTCGAATATTACAAAACCTATATAGAAATGAAGAGGAACATTTCAAGAATTCATAAATATAGGTTTGGATATTTTTAGCATTTTATTTGAGTTTCTATGAATTTTCGAAATGATCAATTTTGGTTTGAGATGGTATAACCGGCGGCGGATAACGTATGATTGTAGAATGAGAAAAATTTAGGGTAAATGATAAGTTAGGGTATATATATGCGGTAGTTAGTTTCTGGCATATTGTCTGTATAATTTATTTATTAATTTATATTGTGACGCTGTTTGTATTTGTCATTTAAAAAACTACGTGCTCACATACAATATCCAATTTTAATGAAAATGGACATGCATTTATGGTTTGACATTACGGACCCAACGAAGCTTATTTCGTCAAATTCCAAGTTCGTTTGCTCACATGGCATATTTTTAAAGTCAAATTATTAAACAATTACATTTTAACTCCACGCAGTCACAGTACAACTGCAAAGAACACGAAATTTGAAATTTAACAACAATTTAATATTCCGCATCCAACAAAATTAATTTTGTCGAAAACGGAGGTCGTCTGCAAAAGTGGCTATTTTCTAAGGTTTAAAATAACCAATTAAATATTAATATATTGAAAAATTAATTAATTTAATATTACTAAATTAATATTATCATATATCCCAATAGTGTATCATACAACTTTAAAATATACATATTTGGATCTATAACTCGATATTTCAAAATCCAGGTTAAATCGATATTCGATTTATATAAAAATCCTTTTGTATTATAAATAAATCGTTATAATTTACAATTGACCATAGCAACTTTCTGAAAATTTGATTTGGACATAACTCACAATCTACCAGATGAAATCTCAATTTTCCTCATACATTAAAAAAATATCGTTCAATAGGTTTGTAGGTTTCTCGTTTTAAAGAAATCTGACTTAAAACGGATTTTGTATATTCAATTGAAGTCGAAAACTCAATATTACGAACAACCACAACTTTACGGTTTCGTTTTAAATTATATTATAATTAATATGTTTCAACCATCATTTATTAAATATATTCATTATTATAATTAAATTCTAAAATGAATTAAATCTTATAAATAATCCAATTGACACTATATTGCGAATTCTACTATTCCCGACTATTTCGAAATTTATAATTTATTATCCTCCTATTTATATTAATTAAATATTCAATATTATTTAATTGAAATCATTTTAAATTACCAAATCAACATTTAAATAATTAAATTAATTAATTATCTAGTTATTAAAAATCCGGGACGTTACACCTTAATTGTGAGAGGAGAGTTGTTAGGCTTTTGACATGCCATGGTATGACTCTCAAGATTTATTGTGACCCACGAGGGTCAGTCATCTCATTTTCTTAAATTCCCTAGATTCATATGTCGACGATCTTAGTTAGGTGCCCATATTTAGAGACTTTCTGGATGTATTCTAGGAGGTGAGAGGGCTACCTCCCAATTGTTATATAGATTTCTAGAAGGTGGAGAATACTAAGCATGTCGCTTTGTCAGTGTGCCTCATGGCTGAGAGAGAGAAGGGAGATTAGTAAGAAAGCGGTTGAGTTGCTCGAGAAAGGCTTTACTAGACGGAGCATTTTTGAGTGGGAA
Organism: Allium sativum; assembly: GCA_030737875.1. Taxonomy (NCBI): domain Eukaryota; kingdom Viridiplantae; phylum Streptophyta; class Magnoliopsida; order Asparagales; family Amaryllidaceae; genus Allium; species Allium sativum. The sequence continues at coordinate 39,918,551 of CM060926.1, forward strand.
CGCCAATCATCTTCGCAACTAAAATAGACATCTCTCTTCGTCTATGTGTGGACTACAGGGAGTTGAATGAGCTAACGAAGAAGAATAAACAACCACTCCCATGGAAAGAAGTGGGCACTTCGATTTTCTTGTAGTTGGATTTAGTTATACGATTTCATCGGCTTAGAGTTCCAGATAATAGCAAAGACAAGATTGCTTTTAGAACTCCCAACGGATTCTTTGAGTGACTGGTTATGACTTTAGATATAACAAATGCACTGGCATATTTAATGGATTTGGTGAGCCGAGTGTTTAGGGAGTACTTGAATAAGTTCGTGGTGGTATTTGTTAATGATATCTTGGTTTTCTCGAGGAGTGAGGAAGAGCATGCCTTGCACTTAGGAAAGGTCCTTCGTCTCTCCATGCACATCAGCTGAAGGCGAAGTTTTCTAAGTGCCATTTCTAGTGGAAGGAAGTAAAGTTTTTAGGGCATATTGTCCCTAGTGATGGTATAGCGGTGAACCCGCTAAATTTGTCGTAATTCGGGATTGGAAAGCCCCCAAGAGTGCGATAGAAGTAAGGAGTTTCTTGGGTTTAGCGGGATACTAGTAGAAGTCCATTACGGATTTTGTGTGGATCTCAGCTTTACTTACCTATCTAATGAAGAAGAACCTAGTTTTTGCTTATGATGTAAATTATGAAAATGCATTCTTGAGGTTGACGAAGGCTCTTTCATCAGCTCATGTATTGACTCGTCCCGATAGTACGCAGATGTTTATTATGTATAAGCATGGGTTTAGGAGCGGTGCTCTTGCAGGAAGGTAGGGTTGTATACTATGGAAGTAACAGTTGAGGGTACATGAGATGAACCACCCTCCACATAATTTGGAGCTGGCAGCAATAGCGTTCATGCTCAAGTCTTGGAGACACTATCTGTTAGGTGATAGGCTCGAGATTTATACAGATCATAAGTCGCTCAAGTAAAAAGATCTTTATTTGCAACAACAACATTAGATGGAGTTCCTTATGTCTTATGACTTCGATATAGCGTATACCCGGGGAAGGTGAATATGGTAGCAGACGCATTGAATAGGAAGAGAATGACTTAGAGTCCATTATTCGTAGAGTAGCAGAGTTTGATTTCATCTCACCGTTCGATTTTAGACTATCTACATATTTTTCACCCGGAGCATCATTGGAGTTGTGTCCTACTCTTTTAGAGTGCATTGAATCCAATCAATGCAAGGATCAACAGTTAGTGGACATCATGGACCGAATAGTAGAGGGGAGACCTCTATTCACCTTGTTAGTATTCTATGGATGAGAGAGGGTGGCTGCATCGATACAGGAAGTTGCTTATTCCTAGGTTTGATGATTTATTAGGAACAATTTTTGAAGAGGCTTATCACTCTCAGATGACCATCCATCCAGGAGGTGATAAGATGTACAAAGATACAAGGAAGGTTATTCATTGGATAGGGATTAAGAAGGACATAGCAGAGCATGTATCTCGATACATGACTTGCCAGCGAGCGAAGGCAAGCCTGGTGGATTGCTTCATCCTCTAGACATCACAGTGGAAGTGGGAGATCGTCTCTATGGATTTATATATGGGTTACCCAAATTGAGGAACGGCAGCACCAGTATTTAGGTTATAGTTCACAGATTGACTAAGAGCGCTTACTTTGTGTTGGTTAAGAGTAAGAGGGCGGCGGCTTGGTTGGCATCGGTATATCTTAGAGAGATCGTATGACTTCATGGAGTTCCTCCCAATATTGTCAGTGATCGGGACCCTATCCTTACGAGTGAGTTTTGGAGGAGCCGTAGGAGGAATTTGGGAAATAGCTACGACTTAGCCCCGTGTATCACGCTTTGACGGATGGGCAAACAAAGAGGTTAATAGGATTATTAGGATTTATTGAGGTTGTGTATCCTAAAATTTTGAGGGACTTGGGAGGAGCATCTTCCGTTGGTAGAATTCACAAATAATAACATCTACCAACCAAGCATAGGTATGGCTCTCTTGAGGCACTTTACGGACAACCCTGCAGATCACCTACATGTTGGTGGGAGTTTATGAACAAACTTCTACATGGCCCTGAGATGGTTAGAGAAACCACAGAGAAGATATAGTTGATTCGGAGGCAAACAAAGGCAACTTTGGACAGGCAAAAGTTATATGTAGATCAGTGGAGGACAGACCTAGAGTTCGAGGTACGAGATATGGTTTTATTCAGGGTGTCACCTTTGAGGAATGTTGTTTGGTTTGGCTCAGTAGTGAAATTGGCACTAAGGTTCATAGGGCCATTCTCTATAGTAGAGAGGATAGGTTAGATGGCCTATAGACTACCAGAGAGAATGGAAACAGTTCATGATGAGTTCCATGTTTCACACTCGAGAAAGTGTTTACATGATTCTGTGGTAGTAGCAACCGAGTACCCTCAAGGATGTTGAGGTATAGAGGGAGGCATCAGTCAAGATAGTTTCTACTTGAATACTAGGATCTGAAGTTAAGAAGATACAGAATAAAGAGATTAAGATGTCAAGATACAATGGGGAGAAGATAGCGACGGCCCGACTTGGGAACCAGAAGATAGGATTCACACTTCTTTTCGGTTTCTCTTTGAGAGTACATCCTTGATCCTTTCCTAAACTTTGAGTTTGAATTTATTTCTTTCTAATCATTTGAAACTTGATTCTTAGGTAGAAGCCTACGAATGGTAGTAAATGGTTTAATACATAGTAATATAACATGTTAAGGTTGAATGGATTCATGTAGATTCGAGTGTTATCTAGTTGATGCAGTGGATGCATATACACACACTAGGCACTAGTTAGAGATCAGATGAACTAGGACACTTACACAATGTATGTGCATTTTAAATTTATTTCAAATATAAATGAAAAATGATTGAATTATCACTTGGATGTCGCATTTTGATGAATGGTCGTTTCACACATATAGAACTATATATGTGTCATTAGGATTCCTTTGCATACATATTGGATACATGGCTCAAACATGAATTGCATTAAGAAGGTCAACCGAATCAGTAAACCTCCTGATTTTTGAATTAGCTTAGGAACATATACATAACACCTAGCATATGTTCATGAAAAGCATTAAAAAAATCTGAGGATAATGGATTCCAGTAGTTGATGGTTGAGTAGATAGCTGTAGATAATGGTTGATCAATTCATAACATTCTTCTAGCCTTGGAGATTCCTAAGACGAAATCCTTTAAGGAGGGGAGAGTGTAACACCCCAAATTTTAATAAACAATAATCAATTAGAAAAAAGTAACAAACCTGATAGTAATTAAAATAATATATAGAATTGGAAAAGTTATTTTCATTGTTGGATCCATTTCGGAATTTTGGTTCGGATAAACTTTTAGTTTGTGTAGAAAGGATGAAAAATGAACGAGATATAAATAGTTGAAGTTTGAAATTTAAATTGGATATTAAATAAATAACCAACCCAAAATTAGTGGAGTAATGTAACACCCTGTATTTTCTGTGAACATAAAAAAAATCAAGATATAATTAATTTTTAGAAAAATAATTAGGTGAAACGAGTTGCGCCGTTGCGTTCGTCTCGTAACTCTGCTTGAGATAGAGTCCGAGTTTGCGTAAATTGGACTCCGTATGAAAAAGATATCCTTAAATTAAATATTGCAGCAAAACATGGAAAAAGAGGAATGAGAAAAGAATAATGTTTAGCATGGTTCTAAGAATTGTAAGCAAAAGACATAATAGCTCATTTGGTTGGAACATGTGACTTGCATACAAGAGGTGCAAAGTTCGATCCCCGCCAACGCCATATTTTTGTTTTAGGGGAATGGTTAAAAAGCGGCTCAGTGTGAACGCGGTTCAAAAAAATTATATATATATATATATATATATATATATATATTGAATATATATATGTATATATATATAATTGAGAAGATGAATACAGTCAATTTATTTGGAGGGAAAGATTTATGCATAAGTAGATATGTATGTATGTAGGTAACTTCATTATGCATTGATTTTGCATGTTGCAAGGAAAGTAGAGAAAAAAAAGGGGAAATTAAATTATATGCTCGATTTCCTTTTTTTCAGGCAAGCAATTAATTTGCATTATTTGAATTCATGAATAGGTGCGTGTGTGTATATATATATTTATATATATGGGCAGTTAATGTAAACATGAATAGAAGTTTATTGATTTGCTGAGTGTTTGCTGAGTCACTTCTGACTCATTGCTGAGTCAATAAGATAAACCCCATCTTGTCTGAACGGCTGCGGTTATTTCTAGGTTAAATCTAATGGCCTAAATGAATCCTAAATTCTATAAATAAGTGGGTAGTCTCTCATTCTAATTCATATGAAAAATTAGAGAAGCCGCCGTCATGCCGTCGCCATGGAACTCCGAGTAGCCGCCGCAAATCAAAGTAGAAGAAAGCTAATCTAATCCAATTCTAATCAATTCTAAAAGCAATCTAGACTCTCTCTTTCTTCTTAAATTGTGAGTATGATGATTCTCACAAGATTATTAGCAAACTAATTTGATTAAGATGTAAATGGAACATAAGAAAATGATGTGAATTGTCATATATGTTATTGTAAATTCTTATGTTATCATGTATGTTCTAAATGTTTTGTTATGCTATGATGAAAATCATGTTATGCTATGTTATGCTATCATGCCATGCTATGATGAAAATCATGCTATGCTATGTTATGCTATGCTATGTGTAAATCATGCTATGTTATGTCATAAATCTTATATATGTTGTAGATCTCATGTTAACACATATGTTGGAAATCCATAAGTTATATGATTATGATATCATGTTAAGTTGTGTTGAATCGTACAAGTTGTAAAATCATGATGTTGTTATTTATGCAAATTGGATCATGTTTTAAAGTTTATGTTTTTTTTTCTAAAGATTAAATGGATCATGATTATGGGAATTTGCCTATTAAGTTAGGTGTACCCATATGCATGAATCTATGACTAAATGATTTTTTATTATGGGAATTTGTCTATTAAGTTAGATGTACCCATATACATGATTCTTAATTATCCTTGGATTTTAATAATGGGAATTTGTCTATTGAGTTAGATGTACCCATATACATGATTATCCCTAGATATTGATTATGGGAATTTGTCTATTAAGTTAGATGTACCCATATACATGAACCTATGTTATTAAGTTAGATGATGATATGTTGTAAATGATGTCACATATGTTACATAGTCACGATGTTAGTATCCATGTTGGTTAGTTCATGTTAGTTAAATCATGATATTATATATGTTTGGGCTATGATGATTCATACATGTACCTATGCAAGTTTTGGCACTGATTAATAAAAATTGTGTAGGTTTCATGACACTTAATTTAGATCTAAAATTAGATCCATGACATGTGTGAGTTCTATACTAGTTCACACCACCATTATGTTGCAAGTTTATACATGAATTTGGGTTATATTATGTAGACTGTGACATTTAACCAAACAAGTTGACACCTTTAACATGTGTAGCTTATGCAAGTTATAGTCTTATCCTATGCAAGTTTAAGTGTTGGACCTCTATCACATATGCAAGTTTCACCCCTTTTTATGAGTAGATCTATTTTAGTCATATACATATATGTTGTTGTTGTGATAATTTATCTTTGTGCTATGAGTTAGACTATTCGAGTCTAACGTATATTTTACGTTTAACGTATGAATGTACAACGTGGGATAGGGGTGATATTAAAAGAATTAATATTGAGAATTTGCACGAAATAGCCTTAAAAAGGCATATAACAAATTTGAGATATGTGAATTGCCTTAAAAGGCGAAAAATGGAATTAAGACATTAATTGGAAAATTAATGTGTAGAAATGGTCATAAGTTAATTATGGATTAATTTGAATTTGAATAGGGATTGAGAAATTGGTATAAAATGCCTTTAATGGCATATAATGAATTTGTGGTGAAAAAGGGTATGATTTATCATACCATAAATGGATGGACATAATTGAGTCAATTATGGACATCATTAAATTTTGAATAAATTATTAATTTGGATAGGGAAGTTAATTCAAATTTGGGAAAGATTAATTAATTAATTAATCACTTAAGATAATTAACATTCTTTCTATCTACATACACCAGAAGGTTCTAGGGTGACAGAGAGGATAGTGTCTAAGCTTGGGTTTGGAAAACAAGTTTCCTGCCCTCCCTGGCTATCCCTAACTGACCCAATGAACGGGATGGTCTTGAATTTAGAAAGAAAACATGTGGTGGGACATGGGAATCTAGTGGGTGCTTTGGGTGGCATGAGGAATCTAGTGGTTGCCTTTGGTGGCATTTGAAATACGATTAGTAAGACTTAACCAAACACACATGCAAATGATCATGACTAAGAAGAGGGTTAAGTAGGTGCCTTGGGTGGCATGAGAAAATACGATTAGTAACACTTAACCAAATTAAATATGTAAGTGCGACATAGGGGTTAAGTGGGTGCCTTGGGTGGCATGTGGAATTACTAATAGAAACCCTTAACCAAATTTAAAACATGTAAGTGGACATGAAGGGGGTTAAGTGGAATGTGTTAGAGGGGACCAAGCCTAGGTTGGAAGCTTGGTGGGAGGCCCATTTCAACCAGTATCCCAAACGTATCTTTGTGAGCTCGACCCAAGTCGAGGACGGGACACGCATACTGGGCTTGACTATAAGAGGCCAAAACGGGTTAGCGGTGGCAACGCAAGTCCAACGGGTTCATATGCGTGAGTGGACCCGGGCTAGTAGGTAAGACGTTGTTGCATCGTGTAGGTATAAGCCGTGCATCCTTAAGTTGTATCGGGTTGCCACTTTAGGGGAGTGATACACCCCACTGTGGGGCCAGCACGGGTATCTACGAGTTAGGGAGCCGATCGAATGGGGCAGGGTAGTGGGTACACCTAGTAGTACACGAAGCTACCATTATTAATTAAGTATTAAAAGGGTACACCTAGTGGAGATAGGGGCAGACGGCACCTTTGACGTCAGCTAGGAGTACGTGGAATTACCATTATTAAGGGGGTACGTCTAGTAGGGATATGTACACGTTGGGTACCTAGGATAGCAACTAGAGATACACAGTCAAACGTGGAGGATAGTGGGTACATCTAGTAGTACACCAAGCTATCATCATTCTATTTAGGGATCAAAGTGACTAGTAGGGGTGTAGTTAGTGCTAGTACAGTACATCACGGTACAGTACGGTAGAGTATAGTAATTATCCTATATTGATTAGGAAGCGTCATTAACGTTAGTGATTAGTAACGGGTGTGGTGCAGCGTAGTAATTATTCATTAGTAGGTATGCCTTTAATGTTACCATGGTTAACCTCATTTCCTTTGCCTGTTCTGTCACACCCAATAGTTCGTAGGCATTTCCTTATTCTCCAGCTTATGCCTTAGTCTGATTACTTTGAAAATAGTATTGTTGGAATTGTCATACTCGCCAGACTTTATGTCTGACCCCTTCTATTTCTATCTTTTTCCCCCTCCAGGTCCTCAGGTTGGGCCCAGCTCTAGTGGTGTTTGATTGGATTGCTTATCTCTTTTGGAGAGCTTGGACTGCTAAAGTAAAGTCCAGCTTGTTATCTTTTGTTTAATGGCTATTTATGTAATGGGATTATGTATTTTGTTTTATCAAGATAGATATTGTACTTGACTCTGATTTATGGTATTATGATGTAGTCAAACATGTTTTGACTTCTGCTGCAATGAAATAAAGTTTTAAATTTCCAAGTACTATTTTATATCTGTCTTGTCGTAATTTTCCTGTTCTATACTCACTTAAAACCTCCATGGAAGTTAATGCATTCCTTTTGTGAGTGACATTAATGGACGTGGGGTGTTACACATGGTACCAGAGCTTAAGGTTACCAGAACAGATAAATTTTTTAGAAAAACTATTTTTCTAAAGTATTTTTAGAAAAAAAAGTTTTTTCAAAAACATGTCTTAATGAGTAATTTTAAGAGAAAAGTTTTCGTGAAAAACATAATCCCCAATAGCCATATCTTTATCTTTCGAATTCTTCATTTCGAATCTCTTCCTCTTTTTCTTTTCGAACTTTCCCCTCCGCATATAGACATTTTTTTTAAGGGCTTCCGTACGAAGGACGAAAAACCACTTCAAGGGACTTGGACGTTTGTCGGGCTAGAAGTTAGTCCAAGGAGGTGGAGGGCTTGTGGGTACCTTTAAGATAGACGATGGGAGGAAGGTTCAAATAGCTGTTTGGTTAATGAAGGGAGAAATCTCATCTTGGTGGGAGGTCACGAATGGAGAATGTGAAGAAGAAGGCTAGTTGTTTTGGGAGAAATGGGACACCTTATTAGGATTGTCCAAAGAAGCAAGGACAAAGTACAAAATCTTCTGGAGGGTAGTTGTATTCCCTCGCGGCTGGTATACCTGATAGGGGTAGGACCGTCCAGGTTGAAATTTGGTTTCCTTTATCAACATGTTCGAACTTTGTTTGATTCTTGCGCTTCATACTCTATAGTATCTGCTTCGTTTGTTGAAACACTGCACCCAAATACTAGTCTAGTTACGGATCCAATTGTAGTCTCAAATACTATGGGTGGTTCGGCTCACTTATCTATGGTTTGTCGGGATTTGAGAGTGTCTAGCTTGGGCATTGGGTTTGATGCAATGCCTCTATATATTTTTATTTCACGGGCTGTAGTTTAATTCTAGGGATGGATTGTCTAGCCATGCATGATGCCATCCAAGATTGTGAAAGGAGGGTAGTCAGACCAATTGATTCGTTATGGAAACACCCTCGATATTTCTTGTGACCCTAGGGGTTCGATGATGCTTAGCTGCCTAGAATCTTTTGACGCATCCCACGATGATTTGGAATCTGTTTGTGTGGTCCGTGAGTATGGAGACGTCTTCGATGAAGTGCGGGGTTTACCTTGAGGTGCGAAGTAAGCTTTCGTGTGTTCCTAGTGTATAATGCAAAGCCAGTTATGTGATTAGTGATGGTTTTGGGGCAAGACTGGCGAGGACGGCCAGAGTCGGTTAAGTGCTCAATTATTTGGCCGTTTTATTAGTATCATCTCATGTAGGTCATCTGAATTCGAAGGAGTTATCCCTTGGGTGTTTGTCTGATATTGGTTTAGGCCTTTGGGGCTTGCACTTGGGGGATGTCGAGTTCGACTAGGATGGTTTGCGTGAGAGATGGACTGTTGTGACAAATTTTGCATGGAATAATATCCTGGTTTTCTCTAGAAGCGGAGAAGAGCATGCCCTACATCTTAGGGAAGCCTCTGGGGAAGGGTGATGTGTTATGGAGGAAGACTATCGAAAGTCCATGAGGGGAATTACCTTACCCACGACTTAGGAGTTGCTTTCAGACCATAAGTTGCTAAGGTATTTGTTCTCTCAGAAAGATCTGAACTTGAGGCAGCAAAGGTGGATGGAGTTCTTGGCGTCCTACGATTTCGAAATAGCATATACCCCTGGCAAGGGTAACGTTGTGGTGGGGGCCTTAAGTAGAAAAGGGTTGACACTGAGTCCTTGGTCTGTTGAGCGGCGTAGCTTAGAGTTTATCTCTTCCTTTGACTTTAGACCATCCATTAATTTTGTACTTGGTTCGCTAGCATCCTTAGAGGTCAGACCTATGCTTTTGGGACGGATTGGAGAGGCACAGCGAGCTGACCCACAGTTGGTTGAGTTAGTAGAGAATCTCACAAGAGGGGAGTCATCAAGCCATCTTAGTAGGTATACCCTAGATGATAAGGGTTGGTTGCGTAGGGACGGTAAACTTTGTATATTACGGGACGAAAGCTTGAGGAAGTGTTTACATGATACGGGGAAAGTGGTGGAGCCGAACACGCTTAAGGAAGTGGAAGTAGAGCGAGATGCCACGATCAGACTAGCTCCTACAGGCATTCTTGGGTCGGAGATTAAGAAGTTGAGAAACCGAGAGGTCAAGCTAGTCAAAGTGCAATGGGAAGAAGATCAAGGAGATGCTACTTGGGAGACGGAAGAGAAGATTCGTTTGTTGTACCCCTTCCTTTTCGGGTAATGTCTTTTAGATTCTCCTTTATCGCCTAGCTTATACTTGTCCTATCTTTAGTATATCCTCTCGTTTAAGTCTTTGACCTTTAGAAGGGTAGTCCTATGGTTGAAACATGTGTTTGAGACATGTTATGTTTGATGGATGCAAGTGGATGCAAGTGTTTGCTAGTGGTTGCTCGTGGATGCGTATACACACACTTTAGGCACTAGATCGGCTCAGTCACTCTCATATTGCATATAAATATGTGTGCATATTTAAATTAATGAATGAATAGTGGTTGTATTATCATATGGATGCCGCATTAAGATGAATGGTTGTGCACGCATATAGAAATAATATGTATCATTAGGAATCTTTTTCATACATAATGGACGCATGGCACTATCATGGTTCGCATTAAGGAGGTCAACTGAATCAGTAGACCGCCTGATTTTTGCATTGGATAAGGACATATACACACACACTATGCATATAAACATGAAAGCATTAGATGTCTCTTAAGGACAATGGATGCCTGTGCCTGATGGTTGAGTAGATGGATGATTGTATGGTAGGACACATTCTTCCTAACTTGAAGATTTCGGGGACGAAATCCTTTAAGGAGGGGAGAATGTAACACCCCGTATTTTCTGTGAACATAAAAAAAATCAAGATATAATTAATTTTTAGAAAAATAATTAGGTGAAATGAGTTGCGCTGTTGCGTTCGTCTCGGAATTCTGCTTGAGATAGAGTCTGAGTTTGCGTAAATTGGACTCCGTATGAAAAAGATATCCTTAAATTAAATATTACAGCAAAAAAGGGAAAAAGAGGAATGAGAAAAGAATAATGTTTAGCATTGTTCTAATAATTGTAAGCAAAAGACATAATAGCTCATTTGGTTGGAACATGTGACTTGCATACAAGAGGTACAGAGTTCGATCCCCGCCAACGCCATATTTTTGTTTTAGGGGAATGGCTAAAAAGCGGCTTAGTGTGAACGCGGTTCAAAAAAATTAAATATATATATATTGAATATATATATGTGTATATATATATATATAATTGAGAAGATAAATACAGTCAATTTATTTGGAGGGAAAGATTTATGCATAAGTAGATATGTATGTATGTAGGTAACTTCATTATGCATTGATTTTGCATGTTGCAAGGAAAGTAGAGATAAAAAAGGGGAAATTAAATTATATGCTCGATTTCCTTTTTTTCAGGCAAGCAATTAATTTGCATTATTTGAATTCATGAATAGGTGCGTGTGTATGTATATATATATATATATATATATATATATATATATATATGGGCAGTTAATGTAAACATGAATAGAAGTTTATTAATTTGCTGAGTGTTTACTGAGTCACTTCTGACTCATTGCTGAGTCAATAAGATAAACCCCATCTTGTCTGAACGGCTGCGGTTATTTCTAGGTTAAATCTAATGGCCTAAATGAATCCTAAATTCTATAAATAAGTGGGTAGTCTCTCATTCTAATTCATATGAAAAATTAGAGAAGCCGCCGTCATGCCGTCGCCATGGAACTCCGAGTAGCCACCGCAAATCAAAGTAGAAGAAAGCTAATCTAATCCAATTCTAATCAATTCTAAAAGCAATCTAGACTCTCTCTTTCTTCTTAAATTGTGAGTATGATGATTCTCACAAGATTATTAGCAAACTAATTTGATTAAGATGTAAATGGAACATAAGAAAATGATGTGAATTGTCATATATGTTATTGTAAAATCTTATGTTATCACGTATGTTCTAAATGTTTTGTTATGCTATGATGAAATCATCATGCTATGTTATGCTATCATGCCATGCTATGATGAAAATCATGCTATGCTATGTTATGCTATCATGCTATGCTATGTGTAAATCATGCTATGTTATGTCATAAATCTTATATATGTTGTAGATCTCATGTTAACACATATGTTGGAAATCCATAAGTTATATGATTATGATATCATGTTAAGTTGTGTTGAATCGTACAAGTTGTTAAATCATGATGTTGTTATTAATGCAAATTGGATCATGTTTTAAAGTTTATGTTTTTTTTTCTAAAGATTGAATGGATCATGATTATGGGAATTTGCCTATTAAGTTAGGTGTACCCATATGCATGAATCTATGACTAAATGAATTTTTATTATGGGAATTTGTCTATTAAGTTAGATGTACCCATATACATGATTCTTAATTATCCTTGGATTTTGATAATGGGAATTTGTCTATTGAGTTAGATGTACCCATATACATGATTATCCCTGGATCTTGATTATGGGAATTTGTCTATTAAGTTAGATGTACCCATATACATGAACATATGTTATTAAGTTAGATGATGATATGTTGTAAATGATGTCACATATGTTACATAGTCACGATGTTAGTATCCATGTTGGTTAGTTCATGTTAGTCAAATCATGATATTATATATGTTTGGGCTATGATGATTCATACATGTACCTATGCAAGTTTTGGCACTGATTAATAAAAATTGTGTAGGTTTCATGACACTTATTTTAGATCTAAAATTAGATCCATGACATGTGTGAGTTCTATACTAGTTCACACCACCATTATGTTGCAAGTTTATACATGAATTTGGGTTATATTATGTAGACTGTGACATTTAACCAAACAAGTTGACACCTTTAACATGTGTAGCTTATGCAAGTTATAGTCTTAGCCTATGCAAGTTTAAGTGTTGGACCTCTATAACATATGCAAGTTTCACCCCTTTTTATGAGTAGATCTATTTTAGTCATATACATATATGTTGTTGTTGTGATAATTTATCTTTGTGCTATGAGTTAGACTATTCGAGTCTAACGTATATTTTACGTTTAACGTATGAACGTACAACGTGGGATAGGGGTGATATTAAAAGAATTAATATTGAGAATTTGCACGAAATAGCCTTAAAAAGGCATATAACAAATTTGAGATATGTGAATTGCCTTAAAAGGCGAAAAATGGAATTAAGACATTAATTGGAAAATTAATGTGTAGAAATGGTCATAAGTTAATTATGGATTAATTTGAATTTGAATAGGGATTGAGAAATTGGTATAAAATGCCTTTAATGGCATATAATGAATTTGTGGTGAAAAAGGGTATGATTTATCATACCATAAATGGATGGACATAATTGAGTCAATTATGGACATCATTAAATTTTGAATAAATTATTAATTTGGATAGGGAAGTTAATTCAAATTTGGGAAAGATTAATTAATTAATTAATTAATCACTTAAGATAATTAACATTCTTTCTATCTACATACACCAGAAGGTTCTAGGGTGACAGAGAGGATAGTGTCTAGGCTTGGGTTTGGAAAACAAGTTTCTTGCCCTCCCTGGCTATCCCTAACTGACCCAATGAACGGGATGGTCTTGAATTTAGAAAGAAAACATGTGGTGGGACATGGGAATCTAGTGGGTGCTTTGGGTGGCATGAGGAATCTAGTGGTTGCATTTAGTGGCATTTGAAATACGATTCGTAAGACTTAACCAAACACACATGCAAATGAACATGACTAAGAAGAGGGTTAAGTAGGTGCCTTGGGTGGCATGAGAAAATACGATTAGTAACACTTAACCAAATTAAATATGTAAGTGGGACATAGGGGTTAAGTGGGTGCCTTGGGTGTCATGTGGAATTACTAATAGAAACCCTTAACCAAATTTAAAACATGTAAGTGGACATGAAGGGGGTTAAGTGGAATGTGTTAGAGGGGACCAAGCCTAGGTGGGAAGCTTGGTGGGAGGCCCATTTCAACCAGTATCCCAAACGTATCTTTGTGAGCTCAACCCAAGTCGAGGACGGGACACGCATACTGGGCTTGACTATAAGTGGCCAAAACGGGTTAGCGGTGGCAACACAAGTCCAACGGGTTCATATGCGTGAGTGGACCCGGGCTGTTAGGTAAGACGTTGTTGCATCGTGTAGGTATAAGCCGTGCATCCTTAAGTTGTATCGGGTTGCCACTTTAGGGGAGTGATACACCCGACTGTGGGGCCAGCACGGGTATCTACAAGTTAGGGAGACGATCGAATGGGGCAGGGTAGTGGGTACACCTAGTAGTACACGAAGCTACCATTATTAATTAAGTATTAAACGGGTACGCCTAGTGGAGATAGGGGCAGACGGCACCTATGACGTCAGCTAGGAGTACGTGGAATTACCATTATTAAGGGGGTACGTCTAGTAGGGATAGGTACACGTTGGGTACCTAGGATAGCAACTAGAGATACACAGTCAAACGTGGAGGATAGTGGGTACATCTAGTAGTACATGAAGCTATCATCATTCTATTTAGGGATCAAAGTGACTAGTAGGGGTGCAGTTAGTGCTAGTACAGTACAGCACGGTACAGTACGGTAGAGTATAGTAATTATCCTATATTGATTAGGAAGCGTCATTAACGTTAGTGATTAGTAACGGGTGTGGTGCAGCGTAGTAATTATTCTTTAGTAGGTATGCCTTTAATGTTACCATGGTTAACCTCATTTCCTTTGCCTGTTCTGTCACACCCAATAGTTGTTAGGCATTTCCTTATTCTCCAGCTTATGCCTTAGTCTGATTACTTTGAAAATAGTATTGTTAGAATTGTCATACTCGCCAGACTTTATGTCTGACCCCCTCTATTTCTATCTTTTCCCCCTCCAGGTCCTCAGGTCGTTCCCAGCTCTAGTGGTGTTTGATTGGATTGCTTATCTCTTTTGGAGAGCTTGGACTGCTAAAGTAAAGTCCAGCTTGTTATCTTTTGTTTAATGGCCATTTATGTAATGGGATTATGTATTTTGTTTTATCAAGATAGATATTGTACTTGACTCTGATTTATTGTATTATGATGTAATCAAACATGTTTTGACTTCTGCTGCAATGAAATATAGTTTTAAATTTCCAAGTACTATTTTATATCTGTCTTGTCGTAATTTTCCTATTCTATACTCACTTAAAACCTCCATGGAAGTTAATGCATTCCTTTTGTGAGTGACATTAATGGACGTGGGGTGTTACAAGTAATGGGAATCCCAGCCTATAACTGGGTCGACCATGTGTTTGACCTAGGACCTGTGTGGGGCGATCCCTGTGTCGACCATAAAGGCGGGTTGGTCAAACCATCTCAATGTCACGCGCGATTTTGTGACTGGAACGAGAGTGATGTCTTGTAACGTTCTGAAGAGTTATGCTGACGTGTTTTTGAGAGCTGAGATTGAAAACCTAATAATCCTAAGGCTCAGATTATCCTTCTACACCAATAAATTGATTGGCCCTCCTCACTTTTCCTCCACACTTCTTCATTTTCTCAGTCTCCACTCTACTGTGTTCTAAAACAAAATAAATTTGAGGAATAGGTCGGAATACTATCCAATTGTAGATCGGAAGGATTCTTCTTCTACCAAAGCCTTTTTCTGGATTAGCACTCTTTTCTTTATGAGTTTTATGTAATTTTTAAATCAGCTATTTTCATAAGAAAGATGAGACTAGTAAAATAGTTTGAATGTACAAGTCTTATATTTACAGTGTTTATTAGTTTGTTTTATGCAAGTTATTACAATCTATTTGTTTTCTATGTTTATTCCTTTTCAGTTGTTTATTTATTTGTAATAAATTCTTCTTTATCCCCTTCTCTGCTATGATATTATTTATAGTCTTGCAGTGCCCTATTTTATCTACTTTTCTTCATTTCAAATTCTAGGCCTTACAAGTAGCCTAGACCAACTGTTCCCTTGTTATTTATTTTGCGCTGAGCCTAGGTCAATGAGAGACTAGGCCTTTGTCGATTAATTTGCATAAAAATTGGAACAATATTGGAAGTAAGTTAAAAAGGAATTTTAGGAATGTTGGTAATTGATGAATATTATACTCAAATAATGGACTGTAAATTGGGATAAATCTGAATTGAAGAATATTCTAACATATGAATGGGAATAGATTGAACTTAATTGGACATTAAGTAACATGTAATTGGAGAACATGTAAACCGGAATGGGAAAGGTTTTATAAAAAGAATACTTTAATTAGAAAAGTTAACTACAACCTAGGAATATAACATGTGATTATACTGGGATTATTAATAAACTTAAATGTGTTGAGTTAAATTTATGAGATTAATAAGCTAAGATAAGAGGGAGTCCATTCCACCAACACGGGAATGATTGGGGAACGTAAATGGCTCGTAGATTAGGTTTGTTTTGGTAGCTTGGGGCTGATTCAGGAAGATAGAGGCCTAATAATATAATAAAATCCTATAATAAATTATGGACCAAGGTTAGGGGTGACTTTTGTCAATTGCATTTTTATTTGGGAACCTATATCAGCTAGTACCATTTGTTATCACGGAGTCTCAAACTAGGTAGAGGCTAGGGAACGCTTTATTGAAATCGATAATAAGTGGTTCAAACAAGGTGGGTATAGGCTTGTTCCGGCGGAACGATGATCGTGCATCGTTCCAATTGGAGAAGGTAAACCATCAAAATGCCTGTGATTAACGGCTGTGTCCTTTTATTTGATGGGTTCGGGATTGATAACCCTTAATTCCATAGGTAACATAGGTTATCACATTTTGGGTAAAGAAGCCGATTGATGGGTAGAAATTAGGTAAAGCCTAATTATAATATCGTGGTAGCCAGTGCATCAATTTTTGGATATAAATGAGAAGCCTAAATTTATTCATGTTTATCTTTCCTGCTATTTCATTTATGCTTTTATGTCCACTACTCTTAAAACTATTCATCTGTCTAATGCTTCCTTATCTTATGCTCATGGTAGAAATTACTATAACTCACCATGTCAGGGAGTGTGGAATGGATCGTTAAGGCAAAGCAAACACTAGAGGGAGGGTGAATAGTGTTTGTAAGAAATTAAAGATAACTTAAAACTAAAGAGAACTATGGAATGAATCAAAAACCACAAACACAATCACAAACACAAATTCAAACACAGATGCAAAATAAACAGAAATAAAAACGCAGAAAAAGCAAAGAACACACCGGATTGTGTACTGGTTCGGATTACTCCTACGTCCAGTCCCGCACAATGTTGGATTGTGCAGAGTTTTATTACTATTTCCAATAGTCAAATACAACCTACTTGATTTCACGGCTCAATAAGTAGACACCGACTCCTATCCCTTGATTTCACGACGTAACAAGGGAACACCGACTCCTATTGGTTGATTTCACGACTACAAGGATACACTGCTTCCTCTTTGACTTACAAACAAGGTTTATTCAACCCAAGCAATTACAAAACAGCCCTATAACTCTTCAATAGCACTTGATGCAGAGAGTAGAGAGTGTAGAGAGAAGAAGTTTGATCAAAACAGTAGTGAATTCAGCAGAGTATAAGCTTAAGAATCATAAAAATGATTAAGAATAATGGTGGGATGAAAGAGTATGAAATTAGAGAAGAAGATGTGTTAAAAAATTCGGTTTTAACATCTTTTTATAGAGTATGAAAGGTTGCAACGACCTGAAGCGTTTCAAAAAGTGAAAAGACACTTCCCTTCAAAATTAGAAAAAATAGCAGTTATATGTCGACATACACTATTTGCTATGTCGACATACTCATGTGTATTTTTCATTTTCAAAACTTTTTTCAAGTATTTTGATATGAAACTAATTTTGGAAATTCTTGAGTAAAATTCTAGTGTTGTAAATTAAGATTATATGATAGAAAATCGTATGAAAACATACTTTCAAAGTATATAAATATATTTATAAAATTATAAGGTTTTAAACTATATAAAGTATAAGTATAAAGTATATAAAAAAAATTTAAGTTTGAAAAACCAAGAAGAATAAAAATAGAAACAAAATAGTGAGAACTGAGGATAAATAGAAAAACAAAATAAAGAGGATATAATTGAAAATCAGAATTTGAAAATTACAATTTTGGAAATTAGAATTTTAATTTGAACCTGGAGTACTACTTAGAGTCTTACAAAATCTAGACTCTATATGAAGCGACCCAAACTTCCCCGTAAAGGAAAGCCCAGATTGAATTTAGAACATGAAAAATCGTCTGATTTGTAAATGAATATTTATTTTATTCATATACATGTTAAAAATTATATTTTTAACTATAGAATATTTTATTCAATACATGAATATTTTATTTTCCATTACACATCACAATCACAGTCAATTTCCATAACACAATACAATCAAACAAGTCGTCCAAGCTCTGTGGACAACGGGGAGTAGTTCATATATGCAGTTATAAAATAAATTATGGTACAAGAAATTATAGTGAGAAGTTCTCACCTTGGGTTTCCACTCCATCATTCTTTATTGGATGCTCAGATTTGCTGTTTCGATTCCAATGCAATAGGTTTTTCCGGCGAATGGTGAGGGTTCACGGCTGGCGGAGGTGAGGCGCAGGGGGTTGGGGTGGCGCCTGAGGCCGGCGGTAGCGGTGCACTAGCCATGGAAATAGGATTTTGGGGAAAAGGGGCTTAGGGTTTTGATTGGGGAAAGGAAGGGCGGCGCTAGGCGATGTGGTGGCCTGAGGGAGGTTCGCCGGAGGCATGGCAGGATAGGGGGCGCGCCCGCTACCGCTTGGAAGGAGGCGATGGGATTTCGTCGTTCATTTTTTTTCTTTCTTTTTTGTTTTCTGTTTACACGATGAATGGGGGAGGGGGTGTTGACCGGGTAGGGAAAGGAAAAGGGCTTTGACCCATTTTGTTTTATTATTTAATTTAATTCCAAAAAGTATCTTTTTGATTCGAACCCCAAATCAATCCCAACGACTATTGCCCCTAATGTAATACCCCCATTCCGAACACAATGGGATATGTCCGATAAGCCTGTTCGTTTGTTACGCTCAGTTTTCATCAAAATTAATATACGAATTGGTATAGCGTTCAAAATTGATTTTTAACATACATTTTAATTTATAAGGGCCACATACTGACTTCAAAAATTCCAAAAAAATAAATCTGGCTATGTTTTGACAATACGGTCCTAATAAAACTAATTTCGTTGAATTTGGAGACCGTTTGAAAAACGATCATTTTCTAGTCGATCCAAATTGACTTAAACTGTCAAAACACATTTTCTTTTGCCACGCTCAAATATTGATTCCAAAAATTATGAAAATTGGAATCTAGCAATAATTTGACATTCCGGATCCAACAAAGGTGGTTTTGTCGAAAACGGAGATCGTTTGAAAAATGGCTATTTTAAGGCCTTTATTTTATATAAATCCATAGCAACCATCCTGAATTTTCAACAGGACATAACTTTTTATTCCCGCTATGAAATCTAGAATTTTCAGATTCATTGGAAAGATATCTTCAAACAGATTCAAATATTTCTGGTTTCACTAAAATTTGGTTTATTTTGAAACTTGTACATTCATTTGAAATTTGAAATTGAATTTTCAAACTATCGCACCATTTTCCATTCCTTTTATAATTAAAATAAATATTTTTATTCTAATTTCGATTTAAATAAATTTATACATTCTAGTTCTGTTCAAAATAAATTTCTAGTCCTTGTCATTTAAAATAAATCATTTTAAATATTCAAAATTCATTAAATTAGCCAAAATAAAAAATTAAATTGGTTCTAATTTTCCGTGTTGTTACAATCTCCCCCCTTAAAATCTTTTCGTCCTCGAAAAGGAACGGAGCTGAAAGTTGTTCAACTAACCAACTCAACTTTCATTCTGGCATTCATTCTTCAATTTTTCAGTTTCTAAGAATTTTCAAATTCTTCAAAAATTGGGCTAACACCCTAAATTTTTGAAAAATTTCACCATAACCTCCTTTTGTACGGGGAGACATTTAAAACCATAACTAGCCACACAACGCCCTCGCCATCCAAAAAGAAAAAGAAAAAGCCAAGCAGCTAGCCAATCGGATCATAAAATCATCCAAACGCAATAAATTTGTAAACATGTACCTATTTGTCGGGCATACAATTTTATTCCTCTTCTCTAGCTTCCTTGTTATGACTTGTTCAATGTATATACATGTATAGGCATTCAATTGCAATCAATTTTCAAATCAGTTCAATATTTGATTCAATTTGGCTTAATGGTTTAAAATTTTAATTAATCAAACCAATAATCAAATAACACAACCAGTAATCAATTAGTTGATTGAACTTTTCAAATTCATAACTTTGATATGTGTGTATATATATACACACCCACAAAATCATGTTTTTGATGCCAATTTACAGCAATTACCCTATCTATTTTTGGTTCTCACAACAACCAATTGGAAATATCTAGATATCTCACTTTTGAAACTCGAGCATAAATACTGATGATGGTGCACCATCATCAGAACCATGTCCGGGTGACTAGAGCGAGATTCTATATCTATCTAGTATATTAAAATTTCGAATATATGTTCATGACGCATATATGCAAAATCTCACATAATCGATTGTCCAAAATAAAATAAAATAATATACTCCAATACGTATAATTAGATTAAATTTTCAAAACAAAATTGGTTTCCATTTTTGTTTTAAAAAACACTGCTCTTCACACTCGTTCTAGGATACTATTGATCCTATCTCTAACGAGTCATTCTAATTGGATATAAGTAATCCAATCTCTGATGAATTCTTTCGTTTGGTTCTAATGTGCCTTGTTCTCGAGCTCTGTAAACCAAAGTCGGGATACCAAATGAAGCGACCCAAACTTCCCCGTAAAGGAAAGCCCAGAATGAATATAGAACACGACAAATCATCCGATTTGTAAATGAATATTTATTTTATTCATATATACGTTAAAAATTATATTTTTAACTATAGAATATTTTATTCATTACATGAATAATTTATTTTCCATTATACATCACAATCACAATTGATTTCCACAACACAATACAATGAAAAATGTCGTCCATGGTCTGTGGACGACAGGGAGCAGTTCATATATGCAGTTATAAAACAAGTAATTATACAAGAAATTATAGTGAGAAGTTCTCACCTTAGGTTTCCACTCCTCCATTCTTTATTGGATGCTCAGATTCGTTGTTTTGATTCCAATGCAATAGGGTTTTTCCGGCGAATGGGGAGGGTTCACGGCTGGTGGAGGTGAGGCGCGGGGTTGGGGTGGCGCCTGAGGCCGACGGCGGCGGTGTACTGGCCATAGCGGTCAGATTTTGGGGAAAAAGGGCTTAGGGTTTTGATTGGGGAAAGGAGGGGCGGCGCTAGGCGACGTAGTGGATGGAGGGAGGTTCGCCGGAGGCGTGGCAGGACTGGGGGCGCGCGTAGTGGCGCTTGGAAGGGGGTGACGAGATTCCGTCGTTCATTTTTTTCCTTTCTTTTTCGTTTTTTGTTTACACGATGAATGGTGGAGGAGGTGTTGACCAAATAGGGAAAGGAAAAGGGTTTGACCCATTTTATTTTATTATTTAATTTAATTCCAAAAACTCCCTTTTTGATTCGAACCCCAAATCAATCCAAACGACTGTCGCCCCCAACATAATACCCCCATTTCGAAAACAATGGGATATGTCCGGTTAGCAAATTCGATTGTTACACTTAGTTTTCATCAAAATTAATATATGAATTAGTATAGCATTCAAAATTGATTTTTAACGTACATTCTAATTCACCGGGCCACATACTGACTCCAAAAATTCTAGAAAAATAAATATGGTTATGTTTTGACGATACGGTCCTTACAAAACTAATTTCATCAAATTTGGAGACCGTTTGAAAAGATCATTTTCTGGTCGATCCAAATTGACTAAAACTATCAAAACACGTTTTGTTTTGCCATGCTCACATATTAATTCCAAAAATTATGAAAATTGGAATCTAGCAATAATTTGACATTCCGGATCCAACAAAAGTGGTTTCATCGAAAATGAAGGTCATTTGCCAAATGGCTATTTTTAAGGCCTTTATTTATAAAATCCATAGCGATTATCCTAAATTTTCAACTGGACATAACTTTTTATCCCCGCTGTGAAATCTGGATTTTCCAGATTCGCTGGAAAGATATTTTCAAACAGATTCAAATATTTTTAGTTTCACTAGAATTCCGGTTTATTTTGAATCCTGTACATTCATTTGAAATTTGAAATCGAATTTTCAAACTACCGCGCCATTTTTTATTCCTTTTGTAATTAAAATAAATATTTTTATTCTAACTTTGATTTAAATACACGTTCTAATTCTGTTGCAAATAAATTTCTAGTCATCATTATTTGAAATAAATCATTTTAAATATTCAAAATTCATTAAATTAGCCAAAATAAAAAAAATTAATTGGTTTTGATTTTCCGAGTTGTTACACTATAAATATATTAATCTGAAACTCTTGAACTTTTGAAATCTTGATTACTCATGGGTCTTGAAATTTCTCTGATCTTTGAATCTTTATCATCTTTATAACTGTACAGTCTTCAGTAATATTTCCTGTATATAATTCGTGCATATATATATATATGTTTTATACAAAAAGTAACTCCATGATACAACACACAAGAACAACAAGATGAATCGAATGTGATGTGGCACAAAATGATGGTTATGCCATCGATCAATTAAAGGATTTATTTCCACATCATGAGACAAATCTATTCATAACTTCCCATTTATAAGATGTGCTAAATGGGTCACACGTCAACATAGGAAGTTCGAACATAGGTTCCCGAACAAAAAAACTGACATTCAGAAAAAGAGATTTATGCAAAATCCCCAAAGATAGTTAAACCAAAAATACCATAAAAGTCCATGTACAACACAGATTCCTCCAAAATCTTTTCTAGATTCTCCTCAAAAAGACAATCAAAAGATAGCTCAATCTTCATCTCTGAAACGACGGTCGCCTTTGAAAGAACTTATGCTAACAAGGTATATCAAAGGCGGGTGCAGCACAAACAATAAATTCTGTTCTAAGATCTCGAAGCAAGTGGCTAGTGCAAGTCCAACTGCCCTAACAAATTTTCTTAGTCCTAAAGTGGTGAGACCTTTTTGCTTATTCTGGTCCAACCAAATAATCTCTACCTAAGGATGAGACTTAAATGGTATGAGTACGATCAGATAGCGCAATTAGGTATTATGGACTAAGAAATAATCGAAGAGAAAAAATTAGATCTTGGAGTATTAGCGAGGCAAGATCTAATGCGCAAAAAGGCGTGAAAAACGAGGAGGCGAGGCCAAAACAAAGAAAGGGAAGAATGATAGAGACATGATTCAGCTAGATGAGGAAGAAAGGACGAAAGAAGAAGTTAAGGGAATGGTTTTGACGCAACTTTTATGGTTGACTCTTCAGTCCAAGTTGTACCAACACTCATCAATTAATTAATCGTCATAGTATAGCACTAAACGGTCAACTACCACACGGGCTTTTGATAGAGTTTGAACATTGACCTTATTAAGGCAGGTTAAAATATTGATCATCCCACGTCATCTTTTATGATTTGACGTGATCTAAAAAATAATTATCCTCATCACCGTGGTATTTCAAGACCGTAGTTAAACTCCGAACCAACTCCAAGGAGTTATAGTCTTAACAATGATGTTGTGACTACAAAATGAACGAACGACTTCCAAAAATAATTCAGCTAGAAATCCGTAATATAACTAAAACAGATTTTCCCCTTACCTAACTGACAACAAACAGACGTTTCACGAAATCAAATAACACAAAAAACAAGATGAAGGATTTTCCTTAGCCTTTCCAAAGAGAAATTTTAAACTTTTCAAAGATGAAATTTATTATAATACTAACGGTTTCGTACTTATATATACAATTTACTATCACTGTTATTATTAATATTCCAGTTTATGTTGCAAACTGGAAAAACCTTTTTGTGTTTAAAAATGTTGGAGCTTTAAAATATTAAGGATTAATTGTGACAACTTTAATAAACTATCCAATATATATAGGGAGATGGATACTAAAAATCACAAGGAATGAATATTTATTATTCTTAAGTTTAGTGGGATATTCCTTGTCATTTCTAATTCCTTTCTTTCTACCAATCGGATTATATTTATTAAAATTACACAAAGCCCTAAAAATTTTGTAACATGAATAAATTAAAATCTAAAAACCATATCTTTATAAGACTAGGCCTTCAATAAACCATCTTCCGAAACCACCATTTAAAACCATTGAAACCCATTTTATTTTTCTAAATAGTTTTAAAAATAAATTTCTTCAAATACAAGACCAAGGACTCAGTTGAATATTTAAATAAAGGTAGATTCGTAATTTCAACGAAGTAACAGATGGATGTACCTCAAATTATATTTCCGAAATAGATAAGACATAATAATGTGAACTTTTCCCGTTTTGGATCGGGTAATGGTCTTAACCAGAACTACCAACGAAACCAAATGCTAGAAATCATATCTTTCTCAGTTATAGCTAGATTTTTGTCCAATCTCCAAACTTGAACCAACGGACTCCACCATATGTCGTCCTCATGCTCTTCATGACAAGATCGCCAACGCACTGTGGGGTAAGACAGAAATGACTAGAAACCCAAACTCAACATGCTTCAACCCTTAGTCGCTTAAAACCCTTTTATTATCAGGCCCACGACTAATCCATCATCGAAGTAGAATAAAGCTGAGTAAGAAAGACGAAGAAAAACAGAAAATGAAATCGACTTACATTCTCTCACGAGTCGTAATTTAACTAATTCCTCAGACCATTTAACCTAAGCTCTAATACCAAATGTAACGCCTTACACTTTTTTGTGCCTAAATTTCGATAAAAATTGGAACTCAAACACATCCAAGCATGGAGCATGTAAATCCGGTACCTACAACAAATGTGCATGAGCATAATCAGATTACGATAAGATAACTCACAGCGGAAACAAAATGGGATAATTAGTATTAACTTAAGTAACTACCTTTTTTCGAAGTAGGTCACTTTGCCAATACCGAGCATGAGAGAGAACAAAAACTGAAGGCCAAACTTAAACACTGTGAGAACCTGATCTTATCTCGGAAACCTTGGAGGTTGCAATGAGGAGGGTGGTCAGAACAAGAAGTTCTGGTGACTAAGAAATGTACAACACAGATTATAATACACAGATGTACATTTGGTTCAACCCAAGATGTATGCCTAAAAAGGTTAGTGATTCTAGCCTAACCTTGTAAATGTTTACACACGACTTTACTACTCTTCCCAAAGTAGTATTCCCAAAGTATAATACCGAGATAGGACGTTTAAGCATATTTTTGTGAAGCCTTTATACTAGAGCTTAGCTGGTTACTATATCGAGATTAGACCCCTAATTACAGAGTTTATATATTTATATACTTTCATTTGTTTATCCTTCATCATTTATTGCCTCATTATCAATGATAGATAGGGTGGATTCTTCCTGATCGCTTAAGACCCTAGACGGACCAATTGGTGACGTATTGTTTCACGATAATTTACTTAATGTTAACATAAACTAAGGGGAACTAGCTACGGGTCCTGCTAGTTACGGCTTCCGTGATTCACGCATATACCATTGCCCAACATAAGGTAAGAGATGGTATTTTATTGTTCGCTATATGTTCTAGCTGACCTTATTAGATAGCCCCCTTAGTTTCTTATTACTTCCCGTAGAATAGGTAACCATATCTTACGTTTTTAGTTTCCAGGTCTGTGTAGGCCCATACACACCTTCCATTTAAGGCCCCTAAACTGAAAGACCTATTCCAAGGTGGAATCCTAAACCCTAGCTGCTTAAGACCCAAGAAAGCGGGCTATACACCAAGGTTATTGGATTCGTAACCCATTTGCCTTTAGCACCTTTCCCTTTTGGGATAAAGTAGGCTACGTTAATAAATTATTCCTGCTTAGTCCCTCTACACGATATACTATATGTATACGCTTCATTATCATCACGGGTTTATATGGTTAATAATATTTTATATTATTAACCTACTAAGTCCAAATATCTTTTAATTATAAGTTCTATATTCACTAATATAAACAAGGAAAGTTATATCCTCTTTACTCTAGGATATTCACTTGAATACTTCCCTAATTGGACTTAGTGGTTAAATGACAATCAATATCCATTAATCCCCCTTTTTATTCGATTGATTATAACTAATGCCATTTACGGACCTAACAGTCATAATCCTCCTAAGGCATTAATTCACAATGGATACCCTTATCTTATCAGTCCCGAAGTATCTACTTTTATATCCAACAAGCAACTTGTTTATATATTTCTTTATCGGTTGACTCTGTTATATATATATATATATATATATATATTCATAGAAATTGGTTGTTTCTTTCTCAAAAGTGGGGACTTGGTCATAAGCGATTTCCGCCACCTCTCTCTTCTTAATCTTCTTCCTGCGATTCACCCCCTCGTCCTCCTTCCCCCACAAATCTCGACCTAGTTTTCTCCATTTCTAGTTAGAGTGGTTTAAACCCTTCTCTTAAAATCCACGGCTTCTCTACTTTCCCACATCAAAACTCCTGCTGTTTCAAATCAGACCTTCATCCCGTCTAAACTAGATCTTCGCTTCGGTGTTGACGCTATTTTGTCCAACTGGTCTGCTGTTTGTTGAAGGAGTAATGGAATTCTGGGGTCAAGCCTTTCAGAAGCCAAGTTCTGGCATTTCTCGTGTTCAGTTCCGGTCTCCTGCAATCTGTTGTTCGACTCTTTCTCATCCTGGTCTGTGCGGTTTTGAGGATTGCGTGGAAATGGCGAATCGATTGTTTCTGTGTGTTTTGGTTATGGTATTGAGAAGCATTTGGATTTGACCTGGCTCAATTAAACATGTGTCGAGTGTAATGCTGAGCTTTACTTAATTTGTTTCGGAAGAGGATGGGTATTGAGTTGTTTGAAGGATGTACGGTCTGTAGTTTTTGCACTTATTCCTGGAGCAAGTTTTGGGATGGATTGATGTTTGTAATTTTTATGTTTTTTACCCGGTTAGTATGCTAACCATTGTTATGTATTCATTTTATGTTTAATATATGCGTACCCATTTCCAAATATATATATATATATATATATATATATATATATATATATATATATATATTCATGCACTAGGCCTCTCACCTTAAGTTGACTACTTTTGGATTTTGCTAGTTGGTTCCGGGTAGACTTCTACCACAAGTTGAACTTAACCTCATGCCTTGGTACATTTACAATATGCATTAGACCACTCACATTAAGCTGACCATCTGTGGATGCTGGATTTGCTGGTCGATTCCGGGTAGACTTCTACCACAAATAAGCTTTACCTCATGTCAAAATGCGGTTATAATTCAAATTTCCTAATTGGGGTGTACAACATTTACCCTAATTAAATTAGGAATTGTAACCATTATCCTATTTTATTTACTTTCCCGAATCAACATTGGTTACAATTGTTATTTATTCATTAGCGGTCCTATATATAGCAATTAATTATATTGGTTGCTACAAATGGTCACCACAAATATATTCATTAAATATGGAATATAATTTACATGTATGATTCCAGAAATGAATACCGTTCAGCATTAAAACATTCAATACAATGTATATTTTACTGTTTTACGCTGATTTGGACGGATAATATGTATATATTTATATTTATATTTCCTCGCGGTCAACGTAGTAGCAGTTGTTGTTGTTGTTGTAATTATTATATTAAATGACTTGATCTAGTTAGTAACCAAACATTTCCTTTTTATATTAAATCATGCCAAAAGGCTCCATATCTCACAAAAGGACGTTAGCCGTAATCCTGTAAATAATGCCTAGTTAGTAGAAATGACGTATTTCAAAATTACAAGAAATATATGTAAATATATATTTTAAAATAGTTGATGCAAATTATGTACAAATATATGTACTTATTTTTATACGTACATTCGCACCACTTTTCCCTTTTTAATCCTTTTTGTTATATCTCTTGTGATTTCAAAATAATGCCTTTTTGTTCAAAAGGAGGAAAACAGCATGTTTACAAAGATTAAGCCAAAACACAACATTAATGAATACAAATAGGAATATTTCTTTTATTATTACAATCACATAATTTACCAATTTCATCTTTTTACCCAAATTCACATATATTATTATTCAACACTGAACTAAAGATCTAGAATGTAACATCTAATTTGTGTTTAATGGGACTGATTTCCAAATCCACAGTGTTATGCAACATATACACAACATTTCATGACATAACTGCAGGAACATGTGTGAAAAAGTTTAAATATATTAAAATTTATATTATATATAACCACAACTTATAATTCACAAGTTTTAACCATATTTATAATCAGATCTGATTGTTGTCAATATCTTTAATGAATAGATATGATAGGCATAAAAACATAGATCTAATTTGAATGAAATAGATAAGTAACTATAACTATATTCGTAAATTTCCCGCTTACCTTATAGCCTACATTCCAAAGTTTGAACACTTTAGGCCTACAAACCACAAATTCTTATAAATAGGCAATTTATCTACAAAGAGGAAAATTCCTGTTCGGTAGAGATGTAAGAAAACAGAGGAAGAGGGGAGAATCTGATTTGGAGCACCACTTTGCATTCTTTTCCGTTAAATCTGCTTATCCTCTCAATTTCATATGAATTTGATTTGTTTTGTTTTTATGAATATATTTTTATTTTAGATATTAAGTTTGGAGAAGGAGGAAAATTGCAGAGCTCCGATTGTAATAACTCGAAAAATCTGGGCCAGTTTAAAATTTTTATTTTGGCAATTTTAGCGAATTTTGAACATTTAAAATGAATTATTTTAAATAATATCGACGAGAAATTTATTTTGAATATAATTCGAACGTATATATTATATACGTCGTCGTTAGAATATAAATAATTATATAATTATAAATAGAATTGAAAATGGCGCGGTAGTTCGATAATTCGATTTCAAACTTCAATTGAATGTACCCGGTGCAAAACAAACCAGATTTTAGCGAAACCAAAAATAATAGGATCTATTTTATAATATCTTTCCAACGAATCTGAAAAATCGAAATTTCATAGCGGAATCAAAAGATGTGCCCAGTTGGAAATTCTGAATAGTCGCTATGGAATTCCGGCCCTTAAAAATGGAAATTTTGCAAACGACCTCGGATTTCGACGAAACCACTTTTGTTGGGTCCGTGATGTAAAGTTATCGCTAGATTCCAAATTTCATAATTTTTCGAATCAGTATGTGAGCGTGGCAAAGGAAAACGCGTTTGACCAGTTTCAGTTGATTTTAATCGACTGGAAAATGGCCATTTTTCAAACAGTCTAAGAATTCGACGAAACTAGTTTTGTTAGGACCGTATCGTCAATACGAAGCTAGAAAATATTTTTTCTGGAATTTTTCGGGTTCGTATAGGACCCCGGTAAATCGAAATGCGCGTTCAAATTCAATGTATAGAGTTATATGTTGATTTTGACGAAAACTGGTCGAAATGGTCGAATCAGCCTATGATATATATCCCATTGTGTTCGGAATGGGGGTAAAACACTAGGGACGACAGTAGATGGGTTTGATTTCGACTTCGAAATAAAAAGTTACTTTTTGAAGAGAAATAAATTAATATATTTTATTTTATAAAGAGCCCCCCTTTCCTTTTCCCTCTCCTCTCTCCTACCCTATCCCTCTTTTCAGACCTGAGAAAAACGAAAAAAAAATTGAAAAAAACCCGTCGACGCTCAGACGCGCCCCCCCTCCCCAGTTCATCGCGCCGCCGCGCATAGTGGGGCCCCCTCCGACGATCGCCCCAGCCTCTCTCCCTTCCCCGTAGCTCCTCCCTCTCCGTTCTTCAAGTCCCCGTAAACCCTAGCCGTCGCGGTGGCGCAGCCATCCCCCCTCACTCGTTTGCCTCTCACTCACTCCATCCTCCTCTTTCTTCTCCGCTTCAGGCCACCCCCCCCCGAACCCAATACGATTTCCGCCCCAATTGAGTCGCCCTGGACCCCTGGCCCAACCGCCAATGCCCCAGACCCCCTCCACGCCTCCACTGGCCTCCACCGCCACCAGCCTCGCTCTCCTCCCCGTTCAACATCAATACAGTAAGTTTTATATATATTTCTGTTTATAAAAAAATCTGATTTTATTTATATGAACGTTTATAGTTTTATTTAGATAAAGATTTTTATTTAATATGAAGAAGTTGAGATTTTTAATATGAAATTTTTTACATTTTTAATATAGGAAAATTGGATTTTTGATTAGAGGAAAATGCGATTTTTAATTATGAAAGGGGACAATTTTTATTTATACAAAGATTAGATTTTTAATATTATAAAGTTATGATTTTTAACTATGGAAAGTGGGATTTTTATATATTGAATAGCGAAGTAAAAATGGGATTTTTATATATTGAATAGCGAAGTAAAAATGGGATTTTTATATATTGATTAGCGAAGAAAAAATGGGATTTTTATATATTGAATAGCGAAGTAAAAATGGGATTTTTATATATTGAATAGCGAAGTAAAAATTCGATTTTTATATATGTAGTGAATACGGGCAACGAAAGTGACAAAAGGCGAGAACGACAAAGATTTCTATAAATAAAGTGTCATGGAATTGGGATAGCTTAGGTGAGAACTTCTCACCTTTTAAATTTTCTTTTCTAGTTATAAATATATATACTAGGATGCAGACGGTGTTTAGTAGCACCCGACACCACTGTCCACAGACCATGGACTTGTTTGTTTGGTTGCATAGATTAGTTAGATTATTTGAGTTGAATTTGAATTGTTTGGTGAAATGGAATGGATTTGATTGATATGTGTATGGCGTGGGCCATTATTAGACCGGGGATAAGGCTAGGCCTTATCCCGTTTCCAGTATCGTGCCGTTATGCCGTCGAAATTTTCTAAATAAGTTAGAAAAATAAAAATATCATTTTTACTTTGTAAATGAACTGAATAGAAATTCATGTGTTAAAATAAAATATTTTATCGTTAAAAATATAATTTCTAACGTGAATATGAATATAGTGAATGTGAATAAATAAACATTCATTTACAAACCGGACGGTTTGTTTATGTACACCTATTTGAAGGACATTGATTGGGACGATAAATTTTATACATCGCCCAACTGCACAAATAAAATCTGTGTTTGATTGTTTGAAACCCCACACGGGTATTGGGATAAAATACGGCATACACTAATCCCAATAATTAGTTGTATGTCTATCGATTGATTGACAGGCTGTTATAAGCGTTATATATTTATATTTGATGCTTATACAGTGTAGTGCACTTTGGATGATGGTTGATTATTTATCGTTGCTATTATATACATGTGTTGTATGGAATCCATATAGTTAACGCTATATGGTAATTGATTGGGCCTCATTCCAATTTAGAAAATAAAGAATATTATGAAATAAAGATTCATATGTTGACCGTACTCATCCGTTGAGATTAGTCATGTGTTGAACGAAATATTTTAACAATAAAATTTACATCTTTATCATTTTAAAATAAAGGTTCATGTGTTGACAGTACTCATCCGTTGAGATTGGTCATGTGTTGAACGAAATATTTTAACAATAAAATTTACATCTTTATCATATATGAAATTAGAAATTAACTGGAAAATAGATGAGATGAGTGGTCTCCTGGATGTTGATCTGATATTGGTTTCGGCTTTCGGGGTTAATATTTAGGGAATCGTTCTCTTACTAATTTACGTTTGGAGTCTGATTTGATATCAAACGATAGATACCATAATTTTTATAAACTATATTAAATAACAAAAATAGTCACACGTGGACAGTACTCATTCATTGAGATTAGTCATGTGTTGACAAAAATAAATATTCATTTGTTGAATAGAATAATGGAATTATTGGAATATACAAAGTCGTGTTGATTAGAGATGCGCTATTTTGACGCGAACGATATTTATATCGATTATATTCGTTTTTGAATTGAATTGAATAGAAAACGAATTTGAATTGAATTGAATAGAAAACGAATTTGAATTGAATTGAATAAATAACGAATTTGAATTGAATTAAATAGAAAACGAATTTGAATTGAATTGAATAGAAAACGAATTTGAATTAAATTGAATAGAAAACGAATTTGAATTGAATTGAATAGAAAACGAATTTGACTTGAATTGAATAGAAAACGAATTTGAATTGAATTGAATAGAAAACGAATTTGAATTGAATTGAATAGAAAACGAATTTGAATTGAATAGAAAACGAATTTGAATTGAATTGAATATATAGCGAGTTTGAATTGAATTGAATAGAAAACGAATTGGAATTGAATTGAATATATAACGAATTTGAATTGAATTAAATAGAAAACGAATTTGAATTGAATTGAATAGAAAACGAATTTGAATTGAATTGAATAGAAAACGAATTTGAATTGAATAGAATAGAAAACGAATTTGAATTGAATTGAATAGAAAACGAATTTGAATTGAATTGAATTGAATAGAAAACGAATTCGAATTGAATTGAATATATAACGAATTCGAATGGAATTGAATATATAACGAATTCGAATTGAATTGAATATATAACGAATTCGAATTGAATTGAAAACAAATTGAAATAGAATAAAAATCGATTTGAAATGAATTCAAATTGAATTGAAATCTGAATTGAATTGAAATGAATTTTAAAACGAATTTATAAGGAAAATTTCAATTTTGATTTGAATTGGAAATGGAAGTTGAAATGTTTTTGAAACGAATTTAAAACTATTTATAAAATTCGTTTTAAATAGAAATTGACGAAATATTACGGGAGATCCGACCATTGATTTTTCCAAATTTGATTTGGCCTGGACAGAACGCGCCGCGGCAGTTCGTGAATTTCGACCATTGATTTCGAATGGACATTACGGGAGATCCGACCGTCGGATTCTCCTAAAACCGGAACCGTTGGGTTCGTATCGAAAAGAGCTTTCTAACGAATATTAGAAATTTGAAATCTAACTGTTGGATTTGGTGATACATCCAAATCAAATTTGGAAAAGGTCGCTGTAAGTGCAGTTCGATGGCCGTTTTGGAAATCGACTGTACGAGCCTTGATAAAATTATTAAAAATAGTAATAATTTGTATAAAATCATAAGAAATGATTTGGGAAAAATTGGGATGAAAAACTCCATGTTTGAAAAGATAAAAATAGATTTTTATCGAAATGAACTGGTTTTGAACTAAAATTAAAACCCATTTATTTTTAAAATAAATAAATTTGATTTGAAATGGGTTTTAAATAGAATTGATTTGTGGGTTTATCATGAAGGATGTTTTAAATAACACTTATTCTTTAACCCGATAATAAATTGAATGTGATTTGGGTTTATCGTGAACTGTGTTTTAAATGACATTAGTTCTTCAACCCAGTAAAAGGAGTTTTAATGAATCCGCAATTAGATTGAAATGTGAATTGATAATTTAAATTATCAAATTTAGAAAGTGAGCGAGAATGGAGTATCACCAGTTTTCCTCCAAAGCGATAGTTAAATCTTTAATTAAATTTGAATGTGAAATGGTAATTAATTTTACCGATAACACCGTGGTGTTAGATATGGAGTATTACCAGTTTTGCTTCATGGGATGAATAGGTTGGGATTGAGAAATAAAATAAATAATTACTTCGGTGTGGTTCGCTAATCTCGACTAGTTTGGAAAACCATAATTTGGTTTGATAAGACATCCAATGGAAGATTAAAGAATAAATTTTAAAGAATTCATCTTTGATAAAATTAATGGGAAACTTTCCCTAAGAATATGAAATTTAGAAACTAGCTGTAGGTTAGCTAAGAAGAATGGTTTCCTGGGTATTGATCTGATGTTGGTTTCGGCCTTCGGGGTTAATATTTGGGAAATTGTTCTCTTGTTGATTTACGGTTAGTGGCTGGTAAATTGGAATGAGGCGTATGTTGTGTTTGTGTAACATTTGTTTTAATATACGCGGGTTGTTCGGAAAGGCCGGGCTTATACCCATTATGAATAACTGATTCGACGACATGTCGAAGACGAAGATGGTGGTTGAAGACCAGAAGTCTTCACATCGTTTGGGTGATTACTGATGATCTTGATTGGGCTGTACACCCAAGATGAGGGAATCAGTTGGTGGTCGTCCAGACGTACTTGGAGATCGATGGATATGCGAGGAAAGTGCCTCCGGTTTCGTTCAGACCCAGAACGAACTTGTAAATGGATTGTGTGCCTGACATTGGATTTATTCTGTGTTGATTGATTTTTGTTAAATATATATCTGTTTGGCGGTGGAGAATTTATTCTCTTGCTTAACGCCCTTCTCTGAGACGTACGAGCTTAGAGGTTATATATCGATAGATATCAATCGCATGGCATGAATTGCCTGTGTGGCACGCTGAGTTGCATGGATCAAGGCTTCTGTTGAAAAGCAAAGTCTTGTGGTTGATGACCAAAGCACGGCCTACGTGGCAGCTTTGTGTATAACGTGAATTCGCGAGCCTCACACCTCGGTATGAGTTAAAAACGGGATAAGGACTGCAGGGAGAGCACGACGTTTCTTTCTAGTTTTGGTGGTGTCAGTGACTTACCAGCCCGGACATTTATACACTTTTCACCTACGTGGTTGTTGGATGAGGCGCCTCGATTTTAGGTCTGTAAGGACCGGGAAACGTGTGTTCAGGAATAACTAATCCTCAAACGTAAGAGAGGACCGGCCCTGAAGATCCAGGGGTTACCCAGAGTGTGTAGTCCCGAGGCATTTGCTAGAGTGTCTCGAAAGCGGAGAGGAGCTTGCCCCTTGCCTCGACTCATGACGGAAATCCAATTTCCAATACATGTATTTCGGTTTTAATTGTAGAACTAGTATGGCGACATGATATATGGTACCCATGCCGTCTATGATTTATATTTATGATTGAAATTGTTTTGACACTATACACTTATTATAGTATCAAATTATTCGTTTTAAACGTACCAAGCATGTTTGGCTATTATAAGGGAAAACCCTATCCTCCGGCTTGCGTTGCATTGTGTGATGGGACTTGGGTCTTATAATAGCTTCATTTTTCGAAAAAGCATTGCACTGTTTATTCTATGCACTGGTATTCTTGGGAGGAAACCCGTTCCGTGTTATACGGCGTGGTCCCTTGAATTACTCTCTTTTAAAGTAAAGTTTAAAATAACTTTTTTAGTTCTCACACCAGTCACATGACTGACCTGGAGTTTATTGTTTTAAACTAAACTCTGGGTGCCCCTATTTTCGACATGGGCAGCTAGTAGTTTTGGTTTTGCAGATTTATATTCACAGGATCCTGGTTTACAGCTGGAATGATATCCGGAAAGTTCTATATCCGTATATCACCTTCAGTTGTGCTTTGTATATTTTTCCGCTGCTATGTAATTTATTGTAATCTCTGATATTTATCGAATGTAATTTATCCATTATAATTTGTATATTCTTGTATTTTGATGGAATTGTTGTATTAACAATGAAATGTTCTTCCGTCTGCATTCTGATTTGTCTTGTTCTCAAAACGATCAGGGGTTTCAAACGATCTAGATCATTTTAACGACTGATTCAGATCGAGCGAAATTCCAGGCCGTTACAGTTGGTATCAGAGCATTGGTTTACAGAGCTCGAGAACAAGACACATTAGAACCATACGACAGAATTCATCAGATATTGGCTTAGTAATATCCAATTAGAATGACTCGTTAGAGATAGGATCTGTAGTATCCTAGAACGAGTGTGAAGAGTATATTTTTCAATTGAAAACAATTTTGTTTTGAAATTTAAAATCGTTTTATACGTATTTGAATATTTATTTAATTTGAATTTGGACAGTCCGATATATAAAGATATTGCATATACGCGTCATGAACGTATATTCGAAGTTTTAATATACCGGATAGATATAGAACCGCACTCTAGTAGCCCGGAGGTGTTCTGATGGTGGTTTGAAACATCATCAGCATTTATTTTCGAGTGATGAAGGTGTGATATCTATATATTTCCATTAGACTGGTGTGAGAACAAAAACTTATATAGATAGATTTATTGTTGTGATTTGGCATCAAAAACATGATTTTTTGTATATATATCAAAATTATGAATTTGAAATGTTAATCCACTAATTGATTGATGTTTGTGTTGTTTGATTATTTGTTTGATAATTTTGAACCATTATGCCTAATAGAATCAAATATTGAACTGTATTGAAAATAGGTCGCATTTGCTTGCATATACATGTACTTACATTGAACACGTCATAGCAAGGAGGCTAGAGCAGAGAATAAAATTTGTTTTCCCGACAAATAGGTACATATTTACTATAATTTAATGTTTTATTTGGGTGATGATGATTTTATGAGCCGCTTGGCTTTTTCTTTTTCTTTTTGAGATCAGAAGGCCTATATGGCAATTTCGTGATTTTCCCGTGGCTCCCGGTGCAGGGGGGTTATGGCGAAATTTTTCGAAAATTTAGGGTGTTAGCCAAATTTTTGAAGAATTTGAAAATTCTCAGAAACTGAAAAGTTGGAGAATGGAAGCCAGATCGAACGTGGAGTTGAATAATCAAACCACTTTCGACTTTGTTCCTTTTCGGGGACGAAAAGTTTTAAGTGGGGGAGATTGTAATAAGCCGGAAAATCTGGGCCAGTCTAAAAATTTTATTTTGGCAATTTTAGCGAATTTTGAACATTTAAATGAATTATTTTAAATAATATCGACGAGAAATTTATTTTGAATATAATTCGAACGTATATATTATCGTCGTTAGAATATAAATAATTATATAATTATAAATAGAATTGAAAATGGCGCGGTAGTTCGATAATTCGATTTCAAACTTCAATTGAATGTACCGGGTGCAAAACAAACCGGATTTAAGCGAAACAAAAAATAATAGGATCTATTTGACAATATCTTTCCAACAAATCCGAAAAATCGAAATTTCATAGCGGGAATCAAAAGATGTGCCCAGTTGGAAATTATGAATAGTTGCTATGGAATTCCGGCCCTTAAAAATGGAAATTTTGCAAACGACCTCGGATTTCGACGAAACCACTTTTGTTGGGTCCGTGATGTAAAGTTATTACTAGATTCCAAATTTCATAATTTTTCGAATCAGTATGTGAGCGTGGCAAAGGAAAACGCGTTTGACCAGTTTTAGTTGATTTTAATCGACCGGAAAATGGCCATTTGTCAAACGGTCTCAGAATTCGACGAAACTAGTTTTTTTAGGACTGTATCGTCAATACGAAGCTAGAAAATATTTTTCTGGAATTTTTCGGGTTCGTATGGGACCCCGGTAAATCGAAATGCGCATTCAAATTCAATATATAAGTTATATGTTGACTTTGACGAAAACTGATCGAAATGGTTGAATCAGCCTACGATATATATCCCATTGTGTTCGGAATGGGGGTAAAACGCTGGGGACGACAATCGGTGGGTTTGATTTCGACTTCGAAATAAAAAGTTACTTTTTGAAGAGAAATAAATTAATATATTTTATTTTATAAAGAGCCCCCCTTTCCTTTTCCCTCTCCTCTCTCCTATCCTATCCCTCTTTTCAGATCTGAGAAAAACGAAAAAAAATTGAAAAAAACCCGTCGACGCTCAGACGCGCCGCCCTCCCCAGTTCATCGCGCCGCCGCGCATAGTGGGGCCCCCTCCGACGATCGCTCCAGCCTCTCTCCCTTCCCCCTAGCTCCTCCCTCTCCGTTCTTCAAGTCCCCGTAAACCCTAGTCGTCGCGGTGGCGCAGCCGTCCCCCCTCCCCCGTTTGCCTCTCACTCACTCCATCCTCCTCTTTCTTCTCCGCTTCAAGCCACCCCCCCAACCCAATACGATTTCCGCCCCAAATTGAGTCGTCGTGGACCCCTGGCCCCACCGCCAATGCCCCAGACCACCTCCGCGCCTCCATTGGCCTCCACCGCCACCAGCCTCGCTCTCCTCCCCGTTCAACATCAATACCGTAAGTTTTATATATATTTCTGTTTATAAAAAAATCTGATTTTATTTATATGAACGTTTATAGTTTTATTTAGATAAAGATTTTTATTTAATATGAAGAATTTGAGATTTTTAATATGAATTTTTTTACATTTTTAATATAGGAAAGTTGGATTTTTGATTAGAGGAAAATGCGATTTTTAATTATGAAAGGGGACAATTTTTATTTGTACAAAGATTAGATTTTTAATATTATAAAGTTATGGTTTTTAACTATGGAAAGTGGGATTTTTATATATTTAATAGCGAAATAAAAATGGGATTTTTATATATTGAATAACAAAGTAAAAATGGGATTTTTATATATTGAACAGCGAAGTAAAAATGGGATTTTTATATATTGAATAGAGAAGTAAAAATGGGATTTTTATATATTGAATAGCGAAGAAAAAATGGGATTTTTATATATTGAATAGCGAAGTAAAAATGGGATTTTTATATATTGAATAGCGAAGTAAAAATTCGATTTTTATATATGTAGTGAATACGGGCAACGAAAGTGACAAAAGCCGAGAACGACGAAGATTTCTATAAATGAATTGTCGTGGAGTTGGGATAGCTTGGGTGAGAACTTCTCACCTTTTAAATTTTCTTTTCTAGTTAAAATATATATACTAGGATGCAGACGGTGTTTAGTAGCACCCGACACCACTGTCCACAGACCGTGGACTTGTTTGTTTGGTTGCATAGATTAGTTAGATTATTTGAGTTGAATTTGAATTGTTTGGTGAAATGGAATGGATTTGATTGATATGTGTATGGCGTGGGCCATTATTAGACCGGGGATAAGGCTAGGCCTTGTCCTGTTTCTAGTATCGTGCCGTTATGCCGCCGAAATTTTCTAAAATAAGTTAGAAAAATAAAAATAACAATTTTACTTTGTAAATGAACTAAATAGAAATTCATGTGTTAAAATAAAATATTTTATCGTTAAAAATATAATTTCTAACATGAATATGAATATAGTGAATGTGAATAAATAAATATTCATTTACAAACCGGACGGTTTGTTTATGTACACCTATTTGAAGGACATTGATTGGGACGATAAATTTTACACATCGCCTAACTGCACAAATAAAATCTGTGTTTGATTGTTTGAAACCCCACACGGGTAATGGGATAAAATACGGCATACACTAATCCCAATAATTAGTTGTATGTCGATCGATTGATTGACAGACTGTTATAAGCGTTATATATTTATATTTGATGCTTATACAGTGTAGTGCACTTTGGATGATGGTTGATTATTTATCGTTGCTATTATATACATGTGTTGTATGGAATCCATATAGTTAATGCTATATGGTAATTGATTGGGCCTCATTCCAATTTAGAAAATACAGAATATTATAAAATAAAGGTTCATATGTTGACCGTACTCATCCGTTGAGATTAGTCATGTGTTGAACGAAATATTTTAACAAAAAAATTTACATCTTTATCATTTTAAAATAAAGGTTCATGTGTTGACAGTACTCATCCGTTGAGATTAGTCATGTGTTGAATGAAATATTTTAACAATAAAATTTACATCTTTATCATATATGAAATTAGAAATTAACTGGAAAATAGATGAGAGGAGTGGTCTCCTGGATATTGATCTGATGTTGGTTTCGGCCTTCGGGGTTAATATTTAGGGAATCGTTCTCTTACTAATTTACGGTTGGAGTCTGATTTGATATCAAACGATAGATACCATAATTTTTATAAAATATATTAAATAACAAAAATAGTCACACGTGGACAGTACTCATTCGTTGAGATTAGTCATGTGTTGACAAAAATAAATATTCATTTGTTGAATAGAATAACGGAATTATTGGAATATACAAAGCCGTGTTGATTAGAGATGCGCTATTTTGACGCGAACGATATTTATATCGATTATATTCGTTTTTGAATTGAATTGAATAGGAAACGAATTTGAATTGAATTCAATAGAAAACGAATTTGAATTGAATTGAATAGATAACGAATTTGAATTGAATTGAATAGAAAACGAATTTGAATTGAATTGAATAGAAAACGAATTTGAATTGAATAGAATAGAAAACGAATTTGAATTGAATTGAATAGAAAACGAATTTGAATTGAATTGAATAGAAAACGAATTTGAATTGAATTGAATAGAAAACGAATTTGATTTGAATTGAATAGAAAACGAATTTGAATTGAATTGAATATATAACGAGTTTGAATTGAATTGAATATATAACGAGTTTGAATTGAATTGAATAGAAAACGAATTTGAATTGAATTGAATATATAACGAATTTGAATTGACTTGAATAGAAAACGAATTTGAATTGAATTAAATAGAAAACGAATTTGAATTGAATTGAATAGAAAACGAATTTGAATTGAATTGAAATGAAAACGAATTTGAATTGAATTGAATAGAAAGCAAATTCGAATTGAATTGAATATAAAACGAATTCGAATTGAATTGAATATATAACGAATTTGAATTGAATTGAATATATAACGAATTCGAATTGAATTGAAAACAAATTGAAATAGAATAAAAATCGATTTGAAATGAATCAAAATAGAATTGAAATCTGAATTGAATTGAAATGAATTTTAAAACGAATTTATAAGGAAAGTTTCAATTTTTATTTGAATTGGAAATGGAAGTTGAAATGTTTTTGAAACGAATTTAAAACTATTTATAAAATTCGTTTTAAATAGAAATTGATGAAATATATATATATATATATATATATATATATATATATATATATAATGGCCCGAATAGAACGCGCCGCGGCAGTTCGTGAATTTCGACCATTGATTTCGAACGGACATTACGGGAGATCCGTCCGTCGGATTCTCCTAAAACCAGAACCGTTGGGTTCGTATCGAAAAGAGCTTTCTAACGAATATTAGAAATTTGAAATCTAACAGTTGGATTTGGTGATACGTCCAAATCAAATTTGGAAAAGGTCGCTGTAAGTGCAGTTCGATGGCCGTTGTTGGAAATCGACTGTACGGGCCTTGATTAAATTATTACAAATAGTAATAATTTGTGTAAAATCATAAGAAATGATTTGGGAAAAATTGGGATGAAAAACTCCATGTTTGAAAAGATAAAAATAGATTTTTATCGAAATGAACTGGTTTTGAACTAAAATTAAAACCCATTTATTTTTAAAATAAATAAATTGGATTTGAAATGGGTTTTAAATAGAATTGATTTGTGGGTTTATCGTGAAGGGTGTTTTAAATAACATTTATTCTTTAACCCGATAATAAATAGAATGTGATTTGGGTTTATCGTGAACTGTGTTTTAAATGACATTAGTTCTTTAACCCAATAAAAGGAGTTTTAATGAATCCGCAATTAGATTGAAATGTGAATTGATAATTTAAATTATCAAATTTAGAAAGTGAGCGAGAATGGAGTATCACCAGTTTTGCTCCAAAGCGATAGTTAAATCTTTAATTAAATTTGAACGTGAAATGGTAATTAATTTTACCGATAACACTGTGGTGTTAGATATGGAGTATTACCAGTTTTGCTTCATGGAATGAATAGGTTGGGATTGGGAAATAAAATAAATAATTACCTCGGTGTTGTTCGCTAATCTCGACTAGTTTGGAAAACAATAATTTGGTTTGATATGACATCCAATGGAAGATTAAAGAATAAATTTTAAAGAATTCATCTTTGATAAAATTAATGGGAATCTTTCCCTAAGAATATGAAATTTAGAAACTAGCTGTAGGTTAGCTAAGAAGAATGGTTTCCTGGGTATTGATCTGATGTTGGTTTCGGCCTTCGGGGTTAATATTTGGGAAATTGTTCTCTTGTTGATTTACGGTTAGCGGCTGCTAAATTGGAATGAGGCGTATGTTGTGTTTGTGTAACATTTGTTTTAATATACGCGGGTTGTTCGGAAAGGCCGGGTTTATACCCATTCTGAATAACCGATTCGACGACATGTCGAAGACGAAGACGGTGGTTGAAGACCAGAAGTATTCACATCGTTTGGGTGATTACTGATGATCTTGATTGGGCTGTACACCCAAGATGAGGGAATCAGTTGGTGGTCGTCCAGACGTACTTGGAGATCGATGGATATGCGAGGAAAGTGCCTCCGGTTTCATTCAGACCCGGAACGAACTTGTAAATGGATTGTGTGTCTGACATTGGATTTTATTCTGTGTTGATTGATTTTTGTTAAATATATATCTGTTTGGCGGTGGAGAATTTATTCTCTTGCTAACACCCTTCTCTGAGACGTACGAGCTTAGAGGTTATATATCGATAGATATCAATCGCATGGCATGAATTGCCTGTGTGGCATGCTGAGTTGCATGGATCAAGGCTTCTGTTGAAAAGCAAAGTCTTGTGGTTGATGATCAAAGCACGGCCTACGTGGCAGCTTTGTGTATAACGTGAATTCGCGAGCCTCACACCTCGGTATGAGTTAAAAACGGGATAAGGAGTGCAGGGAGGGCACGACGTTTCTTTCTAGTTTTGGTGGAGTCAGTGACTTACCAGCCCTGACATTTATATATTTTTACCTATGTGGTTGTTGGATGAGGCGCCTCGATTTTACGTCTGTAAGGACCGGGAAACGTGTGTTCAGGAATAACTAATCCTCAAACGTAAGAGAAGACCGACCCTGAATATCCAGGGGTTACCCAGAGTGTGTAGTCCCGAGGCATTTGCTAGAGTGTCTCGAAAGCAGAGAGGAGCTTACCCCTTGCCTCGACTCATGACGGAAATCCAATTTCCAATACGTGTATTGCGGTTTTAATTGTAGAACTAGTATGGCGACATGATATATGGTACCCATGCCGTCTATGATTTATATTTATGATTGAAATTGTTTTGACACTATACACTAATTATAGTATCAAATGATTCGTTTTAAACGTACCAAGCATGTTTGGCTATTATAAGGGAAAACCCTATCCTCCGACTTGCGTTGCATTGTGTAATGGGACTTGGGTCTTATAATAGCTTCATTTTTCGAAAAAGCATTGCGCTGTTTGTTCTATGCACTGGTATTCTTGGGAGGAAACTCATTCTGTGTTATACGGCGTGGTCCCTTGAATTACTCTCTTTTAAAGTAATGTTTTAAATAACTGTTTTAGTTCTCACACCAGTCACACGACTGACTTGGAGTTTATTGTTTTAACCTAAACTCTGGGTGCCCCTATTTTCGACACGGGCAGCTAGTAGTTTTGGTTTTGAAGATTAATATTCACAGGATCCTGGTTTACAGCTGGAATGATATCCGGAAAGCTCTGTATCCGTATATCACCTTCAGTTGTGCTTTGTATATTTTTCCGCTGCTATGTAATTTATTGTAATATCTGATATTTATCGAATGTAATTTATTCATTATATATATTCTTGTATTCTGATGGAATTGTTGTATTAACAATGAAATGTTCTTCCGTCTGCGTTCCGATTTGTCCTGTTCTCAAAACGATCAGGGGTTTCGAACGGTCTAGATCGGTTTAACGACTTATTCGGATCGAGCGAAATTCCAGGCCATTACAGCTGACACTACAGATTTATGTGGAAAATAATGAGGCCTTACCCCTTTATTTATAGGGTATAAATGGACTAGGACTGTTGCATTAGTTTTAAGTTATATTCAACCCTTCGTTTTATAATATTTTATAATCCAACCCCCCTTAACCCTGGTCGCCACTACCGGGCTCGACCAAGCGGTCGCAACTAGCAGTTGACCGTCGGTCGACCACCTCGTCGACCGCTTGGTCGACCTGGCAGTTAGGTGGCTGGGGGAAGATTTATTTATATATATATATATATTATTTTGTTTGATTTATTATCCGTCTGTTTTCGTATTTCGGCCGTAACTTTTTCATATAGACTCCGCTCGCGAAACTCCAAACATGAAAGTTGACCAAAATTGTAACACCCCACTCCCGCTATGGTCACTCACTAAGGGAATGCCATAGCATCGGTGGAGTATTTTAGTGAATATAGAACAGAAAAATTACAACAAGACAAATATAAATAGTACTTGAAATTTAAAACATCATCTCATAACAGCGGAAGTAATACATGTCTGGTTACATCATAAAACCACAATAAAAGTCAAGTACAATATTCGTCAAAATAAAGAAGTACATAATCCCACTCTCATACAATAGCCATGACAAAAGAAAAGATAACTGGGTAACTGGAGCTTTACATCTATCCAAGCTCCTAAAGACTGGAACAGCAATCTGATCAAAGCCCACTAGTGCTAGGCCCACTCTGAAAACCTGAGGGTTGGGAAAAAGATAAAGAAACAACGGGGTCAGACATAAGTCTGAGTGAGTCCTATAACCCTAACAATACAATCATTAAAGTAATTAGGGTATGATATAAACAAGGTACGGTACCTCTGGGGATAATGACTACACTAAGTAGCCAACTAAACACAGGATGTACTAAGATAACCAAAAAGACGCATTTATCCACCCAAGGATAATTACTGGATTACACCACCCCAGATCTACCCACCCAAGGGTAATTCCTACACTGCACCACACTAGTCATTCCTAACTTAAAGGTTGATCCCACCCATGGACTTATAAAAATTAAATTAATAGTTCTCGCGTACCCCTAGGTGACTAAGTAGACGCCACGGGGCCCTACAATCCACTAGGTGTACACACTACTCCCCATTCGATCGGCTCCCTAACGTAGATACCCG
Organism: Allium sativum; assembly: GCA_030737875.1. Classification (NCBI taxonomy): domain Eukaryota; kingdom Viridiplantae; phylum Streptophyta; class Magnoliopsida; order Asparagales; family Amaryllidaceae; genus Allium; species Allium sativum. The sequence goes on from CM060926.1 coordinate 39,963,209, forward strand.
TGCTGGCCCCACCGTGGGGTGTACCATTCCCAAATGTGGCAACCTGATGAAACTAACGGTGCACGGCTTATATTTACACGATGCAACAACGTCTTATTTACCAGCCCGGGTCCACACACGCATATGAAACCCGTTGGTCATGCGTTGCCACCGCTAACCCATTTTGGCCTCTTATAGTCAAGCCCAATATGCGTGTCCCGTCACTCGACTAGAGTCGAGCCCACTAAGATACGTTTGGGATATTGGTTGAAATGGGCCCCCACAAGCTACCACCTAAGCTTGTTATTTTATCTAGTGTTTCCCACTTAACCCCTTTTATAATCATGCCCACCTACATGTTAAGGTTTGGTTAAGTCATCTAATCATATATCAATTGCCACTTAGGGCACCCACTAGATTTCCACATGCCACCCAAAGCACTTACTTAACCCTTTACCCATGTTTAATTACATGTTCCTCTTTGGTTAAGTATTCTAATCGTATTTTCTATTGCCACCCAAGGCAACCCACTAGATTTCCACATGCCACCCAAGGCACCCACTTAACCCCTCATGTCCCTCTACATGCTAATATGGTTAAGTGTTTCTTAATTAATTAAGATCATGACCTCATAAAGACCTCTCACATTACACCATCTTTTATGACTGCTGGATTATGCCGGTTGGTTCCGAGCAGACTTCTGTCATAAAAAGGTCTAACCTCGTGTCTTTACTTTAATCACGTATTTAATTTATGACTAAGACCTCTCACATTGGGCCAATCATTTGTAGTTGCTGGATGGCCGGTCGGTTCCGGGCAGACTTCCGCTACAAAAGGGTCCAACCTCGTGTCTTAGTTGATTAATTACACCTAATTAATCACCCCCATAATTTGAATTAATTATGCCTAATTAATTACACATTTTTAAGAATATGGGTAGACCTAACTCAATAGGTAAATTCCCAATTCCATAGTATGGGTAGACCTAACTTAATAGGTAAATTCCCAACTCCATAATATGGGTAGACCTAACTTAATAGGTAAATTCCCAATTACGTCCATTTAATTTGTGGTATGATTAATCATACCCATTTCACATCATTTTATTAACATGCATATTAATCCCATCGTTCCCCACGTAGTTCGTTCTCATAACACGACATAATAAAGGGAAGATTCATCACAAAGGTCATGGGTTTAGCCAACATAGCATGTAACTTTATCATGGGTTCAAAAGGTGTCAACTTGCATATATGAACATACATTAAACCCAACTAGTATTTAACCCAAACTTGCATTATGCATATCATGAAAGAGACAACTTGCATATGAACTTGCACATAAACTTGCATATGAACTTGCATCATAACTTGCATATGAACTTGCATCATAACTTGCATATGAACTTGCATCATAACTTGCATATGAACTTGCATCATAACTTGCATATGAACATGTAACATAACTTGCATATGAACTTGCATCATAACTTGCATATGAACTTGCATCATAACTTGCATATGAACATGTATCATAACTTGCATATGAACTTGCATCATAACTTGCATATGAACATGTATCATAACTTGCATAAAACCAAACACTTAGCATGCATAAAACCAAATACTTAGCATGCATAAAACCACATACATAGCATGCATAAAACCAAATACTTAGCATGCATAAAACCAAATACATAACTTGCATAACATGTTACATATAGACTTGCATATAATCTCCCATATAGCTTGCATAACATGTTACATATAGACTTGCATATAATCTCCCATATAGCTTGCATAACATGTTACATAAGAATCAATGTTCAACATAGTGTTTTGCATCATAAAACATAGCATTAAACTTGCATATAGCACACAACATACACTATACTAAACTTGCATAAACACATTGATTCCACAAACATAGCCATATCTTATCATATCCTATCATAATCAATTTAACAATTGATTGTTAAGTCTATAGAAACTCACCAAAACCAAGATTAGCAAACTTATGTAGTAGAACTAGTTGCTATACAAGAAGAAGATGATGACTAGAGGTTGATTAGCTTGCAACTTTCTTCATAAACTAGTGGAGGTTCCTCTCAAGTTTGATTTTGGCGGCATGGTGGCATCATTTCTATTTTTAGTATGAATTAGGGTAGTATTAGGGTGTATTTATAGATTAGGTGAGTGTTTTAGGCCCTTAGATTAACCCTAAATTAGATTAGGACCCTTAGATTTCGGAACCTTCCAGAAACAAGCCCTAAGACCAAGCCCAAACCCGAAACTGGTGCACCCAACCACAGAACTCTCTAGAAACTGTGCAGGTTTCCTGTCCCGACATGGTCGCACTTCCCAAGTGCGCCAGTGTATTTTTGTGCTGGCGCACTTCACAAGTGCGCCAGTGCATTTCTGGCCTGTTTCGGGTTTTTCTGCCTAACTTCGTTCGTCCATATCTCTTTCATACGGTACCCGTTTTACGCAAACTCGGACTCTATTTCGCGTATTTTTCCGAGACGAACGCAATGACGCAGCCCGTTTCCCCTGATTCTCACATCTAAGATTAATTATACTTTAATAACTAACCATTAGTGTTAATTGAAATTCGGGGTGTTACAAAAATTCTGAGATGAGCACATCGGTTAAAGTTTCATATTCAAATTCCATCATTTGCATAAATTCCTATTTTTGAGATTCTCATTAAATAACTATTTATTGTCAAAATTCTGGGGTTTTACAGAACACTTAATACAGTCGCCTTTTTCGTTCTATACTCCTGCCCTCTCCAAGCGTGACCAACCTATACTTCACGATTTTCTTCGTTGCTGCACGTGTCAATCTCTAGGTCGAGAGCCACTTCCATGCAAAGAACATTGTTGGTTAGCCAAGTAGGAATAAGGAATATTTCCTCTTATTTTCAATTATATATATATATGTGATAACCCTAAACTTCCGCAGAACCAAAGCAAGGATAATCATTGGAATATGGCATATTTACAATAAAAACAGATCTTAGATAATATCATAACACATAAATCATTGCAGCGGAAATAAAATGTCATATACATCACAATATTCAATACATCAGAGTACGTAGATACGGGATACACTTAGCAAAAGAAAGTCTGAATGAAAAGGAAATAAGTCCCAAACTCCATAACGTACATCAAAAACCAAAGACGAATACAAGTCTCAAAGCAGGATAAAAGATAAAAGAGAAGGTCTTCGTCTTCCTCTCAAAACAAGCTCTAGTCCATCACACATCTCAAATATGACCTAAACGTGTTACTCGGCTGCCCGAGCAGAAAGAGGGCACCCGAGTTTGCAAAGTCAAACGAACTTCGAGTCAGTCATGGGACTACTATGAGTAATCTTTTCAACATTATCTAACAATATGACAAATCATAGGACTACGCCGCTAACACGGAACGGGTTTAATCCATTTGATTGCCAATGCATAAGTAAATAAATTTTATTCAAAATAACGCAATGTCTTTTTAGAAAAATGAAATCATTATAAGACTCTAGTCCCATCACACAATGCAACGCAAACCAGAGGATAGAGTTTTACCTTATAATGATCAAACATGACTTGATACATATAAAATAATATTTTAATGTCTAATCAGTATCAAAATACTTCAAAGTAAATGTATCAATCCTAGACGACATAGGTACCATATACTTTGTCGCCATATATAGGTTTACAATCAAAACTATAATGTCGTATTAGAGATATGGTTTTCCATCAAGAGTCAAGGCTAGGAATGATCTCCTTACCGATTCGAGACACTCTAGCAAATGCCTCAGGATTCGGACTCTGGCGAACCCTTGGATATCTACAGGGCCGGTCCACACCTACGTTAGTGAATTGGCAATTCTTGAACACACTGTAACACCCCACCTCCGTTAAGGTCACTTACAAAGGGAATGCCTTAACTTTGGTGGAGCATTTTAGTAAACAAAACAGAAACTTACAAGTCAGATAAAATAGTACTTGAAAAATTTATAACATTATTTCAACAGAAACCAAAATAAACTTGGTTACATCCTTTCAAATCACATTATTAGAATTCAAGTACAAAATATCAGTCTTGTACAAAAGCCTTCAGAATGCATAGTTTAAAATCATAATCCCCATAGAACGGAAGTTATACAGAGCCAAGCCATACTTTAAGAACTTCAAGCAGAAGAAATCCGGATCAAGCTAAGTATTCCCTCCTTGGATAACCTGGGGGGGAAATGGAAGAAAGGAGGCGAAACAACAAGGGTCAGACAAAAAGTCTGGCAAGTCCAGTGATTTTCAGTTATGAACAGATAATAATAACATGACATGAAAATAAAACTGGATGATAGATAACTGTAACAGGTGTAACAGATAGAACAGAAGAACAGAATGATATAAGCTATTGTTTTACACTTCTCTGCACTAATACTAGTATAACAGAATTAGGTGTCACCCAAATGTCTAAACTGAAACAGAAACGGGTACAGAATAATTTAACAGAAATAGAACGCTAATAATGGGCCTTTACTACCCGATCAGAAACAGACAGAAGCAGAAATAGATTAATCCCTACGGAAACAGAATGTAGAATTAGGTGTACACTAATAATGGTCCTTTACCACCCGAACAGACGGTACCACGCAGAAATAGACAGATGTTACCACCCAACAGAAACATACGGTACCAACAGAAACAAACAGAACTAAGTGTACCCTAAAACTCTACCCCAAGCGATCGGCTCCCTAATACATAAATATCCTGTGTCGGCCCCACAGTAGGGTGTGTCACTCCCTAAAGTGACAAACAATTGGCACAGACCTATTTACAGATGTCACGGCATCTTACATCCTCAGAGGCAGACCGGGATCCATGCACGCACATGACCCGGTTGGAACTCACCATCAACACCCCTCGCCATTATCAGAATGAACCGCTTATAATTAGTTCAGTAAGCGTGCCCGGACCCTACTTACTGTTGGGTCAAAGTTTTGATACCAAAAAGGGTTACTGACTAATATGTGTCCCAAACAACAGATGACACAAGTAATTGCCCTCCTAACCTTGTGTCCCCAGACTAACAGATTTCAGCTTAACTAGTCTACAAGTTTCAGACATACAAAATTTAGATTAACTAGTTCACAGATCAGACAATCAAGTTAACCGGTTTTCAGACTAATGGATCAGATGTTCGGATTAACAGGCTTACAGATTAACTGGTTACAGATTAACAGACTTACAGATTAACTGGTTACAGATTATCTAACTTTGTATTGGGGCTACGGATTCACGAAACGGGTTTATCAGATTCATTGGTCCAATTGGTTTAACCTTACCCAACATGTTTTAGACATCATACTTATCTCAGATTTTCATTAATTAAATATTAATACCCAAACCTCTCACATTAGACTGACAGTTTGCGGCTACTGGTTAGGCCGGTTGGTTCCGGGCAGGTTTCTGTCGCAAACTGAGTCTAACCTCAGGTTTCAAGCACGTTATGACTAACTTCTCACATTAGAACCTATTGTTTGCGACCACTGGAATATGCCGGCCGGTTCCGGGAAGAATTACGCCGCAAACTCATTCTAACCTCGAGTTAGCCATGTTTATCTTTGTGGCCAATTAATTAATGATTTACCATTTATACCCACGCCTAATATACATGTCAATTATTCATAACTATAGCCAATTCAGATTATGTCAATAGCGGACTAATTATATCAACTCAACAGACTTAGCAGATAACAGATTTGGCAGATGAACAAATCTAGCAGACTAGGCAGTAGAGCAGAACTAGCAGATTAAGCAATATAACAGAACTAGCAGATTAAGCAATATAGCAGAACTAGCAGATTAGGCAAATATAACAAATTTAATCATTCCTTAAAGTTTCACAAAAATATCTTGCCTAATTTTAAATTTGGCCTAAGCATGCCTAAATAATTGTCATGATTCACACTATGATCATATACCAAATATAACCATCGATTACTATGCATGTCATATATCCCAAAGATCCCTTACTTAGGTGTTTATTTACATTTAATAGATGTCCTACCTTAATGTAAATCTTTATACCTAAGCCATATTTTCTTTGTCTCAAGTCATATGTTAACATACCATGGTTCCTCTTCTTCCAATTCACAGAATATTCATAGATCTAAATCTAGTTTACAACCTATGTCCTTTTTCTTAAATCAGTCACAGATTAACCATGTCCAATTATTCCACATTCATTATTTGTCCCAAACATTTTAGCGTTCGTGCGTTAATCTCTTAGGAGATTGGCGCAGGCTCGTAGTAGCCTGGCTATAAAACAGAAAGAAGAAGAGATACAGAATAAAATAGATCAGAACAGAACATACACAATCTCAAATTCAGATTTACAATCATGTCACAATTATGATTAAAGTTTATATCGGAAAATAACTGCACTTGCCTTGGTTGGATTAAAGAAAGAACTTTAATTGTTGTAGAATCGTTGCAGAAGCTTTAATCTCTAATTTGAATTGAGTTGCTTAGGTTGATGTTGATTAGCTTCTAGTTTTGATTCCAGCAGAGTAGCGACGCCATTTTTATTTTTATTTAGAACAGAGGCAGAGAAGAAGCAGAATAGAATTGTGTGTAGGGAAGGCTAGGTCTTAGTTTGTTTTTATAGGTGTAGCAATTCATTTCAGCCATCAGATTAACCCTAAAACCAATCAGGACCATCAAAAATCGTCCCTGGGCTTCAAAAACGCGTTCTGGACTGAAACAGGCCGACCAGGTCGACCTGTAGGGGGGGGGAGGTCGACACTATAGTCGACCCCCTTGGGGGAGGTCGACTCCCAGGTCGACCCCCTGGTCGACCCGGACCCCAGGTCGACCCCCAGGTCGACCTGCCCAGTTCTGTGCTGAACGAAACCTTCTGAATCTTCTACAGGCCATAACTTCTTCATCCGGACTCCGATTTTCGAAAACGCGGACTCTATTTCATGTAAAATTTCGAGAGGAACGCAATGGTGATGTCCATTTTACCTAATTCTTGATTCTTAAATTAATTATCCTCATTTTACTATCTTTTCCGTTACAAACACCGTTATCGAACTAATTTTTCTTCGCTTTCATGTATTAATTAATTCTTCTTACGCATCACCATTATTTACCTATCATAAGCATATTTTCATATATTTTATTTCATTTTTAATTATACTTAAAAATGCGGGGTGTTACATTCTCCCCTCCTCAAAGGATTTCGTCCCCGAAATCTTCAAGTTAAGAAGAAAGTGTCCTACCATCCAATCATCCATCTACTCAATCACCAATCACAGGCATTCATTGTCCTTAAGAAATTTATAATGCTTTATGAACATATGCAAGAAGTGTGTGTATATGTTCCTTGTCTAATGCAAAGATCAGGCGGTCCACTGATTCAGTTGACCTCCTTAATGCGAATTATGCCAGTGCCATGAGTCCAACATGTATGCAATCTTCCTACTCGATACATATCATTTCTATATGAGTGCACAACCATTCAGTCATATGCAACATACCTGTGCTGAGTCAATCATTTTGCATCCACAAAAATTAAAAATGCTCACACATCCATATGTAGTATGAGAGTGTTTTTGAGCCGATCTAGTGCCTAGTTTGTGTATATGCATCCACGGGCAACCACCAGCAACCACTTGCATCCACTTGCAACCATCAAACATAACATGTCTCAAAAACATGTTTACACCCATTAGTTTCTATCTAAAGTTCGAAGATTCGATCGATAGGATACATTCGAATGATGGAAGCGAGTACAGATAGAACAAAAACTTGGTTTCCATTAGGCATGTGTCCTAAGTATCGGCCCCGAAGACCGAAACCAACATCAAATTGACACCCAGAGGATTACCCTCTTTAGACAATGTCAAAACTGGAAATCTTATCAGAAGTATTCAGATATTTACAGACTACTGGTACAGATCAGGTTCCCTAATGGCTCTTAGGAAGTTAAATATGATAAAATCATACCCCACGAAAACTCAGATTGTATGCGTCATACTTGACGCCTAACACAGATATCCCTCAAACCCCAATCTCAAACAGATGAGCCATAACCCCTATGGGTCTGAGTCTACAGCGGAATTTAGAAATAATACTAGTATTAAAGTGCAGAGTATCGATTACAAAATCAAAATACCAAAATCAGAAAAAGTCTTAACTCCATAATCAGATAAAGAAGTTAAACCTACTATAGAAATTTTCCTATTTCTATCCTAGCCACTAGCCTCAAGAGTGTTCGCCTGCCCTCCTTGCCCTCGTCTCTTCGGGCAGTCCCTAGTGAAGTGTCCCATCTCTCCACAGTCGAAGCAAGTGCCTTTCCTTTTTCTGCAATCCTTGTTCAGATGAGTCGAGCTCCCACAAGTAAAGCACTTTTTCCCCTTCTTATCTTCAGACTTCTCATCCTTCTTTTGTGTTTCCTTTTTTGGGCCATGCTTTCTTATTCTGTGGTTCTTCCTTCTTTTCTCTTTCAGGCCCTTGTCTTCCTCGTGCAGTAGTGCCATGTCCACCAATTTCTCGTAAGTCGCTCCCATGGGTACGTGGGTCATGGCCAGGCTGTGCAGTGGCTCGTTTAATCCTTTAACAAAGCGGAGAGCCTTTTTATGCTGAGTGTTGACTAAATCCAATCCGAGCCTAGCTAGTTGGTTGAACTGGTTGACGTATTCCTTGACCGTCATACTTCCTTGCTTAAGAGATAAGAACATTTCCTGTTGTAAACTCCGTTCAGCTTACGAGGGAAATTTTGTCTCAAACCTTGTTCTGAAATCCATCCATGTCTCAACCGGCCTCTCGGCGTTAGTGACTTCCCACTAATAGGAAGCTCCGTCTTTGAGCAGCCATACCTCCAACTGTACCTTCTGCCTATCGTCCACCTCGAAGATAACGAATAGATCCTCAGTTTTTTGAGCCAGTTCCTCGCTTCGACGAATGATTCAGTTCCCTTGAAATCATTTCCACCCATGGCCTTAAAATATCTACAGATCTTTGAGAAAGCAATTTCACGAGGATAGGGCGGAGGAGGAGGGGGATCATTTGCTGGACCTGCGGCGGCGGTCCTAGCCTCAAGATATTGACGAAACCAACCGGGTACATGAACACCCTCTGGTATCTCAGATGCTTCAGACATGCTGAAACGAAAAAAAAAGGAAAGATTCAATACAAAAAGGACTGAAGGAAAGATATATGGCTCTTGGGGATCATGTTTTTCAAAATAAGCTTTATTTTTGAAAATACTTCCTTTCAAAACCTTTTTGAAAATAGTTTTCCAAAAACTTTACCCAATCTGGTAACCTTCAGCTCTGATACCAAGTGTAACACCCCACCTCCGTTAAGGTCACTCACAAAGGGAATGCCTTAACTTTGGTGGAGCATTTTAGTAAACATAATAGAAACTTACAAGACAGATAAAATAGTACTTGAAAAATTTATAACTTTATTTCAACAGAAACCGAAATAAACTTGGTTACATCCTTTCAAATCACATTATCAGAATTCAAGTACAAAATATCAGTCTTGTACAAAAGCCTTCAGAATGCATAGTTTAAAATCATAATCCACATAGAACGGAAGCTATACATAGCCATGCCATATTTTAAGCACTTCAAGCAGAAGAAATCTGGATCAAGCTAAGTATTCCCTCCTTGGATAACCTGGGGGGAAACGGAAGAAAGGAGGCGAAACAACAAGGGTTAGACAAAAAGTCTGGCAAGTCCAGTGATTTTCAGTTATGAACAGATAATAATAACATGACATGAAAATAAAACTGGATGAGAGATAACTGTAACAGGTGTAACAGATAGAACAGAAGAACAGAATGATATAAGCTATTGTTTTACACTTCTCTGCACTAATACTAGTATAACAGAATTAGGTGTCACCCTAATGTCTAAACTGAAACAGAAACGGGTACAGAATAATTTAACAGAAACAGAACGCTAATAATGGGCCTTTACTACCCGATCTGGAACAAACAGAAGCAGAAACAGATTAATCCCTACGGAAACAGAATATAGAATTAGGTGTACACTAATAATGGGCCTTTACCACCCGAACAGACGGTACCACGCAGAAACATACAGGTGTTACCACCCAACAGAAACAGACGGAACCAACAGAAACAGACAGAACTAAGTGTACCCTAAAACCCTACCCCAAGCGATCGGCTCCCTAATACATAAATATCCCGTGTCGGCCCCATAGTAGGGTGTATCACTCCCTAAAGTGACAACCAATTGGCACAGACCTATTTACAGATGTCACGGCGTCTTACATCCTCAGAGGCAGACCGGGATCCATGCACGGACATGACCCGGTTGGAACGCACCATCAACACCCCTCGCCATTATCAGAATGAACCGCTTATAATTAGTTCAATAAGCGTGCCCGGACCCTACTTACTGTTGGGTCAAAGTTTTGATACCAAAAAGGGTTACTGACTAATATGGGTCTCAAACAACAAATGACACAAGTAATTCCCCTCCTAACCTTGTGTTCCCAGACTAACAGATTTCAGCTTAACTTGTCTACAAGTTTCAGACATACAAAATTTAGATTAACTAGTTCACAGATCAGACAATCAAGTTAACAGGTTTTTAGACTAACGGATCATATGTTCGGATTAACAGGCTTACAGATTAACTGGTTACAGATTAACAGACTTACAGATTAACTGGTTACAGATTATCTAACTTTGTATTGGGCCTACGGATTCACAAAACGGGTTTATCAGATTCATTGGTCCAATTGGTTTAACCTTACTCAACACGTTATAGACATCATAATTATCTCAGATTTTGATTAATTAAATATTAATGCCCAAACCTCTCACATTAGACTGACAGTTTGCGGCTACTGGTAAGGCCGGTTGGTTCCGGGCAGGTTTCTGTCGCAAACTGAGTCTAACTTCGGGTATCAAGCACGTTATGACTAACTTCTCAAATTAGAACTTATTATTTGCAACCACTGGAATATGCCGGGCGGTTCCGGGCAGAGTTACGCCGCAAACTCATTCTAACCTCGAGTTAGCCATGTTTATCTTTGCGGCCAATTAATTAATGATTTACCATTTATACCCACGCCTAATATACATGTCAATTATCGTAAACATGTACCTATTTGTCGGGCAAACAAATTTTATTCTCCTCTCTAGCCTCCTTGCTATGACCTGTTCAAAAGATATACATGTATATGCAAGCAAATGTGACCAAATTTCAATACAGTTCAATATTAGGTTCAATTAGGCTAAATGGTTCAAAATTATCAAACAACTAAACAAACAACACAAACATCAATCAATTAGTGGATTAACGTTTCAAATTCATAAATTTGATATATAGCCAAAAATCATGTTTTTGATGCCAAATCACAACAAATAAATCTATGTAAGTTTTGGTTCTCACACCAGCCTAATGGAAATATATAGAAAATCACACCTTCGAAACTCGAACACACACTACTGATGCTATATAGTCATCAGTAGAATCATCTCCGGACGACTAGAGTGTGATTCTATATCTATCTAGTATATTAAAATTTCGAATATACGTCCATGACGCGTATATGCAAAACATTTATATACTGGATTGTCCAAATTCAAAATAAATAAATATTCAAATACATGTAAAACAATTTAAATTTCAAAACAAAACTGTTTTCATTTGAAAAATATACTCTTCACACTCGTTCTAGGATACTACTGATCCTATCTCTAACGAGTCATTCTGATTGGATATTATTAACCCAATATCTGATGAATTCTTTCGTATGGTTCTAATGTGTCTTGTTCTCGAGCTCTGTAAACCAAAGCTCCGATACCAAACTAACACGACCCGAACTTCCCCGTGAAGGAAAGAACGGATGGCGTTGAGGACAAGACAAAATAGAACGCAGACGGAAGAACATTTCATTGTTATTACAACAATTCCATCAGATACAAGAATATACAGAGTATGAATGAATAAATTACATTCGATAAATATCAGAGATTACAATAAATTACATAGCAACGGAAAATAATACAAAGCACAACTGAAGGTGATATATGGATACAGAGCTTTCCGGATATCATTCAAGCTGTAAACCAGGATCTTGTGAATATAAATCTGCAAAACCAAAATTACTAGCTGCCCGTGTCGAAAATAAGGGCACCCAGAGTTTAGGTTAAAACAATAAACTCTAGGTCAGTCATGTGACTGGTGTGAGAACTAAAACAGTTATTTAAAACTTTACTTTAAAATAGAGTAATTCAAGGGACCACGCCGTATAACACGGAACAGGTTTTCTCCCAAAAATACTAGTGCATAGAATAAACAGCGCGATGCTTTTTCGAAAAATGAAGCTATTATAAGACCCAAGTCCCATCACACAATGCAACGCAAGCCGGAGGATAGGGTTTTCCCTTATAATAGCCAAACATGCTTGGTACGTTTAGAACAAATCATTTGATACTATAATAAGTGTATAGTGTCAAAACAATTTCAATCATAAATATCAATCATAGACAGCATAGCATCCCATGCTACTATGTCGCCATACTAGGCTCTACAAATAAAGCTGAAACATCTTGTATTGGAAATTGGATTTCCGTCATGATTCGAGGCAAGGGGCAAACTCCTCTCCGCTTTCGAGACACTCTAGCAAATGCTCAGGACTACGCACACTGGGTAACCCTTGGATCGGCTGGGCCGATCCTCTCTTACGTTTGAGGATTGGCAATTCCTAAACACACGTTTCCCAGTCCTTACAGACCTATAATCGAGGCGCCTCGCATTCCAACAACCACAAAGGCGAAAATTATATAAATGTCAGGGCTGGTAAGTCACCGACACCACCATAGCTAGAAAGAAACGTCGTATCCTCCCAGCGGTCCGTATCCCGTTTTTCACTCATACCGGGGTGTGAGGCTCGCGAATTCACGTTATATACAAAGCTACGCCACATAGGCCGTGCTTTGATCATCAACCACAAGACTCTGCTTTTCAACAAAAGCCTTGATCATTTCATCTTAGCGTGCCACACAGGCAATTCATGCCATGCGACTGATGTCCATCGATATACAACCTCTAAGCTCGTACGTCTCAGAGAAGGGCGTTAAGAAGGAGAATAAATTCTCTGCCGCCAAACAGATGTATATTTAATAGAGATCAATCAACATAGAATACAATCCAATGTCAGACACACAATCCATTTACAAGTTCGTTCTGGGTCTGAACGAAACCGAAGGCACTTTCCTCGCATATCCATCGATCTCCAAGTACGTCTGGACGACCACCAACTGATTCTCTCATCTTGGGTGTACAGTCCAATCAAGATCATCAGTAATCACCCAAACGATGTGAAGACTTCCGGTCTTCTACCACCGTCTTCGTCTTCGGCATATCGTCGAATCGGTTATTCAAAATGGGTATAAACCCAGCCTTTCCGAACAAACCGCGTGTATTAAAAACGAATGTTACACAAACACAACATACGCCTCATTCCAATTCAGCAGTCGCTAATCGTAAATTAGCAAGAGAACAATTTCCCAAAAATTAAACCCGAAGGCCGAAACCAACATCAGATCAATACCCAGGAAACCATCCTTCTTGGCTAACTTACAGTTAGTTTCTAAATTTCATATTCTTAGGGAAAGGTTCCCATTAATTTTATCCAAGATAAATTCTTTAAAATTTATTCTTGAATCTTCCTTTAGATGTCATTTCAAACCAAATTATGGTTTTCCAAACTAGTCGAGATTAGCGAACCACACCGAAGTAATTATTTATTTTATTTCCCAATCCCATCCTATTCATCCCATGAAGCGAAACTGGTAATACTCCATATCTAACACCACGGTGTTATCGGTAAAATTAATTACCATTTCACGTTTAAATCTAATTAAAGATTTACCAATCGCTTTGGAGCAAAACTGGTAATACTCCATTCTCGCTCATTTGCCAAATTTGAAAATTTAAATTATCAATTCACATTTCAATCTAATTGCAGATTCATCAAAACTCCCTTTTCTGGGTTAAAGAACTAATGTCATTTAAAACACATTTCACGATAAACCCAAATCACATTCTATTTCTTATCGGGTTAAAGAACCAGTGTTATTTAAAACACCGTTCACGATAAACCCACGAATCAATTCTATTTAAAACCCATTTCAAATCCAATTTATTCATTTAAAAATAAACGGGTTTAATTTTAATTCAAAACTAGTTCATTTCGATAAAATTCTATTTTTATCTTTTCAAATATGTAGTTTTTCATCCCAATTTTTCCCAAATCATTCCTTATGATTTTACACAAATTATTACTATTTTTAATAATTTTATCAAGGCCCGTACAGTCGATTTCCATCAATGGCCATCGAACTGCACTTACAGCGACCTTTTTCAAATTTGATTTGGACTTATCTCCAAATCCAACCGTTAGATTTCAAATTTCTAATATTCGTTAGAAAGCTCTTTTCGATACGAACCCAACGGTTCCGGTTTTAGGAAAATCCGACGGTCGGATCTCCCGTAATGTCCGTTTGAAATAAATGGTCGAAATTCACGAACTGCCGCGGCGCGGCGCGTTCTATTCAGGCCATTATATTATATATATAATATATATTTCGTTGATTCGAATTTAAAACGAATTTTATAAATAGTTTTGAATTTGTTTCAAAAACAATTTCAACCTTTATTTCAAATTCAAATCAAAATTGAATTTGCTATTATAAATCCTTTTTTACTTTAATTTCTATTTGATTTCAATTCAAATCGATTTTAATTCGATTCGAATTCATTTTCTTTTCAATTCAATTCAATTCGAATTCGTTTTCTTTTCAATTAAATTCGAATTCGTTTTCTATTCAATTCAAATCAAATTCGTTTTCCTATTCAATTCAAATCAAATTCATTTTCTATTCAATTCAAATCAAATTCGTTTTCTATTCAAATCAAATTCAATTCGTTTTCTATTCAAATCAAATTCAATTCTTTTCTATTCAAATCAAATTCAATTCATTTTCTATTCAAATCAAATTCAATTCATTTTCTATTCAATTCAAATTCAATTCAAATCAAATTCAATTCATTTTCTATTCAATTCAAATTCAATTCATTTTCTATTCAAATCAAATTCAATTCATTTTCTATTCAAGTCAAATTCAATTCTTTTTCTATTCAAATCAAATTCTATTCTTTTTTCTATTCAAATCAAATTCAATTCATTTTTTATTCAATTCAAATTCAATTCATTTTCTATTCAATTCAAATTATAAAAACGAATATAATCGATATAAATATCGTTCGCGTCAAAATAGCGCATCTCTAATCAACACGGCTTTATATATTTCAATAATCCCATTATTCTATTCAACAAATGAATATTTATCCTATTCAATACGTGAATCTATATTTTTGTCAACACACGACTTATCTCAACGAATGAGTACTGTCCACGTGTGACTCTTTTTGTTATTTAATATATTTTATAAAAATTATAGTATCTATCATTTGATTTCAAATCAGACTCCAATCGTAAACTAGTAAGAGAACGATTCCCTAAATATTAACCCCGAAGGCCGAAACCAACATCAGATCAATATCCAGGAGACCACTCTTCTTATCTATTTTCCAGTTAGTTTCTAATTTTCTATATGATAAAGATGTAAATTTTATTGTTAAAATATTTCGTTCAACACATGACTAATCTCAACGAATGAGTACAGTCAACACATGAACCTTTATTTTATAATGATAAAGATGTAAATTTTATTATTAAAATATTTCGTTCAACACATGACTAATCTCAACGGATGAGTACGGTCAACATATGAACCTTTATTTTATAATATTCTTTATTTTCTAAATTGGAATGAGGCCCAATCAATTACCATATAACATTAACTATATGGATTCCATACAACACATGTATATAATAGCAACGATAAATAATCAACCATCATCCAAAGTGCACTACACTGTATAAGCATCAAATATAGATATCTAACGCTTATAACAGCCTATCAATCAATCGATCGACATACAACTAATTATTGGGATTAGTGTATGCTGTATTTTATCCCAATACCCGTGTGGGGTTTCAAATCAACAAACACAGATTTTTATTTGTGCAGTTGGGCAATGTGTAAAATTTATCGACCCAATCAATATCAGTCAAATCAGTGTATATAAACAAATCGGCCGATTTGTTTATAAATATTTATTTATTCACATTCACATTAAAAATTATATTCTTAACGATAATTAATTTATTTCAACCATCTACATTTTATCATCGATTTCACATCAAGATCACAAACAATTTTCATAATACATCAATCAAACAAACAAGCCATCCATGGTCTGTGGATGACGGGTGTCGGGTGCTACTGAACACCGTCTGCATCCTAGTATATATATATAACTAGAAAAAGAAATTTAGAGTGAGAAGTTCTCACCAAAGCTATCCCAACTCCACGACACTTCAAATGTAGAAATCTTCGTCGTTCTCTACCTTTGTCACTTTCGTTGCCCGTATTCACTACATATATAAAAATCGAATTTTTACTTCGCTATTCAATATATAAAAATCGAATTTTTACTTCGCTATTCAATATATAAAAATCAAATTTTTACTATGCTACTATATAGATAAAAAATTCTATTTTTACATCGCTATTCTCTATATAAAGATTTCGCCTTTTCAAATATAAAGATTTCGCCTTTTCAAATATAAAGATTTCGCCTTTTCAAATATAAAGATTTCGCCTTTTCAAATATAAAGATTTCGCCTTTATTATCATAACTATATAAAAATTATATTTTTATACTTCCATAATATAAAATATTATATTTTTATATCTTCTACTACATATATGTAAAGATCGAATTTTTATTATATAAAAATTGCATTTTTCTTCATATCAAAAATTCTATCTTTCTATTCTGAAACTCCGACCTTTTCTAAAAAAAAGTAAAGATCAAGTTTTTATTATGATGTTTAACACATAAAGGTCACATTTTTTTCCCATGCCATATGTTAATTAAAAATTCACATTTTTAAAATAAACTATTATATGCAAAAATTGATTTTAAAAATCGAAAATTACCTTTCACCGCTGAGAGGAGGGGGTTTTACTGTCGAACAGAGAAGGGGAGGGGCTGCGTCGAAGTCGAGAGGTGGTGGCGGTGGTTTTTCTTCGGGTTCGGGGCTGTGAAGGGACCCACAGGCGATCTGAGGCGTCGGGGTGGTCGGTGTGGGGTCGACGTGGTGGTGGGGGTCAGTGTAGGTGGCAGCGGCGCGTTAGGGTAGCCGGAGGCGTTAGGTTTGGGGGCTAGGTCGAAATCATGGAAGGGGGTTCAATTTTCGAGAGGAGGAGGAAGGAGAAGAGGGGGAGGGGGCTGAGATCGGAGGGAGGGGGTCTCGTGCCAGGCGCGGCAGCGTTGGGGGGGGGGGGGGTCGTCGAAGTGGCGGAAGTCGATGGGCGGCTCCGCCCTTTTTCTTTTCTTTTCTTTTTTTTATAAAAAAAAAACTGAAATGATCGTGGAAGAATAGTGAGGAGAGAGAAGGAAGTCAAGGGGCAATATAATAATTTATATTATTTATTTAAATTTTATCTCCACTAAGCAACTTGAAATTTCGGGCTCGAAATCGAACCCACCGACTATCGTCCCTGGCGTATTACCCCCAGTCCGAACACAATGGGATATGTATCGCAAGCTGGTTCGATAGTTTCGATCAGTTTTCGTCAAAATCAACATATAACTCTATATATTGAATTTGAATGCGCATTTCAATTTACCGGGATCGCATACCAACTCTAAAAATTCCCAAAAAATATTTTCTAGCTTAGTATTGACGATACGGTCCTAACAAAACTAATTTCGTCGAATTCTGAGACAGTTGGAAAAATGGCCATTTTCCAGTCGATTAAAATCAATTGAAACTGGTCAAACGCGTTTTCCTTTGCCACGCTCACATATTGATTCGAAAAATTATGAAATTTATAATCTAACAATAATTTGACATCGCGGATCCAACAAAAGTGGTTTCGTCGAAATCCGAGGTCGTTTGCAAAATTCCCATTTTAAGGGCCTGAATTCCATAGCGACTATTCAGAATTTTCAACTGGCCATATCTTTTGATTCCCGCTATGAAATTTCGATTTTTCAGATTCATTGGAAAGATATTCTCATGTAGATCCTATTATTTTTGGTTTCACTAAAATCCGGATTGTTTTGCACCCGGTATGTTCAATTGAAGTTTGAAATCGAATTATCGAACTACCGCGCCATTTTCAATTCTATTTATAATTATATATAATTATTTATATTCTAACGACGACGTATATAATATATACGTTCTAATTCTATTCAAAATAAATTTCTCGTCTATATTATTTAAAATAATCAAAATTCGCCAAAATTGGCAAAAAAAAAAAAAAAAAAAAAACTGGGCCAGATTTCCAGGTTATTACAATCTCCCCCACTTAAAACTTTTCGTCCCCGAAAAGGAACGAAGCCGAAAGTGGTTTGATCAATCAACCCTATGTTCGATCTGGCTTCCATTCTCCAACTTTTCAGTTTCTGAGAATTTTCAAATTCTTCAAAAATTTGGCTAACACCCTAAATTTTCGAAAAATTTCGCCATACCTCCCCTGCACCGGGTGCCACGGGAAAATCCCGAAATTGCCATATAGTCCTTCTGATCTCAAAAAGAAAAAGAAAAAGCCAAGCGGCTAGCCGATAGGCTCATAAAAGCATCATCACCCAAACAAAACAGTAAATTATCGTAAACATGTACCTATTTGTCGGGCAAACAAATTTTATTCTCCTCTCTAGCCTCCTTGCTATGACCTGTTCAAAAGATATACATGTATATGTAAGAAAATGTGACCAAATTTCAATACAGTTCAATATTAGGTTCAATTAGGCTAAATGGTTCAAAATTATCAAACAACTAAACAAACAACACAAACATCAATCAATTAGTGGATTAACGTTTCAAATTCATAAATTTAATATATAGCCAAAAATCATGTTTTTGATGCCAAATCACAACAAATAAATCTATGTAAGTTTTGGTTCTCACACCAGCCTAATGGAAATATATAGAAAATCACACCTTCGAAACTCGAACACACACTACTGATGCTATATAGTCATCAGTAGAATCATCTCCGAGCGACTAGAGTGTGATTTTATATCTATCTAGTATAATAAAATTTCGAATATACGTTTATGACGCGTATATGCAAAACATTTATATACTGGATTGTCCAAATTCAAAATAAATAAATATTCAAATACGTGTAAAATGATTTAAATTTCAAAACAAAACTGTTTTCATTTGAAAAATATACTCTTCACACTCGTTCTAGGATACTACTGATCCTATCTCTAACGAGTCATTCTGATTGGATATTACTAACCCAATATCTGATGAATTCTTTCGTATGGTTCTAATGTGTCTTGTTCTCGAGCTCTGTAAACCAAAGCTCTGATACCAAACTGACACGACCCGAACTTCCCCGTGAAGGAAAGAACGGATGGCGTTGAGGACAAGACAAAATAGAACGCAGACGGAAGAACATTTCATTGTTATTACAACAATTCCATCAGATACAAGAATATACAGAGTATGAATGAATAAATTACATTCGATAAATATCAGAGATTACAATAAATTACATAGCAGCGGAAAATAATACAAAGCACAACTGAAGGTGATATACGGATACAGAGCTTTCCGGATATCATTCCAGCTGTAAACCAGGATCATGTGAATATAAATCTGCAAAACCAAAACTACTAGCTGCCCGTGTCGAAAATAAGGGCACCCAGAGTTTAGGTTAAAACAATAAACTCCAGGTCAGTCATGTGACTGGTGTGAGAACTAAAACAGTTATTTAAAACTTTACTTTAAAAGAGAGTAATTCAAGGGACCACGCCGTATAATACGGAACGGGTTTCCTCCCAAAAATACTAGTGCATAGAATAAACAGCGCGATGCTTTTTCGAAAAATGAAGCTATTATAAGACCCAGGTCCCATCACACAATGCAACGCAAGCAAGAGGATAGGGTTTTCCCTTATAATAGCCAAACATGATTGGTACGTTTAAAACAAATCATTTGATACTATAATAAGTGTATAGTGTCAAAATAATTTCAATCATAAATATCAATCATAGACGGCATAACATCCCATGCTACTATGTCGCCATACTAGGCTCTACAAATCAAGATCATCAGTAATCACCCAAACGATGTGAAGACTTCCGGTCTTCTACCACCATCTTCGTCTTCGACATATCGTCGAATCGATTATTCAGAATGGGTATCAACCCGGCCTTTCCGAACAACCCGCGTATATTAAAAATGAATGTTACACAAACACAACATACGCCTCATTCCAATTCAGCAGTCGCTAATCGTAAATTAGCAAGAGAACAATTTCCCAAATATTAACCCCGAAGGCCGAAACCAACATCAGATCAATACCCAGGAAACCATTCTTCTTGGCTAACCTACAGTTAGTTTCTAAATTTCATATTCTTAGGGAAAGTTTCCCATTAATTTTATCCAAGATAAATTCTTTAAAATTTATTCTTGAATCTTCCTTTAGATGTCATTTCAAACCAAATTATGGTTTTCCAAACTTGTCGAGATTAGCGAACCACACCGAAGTAATTATTTATTATATTTCCCAATCCCAACCTATTCATCCCATGAAGCAAAACTGTTAATACTCCATTTCTAACACCACGGTGTTATCGGTAAAATTAATTACCATTTCACGTTCAAATCTAATTAAAAATTTACCTATCGCTTTGGAGCAAAACTGGTAATACTCCATTCTCACTCATTTGCCAAATTTGATAATTTAAATTATCAATTCACATTTCAATCTAATTGCAGATTCATCAAAACTCCCTTTTCTGGGTTAAAGAACTAATGTCATTTAAAACACAGTTCACGATAAACCCAAATCACATTCTATTTCTTATCGGGTTAAAGAACCAGTGTTATTTAAAACACCGTTCACGATAAACCCACGAATCAATTCTATTTAAAACCCATTTCAAATCCAATTTATTCATTTAAAAATAAACGGGTTTAATTTTAATTCAAAACTAGTTCATTTCGATAAAAATCTATTTTTATCTTTTCAAATATGTAGTTTTTCATCCCAATTTTTCCCAAATCATTCCTTATGATTTTACACAAATTATTACTATTTTTATTAATTTTATCAAGGCCCGTACAGTCGATTTCCATCAACGACCATCGAACTGCACTTACAGCGACCTTTTCCAAATTTGATTTGGACGTATCTCCAAATCCAACCGTTAGATTTCAAATTTCTAATATTCGTTAGAAAGCTCTTTTCGATACGAACCCAACGGTTCCGGTTTTAGGAAAATACGACGGTCGGATCTTCCTTAATGTCCGTTTGAAATAAATGGTCGAAATTCAAGAACTGCCGCGGCGCGACGCGTTCTATTCAGGCCATTATATTATATATATATATAATATATATTTCGTTGATTCGTATTTAAAACGAATTTTATAGATAGTTTTGAATTTGTTTCAAAAACAATTTCAACCTTTATTTCAAATTCAAATCAAAATTGAATTTGCTATTATAAATCCTTTTTACTTTCATTTCTATATGATTTCAATTCAAATCGATTTTAATTCGATTCGAATTCATTTTCTTTTCAATTCAATTCAATTTGAATTCGTTTTCTTTTCAATTAAATTCGAATTCGTTTTCTATTCAATTCAAATCTAATTCGTTTTCCTAATCAATTCAAATCAAATTCGTTTTCTATTCAATTCAAATCAAATTTGTCTTCTATTGAAATCAAATTCAATTCGTTTTCTATTCAAATCAAATTCAATTCATTTTCTATTCAAATCAAATTCAATTCATTTTCTATTCAAATCAAATTCAATTCATTTTCTATTCAATTCAAATTCAATTCATTTTCTATTCAAATCAAATTCAATTCATTTTCTATTCAATTCAAATTCAATTCATTTTCTATTCAAATCAAATTCAATTCATTTTCTATTCAAATCACATTCAGTTCTTTTTCTATTCAAATCAAATTCAGTTCTTTTTCTATTCAAATCAAATTCAATTCATTTTCTATTCAATTCAAATTCAATTCATTTTCTATTCAATTCAAATTATATAAATGAATATAATCGATATAAATATCGTTCGCGTCAAAATAGCGCATCTCTAATCAACGCGGCTTTATATATTTCAATAATCCCGTTATTCTATTCAACAAATGAATATTTGTCCTATTTAATACGTGAATCTATATTTTTGTCAACGCACGACTTATCTCAACGAATGAGTACTGTCCACGGGTGACTCTTTTTGTTATTTAATATATTTTATAAAAATTATAGTATCTATCGTTTGATTTCAAATCAGACTCCAATCGTAAACTAGTAAGAGAACGATTCCCTAAATATTAACCCCGAAGGCCGAAACCAACATCAGATCAATATCCAGGAGACCACTCTTATTATCTATTTTCCAGTTAGTTTCTAATTTTTTATATGATAAAGATGTAAATTTTATTGTTAAAATATTTCGTTCAACACATGACTAATCTCAACGAATGAGTACTGTCAACACATGAACCTTTATTTTATAATGATAAAGATGTAAATTTTATTATTAAAATATTTCGTTCAACACATGACTAATCTCAACGGATGAGTACTGTCAACACATGAACCTTTATTTTATAAAATTCTTTATCTTCCAGATTGGAATGAGGCCCAATCAATTACCATATAAAGTTAATTATATGGATTCCATACAACACATGTATATAATAGCAACGATAAACAATCAACCATCATCCAAAGTGCACTACATTGTATAAGCATCAAATATAGATATCTAACGCTTATAACAGCCTGTCAATCAATCCATCGACATAAAACTAATTATTGGGATTAGTGTATGCTGTATTTTATCCCAATACCCGTGTGGGGTTTCAAATCAACAAACACAGATTTTTATTTGTGCAGTTGGGCGATGTGTAAAATTTATCGACCCAATTAATATCAGTCAAATCAGTGTATATAAACAAATCGCCCGATTTGTTTATAAATATTTATTTATTCACATTCACGTTAAAAATTATATTCTTAACGATAATTAATTTATTTCAACCATCTACATTTTATCAACGATTTCACATCAAGATCACAAACAATTTTCACAATACATCAATCAAACAAACAAGCCATCCATGGTCTGTGGATGACGGGTGTCGGGTGCTACTAAACACCGTCTACATCCTAGTATATATATATAACTAGAAAAAGAAATTTAGAGTGAGAAGTTCTCACCAAAGCTATCCCAACTCCACGACACTTCAAATGTAGAAATCTTCGTCGTTCTCTCCCTTTGTCACTTTCGTTGCCCGTATTCACTACATATATAAAAATCGAATTTTTACTTCGCTATTCAATATATAAAAATCGAATTTTTACTTCGCTATTCAATATATAAAAATCAAATTTTTACTATGTTACTATATAGATAAAAAATTCTATTTTTACATCGCTATTCTCTATATAAAGATTTCGCCTTTTTAAATATAAAGATTTCGCCTTTTCAAATATAAAGATTTCGCCTTTTCAAATATAAAGATTTCGCCTTTTCAAATATAAAGATTTCGCCTTTATTATCATAACTATATAAAAATTATATTTTTATACTTCCACAATATAAAAGATTATATTTTTATATCTTCTACTACATATATGTAAAGATCGAATTTTTATTATATAAAAATTCCATTTTTCTTCATATCAAAAATTCTATCTTTCTATTCTGAAACTCCGACCTTTTCTAAAAAAAAGTAAAGATCAAGTTTTTATTATGATGTTTAACACATAAAGGTCACATTTTTTTCCCATGCCATATGTTAATTAAAAATTCACATTTTTAAAATAAACTATTATATGTAAAAATTGATTTTAAAAATCGAAAATTACCTTTCACCGCTGAGAGTAGGGGGTTTTACTGTCGAACAGAGAAGGGGAGGGGCTGCGTCGAAGTCGAGAGGTGGTGGCGGTGGTTTTTCTTCGGGTTCGGGGCTGTGAAGGGACCCACAGGCGATCTGAGGCGTCGGGGTGGTCGGTGTGGGGTCGACGTGGTGGTGGGGGCCAGTGTAGGTGGCAGCGGCGCGTTACGGTGGCCGGAGGCGTTAGTTTTGGGGGCTAGGTCGAAATCATGGAAGGGGGTTCGATTTTCGAGAGGAGGAGGAAGGAGAAGAGGGGGACGGGGCTGAGATCGGAGGGAGGGGGTCTCGCGCCAGGCGCGGTAGCATTGGGGGGGGGGGGTCGTCGAAGTGACGACGGCGGAAGTCGATGGGCGGCTCCGCCTTTTAAAAAAAAAAAAAAACTGAAATGATCGTGGAAGAATAGTGAGGAGAGAGAAGGAAGTCAAGGGGCTATATAATAATTTATATTATTTATTTAAATTTTATCTCCACTAAGAAACTTGAAATTTCGGACTCGAAATCGAACCCACCGACCGTCGTCCCTAGCGTAATACCCCCAGTCCGAACACAATGGGATATGTATCGCAAGCTGGTTCGATCGTTTCGATCAGTTTTCGTCAAAATCAACATATAACTCTATATATTGAATTTGAACGCGCATTTCAATTTACCGGGGTCGCATACCAACTCTAAAAATTCCCAAAAAATATTTTCTAGCTTAGTATTGACGATACGGTCCTAACAAAACTAATTTCGTCGAATTCTGAGACCGTTGGAAAAATGGTCATTTTCCAGTCGATTAAAATCAACTGAAACTGGTCAAACGCGTTTTCCTTTGCCACGCTAACATATTGATTCGAAAAATTATGAAATTTGGAATCTAACAATAATTTGATTTCGCGGATCCAACAAAAGTGGTTTCATCGAAATCCGAGGTGGTTTGCAAAATTCCCATTTTTAAGGGCCTGAATTCCATAGCGACTATTCCGAATTTTCAACAGGCCATATCTTTTGATTCCCGCTATGAAATTTCAATTTTTCGGATTCTTTGGAAAGATATTCTCATATAGTTCCTATTATTTTTGGTTTCACTAAAATCCGGATTGTTTTGCACCCGGTATGTTCAATTGAAGTTTGAAATCGAATTATCGAACTACCGCGCCATTTTCAATTCTATTTATAATTATATATAATTATTTATATTCTAACGACGACGTATATAATATATATGTTCGAATTCTATTCCAAATAAATTTCTCGTCTATATTATTTAAAATAATCTATTATAAATAATCAAAATTCGCCAAAATTGGCAAAATAATTTTTTTTAAACTGGCCCAGATTTCCGGGTTATTACAGCCACTAACAGCCTATAAAACCGAGGTATCTCATAATCCATCATCCACATAAGTATAAATGTCAGGGCTGGTAGGTCGCTGACATCACTCTAGCTAGAAAGAAACGTGTGCACTCCCTGCGTTCCCTTGTCCCGTTTTAGACTCTACCGGGGTGTGAGGCCCGTGAAGTCACGCTATACACAAAGCTACGCCTAAACAGGCTATGCTTTGATCACCAACCACAAGGCCTTCTTTTCAACAAAAAGCCTTGATCGTCTGCATCTGGGCGTACCACATTGACAATTCAGGCCATGCGACCAACCACTATCCATATACACTCTCCGAGGATGTTAAGCAAGAGAATAAATCCTCCGCCACCAAACGGATATGCATTAGATAGAAACCGATTTAATTACATGGAATGAACTCCAACGTTAGACACGCATCCATTTACAAGTCCGTTCTGGGTCTGAACGAAACCGGAGTCACTTTATTTCTCATCGGTGCTCGCATATCCGGACAATCAACAAGAACGTCCGGACAACTACCACTGTAACCCTTTATTCGGAGCAAATCAGTCCAGGGTATTAGTAGCTATCCATTCGATGTTGATGATCGCCAATCTTCAATTACCGTCTTCTCTTTGTTCGGATTAAATCGCCGTATAATTATTTGAAATGAGTTGAACTCAGTCTTTTCAAATAATTTTCTAAATAGTTATCATTTAAATCATTTTATATCATTAATATTTATTTATAATGGTTTATCGCTATTTTTATTTATTTAAAATAGTTCAATGTAATTAAACGACGCTTCGGGTCGATGGGCGGCCCTGGTGTTGTTTTTACCAAAATTTGATTTACACATATCTTGAAATCTTACCGTTGGATTTTGAAGAAATTTATATTGTTGGAAAGATCTTCCCAAAGCGGTCCTAATGGTCCCAGTTTTGAGAAAATCCGACGATCGGATCTTTTGGTATAATCGTTTAAAATTATGATTACCGAAAAGCGAACTACCGCGCGTGATTCGTTTAATTTTCTAATTTATATTTATATAAATTTAAATTTAAATCACTTGACTATTTCAACTATTAAAATTCATCCTTTCTATCGCACCTAAAATAACAGTAAAAATGCCATTTTTATTCCTACTCTTTTTATCGCATTTAAAATGACGATAAAAAACGTAATTTATATTTCTACTCTTTTTATCGCATCTAAAATGACGAATAAAAATGTAATTTATATTTCTACAAAAAAGACATTGAAATCTACTCCTTTTGTTGTCTCTAAAAAGACAATAAAAATGCTTCTTTTAATTCCAAACTTTTTATTGAATACAAAATGCTAATAAGAATGTCGCTTTAAATCTGCTCTTTTTATTTACATCTAAAATGTAAATAAAAATACAACTTTTTAATCTATTCATTTATCTACACCTAAAATGTAAATAAAAATATAAATTTTCAATCTAATCCTTTATTTACATCCAAAGTGAGAAAAAAGATGTAATTTCAAAGTTATTCTTTTTATCTACATCCAAAATGTAAACAGAGATGTCATTTTAAATCTAAGTTTCTATTTACCTCTAATATGTAAATAAAAATATACTTTTTAATGCTATGTTTCTATTTACACATACAATGTAAATAAGAATGCACTTTTTCCTATGCATATTTTTATTTGCAAATAGTTTGCAAATAAAAATGTCATCTTTTCCTATGCTTGTTTTATTTGCAAATAGTTTGCAAATAAAAATGTCATCTTTTCCTATGCAATGTTTTAGATACAAAATATATTTTTGTGCAATCAATTCTAACCATTTCTATTAACATAAAAAGGATATTTTTAAGTGCTCATATTTCCTATACAACATAACAAATAAAAAAAATCTTTTTTATGTTTTATTTGCATATAAAAAGGCAAATAAAAATATACTTCTTTTTCTTATGTTTCTATTTGCATAAAAAAAATGCAAATAAAATATGCTTTCTTTTCTTATGTTTTTATTTGCATATAAAGATGCAAATAAAAATATGTTTTCTTTTTTTTCTCATGACTTTCATTTACATGTAAATGTAAATAAGATAAACTTTCTTTTACATGCCTTCTTTCTTTTATAATCATATTTTCATTTATACCTAACCTGAAAATAAATATATCCTTTAATAAGCTTGTTTTGATTTACACCAAACATGTAAACAAAATTGTCCTTTTATGATCAATCTCCTATAGTCATATTTTTATTTACAAATAAATTGTGAATAAAAAAGATATGTCCTTTTTATAATCATTTTTCTCTATTTAACGCAAACGTCAATTTTGGTGTCACAAATTGGATACCTAAAAATAATGGTTTTTGTCTAACCATTTTCTATTCAACATAAATGTACATTTCAGTGTCACAAATATGATAACTAAAAATAATGGTTTTTGTCTAACCATTTTCTGTTCATGTTTTTATTTGCAAATAATTTGCTAATAAAAATGAGATCTTTTTCAATTCATGTTTGCAAATACAAAATATACCCTTTTTCTCCTATTCATGTTTTTGAATACAATTTCAAGGAACATTTTTAGATTTGAAATAAAATATAATTTCAGATCTAAAATGTAAACCCAATTAAGCTTCCAACCTACGTGTAACACCCCACGTCCATTAATGTCACTCACGAACGGAATGCATTAACTTCCATGGAGGTTATAAGTGAATATAGAACAAAAAAATTACAACAAGATAGATAGTAAATAGTACTTGGAAATCTAAAACTTCATTTTATTGCAGCAGAAATTAAACATGTTTGTTACATCATAAAACCATAGATCATAACCAAGTACAATATCCATCTTCATAAAAACAAAATACATAATCCCATTACATAAATAGCCATTAAAAAGATAATAAGCCGGACTTTACTTCAACGGTCCAAGCTTTCCAAAGAGACATGAAGCAATTCAATCAAACTCTACTAGAGCTGGGCCCAACCTGAGGACCTGGAGGGAGAAAAAGGATAGAAATAGAGGGGGTCAGACATAAAGTCTGGCGAGTATGATAATTCTAACAATACTATTATCAAAATAACTAGACTAAGGCATAAGCAGGAAGACAAGTAAATGTCTATGAACTCTTAGGAAGATAAAGACAGCGTTTAAGATAACGTTAAAGATAAATTGATTAACACTTAAAAAGGATAGATAACGTTTAAGACTAAGGCATTGATTAACACTTAAAATCTTTTACCCCAGTTTTAATAATTCCCTATTCAAATTATTAATTAAGTCAACTTTTAATGATGTCCATAATTGACTCAATTATGGCCATCCACTTATGGCATGCAAAATCATATCAATTGCACCCGAACTTTTTAATATTAAATCCTTAATATTACCCCTACCCCACGTTTATACGTTCGCTTATTCAACTCATAATATAGGCTAGACTTGCATAGCCTAACACCTAGCACAAAGATAAATTATCACAACATATAGACAATTAAAATAAATCTAATCATAATAGGGGTGAAACTTGCATAAACTACACATGTTAAGGATCAAAAGGTGTCAACTTGTTAAATGTCTCAATTTATATGATATGATCATAGCCCAAATCTATAGATAAACTTGCATATGGGTTTTTTAGGCAACATAATAATGGTGTGAACTAGCATAGGATATCACATATGTCATAGCATAATTCTAGATGTCATAATAGATGTCTTGGTATATGTTCATAACTTTTCTAATCAATCTAACTTGCATATGTGACTTGTCATATAGATCAACATAACCCAAACATGATGATTTAATTAATATGAACTAACTAGCATAGATGGTAACATCATGGCCTTTTTAACATGTATGATTCATCACAACTTAGCATAGAAACTTTCAACATACATAACATCATCATAGCATGATTTACAACATATAAGATATCATCATCACATAACATTGGATTTACAATATACATGATAGCAAAAGGGGTTTACAACAACATATATGATAATTCACATCATCTACTCATAATCCATTCATAACTCAACCTAATTAAAATGATAATAATCTTGTTAAGATCATCATACTCACAATTTAGAGAAGAAAAGAGAAAGTTTTGCTTTGCTTTAGGGTTGAGAGAATTAGAATTGAATTTGCTTTTCTTCTTTCTTAATTGGCGGCGGCTCCATTGATTTCCATGGCGGTGGTAACTATTCTATTTTAATTAGGACTAGGGTTAGCATTAGGATGTATTTATAGGTGTAGGAAGTTATTTAGGACCATTAGATTAACCCTGAACCATGAGAACCAATCAAATGCAAAATCTGCATTTGAGCGAATCGGCCCACGGGTTGACAGCCAAACACCCTGGATTAACCCCTAGTCGACCCAGCGAGGCTCGGGTCGACCTCAAAAATGGGCCGGTTCGGTTATTCCCCCTCCCAATTCATTGTTTTGAACTTTTTGGCATATTTATTTATTAGTTTATATATATATATCAATATATATATATATTTCTCTGCGTAACCCATTTCACTTAATTCTTTTCTAAAAATTAAGTATACTTTAATTTGTGAATTTTAATGTTATAAAATTACGGGGTGTTACATTCTCCCCTCCTTGAAGGATTTCGTCCCCGAAATCTCGAAGTCAAGAAGAATGTATATCCTACCATCTAATCGTCCATCTACTCAACCATCAAACACCAACATCCATTGTCCTTAAAAGACTTCTAATGCTTTAATGTTTATATGCACAGTGTATGTATATGTCCATATCAAATGCAAAATTAGGCGGTCTACTGATTCAGTCGACCTCCTTAGTGCAATTCATGATAGTGCCATGCGTCCAATATGTATGCAAAAGATTCCTAATGATACATATTAATTCTATATGCGTGCATAACCATCCACCCGAATGCAGCAACTATATGATAATACAACCATTATACATCCATTTTACTAAATACATCCATATATATGCAATATGAAGTGACTGAGCCGATCTGGTGCCTAATATTGTGTGTATATGCATCCACGAGCAACCACTAGCAAACACTTGCATCCACTTTGCATCCACCATACATAACATGTCTCAAACACATGTTTCAACCATAGGATTATCCTAACTAAAGGTCAAAGATACTAGCGAGATGATATACTAAAGATAAGATAAGTACAAGCTAAGCGATAAAGGAGAAATTAAAGGACATACCCTCAAAAAGAAAAGGGTATCGTGAACGCATCTTCTCTTCCGTCTCCCAAGTAGCGT
Source organism: Allium sativum (assembly GCA_030737875.1). Classification (NCBI taxonomy): domain Eukaryota; kingdom Viridiplantae; phylum Streptophyta; class Magnoliopsida; order Asparagales; family Amaryllidaceae; genus Allium; species Allium sativum. The sequence goes on from CM060926.1 coordinate 39,993,854, forward strand.
TGCTCTCATCATCTCCCCATTGCACTTTGACTAGTCTGACCTCTCGATTCCTCAACCTCTTAATCTCCGACCCAAGAATGCGCGTAGGAGCTCGTCGAATTGTCGCATCACGCTCTATCTCCACCTCTCTAAGCAAGCTCGGCTCTACCACTTCCGCGGTCTCGTGCAAGAACTTCCTCAAATGTGACACATGGAATACGTCATGTACACCACTAAGTCTCTCGGGCAACTCCACTCTATACGCCATCCGTTCAATCCTCTCCTTAATAGGAAACGGCCCTACAAACCTTGGTGCTAATTTCCCAACGGACCCAAAGCGAACAATGTTTCGTAATGGAGACACTTTGACAAAGACCATGTCCCCAACTTCAAACTCGAGATCTGTCCTCCTCTTATCCGCCTAAGATTTCTGCCTATCCTGTGCTGCTTTCATCCTCCTTCGAATCAAGTCGATCTTCTCCGAAGTCTCCCTAATCATATCGGGCCCAAGTAAGATCTTATCCGTAGATTCCCACCAACATATAGGTGAACGACAAGGTCGTCCATATAGAGCTTCGAATGGTGCCATACCAATGCTGGACTAAAAGCTATTATTATATGCGAACTCAACCAATGGAAGATGCTCTTCCCATGTACCCCTAAAGTCTAGGATACATAGCCTCAACAGATCCTCTAGAATGCGATTCACCCTCTCAGTCTGGCCGTCCGTCTGAGGATGATATGCGGTGCTCAAACATAACTGAGTCCCTACTGCCTCTTGTAAGCTTCTCCAAAATTCGCTAGTGAAAATAGGATCGCGGTCGCTCACTATGATAGAAGGAACACCGTGCAAACGAACTATCTCTCGAACGTATACAGAAGCTAACCATGGAGCAGTCCTCTTACTCTTCACGGGAATAAAATGGGCGCTCTTAGTAAGTCTATCTACTATAACCCAAATTCCCGTATTACCCTTCCTCGATCGCGGTAATCCATCCACAAAATCCATCGAGATGCTTTCCCATTTCCATAGTGGAACCTCCAATGGGTGAAGCAACCCACCGGGTTTCTTTTGCTCTGCTTTTACTTGTTGGCACACCAAGCATCTAGCGACATACTCGGTCACGTCTTTCTTCATGCCGGCCCAAAATTAAACTCTCTTCATGTCTTTGTACATCTTGTCCCTGCCGGGATGAATGGTCATCTTCGAATGATGTGCTTCGTCAAGAATAGTCTTCCTTAGGTCATCGTCTTTTGGTACACAAAGTCTACCGTCCCTACGTCGCCAATCCGTCCCAAAAGCGTAGGTCTGACCTCCAAGGATGCTAGCAAACTGGGTACGAAGTCAACGGAAGGTCTAAAGTCAAACATCGAAATGAATTCTAAACTTCGCCGCTCAACAAACAAAGGACTTAAGGATAATCTTTTTCTACTTAAGGCGTCTGCCACCATGTTACCCTTGCCAGGGGTATAGGCTATTTCGAAGTCGTAGGACGCTAAGAACTCCATCCACCTTTGCTGCCTTAAGTTCAAGTCCTTTTGAGAGAATAGGTATTTTAAAGACTTGTGGTCAGTGAATAATTCGAATTTCTCGCCAAGAAGATAATGACGCCAAGACTTAACCGCTAAAACAATAGCGGCCAATTCTAGGTCATGTGTAGGATAATTTTTCTCATGCGCTCTCAACTGCCTTCCACCATAGGCTATTACCCTACCCTCTTGCATTAAGACTGCGCCTAGTCCTGTCCCACAAGCATCAGTATAAACGGTAAACGGCTTACTCTCGTCTGGCAATACTAAGACTAGGGCTGAAGTCAAAGCTCTCATCAAACGTTGGAACGCATCATCACAATCTACATCCCATGTGAAAACTAGGTTCTTCTTCGTCAAGCGTGTCAATGGAGTTGATATCTTTGCGAAGTCTTTGATAGACTTCCTATAGTAGCCAGCCAACCCCAAGAAACTTCTCACTTCAGTAGCATTTTTAGGGACCTTCCAATCTTGGATGGCCACCACCTTCGCGGGATCTACAGCTATCCCTTCTTTGGAAACCACGTGTCCGAAGAACCGTACTTCCTCCAAAAGTGACACTTAGAAAATTTAGACTTAAGGCTATGCGCTCGTAGGGTCTCTAACACTTCCCTAAGATGTAGGGCATGCTCTTCTTCATCCTTAGAAAAGATCAAGATGTCATCTACAAAGACTACCACAAATTTGCTAAGGTACTCCCTAAACACCCTACTCATCAAATCAACAAAGTATGCGGGGGCGTTTGTCAAACCGAAGGGCATCACTAGCCATTCATAGAAACCCTCCGGAGTCCTAAAGGCAGTCTTGTCAATGCTATCCTCATCCACTCTCAACTGATGGAAACCAGTGGCTAAGTCCAACTGCGAAAACACTGAGGCGTTAACTAACTAATCGAAGAGATCGTCAATCCTCGGCAGTGGGTGTCTGTTCTTCTGAGTAAGCTTATTAAGTTCTCTATAGTCCACACAAAGTCTAAGGGACCCATCCGCCTTCGTGGAAAATACTACTGGAGCACCCCACTCCGATATACTTCGTCTTATGAACCCCTTCTCTAGCAACTCCTTCACTTGCTTATCGAGTTCCCTCCTTTCACGTGGAGCCATGTGGCGTACTGGCAAAGATACTGGTTTCGCATTATCCACAAGATATATTCGAAAATCTATCTCCCGCTTCGGAGGAAAGGCCTTCACCTCCTCAAACACATCCGAATATTCTCGGACCACTCTAACAGATCGTAGATTTTCCTCAGACGTGTCAAGCGATTCTAGATAACTTAGCATAACCGAATTTATGGGATTACAAAAGATTTCGAGAGTGTTGCCAAGGCGAGTCACGAGCCTAACTGCTCTCCTTTCACAATCAAGAACGACCCCATTTCTGGATAACTAATCCATTCCTAAAATTAGCCCATAGCCCGTGAAGCCCAACACATAAGCATCACATCTAAATTCAACGCTAAGTATGGAAATTTTCAAATCCAAACAAATCATAGACAAATAAGCTGAGCCCCCAATTGGATTCGAAACAATTAAGGGATCCTCTACTAAACTGGTGTTTAAGTGCAGTGATTCAACTAATGATGTAGAGATAAACGAATTTGATGCGCCCGAATCGAATAAGGTACGGACATGATGATCAAACAGAAAAACTAACCTTTCAACAGAAATGGTTCTACCTCGTTCTTGCAGCGGTGGGACCGCGAGAGCCTGAACTTGTCCCCTTGCCTGCCCTGGTGTCATAAGAGCCTGCACCTGTCCTCCCGAGGTAGCTCCTGCCCTCTGCCCCTTCTTTGGGCAGTCCTTCACTAAATGTCCCGCATCGCCACAATGAAAACAGCCTGTCTTCTTTTTCTTTCGGCAATCCTTGCTGAGATGGCCTGGTGTCCCACAGTTAAAACATTTCTTCTTTCCCTTGCCGTTATTGTCTTTACCACCCTTCTTGTTTTGCTATTGTGGTTTCTTCTGATCCCCCTTCTTCTTGGGTGCCTTATCATCTTTAGTGCTTTTCTCCTCATGCATAAGCGCCATTTCTACTAACTTCTTAAAGGTGGCCCCCATAGGGATGTGGGTCATAGCCAACCCTTGCAATGGTTCATTCAAGCCATTCACGAACCTCAGTGCCTTCTTCTCCGGCGTGTCCACTAAGTCCAAGCCAAACCTTGCTAACTGATTAAATTTATTGACATATTCTTTCACTGATGAGATTCCTTGCTTCAATGTCAAGAACCTTTCCATATATAGATTTTCTTCCGCCCTTGAGAGAAACTTCGCCTCGAACCTACGTCTGAAATTCGCCCAAGAGTCAATAGGACGCTCCCCATTAGTGACCTCCCACCAAAACGAGGCCTCTCCCTTCATCAACCAAGCTGCTAATCGAACTCTCCTCCCTTCTTCTACTTCAAAGATTTCTAGCAATTCTTCCACCTACTTAAGCCAATCTCTAGCTTCCACAAACGTTTCTGACCCTTAAAATGGTTTTCCACCCATAGCCTTGAATTCCTTGCACGTCCTTGCAAAAGTATCTACGCGAGGAGGAGGAGGAGGAGGAACGGGAGCAACTGGTGGTGGAGGAACATTGGTTGGACCTGCAACGCCCTAGCCTCTAATAACCTCCTATACCATCCTGGTATCATTAGACCGTCGGGTAGATTAAGATCTTCAGCCATGCTGAAACGAAAAAGGAAAGATTCAGAATGGAGAATTCGAAAGATAAAGATATGGGCTATTGGAGATTATGTTTTTTTTTCTTAAAAACTTTTCTCTTTAAATTTCTCATTAAAACATGTTTTTGAAAGCACTTCTTCCAAAAATAACTATTTTTCTAAAGTGTTTTTATCTGTTCTGGTAACCTTAAGCTCTGATACCACGTGTAACACCCCATTTCCATTAATGCCACTCACGAAGGGAATGCATTAACTTCCATGGAGGTTATAAGTGAATATAGAACACAGAAAAATTACAACAAGACAGATAGTAAATAGTACTTGGAAATCTAAAACTTCATTTTATTACAACGGAAATTAAACATGTTTGTTACATCATAAAACCATATATCATAACCAAGTACAATATCCATCTTCATAAAAACAAAATACATAATCCCATTACATAAATAGTCAGTAAAAAGATAACAAGCTGGACTTTACTTCAACGGTCCACGCTTTCCAAAGAGAGATGAAGCAATTCAATTAAACTCCACTAGAGCTGGGCCCAACCTGAGGACCTGGAGGGGGAAAAAGGATAGAAATAGAGGGGGTTAGACATAAAGTCTGGCGAGTATGATAATTCTAATAATACTATTATCAAAATAACTAGACTAAGGCATAAGATGGAAGACAAGTAAATGTCTATGAACTCTTAGGAAGATAAAGATAGCGTTTAAGATAACGTTAAAGATAACGGTAAAGGCACACCTAATTACTAACGAATGATTACTAAACTGCACCGCACATTACTACACTGCACCACACCAGTCACCCTATTGTTTGATCCCACTTGCTTCACACAGAAACTATATAATAGCCTTACGTATCCCTAGCTGACTACATAGGTGCCGTCTGCCCCTATCTCCACTAGGTGTACCCCACTACCCACTTTTGATCGGCTCCCTACTCGTAGATACCCGTGCTGGCCCCACAGTGGGGTGTATCACTCCCCTAAAGTGGCAACCCGATACAACTTGAGAATGCACGGCTTATACCTACACGATGCAACAACGTCTTACCTACCAGCCCGGGTCCACACGCGCATACGAAACCCGTTGGACTTGCGTTGCCACCGCTCCCCGTTTTGGCCTCTTACAGTCAAACCCAGCATGCGTGTCCCGTCCTCGACTTGGGTCGAGCCCACAAAGATACGTTTGGGATACTGGTCGAAATGGGCCCCTACAAGCTACACACCTAAGCTTGTCACTAGTATATCCCACTTAACCCTCTTAGTCATGTTCATTTACATGTGTGTTTGGTTAAGTCTTACTAATCGTATTTCACAAGCCACTAAGGGCACCCCCTAGATTCCTCATGCCACCCGAGGCACCTACTTAACCCCCATGTCCCACCTTACATGTTTATCTGGTTAAGTATTTCTTAATTCATTCAGGCCATAACCTCATAAAGACCTCTCACATTAGACTGGCATTTATGGCAGCTGGATTGTCGGGCGGGTCCGGGCAGTCTTACACCATAAAAGAGTCTAACCTCGTGTCTTTACAACCGTTATGATTTAGTTTAGGCCTAGGACCTCTCACATTGGGCTGACATTTGTGACCACTGGATTTGCCGGGCGGGTCCGAGCAGGTTTACATCACAAACGAGTCCAACCTCGTGTCCTAAGCATTGATTAACACTTAAAATCTTTTACCCCAGTTTTAATAATTCCCTATTCAAATTATTAATTAAGTCAACTTTTAATGATGTCCATAATTGACTCAATTATGGCCATCCACTTATGGCATGCAAAATCATATCAATTGCACCCCAACTTTTTAATATTAAATCCTTAATATTACCCCTACCCCACGTTTATACGTTCGCTTACTTAACGCATAATATAGGCTAGACTTGTATAGCCTAACACCTAGCACAAAGATAAATTATCACAACATATAGACAAATAAAATAAATCTAATCATAATAGGGGTGAAACTTGTATAAACTACACATGTTAAGGATCAAAAGGTGTCAACTTGTTAAATGTCTCAATTTATATGATATGATCATAGCCTAAATCTATACATAAACTTGCATATGGGGTTTTTAGGCAACATAATGATGGTGTGAACTAGCATAGGATATCACATATGTCATAGCATAATTCTAGATGTCATAATAGATGTCTTGGTATATGTTCATAACTTTTCTAATCAATCTAACTTGCATATGTGACTTGTCATATAGATCAACATAACCCAAACATGATGATTTAATTAATATGAACTAACTAGCATAGATGGTAACATCGTGGCCTTTTTAACATGTATGATTCATCACAACTTAGCATAGAAACTTTCAACATACATAACATCATCATAGCATGATTTACAACATATAAGATATCATCATCACATAACATTGGATTTACAATATAAATGATAGCAAAAGGGGTTTACAACAACATATATGATAATTCACATCATCTACTCATAATCCATTCATAACTCAACCTAATTAAAATGATAATAATCTTGTTAAGATCATCATACTCACAATTTAGAGAAGAAAAGAGAGAGTTTTGCTTTGCTTTAGGGTTGAGAGAATTAGAATTGAATTTGCTTTTCTTCTTTCTTAGTTGGCGGCGGCTCCATTGATTTCCATGGCAGCGGTAACTATTCTATTTTAATTAGGTTTAGGGTTAGCATTAGGATGTATTTATAGGTGTAGGAAGTTATTTAGGACCATTAGATTAACCTTGAACCATGAGAACCAATCAAATGCAAAATCTGCATTTGAGCGAATCGCCCCACGTGTTGACAGCCAAACACCCTGGATTAACCCCTAGTCGAACCAGCGAGGCTCTTGTCGACCTCAAAAATGGGCCGGTTCGGTTATTCCCCCTCCCAATTCGCTGTTTTGAACTTTTTAGCATATTTATTTATTTAATTTTTAATTTATATATATATATATATATCAATATATATATCAATATATATATATATATATATATTTCTCTGCGCAACCCATTTCACTTAATTCTTTTCTAAAAATTAAGTATACTTTAATTTGTGAATTTTAATGTTATAAAATTACGGGGTGTTACACTAGGGCTCCTATTTTCATTCGAAAGGAGCAAGGATTTGGAGATCAGACAATGCTACGTCATAGAGGGGAGTGTGGCGCACGTTCGCTGGAGGAGGGGGGCAACTTGGTGGTGAGTTCTGGCGGCGGCGGTAGTGTAAATCCTTGGGGTTTGGGGGCACGATTATCGGGCTACAGGTGATTACGTGGTGGGTAACCTATATGTATTAAAAGAGGAGGAAAGGAGCTTTGAATTGGTATAATGATTGAGGTCTGAAACGGATTGGATGAGGAGACTTTAGTGGGAGAAGTTTTGATGAACATGGGCCATTAAGATAGTGGGTGGCGACTGAAGTTGATAATGAATAGTGAATCCAAGGGTTTAATTTCTAATATTTATAATATTTAAATGGAAATTTGCAAATAAATCCATAAGTTCAAAACCAGTCCAATTTCAGTTCAACCGGAGTTGACCCTATCCAATAGCCCCCATTCGGATCCAACGGGCTAGGTCCCGTCAGCCTAAACGGCTGTCTGTGGCCTGAATTATTTAATTTAATATTTAATTCCTTAATTTAAATAATTCAAATTTACATTTAAATTCACCGGGGCCACATATGAACTCAGAAAAATCCAAAAAAAAATAAATATATTTGGCTTTGTTATGACGATGCGGTCGTAACAAAATTAATTTCGTCGAATTTTGAGACCGTTTGAAAATTGGCTATTTTCCAGTCGATCAAATTTGACTGAAATGAACAAAACACATTTTCCTTTTCCATGCCCACATATTAATTCGGAAAATTCTAAAAATTGAAACCTAGAAATAATTTGACATTCCGGTTCCAACAAAAGTGGTTTCATCGAAAACGGAGGTCATTTGAAAAATGGCCCTTTATACGGGCTATTACTTATACTATAGCGACTATTCTGAATATTCAACTAACCATAAATTTTGATTTCCGCTTTGAAATTTTGATTTTTCGGATTCGTTGGAAAGATATTTTCAAACAGATTTAGATATTTTTGGTTTCACAAAAATCCGTTAAATTCCGAATCCAGTATATTCAGTCAGAGTTCAACTTTGACTTTTCAAACAGCCATGCTAATCCCAATTCTTTTTGGAATTAAAATAAATATATTCATTCTATCTTCGACTAAAATAAATTTTAAATCATTATTATATAAAATAAATTATTTTAACTATTCCAAATTCACCAAAATAGCCAAAATAAAATTTTTAAATTGGTTCTGATTTTCCAGGTTGTTACAATATATGTGTGTGTGTGCATGCAGAAAACATGTGATTCGGTTGTGTTGATTTTAGGTTCTATCGATGTTGCTTAGGAATTGTAGTTTGTTTGGGTTTGTTTTATGTTGGTTCAAGGATTGAGGATTGGAGTTGCGCTCATGTATTCCAGTGTATATGCATTACACACCTAAGCATGTGTAGATGTGCATAAAATGATTTAATATGAGTTGTTGAGCTTTGCCTGTCTCATTGTAGGAATTCGTGTCTATTTCTCAATCAATTTCATTCTTTGAATAACCAAGAAAGGTGAGTTTACTCTCTACTGACTAGCTTATTATTTAGTGAAATAAAAACTTGAAATGTTAAATGAAATGTTAGTAATTCCCTAGAACATTTATAATTATTTGTTATGTATTTATGTACATGTGACATACACACTATCGATATATATGAGGGTATGGATGATATATGTGTGTTATGCTATGTTGTATTGCTCTCGCCTTGCATGTTCCATGTAGATTCTGGAAAATGACTATTGGTTGAAACAATACATACTCGAGCCACTATAGAAATTGAGAAAATAAAGCAGAATTGAATTGTGAATCGGGTTGAAATGACATATACCTGGAAAATTAAATAAACATGCTAAAATGTTACATATTCGATTCACTTGACCATAGGGTAGAGAATTATATATAGGAGCTGTAATGACCCGACAAAGCAATTCGATGCCCCAATTCTGAAAATAATACATATACCAGTATTACTTGCCAAAACTCAAGTATCCAAAACACCAGATAGTTAATAGAAAGAAATTAGAGGGTGAGAAAAGAAAGAAAGAAATATTAGAATAGAAGAATTAGAACAAACAAAACACACAGTCTCACATCGCAGCGGAACAAAATAGTATCGAAGTAAATCTTTACTGAGAGCTTGAGATAAAACTAACAATTATCAAAGTATCATCACACATCTGGATAGTTATGATGATCTGCCCTTATATACAATCACATGGCGGAATAATAGCTAGTAAATATCATATGTCTGAACTTGTCCAGCATGTCTCTTCACAGCATCCGATAACCTAAACCTGTACAACTCGGTCTAACCCGAGCGTTACAAATGTCGGATCAGTCTGGTGAACTAGAGTGAGAAACCCATTAAGTTTAAAGGTATCACATAACTTGGTTTTAAAGTAAAAATCTTTCGAAAGAAAAGGATAATTGTAAGACCAAATCCACATATAAATACAGACAGCTTTTACCTTATGATAACCTAAAATATTTTTTAAATCAATATTTTTTTGATATTATAATAGTGTGTAACACCCCATATTTCCTCTGGATATTAAAGTAACAAATTAAAGAATACTTAATTTTAAAATTGAGAAATAAGGGAAACGGGTTACGCCTTTGCGTTCGTCTCGGAATTCTGCTTGAGATAGAGTTCGAGTTTGCATGAGTCGGACTCCGTATGAATAAGTTATGGAGTTCAGAAGATTTCATATTTAAAGAGAAAATATAAATAATAATTAAACATCTCAAACCAAGTTCAAAATTCGAAATTCAAGCAGAATAGGCTGAGCAAGAAAATTCCCTCTTAGGGTGTCGACCACCCTACAGGGGTGTCGACCCCCTATAGGGGAGTCGACCCCTGTTGGCCCAGATCTAGCCAATGACGTGTTTCGCCACGTGTCGCTCTCTGATTCGCTGTGTGACGTGGTATTCTTCTTTGGACGATTCTGATGACTTCTAGGCTGATCTGAAGGCTCTAAATCTCCCTATACACCTATAAAAATACCCCTAAACCTATTGTTTTCTACACACAAATTCATAAGCGTTTATATGATGCTAAAACCTGAAGTGACCTAGCCTTCACCATAATCAATCAAATTAGAGTTTTCAAGTTAACAATCAAAGTCTACATCAAAGGAATAGCTAATCAAATTCAGAAATCAGATCTCAGAATTCAAGACTGTTCTGTAATTTGTAAGTTCATGTTACTTTCAGAAGTAAAATTCAATTGTGATTCTGACATTGTAATAAATTGGAATCTGAGATTATGCCTATTTCTATCTGTCTATCTATATCCATTGGATCTATCTCATTTGATATTATTATGTCCGTTCTTCCTTCTTCCAATTTTGTTTTTATAGCCAGGCTACTGCAAGCCTGAGCCAAATCTCATAAGAGACGAACGTACGTTGGATATAAAACTGGGCATAATATATGATTTGAACATGACCAGTGCTAAAATTGGGCATAATATATGATTTGAACATGACCAACACTAAAATATGGCAAAATACAAGATTTGGACATGACCAGCGCTAAAATTGGGAAAAGTATTAAATTATGTATAATTGGGCGTAACTGATTTGTAACGGATTTGAGGACATAACATATGTTGTATTTAAAACATAAAGTGTATCGAACCTATGACTTGAGATTTGAGGCGTAAAGTATATTGGACCTATGACTTGGAATTTGGGGCGTAAATTGAACTGTAAATATGTAAGGCATAGTACATGTTGTGGTTTAAGACTTAAAATTGGGGTATATATATAGGTGATAGTTTATGACTTGGAAGAAGGAAATCATTGTGTATAGTGATATATGTCTTAGGCATGAAAAACCTATAGTAAGATAGGGATAACTGTTAAATGTGACCACGCCTGAATTGGGATTTTGGTAATTGGCATGCACTATAATTAAAGGCTATAATTTGGCATAGTTTATACTGTGAATCATGATTTGGGGGTTTTTGGAGAATACGGTGAAATATGACTAAACCTTAGGGCGTGTGCTATATTGTGATTTTTGGGGGCATGACTCTTGTTGCAAATTTGGGAAAATTGGGTGTAACCTATTTTGAGTAATAACTTGAATTTGAATTTATGGGGCTTGACTTGTAATTAGCTTTGTTGAGGTATACCTTGAGAATTGGAACATGACTAGTTTTGTGAATTTGGGATAATTAGCATATAAAATCTAGACATGGACATGTATCTTAAATATGCTAAAAGATAAACATGCCTAACCAGAGGTTAGATTGAGTTGCGGTGTAAAACTGCCCAGAACCGCCCTGCACATCCAGTAACTGCAACAACACCTATCTAATGTGAGAGGTTAGTGCATCGTTCCCAAGAAAAACCCGTGGTTAGATCAAGTTGTTGTGTAAAACTGCCCGGAACCGTCCGACATATCCAGTAACTGCAACAACGTAGATCTAATGTGAGAGGTTGGTGCATTAATAAATCAATTAATGCTAATGAACAAGACATGAAAAGAATGGTAGGGTTAGTTAACCAAGGAAACACTTAATCGTTATAACATGTTAACTAGACAAGAAGATGGGGTTAAGTAAATTTAGAACACTTAACCGTTTCAACATGTTAATTAGACAAGTGAGCAGGGTTAAGTTAACCAGTACAACATGATGAATGAGAAGGGTTAAGTTAACAAAAAACGCTTAACCAATATGACATGATGAATGCGTAGGGTTAAGTTAAAACAAGAGAGCAACACTTAACCAATATACCATGATGAATAGGAAGGGTTAAGTAAACACAAAAAGGCAACACTTAACCAATGTAACACGACAAGTGAGTGGGTTAAGTTAACTTGAATTGATTGATGACACTTAACCAATACAGCATGATGAACGAGTGGGGTTAAGTTAATAAGAAACACTTAACTAATGTAACTTGATGAACGAATGGGGTTAAGTTAATAGAAAATACTTAACCAATATTACATGATGAATGAACGAGGTTAAGTTAATAGGAAACACTTAACCAATCCAACATGACGAGTGAGAAGGGTTAATAAGAAACACTTAGCCAACATGACTTGATGAGTGGGTGGGTTAAGTTAACATGAATGGACAACACTTAACCAATATGACATAATGTGTGGGAGGGTTAAGTACATATTGGGTTGGTGAGTAATATTAGTATGTATAGGCCCACAAACTTAACCATTAAATAAACATGCTTGAATCAGTGGGAGGGTTAAATACATAACGGGTTGGTGGGTAATATCCGCGTATATAGGCCCAAAAAACTTGACCTATAGGAAACCCTAGTATCGGGGACCCATTTCAGCAATAACCCACATAGATGTATTAAGATACCCTGAAACTAGGCAGGGTGGGGCACGATTACTAGGCTGATTATAAGCGGTCAAAATAGCGGTAGAGGGTACGTCATTGTAGGTTCCAATGGATTACGGGCAAGCACGTACTCCGGGGTGCGAAAAAGCAGGCATTGGGTACCATAGTTATACACTATGCATCTTGAATCGTGTCGAGTCGCTATCATAGGGATTGATACAACTTATGGTGGGGCCATCACAGGGTATCTACACACAAGAGAGGGCCGATTGACATAGACAAATGGAACATTAATACAAGTTGGGAGCCGATCGATAGGGTAGTAAGGGTACATCTAACATCTTCATGGCAATTAGGCTGATAGAGGTAAGATCCTCATATAGATGTACACCTGAAGGCTACCATAATTGCGGCGATTGGGATCATGTTGTAATATTATCATTTTACACAGATTACTAGTTGGTACACTAGTTAGGCAGTCCAGAGATATAAAATTCAGAATAATAAGGTAGTAGCGAAGCAGAGAAAGAGTAGATGCGCATTCAGTTTATCTTGCTTTGTCATATCTTGTGCTAATCTTATGTTATCTTGTTATCCATGTTATCATGGTATTGTCTTATATTCTGTTTATTCATGTCATGATGCTTTTGCCTATTTACATGCTGAAAGTCACTGGAATTACTAGTCTAATGTCTGACCTAGTTTGTTTCGCCTCTTTTCTTCAGTTCCCTCCCCACCCCTCAAGTTCATAGGGAGGAAATGTTACCACTTAGCTCAGTTTTCTTTCCAAGCTCGAAGATATTCGATGTATTGCTTTGGACCCTCTATTCCACTGCTATGGATGGTTCATGCTTTATTTGGGGAATATCATTGTTATTTTTATGCTTCTTTTATACTTGGAATTTTTTGAATCAAGACAGAAGTTCTATGTATTGTTTTTAAGTATGATTGAGACAATTGTTGTAAAAGCTCGACTGAACCACGTTGTTTATAAAATGACTTTATTTCCCACTGCTTTATTTGTCTGTCTTGTAATTTATCTACATCTTTAACCTAAAATGCTCCACCAAAATTAAGGGCATTCCCTTTGTGAGTGACCTTAACGGAGGTGGGGTATTACACTTGGTATCAGAGCTGAAGGTTACCGGATCAGATAAAAGATTTGAAAAAATATTTTCAAAACGATTTAAAAAGAAGCATTTTCTAAAGAAAAAGTTTTGTTTTAAAGGCATGTTGCCCAAAGCCATATGCATTACCCTTTGGTCCTCTGTTTGAATCATTATTTTCCTTCTTTACTGGGTTTCCGGGGCTCCAGGCCTTCTGGGAGATAACCTCATTGCGGCATGGTTTCGTAGGCTTGATGGGACTATGACACCTGTCAAAGGGCAAAGAAATGCCCAACTTCCATATATAGCCGTAGTACTTTCACCTGCGGCTAAATTTCTTTCAAGCTTTGTAGGTTTTTCCATGTGATGGAGGCAGCTTTCAAGAGACTTGTCAACAAGTTACACAAAGATGGCAAAGATGAGAATGAGGGAGTTTGGCTAAGGAACACAACCCAAGGATGAGAAACTCGTGGATATGGACTTGGTTCACAAAGGAGGAAAGAATAGAAAAATCTAAGACAAGAGGAATTGTCGTTATTATGTATAACGTGTCCTATAATTAAGGACAAGGGCAACAACTAAGGACAGGATTTTTAGGAGGGCATGTGCATGCTCTCACCGCCCACATACCTGAGAGAGAGGTAGTAGAGTTTCGGTTGAAAAAGTCTAGTTTTTCATTTTCTTTTTGATCATCCTATTAGTACTCTTTTTGATTATAGCGCTTCACATTTGTTTATATCTGCTTCCATAGTTGAGTCTCTGCACCCGTAAGCTCATATAGAATCCCATTATTGTCTCAAATCCAATTGGTGGTTCGGTTCATTTATCTTTGGTTTGTAAGGATTTGAGAATAGCTATATTAAGTATTGAGTCTAAGTGTAATGCTTATGTTTTTGGTTTCATGGGCTATGGGTTGATTCTAGGCATGGATTGGTTAGCTAGTAATTGTGAAAGGAGGGTAGTTAGATGTAACAACCCGTATTTTAATTACATTTTAAAACCATAAATCAAGGCAAAATTCAATTTTAAAGTAAGAATCAAGGGAAACGGGTTGCGCCATTGCGTTAGTCTCGAAATTCTTCTCGGAAATGATTCCGAGTTTTCAAAAATCAGAGTCCGTATGAGGGAGATGTGACTCTCCGAAGTTTCAGAAAATTTCAGAGTCGAAAACAGCTCGAAAATTCGAATTCAAAACCCAGAACAAGCTGGGCAGGAAATTTCCCGCCCAGGACCAGGTCGACTTGGGGGTCGACCATAGTGTGGACCTCCCAGGGACCAGGTCGACCATAGTGTCGACCTGCCTCCCGAACCCAGTTTTTGAACCTGATGCATTCTGATATATTTAGACTTGTTTCGTGACCAGATTCATCCGCTTAATCCTATATAAACAGCCTCCTAGCCTCATTCTCTTTACACCATTCTTCTCTAACCTTATGCTGCACAAACTCTTGATGATCATGGCTTCTTCTTCTTCCTCTAAAATAAATTAAATTAAAATAAATCGTGAAGACTATTTCTTGAAGACTACGGCTAGGAATTTCATATTGGGGATTTCCTTCTACAATTAAAGCAAGATTCAACGATTCAACGATTCAACGATTCAACGACTAATTTCTAGACATGACTTCTGCAACTAAATTTCTTAGGCCACGATCTGTAAGTTCAAGTTACTTTTAGATAAAACTATAAACTTAATAATGACATGTTATAAATTGGAATTGGATCTATGTATGATTCATATCTATTTTTGTTCATCTTGGATCTTGACTATTGGGAATATTGCTATGAAATCAGTTTGGACCTATCCATATTATAAATAAGACTCTCTCATGTCCATAACATTATTATGCCTATGACGTTGAAACTATTGTTAATGGCCTAAGACCATTACGGTGAACATAAGACTATACATATGCATATGACTATGACTGTGAACATAAGACTATGCATATGCCTATGACTGTGAACATAAGACTATTGCCTTTCACTATGACAAGGACAATTGTGGCTAATCACCTATGATTCATGAGCATGAGGTTATTGCCTAGGATTATGACTATGAAATTGGATCTGAGCTTGATTTTCTATTCAGACCTATTTTCTTTATTTGTCCTTGGATCTTGATTTTGGGGATTTTTTCTATTTAAGTTAGATCTATCCATGTTCTGGAACCTAGATTATTATTCAAACCTTTTCATGTTCATAATGTTATCAGATCTATATGCCTGCAATGTTTTACTCAATTTATTCAGTTATGTTATGCCTTGGAAATAAACTGATAATAGAACAATGTTTATTACGTTATATGTGAAATTGAATGATATTCTATTTTATTATCATGTTGAATTGGGAATTAATGAATAAGTCTATTCATATGTATATTGAAGTATAACCTGTTATGACAAGTTGTGTAGTTTATCATGTTATGCAAGTTTTAGGTTGTAAAATCATATCACGTATGTGATCAAATGTTAGATCTACATGTTTATGTGTATATGTTAAACCTATGTCATATTTCAAGTTCACACTTATTCATATGCTCGTGATTGATTTGCAAGTTCACATATATATAAATTGATTTAGTCTATGTTGCAAACTCACATATATGTATGTTGATTTAGTCTACATTGCAAGATCACACCTATGATATTCATGTTGATTATTTTGCAAGTACACACCTATGGTGTTCATATTGACTATGCCGAGAATGCCAAGTTTACACCTATGTCATGTTTATGTTAGTGAATTTCTTTATGCAAATTTTGTGTATGTTAAATTAGGCTATGTTTTTAGCCTAATATTATATGTCAGAAATCATGCGGACATTAAATTAGGCTAAGATTGTTAGCCTAATAATTATACGGGGTAATGTTGGAAAAATTGGTAATTATAGGAAACTTGGCATGAAACTAGCCATGAAACTTGACATGAACTTGACATGAACCTTGAACATGGACATGACACTAGAATGAACTTGAAAATGGCCAACTCGAGGTTGGGTTGAGTTTGCAGTATAATTCTGCCCAGAACCGCCCGGCAAATCCAGTTACTGCAAACAATAGAATCCAATGTGGGTAGTTGGCCATATCGCACTTGAAAAGCTGAGGTCAGACTGAGTTGTGGTGTAATTCTGCTCGGAACCGCCCGTCATATCCAGTGACCACAACAACAGGTCTAATGTTAGAGGTTGGGGTGCATTAATGAATTAATGCCACATGATAGGGTTAAGTCATGAACATGAAAGACAACACTTAACCAACTTGACATGCTAGACTGATAAGGGTTAAGTCACGAATTAAAGTGTCAACACTTAACCTATTAGATGGAAACCCTAGTTACACGGTCGATTTCAGCAGTAACCCACTAGATGTATCACGGTACCCTGGAACTAGGCAGGGTGGGGCAAGATTACTGGGCTGATTGTAAGCAACCATAACGACGGTTGTGTTGGTGCACCAGTGTAAGTTCAAGCGGGCTATGGTCGTGCATGTGGTCCGGAGATGAAAAAGAAGGCATTGGGCATCAGTAGGTTTATCTGTGCATGCTTGATTCGTGTAGGTGGTTGACACCCTAGGGCTTGACACACCCTATGGTGGACCTAACACAGGTGACCACATTCGTGATAGGGCCGTATGACAGAGACACACAAATGAGCTAGAATTTGTAGGGAGCCGATCGATTAGTGGATCGTTCCGTTGGACCTAGTAATGGGTCATTTCATGATGTTGGGCCAGGGGATCATTTCATGGTTAATATTTGACATGGGTTGGGATAATAGTACGGTCGGTACAGCGAACCTTGAACATGCGATGCTATACTTGATTTATCATGTTATCTTAGTCTATCTTTCCCATCTTGTCATCATCCTTGTGTTTACTTTCAGTTTATACATGTCATGTTACCTTTACCTGTTTTTATGTTGAAAGTCACTAGGACTTACCAGTCTTTATGACTGACCCGTTTTCTTTCGCCTCTTTTCTTTTCGTTTCCCCCCAAAGGTTCTCAGGGAGGAAACTCTAGCACTTAGCTTGGATTTCGCTTGCTTTCGGTTCAGCTCATGTATGGTTTGATCTTGAGCTATGCTATGGCTGCAATTCTGCTACGTTTGGGGAATTAAGCTACTTTTGATGTTTTAAGTCTGGGCTTCTTTATTTATGCAAGAAAAAATTTGTTGTAATGGAAAATTATGACCTTGGCTATTTGATGTAAAAGGTTTTGACTCTTTTTGAAAGTAATGAAATTTAGCTCTTGATCTTCCGCTGTTTTATTTATGTTCTGTCTTGTAATATTTCTGTGTTTGTTTATCTCGATAACGCTCCTTCAAAACTAGTGCATTCCCTTTGTGAGTGACACTAGCGGAGGTGGGGTATAACATTTGGTATCCGAGCAGAAGGTTACCAGACTGGGCAAAAGTTTTTAAAACCTTCTAAAAATATTTTCAAAACTGTTTATAAAGAGCATTTTTTTAGAAAAGTCTTGTTTTATTTAAAGGCTGTTCCCTAAAAGCTATTAGCACTATCCTTTGTTTCCTCATTTTAAATATCTTCTTTTTCATTTCAGCATGTCTAGGAATCTTAACTTTCCAAAGGGGATGCCAATACCTGGCTAGTTCAGAAGGTACTTAGAGGCTAGGGCCAACGATGCAGGCCCAACAGATATTCCTCCTCCAGCTGCAGCGATTCCTCCTCATCCGCCCCCTCCTCATGCAATTGCTTTCTTAAAGATCTGTAAAGATTTTAGGGCCATGGGTGGAAAGGATTTCAAGGGAACTGAATCATTCGTAGAAGCAAGGAACTGGCTCAAAGAAACTGAGGATTTGTTTGTTATCTTCGAGGTGGATGATAGGCAGAAGGTACAGTTCGCGGTATGGTTGCTTAAAGGCGAAGCTTCCTATTGGTGGGAAGTCACTAACGCCGAGAGGCCAGTTGAAACATGGATGGATTTCAGAATAAGGTTTGAGATGAAATTTCTCTCGCAAGCTAAATGAAGTTTACAGCTGGAAAAGTTCTTATCTCTGAAGCAAGGAAGTATGATGGTCAAGGAGTACGTCAATCAATTCAACCAGCTGGCTTGGTTTGGACTGGACTTAGTAAATACCCCTCATAAGAAGGCTTTCCGTTTTGTCAAAGGATTGAATGAGACACTTCACAGCTTGGCTATGACCCACGTACCTATGGAGGGTACTTACGAAAAGCTAGTAGACATGGCGCTCTTAAACGGAGTAGACAAGAACGGCAAGAAGGAGGTCAAGGCAAATGAATCTCAAAACAAGAAGGTAGACTCCAAGAAAGGAGGCAAGAACAACAACAACAATAATGATAACAAGACACGTGAGAAAAGAAAATTCCACTTCTGTGGTATTGAGGGGCATATAGTCCAGGATTGTAGAAAGAAGAAGATGAAGATAGGAGCATGCTTTCAGTGGGGTGATACTGGACATATCAGGAAGAACTGCCCTAAGAAGCAAGGGCAAGCCCAGCAAGCAGGACCTTCTGGGGGTTCAACTTTAACTTTTTCTCTTAGATGCTTTGTTTTATCTTGCTTATCTTCTAAATCCTATCTTGAGAACCTTAGGTAGAACCCTTTTGGATGTAAACATGTGATTGGAAGTTATGGTTGATGTTTGCAAATGGTTGCAAGTGGTCGCAAGTGGTTGCTCGTGGTCGCATAACACACATTAAGCACTAGATCATCCCAGGCACATTTTCATATTGCATATGCATGAATTTTTATACTAGTTTATGAATGAAATTGAATGTGTTATCATGTGGATGTTGTATATGGATGGATGTTTGTGCACACATATAGTGTTTATGTAACTAGGACTTTTTGCATACATGTTGGATTCATGGCACTAAACATATTTTGCATTAAAAAGATCAATCAGGCCTGATCATTTGCACTAGATAAGGAACATATACACACACTTTCTGCATTTGTTCATATAGCATTAGAAATCTTTTAAGGACAATGATTGCTTGTGGATGATGTTTTGAGTAGAGGGATGATTGGATGATAGGATTCATTCTTCCTAACTTGAAGATTTCGGGGACGAAATCCCTTAAGGATGGGAGAATGTAACAACCCGTATTTTAATAACATGTTAAAACCATAAATCAAGCCAGAATTAAATTTTAAGATATGAGTCAAGGAAAAAAGGTTGCTCCATTGCGTTTGTATCGAAATTCTGCTTGGAAACGAGTCTGAGTTCGTGAAAATCGGAGTCCGTATGAGGGAGATATAACCCTCCGAAGTTTTAGAAATTTTCAGAATCAAAAACAGCTCAAAAATTAGAATTCAAAACCCAGAACAGTCTGGGCGGGAAATTTCCTGCCCAGGACCAGGTCGGCATGGGGGTCGACCATAGTGTCAACCTCCCAGGGACCAGGTCGAACCCAGTTTTTGAACTTGATGCATTCTGATGTATTTAAACTCGTTTCACGACCAGATTCATCCGCCTAATCCTATATAAACAGCCTCCTAGCCTCATTCTCTTTACACCATTCTTCTCTAACCTTATGCTGCACAAAATCTTGATGATCATGGCTTCTTCTTCTTCCTCTAAAATAAAATAAATAAAAATAAATCGCGAAGACTATTTCTTGAAGACTACGGCTAGGAATTTCATATTGGGGATTTTCTTCTACAATCAAAGAAAGATTCAACGATTCAACAATTCAACAACTAATTTCTAGACTTGTCTTCTTCATCTAAATTTCTTAGACCACGATCTGTAAGTTCAAGTTACCTTTATATAAAAACTGTAAACTTAATGTGGACATGTTATAAATTGGAATTGGATCTATGTATGATTCATATCTATTTTTATTCATCTTGGATCTTGACTTTTGGGAATATTGCTATGAAATCAGTTCGGACCTATCCATGTCGTAAATCAGACTCTCTCATGTCCTTAACATTATTATGCCTATGACGTTGAAACTATTGTTAATGGCCTAAGACTATGACGGTGAACATAAGACTATACCTATGCCTATGCCTATGACTGTGAACATAAGACTATGCCTATGCCTATGACTGTGAACATAAGACTATTGCCTATGACTATGACAAGGACAATTGTGGCTAATCACCTATGATTCATGACCATGAGGTTATTGCCTAGGATTATGACTATGAAATTGGCTCTAAGCTTGATTTTCTATTCAGACCTATTTTCTTTATTTGTCCTTGGATCTTGATTTTGGGGATTTTTCTATTTAAGTTAGATCTATCCACGTTCTTGAACCTAGACTATTATTCAAACCTTTTCATGTTCATAATGTTATCAGATCTATATGCCTGCGATGTTTTACTCAATTTATTCAGTTATGTTATTCCTTGGAAATAAATTGACAATTGAACAATGTTTATTAAGTTATATGTGAAATTGAATGATATTCTATTCTATTATCAAGTTGAATTGGAATTAATGAATAAGTTTATTCATCTGTATATTGGAGTATAACCTGTTATGACAAGTTGTGTAGTTTATCATGTTATGCAAGTTTTAGGTTGTAAAATCATATCACATATGTGACCAAATGTTAGATCTACATGTTTATGTGTATATGTTAAACCTATGTCATATTTCAAGTTCACACTTATTCATATGCTCGTGATTGATTTGCAAGTTCACATATATGTAAATTGATTTAGTCTATGTTGCAAACTCACATATATGTATGTTGATTTAGTCTACGTTGCAAGATCACACCTATGATATTCATGTTGATTATTTTGCAAGTACACACCTATGGTGTTCATATTGACTATGCCGAGAATTCCAAGTTTACACCTATGTCTTGTTTATGTTAATGAATTACTTTATGAAAATTTTGTGTACGTTAAATTAAGTTTTTAGCCTAATATTATATGCCAAAAATCATGCGGACGGAAAATTAGGCTAAGATTGTTAGCTTAATATTTAGACGAGGTAACGTTGGAAAAATTGGTAATTATAGGAAACTTGGCATGAAAATTGCCATGAAACTTGACACGAACTTGACATAAATATTGAACATGGACATGACACTAGAATGAACTTGAAAATGGCTAACTCGAGGTTGGGTTGAGTTTGCAGTGTAATTCTGCCCGGAACCGCCCGGCAAATCCAGTTACTTCAAACAATTGGATCCAATGTGGGTAGTTGGTCATATCACACTTGAAAACCCGAGGTCAGACTGAGTTGTGGTATAATTCTGCCCGGAACCGCCCGGCATATCCAGTGACCACAACAACAAGTCTGATGTTAGAGGTTGGGGTGCATTAATGAATTGATACCACATGATAGGGTTAAGTCATGAACATGAAAGACAACATTTAACCAACTTGACATGCTAGACTGATAAGGGTTAAGTCACGAATTAAAGTGGCAACACTTAACCTATTGGACGGAAACCTTAGTTACACGGTCCATTTCAACAGTAACCCACTAGATGTATCACGGCACCCTGGAACTAGGCAGGGTGGGGCACGATTACTGGGCTGATTGTAAGCGACCAGAACGAGGTTGTCTTGGTGCGCCAGTGTAGGTTCAGGCGGGCT
Organism: Allium sativum; assembly: GCA_030737875.1. Taxonomy (NCBI): domain Eukaryota; kingdom Viridiplantae; phylum Streptophyta; class Magnoliopsida; order Asparagales; family Amaryllidaceae; genus Allium; species Allium sativum. Next base: position 40,016,112 of record CM060926.1, read on the forward strand.
ATGGTCGTGCACGTGGTCCGGAGTTGAAAAACTAGGCATTGGGCATCAGTAGGTTTATCTGTGCATGCTTGATTCATGTTGGTGGTTGACACTCTAGGGCTTGATACACCCTATGGTGGACGTAGAATAGGTGACTACATTCGTGATAGGGCCGTATTACACAGACACACAATGAGCTAGAACTTGTAGGGAGCCGATCGATTAGTGGATCGTTCCGTTGGACCTAGTAATGGGTCATTTCATGATGTTGGGCCAAGGGTTCATTTCATGGTTAATATTTGACATAGGTTGGGATACTAGTACGGTCGGTGCAACGAACCTTGAACATGCGATGTTATACTTGATTTATCACGTTATCTTACTCTATCTTACCCATCTTGTTATCATCCTTGTGTTTACTTTTAGTTTATACATGTCATGTTACCTTTACCTGTTTTTATGCTGAAAGTCACTAGGACTTACCAGTATTTATGACAAACCCGTTTTCTTTTGCCTCCTTTCCTTTCATTCCCTCCCCCCAGGTTCTCAGGAAGGAAACTCTAGCACTTAGCTTGGATTTCGCTTGCTTTCGGTTCAACTCATGTACTATTTGATCTTGAGCTATGCTATGGCTGCATTTTTGATATCTTTGGGGAATTAAGCTAGTTTTGATGTTTTAAGTCTATGCCTCTTTATTTATGCAAGACAGAATTTGTTGTAATGGAAAATAATGACCTTGGCTATTTGATGTAAAAGGTTTTGACTCTTTTTTAAAGTAATGAAATTTAGCTTTTGAATCTTCCTAAGGTTTATTTATGTTCTGTCTTGTAATATTTCTGTGTTTGTTTACCTCGATAACGCTCCTCCAAAACTAGTGCATTCCCTTTGTGAGTGACCCTAGCGGAGGTGGGGTGTTACATTAGACTTTCGACTTGCCTTGGGAATACCCTCGAGATTTCGTGCGATCCTAAGGGATCAGTTTGTCTTAGCTATCTAGAATCACTTGATGCATCTATCGATGATTTGCGATCCGTTGGAGTAGTCCATGAGTTTGCAGATGTTTTTGACTAGGTTAGGGGTTTGTCCCCTAAAACGCGAGATAGACTTCCGCATATATCTAGTTGACAACGCAAAACCAGTTGCATTACCTGTACGACACATGAATCCTAGGGAAAGGAAGGGCTCAGTAAGCAAGTAAAAGAGTTGCTTCAAAAAAAGGTTCACAAGGCGAAGTATTTCTGAATGGGGTGCTCCAGTCGTTTTCGTTACAAAGGCGGATGGTTCACTTCGCTTGTGCATAGATGATATTTTGGAATGAGGAAGAACATGTTTTGCATCTAAGGCAAAGTTCTCCAAAAATTCCATTTTTGGAGAGAAGAAGTAAGGTTTCTAGGATATGCGGCGTCCAAAAAAGGGATAGCAGTAGATCCCGCAAAAGTAGTTGCGGTGCAAGACTGCAAGGTCCCAAGGAATGCAACAGAAGTAATAAGCTTTCTTGGACTAGCGGGCTAATATAAGAAGTTAATTAAGGACTTTATGAAAGTATTGGCCCTACTTACTAGATTGATGAAGAAGAATCTGATCATCTTAGTATATACACTTGGTAACATGGTTAGCATCTGTTTATTTTCAAGAGATAGTTCTGGGAATGTTAGCATGACACGGCAGAAGTTGTAGTGCCAAGTATACTATAAGAAGAAAAGGTGGAATGGAATGCGACAGTGAAATGGATTTGAACACATATTCTGGAAACAGAAATTAAGAAGCTACGCAAATCGTGAAGTTAAGACAGTCAGACCAATATGGAGTGAAGCTCAAGAAGATGCGATTTAGAAGACTGAAGACTAGATACGTGCATCATACCCTTTCTAGGGGTATATCCTTGATCTCTCTTTTTCTACAAAGTTTATTTGCTAGTCTTTATCTTTTAAGTATATCCTCTCGATCCTATCCTCGATCCTTTGGTAGAAGCCAATGGATGTAAACATTTGTTTGAAACATGTTATGTTTGGTGGATGCAATTGGATGTAAGTGTTTGCTAGTAGTGGCTCGTGGATGCATATGCACATATTAGCCACTAGATCGGCTCAGTCACTTTCATATTGCATATGCATGAGTGAATTTTTATATATATGAATTGAAACTTGATGTGTTATCATATGGATGTTTCATTTGTATGAATGATTGTGCACTCATGTAGAATTTATAAAGTACGATTAGAAATAACTACATACATGATGGACTCGTGGCACTGAAATAATTCGCATTAAGGCGGTCAACTGAGTCAGTAGACCGCTTGATTTTGCATTAGATAAGGACATGTACACACTCTATGTGTATGATCATGAAAGCATTAGAAATCTTTTTAAGCACAATGGATTCCTGTGATTGAATTGTTGAGTAGATGGATGTAGGATGTTAGGATACGTTCTCCTTAACTTGGAGATATCGGGGACGAAATCCTTTAAAGGAGGGGAGAATGTAACACCCCGTATTTCCTATGGATATTAAAGTAACGAATTAAAGAATACTTAATTTTGAAAGTGATAATTAAGGGAAATGGGTTACGCCAGTGCGTTGGTCTCGGAATTCTGCTTGAGATAGAGTCTGAGTTTGCATGAATCAGACCCCGTATGAAGAAGTTATGGAGTTCAGATGATTTCATGTTTAAACAGAAAATATAAATAATAATTAAACATCTCAAGCCAAGTTCAAAATTCAAAATTCAAGCAGAATAGGCTGAGCGGGAAAATTCCCGCTTAGGGTGTCGACCCCCCCAGGCGGAGTCGACATAGGTGTCGACCCCCTTACAGGGGTGTCGACATAGGTGTCGACCCCCAAAGGGGAGTCGACCCCTGTTGGCCCAGATCTGGCTAATGATGTGTTTCGCCATGTGTTGCTCTCTGATTCACTGTGTGACGTGGTATTCTGCTCTGGACGATTCTGATGACTTCTAGACTGATCTGAAGGCTCTAAATCTCCCTATACACCTATAAAAAGACCCCCAAACCTATAGTTTTCCATACACGAATTCATAAGCGTTTATATGCTGTTAAAACCTGAAGTGACCTATCCTCCACCTTAATCAATCAAATTAGAGTTTTCGAGTTAACAATCAAAGTCTACATCAAAGGAATAGCTAATCAAATTCAGAAATCAGATCCAGAATTCAAGACCGTTCTGTAATTTGTAAGTTCATGTTACTTTCAGAAGCAAAATTCAGTTATGATTCTGACATTTTAATAAATTGGAATATGAGATTATGCCTATTTCTATCTGTCTTTCTATATCCATTGGATCTATCTCATTTGATATTATTATGTCCATTCTTTGTCTCTACTCTCCTTCTTCCCTTTTTATTTTTATGGCCAGGCTACCGCGAGCCTGAGCCAAATGTCATAAGAGATGAACGTACGTTGGAAATAAAATTAGGCATAATATATGATTTGAACATGAACAGCGCTAAAATTGGGCATAATATATGATTTGAACATGACTAGCACTAAAATTGGGCATAATATAAGATTTGGACATGACCAGCGCTAAAATTGGGAAAAGTATTAAATTATGTGTATTTGGGCATAACTAATTTGTAAAAATTTTAGGCCATATATTGTATTTAAAACATAAAGTGTATCGAACATATGACTTGAGATTTGAGGCATAAAGTATATTGGACCTATGACTTGGGATTTGGGGCGTAAATTGAACTGTAAATATATAAGGCATAGTACATGTTGTGGTTTAAGACTTAAAATTGGGGTATATATATATGTGATAGTTTATGACTTGGAAGAAGGAAATCATTGTGTATAGTGATGTATGGCTTAGGCATGAAAAACCTACAGTAAGATAGGGATAACTGTTAAATGTGAACACGCCTAAATTGGGATTTTGGGTAATTGGCATGCACTATAATTAAAGGCTATAATTTGGCATAGTTTGTATTGTGAATCATGATTTGGGTTTTTTTGGAGAATACGTTGAAATATGACTAAACCTTAGGGCATGTGCTATATTGTGATTTTTGGGGCATGACTATTATTGCAAATTTGGAAAATTTGGGTGTAACCTATTTTGAGAAATAACTTGAATTTGAATTTGCGGGGCATAACTTGTAATTAGCTTTGTTGAAGTATACCTTGAGAATTGGAACATGACTAGTTTGGTGAATTTGGGATAATTAGCATATAAAATCTAGACATGGACATGTATTGTAAATATGCTAAAAGATAAACATGCCTAACCTGAGGTTAGATTGAGTTGCGGTGTAAAACTGCCCAGAATCGCCCGACACATCCAATAACTGCAACAACACCTATCTAATGTGAGAGGTTAGTGCATCATGCCCAAGAAAAACCCGAGGTTAGATTGAGTTATGGTGTAAAACTGCCTGGAACCGCCGGCATATCCAGTAACCGCAACAACAAAGATCTAAGGTGAGAGGTTGTTGCATTAATAAATCAATTAATGCTAATGAACAAGACAAGAAAAAATGGTAGGGTTAGTTAACTAAGGCAACACTTAACCGTTATAACATGTTAACTAGACAAGAAGATGGGGTTAAGTAAATTTAGAACACTTAACCGTTATAACATGTTAATTGGACAAGTGAGCAGGGTTAAGTTAACTAGTACAACATGACGAATGAGAAGGGTTAAGTTAATAAGAAACGCTTAACCAATATGACATGATGAATGGGTAGGGTTAAGTTAAAACAAGAGAGCAACACTTAACCAATATAACATGATGAATAGGAAGGGTTAAGTAAACACAAGAAGGTAACACTTAACCAATGTAACACGACAAGTAGGTGGGTTAAGTTAACTTGAATGGATTGATGACACTTAACCAATAGAGCATGATGAACGTGTGGGGTTAAGTTAATAAGAAACACTTAATTAATGTAATTTGATGAACGAATGGGGTTAAGTTAATGGAAAATACTTAACCAATATAACATGATGAATGAACGGGGTTAAGTTAATAGGAAACACTTAACCAATCCAACATGACGAGTGAGAAGGGTTAATAAGAAACACTTAGCCAACATGACATGATGAGTGGGTGGGTTAAGTTAACATGAATGGACAACACTCAACCAATATGACATAATGTGAGGGAGGGTTAAGTACATATTGGGTTGGTGGGTAATATTAGTATATATAGGCCCACAAACTTAACCATTAAATAAACATGCTTGAATCAGTGGGAGGGTTAAGTATATAACGGGTTGGTAGGTAATATCCGCGTATATAGGCCCACAAAACATAACCAGTAGGAAACCCTAGTATCAGGGACCCATTTCAGCAGTAACCCACATAGATGTATCAAGATACCCTGAAACTAGGCAGGGTGGGCCATGATTACTGGGCTGATTATAAGCGATCAAAATAGCGGTAGGGGGTACGTTAGTGTAGGTTCCGACAGATTACGGGCATGCACGTACTCCAGAGTGGGAAAAAGCAGGCGCTGGGTACCAGTAGTTATACACTGTGCATCTTGAATCGTGTCGGGTCACTATCATAGGGATTGAAACACCTTATGGTTGGGACAACACAGGGTATCTACATGCAAGAGAGGGTCGATTGACACAGACATATGGAGCATTAATACAAGTAGGGAGCCGATCGATAAGGTATAAGGGTACATCTTACATCTTCATGACAATTAGGGGGATTGAGGTAAGATCCTCGTACTAGATGTACACCTGAAGGCTACCATAATTGCGGGGATTGGGATCACGTTGTAATATTACTATTTTACATAGATTACTAGTTGGGACACTAGTTAGGCGGTGCAAAGATATAAAATTCAGAATAACAAGGTAGTAGCGAAGCAGAGAAAGAGTAGAAGTGCATTTAGTTTAACTTGCCTTGTCATATCTTGTGCTAATCTTATGTTATCTTGTTATCCATGTTATCACGGTATTGTCTTATATTCAGCTTAGTCATGTCATGATGTTTTTGCCTATTAACATGCTGAAAGTCACTGGACTTACTAGACTTATGTCTGACCTAGTTTGTTTCACCTCTTTTCTTCTGTCCCCCTCCCCCCTAGGTTCACAGGGAGGAAATGTTACAACTTAGCTCAATTTTCTTTCCAAGCTCGAAGATAGTCGATGTATTGCTTTGGACCCTCTTTTCCACTACTATGGATGGCTCATGATTTATTTGGGGAATATCATTATTATTTTTATTCTTCTTTTATACTTGGAAGTTTTTGAATCAAGACAGAAGTTCTATGTATTGTTCTTAAGTATGACTGAGACAATTGTTGTAGAAGCTCGACTGAACCACATTGTTTATAAAATGACTTTATTTCACGCTGCTTTATTTGTCTGTCTTCTAATTTATCTGCATCTTTTACCTAAAATGCTCCACCAAAGTTAAGGCGTTCCCTTTGTGAGTGACCTTAACGGAGGTGGGGTATTACATAGGGTCTAAATGTAAATAAATAACAACCTAAACGAACGCTTTCATCTCATGCTCTACACACATAATATACAATCATAACCGCGGGTGCTTATTGGAGAATAGATTTTCATGGCAAGGTATCGACAACCACCTTTCTGACAGTGTATCTCTAGAGAGGAATACACCGAGTTCAACAAGAAAACATTGCAACTCAGGCTAGACATGACCGACCCCTCATTTCTCTTGAGAGTACCAAATATATTGTCGCTTATGGTTGGATCCAACATAACCATTCCCAAGAGATATAGAAGCGAAAAGAAGAACAAATATGAATATTGTCTAATGGTGACAATACACCATAATGGGAGCGACCCACATAGCCATGCGACCTACCCGATTTTCACCTTTCCCAGTTGATGAGGCTTGAGGTTGTAACAACCCAACAAAATCAGAACCAATTTAAAATTTTATTTTAAAGAATTTTGTTAGAAAATTTGCCAGAATTTAAATTTTCATTTTTAAATAATATTAAAACTATTAAAAATAGTCATTTTACAAACTACCTCCGTTTTCAACGAAACCATTTTTGTTGGATCCGTAATGTCAAATTGTTGCTAAGTTTAATTTTCCATAATTTTTGGAACTAATTTGCAAGCGTGGTAAATTAAACTACGTTCGATAATTTTTGTTGAATTTAATCGACCGTTAAAAAGATCATTTTTCAAATGGTCTCCAAATTCGATGAAATTAATTTTGTTAGGACCGTATCGTCAATACATAGCAAGATTTATTTTTTAGGAATTTTTGGAGTCCATTTGTGGCCCCAGTGAATTTAAATGTATGATTGAATTAAATAAATAAATGATTAAAATTTTAAATTAAAAAAAACAGGATGAAGACGATCGATTGGGCTGATGGGACATATCCCATTGGTTCTGGAACGGGGGCAACTGGGTAGGAACAACATTTGTTGGGCTGAAATTGGAGCTGCTATGAATTAAAGAGCTTTTTTGAAAATTGGAAAATATAATATTATAAATAGGAGTATGTTAAAACCCTATTCCATCTAAAGCAGCCGCCGCCCTTGTGATCTCAATGGTCATCGAGCTCCTATTTTAATCCCTTAATAATAATCAATCTAACACCAAAATCATCCACTCCTATTGACAATATCGAGGTCCTCTTCCCCTTCTGTCCATCCATACGGCTAAACACCCTTATCATGGAGTGTACCCCGAGTTCTGGCCCCTGGAAGTTGTGCCGCGTCGACCCCAATTCTGCCGCCGATCTACGATTGAAGTGGGCCCCTCCTCTGGTTTAGACGCGCCTCATGTAGCCCCTCCATGTGGCGTTGGTCGATCAGTACGAAGCTTCACCGATTGTCTAAAAATTCGGGCCCTACTATCGAGCATGACTCTGAAACCTACGGCCTGAGATTTACAGAATAGAAGAAGGTTTTTTTTTAATTAATTAATTAATTATATTTAAAATGTTATCAACTTAAATAAACCATATCTCATTGATACGAACTCGGAATTGAACGATTTCAGATCCATTATGATCGTGAGTCCGAGATCTACACTTCTGGTTTGATTAGAACTGATTCAGAACCGATCAAATTTTGAATAGAAATTCAACTCTGAATAATTCAGAATTAAAAACCGACTGTGAAAAATTCTATTTCCTTTTCTTTTTACATAATTAAAATTACTTAACCATGATAAGTATCTAGAACTGATGTTGTTAAATCATACGTTGTAATGTTCTGCTGATTTTCATACGTGATTTGATCTGTAATTAGTATGTTATGTAGATCTATTAAAATGGACCTTTGTGTTAATTAGAAAAAGTTAAACAAAATCATCATGTTAGGTTTTTAGACTTGTTGATTCAAAAATTGACAATTGTGTTAATTAGAAAAAAAATAATAAACAAAATTTATCATTTTGTTTATTAAATTAGTTGAAAACAAAAATTGACATCTTTGTTAATTAGAATTGAGTTGAAACCAAAATTCTCATTTTAATCAAATGTTAGAAATGTCATTTTAATCAAATATTAGAATTGTCATATTTAGTCAAATGTTAGGATTGTCATTTTAATCAAATATTAGAATTGTCATTTTTAATAAAATATTAGAATTGTCATTTATAGTCAAATATTAGAATTGTCATTTTTAGTCAATTGTTAGAAATGTCATTTAAATCAAATATTAGAATTGTCACTTTTAGTCAAATATTAGAATTGTCATTTTTAGTCACATGTTAGAAATGTCATTTTAATCAAATATTAGAATTGTCATTTTCAGCCAAATATTAAAATGTCATTTTTAGTCAAATATAAAAATGTCATTTTTGTTGAAATAAAATTATGAAAATAAAATTATCATTTGTATTCATTTTGTTGAAATAGAATTGTCAACAAAATTAAATTATCATTTATGTTCATTTAGAATTATCAAAAATTTAAATGCATTTATGTTCATTAAGAATTGTAAAAAATAAAAGTATCGTTATGTTCATTTAGAATTGTCAAAAATAAGATTGGCATTTTGATTGCATTAGAATTGACAAAATAAAAAGGTCAATTTTTTATCGTGTTGGAATTGACATAATATAAAGATCATTTTTATTGTATTAGAATTGACATAATAAAAAAGGTCATTTTTTTTATCGTATTGGAATTGACATAATAAGATTGTCATTTTTTTGTTGCATTAGAATTGACATCATAAAAATATCATTTTTATTGTATTAGAATTAGCAAAATAAAAATGTCATTTTTGTTGTATTAGTATCGACAAAATAAAGTTATCAATTTTATTGTTTTGTCGAAATAGAATTGTCGACAAAACGAAATCAACATTTATATGTCATGTATACATTAGATTTGTATACATATTGAAATCAACATTTTTATATGTCATGTATACATTAGATTTGTATACATGTTGAAATCAACATTTTTATACATCACGTTATATATTGATATTATAAACAAATAAAAATATTCCTTTTTATTTGTTAAAGTTAAGAATGGAAATTTCATACAAATAAAATTTATCTTTCTTATTTGACATTAGATTGTTGAATATGTCATGTAAATAAATTTATCTTTTTGTCATTACTGTCATAGAAAATGACATGTAAATAAAAACCCCTTTTTATTTGTAGTTAGAAAACACTGAAATTGTATGCAAACAAGTTCCCTTTTATTGTCATTAGGGATATAGGAATTTGTATGCAAATAAGATATCTCTTTTTTAGTTGTCACTAGAAACATTTACATCGTTATGCAGAATAAAACATTCTTTTATTCAGTATGTTAAGTATGTAATGGAATCGTCGAATGATTTATAGTTATATATAATTTTATATATAAATATAAATTAAAATTTAACGAATTATGCGTGGTAGTTCGCATTTCAGAATCGTAACTTAAACGATTATACTGAAAGATCCGATCGTCGGATTTTCCCAAAACTGGAACCGTTAGGCCCTCTTTGGGAAGATCTTTCCAACAATATAAATTTTGTTAAAACCCAACGGTTAGATTTCGAGATATGTGTAAATCAAATTTTAATAAAAACAGCGCCAGGGACGCATATTGACCCGAAGCGCCATTAAATTAAATTGAGCTATTTTTATATAAATAAAAATAATGATAAATCATTATAAAATAATATTAACGATATGAAATGATTTAAATTATATATACGCGAGAATTATTTGAAAAGATCAAGTTCAATCTCATTTCAAATAATTGTACAACGATTTAAATCGAAGATATTGAAGGCGGTGATTGAAGACCGATGATCTTCACATCAAATGGACGGCTACTAATGCCCTGAACTGGTCGCTCCTAGGAAAGGGTTAAAGTGGAAGTTGTTCGGACGTACTTGCTGATTGTCCAGATAAGCGAGCACCTCTCTTCCACATTGGACGTACGGGACGAGGAATAAGGTATCTCCGGTTTCGTTCAGACCCAGAACGGACTTGTAAATGGATGTGTGTCTGACGTTGAATTTCATTCTATGTGAATTGGTTTCTATTTAATGTATATCTGTTTGGTGGCGGAGAATTTATTCTCTCGCTTAACACCCTTCTTTGAGACATACGAGCTCAAAGGTTATATATTGGTAGTTATCGATCGCATGGCGTGGACTGTCAATGTGGCATGCCAAGATGCAAATGATCAAGACTTTTGTTGAAAAGCAGAGCCTTGTGGTTGACGATCAAAGCATAGCTTATTTCGGCGTAGCTTTGTGTATAGCGTTACTTCGCGAGCCTCACACCCCGGTATGAACCTGAAACGGGAAAAGGATCCAGGGAGAACGTGCGTATCTTTCTAGCTAGGAGTGGTCTCAGCATTTGCAAGCCCTGGCATTTTTACTTAAGCGGATGATGGAAAGCGAGGTACCTCGGATTTGAGTCCCTAGTTGTAACACCCCGGATTTTTGAATAATCGAATTAACTAAATTAAAGAATAAATGTTTAGCATTGTTCTAAGGTTTGTAAGCAAAAGACTTAGTAGCTCATTTGGTTGGAACATGTGACTTGCATACAAGAGGTACAAAACTCGATCCCCGCCAATGCCATATTTTTGTTTTAGGGGATTGGCTAAAAAGCGGCTTAGTGTGAACGCGGTTCAAAAAGTAGTTTAGTGTGAAAATGGTTAATTAGGAAGATAGAAATATATATATATATATATTAAATAAAATTCAACCTAAAATTTAAGAAAAAAAAATTAAAATAGCGGAAGCGGGAAGGTAAAACACCAAACCGACCTATTTTATGGGTCGACCCAAGTCCCGCTAGGTCGACCCCAGGGTCGACTCAGGAGGTTTGGGATTGGTCCCGTCGGCCCTAAATGGTCTATGACGAAATTTTATGTTTTAGGGCCTAGGTAGCGATTTCTGGTTGGTCTATTGACATCATTTCTTGGTTTCTAAGGCCTAGATGGATCCTAGAGTGATCTGACGGCTTAAATTAATTCAAAGCTCTATAAAAAGACCCATAGACTCAAACCCTAAATCAGAATTAAAACTAAAACTATGGTCATCATGCTGTCGTCTTGAACCCTAGAGTAGCCGCCACCAATTAGAAGAAGATTAAAGCAACTCAATTCAATCCAACAGCAAATTCAACTACAACAAAGGGACGCTAATAAATTCCATAACTTCATTGAATAGTGAGTTTGATCACTTTAACAAAATAATTACAAAATTAATTATGATGTGATATACGTTGGATTATAGGTTGTGGTTGTGAATCTAATTCATATGTTTAATCATGTATGTTAACTTGATTCATAGTATATGATGTTATGCAAGTTTTATATATGATGTTATGCAAGTTTCATGTATGATATTATGCAAGATTAGTATGATTATGCAAGTTAATGTGATTATGCAAGTTTCATATATGATGTTATGCAAGTTAATATGATTATGCAAGTTTCATATATGATGTTATGCAAGTTAGTATGATTATGCAAGTTTCATATATGATGTTATGCAAGTTAATATGATTATGCAAGTTGTACATACGATGTTATGCAAGTTAATAGGATCACACAAGTTGTATGCGAGTTATATGATGTTATGTAAGTTTGGATCTAAAATATATGCTAGTAGTTCATGATGTTAACTTATGTCAATGAATCCCTTTTTATAATCCAATCACCTAGGTTTATAAGATCAGTTTTTATGCGAATATGGATGTGGAACATATGCTAGTTCATATAAGTATTATGTTCATATGCAAGTTTAAGTGATAATTGGATTCACATATATACAAGTTCACACATTTAAAGTTTAGATCCATATTCAAGTTGACATTTTTATGTTGAAACTATGACATGCATAGTTATGCAAGTTTACACCTTTATTTGGATCCATAGTTTAATCAGGTTAACACCTTTTATTGGATCCATAGTCATGCAAGATGACACATTTATGTTTAGGTTGACGACATACATAGTTTATGTAAGTTTGTGATAATTACCTAGGCTAGTCGGGTGTAAAACTATGTTCATACATGCAAGTTCACACCTTTTAGATCTATAATTTTTGGATCCTTGTTAATACAAAGACTATGCAAGTATGTTGTAATTCTTAATTGCAATTTAGATGCAAATTACACCTATTATTGTGTGTATGTGACTTTGTGACGTTTATTCCTTTTTTTAAGTAATAGAATATTTGCTAGTCTAATACGTATATGTCATGTTAAGCGTACGAATGACGATGGTACGATGAGGATAATAGTGGATACACACATATTGTGAATTTGGCATGTAATGGCCTAAAAAGGCATGTAATTAATTTTAAGGAATAAAATTAATTAGTGATGAAATTGGTATAATTTATATACCATAAATAGATGAGCATAATTTAGGTGATAAATTATGGACATAAATAAATGGAAATTTGAATAGGGAAAGTAATTCAAATTTGGGGTAAATTAATTATGTATAATTAATTGCCTAAGACACGAGGTTGGACTCATTTATGGTGTAAGACTGCCCGGACCAGCCCGGCAAATCCAGCAGCCACAAATGGTAGCCCAATGTGAGAGGTCAAAGGCCCAAACTAAATGCGTAACAATTGTATGGACACGAGGATAGGCTCGTTTGTGGTGTAAGACTGCCCGGACCCGCCCGGCAAATCCAACAGCCAGAATTCCAGTCTAATATGAGAGGTCCTATAGGGTTTACGGTAGTAATAAATTAAGAAACACTTAACCAAAGTAAAACATGTGGTGGTACATGGGTGTTAAGTGGCTGCCTTGGGTGGCATAAGGAAATACGATTAGTAACACTTAACCAAGGTAAAACATGTAAGTGGGACGTAGGGGTTAAGTGGATGCCTTGGGTGGGATGTGGAATTATTAGTAGAAACCCTTAACCATATTTAAAACATGTAAGTGGACATGAAAGGGGTTAAGTGGGATGTACTAGTGGGGACCAAGCCTAGGTGGAAAGCTTGTGTCAAGCATGGGGGCCCTTTTCAGTCCAGTAGCCCATTAAGTATCTTTGTGAGCTCGACCCAAGTCGAGGACGGGACACGCCTACTGGGTCTGATTGTTGGAGGCCAAAACGGGTTAGCGGTGGCAACGCAAGTCCAACGGGGTCACGTGCGTGCGTGGGTCCGGGCTAGTAGGTAAGACGTTGTTGCATCGTGTAGTTATAAGCCGTGCATTCCTTGCGTGGAATAAGGTTGCCATATTTGGGAGTGATACACCCCACTGCGGGACCTGCACGAGTATCTACGAGTTAGGGAGCCGATCGAATGGGGTAGGGTAGTGGGTACACCTAGTGGAGATAGGAGCAGACAGCACCTATGTAGTCAGCTAGGGGTAAACGAAGCTACCACTATTATTAATTATTAAGGGGGTACACCTAGTGGAGATATGAGCAGGCGGCATCTATGACGTCAGCTAGGAGTACATGGAATTACTAGTATTACTTATTGAAGGGGTACATCTAGTGGGGATAGGTACACGCTGGGTACCTATGATAGCAACTAGAGATATACAGTCAAACATGGAGGATAGTGGGTACTTCTAGTAGTACACGAAGCTATCATCGTTTTATTTAGCCAAGAGGGATCAAATTTCTAGAGTGACTAGTAGGGGTGCAGTTAGTGTTAGTGCAGTACAGTAGGTACAGTACGGTAGAGTATAGTAATTATCCTATATCGATTAGGAAGCTCCATTAACGTTATCTCTGTTTCTCTTGATTGCCTTGCCATACCCATGTGGTTCACACAGTCATTACCTTATTCTCCAGCTTATATCTTATCATATTGCTTTAATAATTATGTTGTTAGAGTTATCGGACTCGCCTGACTTTATGTATGACCCCCTTTGTTTCCACCTCTTTTCTTCCTTCCCTCCCAGGTTCTAAGGGTGGGACTAGTACTAGTGGAGCTTGATTGGGATCTCTTTGGGAGCACTTGGATTTGGATTGCTGAAGTAAAGTTCAGCCTATCATTTTCTTTGTGGCTATTTGTAGTAGTGGGATTATGTACTTTGTTTTATCGAGATGGATATTATGTACTCAACTTTGGTTTATGGTTTTTGATGATGTAACAAACATATTTACCTTCTGCTGCAATAAATAAAGTTTTAAATTTTCAAGCACTGCTTTATATCTGTCTTGTTGTGATTTTCTGTTCTATATTCACTTAAAATGCTCCATGGAAGTTAATGCATTCCCTTTTCGAGTGACATTAATGGGCGTGGGGTGTTACACGTGGTATCAGAGCTGAAGGTTACCAGAACAGATAAGATATTTTGAAAATCTATTTTTCAAAAGCATTTTTATAAAGAATACTTTCAAAAATTATGTTTGTAGAAGAGTAATTTTGAAAGAAAGGTTTATTTTAAGAACATAATCCCCAATAGCCATATATCCTTCCTTCGATTCTCCATTTTGAATCTCTTCCTCTTTCTCTTTTTGAGTTCCCCCCCCCCCTCCGCGTATAGATGCTTTTTCTAAGATAAATAAGGACTTCCGTAAGAAGGACGGAAAACCACTTCAAAGGACTTAGACGTTTGTCGGGCTAGAAGTTAGTCCAAGGAAGCGGAGGGCTTGTTGGTACATTTAAGATAGACGATGGGAGGAAGGTTCAAATAGCTGTTTGGTTAACAAAGGACTAAACCTCATCTTGGTGGGAGGTCACGAATGGAGAATGTGAAGAAGAAGGCTAGTTGTTTTGGAGAAATAGGACACCTTAGGATTGTCCGAAGAGGCAAGGACAAAGTACAGGATCATTTGGAGGGTAGTTGTATTCCCTCACGGCTGGTATACCTGATGGGGATAGGACCATCTAGGTTGAAATTTGGTTTTCTTTATCATCCTGTTTGAACTTTGTTTGATTCTGGCGCTTCATACTCGTTAGTATCGCTTCGTTAGTTGAAACACTGCACCTAAATACTAGTCTAGTTAAGGATCCCATCCTAGTCTCAAATCCTATTGGTGGTTCGGCTCAATTGGTTTGTCAGGATTTGAGAGTGTCTATCTTGGGCGTTGGATTTGAATGCAACGCCTTCGTCCTCGGTTTCACGGGCTATAGTTTGATTCTAGGGGTGGATTGGCTAGCCAGGCGGGGTGCCCTCCTAGATTGTGAAAGGAGGGTAGTATTATTGATTCATTATGGAAAGACCCTCAAATTTCTTGTGACCCTAGGGGATCAGTGATGCTTAGCTGCCTAGAATCTTCTGATGCATTCAACGATGATTGGGAGTCTGTTTGTGTGGTCCGTGACTATGGACATGTCTTTGATAAAGTGTGGGGTTTACCCAGAGGCACGAAATAAGTTTTCGTATGTGCTTTATAGATTAAACAAAGCCAGTTATGTGATCAGCGGTGGTTTTGGAGCAAGACTGGCAAGGACCGCCAGAGTCGGTCAAGTGCTCAATTGGTTAGCCGTCTTACTAGTATCATCTCACGTAGGTCGTCTGAATTCGAAGGAGGTATCCCTTGGGTGTTTTCTGATATTGGTTAAGGCCTTTGGGGCTTGCACTAAGGGGATGTAGAGTTCGACTAGGATGGTCTGTGTGAGAGATGGATAGTTGTGACGATTTTTCATGGGATAATATCCTGGTTTTCTCTAGAAGCAGAGAAGAGCATGCCCTACATCTTAGGAAAAGCTTAGGGACCCTACAAGCGCACCAACTTAAAGCTAAGTTCTCCAAAATACCATTTTTGGAGGAAAGAAGTGAGGATTTTAGGGCATGTGGTCTCTAGAGAAGGGTGATATGTTATGGTGGAAGACAGTCGAAAGTCCATGAGAAGAATTACCCTACCCACGACTCAGAATTGGCTGCCATAGTTTTTGCGCTCAAGTCTTGGCGTCATTATTTGCTTGGTGAGAAGTTTGAGTTGCTTGCAGAACATAAGTCGCTAAAGTACTTGTTCTCTCAGAAAGATTTAAACCTAAGGCAACAAAGGTGGATGGAGTTCTTGGCGTCCTACGATTTCGAGATAGAATATACCCCTGACAAGGGTAACGTTGTGGCGGATGCCTTGAGTAGGAAAAAGTTAACATTGAGTCCTTTGTTTGTCGAGCGACGTAGCTTAGAGTTTATCTCTACCTTTTACTTTAGACCATCCATTGATCTTGTACCCAGTTCGCTAGCATCCTTGAGGTCAAACCTACGCTTTTGGGACGGGTTGGAGAGGCACAGCGTGATGACCCATAGTTGATGGAGTTAGTAGAGAAGCTCATAAGAGGGGAGTCATCAAGCCACCTAAGTAGGTATACCCTAGATGATAAGGGTTGGTTGCGTAGGGATGATAGACTTTGTGTATCACGGGATGAGAGCTTGAGGAAGGCTATTCTTGATGATGCACATCGTTCGAAGATGACCATTCATCCCGTTGGGGACAAGATGTACAAAGACATGAAGCGAGTTTTCTTTTGGGCCGGTATGATGAGGGATGTGGCCGAGTATGTCGCTAGATGCTTGGTGTGCCAACACGTAAAAGCGGAGCAAAAGAAACCTGGTGGGTTGCTTCACCCATTGGAGGTTCCACAATGGAAGTGGGATAGTGTCTCAATAGATTTTGTCGGTGGATTGCCGAGATCGAGGAAGGGTAATACGGGGATTTGGGTTGTGGTAGACAGACTTACTAAAGAGCGCACATTTCATTCCCGTGAAGAGTAAGGGGACTGCTCCATGGTTAGCTTCCGTATACATTCGAGAGGTAGTCCGTTTGCATGGTGTTCCTTCTAGCATAGTAAGCGATCGAGATCCTATCTTTACTAGCGAGTTTTGGAAGAGCTTACAAGAGGCGGTAGGGACTCAGTTATGTTTGAGCACCGCATATTATCCTCAGACGGACTGCCAGACCGAGAGGGTGAATCGTATTCTAGAGGACCTTTTGAGGCTATGTCTCTTAGACTTTGGAGGTACATGGGAAGAGCATCTTCCGTTGGTGGAGTTCGCGTATAATAATAGCTTGGCATGGCACCTTTCGAAGCTCTTTATGGAAGGCCTTATCGTTCACCTACATGTTGGCGGGAATCTACGGATAAGATCTTGCTTGGGCCCGATATGATTAGAGAGATTTCAGAATAGATCGATTTGATTCAAAGGAAGATGAAGGGGGCGCAAGATAGGCAGAAATCTTATGCGGATAAGAGGAGGAAAGACCTTGAGATTGATATTGGGGACATGGTCTTTATCAAGGTGTCTATGGAATGTTGTTCGCTTTGGGTCCATTGGGAAGTTAGCACCAAGGTTCGTAGGGCCATTTCCTATTAAGGAGAGGATTGGGCAGATGGCATATAGAGTGGAGTTGCCCGAGAGACTTAGTGGCGTACACGATGTATTCCATGTGTCACATTTGAGGAAGTGCTTGCACGAGACCGCGGAAGTAGTAGAGTCGAGCTTGCTTAGAGAGGTGGAGAGAGAGCGTGATGCGACGATTCGGCGAGCTCCTACGTGCATTCTTGGGTCGGAGGTTAAGAAGTTGAGGAATCGAGAGGTCAAGCTAGTCAAAGTGTAATGGGGAGATCATGAGAGCAACGCTACTTGGGAGACGGAAGAGAAGATGCGTTCATTATACTCTTTTCTTTTCGAGGGTATGTCTTTTAGTTTCTCCTTTATCGCTTACCTTATACTTATCTTATCTTTAGTATGTCCTCTCATTAGTACCTTTGACCTTTAGATAGGGTAGTCCTATGATTGAAACATGTGTTTGAGACATGTTATGTATGATGGATGCATGTGGATGCATGTGGATGCAAGTGTTTGCAAGTGGTTGCTCGTGGATGCATATACACACACTTTAGGCACTAGATTGGCTCAGTCACTTCATATTGCATATTGCATATAAATGTATGTGCGTATTTAAGCTAATGAATGTATAATGGTTGTGCTATCATAAGAATGTTGCATTTTGGTGAATGGTTGTGCACACATGTAGAAATAATATGTATCGATAGGGTTCTTTTGCATACATAATGGACGCATGTCACTATCATGGTTTGCATTAAGGAGGTCAACTGAATCAGTAGACCGCCTGATTTTGCATTAGATAAGGAACATATACACGCGCTTTTTGCATATGTACATATAGCATGAGAAATTCTATAAGGACAATGGATGCCTGTGTTTGATGGTTGATTAAATGGTTGTTTGGATGTTAGGATATGCATTCTCCTTAACTTGGAGATTTCGGGGGCGAAATCCTTTAAGGAAGGGAGAATGTAACACCCCGGATTTTTGAATAATCGGATTAACTAAATTAAAGAATAAATGTTTAGCATTGTTCTAAGGTTTGTAAGAAAAAGACTTAGTAGCTCATTTGGTTGGAACATGTGACTTGCATACAAGAGGTACAGAGTTCGATCCCCGCCAACGCCATATTTTTGTTTTAGGGGACTGGCTAAAAAGCGGCTTAGTGTGAACGCGGTTCAAAAAGTAGTTTAGTGTGAAAATGGTTAATTAGGAAGATATAAATAAATAAATAAATAAATATATATATAATTCAACCTAAAATTTAAGAAAAAAAATTAAAACAGCGGAAGCGGGAAGGTAAAACACCAAACCGACTTATTTTATGGGTCGACCCGAGTCCCGCTGGGTCAACCCCAGGGTCGACTCAGGAGGTTTGGAATTGGTCCCATCGGCCCTAAATGGTGTATGACGAAATTTTATGTTTTAGGGCTTAGGTGGAGATTTATGGTTGGTCTGTTGACATCATTTCTTGGTTTCTAAGGCCTAGATGGATCCTAGAGTGATCCGACGGCTTAAATTAATTCAAAGCTCTATAAAAAGACCCATAGACTCAAACCCAAAATCAGAATTAAAACTAAAACTATGGGAGGATCACTTGCACTTGGTTGAGTTCTCTTATAATAACAATTACCAAGAAAGCTTGCAGATGTCGCCATTTGAAGCATTATATGGCAGGCCATGCAGATCTCCCGCATGTTGGGTGGAACTAGGCAATCTGTTAGTATTGGGTCCCGACATGATTCGTGAAGCATCAAATAAAGTTTATTTTATTAAGAAGCGAATACTAACTGTTCAGAGCCGGTAAAAGAGCTATGCAAACTCACGAAGAAGAGATTTAGAGTTTGTTGTTAGTGATTATGTGTACTTTAGGGTTTCCCCATTGAGAGGTGTAATTCGTTTTGGAAAGACTAGGAAGTTGGCGCCGAGATCCATTGGTCCATTCCCTATTCTTGAACGGATTGGAACTCCCGCTTATAGGGTGCAGTTTCCTGACTGGTTGCTAGGGGTGCATGATGTATTCCATGTGTCTCAACTCCGGAAGCATGTACATGATCCAGACTTAGGTGTGGAGGAAGCAACACAACAAGATTTGGAGATTACCCCGAGTTTAGCAGTAAGAAGTGAGCTAGTGAAAATTGTTGGCAAAGAAACCAAAATTCTGAGGAATAAGAGGATCCACTTGGTCAAAGTGCAGTAGAGCGGGGATCCTAGGGACTGTACATGGGAGACTGAGGATAGCATCAAACAGGCCTATCCCAAGTGCAGAGTGGACATCTCCGAGTAGCTCTTATGTTGAGGTACATTTACAATACTTTGCATTTTCCATTTTGTTTCCTACTTTACTATCGTTTCTTTTTCGGAGACGAAAAGCTTCTAAGCAGGGGAGATTGTAACAACCCAGAAAATCAGAACCAATTTAAAAATTTTATTTTAAAGAATTTGGTTAGAAAATGTGCCAAATTTAAAAAATTCCTTTTTTAAATAATATTAAAACTATAAAAAATGGTCATTTTACAAATGACCTTCATTTTAAACGAAACCATTTTTTCGGATCTGTAATGTCAAATTATGGCTAAGTTTAATTTTCTATAATTTTTGGAATTAATTTGTGAGCGTGGTAAATTAAACTACGTTCGATGATTTCTATTTAATTTAATCGACCGTTAAAAAGACCATTTTTCAAACGGTCTCCAAATTCGATGAAATTAATTTTATTCGGACCGTATCGTCAAAACATAACTAGATTTATTTTTTGGGAATTTTCGAATTCCGTTTGTGGCCCCGATGAATTTAAATGTATGATCGAATTAAATAAATAAATGATTTAAATTTTAAATTAAAGAAAATAGGCTGAAGATGATCGATTGGGCCGTGGAACACAGCCCATTAGTTCCGGAACGTGGCAATTGGGTAGGAACAACTTTTGTTGGCCCGAAATTGGAGCTATTATGAATTAAAGGGCTTTTCTGAAAATTGGAAAATATAATATTGTAATATTATAAATTGGAGTAAGTTAAAACCCTAGTCCATCAAAAGCAGCCACCGCCCTTGTGATCTCAATGGCCACCAAGCTCCTATTTTAATCCCTTAATAACAATCAATCCATACACCAAAATCATCCACTCCTGTTGACAATATCTAGGTCCTCTTCCCCCTTTGTCCATCCATATAGCTAACCACCCTTATCGTGGAGTGTAGCCCGAGTTCTGGCCCGTGGAAGTTGCGCCGCATTGACCACAATCCTACCGCCGATCTACGATCGAAATGGGCCCCTCCTCTGGCGTAGACACGTCTCGCGTAGCCCCTCCGTGTGGCGGTGGTCGATCAGCACGAAGCTTCACCGATTGTCTGGAAATTCGAGCCCTAGTATCGAGCATGACTCTGAAACCTATGGCCCGAGTTTTACGGAACAGAAGAAGGTTGTTTTAATTAATTAATTTATTTATTATATTTAAAACGTTATCAACTTAAATAAATCATATCTCATTGATACGAACTGGGAATTGAACTATTTCAGATCCATTACGATCGTGAGTCCGAGATCTACACTTCTGGATTGATTAGAACTAATTCAGAGCAGATCAAATTTTGGACAAAAATTCAATTCTGAATAATTCAGAATTAAAAACCGACCGTGAGAAATTATATTTCCTTTTCTTTTTATATAATTAAAATTACTTAATCATGATTCTAGGACTGATTTTGTTAAATCATACGCTGTAATGTTCTGCTGATTTTCATGCGTGATTTGATCTATGATCGGTATGTTATGTAGATCTGTTAAAATGGACATTTGTGTTAATTAGAAAAAGTTATACAAAATCATCATGTCGTGTTATTAGACTTGTTGATTCAAAAATTAACAATTGTGTTAGTTAGAAAAAAATAGTGAAACAAAATTTATCATTTTGTTTATTAGATTTGTTGAAAACAAAAATTGACAAATTTGTTAATTAGAATTGAGTTAAAACCAAAATCGTCATTTTAATCAAATGTTAGAAATGTCATTTTAATCAAATATTAGAATTGTCATTTTTAGTCAAATGTTAGAATTGTCCTTTTAATCAAATATTAGAATTGTAATTTTTAATCAAATATTAGAATTGTCATTTTTAGTCAAATATTAGAATTCTCATTTTTAGTCAAAAGTTAGAAATGTCATTTTAATCAAATATTAGAATTGTCACTTTTAGTCAAATATTAAAATTGTCATTTTTAGTCAAATGTTAGAAATGTCATTTTAATCAAATGATAGAAATGTCATTTTAATCAAATATTAGAATTGTAATTTTTAGTCAAATATTAAAATGTCATTTTTAGTCAAATATAAAAATGTCATTTTTGTTGAAATAGAATTATGAATATAAAATAATCATTTTTATTCGTTTTGTTGAAATAGAATTGTCAACAAAATTAAATTATCATTTATGTTCATTTAGAATTGTCAAAAATATAAATGTCATTTTTGTACATTTAGAATTGTCAAAAATAAAAGTATCATTTATGTTCATTTAGAATTATCAAAAATAAGATTGGCATTTGATTACATTAGAATTGACATAATAAAAAGGTCATTTTTTTATCGTATTAGAATAGACATAATAAAAAGGTCATTTTTTATCGCATTAGAATTGACATAATAAAAAGATCATTTTTGTCGTATTAGTATTGACATAATAAAAAAGGTCATTTTTTATCGTATTGGAATTGACATAATAAGATTGTTAATTTTTTTTTGTTGCATTAGAATTGACATCATAAAAATATCATTTTTATTGTATTAGAATTGGCAAAATAAAAAAGTTATTTTTGTTGTATTAGTATCGACAAAACAAAGTTATCATTTTTATTGTTTTGTCGAAATAGAATTGTCGACAAAACGAAATCAACATTTATATATCATGTATACATTACATCTGTATACATATTGAAATCAACATTTTTATATGTCATGTATACATTAGATTTGTACACATATTGAAATCAACATTTTTATACGTCATGTTATATATGGATATTATAAACAAATAAAAATATTCCTTTTTATTTGTTAAAGTTAACAATGGAAATTTTATACAAATAAAATTTATCTTTTTTATTTGACATTAGATTGTAGAATATGTCATGTAAATAAGTCATTACTGTCACAGACAATGACATGTAAATAAAACCCCTTTTTATTTGTAATTAGAAAACAATGAAATTGTATGCAAACAAATTCTCTTTTATTGTCATTAGGAATATAGGAATTTGTTTGCAAATAAGATATCCCTTTTATAGTTTTCACTAGAAACATTTACATCGTTATGCAGAATAAAACATTCTTTTATTCGGTATGTTAAGTATGTAGTGAAATCGTCGAATGATTTATATTTATATATAATTTTATATATAATTTAAAATTAAATTTTAATGAATCGTGCGCGGTAGTTCGCATTTCAGAATCGTAAGTTTAAACGATTATACCAAAAGATTAGATCGCCGGATTTTCCCAAAACTAGAACTGTTAGGGCTGCTTTGGGAAGATCTTTCCAAAGATATAAATTTTGTTAAAATCCAATTGTTAGATTTCGAGATATATGTAAATCAAATTTTGATAAAAACAGCGCCAGGGCCGCCTGTTAAGCGTTGTTAAATTAAATTGAGCTATTTTTATATAAATAAAAATAGCGATAAATCATTATAAAATAATATTAACGATATGAGATGATTTAAATTATATACATGCAAAAATTACATGAAAAGACCGAGTTCAATCTCATTTCAAATATTTATACAACGATTTAAATCGAAGATATTGAAGGCGGTGATTGAAGACCGGCGATCTTCACATCGAATGGACGGTTACTGATGCTATAACGACCCGCATTCAACGCATCGAAGGATCGTAGAATATTTATTTCTTTAACATACGAAGTCCTATAGCCATGTAACTTTGGGAGACGACTATTGGGGTCATTTTCCATGTTCATGATTTTTGCCAATTTTTTCGTTTTGCCCCTAACTGATCTTGTTTCGACCATAACTTTGGATTCGTAGGGAGTTTTGACCTGAAACCACTTCCATTGGATTCAAGTGAGGGGTTAACGGACTTACCGTTTGGGAGATATGGCTGAATTAAGGTTTGAAAGGTGAAAACAGCTTAACCGGGCCAAATAGATTGATTAACAGCTAGCCCCGCTAAGGGATTTCGGGATTAGAGCTTTATAAGGGCTGATTAGGGTTAGAGAAACCTTTTCTTTGTCATTTTTCACCCGCCACTAACACCCTTTCAACCCTATCAATGGCCTCCACTTTCTAAAACACCTTCAAATCACTTTCTAATCAAGGGTTAAGCTTAGCAACATCAAATCAAGGAGAAATAGCACTATTTCAGAGATAGAGCTGCAATTAGACGCTAGAAATCGCCCCAAATCGGTGAAGTTTCAGTTTTGAAAGTTTTATTTGTGGCTAAGGTAAGTGATTTGCATAGTTTCTCACTAATTACAGTTAATTAGGGTGATTAGTGTTAATTAACGAAATTATACATGTCAAAAATCTCAAAAAATGTTTAGAAATTCTTAAATACTATTTTAGGCCTCTGTTAGAAGTTTTGAGTTAAATTGGTTAAGTTTTGTTATTCCTATCATTAGTTATTGTTAAACATGATTTAGGGGAAAACATTGGTTTTGGGTATGTTTGATTCGTTTTAACATATCAAATTGTGGTTTTGGTGTTTGTGGTCAACTCTACATGTTGCTATGAATGTATGGTATGATTTCTGATTGTTTAGAACAGTTAGAATGGTCGAAAACTCCGTCGTGTGGTGTAAAAACAGTCGCTGGAAAAGTTGAAGGGAATGACCCAGAACATGACCGGATCCGATCGCCCCTACCCGACCTGACTCGACCGTGCAGAGCCATCTCGACAAGAGCCCTCCATTCGTGAGATAGCCTCACGAGCCAAGCATGTCACCACGAGATGACCTCCACGAGCTGCGAGCAGAGCCACGACCTGGAGTCACGATCTGAAGTGATGAATGGGCCCGACCTGAACCCAATGGGTCCCCACGACCCGACCCGATGGAAGGAGAACAAACTGAACCGCAGCGGACTGGAGCTTCCCATGAGCTAACCTGAGGAGCACGAGCTAGAGGAGAGTCCCGAACCGAACCGGTTTAGAGAAGTACCGACGACCAGAACGGGATTGATGACCATGGATTGAACAAGGAGAAGAGGGCCGATCCGAGTGGAAGCTTATTTCCGAACCGATCTGGAGAAGACTAAAACCCGAGATGCAAAGGTAGACCAAATGGGAAGTTTATACTCAGGATCCATATGGGAGGCAATGAGTTAACTTTGTGTATTGGACTTTGTTGCGGGACGTGTGCTAAGGAGTTGTCGATGTCCATAGCTTTGATTCACCACCGACAGACGATTGTTAGGCTACGGATCAGTGCAGTGGGTAGTTATTACTCCATGGGGCAAAGTGATCGTAGCATGGCTATGAGCCAATGCAATGGAGTCATTATGACTTCATGGGGAAGAGTGGACATAGCAAGGACTAGTGGTTATGGATCAGTGCAGTGGAATCGCCATGACTCCATGGGGCAGAGTGATCATAGCAAGGATATTGGTGATCAAAGCAGTGGATATCGTATGCTTTACACACTGAGTGAGAGATGTGAGGATGGTTGTTATGCTTGATTGTTGCCATCATTATGACATACACACCCCCACCCCCCGTATCTTTACATCATATGTTAGTGTTACCTTAGAGTATTGTACATCTTGTTGTGCTAACTCTTTGGTTGCAGGTCTAGGATCGAGTATGGTTTAGTATACCTGTTATTGTACTGTTTTGCTACTTACCGCTCATACCAGACTTTTGTCTGACCCAGAGTTTTATGTCTCGTCTTATTACTCTGGGTGGTCTTAAATGGGCAGGCTAGAGACAGGTTAGGTGGTATGCACGAGTAGCTGTACCTAAGAGAGAAGGAGGCTTCCACGTATGATATATATATATATATATATATATATATATATTCTCCCTGTATCGCTTTTGGTCACTATTTTGTGCTTTAGTAGTGTACCTTCCTTATTTTGCTTTAGAGACAGTTTTTAAAGTTGTAATAATGATGATGTGAAACATAAGCTGTATTTGGATCCTCCACTGCTATAATGGTTTAGTTTTCATCGTGTGCACTGTCTCGCCTGTTTTATGTCAAGTATGTTATTGTTATATTTTATTCCATGCACAGTGAGACATTCTACAGGTTCCTTGCTAGTTCAAATTCCCTTCATTCCTTCTTTTGGCAACCGTCCCGTGCTGGTTGGACATTGACACAACGCACTTTCATTTGAAATGTTGGCTGGTGCGGGGCGGACCGTCACATTTGGTATCCGAGCTCTAGGTTGCGTAGTTAACCTAGGGAAGGCACCAGGGAGAGATAATACGTATATAAGAGCGTGTATTTGTGATATTTTGGTTTTCAAAAGATATATATATATATAGTATTAGTATATTTAAGGATGAAGTCGCATTGCACTGGCACCACTAAATAGATGGTTAATCGTTTTCTCCTTACAGATTAAACGATCAGCCGATATACTAGAGATACTGGTAGAGGAGCTAATAATGGGAATGCTCCGGATATGAGGATGATGTTCACTGACTTCATGAGAGAGATGCTTAGAAATGTGCAAGGAGCAGTTCCCAATGCTGCAAATGGTGGTGGTGCAGAGGTGCAGGCGCCTAGAGCCGATTTCGCCAAGCTATGCAAGGATTACACTAGTCTTGGTGGGAAGCCGTTCCACCGAACGGAATCGACTATAGAAGTTCAGGATTGGTTGGATAGCTTTGAGCGTATCTTCGAAGACTTGGGTACCGAGGATGCGATGAAGAGAAAGCTATCATCCCGTTAGCAACAAGGACGGGCGATGAATTGGTGGAATGATATCAAAGCAGCTACTACAGAGGATCAAGTTACATGGGATCAGTTTAAGGCCCTTTCAGTGATAAGTTTATCCCAGCTGCTCAGAAATCAGAATTTTTTAGGAAGTTCTTGGAACTTAAGCAGAATGGTATAGCAGTCTCGGAGTATATTGCTGAGTTCGATACTTTATCGAAGTATGGATTATCTCTTATTGACACTCCCAAGAAGAAGAATGAGAAGTTCATAACAGGCTTAGGTCAGTACTTGGGGGAAATACTTATAAACCATATCGATGAGACGTTTGAATCAACTGTGAGGAAAGCATTGAGATCAGAGAGTCTGAGGTTGCATCTGCAGAAGAGCCAAAGCCTCAAGCAAGCAGTGGAGGCAAGAATAATTCTTAGAATGAAAGGAAGCAGAGTCAGAACCAAGCTAAGGATGGTCAGAAAAAGAGCAAGAAAGATGTTGAGTGCTTTAGCTGTGGCAAGAAAGGCCATTATGCTAAATAATGTTGAGCGAAGCCAGAAGACACGAAGTGCTTCAACTGTGGCCAAGTGGGACATCACAAGGTTAAATATCCGCAACCCCCTAAAGAGAAGCCGATTGTGAAAGCATATGCTCTTAATGTTGTTCCTTCTTCGTTGAATGCCCCAACTGCGGCGAAGAAAGGAAAGAATGTCATCATTCAAGGTATGCTTTCTGTTTATGATGTTCTTGTTCGAGAATTGTTTGATACTGGAGCTTCCCGTTCCTTCATATCTAATGAACTGGTAGATAGGTTGGGATTGGAACCCGAGTAGTCGATAGACCTTTAGCGGTGATGAACTCGATAGGTGGTTCAACTAGCCTTAGCATGATTTGTCGTAATATTGTCTTATCGAGTCATGGATGCATGTTTGTTTGTGATTGCTTTGTTTTGGGCTTTACTGGATTTGGCATTATATTGGGAGTCGATTGGCTCCAAAGGTACGAGGTGGTGGTAGACTGTGTGGGCTTTTTGGTGATAGTTAGAGTGGATGATGGGCGGAGGGAAGTGTTTGGTGGTCTACCTAGTGATGGGGTAATGGTTAGTTTTCTAAATTCCCTTGACATCCTCTACGATGAGTTGTCAGATGGGTGGAGTTGGATCTCGCGACAAGTTTTCATCAGCTTAGAGTGGAAGCTAAGAGTATAGCTAAAACGGCATTTCAGACGCCGTCTCGGTTATATGAGTGGTTGATCATGCCATTCGGGTTGACCAATGCACCAGCATATTTTGTGGATCTTATGAATAAGGTATTCAGGGATCAATTGTATAAGTTTGTTCTTGTGTTCATAGATGATATCTTGGTTTATTCGAGGACAGAGGAAAAACACAAGGAATATCCGAGGATAGTGATGGAGCTGTTCAGAAAACACCAACTAAAAGCAAAGTTCTCTAAGTGTCACTTCTGGAGGAGGGAAGTGGGATTCTACAAGATTGGTCTACGCCGAAGAATGCAACAGACGTAAGAAGTTTCTTGGGATTGGTTGGATATTATCGTAAGTTTATCCAAGACTTCTCCAAGATAGCCGCACCATTGACTCAGTTGAACAAGAAAAATCAAGCTTTCATCTGGTATGAAAAGTGCGAGAATGCATTTAAGAGTCTAAAGGAAAAGTTGACATGTGCACCAGTTTTAGTCATTCCTAAAGAGAATGAAGAGATGACGGTATACACAGATGTCTGAGGTACCGGACTAGGTGTTGTATTGATGCAAGGAGGTAAGGTTGTAGCTTATGCTAGTCGGCAACAGAAACCGCACGAGAAAAGATATCCTACCCTTGATTAAGAATTTGCAGCGATCTTGTTCGCATTAAAGATATGGAGAAATTATCTCTTGGGAGAAAGATTCGAGTTGTTTACCGATTATAAATCGTTAAAGTATCTTTTCTCCCAGAAGGATCTAAATCTCTGACAGCAAAGATAGTTAGAATTCTTGGCTTCCTACGATTTTGATTTCGCATATACACTAGGAAAGGGCAATGCAATAACTGATGCATTGAGTAGAAGACATGCCCATTTAGGGGCTATGTTTCTAGAATGGAAGCAACTGGAGTACATCGCTGGGTATGATTTCAGACCATAGTGTGAATTGGGTCCAGAAGTATTAGCAAGTTTGACGATAAGACTCACTTTCATTGAGATGATTTGTTCTAGTCAGAGGGACGATCCTAACCTATTGGAAATCATCTACAAGTTAGAGATGGGTATTGATGAGGAGATGATCAAGTATGGGCTTGATCGAGATGGATGGCTTAGAAAGAATGGAAGACTAGTTGTACCCAATGTCAATGGCTTGAGAGATGAAGTGCTTAGAGAATGTCATCACTCAAAACTGACCATACATCCCGGTGGTAACAAGATGTATTGAGACATGAAGCAGACTTACTACAGGGAAGGGATGAAGAGAGACGTTGGGAAGTTTATATCCAAGTGCATGAATTGCCAGCTAGTTAAAGCTGAGCAAAAGAAGCCTAGTGGTTTGTTACAACCATTGGAAATTCCCGAATGGAAATGGGAACAAGTCTCGATGGATTCCATCGACGGTCTACCAAGGACTAGATCAGGCCATGATAGTATCTGGGTAATTGTGGATTGATTGACCAAGAGTGCAAGGTTCATATTGATCAAGTCGAATAGAACGACAGCTAAATTAGAAGAACTGTATATGAAGTGGGTAGTGAGATTTCATGGAATACCCAAAGGCATTGTGAGTGATCGAGACCCGTTGTTCACTTGTGGATTTTGGAAGATCTTACAAGATTACATCTCAATACCGCGTATAATCCTCAAAATGACGGTTAAACGGAAGGGTGAATCGAGTATTAGAAGATCTCTTGAGAGCTTGCATATTGGATTTTGGTGGATCATGGGATGACCATTTGCATCTAGTAGAGTTTGCATATAATAATAGTTATCAATCCAGTATTGGTATAGCTCCATATGAGGCTTTGTACGGAAGACCGTGCAACTCACCGTCATGCTGGTTAGAAACCGGTGAGAAATTTGTGCTTGGGCCAGATGTGATAAGACAAACATCAGATAAGATCAAAGTTATCTGAAAACGAATGAAGGCTGCCCAAGATAGGCAGAAGAGTTATGCTGATAAGAGGAGGAGAGATTTAAATTTCTCCATTGGTGACTTGGTGTTTGTCAAGATTTCTCCATTAAAAAGCGTGATACGATTTGGTAGGAGAGCCAAGTTAGCACCAAGATTTGTTGGTCCATTCCCAATCCTCGAGCAAGTTGGGAATTTGGCATACAAAGTTGAATTACCAGAGAAGATGGCAGGAGTTCATAACGTATTTCATGTTTCCCAGATAAGGAAATTCGTGCATGACCCCGATATGACAATTTCACCTAATTAGTTGGGTGATATTGAATTAGAACCCTAGGCAGTTGGGAACCGCAAGCCGATTCGTATTGTCGAGCACGATACGAAGAAACTTCGAAGGAAAGCGGTGAATCTAGTCAAGGTTCAATGGGGCGAGGATGAGAATGACTGTACTTGGGAGACATAAGAGAGCATTAAGAAGACCTATCCAGAACTATTTGCCTGGTAAGATTTTTATTATGACTTAGTTTTCCGCATGCTAAGATAGACTTATTTGTTTGCTTTTGTATGTTTGATTGTTGTGAATGGTCGGTAAGCATGCAGGATCCTTTGCTTGTTTCTTAGTTAAGGAATTTCGGGGGCGAAATTTCTTAGGGGGGGAGAATGTAATGACCCGCATTCTACGCGTCGAAGAGTCATAGAATATTTATTTCTGTCACATACGAAGTCGTATAGCCATGTAACTTTAGGAGACGACTATTGGGGTCATTTCCCATGTTCATGATTTTTTTCAATTTTTAAATGACCGTTTTGCCCCTAGCTGATCTTGTTTCGGCCATAACTTTTGATTGGTAGGGAGTTTTGACCTAAAACCACTTCCATTGGATTCGAATGATGGTTTACAATTCCCTAGTGGTCACATTAGCCAAACGGACTAACCGTTTGGGAGATATGGATAAATTAAGGTTTAGAAGGTGAAAAACGGCTTAACCGGGCCTAATAGAGTGATTAACTGTAACGTCCCGCATTTTTATCGGTTTATATTTGAATATTTAAATCAGTTTGAATATTTAATTTGTAATATAAGTGGATTTATATATTAATTAAAATGGAGTTGAATGTATAAAAATATATATTTAATATAATCGAGCCCATAATATCGCGGCAGTTCGTAATTTAACATTCTGAACTTCAACTGAGTGTACAAGATCCGTTATTAGTCGGATTTCTGCGAATCAAGAAACATTGGAATCCGTTAAACTATATCTTTCTAATAGAAGTGAAAAATCAATATTTCGCATTATAGATTGCGAGTTATATCCAAATCAAATTTTCAAATAGTCGCTATAGAATCGTTTATCGACCGTAACGGTTTATTCGATATAACTAGATATCGGATTAGAATTTGGACAACATTCTTTTGGGACATAGTGATAATTTAATTTTTAGAATTTTACTGTAATTTTTAATTAATTAAATACATAACTTTTTATTTGGAGTATTTTGCACCCTCTATCAATATTTTGGGGTTTCACAATATGAGTCAACCTACCGATATTATTATATTTTTGGGATCATGACACCTTGCTGGACATGACGATATTTTTATTTTTGTCCGTAACGATCCAAAAATGAACGGAATTCATTACAGTCGGTACCGCATAAAACATCTAGCCTTTCTTAAACAAATATGTACAAATTCTTTTTCAAAGATCACTACTACCCTATGTTTTCAAAACGTAGAGACTTATTTGAACATCACGCATGCCACCATGCGGGTTCTGATAAATAAATATTTATATTTTGGAAAATAACATGTCTACTGTATAGAGTAAATCGCCCCACATGCCTAACTTTGAAAATGGAAACCATCAACATGCTTTCACCCATTACCTAAAGCAAGCTGTACCCTAGAAATTCCTTTCACAATTATATCGTGGACCAATTCCTAGAGGGTTATGGTTTTACTTGCGCAGGAGAATGGAAAACAAGCATACCGAACTGACGGCCTATACATGGGAAATATAAACTACCTACCTTTTCACTTCACGTCAACCTTACTTCCCAACTAAGTGTTGTGTCCTCTACTTCCTTAACTGCAAAGTAAACCCTCCCCTATATATATATATGAAACCAAATGCAACTAACAGTTTTTCAAGCCACTCACTTAAAGTAAACTGAAATGCAAATTAAACCAAAGAAAACTCCGAAAATGTCAACTTCCCTTTCCTTCAAAATATAGATGAAAGGGATTTTTTCTGAAAGTAGAAGGGCGAAGAGAGCTGAATACGTTGGTTGGTTTTGGATTATTCAGGAGAAGTAAAAATAAGTATGCACCCCTTTCATGTATAACGTATATGCATGCATGGCTGTCCCTTTCCAAGTGTGTCTCACTCCTCGCATGAGGGCATACATGGGATGATGGGAGGATAGCATGAGGCATTAGAACTAGAAGGTGGTATCCGCGAAATGAAGGCTCTTGATTTAAAATGGAGGTGCGGACATTTTTGTACAAGAGGAAATTAATAGAGGAAAGGTGGCGAGTGTGATCACTGAAGGAGAGCATTTTCACGTGACGCTTGGAAAAGGAGTTTGGGGTATGAAGATCAAAGGAGAGTGATGTAAGGGAAGTAATAAAGAAGTGGGGGAAAGAGATTACGTCGGCCATGAGAAAGGATATTCTAGAGCTTGCAGTTCAAAGTAATGAGGAGGGAAGGCACTGTAACGGTGAGAGGCAGTTGAGACAAGAAGGTTTTGAGGTTGAATGAAAGTGAAGTGATAACTAGGGTGAACTGCTGCTCGTGTACTTTTGTTCTTGCGTGGACAATTGAGAAAATGGAGGGGGATAGCTTGAGGAGCGACATGCCGGAAAGATTTGGTGAAGTTCTCGAAGGTCTTAAGGAAGGTAAGGTAAGTAGGGGACCTGCTGCTCAACGCAAGAAGCACCCAGGTGCGTAAATCACTTACAGTAGGAAGGGGGCATATTTTTTATATCGGTGAGGAAAGATAGTATTTGCGTTAATGACCATTAAAAACATGCGGATGTTGAGTATTTCCCATAACAGTCATGTGGTAATATGTGCACACACATGGAGTATGAAGGGGATCGCAAACAAGTCGATAAGAAGGAACTGGAAATGGTATTCAAGGAGAGAAAGGCTGGATGATCATAAGTTGCTGACGTTGTTCTTGAAGTTGGGGAGTATCGTGTGAAGTTATGAAGGAGGCACGTTGTTGGAGAGAGGTTTACACGCATGGCTGAGGTATGAACGTTCACCATGGAGCATGCATGCGAACCGAGAAGGTTCAGCAAAACAAGAAGAAGGATGGTATAGTATTGAGGAGTGCGAGCGTATAGATCTAAAGAGGAAGGGGAGTAATTAAGGTGGTGGCATGTCATTTGAAGTTAGAGTTGAACTGACATTAGGAGTATGGAAGTGCAAGATGCAGTTAATAAGTATTGTGAGGTGATGATGGAAACAATGGTGACGAACTGGTGTTTCATTGTGAACGAGAACAAGAAACTGCCTCCAGGCGTAGACAGCTCATGGTCGGGAAGAGTTTATGAGGAGGGAACAGATGGCAGGGACTGGGTATTAATACTGATTTGTATAAACATGGAGAAGGAGTCATCAAGATTTGCAGTATGATGTTCCTTAAACCGTGTGTGTCGAAATGCATTAGTGGAGAATAGTTTGAAGAAAACATGGTGAGGAGCTTCAAAATGAATGAAGCAGATACGGATCTGAACTGATGCAAATCGTTATCTAACGGTTAACGTGCGAAGGTGATTAAAATCACCGACTCTGTTCTATTTTATTTAGATTTTAATAGTGATAAATATTGGTTGAATGATGTGTGATGGTCATTTATATAGATTACAATTAAATTGGTTGAAATATATATATCGTTGCATATGTGCACATCATTGGTTAGGTACTGATTCCATCGATTATAATATTCCCTAGTACAGAATTAGTATTAATTGTGTTGACTAACATCTATGGATGTTGAAACCAGTTGGAGGATCCAACCGGATTCCACAATATTTATATGTACTGTTGGTTTTATGTTATTTATATAAGCACTGTTTGAACCCAAATTACATTTAAACCCCGTTTGGATATTGATTAAATCAATAGACGATATCGATTAAGAATGTGGCAGGAATTGCCATAAATCAATCATTTGGTTAAGAAATTGACTGGTCGTCAGGCAAATCAACGAAGTTAATTA
Organism: Allium sativum; assembly: GCA_030737875.1. Classification (NCBI taxonomy): domain Eukaryota; kingdom Viridiplantae; phylum Streptophyta; class Magnoliopsida; order Asparagales; family Amaryllidaceae; genus Allium; species Allium sativum. The sequence goes on from CM060926.1 coordinate 40,049,986, forward strand.
TAAAAATTATATTTTCATAATTAAAGCGAAGTTGTAAACTATAATAGAAGTTCTATTAAAAACTGGCATTTTATATGTCATTTTTATAAAATAAATATAAAAGATTATTTGATATTTAAATAAGTTATGAAGTTGTAATTATCCTAGAGTGAATAATTTGGATAATTATTTTAAAGCAAATAGTTAAGAAACATTATTAGATAAATTATATAAATCTAATGGTAAGAAGTAAATAAAATCAGTTAACGAATTTGCTGATGGAACGAAGTTGATTAAATCAACTAATTATTTGGAAAATGATTATTAGATTAAGTGGTCTTCAATTTATCTAATGAAAATAACTTAGCGGTAAACTGATCAAAAATTAAGAAGATGCCTTATTAATTACCCTTTTTAAATTAATGAGGTATTAAATAATTATTTAACCAATATAATTAGTTATTGTTTATATACAGTAAGCAACCAATCTATTTTAGACTAGTGATGAAGTAAAATATTATTTAATTATTTTTAATTAAATAATTGTTTCTTAAATGGACCTCATTTAAGATGGTATTGAATTATTAATGAGATGTTACTTGCATTATGTGAAATCGCTCAAATAAAAGTAAAATGTCAAGAGACAAAGAACATAAATGTATTTTGGCAAAAGAAGTTATAAATATAATTGTATAACGAAGACGCAGCAAAGAGTTAATATTTAAATAAACAGTTGTAAACAACTTAGTTTTCAAATTAAGGATATGGCGTCATAAAACCATATTTAAAATATAACAAGAAGTACGATTTGATGGATTATAAAGTATAAGGGGTTAGATTTACGAACTTATATCTATTCTAAGATAAGAATGTTGTTGATCAAGGTCTAAGAGGTAAATAAAATACCCAACTTGAACGACTTCACTATTAGCAAGGAATGGTATCAGTTTGTAACAGAAAGAGATGTCAAGATTAGTATAAAGTGGAATATAGCAGCGTATTGCAAGTCTTTGAACTATAACAATAAAATAACATTGTTAATTAGGCATAAGCATGACTGTTATGTCGAGATTAGTTATGAAAGAGAATATTACAGTGTATGACAAGTTTTGAACTGTAACAATAAATTAGCTTTGTTGACCAAGCTTAAGCGTGATTTTTATATATAGCACTATTCCCTAGGAAATGGAAACAATTTGGTCTGAAATCCATTTATTCTAAACTAATAAGTAGCGATGTTTGTCCAAAGAAATATAAGGATAAGTTTAGAGAGAGAAATGGGAAAATCGTTTCAGGAAACGATAACATCATTTCGATGTTTGGAATGTGATTAGAACTAAATAACATTATTAGGAATTAGAACTAAAATTCGACGATGTCGAATGTATTAAAGTAAATTGTTTTAGGAATTATAATCTGATAGGGTAGTAAATATTTAGTTTTAAACCAACAAATTATAATAGGATGTGTAATCAATATTTAGTTATAAACTTGATATTGATTTAACAAAAAATTGACTTAGAAATACAGTTTATAAAGTGGAATGGGAATATAAAATTATGAAGAGATTTCGGTAAATGAGATAAGGGTATTTATTACCCGAATAAAGAGTTATACGATAAAGGTGTACAGATTTCTATAATGGGTATAATATTCACATTTTAAAGTGAATAATGTTTTAAAAGTGAACGTTGGACAGATTAAAATGCTTATAATGAAATTGGAAATATTTTTCCAATGTAGGTAGGGTATATTATCCATGTGTATAAAATAAAGAATATGAAAAGAATGGAAATGTTTCGAACGTTAATAACGTATATTTTCTAGAACATGGAAGAATAAGAGTTTATAATAACTGGGAATGTTTTCCAAGAAGAGTGAAAAGTCTAAAACAGGGTTTGGGAAATATCTGGTAAGATATGGGAATTCGAATAATAAAACAAATGTTAAATAAAAAGTATCTGTGATTGTATGATGTTTAGTTATACATTAGAATGGATAATTGTTTTTACTTCGATAGTTAAATAACTGACTATCTAAATGTTTTGACCATCGTTGTCAATACGGAGAGACCGGTTGGATTTATTATCCAAAAACCACTCTTTATAGGCTTAAGCACTGCGAATTATATTATGCTGGAAAAAAATTGAAGACAGAGTGAAATGCAAGGGTTTGACGATATGGTATTCAAAGTGAATGGTGATCAGATGTTCTGAAGATAGACGTAGCCTCTAGCCTCACAACCAGAAAGTAACAAAAGTTGGGCTAGGCAGCATGGCTAGTTGTGTCATCCCCAAGCAGGGTGTATTATCATCGATCTAGAGAAAATTCATATTTGTTCTTCTTTTTCGATTCTGTATCTTCGGATTACGGTTAGATGGCCAACAACCGTTGCAGCAATATATTCGATACACTCAAGCTAAATGAGTGGTCGGTCATGTGTGGCCGGGTTGCAAGACGTTCTTGTTAAACCCAGGTGTATGCCCTCTAGAGTACACTGATTGGTAGGTGCTCCCATACCTTGTCTGTTGAAATCCAATCTCCAATAAGCTCTCTGCGGTTTTAGATTCTGTATTATATATGTGGAGCGTGAGATGCAAGCGTTCTGCTATTTGGTTATTTATTTGATTAGACATTATTATAATATCACTGGAGTTTGATATCAAAATATTTTAGGTTATAGTAAGGTAAAAACCGTCCATGTTTATGTGTGGGCTGGTCTTACTATTATTCTTTTGTTTCAAAAGGATTTTCAAAAGCTAAACAATATAGTTGGAATTTACTCACACCAGTCCCACGACTGACCCAAAGTTTATTTTTTTGGTTTTTCCCTAAACTATTGGGTGCCCAAATTTGTATGGGCAGTCAAGTGTTTCAAGCTTTTACAGATGCATTTGGAGGAGCTCAAAGCAGAAGGCTTCACCATTAGTTATGTAGAGATTATTTCTGCTATGATGTATATGAGTTATACTCTGATATGATATGTAAGTACAAATTCATATTTTGTATTTCAAAGTTATGTTATTATACAATTTATTCATTCCGCTGTGAGATTCGTGTTTACTCTGATTCTGTTCATTTGTGTTCTTCTTCTTCTATTCTATATTAGTTCTATCTTTTTTATCCCATCCTCTAATTTCTTTCTATTAATGATCTGAACTTTCGTGCACTATGAGTTGAATGTGTAGGATATTAGTCAGCTCTAATTGGTACGAAACTTCGGGCCTTTACAGTTGGTATTAGAGCTGAAGGTTAACTGATTACCTTGACTCTGTGCCGTAACTCAATATAGATGGACTTAGTAATGCTCTTGATTGAGTTGAGTGTATATTTATATGAGCGCGTATTTGTAAATTAATATAAAAACTGTTTTGTATTGTGTTGACTGGTCATTCGAGTGGTTTATGAATTTTGGTCGAAACAGTAATGTAAACTATGTCGATAGGTGTTTCTAAACTCTTGAACAGAGTAATTCGACACAATATGTTTTAAAAAGGGGGTAAATAAAACAATCTTACCCAAAATATATTTTGATATAAAGAAGTATATATCTTGGAATCATTATTATATATATTGGATATGTTGATCGAATATGATTTATAATTGAGTTGGTTATATAAATAACTAGTCGAAACATTATATAAGTATAACATGCAAAATCAAATGAACTAAATCTGAATTTATAACCAGAATTGAAATAAAACTCTAAATTTTTGGAAAAGAGTTGGAAATAATGTTTGGATTAAATATATGGGAATTTTAAAATCCTGGGAGATTCAAAATTGTTTTCTAGGTATTGTGAAAGATATTTTGAAGTAAAATTCAAAATGGAAGTGTTTTAAAATGAATTTTGGAAAGTAATATATTATTGAACTCACTTTGATCACTGGAAAATAAATTCTGATGATGACGGTCGCATTATCAGTGTTCATTTTCGAGTTGCTAAGTGACGGATTACTACTAAAGATTTTGTTTGAATTGTTTTGAGGAAACAAGTTGTCAGAAATTCAAATATTTTGAATAATATATGATTTCAAACTGACCTGTAATAAATCCCAAGAATTTGAATTCTGAAATAAAAATTTAACTTATGGAGTTAAAATGGTAAAAGTGGAACTTAAACTAAGATAAACAAAATTGGACTTAATTTGGAATGATCTAGAATGGAAATTGTAAAAGAGAAGTATTGAAGATTCGAGTTATTAAAATGAATTGATTCTTGGAGAATAAGAATCGAATTTTAAATTTGGGGATGAAGATAACTGATGTGAGAAATAAATCAGTAAATGGAATTGTAGTTGAAATAGAAATTTGGCTTACTAAAAGCGAAAGATTGGTTTGAGAATGGATTGATGGGAGATTAACCAAGGATGGTTGGATATATGTTAAAGTGATAGCAAATGGCGGAGATAGAGTTAAATGCAAACAAAACGGTACAAGTTTACATTATATTCAAGAATGAGATATATGAGATATTTTTTGAAAGCCGCTTGGCTATTTGTTTTCTTTTGGATTTGGAAAAGTCCTAGAGTGGCAAGTTGTTGTAGTACCGAATGAGCCGTGCATAGGAGATGCTGGCGAAATTTTTCGAAAATTTAAGCTGTTAGGAAATTTTCAGAATTTTTGAAATTATTCGTTAATAAGAAGAAAATCAATATTTTAATTGGAATTAATTGGTTCAATTGAAACTAAATTTCAGAAATTAAATAAAAGATTTTTAACTTGGTTATAATGTGGATTGTAGCATTTTCCCTACCTTAGTAATTTCGGGGACGAAATTCTTTTAAGGGGGAAGGTATGTAACGTCCCGCATTTTTATCGGTTTATATTTGAATATTTAAATCAGTTTGAATATTGAATTTGTAATATAAGTGGATTTATATATTAATTCAAACGGAGTTGAACGTATAAAAATATATATTTAACATAATCGAGCCCGTAATATCGTAGCAGTTCGTAATTTAACTTCTGAACTTCAACTGAGTGTACATGATCCATTATTGGTCGGATTTCTGCAAAACAAAAAACATTGGAATCCGTTAAACTATATCTTTCTAACAGAAGTGAAAAATCAAGATTTCACATTATAGATTGCAAGTTATATCCAAATCAAATTTTCAAATAGTCGTTATAGAATCGTTAATCGACCATAACGATTTATTTGATATAATTAGATATCAGATTCGAATTTGGACAATGTTCTTTGGAGACATAGTGATAATTTAATTTTTATAATTTTACTGTAATTTTTAATTAATTAAATATGCAACTTTTTATTTGGAGTATTTTGCACCCTATATCAATATTTTGGGGTTTCACAGTATGAGTCAACCAACCGATATTATTATATTTTTTGGATCGTGACACCTTGCCGGACATGACTATATTTTTATTTTTGTCTGTAACGATCCGAAAATGAATGGAATTCATTATAGTCGGTATTGCAAAAAACATCTAGCCTTTCTTAAACAAATATGTACAAATTCTTTTTCAAAGATCACTACTACCCTATGTTTTCAAAATGTGGAGACTTGTTTGAACATCACGCATGCCACCATGTAGGTTCTAATAAATAAATATTTATATTTTGGAAAATAACATGTCTACTGTGTAGAGTAAATCGCCCCACATGCCTAACTTTGAAAATGGAAACCATCAACGTGCTTTCACCCATTACCTAAAGCAAGCTGTACCCTAGAAATTCCTTTCGCATTTATATCGTGGACAAATTCCTAGAGGGGTATGGTTTTACTTGCGTAGGAGAATGGAAAACAAGCATACCGAACTGACGGCCTATACATGGGAAATATAAACTACCTGCCTTTTCACTTCACATCAACCTTACTTCCCAATTAAGTGTTGTGTCCTCCACTTCCTTAACCGCAAAGTAAACCCTCCCAATTGACGGGTTTGACGATGTGGCATTCAAAGTGAATGGTGATCAGATGTTCTGAAGATAGACGTAGCCTCTAGCCTCACAACCAGGAAGTAACAAAAGTTGGGCTAGGCAGCATGGCTAGTTGGGTCATCCCCAAGCAGGGTGTATTGTCACTGATCAAGAGAAAATTCATACTTGTTCTTCTTTTTCGATTCCGTATCTTTGGATTACGGTTGGATGGCCAACAATCGTTGGTGGCAATATATTCGATACACTCAAGCTAAATGAGTGGTCGGTCATGTGTGGCCGAGTTGCAAGACGTTCTTGTTGAACCCAGGTGTATGCCCTCAAGAGTGCACTGATTGGTAGGTGCTCCCATACCTTGTAACACCCCACCTCCGCTAGGGTCACTCTTTCTGGGGCACTAGCTTCTAGGGGGCATTAGAACTGGGTAAGCATGCATAATGATATATCAAGGCAGAACAAGAACATAAATATATATGTAAAACAGAGTAAGTGAGAATAAAACAGCGGAATATCTCAAACCATCTCAAAACAAGTCTAGTACATCATAAAGTCAACTGCCAAAATAAACATGTCTAGTACATCATAAACAGAAATACTGAAATACATAGTGCTATCCCCAAAATAAAGATGATAAAGCATAGCGAGCTCAATGTCCAGACATACATGAGCTATCCAGCAAACAAGCAAGCGATCCAAGCTAAGCACCACTATTCCCTCCCTGAGAACCTGGGGGGGAAACGGAAGAAAAGAAGCGAAAGAAAACAGGTCAGTCAAAAAGACTGGTAAGCCCTACTACGATCAGTCTATAAACTAATAAAGTTAACATCATGATGGAAACTGAGATGAACATACTGGCAATAGATAAAGGTGTCATCACATAAAGAGGATTAAGCTTTGCACCACAGTGTACTAGCAAACTAACATAACAGGTATTGATCCCTCAGCCCAAACTTTGGCCCAATAACATGAGGTGACCCTAATACAAGGTCCAGCCCAACGGTCTAGTCGATCGGCTCCCTATAAACCTAACACGTCAAGTGTTGGTGTCCATACGGCCCACATATGGTTGTAGTCAGACTGTGCTGGGTCCACCTTCGGGTGTATCAAGCCCTCGGGTGTCAACCCCAGACACCTAAGCAATAATGCACAGTCTAAACCTACTAGTACCCGTGCCTCGAGTTTGTCCAACACCGGACTACGTGCACGTCCGTAGCCCGCCTGGACCCGCACCGCTGTACCACTCAGCCGTCGCTTTGGTCGCTTACATCAGTCCAGTAATCGTGCCCCGCCCTAGCCTAGCCTCTAGGGTTGTGAATGATACCAAACTGGGATTACTGCTGGAACAGACCACGTTGCTAGGGTTTTCTAAGAGGGTTAAGTGTTGTTTAACCCCTCACTAATCATGGATTAAATTAGTTAAGTGTAACCAACAGTTCACCACTTAACCCCATTTAATCCCTCGTATCCCCAAAATTGGTTAAGTATTAGTGGGCCATGACTTAACCCTAATCATGAGGCATTAATTAATTTAATTGTGCCTTAACCTCTCACATTAGACTTTGTTGCGGTTACCTAGTTAAGCCGGTGGGTTCCGGGTAGATTTACACCACAACTTGGTCTAACCTCGGGTCTTGGCACCACATGACCAACTTCTCACATTGGATCCTATTGTTTGTAGCCACTAGTTAAGCCGGTGGGTTCCGGGTAGATTTACGCTACAAACTCAACCCAACCTCGAGTTGGCCACACTTATGTTTTCTAAGTGTCATGTCCAATTTATTTCAAAACATAATTACAAGTCAACAAATACTTGGGTAGACCTAACTTAATAGGTAAATTCCCAAGGGGTAGACCTAACTTAATAGGTAAATTCCCAATCTTATATTTTCATGTATTTTAAGTTTACCCAAACCCCCCCAACGTCATTCTATCGCTTACATATTCGTAATAACGCATAAAGGATAGGAAGAGGGAACTTGGCATAACATACATGATGAACTTGCATATTACAACAAACATGCATAACATGTTAGACTTGCATAACTTAGCATAGTGAACTTGCATATTACCATAAACATGCATAACATGTTAAACTTTTCTAACATGGCATAGGGAACTTGCATAAACATGCATAACTTGTCAAACATGCATAACATGGCATAGTGGACTCGCATAAGCATGCATAACTTATTAAACTTGCAAATCATGGCATAGTGAACTTGCATAAACATGCATAACTCAATAAACTTGCAAATCATGGCTTAGTGAACTTGCATAAACATGCATAACTCAATAAACTTGCAAATCATAGCATAGTGAACTTGCATAAACATGCATAACTAAATAAACTTGCAAATCATGGCATAGTGAACTTGCATAAGCATGCATAACTTATTAAACATGCATAAATCCCAACTTTCATCACATATTAACTTTAGAGTTTCTAAAATGAAGGTAAGAGGGCTTACAATGCTTGTGCGGACTCAAATGAGTATAGCAAATGTAAGAAACCCCTTATGCAACAAAATAAAACCCCAAAATGCAAGCAAACTTGATCAAGACTCCTCCTTTATGATTCCAATAGAGAAACAAGACTTTAATGCAAGCTAAAGAGGATCATACAAGCCTAAATACACTTGTATGCATGGAAATCTCTTAGAAATTTGTTTAGGAATTGTATGAAGAGAGTGGAGGCCTTGAGAGGTTTGATTTTGACATAGTTTAGTTGCTAGAATGAATAATGAGTGATTTAGGGTAGGTTAGGGTCTTATTTATAGATTAGGCTAGTGATTTAGACCATAGGATTAAACCCTAGTTGAATTAGGTCCATCAGATTTCGGAATTCTCCAGAACCAAGCCACACAACCAAGCCCAGATCAGAAATGGTGCACCAGGCAAAACTGCCCGGCCACCCCGTGTCGACAGGGCTGTCGACAGGGCAGTCGACACCCTTAGACCCCTGTCGACATGCCTGTCGACTTGGGGGTCTTGGCGGGAGTTTTCCCGCCTGACGCCAGTTGTGCCCTAACCCTTGTTTTTAACTTAAAATTTAAATCTGTTTTTACTTAGGAATTTTCTGAAAACTTCGTCGGGCCTTAATCGGGTCATACGGACTCCGATTTTCAAAAACTCGGACTTTATTTCGCGTATTTTTCCGAGACGAACGCAATGGCATAGCCCGTTTCCCTTGATTCAGATTTTAGAATTAAATTCTGCCTCGATTTATGTTTAACAGGTTATTAAAAATACAGGTTGTTACATTCTCCCCTCCTTAAAGGATTTCGTCCCCGAAATCTTCAAGTTAGGAAGAACATATCCTACCATCCAACATCCATCTACTCAAAACATCATCCACGAGCAACCATTGTCCTTAAAAGATTCTAAATGCTGTATGAACATATGCAAAAGTGTGTGTATATGTACTTATCTAATGCAAAGATCAATGCAAAATATGTTAGTGAAATGTATCCATATGTATGCAAATCCCTAACATAATGTATAATATCTACATGCGTGCTCAATCATACATCCATATGCAACATCCATGTGATAGCATACAAATTTCATCCAAGAATAAGCATAAACACTCATGCACATGCAATATGAGGAGTGTGTGAGCCGATCTAGTGCCTAATGTGTATCATGCATCCACGAGTAACCACTTGCAAACACTTGCAACCACTTGCAACCATCAAACATAACATGTCTCAAACACATGTTTCATCCAAAGGATTCTACCTAAGGTTCTCATGATAAGATAGACACGATGAACTAGATAAACTAGATAGACATGGAAAGATAAAGAGATTGAGAGTGTACCCTCAAAAAGGAATGGATAAAGCCTACGCATCTTCTCTTCAGTTTCCCAAGTTGCGTCTTCTTCGGCTTCACCCCATTGAACCTTCACCAACTTGACCTCACGATTCCTTAGCTTCTTGATCTCTGTCCCCAAGATACGAATCGGAGCTCTCCTCAAGGTAGCTTCTTTCTCTACTTCCACATCTTCTAGAACACTTGGCTCAACCACCTCTGCTGACTTATGCAAACACTTCCGGAGATGCGAAACATGAAAAACATTATGCACTCCGGCTAGCTTCTCGGGCAATTCCACTCTATAGGCCATCTGCCCGATCCTCTCTACAACTGGAAACGGTCCAACAAACCTTGGTGCTAACTTTCCTACTGCTCCAAACCGAACCACATTCCGCAAAGGAGAAACCTTCACGAAAACCATATCCCCAACATCAAACTCCAAATCAGTCCTTCGCCTATCAGCATAAGATTTCTGTCTGTCTTGGGCCGCCTTCATCCGTCTTCTAATCAACTCGACCTTCTCGGATGTATCTCTAATCATGTCAGGTCCAAGTATAAGCTTATCTGTAGTCTCCCACCAACATGTAGGTGACTTGCACGGTCTCCCATATAAAGCCTCAAATGGTGCCATCCCAATGCTCGCCTGATAACTGTTATTATAAGCAAATTCCACAAGAGGAAGATGGTTTTCCCAAGTACCACCAAAATCCAGAATGCAAAGCCTCAACAAGTCCTCAAGTACCCTATTCACGCTTTCTGTCTGACCGTCCGTTTGTGGGTGATAAGCCGTACTCAGGTTCAACCTCATGCCCATAGCTTCCTGCAAACTGTTCCAGAACTGACTAGTAAAGATGGGGTCTCGGTCACTGACTATGCTAGAAGGGACTCCATGTAGTCGTACTATCTCACGAAGATATACTGATGCTAGTCCAGATGCGGTCCTTTTGCTCTTATCCGGAATGAAATGAGCACTCTTCGTAAGCCTATCCACAATGAGCCATATGCTTGTATTCCCTTTTCTTGACCTTGGCAATCCGTCAACAAAGTCCATAGAAATACTCTCCCACTACCATAGCGGGACGTCTAGAGGATGCAATAGCCCACCGGGCTTCTTCGACTCGGCTTTTACTCTCTGACAAACAACACATCTAGAGACAAACTCCGCCACATCCTTCTTCATCCCAGGCCAAAAGAAAATACGCTTCATATCTTTGTACATCTTATCTCCGCCTGGATGTATAGTCAACTTAGAGCGATGCGCTTCCTCCAGAACTTTTCTTACTAAATCTTCCACCATGGGAACACATAACCTTCCATCTCTCCTCAGCCAACCCTTGTCATCAATAGAATATCGAGCGAGATGACTAGACGTCTCTCCTTGAATCAGTTTGTCCATAACCTCAACTATTTGAGGGTCTTCTCTCTGCGAAGCCCCAACTTGATCAAGAAGGGTAGGCCTGAGCTCAAGAGATGCTAAAGAACCGGTCATCGACTCAACTGCCAAAGAGAAATCAAAGGTTGCCAAGAACTCTAAATTCTTCATCTCAACAAATAGAGGACTTAGTGTCAACCTTTTTCTACTCAACGCATCTGCTACAACATTCCCCTTGCCAGGGGTATAGGTTATATCAAAATCGTAGGACGCTAAGAATTCCATCCACCTTTGCTGCCTCAAGTTCAGATCCTTCTGTGAAAAGAGATACTTCAAAGACTTATGATCAGTATACAGCTCAAATCTCTCTCCCAGAAGATAATGACGCCAAGCCTTGAGTGCATATACTATCGTTGCCAGCTCTAGATCATGAGTGGGATATTTCTTCTCATGCACCTTAAGTTGCCTACCACCAAAACATATAACTCTGCCTTCTTGCATCAGAACGGCGCCCAATCCCGTGCCACAAGCATCAGTGTACACGGTAAACATCTTACCACCGTCGGGTAAAGCTAGAACTGGTGCTGAGGTAAGGGCTCTCTTGAGTCTCTGAAAAGCAAGCTCACAGTCCATATCCCAAGCAAAAACTAAGTTCTTCTTCGTCAACTTAGTAAGAGGAGCGGATATCTTCGCGAAGTCCTTGATGAACTTCCGGTAAAAACCTGTAAGACCTAGAAAACTTCTCACTTCGGTTGCATTCCTTGGAGTCTTCCAATCCTGCACAGCAACTACTTTAGTGGGATCCACCGCCAAGCCTTGCTTAGATACTATATGCCCAAGGAACCGAACTTCCCTTCTCCAAAAGTGACACTTGGAGAACTTGGCCTTTAACTGATGCGCTCTAAGCGTATCCATCACCTCTACAAGATGCCTCACGTGCTCTTCTTCATCCTTAGAGAAGATCAGAATATCATCCACAAAGACCACGACAAACTTGTTCAAGAACTCTCGAAACACCCTACTCATCAAGTCCACGAAATACGCGGGTGCATTCGTCAAACCGAACGGCATAACAAGCCATTCAAAGAATCCATCTGGAGTTCTGAATGCAGTCTTGTCTATACTATCTTCAGCCACTCTGAGCTGATGAAATCCAGTAGCAAGATCAAGCTGAGAGAAAACAGAAGCACCAACAAGCTGGTCAAAAAGATCATCAATCCTCGGTAATGGGTGTCTGTTCTTCTTAGTCAGCTTATTCAACTCTCTATAGTCCACACAAAGTCGAAGAGAACCATCTGCCTTAGTAGCAAACACCACAGGCGCTCCCCATTCGGATATACTTCGTCTGATGAAGTTCTTCTCAAGCAACTCCTTTACTTGCTTGCTGAGCTCCCGTCTCTCACGCGGAGCCATGTGCCGAACGGGCAAAGAAACAGGTTTAGCATTATCCACCAGATAAATGCGAAAATCAATCTCTCGTTTAGGGGGCAACCCCTTAACTTCTTCAAAAACATCTGGATAATCTCGGACCACCCTTACAGACTGAAGGGTTTCCTCTGACGAGTCGAGAGATTCAAGATAGCACAACATGACGGGATCCTTCGGATTGCATGAAATCTCTAAGGTGTTGCCAAGGCGAGTCACAAGCCTCACAACCCTATGCTCACAATCAAGAATGGTCCATGTCTAGACAGCCAATCCATGCCCAAAATCAATCCGTATCCCCTGAAACCAAGAACATACGCACTACACAAGAACTCTACACTGAGTATAGAGATCCTCAGATCCTCACATATCATAGATAGATGAGCAGAACCCCCAATGGGATTCGAAACACAAATAGGATCATCCACTAAGCTAGTACTAAGGTGCAAACTATCAACAAGATCAGATGAAATAAAGCTATGTGATGTACCAGAATCAAACAAGGTACGAACTGGAAGATCAGAAACATAAACAAGGTTCTCAACAGAAACACTACCTCGATCGGGAACTGGAGCGGTATTGAGAGCATGAACTTGCCCTCCTGAAGGTCCAGCACGCTGAGTCTGACCCTGCCCTATCTTCTTCGGGCATTCCTTGCTGAAGTGTCCAGTCTCACCACAGGAAAAACATCCACCACTAAGCTTCCTTTTCTTCTTCCTACAATCCTTAGCAAAGTGTCCAGGCGCACCACAGTAATTGCACTTTCCCTTGCCTTTGTTGTTGTTCCCCTTCTTGTTCTTGCTCTGATTCCCCTGACTGCTTTGACCACCTTGATTACCTTTACCCTGAGAATCAGTCTTCTTTGCTTGAGTATCACTCGACTTGACCTCTTTCTTTCCATCTCCCTGAAGTAGAGCCATATCGACCAAACTCTCAAAAGTAGCCCCATGCGGAATATGTGACATCGCCAAACCCTGCAGCGGCTCATTCAACCCTCTAGCAAATCGAAGAGCCTTCTTCTCAGGAGTGTTCACCATATCCAAACCAAAACGGGCCAGCTGATTAAACTTGTTCACATACTCCTTGACAGACATATCACCTTGCTTTAATGCAATGAACTTCTCCATCTGTAAATTCGCCTCAGCGGAAGATAGAAACTTGGCCACAAATCTAGCCCTCAAATCGGCCCAAGTCTCGACGGGCCTCGTCCCATTGGTGACCTCCCACCAATAGGCTGCTTCGTCCTTCAAAAGCCACACTGTCAATAAGATCTTCCTCTCGTCATCAATCCTAAAGATAACAAACAAGTCCTCAGTGTCTTTCAGCCAATTCCTAGCTTCAACAAAAGATTCCGTGCCTAGGAAATTCTTGCCTCCCATCGCCTTGAAGTCTTTACAAACCTTCGTGAACTCAACCTGAGGATGCTGAGGGGGAGGAGGAGGAAGAGGAGCCTCAGCCACTGGAGGAGGAGGAACAGGAACCACCGGAGGAGGGACATTAGGTGGAGGATTCTCAACTATAGGAGGAGTGGGAGTAGGGTTTGCGGGGCCAGCTGCCGCCCTCGCTTCTAGAAGTCTCCTATACCAGAGTGGTACGTTTACTCCATCCGGGATGGCAGGATTCTCAGCCATACTGAAACGAAAGATAAGATAAGATTAGGTCAAGGGAACGAAGGATAACGCTAATGGCTTTTTGGGGAATAGCCTTTTAAAATACTAGACTTTTCTTTGGAAAATACTTTATACTTGTTTTGAAAATAGTTTTTCAAAAGTCTTTTAAAAACTTTTTGTTCTTTCTTGTAAACCATATGCTCTGATACCAAATTTGTAACACCCCACCTCCGCTAGGGTCACTCTTTCGGGGGCACTAGCTTCTGGGGGGCATTAGAACTGGGTAAGCATGCATAATGATATATCAAGGCAGAACAAGAACATAAATATATATGTAAAACAGAGTAAGTGAGAATAAAACAGCGGAATATCTCAAACCATCTCAAAACAAGTCTAGTACATCTTAAAGTCAACTGCCAAAATAAACATGTCTAGTACATCATAAACAGAAATACTGAAATACATAGTGCTATCCCCAAAATAAAGATGATAAACCATAGCGAGCTCAATGTCCAGACATACATGAGCTATCCAGCAAACAAGCAAGCGATCCAAGCTAAGCACCACTATTCCCTCCCTGAGAACCTGGGGGGGAAACGGAAGAAAAGAAGCGAAAGAAAACAGGTCAGTCAAAAAGACTGGTAAGCCCTACTACGATCAGTCTATAAACTAATAAAGTTAACATCATGATGGAAACTGAGATGAACATACTGGCAATAGATAAAGGTGTCATCACATAAAGAGGATTAAGCTTTGCACCACAGTGTACTAGCAAACTAACATAACAGGTATTGATCCCTCAGCCCAAACTTTGGCCCAATAACATGAGGTGACCCTAATACAAGGTCCAGCCCAACGGTCTAGTCGATCGGCTCCCTATAAACCTAACACGTCAAGTGTTGGTGTCCATACGGCCCACATATGGTTGTAGTCAGACTGTGCTGGGTCCACCTTCGGGTGTATCAAGCCCTCGGGTGTCAACCCCAGACACCTAAGCAATAATGCACAGTCTAAACCTACTGGTACCCGTGCCTCGAGTTTGTCCAACACCGGACTACGCGCACGTCCGTAGCCCACCTGGACCCGCACCGCTGTACCACTCAGTCGTCGCTTTGGTCGCTTACATCAGTCCAGTAATCGTGCCCCGCCCTAGCCTAGCCTCTAGGGTTGTGAATGATACCAAACTGGGATTACTGCTGGAACAGACCACGTTGCTAGGGTTTTCTAAGAGGGTTAAGTGTGGTTTAACCCCTCACTAATCATGGATTAAATTAGTTAAGTGTAACCAACAGTTCACCACTTAACCCCATTTAATCCCTCGTATCCCCAAAATTGGTTAAGTATTAGTGGGCCATGACTTAACCCTAATCATGAGGCATTAATTAATTTAATTGTGCCTTAACCTCTCACATTAGACTTTGTTGCGGTTACCTAGTTAAGCCGGTGGGTTCCGGGTAGATTTACACCACAACTTGGTCTAACCTCGGGTCTTGGCACCACATGACCAACTTCTCACATTGGATCCTATTGTTTGTAGCCACTAGTTAAGCCGGTGGGTTCCGGGTAGATTTACGCTACAAACTCAACCCAACCTCGAGTTGGCCACACTTATGTTTTCTAAGTGTCATGTCCACTTTATTTCAAAACATAATTACAAGTCAACAAATACTTGTGTAGACCTAACTTAATAGGTAAATTCCCAAGGGGTAGACCTAACTTAATAGGTAAATTCCCAATCTTATATTTTCATGTATTTTAAGTTTACCCAAACCCCCCCAACGTCATTCTATCGCTTACATATTCGTAATAACGCATAAAGGATAGGAAGAGGGAACTTGGCATAACATACATGATGAACTTGCATATTACAACAAACATGCATAACATGTTAGACTTGCATAACTTAGCATAGTGAACTTGCATATTACCATAAACATGCATAACATGTTAAACTTTTCTAACATGGCATAGGGAACTTGCATAAACATGCATAACTTGTCAAACGTGCATAACATGGCATAGTGGACTCGCATAAGCATGCATAACTTATTAAACTTGCAAATCATGGCATAGTGAACTTGCATAAACATGCATAACTCAATAAACTTGCAAATCATGGCTTAGTGAACTTGCATAAACATGCATAACTCAATAAACTTGCAAATCATAGCATAGTGAACTTGCATAAACATGCATAACTAAATAAACTTGCAAATCATGGCATAGTGAACTTGCATAAGCATGCATAACTTATTAAACATGCATAAATCCCAACTTTCATCACATATTAACTTTAGAGTTTCTAAAATGAAGGTAAGAGGGCTTACAATGCTTGTGCGGACTCAAATGAGTATAGAAAATGTAAGAAACCCCTTATGCAACAAAATAAAACCCAAAATGCAAGCAAACTTGATCAAGACTCCTCCTTTATGATTCCAATAGAGAAACAAGACTTTAATGCAAGCTAAAGAGGATCATACAAGCCTAAATACACTTGTATGCATGGAAATCTCTTAGAAATTTGTTTAGGAATTGTATGAAGAGAGTGGAGGCCATGAGAGGTTTGATTTTGACATAGTTTAGTTGCTAGAATGAATAATGAGTGATTTAGGGTAGGTTAGGGTCTTATTTATAGATTAGGCTAGTGATTTAGACCATAGGATTAAACCCTAGTTGAATTAGGTCCATCAGATTTCGGAATTCTCCAGAACCAAGCCACACAACCAAGCCCAGATCAGAAATGGTGCACCAGGCAAAACTGCCCGGCCACCCCGTGTCGACAGGGCTGTCGACAGGGCAGTCGACACCCTTAGACCCCTGTCGACATGCCTGTCGACTTGGGGGTCTTGGCGGGAGTTTTCCCGCCTGACGCCAGTTGTGCCCTAACCCTTGTTTTTAACTTAAAATTTAAATCTGTTTTTACTTAGGAATTTTCTGAAAACTTCGTCGGGCCTTAATCGGGTCATACGGACTCCGATTTTCGAAAACTCGGACTCTATTTCGCGTATTTTTCCGAGACGAACGCAATGGCATAGCCCGTTTCCCTTGATTCAGATTTTAGAATTAAATTCTGCCTCGATTTTTGTTTAATAGGTTATTAAAAATACAGGTTGTTACATACCTTGTCTGTTGAAATCCAATCTCCAATAAGCTCTCTGCGGATTTAGATTTTATATCATATATGTGAAGCGTGAGATGCAAGCGTTCTTCTATTTGGTTATTTATTTGATTAGACATTATTATAATATCACTGGAGTTTGATATCAAAATATTTTGTGTTATAATAAGGTAAAAACCATCTGTGCTTATGTGTGGGCTAGTCTTACTATTATTCTTTTGTTTCAAAAGGATTTTCAAAAGTTAAACCGTATGGTTGGAATTTACTCACACCAGTCCCATGACTGACCCAGAGTTTAATTTTTTTTGTTTATCCTTAAACTCTTGGGTGCCCAAATTTGTACGGGCAGTCAAGTGTTTCAGGCTTTTACAGATACACTTGGAGGAGCTCAAACCAGAAGGCTTCACCATTAGTTATGTAGAGATTATTTTCGCTGTGATGTATATGAGTTATACTCTGATATGATATGTAAGTACAAATTCAGATTTTGTATTTCAAAGTTATGTTATAATACAATTTATTCATTCCGCTGTGAGATTCGTGTTTACTCTGATTCTGTTCAGTTGTATTTTTCTTCTTCTATTCCATATTAGTTCTGTCTTTTATATCCCATCCTCTAGTTTCTTTCTATTAATGATCTGAACTTTCGTGCACTATGAGTTGAATGTGTAGGATATTAGTCAGCTCGTATTGGTATGGAACTTCGGGCCTTTACATTAACAGCTATGCCCATTGGAGTATTTCGGGATTAGAGATTTATAAGGGTTGCTTAGGATTAGGGAAACCTTTTCATTGTCATTTTTCAGCCGCCGCTAACACCCTTTTAACCCTATCATTGGCCTCCACCTTCTAAAATACCTTCAAATAACTTTCTAATCAAGGATTAGCAACATCAAACCAAGGAGAAATAGAACTATTTCAGAGACAGAGCTGCTGTTAGATACTATAAATCGCCCCAAATCAGTGGAGTTTCAGTTTTGAATGTTTTATTTGTAGCTAAGGTGAGTGATTTGCATAGTTCCTCACTAATTACAGTTAATTTGGGTGATTAGTGTTAATTAACGAAATTATACATGTCAAAAATCAGGAAAAATGTTTAGAAATTCTTAAATACTATTTTAAGCATCTGTTAGAAGTTTGAGTTAATTTGGTTAAGTTTTGTTAATCCCATCATTAGTTATTGTTAAACATGATTTAGGGGAAAACATGGGTTTAGGGTATGTTTGATTTGTTTTAACATATCAAATTGTGGTTTTGGTGTTTGTGGTCAGTTCTACATGTTGTTATGACTATATGGTATGCTTTGTGATTGTTTAGAACAGTTAGAATGGTCGAAAATGCCATCGTGTGGCGTAAAAACAGTCGTTGGAAAAGTTGCAGGGAATGACCAGGAACCGGACCAGATCGGATCGCCCCTACCCGACCCGACCCGATCGTGGAGAGCCATCTCGACCCGAGCCCCCCATTCGTGAGATAGCCTCATGAGCCAAGAATGTCACCACGAGCTGACCTCCACGAGCTGCGAGCAGAGCCACGACCTGGAGTCACGATCTGAAGCGATGAAGGGGGCCCGGCTCGAACCCAATGGGTGCCCACGACTCGATCCGGTGGAAGGAGAACGAACCGAACCGCAGTCTGGAGCTTCCCATGAGCCGACCTGAGGAGCATAAGCTGGAGGAGAGTCATGAACCGAACCGGCTTGGAGAGGTACCCACGACCCGAACGGGATCAATGACCATGGATAGAACAAGGAGAAGAGGACCGATTCGAATGGAAGCTTATTTCCGAACCGATCCGGAGAAGACTAAAACCTGAGATGCAAAGGTAGTCCAAATGGGAAGTTTGTACTCAGGATCAAGATGGGAGCCAATGAGTTAACTTCATGTGTTGGACTTTGCTGCGGGACATGTGCTAAGGAGTTGTCGACGTCCATAGCATTGATTCACCACCGAGAGACAATTGTTAGGCTACGGATCAGTGCAGTGGGGTAGTATTACTCCATGGGGGCAAAGTGATCGTAGCATGGCTATGATCCAGTGCAATGGAGTCGTTATGACTTAATGGGGGCAGATTGGACATAGCAAGGACTAGTGGTTATGGATTAGTGCAGTGGAGTTGCCATGACTCCATAGGGCAGAGTGATCATAGCAAGGATATGGGTGATCAAAGCGGTGGATATTGTATGCTTTACGCACTGAGTGAGAGATGTGAGGATGGTTTCTATGCTTGATTGTTGCCATCATTACGACATGCAAGCCCCCACCCCCCCGTATCTTTACACCGTATGTTAGTGTCACCTTAGAGTATTGTACATCTTGTCGTGCTAACTCTTTGATTGCAGGTTCAGGTATGGTTTGGTATAACTGTTATTGTTCTGTTTTGTTGCTTATCGCTCATACCAGACTTTTGTATGACCCATAGTTTTATGTCTCTTCTTATTACTCTAGGTGCTCTTAAACGGGTAGACTAGAGACAAGTTAGGTGGTATGCACGAGTAGATGTACTGGAGACGAGCATGAGGCTTCCACACATGATATATATAGATATTCTCCCTGTGTCACTGATGGTCACTACTTTGGGCATTAGTAGTGCACTTTCCTTATTTTGCTTTAGAGACAATTTTTAAAAGTTGTAATAACGATGATGTGAAACATAAGCTGTATTTTGATCCTCCGCTGCTATGAGGGTTTAGTTTTCAGTTTATGCATTGTCTCGCCTGTTTTATGTCAAGTATGTTTTATTATATTTTATTCTTTGCGCTGTGATACATTCTACAGGTTCGTTGCTAGTTCAAATTCCCTTCTTTCCTTCCTTTGGCGACCGTCCCGTGCTGGTTGGACATTGGCACAATGCACTTTCATTTGAAATGTCGGCTGGTGCAAGGTGGGCCGTCACAAATGCCCGGCACTAGGTCGCTCCTAGGGAAGGGTTAAAGTGGTAGTTGTCCAGATGTACTTGTTGTTTATCCGGATAAGCGAGCACTTATCTTCCGCATTGGACATACGTGACGAGGAATAAGATGTCTCCGGTTTCGTTCAGACCCAGAACGGACTTCTAAATGGATGTGTATCTGACGCTGAATTTCATTCTATGTGAATTAGTTTCTATTAAATATATATCTATTTGGTGGTGGAGAATTTATTCTCTCGCTTGACACCCTTCTCTGAGACATAGGAGCTCAGAGGTTATATATTGGTAGTTATCGATCGCATGGCGTGGACTGTCAATGTGGCATACTAAGATGCAAATGATCAAGGCTTTTGTTGAAAAGCAGAGCCTTGTGGTTGATGATCAAAGCAAAGCTTATTTCAGCATAGATTTGTGTATAGCGTTACTTCGCGAGCCTCACACCCCGGTATGAACCAGAAACGGGAAAAGGATCCAGGGAGAACACGCGTTTCTTTCTAGCTACGAGTGGTGTCAACATTTGCAAGCCCTGGCATTTTTACTTATGTGGATAATGGAAAGTGAGGTACCTCGAATTTGAGACCCTAGTGGCTCTATTTTATGCCCCATAAGGTAGGGAGACGTATTGTTCAAGAATTATATACAATCCACTAACATTGGTTATGGACCGACCCTGTGGCTCCTAAGGGCTCACCTGAGTCTGAGTCCTGAGACATAGTAGGCTAGATCGTCTCGAATTCGGTAAGGACTATCTCTTGCCTTGGTTCATGATGGATATCCAACTTCAAATACGATCCCATGCAATTTTGATTGTAAACCTATATATGGCAACATAGTAGGATGCGGTACTACGTCATCTATGATTGATACATTATGACTGAAATTCTTTTTGAAAACATATATACACTAATAATAATATCAAATTCGTTTTATCGTATCAAGCATTTTTGACCATTATAAGGTAAAACTCTATCCTCCGAGTTGCGTTGCATTGTGTGATGGGACTTAAGTCTTATAATGGTTTCATTTTTTCCAAAAAGCATTGCGTTGTTTAACGATTTACTTTTTATACGCACTGGCAATCCAATGGAGTAAAACTGTTCCGCGTTAGCATCGTGGTCCTATGATTAACCTTATAATTAAATAGGTTAAGTAAGATTTCTCATACCAGTCCCATGACTGACTCGTAGTTTGTTTTACTTTGCAAACTCGGGTGCCCACTTTTCCACATGAGCAGCCTTGTATTCAGGTTTAGCAAACACATTCTAGATAGCTATGGAGCTGAAGATGGATCCTATCATTTCTATTTTGTAGTTTAGACAATATTTAGTATATTATGTTGATTCCACTGCAGACATTTTATATTAAAGCTGAAACTATATTTTGTACTAAGTATGATCCTGTTATGTTGTGTAACTCTAATGATATATTATTTCCAGTGTAACTTTGATGTACATTATCTGCTGAAACTCTATATTTTTGTTCTGCTATGATTGTTTATGTGTTATATTCCAATGATCATCCTTGCTTTCATACTACGGAAGTTTAGGGTTATCACAGAGGTCATAAATACCTTTTTAGAACATTTGGCCACCATTCCCTTTGAATGCCACTTCGTCAGATCCTTGAGAAATTTACTAATTGACGTCTACAAAAATACTCTTATTATTAGGCTAGAGAGAAGCCTTTTCTTTGTCATCAACCATGGTACGTTTGAACAAATCAATATATGTAATTCCTTTGGAAATACTTCATCATTCATTTGTCCATACAATTCATCCAGGAACAAGATGAACTGAAGACACCCTCCTACCACATCCTTGGTATCATCCTATAGACAAGTCAAGGAGTCCTTGCAATCCGTTGTTTCAACCATGACAGGATCACTATTAGAATATCTCCGGGTGCGAGTCCAAAGAATTCGGCAGGTAGTTCTTTCTCTTAT
Organism: Allium sativum; assembly: GCA_030737875.1. Classification (NCBI taxonomy): domain Eukaryota; kingdom Viridiplantae; phylum Streptophyta; class Magnoliopsida; order Asparagales; family Amaryllidaceae; genus Allium; species Allium sativum. The sequence continues at coordinate 40,072,060 of CM060926.1, forward strand.
GAAGATCCATGGTCTTTGCTGCTCCATCTTTAATTAGCATCTTCCACATATTCGTTAGTACGAATGGTTTTCAAATATAAATTCGATCCCGGTATTTCTGTACCAACAATCGTATAGGTCATATTTGATTGTCAGTTATTTAACTATCAAATAAACAATCATGAAAATTAAATGAGATCACTGATTCAGCACTCGACATTACTTGACCTCTTTAATTAAAATAATTAACGATGGTTAATTTAAACTCTTAAACCTTACAATATTACAAATATAGCTTTCCACTACTTATTTAACATAAGATTTATTTCCAAACCTTTTTACTTTAATACTTAGGAAAATATTCTATAATTATATCCAATTTTTCTATCTTATTATCGTTTTCAAAACATCTGTTACATCCCTTCTCATTGTCTATAATTGAGAAATTCAATTTGTCTTATTATTCGTAAATTAATGTTATGAAATCTTCTTTGTTTCATTATTCGAAAATAATAACAAACCTATATTCTTTTAGAATAAACTCATTCCAAAACTTCACGTTCCATTTCCTTTTTCCTCGGAAATACCGTTATAATTTTACATAATTTCCTTTTATATCCTTTACTTCAAAAATATATCATTATATATATATATAACTTTGGAAATCTCATTATATTTTATATACGTTCTTAGATTTTTCAATTAACGTTGTGTCTTTATTTCTCATATGGAAATAATAAATTACTCTTAACTCCTTTTCCACTACAAATAAAATCATTCTCATATAATCATGAAGTCATTCAAATTAGGGTATTTATTTATCTCTCAGACCTTGATCAACAATGTTCTTATCTTAAGATATATATGAGTTGTAATTCCAAAACCGATATTCATTCTAATACCAAACAAAACCCATTTGACCATTTTGTTTAAATTATGATATTATAATCCATTTCTTATTTTTGAAAATCTCCTTCACAAATACAACTATTATTACTTAAATCGTTGATTAAGTAAATTCTTGTTAAACATCCCTTTTACTTTAAATTCCTTTAAGCAATTTATTTGATAACACAGATTTTTATTACAAAATCCTTTTACCCTATACCATTTCAAAAATCCCTTTTTCCAGATCCATTCAACCATTTCCCCTTTAGAATCTTATTTCAATTTCATTCATTTTACTTAATCCCATTATTAGGTAATGTTAATTTAAAATTAACGCTTTAACTCCACATCTCTTTTATAAATATCATTTATAAATATTAGGTTTAATATAAACCCTTCTTATCTCCATTTCCTTTTTTCTAATTTCAAATATTAAGCACACATTTAATTTAAGCTACCGTATTCGCTTAAAAATCCCTTTTATAACTTTGTTATAAAAACTTGAGTTTTAATATAAAACCCATTCATAAACTCCTTTCACAATTCAATTAGATTTTATTCCAACTCGATTTACATTCATAAATGAATTTTATTTAAATAACATCCTCTTAAATTATTATTAATTAAAATAATAATAATTTACTTTATCATTAACTTCCATAAAAGTAGTTGTCTTCTTTTATGAACTAAAATAATTACAAATTTTATTTTCAAAATTTTTGTTAAAATTAAGACAAATATTCATTAAACTATTTCATTAATCCCATAACATATTCATTTAATAATCCATCCCAATTAAAACGGTTAACTTAATAAACTCAAAACACCTTTATCTTGGTAACCGAATTCAATCGGTCCTTCCTTTTAATTAATTAATAATATAATTAATTTAAATAATTCTATTTAACTATTTCTTGAAAACAATAATCCAAATCTTAACCGTTAGGTTAAATTTTTATTCTCTTGCTTATAAATCTTATTAACATCAGCATTCGCTTTATAAAATCATTTAATAATCACTTATAAATTGAAATATATAATAATAAATATTTACTTCCATTTAATAAACTTCAATTCAAATAATAATTTTTTTAAAAATAAATCTATCTTCAGCAATAAAATAAATTTTATAATTTCATTTCTATCAATTCACCTGATGATAAATCAATATTTAGAAAACGATTGATTTATAGGCCATATTGTAACAACCCGGATTCCGACAGACCGAATTTTTTTCAAAAACCCAATCTATCGAAACCCAAGGTGGGCGCTCTTGTATCCTGCGGGAAAAAAGACAGAGATAAAGAAAACATGTCAGAACTCGTAAGCATCTTACAACGGAAGGAATTCAAAGTATAATATACTTTAAATATAGCTTTACTTTATAAAACATACTGCCTAACCAGTATCCAAAGCTTATACCATCTGTATCATGAACCTAATCTGGAAGTATGTAATGAGGAGGGGGTCAGAACATAAGTTCTGTGTAAGTGGACTTAGAATAAACTTCTGTATAGTCCTACATATACTGTTCTGTTATATTTTCTTGCTTATTAGGTTATTCACGATATTATCTCTCTAGGCTATACTCATGTCCCACTAGTAGATTAACCTAATACAACGTATATGTAGATACCCCCAACTCGTACAATCCTTTCCATGTATATATACAGTCCCTTGCCGTATGTCGAAAGGTCTTCATCATGTAAATCTATACTACTTTAGTGTAGTGCCACCATTCTCGAAATCTTTTGGACTACCACTCTTGATCTTGCTAGATTCCGTTTATTACCTAGATCTAATTTAGGGTTTTCTATCCAGCGCTTCGTTGATTCAACCAGGGTTTACGCTACCTAGGGCCATTGGGTTTTCCGCTACCTATTGAACGCTTTCTAGATCCGACTAGGGTTTATGCTACCTAGGGCCACTAAGGTTTATGCTACCTATCGAAAAATGCTCCCTAGTCTAGGACACACTACCCAGAGCGATATATGTTCCTAGACTTTACGTCCTAATCATGTCATTAAACGTGCTAGATATCTAGTTGCACATGTCATCTACATGTGCGACCCGAGTCCCGTGGCAGGGATAATCAAGAAACACGGAACTCGATCAAGAGCTTTAAGTTATATGCCGATGCAGATGCAGATGCTAAGGTCTGTTTTATCTGTATGTGGCTATGGTCCCACTTGACCCCTCCCTCAACTAATGAAAGGCACACAAGAAAATCAAGAATGAGAACTGTATGCAGGCCCTCTATGCCCCCACAAACCTGTTGGCCATCCTCACCCATAACTAGATAGCAAAGTATATGGTCTTTTGGAGTTCTCCGCCTTTCCGCTTGCGTATCACGATTGACTCAAGATGGTAGGTAGAAGACGACATTCTATCACAGGGCTAAACAAGATATCGCCATCTCACGCTGACCCATCCTAGTCTGTAGGTTGCTTATATTGCAACCAACGCATACCCTTGGCTCTTCTAACGCAGACCTTAACCTCTGTGAGCCCAGGAGGATCATCTGCATCCTCACAAAGGGATACCAAAAGTACCCTCACATCCCCTCGAAGCCAAGTGCTTCGTAACCCAGTTCGTTGGAGCCTTCTTCATGATCAGATGGACGTTCTCTCCTCCTTGTATTCCACTTGGCTTTCTTGACTAAGATTTACTACTTAGTTCTCTTAACTAAGGTTTACTACTTAGTTTCCTGAATCGTTAGCTTTCTTAACTAAGGTTCACTACTTAGTTTCCTGAATTGTTAGCTTTCTTAAATAAGGTTTACTACTTAGTCCTCTTAACTAAGGTTTACTACTTAGTTCTCTTAATCGTTCGTTTTCTTAACTAAGGTTTACAACTTAGTCCTCTTAACTAAGGTTTATTACTTGGTTCTCTAAACCAAGGTTTGATACTTAGTTTCTGTTACTTAGTTCTATTTAACTAAGGTTTGTTACTTAGTTCCTTTTAACTAAGGTTTACCAATGAATTCAAGCATGACTTAAGTTCTCTTTATCAAATGATACCGTACGAGTGTTTTCCCAAATTTCAAGCTTAGATTAACTTATTTTATGGTATAAGTCATCCCACCCTTCGAGTCTTATATTACATCTTAAGTCATATTCAGTTCTTATCCCTAGGATAAGTTTATCTATAATTTAATCTTATCATTCCCCACTTTTCCCTGCTTTGACACTATTATATTGGTTAAGTTTGCCCATGTGTCCAAGTTGACTTAACCCCCAATCACGTATTTAATTCAACCCACGTACCATGCTAAATTGGTTAAGTGTTGTCTATCAGTTCATGTTGACTTAACCCTCCCGTATATCATGTCAAATTGGTTAAGTGTTATCCAGCGGTTCACATTGACTTAACCCACCCATGTATCATGTCAAATTGGTTAAGTGTTGCCTAGTGTTTCATGTTGACTTAACCTTACCATAATAGCATGTGTCATTAGCATTAATTAATTATTAATGCTCAACCTCTCACATTAGACCTATTGTTGCGGTCACTGGAGGTGCCTGTTGGTTCCGGGCAGAATTACACCACAACTCAAACTAACCACTGGTTTCAAGCATGTTATGAATAACTTCTCACATTAGAACCTATTGTTTGCGGTCACTGGATGCGTCGGGCGGTTCCAGACAGGATTACACCGCAAACTCATTCTAACCTCGAGTTAGCCATGTTTCATGTTTAGCCAGTTAACAATTCATGTTTATTCTAGGTGTCATAGGCCAATTATAAATTTACAAGCATGTTCATGTTCATTCTATATATAAAATGTCAATTACCAATTCACAAGCATGTCCATGTTCAAGTTATCCCAATATTGTCAATTTCATGTTATGTGTCGAGTTCCATAATTACATAAAAACATGGTTTGTCCAACATATTCCATTTTAATTATGTTTCTAGGATCTTAACGGCATATCCAATTTTCAAGTCTCAAATTCAAGCTTTACCCAAAAACCCCAATTTATGTTCATGCTTATAATCCCGTTAATAGGCTATATCTATTATTCCAGTTTCCCATACATGTATTCCTAACAGGTTGCTATCATTCCTCATATGTTGGTTAAGCTTATTCATATGTCAAGTGCTACTTAACCCATTTCTACTTTGCTTACACAACCATTCGTGTAATAATCATTTTACCCAAATTTCTTAATTCATTGATTAAATCTCAAGCTCTTCCCAAACAACTATAATTTATGCCTTGTTGACCTTGGCTCGAAGGTAGCCAAAGTTTCAAAAATAAAAAGAAGAATAGGGAAGAGGAATAGATTAAGCATACAAAGATTATTTTAAATTGCAACATGAATTTTAACTGAGGAATGACGAACGATAATAATACTATTATGCATGAAGTGTATTGTAATCCCACTCACTGATTTAAGAACCGATCTTGAATTCTGGGATCTAATTTCTGAAACTGAAAAGATATCCCTTGACGTAAATTATCGATCCTCTAATTTAGATTTGATTCTTAGAAAATAGTTATAAAAGTCGTTGTATTAGCCTTTGATTCTCTACTTGAATTCTAACGAAGAACTTGAGCAGCGTAACACCGTCTTTGATTTATTTTGATATGAATTAGGGAAGAGTATAGGCATAATAAAGATGTGTAGAGAAAACTGTAGCCTTAGGGGTGTTTATATAGGTGCTCAAGACCTTACCGTACACGCAGCGCTGAGTCAGCATTGAACCTAGTTAAGAAAATAGTCCAGGTTCGCAGATGAATCTAGCCAAATCTTATCGTACACGCAGCGCTGAGTCAGCATTGGGTCCCGCAAGCTGTTTTGGCGCAGAAATTCGAATTTTGAATGTTTGAATTGTTTTGGCGTAGAAATTTGATTTTTGAACTTTTGAATTTCTGGAATTTATTTAACTATTTTATTCACATGAAATATTCTTATATGTATACAATTAATCTACCGACCATTTTACGCGTAAATATATACGCACAATTTTCGTTTTATTTTCAAAATTCAAACGATATTGCACCGTTATTTGATTCTTGCCATATTTCATTGACTGTGGCCTTATCTTGAATTTTATCTTTTGTATACATATTTTTATGCATATATATATATATATATATGTACATATATTTTCTTTATTTCCTTATATGTATGTTCTTATCCTTTCAAATTTTGAATTCGTATACGTACATATATTTGCATGTTCAGTTGGCCCTCTCTAAAACAAAAATAAAAATTATGCCGCCACCGGGGTTCGAACCCCCGACCTCCATGTTACAAATCCAATGTCTTAACCAAATGAGCTATGAAGTCTTTTGTTAATAAGTCTTAGAACAATGATAATTATTGTTCTCTAGTTACTTCTCTTTTTCATGTTAGTTACAATACTTAAATTAAACCATTGCATGATTTTTTTTTCTTTTAATGTTAACGCATTATGTTTGCAAATCAGTGCATGCAACATATTTACATTGCATGCAACCAATCCTTTCTTTCTTTTAATACATGCATTACATTTTTTTCAGTGCATGTATTTATTACATGCAATCCTTATTTTATTCTTTATTTTATATTTTAATTTGTTTGTGTATATATATATATATATACATATATATATATATATATATATATATATTTCTCATGCGCGTATACAAACTTTTAGGCTTAATAACTTCTTCATATGATGTCCATTTTACGCAAACCAGGGGTCTACCTTGACCAGAATTCCGAGATGGACGCAATGGTGATGTCCGTTTTACTGGATTCCTGATATTTAAATTAAGTCTTTTTATTTTCTCATCTCTTCGATTACGCACATTCTTTTGCATTAATTTCCTTACTCTTCAATGTATGAATTAATTTTTCATTATACATCACCATTATTTACCTATCTATGCATATATACATATTTGTACATTTTTAATTATATTAAAAATGTGGGGTGTTACATTCTCCCACCCTTAAAGAATTTCGTCCCCGAAATTAGATAAGAGTAAAATAGATAATCCCTCGCAATATCCATCCATCCAGTGTGCATCCAATTGTTGCAAACATTATGCACATGTGCAAAGTGAGATACATCATAGTAAAGTATGTATGCCTAATTTGGATCCACCTATATGTACGCAAATTTTAAAAAACCTTTCAAAACATGATGCTCACATCCTATATATACTTGCAGTTCTATATGAATGCAATATTCTTGAAAAATCAAAATATTTTTCATCCAAGTTTTCCTATACTCTTACAGAATAAGAGCATGGCTCATCCAATTGTCGTATTCAAAACCCTACCAACCATCATTAAATTCAAAATTTAGAAAAATCTAATTTTCTAAATTCGATTTCTTTTGTTACAGAAAGATATAAAACGGAAGAATTTACATTTTTCGCTGTACCTTTTATAATTGCACTCCGATTTTTATACAACTATTCTGTAAAAACTTCCTACTTTCCTATCCAAGCACAACCCCATAAGAAAACTTTCCTTTCTCTTTCATGTTATCTTGGAACTGTTTCATATTTATTCATCTTTTTCCTAAGATTTCCATTTTCTTTTCCCATCATATTTCTTGCCTTACTGAATTTATTGTCTCTTGTTAGCTTAGGCTTTTCTCTTTCGTAGCTTATTTGACTTAATCCAGTTATTTAAGTTTATTATTTCAAATAAGCTTTTTCTATTTTCAACTCAAACAACATCCTACACAGCTACTACTATGGGCCAAGAATCTTAGGACTTTGTCATCTCAGACAATTGCGAGTCCACACAACAGGATCTACCCACTTACTTGCCCTTTACTACTTAGTAGTCACTACTAGTCCTTGCTGTGCATTACTAGCCTATACTTTTTCTCTCTTTCTCAAGCAACAAATCTAGGTTTCTCAATGCTTATGCATTCTACGGGAATTTTCCATTAGTTTAATATTAGCTAATCCCTGACTGTAAATTGGCAAGAGAGTAACTCCCTAAATATCAACTCCGAAGACCGAAATCAACATCAGATTCACACTCAGAGTATCACTCAACTCAAACAACCTATAATTGGTTCCAATTGTTTAATTCATGGCTTTAATTTTCTCTCGTCCTTTTCTAGGCACTAATCCTTACCTACTCCATTCTTTTTAAAACATGGTTTGGCCTCCTTTCTTTTCAGTACATTTTTCTTTCGAAAATTAAAAGTGCTAAAACTTTGTTTTCTTCTCCAAAACTTGTTTTCGCCAAACCATTAAAACATGTTACAGAATAAAATGAAAACAATTTTTTTTTTCAAATCACAAAACTGGAGTAGACAAGGACAAATATCGGGCTTACATTGTTTCTAATTACAATGTTAATTTAACTTCTCGCTATAAGGTGCAGACATCTATTCTATTCCTACAACTTATTTTGTCCACCCAACAAAATTTCTTTGTTAATCAATAATCAAAATTTATTGTTAACAGAATAGAATTTTATTTTACAAAACGTAACACTTTTGTAACAACCCGAATTTTTATAACATGTTAGAGATAGAAATCAAGGAAGAATTAATTTTTAAAACAAGAATCAAGGAAAATTGGTTGCGCCATTGCATTCGTCTCGAAATTCTGCTTGGAAACAAGTCCGATTTTGCGAGAATCGAAGTCTGTATGAGGGAGATATGACCCTCCGAAGTTTCAGGAATTTTCAGAATCAAATACAGCTCGAAGTTTGAATTCAAACCCCGCAGCAGGCAGGGCGGGAAAACTCCCGCCCATAGACCAGGTCGACCTGGGGGTCGACCATAGTGTCGACCTCCCAGGGGCCAGGTCGACCATAGTGTCGACCTGGGGGTCGATCTGCCTCCCGAACCCCTTTTCTGAACCTGATGCATTCTGATGTATTTAGACTCGTTTTATGTCGAGATTCGTCTGCCTAATCCTATTTAAACAGCCCCCTAGCCTCATTCTCTCTACACCATTTCATCCTGTCCTTGTGCTACCTCTATGAAAATCAAAATGATAATATTTAAATTAAAAGAGTCTTCTTCGTCAAGACAACAACTAGGAATTGCAAATTGGGGATTTTTTCAACTAGAACAATACTAAACAATTAGAGATTCAACAACTGTAATAACCATTTCCAGAATCAAATCTCTGCACTTTAATTCTTGATGCACGCTCTGTAAGTTCTAGTTACTTTGAGATTTAAACTTGTTAAATTTAATGCGGGCATGGAATGAATTGAAATTGGACCTAAGCTTGATTATCTATTTAGATATGTTCTTGTCTCTTATTGAATCTATGATTTTGGGTTATTTTTTATCGATTGAATCATGCATATTCATGTTATTGGACCTAGTTTATTATTCAAACGCTAGATTGTAACATAAATTATTGGATCTTGACTATTGGGAATATTGTCTACGACGTTGAAACTATTGTTAATGACATAAGACTATGACTATGCCTATGACTGTGGACATAAGATATTTCCTATGCCTATGACTATGACTGTGAACATAAGACTATGCCTATGACAGTGAACATAAAGCTATTGCCTATGACTATGAAAAGGACAATTGTGGCTAATCACCTATGACTCTTGACTTGAGAATTATTACCTATGATTATGAACATAAGGCTATTGTCTATGACCATGACTTTGAAACTATTACTGTTAATTGCCTATGACTATTTGCCTAGAACTATTTTGGATAATTATCCATGACTATTGTGACTAATCGCTTATGATTCACAACTATGAGATTTTTACCTATGACCATGACTATGACTACTGGGGTTAATTGCCTATGACTATTATAGTTGATTGTTCATGCCCATAACACTATAGTTGAAAACCATGTTGTACACCAAATTGGCATTTTGTTGGATCGTATACCTAGGGTGTGACTTGCTTAGTTTATTCAAAATTTTGTACACCAAAAACACTGAATCCATTATCCTTGTATTTGGCTTGCTTTTGCATGCCTATTCTTTTATGTCAGCGTTTATCATGACCATCGCCTTATCTTGCTAGATTTGAAATCCTATATGCCAGTGATGTTGTAACTAGTTGTCTCAAGTTATACCATACTAGTCTTGTAACCCCTTTTATCGCTTTATGCTAGTCCCTTTTGCCTATCATAGTTTTGATGCTATTCCCTCTATTTTGAGATTTGGATTTATTTGTAGTATAGATCGATTCACGTTCACGTGCGATGGGAATACGATTTGAGTAGATTAGGCAAAACATGAATTGGTTATGAACATGAATTATGAACTCGATAATAGGCAAAACTTGAAACATGAACATTATTATAACTTGAATCTGGATGTGAGCATGAAACTTATCCTTGAAACTTGACATGAACTCGACATGAAACTTGAACATGGACATGACATTAGAATAAACATGAAAATGGCCAACTCGAGGTAGGGTTGAGTTTGAAGTGTAAATCTGCCCGGAACCGCCCGGCAAATCCAGTTACTGCAAACAATAAGATCCAATGTGGGTAGTTGGTCATATCGCGCTTGGAACCCGAGGGGAGACTGAGTTGTGGTGTAAATCTGTCCAGAACCACCCGGCATATCCAGTGACCACAACAACAAGTCTGATGTGAGAGGTTGGGTTGCATTAATGAATTAATGCCACATGATAGGGTTAAGTCATGTACCGCCTGAATATACTTAACCAATTTGACACGATGATTTGGTAGGGTTAAGTCATGAACCGATTGAATATACTTAACCAATTTAACATGATTATTTGATAGGGTTAAGTCATGAACCGCTTGAATATACTTAACCAATTTAACACGATGATTTGGTAGGATTAAGTCATGAACCGCTTGAATATACTTAACCAATTTAACACGATGACTTGATTGGTTTAAGTCATGAACCGCTTCAATATACTTAACCAATTTAACATGATGATTTGATAAGGTTAAGTCATGAACCGCTTGAATATACTTAACCAACTTGACACATGATTCGTAAAGCTAAGTCATGAACTTGAACGACAACACATAGCCAATTTGACATGACATGTAGGCGGGTTAAGTCACGAACTTGAATGACAACACCAGCTTGACATGCTAGACTAACGGGGTTAATTCTCGAATTTAAATGACAACACTTAACTTACTGAACGGAAACCCTAGTTACGCGGTCCTTTTCAGCAGTAACCCACTAGATGTATCACGGTACCCTGGAACTAGGCAGGGTGGGGCACGATTACTGGGCTGATTGTAAGTGACCAGAACGACGGCTGAGTTGGTGCGCCATTGTAGGTTCAGGCGGACTATGGTCGTGCACGTAGTCCGGAGTTGAAAAAGCAGGCATTGGGCACCAGTAGGTTTACACTGTGCATGCTTGATTCGTGTCGGTGGTTGGCACCCTAGGGCTTGATACACCCTATGGTGGACCTAGCATAGGTGACTATAATTCGTGATTGGGCCGTATAACACAGACACATGAACGAGCTAGGACTTGTAGGGAGCCGATCGATTAATAGATCGTTACGTGGAATTCGTTTGGTAGCATAATCCCTAGTGGTCCTAGGTGGCATAAACACTAATCGAATCTAGAAAACGTTCAATAGGTAGCATAATCCCTAGTGGTCCTAGGTAGCATAAATCCTAGTTGAACACGCGATAGCTCATGATAAGGAAACCTAGCCAGAACAAGGGTGGCGGTCCAAGAAATTTCAAGAATGGTGGTACTACGTTGAAGTAGTATAGAAATACGTGATGAAACCCGTACGATATATGGCAAGGGACTGTACATATACATGGAAAGGATGATACGGGTTGGGATGCTAGTACAGTTGGTGCAGAGAATATAGGAAATCAAAGAAAATAATGGAACAGTGAAGCTTAGAAATCTGGCGATGTTATACTTAGTAGAAACCTTGCAATGTGATACTTGGTAGGAACCTTAATACTCTTGATAGGAAGCATGGGATGTTATATTTGATTCATCGTGCCAGTAGCTTACCTTGTCATCATGCTTGTGTTTGCTTTCAGTTTATTCATGCCATATTATATTCACCTATTTTTATGCTGAAATCCACTAGGACTTACTCAGTCTTTATGACTGAGCCAGTTTGTTTCGCCTCTTTTTCTTTCGTTCCCCCCCTCCAAGTTCGCAGGGTAGGAATACAACTTAGTTCGGATCTTACCAAGCTCCAAGGCTCTTTCATGTACTGATTGGATTTCTGTTGGCTATGGCTTGCTTTGCTGCTTTTTTGGGGAATTATTTATGACTATGGTTTTATGCTTTTTAACTATTGCAAGACAGATTTTGATGTAATGGATTTCATAGCATTTTGATGTAAAAGGCTTTATACCTTTCTTGATTTTAAAGCAATGAAATTTGGTTCTTCTTTCGCTGTTTAATAGGTTTTGTCTTGTAATATTTCTATGTATGTTTACCTAAATAATGCTCCACCAAAGCTAGTGCATTCCCTTTGTGAGTGACCCTAGTGGAGGTGTGGTGTTACATTTGGTATCAGAGCAGAAGGTTACCAGACTGGGCAAAAGCTTTTAAAAACCTTCTGAAATTATTTTCAAAATGTTTACAAAGAAGCATTTTTCTAAAGAAAAGTTTTGTTTTACGAAAGGCATATTCCATAAAGCCATATGCACTATCTTTTGATTCTCTCCTTGAGTCTCTTCTCTCTTTCTTTTTCACCATAGTTTGTAGGCATGCGACACATGTCGGAGGGCAAAGTAGTGTCCAACCTCATCTGTAGCCACAGTAGTTTTACTTGCGACTAATCTTATCTCAAGCTTTGTAGGGTTGCCGTGCGATGGAAGTAGCTTTCGAGAAACTTTTCAACAAGCTATGCAAGGATAGTAGGAACGAGGATTAAGAACACAAGTCTAAGGATAAGAAACTTGTTGATATGGCTTAATCCACGAAGAGGAAAAAGGTGAAAAGAAAGGGCCAAGTGAAAGAATAATAATAACCCATGACAAGAGAGAATATCTTTAGTATGGTAAAAAGGGACATGTAATTAAGTATTATAGGACAAGGACAAGGGCAAAGAACAAGATCGTCGAAAGGGCAATTGTATGCTCTCACTACTAGCGTACCTAAGAGAGGTGGTAACGTTTCTGTTAAAGGTTTAGCTTTTATCTTCTATCATCCCATTAGACCTTTGTTTTTGTACATCACATCCTTTTAATTCTGCTTCGATAGTTGAGTCTCCGCACCTTAGTACTAGCGTAGTAGCGGATCCCATTTTTGTCTCAAATCCTGTTGGGGAATCGGCTCATTTATTCATGACTTGTCTGGATTTGAGAATGTCTATGCTAAGTGTTGAGTTTAGAAGTAAAGCTTATGTTTTTTGGCTATGAGTTGATTCTAGGGATGGAGTGGTTGTCCAGAAATGGTACCATTCTCGAGTATGAAAAGAGGGTAGTTAGATTCTTGACTAGCCTTGGTAATGCCCTCGAAGTCTAGTGTAACCCCTTGGGTTCTTCCATGCTTAGTTACCTAGAATCTCTTGACACGTTTATTGGTCCACTCGAGTAATGTTCGCCACTAAGGCGGACGGTTCATCTCGCTTATGCATTAGTTATAGAAAATCACCTTAGTAAGTACACTTGGCAACATGGTTGGCATTTGTTTATTTTTAAGAGATAACTCATTTATGTGGAATACCTTCTAGTAAGTGAATGAGATCCAAGATTCACTAGAGAATTTTGGAGAGCTTGCATGAAACCATGAGTACGCAGTTATGTTTGAGCCGAGTATACTAGAAAAAGAATAAATAAAAATGGGATGAGAGACAACAGTGAAATGAGTTCCAACTCATATTTTGGAAACAAGAATTAAGAAGCTACGAAGTTATGAAGTTAAAGACGGTGAAAGCACAATGGAGTTCAGCTCAAGGAAATGCGACTTAGAAGATTGAAGACTAGACACATGCATCATTATCTCTTTTTAAGGGTATATCCTTGATCCCTCTTTTCCTGTAGAGCTTACTTGCATGCTATCTTTTAAGTATAACCTCTCGTTCCTGTTCTCAATCCTATTTCTGTTGCAAACCCCATAGGGAGTATGACTTATCCGTTAGTAATTCATGTTGGGGCTTGAGGGTGTCCGTTGGATTGACTAAACTTTTTGGGTTTTATAGGATATGGGCTGGTGCTTAGGGAGCTCTTATCCTATTCAGTGTATATGTGACGTAGATTTCCAGCTTTGACATTGCCTAATGGGCACAAAGTTTTTACTTGCTTCTATCATTCGGCTATATCTTTAGGAAGGAACAATTGGGTGAAACATGTGTTTAAGACATGTTATGATTGATGGTTGCAAGTGGTTGCAAGTGGTCGCAAGTGGTTGCTCGTGGTTGCATAACACACATTAGGCACTAGATCGGCTCAGACACATTTTCATATTGCATATGCATGAGTGTTTATACTTGTTTATGGATGAAATTGAATGTGTTATCATGTAAATGTTGCATATGGATGGATGTTTGAGCACACATATAGTGTTTATGTGATTAGGGCTATTTGCATACATGTTGGATTCAATACACTAACATATTTTGCATTAAGGAGGTTTACTGAATCAGTAACCGCCTGATCTTTTGCATTAGATAAGGAACATATACACACACTTTCTGCATATGTTCATATAGCATTAGAAATCTCCTAAGGACAATGGATGTCTGTGATTGATGATTGAGTAGATGGATGATTAGATGGTAGGACACATTCTTCTTAACTTGAAGATTTCGGGGACGAAATCCTTTAAGGAGGGGAGAATGTAACAACCCGAATTTTTATAACATGTTCGAACTATAAATCAACGCAGAATTAATTTTTAAAATAAGAATCAAGGGAAACGGGTTGCGCCATTGCGTTCGTCTCGAAATTCTTCTTGGAAACAAGTCCGAGTTTGTGAGAATCGGAGTCCATATGAGGGAGATATGACCGTCCGAAGTTTCAAGAATTTTCAAAATCAAAAACATCTCGAAATTCGAATTCGAAATTCGAATTCAAACCCCGCAGCAGGCAGGACGGGAAAACTCCCGTCCATAGACCAGGTCGACCTGGGGGTCGACCATATTGTCGACCTCCCAGGGGCCAGTCGACCATAGAGTCGACCTGGGGGTCAACCCGCCTCCCGAACCCCTTTTTGAACCTGATGCATTCTGATGTATTTATACTCATTTTCTGTTCAGATTCGTCTGCCTAATCCTATTTAAACAGCCCCCCAGCCTCATTCTCTCTACACCATTTCATTCTGTCCTTATGCTACCTTTGTGAAAATCAAAATGATAATATTTAAATAAAAAGAGACTACTTCTTCTTCGTCAAGACAACAGCTAGGAATTGCAAATTAGGGGTTTTTCAACTAGAACATGACTAAATAAATAGAGATTCAACAACCGCAATAACCGTTTCCAGAATCAAATCTCTGCACTCTAATTCTCGATCCACGCTCTGTAAGTTCTAGTTACTTTGAGATTTAAACTTGTTAAATTTAATGTGGGCATGGAATGAATTGAAATTGGACCTAAGCTTGATTATCTATTTAGATATGTTCTTGTCTCTTCTTGAATCTATGATTTTGGGTTATTTCTTATCGATTGAATCATTCCTATTCATGTTGTTGGACCTAGTTTATTATTCAAACGTTAGATTGTAACATAAATTCTTGGATCTTGACTATTGGGAATATTGTCTACGACGTTGAAACTATTGTTAATGACATAAGACTATGACAATGCCTATGACTGTGGACATATGATTTTGCCTATGCCTATGACTATGACTGTGAACATAAGACTATGCCTATGCCTATGACAGTGAACATAAGGCTATTGTGTAACAACCCGAATTTTTATAACATGTTAAAACAAGAAATCAGGGCAAAATTAAATCATAAGTTAAGAATGAATGGGAACGGGTTACGCCATTACGTTCGTCTTGAAATTATGCTTGAAAACGAGTCCGAAAATTCGTAAATCGGAGTCCGTATGACCAAGATATGGCCCATAGAAAATTTCAGAAAATTCAAAATTCAGCCCGAAATTCAAAATTGGCTCCAAACAGATTGGGCGGGAAAATTTCCCGCCCAGCCCCAGGTCGACTAGGGAGTCGACCTACCCCCGCCCAGGTCGACTACCCAGTCGACTTGGGTGTCGACCTGGGGGTCGACCTCCCTGGTCGGCCAAGTTTTCCTGGTGCACCTGTTTGCTCCTTTGGGTCTGCTCAGCTAGCCTATGATGGGATTTGATGGTTCAGATCTAAACTAGGGTTAATCCTATGGCCTAAACTAGTCTCTACACCTATTAAAACACCCTAGTACCTAGCCTAAACCATCAAAAATCATCCTAACAACTAAATTCTGCCAAAATGCTCCCTAATCATGGCCTCCATCTTCATCTTGAGAGCTTCTAAGGCAAAAAGGAGCAATCTTTCTTCATCAAATCAAAGGAGCTACTTATTCTCAAGGCTTCTAGTGTTGCTACATCGTTCCTAGAGCTTCTACAACGTCTCTATCTTGTTCTATTTGGTTCTAGTTCTCATAGCCATGATTAGTAAGCCCCACTCTACTCCTGGATTTAAACTATGAAATTAATATGAACATGTAGCAAGTTGAAATGGGATTTTTGGTTTAATACTTGTCTTGGGGCTATATTTGTATGCATAGATCCATTTATGACTCTATTGATCTATGATTGTGGAACTATCATGAACCTAGTACCATTCATCTAGATTTTTGGGTAGAAAGCTATGAGCTTTATTTGGGGATTATGCATAATGCAACATAGAACCCCTCATAACCTTGATGTTAACTTGCCTATGATGTTGAACTACATGCTACCCACAAGTTTATCACCCTATGTCAACTATTATCATGTTTCACCTTTTCCTATGATGTTGAACTACATGCTACCCACAAGTTTATTTGCTAAGTTTGATGTTATGCATGTTTTGAGGCCAATAATTTTATATGCTAGTTGTGATGAACACCTTTGCCTCAAATATCATCATGCTTAACTTATGACCAACTTTACCACCTTATGCCCATCTTGGTCATATTTTTATGTTCCTTGATTCACTTGTGTTGATGCGAATTTACGTGCGAATGGGAATACATTATGGGTAGTTAGGAAAACTTGAAATGACATGAAAAACATGACTTGAAATATGACATGAAACTTGATTATGCTTGAAAACTAGAATATGGTCATGACATGTAGAAAACCATAAAGTGGCCAACTCGAGGTTGGGTTGAGTTTGTAGCGTAAATCTGCCCGGAATAGCCCGACAAATCCAGTGGCTACAAACAATAGGACCCAACGTGAGAAGTTGGTCATATCGCGCTTGAAACCCGAGGTTAGACTAGGTTGTGGTGTAAAGCTGCCCAGACCCGCCCGGCATATCCAATAACCACAACAAAGTCTAATGTGAGAGATTGGGTGCATTAACTTAATTAATGCCACATGTTAGGGTTAATTCATGAACCACTTGGATACGCTTAACCAACTTGATGCATGATTGGATGGGGTTAACCACACTTAACCCATTGGAAACCCTAGTTACGTGGTCCTTTTCAGCAGTAACCCTCTTGGATGTATCACGATACCCTAGGGACTAGGCTAGGGTGGGGCACGATTACTGGGCTGATTGTAAGCGACCAAAAAGACGTCAGAGTAGGTGCGCCAGTGTAGGTTCAGGCGGACTATGGTCGTGCACATAGTCCGGAGTTGAATAAAACAGACATGGGCACCAGTAGGTTTAGACTGTGCGTGCTTGATTATGTCTGTGGATGGCACCCTAGGGCTTGATACACCCTAGGGTGGACCTAGCACAGTCGACTACATTCCGTGATTGGGCCGTATGACACCGACGCTCGACGAGTTAGGCTTATAGGGAGCCGATCGACTAGATAGTATAGTTGGACCTTGACTTGGGTCAACTCATGATATTGGGCCAAGGGATCATTTCTTGTTTATACTTGACATGGGTCGGAATACTAGTGCTGTTGGTGCAAAACTAAACCTTGTATATGCGATGCCACACTTGATCTACCTTGTTATCTATTTATCATGCCAGTTAGTTACCATCTTTATGTTTCATCTCAGTTTCTCATGTTTAGTTAACTTCATTAGTTTTTATACTAATAGTAGGTAGGACTTACCAGTCTTTATGACTGACCCTTTTTCTTTCGCCTCTTTTCTTCCGTTCCCCCCCCCCCCCTCCCAGGTTCTCAGGGAGGGAACAGTAGTGCTTAGCTTGGACATTTGGCTTGCTTTCTTGACGGCTCATGTACAGTTTGGACTTGAGCTTGTTATGGCTTCACCACATCTATCTTGGGGATAGTTTTACTTTATGTTATTTTCAATTTATGTTTTCTAGACTTGTGGTAGTTGGAAACTAATGACTAAGTACTTTGATGTAAGTTGACTATTTGGTTTTGAAATGGTTAACTATGGTTTTTAAATTTTCTACCGCTGTTATTTATTTATCTATGTTCTGTCTTGTGATATCTCTGTGCATGTTTACCCAGACAACGCCCCTCTAAAGCTAGTGCATTCTCTCGTGAGTGGCCCTGGCGGAGGTGGGGTGTTACATTTGGTATCAGATCATGAGGTTTACTAGACCGGACAAAAGTTTTAAAAACCCTTTTGAAAAACTATTTTCAAAGCCAATTAAGTAATTTTCCAAGAAAAGTCTAGTTAATTTTAAAAGGCTATTTCCCAGAAGCCATTAGCATTATCCTTTGTTTCCTCGTTCTGAATCTATCTTTTCCTTTTTCAGCATGGCCGATCTTAACCTTCCCGAGGGAGTACCCATACCCGGATGGTTCTGAAGGTACTTGGAAGGTAGGGCCAACGATGCGGGCCCAGCAAACACTCCCACTCCTCCTCCCGTACCTGAGGTTCCTCCTCCTCCTCAGCGTCCACAAGCGGATTTCGCGAAGATTTGCAAGGACTTTAAGGTGATGGGTAGCAAGAATTTTGTTGGGACAGAGACTTATGTTGAGGCAAGAAACTGGTTAAGGGAGACTGAAGACCTTTTTGCTATCTTTGATGTAGAAGATCGTAGGAAAGTTCTGTTGGCAGTATGCCTATTGAAAGAGGAAGCTGCTTATTGGTGGGAAGTCACCAACGCTACTAGACCTATAGAGACTTGGGCCGACTTTAGGATGAGGTTTGGGCTTAAGTTTCTATCATCTGCTAAAGAGAATCTGCAATTGGAGAGGTTTATATCTTTGAAGTAATGGGACATGACCGTGAGGGAGTATGTGAATAAGTTTAACCAACTTGCTCGATTCGGTTTAGACATGGTTAACACACCTCAGAAGAAGGCTCTACGCTTTGCTCGAGGATTGAATGAGCCATTGCAAGGTTTGGCCATGTCTCATATACCCATGGGGGCCACTTTTGAGAGCTTAGTGGATATGACCTTGCTCCAAGGAGATGATAAGAATGGCAAGAAAGAAGTTAAGCTTAATGAGACTCAAACCAAGAAGGCGGACTCCAAGTGGGGAGGCAACAAGAACAACAAGGGTAACAAGGCCAACAACAACAAGGCAAGGGAGACAAGGAAGTATAACTTCTATTGGATCACTGGACACATAATCAAAGATTGTAGAAAGAAGAAGAGGAAGTTGGGAGAATGCTTTCATTGCGGAGAGTCTGGACACTTCACTAAGGATTGCCCAAAGAGGCAAGGGCAGGGGCAAGGACAGACTCAGCGGGAAGGACCTTCTGGAGGGCAGATGCATGCTCTCAACACTACTACAGCTCCGGACCGAGGTAGTATTTCTGTTGAAAGCCTTGTTTACATTTCTGGTTTTCCTGTTCGAACTTTATTTGATTCTGGCGCATCGCATACCTTTATTTCTTCTGACATTGTTGAAAGTTTGCACCTAAGTACTAGTCTAGTTGAGGATCCCGTTAGTGTTTCAAATCCAAGTGAGGGCTCCGCCCATCTATCTATGATTTGTATGGATTTAAGGATTTCTATCTTGACCGTAGAATTCACATGTAATGCTTATGTTCTCGGGTTCATGGGATATGGGTTGATTTTGGGCATGGATTGGTTGTACAGTTATGGAGCCATTCTCGATTGTGAGCGTAGGGTAGTGAGGCTTGTGACTAACCTTGGCAATATCCTAAAGATTTCTTGTAACCCTCTGGATCCCGTCATGTTATGTTATCTTGAATCCCTCGACTCGTCTATTGACAATCTTCAATCTGTGAGGGTGGTCCAAGAATATCCTGATGTTTTTGATGAGGTGAAGGGGATACACCCTAAACGCGAGATAGACTTCTGTATTTATCTTGTTGATAATGCCATGCCAGTTTCATTGCCTGTCAGGCACATGGCCCCGCGAGAAAGAAGAGAGCTTAGCAAGCAAGTCAAGGAGTTGCTTGAGAAAAAAATTCATTAGGCAAAGCATTTCTGAATGGGGTGCTCCTGTGGTATTCGCCACTAAGGCGGATGGTTCGCTTCGTCTATGTGTTGACTATCCCGAGTTAAATAAGCTGACAAAGAAGAATAGGCACCCGTTACCGAGGATTGATGATCTCTTTGACCAGCTTGTAGGTGCTTCTGTTTTCTCTCAACTCGATCTAGCCACTAGATTCCATCAGCTTAGAGTGGCTGAGGATAGTATTGACAAGACTGCGTTTAGGAATCCAGATGGATTCTTTGAATGGCTCGTCATGCCATTCGGTTTGACTAATGCACCCGCATACTTCGTTGATTTGATGAATAGGGTGTTTAGGCAGTTCCTTAACAAGTTTGTGGTTGTCTTCATGGATGATATTCTGATCTTCTCTAAGGACAAGGAAGAGCATGTTATACATCTCAAGGAGGTTATGGATACGCTTAGAGCTCATCAGTTAAAAGCCAAGTTCTCCAAATGCCATTTCTGGAGAAGGGAAGTTCGGTTCCTTGGGCATATAGTTTCTAAGCAAGGCATAGCTCTGGATCCCGCTAAAGTAGTGGCGGTACAAGACTGGAAAGTTCCGAAGAATGCAACTGAAGTGAGAAGCTTTCTCGGTCTGGTAGGATTTTATAGGTAGTTCATTAAGGACTTGGCTAAGATTTCAGCCCCTCTTACTAAGTTAACGAAGAAGAACTTAGTCTTTGCATGGGACTTAGAGTGTGAGCTTGCTTTTCAAAGGCTCAAGAGAGCCCTCGTCACAGCTCCAGTTCTAGCATTACCCGATGGAGGGAAGTTGTTTACCGTGTACACCGATGCATGTGGCACAGGATTAGGTGCTGTCCTGATGCAAGAAGGGAGAGTGATATGCTTTGGGGGTAGGAAACTCAAAGTTCATGAGAAGAACTATCCCACTCATGATTTGGAGTTGGCGGCGATCGTCTTTGCACTCAAATCTTGGCGCCATTATCTTTTAGGTGAAAGGTTTGAGTTATATACTGATCACAAGTCTCTCAAGTACCTCTTCTTGCAGAAAGATTTGAATCTAAGGCAGCAGAGGTGGATGGAATTCTTGGCATCATATGACTTCGATATAGCTTATACCCCTGGCAAGGGTAATGTTGTGGCGGATGCGCTAAGTAGAAGAAGGTTGACTTTGAGTCCCTTATTTGTTGAGATGAAGAGCCTAGAGTTCTTGGCAACCTTTGATTTTACCCATGCTGTTGAGTCGATGACTGGTTCGTTAGCATCCCTTGAACTTAGACCTACACTTCTTGATCAAGTTGGGACTTCACAGAGGGAAGACCCGCAGATAGTCGAGATCATGGACAAGTTGATTCGTGGTGAGACGTCAAGTCACCTCGCTAGATATACTATTGATGACAAGGGATGGCTAAGGCGTGATGGAAGACTATGCGTCCCACAAGTGGGAGACTTAGTAAATAAAGTTCTTGAGGAGGCGCATCACTCGAGGATGACCATACATCTTGGAGGGGATAAGATGTACCGGGATATGAAGCGCATTTTCTTTTGGGATGGGATGAAAAAGGATGTTGCAGAGTTTGTTTCTAGATGCATTGTTTGCCAACAAGTAAAGGCCGAGTCGAAGAAGCCCGGTGGGCTACTGCATCCATTGGAAGTCCCGCAATGGAAGTGGGAAAGTATCTCTATGGATTTTGTGGATGGATTGTCGAGATAAGGAAGGGGAATACTAGCATATCGGTAATAGTGGATAGACTCACAAAGAGCGCTCATTTCATTCCAGTGAAGAGCAAGAGAACCGCATCATGGCTAGCATCTGTTTATCTTCGAGAGATAGTGCGATTGCATGGAGTTCCTTCTAGCATAGTTAGCGATCGTGACCCAATCTTCACTAACCAATTTTGGAATAGTTTGCAAGAAGCGATGGGTACGCGATTGAATCTAAGTACAGCCTATCACCCACAGACTGATGGTCAGACCGAAAGGGTGAATAGGGTACTAGAAGATCTGTTGAGGCTATGCATTCTTGACTTTGGTGGCACTTGGGAAGACCACCTTGCGAAATGAAAACGGCCCAAGACAGACAGAAATCCTATGCAGACAAGCGAAGGACAGACTTAGAGTTTGAAGTTGGAGATATGGTCTTTGTGAAGGTTTCTCCCTTGCGAAATGTGGTTCGTTTTGGAGCAGTTGGAAAGCTAGCACCAAGGTTCGTAGGACCCTTCACTATCATCGAGAAGATTGGGCAAATGGCTTAGAGGGTGGAATTGCCCGAGAAGCTGGCTGGAGTGCACAATGTTTTTCATGTCTTGCATCTCCGAAAATGCCTACATGAATCAGCCGAAGTAGTTGAGCCTAGCATTCTTGAAGACGTGGAGGTAGAGAAAGAGGCAACCCTGAGGCGAGCTCTCATTCGTATCTTGGGAACGGAGATCAAGAAGCTGAGGAATCGAGAAGTCAAGTTAGTAAAGGATCAGTGGAGTGAAGCCGATGAAGATGCAACTTGGGAAACCGAGGAGAAGATGCGTGGGCTTTATCCATTTCTTTTTGAGGGTACATTCTCGATCTCTTTTCCTAGTTAGCATATCTTTCTTTTGCTATCCATGTTTATCTTGTTATCTCGTTAATCTTGTCATGAGAACCTTAGGTAGAAACCCTTTGGATGAAACATGTATTTGAAACATGTTATGCTTGATGGTTGCAAGTGTTTGCAAGTGGTTACTCGTGGATGCATGTTACACGTTAGGCACTAAGATCGGCTCACACACTTTCATATTGCATATGCATGAGTGTTTATGCTTATTCATGGATGAAACTTGTTATGATATCACGTGGATGTTGCATATGAATGAATGTTATGTGCACTCATGTAGAGATTATAAATTATGTTAGGAATTTGCATACATTTGGACTCATTTCACTAGCATATTCTGCATTAAGGAGGTTTACTGAGTCAGTAACCGCCTGATTTTCGCATTAGACAGGTGCATATACACACACTTTTGCATATGTTCATACAGCATTAGAAATCTTTTAAGGACAATGATTACTTGTGGATGATGTTTTGAGTAGATGGATGATGGATGGTAGGATACGTTCTTCCTAACTTGGTGATTTCGGGGACGAAATCCTTTAAGGTCGGGAGAATGTAACAACCCGATTTTTTATAACATGTTAAAACAAGAAATCAGGGTAGAATTAAATCATAAGTTAAGAATCAATGGGAACGGGTTACGACATTGCGTTCGTCTCGAAATTCTGCTTGAAAACGAGGCCGAAATTTCGTAAATCGGAGTTCGTATGACCAAGATATGGCCCATAGAAGATTTCAGAAAATTCAAAATTCAGCCCGAAAATCAAAATTGGCTCCAAACAGATTGGGCGGGAAAATTTCCCGCCCAGCCCCAGGTCGACTGGGGAGTCGACCTGCCCCAATCCAGGTTGACTACCCAGTCGACATGGGTGTCGACCTCCCTGGTCGGCCATGTTTTCCTGGTGCACCTGTTTGCTCCTTTGGGTCTGCTCAGCTAGCCTGTGACGGGATTTGATGGTTCAGATCTAAACTAGTGTTATTCCTATGGCCTAAACTAGTCTCTACACCTATAAAAACACCCTAAGACCTAGCCTAAACCATCACAAATCATCCTAACAACTAAATTCTGTCAAAATGCTCCCTAATCATGGCCTCCATCTTCATCTTGAGAGCTTCTAAGGCAAAAAGGAGCAATCTTTCTTCATCAAATCAAAGGAGCTACTTATTCTCAAGGCTTCTAGTGTTGCTACATCATTCCTAGAGCTTCTACAATGTCTCTATCTTGTTCTATTTGGTTCTAGTTCTCATAGCCACGATTAGTAAGCCCCACTCTACTCTTAGATTTAAACTATGAAATTAATATGAACATGTAGCAAGTTGAAACGGGATTTTTGGTGTAATACTTGTCCTGGGGCTATATTTGTATGCATAGATCCATTTATGACTCTATTGATCTATGATTGTTGAACTATAATGAACCTAGTACCGTTCATCTTGATTTTTGGGTAGAAAGCTATGAGCTTTATTTGGGGATTATGCATAATGCAACATAGAACCCCTCATAACCTTGATGTTAACTTGCCTATGATGTTGAACTACATGCTACCCACAAGTTTATCACCCTATGTCAACTATTATCATGTTTCACCTTTGCCTATGATGTTGAACTACATGCTACCCACAAGTTTATTTGCTAAGTTTGATGTCAAGCATGTTTTGAGGCCAATAATCCTATATGCTAGTTGTGATGAACACCTTTGCCTCAAATATCATCATGCTTAACTTATGACCAACTTTACCACCTTATGCCCATCTTGGTCATATTTTTATGTTCCTTGATTCACTTGTGTTGATGCGAATTTACGTGCGAATGGGAATACGTTACGGGTAGTTAGGCAAACTTGAAATGACATGAAAAACATGACTTGAAATGTGACATGAAACTTGATTATGCTCGAAAACTTGAATATGGTCATGACATGTAGAAAACCATAAAGTGCCCAACTCGAGGTTGGGTTGAGTTTGTAGCGTAAATCTGCCAGGAACCGCCCGGCAAATCCAGTGGCTATAAGCAATAGGACCCAATGTGAGAAGTTGGTCATATCGCGCTTGAAACCCGAGGTTAGACAAGGTTGTGGTGTAAAGTTGCCCGGACCCGCCCGGCATATCCAGTAACCACAACAAAGTCTAATGTGAGAGGTTGGGTGCATTAAATTAAATAATGCCACATGTTAGGGTTAAGTCATGAACCACTTGGATACACTTAACCAACTTGATGCATGATCGGATGGGGTTAACCACACTTAACCCATTGGAAACCCTAGTTACGTGGTCCTTTTCAGAAGTAACCCTCTTGGATGTATAACGATACCCTAGGGACTAGGCTAGGGTGGGGCACGATTACTGGGTTGATTGTAAGCGACCAGAAAGACGGCAGAGTAGGTGCGCCAGTGTAGGTTCAGGCGGACTATGGTCGTGCACATAGTCCGGAGTTGAATAAAACAGACATGGGCACCAGTAGGTTTAGATTGTGCGTGCTTGATTTGTGTCTGTGGTTGGCACCCTAGGGCTTGATACACCCTAGGGTGGACCTAGCACAGTCGACTACATTCCGTGATTGGGCCGTATGACACCGACACTCGACGAGTTAGGCTTATAGGGAGCCGATCGACTAGATTGTATAGTTGGACCTTGACTTGGGTCAACTCATGATATTGGGCCAAGGGATCATTTCTTGTTTATACTTGACATGGGTTGGAATACTAGTACTTTTGGTGCAAAACTAAACCTTGTATATGCGATGCCACACTTGATCTACCTTGTTATCTATTTATCATGCCAGTTAGTTACCATCTTTATGTTTCATCTCAGTTTCTCATGTTTAGTTAACTTCATTAGTTTTTATACTAATAGTAGGTAGGACTTAGCAGTCTTTATGACTGACCCTTTTTCTTTCGCCTCTTTTCTTCCGTTCCCCCCCTCCCCCCCCCCCCCCCCCAGGTTCTCAGGGAGGGAACACTAATGCTTAGCTTGGACATTTGGCTTGCTTTCTTGACAGCTCATGTACGGTTTGGACTTGAGCTTGCTATGGCTTCACCACATCTATCTTGGGGATAGTTTTACTTTATGTTATTTTCAGTTTATGTTTTC
This sequence comes from Allium sativum, assembly GCA_030737875.1. Classification (NCBI taxonomy): domain Eukaryota; kingdom Viridiplantae; phylum Streptophyta; class Magnoliopsida; order Asparagales; family Amaryllidaceae; genus Allium; species Allium sativum. Next base: position 40,097,961 of record CM060926.1, read on the forward strand.
TAGACTTGTGGTAGTTGGAAAATAATGACTAAGTACTTTGATGTAAGTTGACTATTTGGTTTTGAAATGGTTAACTATGGTTTTTAAATTTTCTGCCGATGCTATTTATTTATCTATATTCTATCTTGTGATATCTCTGTGCATGTTTACCCAGACAACACCCCTCTAAAGCTAGTGCATTCTCTCGTGAGTGGCCCTGGATGAGGTGGGGTGTTACATATTGCCTATGACTATGACAAGGACAATTGTGGCTAATCACCTATGACTCTTGACTATTAGAATTATTACCTATGATTATGAACATAAGGCTATTGTCTATGATCATGACTTTGAAACTATTACTGTTAATTGTCTATGACTATTTGCCTAGAACTATTTTGGATAATTATCCTTGACTATTGTGACTAATCGCTTATGATTCACAACTATGAGATTTTTACCTATGACCCTGACTATGACTACTGGGGTTAATTGCCTAAGACTATTATAGTTGATATTTCATGCCCATAACACTATAGTTGAAAACCATGTTGTACACAGAATTGGCATTTTGTTGGATCGTATACATAGGGTGTGACTTGCTTAGTTTATTCGCAATTATGTACACCAAAACCACTGGATCCATTATCCTTGTATTTGGCTTGCTTTTGCATGCCTATTCTTTTATGTCAGCGTTTATCATGACCATCGCCTTATCTTGCTAGATTTGGAATCCTATATGCCAGTGATGTTGTAACCAATTATCTCAAGTTATACCATACTAGTCTTGTAACCCCTTTTATCGCTTTATGCTAGTCCCTTTTGCCTATCATAGTTTTGATGTTATTCCCTCTATTTCGAGATTTGGATTTATTTGTAGTATAGATCGATTCATGTTCACGTGCGATGGGAATACGATTTGGGTAGATTAGGCAAAATATGAATTGGTTATGAACATGAATTATGAACTCGATAATCGGCAAAACTTGAAACATGAACATTGCTATAACTTGAATCTGGATGTGGGCATGAAACTTATCCTTGAACCTTGACACGAACTCGACACGAAACTTGAACATGGACATGACATTAGAATAAACATGAAAATGGCCAACTCGAGGTTGGGTTGAGTTTGCAGTGTAAATCTGCCCGGAACCGCCCGGCAAATCCAGTTACTGCAAACAATAAGATCCAATGTGGGTAGTTGGTCATATCGCGCTTGGAACCCGAGGTCAGACTGATTTGTGGTGTAAATCTGCCCGGAACCGCCCGGCATATCCAGTGACCACAACAACAGGTCTGATGTGAGAGGTTGGGGTGCATTAATGAATTAATGCCACATGATAGGGTTAAGTCATGTACCGCTTGAATATACTTAACCAATTTGACACGATGATTTGGTAGGTTTAAATCATGAACCGCTTGAATATACTTAACCAATTTAACACGATGATTTGATAGGGTTAAGTCATGAACCGCTTGAATATACTTAACCAATTTAACACGATGATATGATAGGATTAAGTCATGAACCGCTTGAATATACTTAACCAATTTAACACGATGATTTGATAGGGTTAAGTCATGAACCACTTGAATATACTAAACCAACTTGACACATGATTCGTAGAGCTAAGTCGTTAACTTGAACGACAACACTTAGACAATTTGACATGACACGTAGGCGGGTTAAGTCACGAACTTGAATGAAAACACCAACTTGACATGCTAGACTAATGTGGTTAAGTCTCGAATTTAAATGACAACACTTAACCTACTAAACGGATAACCTAGTTACGCGGTCCTTTTCAGCAGTAACCCACTAGATGTATCACAGTACCCTGGAACTAGGCAGGGTGGGGCACGATTACTTGGCTGATTGTAAGAGACCAGAACGACAGCTGAGTTGGTGCGCCATTGTTGGTTCAGGCGGACTATGGTCGTGCACGTAGTCCGGAGTTGAAAAAGCAGGCATTGGGCACTAGTAGGTTTACACTATGTGTGCTTGATTCGTGTCGGTGGTTGGCACCCTAGGGCTTGATAAACCCTAAGGTGGACCTAGCACAGGTGACTATAATTCGTGATTGGGCCGTATGACACAAACACATGAACGAGCCAGGACTTGTAGGGAGCCGATCGATTAATAGATCGTTACGTGGAATTCGTTAGGTAGCATAATCCCTAGTGGTCCTAGGTGGCATAAACCCTAATCGAATCTAGAAAACGTTCAATATGTAGCATAATCCCTAGTGGTCCAAGGTGGCATAAATCCTAGTTGAACACGCGATAGCTCATGATAAGGAAACCTAGCCAGAACAAGGGTCGCGGTCCAAGCAATTTCAAGAATGGTGGCACTACGTTGAAGTAGTACAGAAATACGTGATGAAACCCGTACGATATATGGCAAGGGACTGTACATATACATGGAAAGGATGATACGGGTTGGGATGCTAGTACAGTTGGTGCAGAGAATATAGGAAATCAAAGAAAATAGTGGAACAGTGAAGCTTAGAAATCTGGCGATGTTATACTTAGTAGAAACCTTGCAATGTGATACTTGGTAGGAAGCATGGGATGTTATACTTGATTCATCGTGCCTGCAGCTTACCTTGTCATCATGCTTATGTTTACTTTCAGTTTATTCATGCCATATTATCTTCACCTGTTTTTATGTTGAAAGCCACTAGGACTTACTCAGTCTTTATGACTGACCTAGTTTGTTTCGCCTCTTTTTATTTCGTTCCCCCCCCCTCCTCCAGGTTCGCAGGGTAGGAATACAGCTTAGTTCGGATCATACCAAGCTCCAAGGCTCTTTCATGTACTGCTTGGATTTCTCTTGGCTATGGCTTGCTTTGCTGCTTTATTGAGGAATGATTTATGACTATGGTTTTATGCTTCTTTACTATTGCAAGACGGATTTTGATGTAATGGATTTAATAGCATTTTGATGTAAAAGGCTTTAGACCTTTCTAGATTTTAAAGCAATGAAATTTGGTTCTTCTTCTGTTGTTTAATAGGTTATGTCTGTAATATTTCTGTGCATGTTTACCTAGATAATGCTCCACCAAAGCTAGTGCATTCCCTTAGTGAGTGACCCTAGCGGAGGTGGGGTGTTACAACTTTCTTTTCAATCCTTTCATATATTATAATATGAAAACTAGAGAGCTATATATGCTCTATATTATGCACTTTTTAATGAGAGAGTTCTTTTGAAACAAGAAATTATTGTTTTACCAAAGTATACACCACTTTACTTTAAAAACCCAACATGCACTGAATATGCCCTTTACGTATTTTTCCTAAACATTAAAAATACTTTAAGATTAAAACTTGAAAAACACCACAAACTCTTTTACAAATTCAAATTCAAATTCTTAAAAGTTTATTATTGGTTTTGACTCAAAGTGGGTCTTTCAACTCAACTAAGCTTTCCTACGCACTTTCCAAACCAATTCTCTCAACTATATATATTCTTAATCCATTTTCCACATTTTAACCCTTTTCTAACTTATAAGGTTTCACTTCTAAACCCACTACTCTGAAATTACAACAATTCAGTTTTAATTCTTATGGTATACTTTCTTTCTCCAATACCAAATCATATTGTACACTTTCCAACAAAACCACCTAAGGGTCTTGAAATTTCTAGGTTCATTCCTTTAGTGTACAAAATAGTTATCCTAACTCTTTCCATTCCTAATGGGCTACTTTATGAATTTAGGTTTACATATATAATATATTTATATTTTAGAAAATAAAAATACGTCACTCATTATCTCCCTAAGATCACTAAACCGAAGCTCTGATACCAGATGTAACAACCCAGATTCCGACAGACCGAATTTTTTTAAAAACCTAATCTATCGAAAACCCAAGTTGGGCGCTCTGGTATCCTACAGGAAAAAAGACAGAGATAAAGAAAACATATCAGAATTCGTAAGCATCTTACAGCGGAAGGAATTCACAGTATAATATTCTTTAAATATAGCTTTACTTTATAAAACATACTGCCTAACCAGTATCCAAAGCTTATACCATCTCTGTCATGAACGTAACCTGGAAGTATGTAATGAGGAGTGGGTCAGAACATAAGTTCTGTGTGAGTGGACTTAGAATAAACTTCTATATAATCCTACATATACTGTTCAGTTATATTTTCTTGCTTATTAGGTTATTCGCAGTATTAGCTCTCTAGGCTATACTCATGTTCCACTAGTAGATTAACCTAAAGCAACGAATATGTAGACACCCCCAACTTGTATAATCCTTTCCATGTATATATACAGTCCCTTGCCGTATGTCGTACGGGATTCATCATGTAAATCTATACTACTTTAGTGTAGTGCCACCATTCTCGAAATCGTTTGGACTACCACTCTTGATCTTGCTAGATTCCGTTTATTACCTAGATCTAATCTAGGGTTTCTATCCAGCGTTTCCTAAATTCAACCAGGGTTTATGCTACCCAGGGCCACTGGGGTTTATGCTATCTATTGAACGCTTTCTAGATCCGACCAGGGTTTATGCTACCTAGGGCCACTAGGGTTTATGCTACCTATCGAACAATGCTCCCTAGTCTAGGACACACTACCCAGAGCAATATGTGTTCCTAGACTTCACGTCCCAATCGTGTCATTAAACGTGCTAGATATCTAGTTGCACATGTCCTCTATATGTGCGGCCCGAGTCCCGTGGCAGGGCTAATCAAGAAACATGGAATTCGGTCGGGAGCTTTAAGTTATCTGCCGATGCAGATGCTAAGGTTTGTTTTATCTGTATGTGGCTATGGTCCCACTTGACCCCTCCCTCAACTAATGAAAGGCACCCAAGAAAATCAAGAATGAGAACTGTACGCATGCCCTCTATGCCCCCACAAACTTGTTGGCCACCCTCATCCATTACTAGATAGCAAAGTATATGGTCTTTTGGAGTTCTCCGCCTTTACGCTTGCGTATCACGATTGACTCAAGATGGTAGGTAGACGACGACGTGCTATCATAGGGCTAAACAAGATATCGCCGCCTCACGCTGACCCATCCTAATCTTTAGGTTGCTTATATTGCAACGAAGGCATACCTTTGGCTCTTCTAACACAGACCTGAACCTATGTGAGCCCAGGAGGATCATCTACAACCTCACAGAGGGATACCAAGAGTACACTCTCATCCCCTAAAAGCCGCGTGTTTTGTAACCCAGTTCGTTGGAGCCTTCTTCATGATCAGATGGACGTTCGCTCCTCCTCGTGTTCAACTTGGCTTTCTTGACTAAGGTTTACTACTTAACTATGGTTTACTACTTAGTTTCCTGAATTGTTAGCTTTCTTAACTAAGGTTCACTACTTAGTTTCCTGAATTGTTAACTTTCTTAACTAAGGTTTACTACTTAGTCCTCTTTTCTAAGGTATACTACTTAGTTCTCTTAATCGTTCGTTTTCTTAACTAAGGTTTACAACTTATTCCTCTTAACTAAGGTTTGTTACTTGGTTCTCTTAACCAAGGTTTGATACTTAGTTTATGTTACTTAGTTCTCTTTAACTAAGGTTTGTTACTTAGTTCCTTTTGACTAAGGTTTACTAATGAATTCAAGCATGACTTAAATTCTCTTTATCAAATGATAGCGTACGGGTGTTTTCCCACATTTCCAGCTTAGATTAACTTATTTCATGGTATAAGTCGTCCCACTCTTCGAGTCTTATATTACATCTTAAGTCATATTCATTTCTTATCCCTAGGATAAGTTATCTATTATTTAATCTTGTCATTCCCCACTTTTCCTTGCTTTGATACTGTTATATTGGTTAAGTTTGCCCATATGTCCAAGTAGACTTAACCCCCAGTCACGTATTTAATTCAACCCACGTACCATGCTAAATTGGTTAAGTGTTCTCCATCAGTTCATGTCGACTTAACCCACCCATATATCATGTCAAATTGGTTAAGTGTTATCCAGCGGTTCACGTTGACTTAACCCACCCATATATCATGTCAAATTGGTTAAGTGTTGTCTAGTGTTTCATGTTGACTTAACCTTACCATACTAGCATGTGTCATAAGCATTAATTAATTATTAATGCTCAACCACTCACATTAGACCTATTGTTGCGGTCACTGGATGTGCCGGTTGGTTCCAGGCAGGATTACACCACAACTCAATCTTACCTCAGGTTTCAAGCAAATTATGACTAACTTCTCACATTAGAACCTATTGTTTGCGGTCACTGGATGTGCCGGGCGGTTCCGAGCAGGATTACACCGCAAACACATTCTAACCTCGAGTTAGCCATGTTTCATGTTTAGCCAATTAACAATTCATGTCTATTCTTGGTATCATAGGCCAATTATAAATTTACAAGCATGTTCAGGTTCATTCTAGATATCAAATGTCAATTACCAATTCACAAGCATGTTCATGTTCAAGTTATGCCACTTTTGTCAATTTCATGTTATGTGTCGAGTTCCATAATTTCATAAAAACATGGTTTGTCCAACATATTCCATTTTTAATTATGTTTCTAGGATCTTAACGGCATATCCAATTTTCAAGTCTCAAATTCAAGCTTTACCCAAAAACCCCCATTTATGTTCATGCTTATAATCCCATTAATAGGCTATATCTATTATTCTAGTTTCCCATACATGTGTTCCTAACAGGTTGCTATCATTCCTCAGATGTTGGTTAAGCTTATTCATATGTCAAGTGCTACTTAACCCATTTCTACTTTGCTTACACAACCATTCGTGTAATAATCTTTTGACCCAAATTTCCTAATTCATCGATTAAATCTCAAGCTCTTCCGAAACAACTTTAATTTACGCACTATTGACCTTGGCTCGAAGGTAGCCAAAGTTTCAAAAATAAAAAGGAAGAATAGGGAAGAGGAATAGATTAAGAATACAAAGATTATTTTAAATTGCAACATGAATTTTAATTGAGGAATCACGAACGACAATAATACTATTATGCATGAAGTGTATTGTAATCCCACTCACTGATTTAAGAACGGATCTTGAATTCTGGGAACTGATTTCTGAAACTGAAAAGCTATCCTTTGACGTAGATTATCGATCCTCTAATTTAGATTTCATTCTTAGAAAATAGTTGTTAAAGTCGTTGAATTAGCCTTTGATTCTCTACTTGAATTCTAACGAAGAACTTAAGCAGCATAACCTCGTCTTTGATTTATTTTGTTATGAATTATGGAAGAGTATAGGCATAATGAAGATGTGTAAAGAAAACTGTAGCCTTTGGGGTGTTTATATAGTGCTCAAGACCTTATCGTACACGCAGCGCTGAGTCAGCATTGAACCCAGTTAAGAAAATAGTCCAGGTTCGCAGATGAATCTAGCCAAATCTTACGTACATGCAGCGCTGAGTCAGCATTGGGTCCCGCAAGCTATTTTGGCGCAGAAATTCGAATTTTGAATGTTTGAATTGTTTTGGCGTAGAAATTTGATTTTTGAACTTTTGAATTTCTGGAATTTATTTAACTGTTTTATTCACATGAAATATTCTTATATGTATACAATTACTCTACCAACCATTTTATGCATATATATATATATATACACACATAATTTTCGTTTTATTTTCAAAATTCAAACGATGTTGCACCGTTATTTGATTCTTGCCTATTTCATTGACTGTAGCCTTATCTTGAATTTTATATTTTGTATACATATATTTATGCATATATATATATATATATTCTCATATATACACATATATTTTCTTTATTTCCTTATATGTACATTCTTATCCTTTCAAATTTTGAATTTGTATACATACATATATTTGCATGTTCAGTTGGCCCTCTCTAAAACAAAGATAAAAATTATGACGCCGTCGGGGTTCGAACCCCCGACCTTCATGTTACAAATCCAATGTCTTAACCAACTAAGCTATGAAGTCTTTTGTTAATAAGTCTTAGAACAATGATAATTATTGTTCTCTCGTTACTTCTCTTTTTCATGTTAGTTACAATACTTAAATTAAACCATTGCATGGATCTTTTTCTTTTAATGTTAATGCATTATGTTTGCAAAACAGTGCATGCAACATATTTACATTGCATGCAACCAATCCTTTCTTTCTTTTAATGCATGCATTACATTTTTTTCAGTGCATGATTTATTACATGCAATCCTTATTTTATTCTTTATTTTACATTTTAATTTGTTTGTGTGTATATATATATATATATATATATATTTCTCTTGTACGTATACAAACTTCTAGGCTTAATAACTTCTTCATGTGATGTCCGTTTTATGCAAACTAGGCGTCTATCTTGACCAGAATTCTGAGACGGGCGCAATGGTGATGTCCGTTTTACTGGATTCCTGATATTTAAATTAAGTCGTTTTATTTTCTCATCTCTTCGATTACGCACATTGTTATCGCATTAATTTCATTACTCTTCAATGTATGAATTAATTTTTCTTTATACATCACCATTTTTACCTATCTATGCATATATACATATTTGTACATTTTTAATTATATTAAAAATGTGGGCTGTTACACATATACTGCCAATTACTCAACCAATTTTGCCCATTGGTTTAAACAAAACAAATGTTTAATTTCGAATTAACATTCAACAATCAAATCAATCATTCCAATCAAAACAGTTCATACACTGATAATATAAGAATAAGTAACATCTAATATATTTGAGGAATCCAGTTGGATCCTTCCAACATGTTCTTCCTTGCATCCAATTACGTTACCTTAAATAAAATTATCCAATAAGAATTATCCAATATTTAAACTAATAATTTATATAATAATCAACAACAAAAAATTAACACAACACAACAATTCATTTCAATAAACACATTCATTTTATAAACATGAACAATAAGGTAAGTTACGTCCATTAGGTTAAATCGTCAAAATAACGATTTGGTTTTCACTGAAATTAAACAATATTTAATTTCATTAGTTCAATCGATATATGAATATATATTTAGCATACAGTCAATCAATATCAACCATAGCACATAATTATAAAAGCCGACTTATAAAAATATAAGTGGGAAGAACTGAGTAAGTTTAACTCACCTTGATTTCTATTGTTGTCAAAGTGGTTTGGTTTAATTAAATTAAGCATACGTTTAATTCGATTAAAATTTCATATAGTTTCCAAACTCCTCCAAACTAGTTCCAACATGTAGTGCTTTCCGATTCGGTCCCAACGAAGCTGATTTCGCCTAATTCTGATAAAAAATAAAAGGTTATTAACTATTTAAGTTCATGATTTTATTAAACAATTAGCCCCTTTTTAATTATAAAATTAATTATATTAATTGATAAATACTTTTATTTTAGAGAATTAATAGGACAGTTTCAAGTCTACTCTTTTTTCTTTTCTAACCATGCTCACTATCACTGCCTTGGCGTTTGCTTCCTTTACAAACAAGATTACCCAATTTTTACGCTGCTACCTGCAATGTTCCAAATACAGTTTAAGCAACTAAAAAGAATGCTAGATTGAATTATAATTAAACTAATTTATTTATTTAATTAACCATTAAGACGTTAAGTACTTTTGCTAAGAGAATAATTAGCCGATCCTTTTGTTCATTGTTCAAATTTTGGTTACTCCTAGATGAAAACAATGACCGATTTTTCTGTTTCCTGTAACCACGCAATTATAGCTCCTTCCATCGACGTTCACATACACGATTTAATTAACAAATTCTCTGATTATTAATTTTTTAACGTTAATTACAATTTTAATAGTAACCCAGTCGATACCCTGTACAGCTTCGTTCTTCTTCGCGTTTCATCGTAAACCTCGAACCCGACTGACGAAAGTAAATCCTACCGTCGCTGCTACCTGATGACTGGAGTAGGATCAAACTATCCCAGAACGAGCACCTCTTTCCACCTGTCTGATGCCTTGAGCGCCATCTGTGACAAGAAGGAATTTCGCTCGATCTGAATTAGTCGCTAAACCAACCAAGACCGTTCGAAACCCCTGATTGTTTTGAGAACACGACAAATTGGAACGCAAACAGAAGAACATTTCTTTGCTTATTACAACAATTACATCAGAATACAAGAATATAGAGTATGAATACATATTACACAGAAAATATCAGAGATTTAAAATACATTTAAATACATCGCAGCGGAATATAATACAAAGCACGACTGAAGAAGATATACGGATACAGAGCTTTCCAGATATCATTCCAGCTATAAATCAGGTTTCTGTGAATATAAATCTGCAAAACCAAAACTACTAGCTGTCCGTGTCAAAATAAGGGAACACAGAGTTTAGGTTAAAACAATAAACTCCAGGTCAGTCATGGGACTGGTGTGAGAACTAAAACAGTTATTTATCTTTATTTTATAGTTAGGCAAATCAAGGGACCACGTCGTATAACACAGAACGGGTTTCCTCCCAGGAATACCAGTGTATAAAAAACAACGCAATGCTAAATAAAGAACAATGAAGCTATTATAAGACCCAGGTCCCATCACACAATGAAACACAAGACAGAGGATAAGGTTTTACCTTATAATAGCCAAAGAATGCTTGATACGCTAAATTTCATCTTTTATTACTATAAGTGTATAGTGTCAAAACAATTTCAATCATAAATATCAATCATAGACGACATAAGTGCCCCATCCTACTATGTTGCCATATATAGGTTCTACAATCGAAACCGCAAAGTCACATATTGGAAGTTGGATTTCCGTATGTGAACCGAGGCAAAAGATAGTCCTCACTGATTCGACACAATCTAGCCCATGTCTCAGGACCCAGACACAGGTGAGCCCTTGGATCGTCGGGGCCGGTCCACCGATGTGGATTAAAATGCCTGAACACTGCGTTTCCCTGCCCTTGGGGCGTAAATGATCCAACAAATGACTCCATCGGATCCACATGGTCACTGATATATCCGAAGCGCCTCGCAACAGCAACAACCACATAAGTCAAACTCGTCAGGGCATGTAAAACCACTGACGCCACTTCTATCTAGAAGGAAACGCATGCCCTCCCCGATGTCCTCTCCCGTTTCTGGTTCACAACCGAGGTATGAGGCTCGCGAATCAACGCTACACAAAGCTATGCCACACAGGCGGTGCTTTGATCATCAACCACAAGACTTTGCTTTTCAACAAAAGCCTTGATCAATTTCCACTTAGGCATGCCACACAGGCAATTCACTCCATGCGTTAGATATCCATCAATATATAATCTCTGAGCTCGTACGTCTCAGAGAAGGGCGTTAAGCAAGAGAATAAATTCTCCGCTGCCAAACAGATATATATTTAATAGAAATCAATCACACAGAATAAAATCCAATGTCAGACACATAGTTCATTTACAAGTCCATTCTAGGTCTGAACGAAACCGAAGGCACCTTGTACCTCGCATATCCATCGATCTCCAAGTACGTCTGGACGATCACCAACTGGTTCCCTCCTCATGGGTGTACAGCCCAATCAAGATCATCAGTAATCACTCTAACGACTTGAAGACCTCCGGTCTTCGACCACCATCTTCATCCTCGACACCACGTCGAATCAGTTATTCAGAATGGGATAAACCCAGTCTTTCTGAATAACTCACGTATATAATAAACAAGTGTTATACAAACACAACCTACGCCTCATTCCAATTCAGAATATTCTTTTATTCAAATATTCTTATACTTTGGGAAAGGTTCCCATTAATTTTATCAAAGATAAATTCTTTAAATTTATTCTTTAATCTTCTTTTGAATATCAATTCAAACTAGTCGGGGTTAGCGAACCACACCGAAGTAATCATTTATTTTATTTCCCAATCCCAACCTATTCATCCCATGAAGTAAAACTGGTCATACTTCATATCTAACACCATGGTGTTATCGGCAAATTCAATTACCATTTCACGTTCAAATCCAGTTAAAGATTTAACTATCGCCTGGAGCAAAACTGGTGATACTCCATTCTAGACCATTTCAATCTAATTAAAGATTCGTTAAAACCCCACTTAGTTTTAATCTTCACAGAAATCAATATCCTGTCTTTAACTGGGTTAAAGAACCAATGTCATTTAAAACACGGTCCACGATAAACCCAAAATCACATTCATTAATTATCTGGTTAAAGAACAAGTGTTATTTAACCGTTCACGATAAACCCAAAAATCAATTCAAATTCAATTCCAATTAAATACCATTTAATTGGTACACTTCATTAAATCTAAATAAAAAGTTTTTAATCCTTTTCTCAACTGGTTTTAAGAACGGTGTTAATGAAGACACCATTCACGACAAACCCAAATCACGTTTGATATTAAATACAAGGCTCTGAATAGAAAATATATCGGCTTATATTCAATATCAAATTCGACGACCAACAAATATCTTATTGGAAATAACGATATAAATATATCTTTCAAATTCCCATAACAATATCTATTTCATCACGAAATCCAACATCGAAATATTCCAAAGACAATTTCGATTCAAATCCATTCCAATTCTATTATTGGCAATTCTGGTTACTTTTAAAACCCTTTCAAATCCAATTTATTTATTTAAAAATAAATAATTTATTATTCTATTTCAAAACTAGTTCATTTCGATAAAAATCGATTTTTGTCTTTTCAAATGTGGAATTTTTCATCCTAGTTCCTCACAAATCATTTCTTATGATTTTACACAAATTATTAATATTTTTAATAATTTTATCAAGGCTCGTACAGTCGGTTTCCATCAACGGCCATCGAACTGCACTTACAACGACCTTTTCCAAATTTGATTTGGACATAATTCCGAATCCAACCGTTAGATTTCAAATCTCTAATATTCATTAGAAAGCTCTTTTCGATACGAACCCAATGGTTCTGGTTTTAGGAGAATCCGACGGTCGGATCTCCCGCAATGTCCATTCGAAATCAATGGTCGAAATTCACGAACTGCCGCAGTGCGGCGCGTTCTATTCAGGCCATTATATGCATATATATATATATATATATATATATTATATTATATATATTTCGTCGATTTCCTTTTAAAACGTATTTTATAAATCGTTTTAAATTCGTTTTCGAAACGATTTCAACTTCATATTCAATTTTAAATAAAAATTGAATATTCCATATCATCGATATACAAATGATAATATTTTCAAAATGTTATATTTTGAAATCACTTCCTTTTCTATATTCATTATAGAAACGAATATATTCGATATAAATATCGTTCGCGTCAAAATGGCGCATCTCTAATCAACACGGCTTTATATATTTCAATGACTTCGTTATTCTATTCTATAAAGGAATATTTATTCTATTCAACACATGAATCTATATTTCTTTCAACATAGGAATATATATTTTATTTCAACACCTGAATATATATTTTATTTCAACACATGAATATATATTTTATTTCAACACATGAATATATATTTTATTTTCCCAATTGGAACGAGGCCTAATCAATTGCCATATATTGTTAATTACATGGATTCCATACAACACATGTATATAATAGCAACGATAAGTAATCAACCATCATCCAAAGTGCACCACACAACTGCATAAGCATTAAATATAAATAATTAACGCTTACACAGTCTGTCAACCCGTCGATTGACATACAACTAAACAATCGGGATTAGTGTACATCAAATATCATCCCAATACCCGTGTGGGGTTTAAAATCAACAAATACAGATTTTATTTGTGCAGTTGGGCGATGTGTAAAATTTAACGTCCCAATCAATATCTGTCAAATCAGTTAATATAAACAAATCGTCCAATTTGTTTATAAATATTTATTTTATATACACGTTAAAAAAATTATATTTTTAACTATAAAATATTTTCCATTATAAAATATTTTATTTTATTTCATTTCACATCACACAATCAAATTTCACAACACATAAATCAAACAAACAAGTCATCCATGGTCTGTGGACGATGAGTGTCGGGTGTTGCTAAGCACCGTCTGCATCCTAGTATATATTTCAACAAGAATTTAAAATAAAAGTGAGGTGTAGAGACCCGCAAATCCGTGCTATCTGAGTTGACTAAAAACACCACATGTCCAACTCAAATTGCACAGAAATACGACTCATTATTAGAAAGAAGTTAGAGGATGAGAAATAAAAAGAAAGAAATATTAGAATAGGAGAATAACGAAGATCACAACTCACAGTGGAACGAATAAAATATATTATATAACATAAGCTTTGAAATACAAATCTGTTTTGTACATATATACGTACCATCATCAGAGTACACATAACATTTGATCCAGCGGAAGTAACTCTAAATAACTAACGTTGAAGCCTCCAGCTTCAAGCTCCTCCAAGTGTATCTGTAAAAGCCTGAAACACTTGACTGCCCGTACAAATTTGGGCACCCAAGAGTTTAGGGAAAACAAAACAAAACAAACTCTGGGTCAGTCATGGGACTGGTGTGAGTAAACTCCAACCACTTGTTTAACTTTCAAAACCCTTTTCGAAAGAAAAGATAATAGTAAGACCAGCCCACACATAAACATGGACGGTTTTTACCTTACTATAACCCAAAACACTTTGATACGAAAATCCAGTGATATTATAATAATGTCTACATCAAGTAAATAACCAAATAGCAGAACGCTTGCATCTCACGTTCCACATATATAGTAAAAAATCAAAAACCGCATGGCGCTTATTGGAGATTGGATTTCCAACATGACAAGGTATGGGACCACCTTCCCACTGTGTATCTCTAGAGAGGAATACACTGGGTTCAACAAGAACATCTTGCAACCCGGCCCACACATGACCGACCACTCATTTCGCTTGAGTGTATCGAATGTATATCACCAACGGTTGGACTCAAACCACCGTTTCCCGAATGGGCAGAATCGATAGATTTAGAAACAAAAGGAATTTCTCTAGATAGGTGATTATACACCCTAATGGGTGCGACCCACATAGCCATGCTGCCTGCCCGATTTTTGTCCTTTCCCGGTTGTTGAGGCCTGAGGCTACGCATACTTACCAGTTCTTGATAACACAATCACTTTGAATGCCACATTGTCAGATCCGTTAATCACTAGTTGAGTTTGCACAAATATTCTGGATATTATGCTAAGGGATAAATCCGTTGCAACCATATATATCCATACAGATCAACCCATTTGATCATTGGAAATACTCTGTCAGACATTCGTCCATTTACGTTCGTTCTGGGACTGAACGAAACCGAAGGCACTATTTCTATTACTAGAAAAGCCCTTGCACTTTACTCCGTCTTCAATATATTCAGCATACTTGGTTCACAACGCTTATGCCGATACGGAGTGGTTCTTCGGATAATAATCCAACCGGTCTCTCCATATTGACAACGATGGTCAAAAACTTCGATAGTCTGTGATTTAACTATCGAATAAAAACAAGTGTTCATCCAAACATATCAACAAATCACTGGGCTCTTTAATTAATATTTCATTAATTAAATTTCTTCTATATTCTCTTATCAATATTTGTTAACCAAATATTTCAATAATCATATCGGCCTCTTATGCCATTTGGAAAACGTTTCCAAATATTAACTTCTTTTATTTTCTATATTTTAGAAAATGTCTCTATTTGCAATTGAAACAATTCCAATCACTTATCTCTATCCCTTTTACAACATTCGATTTTTAGATTCACTTTACTATCGAATTTAATACGTCGATACAATGATTTCAAATTATCAAAATATCTTAAAAATATTCTAACTCCTTAAATTTCCGGAAAATTTCGCCATAACCTCCCCTGTATCGGGAGCATCGGGAAATTTCAAATAGCTTCCCGGTATCTTCCAATCTCAAAAAGAAAAAGGAAAAGCCAAGCGGCTTGCCGATACGGCGCATAAATCTCATATATGAATTAAACATGTACCTTTTTGTCGAGCACATAAATTTAAATCTTCATATACTCCATCCCATATCTGTTTAACACCTGTTCACCTGTTTTCAATTCAATTCAATAACATCTAATCGTTTGAATTCAGTTCCGCCCGTTTATTCTTTAAATTGGCCATTTTGCCTATTTCACTTCTTTGTTGAACATAACATGTTCGAATAAAACGCTTAACTTGCTCACGACCAAATTGAATTTCAATTTCAATTCTAGTTCTCTTTTCTATTTTGAATATAAATTTCCAAATCGAATTCGCTTATTCAAAGCCCAATATTAATTCGAAATCTCATTAACTAATTTCTATTCACATTAGTTAACTCTATTCAATAAATCAAAAATCTGATTTCTGTTTCAAAAAAAATCATATTCATTTACACAACTTGAATTCGCATATATTTTACAACTCACTCTGAAATTTTCTAAATAGAAACTTCGGATTTTCTCGCTTAAAATCCTTTTATAATATTAAATAAACCATTATGGTTTTAAAACGATTCTGGCGCTGCTTTTCTGAAAATTTGATTTTGACATAACTCAAAATCTATACGACGAAATCCAGATTTTTCTCTTCCATTAGAAAACTATTATCAAACCGGTCCTGACGTTTCTTGTTTCGAAGAATTCCGACTTCAATTGCGTTCTGTATACTCAATTGAAGTTCGAATTGCCAATTTACGAACTGCAGCGCTGCGGCGAGTTCGTTTAATTATATTTATAAAAATATATATAAACTTTTAAACTTCTAAACTTCTTTAAATATAAATTCAACTCCATTTAACTCTGCTTGATTCAAATTCAAATCTCACTTTTATTTGAATTCTAATTCAAATTCCAATTCCTTTTCTATTTGGTATTCAAATTCAATATTTGAATCCTTATTTCAATTCAAATTCAATACCTGAATTCATTTGAATTCTTTTATTCAAACTCTATTTTTACATTCCATTTTAACTTCTATATTCCAATTTCTATATTTGAATTCTATTTGAAATTCAAATATTCAACTCCTTTTTAAATTCTATATTCAGAATTCCATAATTTAAAACCCATTTGAATTTCATATTCAAACCCCATAGATTAAATCCTATTTGAATTCAATTTGAATCTCTTATATTCAAATTTCATTTTCCATTTGAATTCTAATATTCAAATTCGTCTCCAGCCCCATTTGAATTTCTAATATTCAAACTTATTTTTACACCATTTGAATTTCTAATATTCAAATTCATTTTCAACACCATTTGAATTTCTATTATTCAAATTCATTTGAATTCCCTTGAATTCAAATTCCATTTCAAAATTATTTGGATTTCCTATTTTGAAATCCTATTTAAATCCTACTTCCAATTCTACTTTCAAAGTTTATTTCAATTTCTATTTTGAAATCTCATATTCAAATTTCTACTTGAATTTCTATATTCAATTCCATGTTCAAATTCAACACTTAAATTTCTATTTCAAATCTCTATTCAAATTTCATATTCGAATTCTTCTTTGAAATCCTATATTTCAAATTCTATTCAATTCTTCCTTGAAATTCTATTTTTCAAAGTCTATTTCAAATTCTCTTTTGAAAATGCTATTTTGAAATTTCTATTTCAAAATTCTATTTGGAAATTCTATTTCAAATTCTCTATATTCAAACACCATTTGAAAGTCCTATATTCAAATCCACCTTGGATTTTCTATTTGAATTCTAAATTCAAATTTTCTATCTCCTTTCCTTTTTGAATTCAAATTTCCATTTCCTTTTCTTTTTGAATTCAAATCTTCATTTCCTTTTCTATTATTCAAATTCTATATTTAAATTTCCCTTTAAATCATATTTTCAAAACACCTGTATTTCTATTTCTGAATTATCAACTGATAATTCTTTTCACTTCATTTATAACTTCGTTATAAAAGAACTATTTTTAAACTTCGTTATAAAGAAACTACTTGTTTTATTTTTCAAAACAAGTTTATATCTTTATTTCCATTTAAAATTCAAATTCTATTTAAAAATAGAATTTTTCCTTTTTAAATCTCAAATATCCTTCCACGATATTTTTATAAATCAATATTCAAGCCCAGTGATATTTAAACACACAAAGCAACGAAATATTTAATTTTCTAACACATCATATATAACAATATATATGCAAACAAATAAACAAACAGATAATATATTTTTGAGGAATCCAGTTGGATTCCTCCAACCTGTTTTCCTGCATCCACAGATGTTAGCACATAAATAATACCCATTCTGCTTCGTGGCAGAATATCGCGGTATAGAAGGTCATCCACTAATCATAGCGTGGGGCGTATAGGGTAATCATCCGCTATGAAACCGCGGGCATCCGCTAATGAGACTGCGGGAATCCAACCAATCAATCAACCCAATATATATATAATAGCCTTAAATAACTAATATATATAAAACAACCAGAAAGCATTCACGCAAGCAACAACAATTATTTTTAATGAAATAAAAATAATTCTAAAGGTGAGTGAGATTTACTCACCTGATTTTAACTGTGCTGAATATTCACTGAAGCATACTATATAAATTGCACAGCGATTCCCCCATTTCTGTTTTCCAATGTAGAACAATAATTAATAAGGTTCCAGTTATTGAATTAGACCAATTTAATTTAATTAACTTTCCATGTATCAAGTAATTCCAAATTAACTCTTAACATTACTTAATATGATAAATCTAAAATTATCTTTTTAGCAACCGATTTCTTTTATATAAAAAAAAACTAAATTTCCAATTATATAAACTAGCTTCTAATTATAAAAATCCAAAATTATTTCACATAAATACTTAAGTTAATTTCATATCTTGAATAAATTCATACCTTAACAATATAATTTAACTTAAAAATTTTGATAACCTTATACCTATAGTTAAATTTAACAATCGAACGTTTATTCACACTACAGCTAAAATAAAGTGAATAATCTATTTTATTTGAACAAATACAGTTAACTTAAATTAAGAATTTTATTACCTTAATTTTCTGAAATCACTTTCTTCTCAACATCTATTGTTTTTCCATTTCAATGCCCTATGCCTCGGAATCCGCCACCGAGCTGAGCACGAACGGAACCCCCCAGACATCACATCGCGACACCCCTTCATCATACTGAAATCCACTAGGGCTCCATAATGTATTCGATCATCAGAGAACTCCGTGGCTGTGGATCCTAACCTCGAGTTCGAACGCCTTCAAATCCCTAGCACGAAATCAAACTGTCCTAACTTGGCGTGCTCCCGTTCGAACCTCCTTCTGACGACTTCGCGCACCCCAAAAATCGTGCCTTCGATCCTCCCTTGAACCCACCATCGCATTATTTCGCGAGCGCCTAGCTCGAATCGAGCTTTGTGGAAATCGCGATTTCTGATTTCCTTTTTTTTTTTTTTTCTGATCGAATTGATTTGGTTTTAAGCAGAAGGAAAAACGAATTCGTTTCGTATGAGGAGATAAAGAAGGCCAAGCTAAATTTATAGACGCAAAGGAGACACCCCGTACGAGACCCATTAAATTGGTGTTTTCCTTCACAGCGAAGGAGGAAGACAGGATTTTGTGCTCGAGGGAAGTAGGTCTGCCTAATAAAGAATAAGGTCGGCTGAAGTGAAAACATAGGGTAGGGTGGCTGTTGATTAAATTTTATTTTAATTAAAAACTAAAATATCTCACAGTCCTTTATTCTGAACCGCTATTCTAACTTAACGACCGGTGTTTTCAGATTATAACGATATTTTGAATTTAACGAAATATACTGTATAATTTAATTTAAACAATAAAAATAACATATTAAAATAATATGATTTAAATTCAAAGCAAATAAATTCCTTAAAAATAAATTACTATCATTATCTTTCAAATTCAATTAAAATTCATATTAACCATTTGAATCACTCAGAATCCATTATAAATTCAAATGGAATTATTTCAGTTCTCGTCTGTCGAAAATTATATATATATATACGAAATAAATCATATATTGATCACTAATTGGTAATTCAATATAAATTTTTTTTTATATTACTAATTCAATATTTAAAACTATATTAAATATTTAAAATTGATCAACAAAAATCTGGGTCGTTACATTCTTCCCCCCTTAAAATAATTTCGTCCTCGAAATTGCTAAGGTAGGAAAAATACTACAAACTGATTAACTTTTCATAACTCCTTCATGCTGAAACTCACCTCTTCATATTTCAACAAATTAGCTCCAACCAAAACTTTTGGTTTTCACACATTTAATTCAAATGATCTACGATCAATCCATTTATATCCAATCTATATTCCAATAAACCTATTCAAATTGATTCTAATCAATTCATTCACTTCGACCCATTTAACTTGTTTAAGTTAAATTTAAATTCCAGAATTTAAATCCCTGGGTTTTTCTTTTCAAATTCTTTTGAAATCATTTAAATATATACATGTATATTTATTTCCATTTCAAATTCAAAACATTTGAATTTTCAAACTACTTGTTTTCTTTCAAACAAATTTCCATCAAAACTTTCTAAGGTAGCAATCCATCACTTAGAAACTCGGAAATGAACACTGATGATGTTGCAATCATCATCAGAATTATTTCCCAGCCACTGAAGTGAGTTCAGTGCTTTATTACTTCAAAATCCATCTAAAATGATTTTCTTTTAAAACAAATCTATATTATTTTAATATACTTTGAAAAATATATTTTTCAACTTCCCAGGATTTTGAATTCTTAATTCTGGTTTGAATTTAATTCTAATTTATCTCATTTGTATATTTAATTTCTATACAAATTCTATTTGGTTATAAATAACCATTCTAATTTTATAATCTCATTTGATTATAATCCTAACAATCAACACATCTATATAATATAATAATTTCAGAAAATTATTCTTTCTATATCAAAATAGAATTTTGGGTAAAATTATTTCATTCACCCATTTAAAAACAATATTGTGTTCAATTTCTCTGTTCAAGTGTTTAGAAATTCTTATCGACTTCGTGGCGTCCCACGATTCGATCAGAATTCATAATCCACTCAACAGACAAGTCAACACAATATAAAACAACTTTTATATCAACTAACAAATACGCTCTCTCGTATATATACACTTAACTCATTCTAGGGTACTACTGACCCTATCTCTAATGAGTACATACCACACAAGCCTAGGTATTCGCTCAACCTAAGCTCTGATACCAACGTAAAGGCCCGCAAATCCGTGCTATCTGAGTTGACTAAAAACACCACATGTCCAACTCAAATTGCACAGAAATACGACTCATTATTAGAAAGAAGTTAGAGGATGAGAAATAGAAAGAAAGAAATATTAGAATAGGAGAATAACGAAGATCACAACTCACAGCGGAACGAATAAAATATATTATATAACATAAGCTTTGAAATACAAATCTGTTTGTACATATATACGTACCATCATCAGAGTACACATAACATTTGATCCAGCGGAAGTAACTCTAAATAACTAACGTTGAAGCCTCCAGCTTCAAGCTCCTCCAAGTGTATCTGTAAAAGCCTGAAACACTTGACTGCCCGTACAAATTTGGGCACCCAAGAGTTTAGGGAAAACAAAACAAAACAAACTCTGGGTCAGTCATGGGACTGGTGTGAGTAAACTCCAACCACTTGTTTAACTTTCAAAACCCTTTTCGAAAGAAAAGATAATAGTAAGACCAGCCCACACATAAACATGGACGGTTTTTACCTTACTATAACCCAAAACACTTTGATACGAAAATCCAGTGATATTATAATAATGTCTACATCAAGTAAATAACCAAATAGCAGAACGCTTGCATCTCACGTTCCACATATATAGTAAAAAATCAAAAACCGCATGGCGCTTATTGGAGATTGGATTTCCAACATGACAAGGTATGGGACCACCTTCCCACTGTGTATCTCTAGAGAGGAATACACTGGGTTCAACAAGAACATCTTGCAACCCGGCCCACACATGACCGACCACTCATTTCGCTTGAGTGTATCGAATGTATATCACCAACGGTTGGACTCAAACCACCGTTTCCCGAATGGGCAGAATCGATAGATTTAGAAACAAAAGGAATTTCTCTAGATAGGTGATTATACACCCTAATGGGTGCGACCCACATAGCCATGCTGCCTGCCCGATTTTTGTCCTTTCCCGGTTGTTGAGGCCTGAGGCTACGCATACTTACCAGTTCTTGATAACACAATCACTTTGAATGCCACATTGTCAGATCCGTTAATCACTAGTTGAGTTTGCACAAATATTCTGGATATTATGCTAAGGGATAAATCCGTTGCAACCATATATATCCATACAGATCAACCCATTTGATCATTGGAAATACTCTGTCAGACATTCGTCCATTTACGTTCGTTCTGGGACTGAACGAAACCGAAGGCACTATTTCTATTACTAGAAAAGCCCTTGCACTTTACTCCGTCTTCAATATATTCAGCATACTTGGTTCACAACGCTTATGCCGATACGGAGTGGTTCTTCGGATAATAATCCAACCGGTCTCTCCATATTGACAACGATGGTCAAAAACTTCGATAGTCTGTGATTTAACTATCGAATAAAAACAAGTGTTCATCCAAACATATCAACAAATCACTGGGCTCTTTAATTAATATTTCATTAATTAAATTTCTTCTATATTCTCTTATCAATATTTGTTAACCAAATATTTCAATAATCATATCGGCCTCTTATGCCATTTGGAAAACGTTTCCAAATATTAACTTCTTTTATTTTCTATATTTTAGAAAATGTCTCTATTTGCAATTGAAACAATTCCAATCACTTATCTCTATCCCTTTTACAACATTCGATTTTTAGATTCACTTTACTATCGAATTTAATACGTCGATACAATGATTTCAAATTATCAAAATATCTTAAAAATATTCTAACTCCTTAAATTTCCGGAAAATTTCGCCATAACCTCCCCTGTATCGGGAGCATCGGGAAATTTCAAATAGCTTCCCGGTATCTTCCAATCTCAAAAAGAAAAAGGAAAAGCCAAGCGGCTTGCCGATACGGCGCATAAATCTCATATATGAATTAAACATGTACCTTTTTGTCGAGCACATAAATTTAAATCTTCATATACTCCATCCCATATCTGTTTAACACCTGTTCACCTGTTTTCAATTCAATTCAATAACATCTAATCGTTTGAATTCAGTTCCGCCCGTTTATTCTTTAAATTGGCCATTTTGCCTATTTCACTTCTTTGTTGAACATAACATGTTCGAATAAAACGCTTAACTTGCTCACGACCAAATTGAATTTCAATTTCAATTCTAGTTCTCTTTTCTATTTTGAATATAAATTTCCAAATCGAATTCGCTTATTCAAAGCCCAATATTAATTCGAAATCTCATTAACTAATTTCTATTCACATTAGTTAACTCTATTCAATAAATCAAAAATCTGATTTCTGTTTCAAAAAAAATCATATTCATTTACACAACTTGAATTCGCATATATTTTACAACTCACTCTGAAATTTTCTAAATAGAAACTTCGGATTTTCTCGCTTAAAATCCTTTTATAATATTAAATAAACCATTATGGTTTTAAAACGATTCTGGCGCTGCTTTTCTGAAAATTTGATTTTGACATAACTCAAAATCTATACGACGAAATCCAGATTTTTCTCTTCCATTAGAAAACTATTATCAAACCGGTCCTGACGTTTCTTGTTTCGAAGAATTCCGACTTCAATTGCGTTCTGTATACTCAATTGAAGTTCGAATTGCCAATTTACGAACTGCAGCGCTGCGGCGAGTTCGTTTAATTATATTTATAAAAATATATATAAACTTTTAAACTTCTAAACTTCTTCAAATATAAATTCAACTCCATTTAACTCTGCTTGATTCAAATTCAAATCTCACTTTTATTTGAATTCTAATTCAAATTCCAATTCCTTTTCTATTTGGTATTCAAATTCAATATTTGAATCCTTATTTCAATTCAAATTCAATACCTGAATTCATTTGAATTCTTTTATTCAAACTCTATTTTTACATTCCATTTTAACTTCTATATTCCAATTTCTATATTTGAATTCTATTTGAAATTCAAATATTCAACTCCTTTTTAAATTCTATATTCAGAATTCCATAATTTAAAACCCATTTGAATTTCATATTCAAACCCCATAGATTAAATCCTATTTGAATTCAATTTGAATCTCTTATATTCAAATTTCATTTTCCATTTGAATTCTAATATTCAAATTCGTCTCCAGCCCCATTTGAATTTCTAATATTCAAACTTATTTTTACACCATTTGAATTTCTAATATTCAAATTCATTTTCAACACCATTTGAATTTCTATTATTCAAATTCATTTGAATTCCCTTGAATTCAAATTCCATTTCAAAATTATTTGGATTTCCTATTTTGAAATCCTATTTAAATCCTACTTCCAATTCTACTTTCAAAGTTTATTTCAATTTCTATTTTGAAATCTCATATTCAAATTTCTACTTGAATTTCTATATTCAATTCCATGTTCAAATTCAACACTTAAATTTCTATTTCAAATCTCTATTCAAATTTCATATTCGAATTCTTCTTTGAAATCCTATATTTCAAATTCTATTCAATTCTTCCTTGAAATTCTATTTTTCAAAGTCTATTTCAAATTCTCTTTTGAAAATGCTATTTTGAAATTTCTATTTCAAAATTCTATTTGGAAATTCTATTTCAAATTCTCTATATTCAAACACCATTTGAAAGTCCTATATTCAAATCCACCTTGGATTTTCTATTTGAATTCTAAATTCAAATTTTCTATCTCCTTTCCTTTTTGAATTCAAATTTCCATTTCCTTTTCTTTTTGAATTCAAATCTTCATTTCCTTTTCTATTATTCAAATTCTATATTTAAATTTCCCTTTAAATCATATTTTCAAAACACCTGTATTTCTATTTCTGAATTATCAACTGATAATTCTTTTCACTTCATTTATAACTTCGTTATAAAAGAACTATTTTTAAACTTCGTTATAAAGAAACTACTTGTTTTATTTTTCAAAACAAGTTTATATCTTTATTTCCATTTAAAATTCAAATTCTATTTAAAAATAGAATTTTTCCTTTTTAAATCTCAAATATCCTTCCACGATATTTTTATAAATCAATATTCAAGCCCAGTGATATTTAAACACACAAAGCAACGAAATATTTAATTTTCTAACACATCATATATAACAATATATATGCAAACAAATAAACAAACAGATAATATATTTTTGAGGAATCCAGTTGGATTCCTCCAACCTGTTTTCCTGCATCCACAGATGTTAGCACATAAATAATACCCATTCTGCTTCATGGCAGAATATCGCGGTATAGAAGGTCATCCACTAATCATAGCGTGGGGCGTATAGGGTAATCATCCGCTATGAAACCGCGGGCATCCGCTAATGAGACTGCGGGAATCCAACCAATCAATCAACCCAATATATATATAATAGCCTTAAATAACTAATATATATAAAACAACCAGAAAGCATTCACGCAAGCAACAACAATTATTTTTAATGAAATAAAAATAATTCTAAAGGTGAGTGAGATTTACTCACCTGATTTTAACTGTGCTGAATATTCACTGAAGCATACTATATAAATTGCACAGCGATTCCCCCATTTCTGTTTTCCAATGTAGAACAATAATTAATAAGGTTCCAGTTATTGAATTAGACCAATTTAATTTAATTAACTTTCCATGTATCAAGTAATTCCAAATTAACTCTTAACATTACTTAATATGATAAATCTAAAATTATCTTTTTAGCAACCGATTTCTTTTATATAAAAAAAAACTAAATTTCCAATTATATAAACTAGCTTCTAATTATAAAAATCCAAAATTATTTCACATAAATACTTAAGTTAATTTCATATCTTGAATAAATTCATACCTTAACAATATAATTTAACTTAAAAATTTTGATAACCTTATACCTATAGTTAAATTTAACAATCGAACGTTTATTCACACTACAGCTAAAATAAAGTGAATAATCTATTTTATTTGAACAAATACAGTTAACTTAAATTAAGAATTTTATTACCTTAATTTTCTGAAATCACTTTCTTCTCAACATCTATTGTTTTTCCATTTCAATGCCCTATGCCTCGGAATCCGCCACCGAGCTGAGCACGAACGGAACCCCCCAGACATCACATCGCGACACCCCTTCATCATACTGAAATCCACTAGGGCTCCATAATGTATTCGATCATCAGAGAACTCCGTGGCTGTGGATCCTAACCTCGAGTTCGAACGCCTTCAAATCCCTAGCACGAAATCAAACTGTCCTAACTTGGCGTGCTCCCGTTCGAACCTCCTTCTGACGACTTCGCGCACCCCAAAAATCGTGCCTTCGATCCTCCCTTGAACCCACCATCGCATTATTTCGCGAGCGCCTAGCTCGAATCGAGCTTTGTGGAAATCGCGATTTCTGATTTCCTTTTTTTTTTTTTTTCTGATCGAATTGATTTGGTTTTAAGCAGAAGGAAAAACGAATTCGTTTCGTATGAGGAGATAAAGAAGGCCAAGCTAAATTTATAGACGCAAAGGAGACACCCCGTACGAGACCCATTAAATTGGTGTTTTCCTTCACAGCGAAGGAGGAAGACAGGATTTTGTGCTCGAGGGAAGTAGGTCTGCCTAATAAAGAATAAGGTCGGCTGAAGTGAAAACATAGGGTAGGGTGGCTGTTGATTAAATTTTATTTTAATTAAAAACTAAAATATCTCACAGTCCTTTATTCTGAACCGCTATTCTAACTTAACGACCGGTGTTTTCAGATTATAACGATATTTTGAATTTAACGAAATATACTGTATAATTTAATTTAAACAATAAAAATAACATATTAAAATAATATGATTTAAATTCAAAGCAAATAAATTCCTTAAAAATAAATTACTATCATTATCTTTCAAATTCAATTAAAATTCATATTAACCATTTGAATCACTCAGAATCCATTATAAATTCAAATGGAATTATTTCAGTTCTCGTCTGTCGAAAATTATATATATATATACGAAATAAATCATATATTGATCACTAATTGGTAATTCAATATAAATTTTTTTTTATATTACTAATTCAATATTTAAAACTATATTAAATATTTAAAATTGATCAACAAAAATCTGGGTCGTTACATGAGGAGTTCTCATTGTCTAGCTAAACCAAATGCCCCGACTCTTCTTATGTAGAAAATCTTCGCCACGCTCGCCCTTTGTCACTTTTATTGTCCGTAGCCACAACATATATAAAAATCACATTTTTATATTGTAGCTATGTATATAAAAATCACATTTTTATAATCGCTCTATATGGATAAAAATCACATTTTTATACTGCCCCTATATGGATAAAAATTCTATTTTTATTCTGCTCACTATATAAAAATTATATTTTTGGTTCACTACTTATATAAAAATCACATTTTGATCTTCTACATTATATTAATATTATATTTTTATTCTCTCTATAATATAAAAATCATATTTTCACGTTGCTACTTCTATAAAGATCACATCTTTATCTTCACATCATTAAAATATATTTTTTATATAGTGAAAAATCTATTCTTTTTATATTGAAAAAAATATCAGTTTTTGCTATATTATAAAGGATAAAACTGATTCATAATAAAACAAAATAAAAATAAATAAAAGAAATGAATAAATAAGAACTTACAGCGTCTCGGAGGAGGAGGGAGGGGTTTAGGGCGCCTGAGATGGTCGGAGCGTCGGTTGAGGTCCTTGACTGCGGGGTGTGGGCCGGGGGGTGGTGGCGCAGGGCGCGGGAGTGGGGGGCTTTTGGGTCTAGGGCTCGCGGCCAAATCAGAAGAGGGGTAAGGGAAAGAGAAGCGACGGGGAGGAGGGGCTAGCACTGCGCGCTAGGGGGTAGCGGCGGAGGAGGGGAAGTGGATCAACGTTGCCGTCGAGGGCGCGGTGGCACGAGGTCAGGGTGGAGGAGCGATCGACGGGTTGCTTTTGTATTTTTTCTTTCTACTTTTCTGTAAACCCGATTTGGGGAAAGAGGAATAAAGGGGGAGGGTTGACTTCGAAGAGAAGGGTATGGGGGTGTAAATTATATTATTTTATTTTCCACCAAAAAGTAACTTTTTATTTCGAACTCGAAACGAAACCCACCGCCTATCGCCCATAGCTAATTACCCCCATTCCAAACACAATGGGATATGTATCATAGTTTGATTCGACTGTTTCGATCAGTTTTCGTCAAAATCAAAATATAAATCTATATATTGAATTTGAACGCACATTTCAATTTACCGGGGCCACATACGGACTTTAAAAATTCCCAAAAATTATTTTCTAGCTTCGTATTGATGATATGGTCCTAACAAAACTAATTTTGTCAAATTCCAAGACCGTTTGAAAAATGGCCATTTTCTAGTCGATTAAAATCAACTGAAACTGGTCAAATGCATTTTCCTCTGCCACGCTCACATATTAAATCGAAAAATTACGAATTTTGGAATCTAGCAATAACTTGACATTACAGATCCAATAAAAGTGGTTTCGTCGAAAATCGAGGTCGTTTGCAAAATTTCCATTTTTAAGGGCCAGAATTCCATAGCGACTATTCTGAATTTTCAACTGGGCATAACTTTTTATCCCCGCTATGAAATTTCAATTTTTCGGATTCGTTGGAAAGATATTCTCAAATAGATTCTAATATTTTTGGTTTTGCTAAAATCCGGCTTATTTTGAATCCTGTACATTCATTTGAAGTTTGAAATCGAATTTTCGAACTACCGCGCTATTTTCAATTCCTTTTATAATTTAAAATAAATATGTATATTCTAACGACGATTCGAATAAATATATAAGTTCTATTTCTGTTCGACCTAAATTTCTCGTCGTTATTATTTAAAATAATTCATTTTAAATAATCAAAATTCATCAAAACTGCCAAAATAAAAATTTTAAACTGGCTCAGATTTCCAGGTTGTTACAATCTCCCCCACTTAAAACTTTTCGTCCCCGAAAAGGAACGAAGCTGAAAGTTGTTTCACAAACTAACCCAACTTTCATTATTTTCATTATGGCTTAAGTTCTTCAACTTTTCAGTTTCTAAGAACTTTTCAAATTTTTCAAAAATTTGGCTAACACCCTAAATTTTCGAAAAATTTCGCCTTAACCTCCCCTGCACCGGGGACTTCGAGATATTTTAAATAGCCTCCCATGGCCCTCACCAATCCAAAAGAAAATGAAAAAGCCATGTGGCTAGCCAATCGGCTCATAAAATCATCAAATCCCCAAGAAATACAATAAACATATACCTATTTGTCGGGCAAACAATTTTATTCCTTTTCTCTAGCCTCCTTGCTATGACCTGTTCAATTCAAGTACATGTATATGTATGCAAATGCGATAAATTTTCAATACAATTCACTATTTGGTACAATTTGGCTAAATGGTTCAAATTTTAATTAATCAAACAATAATCAAACAACACAACCATCAATCAATTAGTTGATTATCATTTCAAATTCATAATTTTGATACATAGTCAAAAATCACATTTTTGGTGCCAAATCACAGTAATAGACCCTATCTAATTTTGGTTCTCACACCAGTCAATGGGAAATATATAGAAATCCCACTTTCGTAGCTCGAACATAAATTCTGATGACGAGTACTCAATCATCTGAATCATCTTCGAGCCGCTAGAGTATGATTCTATATCTATCCAGTATATTAAAACATCGACTACACATGGATCAGACGTATACGCAAAATCGTTATATACTGAATTGTCCAAATTCTATATAATATAAAACAAATAATCAAATACGAATAGTTGATTTAAATTTTCAAAAAAAAATTGTTTTCACTTTTATTTCAAAAACACTACTCTTCACACTTGTTCTAGGATACTACTGATCGTATCTCTAACGAGTCATTCTCGTTGGATATTACTAATCCAATCTCTGATGAATTCTTTCGGTATGGCTCTAATGTGTCTTATTCTATGAGCTTTGTAAACCAAAGCTCTGATACCACGTGTGACAACAAGGAATTTCGCTCGATCCGAATCAGTCGCTAAAACGACCAAGACCATTCGAAACCCCTGATTGTTTCGAGAACACGACAAATTGGAACGCAAACAGAAGAACATTTCTTTGCTTATTACAATAATTACATCAGAATACAAGAATATATAGAGTATGAATACATATTACACAGAAAGTATCAGAGATTTAAATTACATTTAAATACATCGCAGCGGAAAATAATGCAAAACACGACTGAAGGAGATATACGGATACAGAGCTTTCCGGATATCATTCCAGCTGTAAATCAGGTTCCTGTGAATACAAATCTGCAAAACGAAAACTACTAGCTCCCCATGTAAAAATAAAGGCACCTAGAGTTTAGGTTAAAACAATAAACTCCAGGTCAGTCATGGGACTGGTGTGAGAACTAAAACAGTTATTTATCTTTATTTTATAGTTAGGTAAATCAAGGGACCACGCCGTATAACACGGAACGGGTTTCCTCCCAAGAATACCAGTGCATAAAACAACAGCGCAATGCTAAATAAAGAACAATGAAGCTATTATTAGTCCCAGGTCCCATCACACAATGCAACACAAGCTAAAGGATAGGGTTTTACCTTATAATAGCCAAAGCATGCTTGATACGCTAAATTTCATCTTTTATTACTATAGGTGTATAGTGTCAAAACAATTTCAATCATAAATATCAATCATAGACGGCATAAGTGCCCCATCCCACTATGTCGTCATATATAGGTTCTACAATTGAAACCGAAAAGTCACGTATTGGAAGTTGGATTTCCGTCTGTGAGCCGAGGCAAAAGATAGTCCTCACCGATTCGAGACAATCTAGCCCATGTCTCAGGACCCAGACACAGGTGAGCCCTTGGATCGTCAGGGCCGGTCCACCGATGTGGATTAAAATGCCTGAACACTGCGTTTCCCGCCCTTTGGAGCGTAAATGAGCCAACAAATGACTCCATCGACTCCACATAGTTACCGATATATCCAAGGCGCCTCGCAACAGCAACAACCACATAAGTCAAATTGGTCAAGGCGTGTAAAATCACTGACGCCACTTCTATCTAGAAGGATACGCATGCCCTCCCTGATGTCCTCTCCCATTTCTAGTTCACAACCGAGGTGTGAGGCTTGCGAATCAACGCTACACGGAGCTATGCCACACAGGCAGTGCTTTGATCGTCAACCACAAGACTTTGCTTTTCAACAGAAGCCTTGATCAATTTCCACTTAGGCATGACACACAGGCAATTCACTTCATGCGTTTGATATCCATCAATATATATTATCTGAGCTCGTACGTCTCAGAGAAGGGCGTTAAGCAAGAGAATAAATTCTCCGCCGCCAAACAGATATATATTTAATAGAAATCGATCACACAGAATAAAATCAAATGTCAGACACACAGTCCCTTTACAAGTCCATTCTGGGTCTAAACAAAACCAGAGGCACCTTGTACTTTGCATATCCATCGATCTCCAAGTACGTCTGGACGATCACCAACTGATTCCCTCCTCTTGGGTGTACAGCCCAATAAAGATCATCAGTAATCACTCAAACGACGTGAAGACCTCCGGTCTTCGACCACCGTCTTCATCCTCGACACCACGTCGAATCAATTATTCAGAATGGGATAAACCCGGTCTTTTTGAATAACTCGCGTATATAATAAACAAGTGTTACACAAACACAACATACGCCTCATTCCAATTCAGAATATTCTTTTATTCAAATATTCTTATACTTTGGGAAAGGCTCCCATTAATTTTATCAAAGATAAATTCTTTAAATTTATTCTTTAATCTTCTTCTGAATATCAATTCAAACTAGTTGGGATTAGCGAACCACACTGAAGTAATCATTTATTTTATTTCCCAATCCCAACCTATTCATCCCATGAAGTAAAACTGGTAATACTTCATATCTAACACCACGGTGTTATCGGTAAATTCAATTACCATTTCACGTTCAAATATAGTTAAAGATTTAACTATCGCCTCGAGATAAACTGGTGATACTCCATTCTCGACCATTTCAATCTAATTAAAGATTCATTAAAACCCCACTTAGTTTTAATCTTCACAGAAATCAATATCATGTCTTTAACTGGGTTAAAGAACCAATGTCATTTAAAACACGGTCCACGATAAACCCAAAATCACATTCATTAATTATTGGGTTAAAGAACAAGTGTTATTTAAAACACCGTTCACGATAAACCCAAAAATCAATTCAAATTCAATTCCAATTAAATACCATTTAATTGGTGCACTTCATTAAATCTAAATAAAAAGATTTTAATATTTTTCTCAACTGGTTTCAGAACAGTGTTAATGAAGACACCATTCACGACAAAACCAAATCACATTTGATATTAAATACAAGGCTCTGAATAGAAAATATATCAGCTTATATTCAATATCAAATTCTACGACCAACAAATATCGTATTGGAAATAACGATATAAATATATCTTTTGTAGCGACCCAAATTTCCGGTATCCTTTGGGCTGGCCAAACAACACTAATCCAACCCAAATGATACTAGAAACCCAGATGCTAATACAAAGAATTTAGAGGATGAGATAACAAAGAAAGAAATTTTAGAATATAAGAAATAGGAAGAAGAAAACACAACACAAATCAGAGTCTCACATCGCAGCGGAACAAAATATAATATAGAAATATTCTTTGTTGAGATCTTGAAAATATACTTACAACATTAGAGTACATCAATACACTTGGATAGTTATAACAACCTTTCCTCATATACATCACACAGCAGAATATACTAGATATAATCATATGTCTGAACTCTTTCAGCATGTCTCTAGACTTTGCAGCATCCGATAAGCTGGACCTGTACAACCAGGGCTAACCCGAGCATTACAAATACCGGGTCAGTCTAGTGAACCAGAGTGAGAATAACTCGCACATTTTAAGGGAAATCATCCAACTTGATTTTTAAGTTCAAATCTCTTTCAAAAGAAAAGAATAATAGTAAGACCAACCCACACATAAACATAGACGATTTTTTACCTTACTATAACCCAAAACGGTTTTGAAATCATATCCTATTCTGATATTATAATAGTGTCTAAATACAAGTAAATAATCATCTAATGGAATGCTTGCATCTCATGCTCCACATATATAGTATACAATCAAGACCGCAGGCGCTTATTGGAGATTGGATTCCGACTATGACAAGGTATGGGACCACCTGCCGATAGTGTATCTCTAGAGGCGAATACACTGGGTTCAACAAGAACGTCTTTCAACCCGGCCCACACATGACCGACCACTCATTTCGCTTGAGTGTATCGAATGTATATCACCGACGGTTGGGATCAACAACCGCCTCCCGAAATGGGAACACATCGATAGATTGAAGAAGAAAAAAAAATTCTCTAGATAGGTGATTATACATCCTAATGGGAGCGACCCACATAGCCATGATGCCTGCCCGATTTCTGTCATTTCCCGGTTGATGAGGTTTGAGGCTACGCTTACTTATCAGCACATCACTTTGAACGCCACATCGTCGGAACCGTCAAATCACTAATTGATGTCCTCAACAATACACTGGGCACATTTGAAGAAATCAATGTACGTGACCCTCTGGAAATACTCTGTCAGACACTCGTCCATACAAGCCATCCAGGAACAGGATGCACTGAAGGTACCCTCCTATCACATCCTAGGAATCACCCTATGGATTGGTAGCGAGTAGTCCTTGCAAATCCGCAAAATCTCAACCACGACCGAATCACTGTTTAACAACCTCTAGTAGCTAGCCAGAGGAATTCCACAGCAATCCATCCGCTTATGAAGATCCACGTTCTTCAATGCTCCATCTCGACCATCTTCTGATATCTTCATCGTTTACGTATTTGTTGATCGGAATAGTTTCCGAATATAAATTCGATCCCATTCTTTCCGAACCAACAATCGATTTGGCCAGATTCTGATAGTCGGTGATTTATCTATCAAAATAACAATCATCATCCATCGAAAAATCAAATGGGTTCATTGGTTCAGAATACAGCATCACTTAGCCTCTTTAGTTAAATACACTACTACAAAACAGGTCAGTTGCTTTGGTTATTTCCTCCCTGTTGCTTCAGTTCTACAACCGAAGCAACTACAGACGACGGAACAGGCAAAAATTTGTTGCTTCAGACAAGTAACCGATGCAAATAAACGTTTTTGCTTTGGTTGTTTTTTCCTTTTTACTTCGGTTTAACACCCGAAGCAAATGTAGAAGACGCTAAAAAATATAATTTATTGCTTCGAATAAGCAACCGAAGCAAAAAATAATATCTTGCTTCGGCTATAACTACAACTGAAGCAAAAAATCACCTAGCAAATAATATTACACCAACATAAACCACTATTATTCTCAATATATCAAAACAGATAATTATTGATATTTGGACTATACAACAATACAAATTGAACAATTCACAAATTAATAAATTAATTTCATTAATAATGTGTGACGGCCCGCCCCGCACCAACCGACATTTACTCCAAAAGTGCGCTGTACACATGTCCAGTTAGCACGGAACGGGTCGTTAGAAGGAAAAGGAAGAAGGGAATGAACTAAACGAGGAACCTGTAGAATGTCTCACAGCGCATGGGATAAAATATAATAATAACATACTTGACATAAAACAGGCGAGACAGTGCATAAGCTGATAACTAATAATCAATGTCAACATCAGAGCAGCGGAATCCAAATACAGCTTATTACAACTTTCCAAATTTACTGTCTCTAACAAAAGAAAACTAAAGTAGAAGATGCACCACCAATGCCCAAGCAGTGATCTTCAACAACACAGGGAGAATACTATATATATTACGTGGAAGCCTCCTACTCGTCTCCGGATCATCTACCCGTGCATCACCAGCTAACCTGTCTCTAGTATGCTCGTGTGAGCACCCAGAGTAATAAGAAGAGACATAAAACTCTGGGTCAGACATAAAGTCTGGTGTGAGCGATAAGCATCTAAACAGAATGATAACAGGTATACTAAACCATACCTGAACCTGGACCTGCAACCAAAGAGTTAGTACCACATACCGTACAATACTCCAAGGTGCCATAATGAATAGTGTAAAGAATACGGGGGTGGGGCGTGTATGTCATAATGATAGCAAACAAACCATCCATAGCAACCATCCTCACATCTCTCACTCAGTGCGTAAAGCATACGACGTCTACCACTTTGGAACACTAGACAAAATTGAGGTAACGACGAATCCCGACTTGTAGAAACCCTGCTATGACCAAGCTAAACATATAGAGTCATGACCAAACATTTCAATGACCCACTTCATTGGTTGTAGCCCTTGGTTCTACCGATGCCATAATGGCCCTGAATCCGCCTTCGTACCTCCTACCATAGTGGTCCAAAGCTATAGACGTCGATAACCCCTTGGCACGCGTCCCGCAGCAAAGCCCAATCATGAAGCCCACTCATTGGTTCCCAGCTGGATCCTGAGTCAAAGCTCCTCATTTGGACTTCCTTTGCATCTCGGGTTTTGATCGAATTGGAGTGGGTCTTCAGAAGAGTTGTCGTGCAGTAGCAGCCCTAGAATACGGTTCGGTTCGGTGGTCATTACCCTCGTCGGTTCGGTTCGGTCCTCCTTCCTTGTCATCTTTCCATTCGGTTCGGGTCGGGTATTCCACTTCAGGTCGGGTCGGTGTCCTCCTCCGGGTCGGGTCGGGTGTCCTTCCTTCCAGCGCTCCGATCCGCTCCCTTATTTCTTCACGTATTCCGATCCGATCCCTCCTTGCCATCTGATCCGCGTGGCCTTCCTTCTTGCTAGTTCTCCCAAATGTTTACTTCCGATCCGAGCCCTGCATCCCCAAGTCGATCCGATCTGGCCTCCAATTATTCTTCCGATCCGATCCCCTTGTCCACTCCAACTCCAAGTAAACGGCCTTCCTTCTCGCCAAGCCTCCTCCAGTGACAAGTTCCAATCCAGTTCGAATTCCCTTGGTCAGTTCACAAATCCGATCCGACTCCTTTCTCCGATCCGAACCAGTTCGGAACCTGCACACTTCTGCAACTTTCCAGCGAGCTTTCTACGCCATTCGACGGCATTTTCGACCAATCTAACTATTCTAATCAATCATAAAACATACCATAGAGTCATAGCAACATGTAAGAACAACCACAAACAGCTAACAACAATTCAAATGAACCAAAATGGATCAAAAATGGCTAAAACCTCACATTTTCCTATAATCCCTCTTAATCATGTTTTAAGCATACGATTAGCAAAACACATCGAAATTAACCCAAATTTCTAATAGAGACTTAAAACATTATTTTAGAATTTTAAGAATTTTTCCAGAATTTATTTACGTATAAATTCGCTAATCTTCACTAATTACCCTTAATCACCGTAATTAGTGCAAAAACTATGCAAATCACTCACCTTGGCCACAAATGAAACACCAAATCTGAAATACTCTCTGTTTGGGTCGAATTCCTATGTATAGCAGCAGCTCCAACCTTGCTTTGTTGCTATTTGGCCTTGCTTTGATGTAGTTTAGGCTTAATCTTCACTAAAAATGAGTTTTGGAGAGGTTTTAGAGGATGGAAGCCATTACTAAGGTCTCAAGAAGGTTTGTGGCGGCTCAAAACTGAAATGAAAGTGATAACCTAACCCTAATCAGTCCTCCTATACCTCTAAACCCGAAATTCCCCTCTGGGCCTACCTGCTAATCACCCGGTTAAGCCCAATTAAGCTGTTTTTCACCATCTGAAACTTGTTTCAGCCATATCTCCCAAACAGTGAGTCCGTTTGACTAATGTGACCACTCTACGGAAAGAGAAAACATCATCCGGAGCCAATGGAAGTGGTTTCAGGTCAAAATTCCTTTCCAGTCAAAAGTTATGGCCAAAACAGTGCCAACTAGGGGTAAAATGGTCATTTAAAAGTCGGGAAAAATCATGAACATGACCATACGACTTCGTATGTGATAGAAATAAATATTCTACGATCCTATGATGCGTAGAATGCGTGTAACACCCCGCCTCCGCTAGGGTCACTCGCAAAGGAATGCACTAGCTTTAGAGGGGCATTATTGGTAAACATGCACAGAAATATCACAAGACAGAACATATAAAATAGCGGAAGTAAAATCGAACTTTCATAAACATTGATAATTAAGGTCTAAAGCCTTTTACATCAGAGTACATCAAAACCTGTCTTGCAATAATAAAGAAGCATAAAAACCTTCAAAGTAAAGCGGTGAGGCAGCCATAGCCAAGAGAAGACCAAGCTATACATCAAGCCATACATGATGACCTTCAACAGAAGAAGTCCGAACTAAACAACATCATTTCCTCCCTGAAACCTGGGGGGGAAACGGAAGACAAAGAGGCGAAAGAAAACGGGGTCAGTCATAAAGACTGGTAAGTCCTATCTACTTCCATTATAAAAACAGGTAAAGGTAACATGACATGCACAAACTGAAAGTAAACATAAGGATGACTACAAGATAGATAAACTAAACCAGGGTAACAGGCTGAACTACTGTAGCAAGCTAAACTAAGGTATCGTGATAAACCACGGTGTCATGATAAATCAAGGTATCACATCGTCAGGTTTCTATCAAGTATACTATCCCATGGTATCTACCCCGTCTAATATCCCACGGTATCTATTATGTATATTTTTCCTGGTTCTAACATGTATATCTGCTCTGCACCTCTCGTACTAGTATCCCTCCCCGCGTCATGTGTTAACCATGAATGTCCCTTGCCCTATGTCATGAAATGGTCCATGTCATCCTAACATATAGCATATGTAGGTTTTCCCAACTCGTATGTTTCTTTCCATGTATAAGTTCAGTCCTTTGCCGTAGGCCATACGGGCTTTTCCATGTAAACGTTTTATCCTTGAAGTTGTTTTGGACTGCAACCCTTGATCTAGTTGTGTTTCCTTACCATGAACTATCGCGCGTCCACTTAGGATTTATGCCACCTAGGACCGCTAGGGATTATGCTACCTAATGAACGTTTTCGTGTCTTGGTTTGGGTCTTGGCCACCTAGGACCACTAGGGATTACGCCACCCGTCAACCGCGCCCTTGATCCCACGTATGTATCTGAATCGTTTTCCATGTCTAGATGCACATGTTCCCCAATGTGCCATCCGAGTTCCGTGCCAGGGCAAATCAAGAAATACGGAACTCGGTCGGGAGCTTTAAATCGTCTGCTGATGCAGATATCAAGGTCTGTTTTTGTACCCGTGGCTATGGTCCCACGTGACCCCTCCCTCAACTACTGAAAGGCAATCCAAGAAAAATCATGTATAAGAACCACTCCACGGCCCCACTATAGCCCACTTTCCTACGGGCCAACCTCACCCATGACTCGGCAGCAAGCACATGGTCTGTTGGGGGTTCCCTGCCTTTCCGCACGTACACGATTGACTAAAGATGGTAGGTAGTCGGCGATGTGCTATCCAGGGCAAAAACCAAGAATCGTCAACTCCACGCTAATCCATCCCAGTCTTTAGGTCGCTCGCATAGCAACCAAGGCATACTCTTGGTCCTTCTAACGCAGACCTTAACCTCTCATGAGCCTAGTATAATTACCTGGCAGCCCACAGAGGGATCCCAAGAGTATCCTCACGTCCCCCGAAGCTTCCGCTTCGGCACCCAGTGCGCTGGAGCTTTTATCCAAGTCAGATAACTTGCTCCTCCTCGTAGACTAAGCGATGACCTACCGTATCAGGTTACTCATCGCTTTGTGAATTAATCCTATGTCCTTAGCTAAGAATTATTACTTAGTTACCCTTAACTAAGGTTTACCACTTACCTTCCTTTCCCGTTGTCCTTGATTAACCACGATTCTATACCTAGTTCCTCTAACTAGGGTTTGTCTTATTGGGTTAAGTGTTATCATTCAAGTCCATGCCTTAACCCGCCCACGAATCACGTTAAGATTGGCTAAGTATTTAAGTTCAAGACTTAGCCCTACAAGTTGGTTAAGTGTACCCAGAGGCTCATGACTTAACCCTATCAAGTCAAATCGGTCAAGTACTAGCTTACCTTAATCCTATCGGATTATCTTGCTAGATCGACTAAGCATAGATTATCTTAATCCCATCAAATTATCGATTCGGATTGGTTAAGTATAGGTGGGCTTAACCCCATCCTCTAATCGTACTACAATGGTTAAGTATATTCTAAAAAGGTCTTGTGACTTAACCTTATCAGGTCCGCGTATTAGATTGGTTAAGTGTAGGTTACTTAACCCCATCAAATCATCATGTATAATTGGTTAAGAATAAGTTGCTTAACCCCATTAAATTATCACGTTAAGTTGGTTAAGTATTGGTTACTTAACCTCATTGAATTTCCAAGTTTGAATTGGTTAAGTGTTTAACTTAACCCCATCGAATTACCGTGTTTAGATTAGTTAAGTGTGGATTACTTAACCCCATCTAATTACCGTGGTTAGATTAGTTAAGTCTTAATTACTTAACCCCATCTAATTACCAAGTCGGATTAGTTAAGTGTAAATTACTTAACCTCATCCCCTAATCATCTTGCATGGTTAAGTGTCATTAAGAAATCAAGTCCGGTCCCACTTAACCTACCCATTCGTGTCATATCGGTTAAGTGTCATTAGTCAAATTTACTTAACCTTATCATGTGGCATTAATTTAATTAATGCACCCTCAACCTCTCACATTAGACCTTGTTGTGGTTACTAGTTAAGCC
The DNA here is from genome assembly GCA_030737875.1 of Allium sativum. Classification (NCBI taxonomy): domain Eukaryota; kingdom Viridiplantae; phylum Streptophyta; class Magnoliopsida; order Asparagales; family Amaryllidaceae; genus Allium; species Allium sativum. The sequence goes on from CM060926.1 coordinate 40,137,716, forward strand.
GGGCGGGTCCGGGTAGATTTACACCACAACCTAGTCTAACCTCGGGTCTTAAGCGCGACATGACCAACTTCTCACATTGGATCCTATTGTTTGTAGCTACTAGTTAAGCCGGGCGGGTCCGGGTAGATTTATGCTACAAACTCAACCCAACCTCGAGTTGGCCACTTCCATGTTTGGTCTAGTGTTATATTACACTTACAACCCATACGTGTCTAATTTCAAGTCCCAAGTTTAACCCACGTGTCATGCCCCCATTTTGGTTCAACTTACATGTCGTGTTCACATGTAACCTCAAGTCAAGTTTTCATGTCATATTCAAGTCAAGATTTCGCGTCATGTTCATGTTTATCTAACTACCCCAAAGTCGTGTTTTCCAACGCAAGCAAAAGCGAGACAACATAGTAAGGATACTACGTCACATATTGGCCTCAAAACATGCATGATGCCAAAAAGGGATTGGCTTCCACATGCACAACCTTAGCCAAAAACATGCATAGTGTCATAAGGTGATTTGGCCACAAACATGCATAGCATAAAAGGGGATTACTTGCATAAGTGTTCATGTCATAAACCTATCATGAAGGGATGAACATGCCCATGTTACTCATGTGATAAAAAGGTAAACTTGCATATTATCATAAGGGATTTCGGGTTCATATACTTGCATAGCCTCAAAGTCACATTCATGCACATGTTTCATGAGTCAAAGTGGTTTCAAGTGTGCATGCTAACATACCACAAGCAAAGGTCCAATCTTTCACGGCAAACTAGGTCCAATGTAACATGAATAGCATGGTTTAGTCGTTACAACATAACCCAAAGTCATATGTTCATGCTAAAGGGGCAAACTAGGTTCCCATAGGCTAACATACTCATGTTACTTTGTATTTTATCCCATGTCACATCAAGATCATCGTTTAAATCTACAAGTAGCTAGAACTTACCTAGCGTGGCAAGAGGACTAGGAGCATGAATCGTTTTGACGAAGAAAGGTGGCTCCTTTGATGAAGATCCGTCATGAAACTCGCATAGCAACGTTGATTTGGCCTCTATTTGGTGTAGCAAGCTTGCACCTTTTGATTTGAACCCGATTTGAATGCATAGGCTCTAGGGATTGGAGATGGAGGCCATGATCAAAATTGATTTTGGCAGCACTTAGTTGTTAGGTTTGATTTTTAGGGATTTAGGTTAGGTTTAGGGTCTTTTTATAGAGATTAGGATAGTTTTAGGCCCTTAGATTAACCCTAGGACCAACCTGAACCGTCAGATTTCAAACCAGGCCCAAAAACCTAGCCAAGATAGAAAATAGGTGCACCAGACCAGAATCAGCTGACAGGGCAAGTCGACAGCCCTGTCGACTTGCCTGTCGACATGCCTGTCTACTTGCAAGTCGACAGCCCTGTCGACAGCCCAATCGACTTGTCTGGGCGGGAATTTTCCAGCCTGGCCCCATTTCTGCATGTTTCGAAATTCAAATTTCCCGAAAACTTCTTTGGGCCTTAACCGGGTCATACGGACTCCGATTTACAAAATTTCGGACTCTATTTCGCGTATTTTTCCGAGACGAACGCAATGGCATAGCCCGTTTTACTTGATTCAGAATTTAAAATTAAATTCTGCTTTGATTCTCGTTTTAACATGTTATCGAAATACGGGTTGTTACATTCTCCCCACCTTTTAGGATTTCGTCCCCGAAATCTCTAAGTTAGGAAGAACATATCCTACCATCCATCATCCATCTACTCAAAACATCATCCACAAGCAACCATTGTCCTTAGATGATTTCTAATGCTGTATGAATATATGCAAAACGTGTGTGTACATGTTCCTTAGCTAATGCTAATGATCAGGCCAGAATAATCTTTCTACTGCAAAAATATGTATAGTGCCATGAATCCAACATGTATGCAAATAGTCCTAGTCATATAGATACTATATGTGTGCACAATCATTCATTCATATGCAACAACCGCATGATAACACATTCGATTTCATCCATAAACAAGTATAAATACTCGTGCATATGCAACATGAAACGTGATCGCGTCAATCTAGTATCTAACGTGTATTTGCGCATCCACGAGCAACCACTTGCAACCACTTGCAACCATATCAATCATAACATGTTTCAAATACATGTTTGCATCCATAGGGTTCTACCGAGGATTCCCTGAAACAGGGTCGAGAAGATAAACAAGGCAAACTCCTTACGGGGTTTGTAACAGAAAATAGGACCGAGAGGGTGTCCACAAAAGATAGCCTACAAGTAAGCTCTACAGAAACAGGGATCAAGGAGATACTCCCAAAAAGAGATATCATGCGCGTATCTAGTCTTTGACCATCAAAGTCGTACTTCCTTGAGCTCAATTCCATTGTGCCTTGACCGTCTTTTAACTTCATGATTTCGTAGTTCCTTGCTTCCTATTTCCAAGGTGTGAGTGGAACTCATTTCACTGTCGCCTCTCGTTTCACTTTCACTTATTCTTCCCCTAGTATGCTCGGCTCACACATGTCTGCGTACTCATACAAGCTCTCCAAAATTCACTAGTGAATTCTGGATCTCGTTTTCCGATGCCAATCCATGTTGCCAAGGGTTCTTACTAAGGTGATTCCCATAACTCATGCATAATCGAAACGAACCATCCGCCTTAGCAGTGAATTCTATTCGAGCGGATTACCAACAACTGCATCCCGGGATTCTAGGTAACTAACTATGACAGAACCCAAAAAGGTTACACGAGACTTCGAGGGTATCACCAAGATGAGTCGAGAGTCTAACTACCCTCTTTCCAAAACCGAGAATGGCACCCCTTATTGGGTGACCACTTTATCCTTAGAATCTATCCATAGTTGAGACATGTCATTCTCAAATCCAACAAGTCATGAAGGAATGGACCAACTCTCCAACCAGATTTTTGGGACAAAACTGGGATCCTCTACCATGCTAGTACTAAGGTGCAGAGATTCAACTATCTAAGCAGACTTAAGTGATACGATGATCAAAACAAAGTCTGGACGGGATGATAGAAAAGGAAGGCTGAACCTCTAATAGAAACGGTACCATTTCTTTTAGGCACCCCATAAGTGGGAGCGTACTATTTCCCTCTCCGTTGATCTTGTCCTTGTCCTCCTTGATGGACCAAGCCCTAACAACAGTTGCTTATCCTTAAGCTGGTATCCTTTATCCTTACTCTTATTATCCTTTCTTGTAACACGGCAATGGGTCTCTCGAGAACCACCTCCATCGTACGGGAAACACCTACGTGGCTAGACCAAGATTAGTCACAGTGAGAACTACTGTGACCATGGATGGAGAAAAGAAAGGAAACGAGATTTAATCAAGGAATCAAAGGATGGTGCTAATGGCTTTTGGGGAATAGCCTTTAAAACAAACTTTTCTTGAAAAATGCTTCTTTATAAACGGTTTTTCAAATAATTTTCAGAAGGTCTTTAAAAAATTTTGCCTAGTCTGGTAACCTTCTGCTCTGATACCAAATGTAACACCCCGCCTCCGCTAGGGTCACTCGCAAAGGAATGCACTAGCTTTAGAGGGGCATTATTGGTAAACATGCACAGAAATATCACAAGACAGAACATATAAAATAGCGGAAGTAAAATCGAGCTTTCATAAACATTGATAATTAAGGTCTAAAGCCTTTTACATCAGAGTACATCAAAACCTGTCTTGCAATAATAAAGAAGCATAAAAACCTTTTCATAAATTATTCCCCAAAGTAAAGCGGTGAGGCAGCCATAGCCAAGAGAAGACCAAGCTATACATCAAGCCATACATGATGACCTTCAACAGAAGAAGTCCGAACTAAACAACATCATTTCCTCCCTGAAACCTGGGGGGGAAACGGAAGACAAAGAGGCGAAAGAAAATGGGGTCAGTCATAAAGACTGATAAGTCCTATCTACTTCCAGTATAAAAACAGGTAAAGGTAACATGACATGCATAAACTGAAAGTAAACATAAGGATGACTACAAGACAGATAAACTAAACCAGGGTAACAGGCTGAACTACTGTAGCAAGCTAAACTAAGGTATCGTGATAAACCACGGTGTCATGATAAATCAAGGTATCACATCGTCAGGTTTCTATCAAGTATACTATCCCATGGTATCTACCCCGTCTAATATCCCACGGTATCTATTATGTATATTTTTCCTGGTTCTAACATGTATATCTGCTCTGCACCTCTCGTACTTGTATCCCTCCCCGCGTCATGTGTTAACCATGAATGTCCCTTGCCCCATGTCATGAAATGGTCCATGTCATCCTAACATATAGCATATGTAGGTTTTCCCAACTCGTATGTTTCTTTCCATGTATAAGTTCAGTCCTTTGCCGTAAGCCATACGGGCTTTTCCATGTAAACGTTTTATCCTTGAAGTTGTTTTGGACTGCAACCCTTGATCTAGTTGTGTTTCCTTACCATGAACTATCGCGCGTCCACTTAGGATTTATGCCACCTAGGACCGCTAGGGATTATGCTACCTAATGAACGTTTTCGTGTCTTGGTTTGGGTCTTGGCCACCTAGGACCACTATGGATTACGCCACCCGTCAACCGCGCCCTTGATCCCACGTATGTATCGTGAATCGTTTTCCATGTCTAGATGCACATGTTCCCCAATATGCCATCCGAGTTCCGTGCCAGGGAAAATCAAGAAATACGGAACTCGGTCGGGAGCTTTAAATCGTCTATTGATGCAGATATCAAGGTCTGTTTTTGTACCCGTGGCTATGGTCCCACGTGACCCCTCCCTCAACTACTGAAAGGCAATCCAAGAAAAATCATGTATAAGAACCACTCCACGGCTCCACTATAGCCCACTTTCCTATGGGCCAACCTCACCCATGACTCGATAGCAAGCACATGGTCTGTTGGGGGTTCCCTGCCTTTCCGCACGTACACGATTGACTAAAGATGATAGGTAGTCGGCGATGTGCTATCCAGGGCAAAAACCAAGAATCGTCGACTCCACGCTAATCCATCCCAGTCTTTAGGTCGCTCGCATAGCAACCAAGGCATACTCTTGGTCCTTCTAACGCAGACCTTAACCTCTCATGAGCCTAGTATAATTACCTGGCAGCCCACAGAGGGATCCCAAGAGTATCCTCACGTCCCCCGAAGCTTCCGCTTCGGCACCCAGTGCGCTGGAGCTTTTATCCAAGTCAGATAACTTGCTCCTCCTCGTAGACTAAGCGATGACCTACCGTATCAGGTTACTCATCGCTTTGTGAATTAATCCTATGTCCTTAGCTAAGAATTATTACTTAGTTACCCTTAACTAAGGTTTACCACTTAGCTTCCTTTCCCGTTGTCCTTGATTAACCACGATTCTATACCTAGTTCCTCTAACTAGGGTTTGTCTTATTGGGTTAAGTGTTATCATTCAAGTCCATGCCTTAACCCGCCCACGAATCACGTCAAGATTGGCTAAGTATTTAAGTTCAAGACTTAGCCCTACAAGTTGGTTAAGTGTACCCAGAGGCTCATGACTTAACCCTATCAAGTCAAATCGGTCAAGTACTAGCTTACCTTAATCCTATCGGATTATCTTGCTAGGTCGATTAAGCATAGATTATCTTAATCCCATCAAATTATCGATTCGGATTGGTTAAGTATAGGTGGGCTTAACCCCATCCTCTAATCGTACTACAATGGTTAAGTATATTCTAATAAGGTCTTGTGACTTAACCTTATCAGGTCCGCGTATTAGATTGGTTAAGTGTAGGTCACTTAACCCCATCAAATCATCATGTATAATTGGTTAAGTATAAGTTGCTTAACCCCATTAAATTATCACGTTAAGTTGGTTAAGTATTGGTTACTTAACCTCATTGAATTTCCAAGTTTGAATTGGTTAAGTGTTTAACTTAACCCCATCGAATTACCGTGTTTAGATTAGTTAAGTGTGGATTACTTAACCCCATCTAATTACCAATTCGGATTAGTTAAGTGTAAATTACTTTACCTCATCCCCTAATCATCTTGCATGGTTAAGTGTCATTAAGAAATCAAGTCCGGTCCCACTTAACCTACCCATTCGTGTCATATCGGTTAAGTGTCATTAGTCAAATTTACTTAACCTTATCATGTGGCATTAATTTAATTAATGCACCCTCAACCTCTCACATTAGACCTTGTTGTGGTTACTAGTTAAGCCGGGCGGGTCCGGGTAGATTTACTTCACAACCTAGTCTAACCTCGGGTCTTAAGCGCGACATGACCAACTTCTCACATTGGATCCTATTGTTTGTAGCTACTAGTTAAGCCGGGCGGGTCCGGGTAGATTTATGCTACAAACTCAACCCAACCTCGAGTTGGCCACTTCCATGTTTGGTCTAGTGTTATATTACACTTACAACCCATACGTGTCTAATTTCAAGTCCCAAGTTTAACCCATGTGTCATGCCCCCATTTTGGTTCAACTTACATGTCGTGTTCACATGTAACCTCAAGTCAAGTTTTCATGTCATATTCAAGTCAAGATTTCGCGTCATGTTCATGTTTATCTAACTACCCCAAAGTCGTGTTTTCCAACGCAAGCAAAAGCGAGACAACATAGTAAGGATACTATGTCACATATTGGCCTCAAAACATGCATGATGCCAAAAAGGGATTGGCTTCCACATGCACAACCTTGGCCAAAAACATGCATAGTGTCATAAGGTGATTTGGCCACAAACATGCATAGCATAAAAGGGGATTACTTGCATAAGTGTTCATGTCATAAACCTATCATGAAGGGATGAACATGCCCATGTTACTCATGTGATAAAAAGGTAAACTTGCATATTATCATAAGGGATTTCGGGTTCATATACTTGCATAGCCTCAAAGTCACATTCATGCACATGTTTCATGAGTCAATGTGGTTTCAAGTGTGCATGCTAACATACCACAAGCAAAGGTCCAATCTTTCATGGCAAACTAGGTCCAATGTAACATGAATAGCATGGTTTAGTCGCTACAACATAACCCAAAGTCATATGTTCATGCTAAAGGGGCAAACTAGGTTCCCATAGGCTAACATACTCATGTTACTTTGCATTTTATCCCATGTCACATCAAGATCATCGTTTAAATCTACAAGTAGCTAGAACTTACCTAGCGTGGCAAGAGGACTAGGAGCATGAATCATTTTGATGAAGAAAGGTGGCTCCTTTGATGAAGATCCATCATGAAACTCGCATAGCAACGTTGATTTGGCCTCTATTTGGTGTAGCAAGCTTGCACCTTTTGATTTGAACCCGATTTGAATGCATAGGCTCTAGGGATTGGAGATGGAGGCCATGATCAAAATTGATTTTGGCAGCACTTAGTTCCTAGGTTTGAATTTTAGGGATTTAGGTTAGGTTTAGGGTCTTTTTATAGAGATTAGGATAGTTTTAGGCCCTTAGATTAACCCTAGGACCAACCTGAACCGTCAGATTTCAAACCAGGCCCAAAAACCTAGCCAAGATAGAAAATAGGTACACCAGACCAGAATCAGCCGACAGGGCAAGTCGACAGCCCTGCCGACTTGCCTGTCGACATGCCTGTCGACTTGCAAGTCAACAGCCCTGTCGACAGCCCAGTCGACTTGTCTGGGCGGGAATTTTCCCGCCTGGCCCCATTTCTGCATGTTTCGAAATTCAAATTTCCCGAAAAATTCTTTGGGCCTTAACTGGGTCATACGGACTCCGATTTACAAAATTTCGGACTCTATTTCGCGTATTTTTCCGAGACGAACGCAATGGCATAGCCCGTTTTACTTGATTCAGTATTTAAAATTAAATTCTGCCTTGATTCTCGTTTTAACATGTTATCGAAATACGGGTTGTTACAATGCGGGTCGTTACACTCTCCCCCCCTTAAGAAATTTCGTCCCCGAAATTCCTTAACCCAAAACATACAAAGGATCCCGCATGCCTAACAGCCACGTACAACAATCAAACATGCAAAACAAGCAAACAAGCCTATACTAGCATGCGGAAAACTAAATCGAAGTCAAAATCTTACCAGGCAAAGAGTTCTGGGTGTGTCTTCCTAATGTCCTCCTCTGTCTCCCAAGTACAATCACTCTCGTCCTCGCTCCACTGTACCTTGACTAGCTTCACCGCCTTCCTTCGAAGTTGCTTCATGTCGTGCTCGACAATACGGGCCGGCTTGCGGTTCCCAACCGCCTCGGTTTCTACTTCGAAGTCCTCTAACTGTTCAGGTGAAATAGTCATATCTGAGTCGTGAACGAACTTCCTTAGTTGGGAAACATGAAATACTTTGTGAACTCCCGCCATTTTCTCTGGTAAGTCAATTCTATATGCCAAATTCCCGACTAGTTCAAGAACAGGGAATGAGCCAATGAATCTTGGTGCCAACTTGCCTCTCCTGCCAAATCGTATTACGCTCTTCAACGGAGAGATCTTGACAAACACCAAGTCACCAACGGAGAATTTTAAGTCTCTTCTTCTCTTATCAGCATAACTTTTCTGCCTATCCTGGGCTGCCTTCATTCGTTGTTGAATGATCTTGATCTTATCTGAAGTTTCTGAAACACCCCACCTCCGTTAGGGTCACTCTCAAAGGGAATGCCCTAATTTTGGTGGAGGTTTATAAGTACAAGTCACAGATATACAAGACAGATATAAGAACACATATTTGTAAACAGCGGAAGAACAGCAAACTTTTATTTCATAAAGTCAAATACGTGTTACAACAACATCCTTTCCAAAGACATAACATAATACTTTCATAATCTGTCTTGAGTACATGATTTAAAGAAGCATAAATAAAACATAGATAAACTGCAAAGCCCTCATAGTGATTGTCCAAAGCCATAGTTCAAAACAGGAAAGTCCAAGCAATACATTTCTCTTCTTCAACCTGGATGCTAAGGCTGGTCAAGCTGCTGTGTTCCCTCCCTGAGGACCTGGGGGGGGGGGAAACGGAAGAAAGAAGACGAAAGAAAAATAGAGTCAGACATAAAGCCTGAGTAAGTCTAGTACTACTTTGTCTATGAATAAAAAACTGGGTATGATAAGTATAAACAAGAAGTGGGCAAGCACTATGAACTTGGTTAAGTTGTCTAGGGTCGAATATACTATCGTACCCCATGTTAATCTCTGAACCTTTATAAACTAGTTTACAACTGGCACCCCATAATCAGGGTGGTGTGATCCATTCTATGATGATCGGCTCCTACTCGCATAGTTCCATGTGTCTTACGGCCCCCGATGTCTGTAGTTACCTATGCTGGTCCCACCATGGGGTGTATCAAGTCCCATAGTGGCAACCCGACACAACCTTAGAGTGCACAGGTATGCTACTGGTGTCCAGTGCCTTATTTTTCTGCGTCGGAGTGTGTGCACGCCCGCACTCCGTTAGAACCTACACTGCTACACCACCGCCGTCGCTTTGACCTCTTACAATCAGCCCAGTAATCGTGCCCCACCCTGCCTAGTTTCAAGGTATCCTGATACACCTTCTAGGGTTACTGCTGAAAAGGGTCCCCCGTTACTAGGTTTTCTATCTCTAGCCAACATGCTAAGTTGGTTAAGTGTTTCCTAACCTAACCCCAGCAGTCCGTTTAGTTTAGCATGTTCCATTTTGATTAAGTCTTTAGTCCACTTAATCCTAACAATCCTGACTCAGCCTTAATTGTCTTATTAAGGCCCTGACCTCTCACATTAGACAGGTATTGTTGTGGCTGCCTGTTGCCGGTTGGTTCCGGGCAGTCTTACGCCACAACTCAGTCTAACCTCGGGTCCTTGCTGGGCTCCATGTTTAACCTCCCACATTGGATAGGTATTGTTGTGACTACTGGACAGCCGGGCGGTTCCGGGCAGGTTTACATCACAACTCAATCCAACCTCGGGTTAAACACATCGTATGTTCTACATTTACATATCTTGTCATTCTTCTTTATTTATATGTAAATATTTGCGGCCCATTATTAAGTTAATGGTGTAAAGATTACACCCACCACGGGCCCAACCCATACTTGAATTTGGGCCCTTCTATTTTATATTTTCATTCATTAATTAATTTTAACCCAACGTTATTTTCCCCCGTTTTACACGTCCGTTCATATGTATTGGGCTTAGCCTTTTAAAGCCCAATTTAGCCATGCGAAAAGGGGAGGCTTATGGCGTATACACAAAGAGGGGAAAGTGAGCGCATGAACTTGCATATGACGTTGGAAAATACATAATAGAAATTGGTGTACTTGCATAGTGGTGACATGTATTTTGGTCATAAAACATAGGTGACATAAATCAAGGCATGTAAACTTACATAGGTTTAACTACAACATGAACCTATATTCTTATTTAGGCATAATGTCAAACATAAGCATGGCCTAAATACTTCTAGCATAAACATGGCATAATTCAACTTAATCATGATTTAAGCCTAATCACATAACGATGGTATAAACATACTTATGCATAAATATTCCTAAACATGGTGTTTGCTTTAAACTTGCAAAAAAAAGGGATTTTTGAGTCCAACCTAGCCATGTCATCATATAATCCTTTGAAACAAGATAGACTTAATAACGGATTTCAATTATGCCAAATATCATTCCTAGCCATATTCATAAGTTTACAAAAGCATGACTTAATACATGGATTATGGTGTCAAAATTCCACATAGTTTCATATGAACTATAATAACCAAACTTGTTTCAATTACTTGCAAAACGATTTATGCACAAAAATATACATCATAATGGCATAATAACAAAGCCCCAAACTTGCATGAATTTCAATTAACTACATACATGTAGCTTCAATATAGATTACACAATTTGCGCAATATTCCAAACGTATACTTGCATAGAACTACCGCATGTAGTTCTTTATAATGAATAACATAATGTTGCACAAACATGAATTACTTCCATTGCCACAATTCAAGCACACACATCAACACAGTTGTTTATTTATACCAAAGTAATACTCTACTTACAATGGTTTGATGAATTCTCTAGTTTAGGGATTGAAGACGCAAATTCCTTTGTTGAATTGATTAGCTTTAGGTTGCTTGAATTGCTTTAGGCCTTAGAACTTTCTCCCTAATCCTCTCTTTAGTTGGCGGCTACTCTTTGTCGTTCCTCAGCAACATGGCGGCTATGTTCTTAATTTGAATGAATAGATTAGGGTTTAGTCTAGGGTTGTTTATATAGAGGTTAGGAATTGATTAGGACCATTGATGTTGCTAGGTTAGATCATAGCCATTCATTAGGAAGAGAGACCAATAAAAACCCGCCACCTAGCCCTAATGACAAAGCAGACCACAGAAATTCGACCACACACCGACCTGGCCAGCCAGGTTGACTGGGCTCGACCAGGTCGATACCCCTGTCGACAGGGCTGTCGACAGCCCTGTCGACATGGGTAGCCCAGGTCGACAGCCCAGTCGACCTGGGTGGCCCAGGCGGGTGTTCTTCCACCCTGGCCCAATGGGCCCCACTTCGGAATATTTAATTATTTAATTCTGTTTGAATTTTAAATTTAATTCAAAACTTCCGAAGGCCATATCTTCTTCATACGGACTCCGTTTTTCGAAAACTCGGACTCTATTTCGCGTATTTTTCCGAGACGAACGCAATGGCGTATCCCGTTTCCCTTAGTTCTTTGATTTGAATTTGATTATACTTTAATTCATGAATTTCACAGTTATAGAATTTTTCGGGGTGTTACATTCTCCCCCACTTAAAAGGATTTCGTCCCCAAAATCTTCAAGTTAGGAGGAATGTATATCCTAACATCCAATCATCCATCTACTCATCCATCAAACACGAGCATCCATTGTCCTTAAAAGACTCTAATGCTTCATGATCATATGCGAAATGTGTGTGTACATGAACTTATCTAATGCAAAATCAGGCGATCTACTGATTCAGTTGACCTCCTTAATGCGAATTATGTAAGTGCCATGAATCCATTATGTATGCAAATTTTCCTATTCTTGATTCTACATGAGTGCACAATCATTCAATACAAATGCAACATCCACATGACAACACATTAAAGTTCAACCATATACAAATACAAACATATATGCATATGCAATATGAAGTGACTGAGCCGATCTAAAACCTAGATTGTGTGTGTATATGCAACCACGAGCAACCACTAGCAATCACTTGCAACCACTTGCAACCATCATCCATAACATGTTTCAACTACATGTTTTCATCCAAAAGGGTTTCTACCTAAAAGATACGGTCGAGGAAATATGCCTAAAAAGATAGATGAAAGCGCAACTTAAGGAAAAAGAAAGATCAAGGATGTACCCTCGTACAGAAAAGGGTAGGCGGTGCGGATTCTAGCTTCAGTTTCCCAAGTCGCGTCTCCCTCGGCGTCGCTCCACTGAACTTTGACGAGCTTGACTTCACGGTTGCGTAGCTTCTTCACTTCCGTTCCTAAGATGCGGGCTGGAACTCTTCTTATGGTTGCTTCGCGTTCCACTTCGGCCTCTTCGAGGATATTTGGCTCTACCACCTCGGCTGACTCATGTAGACATTTTCGGAGATGTGAAACGTGAAAAACGTTGTGGACTCCAGCCAACTTCTCGGGTAGCTCTAATCTATAGGCCATTTTCCCAATCTTCTCGATAATAGGGAATGGCCCTACGAATCTTGGCGCTAGCTTTCCTGTGGTTCCAAAACGAACAACGTTCCTTAGCGGTGATACCTTGAGAAAAACTCTGTCTCCAACTTCGAATTCAAGGTCGGTCCTCCTCTTGTCGGCATAGGACTTTTGTCTGTCTTGGGCCGTCTTCATCCTTCTTCGTATTAAGTCTACTTTCTCTGAGGTCTCTCGGATCATATCTGGTCCAAGTATGAGCTTATCCGTGGACTCCCACCAACAAGTGGGCGATCGGCACGGTCTTCCATATAAAGCTTCGAAGGGCGCCATTCCGATGGTTGCTTGATAGCTGTTGTTATAGGCAAATTCCACCAAAGGAAGGTGGTCTTCCCATGTCCCTCCGAAGTCAAGGACGCATAGTCTTAAAAGGTCTTCCAAAACTCTGTTCACTCTCTCTGTTTGGCCGTCGGTTTGGGGATGATAGGCTGTGCTCAAGCATAACTGCGTTCCTACTGCTTCTTGCAGACTCCGCCAAAACTCACTGGTGAAGATGGGGTCTCGGTCACTAACAATACTAGATGGTATCCCATGGAGTCTAACTATTTCCTTGAGGTAAAGTGATGCTAGGGATGAGGCAGTTCTCTTACTTTTGACAGGTAAAAAGTGGGCGCTTTTAGTAAGCCTATCCACTATTACCCAAATGCTAGTGTTGCCTCTCCTAGACCTAGGCAGCCCATCGATGAAGTCCATTGAGATGCTATCCCACTTCCATTGCGGGACCTCCAGAGGATGTAGTAGTCCGCCAGGCTTTTTCTGTTCCGCCTTAACCTGTTGGCACACCATGCATTTAGAAACGAATTCTGCCACGTCCTTTTTCATGCCATTCCAAAAGAAAGTCCTTTTTATGTCTTTGTACATTTTATCCCCGCCTGGGTGTATCGTCATCTTGGAGTGATCTGCTTCCTCTAGAACCTTCTTTACTAAATCTTTTGTCTGTGGGACGCATAGTCTTCCGTCTCGCCTTAGCAAACCCTTATCGTCGATGGAGTATCTATTGAGGTGACTTGAAGTCTCACCCCTAATTAGCCTATCAATTATTTCCACAAGCTGAGGGTCTTCGCGTTGTGCTGCCCCTACTGAATCTACTAAAGTTGGGCGCACTTCGAGAGATGCTAGCAGGCCTGGTACGAAATCGGAGGAAGGCCTAAAGTCGAAGCTGGCTATAAACTCTAGGCTTTGTCTTTCAACAAACAACGGGCTTAGGGTTAATTTCTTTCGGCTCAACGCGTCTGCCACTACGTTGCCTTCGCCCGGAGTGTAGGAGATTTCGAAATCGTACGAGGCAAGAAACTCCATCCACCTTTGTTGCCTCAAGTTAAGATCTTTCTGCGAGAAAAGATATTTCAACGATTTATGGTCAGTGTAAAGTTCGAACTTCTCACCTAGGAGATAGTGTCGCCAAGACTTGAGTGCAAAGACGATGGCGGCTAACTCAAGATCGTGGGTTGGGTAGTTCTTTTCGTGCACCTTCAATTGCCTCCCGCCGTAAGCTACTACCCTTCCTTCTTGCATTAAGACGGCGCCTAGCCCTGTCCCACATGCGTCCGTATAAACAGTGAACATCTTGCTCCCATCTGGCAGCGTCAAAACTGGGGCTGTTGTGAGAGCCCTTTTCAGTCGTTGGAAAGCAAACTCGCAATCCAAATCCCAATTGAACACTAGATTCTTCTTGGTCAATTTCGTGAGCGGAGCTGAGATTTTCGCAAAATCCCTTATAAACTTTCGATAGAAACCTGCTAGACCTAGGAAGCTTCGGACCTCAGTCGCATTCCTTGGTGTCTTCCAATCTTGTACCGCCACTACCTTAGCAGGGTCCACTGCTAACCCTTGTTTAGATACTATGTGCCCAAGGAACCTCACCTCTTCTCTCCAAAAGTGGCATTTGGAGAATTTGGCTTTTAGTTGATGGACTCGCAAAGTTTCCATGATTGCCCTTAAGTGCTGAGCATGTTCCTCTTCACTCTTTGAGAAGATAAGGATATCATCTACGAAGACCACTACGAATTTGTTGAGGAAATCTCTAAATACCCTACTCATCAGGTCCACGAAGTAAGCAGGTGCATTTGTCAAGCCGAAAGGCATGACAAGCCATTCAAAGAAACCGTCTGGGGTTCTGAACGCCGTCTTATCGATGCTATCTTCAGCCACCCTTAGCTGATGAAAACCGGTTGCTAAATCGAGTTGGGAGAAAACAGACGCTCCTACAAGCTGGTCAAATAAATCGTCAATTCTAGGGAGAGGGTGCCTATTCTTTTTCGTTAGCTTGTTGAGCTCCCTATAGTCAACACATAGACGGAGTGAACCATCCGCCTTTGTAGCGAACACCACCGGAGCGCCCCATTCTGAAATGCTCCTCCTAATGAACCCCTTTTCTAGAAGCTCTTTAATCTGTTTACTGAGCTCTTTCCTTTCTCGTGGAGCCATATGTCTAACGGGCAACGCAACGGGCTTTGCATTATCTACAAGATATATGCGGAAGTCTATTTCCCGCTTCGGAGGCAAGCCCTTCACCTCTTCAAAGACATCCGGATATTCCCGGACCACTCTAACTGATTGCAAATTTTCAACAGAGGCATCTAGCGATTCAAGATAACTAAGCATAACCGCATGCGAGGGATTACAAGAAATTTCCAAAGTATTACCGAGCTGGGTTAGGAGCCTAACAACCCTTTTCTCACAATCAAGGATGGCCCCATTACGGGATAGCCAATCCATACCCAAAATCAAACCATAACCCGAAAAGCCCAAAACAAAGGCACTACATTGAAATTCAACACTTAGAATGGAAATTTTCAATCCCAAACAGATCATAGACAAATGAGCTGGGCCCCCAATTGGGTTTGAAACAATTAAGGGGTCCTCTACCATACTAGTTTCTAGGTGCAGAGATTCTACTAAAGCAGACGAGATAAAGGAGTGTGATGCGCCGGAATCAAATAAAGTGCGAACGGGGTGATCATAAAGATAAACTACACTTTCTACAGAAGTATTTATACCTCGCTGTTGCAGAGGTGGCGCTTCTAGCACATGAACCTGTGCCCTTGGGGTGGATCCAGTGCCCTGCCCCTGTCCTCGTTTCCTTGGGCAGTCCTTAGCCCTGTGGCCTGTCTGACCGCACGAAAAGCACCAACCATTCTCCTTAGCCTTCTTCTTCCGGCAGTGCTTTACTAAGTGCCCCACTTTGCCACAGAAATTGCACTTCCTCTTCTCTTTGTTGCCCTTTCCGCCCTTCTTAAAGTTTGTCTTCTTAGGCTGCAAACCCTCTTTCTTCCCTTGAGAGCTTTCTGCCTTTGTCTCCTTCTTGCCCTTATCCTCTTCATTCAGCAATGCCATTTGCACCAATCTTTCATACGTGGCTCCCATGGGTATATGGGTCATGGCCAAACTGTGTAATGGCTCATTCAACCCTTTAACGAAACGGAGAGCCTTCTTGTGCGGGGTGTTGACTAGGTCAAGTCCAAACCTAGCCAGCTCATCAAACTGATTCACATACTCTCTGACTGTCTTGTCCCCTTGCTTAAGAAATAAGAATTTTTCCAACTGCAAACTTCTTTCCGCATCTGAGAGAAATTTAGTCTCAAACCTTGCCCTAAAGTCCTCCCATGTCTCCACTGGTCTTTCAGCATTAGTGACTTCCCACCAGTAGGAAGCCTCGCCCTTCAATAGCCATACCGCCAGTTGTACTTTTTGTCTATCCTCTACCTCAAAGATGATGAATAAGTCCTCCGTTTCCTTCAGCCAATTCCTAGCTGCCACGAAGGACTCAGCTCCATGGAAATCCCTTCCTCCCATAGCTTTAAAATCTTTACATATCTTAGCAAACGTGTTTCCCCGAGGAGGAGGAGGTGGAGGAAAAGGTGCCGTTGCGGCTGGATGATTTCCTTCTGCTGGGGGAGGAGGAATGGTAGGACCTGGCTGAGTGGCCCTTGCTTCTAAGAACCGTCTAAACCAACCAGGTATTGGCACCCCTTCAGGCAAGTTAAGTTCTTGGGACATGCTGAAACAAAAAGGATAGATTCAAAACGAAGGATAAGAGATAGTACCTATGGCTTTGGGGTGTGGACTTTGCCTTTTTAAAATAAAATAATATTTTTCTTTTAAAAATGCTTCTTTAAATTTCCTTTTTGAAAATAATTTTTTTCAAAACTTTTTATCTTATCTGGTAAACCTATGCTCTGATACCAAGTGAAACACCCCACCTCCGTTAGGGTCACTCTCAAAGGGAATGCCCTAATTTTGGTGGAGGTTTATAAGTACAAGTCACAGATATACAAGACAGATATAAGAACACATATTTGTAAACAGCGGAAGAACAACAAACTTTTATTTCATAAAGTCAAATACGTGTTACAACAACATCCTTTCCAAAGACATAACATAATACTTTCATAATCTGTCTTGAGTACATGATTTAAAGAAGCATAAATAAAACATAGATAAACTGCAAAGCCCTTATAGTGATTGTCCAAAGCCATAGTTCAAAACAGGAAAGTCCAAGCAATACATTTCTCTTCTTCAACCTGGATGCTAAGGCTGGTCAAGCTGCTGTGTTCCCTCCCTGAGGACCTGGGGGGGGGGAAACGGAAGAAAGAAGACGAAAGAAAAATAGAGTCAGACATAAAGCCTGAGTAAGTCTAGTACTACTTTGTCTATGAATAAAGAACTGGGTATGATAAGTATAAACAAGAAGTTTGCAAGCACTATGAACTTGGTTAAGTTGTCTAGGGTCGAATATACTATCGTACCCCATGTTAATCTCTGAACCCATATAAACTAGTTTACAACTGGCACCCCATAATCAGGGTGGTGTGATCCATTTTATGATGATCGGCTCCTACTCGCATAGTTCCATGTGTCTTACGGCCCCCGATGTCTGTAGTTACCTATGCTGGTCCCACCATGGGGTGTATCAAGTCCCATAGTGGTAACCCGACACAACCTTAGAGTGCACAGGTATGCTACTGGTGTCCAGTGCCTTATTTTTCTACGCCGGAGTGTGTGCACGCCCGCACTCCGTTAGAACCTACACTGCTACACCACCGCCGTCGCTTTGACCTCTTACAATCAGCCCAGTAATCGTGCCCCACCCTGCCTAGTTTCAGGGTATCCTGATACACCTTCTAGGGTTACTGCTGAAAAGGGTCCCCCGTTACTAGGTTTTCTATCTCTAGCCAACATGCTAAGTTGGTTAAGTGTTTCCTAACCTAACCCCACCAGTCCGTTTAGTTTAGCATGTTCCATTTTGATTAAGTCTTTAGTCCACTTAATCCTAACAATCCTGACTCAGCCTTAATTGTCTTATTAAGGCCCTGACCTCTCACATTAGATAGGTATTGTTGTAGCTGCCTGTTGCCGGTTGGTTCCGGGCAGTCTTACGCCACAACTCAGTCTAACCTCGGGTCCTTGCTGGGCTCCATGTTTAACCTCCCACATTGGATAGGTATTGTTGTGACTACTGGACAGCCGGGCGGTTTCGGGCAGGTTTACATCACAACTCAATCCAACCTCGGGTTAAACACATCGTATGTTCTACATTTACATATCTTGTCATTCTTCTTTATTTATATGTAAATATTTGCGGCCCATTATTAAGTTAATGGTGTAAAGATTACACCCACCACGGGCCCAACCCATACTTGAATTTGGGCCCTTCTATTTTATATTTTCATTCATTAATTAATTTTAACCCAACGTTATTTTCCCCCGTTTTACACGTCCGTTCATATATATTGGGCTTAGCCTTTTAAAGCCCAATTTAGCCATGCGAAAAGGGGAGGCTTATGGCGTATACACAAAGAGGGGAAAGTGAGCGCATGAACTTGCATATGACGTTGGAAAATACATAATAGAAATTGGTGTACTTGCATAGTGGTGACATGTATTTTGGTCATAAAACATAGGTGACATAAATCAAGGCATGTAAACTTACATAGGTTTAACTACAACATGAACCTATATTCTTATTTAGGCATAATGTCAAACATAAGCATGGCCTAAATACTTCTAGCATAAACATGGCATAATTCAACTTAATCATGATTTAAGCCTAATCACATAACGATGGTATAAACATACTTATGCATAAATATTCCTAAACATGGTGTTTGCTTTAAACTTGCAAAAAAAAGGGATTTTTGAGTCCAACCTAGCCATGTCATCATATAATCCTTTGAAACAAAATAGACTTAATAACGGATTTCAATTATGCCAAATATCATTCCTAGCCATATTCATAAGTTTACAAAAGCATGACTTAATACATGGATTATGGTGTCAAAATTCCACATAGTTTCATATGAACTATAATAACCAAACTTGTTTCAATTACTTGCAAAACGATTTATGCACAAAAATATACATCATAATGGCATAATAACAAAGCCCCAAACTTGCATGAATTTCAATTAACTACATACATGTAGCTTCAATATAGATTACACAATTTGCGCAATATTCCAAACGTATACTTGCATAGAACTACCGCATGTAGTTCTTTATAATGATTAACATAATGTTGCACAAACATGAATTACTTCCATTGCCACAATTCAAGCACACACATCAACACAGTTGTTTATTTATACCAAAGTAATACTCTACTTACAATGGTTTGATGAATTCTCTAGTTTAGGGATTGAAGACGCAAATTCCTTTGTTGAATTGATTAGCTTTAGGTTGCTTGAATTGCTTTAGGCCTTAGAACTTTCTCCCTAATCCTCTCTTTAGTTGGCGGCTACTCTTTGTCGTTCCTCAGCAACATGGCGGCTATGTTCTTAATTTGAATGAATAGATTAGGGTTTAGTCTAGGGTTGTTTATATAGAGGTTAGGAATTGATTAGGACCATTGATGTTGCTAGGTTAGATCATAGCCATTCATTAGGAAGAGAGACCAATAAAAACCCGCCACCTAGCCCTAATGACAAAGCAGACCACAGAAATTCGACCACACACCGACCTGGCCAGCCAGGTTGACTGGGCTCGACCAGGTCGATACCCCTGTCGACAGCCCTGTCGACATGGGTAGCCCAGGTCGACAGCCCAGTCGACCTGGGTGGCCCAGGCGGGTGTTCTTCCACCCTGGCCCAATGGGCCCCACTTCGGAATATTTAATTATTTAATTCTGTTTGAATTTTAAATTTAATTCAAAACTTCCGAAGGCCATATCTTCTTCATACAAACTCCGTTTTTCGAAAACTCGGACTCTATTTCGCGTATTTTTCCGAGACGAACGCAATGGCGTATCCCGTTTCCCTTAGTTCTTTGATTTGAATTTGATTATACTTTAATTCATGAATTTCACAGTTATAGAATTTTTCGGGGTGTTACAGTTTCCCTCACCACATCTGGTCCAAGCATAAACTTCTTGCCAGTCTCTATCCACCATGATGGTGAGTTACACGGTCTTCCGTACAAAGCTTCAAACGGAGCCATACCAGTACTGAATTGGTAGCTATTATTATATGCAAACACTACTAGATGCAAATGGTTATCCCATTATCTACCAAAATCCAATAGACATGCTCTCAAGAGATCTTCCAAAATACGGTTCACCCTCTCCGTCTGACCGTCGGTTTGAGGATGATAGGCGGTACTGAGATGTAACTCTGACCCTAGAGCCTCTTGTAAGCTCTTCCAAAACCCACTAGTGAACAACGGGTCTCGGTCACTCACGATGCTTTTAGGTACTCCATGAAATCTCACTACCCACTTCATATACAATTCTGCTAACTTAGCTGCCGTTCTGGTCGATTTGACTGGTATAAACCTTGCGCTTTTAGTCAATCGATCCACAATCACCCAAATGCTATCATGTCCCGATCTAGTCCTTGGTAAACCATCGATGAAATCCATCGAGACTTGCTCCCATTTCCATTCGGGAATTTCTAAGGGCTGTAACAGCCCACTAGGCTTCTTTTGCTCGGCTTTAACTAGCTGGCAATTCATGCACTTGGATATAAACTTCCCAATGTCTCTTTTCATCCCTTCCCAGTAGTAAGTCTGCTTCATATCTCGATACATCTTGTTACCACCGGGGCGTATAGTCAGCTTTGAGTGATGACATTCTCTAAGCACTTCATCCCTCAATCTATTGACATTGGGTACAACAAGCTTTCCATTCTTTCTAAGCCATCTATCTCGATCAAGCCCATACTTGTTCATCTCCTCATCGATACCCATCTCTAACTTGGAGATGATTTCCAATAGGTTATGATCGTCCCTCTGACTAGAGCCGATCCGCTCAATCAAAGTGGGTCTGATCGTCAAACTTGCTAACATTTCTGGATCCAATTCGCACTTTGGTCTGAAATCAAACCCCGCGATAAACTCCAGTTGCTTCCATTCAAGGAACATAGCCCCTAAGCTGGCATGTCTTTTACTCAATGCATCAGCCACCGCATTGCCCTTTCCTGGTGTGTATGCGATGTCAAAATCATAGGAAGCTAAGAACTCTAACCATCTCTGCTGACGGAGATTCAGATCTTTCTGAGAGAAGAGATACTTTAACGACTTATGATCTGTAAACAGCTCAAATCTTTCTCCCAAGAGATAGTGTCTCCACATCTTTAACGCGAACACGATTGCTGCCAATTCTAAATCATGGGTAGGGTATCTTCTCTCGTGCGGTTTCAATTGCCGACTTGCGTAAGCTACAACCCTACCGCCTTGCATCAATACAGCACCCAGTCCGGTACCACAGGCATCCGTGTATACCGTCATCTCTTCATCCCCCTTAGGAATGACTAACACTGGTGCGCTTGTCAACTTGTCCTTTAGACTTTTGAATGCATTCTCGCACCTTTCATCCCAGACAAAAGCTTGATTCTTCTTGGTCAACTGGGTCAATGGTGCTGCTATCTTGGAGAAACCTTGGATAAACTTACGATAATATCCCGCTAACCCCAAGAAACTTCTTACATCTGTTGCATTCTTGGGCGTAGGCCAATCCTGTACCATAGCCACCTTTGCCGGGTCCACGGCAATACCATTTTCTGATACAACATGGCCCAAGAACCTCACTTCCCTCTTCCAGAAGTGACACTTAGAAAACTTTGCTTTCAATTGGTGTTTTCCCAACACCTCCATCACTACTCTTAAATGTTCCTTGTGTTCTTCCTCTGTCCTCGAATAGACCAAAATATCATCAACGAACACAAGGACAAACTTATTCCACTGATCTCTGAATACCCTATTCATAAGATCCACAAAATATGTTGGGGCATTGGTCAGCCCGAATGGCATGACCAACCACTCATAAAATCCAGACGGCGTTCGAAATGCCGTTCTAGCTATACTCTCAGCTTCCACTCTAAGCTGATGAAAACCTGTCGCGAGATCCAACTGAGAAAATATTCTCGCGCCACTCAACTGGTCGAACAAATCATCTATCCGCGGTAGAGGATACTTGTTCTTCCTCGTCACTTTATTCAACTCGCGGTAGTCTACACACAAACGAAGGGAACCATCCGCCTTGGTAGCAAACACAACTGGTGCTCCCCATTCAGAAACACTCCTTCTGATAAATCCCTTCTTCAAAAGATCGCTGACTTGCACCTCGAGCTCTCGCTGCTCTCTTGGTGCCATACGACGAAGTGGCATCACTATAGGCCTGGCATCCTTTACCAAATCAATACGAAACTCAATCTCTCGGTGTGGTGGAAGTCCGGTCACTTCTTCGAAAACCTCCGGATACTGGCCAACCACGGGCAAACCTGACAACTCACTATGCGGAATGTCGAGGGAGTTTAGAAAACTAGCCAATATCCCCTTACTGGGTAGACCACCAAACACTATCCTCTGCCCATCATCCGCTCTAGCTGTCACCAACAAGCCCTCACAGTCTACCACCACCCCGTATCTTTGGAGCCAATCTACTCCCAAAATAATGCCAAACCCAGTAAAGCCCAAAACAAAGCAATCACAAACAAACATGCATCCATGACTCGATAAGACCACATTATGACAAATCATGCTAAGGCTAGTCGAACCACCAATCGGGTTCGTCACTACTAAAGGTCTATCGACAATCTCGGGCTCCAATCCCAACCTATCTACCAGGTCACTAGATATGAAAGAACTGGAAGCTCCGGTATCAAACAAAACTCTAACAGGAACATCGTAAACAGAAAGCATACCTTGAATGACGACATTCTTTCCCTTCTCCGCCGCTGTTGGGGCATTCGACGAAGAAGGAATAGCATTAAGAGCGTAGTCTTTCACCATTTGCTTTTCCTTAGGGGGTTGTGGACACTTGTCCTTGTGATGTCCCATTTGGCCACAGTTGAAGCACTTCCTATCCGCTGGCTTGGCCCGACAATTAAAAACATAATGGCCCTTCTTACCACAACTGAAGCACTCAACATCTTGCTTATTCTTTTTCTTCTGGCCATCCTTAGCTTGGTTCTGCTTTCTCTTATTCTGGGAACCACCCTTGCCTCCACCACTTGCTTGTGGTTTTGGCTCTTCTGCAGATGCAACCTCAGTCTTCGACTTAGGGTAGAGACTTTCTGATCTTAATGCTTTCCCCACAATCGATTCAAATGTCTCATCGATGTGGTTAATAAGTTTTTCCCCCAAGTACTGATCCAAACCAGTTATGAATTTCTCATTCTTTTTCTCGACAGTATCAATAAGAGATAACCCATATTTCGACAAAGTGTCGAATTCAGCAATATACTCCGAGACTGCTCTGCCATTCTGCTTGAGCTCCAAGAATTTCTTAAACAGCACTGACTTCTGAGCAGCTGGAATGAACTTCTCGCTAAAGCGAGCTTTAAACTGCTCCCAAGTAATCTGATCTTCGGGAGTAGCTGCCTTTATAGCATTCCACCAATTCATTGCCCGCCCTTGCAGCTGACGGGACGCTAGCTTTCTCTTCATCGCATCCTCGATACCCAAATCCTCGAAGATACGTTCGCAACTATCCAACCAATCCTGAACATCTGTGGCCGACTCCGTTCCGTGGAACGGCTTCCCACCAAGGCTGGTATAATCCTTATTCAGCTTGGCGAAGTCGACTCTTGGCGACTGCACTATTGGACCACCACCATTTCCACCATTGGGAGCTGCCCTCTGCACATCTCTAAGCATCTCTCTCATGAGGTCAGTAAACATCGTCCTCATGTCAGCAGCATTCCCATTATTGGCTCCTCTACCAGCACCTCTAGTATACCGGCTCATCGTCAATCTGAAAAAGGAAACGATTAACGACTCCATAGTGGTGCTAGTGCAGTATGACTTCATCCTTATACTAGTAATAGTATATATATATCTTTTAAAAACCAAAGTAATCACAAATACGCTCTCTCGTATACGTATAATATCTCTCCCTGATAACTTCCCTAGGTTAACTACGCAACCTAGAGCTCTGATACCAAGTGTGACGGCCCGCCCCGCACCAACCGACATTTACTCCAAAAGTGCGCTGTACACATGTCTAGTTAGTACGGAACGGGTCGTTAGAAGGAAAAGGAAGAAGGGAATGAACTAAACGAGGAACCTGTAGAATGTCTCATAGCGCATGGGATAAAATATAATAATAACATACTTGACATAGAACAGGCGAGACAGTGCATAAGCTGATAACTAATAATCAATGTCAACATCAGAGCAGCGGAATCCAAATACAGCTTATTACAACTTTCCAAATTTACTGTCTCTAACAAAAGAAAACTAAAGTAGAAGATGCACCACCATTGCCCAAGCAGTGATCTTCAACAACACAGGGAGAATACTATATATATTACGTGGAAGCCTCCTGCTCGTCTCCGGATCATCTACCCGTGCATCACCAGCTAACCTATCTCTAGTCTGCTCGTGTGAGCACCCAGAGTAATAAGAAGAGACATAAAACTCTGGGTCAGACATAAAGCCTGGTGTGAGCGATAAGCATCTAAACAGAATGATAACAGGTATACTAAACCATACCTGAACCTGGACCTGCAACCAAAGAGTTAGTACCACATACCGTACAATACTCCAAGGTGCCATAATGAATAGTGTAAAGAATACGGGGGTGGGGCGTGTATGTCATAATGATAGCAAACAAACCATCCATAGCAACCATCCTCACATCTCTCACTCAGTGCGTAAAGCATACGACATCTACCACTTTGGAACACTAGACAAAATTGAGGTAACGACGAATCCCGACTTGTAGAAACCCTGCTATGACCAAGCTAAACATATAGAGTCATGACCAAACATTTCAATGACCCACTTCATTGGTTGTAGCCCTTGGTTCTACCGATGCCATAATGGCCCTGAATCCGCCTTCGTACCTCCTACCATAGTGGTCCAAAGCTATAGACGTCGATAACCCCTTGGCACGCGTCCCGCAGCAAAGCCCAATCATGAAGCCCACTCATTGGTTCCCAGCTGGATCCTGAGTCAAAGCTCCTCATTTGGACTTCCTTTGCATCTCGGGTTTCGATCGAATTGGAGTGGGTCTTCAGAAGAGTTGTCATGCAGTAGCAGCCCTAGAATACGGTTCGGTTCGGTAGTCATTACCCTCGTCGGTTCGGTTCGGTCCTCCTTCCTTGTCATCTTTCCATTCGGTTCGGGTCGGGTATTCCACTTCAGGTCGGGTCGGTGTCCTCCTCCGGGTCGGGTCGGGTGTCCTTCCTTCCAGCGCTCCAATCCACTCCCTTATTTCTTCACGTATTCCGATCCGATCCCTCCTTGCCATCTGATCCGCGTGGCCTTCCCTCTTGCTAGTTCTCCCAAATGTTTACTTCCGATCCGAGCCCTGCATCCCCAAGTCGATCCGATCTAGCCTCCAATTATTCTTCCGATCCGATCCCCTTGTCCACTCCAACTCCAAGTAAACGGCCTTCCTTCTCGCCAAGCCTCCTCCAGTGACAAGTTCCAATCCAGTTCGAATTCCCTTGGTCAGTTCACAAATCCGATCCGACCCCTTTCTCCGATCCGAACCGGTTCGGAACCTGCACACTTCTGCAACTTTCCAGCGAGCTTTCTACGCCATTCGACGGCATTTTCGACCAATCTAACTATTCTAATCAATCATAAAACATACCATAGAGTCATAGCAACATGTAAGAACAACCACAAACAGCTAACAACAATTCAAATGAACCAAAATGGATCAAAAGTGGCTAAAACCTCACATTTTCCTATAATCCCTCTTAATCATGTTTTAAGCATACGATTAGCAAAACACATCGAAATTAACCCAAATTTCTAACAGAGCCTTAAAACATTATTTTAGAATTTTAAGAAATTTTCCAGAATTTATTTACGTATAAATTCGCTAATCTTCACTAATTACCCTTAATCACCGTAATTAGTGCAAAAACTATGCAAATCACTCACCTTGGCCACAAATGAAACACCAAATCTGAAATACTCTCTGTTTGGGTCGAATTCCTATGTATAGCAGCAACTCCAACCTTGCTTTGTTGCTATTTGGCCTTGCTTTGATGTAGTTTAGGCTTAATCTTCACTAAAAATGTGTTTTGGAGAGGTTTTAGAGGATGGAAGCCATTACTAAGGTCTCAAGAAGGTTTGTGGCGGCTCAAAACTGAAATGAAAGTGATAACCTAACCCTAATCAGTCCTCCTATACCTCTAAACCCGAAATTCCCCTCTGGGCCTACCTGCTAATCACCCGGTTAAGCCCAATTAAGCTGTTTTTCACCATCTGAAACTTGTTTCAACCATATCTCCCAAACAGTGAGTCCGTTTGACTAATGTGACCACTCTACGGAAAGAGAAACCATCATCCGAAGCCAATGGAAGTGGTTTCAGGTCAAAATTCCTTTCCAGTCAAAAGTTATGGCCAAAACAGTGCCAACTAGGGGTAAAATGGTCATTTAAAAATCGGGAAAAATCATGAACATGGGAAATGACCCCAATAGTCGTCTCCCAAAGTAACATGACCATACGACTTCGTATGTGATAGAAATAAATATTCTACGATCCTATGATGCGTAGAATGCGGGTCGTTACATAATGTTAATAGTCCATACATCAAATAGCAACAACATATCAATTAGAAAACAAATAATTCATACATTGTGTTAATAATCCAATCTCATGCTACAATAAAGAACCAAATACAATAAAATCCGGTTTACTACAAGAATTTTAATTCTCTACTCTTAATATAATCCTTGCCAACTAGATTTATGATCCGCATTTCTCCTCGCCGGACTAGTCACACATGAAACAAAAGCAAAAGCTGCTTCCCTTGACAAGTCAACATCTTTTGAACCAAGTACCCACAGCAGAAACTATTTCAGCTTCCTTAAAGGCTTCTTTTCAACGAAACGAAGATAGAATCTTATTTGAATCAGTGGTAAGTCGAGCCTCATCTAAAATCAAAACAGAAGTATTGCCTAACATATAATCAAAAAACTATTCTCAGACGAATCAAGAAACTCTAAAACCTCATTAACCAGGTGAGAGCTTAATAGAAGATCATCTGGTGGCTTAAGAGGACTGCAACAATCCAAAACAAAATTATCTATGATAACTCAATCTGAATCCATGAATTCATAACCCATCACAGAGCGAGAAGCAGAAAAGGGTTCCGATTAAAATTAACAGCAAAGTTTAAAAAACTAAAATGACTGAGAATATCATCAAACAGTTCGAGTCCTTCATGTTTAGCAGAAAAGAGTTCATGCGCAATTTTCCAGAAAGTAGTTTATAATAAACTTCAAAACCTGGGCAAGGACAAAAAATCTCCATCGCAATCTAATACATCGAAGCAGCTTCAGTTAGTGATCACCGTGCAGTTGACAGTGGCGTTCAGTTAGCTTTGCTTTTGGGTTTCAACTCCAGATCGATGAATCATTCGTGTGACAGTGGCATTCGAACATACGTAGTAGATCAACAAAGGTTCATAAATTGGTCTTGGCTTTTTTTTTCCTTCGAGAATTTTTTGATAATTTTTTGGCAGTAGATTTCGCGAGAGGAGAAATGTAGATGAGCATAACAATAAAAGAAGTATGGGAAAACGTGTGTTGTACTACCGTGACAAGCGGGAAACAAAAATTAATGGTGGGAAACCGAAAATTGATGAAGGGAAAACTGAAAATTAAGGAGACAATAACAATAGGTGAGCGGCAAAGGAAAAATAGGATGAGTTGTTTTACTGATGCCCTGAAAGATTGTATATTAACAGTTATATATTAACAATCTTTTATACGAAATTGAATACTAATTTCTAATTATCAATTATTAGTTATTAAAAATAATTATTAACTATTATCCATTGATTATTATATATATTTAATTTCATATGCATACATTATCAATTATTAATCTAATTTATCTAAATACAATATTCGTATTGATAATAATTTGGGGTATTTAGTTTTAAGGACAAATTCCAACTAAAACATGAAAATTGTTTTTGATTTAGATAACAAAAATTGTTTTTCTACAGATCTATTTTTTTTCTAATTTATGAATCGTTTATTGATAATCATTCGTTATAATAAATACTATATCTTAATCATTGAATATTAAATGTCAAATATTACTTCTCAATTTGTTATATATCACTATCACGTGTTAATTATATTAATTAATCTTAGTTATTGCATAAATATTAAAAATTATTTATTTATTAGTAATTATTAATTAAAAACTATTAAATACTAATTATTAAATATTAATATTACTTCTTAATTATAAAATATTACTTATTAATTAGACATTAAATGTTAAACATTAAGAATTAAATATTGATTATAAATTATTTAATATCAATTATTAATTTATCTATCACTTATTATTAAATATAATTATTATATATTAAATATGATTTACTAGCTAGTTATCGATTAAATAAATATTACACGATATTACATCTTAATTATTAAATATTTCTTATTTGCTAAATGATAAACGTTAAACATTGATTACTAAATATTGTTAATTATTTAATATTATTTATAAATTACTAAATGTAATTAATAAATATTTACTACAATGTACCAATTATTAATAATTACATTAAAAAATTATTAAATGTAAAAGTAATTGTTTATAACACTAGTAATTGCAAATATTTATTGATAGTCATTAATTATAATTGATCATAAACAATGATATATGTAAGTTGTTATTTATGGTTATTGATATGGACATTTGCTATAACTAAAATAATTTATAGTTGCTTCCATGCATTTGCATCAGTTCCTAAGAAATCGATGAAAATAACGGTATTTGCTTCGGTTCCTAAGAACAGCTGCAAATATCACTATTTGCTTCGATGCACTTGCTTCGGTTCCTAAGAACTGAAGCAAATAACATTATTTGCTTCGCTACATTTGCTTCTGTTGTTGATTAACCAAAGCAAATGATACTAATTGCTTCTGTTGTGAACACAACCGAAGTAAATAACACAATTTGCTTCTGTGCATTTGCTTCAGTTGTTAACTCAACAGAAGCAAATGATACTAATTGCTTCTGTTGTCGGCACAACTGAAGCAAAAGAGGCGAAGCAACTAACCTGTTTTGTACTAGTGATAGTTGTTAATTTAATTTCCAATATCTAACATTTAGAATATCGCTCTTTCACTTCTTACTTCCAAATCACTTTATTCAACTCATAACTTTTCGAATTATAGTTTATAATATCTTTCACAGAAATATCATTTTAATTCCCTCTACTACCTTCGTCTTTAAACTAATATCACCCTTGGATAATCATGAAATCGTTCAAGTTGGGGTATTTTATTTACCTCTCAGACTTTGAGTCGACAACATTCTTATCTTCGGATTAAATAGAAGTTTATTAACGAAATCTCGAATTCCAATATCTATCCCAACACTTTCATCAACTATAGATTCTTTTTATTTTAAATCCACTCATCTTATTTGATTTAAATAACTTCATTTCTCAAAAACACTTGTTAGATCTTTACTTTAATAATCGATTCTCATCCACTTAAGCTTTCATTCACTTTTTACTCATATTAAATCATATTTGAAACTTTCCTTTTAAAAATCCCTTACAGGGAATAAATTCAAAATCTGACTCATCTAATTATAGGTGGAACTTATAAAAATCCTTTTAGCTATAAAATAAGGTCTTACCAAAATTAATTCTCGTTATCACTATTTCGATTTCACCATGGTTTCTTTCAAACCATTTTTCCCTTTAAAAAGTTACTATTATTATTTTATAGAACATCGACTCGATAGATAAAAACAACTTGGTTTCCTTTGAACACATTATCATATATTCAAACATTGTCTATCGAGTTATCTTAGGAATTCATATTCATATTACATTTTACAAATCTTGTTTTGTAAAAACCCGAAACTTCCCCGTGAAGGAAAGCGCCGATAGTTCGAGAACAAGCCACAAAAGAACGCAGACGGGAGAACATTTCATTGTATATTACAACAATGCATCAGATTACAAGAATATACAGAGTATAAATGAATCAATAGTACACGGAAATATCAGAGATTTAAATTACATTTAAATACATAGCAGCGGAAAATAATACAATACACAACTAGAAGAGATATACGGATACAAAGCTTTCCGGATATCGTTCCAGCTGTAAACCAGGATCCTGTGAATATAAATCTGCAAAACCAAAACTACTAGCTGCCCGTGTCAAAATAAGGGCACCCAGAGTTTAGGTTAAAACAATAAACTCCAGGTCAGTCATGTGACTAGTGTGAGAACTAAAACAGTTATTTATCTTTATTTTAAAGTTAGGTAAATCAAGGGACCACGCCGTATAACACGGAACGGGTTTCCTCCCAAGAATACCAGTGCATAAAACAAACAGCACAATGCTAAATAGAGAAAAATGAAGCTGTTATAAGACCCAGGTCCTATCACACAATGCAACGCAAGCCGGGGGATAGGGTTTTCCCTTATAACAGCCAAAGAATGCTTGATACGTTTTAAAACAAATCATTTGATACTATTATCAGTGTATGGTGTACAAAACAATCTTCGAATCATAAGTATCAATCATAGGCGGCATGGGTACCATATATCATGTCGCCATACTAGTTCTACAATTAAAACCGCAAATGTCACGTATTTGGAAATTGGATTTCCATCTATGAACCGAGGCAAAAGATAGTCCTCAACCGATTCGAGACGCTCTAGCCTGCCCCTCCGGAACAGCCGCAACTGCCCCTTGGATCGTCAGGGCCGGTCCACCGATGTGGATTATAAAGCCTGAACACTACGTTTCTCCGCCCTTTGGGGCGTAAATGAGCAACGAATGACTCCATCGGACCCGGATCGTCCGATCAAACCGAGACGCCTCGCAACAGCAACAACCACACAGGTGAAAATAATATAAATGTCAGGGCTGGTAGGTCACTGACACCACACTAGCTAGAAAGAAAACGCATGTCCCCCCTGAGGTCCGTCTCCCGTTTTTGGTTCACCACCGGGGTGTGAGTCTCGCGAATTCACGTTACACAAAGCTGTGCCACACAGGCGGTGCTTTGATCATCAACCACAAGACTTTGCTTTTCAACAGAAGCCTTGATCATTTGCATCTTAGCATGCCGCATAGGCAATCCACTCTATGCGTTTGATATCCATCAGTATATAACCCCTGAGCTCGTACGTCTCAGAGAAGGGTGTTACGCAAAAGAATAAATTCTCCGCCGCCAAACAGATATATATTTAATATAGATCAATCACACAGACTAAAATCCAATGTCAGACACACATTCCATTTACAAGTCCGTTCTGGGTCTGAACGAAACCGGAGGCACCAAGTACCCCGCATATCCATCGATCTCCAAGTACGTCTGGACGATCACCAACTGTTTCCATCTTTTTGGGTGTACAGCCCAATCAAGATCATCAGTAATCACCCAAACGACGTGAAGACCTCCGGTCTTCGACCATCGTCTTCATCTTCGACTTATCGTCGTATCAGTTATTCAGAATGGGATAAACCCGGTCTTTCCGAATAACTCGCGTATATTTTAAATAAGTGTTACACAAACACAACATACGCCTCATTCCAATTCATCAGTCACTAACCGTAAATTAATCAAGAGAATAATTTCCCAAATATTAACCCCGAAGGCCGAAACTAACATCAGATCAATATCCAGAAAACCATTCTGCTTGGCTAACCGACAGTTAGTTTCTAAATTTCACATTCATAGGGAAAGGTTCCCATTAATTTTATCCAAGATAAATTCCTTGAATTTATTCTCTAATCTTCTTTTGAATTTCGATTCAACTAGTCGGGATTAACGAACCTTACCGAAGTAATCATTTGTTTTAATTTCCCAATCCCAACCTATTCATCCCATGAAGTAAAACTAGTTATACTTCTTATCTAACACCACGGTGTTATCGGTAAATTCAATTACCATTTCACGTTCAAATCTAATTAAAGATTTAACTATCGCCTGGAGCAAAACTGGTGATACTTCATTCTCGATCATTTCAATATAATTAAAGATTCATTAAAACTCCACTTAGTTTTAATCTTTAACTGGGTTAAAGAATCAATGTCATTTAAAACACAGTTCACGATAAACCCAAAATCACATTTCATTAATTATCGGGTTAAAGAACGAGTGTTATTTAAAACACTGTCCACGATAAACCCAAAAATCAATATCAATTCAATTCCAATTAAATATTATTTAATTGGTACCCAAAAATCTTTTCTCAACTGGGTTCAAGAACAGTGTTAATGAAGACACCATTCACGACAAACCCAAATCACATTTGATATTAAATACAACGCTCTGAATAGAAAATATATCGGCTTATATTCAGTATCAAATTCTAATACCAACAGATATCGTATTTGAAATAACGATATATATATATCTATATCTTTCAAATTTCCATAACAACATCTGTATAATCACGAAATCCAGCATCGAAATATTCCGAAGACAATTTCGATTCAAATCCATTCCAATGCAATCATTGGAAATTCTGGTTATTTTCCAAAACCATTTCAAATCCAATTTATTTATTTTAAAAGTAAATAAATTACTATTCTAGTTCAAAACTAGTTCATTTCAATAAAAATCTATTTTTATCTTTTCAATTATGGAGTTTTTCATCCCAACTTTTCCCAAATCATTTCTTATGATTTTACACAAATTATTGATATTTTTAATGATTTTATCACGGCCCGTACAGTCGATTTCCACCAATGGCCATCGAACTGCACTTACAGCGACCTTTTCCAAATTTGATTTGGACATAATTCCAAATCCAAACGTTAGATTTCAAATTTCTAATATTCGTTAGAAAGCTCTTTTCGATACGAACCCAACGGTTCCGGTTTTAGGAGAATCCGACGGTCGGATCTCCTGTAATGTCCGTTCGAAGTTAATGGTCGAAATTCGCGAACTGCCGCGGCGCGGTGCGTTCTATTCAAGCCATTATATTATATATATAATATAATATATACTTCGTCGATTTCCTTTTAAAACGTATTATATAAATCGTTTTAAATTTGTTTTCAAAGCGTTTTCAACTTCATTTTTAAATTCAAATCAAAATTGAATTTTTCCTTATGAATTCGTTTTAAATTCATTTCAAAACGGTTTCAACTTCATATTCAATTTCAAATCAAAATTGAATATTTAAATTCAATTTAAATTCATTCCAAATTGATTTCAATTCAAATTGATTTCTAATTCAATTTCAGTTCGTTTTCAATTCAATTTCAGTTCGAATTCATTTCTATTCCATTTCAATTCGAATTCGTTTTTATTCAATTTCAATTCGAATTTATTTATATTCAATTTCAATTCAAATTTATTTATATTCAATTCTTTTCAAAATATCAAATTTTGAAATCACTTTCGATATTCATTATAAAATGAATAAAATCGATATAAATATCGTTCACGTCAAAATGGCGTCAATTTAATCAATACGGCTTCATATATTCCTATTTTCAAATATTCTATTTCAAATATTCCTATTTCAAATATTCCTATTTTAAAACTGGAATGAGGCCCAATCAATTACCATGTAATGTTAATTATATGGATTTTCTACAACACATGTATACATCAACAACGATGAATAATCAACCATCATCCAAAGTGCATTCTACACTGTATAAGCATCAAATATAAATATTCAACGCTTATAACAGCCTGTCAATCAATCGATCGACATACAACTAAACAATCGGGATTAGTGTACGTCAAATATCATCCCAATACCCGTGTGGGGTTTCAAGCAATCAAACACAGATTTTTATTTGTGCAGTTGGGCGATGTGTAAAATTCATCGTCCCAATCAATGTCCTTCCAATAGGTGTACATAAACAAACCGTCCGGTTTGTAAATGAATATTTATTTATTCACATTCACGTTAAAAATTATATTTTTAACGAAAAAATATTTTATTTTAACACATGGATTTCTATTCAGTTCATTTACAAAATAAAAATGATATTTTTATTTTTCTAACTTATTTTAGAAAATTTCGGCGGCATAACGGTACGATACTAGAAACGGGACAAGGCCTAGCCTTATCCCCGGTCTAGTGAAGGCCCACGCCATTCACACATCAATCAAATCAATTTCATTTCACCAAAAAATTCAATTCAAACCAAATAATCTAACCAACTACACAACCAAACAATTAAACAAACAAGCCATCCATGGTCTGTGGATGACGGGTGTCGGGTGCTACTAAACACCGTCTACATCCTAGTATATATATAACTAGAAAAAGAAATTTTGAGTGAGGAGTTCTCACGAATAGCTATCCCAATTATCTCGACACTTTATTAAGAGAAATCATCGCCATTCTCGCCTTTTGTCGCTTTCGTTGCCCGTAGCCACTACATATATAAATATCACATTTTTATATTGCTATTCAATATATAAAAATCGAATTTTTTACTTTGCTATTCAATATATAAAAATCGAATTTTTACTTCGCTATTCAATATATAAAAATCGTATTTTTATATTCTCCATCTTATAAAAATCATATCTTTATAATCCCTACTTTATAAAAATCATAATTTTATTATCTCTACTTTATAAAAATCTCATTTTTATAACTCTAACTTTATATTAAAAATCGCGCCTTTATCACGTTAAAAATCAATACTTTGACATGTTAAAAATCAATACTTTGACATGTTAAAAATCAAATCTTTCTTATCCTATACATTTAAAACCCAATCCCATTTTTAAAATTAACACCTTTCCTACGAAAATCATATTTTAAAATGAAGGTTATTAATAAAAATCCTATTTTCCATGAATAAACAGAAATTGAAAAAAAAAACTTAAAGGAGGACTGGAGATGGGGGATGGCTCGTCAGAGCGGCGTCGGGGCAGCAGAGGGGAGGTGGCAGGTCGGCAGCGGTCAGAGCAGGGTTCGGCGGAGCTGGGCGTTGGCCATCGGTGGTGGAGCGACGAAGAAAAGAGGCAACGGGGGAGGTGGCATGGATCGAACTAGAAGGGGAAGGATGTGGCGTCACTGCTGTGGAGGAGGGGAGGTGGTCTTTGATGGCGGTTCCAAGCTGACCTAGGTCTGGGCGGTGCGGTTTTTTTATTGGCGATGGGGGGGAGAGGGAAGCGGGAGAATCGAGAGGAGGGGGACAGGTTGGAGGCGTGGCGGAGGAGATGGACGTGGACGGGGAGGGACAGGGGCGGCGACGACGAAGGGGGCGCGGTCACCATTTCTGATCAAGGAAAGGGATGTCGGGAAAATGAAATTACGGGAGGGGGGGTTAAAGTGAAAAGTGTTATATAGATATATATTTATTATTTTATTTTATTTTTCTATTTGAATCTCCATTAAGTTGACTTTTCATTCGAGCTCGGAATCGAGTCCAACGACTGCCGTCCCTAGTGTAATAACCCCATTCCGAACATAATGGGATATGTATCATACCCAATTCGATCGTTTCGATCAGTTTCCGTTCAAATTAAAATATAAATCTTTATATATTCAATTTAAACGCACATTTCAATTTACTGGGGTCACATACGAACTCTAAAAATTGCAGAAAAATATTTTCTAGCTTCGTATTGACGATACGGTCCTAACAAAACTAATCTCATCGAATTTTGAGACTGTTTGAAAAATGGTCGATTTCCAGTCGATTAAAATCAACTAAAACTGGCCAAACGCGTTTTCCTTTGCCACGCTCACATATTGATTGGAAAAATTATGAAATTTGAAACCTGGCAATAACTTTACATCACGGACCCAACAAAAGTGGTTTCGTCGAAATCCGAGGTCGTTTGCAAAATTCCCATTTTTAAGGGCCTGAATTCCATAGCGACTATTCAGAATTTTCAACTGGACATATCTTTTGATTCCCGCTATGAAATTTTGATTTCCCGGATTCGTTGGAAAGATATTCACAATTAGATGCCATTATTTTTTGTTTCGCTAAAATCCGGATTGTTTTGCACCCGGTACATTCAATTGAAAATTGAAATCGAATTATCGAACTACCGCGCCATTTTCAATTCCTTATATAATTATATATATTTATTTATATTCTATCGACGATGTATATAATATATACATTCGAATTCTATTAAAAATAAATTTCTCGTCGATATCATTTAAAATAATTCATTTTAAATAATCAAAATTCGCTAAAATTGCCAAAATAAAAATTTTAAACTGGCCCAAATTTTCGGGTTGTTACAATCTCCCCCACTTAAAACTTTTCGTCCCCGAAAAGGAACAAAGTCGAAAGTGGTTTGATTAGTCAACTCTACGTTCGATCTGGCTTCCATTCTCCAACTTTTCAGTTTCTGAGAATTTTCAATTTCTTCAAAAATTTGGCTAACATCTAAATTTTCTAAAAATTTCGCCATAACCTCCCCTGCACCGGGAGCCACGGGAAAATCTCGAAATTGCCATATATGCCCTCTGATCTCAAAAAGAAAAAGAAAAAGCCAAGCGGCTCATAAAATCATCATCACCCAAACAAAACAGTAAATTATGTAGTAAATATGTACCTATTTGTCGGGCAAACAAATTTTATTCTCTGCTCTAGCCTCCTTGCTATGACCTGTTCAATGTAAGTATACATATATGCAAGCAAATGCGACCA
The DNA here is from genome assembly GCA_030737875.1 of Allium sativum. Lineage (NCBI taxonomy): Eukaryota > Viridiplantae > Streptophyta > Magnoliopsida > Asparagales > Amaryllidaceae > Allium > Allium sativum. Next base: position 40,174,405 of record CM060926.1, read on the forward strand.
AATTTCAACAATATTCACTATTTGATCAAACTGGCTATATGGTTAAAATTTCAACTAACAAACAATAATCAAACAACACAACCATCAATCAATTAGTTGATTAGCTTTTGAAATTCATAACTTTGGTATATAGTCAAAAATCACATTTTTGATGCCAAATCACAACAATAGGCCCTATCTAATTTTGGTCCTCACACCAGTCAATAGGAAATATATAGAAAGTCCACTTTCGTCACTCGAACATGAATTCTAATGATGGAGCTCCATCATCAAAATCATCTCCGGGCAATTCGAGTGTAATTCTATATCTATCCAGTATATTAAAACTTCAAATACACGTTTGCAAGGCGTATATGCAAAATTTTTATATACTGGACTGTCCAAATCAATACAAATAAATAATCAAATACGAATATTTGATTTAGATTTTCAAAAAAAAAAATTGTTTTCACTTAAAAAAATATACTCTTCACACTCATTCTAGGATACTACTGATCCTATCTCTAACGAGTCATTCTCATTGGATTTTACTAATCCAGTTTCTGATGAATTCTTTCGTATGGTTCTAATGTGCCTTGTTCTCTGCTTTGTAAACCAAAGCTCTGATACCAACTGTAAAAACCCGAAACTTCCCCGTGAAGGAAAGCGCGGAAAGTTCGAGAACAAGCCACAAAAGAACGCAGACGGGAGAACATTTCATTGTATATTACAACAATGCATCAGATTACAAGAATATACAGAGTATAAATGAATCAATATTACACAGAAATATCAGAGATTTAAATTACATTTAAATACATCGCAGCGGAAAATAATACAATACACAGCTAGAAGAGATATACGGATACAAAGCTTTCCGGATATCGTTCCAGCTATAAACCAGGATCCTGTGAATATAAATCTGCAAAACCAAAACTACTAGCTGCCCGTGTCAAAATAAGGGCACCCAGAGTTTAGGTTAAAACAATAAACTTCAGGTCAGTCATGTGACTGGTGTGAGAACTAAAACAGTTATTTATCTTTATTTTAAAGTTAGGTAAATCAAGGGACCACGCCATATAACACGGAACGGGTTTCCTCCCAAGAATAACAGTGCATAAAACGAACAGCGCAATGCTAAATAGAGAAAAATGAAGCTGTTATAAGACCCAGGTCCTATCACACAATGCAACGCAACCCGGGGGATAGGGTTTTCCCTTATAATAGCCAAAGAATGCTTGATACGTTTTAAAACAAATCATTTGATACTATTATCAGTGTATGGTGTATAAAACAATCTTCGAATCATAAGTATCAATCATAGGCGGCATGGGTACCATATATCATGTCGCCATACTAGTTCTACAATTAAAACCGCAAATGTCACGTATTTGGAAATTGGATTTCCATATATGAACCGAGGCAAAAGATAGTCCTCAACCGATTCGAGACGCTCTAGCCCGCCCCTCAGGAACAGCCGCAACTGCCCCTTGGATCGTCAGGGCCGGTCCACCGATGTGGATTATAATGCCTGAACACTACGTTTCTCCGCCCTTTGGGGCGTAAATGAGCCAACGAATGACTCCATCGGACCCGGATCGTCCGATCAAACCGAGGCGCCTCGCAACAGCAACAACCACACAGGTGAAAATAATATAAATGTCAGGGCTGGTAGGTCACTAACACCACCCTAGCTAGAAAGAAAACGCATGTCCCCCCTGAGGTCCGTCTCCCGTTTTTGGTTCACCACCGGGGTGTGAGGCTCGCGAATTCACGTTACACAAAGTTGTGCCACACAGGCGGTGCTTTGATCATCAACCACAAGACTTTGCTTTTCAACAGAAGCCTTGATCATTTGCATCTTAGCATGTCACATAGGCAATCCACTCTATGCGTTTGATATCCATCATTATATAACCCCTGAGCTCGTACGTCTCAGAGAAGGGCGTTAAGCAAAAGAATAAATTCTCCGCCGCCAAACAGATGTATATTTAATAGAGATCAATCACACAGACTAAAATCCAATATCAGACACACAGTCCATTTACAAGTCTGTTCTGGGTCTGAACGAAACCGGAGGCACCTAGTACCCCGCATATCCATCGATCTCCAAGTACGTATGGACGATCACCAACTGTTTCCATCTTTTTGGGTGTACAGCCCAATCAAGATCATCAGTAATCAACCAAACGACGTGAAGACCTCCGGTCTTCGACCATCGTCTTCATCTTCGACTTATCGTCGTATCACTTATTCAGAATGGGATAAACCCGGTCTTTCCGAATAACTCGCGTATATTTTAAATAAGTGTTACACAAACACAACATACGCCTCATTCCAATTCATCAGTCACTAACCGTAAATTAATCAAGAGAATAATTTCCCAAATATTAACCCCGAAGGTCGAAACCAACATCATATCAATATCCAGAAAACCATTCTGCTTGGCTAACCGACAGTTAGTTTCTAAATTTCACATTCATAGGGAAAGGTTCCCATTAATTTTATCCAAGATAAATTCCTTGAATTTATTCTCTAATCTTCTTTTGAAATTTGATTCAACTAGTCGGGATTAACGAACCTTACCGAAGTAATCATTTGTTTTAATTTCCCAATCCCAACCTATTCATCCCATGAAGTAAAACTGGTTATACTTCATATCTAACACCACGGTGTTATTGGTAAATTCAATTACCATTTCACGTTCAATTCTAATTAAAGATTTAACTATCGCCTGGAGCAAAACTGGTGATACTCCATTCTCGATCATTTCAATCTAATTAAAGATTCATTAAAACTCCACTTAGTTTAATCTTTAACTGGGTTAAAGAATCAGTGTCATTTAAAACACAGTTCACGATAAACCCAAAATCACATTTCATTAATTATCGGGTTAAAGAACGAGTGTTATTTAAAACACTGTCCACGATAAACCCAAAAATCAATATCAATTCAATTCCAATTAAATATTATTTAATTGGTACACTTCATTAAATCTAAATAAAAAGATTTAATCTTTTCTCAACTGGGTTCAAGAACAGTGTTAATGAAGACACCGTTCACGACAAACCCAAATCACATTTGATATTAAATACAAGGCTCTGAATAGAAAATATATCGGCTTATATTCAATATCAAATTCAATGACCAACAGATATCGTATTTGAAATAACGATATATATATCTATATCTTTCAAATTTCCATAACAACATCTGTATAATCACGAAATCCAACATCGAAATATTCCGAAGACAATTTCGATTCAAATCCATTCCAATGCAATCATTGGAAATTCTGGTTATTTTCCAAAACCATTTAAAATCCAATTTATTTATTTTAAAAGTAAATAAATTACTATTCTAGTTCAAAACTAGTTTGTTTCAATAAAAATCTATTTTTATCTTTTCAATTATGGAGTTTTTCATCCCATCTTTTCCCAAATCATTTCTTATGATTTTACACAAATTATTGATATTTTTAATGATTTTATCAAGGCCCGTACAGTCGATTTCCACCAATGGCCATCGAACTGCACTTACAGCGACCTTTTCCAAATTTGATTTGGACATAATTCCAAATCCAACCGTTAGATTTCAAATTTCTAATATTCATTAGAAATCTCTTTTCAATACGAACCCAACGGTTACGGTTTTAGGAGAATCCGACGGTCGGATCTCCGGTAATGTCCGTTCGAAGTTAATGGTCGAAATTCGCGAACTGCCGCGGCGCGTACTATTCAGGCCCTTATATTATATATATACAATGTATAATATATACTTCGTCGATTTCCTTTTAAAATGTATTATATAAATCGTTTTAAATTCGTTTTCAAAGCGTTTTCAACTTCATTTTTAAATTCAAATCAAAATTGAATTTTTCCTTATGAATTCGTTTTAAATTCATTTCAAAACGGTTTCAACTTCATATTCAATTTCAAATCAAAATTGAATATTTCAATTTAAATTCAATTTAAATTCATTTCAAATTGATTTCAATTCAAATTGATTTCTAATTCAATTTCAGTTCGTTTTCAATTCAATTCAATTTCAATTCGAATTCATTTCTATTCCATTTCAATTCGAATTCGTTTTTATTCAATTTCAATTCGAATTTATTTATATTCAATTTCAATTCGAATTTATTTATATTCAATTCTTTTCAAAATATCAGATTTTGAAATCACTTTCGATATTCATTATAAAATGAATAAAATCGATATAAATATCGTTCACGTCAAAATGGCGTCAATCTAATCAATACGGCTTCATATATTCCTATTTTCAAATATTCTATTTCAAATATTTCTTTTTCAAATATTCCTATTTTAAAACTGGAATGAGGCCAAATCAATTACCATATAATGTTAATTATATGGATTTTCTATAACACATGTATATATCAACAACGATGAATAATCAACCATCATCCAAAGTGCATTCTACACTGTATAAGCATCAAATATAAATATTCAACGCTTATAACAGCCTGTCAATCAATCGATCGACATACAACTAAACAATCGGGATTAGTGTACGTCAAATATCATCCCAATACCCGTGTGGGGTTTCAAGCAATCAAACACAGATTTTTATTTGTGCAGTTGGGCGATGTGTAAAATTCATCGTCCCAATCAATGTCCTTCAAATAGGTGTACATAAACAAACCGTCCAGTTTGTAAATGAATATTTATTTATTCACATTCACGTTAAAAATTATATTTTTGACGATAAAATATTTTATTTTAACACATGGATTTCTATTCAGTTCATTTACAAAATAAAAATGATATTTTTATTTTTCTAACTTATTTTAGAAAATTTTGGCGGCATAACGGCACGATACTAGAAATGGGACAAGGCCTAGCCTTATCCCCGGTCTAGTGAAGGCCCACGCCATTCACACATCAATCAAATCAATTTCATTTCACCAAACAATTCAATTCAAACCAAATAATCTAACCAACTACACAACTAAACAATTAAACAAACAAGCCATCCATGGTCTGTGGATGACGGGTGTCGGGTGCTACTAAACACCGTCTACATCCTAGTATATATATATAACCAGAAAAAGAAATTTTGAGTGAGGAGTTTTCACCAATAGCTATCCCAATTATCCCGACACTTTATTTAGAGAAATCATCGCCATTCTCGCCTTTTGTCGCTTTCGTTGCCCGTAGCCACTACATATATAAAAATCACATTTTTATATTGCTATTCAATATATAAAAATCGAATTTTTACTTTGCTATTCAATATATAAAAATCGAATTTTTATTCGCTATTCAATATATAAAAATCGTATTTTTATATTCTCCATCTTATAAAAATCATATCTTTATAATCCCTACTTTATAAAAATCATATTTTTATTATCTCTACTTTATAAAAATCTCATTTTTATAACTCTAACTTCATATTAAAAATCACGCCTTTATCACGTTAAAAATCAATACTTTGACATGTTAAAAATCAATACTTTGACATGTTAAAAATCAATACTTTCTTATCCTATACATTTAAAACCCAATCCCATTTTTAAAATTAACACCTTTCCTACGAAAATCATATTTTAAAATGAAGGATATTAATAAAAATCCTATTTTCCATGAATAAATAGAAATTGAAAAAAAAACTTACAGGAAGACTGGAGATGGGGGATGGCTCGTCAGAGCGGCGTCGGGCAGCAGAGGGGCGGTGGCAGGTCGGCAGCGGTCAGAGCAGGGTTCGGCGGAGCTGGGCGTTGGCCATCGGTGGTGGAGAGACGCAGAAAAGTGGCGACGGGGGAGGTGGCTTGGATCGAACTGGAAGGGGAAGGATGTGGCGTCGGAGCTGTGGAGGAGGGGAGGTGGCCTTCGATGGCGGTTCCAAGCTGACCTAGGTCTGGGCGGTGCGGTTTTTTTATTGGCGATGGGGGGGAGAGGGAAGCGGGAGAATCGAGAGGAGGGGGACAGGTTGGAGGCATAGCGGAGGAGATGGACGTGGACGGGGAGGGACAGGGGTGGCGACGACGAAGGGGGCGCGGTCACCATTTCTGATCGAGGAAAGGGATGTCGAGAAAATGAAATTGGGGGAGGGGGGTTAAAGTGAAAAGTGTTATATAGATATTTATTTATTATTTTATTTTATTTTTCTATTTGAATCTCCATTAAGTTGACTTTTCATTCGAGCTCGGAATCGAGTCCAACGACTGCCGTCCCTAGTGTAATACCCTCATTCCGAACACAATGGGATATGTATCGTACCCCAATCCGATCGTTTCGATCAGTTTCCGTTCAAATTGAAATATAAATCTTTATATATTCAATTTAAACGCACATTTCAATTTACTAGGGTCACATACGAACTCTAAAAATTGCAGAAAAATATTTTCTAGCTTCGTATTGACGACACGGTTCTAACAAAACTAATCTCATCGAATTCTGAGACTGTTTGAAAAATGGTTAATTTCCAGTCGATTAAAATCAACTAAAACTGGCAAACGCGTTTTCCTTTGCCACGCTCACATATTGATTAGAAAAATTATGAAATTTGAAACCTAGCAATAACTTTACATCACGGACTCAACAAAAGTGGTTTCGTCGAAATCCGAGCTCATTTGCAAAATTCCCATTTTTAAGGGACTGAATTCCATAGCGACTATTCAGAATTTTCAACTGGACATATCTTTTGATTCCCGCTATGAAATTTTGATTTCTCGGATTCGTTGGAAAGATATTCACTCTTAGATTCCATTATTTTTGGTTTCGCTAAAATCCGGATTGTTTTGCACCCGGTACATTTAATTGAAAATTGAAATCGAATTATCGAACTACCGCGCCATTTTCAATTCCTTATATAATTATATATAATTATTTATATTCTATCGACGATGTATATAATATATACGTTCGAATTCTATTAAAAAAAATTTCTCGTCGATATCATTTAAAATAATTCATTTTAAATAATCAAAATTCGCTAAAATTGCCAAAATAAAAATTTTAAACTGGCCTAAATTTTCGGGTTGTTACATGTTTATAGATCAACTTCTCGTTAATATTCTTCTTTAAATCAAAGAGTTTACTTCATTATAAAATAATACATCTTCCTAAAAAGGTTACTTTAGAATGATGCATAACTTCAATAATAATCCATAATCCAATAATTGTTTTAATAATCGATTCTCGTTCAAGTAGCCGACTTGATCATCTCAAACAGGGTTACTTTGTTAACACTTTTCACTTAGTTATTCCCTTTAAATAAATAAGTAAGATAAATTTAAATAAATTTATTTAACTTAATTAATAATCTGCTTAAATTTATGGAAAATCTCATTTGATTGGTTATTGAAAAAAAACACTTAATCCCACTCTTAACCACTTGGTTAATCGCGGCTCCTTTGCTGACAAATCTCACTATATAATTATAAGGAAAAACAAAAATCATTTGTTTCCTTTAATACCTATATTTAAAAATAATCTATATAAAACAGATTTCAAATCTTGTCTTTAGTTATAAAACAATTTTTTTTTCATAACTCTTTTCTATTGATTTACATGACGGTAAATCAATCTCTATAAATTCATTTACATGCCATCTGCCTATAATTTCCCAACCAATATCACCCATCGGTTAATATTAAACAAGTGTTGAATTTGGTTTCAACAATAATTGATCAATCAAACTAATTGACAATTCATATAGGTAAACAACATATTTGAGGAATCCAGTTGGGTTCCTCCAACCTGTCCGTCCCTACATCACGATGGGTTACTTCAATTTCAACATGATGAAAAGTTCAACTAATAACAGTCAACAACAATTTGTAACGGCCATTCAAGCATCAAATAATTTGTTTAATATGTTTGTAACCAACAAGGTAAGTTACCTCGTTTGGAATCTAATCGTTAGAAATAACGATTTAATCCGATTAAATTAGACAAACGCTTAATTTAATTCATGAATATTAAATAATATTTAACGTACAAACAAACAGTCATGCAATCATCAACCATTAACCAACATTGCATATAAAATAAAACCCAATTTATATAAAATATAAACGAGGTTAGCTAAGTGAGTTGAACTCACCTTGGTTCCCATCTGACGTTGAAATAATTTATTTTAATAACTCGTAGCTGCGCCATTCTTTCAAACCAGCTCTATGCTATTTCGTCCGTCGATACGGTCCAAACACCCTTTGGTTTGTTTCTTCCTGTTAACGTATAAGCAGAGTACACAAATTTCACAATCACGTTTAAATTTAATTTAATTAATATATCATTAAAATGTTAATGACATATTTATAAAGCAAATCGGCATGAAACTTTGACTAAGCATGTACTCCACTCTTCCCTAATCGTATGTTTTCTTGTTCCTCCCACCGAGACATTCTCCTTTTTAAAACTGTCATTATTAGCACCGTAACAATAATCTATTTCTAAATTTTTAATTACATTAATGATCTCGGTTAGGCAATATTAAACTAATGTTAATCATTTTTAAACACTTCGAATAAGGATACCCGACTTAGAAAATTATTGTTCATCGTATAGTTAAATTCCATTTGTACCGTAATATAATGTACATATAACTAATGCAACTACTTTAATTAGGCAAATTCATGTGGATTAGCTCGTTAAACATATAATATATATTACCAGGTAGAGCACTGTACACCCTTCTTTTCCAAAGCTCCCATTTGTGTCATTTAATCTTCTCTTTACCATGCCGCATGTTTAAACATTCCAGGCTCCTCACTACTTCTCCCTTTCCCCTTCCACATGAACATCTTCACTAATGCCCGTGCCATTTAACCACCTGCTACTTTGCCTCTCCTCCCACACGTACATACAGCATCTTCTTCTTCTTCTTCTTTATTTTTTTTGGCAAGCTACTTGCTTCCTTTCTTCATACTGTCGTGTCCATCCTTCCACTGTAACAACAAAATTCACTCATATACACTAATTTCCACCGCATTCATCCCATGTGCGTCACCATGCTGCTTCACATTTTGAGATGAACTCCACAATGTCTACACTTCAACAGTCCTTCCCATGCCATGCATTTCCACCGAACATACACAACACACCCCTAATGTTAGCCGACCCATACATCAACTTCAAAGCCCATCACTACTTCATGAAACTGCCCGGCCCTTTCCATGCATCACCGTACATCAATAACTGGCCACACACATTCAACCTCCATTAAAGAAACATAACCTCCTCTCCATCCATCAGACAGTGAGCCACCAGTCTCCTTACTGCGGCCTGCAAACAACCTCTCTCCGAACAGTCCACGCACCCATAAATCCAAAGCAAATGCACCGGTGCCATTTCAGTCGAACTGCGCCACCAGCATTCGCTGCTACCGCAGCTCCACCGGATCAGAGTTCCACCAGAACGATCTAGCACTACTACTCCTTCGGATATTGACTTCTCTCTCCTATTTCATTTTCTTAGTTGACAATTTTGACCAGAAGTCGATGGGTGTGGAGATAAATGGCTTTTCTTGCATCGGGTGTTAAGGTTCTTATTTTGCTGGAAGGCAAGATCAAGTCATATTTATATACAAAGGGAAGTGTGGGTGCCAAGTAATCTAGTACAAGGTAGGTGATTTTTTTTATTCTACTTAGGCCTGTGCATTCATACCGTGGTCGGCATGGCTATGATATTTGTTTGGAGCGCAAGTAAATGGAAAAGTTTGGCGTGCAAGGAAACAGTTAGTGTGTTTGCCAAGGAAAGAAACCGTGTCCGGCAAGACATTTGTTTGTGTGGTGGAGAAGAAAACTAATTCTTTGGCTTTCCAGACAAGGAATCGAATTTGTTTAATGTTTTAACATAGCCTGCACCCTTCATTAAACATTAAACATTTGTCCGTCGTTCCATTATTTAGCTGTATGCTTGTGTTAATTTAAATTCTTGGTTGGTTAGATTTTATTTTATGATTTCATTTTTATATTAGTAGTAATTTAACCGGTTGAACCATTACCATGGGACACTAACGTTTAATAATTACACCGCTACACATGATCTCTGAACGCCAAGAAAATTGATACACTGTTATACTGTTATGTCTTGACAGTACGGTCTCAATGAAATTTATTTTATTTTTATTTATTTTCCGAGGTTTATATGGTACTGTATAATTCTATTTATAGACCACTACGGACAGAAATAAAGATACGGTTGTGTCCAGTGAGGTGCCACGATCTCGAAAATATAATAATATCGGTAGGTTAACCCCCATTGTGAAATCCCAAAATATTGATATAGGGTGTAAAATACTCCGAATAAAAAAACTGCATATTTAATTTATTAAAAATTACAGTAAAATTCTAAAAATTAAATTATAACTACGTCACAAAAGAATCTTGTCCAGATTCAAATCTATTATACAGTTATATCAAATAAACTGTTACGGTCGATGAACGATTCTATAATGACTATTTGAAATTTTAATCTGGGCATATCTTACCGTCTACACGATGAAATCACGATTTTTCTCTTTTATTAGAAAAATATAATCGAATCAGTTCAAATGTTTCTTGTTTCACAAAAATCTGACTTGTAACTGATTTTGTATATTCAATTAAAGTTCAGGTCGAAAATTACGAACTACCGCGACGTTTTCGAGCTTGTTTTTATTTATATTATAAATTATATATTTTTGAACTCAATTTTATAAAATAAATTCGATATAAAATCTACTAATATTGCCAAATCAATATTTAAACAAATTTAAATATTCGTAATCAATGTTCAAAAATTTGGGACGTTACATTCTTCCTCCCTTAAAATATTTTCGTCCCCGAAATTGCAAGGTAAGAAAAGACGTTACAAACCCACTAACCTTCAAATCCAATTTATTTTAAATTGAAAACCAATTCAATATTGTAAATAAATATTTTCAAAAATATCGAAAATTTTCTAACACCTTAAATTTCTGAAAAATCTCGCCAGCACCTCCTTTGTGTGGCTCAATCGGTACAACTACAACTCGCCTTTCTAGGCCTTCTCCAATCCAAAAGAAAATAAAACAGCCAAGTGGCTTTCCAAATAGGCTCATTAATCACCAAACCCATATAAAAATAAATGTGTACCTTTTTGTCGGCATGTCATTATATCCTTTCTGTCTGCTTCCTTGTCAGCATATACAAATGCATTCCAAAACAAAATTCCAATTTTATCCTCAGAACCATATCCTTCACACGTCCAAGCCAAATCCCATTCTTAACTCAACTTCCATCCATTATCGACTTCAACTCTTAACTTACCAATCCAACACCATTTCAGATTCCTGTCTCCCAACTCAAAATCTGATTCTACTTGATATATTATATCTGGATTCAATTCCCAGTTAATTGGTTTCAATTTAATTCATATTTACTTTCCCAAAATTCTATTTGTTCAGACAATTTCCCTGGGAGTTTCTAAACAGTTTAGCTCTTCCAAAAATCAAATATTCCCTTTCAGAATTCAAAGCAACTTGTTTTTCTGAAAGCAATTCAAAACAAAATTTCTGATAGTAATCCGTCACTTAGAACTCGAAAATGAACACTGATGATGTGGCCAGCATCATCAGAGTTATTTCCTTAGCTATCAAAGTAGGTTCAATACTATATCATTTCAAAACTCCAATTTTAAACACTTTCATTTTGAAATCTATTTCAAAATAAAATTCACGATGCTTGTAAACAATTTAAAATCTCCCAGGATTTTAAAATCCTCATATATTCAATCCAAGTTCATTTGCAAATTCTTTTCCCACTTTTAGGAATTTTAATTCCAATTATGATTTTAATTTTAGATTTAATAAATCTGCTTCTATATTACACGAATTTTAATTGGTTATTTATATAACTATTTCAATTATAATCAACCAACACATCCAATATACTATAATACTTCAAATATTAATCACCTTTTTATATTAAAATAAAATTTGGGTAAAATTATTTCATTTACCCTCTTTCAAAACATATTGTGTCAGTTTATCGTACTTGAGTGTTTAGAAACCCATATCGATACAGTGAATCAAACTGATCGACCAGAACTCATAAACTACTCAACCAATAAATCTCCATAATATAAAACAATTTTAATAAAATCTACAAATACGTTCACTCACATATATACACTCAACTCAATCCAGGATATTACTAATCCCATCTCTATTGAGTTACGCCATAGAGCCAAGGTTACTTCTCAACCATTAGCTCTGATACCAACTGTAGCGACCCAAATTTCCGATATCCTTTGAGCTGACCAAACAACACTAATCCAACCCAAATGATACTAGAAACCCAGATGCTAATAGAAAGAATTTAGAGGATGAGATAATAAAGAAAGAAATTTTAGGATAGAAGAAATAGGAAGAAGAAAACACAACACAAATCAGAGCCTCACATCGCAGCGGAACAAAATATAATATAGAAATATTGTTTGTTGGGATCTTGAAAATATACTTACAACATTAGAGTACATCAATACACTTGGACAGTTATAACAACCTGTTCTCATATACATCACATAGCGGAATATACTAGATATAATCATATGTCTGAACTCTTTCAGCATGTCTCTAGACTTTGCAGCATCCGATAAGCTGGACCTGTACAACCCGGGCTAACCCGAGCATTACAAATACTGGGTCAGTCTGGTGAACCAGAGTGAGAATAACTCACACAGTTTAAGGGAAATCATCCAACTTGATTTTTAAGTTCAAATCACTTTCGAAAGAAAAGGATAATTGTAAGACCAACCCACACATAAACACGGACGGTTTTTACCTTACTATAACCCAAAACGGTTTTGAAATCATATCTTACTATAATATTACAATAGTTTCTAAATACAAGTAATTAACCATCTAGTGGAACGCTTGCATCTCACGCTCCAGATATATAGTATACAATCAAGACCGCGGGCGCTTATTGGAGATTGGATTCCGACTATGACAAGGTATGGGACCACCTGCCGATAGTGTATCTCTAGAGGTGAATACACTGGGTTCAACAAGAACGTCTTGCAACACAGCCCACACATGACTGACCACTCATTTCGCTTGAGTGTATCGAATGTATATCACCGACAGTTGGGATCAGCAACCGCCTTACGAAATGGGACAGCATCGATAGATTAAAGAGCAAAAAGAATTTTCTCTAGATAGGTGATTATAGATCCTAATGGGAGCGACCCACATAGCCATGATGCCTGCCCGATTTTTTTCATTTCCCGGTTGATGAATTTTGAGGCTACGTTTACTTATCAGCACATCACTTTGAATGCCACATCGTCAGATCCGTCAAATCACTAATTGATGTCCTCAACAATACACTGGGCACGTTTGAAGAAATCAATGTACATGACCCTCTGGAAATACTCTGTAAGACACTCGTCCATACAAGCCATCTGGGAACAGGATGCACCGAAGGTATCCTCCTATCACATCCTATGAATCAACCTATGGATTGGTAGCTAGTAGTCGTTGCAAATCCACAAAATCTCAACAACGACCGAATCACTGTTTAACAACCTCTGGTAGCTAGCCAAAGGAATTCCACAACAATCCTTCCGCTTATGAAGATCCACGGTCTTCAATGCTCCATCTCGACCATCTTCTAATATCTTCATCGTTCACGTATTTGTTGATCGGAATGGTTTTCGAATATAAATTCGATCCCGATCTTTCCGAACCAACAATCGATTTGGCTAGATTCTAATATTCGGTGATTTAACTATCAAAATAACAATCATCATCCATCGAAAAATCAAATGGGTTCATTGGTTCAGAATACTGCTTCACTTGGCCTCTTTAGTTAAATAGTTGTTAATTAAATTTCCAATCTCTAACATTTAGAATATCGCTCTTTCACTTCTTACTTCCAAATCACTTTATTCAACTCATAACTTTTCGAATTATAGTTTATAATATCTTTCGCAGAAATATCATTTTAATTCGCTCCACTACCTTCGTCTTTAAACTAATATCACCCTTGGATAATCATGAAATCGTTCAAGTTGGGGTATTTTATTTACCTCTCAGACCTTGAGTCGACAAAATTCTTATCTTCGGATTAGATAGAAGTTTATTAATGAAATCTTGAATTCCAATAACTATCCCAACAATTTCATCAACTATAGAATCTTTTTTTTAAAATCCACTCATCTTATTTGATTTAAATAACTTCATTTCTCAAAAACACTTGTTAGATCTTTACTTTAATAATCGATTCTCATCCACTTAAACTTTCGTTCACTTTCTACTCATATTAAATCATATTTGAAACTTTCCTTTTTAAAAATCCCTTACAGGGAATAAATTCAAAATCTGACTCATCTAATTATGGGTAGAACTTATAAAAATCCTTTTAGCTATAAAATAAGGTCTTACCAAAATTAATTCTCTTTATCACCATTTCGATTTCACCATGGTTTCTTTCAAACCATTATTCCCTTTAAAAATTTACTATTTTTCTTTTATAGAACATCAATTCGATAGATCAAAACAACTTGGTTTCGTTTGAACATATTATCATATATTCAAACATTGTCTATCGAGTTATCTTATGAATTCATATTCATATTACATTTTACAAATCTTGTTTATAGATCCACTTCTCGTTAATATTCTTTCTTTAAATCAAAGAGTTTACTTCATTATAAAATAATACATCTTCCTAAAAAGGTTACTTTAGAATGATGCATAACTTCAATAATAATCCACAATCCAATAATTGTTTTAATAATCGATTCTCGTTCAAGTAGCCGACTTGATCATCTCAAACAGGGTTACTTTGTTAACACTTTTCACTTAGTTATTCCCTTTAAATAAATAAGTAAGATTAATTTAAATAACTTTATCTTATTTAATTAACAATCTGCTTAAATTTAAGAAAAAACACATTTAATTGGTTATTGGAGGGAAAAAACACTTGATCCCACTCTTAACCACTTGGTCAATCGTGGCTCCTTTGCTTACAAATCTCACGATATAATTATAAGGAAAACAAAAATAATTTATTTACTTTAATACCTATATTTAAAAATAATCTATATAAAACAGATTTCAAATCTTGTCTTTAGTTATAAAACAATTTTTTTTTCATAACTCTTTTCTATTGATTTACTTGACAGGAAATCAATCTCTATAAATTCATTTACAGGCCTTCTGCCGATAATTACCCAACTAATATCACCCATCGGTTAATATCAAACAAGTGTTGAATTTGGTTTCAACAATCAATGATCAATCAAACTGATTAACAATTCATATATGTAAACAACATATTTGAGGAATCCAGTTGGATTCCTCCAACCTGTCCGTCCCTTCATCACGATGGGTTACTTTAATTTCAACATGATGAATAGTTCAACTAATAACAGTCAACAACAATTTGTAACGGCCATTCAAGCAACAAATGATTTGTTTAATATGTTTGTAACCAACAAGTAAGTTACCCCATTTGGAATCTAATCGTTAAAAATAACGATTTAATTCGATTAAATTAGGCAAACGCTCAATTTAATTCATGAATATTAAATAATATTTAACGTACAAACAAACAGTCATGCAATCATCAACCATTAACAAACAGTGCATACAAAATAAAACCCAATTTATATAAAATATAAATGGGGTTAACTGAGTGAGTCAAACTCACTTTGGTTCCCATCTGACGTTGAAATAATTTATTTTAATAACTCGTAGCTGCGCCATTCTGTTTAAACCAGCTCCATACTATTTCGTCCGTCGATACGGTCCAAACACCCTTTGGTTTGTTTCATCCTGTTAACGTATAAGCAGAGTACACAAATTTCACAATCACGTTTAAATTTTAAATTTAATTTAGTTAATATACCATTTAAATGTTAATGACATATTTATAAAGCAAATCGGCATGAAACTTTGACTAAGCATGTACTCCACTCTTCCCTGATCGTATGTTTTCTTGTTCCTCCCACCGAGACATTCTCCTTTTTAAACTATCATTATTAGCACCGTAACAATAATCTATTTCTAAATTTTTAATTACATTAATGATCTCGGTTAGGCAATATTAAACTAATGTTAATTATTTTTAGGCACTTCGAATAAGGATACCCGACTTAGAAAACTGTTGTTCATCGTAAAGTTGAATTCCATTTGTACCGTAATATACATATAACTAATGCAACTACTTTAATTAGGCAAATTCATGTGGATTAGCTCGTTAAACATATAATATATATTACCAGGTGGAGCACTGTACACTCTTCTTTTCCAAAGCTCCCATTAGTGTCATTTAATCTTCTCTTTACCATGCCACATGTTTAAACATTCCAGGCTCCTCACTACTTCTCCCTTTCCCCTTCCACATGAACATCTCCACTAATGCCCATGCCATTTAACCACCTGCTACTTTGCCGCTCCTCCCACATGTACATACAGCTTCTTCTTCTTCCATTTTTTTTGGCAAGCTACTTGCTTCCTTTTTTCATACTATCATGTCCTTTGTAACAACCCGCATTCTACGCATCGGAGGATCGTAGAATATTTATTTATTTCTTATACGAAGTCGTATGGTCATGTGGCTTTGGGAAACGACTATTGGGTTCATTTCCCATGTTCACGATTTTTGTCGATTTTTAAATGACCGTTTTACCCCTAGTTGGTACTGTTTTGGCCATAACTTTTGATTGGAAAGGCATTTTGACCTGAAACCACTTTCATTGGATTCGAATGATGGTTTCTCTTTCCGTAGAGTGGTTATATTAGCCAAACGGACTTACCGTTTGGGAGATATGGCTGAAACAAGGTTTAGAAGGTGAAAAACTGCTAATCGGGCTTAACCGGGTGATTAGCAACTAGCCCAATGGGGGATTTCGGGATTTGGGGTATTTAAGGGCTGCTAGAGTTAGGATTTCGGTTTAAGACTCATTTTTCCAGCCGCCACTTACCTCCTTCAAGCTCTAGCAATGGCCTCCACCTTCTAATTTCATCTCAAATCATCTCTAATCACTTTCTAATCGAAGATTAAGCAAAACTACATCAAATCAAGGAAGGGTAGCACCAAATCAGAGAGAGAGCTGCTGGAACACATAGGGATTGGATCCAAATCAGAGATTATTTCAGATCTAAAGTTTGTTTGTGGCTAAGGTGAGTGATTTGCATAGTTCCTCACTAATTATGGCTAATTATTGTAATTAGCGAAGATTAGCGAAATTATGGCTCAGAAAAATCTAGAAAAATTCCCAAAATTCTAAAACATCATTTTATGCCTCTGATATGAATTTGGGTTAATTTTGACTAATTTTGCAAATCCCAGAATTTGGGGGATTAAGGGGTGATTAGTGATAATTAGCGAATTTATGCATGTTAAAAATCTGGAAAAAATGTTCATAAATTCCTAAATATTGTTTTAGACCTCTGTTAGAAGTTTGGGTTAATTTGGTTAAGTTTTGTTAATCCTATGCTTAGTTGTTCTTAAACATGCTTAAGGGGAAATATGGGATTTTGGCTATGTTTGATCCATTTTAACCCATCATATTGTTGTTTTGGTGTTTGAGGTCACTACTACATGTTGCTATGACTGTATGGTATGCTTTGTGATTGTTTAGGAGTGTTAGATTGGTCGAAAACGCTGTCGAATGGCGTGAAACAAGTCGCAGGGAAGTTGTGCAGGAATCGGTTCGTGAGCCCCCTCCCCGTTCGTGGGGTATGTGCCACGACCAAGGTAGGAGGTGAGCCACGATCCGGGACGAACCACCGTCCACGATCCGATCCCCTCCATTCGTGAAGAGTCATCACGAGCCGCACCACCATGACGATCCGCTCCACTTCGAAGGCCATGAACGAGGGACTGATGCTACGAGTCACTTCAAGCTCGCGATCCAAACCAGAGGAGGATGAAGGAGCTCGCGATGCGATGAGTACCAGGGTGTCACGACCCGACCCGACAGGGGTGCCACGAACTGATGAAACATGATCCGATGATGGCGACCCGACCTGGAGAGCATATCACGATCCGACCTGGCGAAGGCAGCACGATCCGAGCTGGAGTATCATTACGACCTGGAGCTTGACCACGAGCTGGTGACTGCGAACTGAACCAGGAGGTTATGAACTGAATGAAGACCGATCCGGAGGAGGAGACTAAAACCCGAGATGCAAAGGTAGTCCAAATGGAAGTTAGAGCTCAGGATCCAGATGGGAACCAATGAGTTCACTTCGTGATTGGGCTTTGCTGCGGGACGTGTGCAAAGGGGTTGTCGGTATTCATAACTTTGGTTCACCACTGAGAGATGGATAGTTGGCTTGTAGTGATAGTTACACGGGATTGGATTCCGTCATGGCCCAAAGTATTAGGTGACCAAAGTAGTGGATATCGTATGCTTTACACACTGAGTGAGGGATGTGAGGATGATTGCTATGCTTGATTGTTTGACACCACTATGACATGCACACCCCCACCCCCGTATCTCTTACACAGTATGTTAGTGGCACCTTAGAGTATTGTACGGTATGTAGTGCTAACTCTTTGGTTACAGGTCCAGGTTCAGGTATGATTGGATTATACCTGTTATTATTCTGTTTAGATGCTTATCGCTCATACCAGGCTTTATGTCTGACCCAAAGTTTTATGTCTCTTCTTATTACTCTGGGTGCTCACACGAGCAGACTAGAGACAGGTTGTGGTTAGCTGGTGATGCGCGAGTAGCTGATTCGGAGGCGAGCAGGAGGCTTCCACGTATGATATATAGATATTCTCCCTGTGTCGTTGGTGGTCGCTACTTGGGCATTAGTAGTTTACCTTCTTTATCTTGCTTTTGCTTTGAGACAGTTTGAAAAGTTGTAATAAGCTATATTTTGGATTTCCGCTGCTATGATGCTTAGTTCTGGTTTTTAGCTTATGCACTGTCTCTCCTGTTTTATGTCAAGTATGTTATTATTATATTTTGTTCTATGCGCTGTGAGACATATTACAGGTTCCTTGATTAGCCCGTTCTCTTCTTTCTTTTTCTTCTGGCGACCGTCCCGTGCTAACTGGATATGTGTACAACGCACTTTTGGAGTAAATGTCGGTTGGTGCGGGGCGGGCCGTCACACTTGGTATCAGAGCTTTAGGTTGCGTAGTTAACCTAGGGAAAGACACTAGGGAGAGATAATACGTATACGAGAGCGCGTATTTGTGATTACTTTGGTTTTTAAAAGCTATATATATACTATTGGTAGTATAAGAATGAAGTCGTACTGCACTAGCACCACTATGGGATCGTTAATCGTTTCCCCTTTTACAGATTAACGATGAGCCGATATCCTAGAGGTGCTGGTAGATGGACCAACCATGGGAATGCTCCTGATATGAGGACAATGTTCACTAACTTCATGAGAGACGTGCTTAGAGATGTTCAGGGAGCAGTTCCCAATCCCGGAAATGGTGGTGGTCCAGTAGTGCAGGCACCTAGGGTCGATTTCGCCAAGTTGTGCAAGGATTACACTAACCTTGGTGGGAAACCGTTCCACGGAACGGAGTCGGCCACAGATGTTCAGGATTGGTTGGATAGCTGTGATCGTATCTTCGACGACTTGGGTCTTGAGGATGCGATGAAGAGAAGGCTAGCGTCTCGTCAGCTGCAAGGGCGAGCGATGAATTGGTGGAATGCCATTAGAACAGCTACTCCAGAAGATCAAGTTACTTGGAATCAGTTTAAGACTCGCTTTTGTGATAAGTTTATCCCAGCTGCTCAAAAATCAGAACTATTCAAGAAGTTCTTGGAGCTTAAGCAGAACGGTAGAGCAGTCTCGGAGTATATCGCTGAATTCGACACTTTATCGAAATATGGATGGTCCCTTATCGATACAGTTGAAAAGAAGAACGAGAAGTTCATAACCGGCTTGGATGGGTACTTGGGGGAAAGACTTATAAACCATATCGATGAGACGTTCGAGTCTATTGTAGGAAATGCATTAAGGTCAGAGAGCCTTTTTCCTAAGTCGAAGGCCGAAGTTGCTACGGTATCTGCAGAGGAGCCAAAGCCGCAAGCAGGCGGTGAAGGCAAGAAGAATTCTCAGAACAAGAGGAACCAGAACCCAACCAAGGATGGTCAGGATAAGAGAAATAAGAATGATGGCGAATGCTTTAGTTGTGGCAAGAAGGGCCATAACGCTAGGGATTGTCGAGAAAAGCCTGGGGAAAGGAAGTGCTTTAACTGCGGCCAGGCGGGACATCACAAGGATGATTGCCCACAACCTCCTAGGGAGAAGCAGATTGTGAAAGCGTATGCTATCAACGCTGTTCCTTCTTCGTCAAATGCCCCAACTGCGGCGCAGAAGGAAAATGGTGTCATTATTCGAGGTATGGTTTCTATTTAAGAAGTTTTGAATGGGTTTCGTTTGACAAACCTGAATTAGTCGATAGACCTTTAGTAGTGACGAACCCAATTGGTGGTTCGACTAGTTTTGGCATGATTTGTTAATGTGGTCTTATCGAGTCATGGATGTATGTTTCCTTGTGATTGCTTTGTTTGGGCTTTACTGGGTTTAGCATTATTTTGGGGAGTCGATCTACTCCAAAGGAATAGGGTGGTATTAGGTACCTACCTAGTGATGGCGATAGAAACTAGAGTTAAGAAGCTAAGAGGTTATCGTTGTAATAAGTTCTAGTTGTCTCTGGGAGGCAAATGAGTACTCCAGTGCTAGATTGTTTTGCTAGTATCACCTCATGTGGATTGTCCGAACTCGGAGGAGATGTTCCTTGGGTGCTTGTCTGATATTGGTTTTGGCCTTTGGGGCTTGTGCTTGGGGAATGTCGATTTCGACTAGGATGGGTTGCATGAGGGGTAAATAGTTGTTGTGATTTTTCATTGGATGATATATTGGTTACTCAAGGAGTGATGGGCAGACGGAACATGATGAGACTGTTCAGTGGTATAGACTGCCCAGAGTTAGACTCGATAGGGTTATGAGATTGCTCGAGTGGGACTCGGGAAAGATGCAAAGTAATGGATTGTTTAGGACCCTATGTTGATGTTCTCTATTGGATAGTAGAACTTTGAAGGAATAGGATGTGTTCGTTGATCATGGATGATACAACGAAGATTAGAGCGATTCAAGTTGGACTTGAACTCGTAAAAGAAAATAGGTGTTCGTCGATCTTGGAGATGCAACGAATATGGAGACGACTCACGTTAGACTAGAGTTTGTCGGTACTCAAGACTGGGTCTGAGTTATAGAGTGACTCGAGTTGGACTCGAGAAGGCTGCAAGGAATTGGATTCAGCTCGAGTTGGACTCGAGAGGGCAGCAAGATAATGGATAGACTTGGGTTGGACTCAAGTATTTTAGGAGGACTAAAAGCAGGGGTATCTGGGGATGCCCGTTACCTTGGATCCGTTGGACGTGATCTAGTTATCCTTGGAGGATAAACGTACGTTGGACGTACGGTAGTCCGATTGGAGGCCGGGCTTCCATTAGTTTAATTATCCTTGGAGGATAAACGTACGTTGGACGTACGGTAGTCCTTAGGGAGGCGGAGCTTCCATTGGCCTGGGATTGGTTGGACCAGTCAAGTAGGCATCGGTGTATGTATGGAGGCTGGGCTTCCATTAGTTATTGATGTTGGTTGGACCAGACAGACTGGAATCGACATATTGGGATTGGTTAGACCAATCATGTAGGTGTCGATGTTTTTATGACTTTAGCAGGTGATAGATAGGATTTGTTTGATGGATGTTATGGTTGCTATGTTTGTTCCTATCTTTCTTCTCTTGAGTAGACTATCACCTGTAGGGTTCCGGCGATGGGGAACAAAGTGATTGTAGTAGGACTATGAGCCAGTGCAGTAGAGTCGTCATGACTCGAGGGGCAAAGTGGACATAGCAAAGGACTAGTGGCTATGGATCAGTGCAGTGGAGTCGCCATGACTCCATGGGGCAGAGTGATCATAGTAAAGGATTTGGGTGCAGTACTAGTTGCATTGAGTAGGAGACATGCCAGTTTAGGGGTTTTGTTTCTAGGATGGAAGCAACTAGAGTATGTCACAGGATATGATTTCCGGCCCAAGAGTGAATTGGATTCAGAAACACTAGTAAGCTTGCCGATTAGATCGATTTTTATTGAGTGGATTGGTTCCAGTTAGAAGGACGATCCTAATCTATTGGAAAACATCTCTAGGGTAGAGATGGGTATCGATAGAAAGAGAATGATCAGGTAAGGATTTGATCGAGAAGGGTGGCTTCGAAAGAATAAGGGACTAGTTGTACCCAACGTAGATGAACTGAGAGGTGACGTGCTTATAGCATATCATCACTCGAAATTTACTATACATCCCAGTGGTAACAAGATGTATTGAGACATAGAGCAGATCTACTACTGGGAAGGGATAAAGATAGGCAGAAGGCTTATCTCGGTAAGAAACGAAGAGATTAGGAATTCTTCGTTAACGACTTGGTGTTCGTCGAGATCTCTCCATAGAGAATGTGATTCGGATTGGTTGGAGAGGTAGGTTAGCACCAAGATTTGTTGGCCAATTCCCAGTCCTCGAGCAAGTTGGGAATTTGGTGTATGAAGTAGAGCTACCTGACAAGATGGCGGGAGTTCACAACGCATTTCATGTTTCCCAGTTAAGGAAATTCGTGCACGACCCTAGTGTGGCTATTTCACCTGATCAGTTGGATAACATCGAAGTTGAACTCGAGGCGGTTGGGAACCGCAAGTCTATGTGTATCGTTGGGAATGATACGAAGCAGCTTCGAAGGAAGGCGGTGAAACTAGTCAAAGTCCAGTGGGGTGAGAATGAAAAAGACTGTACTTGGGAAACAGAGGAAGATATAAGGAAGAAGTATCCAGAACTCTTTGCCTAGTAAGGTTTTGGTAGTGATAGTTTCTTCCCTTATTAGTAAACCGCATGCTAGGATAGACTTGTTTTGCATGTTGATTGTTGTTTTATGGTTTATAGGCATGCGGGACCCTTTGTGTGTTTTGGTTAGGGAATTTCGGGGGCGAAATTTCTTAAGGGGGGGAGAATGTAACAACCCGCATTCTACGCATCGGATGATCGTAGAATATTTATTTCTTTCTTATACGAAGTCGTATGGTCATGTGGCTTTGGGAAACGACTATTGGGTTCATTTCCCATGTTCATGATTTTTGTCGATTTTTAAATGACCGTTTTACCCCTAGTTGGTACTGTTTTGGCCATAACTTTTGATTGGAAAGGAATTTTGACCTGAAACCACTTTCATTGGATTCGAATGATGGTTTCTCTTTCCGTAGAGTGGTTAAATTAGCCAAACGGACTTACCGTTTGGGAGATATGGCTGAAACAAGGTTTAGAAGGTGAAAAACTGCTAATCGGGCTTAACCGGGTGATTAGCAACTAGGCCCAATGGGGGATTTCGGGATTTGGGGTATTTAAGGGCTGCTAGAGTTAGGATTTCGGTTTAAGACTCATTTTTCCAGCCGCCACTTACCTCCTTCAAGCTCTAGCAATGGCCTCCACCTTCTAATTTCATCTCAAATCATCTCTAATCACTTTCTAATCGAAGATTAAGCAAAACTACATCAAATCAAGGAAGGGTAGCACCAAATCAGAGAGAGAGCTGCTGGAACACATAGGGATTGGATCCAAATCAGAGATTATTTCAGATCTAAAGTTTGTTTGTGGCTAAGGTGAGTGATTTGCATAGTTCCTCACTAATTATGGCTAATTATGGTAATTAGCGAAGATTAGCGAAATTATGGCTCAGAAAAATCTAGAAAAATTCCCAAAATTCTAAAACATCATTTTATGCCTCTGATATAAATTTGGGTTAATTTCGACTAATTTTGCAAATCCCGGAATTTGGGGGATTAAGGGATGATTAGTGATAATTAGCGAATTTATGCATGTTAAAAATCTGGAAAAATGTTCATAAATTGCTAAATATTGTTTTAGACATCTGTTAGAAGTTTGGGTTAATTTGGTTAAGTTTTGTTAATCCTATGCTTAGTTGTTCTTAAACATGCTTAAGGGGAAATATGGGATTTTGGCTATGTTTGATCCATTTTAACCCATCATATTGTTGTTTTGGTGTTTGAGGTCACTACTACATGTTGCTATGACTGTATGGTATGCTTTGTGGTTGTTTAGGAGTGTTAGATTGGTCAAAAATGCCGTTGAATGGCGTGAAACAAGTCGCAGGGAAGTTGTGCAGGAATCAGTTCGTGAGCCCCCTCCCCGTTCGTGGGGTATGTGCCACGACCAAGGTAGGAGGTGAGCCACGATCCGGGACGAACCACCCTCCACGATTCGATCCCCTCCATTCGTGAAGAGTCATCACGAGCTGCACCACCATGACGATCCGCTCCACTTCGAAGGCCATGAACGAGGGACTGATGCTACGAGTCACTTCAAGCTCGCGATCCGAACCAGAGGAGGATGAAGGAGCTCGAGATGCGGTGAGTACCAGGGTGTCACGACCCAACCCGACAGGGGTGCCACGAACTGATGAAACACGATCCGATGATGGCGACCCGACCTGGAGAGCATATCACGATCCGACCTGGCGAAGGCAGCACGATCCGAGCTGGAGTATCATCATGACCTGGAGCTTGACCACGAGCTGGTGACTGCGAACCGAACCAGGAGGTTATGAACTGAATGAAGACCGATCCGGAGGAGGAGACTAAAACCCGAGATGCAAAGGTAGTCCAAATGGAAGTTAGAGCTCAGGATCCAGATGGGAACCAATGAGTTCACTTCGTGATTGGGCTTTGCTGCGGGACGTGTGCAAAGGGGTTGTCGGTATTCATAACTTCGGTTCACCACTGAGAGATGGATAGTGGGCTTGTAGTGATAGTTACACGGGATTGGATTCCGTCATGGCCCAAAGTATTAGGTGACCAAAGTAGTGGATATCGTATGCTTTACGCACTGAGTGAGGGATGTGAGGATGATTGCTATGCTTGATTGTTTGACACCACTATGACATGCACACCCCCACCCCCGTATCTCTTACACAGTATGTTAGTGGCACCTTAGAGTATTGTACGGTATGTAGTGCTAACTCTTTGGTCGTAGGTCCAGGTTCAGGTATGATTGGATTATACCTGTTATTATTCTGTTTAGAAGCTTATCGCTCATACCAGGCTTTATGTCTGACCCAGAGTTTTATGTCTCTTCTTATTACTCTGGGTGCTCACACGAGCAGACTAGAGACAGGTTGTGGTTAGCTGGTGATGCGCGAGTAGCTGATTCGGAGGCGAGCAGGAGGCTTCCACGTATGATATATAGATATTCTCCCTGTGTCGTTGGTGGTCGCTACTTGGGCATTAGTAGTGTACCTCCTTTATCTTGCTTTTGCTTTGAGACAGTTTGAAAAGTTCTAATAAGCTATATTTTGGATTTCCGCTGCTATGATGCTCAGTTTTGTTTTTTAGCTTATGCACTGTCTCTCCTGTTTTATGTCAAGTATGTTATTATTATATTTTGTTCTATGCGCTGTGAGACATATTACAGGTTCCTTGATTAGCCCGTTCTCTTCTTTCTTTTTCTTCTGGCGACCGTCCCGTGTTAACTGGATATGTGTACAGCGCACTTTTGGAGTAAATGTCGGTTGGTGCGGGGCGGGCCGTCACATCCTTCCTTCCATTGTAACAGCAAAATTCACGCATATACACTAATTTCCACCGCATGCATCCCATGCGCGTCACCATGCTTCTTCATGTTTTGAGATGAACTCCACACTGTCTACACTTCAACGGTCTTTCCCATGCCATGCATTTCCACCGAACATACACATCACATCCCTAACGTTAGTCGACCTATACATCAACTTCAAAGCCCATCACTACTCCATGAAACCGCCCAACCCTTTCCATGCATCACCGTACATCAATAACTGGCCACACACGTTCACCCTCCAGTAAAGAAACATGACCTCCTCTCCATCCATCAGAGAACGAGCCAACAGTCTCCCCTACTGCGGCCTGCAAACAACCTCTCTCTGAACAGTCCACACACCCATAAATCCAAAACAAACGCACCGGTGCCATTTCAGTCGAACTGCGCCACCAACGTTCGCCGCTACCGCATATCCACCGGATCAGAGTTCCACCAGAACGCTCTAACACCACTACTCCTTCGGATCTCGACTTCTCTCTCCTGTTTCATTTTCTTAGTTGACAGTTTCGACCAGAAATCGATGGGTGTGCAGATAAATGGCTTTTCTTGCATCGGGTGTTAAGGTTCTTATTTTTGCTGGAAGGCGAGATCAAGTCATATTTATATACAAAGGGAAGTGTGGGTGCCAAGTAATCTAGTACAAGGTAGGTGATTTCTTTTATTCTACTTAGGCCTGTGCATTCATACCGTGGTCGGCACGGTTTTGATATTTGTTTGGAGCGCAAGTAAATGAAAAAATTTGGCGTGCAAGGAAACAATTAGTGTGTTTCCCAAGGAAAGAAACCGTGTCCTGCAAGACATTTGTTTGTGTAGTGGACAAGAAAACTAATTCTTTGGCTTTCCAAACAAGGAATCAAATTTGTTTAATGTTTTAACATAGCCTGTACCCTTCATTAAACAGTAAACATTAGCCTGTCGTTCCATTATTTAGCCGTATGCTTGTGTTAATTTAAATTCTTAGTTGGTTAGATTTTATTTTATGATTTCATTTTTATACTAATAGTAATTTAACCGGTTGAACCATTACCATGGGACACTAACGTTTAATAATTACACAGCTACACATGATCTCCGAATGCCAAGAAAATTGATACACTATTATACTATTATGTCTTGATAGTACGGTCTCAATGAAATTTATTTTATTTTTATTTATTTTCCGAGGTTTATATGGTACCGTATAATTCTATTTATGGACCACTACAGATAGAAGTAAAGATACGGTTGTGTCCAGCGAGGTGCCACGGTCCCGAAAATATAATAATATCGGTAGGTTAACTCCCATTGTGAAGTCCCAAAATATTGATATAGGGTGTAAAATACTCCAAATAAAAAAAATTGCATACTTAATTTATTAGAAATTATAGTAAAATTCTAAAAATGAAATTATAACTACGCCTCAAAAGAATCTTGTCCAGATTCGAATCCAATATGCAGTTATATCAAATTAACTGTTACGGTCGATGAACGATTCTATAGCGACTATTTGAAATTTTATTCTGGGCATACCTTACCATCTACACAATGAAATCACGATTTTTCTCTTTTATTAGAAAAATATAATCAAATCGGTTCAAACGTTTCTTGTTTCACAAAAATTCGACTTATAACTGATTTTGTATATTCAATTAAAGTTCAAACGTTTTCGAGCTTGTTTTTATTTATATTATAAATTATATATTTTTGAACTCGATTTTATAAAATAAATTCGATATAAAATCTACTAATACCGCCAAATCAATGTTTCAACAAATTTAAATATTCGTAATCAATGTTCAAAAATTTGGGATGTTACATCTTTCAAATTCCCATAACAATATCTGTTTCATCACGAAATCCAACATCGAAATATTCCAAAGACAATTTCAATTCAAATCCATTCCAATTCAATTATTGGCAATTCTGGTTACTTTTAAAACCCTTTCAAATCCAATTTATTTATTTAAAAATAAACAAATTAATTTTCTAGTTCAAAACTAGTTCATTTCGATAAAAATCTATTTTTATCTTTTCAAATGTGGAATTTTTCAGCCCAGTTCTTCACAAATCATTTCTTATGATTTTACGAAAATTATTAATATTTTTAATAATTTAATCAAGGCCCGTACAGTCGATTTCCATCAACGGCCATCGAACTGCACTTACAATGACCTTTTCCAAATTTGATTTGGACATAATTCCAAATCCAACCGTTGGATTTCAAATCTCAAATATTCTTAGAAAGCTCTTTTCGATACGAACCCAACGGTTCCAGTTTTAGGAGAATCCGACGGTCAGATCTCCCGTAATGTCCATTCGAAGTCAATGGTCGAAATTCACTAACTGCCGCAGCGCGACGCGTTCTATTCAGGCCATTATATATATATATATATATATATATATATATATATATCATCGATTTCCTTTTAAAACGTATTTTATAAATCGTTTTAAATTCGTTTTCGAAATGATTTCAACTTCATATTCAATTTCAAATAAAAATTGAATATTCCACATCATCGATATACAAATGATAATATTTTCAAAATTTTTTATTTTGAAATCACTTCCTTTTCTATATTCATTATAAAAACGAATATATTCGATATAAATATCGTACGCGTCAAAATGGCGCATCTCTAATCAACACGGCTTTATATATTTCAATGATTTTTTATTCTATTCAATAAATGAATATTTATTCTATTCAACACATGAATCTGTATTTCTTTCAACACAGGAATATATATTTTATTTCAACACATGAATATATATTTTATTTCAACACATGAATATATATTTTATTTCAACACATGAATATATATTTTATTTTCCCAATTGGAATGAGGCCCAATCAATTACCATATAATGTTAATTATATGGATTCCATACAACACATATATATAATAGCAACGATAAATAATCAACCATCATCCAAAGTGCACCACACAACTGCATAAGCAATAAATATAAATAATTAACGCTTAAACAGTCTGTCAACCCATCGATTGACATACAACTAAACAATCGGGATTAGTGTACATCAAATATCGTCCCAATACCTGTGTGGGGTTTCAAATCAACAAACACAAATTTTATTTGTGCAGTTGGGCGATGTGTAAAATTTATCGTCCCAATCAATATCTGTCAAATCAGTGAATATAAACAAATCGTCCGATTTGTTTATAAATATTTATTTTATATACACGTTAAAAAAATTATATTTTTAACTATAAAATATTTTCCACTATAAAATATTTTATTTCATTTCACATCACACAATCAAATTTCACAACACAGAAATCAAACAAACAAGTTATCCATGGTCTGTGGACGACGGGTGTCGGGTGCTGCTAAGCACCGTTTGCATCCTAGTATATATTTCAACTAGAATTTAAAATAAAAGTGAGGAGTTCTCACCGTCTAGCTAAACCAAACGCCATGACTCTTCTTATGTAGAAAATCTTCGCCGTGCTCGCCCTTTGTCACTTTCATTGTCCGTAGCCACTACATATAAAAAAAATCACATTTTTATATTGTAGCTGTGTATATAAAAATCACATTTTTATAATCGCTCTATATGGATAAAAATCACATTTTTATACCGCCACTATATGGGTAAAAATTCTATTTTTATTATGCTCACTATATAAAAATTATATTTTTGGTTCACTACTTATATAAAAATCATATTTTGATCTTCTATATTATATAAAAATTATATTTTTATTCCCTCTATAATATAAAAATCATATTTTCACGTTGCTGCTTCTATAAAGATCACATCTTTATCTTCACATTATTAAAATCTGTTCTTTATATATGAAAAATCTATTCTTTATATATTGAAAAAATAAATCAGTTTTTGCTATATTATAAAGGATAAAACTGATTCATAATAAAACAAAATAAAATGAAATAAAAGAAATGAATAAATAAGAACTTATAGCATCTCGGAGGAGAAGGAGGGGTTTAGGGCGCCTGAGATGGTCGGAGCGTCGGCTAGGGCCCTCGACTGCGGGGTGTGGGCCAGGTGGTTGCGGCGCAGGGCGGGGGGGGGGGGGGGGGGGGGGGCGTTTGGTTCTAGGGCTCGCGGCCAAATCAGAAGAGGGGTAGAGAAAAGAGAAGCGACGTGGAGGAGGGGCCAGGACTGCGCGCTAGGGGGGAGGGGGGTAGCGGCGGAGGAGAGGAAGTGGATCGACGTTGCCATTGAGGGCGCTGTGGCGCGAGGTCAGGGTGGAGGAGCTATCGACGGGTTGCTTTTGTTTTTTTTTCTTTCTACTTTTCTGTAAACCCAATTTGGGGGAAAGAGGAATAAAGGGGGAGGGTTGACTTCGAAGAGAAGGGTATAGGGAGTGTAAATTATATTATTTTATTTTCCACCAAATAGTAACTTTTCATTTCGAACTCGAAACGAAACCCACCGCCTGTCGCCCATAGCTAATTACCTGCATTCCGAACACAATGGGATATGTATCATAGGTTGATTCGACTGTTTCGATCAGTTTTCATCAAAATCAAAATATAAACCTATATATTGAATTTAAACGCACATTTCAATTTACCGGGCCATATACGGACTTTAAAAATTCCCCAAAAATACTTTCTGGCTTCGTATTGACGATACGGTCCTAACAAAACTAATTTCGTCAAATTCCGAGACCGTTTGAAAAATGGCCATTTTCCAGTCGATTAAAATCAACTAAAACCGGTCAAATGCGTTTTCCTCTGCCACACTCACATATTGAATCGAAAAATTACGAATTTTGGAATCTAGCAATAACTTGACATCACAGATCCAACAAAAGCGGTTTCGTCGAAAACCGAGGTCGTTTGCAAAATTTCCATTTTTAAAGGCCCGAATTCCATAGCGACTATTCTGAATTTTCAACTGGGCATAACTTTTTATCCCGGCTATGAAATTTCAATTTTTCGGATTCGTTGGAAAGATATTCTAAAATAGATTCTAATATTTTTGGTCTCGCTGAAATTCGGCTTATTTTGAATCCTATACATTCACTTGAAGTTTGAAATCGAATTTTCGAACTACCGGGCCATTTTCAATTCCTTTTATAATTTTAAATAAATATTTATATTCTAACGACGATTCGAATAAATAAATATGTTCTATTTCTATTCAAAATAATTTTCTCGTTGTTATTATTTAAAATAATTCATTTTAAATAATCAAAATTCATCAAAATTGCCAAAATAAAATATTTAAACTGGCTCAGATTTCCGGGTTATTACACCATCCATCTCGACACATCCCTGCATTGCCAAAACTCCATAATGCAGCAGCTTGGAGCTGAGATTCAGCCCACTAAAGTGACTAATAACTCAACAAAACTGTTGGAATTATAAATCTCGATGCCCCCTTAGATTTTTAGTTCATGATTTCATGAATTAGGTGGCAGATTGAAAAGAATTTGGAAGAAGAACAAACTAGTTTCAGAGCTGTTCATTCTTTAAGTGGCGGCTCACCCTTTTGTTGACCACACATCATAAGAATTAAGTTAAAGTCAGGGTGTATATATAACGAAAATATATACTATGTCCAATTGAGATGAAACTCCTAATCCTAACATAAAAAATATTCTGGAACCGATGGGACAGATTTCGTCGAATTTTGAGGTCGTTTGTAGAAATCCCTTACTAATTCACAAGTAAAAACTCACGTGTTTAAATTTTTCTACGATCATAAAATAAATCCAAACAACTTGAAACTTTGAAATCCTATTTGTACTTTTCCTTACGGATCCAATGAAATTTGTTTCATTAAAATCGATGTTCGTTTGGCCAGTTATTTGTTCCTCTAAAATTACCCCTGTTTAAATTTACCAAAATAAAATAAACGGTTATATAAAAATAAGGGCATTTGATGCTGCCACGATCACATGGCTAATCGAATTGCTACCAAATTTGAAAAAAAAAATAACTTACTAATATGGATAGCGACTATTTTAAAATTTGATTTGAACATAATTAACAATCTATAACATGAAATGGATTTTTCTCTTCTATATGAAAATTATAATCAACAAGACTCGGACGTTTCTTGTTTCACGAAATTTTGACTTATATCGGACCCTGTATATTCAATTTAAGTTTAAAACTCAATATTATGAACTACCACGCCATTTTGAGATCGTTTTAAATTAAATGTAAATTTAACGTTTAAACTTCGTTTTTATAAGGAATTAAATATTAAAATCCATTAATATTCCAAAATATAATATTTAAAATAATTAATAAATTAAATATTTGGCTACCAAAAATATAGGACGTTACAGATGCTATGATTTATAAAAACTATTTTTAAATGTCATCGATTTTAATAAATTGATTTTTGAATTTAATTTAGATATCGAGATTACAATAATGTTTGAAACAAATGTAACTTGAATTTAAAAAGTTCAATAAAATTTGGATTTAATCATGTGGTTTTTTTAAAATATTTATGAAGGTTAAAATTTAAAGTTAAAATTTTATTTAACTATACTATAAATGGATTTAGTGTAATACTACTTAAACTTATATAATAAGTTAACTTAAAAGGTTTTAATTAAATATAAAGGATTTCCTAGTTCTAAAAGAGTTGGTTTAAAGGTTAAGTAAATTTATTATGATGGAAGGATTTTTAATCAATAACTTAACAAATAAAATTTAAAGAAAGTGGGTAGAATTAATTTCAATTTAATTAAAAAAATTCAAATAGAAAGATTTGATTTCACAAACTTTTTTATTAATATAAGATTCAATTGGGAAATATATAATAAGTTTTGAAAATTAGAAATGTGATTTGAGAGATTTTCTTAACAAAGTAAATAATGATTGTTTCTGAAATATAATGTAATGAAATGATTTTTGAATTCAATTTATAAACCAGTTTGAGTAATTGTTTAGAAATGAAATTCTATTTGAAACTAATAATTAAAAATTGTATCAACTAAATGTAAGTTGATTCAAATGAGAATTTGAGGTCTAAAAATGAAAATGAGTTGAATTATGAAATACAGAAATCGATTTCGATTTGGATTAGTATATCTCAACTATTTAAATTACTATTGCTTTACTTAAACAAAGTTTACCCTATTGTCCATAACTATTTCCTAACTAATTTGTTAAACTATGTTTGTATTAAGCTTTATTACTATTTTATTTGAACTATGTCAAAAAAACTATTTCATATTAAATTATGCATATATATAAGCTAATTCTAATTTAAATAAAATCTATGTCATATCTGAACAAATAAGTTCAAAGTGATTTGAAATAGAGGCTTCAAGTAAGAATAATATTTGCTGAATTGAACTCTAGGCTGGAAGTCGTTTTGACTAGGAATGATTTTATATAAAAGTTGAATCTGAAACTTGAACAAATGATAAACTAATTTTAAATCAATACTTGAAGTTAACTGATTTAGGATACTTAAATATGATTCCAAATTTAATTACCACGGCATGAAATAAGCATTGGGTTGTTAAAGAGGTCGTAGTCGGTATTGTCATACTCTCTACCAATACTGATACCACTTTAATGACTGTGCATGTAGCAGAGAATCTAGAGGTAAATAAGATAGTTTTGCATACGATTACCATATTAAAGAAAGAGAAAAATGATGGATAGCCATGACGTTCAGATCATAATTAAAATGACTAAAACATGAGCTATACCGTGACAAAATGAGGTCAGTCCTATCGGACTCGCTTCTCCGAAATGATAAATATTACTTTGTGATTGATTGATGCACTCATTTCATTATGGAAGTGTGATCTACGTGGGCGGTAGCTGCAGCTATTTGTTACAACCAGTCTAGGAGTACATCTGGTAGAATCCTACTATGTGTATTGCCTTGTGTGTCGTATCATATTTATCCTAATCGAGCCCTCTACGATTTTGGTTTAGCATTGTCTTATCGTGAAGCATTCCTAGTTACCAACATACTAGTGTTACATATGAAATATGTACGATAATGTCTATAAATGGTGTAAGGGTAAAAATGTAATCCCACTTACGTTATTTAATTACCTTTGGTTTACTCAATATACATTAGGTTCATGTTATATTATATGTATTAGTTTCACAGATCCTTGTAGGATGGAATCCCAAACATCCGTTAAGTTATTTGCATTTCATTTAAAATTTCAATTAAGTTGATTCACTTATATAAGAATGTTAGTCCTGACTCGACAGTTTTATTTTTGCATAATGCTCATGTTGGCCAAAGTATTTTATCTTGGAGATTTATTTGTTGCATCTTGTGATTCACTAAAGTTTAGCTACCAATATTATGTATTATAGCTATTTCCATTTTTGACCTTTGGTATATATTAGTTAGATTCTATAATCAATCCTTCCGCATTATCTATATTTATTACTACACTCTGATAGATTTTGTATATTTGCATGATATTTATTCCACCGTGACATATTCTACTTATTCTGTGTCATGATTCTATGATGATTTATTTTTAACCTCATAGTAGATAACAATCCACTGCTTCAAACGATTTCGGTTGATTTCCTTTTGGCTCGAAATGGTAGAAAGAGCAAGTCGCTATAGCTTGGTATCAAAGATTTGATTTTATACAATCTTTAGCTTATGTGGTTGAAAAATATTAGAGATAGGGTAGTAATACTCTAAAATGAGTGGAATCCTCTTAGAATCATTATTAACAAAGCATGTTTTTACAAGGATATATATATATATATATATATATATATATATATATATATATATATATATATGAATTTGTTTTTTTTTAATTCAACATTATTTGAGAATTCCTTTCTTTAGTTAGGTTTCTCTTAAGTTAGGATTTCCTGAGTCTAAGCCTCGATCTTTGTCTTGAACCTATCTTAGAAAATTTAGAATTAGTAGCTTTTGGAACCTTAATCTTTTATAATTTATTTTAGTTTGAGTCCCTATCCTTTGTGAATTCCTATCGATTAGATTCGTCTTTAGTTCAACTTCTAGCTTATATTCAAAATTAATTTGAATTTATAAAATTGAGTTAAAATTGATTAAATGAATTTTTTTTAATATTTAAAAGTTAAATTTCAATTTAAACTAATTTTTATAATGATAATTCATTTAGTATAATATAACTAAATTTTAAGTAATAATTTAATTTTAAAATGGTTTAATTTAATATAAAAAATGTTTAGTATTAAAGATTTGTTTATAAAATGTAATTTGACATAAAGATTTAAATCTATAACTTTAATAATTTCAACATAAAGAAAGAATTAAATGTTGAGTTTAAATTGATTTAATATGTAGTGTTAAAATTTCGGGTAAGTTTGGCTCAGGTCCCTATTAAGTTTTGAAATAAAATAAAAAACTCCTTGTCTAAAAACTTTATAAATTAGGTCCATTTTTCGATAATCAACAAAAAACAACATAAAACATTACCAAACTTCAAAATTTAATTCAACACATAACCATCATCGTATTCATGCATTAAAACTACAAAAATCTGATTCAAAACCAAGAAAAAAACAAACTATAAATTTTATTCAAATTTCCGTATAATTGCTAACATTGCAACAATTAATTCAAAAAGTTGCAAAATTTCATGCAACTTTTGCTTATTTTCCATGAAAAATTAAAACTCAAAGCTTATACTTATTAAAACATTCAAGTATCATAGGAAACTCAACATAAACATAAAAAAATTGCATACAAATTTAACTAATTCATCTCCAATAAATTGCAGTAAATGTTGCAACTATTTGCTGATATTTCAGTAATTATTCATCTACCTTTCAACTATATATTATGTGAATAATTGCAGAAATATCTGCAATAATTCACTAAAATTGATGATATTTCAGCAACTTTTCATTTAGTTGCATCTAGTGTAAAATAGTTGCTGATATATCAGAAATTATGTATGAATAATTGTTGACATATCAGCAATTATTCATCCACCTTTCAACTAAGCTATAGGTGAATAGTTGCTGAAATATCAGCAGTTATTCACTAAAATTGCTGATATTTTAGCATTTTTTTATGTAGAACATTTCCGTGAAAATTTACAATTTTTTGAATTTTTTTATACAATAGCACAAAAAGAACCAAAAAAATGCGTTGCTACAGAAAATGTGGACCTGCTTTGTAATGAAACTTGAAGAGAGATGCACAGTGAAACATTTTTAGAAATGAGGATGCAAGACGAATTTCCACTAAAATTTAATTTTTTTAAAAATTTTGCAAATAAAAAGATTTGAATTTTCAATAAATTTTAAAGTGATAAATGACTGTATTGTTAAAATGATAAGTTTTGAAATTGAAGAAATTTTTTAATGAATAACTTATCAATTTAAACTTTGAAGTTGTTTTGTATAATGAACAAACCTAGAACCCAAGTTATGAATCAAAGAAAATTAATGATTTTTAAATGCAGTTTTAGTTGCAAACTTTAATTTAAAATTCGAAAACTCACTTAAAATGGAAATATAATATGAACTTTATAAAGTAGTAGCTAAGCAAAATGCTTATTATGTTAAGAGCCAAATATATATATATATATCTATGTATATGTATGTATGTATATATATGTAATAGCCCTACATCCAATGTGCCCGAATTTTCGCATATTGCTAAAATCCAAATCCACTAAAACCTGAGTTAATTGTCTAGTATCCTGTAGAAAGACAAAGATAAAATATATCAGAGCATAAATAAACATCTCACAGCGGAACCGAGTAAATATGATAATAAGCAAATACTTACCATAATAATGACACTAGCTAGCAGTGTCTCTGAGGTTTAAAATCTCAACCATCCATCTAACCTACAGGTTTATTATGAGTAGAAGGTCAAAACTAAATTTCTGGTGTATAGAAAAATTATATGTTTTACGGATAACACTACATATACCGTTCTATCACTGATTTACTGTTTATTAGCTTGTGAAGGTTTATAACACTCTCGCCTTTGTGTGTAAGTCATACTCATCTACTCTCCAGTATGTCAAATCTAATAATATATATGTACTTATATACCCAATATACCTATGTACTACCCATAGCACCCTCCTTGACGGGTCTCCATCGTCACACTACAAAAGATTACTTCAACTACATTGGTAAAGGATAGTTATGTGAGGTATACAATATCTATGTTCCTTCATCTAATAAGATGACATGAAAACACATTCGTATTAATTTGTTCCAGTGCTCGGACATCCAACATGTATCACCCAGTGCATACATCGAGGACTTACATGTATCATACTATCTATAATCTGAGCTCCGCTCACAAGTTTTACCCATATACGGAACTCGGTCAGGAATTTCTATATCTGTGAAGGACAGCTTTGTTAGGCCTACAATACAGATATCTAATTTGTTCTATCTCTTTTCCCGTGGCTATGGCTACCCCCCTCAACTAATGAAAGATCAACCAAGAGTTATGTGATCGAACCTTACAACAACCAATCTAAAGATCCAACTTGCGTTTTCCCTCATCCAGTTTCTAGATATTGAAAGTTTTTTGGTCTAATTATTTAGCTCCAGCCTTTCCCGTACTCACAGACTGGCAGTGAAAGATATACGAATGATTACTATCCTTATTGGGTCCTGACCATGAAGCATGGTCTTGGAGCCGAGGCAACCGCTGAATCCTAAAGTCACTGATCAGTCTACTAGCAGCCTTCGATGAAATGCAGCCGAGGAAGACTCTCTTTATGGAACAACTACAAACCTACCTTTGAAGGTTTAGCTTCATTTGGCCTAACCTAGAGAGTCATCCTCGAGTATCCTCAGGTCCCAAACAAGTCTCGAATTCTCTCCAACTATGCTGAAACATCAACTTGTACGTGCTAAAGTGTCCGCAATGATCTTACTTCGTTGGGCTCTCCATCAAGACTACGTTCGAACTGCTCCAAACACATATCATTATTTTATTTGACTTTATGTCCAATCCTTCATTATTTGTTTAACTTATCTTTATTTTCTTCAAACATAACGCCGTTTAGCGTTATCAATTCAATCCGGTCTAATTTAAACCTTGGTCATGTAATTATTAACTTCATTGTTCACTAACTTTTTCCAATCAACATTTGTTGCAAGAATGGACCACTGCTGTTACGTGGTTATTAAACTTAATCACAAATATAAGTTTTATTTATAATATGCTTTTCTCACTTCTTTTACTTTTAATTATAACTCTCGTGTTATAATTATGTCTACAAACATGTCAAATCTGCGTATTATTATTTATTTATATTCATATACAATTATCATGATATTATACTTGCAAATATGCCCAATCTATCTATTATGACCTATTCATGTGTTCGTACAATTATCATAATAGTTACATCAATTTATGGCTATCAAATGTCTAACTTGATTTCTTACTCTTTTACTTTACATTACATCTTTTAGTTACATCCCTCTTTTACTTACCGTCATTATAAGTTTATCTTTTAGGAAGCTATGTTTATTCCTAATTAATTGGTTACTGAAAATGTACAATAACCTAATTCCATAATCCAATATAAAATAACATCTGTAATTGCAAGACATTCCTTAAATTATTATTACTATTAGACAATGCGTAATACGAATAAATCCTTATTTCACACTAATCTGTTTCCTTTTTTATTCTTGCAGTTACATTTGTTGTTTACTTAAAAAACAAACAATGGAAATACATCACTTTTTCTTTACCAACCCTTCTGGGTTATTCCTATTTCCTATTTTATTAGGTATATATGAATTCTTGCTTAATTTATTTCCCAAATTTGAGATAATTACTGCAAATTTTAACAAGATTGGGCTTATACATATAACACCCCTCTCGATCACAAAGATTATTTCACATCATTGGTTAGTTCGTTGTTTTTCTTTCTGAGAGGTTAGAGGTTTGAGTCCTACAGTTGTTGTCACAATGCCTCTTATTTAATTATTTTATAACAACACGACTTATATGTGCTAAGATTAATTCTAAACAATTAATTTATGCATATAAATATTACTTTCTCAGATTTACAGTTTAATTACAATTTTATCATAAATATCCTAATTATACTATGACAAATTAAATTATAGTGGGAATTAAACTACTATAAATAAACCAAATTAAACAACACTTAATTTTAATAGAAAAAAACTACTACAAATAATTCTAAATCAAACTAAATTAATAGGGATTAACTGGTAATATATATCATTGCTAGAAAGGTAAAATTTAAATCCACTCACCCGTCATCCTAAGCTTTATTCCTTGGTTGCTGCAGATTCTGCCTCTAAATAGAATTCAATAAATATTTAATAAACTGTAATAACCCGGAAAATCTGAGCCAACTTAAAATTTTTATTTTGGCAATTTTAATGAGTTTTGAATATTTAAAATGAATTATTTTAAATAATAACGATGAGAAATTTATTTTGAATAGAATAGAACGTATATATTTATATACATCGTCGTTAGAATATAAATAATTATTTATAATTATAAAAGGAATTGAAAATGGCGCGGTAGTTTAAAATTCGATTTCAAAGTTCAAAAGAATGTACTGGGTGCAAAATAAACCGGATTTTAACGAAACTAAAAATACTAGAATCTATTTGAGAATATCTTTCCAACGAATCCGGATAATCAAAATTTCATAGCGGGAATCAAAAGATATGCCCAGTTGAAAATTCAGAATAGTCGCTATCGAGTTCTGGCCCTTAAAAATGGAAATTTTGCAAACGATCTTGATTTTCGACGAAACCACTTTTGTTGGATGCGTGATGTCAAGTTATTGCTAGATACCAAAATTCGTAATTTTTCGAATCAATACGTGCGCGTGGTAAAGGAAAACGTGTTTGACCAGTTTTAGTTGATTTTAATCGACTGGAAAATGGCCATTTTTCAAACGGTCTCAGAATCTGACGAAATTAGTTTGTTAGGACTGTATCGTCAATACAAAGGTAGGAAATATTTTTCGGGAATTTTTCTAGTTAGTATGTGGCCCCAGTAAATTGAAATGCGCGTTCAAATTCAATATATAGAGTTATATGTTCATTTTGACGAAAAATGATTGAAACTATCAAATCAGCTTACGATACATATTCCATTGTGTTCGGAATAGGGGTAATTAGCTATGGACGACAGGCAGTGGATCTCGTTTAGAGGTCGAAAATAAACGTTGCTTTTTAGAAAATTTAATAATTAAATATATATATTTATATATCATCCTTTCTCCCGCTCCTTTTCATTCATTCAAAAAAAAAATCAATCTCACGCCCCCCCTGTGACGATCCCAAAATCCGTGTGACGGTATTAAGGATAATCATTGGAATATAACACATCAATCCTCATAGCAGAGTACAGATAATAGCGAAAACAATAAATAGAATAATTTTACATGGATATGACAGCGGAATCACAACATGTAACAACATCAGAATAGCACAACGTAGGATATAACTTAGTAAATAAAAGGGAAATGATCAGTCACCATCGCCAGAGGCGGAATATATATACATGCAGTGAGACATAATAAGGGTATCAGTCTACATCGCCGAAGGCGGTACATATACATACGATAATAAGTACTGGAAGTAAAGCAGTCTGAATCGCCTGGCGGAATCATAATATAAATACAATAATGGCGGAAAATGTCAAAGTCATCTCGGTGAAGTCAGCCTCGCCATGATCCAAAAGTGCACTCCATACTACAGTGCTGAGCCAAAACAACCTATCACCTGTGAATTAGGCTGCCCATGTGAAAATAAGGGCACCCGCGTTTGCAAAGTGAAACAAACAACGAGTCAGTCATGGAGACAGGTGTGAGAAATCTACTTAACAGTTTAAACAACAGTAATAAGCAAAT
Source organism: Allium sativum (assembly GCA_030737875.1). Taxonomy (NCBI): domain Eukaryota; kingdom Viridiplantae; phylum Streptophyta; class Magnoliopsida; order Asparagales; family Amaryllidaceae; genus Allium; species Allium sativum. The sequence goes on from CM060926.1 coordinate 40,214,829, forward strand.
CATAGGACCACGCCACTTTCGTGGAACGGGTTTACTCCAGTGATTGCTGGTGCATTTAAAACAAAGTAAATTCTTTAAAACAACGCAATGCTTTTAAAAAGAATGTAGCCATTATAAGACTCAAGTCCCATCATACAATGCAACACAAACCGGGGGATAGAGTTTTACCTTATAATGGCCAAATATGCTTAATACGTGTAAAGCAAAATCATTTGATATTATTACTAGTGCATATATGTTTCAAAAACGAATAGCATCATAAATATCAATCATAGGTGGCATAGCTACCATATACTATGTCACCATACTAGTTCTACAATCAAATCCGTTATTTCGTATTGGAAATTGGATTTCTGTCATGAGTCGAGGCAAGGGGCAAGCTCCTCTCCGCTTCGTGACACTCTAGCAAATGCCTCAGGACTACACACTCTGGGTAACCCTTGGATCTTCAGGGCCGGTCCACACTTACGTTAGTGGATTAGTATTCCTGAACACACGTTTCTCGGTCCTTACAGACCTAAAATCGAGGCGCCTCGCATTCCAACAACCACATAAGTGAAAAGTAGATATAAATGTCAGGGGTGGTAGGTCACTGACACCACCATAGCTAGAAAGAAACGTCATGCTCTCCCTGCAGTCCTTATCCCGTTTTTATCTCATACCGAGGAGTGAGGCTCGCGAATCCACGCTATACACAAAGCCAGGCCACGTAGGCCGTGCTTTGATCATCAAACACAAGACTTTGCTTTGCAACTGAAGCCTTAATCACAGCATCTTGCCATATAGGCAATCCACTCCATATGACTGATTTCTATCGATATATAACCTCTGAGCTCGTACGTCTCAGAGGAGGGCGTCAAGCAAAAGAATAAATTCTCCGCCGCCAAACAGATATATATTTAACAGAGATCAATCAGTATAAAACAAAATCCAATGTCAGACACACAGTCCATTTACAAGTCCGTTCTGGGTCTGAACGAAACCGGAGGTGTCAATTCCTCGTATATCCGTACAATCAACACATACATCCAAACGGCTACTACTTCCATTCCTTCACGGTAGCTACTCCAATCCGGAACCTCAGCAGCGCCCATCCAACCGATACGAAGATCGTCGGTCTTGAATCGTCTTTGTATTTTCCAATTTGAATCATTCGATAAATTATTTGAAATGAGGGTTAGCTCGGCCTTTTCAAATAATTCACGTAATTAGAATTCAAATCCATTCTTTCCATGGTTATATTATTCGACATTCATATTTCAGTTCTTTAGTATAATTTTCGTGTCAAACACATACAACCATCCAATATCAAGCAGATCAAACCAAACTGGTTTATTTCCAATCTATGTTGCTTATAATATTTTATAACGATTTTTCGCCATTTTTATTTATTTAAAAATGGCCATATTTAATTAAACGACGTTTCAGGTCGTGCCGTGGCACCGGCGCTGTTTTTCCCCTAATTTATTTTACACATATCGGAAAATCTAACCGTTGGATTTCTAGAAAGTCTATGTCCCTGGGAAGATATTCCCAAAGCGAACCCAACGGTTCCAGTTTCGTGAAAATCCGACGGTCGGATCTTCCACACTAGTCGTCTAAAGTTACGGTTTCAAAATTCGAACTACAGCGTCCTTATTCGATTTAATTTAATTATATTTATATTTATATATAAATATAAACGATTATGGCGCTGTTTTCTCCTAATTTGTTTTAAACATTCCAGGCAATCCAACCGTTGGATTTTTACAAAGTTGGTGCCGTTGGAAAGATATTTCCAAGGCGAACCCAGCGGCTGCGGTTTCGGGAGAATCCGATGGTCGGATTTCTCGTACTAGTCGATTCAAATTACGATTTCAAAACACGAACTGCACAGGTTCGATTCCTTTCAATTCTATTTATATTTATATATATAAATATAGTTCATTCTTTAAATTCCATATCTTTTTCACTTCAATTATTTCACTAACGCCTTAATATTTCGAAATTTTTTGCCATAACCTCCTTTGTACGGGAAGGGGTTTGGAAATTTATTGGGCCGTGTTAGGTACCCAATAAATCCTATAAAGCATCCACATATTTATAGTGATATATTCTGGTGTTTATAGGCGAGCGTGTATAGATAATAACTCCAGAGAATAAATTCTCGTCACCCTGTCAAGCCTGAGGGAGCGTGTATTTTTAATTACTCCAGAGGATAAATCCTCGTCACCTCGTCCCGTGTGGGAATAAATAGTCCATGTGTCGTATCTAATGACTAGAGAGACGTTATTATTGTCAACTCCAGACCCATGTGGGGTTTTTATTAATCTGGCAATTTATCGTTATATTTTATATAGTCCATATCAGTCATCAGTTCAACCTGTAGTATATAATCATCGCCATACAAGCCTCTCGCTCGTATGGTAAATCTTCCACCTCGTCACACAAGCTCCAATGCTTATGTGGAATATGATGAAGTATGCCTATCGTCAGGGAGTATGCCATGTAGTGTAGGTCAAAATTAATTATTACTATCCTATGGCGATGTTTATTATTTCACACAGAATAACCAGCACTCCGCATCCAATGGCATTCACAGGAGTTGATATAAAAATAAAATTGTGCAGCCAACTCATCAAGGCTTACCTATTTGTCGGGCACGCAAATAATTTCTTTACTCTACAGCTAATCCATTTTTCCTGTTCGACACATGTATATATATGCAGAACAAAGCTAATAATAATATTTCTAGCGAACTAATATTTATTTCAACACATGTGTATTTTTTTCAAAGCGTATACATGATAAAAGAAATATTTTTATCATCAAAAATATTTATTCAACACGTGAATGTTTTTAACACTTCATATTCACAATAAAAATGTAGTTTTTATTGTCTATTCATTTTATTTTAAAATACAAATAACATTCAACACATGAATTTTCAATTCAACGAATGAATTTCAATTCAACACATGAATATTCTCTATAGTTTGTATATATATAAAAATGTGATTTTTATCGTTAAATCTATTTGTTTAAAATTCGAATAACATTCAACACATGAATTTCGATTCAACGAATGAATTTCAATTCAACACATGAATATTCTCTATAGTTTATATATATATAAAAATGTGATTTTTATCGTTAAATCTATTTGTTTAAAATTCGAATAATACTCAAAACATGAATTTCAACTCAATGAATGAATTTCAATTCAACACATGAATATTCTCTATAGTTTGTATATATACAAAAATGTGATTTTTATCGTTAAATCTATTTATTTAAAATTCGAATAACATTCAACTCATGAATTTCAACTCAACGAATGAATTTCAATTCAACACATGAATATTGGTTTCAACATATGTAATTGATTTCAACAAATGAAAATTATTCTAACACATGAATATTTCAGAAAATTTCGGCAGCATAACGGCAGGGTAGTTAAAACCGGGACCGCCCCTAATACGGCTCCTCGCTCTACCTTAAAACCTCGCGGTTTTTGACAATGGGGATCATGCATCTAGTTCGCACGTAGGCGGCATGTTTTATTTTCATTTCCACAATCCTATTCTAATTTGTTTCAACCACAAGAGGGTATTTTTCAACCATAAAGTTATCTTTCAACCACAATATCAACCACAAACAATTATTTCCAACCATTCTTCATACCATATAATATCACGCCAATCACAAGCAATAAATATCGTCCATGGTCTGTGGACGAGGGGAGTGTATATTTATATATATTATTTCTATAATTCACTTGCATTTCATCACAATTCAAAGCATATATGTTTCATACAACGCTTGTATAATTTATACATCGCTAATATAACTTAAACAACACATGTACATGAGGTATACAATGCGTATATCGTATATAATTTACACTTCGCTTATATAATTTATACAACATGATTCCATTCACACAATTTAATTTAGATTCCTCACCTTGGTTTTTTGAAGTGCTAAAAATCGTATGTAGATCAGAAAAATCCGCGGCTTCTACTAGATGGTAGAGAGCCTCCCTGCGGTCCCGATGTTTCCTGTTTCATCGAATTTCGTTAACACACTAAAAAGATATGATTTTTCAAAGTTTTGCAACACTTAAAAGTGTTATTTTCAATTCAGAAATTACAAGCAGATAACTTTTCAAACCTTCAAAACTAGGATTTTAATTTTCGATCAATCCGTGCTATTTCGTCTCGATCGGATGCTGCGACGTTGAAGAGCTTCGACAGGCTTCCCAGCGCCTGTGGTGGTAGCGAACTCGACGACTCCAGTGATGATCGGCGGCGCTCCAAAGGTGGAGACTTCCTGGCTGAAATTCGACGCGAATACGGGATGGTTTCAGTCGAGGCTTGGGTTGATTGAAAGAGGGGAGAAAGGCGATCGGGAAAGCCAACTGGAGGCGGTGGCGAAAACGCCTGTGGCCGTGGCGATCGGGCTTGGTAGATTCGAGCGGGTTTCGTCGTTCGTTCGTGAGGGTTAACCTGATTTTCAGATGAGAGAGAAATGTGAAGATATTTTATATTATATTTAAATTTTAAATTCCTATAATATCCTTTCTAGCCAACGTACACCAATTTCAACCCAACGACTGTCGCCCCTAGCTAAATACCCCCATTCCGGACACAATGGGATATGTTTCGTTGGCCAATTCGACTGTTACAGTCAGTTATTTTTCAAATTAAAGTATAAAACATTTAATATTCAATTTGAACGTACATTTCAATTTGCCAGGGCCACAAACTGAATCGAAAAATTCCAGAAAAAAAAATCTAGCTTTGTTTTGACGATACGGTCCCAACAAAACCAGTTTCATCTAATTCTGAGATCGTATGCAAAATGTCCATTTTCATGTTGACCCATTTTAATTGAAATTGACCAATCACATTTTCTTTTGTCCGGCTCACATACTAGCTTCAAAAATTATGAAATTTGAAACCTAGCAATAGTTTGACATCCCGGATCCAACAAAAGTGGTTTTGTCGAATTCTGAGGTCGTATGCAAAATATCTATTTTCAAGGCTATATATTCTATATAGCGACCTTTCTAAAAATTCATTTAGCCATAACTTTTGATTCCTGTTATGAAACTTCGATTTTTCAGATTCATTAGAAAGGTATTCATAAACAGATTTAAATATTTTTGGTTTCGCTAAAATCTGTTATATTTCCCACCCGGTACAGTTAGACAAAGTTTGTATTCAAATTTTCAAACTGCCTCACTATTCCCAATTCATTATTTTATTGAAATATGCTATTTCAATTGTTTAAATTATTTGACAATAACCAATTTTAAAAATTTTAAATTGGTTCACATTTTCCGGGTTATTACAATCTCCCCCACTTAAAACTTTTCGTCCTCGAAAAGGAAACAACAGCAAAGTAGGAAATAAAATGTAAATGCAAAGTATTGTAAAGGTACCTTGCACCGGAGTTAGTCAGAGATGTCCACTCTGCATTTGGGGTAGGCTTGTTTAATGCTTTCCTCAGTCTCCCAAGTACAGTCTCTAAGATCACTACTCCACTGCACTTTAACTAAATGAATCTTTTTGCTCCTTAGCTCTCTAGTTTCTTTGCCAACGATCATTAATGGCTCTCTTCTGACTGCTAATTCTGGAGTTATTTCCAACTCCTGTTGTGCTGCTTCTTCTACAACAAGATCCGGATCATGCACATGTTTTCTGAGTTGAGACATGTGGAACACGTCATGCACTCCTGGCAACCAATCAGGTAATGAAACCCTATATGCAAGAGTTCCAATCCGTTCAAGTATAGGAAAGGGACCAATAAATCTCAGTGCCAACTTCCCATTTTTGCCAAATCTGATTACTCCCCTCATCAGAGAAACTCTTAAATAAACATAGTCGCCAACGGCAAATGATAAATCTCTTCTTCTCGCATCAGCATAACTTTTCTGTCGGCTTTGTGCGGTTTTCAATCGCTTCTTAATGAAATCGACTTTATATGATGCTTCTCGAATCATATCGGGCCCTAACACAAGTTTGTTGCCAGGTTCTACCCAACATGCGGGAGATTTGCACGGTCTACCATATAATGCTTCAAATGGAGACATTCCCAAACTTGCTTGATAGCTATTGTTATAAGAGAATTCGGCTAAATGTAAGTGATCTTCCCATGACCCGCCAAAATCAATAATGCATGCCCGCAGTAAATCTTCTAGGATTCTATTCACCCGCTCAGTTTGGCCGTCTTTCTGAGGGTGATAAGCGGTGCTTAGATTCAATTTGGTTCCCAATTCTGTCTGGAATGCTTCCCAGAATTTTCTAGTAAATAGGGGATCTCTATCACTAACTATATTGAGCGGCACTCCATGTAGTTTAACTATTTCTTTTAAGTAAATCCGTGCTAAACTTTGAGCCGTTCTGTTGGATCGGACAGGTATGAAATGGGCAGTCTTCGTGAAGCGATCTACGATCACCCATATACTGTCGTTTCCTTTCTTAGTTCGAGGCAAACCATCAATGAAGTCCATCGATATTTTCTCCCTCTTCCATCCTGGAATTTCCAATTGTTGCAATAGTCCAAACCAATTTCTGCTGATCGCTCTTAACTAGCTGACAAGTGGAGCATCTGCTAACATATAATGAAATATCTCTTTTCATTGATCTCCACCAGAATGTGCGCTTGATGTCATTGTACATTTTGCTCACCCCTGGATGGATGCTTAGTTTGGACTTATGACATTCATCAAGTATTTCTCTTCGAAGCTCTGGAAGATTTGGGATGCAAATTCTGCCCTTTAATCAAAGAACTCCATTGTCATCGAGTTGGAAACTTGTGGGGTCACCCCCCTAGGTTCCTATATCTCTTTGCTACTCTGTCTAGCTCAAAGTCCTGGGGTGCTGGTGGTTGTATAATAGGGCCCTCCTCAGCTACGGGGATATTCCCCCGTCCTCCTGCTACGCCTGCTCGGCCACCACGACCACCTCTGGTTGCTGCTGCTCGTGTAGTCATCAGATAGAGTACTGTATAAGCAAGAAAAGAGTCAAGCTCACAGAAATGATAACTTTCATATATGATAAAGCAGGGGAAGATAAGGAAAGGTAATGATGTACTGATCAAATTGTTTTGCTAATCTGCTTAGCTCATTCTAGGACATCACTAATCCTATCTCTAATGAGCTACTCGCCTTAGAACACTACTGATTCTATTCTGACGAGGTGTTTAATGTGTCAGATTCTGGAACTAAGGTTAACCAAAGCTCTGATATGTAATGAACTGGAATTTTCGACTCCGAAAATCAACATCAAACTACCGTGTTGACCATTCAGACATCGAACATTCCAGATCATTAATAGAAAGAAGTTAGAGGGTGAGAATAGATAAGGTAGAAATATTGAATAGAAGAAGAAGAAGAAAGCAACACCACACAGAGTCTCACATCGCAGCGGAACAAAATATAATACAGAAATAAATCTTTATTGAGAGCTTTGAAAATACTTACAGTATCAGAGTACATCATACAATGAGACAGTTATAATAGCCTGTTCCCATATACAACACACAGCGGAATAGTAGCTATATAGTATCATACGCCTGAACATCTCCAGCTCGTCTCTGGACTTCACAGCATTCGATAACCTGAACCTGTACACGCCGGGCTAACCCGAGCATTTACAAAACACAGGGTCAGTCTGGTGGACCAGAGTGAGATAAACTCGCACAGTATTAAGGGTAAATCATCCAACATGATTTTAAAGTTAAAAATCCTTTCGAAAGAAAAGGATAATCGTAAGACCAAATCCACACATAAACACGGACGGTTTTTACCTTACGATAACCCAAAACAGGTTTGAAACCAATATCTTTTGTGATATTATAATAATGTCTAAATACAAGTAAATATCAATCTAGTGGAACGCTTGCATCTCACGCTCCACATATATAGTATACAATCAAAACCGCGGGCGCTTATTGGAGATTGGATTCCAACTATGACAAGGTATGGGACCACCTGCCGATCGTGTATCTCTAGAGACGAATACACTGGGTTCAACAAGAACGTCTTGCAACCCGGCCCTCACATGACCGACCACTCATTTCGCTTGAGTGTATCGAATGTATATCACCGACGGTTGGGATCAGCAACCGTCTCCCGACAAGGGATAGCATCAAAATAGATAAAGAATGAAATGAATCTCTAGATAGGTGATTATACACCCTAATGGGAGCGACCCACATAGCCATGCTGCCTGCCCGATTTTTGTCATCTCCCGTTTGATGAGGCTTGAGGTCAGAATAACTTCTGAACATCTGGTCATCATTCACTTTGGATGCCACATCATCAGATCCGTCAGATATCACTAATTGACGACCCCAAAAATACTCTAGCTTGAAGCTAAGAGAGCGGCAATTTCTCCGTCAACAACTATAGCACGTTTGAAGAAATCAACGTACGTGATCCTTTGGAAATACTCTGTCAGACATCCATCCATACAAGTCATCCAGGAACGGGATGAACCGAAGGCACTCTCCTACTGCACCCAATATAGGAATCACCCTATGGATCAGTAGCGAGGAGTCCTTGCAACCCGTAGATTCCATCCACGACAGAATCACAGCTTATCTCTGCTTGCCAGGCAGAGAATATTAGTGGTTCTTCCGTTTATGAAAATCCACGGTCGATGCTCCATCTCTATCATCTTCTGATATCTTCACGGATTTGTTGGTCGGAATGGTTTTCGAATATAAATTCGATCCCGGTCTTTCCATACCAACAATCGTATTGGACAGATTTGATAGTCGGTGTTTTAACTATCAAAATATACAGTGTTTCAATCATGACACTCCAATGAGTTCACTGGTTCAGTATTCAGCATCACTTGGCCTTTAATTCAACAAATTTACTTTTGTTAAACTAAAACTTCTAGCTCTTTTAACATTCAAAATATACGATATTTGAAATACTCTAATTCGATTTAACTCCAATCGATTAACTAATATTCGACTTAACTCCATTCGCTTGACTCTAGATCGCAGAGATCACAATGGTTACGCCTGATTCCCTCAGGAAACATCCGTCCGCCGTAGGCTATCACCAGCCCTGCGAATTTCGCTAGTAGTCGTACGAAATGGTAACTTATCCTGAATAACTATCTTTGATTTACTCTAACTCGAATAAACTATATTTTTATATACTAATGTCCTCGGAACCATTACGTTATAATACTTAGCAAAATACTTTATAACCATATACAATTTCCACTCCATTCCCCTTTCAAAACATTCGTTGTATTATCATGAACCTCTTTTACGATCGCCAACAATATCATCTTCAGATAATCCCGATGTTGTTCAAGTTGGGGTATTTTAATTACCTCTCAGACCTTGATCAAACAACGTTCCTATCCTTAGATAAATATCAGCTGCAATCAACCCATATTCCATTTAAATCTCAAAACACTTTCCATTTCTCTGATTTGGTTATACCACTTTATGACCCATTTCTTACCCAAATTCACCTTCGATCACCTTTTCCAATCTCCTTTCACTTAATTCATATAATTAAGTACATTTATTTCAAGCTATTGTATCCGCTTGGAAATTTCCTTTTAACTTCATTATGAAATTTTGGGTTTGAATATACAACCTGTTCAAAATTCCTTCCACCATTTGATTCCATTTCTATCTCGATCACTTTCTTACAATTATTCAAATAAAACTAATTTCTTAAATCACTATTAATCAGGATAATACTTTTCTTTACTCATTAACCATTGTAAAATAGTTAACTCCCTTATTAACTAAAATAAATAGTAAATCCCTTTTAAAACATTATTTAAATTTAAACCATATTCCTGAGACTATTTTCATCAAATGCATCAACTTGATAACCCCTTCTAATTAAAAATGTCAATTTAATTAACTCAACCTTGATTATCTAATTAATCGATCCCAATTACTCTTCACTTCAAATTAATTAAAAGTATAATTAATTTAAATAAATTCCATTAATTGTTTCCCATACAAAACAATTACCAAAAGTTTACCATTTGATTTATCTTCATTCTTATAAATCTGATTAATATCCGAATTAACTTTAGAAAATAACTTGATAATAAATCAAAATCTTAAATAAATAGAATACTTATTTATTTCTCTTTGCCAACTCTTTCTCAAAATAACATATTCAAAATATAACTTCAGTTATAAAATAAAGTTTATAACTTCAGCTCTGTCTATTCACCTGACGGTGAATCAACGTCTATAACCCGATTTGATTTTAAAGACCATACCCTGCCAAACACTTAACCAATATCGCCCATTGGTTCAAACCAAACAGATGTTGAATATTTCATCCATAATCAACCATCAAATCAATCACATTTAACTGATGATAAATAACAACCATTTAACACCAACCACATAACAGAACAATGCAAACAATTAAGCACGTTTATAAATAAACGTGACCAACAGGGTGAGTTACCTCCGTTGGATCCAATCGTTAAAATAACGATTTGGTATTCCACTGAAATTAAACACGGTTTAATTTCATCGGTTAAATTAACAGATGAATAGATAATTAGCAAAACAGTCAACCATTGGCAAGCAGGGCACACAAAATAAAAAAAACACCCAATTTATATAAAATATAAAAAGGGTAACTGAGTGAGTTTAACTCACCTTGAGTTGCGTTGTTATAATAACAACTAATTTGATTAAATTAAACTCGCGTTTAATTTAACTGGGATTTCAAGCTGCATTCCACTACATCTGTTTCAGAATGTAGATCTCATTCATATAGTCCCGGCATCGCTTGCTGTGTTCCATTCTGATCATATATGATGGAGTTATTAATATTCGAAGTTTATATAACTTAACTATGCAAATTTCTTATTTAAACATTTTCATTAACCCTAATGATAAAATTAATATAAATATTTAATCCATTACATTATATACTCTTAAAGCCGATTTCCTCATCCTTGTACCCGGGTTCAGAACGCAACTTGTATTCTTGTCTTCGTTCTCCATCTTCTGTAATATACATGAATAAATCAGTTTACTTGATCACTCTTAGTTAATTAATAAAATTAGTTACACTTGAATTTTAAAGGTCGGATTACTTTGCCGCCGTTGCACTCCTGCTGCCAGTAACAAATGCCCAATTCATTGAACTGTGTGCATTCGTTTCTAGCAGTATCGATTTTCTGCATCAAATTCTCGCATTCAAAGTTAAGGTTATTTTAATAAATAATTTAGTCCCTAATTATATATATTAATAACTAATAAAAAAATTAATTACTCTCAGTACACAGCTCAACAAGCCCATAATCTTCTCGGTTTCGTTCCTCTTTAGTGCTTTGTTTCCATCCTGGAAAACATGAGAATGTTATTATGCTTCAATATAATACCATTTTAATTTACTACTTATTTATCAATTTCGTTTTAAGTGACCAGGATTTAACTCAGATCAATAACGTCCAATTACAGAATAAGCTAACTATACGTTGATTAGGAAGGTTAATTGCTTATTACCCAAGCCGACAGTTCACTGTACCCTTCTTCCATCTTCACGCGATGACCCTCTCCTTCCTAGACTTTCGTTCAAACACCAGTTCATTAAAACCGCTACTGTTCGCCAAAACTATCCCTGCTCCCAGTCCTTCAAGGCCTCATCGCCCAGGCCCTTCCATCAACCGGATTTGTGATCAAAAGCCATCAAAGAACTCACGTGACTCTCCTTTTCCATCACCAGAAAACTCGGGTTTTCCCCCTCTACATTCGTCTGCTAAACCCATTGAAAACCGATGCCCTTCTATCCTTGATTCCGACCACCAAACAAGGTTGTAGTCCATCGTCTCCGTCCGATCTTGAAAACTCGTTGAGCTCGGCCTCTTTGCTGTTGAAGGGTTTGGAGTCGATTAATTGATTTAGGGAAAATTAGAGCGATTCAAGGGAGTTTTATTTGCTGTTAATTTGGTTGTGGAGGCGCTGGTTAAATGCTGTTGACCCCGAAAATCCAGTTTGACTTCACATTTAGGTTTAGCGTTCTGATGTGTTGGTATATATATAACGAAGAATTTATAATAAAATATTATAACGAAACTTCGTCCTAAAGTAGTTGATTAAAACCCCTACAAATGATTTCTGTCTACTAATAAAAAAGCTAATCTTGATGTAAAAAGGTATTCCGGACCCAGTGGGACAAGTTTCGTCGAAATCCGACTTCGTTTGAAAAAAAACTCCTTATAAAACCAGAAATAAACACGCTTTTTAATTTACCACGGCCACCAGCTAAATCGAATCAGCTTGAAACCTTGATATCCTAAAATAACTTTTCGATACGAACCCAACGACACTAGTTTCGTCGCATTCTGAGTCTGTTTGCCCGATAGGCTGTTTTTACCCTGAACCGCCCTACCCTTTTTAACGCCAAATTTCTCGATCTCTAAAAATAACAAACTATATACCTATCCTGACTCTAATCGACGATACGAACTCAACGGAACTGGTTTCACGGCCTAATTCGATCGTCTGCTCGAGTTACGCCCAAATACTCCTTATATTTATTTGAATGCGCGCTATAGAATTTGAACGGGCGTTTACGGTTGTTGTGGTCACATACTACATCTGTTACCCACGCCGTTTGACTTTCTGACAATAATTTAGCGATACGGTCCCAATGAAACTAATTTCATCGAAAACAGAGTCCGTTTGCAAAACGGCTATTTTAAAGGTCGATATTTTAAATAACGATTTCCACAGCGTTTTTTCCAAAATTTGATTTGACCATAACTTTCAAATTATAACACGAAATCTGAATTTTTCACTTTCATATGAAAATTATCGTCAATACGGTTCCAACGTGTCTTGTTTCACAGAAATCCGACTTATATCGGGTCCTGTTTTCTCAGTTGAAGTTCAAAACTCCATATTATGAACTGCACGCCATTTTCAAGCTCGATTTATATATATATAAATTATAACGTTCAACTTCGTTTTAATAACGAATTAAATATTTAAAAACCATTATATTCCCAATATATAATATTTAAAATAATAATTAAATTAAATATTCGACGGGCAAAAACACGGGTCGTTACATTCTTCCCCCCTTAAGATAATTTCGTCCTCAAAACTGCTAAGGTAAGAAAGAACGATATAAATCCATTGAATTTCAAATATAATTTAGTTTAAACCAAAATTCAATTCAATACTGTAAATAAATATTTTCAAAAATATCGAAGATTTCTAACACCTTAAATTTCCGAAAAATTTCGCCAGCACCTCCTCTGTACGGCTCAATCGGTACAACTCCAACTCGCCTTTCTAGGCCCTCTCCAATCCAAAAGAAAATAAAACAGCCAAGTGGCTTGCCCAATAGGCTCATAAATCACCAATCCCATATAAAAATAAACATGTACCTTTTTGTCGGGCATATCATTATATCCTTTCCATCTGCTACCCTGTCAGCATATACAAATGCATTCCCAAACAAAATCTCAATTTTATCCTTGAAACCAAATCCTTTACGCGTTCAAACCGAACCCCATCCTTAACTCAATTTTCATCCATCCTCGATTTCGACTTTTAACTTACCAGTCTAACACCATTTCAGATTCCTGTCTCACAATTCAAAAATTGGTTCGACTTGATATATTATATCCTGATTCAATTTCCGGTTAATTGGTTTCAATTTAATTCATATTTGCTTTCACAAATTTCTATTTAATTTGGTTTTTGTTCAAACAATTTCCCTGAGAGTTTTTAAACAGTTCATCTCTTTCAAAAATCAAATATTCCTTTTCAGGATTCAAAACAACTTGTTTTTCTCCAAGCAATTCGAAAACAAAACCTTTGGTAGTAATCCGTCACTTAGAACTCAGAAATGAACACTGATGATGTGGCCAGCATCATCAGAGTTACTTCTTAGCTATAAAAGTGAGTTCAATACTATATGAATTTTCAAAATCATATTTAAACACCTTTGTTTGAAATATATTTCAAAATACCAAACACAATGCTCGTAAAACAAATCAAAGTCTCCCAGGATTATAAAATTCTCATATATTCTATCCAAGTTCATTTGCAAACTCCTTTCCCACTTTTGGGAATTTTAATTCCAATACTGATTTTAATTTCAGAATTAATAAATCTGCTTTTATATTATACGAATTCTAATTGGTTATTTATATAACCATTTCAATTATAATCAACCAACACATCCAATATACTATAATACTTCAAATATATATCATTCTTTTATATTAAAATATAATTTGGGTAAAATTATTTCATTTACCCTCTTTCAAAACATACTGTGTCGGTTTATCGTACTTGAGTGTTTAGAAACCCCTATCGATACAGTGGATCAAACTGATCGACCAGAAGTCATAAACAACTCAACCAATAAATCTCCACAATATAAAACAATTTTTATATCAAATCTACAAGTACGTTCACTCATATATATACACTCAACTCAATCTAGGGTATTACTAACCCCATCTCTACTGAGTTACGCCATAGAGCCAAGGTAATCACTTAACCTTCAGCTCTGATACCACTGTAACGAACTGGAATTTTCGACTCCGAAAATCAACATCAAACTACCGTGTTGACCATTCAGACATCGAACATTCCAGATCATTAATAGAAAGAAGTTAGAGGGTGATAATAGATAAGGTAGAAATATTGAATAGAAGAAGAAGAAGAAAGCAACACCACACAGAGTCTCACATCGCAGTGGAACAAAATATAATACAGAAATAAATCTTTATTGAGAGCTTTGAAAATACTTACAGTATCAGAGTACATCATACAATGGGACAGTTATAATAGCCTGTTCCCATATACAACACACAGCGGAATAGTAGCTATATAGTATCATACGCCTGAACATCTCCAGCACGTCTTTGGACTTCACAACATTCGATAACCTGAACCTGTACACGCCGGGCTAACCCGAGCATTTACAAAACACCGGGTCAGTCTGGTGGACCAGAGTGAGATAAACTCGCACAGTATTAAGGGTAAATCATCCAACATGATTTTAAAGTTAAAAATCCTTTCGAAAGAAACGGATAATCGTAAGACCAAATCCACACATAAACACGGACGGTTTTTACCTTACGATAACCCAAAACAGGTTTGAAACCAATATCTTTTGTGATATTATAATAATGTCTAAATATAAGTAAATATCAATCTAGTGGAACGCTTGCATCTCACGCTCCACATATATAGTATACAATCAAAACCGCGAGCGCTTATTGGAGATTGGATTCCAACTATGACAAGGTATGGTACCACCTGCCGATCGTGTATCTCTAGAGACGAATACACTGGGTTCAACAAGAACGTCTTGCAACCCGGCCCTCACATGACTGACCACTCATTTCGCTTGAGTGTATCGAATGTATATCACCGACGGTTGGGATCAGCAACCGTCTCCCGACAAGGGACAGCATCAAAATAGATAAAGAATGAAATGAATCCCTAGATAGGTGATTATACACCCTAATGGGAGCGACCCACATAGCCATGCTGCCTGCCCGATTTTTGTCATCTCCCGGGTGATGAGGCTTGAGGTCAGAATAACTTCTGAACATCAGGTCGTCATTCACTTTGGATGCCACATCATCAGATCCGTCAGATATCACTAATTGACGACCCCAAAAATACTCTAGCTGGAAGCTAAGAGAGTGGCAATTTCTCCGTCAACAACTATAGCACGTTTGAAGAAATCAACGTACGTGATCCTTTGGAAATACTCTGTCAGACATCCGTCCATACAAGTCATCCAGGAACAGGATGAACCGAAGGCACTCTCCTACTGCACCCAATATAGGAATCACCCTATGGATCAGTAGCGAGGAGTCCTTGCAACCCGTAGATTCCATCCACGACAGAATCACAGCTTATCTCTGCTTGCCAGGCAGAGAATATTAGTGGTTCTTCCGTTTATGAAAATCCACGGTCGACGCTCCATCTCGATCATCTTCTGATATCTTCACGTATTTGTTTGTCGGAATGGTTTTCGAATATAAATTCGATCCCGGTCTTTCCATACCAACAATCATATTGGATAGATTTGATAGTCGGTGTTTTTACTATCAAAATATACAGTGTTTCAATCATGACACTCCAATGAGTTCACTGGTTCAGTATTCAACATCACTTGGCCTTTAATTCAACAAATTTACTTTTGTTAAACTAAAACTTCTAGCTCTTTTAACATTCAAAATATACGATATTTGAAATACTCTAATTCGATTTAACTCCAATCGATTAACTAATATTCGACTTATCTCCATTCGCTTGACTCTAGATCGCAGAGATCACAATGGTTACGCCTGATTCCCTCAGGAAACATCCGACCGCCGTAGGCTATCAGCAGCCCTGCGAATTTCACTAGCAGTCGTACGAAATGGTAACTTATCCTGAATAACAATGTTTGATTTACTCTATCTCGAATAAACTATATTTTTATATACTAATGTCCTCAGAACCATTACGTTATAATACTTAGCAAAATACTTTATAACCATATACAATTTCCACTCCATTCCCCTTTCAAAACATTCGTTGTATTATCATGAACCTCTTTTACGATCACCAACTAATATCATCTTCAGATAATCCCAATGTTGTTCAAGTTGGGGTATTTTAATTACCTCTCAGACCTTGATCAAACAACGTTCCTATCCTCAGATAAATATCAGCTGTAATCAACCCATATTCCATTTAAATCTCAAAACACTTTCCATTTCTCTGATTTGGTTATACCACTTTATGACCCATTTCTTACCCAAATTCACCTTCGATCACCTTTTCCAATCTCCTTTCACTTAATTCATATAATTAAGTACATTTATTTCAAGCTATTGTATCCGCTTGGAAATTTCCTTTTCACTTCATTATGAAATTTTGGGTTTGAATATACAACCTGTTCAAAATTCCTTCCACCATTTGATTCCATTTCTATCTCGATCACTTTCTTACAATTATTCAAATAAAACTAATTTCTTAAATCACTATTAATCAGGATAATACTTTTCTTTACTCATTAACCATTGTAAAATAGTTAACTCCCTTATTAACTAAAATAAATAGCAAATCCCTTTTAAAACATTATTTAAATTTAAACCATATTCCTGAGACTATTTTCATCAAATGCATCAACTTGATAACCCCTTCTAATTAAAAATGTCAATTTAATTAACTCAACCTTGATTATCTAATTAATCGATCCCAATTACTCTTCACTTCAAATTAATTAAAAGTATAATTAATTTAAATAAATTCCATTAATTGTTTCCCATACAAAACAATTACCAAAGGTTTACCATTTGATTTATCTTCATTCTTATAAATCTGATTAATATCCGAATTAACTTTAGAAAATAACTTGATAATAAATCAAAATCTTAAATAAATAGAATACTTATTTATTTCTCTTTGCCAACTCTTTCTCAAAATAACATATTCAAAATATAACTTCAGTTATAAAATAAAGTTTATAACTTCAGCTCTGTCTATTCACCTGACGGTGAATCAACGTCTATAACCCGATTTGATTTTAAAGACCATACCCTGCCAAACACTTAACCAATATCGCCCATTGGTTCAAACTAAACAGATGTTGAATATTTCATCCATAATCAACCATCAAATCAATCACATTTAGCTGATGATAAATAACAACCATTTAACACCAACCACATAACATAACAATGCAAACAATTAAGCACGTTTATAAATAAACGTGACCAACAGGGTGAGTTACCTCCGTTGGATCCAATCGTTAAAATAACGATTTGGTATTCCACTGAAATTAAACACGGTTTAATTTCATCGGTTAAATTAACAGATGAATAGATAATTAGCAAAACAGTCAACCATTGGCAAGCAGGGCACACAAAATAAAAAAACACCCAATTTATATAAAATATAAAAAGGGTAACTAAGTGAGTTTAACTCACCTTGAGTTGCGTTGTTATAATAACAACTAATTTGATTAAATTAAACTCGCGTTTAATTTAACTGGGATTTCAAGCTGCATTCCACTACGTCTGTTTCTGTTTCAGAATGTAGATCTCATTCATATAGTCCCGGCATCGCTTGTTGTGTTCCATTCTGATCATATATGATGGAGTTATTAATATTCGAAGTTTATATAACTTAACTATGCAAATTTCTTATTTAAACATTTTCATTAACCCTAATGATAAAATTAATATAAATATTTAATCCATTACATTATATACACTTAAAGCCGACTTCCTCATCCTTGTACCCGGGTTCAGAACGCAACTTGTATTCTTGTCTTCGTTCTCCATCTTCTGTAATATACATGAATAAATTAGTTTACTTGATCACTCTTAGTTAATTAATAAAATTAGTTACACTTGAATTTTAAAGGTCGGATTACTTTGCCGCCGTTGCACTCCTGCTGCCAGTAACAAATGCCCAATTCATTGACCTGTGTGCATTCGTTTCAAGCAGTATCGATTTTCTGCATCAAATTCTCGCATTCAAAGTTAAGGTTATTTTAATAAATAATTTAGTCCCTAATTATATATATTAATAACTAATAAAAAAATTAATTACTCTCAGTACACAGCTCAACAAGCCCATAATCTTCTCGGTTTCGTTCCTCTTTAGTGCTTTGTTTCCATCCTGGCAAACATGAGAATGTTATTATGCTTCAATATAATACCATATTAATTTACTACTTATTTATCAATTTCGTTTTAAGTGACCAGGATTTAACTCAGATCAATAACGTCCAATTACAGATTAAGCTAACTATACGTTGATTAGGAAGGTTAATTGCTTATTACCCAAGCCGACAGTTCACTGTACCCTTCTTCCATCTTCACGCGATGACCCTCTCCTTCCCAGACTTTCGTTCAAACACCAGTTCATTAAAACCGCTACTGTTCGCCAAAACTATCCCTGCTCCCAGTCCTTCAAGGCCTCATCGCCCAGGCCCTTCCATCAACCGGATTTGTGATCAAAAGCCATCAAAGAACTCACGTGACTCTCCTTTGCCATCACCAGAAAACTCGGGTTTTCCCCCTCTACATTCGTCTGCTAAACCCATTGAAAACCGATGCCCTTCTATCCTTGATTCCGACCACCAAACAAGGTTGTAGTCCATCGTCTCCGTCCGATCTTGAAAACTCGTTGAGCTCGGCCTCTTTGCTGTTGAAGGGTTTGGAGTCGATTAATTGATTTCGGGAAAATTAGAGTGATTCAAGGGAGTTTTATTTGCTGTTAATTTGGTTGTGGAGGCGCTGGTTAAATGCTGTTGACCCCGAAAATCCAGTTTGACTTCACATTTAGGTTTAGCGTTCTGATGTGTTGGTATATATATAACGAAGAATTTATAATAAAATATTATAACGAAACTTCGTCCTAAAGTATTTGATTAAAACCCCTACAAATGATTTCTGTCTACTGATAAAAAAGCTAATCTTGATGTGAAACGGTATTCCGGACCCAGTGGGACAAGTTTCGTCGAAATCCGACTTCGTTTGAAAAAAAACTCCTTATAAAACCAGAAATAAATACGCTTTTTAATTTACCACGGCCACCAGCTAAATCGAATCAGCTTGAAACCTTGATATCCTAAAATAACTTTTCGATACGAACCCAACGACACTAGTTTCGTCGCATTCTGAGACTGTTTGCCCGATAGGCTGTTTTTACCCTGAACCGCCCTACCCTTTTTAACGCCAAATTTCTCGATCTCTAAAAATAACAAACTATATACCTATCTTGACTCTAATCGACGATACGAACTCAACGGAACTGGTTCCACGGCCTAATTCGATCGTCTGCTCGAGTTACGCCCAAATACTCCTTATATTTATTTGAATGCGCGCTATAGAATTTGAACGGGCGTTTACGGTTGTTGTGGTCACATACTACATCTGTTTGCCACGCCGTTTGACTTTCTGACAATAATTTAGCGATACGGTCCCAATGAAACTAATTTCATCGAAAACAGAGTCCGTTTGCAAAACGGCTATTTTAAAGATCGATATTTTAAATAACGATTTCCACAGCGTTTTTTCCAAAATTTGATTTGACCATAACTTTCAAATTATAACACGAAATCTGAATTTTTCACTTTCATATGAAATTTATCGTCAATACGGTTCCAACGTGTCTTGTTTCACAGAAATCCGACTTATATCGGGTCATGTATTCTCAGTTGAAGTTCAAAACTCCATATTATGAACTGCACGCCATTTTCAAGCTCGATATATATATATATATATAAATTATAACGTTCAACTTCGTTTTAATAACGAATTAAATATTTAAAAACCATTATATTCCCAATATATAATATTTAAAATAATAATTAAATTAAATATTCGACGGGCAAAAACACGGGTCGGTACATTCTTCCCCCCTTAAGATAATTTCGTCCTCAAAATTGCTAAGGTAAGAAAGAACGATATAAATCCATTGAATTTCAAATATAATTTAATTTAAACCAAAATTCAATTCAATACTGTAAATAAATATTTTCAAAAATATCGAAGATTTCTAACACCTTAAATTTCCGAAAAATTTCGCCAGCACCTCCTCTGTACGGCTCAATCGGTACAACTCCAACTCGCCTTTCTAGGCCCTCTCCAATCCAAAAGAAAATAAAACAGCCAAGCGGCTTGCCCAATAGGCTCATAAATCACAATTCCCATATAAAAATAAACGTGTACCTTTTTGTCGGGCATATCATTATATCCTTTCCATCTGCTACCCTATCAGCATATACAAATGCATTCCCAAACAAAATCTCAATTTTATCCTTGAAACCAAATCCTTTACGCGTTCAAACCGAACCCCATCCTTAACTCAATTTTCATCCATCCTCGATTTCGACTTTTAACGTACCAGTCTAACACCATTTCAGATTCCTGTCTCACAATTCAAAAATTGGTTCGACTTGATATATTATATCCCGATTCAATTTCCGGTTAATTGGTTTCAATTTAATTCATATTTGCTTTCACAAATTTCTATTTAATTTGGTTTTTGTTCAAACAATATCCCTGAGAGTTTTTAAACAGTTCATCTCTTTCAAAAATCAAATATTCCTTTTCAGGATTCAAAACAACTTGTTTTTCTCCAAGCAATTCGAAAACAAAACCTTTGGTAGTAATCCGTCACTTAGAACTCAGAAATGAACACTGATGATGTGGCCAGCATCATCAGAGTTACTTCCCAGCTATAAAAGTGAGTTCAATACTATATGAATTTTCAAAATCATATTTGAACACCTTTGTTTGAAATATATTTCAAAATACCAAACACAATGCTCGTAAAACAAATCAAAGTCTCCCAGGATTATAAAATTCTCATATATTCTATCCAAGTTCATTTGCAAACTCCTTTCCCACTTTTGGGAATTTTAATTCCAATACTGATTTTAATTTCAGAATTAATAAATCTGCTTTTATATTATACGAATTCTAATTGGTTATTTATATAACCATTTCAATTATAATCAACCAACACATCCAATATACTATAATACTTCAAATATATATCATTCTTTTATATTAAAATATAATTTGGGTAAAATTATTTCATTTACCCTCTTTCAAAACATACTGTGTCGGTTTATCGTACTTGAGTGTTTAGAAACCCCTATCGATACAGTGGATCAAACTGATCGACCAGAACTCATAAACAACTCAACCAATAAATCTCCACAATATAAAACAATTTTTATATCAAATCTACAAGTACGTTCACTCATATATATACACTCAACTCAATCTAGGGTATTACTAACCCCATCTCTACTGAGTTACGCCATAGAGCCAAGGTAATCACTTAACCTTCAGCTCTAATACCACTGTAACGAACTGGAATTTTCGACTCCGAAAATCAACATCAAACTACCGTGTTGACCATTCAGACATCGAACATTCCAGATCATTAATAGAAAGAAGTTAGAGGGTGATAATAGATAAGGTAGAAATATTGAATATAAGAAGAAGAAGAAAGCAACACCACACAGAGTCTCACATCGCAGTGGAACAAAATATAATACAGAAATAAATCTTTATTGAGAGCTTTGAAAATACTTACAGTATCAGAGTACATCATACAATGGGACAGTTATAATAGCCTGTTTCCATATACAACACACAGCGGAATAGTAGCTATATAGTATCATACGCCTGAACATCTCCAGCTCGTCTCTGGACTTCACAACATTCGATAACCTGAACCTGTACACGCCGGGCTAACCCGAGCATTTACAAAACACCGGGTCAGTCTGGTGGACCAGAGTGAGATAAACTCGCACAGTATTAAGGGTAAATCATCCAACATGATTTTAAAGTCAAAAATCCTTTCGAAAGAAAAGGATAATCGTAAGACCAAATCCACACATAAACACGGACGGTTTTTACCTTACGATAACCCAAAACAGGTTTGAAACCAATATCTTTTGTGATATTATAATAATGTCTAAATACAAGTAAATATCAATCTAGTGGAACGCTTGCATCTCACGCTCCACATATACAGTATACAATCAAAACCGCGGGCGCTTATTGGAGATTGGATTCCAACTATGACAAGGTATGGGACCACCTGCCGATCGTGTATCTCTAGAGACGAATACACTGGGTTCAACAAGAACGTCTTGCAACCCGGCCCTCACATGACCGACCACTCATTTCGCTTGAGTGTATCGAATGTATATCACCGACGGTTGGGATCAGCAACCGTCTCCCGACAAGGGACAGCATCAAAATAGATAAAGAATGAAATGAATCCGTAGATAGGTGATTATACACCCTAATGGGAGCGACCCACATAGCCATGCTGCCTGCCCGATTTTTGTCATCTCCCGGTTGATGAGGCTTGAGGTCAGAATAACTTCTGAACATCTGGTCGTCATTCACTTTGGATGCCACATCATCAGATCCGTCAGATATCACTAATTGACGACCCCAAAAATACTCTAGCTGGAAGCTAAGAGAGCGGCAATTTCTCCGTCAACAACTATAGCACGTTTGAAGAAATCAACGTACGTGATCCTTTGGAAATACTCTGTCAGACATCCGTCCATACAAGTTATCCAGGAACAGGATGAACCGAAGGCACTCTCCTACTGCACCCAATATAGGAATCACCCTATGGATCAGTAGCGAGGAGTCCTTGCAACCCGTAGATTCCATCCACGACAGAATCACAGCTTATCTCTGCTTTCCAGGCATAGAATATTAGTGGTTCTTCCGTTTATGAAAATCCACGGTCGATGCTCCATCTCGATCATCTTCTGATATCTTCACGTATTTGTTGGTCGGAATGGTTTTCAAATATAAATTCGATCCCGGTCTTTCCATACCAACAATCGTATTGGATAGATTTGATAGTCGGTGTTTTTACTATCAAAATATACAGTGTTTCAATCATGACACTCCAACGAGTTCACTGGTTCAGTATTCAACATCACTTGGCCTTTAATTCAACAAATTTACTTTTGTTAAACTAAAACTTCTAGCTCTTTTAACATTCAAAATATACGATATTTGAAATACTCTAATTCGATTTAACTCCAATCGATTAACTAATATTCGACTTATCTCCATTCGCTTGACTCTAGATCGCAGAGATCACAATGGTTATGCCTGATTCCCTCAGGAAACATCCGACCGCCATAGGCTATCAGCAACCCTGTAAATTTCACTAGCAGTCGTACGAAATGGTAACTTATCCTGAATAACTATGTTTGATTTACTCTATCTCGAATAAACTATATTTTTATATACTAATGTCCTCAGAACCATTACGTTATAATACTTAGCAAAATACTTTATAACCATATACAATTTCCACTCCATTCCCCTTTCAAAACATTCGTTGTATTATCATGAACCTCTTTTACGATCGCCAACTAATATCATCTTCAGATAATCCCGATGTTGTTCAAGTTGGGGTATTTTAATTACCTCTCAGACCTTGATCAAACAACGTTCCTATCCTCAGATGAATATCAGCTGTAATCAACCCATATTCCATTTAAATCTCAAAACACTTTCCATTTCTCTGATTTGGTTATACCACTTTATGACCCATTTCTTACCCAAATTCACCTTCGATCACCTTTTCCAATCTCCTTTCACTTAATTCATATAATTAAGTACATTTATTTCAAGCTATTGTATCCGCTTGGAAATTTCCTTGTAACTTCATTCTGAAATTTTGGGTTTGAATATACAACCTGTTCAAAATTCCTTCCACCATTTGATTCCATTTCTACCTCGATCACTTTCTTACAATTATTCAAATAAAACTAATTTCTTAAATCACTATTAATCAGGATAATACTTTTCTTTACTCATTAACAATTGTAAAATAGTTAATTCCCTTATTAACTAAAATAAATAGTAAATCCCTTTTAAAACCTTATTTAAATTTAAACCATATTCCTGAGACTATTTTCATCAAATGCATCAACTTGATAACCCCTTCTAATTAAAAATGTCAATTTAATTAACTCAACCTTGATTATCTAATTAATCGATCCCAATTCTCTTCACTTCAAATTAATTAAAAGTATAATTAATTTAAATAAATTCCATTAATTGTTTCCCTTACACAACAATTACCAACGGTTTACCATTTGATTTATCTTCATTCTTATAAATCTGATTAATATCCGAATTAAATTTAGAAAATAACTTGATAATAAATCAAAATCTTAAATAAATAGAATACTTATTTATTTCTCTTTGCCAACTCTTTCTCAAAATAACATATTCAAAATCTAACTTCAGTTATAAAATAAAGTTTATAACTTCAGCTCTGTCTATTCACCTGACGGTGAATCAACGTCTATAACCCGATTTGATTTTAAAGACCATACCCTGCCAAACACTTAACCAATATCGCCCATTGGTTCAAACCAAACAGATGTTGAATATTTCATCCATAATCAACCATCAAATCAATCACATTTAACTGATGATAAATAACAACCATTTAACACCAACCACATAACAGAACAATGCAAACAATTAAGCACGTTTATAAATAAACGTAACCAACAGGGTGAGTTACCTCCGTTGGATCCAATCATTAAAATAACGATTTGGTATTCCACTGAAATTAAACACGGTTTAATTTCATCGGTTAAATTAACAGATGAATAGATAATTAGCAAAACAGTCAACCATTGGCAAGCAGGGCACACAAAATAAAAAAAACACCCAATTTATATAAAATATAAAAAGGGTAACTGATTGAGTTTAACTCACCTTGAGTTGCGTTGTTATAATAACAACTGATTTGATTAAATTAAACTCGCGTTTAATTTAACTGGGATTTCAAGCTGCATTCCACTACGTCTGTTTCTGTTTCAGAATGTAGATCTCATTCATATAGTCCCGGCATCGCTTGTTGTGTTCCATTCTGATCATATATGATGGAGTTATTAATATTCGAAGTTTATAGAACTTAACTATGCAAATTTCTTAATTAAACATTTTCATTAACCCTAATGATAAAATTAATATAAATATTTAATCCATTACATTATATATTCTTAAAGCCGACTTCCTCATCCTTGTACCCGGGTTCAGAACGCAACTTGTATTCTTGTCTTCGTTCTCCATCTTCTGTAATATACATGAATAAATTAGTTTACTTGATCACTCTTAGTTAATTAATAAAATTAGTTACACTTGAATTTTAAAGGTCGGATTACTTTGCCGCCGTTGCACTCCTGCTGCCAGTAACAAATGCCCAATTCATTGACCTGTGTGCATTCGTTTCTAGCAGTATCGATTTTCTGCATCAAATTCTCGCATTCAAAGTTAAGGTTATTTTAATAAATAATTTAGTCCCTAATTATATATATTAATAACTAATAAAAAAATTGATTACTCTCAGTACACAGCTCAACAAGCCCATAATCTTCTCGTTTTCGTTCCTCTTTAGTGCTTTGTTTCCATCCTGGCAAACATGAGAATGTTATTATGCTTCAATATAATACCATATTAATTTACTACTTATTTATCAATTTCGTTTTAAGTGACCAGGATTTAACTCAGATCAATAACGTCCAATTACAGATTAAGCTAACTATACGTTGATTAGGAAGGTTAATTGCTTATTACCCATGCCGACAGTTCACTGTACCTTCTTCCATCTTCACGCGATGACCCTCTCCTTCCCAGACTTTCGTTCAAACACCAGTTCATTAAAACCGCTACTGTTCGCCAAAACTATCCCTGCTCCCAGTCCTTCAAGGCCTCATCGCCCAGGCCCTTCCATCAACCGGATTTGTGATCAAAAGCCATCAAAGAACTCACGTGACTCTCCTTTGCCATCACCAGAAAACTCGGGTTTTCCCCCTCTACATTCGTCTGCTAAACCCATTGAAAACCGATGCCCTTCTATCCTTGATTCCGACCACCAAACAAGGTTGAAGTCCATCGTCTCCGTCCGATCTTGAAAACTCGTTGAGCTCGGCCTCTTTGCTGTTGAAGGGTTTGGAGTCGATTAATTGATTTAGGGAAAATTAGAGCGATTCAAGGGAGTTTTATTTGCTGTTAATTTGGTTGTGGAGGCGCTGGTTAAATGCTGTTGACCCCGAAAATCCAGTTTGACTTCACATTTAGGTTTAGCGTTCTGATGTGTTGGTATATATATAACGAAGAATTTATAATAAAATATTATAACAAAACTTCGTCCTAAAGTAGTTGATTAAAACCCCTACAAATGATTTCTGTCTACTGATAAAAAAGCTAATCTTAATGTAAAAAGGTATTCCGGACCCAGTGGGACAAGTTTCGTCGAAATCCGACTTCGTTTGAAAAAAAACTCCTTATAAAACCAGAAATAAACACGCTTTTTAATTTACCACGGCCACCAGCTAAATCGAATCAGCTTGAAACCTTGATATCCTAAAATAACTTTTCGATACGAACCCAACGGCACTAGTTTCGTCGCATTCTGAGACTGTTTGCCCGATAGGTTGTTTTTACCCTGAACCGCCCTACCCTTTTTAACGCCAAATTTCTCGATCTCTAAAAATAACAAACTATATACCTATCCTGACTCTAATCGACGATATGAACTCAACGGAACTGGCTCCACGGCCTAATTCGATCGTCTGCTCGAGTTACGCCCAAATACTCCTTATATTTATTTGAATGCGCGCTATAGAATTTGAACGGGCGTTTACGGTTATTGTGGTCACATACTACATCTGTTTGCCACGACGTTTGACTTTCTGACAATAATTTAGCGATACGGTCCCAATGAAACTAATTTCATCGAAAACAGAGTCCGTTTGCAAAACGGCTATTTTAAAGGTCGATATTTTAAATAACGATTTCCACAGCGTTTTTTCCAAAATTTGATTTGACCATAACTTTCAAATTATAACACGAAATCTGAATTTTTCACTTTCATATGAAAATTATCGTCAATACGGTTCCAACGTGTCTTGTTTCACAGAAATCCGACTTATATCGGGTCCTGTATTCTCAGTTGAAGTTCAAAACTCCATATTATGAACTGCACGCCATTTTCAAGCTCGATTTATATATATATAAATTATAACGTTCAACTTCGTTTTAATAACGAATTAAATATTTAAAAACGATTATATTCCCAATATATAATATTTAAAATGATAATTAAATAAAATATTCGACGGGCAAAAACACGGATCGTTACATTCTTCCCCCCTTAAGATAATTTCGTCCTCAAAATTGCTAAGGTAAGAAAGAACGATATAAATCCATTGAATTTCAAATATAATTTAGTTTAAACCAAAATTCAATTCAATACTGTAAATAAATATTTTCAAAAATATCGAAGATTTCTAACACCTTAAATTTCCGAAAAATTTCGCCAGCACCTCCTCTGTACGGCTCAATCGGTACAACTCCAACTCGCCTTTCTAGGCCCTCTCCAATCCAAAAGAAAATAAAACAGCCAAGTGGCTTGCCCAATAGGCTCATAAATCACCAATCCCATATAAAAATAAACGTGTACCTTTTTGTCGGGCATATCATTATATCCTTTCCATCTGCTACCCTATCAGCATATACAAATGCATTCCCAAACAAAATCTCAATTTTATCCTTGAAACCAAATCCTTTACGCGTTCAAACCGAACCCCATCCTTAACTCAATTTTCATCCATCCTCGATTTCGACTTTTAACTTACCAGTCTAACACCATTTCAGATTCCTGTCTCACAATTCAAAAATTGGTTCGACTTGATATATAATATCCCGATTCAATTTCCGGTTAATTGGTTTCAATTTAATTCATATTTGCTTTCACAAATTTCTATTTAATTTGGTTTTTGTTCAAACAATTTCCCTGAGAGTTTTTAAACAGTTCATCTCTTTCAAAAATCAAATATTCCTTTTCAGGATTCAAAACAACTTGTTTTTCTCCAAGCAATTCGAAAACAAAACCTTTGGTAGTAATCCGTCACTTAGAACTCCGAAATGAACACTGATGATGTGGCCAGCATCATCAGAGTTACTTCCCAGCTATAAAAGTGAGTTCAATACTATATGAATTTTCAAAATCATATTTAAACACCTTTGTTTGAAATATATTTCAAAATACCAAACACAATGCTCGTAAAACAAATCAAAGTCTCCCAGGATTATAAAATTCTCATATATTCTATCCAAGTTCATTTGCAAACTCCTTTCCCACTTTTGGGAATTTTAATTCCAATACTGATTTTAATTTCAGAATTAATAAATCTGCTTTTATATTATATGAATTCTAATTGGTTATTTATATAATCATTTCAATTATAATCAACCAACACATCCAATATACTATAATACTTCAAATATATATCATTCTTTTATATTAAAATATAATTTGGGTAAAATTATTTCATTTACCCTCTTTCAAAACATACTGTGTCGGTTTATCGTACTTGAGTGTTTAGAAACCCCTATCGATACAGTGGATCAAACTGATCGACCAAAACTCATAAACAACTCAACCAATAAATCTCCACAATATAAAACAATTTTTATATCAAATCTACAAGTACATTCACTCATATATATACACTCAACTCAATCTAGGGTATTACTAACCCCATCTCTACTGAGTTACGCCATAGAGCCAAGGTAATCACTTAACCTTCAGCTCTGATACCACTGTAACGAACTGGAATTTTCGACTCCGAAAATCAACATCAAACTATCGTGTTGACCATTCAGACATCGAACATTCCAGATCATTAATAGAAAGAAGTTAGAGGGTGATAATAGATAAGGTAGAAATATTGAATAGAAGAAGAATAAGAAAGCAACACCACACAGAGTCTCACATCGCAGTGGAACAAAATATAATACAGAAATAAATCTTTATTGAGAGCTTTGAAAATACTTACAGTATCAGAGTACATCATACAATGGGACAGTTATAATAGCCTGTTCCCATATACAACACACAGCGGAATAGTAGCTATATAGTATCATACGCCTGAACATCTCCAGCTCGTCTCTGGACTTCACAACATTCGATAACCTGAACCTGTACACGCCGGGCTAACCCGAGCATTTACAAAACACCGGGTCAGTCTGGTGGACCAGAGTGAGATAAACTCGCACAGTATTAAGGGTAAATCATCCAACATGATTTTAAAGTCAAAAATCCTTTCGAAAGAAAAGGATAATCGTAAGACCAAATCCACACATGAACACGGACGGTTTTTACCTTACGATAACCCAAAACAGGTTTGAAACCAATATCTTTTGTGATATTATAATAATGTCTAAATACAAGTAAATATCAATCTAGTGGAACGCTTGCATCTCACGTTCCACATATATAGTATACAATCAAAACCGCGGGCGCTTATTGGAGATTGGATTCCAACTATGACAAGGTATGGGACCACCTGCCGATCGTGTATCTCTAGAGACGAATACACTGGGTTCAACAAGAACGTCTTGCAACCCGGCCCTCACATGACCGACCACTCATTTCGCTTGAGTGTATCGAATGTATATCACCGACGGTTGGGATCAGCAACCGTCTCCCGACAAGGGACAACATCAAAATAGATAAAGAATGAAATGAATCCGTAGATAGGTGATTATACACCCTAATGGGAGCGACCCACATAGCCATGCTGCCTGCCCGATTTTTGTCATCTCCCGGTTGATGAGGCTTGAGGTCAAAATAACTTCTGAACATCTGGTCGTCATTCACTTTGGATGCCACATCATCAGATCCGTCAGATATCACTAATTGACGACCCCAAAAATACTCTAGCTGGAAGCTAAGAGAGCGGCAATTTCTCCGTCAACAACTATAGCACGTTTGAAGAAATCAACGTACGTGATCCTTTGGAAATACTCTGTCAGACATCCATCCATACAAGTCATCCAGGAACAGGATGAACCGAAGGCACTCTCCTACTCCACCCAATATAGGAATCACCCTATGGATCAGTAGCGAGGAGTCCTTGCAACCCGTAGATTCCATCCACGACAGAATTACAGCTTATCTCTGCTTGCCAGGCAGAGAATATTAGTGGTTCTTCCGTTTATGAAAATCCACGGTCGATGGTCCATCTCGATCATCTTCTGATATCTTCACGTATTTGTTGGTCGGAATGGTTTTCGAATATAAATTCGATCCCGGTCTTTCCATACCAACAATCGTATGGGACAGATTTGATAGTCGGTGTTTTAACTATCAAAATATACAGTGTTTCAATCATGACACTCCAATGAGTTCACTGGTTCAGTATTCAACATCACTTGGCCTTTAATTCAACAAATTTACTTTTGTTAAACTAAAACTTCTAGCTCTTTTAACATTCAAAATATACGATATTTGAAATACTCTAATTCGATTTAACTCCAATCGATTAACTAATATTCGACTTATCTCCATTCGCTTGACTCTAGATCGCAGAGATCACAATGGTTACGCCTGATTCCCTCAGGAAACATCCGACCGCCGTAGGCTATCAGCAGCCCTGTGAATTTCACTAGCAGTCGTACGAAATGGTAACTTATCCTGAATAACTATGTTTGATTTACTCTATCTCAAATAAACTATATTTTTATATACTAATGTCCTCAGAACCATTACGTTATAATACTTAGCAAAATACTTTATAACCATATACAATTTCCACTCCATTCCCCTTTCAAAACATTCGTTGTATTATCAAGAACCTCTTTTATGATCGCCAACTAATATCATCTTCAGATAATCCCGATGTTGTTCAAGTTGGGGTAATTTAATTACCTCTCAGACCTTGATCAAACAACGTTCCTATCCTCAGATAAATATCAGCTGTAATCAACCCATATTCCATTTAAATCTCAAAACACTTTCCATTTCTCTGATTTGGTTATACCACTTTATGACCCATTTCTTACCCAAATTCACCTTCGATTACCTTTTCCAATCTCCTTTCACTTAATTCATATAATTAAGTACATTTATTTCAAGCTATTGTATCCGCCTGGAAATTTCCTTTTAACTTCATTCTGAAATTTTGGGTTTGAATATACAACCTGTTCAAAATTCCTTCCACCATTTGATTCCATTTCTACCTCGATCACTTTCTTACAATTATTCAAATAAAACTAATTTCTTAAATCACTATTAATCAGGATAATACTTTTCTTTACTCATTAACAATTGTAAAATAGTTAATTCCCTTATTAACTAAAATAAATAGTAAATCCCTTTTAAAACCTTATTTAAATTTAAACCATATTCCTGAGACTATTTTCATCAAATGCATCAACTTGATAACCCCTTCTAATTAAAAATGTCAATTTAATTAACTCAACCTTGATTATCTAATTAATCGATCCCAATTCTCTTCACTTCAAATTAATTAAAAGTATAATTAATTTAAATAAATTCCATTAATTGTTTCCCTTACAAAACAATTACCAAAGGTTTACCATTTGATTTATCTTCATTCTTATAAATCTGATTAATATCCGAATTAACTTTAGAAAATAACTTGATAATAAATCAAAATCTTAAATAAATAGAATACTTATTTATTTCTCTTTGCCAACTCTTTCTCAAAATAACATATTCAAAATCCAACTTCAGTTATAAAATAAAGTTTATAACTTCAGCTCTGTCTATTCACCTGATGGTGAATCAACGTCTATAACCCGATTTGATTTTAAAGACCATACCCTGCCAAACACTTAACCAATATCGCCCATTGGTTCAAACCAAACAGATGTTGAATATTTCATCCATAATCAACCATCAAATCAATCACATTTAACTGATGATAAATAACAACCATTTAACACCAACCACATAACAGAACAATGCAAACAATTAAGCACGTTTATAAATAAACGTGACCAACAGGGTGAGTTACCTCCGTTGGATCCAATCGTTAAAATAACGATTTGGTATTCCACTGAAATTAAACACGGTTTAATTTCATCGGTTAAATTAACAGATGAATAGATAATTAGCAAAACAGTCGACCATTGGCAAGCAGGGCACACAAAATAAAAAAAAACACCCAATTTATATAAAATATAAAAAGGGTAACTGAGTGAGTTTAACTCACCTTGAGTTGCATTGTTATAATAACAAATGATTTGATTAAATTAAACTCGCATTTAATTTAACTGGGATTTCCAGCTGCATTCCACTACGTCTGTTTCTGTTTCAGAATGTAGATCTCATTCATATAGTCCCGGCATCGCTTGTTGTGCTCCATTCTGATCATATATGATGGAGTTATTAATATTCGAAGTTTATATAACTTAACTATGCAAATTTCTTATTTAAACATTTTCATTAACCCTAATGATAAAATTAATATAAATATTTAATCCATTACATTATATACTCTTAAAGCCGACTTCCTCATCCTTGTACCCGGGTTCAGAACGCAACTTGTATTCTTTTCTACATTCTCCATCTTCTGTAATATACATGAATAAATTAGTTTACTTGATCACTCTTAGTTAATTAATAAAATTAGTTACACTTGAATTTTAAAGGTCGGATTACTTTGCCGCCGTTGCACTCCTGCTGCCAGTAACAAATGCCCAATTCATTGACCTCTATGCATTCGTTTCTTGCAGTATCGATTTTCTGCATCAAATTCTCGCATTCAAAGTTAAGGTTATTTTAATAAATAATTTAGTCCCTAATTATATATATTAATAACTAATAAAAAAATTAATTACTCTCAGTACACAGCTCAACAAGCCCATAATCTTCTCGGTTTCGTTCCTCTTTAGTGCTTTGTTTCCATCCTGGCAAACATGAGAATGTTATTATGCTTCAATATAATACCATATTAATTTACTACTTATTTATCAATTTCGTTTTAAGCGACCAGGATTTAACTCAGATCAATAACGTCCAGTTACAGATTAAGCTAACTATACGTTGATTAGGAAGGTTAATTGCTTATTACCCAAGCCGACAGTTCACTGTACCCTTCTTCCATCTTCACGCGATGACCCTCTCCTTCCCAGACTTTCGTTAAAACACCAGTTCATTAAAACCGCTACTGTTCGCCAAAACTATCCCTGCACCCAGTCCTTCAAGGCCTCATCGCCCAGGCCCTTCCATCAACCGGATTTGTGATCAAAAGCCATCAAAGAACTCACGTGACTCTCCTTTGCCATCACCAGAAAACTCGGGTTTTCCCCCTCTACATTCGTCTGCTAAACCCATTAAAAACCGATGCCCTTCGATCCTTGATTCCGACCACCAAACAAGGTTGAAGTCCATCATCTCCGTCCGATCTTGAAAACTCGTTGAGCTCGGCCTCTTTGCTGTTGAAGGGTTTGGAGTCGATTAATTGATTTAGGGAAAATTAGAGCGATTCAAGGGAGTTTTATTTGCTGTTAATTTGGTTGTGGAGGCGCTGGTTAAATGCTGTTGACCCCGAAAATCCAGTTTGACTTCACATTTAGGTTTAGCGTTCTGATGTGTTGGTATATATATAACGAAGAATTTATAATAAAATATTATAACGAAACTTCGTCCTAAAGTAGTTGATTAAAACCCCTACAAATGATTTCTGTCTACTGATAAAAAAGCTAATCTTGATGTAAAAAGGTATTCCGGACCCAGTGGGACAAGTTTCGTCGAAATCCGACTTCGTTTGAAAAAAAACTCCTTATAAAACCAGAAATAAACACGCTTTTTAATTTACCACGGCCACCAGCTAAATCGAATCAGCTTGAAACCTTGATATCCTAAAATAGCTTTTCGATACGAACCCAACGGCACTAGTTTCGTCGCATTCTGAGACTGTTTGCCCGATAGGCTGTTTTTACCCTGAACCGCCCTACCCTTTTTAACGCCAAATTTCTCGATCTCTAAAAATAACAAACTATATACCTATCCTGACTCTAATCGACGATACGAACTCAACGGAACTGGTTCCACGGCCTAATTCGATCGTCTGCTCGAGTTACGCCCAAATACTCCTTATATTTATTTGAATGTGCGCTATAGAATTTGAACGGGCGTTTACGGTTGTTGTGGTCACATACGACATCTGTTCGCCACGCCGTTTGACTTTCTGACAATAATTTAGCGATACGGTCCCAATGAAACTAATTTCATCGAAAACAGAGTCCGTTTGCAAAACGGCTATTTTAAAGGTCGATATTTTAAATAACGATTTCCACAGCGTTTTTTCCAAAATTTGATTTGACCATAACTTTCAAATTATAACACGAAATCTGAATTTTTCACTTACATATGAAAATTATCGTCAATACGGTTCCAACGTGTCTTGTTTCACAGAAATCCGACTTATATCGGGTCCTGTATTCTCAGTTGAAGTTCAAAACTCCATATTATGAACTGCACGCCATTTTGAAGCTCGATTTATATATATATAAATTATAACGTTCAACTTCATTTTAATAACGAATTAAATATTTAAAAACCATTATATTCCCAATATATAATATTTAAAATAATAATTAAATTAAATATTCGACGGGCAAAAACACGGGTCGTTACATTCTTCCCCCCTTAAGATAATTTCGTCCTCAAAATTGCTAAGGTAAGAAAGAACGATATAAATCCATTGAATTTCAAATATAATTTAGTTTATACCAAAATTCAATTCAATACTGTAAATAAATATTTTCAAAAATATCGAAGATTTCTAACACCTTAAATTTCCGAAAAATTTCGCCAGCACCTCCTCTGTACGGCTCAATTGGTACAACTCCAACTCGCCTTTCTAGGCCCTCTCCAATCCAAAAGAAAATAAAACAGCCAAGCGGCTTGCCCAATAGGCTCATAAATCAACAATCCCATATAAAAATAAACGTGTACCTTTTTGTCGGGCATATCATTATATCCTTTCCATCGGCTACCCTATCAGCATATACAAATGCATTCCCAAACAAAATCTCAATTTTATCCTTGAAACCAAATCCTTTACCCGTTCAAACCGAACCCCATCCTTAACTCAATTTTCATCCATCCTCGATTTCGACTTTTAACTTACCAGTCTAACACCATTTCAGATTCCTGTCTCACAATTCAAAAATTGGTTCGACTTGATATATTATATCCCGATTCAATTTCCGGTTAATTGGTTTCAATTTAATTCATATTTGCTTTCACAAATTTCTATTTAATTTGGTTTTTGTTCAAACAATTTCCCTGAGAGTTTTTAAACAGTTCATCTCTTTCAAAAATCAAATATTCCTTTTCAGGATTCAAAACAACTTGTTTTTCTCCAAGCAATTCGAAAATAAAACCTTTGGTAGTAATCCGTCACTTAGAACTCAGAAATGAACACTGATGATGTGGCCAGCATCATCAGAGTTACTTCCCAGCTATAAAAGTGAGTTCATTACTATATGAATTTTCAAAATCATATTTAAACACCTTTGTTTGAAATATATTTCAAAATACCAAACACAATGCTCGTAAAACAAATCAAAGTCTCCCAGGATTATAAAATTCTCATATATTCTATCCAAGTTCATTTGCAAACTCCTTTCCCACTTTTGGGAATTTTAATTCCAATACTGATTTTAATTTCAGAACTAATAAATCTGCTTTTATATTATACGAATTCTAATTGGTTATTTATATAACCATTTCAATTATAATCAACCAACACATCCAATATACTATAATACTTCAAATATATATCATTCTTTTATATTAAAATATAATTTGGGTAAAATTATTTCATTTACCCTCTTTCAAAACATACTGTGTCGGTTTATCGTACTTGAGTGTTTAGAAACCCCTATCGATACAGTGGATCAAACTGATCGACCAGAACTCATAAACAACTCAACCAATAAATCTCCACAATATAAAACAATTTTAATATCAAATCTACAAGTACATTCACTCATATATATACACTCAACTCAATCTAGGGTATTACTAACCCCATCTCTACTGAGTTACGCCATAGAGCCAAGGTAATCACTTAACCTTCAACTCTGATACCACTGTAACGAACTGGAATTTTCGACTCCGAAAATCAACATCAAACTACCGTGTTGACCATTCAGACATCGAACATTCCAGATCATTAATAGAAAGAAGTTAGAGGGTGATAATAGATAAGGTAGAAATATTGAATAGAAGAAGAAGAAGAAAGCAACACCACACAGAGTCTCACATCGCAGTGGAACAAAATATAATACAGAAATAAATCTTTATTGAGAGCTTTGAAAATACTTACAGTATCAGAGTACATCATACAATGGGACAGTTATAATAGCTTGTTCCCATATACAACACACAGCGGAATAGTAGCTATATAGTATCATACGCCTGAACATCTCCAGCTCGTCCCTGGACTTCACAGCATTCGATAACCTGAACCTGTACACGCCGGGCTAACCCGAGCATTTACAAAAACCCGGGTCAGTCTCGTGGACCAGAGTGAGATAAACTCGCACAGTATTAAGGGTAAATCATCCAACATGATTTTAAAGTTAAAAATCCTTTCGAAAGAAAAGGATAATCGTAAGACCAAATCCACACATAAACACGGACGGTTTTTACCTTACGATAACCCAAAACAGGTTTGAAACCAATATCTTTTGTGATATTATAATAATGTCTAAATACAAGTAAATATCAATCTAGTGGAACGTTTGCATCTCACGCTCCACATATATAGTATACAATCAAAACCGCGGGCGCTTATTGGAGATTGGATTCCAACTATGACAAGGTATGGGACCACCTGCCGATCGTGTATCTCTAGAGACGAATACACTGGGTTCAACAAGAACGTCTTGCAACCCGGCCCTCACATGACCGACCACTCATTTCGCTTGAGTGTATCGAATGTATATCACCGACGGTTGGGATCAGCAACCGTCTCCCGACAAGGGACAACATCAAAATAGATAAAGAATGAAATGAATCCCTAAATAGGTGATTATACACCCTAATGGGAGCGACCCACATAGCCATGCTGCCTGCCCGATTTTTGTCATCTCCCGGTTGATGAGGCTTGAGGTCAGAATAACTTCTGAACATCTGGTCGTCATTCACTTTGGATGCCACATCATCAGACCCGTAAGATATCACTAATTGACGACTCCAAAAATACTCTAGCTGGAAGCTAAGAGAGCGGCAATTTCTCCGTCAACAACTATAGCACGTTTGAAGAAATCAACGTATGTGATCCTTTGGAAATACTCTGTCAGACATCCGTCCATACAAGTCATCCAGGAACAGGATGAACCGAAGGCACTCTCCTACTGCACCCAATATAGGAATCACCCTATGGATCAGTAGCGAGGAGTCCTTGCAACCCGTAGATTCCATCCACGACAGAATCACAGCTTATCTCTGCTTGCCAGGCAGAGAATATTAGTGGTTCTTCCGTTTATGAAAATCCACGGTCGATGCTCCATCTCGATCATCTTCTGATATCTTCACGTATTTGTTGGTCGGAATGGTTTTCGAATATAAATTCGATCCCGGTCTTTCCATACCAACAATCGTATTGGACAGATTTGATAGTCGGTGTTTTAACTATCAAAATATACAGTGTTTCAATCATGACACTCCAATGAGTTCACTGGTTCAGTATTCAACATCACTTGGCCTTTAATTCAACAAATTTACTTTTGTTAAACTAAAACTTCTAGCTCTTTTAACATTCGAAATATACGATATTTGAAATACTCTAATTCGATTTAACTCCAATCGATTAACTAATATTCGACTTATCTCCATTCGCTTGACTCTAGATCGCAGAGATCACAATGGTTACGCCTGATTCCCTCAGGAAACATCCGACCGCCGTAGGCTATCAGCAGCCCTGTGAATTTCACTAGCAGTCGTACGAAATGGTAACTTATCCTGAATAACTATGTTTGATTTACTCTATCTCAAATAAACTATATTTTTATATACTAATGTCCTCAGAACCATTACGTTATAATACTTAACAAAATACTTTATAACCATATACAATTTCCACTCCATTCCCCTTTCAAAACATTCGTTGTATTATCATGAACCTCTTTTACGATCGCCAACTAATATCATCTTCAGATAATCCCGATGTTGTTCAAGTTGGGGTAATTTAATTACCTCTCAGACCTTGATCAAAAAACGTTCCTATCCTTAGATAAATATCAGCTGTAATCAACCCATATTCCATTTAAATCTCAAAACACTTTCCATTTCTCTGATTTGGTTATACCACTTTATGACCCATTTCTTACCCAAATTCACCTTCGATCACCTTTTCCAATCTCCTTTCACTTAATTCATATAATTAAGTACATTTATTTCAAGCTATTGTATCCGCCTGGAAATTTCCATTTAACTTCATTCTGAAATTTTGGGTTTGAATATATAACCTGTTCAAAATTCCTTCCACCATTTGATTCCATTTCTACCTCGATCACTTTCTTACAATTATTCAAATAAAACTAATTTCTTAAATCACTATTAATCAGGATAATACTTTTCTTTACTCATTAACAATTGTAAAATAGTTAATTCCCTAATTAACTAAAATAAATAGTAAATCCCTTTTAAAACCTTATTTAAATTTAAACCATATTCCTGAGACTATTTTCATCAAATGCATCAACTTGATAACCCCTTCTAATTAAAAATGTCAATTTAATTAACTCAACCTTGATTATCTAATTAATCGATCCCAATTCTCTTCACTTCAAATTAATTAAAAGTATAATTAATTTAAATAAATTCCATTAATTGTTTCCCTTACAAAACAATTACCAAAGGTTTACCATTTGATTTATCTTCATTCTTATAAATCTGATTAATATCCGAATTAACTTTAGAAAATAACTTGATAATAAATCAAAATCTTAAATAAATAGAATACTTATTTATTTCTCTTTGCCAACTCTTTCTCAAAATAACATATTCAAAATCTAACTTCAGTTATAAAATAAAGTTTATAACTTCAGCTCTGTCTATTCACCTGACGGTGAATCAACGTCTATAACCCGATTTGATTTTAAAGACCATACCCTGCCAAACACTTAACCAATATCGCCCATTGGTTCAAACCAAACAGATGTTGAATATTTCATCCATAATCAACCATCAAATCAATCACATTTAACTGATGATAAATAACAACCATTTAACACCAACCACATAACAGAACAATGCAAACAATTAAGCACGTTTATAAACAAACGTGACCAACAGGGTGAGTTACCTCCGTTGGATCCAATCGTTAAAATAACAATTTGGTATTCCACTGAAATTAAACACGGTTTAATTTCATCGGTTAAATTAACAGATGAATAGATAATTAGCAAAACAGTCGACCATTGGCAAGCAGGGCACACAAAATAAAAAAAACACCCAATTTATATAAAATATAAAAAGGGTAACTGAGTGAGTTTAACTCACCTTGAGTTGCGTTGTTATAATAACAACTGATTTGATTAAATTAAACCCGCGTTTAATTTAACTGGGATTTCCAGCTGCATTCCACTACGTCTGTTTCTATTTCAGAATGTAGATCTCATTCATACAGTCCCGGCATCGCTTGTTGTGTTCCATTCTGATCATATATGATGGAGTTATTAATATTCGAAGTTTATATAACTTAACTATGCAAATTTCTTATTTAAACATTTTCATTAACCCTAATGATAAAATTAATATAAATATTTAATCCATTACATTATATACTCTTAAAGCCGACTTCCTCATCCTTGTACCCGGGTTCAGAACGCAACTTGTATTCTTGTCTTCATTCTCCATCTTCCGTAATATACATGAATAAATTAGTTTACTTGATCACTCTTAGTTAATTAATAAAATTAGTTACACTTGAATTTTAAACGTCGGATTACTTTGCCGCTGTTGCACTCCTGCTGCCAGTAACAAATGCCCAATTCATTGACCTCTATGCATTCGTTTCTTGCAGTATCGATTTTCTGCATCAAATTCTCGCATTCAAAGTTAAGGTTATTTTAATAAATAATTTAGTCCCTAATTATATATATTAATAACTAATAAAAAAATTAATTACTCTCAGTACACAGCTCAACAAGCCCATAATCTTCTCGGTTTCGTTCCTCTTTAGTTCTTTGTTTCCATCCTGGCAAACATGAGAATGTTATTATGCTTCAATATAATACCATATTAATTTACTACTTATTTATCAATTTCGTTTTAAGCGACCAGGATTTAACTCAGATCAATAACGTCCAATTACAGATTAAGCTAACTATACGTTGATTAGGAAGGTTAATTGCTTATTACCCAAGCCGACAATTCACTGTACCCTTCTTCCATCTTCACGCGATGACCCTCTCCTTCCCAGACTTTCGTTAAAACACCAGTTCATTAAAACCGCTACTGTTCGCCAAAACTATCCCTGCTCCCAGTCCTTCAAGGCCTCATCGCCCAGGCCCTTCCATCAACCGGATTTGTGATCAAAAGCCATCAAAGAACTCACGTGACTATCCTTTGCCATCACCAGAAAACTCGGGTTTTCCCCCTCTCCATTCATCCACTAAACCCATTGAAAACCGATGCCCTTCGATCCTTGATTCCGACCACCAAACAAGGTTGTAGTCCATCGTCTCCGTCCGATCTTGAAAACTCGTTGAGCTCGGCCTCTTTGCTGTTGAAGGGTTTGGAGTCGATTAATTGATTTAGGGAAAATTAGAGCAATTCAAGGGAGTTTTATTTGCTGTTAATTTGGTTGTGGAGGCGCTGGTTAAATGCTGTTGACCCCGAAAATCCAGTTTGACTTCACATTTAGGTTTAGCGTTCTGATGTGTTGGTATATATATAACGAAGAATTTATAATAAAATATTATAACGAAGCTTCGTCCTAAAGTAGTGTATTAAAACCCCTACAAATGATTTCTGTCTACTGATAAAAAAGCTAATCTTGATGTAAAAAGGTATACCGGACCCAATGGGACAAGTTTCGTCGAAATCCGACTTCGTTTGAAAAAAAACTCCTTATAAAACCAGAAATAAACACGCTTTTTAATTTACCACGGCCACCAGCTAAATCGAATCAGGTTGAAACCTTGATATCCTAAAATTACTTTTCGATATGAACCCAACGGCACTAGTTTCGTCGCATTCTGAGACTGTTTGCCCGATAAGCTGTTTTTACCCCGAACCGCCCTACCCTTTTTAACGCCAAATTTCTCGATGTCTAAAAATAACAAACTATATACCTATCCTGACTCTAATCGACGATACGAACTCAACGGAACTGGTTCCGCGGCCTAATTCGATCGTCTGCTCGAGTTACGCCCAAATATTCCTTATATTTATTTGAATGCGTGCTATAGAATTTGAACGGGCGTTTACGGTTGTTGTGGTCACATACGACATCTGTTTGCCACGCCGTTTGACTTTCTGACAATAATTTAGCGATACGGTCCCAATATTTCATCGAAAACAGAGTCCGTTTGCAAAACGGATATTTTAAAGGTCGATATTTTAAATAACGATTTCCACAGCGTTTTTTCCAAAATTTGATTTGACCGTAACTTTCAAATTATAACACGAAATTTGAATTTTTCACTTTCATATGAAAATTATCGTCAATACGGT
The DNA here is from genome assembly GCA_030737875.1 of Allium sativum. Taxonomy (NCBI): domain Eukaryota; kingdom Viridiplantae; phylum Streptophyta; class Magnoliopsida; order Asparagales; family Amaryllidaceae; genus Allium; species Allium sativum. The sequence continues at coordinate 40,256,895 of CM060926.1, forward strand.
TCCAACGTGTCTTGTTTCATAGAAATCCGACTTATATCGGGTCCTGTATTCTCAGTTGAAGTTCAAAACTCCATATTATGAACTGCACGCCATTTTCAAGCTCGATTTATATATATATAAATTATAACGTTCAACTTCGTTTTAATAACGAATTAAATATTTAAAAACCATTATATTCCCAATATATAATATTTAAAATAATAATTAAATTAAATATTCGACGGGCAAAAACACGGGTCGTTACATGATACCAACTGTGACGATCCCAAAATCTGTGTGACGGTATTAAGGATAATCATTGGAATATAACACATCAATCCTCATAGCAGAGTACAGATAATAGCGAAAACAATAAATAGAATAATTTTACATGGATATGACAGCGGAATCACAACATGTAACAACATCAGAATAGCACAACGTAGGATATAACTTAGTAAATAAAAGGGAAATGATCAGTCACCATCGCCAGAGGCGGAATATATATACATGCAGTGAGACATAATAAGGGTATCAATCTACATCGCCGAAGGCGGTACATATACATACGATAATAAGTACTGGAAGTAAAACAGTCTGAACCGCCCGTGGCGGAATCATAATATAAATACAATAATGGCGGAAAATGTCAAAGTCATCTCGGTGAAGTCAGCCTCGCCATAAGCCAAAAGTGCACTCCATACTACAGTGCTGAGCCAAAACAACCTATCACCTGTGAACTAGGCCGCCTGTGTGAAAATAAGGGCACCCGCGTTTGCAAAGTGAAACAAACAACGAGTCAGTCATGGGGACTGGTGTGAGAAATCTACTTAACAGTTTAAACAACAGTAATAAGCAAATCATAGGACAACGCCACTTTCGTGGAACGGGTTTACTCCAGTGATTGCTGGTGCATTTAAAACAAAGTAAATTCTTTAAAACAACGCAATGCTTTTAAAAAGAATGTAGCCATTATAAGACTCAAGTCCCATCATACAATGCAACGCAAACCGGAGGATAGAGTTTTACCTTATAATGGCCAAATATGCATAATACGTGTAAAGCAAAATCATTTGATATTATTACTAGTGCATATATGTTTCAAAAACGAATAGCATCATAAATATTAATCATAGGCGGCATAGCTACCATATACTATGTCGCCATACTAGTTCTACAATCAAATCCGTTATTTCGTATTGGAAATTGGATTTCCGTCATGAGTAGAGGCAAGGGGCAAGCTCCTCTCCGCTTCGAGACACTCTAGCAAATGCCTCAGGACTACACACTCTGGGTAACCCTTGGATCTTCTGGGCCGGTCCACACTTATGTTAGTTGATTAGTATTCCTGAACACACGTTTCTCGGTCCTTACAGACCTAAAATCGAGGCGCCTCGCATTCCAACAACCACATAGGTGAAAAGTAGATATAAATGTCAGGGCTGGTAGGTCACTGACACCACCATAGCTAGAAAGAAACGTCGTGCTCTCCCTGCAGTCCTTATCCCGTTTTTAACTCATACCGACGTGTGAGGCTCGCGAATACACGATATACACAAAGCCAGGCCACGTAGGTCGTGCTTTGATCATCAAACACAAGACTTTGCTTTGCAACAGAAGCCTTGATCACAGCATCTTGGCATGCCACATAGGAAATCCACTCCATACGACTGATTTCTATCGATATATAACCTTTGAGCTCGTACGTCTCAGAGAAGGGCGTTAAGCAAAAGAATAAATTCTCCGCCACCAAACAGATATATATTTAACAGAGATCAATCAGTATAGAACAAAATCCAATGTCAGACACACAGTCCATTTACAAGTCCGTTCTGGGTCTGAACGAAACCGGAGGCGTCAATTCCTCGTATATCCGTACAATCAACACATACGTCCAAACGGCTACTACTTCCGTTCCTTCACGGTAGCTACTCCAATCCGGAACCTCAGCAGCGCCCATCCAACCGATACAAAGATCATCGGTCTTGAATCGTCTTTGTATTTTCCAGTTTGAATCGTTCGATCAATTATTTGAAATGAGGGTTAGCTCGGCCTTTTCAAATAATTCACGTAATTAGAATTCAAATCCATTCTTTCCATGGTTATATTATTCGACATTCATATTTCAGTTCTTTAGTATAATTTTCATGTCAAACACATACAACCATCCAATATCAAGCAGATCAAGCCAAACTGGTTTATTTCCAATCTATGTTGCTTATAATATTTTATAACGATTTTTCGCCATTTTTATTTATTTAAAAATGGCCATATTTAATTAAACGACGTTTCAGGTCGTGCCGTGGCACTGTTTTTCCCCTAATTTATTTTACACATATCAGAAAATCTAACCGTTGGATTTCTACAAAGTCTATGTCCCTGGGAAGATATTCCCAAAGCGAACCCAACGGTTCCAGTTTCGTGAAAATCCGACGGTCGGATCTTCCACACTAGTCGTCTGAAGTTACGGTTTCAAAATTCGAACTACAGCGTCGTTATTCGATTTAATTTAATTATATTTATATTTATATATAAATATAAACGATTTTAGCACTGTTTTTCTCCTAATTTGTTTTAAACATTCCAGACAATCCAACCGTTGGATTTTTACAAAGTTGGTGCCATTGGAAAGATATTTCCAAGGAGAACCCAGCGGCTGCGGGTTCGGGAGAATCCGATGGTCGGATTTCTCGTACTAATCGATTCAAATTACGACTTCAAAACACTAACTGCACAGCTTCGATTCCTTTCAATTCTATTTATATATATATATATATATATATATATATATATATATATATAATATAGTTCATTCTTTAAATTCCATATCGTTTTCACTTCAAATATTTCACTAACGCCTTAATATTTCGAAAAATTTCGCCATAACCTCCTTTGTACGGGAAGGGGTTTGGAAATTTATTGGGCCGTGTTAGGTACCCAATAAATCCTATAAAGCATCCACATATTTATAGTGATATATTCTGGTGTTTACAGGGGAGCGTGTATAGATAATAACTCCAGAGAATAAATTCTCGTCACCCTGTCAAGCCTGAGGGAGCGTGTATTTTTAATTACTCCAGAGGATAAATCCTCATCACCTCGTCCCGTGTGGGAATAAATAGTCCATGTGTCGTATCTAATGACTAGAGAGACGTGATTATTGTCAACTCCAGACCCGTGTGGGGTTTTTTTATTAATCTGGCAATTTATCGTTATATTTTATATAGTCCATATCAGTCATCAGTTCAACCTGTAGTATATAATCATCGCCGTACAAGCCTCTCGCTCGTATGGTAAATCTTCCACCTCGTCACACAAGCTCCAAATGCTTATGTGGAATATGATGAAGTATGCCTATCGTCAAGGAGTATGCCATGTAGTGTAGTTCAAAATTAATTGTTACTATCCTATGGCGATGTTTATTATTTCACATAGAATAACCAGAACTCCGCATCCAATGGCATTCACAGGAGTTGATATAAAAATAAAATTGTGCAACCAACTCATCAAGGCTTACCAATTTGTCGGGCACGCAAATAATTTCTTTACTCTACAGCTAATCCATTTTTCCTATTCGACACATGTATATATATGCACAACAAAGCTAATAATAATATTTCTAGCGAACTAATATTTATTTCAACACGTGTGTATTTTTATCAAAGCGTATACATGATAAAAGAAATATTTTTATCATCAAAAATATTTATTCAACACGTGAATGTTTTTAACACTTCATATTCACAATAAAAATGTAGTTTTTTTTGTCTATTCATTTTATTTTAAAATACGAATAACATTCAACACATGAATTTTCAATTCAACACATAAATATTCTCTATAGTTTGTATACATATATAAATGTGATTTTTATCGTTAAATCTATTTGTTTAAATTCGAATAACATTCAACACATGAATTTCGATTCAACGAATGAATTTCAAATCAACACATGAATATTCTCTATAGTTGGTATATATATAAAAATGTGATTTTTATCGTTAAATCTATTTGTTTAAAATTCGAATAATATTCAACACATGAATTTCAACTCAACGAATGAATTTCAATTCAACACATGAATATTCTCTATAGTTTGTATATATATAAAAATGTGATTTTTATTGTTAAATATATTTATTTAAAATTCGAATAACATTCAACACATGAATTTCAACTCAACGAATGAATTTCAATTCAACACATGAATATTGGTTTCAACATATGTAATTAATTTCGACAAATGAAAATTATTCTAATACATGAATATTTCAGAAAATTTCGGCAGCATAACGGCAGGGTAGTTAAAACCGGGACCGTCCCTAGTACGGCTCCTCGCTCTACCTTAAAACCTCGCGGTTTTTGACAATGGGGATCATGCATCTAGTTCGCACGCAGGCGGCATGTTTTATTTTTATTTCCACGATCCTATTCAAATTTGTTTCCACCACAAGAGGGTATTTTTCAACCACAAAGATATCTTTCAACCACAATATCAACCACAAACAATTATTTCCAACCATTCGTCATACCATATAATATCACACCAATCACAAGCAATAAATATCGTCCATGGTCTGTGGACAAGGGGAGTATATATATATATTATTTCTATAATTCACTTGCATTTCATCACAATTCAAAGCATATATGTTTCATACAACGCTTGTATAATTTATACATCGCTAATATAACTTATACAACACATGTACATGAGGTATACAATGCGTATATAATTTACACTTTGCTTATATAATTTATACAACACGATTCCATTCACCTAATTTAATTTTGATTCCTCACCTTGGTTTTTTTGAAGTGCTAAAAATCATATGTAGATCAGAAAAATCCGCGGCTTCTACTCGATGGTAGAGAGCCTCCCTACGGTCCCGATCTTTCCTGTTTCATCGAATTTCGTTGACACACTAAAAAGATATGATTTTTCAAAGTTTTGCAACACTTAAAAGTTTTATTTTCAATTCAGAAATTTCAAGCAGATAACTTTTCAAACCTTCAAAACTAGGTTTTTAATTTTTGATCAATCCGTGCTGTTTCGTCTCGATCGGATGCTGCGACGTCGAAGAGCTTTGAACAGGCTTCCCTGCGCCTGTGGTGGCAGCGAACTCGACGGCTCCAGTGATGATCGGCGGCTCTCCAAAGGTGGAGACTTCCTGGCTGAAATTCGACGCGAATACGAGATGGTTTCAGTCGAGGCTTGGGTTGATTGAAAGAGGGGAGAAAGGCGATCGGAAAAGCCAACTGGAGGCGGTGGCGAAAACGCCTGTGGCCACGGTGATCGGGCTTGGATGATTCGAGCGGGTTTCACCGTTCGTTCGTGAGGGTTGACCAGATTTTCAGATGAGAGAGAAATGTGAAGATATTTTCTATTATATTTAAATTTTAAATTCCTATAATATCCTTTCTAGCCAACGTACACCAATTTCAACCCAACGACTGTCGCCCCTAGCTAAATACCCCCATTTCGGACACAATGGGATATGTTTCGTTGGCCAATTCGACTGTTACAGTCAGTTATTTTTCAAATTAAAGTATAAAACATTTAATATTCAATTTGAACGTACATTTCAATTTGCCAGGGCCTCAAACTGAATCGAAAAATTCCAGAAAAATAAATCTAGCTTTGTTTTGACGATACGGTCCCAACAGAACAAGTTTCGTCGAATTCTGAGTTCGTATGCAAAATGTCCATTTTCAGGTCGACCCATTTTAACAAAAATTGACCAATCACATTTTCTTTTGCCACGCTCACATACTTGCTTCAAAAATTATGAAATTTGAAACCTAGCAATAGTTTGACATCCCGGATCCAACAAAAGTGGTTTCGTCGAATTCCGAGGTCGTATGCAAAATATCTATTTTCAAGGGCTATATATTCTATATAGCGACCTTTCTAAAAATTCATTTGGCCATAACTTTTGATTCCTGTTATGAAACTTCGATTTTTCTGATTCGTTAGAAAGGTATTCATAAACTGATTTAAATATTGTTGGTTTCGCTAAAATCTGTTATATTTCCCACCTGGTACAGTCAGACAAAGTTTGTATTCAAATTTTCAAACTGCCTCACTATTCCCAATTCATTATTTTATTGAAATATGCTATTTCATTTGTTTAAATTCTTTGACAATAACCAATTTTAAAAATTTTAAATAGGTTCACATTTTTCGGGTTATTACACCCCCCCTCGATGTTCCACCGCCGCCCCATCGCGGCCGCCCCAGGTCGTGCGCCGACCACCGAGCAACCCCCCTCTCTTCTCCTCCTCTTCCTATTTCCTCTCCTACTCCACGCGAAACCACCCCATCACGAGCCCCCCTGAAACCTGACGCACCGCCTCCCCCACGTCGGTGACCCCTCCCCTTCGCGCGATCTCCCCCTCTTCTCCCCTTGCCGTTCGAACAGCACCTACCCCCCTCGATTTACGCTATAAGTTTTTATCTCTGTTCTTTTTATTTTCCCTTTGATTACATTTTCTTGTTTATAAAAATTAGGTTTTTAAAGTAAATAAAAATCAGATCTTTAAAGTAGAGATAGTTTGGATTTTTATTGAAGTAAAATGACTAGATTTTTCATGGTAAAGTTTACATTTTTATATAGAAGAAAATGATTTTTATTTATGTGTAAGGCATAAAAAGGTTTGGTTTTCAATAATGAAAAAGATTCGATTTTTAATTTATGAAAGACATAAAGATATGATTTTATAAAGAAGTAGTATTAAAAATATGATTTTTATACTAGAGAAATAATAAAAATTTGATATTTATAGTATAGAAAGGATAAAAATACGATTTTTATATTATATTGATGGTAAAGATTCGATCTTTGTATTAGAAGTATATATAAAAATATAATCTTTCTATAGGAAGGAGCGTTATAAAAATATATTCTATATTGGAAAAAGAGTGATATAAAAATATAATTTTTATATAGAGAATAGCGTGATAAAAATATGATCTTTATTATATGAACACCGTTATAAAAAAAGAATTTTTATCTATATAGTAGCGGTATAAAAATAGAATTTTTATCTATATAGTAGCGGTATAAAAATAGAATTTTTATCTATATAGTAGCGGTATAAAAATAGAATTTTTATCTATATAGTATCGGTATAAAAATAGAATTTTTATCCATATAGCGTAGATATAAAAATGGGATTTTTATATTTGTAGTGGCTACGGACAACGAAAGAGATAAAAAGGCGAGCACGACGAAGATTTCTACATAAGAAGAGTAGTGGTGTTTGGTTTAGCTAGTCGGTGAGAACTTCTCACTTTAAATTTTCTTTTTCGAGGTTAAATGTAACTACGATGCGGATGGTGTTTAGTAGCACCCGACACCCGTCGTCCACAGTCCATGGATGACTTGTATATTTGATTATTGGTTGTGGTGAAAATTGATTGTGTGATGTGAAATAAAATAAAATATTTATATAGTTAAAAATATTTTATCATCAAAAATAAAATTTTAATGCGAATGTGAATAAATAAGTATTCAATTACAAACCGAACGGTTTGTTTATGAACACCTATTTGAAGGACATGGATTGGGACGATAAATTTTACACATCACCCAACTGCACAAATAATATTCAGTGTTTATGTATTGAAACCCCACACGGGTGTTGGGATGATATTTGGCGTACACTAATCCCAATTATTTAATTGTATGTCGATCGATTGGTCGACAGACTGTGCAAGCGTTAATTATTTATATTTAATGCTAATGCAGTAGTGTGGTGCACTTTGGATGATGGTTGATTGTTGATCATTGTTATTATATACATGTGTTGTATGGAATCCATATAATTAACGTTATATGGTAATTGCTTAGGCCTCATTCCAATCTGGAAAATAATGAATATTGTAAAATAAAGATTCATGTGTTGACAGTACTCATTTGTTGAGATTAGTCATGTGTTGGAAAAAATATAAATTCATTTGTTGAAAGGAATATAAATTCATTTGTTGAAAGGAATATGGATTCATATATTGAAAGGAATATAGATTCATGTGTTAAACGTTATATTTTAACAATAAAATTTACATCTTTATCATATATAAAATTTGAAACTAACTGGAAAATATATAAGATGAGTGGTCTCCTGGATATTGATCTGATGTTGGTTTCGGCCTTCGGGGTTAATATTTAGGGAACTGCTCTCTTGCTAATTTACGGTTAGAGTTTAATTAAAAATTTAACGATAGAAATCATAATTTTATAAAATATATTAGATAACGAAAATAGTCACGTGTTGACAGTACTCATTTGTTGAGATTAGTCATGTGTTGAAAGAAATATAGATTCATTTGTTGAATAGAATAACCAAGTTATTGAAAGATATAAAGTCGTGTTGATTAGAGATGCGCTATTTTGACACGAACGATATTTATATCGATTATATTCGTTTTTGATAAGGAATATTGAAAAGAGATTTAAAAATCGAATATTTAGGAAATGAATTTGAATTGATTTGAAATGGATTTGAATTGAATAGAAAATAAAACGAATTCGAATTGAATATGAAATGAATTCGAATTGAAATAAATTCAAATCGAACTGAAAACGATTTGAATTGAATTAAATAGAAATGCAATTGGAAATCGAAATGAATTCGAATTGAAATGAATTCAAATCGAACTAAAATTGAATTGAAATCGACTTGAATTGAAATCAAATAGAAATGAAAGTAAAAAGAATTTATAATGGAAAATGTAATTTTGATTTGAATTTGAAATGAAAGTTGGAATTGCTTTTGAAACAAATTTGAAATGATTTATATTTTTTTTTAAAAGGAAATCGACGCAATATAATATATATATATTATATATATAATTGCCTGAATAGAACGCGTCGCGTCAGTTTGTGAATTTCGACCATTGACTTCGAACGGACATTACGGGAGATCCGACCATCGGATTCTCCTAAAACTGGAACCGCTGGGTTCGTATCGAAAAGAGCTTTCCAATGAATATTAGAAATTTGAAATCTAATGGTTGGATTTGGAGATACGTCCAAATCAGTTTCAGAAAAGGTCGCTGTAAGTGCAGTCCGATGGCCGTTGATGGAAATCGACTGTACGGGCCTTGATAAAATTATTAAAAATATTAATAATTTGTGTAAAATCAAAAGAATTGATTTGTGAAGAATTGGGATGAACAACTCCATATCTGAAAGGATAAAAATAGATTTTTATAGTAATGAACTAGTATTGAACTAGAATTCAAATCCAATTATTTTTAAATAAATAAATTGGATTTGAAATAGGTTTTAAATAACCAGAATATCCAATATATGAATTGGAATGGATTTGAATCGAAATTGTCTTTGGAATATTTCGACATTAGATTCCGCGATTATACAGATATTTTGGAGGAAATTTGGAAGACATACTTTATATCGTTATTTCCAAAGCGATATTTGTGGATTTCGGAATTTGATATTGAATATAAGCCGATATATTTTCTATTCGGAACCTTGTATTTAATATCAAATGGCATTTGGGTTTGTCGTGAATGGTGTCTTCATCAACACTGTTCTTAAACCCCGTTGAGAAAAGATTAAATCTTTTTATTTAGATTTAATGAAGTATACCAATTAATTAATATATTTAATTGGAATTGAATTAGAATTGATTTGTGGGTTTATCGTGAACGCTGTTTTAAATAACACTTGTTCCTTAACCCGATAATAAATAAAATGTGATTTTGGGTTTATCGTGGATCGTGTTTAGATGACATTGGTTCTTTAACCCAGTTAAAGATTAAAACTAAGTGGAGTTTTAATGAATCTTTAATTAGATTGAAAGGATCGAGAATGGAGTATCACCAGTTTTGCTCCAAAGCGATAGTTAAATCTTTAATTAGATTTGAACGTGAAATGGTAATTAATTTCACCGATAACACCGTGGTATTAGATATGGAGTATTACCAGTTTTGCTTCATGGGATGAGTAGGTTGGGATTGGGAAATAAAATAAATAATTACTTCGGTGTGGTTCGCTAATCCCGACTAGTTTGGAAAACCATAACATGGTTTGGAATGACATCCAAAGGAAGATTAAAGAATAAATTTAAAAGAATTTATCTTTGATAAAATTAATGGGAACCTTTCCCTAAGAATGTGAAATTTAGTAACTAACTGTAGGTTAGCTAAGAAGAATGGTTTCCTGGGTATTGATCTGATGTTGGTTTCGGCCTTCGGGGTTAATATTTGGGGAATTGTTCTCTTGCTAATTTACGGTTAGTGACTGATGAATTGGAATGAGGCGTATGTTGTGTTTGGGTAACATTTGTTTATTTTATACGCGGGTTATTCAGAAAAGACGGGTTTATACCCATTCTGAATAACCGATTCGACGATATGTCAAAGATGAAGACAGTGGTTGAAGACCGGAAATCTTCACAACGTTTGGGTGATTACTGATGATCTTGATTGGGCTGTACACCCAAGAGGAAGGAATTTGTTGGTGATCGTCCAGACGTACTTGGAGATCAATGGATATGCGAGGATAGTGCCTCCGGTTTCGTTTAGACCCAAAACGAACTTGTAAATGGACTGTGTGTCTGACATTGGATTTTATTCTGTGTTGATTGATCTCTATTAAATATACATCTGTTTGGCGGTGGAGAATTTATTCTCTTGCTTAACGCCCTTCTTTGAGACGTACGAGCTCAGAGGATGTATATCGATGGACATCAGTCGCAGGGAGTGAATTGCCTGTGTGGCATACCTAAGTGGCAAATGATCAAGGCTTCTGTTGAAAAGCAAAATCTTGTGGTTGATGATCAAAGCACGGCCTACATGGCAGCTTTGTGTATAATGTGAATTCGCGAGCCTCACACCTCAGTATGGGTCAAAAACGGGATAAGGACTGCAGGGAGAGCACGACGTTTCTTTCTAGCTATGGGTGGTGTCAGTGCTTAAACTGGCTGACATTTATATATATTTTTACCTATGTGGTTGTTGGAATGAGGCGCCTCGATTTTAGGTCTGTTTGGACGGGAAACGTGTGTTCAGGAATAATTAATCCTCAAATGTAAGGGAGGACCGGCCCTGAAGCATACAAGGGTTACCCAGAGTGTGTAGTCCTGAGGCATTTGCTAGAGTGTCTCGAAGCAGAGAGGAGCTTGCCCCTTGCCTCGACTCATGACGGAAATCCAATTTCCAATATGAGATATTTCGATTTTATTTGTAGAGCCTAGTGTGGCGACATAGTGGGATGGGGCACTTATGTCGTCTATGATTGATATTTATGACTGAAATTGTTTTGACACTATACACTTATAATAGTATCAAAAGATTTGTTTTAAAAGGTACCAAGCATGTTTAGCTGTTATAAGGTAAAAACCTTATCCTCCGGCATGCGTTGCATTGTGTGATGGGACCTGGCTCTTATAATAGCTTCATTTTTTGAAAAAACATTGCGTTGTTTATTCTATGCACTGGTATTCTTGGGAGGAAACCCGTTCCGTGTAATACGGCGTGGTCCCTCGAATTACTCTCTTTTAAAATAAAGATTAATAACTGTTTTAGTTCTCACACCAGTCACATGACTGACCTAGAGTTTATTTTTTTAACCTAAACTCTAGGTGCCCTTATTTTCAACACGGGCAGCTAGTAGTTTTGGTTTTACAGATTTCTATTCACAGGATCCTGATTTATAGCTGGAACGATGCTCGGAAAGCTCTGTATCCGTGTATCGCCTTCAGTTGTGTTTTGTATTGTTTTTCCGTTGCTATGTAATTTATTGTAATCTGTGATATTTATCGAATGTATTATATTCATTCATACTTTGTGTACTCTTGTATTCTGATTGAATTGTTGTAATATACAATGAAATGTTCTTCTGTTTGCGTTCGATGTGTGTTGTCCTCAACGCTATCCGTGCTTTCCTTACCGGGGAAGTTAAGAGTTATCACAGTTGGTATCATAGCTTTGGTTTACAGAGCTCGAGAACAAGACACATTAGAACCGAACGAAAGAATTCATCAGAAATTGGATTAGTAATATCCAATTAGAATAACTCGTTATAGATAGGATCAGTAGTATCCTAGAACGAGTGTGAAGAGTATGTTTTTAAATAAAACAAATTTTTTCTTGAAAATTTAAATCAATTATACGTATTTGAATTTTTTATTTGTAGTGAATTTGGACAATCCAATATATAAAGATTATAAATATACGCGTCATGAACGTATATTCGAAGTTTTAATATACTGGATAGATATAGAATTACACTCTAGTCGTCCGAAGACAATTCTGGTGATGTCGCGACATCATCAGTATTTGTGTTCGAGTTTTGAAGGTGTGATATCTATATATTTCCATTAGACTAGTGTGAGAACCAAAACTAGATAGGTTTATTGTTGTGATTTGGCATCGAAAACATGATTTTCTGTATATATATCAAAGTTATGAATTTGAAACGATAATTTACTAATTGATTGCTGGTTGTGTTGTTTGTTTATTGATTTGAAATTTTGAACCATATAGCCTAATGGAACCGATTATTGAACTGTAAAAAAAAAGGATTACAAATGCATGCATATACATGTACTTACATGGAACAGGTCATAGCAAGGAGGCTAGAGCAGAAGAATAGAATTGTTTTCCCGACAAATAGGTACATGTTTACCATAATTTACTGTTTTGTTTGGGTGATGATGATTTTATGAGCCGATTGGCTAGCCGCTTGGCGTTTTCTTTTTCTTTTGGGATTGAAGAAGGCCATGGGAGGCTATATGAAATATCCTGAAGTCCCCCGTGAAGGGGAGATTATGGTGAAATTTTTCGAAAATTTAGGGTGTTAGCCAAATTTTTGAAAAATTTGAAAAGTTCTTAGAAACTAAAAAGTAGAAGAACTTAAGCCATAACGAAAATAATGAAAGTTGAGTTGATTAGTTAAACAACTTTCGGCTTCGTTCCTTTTCGGGGACGAAAAGTTTTAAGTGGGGGAGATTGTAATAACCCGGAAAATCTGAGCCAATTTAAATTTTTTATTTTGGCAATTTTAATGAATTTTGAATATTTAAAATGAATTATTTTAAATAATAACGGCGATAAATTGATTTTGAATAGAATAGAACGTATATATTTATATAGATCGTCGTTAGAATATAAATAATTATTTATAATTATAAAATGAATTGAAAATGGCGCAGTAGTTTGAAAATTCGATTTCAAAGTTCAAATGAATGTACCGGATGCAAAATAAACCGGAGTTTAACGAAACCAAAAATATTAGAGTCTATTTGAGAATATCTTTCCAACGAATCCAGAGAATCAAAATTTCATAGCGGGAATCAAAAGATATGCCCAGTTTAAAATTCAGAATAGTCGCTATGGAATTCTTGCCCTTAAAAATGGAAATTTTGCAAACGACCTCGGTTTTCGACGAAACCACTTTTGTTGGATCCGTGATGTCAAGTTATTGCTAGATCCCAAAATTCATAATTTTTCGAATCAATACGTGAGCGTGGTAAAGGAAAAAGCGTTTGACCAGTTTCATTTGATTTTAATCAACTGGAAAATGGCCAATTTTCAAACGGTCTTAGAATCTGACGAAATTAGTTTCGTTAGGACCGTATCATCAATACAAAGCTAGGAAATATTTTTTGGGAATTTTTCTAGTTAGTGTGTGGCCCCAGTAAATTGAAATGCGTGTTCAAATTTAATATATAGAGTTATATGTTGATTTTGACGAAAACTGATTGAAACGATCAAATTAGCTTATGATACATATCCCATTGTGTTCGGAATGGGGGTAATTAGCTATGGATGACACGCGGTGGGTCTCATTTAGAGGTCGAAAATAAATGTTGCTTTTTAGAAAATTTAATAATTAAATATATATATATTTATATATCTTCCTTTCTCCCCCTCCTTTTCATTCATTCAGAAAAAAAATCGATCTCGCGCCGCCTCCTCCCCCCCCCTCGATGTTCCACGGCCGCCCCATCGCGCCCCCCCCAGGTGGCGCGCCGACCACCGAGCAACCCCCATCTCTTCTACTCCTCTTCCTATTTCCTCCCCTACTCCACGCAAAACCGCCCCATCGCGAGCCCCCCCTGAAAACTGAGGCACCGCCTCCCCCACGTCGGTGACCCCTCCCCTTCCTCCCAGACCTCACGCGATCTCCCCCTCTTCTCCCCTTGCCGTTCGAACAGCCCCCTATGATTTACGCTGTAAATTTTTATCTATGTTCCTTTTATTTTCCCTTTGATTATATTTTCTTGTTTATAAAAATTAGGTTTTTACAGTAAATAAAAATCAGATCTTTAAAGTAGAGATAGTTTGGATTTTTATTGAAGTAAAAGGACTAGATTTTTCATGGTAAAGTTTACATTTTTATATAGAAGAAAATGATTTTTATTTATGTGTAAGGCATAAAAAGGTTTGGTTTTCAATAATGAAAAAGATTCGATTTTTAATTTATTAAAGACATAAAGATATGATTTTTATAAAGAAGTAGTATTAAAAATATGATTTTTATATTATAGAAATAATAAAAATTTGATTTTTATAGTATAAAAAGGATAAAAATACGATTTTATATTATATTGATGGTAAGGATTCGATCTTTATATTAGAAGTAGATATAAAAATATAATCTTTCTATAGGAAGGAGCGTTATAAAAATATATTCTTTATTGGAAGAAGAGCGATATAAAAATATAATTTTTAGATAGAGAATAGCGTGATAAAAATATGATCTTTATTATATGAACACCGTTATAAAAATAGAATTTTTATCTATACAGTAGTGGTATAAAAATAGAATTTTTATCTATATAGTAGAGGTATAAAAATAGAATTTTTATCCATATAGCGTAGATATAAAAATGTGATTTTTATATATGTAATGGCTACGGACAACGATAGTGATAAAAAGGTGAGCACGACGAAGATTTCTAAGAAGAGTCGTGGCATTTGGTTTAGCTGTTCGGTGAGAACTTCTCACTTTAAATTTTCTTTTTCTATTTAAAATATATACTAGGAAGCAGACGGTGTTTAGTAGCACTAGACACCCGTCGTCCACAGACCATGGATGGCTTGTATGTTTGATTGTTGGTTGTGGTGAAAATTGATTGTGTGATGTGAAATAAAATAAAATATTTATATAGTTAAAAATATTTTATCATCAAAAATAAAATTTTAATGTGAATGTGAATAAATAAATATTCATTTACAAACCGGACGGTTTGTTTATGAACACCTATTTGAAGGACATGGATTGGGACGATAAATTTTACACGTCGCCCAACTACACAAATAATATTCAGTGTTTATGGATTGAAACCCCACATGGGTGTTGGGATGATATTTGGCGTACACTAATCCAAATTATTTAATTGTATGTCGATCGATTGGTCGACAGACAGTGTAAGCGTTAATTATTTATATTTAATGTTTATGCAGTAGTGTGGTGCACTTTGGATGATGGTTGATTGTTGATCGTTGCTATTATATACATGTGTTGTGTGGAATCCATATAATTAACATTATATGGTAATTGATTGTGCCTCATTCCAATCTGGAAAATAAAGAATATTATAAAATAAAGATTCACGTGTTGACAGTACTCATATGTTGAGATTAGTCATGTGTTGGAAAAAATATAAATTCATTTGTTCAAAGGAATATAAATTCATTTGTTGAAAGGAATATAAATTCATATGTTGAAAGGAATATAGATTCATGTGTTGAACGTAATATTTTAACAATAAAATTTACATCTTTTCCATATATAAAATTTGAAACTAACTGGAAAATAGATAAGATGAGTGGTATCTTGGATATTGATCTGATGTTGGTTTCGGCCTTCGGGGTTAATATTTAGGGAATTGCTCTCTTGCTAATTTACGGTTAGAGTTTGATTAAAAATTTAACGATAGAAATCATAATTTTATAAAATATATTAAATAACGAAAATTGTCACGTGTTGACAGTACTCATTTGTTGAGATTAGTCATGTGTTGAAAGAAATATAGATTCATTTGTTGAAAAGAATAACGAAGTTATTGAAAGATATAAAGTCGTGTTGATTAGAGATGCGCTATTTTGACGCGAACAATATTTATATCGATTATATTAGTTTTTGATAAGGAATATTGAAAAGAGATTTAAAAATCGAATATTTAGGAAATGAACTTGAATTGATTTGAAATGAATTCGAATTGAATAGAAAATAAATGAATTCGAATTGAATTGAATATGAAATGAATTCGAATTGAAATGAACTCAAATCGAATTGAAAACGGTTTGAATTGAATTGAATTAAACTGAAATGCAATTGGAAATCGAAATGAATTTGAATTGAAATGAATTCAAATCGAATTAAAAACGAACTGAAATTGAATTGAAATCGACTTGAATTGAAATCAAATAGAAATGAAAGTAAAAAGAATTTATAATGGAAAATGTAATTTTGATTTGGATTTGAAATGAAAGTTCAAATTGTTATTGAAACAAATTTGAAATGATTTATAAAATTTATTTTAAAAGGAAATCAACGAAATATATATATATTATATATATAATGGCCTGAATAGAACGCGCCGCGCCACGGCAGTTTGTGAATTTCGACCATTGATTTCGAACGGACATTACGGGAGATCCGACCGTCGGATTCTCCAAAAACCAGAACTGTTGGGTTTGTATCGAAAAAGAGCATTCCAACGAATATTAGAAATTTGAAATCTGACGGTTGGATTTGGAGATACGTCCAAATCAATTTCAAAAAAGGTCGCTGTAAGTGCAGTTCGATGGCCATTGATGGAAATCGACTGTATGGGCCTTGATAAAATTATTAAAAATAATAATAATTTGTGTAAAATCAAAAGAAATGATTTGTGAAGAATTGGGATGAAAAACTCCATATCTAAAAAGATAAAAATAGATTTTTATTGAAATGAACTAGTTTTGAACTAGAATTCAAATCCAATTATTTTTAAATAAATAAATTGGATTTGAAATGGATTTTAAATAACCAGAATTTCCAATATATGAATTGGAATGGATTTGAATCGAAATTGTCTTTGGAATATTTCGATATTAGATTCCGCGATTATACAGATATTTTGGAGGAAATTTGGAAGATATACTTTATATCGTTATTTCCAAAGCGATATTTGTGGGTTTCGGAATTTGATATTGAATATAAGTCGATATATTTTCTATTCAGAACCTTGTATTTAATATCAAATGGGATTTGGGTTTGTCGTTAATGGTGTCTTCATCAACACTGTTTTTAAACCCCATTGAGAAAAGATTAAATCTTTTTATTTAGATTTAATGAAGTATACCAATTAATTAATATATTTAATAGGAATTGAATTAGAATTGATTTGTGGGTTTATCGTGAACGGTGTTTTAAATAACACTTGTTCTTTAACCCGATAATAAATAGAATGTGATTTTGGGATTATCATGGATCGTGTTTTAGATGACATTGGTTCTTTAACCCAGTTAAAGATTAAAACTAAGTGGAGTTTTAATGAATCTTTAATTAGATTGAAAGGATCGAGAATGGAGTATCACCAGTTTTGATCCAAAGCGATAGTTAAATCTTTAATTAGATTTGAACGTGAAATGGTAATTAATTTTACCGATAACACTGTGGTATTAGATATGGATTATTACCAGTTTTGCTCCATGGGATGAATAGGTTGGGATTGGGAAATAAAATAAATAATTACTTCGGTGTGGTTCGCTAATCCCAACTAGTTTGGAAAACCATAACATGGTTCGAAATGACATCCAAAGGAAGATTAAAGAATAAATTTAAAAGAATTTATCTTTGATAAAATTAATGGGAATCTTACCCTAAGAATGTGAAATTTAGAAACTAACTGTAGGTTATCTAAGAAGAATGGTTTCCTGGGTATTGATCTGATGTTGGTTTTGGCCTTCGGGGTTAATATTTGGGGACTTGTTCTCTTGCTAATTTACGATTAGTGACTGATGAATTGGAATGAGGCGTATGTTGTGTTTGTGTAACATTTATTTATTATATACGCGGGTTATTCAGAAAGGCCGGGTTTATACCCATTCTGAATAACCGATTCGACGATGTGTCGAAGATGAAGATGGTGGTTGAAGACCGGAAATCTTCACATCGTTTGGGTGATTACTGATGATCTTGATTGGGTTGTACACACAAGAGGAGGGAATCACTTGGTGATCGTCTAGACGTACTTGGAGATCGATGGATATGCGAGGAAAGTGCCTCCGGTTTCGTTCAGACCCAGAACGAATTTGTAAATGGACTGTGTGTCTGACATTGGATTTTATTTTGTGTTGATTGATCTCTATTAAATATACATCTGTTTGGCGGCGGAGAATTTATTCTCTTGCTTAACGCCCTTCTCTGAGACGTACGTGCTCAGAGGTTGTATATCGATGGACATTAGTCGCAGGGAGTGAATTGCCTGTGTGGCATACCTAAGTGGCAAATGATCAAGGCCTTTGTTGAAAAGCAAAGTCTTGTAGTTGATGATCAAAGCACGGCCTACGTGGCAGCTCTATTTGTTGGATCTAGAATAAACCTAGAAAGGGGTGAATAGGGTTTATCACAGTTTTTACCTGAATTAAAATTCTATCGAGATATATAATAGTACACAGATAACAGAATATAGCAGAAACAGAATTGCAGAAAATAAATCACACACAGATATACCCAGCTTCGGCAAAACCCTGCCTACTGCTGCATTTCTAAGGTTCCTACTAGGTGATAGAACAGATCCCGCATACAAGACCATGTACACTCGCAAACCCTGCTCCTATTCTAACCCTACGCTCAAAACCGTAGACTGACCGATATCCACTCGATCAGATTTTCCCGTATTACAAACCCGTAACACGTAACCCAGATTTTACAGGCTTTGTCAACTGTCAGTCAACACCCTGACTGAAACCTCCCTAGATTTTACAGACTCTAGAACTGATTGTTTGAATTTACAACCCGAACTAAATACAAAAATAAAAACAAAACTAAAAAGGAATTGAAACCCAAGGAGTTAAATAAAGAGGGTTATCCCCTTTTCAGCCCTTAAGCAAAATGGCCGGCCCACTTCTATTCTGTTCACCTGATCTCTTTGTTTTTGAAATAAGAAAAATGGCGGCCGACTTTGGGAAGCTAGGGTATTCTGAAATGAACCCCCCAAATTGATTTCGATGCTCTATTGAATGATGTTCTCTGGTGCTCGACTTCTGCGTTGCTTTCTGGTACTTCGATTTGGGATTTGGACGATCGAAAACGATGGGAAAAAGTGAGTATTCTCTGATTTGAAACTTTAGCTCATGATTTGATTTTTGGTTTCTCAATCCATTTGTCGATGATTAATTGGTGTTGTTTATAGGGTATAGAAACCCTAATTACTCTCTGATTTCAATTAAATGATTTGATCTGAATTTGCGTGTTGCTTTCCTCTTTTGATTCTCGGCTTGAAAATGAAATTTGTTAGCTTAATTGTCTTGCGTGAATTAATTTGTGTCCCTCTCAATTAAAAGCATGCCATGAATTCTTGATTTGAAATGGAATTGCTCGATTTAAAAATGGAATTTGTTGCCTTGTAAATATGAACGATTTTCAGAAATTGATTCCAAAACTGTTGGCCTTGATATGCTTGATTGATAACCATACATGTTGAGTAATTTCAGGAAATAAATTACTTGCCAATTCTTGTAGATGACCCTAACCATAAAAGTTGTTCACTGATTTCTTGCCTGGAGATATTATTGCCGAAAACTGATTTATTCCCACATGATTTTTCATTTAAATGTTTGGCATCAATGCTGAGCTGCGTCATCTTTGTACATCAGAATTTTGATCACCATAAATATATGTACCATTGATTTTGCTATTGTATTTTTATGCTGAAACTCGACATATTTATATGCAAGCATAATTTGATTTCCTTGCCATATATGTTTCGAATTACACTGCCTTGAATTGCTCGATTTTCTGGAAGTAATTTTGACACTTGTCCAGACTTGAATTTGTGCTTCAATCTCCATGTACATGATAGTCAGATGTGATGTCTTGATCATTTTGTGTTGAACAATTTGTAGCTCCACCATTCATCTGTGTAATTGTCATAAACCATGCTGATGCATTCTGACTTGTACATTTGTGATTAGTACTTGTTTTTCCAACATGCATATTATTATGTGCATGTAAAGAAATATACACACACATGCAATTTCTTTACCATGTACAATCAGCTGTCATCTAGTTTGTATTTCATTGAACTTGAATTTTGAATCATATTGTATTCATGATGTTGTTGCTGGTCGAACTTGAATGGCATGTTCACATATATATTTTGAACTTGTCTTGCTGTGTTGTATACACGCTTGAGCCCATTTGCCATGTCACTATGTTGAAAGTTAACTTGAAAACAAAGTGATCAGCCATCTAAAATCACTTGTTCTGGAGCTGATCACCCATATTTGTCCACATGTTTTTGCCTGATCAGAAAATGAACTTGAGCATGCTCACTTGCAATGAATGCTTTGTTTTGAACATATGAACTTGAGGCTGATCACCCAGATTTAATTTGCATGAAATATTTGACATGTGATCCTACTTGTGCTCCCCTTGTGCTTAGTTGATCACCATACAGTTTGTGATCATACACCTTGTTCACTTAAAAAATGACCCTTGCACTTGAATGAATGAAACCGCTTTGTTGTAAGCTACCACTGTCCATTAGCATTCTGGGCTGGATTGATGTTGAGCTACACTCTCGACTTGGTTGCACCAATTTCTGAAATTGTGTGTTTTCCAACATGAACATCACTATTGAGTTTCTATGTTGCTTCGACCATTTGCACACTGATGTGCACTGAGTCAAGATGGTCCAAGTGGCCACACTGACTGGTGCGGCAGTGCAGACGTGTATATTTATACACGTGTGTATGTGCAGCCATCAGATAAATTTTCCTATCCCTGTACTATATATATATATATATACTGTTTAGACACAATCGGATTAACAAATTAGATCAAGTCAGAAAAATGATGAGAAACACACCAGTAAACTGAGGAAAATAAAATTTTAAAACTAAAATTTATATTCACATGTATTCAGTATTATTTCTATTGTAGTGTACTCTGTGTGTGTTCATTTGTATGACAGGTATGAAGACTGGACTGACTGTGAAGACTGGACCGACTTGTAAGTTGTGAAGACAGAAGACAAGAAGACAGAAGGCAGAAAACAAGAATAGTGTGTGTAACAGTGAAAGTGTCTGTATATTGAGTCTGTGAATGTATAACTGAAAAAGTACTGAGTGTTGAGTGATATAGTGAGGAGCTAATGTATATGAAAAAGTGATTGTACTGATTATTTGTAATAAACAAGATCTGTTTGAAATAAAATAGTATTTCATAGTTGTCAAACAGACTTGTCTATTCTATTCTGTTTATTTATAAGTACAAATATGTGAAGTGATTAAATAGTGGAGTTAAAATAGATGTATTGTTTGAATGTTAGAAATATAATATTTATATTTTAAATAAAATACAGTAAATATTTGAATTTCTTTATAGATGTATTTTATTTAAATATAGATATTACATTCCTGTCTGTGATGTAAATATACAACATTACAGTAACAAACACATTTATAAAATATATTTGGTTGTTATCATCGAACAAAAATCATATAATTGTGTGTACAACACCATTATATACAACACTATCAAGTCTTCAAACACACTATTAGAATCGTTCCACTAAACCATCTTTAATTCTCTAAAATTTTATCTTCTTAAAAGTTAAAAACAGTGGAAGATAAGATTGATTACTACTACTCGTTCATTATGTTTTTCATCCTTCAAAGAGGAATATGCATTTTAACATAGTTAAAGTGACTTATGAATTTCAATATGCATTTTTCTTCAAGAGGAACAACTAAGGTCAAGATTTTGTGAATCTATTTTAAAGAGGACTTTTGTATTCTGGGTAAAGTAATAAGAAAACATTATTGTTTTGATATTTTTCATTTCTTTGTTGAAATAGGTAGCACAAATTATGATGCTTCACCTATATTTTGTACACCTTTTTCAATGTACATTCCCTTATTACTTTGACAACACTCTTTACTTACAAGCTTATTGATTCATAAAACTTTATGTTACAAATTTTCTTGTTCTAATGTGTTAAAATGTCTCATACCCCATTCTTTATGAAAAAATCCTATATTTTCTTTTGAAACAATTCTTTTTTTTTGAGTTCATAAAAGTTTTAATTATGGGGACTAGACTCAAAACGGGTTCCCCATTTCCAATTTCAAATAGCCATTTTATTCAAAATCATCTACTTTTGTACTTAAACCTGCCTCTAACATATCTGTATGCAACATATATAACTAATTGATTTATATTCCCTCTTTCCCTTAACCATTTATATTTCTTAACCCTACAACTGGCTTACACATTTTTTGAAAACAATTCTATGTAATTTTCTCAAAAAATATATTTTAATGCACATCTCAATATTACAAGCTAGTAAATTTCAGAAAATTGTAAACTTATATATTTGAAACTTGAAAACTCGAAAAACATTTTTCTTTATATCTACATTTTTTCAAGCTCTATTTTAAAAGTTTATTTTTAGGGCTAAGTACAAAGTGGATTCTTAGATTCCATTCCCAAATCATGTTAGAAAAATTATTTATCTTCACCTAAAATCACTTTAAATCTAATCACTCCATAGTGGAATCTAAAACTAGTGCTAACTTTGGCCATATATACAAATACATATATATATATATATATATATATTCCTAATATCTATTTTTTTTAATCTTATTCTTTCCCATATTATAAGGCTCTTGCCCAACCCACTAATTTCAAGTAATAAAATTTTGGATTTTAACACATGCATTTCTCATTTTTACTTCAAAATCTATGGTACACTTTATACTCCTCATGACTTCGCTATTCTCAAATTTTCATAACCATTCTCTTAATGTACAAAACTGATATTTCAACTTTTTCCATATGTTGCTTCCATTTCAAGTGAGTTTCTGTATGGATTTAGGTGTATATATATATATAATATAACATACTTATATTATGAACATACAAATACATTCACTCATTACCTATATCGGAATCCTATACCTAAGCTTTGATGCCATATGTAACAACCTAAATTTCAATAGGCTCGAATTTTGACAAAGTGCTAAAATCCAAGTCCACTAAAACCCGAGTTGATTGTAGAAAGGCAAAGATAAAATATATCAGAGCTCAAATAAACATCTTACAACGAAACTGAGTAAATTACCAAAATAAGTAAATACTTACCATAATAATGGCACTGACCAACAAGTGTCTCTAAGTTGTTAAATATGTGCCATTTGTATAACTTGCGAGTTTTTATTAGGAGGGGGTTGGAACTAAAGATCTGATGAATGGAAAGTTATACTTTTTAAGGATAACACTGCATATATCGTTCTATCACTGATTTACTTTTTATAATCTTGTTAAGGATAATAACACTCTCTCATCTATGCATAACTTGTACCTATTTACTCCCTAGTAGATCGAATCTAATATATAGTTAGCTCTATTCCCAATATATCTAGGTACTACCCATAATACCCTCCTTGACAGGTCTCTATCGCCATACTACGAAAGGGTACTCCAACTACATCGGTAAAGGATGGCTTCGTGAGTCGTACAATACCAATGTTACATCATTCGATAAGAAAACATGAAAATATGTCTGCATTAGCTTATTCTTATGCTCATATATCCATGATGTACTTACATGTATCGTACAGTCTACTGCTTGAGCTTCGCTCACAAGGTCTATCCTTGTACGGAACTCAATCGGGGATTTGTATACCTATAAAACAGCTTTGTTATACCTAAAATAAAAAAATCTAATGTGGTTTTTCTCTTTTCCCGTGGCTATGACTCCACGCAGCCACACTTCAACTAATGAAAGAACAATCAAGAGATAAGTGATTATGCTCTAGGGCAAACAACCTAAACATCCAATTTGTGTTGTCCTTCGTCTAATGTCTCAATGGTAAAAGATCATTGGACTGTTGGCTTAGCTCCAGTCTTTCCCGTACTCGCACTGATTGATGATGACAGGTATTCGAACAATTACCATCCTTGTTGGGTTTTGAAAATGAAGCATACTCTTGAAGCTGAGGCAACTGTGAATCCTAATGTCACCCATCAGCCTTTTGACTGCCCTCGATATAAATGCAACTGAGGCATGCCCTCTTGATGGAACCGCTACAGTCCTACCGTTGGGGGTACAAATTCATTCAGCTTACCCCAAAGGGCCATCGTAGAGTATCCTCATATTCTGTAGAAGTCTTGAATCTCCAGCTGTGCTGAAACAACAAGTTGTTTGCTTCATTAAGCCCTCCATCTAAAATCCATTCGAACTACTCCAAACGCATCTCATTATTTAACTAAATCATATATCTAATCTTTCATTATACGTTTGTCTTACCTTTTTTTTCTTTTATTATAACACCAGCTAGCGTTATCTGTTCGATTCCATCTAATCTGAACCTTAGTCACGTAATTATGAACTTTATTGGTAACTTATTTTCGCCGATCAACATTTGTTGCCGAAAATGACCACTACCGTTACATGCTTATTAAACTTAATCCCATATATAAGTTTTTTTATATTAAGATTTTCTTGCTTCTTTTCTATTTTAATTATAGCTCTCATTTTATAATTCTATTTTGCAAATACGTCTAATCAGTCTATATGATTTAGTTTTGTGCTTATAAGGTTATCATAATATCGCTCTTACAAATATATCCAATCTGTCTACTATGACCTATTTATATATCCGTACAATTATCATAATAAGTTATATCCTTTTCTGGCTATCATGTGTTTAACTTGATTCTCTTTTTCTTTACATAAAATCTTTTAGTTGTATTATCTTTTGCTTATCGCCTTTGTAAGTTTATCTTTTAGAAAGTTGTGCTTATTCCTAATTGATTCTTTATTGAAAATGCACAAAAATCTATTTCCATAGTCCAATATAAAACAACGGCCATTGTTGTAAGATATTCCTTTTAATTAATTCTATTAAATACTGTGTAATACGACTAAATCCCTATTTAACACTAATTCCTTCCCTTTTTCTTTTATTCTTGCAACAATGTTTGCTCCTTAATATATCACTTTTCCTTAACCAACCGATTTGAGATATTCCTAACTTCTTATTTTAATAAATACATTTAAATTCTTGTTTTATTTCCCAAATCTGACATAATTACTATAAATATGGGATTATACCTGTAATACCCCTCTTGAAAATCTAACACAGAGATTCTTTAGCACAGTTGGTTAGCGCATCGTGTTGCTTTTTATAAGAAGTCAGGAGTCCGAGTCTCAGTGATGTCACAAGACCTCTTATTTAATTCTCTTTTCTTAGCAATATTTATATTCAACAAAGGTTGAAACAAAACAATTAATTTCAGCATATAAATACAACGTTCTCAAATTTATAGTTTAATTATGGATCTACTATAAGCAATCCTAATTATACTACACCAAATTAAATTACAGTGGGAATTAAGCTATTGTTAATAAACCTAATTAAACTATGGTTAAGTTTAACAGAAAATAATTTACTATAAATAATTCTAAATTAAACAAATTTAACAAGGATTAAATGATTATTTATACCATTACTAAAAATATATAATTTAAATCCACTCACCTGTCGTCCTAAGCCTTATTCCTTGGATACTACAGATCTCTCCTCAAAATAGAATTATATAAATATTTAATTTAATAAACTTTCTTCCTTCTAAAAATTTAGGTCAGGTCTATCTCAAAAAGACAGAACCGAAAAAGTATTGTTTTGTGAAGAATTAGCTAGGCCTATGGGTCTAATTATAGGTTAGACAAACGATTTCAGACCGTTAGAATCCTAGATTAAATATGACAACCACAACATTGAGCCAATTGGAATTCGCTACGTTAGCCTAAATATCAAAACCAACTAATACAACTACGCCATGTCAGCAAAAACTAAGTAAGTAACGTCATTTCTCTTGTCGTCTCCATGCCTATGCCAAATCACACTTAGACAAAGCGACCGGCCGACCCAACTGGGTCTTGGGTCGACTTGACCCAATATTCTTTATTATATGTTTTGAAACTTCTTTTCACAATATCTCCTTCGTTTTAACTCTGATTTCTAAAAACAATGAAACTAAATTACTTAACAAATCGCAATGAACGGAATGACACTAGTCTCACAACCAAATTCTAACAATATTACAATTTTTTTTATTATTTGTTTATTAAAATATGGGGTGTTGCAATTAGTTTTGAAGAATATTAATTTCCCATTAGAATTTTAAGAAACTATATTTGAATAAATGATTAAAATTATAATTATAATTAATAAATGAGTGGGAGAGATAATTAATTTTCCCAATTCGAAATGTTATAAATAAATGAATTAAATATAAATCCATTAAATCTCACAAAATTGTCATTAATGAAATAAAACTAGAAAATTGAATTTCAAATTCAAAATTTACTTAAGGGAAATTAAATGGAATGGATAAAATGGAACTAGAATGCAAATTTATAAATCGAGTAAACTAAAATATAGATTGAAATGAAAATAAACAAAGATGAAAGTGAAGGATGCAGATGAAGAATGTTGATGATTAAGTGAAAGAAAATATTTATAAACAAGCTAATGAAATTTATGAATTTAGTAAAATAAAGTTTACTTGACATAAAAAAAAATTAATGCAAGAATATTAAGAGGGGAAAAGTAATATTGCAATTCATCACTACTTGAAACTGCTAGCTATAAAAACTACAGTAGCTTTGAAATCCAACGGAACCAGGGTGTGGTGATAATGACAAAAAACATATTTTAACACTAAAAATGATGCATCTCAGAGCTGCTTGAGGCTTAAAGTCTTGTTTGCATAACTTGTGTGATGTTTATTATCAATGATGTATCACCTAACTATAGCCTCGTAGACTTCGAACATGAACCGCAACCCATGGATCCTAATTTAAGATTCTGATGTTAACTTCATACATTGTTTTGAAAGCATTTCATTTCCATTGTCAAAGACTGAGCACTTGCCAAGGTTCTACATATAAAATACTCCTTCATTCATCCTTATGATTCCCTACTACCGAGATACTTTATTAGCATGTCCTTCTCCTTATAGATCTAGGTCAATTTGATTATCAACTGTATCTCTTCCAATCGTCACTAGTATTTTCAATGAAATACTTCAAATATCGACCATAAAAAGTTGCATAAGCCCCACTAGATGCAATAGAACTATTTATATGAGGTTGGAAACTTTGTTCTAGTCTTATCAGTTTCTTTTTATCTAGCTGCTCGTAATTTATCACTTCTTTGGCAACTGAGTTTGATCTCCATCACATTGACCTAAGTCCATCCCTAGTATTATATCCCGAACATTAGAAGTATAAGTAACATTTTCACTATTCAGAATACTTTGCTCTTGGTCAAATCCTAAAGTTCTAGTTGTAATAGGATTCGTTTTTTAGCTCCCGTTTTACATATGTCCACTGAAAGATCATTACTCTCTATATTACCTTCTAAATATAAACCAAAATCATCCAAAAATTTCTTAATTCTCTTCCTCCAAAGGCATTAATTTGCGTCAGCGCACTAACTACATTTGATATTTCAACTCTCACTGAATTGCATACTTTGTGTTGCCTTTAGTGACAAGAACAGTGCACATAACGACTTGCGTAAAAGAGAATCAAATTGGATGAATTGAATGAAAATCGACCCAAGTAAATTAGGGGGAATAACTTGAAAGTAAATAAATTGGATGTTAGTGAAATGTGTGTTAATAAAAAATAAACGTATACATGAATTAAATGGAAATTTATTTAGTAAGATGAATTAATTAACATGAATGACAAACAAATTAGATGTAACAAAATGAAACATGCATTTGAATGTTAGCAGTATACTTTCTGAAATATTGTAATTATACATATTCTTGCAATGCTTACCTACTCATGTTATATTGCCCATGCTATGTATATTAAACTTAACTTTGTATATTTTTGATTCCATCCTTTTTCTTAAGTATTTTAGTAGGTTATAATGGAGTATGCTTCGCTTTAGAGCTCACTTTTACACTAAATACAAAAATAATAGCTTATAACACTAAATAAGGTTCATATCCTAGATTACATATCGCACTAGAGCTATATGTTGTTTCCACCGCTTTGGGAAACCTTATCATTGAGATGAGATGTATATTGATATTATATGCATACTGTAAAAAAATCGATCGAGCCGTATAAAGAAGACGCTGCTGAAATTTTCCGTAAAAGTGGGTATTAAAAAAATGAGTTTTAAATTCCTATAACATATTTTTCTTTCAAATAATTAAAAAATTAAGTAATTGTTACAAAACAAAACAGAACATATATAATAAACAAGAAGCCATTAGAGAGAATAAAAAGATAGAGGAGAGACTTTTATTTCTATTGCTTCAAGTGTATATCATTTCTATTACATTGGCTCCTTTATATAGAGGCTTTGGAGCTGATGTTAGACTTATTCCCATGATGTGGGACTAAATATAATATGACAAGAGCATATTCACTCATATATATTACAACACTCCACCTTGAATATGCGTCTTCAAAATCTTGAATGCCCTGCTAACTTGAAGTTGTCCCTTTTAAAACATATATGATGATTTCTCCCCCTATATAATTATCTTGCTTGAATATATCTGTTCATTCGATACAACTATTGTTTGTTGCCTTCAACACTCTATCAGGAAAACACAATGGGAAAAACCTTGAACGAGAAAAATAGTACAATGTCTGACATTATGGATATCATATTAAAATGATATTCCTTGAAAGAGTTTGATGCTTCAGGATCAAAATAATGCCTCATTAAAAACCTTTTTATGAAAAACCCTGTAGGAAAAATCATAAAAATGGAAAAGAGTGCAAATTTATTTCATCTTTAGGTAACATTTTTTACAATGTTACCGTAAGGGTTGTTACGTCAGGATCAAGATAATGCCTCATTAAAAACCTTAGTAACAAAAATCCGGTGGGAAAAATATTAGTGAAGGAAAAGAGTACATTATAGCATATTTTTATATGCTCCTCCTTATTTAAAACTTATTATTCAATTAGTCTACTGATGTAGTCGATGAATGCCAATTTTGTACATCATCTTTTGGAATGTTGATTTGGAAATTGCCTTTGAGAACAGATCTACCCGCTTTTCTTGAATTGAATTTATTTCCCATCTTTCCTGTTATCCTTTCATTCATTTTGAAGAGAAATTGTAACGACCCAGAAAATCTGAACCAATTTTTTTTTTTTAATTGGCTAAAATAATGGATTTTAAATATTTAAAATAATGGCAATGGAAAGTGAGTTTGAATCGACAATTGAAAGCGGATATAGTTAATTATAAGTATAAACAAGGCCTGAAATGGCGCTGCAGTTTCAAAAATTGAATTCAAACTTTGTCGGACTGTACCGGGTGCAAAACAAAACGGATTTTAGCGAAACCAAAAATATTTAAATCTGTTAGTGAATACCTTTCTAACGAATCTGAAAAATCGAATTTTCATAGCGGAAAGCAAAAGTTATGGCCGAATGAATTTTCAGAAAGGTCGTTATGGAATTTATATAGCCCGTGAAATTGGCCATTTTGCATACGACCTCGGAATTCGATGAAACCACTTTTGTTGGATCCGGGATGTGAAGTTAGTGCTAGGCTTCAAATTTCATAATTTTTGAAGCTAATATGTGAGCGTGGCAAAGGAAAATGTGTTTTGGTCAATTACAGTTAAATTGGATCGACCAAAAATGGGCCTTTTTGCAAACGGTCTCAGAATTCGATGAAACAAGTTTTGTTGGGACCGTATCGTCAAAACATAGCTAGATTTATTTTTCTGGAATTTTTCGAATCAGTTTGTGGCCCTGGCAAATTGAAATGTACGTTCAAATTGAATATTGAATGTTTTATATTTTTAATTTGAAGGAAAACTGACTGAAACATTCGAATGGGCCTTCGAAACATATCTCATTGTGTTCGGAATGGGGGTAAAACGCTAGGGAGGACAGTCGTTGGGTTTGGATTGGTGGTCGCGTCAGAAAACCACTTTAAAACCCATCGATCATTCAAAAAATTTATAAATAAAAAAAGAAAATCCTTTAATTTTTTCTCTCCCCGACATCCGTTAACAGGCGGAACCCCTTCTCCACCTTCTCTCCTCTTTTCTGGCCGCTCCGATCACCGAAACGCCATGGCCCAGTTGAACTTTTTGTAGATCCCTCTGAGCTCTTCAAATCCATACCTGGAGCACCCACCACCGTCGCTCCTACTTCGAGTTATTTCCTTCGAAAGAGGCGCCGTTCGAAGCCCTCTACCACCCCCTAGGCGCGCGCGAGTTCATTAGGAAGGGCACCCCCTGGTGCGCGACTCCAAGCTCTTCGACGTGGTACAACCCGATCTTCGTATCGCGCAACGGATTAAGAGCAAGAATCAAACCTAGTTTTGAACATTTATTGAAGGTAACGACTTTAATTTATTTTCATCTGTTTTAACACCTTTAAACCGTTGCAAACTTTGAAAATCATATCTTTTTCGTTCGTTAACGAAATTCGATGAAACAGGAAACATCGTGACCGTGTGGACGCCTTCTACATTTTAGAAGAGACCGCATATTTTTCTGAGCCTTCTGCTATTTTTGGTGGAGTGGAACCCAATGTGAGATTTCTAATTTATAAACGATATGGAAAACGATGATGTATAAATTATATAGTCGATGTATGAGTTATATAAGCATTGTACACCTCTTGTATAAGCGTTGTATAAGTTGTATGTTCGATGTATAAGTTATATATGCGTTGTAAAAATTATATTTG
This sequence comes from Allium sativum, assembly GCA_030737875.1. Taxonomy (NCBI): domain Eukaryota; kingdom Viridiplantae; phylum Streptophyta; class Magnoliopsida; order Asparagales; family Amaryllidaceae; genus Allium; species Allium sativum. The sequence continues at coordinate 40,287,825 of CM060926.1, forward strand.
TGTTGAAATAGAAGTGAATTGATATATATATATATATATATATATATATATATATATATATATACGCCCCTCGTCCACAAACCATGGATGATATTTATTGATTGTGATTGGTGTGAAAATTGATTGATTGCAAATGGTTGTTTGGGATTATTTGTGGTTGATATTGATTGATTGTGGTTGAAAAATACCCATTTGTGGTTGAGAAATATTTGGTTGAAACCACATAGGATTAGTTTGTGGAAATGAAATAAATATATACATGCCGCCTGCGTGCGAACTAGATGCATTGTAACACCCCACCTCCGTTAATGTCACTCACAAAGGGAATGCCTTAACTTTGGTGGAGCATTTTAGTAAACAGAACAGAAACTTACAAGACAGATAAAACAGTACTTGAAAAATTTTAACTTTATTACAGCGGAAACAGAAATTAATATGGTTACATCCTTTCAATTTCAGAATTCAAGTACAAAATATCAGTCTTGTACAAAAGCCTTCAAAATGCATAGTTTAAAATCATAATCCCCATGGAACGGAAGCTATACAGAGCCAAGCCATACTTTAAACACTTCAAGCAAAGAGAAATCCGGATCAAGCTAAAGTATTTCCCTCCTTGGATAACCTAGGGGGGGAAACGGAAGAAAGGAGGCGAAACAACAAGGGTCAGACAAAAAGTCTGGCAAGTCCAGTGACTTTCAGCATATGAACAGATAATAATAATATGATATGAACATAAAACTGGATGTGAGATAACTATAACAGGTGTAGCAGATATAACAGAAAAACAGAATGATATAAACTATTGTTTTACACTTCTCTGCACTAATACTAGTATAGCAGAATTAGGTGTCACCCTAATGTCTAAATTGAAGCAGGAACGGGTACAGAATACTTTAACAGAAACAGAATGCCAATAATGGGCCTTTACTACCCGATCAGAAACAGACAGAAGAAGAAACAGATTTATCCCTATGGAAACAGAATGTGGAATTAGGTGTACACTAGTAATGGGCCTTTACCACCCGAACAGACGGTACCACACAGAAACAGACAGGTGTTACCACCCAACAGAAACAGACGGTACCAACAGAAACAGACAGAACTAAGCGTACCCTAAAACCCTACCCCAAGCGATCGACTCCCTAATACATAAATATCCTGTGTCGGCCCCACAGTAGGGTGTATCACTCTTTAAAGTGACAACCAATTGGCATAGACCTATTTACAGATGTCACGGCGTCTTACATCCTCAGAGGCAGACCGGGATCCATGCACGCACATGACCCGGTTGGAACGCACCATCAACACCCCTCGCCTTTATCAGAATGAACCACTTATAATTAGTTCAGTAAGCGTGCCCGGACCCTACCTACTGTTGGGTCAAAGTTTTGATACCAGAAAGGGTTACTGACTAATATGGGTCCCAAACAATAGATGACACAAGTAATTCCCCTCCTAACCTTGTGTCCCCAGACTAACTGATTTCAGATTAACTTCTTTACAAGTTCAGACATACAGAGTTCAGATTTACTAATTCACAAATTAAGTTAACAAGTTTTCAGACTAACGGGTCAGATGTACAGATTTTTCAGATTTGTCTAACTTTGTATTGGGCCTACAAATTCATGGACGGGTTTTACTACATTTATTAATCCCTTTGGTTTAACCCTATTTTTCCCCAATACGTTTTAGACGTCATTCTTCTCTTATATTTGCATTAATTAATTATTAATGCACAGACCTCTCACATTAGGTCGGTAGCTTGTGGCCGCTGGATATGCCGGGCGGTTCCGGGCAGACTTCTGCCACAAGCCAGACCTAACCTCGTGTCTTACGCATGTTATGACTAACTTCTCACATTAGAACCTATTGTTTGCGGCCACTGGATGTGCCGGGCGGTTCCGGGCAGATTTACGCCGCAAACTCATTCTAACCTCGAGTTAGCCATGTTTATCTTTGCGGCCAATTAATTAATAATTTACCGTTTATGCGCGTGCCCAATATATATATGCCAATTCAAATTATATCAATCACAGGATGATTATATCAACATAGCAGATAACAGATTTTATATGACATAACGGATTTAACAGATTTAGCAACTTAGCAGATTTTGGCATATAACAGGTTAGGCATTTCAACCGACAAATTTAACAGATTAGGCATTTCAATCTAATTAGCAGTCTAGGCAATATAACAAAACTAGTAGTTTAGGCAACTAGACAAATTAGCAGATTTAGCAAATTTAATATTTCTAAAAGTTCTATTTACATGCCTTGCCCAATCATAAATTGGCCTAAATTCATATGCTTACATAATTGTCATGATTCACAACATATACTCCATGTTTGCATAAAGTTACATAGCACAGAATATGGACATAATTTGCCATATAACATATGTTCCAATTTTTGTTAAACTAGCATCTTACAGCAGATTCACATATAAATTATACCCAATATAACCATTAATTTCAATGCATGCCATATATCCAAAAATCCCTATTTAGGTGTAATCTAAATAATAGATATCCTAATTAATGTAAATCTTTACACCTAACATTCCATATCCTTCTTCTTTTCATGTCATGAATCATTATGCAAACTATACCCAATAATATAAATCTTTAAATCATATCTTCTAAAAATCAGATCTTGACTTTTATATGCATTTTGTCCAAAGTCTCAAATCATATGTAATCTTACAATGGTTCCTCTTTTCTTCTATCATAGAATATGCATAGATCCAAATCTATGTTTACAACATATGCTCATTAATTACAGTTCTAAATTACAACATAGCTATGCATACAACATGCATAAATTATATGTTCATAGTCAAATTTATGCATATGTCCAATATATTTTATGCCTCAGACCTAAAGTCATACATTCAATTTAGTCTTGTCAAATTTCGCATCATTCATCCCAAAATTTGCGTTCATACGCTCATCTCTTATGAGATTAGGCACAGGCTCGTGGTAGCCTGGCTATAAAAACAGAAAAGAAGAAAAGGGATACAGAAAAACAGATCTGACAGAAGAAAATATATATACAATCTCAGATTCAGAATCAAAAACATATCAAAATTATTATTAACGTTTATAGCGGAAAATAACTGTACTTGCCTTGATTAGATTAAAGAAAGAACTTTAACTTGCTGTAGAATCTTTGCAGAAACTTTAATCTCTAGTTTGAATTGAGTTGCTTAGGCTGATGTTGATTATCTTCTAGTTTCAATTTCAGCAGAGCAGCGACGCCATTTTTATTTTTTTATTAGAAGAAGAGAGCAATGGAGGCTAGAGAATTGTGTAGGAAACTTAGGTAGAGTCTAGGGTCATTTTTATAGAGTTTATGAACTGATTAGGACCATCGATGTTGCTTGGATTGATCGTAGCCATTCATTCGCAAGAGGGACCAATTAGAGCCTGCCACCTAGCCCTAATGACAAAGCAGACCACAGAAAATCGACCAACATAGAATAGGCCAGCCAGGGTGGACTGGGTTCGACCTGGGTCTGGACCAGGTCGACAGCCCTGTCGACAGCCCTGTCGACCTGGTTAGACCAGGTCGACAGCCCAGTCGACCTGGGTGTCTTAGGCGGGAGTTTTCCCGCCTTGGCCAATTGGGCCCGGTTTTAATTTTTAAACTGTTTTATTCTGTTCGAATTTTAAACTTAATTCAGAAACTTCCGAAGGCCATATCTTCTTCATACGGACTCCGTTTTTCGAAAACTCGGACTCTATTTCGCGTATTTTTCCGAGACGAACGCAATGGCGTATCCCGTTTCCCTTAGTTCTTTGATTTCAAATTAATTATACTTTAATTTGTTAATTCCACAGTTATAGAATACACGGGGTGTTACATTCTCCCCCACTTAAAAGGATTTCGTCCCCGAAATCTTCAAGTTAAGAAGAATGCGTCCTACCATCCAATCACCCATCTACTCAACCATCTTCCACAAGCATCCATTGTCCTTAGAAAACTTCTAATGTTGTATGAACATATGCAAAAGTGTGTGTATATGTTCCTTATCTAATGCAAAATCAGGCGGTCTACTGATTCAGTTGACCTCCTTAATGCGAATTATGTCAGTGCCATGAGTCCAACATGTATGCAATAGAATTCTGATGATATATATATTATTTCTATATGAGTGCACAACCATTCACTCAAATGCAACATCCATGTGCTGAATCAACCATTTTGCATCCACAAGAATTGAAAAATGCTCACCCATCCATATGCAGTATGAGAGTGTTTTCGAGCCGATCTAGTGCCTAGTGTGTGTATATGCATCCACGGGCAACCACTAGCAACCACTTGCATCCACTTGCAACCATCAAACATAACATGTCTCAAACACATGTTTACACCCATTAGTTTCTACCTAAAGTTCAAATATTCGATCGATAGGATACAGTCGAATGATGGAAGCGAGTACAGATAGAACGAAGACTTGGTTCCCATTAGACATTGGTTGAGAAAATAATTCCCCTAAGTATCAACCCCAAAGACTGAAATCAATATCAGATTGACACTCAGAGGATTACCTTCTTTAGACAATGTCAAAACTGGAAATCAGAATTATTCAGATATTTACAGACTACTGATACAGATCAGGTTCCCTAATGATCCTTAGGAAGCTAAGCATGATAAAATCATACCCCACGAAAACTCAGAATGTATGCGTCATACTTGACGCCTAACACAGATATCCCTCAAACCCCAATCTCAAACAGATGATCCATAACCCTTATGGGTCTGAGTCTATAGCGGAATTCAGAAATAATACTAGTATTAAAGTGCAGAGTATCGATTACAAAATCAAAATACCAGAATCAGAAAAAGTCTTAACTCCATAATCAGATAAAGAAATTAAACCTATTATAGAAATTTTCCTATTTCTATCCTAGCCACTAGCCTCAAGATTATTCGCCTGTCCTCCTTGTCCTCGTCTCTTCGGGAAGTCCCTAGTGAAGTGTCCCATCTCCCCACAGTTGAAGCAAGCGCCCTTCCTTTTTCTGCAATCCTTGTTCAGATGAGTCGAGCTTCCACAAGTAAAGCACTTTTTCCCCTTCTTATCTTCAGTCTTCTCATCCTTCCTTTGTGTTTCCTTTTTGGGCCCCGCTTTCTTATTCTGTGGTTCTTCCTTCTTTGTCTCTTTCGGGCCCTTGCCTTCCTCGTGCAGTAGTGCCATGTCCACCAATTTCTCGTAAGTCGCTCCCATAGGTACGTGGGTCATGGCTAAGCTGTGCAGTGGCTCATTCAATCCTTTAACAAAGCGGAGAGCCTTTTTATGCTGAGTGTTGACTAAATCCAATCCGAACCTAGCTAGTTGGTTGAACTGGTTGACGTATTCCTTGACCGTCATACTTCCTTGCTTAAGGAATAAGAACTTTTCCAGTTGTAAACTTCGTTCAGCTTGCGAGAGGAATTTTGTCTCAAACCTTGTTCTGAAATCCATCCATGTCTCGACCGGCCTCTCGGCGTTAGTAACTTCCCACCAGTAGGAAGCTTCGTCTTTGAGCAACCATACCGCCAACTGTACCTTCTGCCTATCGTCCACCTCGAAGATAACGAATAGATCCTCAGTTTCTTTGAGCCAATTCCTCGCTTCTACAAATGATTCAGTTCCTTTGAAATCCTTTCCACCCATGGCCCTAAAATCTCTACAGATCTTTGAGAAAGCAATTGCACGAGGAGGGGGTGGGGGAGGGGGATCATTTGCTGGACCTGCAGCGGCGGTCCTAGCCTTAAGATATTGACGAAACCAACCGGGTACATGAACACCCTCTAGTATCTCAGATGCTTCAGACATGCTGGAACGAAAAAGGAAAGGTTCAATACAAAAAGGATTGAAAGAAAGATATATGGCTCTTGGGGATCATGTTTTTCAAAATAAGCTTTATTTTTGAAAATACTTCCTTTCAAAACCTTTTTGAAAACAGTTTTCAAAAACTTTACCCAACCTGGTAACCTTCAGCTCTGATACCAAGTGTAACACCCCACCTCCGTTAAGGTCACTCACAAAGGGAATGCCTTAACTTTGGTGGAGCATTTTAGTAAACAGAACAGAAACTTACAAGACAGATAAAACAGTACTTGAAAATTTTTAACTTTATTACAGCGGAAACAGAAATTAATATGGTTACATCCTTTCAATTTTAGAATTCAAGTACAAAATATCAGTCTTGTACAAAAGCCTTCAAAATGCATAGTTTAGAATCATAATCCCCATGGAACGGAAGCTATACAGAGCCAAGCCATACTTTAAGCACTTCAAGCAAAGAGAAATCCGGATCAAGCTAAAGTATTTCCCTCCTTGGATAACCTGGGGGGAAACGGAAGAAAGGAGGCGAAACAACAAGGGTCAGACAAAAAGTCTGGCAAGTCTAGTGACTTTCAGCATATGAACAGATAATAATAATATGATATGAACATAAAACTGGATGTGAGATAACTATAACAGGTGTAGCAGATATAACAGAAAAGCAGAATGATATAAACTATTGTTTTACACTTCTCTGCACTAATACTAGTATAGCAGAATTAGGTGTCACCCTAATGTCTAAATTGAAGCAGGAACGGGTACAGAATACTTTAACAGAAACAGAATGCCAATAATGGGCCTTTACTACCCGATCAGAAACAGACAGAAGAAGAAACAGATTTATCCCTATGGAAACAGAATGTGGAATTAGGTGTACACTAGTAATGGGCCTTTACCACCCGAACAGACGGTACCACACAGAAACAGACAGGTGTTACCACCCAACAGAAACAGACGGTACCAACAGAAACAGACAGAACTAAGCGTACCCTAAAACCCTACCCCAAGCGATCGGCTCCCTAATACATAAATATCCTGTGTCGGCCCCACAGTAGGGTGTATCACTCCTTAAAGTGACAACCAATTGGCACAGACCTATTTACAGATGTCACGGCGTCTTACATCCTCAGAGGCAGACCGGGATCCATGCACGCACATGACCCGGTTGGAACGCACCATCAACACCCCTCGCCATTATCAGAATGAACCACTTATAATTAGTTCAGTAAGCGTGCCCGGACCCTACCTACTGTTGGGTCAAAGTTTTGATACCAGAAAGGGTTACTGACTAATATGGGTCCCAAACAACAAATGACACAAGTAATTCCCCTCCTAACCTTGTGTCCCCAGACTAACAGATTTCAGATTAACTTGTTTACAAGTTCAGACATACAGAGTTCAGATTTACTAATTCACAAATTAAGTTAACAAGTTTTCAGACTAACGGGTCAGATGTACAGATTTTTCAGAATTGTCTAACTTTGTATTGGGCCTACAAATTCATGGACGGGTTTTACTACATTTATTAATCCCTTTGGTTTAACCCTATTTTTCCCCAATACATTTTAGACGTCATTCTTATCTTAGATGTGCATTAATTAATTATTAATGCACAGACCTCTCACATTAGGTCGGTAGCTTGTGGCCGCTGGATATGCCGGGCGGTTCCGGGCAGACTTCTGCCACAAGCCAGACCTAACCTCGTGTCTTACGCATGTTATGACTAACTTCTCACATTAGAACCTATTGTTTGCGGCCACTGGATGTGCCGGGCGGTTCCGGGCAGATTTACGCCGCAAACTCATTCTAACCTCGAGTTAGCCATGTTTATCTTTGCGGCCAATTAATTAATAATTTACCGTTTATGCGCGTGCCCAATATATATATGCCAATTCAGATTATATCAATCACAGGATGATTATATCAACATAGCAGATAACAGATTTTATATGACATAACGGATTTAACAGATTTAGCAACTTAGCAGATTTTGGCATATAACAGGTTAGGCATTTCAACCGACAAATTTAACAGATTAGGCATTTCAATCTAATTAGCAGTCTAGGCAATATAACAAAACTAGTAGTTTAGGCAACTAGACAAATTAGCAGATTTAGCAAATTTAATATTTCTAAAAGTTCTATTTACATGCCTTGCCCAATCATAAATTGGCCTAAATTCATATGCTTACATAATTGTCATGATTCACAACATATACTCCATGTTTGCATAAAGTTACATAGCACAGAATATGGACATAATTTGCCATATAACATATGTTCCAATTTTTGTTAAACTAGCATCTTACAGCAGATTCACATATAAATTATACCCAATATAACCATTAATTTCAATGCATGCCATATATCTAAAAATCCCTATTTAGGTGTAATCTAAATAATAGATATCCTAATTAATGTAAATCTTTACACCTAACATTCCATATCCTTCTTCTTTTCATGTCATGAATCATTATGCAAACTATACCCCAATAATATAAATCTTTAAATCATATCTTCTAAAAATCAGATCTTGAATTTATATGCATTTTTTCCAAAGTCTCAAATCATATGTAATCTTACAATGGTTCCTCTTTTCTTTTATCATAGAATATGCATAGATCCAAATCTATGTTTACAACATATGCTCATTAATTACAGTTCTAAATTACAACATAGCTATGCATATAACATGCATAAATTATATGTTCATAGTCAAATTTATGCATATGTCCAATATATTTTATGCCTCAGACCTAAAGTCATACATTCAATTTAGTCTTGTCAAATTTCGCATCATTCATCCCAAAATTTGCGTTCATACGCTCATCTCTTATGAGATTAGGCACAGGCTCGTGGTAGCCTGGCTATAAAAACAGAAAAGAAGAAAAGGGATACAGAAAAACAGATCTGACAGAAGAAAATATATATACAATCTCAGATTCAGAATCAAAAACATATCAAAATTATTATTAACGTTTATAGCGGAAAATAACTGTACTTGCATTGATTAGATTAAAGAAAGAACTTTAACTTGCTGTAGAATCTTTGCAGAAACTTTAATCTCTAGTTTGAATTGAGTTGCTTAGGCTGATGTTGATTATCTTCTAGTTTCAATTCCAGCAGCGACGCCATTTTTATTTTTTTATTAGAAGAATAGAGCAATGGAGGCTAGAGAATTGTGTAGGAAACCTAGGTAGAGTCTAGGGTCATTTTTATAGAGTTTATGAACTGATTAGGACCATCGATGTTGCTTGGATTGATCGTAGCCATTCATTCGCAAGAGGGACCAATTAGAGCCTGCCACCTAGCCCTAATGACAAAGCAGACCACAGAAAATCGACCAACATAGAATAGGCCAGCCAGGGTGGACTGGGTTCGACCTGGGTCTGGACCAGGTCGACAGCCCTGTCGACAGCCCTGTCGACAGCCCTGTCGACCTGGTTAGACCAGGTCGACAGCCCAGTCGACCTGGGTGTCTTAGGCGGGAGTTTTCCCGCCTTGGCCAATTGGGCCCGGTTTTAATTTTTAAACTGTTTTATTCTGTTCGAATTTTAAACTTAATTCAGAAACTTCCGAAGGCCATATCTTCTTCATACGGACTCCGTTTTTCGAAAACTCGGACTCTATTTCGCGTATTTTTCCGAGACGAACGCAATGGCGTATCCCGTTTCCCTTAGTTCTTTGATTTCAAATTAATTATACTTTAATTTGTTAATTCCACAGTTATAGAATACACGGGGTGTTACATGCATGATCCCCATTGTCAAAAACCGCGAGGTTTTAAGGTAGAGCGAGGAGCCGTACTAGGGACAGTCCCGGTTTTAACTACCCTGCCGTTATGCTTCCGAAATTTTGAATAATATTCATGTGTTTGAATTATTTTCATTTGCTGAAACTATATTTATTCGTTAAATAGAAAACCTTCATGTGTTGAATCGATATTCATTCGTTGATTAGAGATTTATGTGTTGAATGGTCTTCGTGCTTTAAATATAAAAATCACATTTTTATCTATATATATAAACTATAGAAAACCTTCATATATTGAATCGATATTCATTCGTTGATTAGAAATTCATGTGTTGAATGGTCTTCGTGTTTTAAATATAAAAATCACATTTTTATCCATATATATAAATATAGAAAACCTTCATGTGTTGAATCGATATTCATTCGTTGATTAGAAATTCATGTGTTGAATGGTCTTCGTGTTTTAAATATAAAAATTACATTTTTATCTATATATACAAACTATAGAAAACCTTCATGTGTTGAATCGATATTCATTCGTTGAATTGAAATTCATGTGTTGATTGGTATTCATATTTTGAAATAAATTGTTTTATAATAAAAATCACCTTTTTATCATCTGTGTAAACTATGTAAAATGACCTTGTTTTAAAATAAATTGTTTTACAATAAAAATCACCTTTTTATCATCTATATAGACTATATAAAATAATAGTGTTTTGGAAAGAATTGTTTTACAATAAAAATCACATTTTTATTATATACATGAATTGTTGAAATGTGAAGTGTTAAAAATAGCAACTCGTTCAAACAAATATGCATGAGTCGAAATATTCATTAATTAGCTAATGATGTGATTTTTACCTGTGCATGCAACATTAGAATGAATGGTGTTTTTAAACCAAATGGAATCAAATATGAAGTTCTTATCACTTATCATTTTCCATTCAACTTCATATTTGATTCCATTTGGTTTAAAAGCACCATTCATTCTAATGTTACATGCATAGGTAAAAATCACGTCATTAGCTAATTAATGAATATTTCAACTCATGCATATTTATTTGAACGAGTTGCTATTTTTAACACTTCACATTTCAACAATTCATGTGTATAATAAAAATGTGATTTTTATTTTAAAACAATTCATTTCAAAACACTATTATTTTATATAGTTTATATAGGTGATAAAAAATGGGATTTTTATTATAAAACAATTTCTTTTAAAACGAGATTATTTTACAAAGTCCATATAGTTGATAAAAGGTGATTTTTATTATGAAACAATTTATTTCAAAATATGAATACCATTCAACACATGAATTTCAATTCAACGAATGAATATCGATTCAACACATGAAGGTTTTCTATAGTTTCTATATATAGATAAAAATGTGATTTTTATATTTAAAACACGAATACCATTCAACACATGAATTTCTAATCAACGAATGAATATCGATTCAACACATGAAGGTTTCCTATAGTTTCTTTATATAGATAAAAATGTGATTTTTATATTTAAAACACGAATACCATTCAACACATGAATTTCTAATCAACGAATGAATATCGATTCAATACATGAAGGTTTTCTATTCAATGGATAAATATGGTTTTAGCAAATGAAAATAATTCAAACACATGAATATTGTTCAAAATTTCGGCAGCATAACGGCAAGGTAGTTAAAACCGGGACCGTCCCTAGTACGGCTCCTCGCTCTACCTTAAAACTTCGCGGTTTTTGACAATGGGGATCATGCATCTAGTTCGCACGCAGGCGGCATGTATATATTTATTTCATTACCACAAACTAATCCTATGTGGTTTCAACCAAATATTTCTCAACCACAAATGGGTATTTTTCAACCACAATCAATCAATATCAACCCCAAACAATCCCAAACAACCATTCGCTATCAATCAATCTTCACACCAATCACAACCAATAAATATCGTCCATGGTTTGTGGACGAGGGGCGTATATATATATATATATATATATATATATATATATATATATATATATATGGCAATTCACTTCTATTTCAACACATATATAATTTTTACAATGCATATATAACTTATACATCGAACGTACAACTTATACAACGCTTATACATGAGGTGTACAACGCTTATATAACTCATACATCGACTATATAATTTATACATCGTCGTTTTCCATATCGTTTATAAATTAGAAATCTCACATTGGGTTCCACTCCACCAAAAATAGCAGAAGGCTCAGAAAAATATGCGGTCTCTTCTAAAATGTAGAAGACGTCCGCACGGTCACGATGTTTCCTGTTTCATCGACTTTTGTTAACACAGCAAAAGGATATGATTTTTCAAAGTTTGCAATGGTTTTAAACTATTAAAATCAGTTTTAAATTAAACAGCCGATTACCTTTCAAAATCTTCAAAACTAGGTTTCGATCTTTCAGGTAATCCGTTGATTGTTGCTTCGATCGGCCAGCGCCACCTTGTCGGGATAAGAGAGGCGCACGTGCGCCTGGGAGAGGGTCGAGCTCGGTGGTCCCCAGGCGGCGGAATCTGGGTGCGAACGGCCGAACTTCTCGAGGGTGGTTCTCCCCCTACAGGCCACGAAAAAATCCAACACTTATATGGATTTGAAGATCATGAGAAGTACTACAAAAACCTTAACTGTGGCGTTGGATTTCATTGAGTGGATCAAAAGAAAAAGAGGAAAGAAGGCGGCGGCCAATTTCCGTCGTTCGTTTGAGTCGGGGAGAGAGAAAAGCAGGGGGGTTGAACTGACGTGGACCAATTATATTTTTTTTATTTATAAAGTTTTTAAAAATCCGAAAATACCCCTCGTCACACACGAACACCAATCCAAGCCCAACGACTGTCGTCCCTAGCGTTTTACCCCCATTCCGAACACAATGGGATATGTTCCGTAGGCCCATTCAACTGTTTCAATCAGTTTCCCTTCAAATTAAAATATAAAACATTCAATATTTGATTTGAACGTGCATTTCAATTTGCCAGGGCCACAAACTAATTCGAAAAATTCCAGAAAAATAAATCTGGCTATGTTTTGACGATACGGTCCCAACAAAACTAGTTTCGTCGAATTCTGAGACCGTTTGCAAAAAGGCCCATTTCTGGTCGATCCAATTTAACTGTAATTGACCAAAACACATTTTCCTTTGCCACGCTCACATATTAGCTTTAAAAATTATGAAATTTGAAACCTAGCAATAACTTCCCATCCCGGATCCAACAAAAGTGGTTTCGTCGAATTCTGAGGTCGTATGCAAAATGGCCAATTTCACGGGCTATATAAATTCCATAGCGACCTTTCTGAAAATTCATTCGGCCATAACTTTTGCTTTCCGCTATGAAAATTCGATTTTTAAGATTTGTTAGAAAGGTATTCACTAACAGATTTAAATATTTTTGGTTTCACTAAAATCCGTTTTGTTTTGAACCTGGTACAGTCCGACAAAGTTTGAATTCAATTTTTGAAACTCCAACGCCATTTCAGGCCTTGTTTATAATTAAAATTAATTATATTCGTTTTCAATTGTCGATTCAAACTCACTTTTCATTGCCATTATTTAAAATATTTATTTTAAATATTTAAAATCCATTATTTCAGCCAATTAAAAAAAAAATTGGTTCAGATTTTCTGGGTCGTTACAATCACACTTAGTACAAATACAGTTCAGCTATACATCAATGTCTACAGCGGAAACAAACATAATATGTACAATAGGAGCTGAAAAAAATAAAAGGAGATAAATGATAGAATCCATCTTCAGCTCCAGCTATCCAGAAAGAGCCTGCTAAAACTTAAGACAAGGCTGCCCGTGTAGAAATAAGGGCACCCAAGCTTGCAAGTGAAACAAACTACGAGTCAGTCATGGGACTGGTATGAGAAATCTACTTAACACATTTTATAATATGGCTAATCATAGGACCACGCCACTTTCGCGGAACGGGTTTACTCCATTGGATTGCTAATGCTTTAAAACAAGTCAATCTTTTAAACATCGCAGTGCTTTTTATAAAAATGAAGCCATTATAAGACTCGGTTCCCATCACACAATGCAACGCAAACCAGAGGATAGAGTTTTTACCTTATAATTGCCAAAATATGCTTGATACGAATAAAACAAAATAATTTGATATTATTTGTAACACCCCACCTCCATTAAGGTCACTCACAAAGGGAATGCCTTAACTTCAGTGGATCATTTTAAGTGAATATAGAACAGAAAATCACAACAAGACATATATAAAGAAGTACTTGAAAATTAAAACTTTATTTCATTGCAGCGGATAAACCCATATGTTTGATTACATCATCAAAACCATAAACCAAAGTCAAGTACATCATATCCATCTCGATAAAACAAAGTACATAAACTGAAAGACATAATCCCCAACATTAAAATAGCCATAAATAAAGAGAAGCTGAACTTTACTTCAGCGGTTCAAGAAATCTTCTAAAGTGGTCCAAGCTCAAGCTCCACTGGTGCTAGTTCCAACCTGAGCACCTGGAGGGGGAAAAGGAAAGAGATGGAAAAAGGGGGGTCAGACATAAAGTCTGGCGAGTGCGATAATTCTAACAATATAATTAACAAAGTAATTAGGCTAAGGCATAAGTTGGAAAAATAGGGAAATGACCATGAACCATTGAGTATAGCAGAGTAAATGAGGAAACACAATGTATTACGATATCGTTAAAGCGCACCTAAACCACTATAGGATAACTACTGAACTACACCAACACTATGGGATAATTCCTAAACTGCACCGCCACTAGTATACTGCACCACCACTAGTCACCCTAAGGTTGATCCCGCCTACAGACTTAATAATGGTATTGATAGTTTCGTGCACCCCTAGCTGCCTTCATAGGTGTCGTCTTCCCCTATCTCCACTAGGTGTACCCACTACCCCCAAGCGATCGGCTCCCTAACTCGTAGATACCCGTGCTGGCCCCACAGTGGGGTGTATCACTCCCCAAAGTGGCAACCCGATACAGCAAAGAATGCACGGCTTATACCTACACGATGCAACAACGTCTTACCTACCAGCCCGGGTCCACACACGCATATGAACCCGTTGGACTTGCGTTGCCACCGCTAACCCAGTTTGGCCTCTTACAGTCAAGCCCAGTATGCGTGTCCTGTCCTCGACTTGGGTCGAGCCCACAAAGATACATATGGGTTACTGGTTGAAACGGGCCCCCATTACTTGACACAAGCTATCCACCTAAGCTTGGTCCCCTCTAGTACATCCCACTTAACACACTTCTTATTCATGTTTCAATTACATGTTTCATATTTTGGTTAAGTGCTTCTAATCGTATTTCCAAATGCCACCCAAGGCACCCAATAGATTCCACATGCCACCCAAGGCACCCACTTAACCCCCTCATGTCCTACTACATGCTTATCTGGTTAAGTGTTTCTTAATTCATTAAGACCGTAACCTCATAAAGACCTCTCACATTAGACTGGCATTTGTGGCAGCTGGATTTGCCGGGCGGGTCCGGGCAGTCTTACACCGTAAAAGAGTCTAACCTCGTGTCTTTACAATTGTTACGTATTTAGTTTATGCCTAAGACCTCTCACATTAGACTGGCATTTGTGGCAGCTGGATTTGCCGGGCGGGTCCGGGCAGTCTTACACCACAAAAGAGCTTAACCTCGTGTCTTAGACGATTAATTACTCCTAATTAATCACCCCCAATTTGAATTACTTTCCTTATTCAAATTATCAATCAATTCCAAATTTAGCGATGTCCATAATTGACTCAATTATGTCCATCCATTTATGGTATGTAAAATCATACCAGTTTCACCACAATTTTATTTTATGCCTTTTAAGGCAATTATGCCAATTAAATATTTTTAATATTATTCCCTTTTTCCCTACGTAGTACGTTTGTTCGTTTAACGTAAAAGTATACGTTAGACTCGAATAGTCTAACTCATGAAATAAAAGAAAACATCACATACATAGTTAAAACATGGATCTAACATAGGGGTGAACTTGCATATGTGATTGATGTTCTACATCTAAAACTTGCATAGGCCAAGATTACAACTTGCATAACAACTTATGTCATGGTTCCAAATTTAAAGGTGTGAACTTGATGAGAAATTGGCCACAAACTTGCGTAAACATCATGTATAACATAGATCCAAATTTAAAGGTGTAAACTTGATGAAATCATGGCCACAAACTTGCATAAACATCATGTATAACATAGATCCAAATCTAAAGGTGTGAACTTCATGAAATTATTACCACAAACTTGCATAGACAACATATGTCATAAACCTATATCTAAAGGGGTTAAACTTGCATAGGTAATAACATAACATGATTCATGTCCAACTCATAAATTCACATATATGATTTATACATCACAATAATGGTGTAAACTAATATCTAACATGTAAAGTATCATGTCATAGTGTAACACCCCGAGAATTCAATAACTGTGAAATTAACGAATTAAAGTATAATTAATTTGAAATCAAAGAACTAAGGGAAACGGGATACGCCATTGCGTTCGTCTCGGAAAAATACGCGAAATAGAGTCCGAGTTTTCGAAAAACGGAGTCCGTATGAAGAAGATATGGCCTTCGGAAGTTTTGAATTAAATTTAAAATTCAAACAGAATTAAATAATTAAATATTCCGAAGTGGGGCCCATTGGGCCAGGGTGGAAGAACACCCGCCTGGGCCACCCAGGTCGACTGGGCTGTCGACCTGGGCTACCCATGTCGACAGGGCTATCGACAGCCCTGTCGACAGGGGTATCGACCTGGTCGAGCCCAGTCAACCTGGCTGGCCAGGTCGGTGTGTGGTCGAATTTCTGTGGTCTGCTTTGTCATTAGGGATAGGTGGCGGGTTTTTATTGGTCTCTCTTCCTAATGAATGGCTATGATCTAACCTAGCAACATCAATGGTCCTAATCAATTCCTAACCTCTATATAAACAACCCTAGACTAAACCCTAATCTATTCATTCAAATTAAGAACATAGCCGCCATGTTGCTGAGGAACGACAAAGAGTAGCCGCCAACTAGAGAGAGGATTAGGGAGAAAGTTCTAAAGCCTAAAGCAATTCAAGCAACCTAAAGCTAATCAATTCAACAAAGGAATCGTGTCTCTTAATTAGAGAATTCGCCGCAACCATTGTAAGTAGAGTATTACTTTGGTATGAATAAATAACTGTGTTGATTAGTATGCTTGAATTGGGATAATAAATTCATGTTTGTGCAAAATTATGTTATTCATTATAAAGAACTACATGCGGTAGTTCTATGCAAGTATACGTTTGGAATATTCGCTAATTGTGTAATCTATGTTGAAGCTACATGTATGTAGTTGGTTGAAATTTATGCAAGTTTAGGCTTTTGCTACTATGCCATCATGATGTATATTTTTGTGCATAAATCATTTTGCAAGTAATTGAAACAAGTTTGGTTGTTATAGTTCATATGAAACTATGTTGGAATTTTGACACCATAATCCATGTATTAAGTCATGCTTTTGCAAACTTATGAATATGGCTAGGCTATGAATGATATTTGGCATAATTGAAAATCCATGATTAAGTCTATCTTGTTTACAAAGAATTATATGATGACATATGTGAGACATGGCTAGGTTAGACTCAAAAATCCCTTTTTGCAAGTTTAAAGCAAACACCATGTTTAGGAATATTTATGCATAAGTATGTTTATACCATCGTTATGTGATTAAGCTTAAATCATGATTAAGTTGAATTATGCTATGCCTATGCTAGAAGTATTTTATGCCATGCTTATGTTTGACAATATGCCATGCCTATGCAAGAAGTATTTTATGCCCTGCTTATGTTTGACAATATGCCATGTTTATGCTAGAAGTATTTAGGCCATGCTTATGTTTGACATTATGCCTAAATAAGAATATAGGTTCATGTTGTAGTTAAACCTATGCAAGTTTACATGCCTTGATTTATGTCACCTATGATTTATGACCAAAATACATGTCACCACTATGCAAGTACACCAATTTCTATTATGTATTTTCCAACGTCATCTGCAAGTTCATGCGCTCACTTTCCCCTCTTTGTGTATACGCCATAAGCCTCCCCTTTTCGCATGGCTAAATTGGGCTTTAAAAGGCTAAGCCCAATATATATAAACGAACGTGTAAAACGGGGGAAAATAACGTTGGGTTAAAAATTAATTAATGAATGAAAATATGAAATAGAAGGGCCCAAAGTCAAGTATGGGTTTGGGCCCATGGTTGGTGTAACCTTTACACCATTAACATAATAATGGGCCGCAAATATTTACATATAAGAAATAAAGAAGAATGACAAAATATGTAAATGTAGAACATACGATGTGTTTAACCCGAGGTTGGATTGAGTTGTGATGTAAACCTGCCCGGAACCGCCCGGCTGTCCAGTAGTCACAACAATACCTATCCAATGTGGGAGGTTAAACATGGAGCCCAGCAAGGACCCGAGGTTAGACTGAGTTGTGGCGTAAGACTGCCCGGAACCAACCGGCAACAGGCAGCCACAACAATACATGTCTAATGTGAGAGGTCAGGGCCTTAATAAGACAATTAAGGCTGAGTCAGGATTGTTAGGATTAAGTGAACTAAAGACTTAATCAAAATGGAACATGCTAAACTAAACGGACTGGTGGGGGTTAGGTAGGAAACACTTAACCAACTTAGCATGTTGGATAGAGATAGAAAACCTAGTAACGGGGGACCCTTTTCAGCAGTAACCCTAGAAGGTGTATCAGGATACCCTGAAAGTAGGCAGGGTGGGGCACGATTACTGGGCTGATTGTAAGAGGTCAAAGCGACGGCGGTGGTGTAGCAGTGTAGGTTCTAACGGAGTGCGGGCGTGCACACACTCCGGAGCAGAAAAATAAGGCACTGGACACCAGTAGCATACCTGTGCACTCTAAGGTTGTGTCGGGTTGCCACTATGGGACTTGATACACCCCATGGTGGGACCAGCATAGGTAACTACAGACATCGGGGGCCGTAAGACACATGTAACTATGCGAGTAGGAGCCGATCATCGTAGAATGGATCACATCACCCTGATTTTGGGGTGCAGATTGGAAACTAGTTTATATGGGTTCAGAGATTAACATGGGGTACGATAGTATATTCGACCCTAGATAACTTAACCAAGTTTATAATGTTGCCCACTTCCTGTTTATACTTATCATACCCAGTTCTTTATTCATAGACAAAGTAGTACTAGACTTACTCAGGCTTTATGTCTGACTCTATTTTTCTTTCGTCTTCTTTCTTCCGTTTCCCCCCCCCCCCCCAGGTCCTCAGGGAGGGAACACAGCAGCTTGATCAGCCTTGACATCCAGCTTGAAGTAGAGAAATGTATTGCTTGGACTTTCCTGTTTTGAACTATGGCTTTGGACAATCTACTATGGGGCTTTTGCAGTTCATCTATGTTTTATTTATGCTTCTTTAAAAATAATGTACTCAAGACAGATTATGAAAGTGTTATGTTATGTTTTTGGAAAAGGATGTTGTTGTAACACGTATTTGACTTTATGAAATAAAAGTTTGTTGTTCTTCCGCTGTTTACAAATATGTATTCTTATATCTGTCTTGTATATCTGTGACTTGTACTTATAAACCTCCACCAAAATTAGGGCATTCCCTTTGAGAGTGACCCTAACGGAGGTGGGGTGTTTCAATTTGGTATCAGAGCATAGGTTTACCAGATAAGATAAAAAGTTTTGAAAAATTATTTTCAAAAAGGAAATTTAAAGAAGCATTTTTAAAAGAAAAATATTATTTTATTTTAAAAAAGGCAAAGTCCACTCCCCAAAGCCATAGGTACTATCTCTTATCCTTCGTTTTGAATCTATCCTTTTTGTTTCAGCATGTCCCAAGAACTTAACTTGCCGGAAGGGGTGCCCATACCTAGTTGGTTTAGACGGTTCTTAGAAGCAAGGGCCACTCAGCCAGGTCCTACCATTCCTCCTCCCCCAGCGGAAGGAAATCATCCAGCTGCAGCAGCACCTTTTCCTCCACCTCCTCCTCGGGGAAACACGTTTGCTAAGATATGTAAAGACTTTAAAGCTATGGGAGGAAGGGATTTCCATGGAACTGAGTCCTTCGTGGCAGCTAGGAATTGGCTGAAGGAAACGGAGGACCTATTCATCATCTTTGAGGTAGAGGGTAGACAAAAAGTACAACTGGCGGTATGGCTATTGAAGGGTGAGACTTCCTACTGGTGGGAAGTTACTAATGCTGAAAGACCAGTGGAGACGTGGGAGGACTTTAGGGCAAGGTTTGAGACTAAATTTCTCTCAGATGCGGAAAGAAGTTTGCAGTTGGAAAAATTCTTATTTCTTAAGCAAGGAGACAAGACTGTCAGAGAGTATGTGAATCAGTTCGATGAGCTGGCTAGGTTTGGGCTGGACCTAGTCAACACCCCGCATAAGAAGGCTCTCCGTTTCGTCAAGGGGTTAAATGAGCCATTACATAGTTTGGCCATGACCCATATACCCATGGGAGCCACGTATGAAAGATTGGTGCAAATGGCATTGCTGAACGAAGAGGACAAGGGCAAGAAGGAGACCAAGGCAGAAAGCTCTCAAGGGAAGAAAGAGGGTTTGCAGCCTAAGAAGACAGACTTTAAGAAGGGCGGAAAGGGCAACAAAGAGAAGAGGAAGTGCAATTTCTGTGGCAAAGTGGGGTACTTAGTAAAGGACTGCCGGAAGAAGAAGGCTAAGGAGAATGGTGGGTGCTTTTCGTGCGGTCAGACAGGCCACAGGGCTAAGGACTGCCCAAGGAAACGAGGACAGGGGCAGGGCACTGGATCCACCCCAGGGGCACAGGTTCATGTGCTAGAAGCGCCACCATTGCAACAGCGAGGTATAAATACTTCTGTAGAAAGTGTAGTTTATCTTTATGATCACCCCGTTCGCACTTTATTTTATTCTGGCGCATCACACTCCTTTGTCTCGTCTGCTTTAGTAGAATCTCTGAACCTAAAAACTAGTATGGTAGAGGACCCCTTAATTGTTTCAAACCCAATTGGGGGCCCAGCTCATTTGTCTATGATCTGTTTGGATTTGAAAATTTCTATCCTAAGTGTTGAATTTCAATGTAGTGCCTTTGTTTTGGGCTTTTCGGGGTATGGTTTGATTTTGGGTATGGATTGGCTATCCCGTAATGGGGCCATCCTTGATTGTGAGAAAAGGGTTGTTAGGCTCCTAACCCAGCTCGGTAATACTTTGGAAATTTCTTGTAATCCCTCGTATGCGGTTATGCTTAGTTATCTTGAATCGCTCGATGCCTCCGTTGAAAATTTGAAATCAGTTAGAGTGGTCCGGGAATATCCGGATGTCTTCGAAGAGGTGAAGGGCTTACCTCCGAAGCGGGAAATAGACTTCCGCATATATCTGGTAGATAATGCAAAGCCCGTTGCGTTGCCCGTTAGACATATGGCTCCACGAGAAAGGAAAGAGCTCAGTAACCAGATTAAAGAGCTTCTAGAAAAGGGGTTCATTAGGAGGAGCATTTCAGAATGGGGCGCTCCAGTGGTGTTCGCTACGAAGGCGGATGGTTCACTCCGTCTATGTGTTGACTATAGGGAGCTCAACAAGCTAACGAAAAAGAATAGGCACCCTCTCCCTAGAATTGACGATTTATTTGACCAGCTTGTAGGAGCGTCTGTTTTCTCCCAACTCGATTTAGCAACCGGTTTTCATCAGCTTAGGGTGGCTGAAGATAGCATCGATAAAACGGCGTTCAGAACCCCAGACGGATTCTTTGAATGGCTTGTCATGCCTTTCGGCTTGACAAATGCACCTGCTTACTTCGTGGACCTGATGAGTAGGGTATTTAGAGATTTCCTCAACAAATTCGTAGTGGTCTTCGTCGATGATATCCTTATCTTCTCAAAAAGTGAAGAGGAACATGCTCAGCACCTAAGGGCAATCATGGAAACTTTGCGAGTCCATCAATTAAAGGCCAAATTCTCCAAATGTCACTTTTGGAGAGAAGAGGTGAGGTTCCTTGGGCACATAGTATCCAAACAAGGGTTAGCGGTGGACCCTGCTAAGGTAGTGGCGGTACAGGATTGGAAGACACCAAGGAATGCGACTGAGGTCCGAAGCTTTCTAGGACTAGCAGGTTTCTATCGAAAATTTATAAGGGATTTTGCGAAAATCTCAGCTCCGCTCACGAAATTGACTAAGAAGAATCTAGTGTTTAATTGGGATTTGGATTGCGAGTTTGCTTTCCAACGACTGAAAAGGGCTCTCACAACAGCCCCAGTTTTGACGCTGCCAGATGGGAGCAAGATGTTCACTGTTTATACGGATGCATGTGGGACAGGGCTAGGCGCCGTCTTAATGCAAGAAGGAAGGGTAGTAGCTTATGGCGGGAGGCAGTTGAAGGTGCACGAAAAGAACTACCTAACCCACGACCTTGAGTTAGCCGCCATCGTCTTTGCACTCAAGTCTTGGCGACACTATCTCATAGGTGAGAAGTTCGAACTTTACACTGACCATAAATCGTTGAAATATCTTTTCTCGCAGAAAGATCTTAACTTGAGGCAACAAAGGTGGATGGAGTTTCTTGCCTCGTACGATTTCGAAATCTCCTATACTCCGGGCAAAGGCAACGTAGTGGCAAACGCGTTGAGCCGAAAGAAATTGACCCTAAGCCCGTTGTTTGTTGAAAGACAAAGCCTAGAGTTTATAGCCAGTTTCGACTTTAGGCCTTCCTCCGATTTCGTACCAGGCTTGCTAGCATCTCTCGAAGTGCGCCCAACTTTAGTGGACTCAGTAGGGGCAGCACAACGCGAAGACCCTCAGCTTGTGGAAATAATTGATAGGCTAATTAGGGGTGAGACTTCAAGTCACCTCAACAGATACTCCATTGACGATAAGGGTGTACTAAGGCGAGATGGAAGACTATGCGTCCCACAGACAAACGATTTAATAAAGAAGGTTCTCGAGGAAGCACATCACTCCAAGATGACGATACACCCAGGCGGAGATAAAATGTACAAAGACATAAAAAGGACTTTCTTCTGGAACGGCATGAAAAAGGACGTGGCAGAATTCGTTTCTAAGTGTATGGTGTGCCAACAGGTTAAAGCGGAACAGAAAAAGCCTGGTGGACTACTACATCCTCTGGAGGTCCCGCAGTGGAAGTGGGATAGCATCTCAATGGACTTCATCGATGGGCTGCCTAGGTCTAGGAGAGGCAACACTAGTATTTGGGTAATAGTGGATAGGCTTACTAAAAGCGCCCACTTTTTACCTGTCAAAAGTAAAAGAACTGCCTCATCCCTAGCATCACTTTACCTTAAGGAAATTGTTCGACTCCATGGAATACCATCTAGCATTGTTAGTGACCGAGACCCCATCTTCACCAGCGAGTTTTGGCGGAGTCTGCAAGAAGCAGTAGGAACGCAGTTATGCTTGAGCACAGCCTATCATCCCCAAACCGACGGCCAAACAGAGAGAGTGAACAGAGTTTTGGAAGACCTTTTAAGGCTATGCGTCCTTGACTTCGGAGGGACATGGGAAGACCACCTTCCTTTGGTGGAATTTGCCTACAACAACAGCTATCAAGCAACCATAGGAATGGCGCCCTTCGAAGCTTTATATGGAAGACCGTGCCGATCGCCCACTTGTTGGTGGGAGTCCACGGATAAGCTCATACTTGGACCAGACATGATCCGAGAGACTTCAGAGAAAGTAGACTTAATACGAAGAAGGATGAAGACGGCCCAAGACAGACAAAAGTCCTACGCCGACAAGAGGAGAACCGACCTTGAATTTGAAGTTGGAGACAGAGTTTTTCTCAAGGTATCACCGCTAAGAAACGTTGTTCGTTTTGGAACCATAGGAAAGCTAGCGCCAAGATTCGTAGGGCCATTCCCTATTATCGAGAAGATTGGGAAAATGGCCTATAGATTAGAGCTACCCGAGAAGTTGGCTGGAGTCCACAACGTCTTTCACGTTTCACATCTCCGAAAGTGTCTACATGAGTTTGCTGAAGTGGTAGAGCCAAATATCCTCGAAGAGGCCGAAGTGGAGCGCGAAGCAACCATAAGAAAAGTTCCAACCCGCATCTTAGGAACGGAAGTGAAGAAGCTACGCAAACGCGAAGTTAAGCTCGTCAAAGTTCAGTGGAGCGATGCCGAGGAAGACGCGACTTGGGAAACTGAAGCTAGAATCCGTACTGCCTACCCTTTTCTGTTCGAGGGTACATCCTTGATCTTTCCTTTTTCCTTAAGTTGCGCTTTTATCTATCTTGTTAGGTATATTCCTTCGACCGTATCTTTTAGGTAGAAACTCTTTGGATGGAAACATGTAGTTGAAACATGTTATGGATGATGGTTGCAAGTGGTTGCAAGTGATTGCTAGTGGTTGCTCGTGGTTGCATATACACACACACTCTAGGTTTTAGATCGGCTCAGTCACTTCATATTGCATATGCATATATGTTTGCATTCGTATATGGTTGAACATTAACGTGTTGTCATGTGGATGTTGCATTTGTATTGAATGTTTGTGCACTCATGTAGAATCAAGAATAGGAAAATTTGCATACATAATGGATTCATGGCACCTACATAATTCGCATTAAGGAGGTCAACTGAATCAGTAGACCGCCTAATTTTGCATTAGATAAGTACATATACACACACACACTTCGCATATGATCATGAAGCATTAGAAGTCTTTTAAGGACAATGGATGCTCGTGTTTGATGGATGAGTAGATGGATGATTGGATGTTAGGATTTACATCCCTCCTAACTTGAAGATTTCGGGGACGAAATCCTTTTAAGTGGGGGAGAATGTAA
Organism: Allium sativum; assembly: GCA_030737875.1. Classification (NCBI taxonomy): domain Eukaryota; kingdom Viridiplantae; phylum Streptophyta; class Magnoliopsida; order Asparagales; family Amaryllidaceae; genus Allium; species Allium sativum. The sequence goes on from CM060926.1 coordinate 40,312,276, forward strand.
CACCCCGAGAATTCAATAACTGTGAAATTAACGAATTAAAGTATAATTAATTTGAAATCAAAGAACTAAGGGAAACAGGATACGCCATTGCGTTCGTCTCGGAAAAATACGCGAAATAGAGTCCGAGTTTTCGAAAAACGGAGTCCGTATGAAGAAGATATGGCCTTCGGAAGTTTTGAATTAAATTTAAAATTCAAACAGAATTAAATAATTAAATATTCCGAAGTGGGGCCCATTGGGCCAGGGTGGAAGAACACCCGCCTGGGCCACCCAGGTCGACTGGGCTGTCGACCTGGGCTACCCATGTCGACAGGGCTGTCGACAGCCCTGTCGACAGGGGTATCGACCTGGTCGAGCCCAGTCAACCTGGCTGGCCAGGTCGGTGTGTGGTCGAATTTCTGTGGTCTGCTTTGTCATTAGGGCTAGGTGGCGGGTTTTTATTGGTCTCTCTTCCTAATGAATGGCTATGATCTAACCTAGCAACATCAATGGTCCTAATCAATTCCTAACCTCTATATAAACAACCCTAGACTAAACCCTAATCTATTCATTCAAATTAAGAACATAGCTGCCATGTTGCTGAGGAACGACAAAGAGTAGCCGCCAACTAGAGAGAGGATTAGGGAGAAAGTTCTAAAGCCTAAAGCAATTCAAGCAACCTAAAGCTAATCAATTCAACAAAGGAATCGTGTCTCTTAATTAGAGAATTCGCCGCAACCATTGTAAGTAGAGTATTACTTTGGTATGAATAAATAACTGTGTTGATTAGTATGCTTGAATTGGGATAATAAATTCATGTTTGTGCAAAATTATGTTATTCATTATAAAGAACTACATGCGGTAGTTCTATGCAAGTATACGTTTGGAATATTCGCTAATTGTGTAATCTATGTTGAAGCTACATGTATGTAGTTGGTTGAAATTTATGCAAGTTTAGGCTTTTGCTACTATGCCATCATGATGTATATTTTTGTGCATAAATCATTTTGCAAGTAATTGAAACAAGTTTGGTTGTTATAGTTCATATGAAACTATGTTGGAATTTTGACACCATAATCCATGTATTAAGTCATGCTTTTGCAAACTTATGAATATGGCTAGGCTATGAATGATATTTGGCATAATTGAAAATCCATGATTAAGTCTATCTTGTTTACAAAGAATTATATGATGACATATGTGAGACATGGCTAGGTTAGACTCAAAAATCCCTTTTTGCAAGTTTAAAGCAAACACCATGTTTAGGAATATTTATGCATAAGTATGTTTATACCATCGTTATGTGATTAGGCTTAAATCATGATTAAGTTGAATTATGCTATGCCTATGCTAGAAGTATTTTATGCCATGCTTATGTTTGACAATATGCCATGCCTATGCAAGAAGTATTTTATGCCCTGCTTATGTTTGACAATATGCCATGTTTATGCTAGAAGTATTTAGGCCATGCTTATGTTTGACATTATGCCTAAATAAGAATATAGGTTCATGTTGTAGTTAAACCTATGCAAGTTTACATGCCTTGATTTATGTCACCTATGTTTTATGACCAAAATACATGTCACCACTATGCAAGTACACCAATTTCTATTATGTATTTTCCAACGTCATCTGCAAGTTCATGCGCTCACTTTCCCCTCTTTGTGTATACGCCATAAGCCTCCCCTTTTCGCATGGCTAAATTGGGCTTTAAAAGGCTAAGCCCAATATATATAAACGGACGTGTAAAACGGGGGAAAATAACGTTGGGTTAAAAATTAATTAATGAATGAAAATATGAAATAGAAGGGCCCAAAGTCAAGTATGGGTTTGGGCCCATGGTTGGTGTAACCTTTACACCATTAACATAATAATGGGCCGCAAATATTTACATATAAGAAATAAAGAAGAATGACAAAATATGTAAATGTAGAACATACGATGTGTTTAACCCGAGGTTGGATTGAGTTGTGATGTAAACCTGCCCGGAACCGCCCGGCTGTCCAGTAGTCACAACAATACCTATCCAATGTGGGAGGTTAAACATGGAGCCCAGCAAGGACCCGAGGTTAGACTGAGTTGTGGTGTAAGACTGCCCGGAACCAACCGGCAACAGGCAGCCACAACAATACCTGTCTAATGTGAGAGGTCAGGGCCTTAATAAGACAATTAAGGCTGAGTCAGGATTGTTAGGATTAAGTGAACTAAAGACTTAATCAAAATGGAACATGCTAAACTAAACGGACTGGTGGGGGTTAGGTAGGAAACACTTAACCAACTTAGCATGTTGGATAGAGATAGAAAACCTAGTAACGGGGGACCCTTTTCAGCAGTAACCCTAGAAGGTGTATCAGGATACCCTGAAACTAGGCAGGGTGGGGCACGATTACTGGGCTGATTGTAAGAGGTCAAAGCGACGGCGGTGGTGTAGCAGTGTAGGTTCTAACGGAGTGCGGACGTGCACACACTCCGGAGCAGAAAAATAAGGCACTGGACACCAGTAGCATACCTGTGCACTCTAAGGTTGTGTCGGGTTGCCACTATGGGACTTGATACACCCCATGGTGGGACCAACATAGGTAACTACAGACATCGGGGGCCGTAAGACACATGTAACTATGCGAGTAGGAGCCGATCATCGTAGAATGGATCACATCACCCTGATTTTGGGGTGCAGATTGGAAACTAGTTTTTATGGGTTCAGAGATTAACATGGGGTACGATAGTATATTCGACCCTAGATAACTTAACCAAGTTTATAATGTTGCCCACTTCCTGTTTATACTTATCATACCCAGTTCTTTATTCATTGACAAAGTAGTACTAGACTTACTCAAGCTTTATGTCTGACTCTATTTTTCTTTCGTCTTCTTTCTTCCGTTTCCCCCCCAGGTCCTCAGGGAGGGAACACAGCAGCTTGATCAGCCTTGACATCCAGCTTGAAGTAGAGAAATGTATTGCTTGGACTTTCCTGTTTTGAACTATGGCTTTGGACAATCTACTATGGGGCTTTTGCAGTTCATCTATGTTTTATTTATGCTTCTTTAAAAATAATGTACTCAAGACAGATTATGAAAGTGTTATGTTATGTTTTTGGAAAAGGATGTTGTTGTAACACGTATTTGACTTTATGAAATAAAAGTTTGTTGTTCTTCCGATGTTTACAAATATGTGTTCTTATATCTGTCTTGTATATCTGTGACTTGTACTTATAAACCTCCACCAAAATTAGGGCATTCCCTTTGAGAGTGACCCTAACGGAGGTGGGGTGTTTCACATAGCCTAGCTTTCAATTAAATTCTCACATAAACTAGGTGCCATAATCATGTAAGGTCACATGTAATTCTACCCAAACTTGTATATGGTTCATGTTTTGAATCAACATCTAAGCTTCCCTACATATGGATTATCATATGAATCAATACCACAAACTAGCATAAGAATCATGACGATTTGAAAATATATATATAATTACAACATGAATGATAGCAACATAACTTTGCATCACAACATAACATCATAGATAATCCTACAACATCATTACAACATACAATCAATACTTCATATCACATCCATACAAATCCGTGTTATAACTTAATCTAATTAAATTACTAATTATTTTGCTAAGATTATCGAACTCACACTCAAAAGCAGTCGAATTAGCGCTCCTCTGATGAAGAATCGCTGTTAGTGTTGGGTAGTTCTGATTTGGTTGCTGTTCTTTATCTTTGATTTGGTTGCGGCTGCTCCAGGGCTCAAAACAACAGCATGACGGCCATGGTCTTTGTTTTTTTTTTCTTCTGATTTAGGGTTTGTGTATAGGGGTCTTTTTATAGAGTTATAAATTAATTTAAGCCATCGGATGTTCTTAGGGTTAATCAAAACCAGTCAATTATGATAGGGTGATGAGTCAGCCCTAATGACTCAGCAAGGAGTCAGAATGGACTCAACAACACGGGTCAGCCTGAACCAGGAAGCTGTGTTGGCTCCAGCCTCGGCCTGGGCGCACTTGGTAGGTGCGCCAGTGTAAATATGTACTGGCGCACTTCCCAAGTATGCCAGTGCATTTTTTTTCTTTACTTTGCCACAAACTTCGTTCGTCCATAACTCTTTCATCTGGTACTCGTTTCCCGCAAACTCGGACTCTATCTCCACTAGAATTCCAAGACAAACACAATGGCGCAACCCAATCCCCATAATTCTCACATCTGAGATTATTATTCTTTAATTTAGTTAAATCGATTATTCAAAAATCCGGGGTGTTACATTCTCCCCTCTTTAAAGGATTTCGCCCCGAAATCTCAAAGTTAAGGAGAATGTATATCCTACCATCCAAACAACCATCTACTCAACCATCAAACACGACATCCATTGTCCTTATGAAATTTCTAATGCTGTATGAACATATGCAAGAAGTGTGTGTATATGTTCCTTATCTAATGCAAAATCAGGCGGTATACTGATTCAGTTGACCTCCTTAATGCAAACCATGCTAGTGCCATGCGTCTATTATGTATGCGAAAGAACCTTATCGATACATATCATTTCTACATGTGTGCACAACCATTCACCAAAATGCAACATCCATATAATGATACAACCATTATTCACTCATTACTTAAATATGTACAGACATTTATATGCAATATGCAATATGAAGTGACTGAGCCGATCTAGTGCCTAAAGTGTGTGTATATGCATCCATGAGCAACCACTAGCAAACATTTGCATCCACGTATCATCCATCATCCATAACATGTCTCAAACACATGTTTCAACCATAGTACTATCCTATCTAAAGGTCAAGGATACTAGCGAGAGGATATACTAAAGATAAGATAAGTACAAGATAAACGATAAAGGGGAAATTAAAAGACATACCCTCTAAAAGAAAAGGGTACAATGAACGCCTCTTCGCTTCCGTCTCCCAAGTAGCGTTGCTCTCATCATCTCCCCATTGCACTTTGACTAGCTTGACCTCTCGACTTCTCAACTTCTTAATCTCCGACCCAAGAATGCGCGTAGGAGCTCGTCGAATCGTCGCATCACGCTCGATCTTCACCTCTCTAAGCAAGCTCGGCTCTACCACTTCCGCGGTCTCGTGCAAGCACTTCCTCAAATGTGATACATGGAATACGTCGTGTACAACACTAAGTCTCTCGGGCAACTCCACTCTATACGCCATCTGCCCAATCCTTTCCTTAATAGGAAACGACCCTATGAACCTTGGTGCTAACTTCCCAATGGACCCAAAGCGTACGACGTTTCGTAATGGAGACACTTTGACAAAGACCATGTCCCCAACCTCAAACTCAAGATCTGACCTCCTCTTGTCCGCATAAGATTTCTGTCTATCTTGCACCGTCTTCTTCCTTCTTCGGATCAAATCAATCTTTTCCGAAGTCTCTCTAATCATATCGGGCCCAAGCAAGATCTTATCTGTAGCTTCCCACCAACATGTAGGAGAACGACACGGCCATCCGTAAAGAGCTTCGAATGGTGCCATGCCAATGCTAGACTGAAAGCTGTTATTATATGCAAATTCTACCAACGGAAGATGTTCCTCCCATGTACCTCCAAAATCTAAGACACATAACCTCAACAAGTCCTCTAGAATACGATTCACCCTCTCGGTCTGGCCGTTCGTCTGAGGATGATACGCGGTGCTCAAACATAACTGAGTCCCTACCGCCTCTTGCAAGCTTCTCCAAAATTCGCTAGTGAAAATAGGATCGCGGCGCCCACTATGCTAGAAGGGACACCGTGCAAACGAACTCTTTCTCGAATGTATACGGAGGCTAACCATGGAGCAGTCCTCTTACTCTTTACGGGAATGAAATGGGCGCTCTTAGTAAGTCTGTCTACCATGACCCAAATACCCGTATTACCCTTCCTCGATCTCGGTAATCCGTCAATAAAGTCCATCGAGACGCTTTCCCACTTCCATTGTGGGACCTCCAATGGATGAAGCAATCCACCGGGCTTCTTTTGCTCCGCTTTTACTTGTTGGCACACCAAGCATCTAGCGACATACTCAGCCACATCTTTCTTCATGCCGGCCCAAAAGTAAACTTGTCTCATGTCCGTGTACATCTTGTCCCCGCCGGGATGGATGGTCATCTTCGAACGATGTGCATCATCAAGAATGGTATTCCTTAGGTCATCGTCTTTTGGTATACAAAGTCTACCGTCCCTACGTAACCAATCCTTATCATATAGGGTATACCTACGGAGATGGCTCGATGACTCCCCTCCTTTGGGCTTTTCTACTAACTCAACCCACCGTGGGTCGTTTCGTTGTGCCTCGCCAATCCGTCCCAAAAGCGTAGGTCTAACCTCTAAGGATGCTAGCAAGCCGGGTACGAAGTCAATGGAAGGTGTAAAGTCAAACGTAGAAATGAACTCTAAACTTCACCGCTCAACAAACAAAGGACTTAAGGATAATCTTTTTCTACTTAAGGCATCGACCACTACGTTACCCTTGCCAGGGGTATATGCTATCTCGAAGGCGTAGGATGCTAAGAACTCCATCCACCTTTGCTGCCTTAAGTTCAAGTCCTTCTGAGAGAATAAGTATTTTAGCGATTTGTGATCAGTGAATAATTCGAATTTCTCGCCAAGAAGATAATGACGCCCAGACTTAAGCGCGAAAACAACAGCAGCCAACTCTAGGTCATGTGTAGGGTAATTTCTTTCATGCACACTCAACTGCCTTCCGCCATAGGCTATTACCCTTCCCTCTTGCATTACGACTGCGCCTAGTCCTGTCCCACAAGCGTTAGTATAAAAGGTAAATGGCTTACTCCCATCTGGCAATACTAAGACTGGGGCTGTGGTCAAAGCTCTCTTTAAACGTTGGAACGTATCATCATAATCTACGTCCCATGTGAAGACTAAGTTCTTCTTCGTCAAGCGTGTTAATGGAGCTGATATTTTTGCGAAGTCTTTGATAAACTACCTATAGTAGCCAGCCAACCCTAAGAAACTTCTCACCTCAGTAGCATTTTTAGGAACCTTCCAATCTTGGATGACCACTATCTTCGCGGGATCCACGGCTATCCCTTCTTTGAAAACCACGTGCCCTAAGAATCGCACTTCTTTCCTCCAAAAGTGACATTTGGAAAATTTAGCTTTAAGGCTATGTGCTCGAAGAGTCTCCAACACTTCCCTAAGATGTAGGGCATGCTCTTTCTCGCTCTTAGAAAAGATCAAGATGTCATCTACAAAGACCACCACGAATCTATTAAGGTACTCCCTAAACACCCTACTCATCAAATCAACAAAGTATGCGGGGGCGTTTGTCAAACCGAAGGGCATCACCAGCCACTCGAAGAAACCGTCTGGAGTCCTAAAGGGAGTCTTGTCTATGCTATCCTCAGCCACTCTCAACTGATGGAAACCAGTGGCTAAGTCCAACTGCGAAAACACTGAGGCGCCTACTAACTGATCGAAAAGATCGTCAATCCTCGGCAGTGGGTGTCTATTCTTCTTAGTATGTTTATTAAGCTCCCTATAGTCCACACAAAGTCTAAGGGACCCATCCGCCTTCGTGGCAAATACTACTGGAGCACCCCACTCCAATATACTACGTCTAATGAACCCCTTCTCAAGCAATTCTTTCACTTGCTTACTGAGTTCTCTTCTCTCTCTTGGAGCCATGTGGCGCACTGGCAATGCAACTGGCTATGCATTGTCCACTAGATATATTCGAAAGTCGATTTCACGTTTTGGGGGTAAACCCCTCACCTCATCGAAGACATCAGCATATTCACGGACTATGGGAACAGAATGTAAATCATTATCGAATGCATCAAGGGATTCTAGGTAATTAAGCATTACTGGACCTCTAGGGTCACAAGAAATATCAAGGGTCTTTCCCGAACAAGTCAACAATCTAACTACCCTTCTTTCGCAATCTAGGATGGCCCCATATCTAGTTAGCCAATCCATACCTAGAATTAAACCGTAGCCCATGAAGCCAAGAACAAAAGTGTTGCATTCAAACTCAACGCCCAAGAAAACCACTCTCAAATCCCGACAAATCATAGAAAGATGAGCCGAACCACCAATAGGATTTGAGACTACTAAGGGATCAGTAACAAGACTAGTATCTAGGTGCAGTGTTTCAACTAATGATGTAGAGATAAACGAATGCGATGTGCCAGAATCGAATAAAGTACGGACAGGATGATCAAACAGAAAAACTAAACTTTCAACGGAAATTTCTCTACCTCGTGCTTGCAGCGGTGGGACCTCAAGAACTTGAATTTGTCCCCTTGCCTGCCCGGGTGCCATAAGAACTTGCACATGTCCTCCCGAGGTAGACCCTGCCCTCTGCCCTTTCTTTGGACAGTCCTTAATAAGATGTCCTGCTTCGCCACAGTGGAAACAACCGGTCTTCTTCTTCCTACAATCTTTTCTTAGATGGCCGGGTGTCCCGCAGTTAAAGCATTTCTTCTTCCCCTTAGCATTATTGCCTTTGCCACCTTTCTGGTTTTGTTGTTGCTGTTGCGACTTCTTTTGATCCCCTTTCTTCTCGGGTGCCTTATTAGCATTAGCGCCCTTCTCCTCTTCATGCATGAGTGCCATGTCAACTAACCTCTCAAAGGTAGCCCCCATGGGAATGTGGGTCATAGCTAACCCATGGAGCGGCTCGTTTAAACCCTTAACAAATCTTAGAGCCTTCTTTTCTGGAGTGTTAACCAAGTCTAAGCCAAACCTTGCCAATTGGTTGAATTTGTTAAAGTACTCTTTCACCGATAAATTCCCTTGCTTCAGTGATAAGAACCTTTCCATGTATAGATTCTCTTCAACCCGTGAGAGAAACTTTGCCTCAAACCTCTGCCTAAAATCTTGCCATGTATCGACTGGACGACCCCCATTTGTGACCTCCCACCAAAACGAGGCCTCATCCTTCATTAGCCACGCAGCTAGCTAGACTTTCCTTCCGTCATCCACTTCAAAAATTCCAAACAATTCTTCCACCTCCTTTAGCCAGTTACAAGCTTCAACAAATGTCTCCGTCCCGTGAAAAGGTTTTCCACCCATAGCTCTAAAGTCCTTACATATCTTTGCGAAATTATCGACAAGAGGATGAGGAGGAGGATTTGCTGGACCTGCAGCGGCGGCGGCCCTAGCCTCAAGATATTGACGGAACCAACCGGGCACATGAACGCCCTCTGGTATCTCAGATGCTTCAGACATGCTGAAACGAAAAAGGAAAGATTCAATACAAAAAGGACTGAAGGAAAGACATATGGCTCTTGGGGCTATGCTTTCCAAAATATACTTTTCTTTTGAAAATACGTTCCTTAAATCATACATTTGAAGGTACTTCTTTATAAAAATTGTTTTGAAAAATAGTTTTTCAAAAATTCATATTTGTTCTGGTAACCTTCAGCTCTGATACCACGTGTAACACCCCACCTCCATTAAGGTCACTCGCAAAAGGAATGCCTTAACTTCAGTGGAGCGTTTTAAGTGAATATTGAACAGAAAATCACAACAAGACAGATATAAAGCAGTACTTGAAAATTAAAACTTTATTTCATTGCAGCGGATAAACCCATATGTTTGATTACATCATCAAAACCATAAACCAAAGTCAAGTACATCATATCCATCTTGATAAAACAAAGTATATAAACTGAAAGACAAAATCCCCAACATTAAAACAGCCATAAATAAAGAGAAGCTGAACTTTACTTAAGCGGTTCAAGAAATCTTCTAAAGCGGTCCAAGCTCAAGCTCCACTGGTGCTAGTTCCAACCTGAGCACCTGGAGGGGGAAAAGGAAAGAGATGGAAAAAGGGGGGTCAGATATAAAGTCTGGCGAGTGCGATAATTCTAACAATATAATTAACAAAGTAATTAGGCTAAGGCATAAGTTGGAAAAATAGGGAAATGACCATGAACCATTGAGTATAGCAGAGTAAACGAGTAAACAAGATGTATTACGATATCGTTAAAGCGCACCTAAACCACTATAGGATAACTACTGAACTACACCAACACTATGGGATAATTCCTAAACTGCACTGCCACTAGTATACTGCACCACCACTAGTCACCCTAAGGTTGATCCCGCCTACAGACTTAATAATGGTATTGGTAGTTTCGTGCACCCCTAGGTGCCTTCATAGGTGCCATCTGCCCCTATCTCGACTAGGTGTACCCACTACCCCAAGCGATCGGCTCCCTAACTCGTAGATACCCGTGCTGGCCCCACAGTGGGGTGTATCACTCCCCAAAGTGGCAACGCGATACAGAAAAGAATGCACGACTTATACCTACACGATGCAACATCGTCTTACCTACCAGCCCGGGTCCACACATGCATATGAACCCGTTGGACTTGCGTTGCCACCGCTAACCCAGTTTGGCCTCTTATAGTCAAGCCCAGTATGTGTGTCCCGTCCTCGACTTGGGTCGAGCCCACAAAGATATGTATGGGTTACTGGTTGAAACGGGCCCCCATTACTTGACACAAGCTATCCACCTAAGCTTGGTCCCCTCTAGTACATCCCACTTAACCCACTTCTTATTCATGTTTCAATTACATGTTTCATATTTTGGTTAAGTGCTTCTAATCGTATTTCCAAATGCCACCCAAGGCACCCACTAGATTCCACATGCCACCCAAGGCACCCACTTAACCCCCTCATGTCCTACTACATGCTTATCTGGTTAAGTGTGTCTTAATTCATTAAGACCATAACCTCATAAAGACCTCTCACATTAGACTGGCATTTGTGGTAGCTGGATTTGCCGGGCGGGTCCGGGCAGTCTTACGCCACAAAAGAGTCTAACATCGTGTCTTTACAATTGTTACGTATTTAGTTTATGCCTAAGACCTCTCACATTAGACTGGCATTTGTGGCAGCTGGATTTGCCGGGTGGGTCCGGGCAGTCTTACACCACAAAAGAGCCTAACCTCGTGTCTTAGACGATTAATTACTCCTAATAAATCACCCCCAATTTGAATTACTTTCCTTATTCAAATTATCAATCAATTCCAAATTTAGCGATGTCCATAATTGACTCAATTATGTCCATCCATTTATGGTATGTAAAATCATACCAATTTCACCACAATTTTATTTTATGCCTTTTAAGGCAATTATGCCAATTAAATATTTTTAATATTATTCCCTTTTTCCCCACGTAGTACGTTTGTTCGTTTAACGTAAAAGTATACGTTAGACTCGAATAGTCTAACTCATGAAATAAAAGAAAACATCACATACATAGTTAAAACATGGATCTAACATAGGGGTCAACTTGCATATGTGATTGATGTTCTACATCTAAAACTTGCATAGGCCAAGATTACAACTTGCATAACAACTTATGTCATGGTTCCAAATTTAAAGGTGTGAACTTGATAAGAAATTAGCCACAAACTTGCGTAAACATCATGTATAACATAGATCCAAATCTAAAGGTGTAAACTTGATGATGGCCACAAACTTGCATAAACATCATGTATAACATAGACCTAAATCTAAAGGTGTGAACTTGATGAAATTATGGCCACAAACTTACATAGACAACATATGTCATAAACCTATATCTAAAGGGGTTAAACTTGCATAGGTAATAACATAACATGATTCATGTCCAACTCATAAATTCACATATATGATTTATACATCACAATAATGGTGTAAACTAATATCTAACATGTAAAGTATCATGTCATAGCATAGCTTTCAATTAAATTCTCACATAAACTAGGTGCCATAACCATGTAAGGTCACATGTAATTCTACCCAAACTTGTATATGGTTCATGTTTTGAATCAACATCTAAACTTCCCTACATATGGATTATCATATGAATCAATACCACAAACTAGCATAAGAATCATGACGATTTGAATATATATATATATAATTACAACATGAATGATAGCAACATAACTTCGCATCACAACATAACATCATAGATAATCCTACAACATCATTACAACATACAATCAATACTTCATATCACATCCATACAAATCCGTGTTATAACTTAATCTAATTAAATTACTAATTATTTTGCTAAGATTATAGAACTCACACACAAAAGCAGTCGAATTTGCGCTCCTTTGATGAAGAATCGCTGTTAGGGTTGGGTAGTTCTGATTTGGTTGTTGTTCTTTATCTTTGATTTGGTGGTGGCTGCTCTAGGGCTCAAAACAACAGCATGATGGCCATGGTCTTTGTTTTTTTTTCTGATTTAGGGTTTCTGTATAGGGGTCTTTTTATAGAGTTATAAATTAATTTAAGCCGTCGGTTGTTCTTAGGGTTAATCAAAACCATTCAATTATGATAGGGTGATGAGTCAGCCCTAATGACTCAGTAAGGAGTCAGAATGGACTCAACAACACGGGTCAGCCTGAACCAGAAAGCTGTGCAGGCTCCAGCCTCGGCCTGGGCGCACTTGGCAGGTGTGCCAGTGTAAATATGTACTGGCGCACTTCCCAAGTGCGCCAGTGCATTTATATTTTTTTTCTTTACTTTGCCACCAAACTTCGTTCGTCCATATCTCTTTCATCCGGTACTCGTTTCCCGCAAACTCGGACTCTATCTCCACTTGAATTCCGAGACGAACACAATGGCACAACCCAATCCCCATAATTCTCACGTATGAGATTTATTATTCTTTAATTTAGTTAAATCAATTATTCAAAAATCCGGAGTGTTACATTATTACTAGTGTTTATATATTTTAAAAACAATTTCAAATCATAAGTATCAATCATAGACGACATTAATGCCCACATACCACTATGTTGCCATATATAAGTATACAATCAAAACCGCATAGTCACGTATTTGGAAATTGGATTTCCGTCATGAACCAAGGCAAAAGATAGTCCTTACCGACTTCGAGACAATCTAGCCTACCATGTCTCAGGATCAGAGCTTGAGTGACCCTTGGATCGTCAGGGCCGGTCCACTCGATGTGGATTAAACTTAAACCCTGAACAATACGTCTCCCCGCCCTATGGGGCGCAAATGAGCCAACGAATGACTCCATCGGTCCCGGATCAACCGATAAAACCGAGGCGCCTCGCAACAGCAACAACCACACAGGTGAAAATAATACAAATGTCAGCCAGTTCAAACACTGACACCACCTCTAGCTAGAAAGAGACGCATGTCCTCCCTGAGGTCCTCTCCCGTTTTTGGTTCATATTAGGGTGTGAGGCTCGCGTATTCACATTATACCAAAGCTACGCCACACAGGCGGTGCTTTGATCATCAACCACAAGACTTTGATTTTCAACAGAAGCCTTGATCACTGCATCTTAGCATGCCACACATGCAATTCACGCCATGTAACTGACATCTTTCAATCACACAGAATGAAATCCAATGTCAGACACATAGTCCATTTACAAGTCCGTTGTGGGTCGGAACGAAACCAGAGGCACTATATACCTCGCATACCCATCGATCTCCACGTACGTTTGGACGATCACCACTCATTATCCATATTTCGGGATGCCTCCCAATCAGGACATCAGTTCCCATCCAACCGAGGTGAAAATCTCCTATCTTCAACCACCGTTTTCATCATCGATTTCTTATCGTCGATTCAGTTATTCAGAATGGGATAAACCCGGTCTTTCTGAGCAACTCGCATATATAATAAACAAGTGTTACACAAACACAACATACGCCTCATTCCAATTCATTAGTCCCTAACCGTAAATTAGTAAAAGAACGATTTCCCAAGTATTAACCCCGAAGGGCGAATCCAACATCAGATCAAAACCCAGGAAACCATTCGACTTAGCTAACCTTAAGTTAGATTCTAAATTTCGCATTCCATATCGTCTATAATATTTTAACGATTTATCGCTATTTTATTTATTTAAAAATAGCTAATTTATTCAAACGACGCGCGGCCGTGGCGCTGTTTTTCTTCAGATTTGATTTACACATATTTGAAAATCTAACCATTGGATCTTCATAAATTTATATCATTAGAAAGATCTTTTCAAAACGAATCCAACGGTTCCAGTTTTGGGAAAATCCGTCGGTCGGATCTACGGTACACTCGTTTGAAGTTTCGATTTCAAAATATGAACTGCAGTGTTGTTATTCGATTTAATTTAATTATATTTATATATATATAAATATAATCGATTCTGGTGCTGTTTTTCTTCAGATTAAAATTAAACATTCCAGACAATCCAACCGTTGGATTTTTCACAAAGTGGATATCGTTGGAAAGATATTTCCAAGACGAACCCAACGGTTATGGTTTCGAGGAAATCCGACGGTTAGATCTCCCGCACTAACCGTTTGAAATCACGGTTTCAAAACACGGACTACAGCTTCGCTATTCGATATATTTTAATTATATATATATATATATATAATCGATTCTTCGATTTCAAAACCATATTCTTTTCATACATTTGATAAAAATGATATTTTTATCCAGCAGACATTTATTTCAGCACTACATTATTTTATATAGTTCATATAGATGGTTAAAATAGGATTTTTATTATAAAACAATTTCTTTCAAAACATGACTATTTTATATAGTTCATATAGATGATAAAAATAGGATTTTTATTATAAAACAATTTATTTCAAAAACAAGACAATTTTATATAGTTCATATAAATGATAAAAATAGGATTTTTATTATAAAACAATTTATTTAAAACACGAATACCATTCAACACATGAATTTCTATTCAACGAACGAATTTCTATTCAACACACGAATGTTTTGTATAGTTCGTATATATAATAAAAATGTGATTTTTATTGTTAAAGCAATTTATTTAAAATACTAATACCATTCAACACATGAATTTCAATTCAACGAATGAATTTCTATTCAACACATGAATGTTTTCTATAGTTCGTATATATAATAAAAATGTGATTTTTATTGTTAAAGCAATTTATTTAAAACACGAATACCATTCAACACTTGAATTTCTATTCAACGAATGAATTTCTATTCAACACATGAATGTTTTCTATAGTTCGTATATATAATAAAAATGTGATTTTTATTGTTAAAACAGTTTATTTAAAACACGAATACCATTCAACACATGAATTTCTATTCAACGAATGAATTTCTATTCAACACACGAATATAATTTCAACACATGAAAATAATTCTAACACATGAATATCATTCAAAATCTCGGCAGCATAACGGCAAGGTAGTTAAAACTGGGGCCGTCCCTAGTACGGGTCCTCGCTCTACCTTAAAGCCTCGTAGCTTTTGACAATGGGGATTTCATGCATCTAGTTCGCACGCAGGCAGCATGTATATTTTTTTTCCTTTTCCACAAACTAATCCTATGTGGTTTCAACCAAATAATTCTCAACCACAAACGGGTATTTTTTCAGCCACAATCAATCATATTTAAACCACAAACAATTCTAATCAACCATTCGCTATCAACCAATTTTCACAACAATCACAACCAATAAATGTCGTCCATGGTTTGTGGACGAGGCGCGTATATATATATATATATATATATATATATATATATATATACACACGTATTTCACTTATATTTCAACACATATATAATTTTTACAAAGCATGTATAACTTATACATCGAACGTACAACTTATACAACGCTTATACAAGAGGTGTACAATGCTTATATAACTCATACATCGACTATATAATTTAAACATCGTCGTTTTCCATATTGTTTATAATTTAGAAATCTCACATTGGGTTCCACTCCACCAAAAATAGCAGAAGGCTCAGAAAAATATGCGGACTCTTCTAGAAAGCAGAAGGCGTCCACACGAGTCCACTGTCTCTTGTTTCAATGAATTTCAACAGAAAACGAAAAAGATATGATTTTCACAGTGAAATCAAAAACCGTAGCGCTTTAAAGTGCTATAATATAGTTTAATTAAAATCAGCCGTATACCTCTATGAAATCTTCAAAACTAGGTTTGAACTTTTCTTCTAATCCGTGTAGCTTCATGTCGATCGGCCGACGCAACGTGAGAGAGATCGGAGAGACGCACCAGGGGGCACCAACCGCGACGAACTCGGTGGTCTGGGTGGCTCTCGGTGGCGGTTGAAAGGGCTCGACTTTCGAGACCCGTATCTCCCGAACAAAGTGACGATAAATGGCAAATCTTATAAGGATTGAAGAGAATTGGGAGACTACAAAAAACTCTATTGGCCCTTGTGATTTTATTGTGTGGATTGATCAGATTTGAGGAGAGAAGGTTTTGAATGCTTTCCGTCGTCGGTCGGTAGGTCTTACGGGGAGAGAGAATATCACTTGGCCCAATGAGATTTTTCTTTATATTTATAAATTTTAAAAATCCAAAAATACCCCTCCTCACATACTAACTCCAATCCAAACCCAACGACTGTCGTCCCTAGACAAATACCCCCATTCCGAACACAATGGGATATGTTTCATAGGCCCATTCAACCGTTTCAGTCAGTTTTCCTTCAAATTAAAATATAAAACATTCAATATTTAATTTGAACGTACTTTTCAATTTGCCGGGGCCACATACTGATTTTAAAAATTCCCAAAAAATAAATCTAGCTATGTTTTGATGATACGGTCCCAACAAAACTAGTTTCGCCGAATTCTGAGACCGTTTGAAAAATGGCCCTTTTCTGGTCGATCCAATTTAACAGAAATCGGCCAAACACATTTTCCTTTGCCACGCTCACATACTAGCTTCAAAAAATATGAAATTTGAAACCTAGCAATAATTTCACATCCCGGATCCAACAAAACTGGTTTCATCGAATTCTGAAGTCGTTTGCAAAATGGCCATTTTCACGGGCTATATAAACTCTATAGCGACCTTTCTGAAAATTCATCTGGCCATAACTTTTGCTTCCCACTATGAAACTTCGATTTTTCAGATTCATTTGAAAGATATTCACTAACAGATTTAAATATTTTTGGTTTCACTAAAATCTGTTTTGTTTTGCACCTGGTATAGTTAGTCAAAGTTTGAATTCAAATTTGGAAACTTCCGCGCCATTTCAGGCCTTGTTTATAATTAGAATTAATTATATTTATTTTCAAACATCGATTCAAACTTACTTTTCGTCGTTATTATTTAAATTTTTATTTTAAATATTTAAAATCCACTAAAATAGCCAATTTAAAAACTTTAAATAGGTTCAGATTTTCCGGGTTATTACAATCTCCCCCACTTAAAACTTTTCGTCCCTGAAAAGGCACAAAGTCGAAAGTGGTTTGATTAATCAACTTTACTTTCAATCTGGCTTCCATTCTCCAACTTTTTAGTTTCTGAGAATTTTCAAATTCTTCAAAAATTTGGCTAATACCCTAAATTTTCGAAAAATTTCGCCATAACCTCCTTTGTACGGGGAGGGGTTTGGAAATTTATTGGGCTGTATTAGGTACCCAATAAATCCTAATAAGCATGCGCATATTTATAGTGATATATTCCGGTGTCCACAGGGGAGTGTGTATTGATCATAACTCCAGAGAATAAATTCTCGTCACCATATAAATGGTTTTTGTGCCTTAATGACCAGAGAGACGTGTTTATTGTCATCTCCAGACCTGTGTGGGGTTTTTATTAATCTGGCAATTTACCGTTACATTTTATATGGTCTATATCAGTCATCGGTTCAACCGGTAAAATATAGTCATCGCCATACAAGCTTCTCGCTCGTATGGTAAATCTTCAACCTCATCACACAAGCTCCAAATGCTTATGTGGTATATGATGAAGAATGCCTATCTTCTCGAAGTATGCCATGTAATGTAGTTCAAAATTAATTGTTACTATCCTATGGCGACGTTTATTGTTACACACAGAAAAACCAGCACTCCGCATCCAATGGCATTCACAGGAGTTGATATAATAATATTTCGCATCCAACTCATTAAGGTTTACCTATTTGTCGGGCACGCAAATAAATTCTTTACTCAACAGCTAATCCTTCTGTTCAAACATATATAATGCACATGTATATATTTCTATCTATTTTTAACTCAGTTCAATGTGTGATTTAATCGAATAAATTCTACCATTCATTCTCTTAATGATTAAATTAGTTATCGTTCTAATAATTTAATTAATCAAATCCACTATCACACAACACAAACAACAATCAATTTTATTTTTAACTTTTCAAAAATACATCTTTTATATATTCAAAAATAATATTTCTAAAACCAGACCATATATACAATCACAAATACGTTATTTATAAACATATAACTATCAACTTGTTCTGGGGCATTCCTAACCCCATCTCTAACGAGTTATTCCTATTCTGTTATACTCGTGCTAGGATATTGCTGATCCTATCTGTAATGAGTTATTTGTCCTAGAACACTACTGGTTCTATCTCTGACGAGTTCGTTAATGTGTTATATACCAGAGATAAGCTTAACCAAAGCTCTGATACCACGATGTGACGACCCCAAACCCCGTACTGACTGTGGCAAGGGTAATCTTTGGAATATAACACATAAACAGATAATAGCAGAACAGAAATAAATAAATACACCAGATAATGCACAAATAATACACTGGATAAACGTAATCATCAGAGTTACACAGTATACAGGATCACACTTAGTACAAATACAGTTCAGCTATACATAAATGTCTACAGCGGAAACAAACATAATATGTACAATAGGAGCTGAACAGCATAAAAAGAGATTAATGATAGAATCCATCTTCAGCTCCAGCTATCCAGAAAGAGCCTGCTAAAACCTGAAGACAAGGCTACCCGTGTAGAAATAAGGGCACCCAGGTTTGCAAGCGAAACAAACTACGAGTCAGTCGTGGGACTTGTATGAGAAATCTACTCAACACATTTTATAATATGGCTAATCACAGGACCACGCCACTTTCATGGAACGGGTTTACTCCATTAGATTGCCAGTGCTTTAAAACAAGTCAATCTTTTAAACATCGCAATACTTTTTATAAAAACGAAGCCATTATAAGACTCAGTTCCCATCACACAATGCAACGCAAACCGGAGGATGGGGTTTTTACCTTATAATGGCCAAAATATGCTTGATACGAATAAAACAAAATTTGATATTATTACTAGTGTTTATATATTTTAAAATCAATTTCAAATCATAAGTATCAATCATAGACGGCATTAATGCCCCATACCACTATGTCGCCATATATAGGTATACAATCAAAACCGCACAGTCACGTATTTGGAAATTGGATTTCCGTCATGAACCAAGGCAAAAGATAGTCCTTACCGACTTCGAGACAATCTAGCCAACCATGTCTCAGGATCAGACTCGAGTGACCCTTGGATTTTCAGGGCCGGTCCACTCAATGTGGATTAAACTTTAACCCTGAACAATACGTCTCCCCGCTCTATGGGGCGCAAATGAGCCAACGAATGATTCCATCAGTCCCGTATCGACCGATAAAACCGAGGCGCCTCGCAACAGCAACAACCACACAGGTGAAAATAATATAAATGTCAGCCAGTTCAAGCACTGACACCACCTCTAGCTAGAAAGAGACACATGTCCTCCCTGAGGTCCTCTCCCATTTCTGGTTCATACCGGGGTGTGAGGCTCACGAATTCACGTTATACACAAAGCTACGTCACAAAGGTGGTGCTTTGATCATCAACCACAAGACTTTGCTTTTCAACAGAAGCCTTGATCACTGCATCTTAGCATGCCACACAGGCAATTCACGCCATGTAACTGCCGTTTATCAATCACACAGAATGAAATCCAATGTCAGACACACAGTCCATTTACAAGTCCATTCTGGGTCGGAACAAAACCGGAGGCACTATATACCTCGCATACCCATCGATCTCCACGTACGTCTGGACGATCACCACTCATTATCCATATTTCGGGATGCCTCCCAATCAGGACATCAGTTACTGTAACAACCCGTATTTTCAATAACCTGTTATAATGTAAATCGAGGCAGAATTTAATTCTAAAATCTGAATCAAGGGAAACGGGCTGTGCCATTGCGTTCGTCTCGGAAAAATACGTGAAATAGAGTCCGAGTTTTTGAAAATCGGAGTCCGTATGACCCGATTAAGGCCCAACGAAGTTTTCAGAAAATTTCAAAGTAAAAACAGATTTCAAATTCAAGTTTGAATTTGGAAATTAGGGCAGTTGGGCGCAGGCGGGAAATTTCCCGCCAGACCACCCATGTCGACAGGCCTGTCGACTGGGCAGTCGACATGGTTAGGCCCAAGTCGACAGCCCTGTCGACTTAGTTCAGCCGGGCAGTTTTGCCTGGTGCACCATTTTGGAGTTGTGTTGAGTTTGGGGGCCAGATTCGGTTTTGAGGGCTGAGATTGGAATTAGGGTTTAATCCTAAGGCTAAAACTAATCCTAATCTCTATAAATAAGCCCCTAACCTAACCCTAAATCATCATTATTCATTCAAGTAACTAAACTATGGCAAAATCATTCCTCTCATGGCCTCCACTCTCTTCATAAAATTCCTAAGTTATTTCTATGAGAGATTTTC
Organism: Allium sativum; assembly: GCA_030737875.1. Lineage (NCBI taxonomy): Eukaryota > Viridiplantae > Streptophyta > Magnoliopsida > Asparagales > Amaryllidaceae > Allium > Allium sativum. The sequence goes on from CM060926.1 coordinate 40,332,756, forward strand.
AATGCATACAAGTGTTTTCAAGCTTGTATGAGCATCATTAGCTTGCATTCAAGTCAAGTTTCCATATTTACATCATAAAGCAAGAGTTTTGATCATTTTGGCTCAAGGGTTTTTCTAGTGGAGCTTGCATTTTGGGTTTATTTGATTGCATAAGGGCTTTGTCTCAATCTATATATATTTTTGTGTCTTCATAAGCATTGTAAGCCCTTTTCTACTTTCATATTTAAACTCTAAAGTTAAATGAATGATGCAAGTTTGGTTGATCATTATGATATGCAAGTTTGCCATGTTATGATATGCAAGTTTATCATGTTATGTTATGCAAGTATGCCATGTTATGATATGCAAGTTTACCATGTCATGCTATGCAAGTTTGCCATGTTATGATATGAAAGTTTATCATGTTATGTTATGCAAGTTTGCCATGTTATGATATGCAAGTTTATCATGTTATGTTATGCAAGTTTGCTATGTTATGATATGCAAGTTTGCCATATGATATGCAAGTTATGTTATGCAAGTTTGGGTTGATCATTTTGCTCATGTTATCATGTTATGCAAGCTTATCTTGGGTTTATGAGCTTAAAGCTTCAAGCTTTATGCTAAAGGTTGCATTTTGGCAACATGTAAGTTATCATATCCCTTATGATAACTTGCATGTGAGGCTAAATGCGAACTTATGGCAACTTCTACATGTCATTTATCACCATGTATCACTTATATGCTAAGTTTGGTTTTATGCATACTTTTTAGGCCTAATGATGCAATATGCAAGTATATGAACATATGTACATTTCATATGCCACCATGTTAAACTTGTGGCTTCAACACCATTTGTCATCTTTATGCCAAGTTCCCTCTTTCTATCCTTTATGCGCTATTGCGATTATGTAAGCGATGGGATTGCGTTTGGGGTTGGGTAAACTTAAAAGACATGAAAGCATAAGATTGGGAATTTACCTATTAAGTTAGGTCTACCCATTGGGAATTTACCTATTAAGTTAGGTCTACCCAAATTCTTGAAAACTTGTAATATGTTTTGGAAACATGATGGACATGGCACTTAGAAAATATAAGTGTGACCAACTCGAGGTTGGGTTGAGTTTGTAGCGTAAAGCTGCCCGGAACCGACCGGCTTAACTAGTTGCTACAAACAATAGGACCCAATGTGAGAAGTTGGTCATGTTGTACCTTGAACCCGAGGTTAGACCAAGTTGTGGTGTAAAGCTACCCGGACCCGCCCGGCTTAACTAGTAACCACAACAAGGTCTAATGTGAGAGGTTAAGGCACATTAAATTAGTTAATGCCTCATGATTAGGGTTAAGTCATGGTCCACTTAATACTTAATCAATTTGGGCTTGGTAGATTAATCAGGGTTAAGTCGTGAACTCATCGTTACACTTAACCAAGTTAATCCATGATTAGAAAAAGGGTTAAACCGTACTTAACCCACTAGAAAATCCTAGCAATGGGGGTCCACTCCAGCAGTAATCCCAAGTTTGTATCATTAAGACCCTGGGGACTAGGCTAGGGTGGGGGCACGATTACTGGACTGGTATAAGTGACCAAAACGACGGTCGAGTGGTACGCCGATGTAGTTCCGGACGGACTATGGTCGTGCACGTAGTCCGTATTTGGAGAAGTCAAGCATGGGTACCAGTAGATCGAGACTGTGCACTTATGTTTATGGTGTCCAGGGGTTGACACCCTAGGGCTTGATACACCCGACGGGAGACCCAGCACAGTCCGACTACAATTATGTTTGGGCCGTATTGACACCAACACGTGACGAGTTAGGCTTAGGGAGCCGATCGATTAGACCGTTTGGTTGGACCTCGTATTAGGGTCATTTCATGTTATTAGGCCAAAGCTTGGGCCAAGGGATCAATACTTGTTTATTCAAGTCATGTTAGTTTGCTAGTACACCTGTGGTGCAAAAACCTTAAACCTGATTATGCGATGACACCTTTATCTACCTTGTTAGTTAATCATCATGCTAGTATGTTATCCTTATGTTCATCCCTGCTTCTCATGCCAGTTAACTTTATCAGTTTACATTGATTGTAGTAGGGCTTACTCAGTCTTTTTGACTGACCTGTTTTTCTTTTGCCTTCTTTCTTCCGTTCCCCCCCCCCCCAAGGTTCTCAGGGTGGGAACGTTGGAGCTTAGCTTGGATTTCTGATTGCTTGCTTGTGGGATTTCAGCTCATGTACGGTTTCGACATGAAGCTAGCTATGGTTATCACTTATTTTGGGGATAGTACTTATGTATTTCAGTTTTTCAGTTGATGTTGTTTTTATCTAGACTTGTTTATTTGGAAAGTTATGTTGTACCAGACTTGTTTTGAAATAGTTTGAAATCTTCCGCTGTTTTACTTATCTTATCTACTCTGTTTACATATATACATATGTTCTTGTTCTGCCTTGATATATCATTATGCATGTTTACCCGATTCAAACGCCCCTCCAAAGTCAGAGTGCTTGCAAGAGCCACCCTGGCAGAGGTGGGGTGTTACAGTTACCATCCGACAGAGGTAAAAATCTCTGGTCTTCAACCACCGTCTTCATCATTGATTTCTTATCGTCGATTCAGTTATTCAAAATGGGATAAACCCGATTTTCTGAGCAACTCACATATATAATAAACAAGTGTTACAAAAACACAACATACGCCTCCTTCCAATTCATTAGTCACTAACCATAAATTAGTAAGAGAACGGTTTCCCAAATATTAACCCCGATGGTCGAAACCAACATCAGATCAAAACCCAGGAAACCATTCGACTTAGCTAACCTTCAGTTAGTTTCTAAATTTCACATTCCATATCGTCTATAATATTTTAACGATTTATTGCTATTTTATTTATTTAAAAATAGCTAATTTATTTAGATGACGCTTCGGGCCATAACGCGGCCGTGGCGCTGTTTTTTTTCTTCAGATTTTATTTACACATATTTGAAAATCTAACCGTTGGATCTTCACAAATTTTGTATCATTAGAAAGATCTTTTCAAAACGAATCCAACGGTTCCAGTTTTGGGAAAATCCGTCGGTCGGATCTCCCGGTACACTCGTTTGAAGTTTCAATTTCAAAATACAAACTGTAGCTCGTTATTCGATTTAATTTAATTATATTTATATGTATATATATAAATATAATCGATTCTGGCGCTGTTTTTCTTCAGATTTAAATTAAACATTCCAGACAATCCAACTGTTGGATTTTCATAAAGTGGATATCGTTGGAAAGATATTTCCAAGACGAACCCAACGGTTATGGTTTCGGGGAAATCCGATGGTCGGATCTCCCGCACTAATCGTTTAAAATCACGGTTTCAAAACATGAACTGCAGCTTCGTTATTCGATATATTTTAATTATATTTATATATATATATAAATATAATCGATTCTTCGATTTCAAAACCATATTCTTTTCATACATTTGATAAAAATGATATTTTTATCCAACAGACATTTATTTCAACACTTTACTATTTTATATAGTTCATATAGATGGTAAAAATAAATTTTTATTATAAAACAATTTCTTTCAAAACACGACTATTTTATATAGTTCATACAGATGATAAAAATAGGATTTTTATTATAAAACAATTTATTTCAAAAACACGACTATTTTATATAGTTCATATAGATGAAAAAATAGGATTTTTATTATAAAACAATTTATTTAAAATTCGAATACCATTCAACACATGAATTTCTATTCAACGAATGAATTTCTATTCAACACACGAATATAGTTTCAATACATGAAAATAATTCTAACACATGAATATTATTCAAAATTTCGGCAGCGTAACGGCAGGGTAGTTAAAACCGGGGTCGTCCCTAGTACGGCTCCTCGCTCTACCTTAAAGCCTCGCAGCTTTTGACAATAGCGATTTCATGCATCTAGTTCGCACGTAAGCGACATGTATATTTTTTTCCTTTTCCACAAACTAATCCTATGTGGTTTCAACCAAATAATTCTCAACCACAAATGGTATTTTTCAACCACAATCAATCATATTTCAACCACAAACGATTCTAATCAACCATTCGCTATCAACCAATTTTCACACCAATCACAACCAATAAATATCGTCCATGGTTTGTGGACGAGGGGCGTATATATGTATATATATATATATATATATATATATATATATATATATATAAGTATTTCACTTCTATTTCAACACATATATAATTTTTACAACGCATATATAACTTATACATCGAACGTACAACTTATAAAACGCTTGTACAAGACGTGTACAATGCTTATATAACTCATACATCGACTATATAATTTATACATCGTCGTTTTCCGTATTGTTTATAATTTAGAAATCTCACATTACGTTCCACTCCACCAAAAATAGCAGAAGGCTCAGAAAAATATGTGGTCTCCTCTAGAATGTAGAAGGCGTCCACACAAGTCCACTGCCTCTTGTTTCACTGAATTTCGTCAGCAAACGAAAAAGATATGATTTTTACAGTGAAATCAAAAACCGTAGTGCTTTAAAGTGCTATAATATAGTTTAATTAAAATCAGTCGTATACCTCTTTGAAATCCAAAACTAGGTTTGAACTTTTCTTCTAATCCGTGTAGCTTCGCGTCGATCGGCCGACGCCACATGAGAGAGCTCGAAGAGGCGCACCAGGGGGCACCAACCGCGACGAACTCGGTGGTCTGGATGGCTCTCGGCGGCGGTTGAAAGGGCTCAACTTTCAAGACCCGTATCTCCCAAACGAAGCGACGATAAATGGAAAATCTTATATGGATTTGAAGAGAATTGGAAGAATTACAAAAAACTCTACTGGCCCTCGTGATTTTATTGCGTGGATTGATCAGATTTGAGGAGAGAAGGTTTTGAATGCTTTCCGTCATCGGTCGGTAGGTCTTACGGGGAGAGATAATATGACTTGGCCCAATGAGATTTTTTTATATTTATAAATTTTAAAAATCCAAAAATTCCCCTCCTCACATACTAACTCCAATCCAAACCCAACGACCGTTGTCCCTAGCCAAATACCCCATTCCGAACACAATGGGATATGTTTCGTAGGCCCATTCGACTGTTTCAGTCAGTTTTCCTTCAAATTAAACTATAAAACATTCAATATTTAATTTGAACATACTTTTCAATTTGCCGGGGCCACATACTGATTTTAAAATTCCCAAAAAATAAATTTAGCTATGTTTTGACGATACGGTCCTAACAAAACTAGTTTCATCGAATTCTGAGACCGTTTGAAAAATGGCCCTTTTCTGGTCGATGTAATTTAAAAGAAATCGACCGAACACATTTTCCTTTGCCACGCTCACATACTAGCTTCAAAAAATATGAAATTTGAAAGCTAGAAATAATTTGACATCCGGATCCAACAAAAGTGGTTTCGTCGAATTCTGAGGTCGTTTGCAAAATGGCCATTTTCATGTGCTATATAAACTCTATAGCGACCTTTATAAAAATTCATTTGGCCATAACTTTTGCTTCCCGCTACAAAACTTCGATTTTTCAGATTCGTTAGAAAGATATTCACTAACAGATTTAAATATTTTTGGTTTCACTAAAATCCGTTTTGTTTTGCACCCGGTATAGTCAGTCAAAGTTTGAATTCAAATTTTGAAACTACCCCGCCATTTCAGGCCTTGTTTATAATTAGAATTAATTATATTTATTTTCAAACGTCGATTCAAACTTACTTTTCGTCGTTATTATTTAAAATATTTATTTTAAGTATTTAAAATCCACTAAAATAGCCAATTTAAAATTTTTAAATTGGTTCAGATTTTCCGGGTTGTTACATACAATCCTTGGGGTCATCACTCCATTGTACTTTAACCAACTTAACAGTCTTATTTCTTAACCGCTTTTCATCTCGAGCAATGATCTTTGTGGGTTCTCTTTTGACTGCTAAACTTGGGGTAATTTCCAGATCTTGTTGAGCAGCTTCTTCTATAATCTGGCCTGGATCATGCATATACTTCCTAAGATTAGGTATATGGAACACATTATGCACACCAGACAACCATTCTAGTAACCGCACTCGATAAGCTAATGGTCCAATTCTCTCCAGAATAGTAAATGGTCCAATATACCATGGAGCTAATTTTCCTGTTTTACCAAATCTGATAACTCCTTTCATCGGGGATACTTTTAAAAATACGGAATCTCCAACTGCAAATTCCAAAGCTTTTCTCCTTCGATCAACATAGCACTTTTGTCGATCCTGGGCCGCTTTTAGCTTCTTTTAGATGAGATCCACTTTCTCTATCACTTCTCTGATCATATCAGGTCCAAGAACAAGTCTATTTCCGGACTCAACCCAACATATTGGCGATTTGCATGGACGGCCATAGAGTGCTTCAAACGGTGCCATCTTAATACTAGCTTGATAACTATTGTTATAAGAAAATTCAACAATGGCAGATGATTTTCCCACGAACCTCCAAAATTGAGAACACATGCTCGCAACAAGTCTTCCAAAATCCTATTAACTCTTTCTGTTTGTCTATCTGATTGTGGATGATAAGCAGTGTTAAGGTTCAGCTTTGTTCCCAAAGCATCTTGAAAAGCTTCCCAAAAATGACTGGTGAAGATAGGGTCCCGATCACTCACAATGATACTTAGAATTTCATGTAACCTAACGATTTCCTTAATATATAACTCTGCTAAACCAGTAGCAGTCCTGGTGGGTTTTACTGGAATGAAATAGGCACTTTTAGTTAGACGATCTACAATAACCCATATTCCTTCATTTCCTTTGCGAGTGCGAGGTGAACCATCGATGAAATCCATCGAAACTTGATCCCATTTCCATTGTGGAATTGGCAAGGATTGAAGTAATCCCGCCATCTTCTCCTGATCGCTTTTCATTTGTTGGCATGTGGCGCAATGGCTGACATAAATAGATATGTCCTCTTCATTGTTCTCCACCAAAATGTACGTTTAACATCTCAATACATTTAATTAACTCCAGGGTGGATACTGAATCTTGATTTATGACATTCGTCCAATACTTTTTTCTGAAGCTCTTTTATGTTTTGGAAACAAATTCTTCCTTCCAATCTCAAAATACCTTGTTCATCAATTTCAAAACTTGAATCATTACCTTGTTTTATATTCTTAGCTATTCTTTGTATAAACCAATCTTCTCCCTGCTTACTAACAATCTTTTCCATAAGTGTTGGGGCAATAACTAAGTAAGCGATGACGGCGTATTTCCTACTTAAAGCCTCAGCTACCACATTGGCTTTCCCAAGGGTATATTGAATATCCAAATCATATGATGCTAAGTATTCCAACCAACGCTGCTGTCTTAAGTTCAAATCTTTCTGAGTGAATAAACACTTTAGAGGCTTATGGTCAGTGTACAATTCAAACCTTTCTCCCGAAAGATAGTGCCTCCAAATTTTCAAAGAAAATATTATAGCTAGCAATTCTAAGTCATGGGTTGGATAATTCCTTTCATGTAGTTTCAATTGTCTGCTTGCATAGGCAATTACTATGCCTTCCTGCATCAAAATTGCGCCAACTCCTTCTTTGCACGCATCTGTATAAACCGACAGCCCTTTATTTCCATTTATAATAGCTAGAACTGGAGCAGATGTTAGTCTTCTCTTTAGCTTCTGAAAGGCTTCTTCACATTCTGGGGACCACACAAATTTGGCATTCTTCATGGTTAGCTTTGTAAGAGGAGAAGCTATTCTTGAAAAATCTTGAACAAATCTTCTGTAATAGCCAACCAATCCAAGGAAACTCCGAACTTCTTTTGGTGTCTTTGGTTGCTTCCAATCCAAAATGGCAGAGATTTTTCTGATGTCTACCGAAATTCCTTTCTCCGATACGATATGACCAAGGAATTTTACTTCTTTTTCCCAAAGGTGACATTTCAAGAGTTTCGCTTTGAGCACATTCTTTCTTAATATTTCCAAGATAATTCTTAGATGTTCCGCATGCTCTTCCTTAGTTTGACAGTGTATGAGAATATCGTCGATGAAAACCAACACGAACTTATTCAATACTTCTCGAAATACTCTAGTCATCAAATCAACGAAGTAGGCAGGGGCATTAGTCAAACCGAACATCATTACTAACCATTCGTAAAAGGTATCGGGTCCCCTAAAGGCAGTTAGATGGATAAAATCCTCTGTGATTCTAAGCTGATGAAAACCAGTGGGTAGGTCCATTTTTGAGAAAAATCGGGCACTATTTAATTATTCAAATAGGTCGTCTATACGGGGAAAAGGGTATTTATTCTTAAGAGTTTGCTTATTAAGATCTCGATAGTCGACCCACAATCTTAAGGAACCATCATACCTAGGGACGAATACCACGGCTTACCCCCAACTTGAACGGCTAAGTCGGATAAATCCTTTTGCCAAACGTTCTTGGACTTGTTTATTTAGCTCTTCTCTTTCTCTTAGGTCCATTCTTCGGCTAGGATGGACAATAGGTCTGGCATGAGGTATTAGGTCAACCCTAAATTCGATCTCACGATGTGGAGGAAGACTCTTAACTTCTCCAAATATGTCTGGAAATTCCCTAACAACGGGGATAGTATTTATGTCGGTATCAGGGTAACCAAGGGTATACATTAGATTATCTCTTTTTGGGCTAGGATCTTCACAAGATATTTCTATAAAATTTCAAAAATTTGTTTTTACCCATATTTTCCTATTTGCACAATCTAGATGGGCTTCATATTTGTTTAACCAGTCCATTCCAAGTAGAATTCCAAATTCATTGAAATCTAGGACAATAAGATTAATAGGGAATTGATGAAGAGAATAGGAAATAAGGACCTTTCTGCAATAAAGACAGAGATTTGTAGAATCTTCTACTGGATTGGTTACGAAAATGGGGTGGTCAATAAATTCAGGTTCAAGTTTTAACTCTTCTACAGTTTCCTTTGAAATAAAATTATGCAAAGCACCAGTATCGATTAATACTCTAACCATTTTATAACAAACAAATATATTCCCTTCTAATACTTCTTTCCTTTCTATATCTGTTGAGGTTGAAGGTTCACCTTCTATTGCAAAGATTTGTACTTTATCTGTTTCCTTTACTAGAGGACAATCTTTACTTAGATACCCGAACACATGACAGTTGCAACATTTTCACCTTTCTTGATCTTGATCCTTCAGCTCCCTTGATTTCTTGTAGTTAGTTCCTAGATGACCTTTTTCCCTATAATTGTAACAAGTAACTTTCATCATATGATTTTGTTGAGTTCCTTTCTTTGGTTTCTTCGGCTCCAGCTTCTTTCCTTTAGACTACCTCTTCTTATCATTATCTTTATTATTGTTGTTGTTGCTTCCCTTCTCTTCAAGTACCTTCTGCTTGTCAATGGTGACATACCTATATCCCATATCTACTAAGTCTATGAATGATTGCTTGACATGCGCGGTCATCCTCTCGTGATATTTTGGATTCATCCCCTTAATAAATTTTTTGTTCTTCTTCAACGGGGTGTTTATTAGTTCAGGTCCAAAGAGAGAAATCTCATTGAACTTATTCAGGTATTCCTCAAATGACATATTACTTTGCTTAAGGTTCATAAACTCTTTGTATATTCGAGAAATTCCTGCTGAGGTCATGTAACGTTCTTTGAAATCCTTCCATGAAAAGTCGTCTTCTGATTTTCCTTGGATGATAGTCTCCCACCATGTAGCATCTCCTTCTTGTAGTTGCCATGTGGCCAACAGTCTCTTCTGGTTATCCTCGAGATTAAGTCCTTTGAAAATCTTCTTGCATGATTTAATCCAGAGTTGAGCTTCCATAACATCATCGGATCCCTTAAATGGTTTCCCGCCCAGATTCACGTAACTCATATTTAGATCCGAAAGGCTAGTTTGACCTAGGGATCGAATCATGGTTTCATTCATTGTCATAGCATCACGACCACTGATGGTGTTATGCTTCCTTCCCTACGTCTGCATCTACTGCACATTTCCTACTATCTGAAAATAGTATGAAAATGCTTATTAGACATGCAGACGAATTACCTAAGGAGTACGAAACAGTTTAAAATCATTACATTTCATTGGATTTTACTCATTCTAGGGTATTCATAACCCCATCTCTAATGAGATATCTTATGAGTTATACCCCAAAGCTTTGTAAAAACCAAAGCTCTGATACCAACTGTGACGATCCGGAATTTCGACCCTCGAAAATCGACACTTTAAAACATTCTTGTACTCAAAATGTCGAAGATTCAAGTGTCGAATTCCTGGTTGTCTGGGGATATAACACATTAGATAAATCACATTGAAATAAAAAAAACAACTTCTCATTTATATAACATGAGATTACATCTAAGCTGACAACATTTCATAACCATAACCAAAAGATCAGCGGAAACTGACTAACAATGTAAGTCCCATAACAGACTTCATCTTCACCTGAATTTCTCTGGATCATAGATGTCCACAAAATAATGTCCCAAAGAAAACAGCTAACACTTCACAGCAACAGCAACTCCACAAAAGCAAAGGATCCACCGAGGAAAAGCTCCAAGACACAAGTTCCAAGTACTGCTACTAAACCTGACACTAGGCTACCCGTGTAAAAATTATGGGCACCAAGAGTTTGGTGTGAAACTAAAACAACTCCTTGTCAATCATGGGACTGGTGTGAGAACTCATCATATTTGTTTGTGCATGGAAAATTCACAATGACTTTTTGAAAAATAAAACTAACATAAGGTCTTGCGGCACACACACAATGTGAATGCACACGTGGGCGAGGTTTCTCCTTATGATAGTCAAAAATGCTGTAATAGGCGGAAATGATTTTGATATTATGCATAGTGTGAAAAACAATTTCAAAAGTAAATGTATTAATCTTAGCCAGCATAGGTACCATATACTATACTAACATAATAGTATACAACTAAAATCGTATGGGTTCGTAGTGGAGATTGGGTTTCCAACAATGACCAGGCAAAGGAGCTTCCCTACCGGACCAAATTTTGAACACCTTTAGAGGGATGTCCGAGGATCAGCTCATGCTCCTCATGCCAACACAAGGTCGGTTTACCTCTGTAACTAGGTAATTTAGAGTACGCCTGAGTATGTCATCTCCCGGTCGTTACCGACCTTTTCGAGTGCTTGCCAACAACAACCAAAAAAGTAGAAGTTTTCCACATAGGTTAATACCTGGGCTCCATACCATAGTGCACCTTTTATCTAGAAGGTGACAGCACACTCATAAACTTGCTGCATTTCTTCTTGTTTTGGCCATTTACTGGGGTGTGAGGCTTGCTGAGATCACGATATACACAAAGCTACACTTAAATAAGTCATGCTTTGATCATCCATAGTTCATTACATAACTTAAGTATGCCACATTGTCCATTCACAACGCATCACTTATTTTTATCAATATATAACCTCTAAGCTCATACGTCTTAGAGAAGGATGTTAAGCAAGAGAATAAATTCTCCACCACCAAACAGATATATATTTAACAGAGATCAGTGCTACGCAATCAATTACAATGTCAGACACACAATCCATACTAGTCCGTTCTGGGTCTGAACGGAACCACAATCCGGAATTCCTTCACATACGTTCAGGCTTCTTACCACTTGGCTGATATAAAATCCATCTGCAAATGGGAGCTACCCATTTGAGACATTCAGCAAGTCGCCTTACGATATGAAGGGTCCCGGTCTTCAATATTGTCTTCAATGCCTTCAAATTCTCCACAACATCGTATTATTACTTGGAATGGTTTTCAGGCATATATCCAATCCCAGTCTTTCCAAATAATAAGCGCAACTTTAAAACCATGTAGATATATAGGACCAAATCAAGTCTCAACCCATATTCTATGTTTGGAAACTCAAATTATCATTTAAATCCTTTCATTACATGTTAGCAATTAATTACTAAGGTTAAGGAAAGATTTATAAAGTTAAATACCTTTAACATTAAATAAACAATGCTACAAAAGTGATACAAAAAGTGTTTCAAAATACTGATGTTCGCTAGTTTATGGGAAATAACCTTTATATTACCAAAACTTCATGATGTCAACATAAATCACTATTAAATAATTAATTATGATTTTGGAAAAATTTTCCTTATTTTTAAATAACCGTTTATCATTGTAGTCAATGGATTACACTTGCAAGAACATTTTTAAATATTAATTTAAATATAACTTGAAAATTATAAATCGAAATTAAAATCTGCTTTCACTCGAATGCTCTTATAGATGAGAATCAAATGTTTTTCATTTCGTAGGAATCTGATTTAAGTTGCAAAAGTTATAAGCATTTAAATTTTAACAAAAATACGCTAAATTCTACTATAAATTCAAATAGCTTCAAATTAAATTTCAAATTAAATTTTGAATTAACCATCCCGTCCATCGGATCAGTTAGGGATAGCCAGGGAGAGCAGGAAACTATATTTTCCAAACTCAAGCCTAGACACTATCCTCTCTGTCATCCTAGAACGTTCTGGTATTTATTTTGACAAACTCTACTTTAATTACAATATACATTCACATAAAAACTTTACTAAATTTCTTTAAAATGATTTAGAAAATCATTTGTACTTATATAACTATTTAAAACCAATTTCAACTTTCAAATATAAATGAATAAATTATTCATTTATCCCACAAACTTGGTCCCAGACTTGTTTGATATCTGTATTATCCACATATGTGTGTGTAACAAGTAAAATGCATACATCATCACTAAGAACAACCACGAAGCATCCATTCATCCATCACACAATCATATATGGGAATGTATACATATAACTGTGTATACATGTGTCCATATGAGTGTTTGTCACTAAATGCTTACATTGCAATAATTACTAATCATCCATATCATCAACAATCATTCACACAACATAAAACACAACATAAAAAGTGAACAAATATAAATGTCGTGTTCTCACCTAGGGTTCCACTATGCTATCCTCTATTTCTAGGCTGCTACACCCACTACAGTTATCCCAGACTGACCATTTTACGCTACCGACTTTGCAGCAATTTATATATTTCATAAATGGAGGAAGAGGAGGATTTTCACCATGGAAGCCATGGATTTTAAGGTGGAGAAGAAGAAGAAATGGAAGAGAAGATGAGAATGAATGCTTAAGGGAAAGAAAGGAGTGTATTTATACTTGAAATGAGTTAATAAGGCGATGACACCTCGTAGGACATGTGTAATTCATGCACGTAATGTTGCATTCAAAATTACAAGTGTCTTAACACTTGTAATAAAGAGAAAGGAGGTGTTTTTGGTAGCATTTACCCTTTAAATGCTATTAAAAACTATATACAACCCTTAACCAAATGCTACCAAAGGTATATATAAGAATATATACTTCTTAACTATATTTTATAATCTAAACAATTTATTACAACTTTAATTAACTTATAAACTAATCATTTAACTAGTCCAAAATTCCAGATCATTACATCAGTTCTACTAGTAGTAGAAAAAAAATCTATTACTCCAGCAAGTAAACCAATCTTAATGTCATCTAGAAGTTGCAACACATCACTACAATTCAGCTTTTTATTAGAAAGAGGAATCCCCAAATATCTAACCGGAAGACTGTCTTCAATCAAATTTTAAACATCAAGAACATAATTTTTCATCTTATTGCCTTTACTAAAATAAATTTTAGATTTGTCCTTATTAACAGTCAAACCCATACTGCTTATGCTCTGGAACATATTTTTAATGGACAAAATTTTTCTGATTGCATTTAGTAAATAAAAGCAGATCATCAGCATACATCATATGCGTAATTGTAGGTTGAATTTTATATATAGGAGTATAATTCCCTCTAATAAAATCTATCTCCAACAAAAAAGAAACATACTCCATAGCTATAGCAAACAAATAGGGAGATATCGGATCACCTTTTCGCAAGCCTCTATTACTTTTTATAAAACCTTTAGGAACTCCATTAATTAATACAGAAAATGTGTGTAACGACCCGGAAAATCTGAACCAATTTAAAATTTTTAAATTGGCTAAAATAGTGGATTTTAAATATTTAAAATAAATATTTTAAATAATAATGATGACAAGTAAGTTTGAATCGAAGTTGAAAATAAATATAATTATTTGAATTATAAACAAGGCCTGAAATGGCGTGGTAGTTTCAAAATTTGAATTCAAACTTCGACTGACTGTACCGGGTGCAAAACATAATGGATTTGAGTGAAACCAAAAATATTTAAATCTGTTAGTGAATACCTTTCTAACGAATCTGAAAAATCGAATTTTCATAGCGGAAAGCAAAAGTTATGGCCAAATGAATTTTCAAAAAGGTCGCTATGGAATTTATATAGCCCGTGAAAATGGCCATTTTGCAAACGACCTCGGAATTCGGCGAAACCAATTTTTTTGGATCCGGGATGTCAAATTATTGCTAGGTTTCAAATTTCATAATTTTTGAAGCTAGTGTGTGAGCGTGGCAGAGGAAAATGTGTTTTGGTCAATTATAGTTAAATTGAATCGACCAGAAAAGGGCCGTTTTACAAACGGTCTCAGAATTCGACGAAACTAGTTTTGTTGGGACTGTATCGTCAAAACATAGCTAGATTTATTTTTTTGGAATTTTTCGAATCAGTTTGTGGCCCTGACAAATTGAAATGTACGTTCAAATCGAATATTGAATGTTTTATATTTTAATTTGAATGGAAACTGACTGAAACAGTCGAATGGGCCTACGAAACATATCCCATTGTGTTCGGAATGGGGGTAAAACGCTAGGGACGACAGTCGTTGGGTTTGGATTGGTGTTCGTGGGTGAAAGAGGGTATTTTCGAAATTTAAAAATATATAAACAAATAAAAAAATCTCATTCGTCTATCTTAGCACTCTTTCTCTCCCTCACCCACGACGAACGACGGAAAAGCTTCAAAAGCTTCCCGTTCATTTTCTGATCAATCCACACATCGAAATCAAACACTTCAGTTAGGGAATTTGTAGAGCTTCTCGAGATCTTCAAATCCATATAGGATTTGAATATTTTCGTTCAGGATTGGGGGAGAACTCGACTTCGAAAGTTCGGGCCTTCGTCTCGCCGCCGCCGCCATCTCCGACCACCGGAGTCCACCGCACCACCGTCGTTCGCTGCGCCTCTCTCCCCTCTACAGCGTCGCAGAGGCTGATTGACGCAACACTTCACGGATCGAGCGAAAAGTTAAAACCAAGTTTCGAACCTCCGAAGAAAGGTACGGCTATTATATTAATTAACTATATAATAGCACTTCTAAGCGCTACCATTTTTGATTTCGCTGTAAAAATCATATCTTTTTCGTTTGTTGGCGTAATTCAGTGAAACAAGAGACAGTGGACTCGTGTGGACGTCTTCTACATTTTAGAAGAGACCGCATATTTTTCTGAGCCTTCTGCTATTTTTGGTGTAGTGGAACCCAATGTGAGATTTCTAAATTATAAACAATATGGAAAACGACGATGTATAAATTATATAGTCGATGTATGGGTTATATAAGCGTTGTACACCTCTTGTATAAGCGTTGTATAAGTTGTACGTTCGATATATAAGTTATATATGCGTTGTGAAAATTATATATGTATTGAAATAGAAGTGAAATGCTATATATATATAAGCCCCTCGTCCACAAACCATGGACGATATTTATTGGTTGTGATTGGTGCGAAAATTGATTGATAGCGAATGGTTGATTGAAATTGTTTGTGGTTGAAATTGATTGATTGTGGTTGAAAAATACCCGTTTGTGGTTGAGAAATATTTGGTTGAAACCACATAGGATTAGTTTGTGGAAGTGAAGAAAATATACATGCCGCCTACGTGCGAACTAGATGCATGATTCCCCATTGTCAAAAGCTGCGAGGCTTTAAGGTAGAGCAAGGAGCCGTACTAGGGACGGTCTCGGTTTTAACTACCCTGCCGTTATGCTGCCGAAATTTTGAATAATATTCGTGTGTTAGAATTATTTTCCTGTGTTGAAACTATATTTGTGTGTTGAATAGAAAACCTTCATGTGTTGAATAGAAATTAATTCATTGAATTGAAATTCATGTGTTGAATGGTATTCGTGTTTGGAATAAATTGTTTTAACAATAAAAATCACATTTTTACTCTATATATACAAACTATAGAAAACCTTCAAATCGATATCCATTCGTTGAATAGAAATTCATGTGTTGAATGGTATTCGTGTTTTGAATAAATTGTTTTAACGATAAAAAACACATTTTTACTCTATATATACAAACTATAGAAAACCTTCATGTGTTGAATCGAAATTCATTCGTTGAATTGAAATTCATATGTTGAATGGTATTCGTATTTTGAAAGAAATTGTTTTATAATAAAAATCATATTTTTTTACCTATAAGAACTATATAAAATAATCTTATTTTGAAATAAATTGTTTTATAATAAAAATCATATTTTTATCATCTATACGAACTATATAAAATAGTCGTGTTTTGAAATAAATTGTTTTACATTAAAAATCACATTTTTATTATATACATGAATTGTTAAAAATAGTGAAGTGTTGAAATAGAAGACAGTTAGATAAAAATATCATTTTTATCAAATGTATGAAAATCATATAGTTTTGAAATCGAAGAATCGATATATATATATATATATATATATATATATATATATATATATATATATAGAATTGAAATATATCGAATAACAAAGCTGCAGTTCATTTTTTAAAACCGAGATTTCTAATGATTAGTGTGGGAGATCCGACCATCAGATTTCCCCGAAACCGCAACCGTTGGGTTCGCTTTGGAAATATCTTTCCAACGGCACCAACTTTGTAAAAATCCAACGGTTGGATTGTCTGGAATGTTTAATTCAAATCTAAAGAAAAACAGCGCCAGAATCGATTATATTTATATATATATAAATATAATTATATTAATTTGAATAACGACGCTGCAGTTCGTATTTTGAAATCGAAACTTCAAACGATTATACCGGGAGATCCGACCGTCGGATTTTCCCGAAACTAGAACTGTTGGATTCGTTTTGAAAAGATCTTTCTAATGATGTAAATTTTGTGAAGATCCAACAGTTAGATTTTTAGATATGTGTAAATCAAATCTGAAGAAAAACAGCGCCGCGACCGCATTATGGCCCGAAGCGTCGTTTGATTAAATTGGCTATTTTAAAATAAATATAAATAGCGATAAATCGTTATAAAATATTATAAACAATATGGATGTGAAATTTAGAGACTAACTGAAGATCGACTAAGTCGAATGGTTTCCTGGGTTTTGATCTGATGTTGGTTTCGGCCTTCGCGGTTAATATTTGGGAAATCGTTCTCTTACTGATTTATGGTTAGCGACTAATAAATTGAAATGATGCGTATGTGTATTTGTGTTGCACATGTTTATCATATACGCGAGTTGCTCAGAAAGACCGGGTTTATCCCATTCTGAATAACTGAATTGACGATAAGAAATCGAAGATGAAGACGGTGGTCGAAGACCGGAGATCTTCACCTCGTTCGGATGGTAACTGATGTCCTGATTGGGAGGCATCCCGAAACATGGATAATGAGTGGTGATCGTCCAGACGTACATGGAGATCGATGGGTTTGCGAGGTATATAGTGCCTCCTGTTTCGTTCAGACCCAGGACGGACTTGTAAATGGACCGTGTGTCTGACATTGGAATTTATTCTGTGTGATTAAGAGCCATCAGTTGCATGGTGTGAATTGCTTGTGTGGCATGCTAAGATGCAGTGATCAAGACTTCTGTTGAAAAGCAAAGTCTTGTGGTGATGATCAAAGCACCGCCTGTGTGGCGTAGCTTTGTGTATAACGTGAATTCGCGAGCCTCACACCCCGTTATGAACCAGAAAAGGGAGAGGACTTCAGGTGGGACGTGCGTTTTCTTTCTAGCTAGAAGTGGCATCAGTGATTTTACATGCCCTGACAAGTTTGACTTATGTGGTTGTTACTGTTGCGAGGCGCCTCGGTTATATCGGTCGATCCAGGACCGATGGATTCATTTGTTAGCTCATTTACGCCCCAAAGGGCGGAGAAACACATTGTTCAGGCATTATAATCCACTCCATGTGGACCGGCCCTGACTATCCAAGGTACGGTTGCGGCTGTGCCTGAGACTCGGGCTAGACAGTCTCGAATTCGGTAAGGACTATCTTTTGCCTTGGTTCATGACAGAAATCCAATTTCCAAATACGTGACTGTGCGGTTTTGATTGTGTATATATATATATGGCGACATGATATATGGTACCCATGCCGTCTATGATTGATAGTTATGATTGAAATTGTTTTTGAAACTTATAAACAGTAGTAATAATATCAAATGCTTTTGTTTTATTCGTATTAAGCATATTTTGGTCATTATAAGGTAAAAATCTATCCTTCGGTTTGTGTTGCATTGTGTGATGGGAACTGAGTCTTATAATGGCTTCATTTTTATAAAAAGCATTGCGATGTTTAAAAGAATGATTTGTTTTAAAGCACTGGCAATCCAATTGAGTAAACCCGTTCCACGAAAGTGGCGTGGTCCTGTGATTAGCCATATTTTAAATGTGTTGAGTAGATTTCTCATACCAGTCCTATGACTGACTCGTAGTTTGTTTCACTTTCAAACTCGGGTGCCCCTTTTTCTACACGGGCAGCTTTGTATTTAGGTTTTAGCTGGCTCTTTTTGGATAGCTGGAGCTGAAGATGGATCCTATCATTTATCTCTTTTTATGATGTTCAGCTCCTGTTGTACATATTATGTTTGTTTTCCGCTGTAGACATTTATGTATAGCTGAACTGTATTTGTACTAAGTATGATCCTGTATACTGTGTAACGCTGATGATTACGTTTATCCAGTATATTCTATTATGCATTATCTGGTGTATTTATTTATTTCGGTTCTGCTGGTATCTGTATATGTGTTATATTCCAAAGATAACCCTTGCCGCCGTTAGTACGGGGAATGGGGTCGTCACAACGTGGTATCAGAGCTTTGGTTAAGCTTAGCTCTGGAATATAACATATTAACGAACTCATCAGGAATAGAACCAGTAGTGTTCTAGGACGAGTAACTCAGTACAGATGGGATCAGCAATATCCTAGTATGAGTACAGCAGAATCAGAACAACTCGTTAGAGATGGGGTCAGAAGTGCCTCAAACGAGTCGACGGTAATATGTTTTTAAATAACGTATTTGTGATTATATATATAGCCTGGTTTTACAAATATGATTTTTGAATATATAAAGGATATATTTTTGAAAAGTTAAAAACAAATTGATTGTTGTTTGTGTTGTGTGATAGTAGATTTGATTAATTAAATTATTAAAACGATAGTTAATTTAATCAATTATAGAATGAATGGTAGAATTTATTCGATTAAATCACACATTGAACTGATTAGAAAATAGATAGAAATATATACTTGTGCATTATATATGTTTGAACAGGTAAATGGATAGCTGTTGAGTAAAGAAATTATTTGCGTTCCCGACAAATAGGTAAACCTTAATGAGTTGGATGCGAAATATTATTATGTCAACTCCTGTGAATGCCATTGGATGCATAGTGCTGGTTATTCTGTGTGTAATAATAAACATCGCCATAGGATAGTAACAATTAATTTTGAACTACACTGCATGTCATACTTCTTGAAGATAGGCATATTTCATCATATACCACATAAGCATATGGAGCCTGTGTGACGAGGTGGAAGATTTACCATACGAGTGAGAGGCTTGTATGGCGATGACTATATTTTACAGGTTGAACTGATGATTGATATGACCATATAAAATTGTAACGATAAAATTGCCAGATTAATAAAAAACCCCACATGGGTCTGGAGTTGACAATAATCACGTCTCTCTAGTCATTAGATACGGCACATTGATTGTTTATTTCCCACACAGGACGAGGTGACGAGGATTTATCCTCTGGAGCAATTAAAATACACACTCCCTCAGGCTTTGACAGGGTGACGAGAATTTATTCTCTGGAGTTATTATCTATACACGCTCCCCTGTAAACACCAGATTATATCACTATAAATATGTGTATGCTTTATAGAATTTACTGGGTACCAAATACGGCCCAATAAATTTCCAAACCTCTCCACGTACAAAGGAGGTTATGGCGAAATTTTTCGAAAATTCCGGGTGTTAGCCAAATTTTTGAAGAATTTGAAAATTGTCAAAAACTAAAAAGTTGGAGAATGGAAGCCTGATTGAAGGTAGAGTTGATTAATCAAACCACTTTCGACTTTGTTCCTTTTCGGGGACGAAAAGTTTTAAGTGGGGGAGATTGTAACGACCCGGAAAATCTGAACCAATTTAAAAAATTTAAATTGGCTAAAATAGTGGATTTTAATTATTTAAAATAAATATTTTAAATAATAATGATGTAAAGTAAGTTTGAATCGAAGTTGAAAATAAATATAATTACTTTGAATTATAAACAAGGCCTGAAATGGCGTGGTAGTTTCAAAATTTGAATTCAAACTTCGACTGACTGTACCGGGTGCAAAACAAAATGGATTTGAGTGAAACCAAAAATATTTAAATCTGTCAGTGAATACCTTTCTAACGAATCTGAAAAATCGTATTTTCACAGCGGAAAGCAAAAGTTATGGCCAAATGAATTTTCAAAAAGGTCGCTATGGAATTTATATAGCCCGTGAAAATGGCCATTTTGCAAACGACCTCGGAATTCGACGAAACCACTTTTGTTGGATCTGGGATGTCAAATTATTGCTAGGTTTCAAATTTCATAATTTTTGAAGCTAGAATGTGAGCGTGGCAGAGGAAAATGTGTTTTGGTCAATTATAGTTAAATTGGATCGACCAGAAAAGGGCCATTTTACAAACGGTCTCAGAATTCGACGAAACTAGTTTTGTTGGGACCGTATCGTCAAAACATAGCTAGATTTATTTTTCTGGAATTTTTTGAATTAGTTTGTGGCCCTGGCAAATTGAAATGTACGTTCAAATCGAATATTGAATGTTTTATATTTTAATTTGAATGGAAACTGACTGAAACAGTCGAAAGGGCCTACGAAACATATCCCATTGTGTTTGGAATGGGGGTAAAATGCTATTGACGACAGTCGTTGGGTTTGGATTGGTGTTTGTGGGTGAAAGAGGGTATTTTCGATATTTAAAAATATATAAATAAATTAATAAATCTCATTCGTCCATCTCAGCACTCTCTCTCTCCCTCACCCACGACGAACGACGGAAAAGCTTCAAAAGCTTCCCGTTCATTTTCTGATCAATCCACGCATCGAAATCAAACACTCCAGTTAGGGAATTTGTAGAGCTTCTCGAGATCTTCAAATCCATATAGGGTTTGAATTTTTTCATTCAGAATTGGGGGAGAATTCGACTTCGAAAGTTCGGGCCTTCGTCTCGCCGCCGCCGCCATCTCCGACCACCGAAGTCCACCGCACCACCGTCGTTCGTCGCGCCTCTCTCCCCTCTACAGCGTGGCAGAGGCTGATTGATGCAACACTTCACGGATCGAGCGAAAAGTTAAAACCTAGTTTCGAACCTCCGAAGAAAGGTACGGCTGTTATATTAATTAACTATATAATAGCACTTCTAAGCGCTACCGCTTTTGATTTCACTGTAAAAATCATATCTTTTTCGTTTGTTGGTGAAATTCAGTGAAACAAGAGATAGTGGACTCTTGTGGACGTCTTCTACATTTTAGAAGAGACCGCATATTTTTCTGAGCCTTCTTCTATTTTTGGTGGAGTGGAACCCAATGTGAGATTTCTAAATTATAAACGATATGGAAAACGACGATGTATAAATTATATAGTCGATGTATGGGTTATATAACCGTTGTACACCTCTTGTATAAGCATTGTATAAGTTGTACATTCGATATATAAGTTATATATGCATTGTAAAAATTATACATGTGTTGAAATAGAAATGAAATGCTATATATAAATATATACACCCCTCATCCACAAACCATGGACGATATTTATTGGTTGTGATTGGTGTGAAAATTGATTGATAACGAATGGTTGATTGAAATTGTTTGTGGTTGAAACTGATTGATTGTGGTTGAAAAATACCCGTTTGTGGTTGAAAAATATTTGGTTGAAACCACATAGGATTAGTTTGTGGAAATGAAAAAAATATACATGCCGCCTGCGTGCAAACTAGATGCATGATTCCCCAATGTCAAAAGCTGCGAGGCTTTAAGGTAGAGCAAAGAGCCGTACTAGGGACGGTCCCAGTTTTAACTACCCTGCCGTTATGATGCCAAAATTTTGAATAATATTCATGGGTTATAATTATTTTCCTGTGTTGAAACCATATTCGTGTGTTGAATAGAAAACCTTCATGTGTTGAATAGAAATTCATTCGTTGAATTGAAATTCATATGTTGAATGGTATTCGTGTTTTGAATAAATTGTTTTAACAATAAAAATCACATTTTTACTCTATATATACAAACTATAGAAAACCTTCATGTGTTGAATCGATATTCATTCGTTGAATAGAAATTCATGTGTTGAATGGTATTCGTGTTTTGAGTAAATTGTTTTAACAATAAAAATCACATTTTTACTCTATATATACAAACTATAGAAAACCTTCATGTGTTCAATCGAAATTCATTCGTTGAATTGAAATTCATGTGTTGAATGGTATTCGTATTTTGAAAGAAATTGTTTTATAATAAAAATCATATTTTTATTACCTATATGAACTATATAAAATAATCTTGTTTTGAAATAATTTTTTTTATAATAAAAACCATATTTTTATCATCTGTATGAACTATATAAAATAGTCATGTTTTGAAATAAATTGTTTTGCATTAAAAATCAAATTTTTATTATATACATGAATTGTTAAAAATAGTGAAGTGTTGAAATAGAAGACAGTTAGATAAAAATATCATTTTTATCAAATGTATGAAAATCATATAGTTTTGAAATCGAAGAATCGATATATATATATATATATATATATATATAAATAGAATTAAAATATATCGAATAACAAAGCTGCAGTTCGTATTTTGAAACCGTGATATCAAACGATTAGTTCGGGAAATCCGACCATCGGATTTTCCCGAAACCGCAACCGTTGGGTTCGCTTTGGAAATATCTTTCCAACGGCACCAACTTTGTAAAAATCCAACGGTTGGATTGTCTGGAATGTTTAATTCAAATCTGAAGAAAAACAGCGCCAGAATCAATTATATATATATATATATATATATAATTATATTAAATCGAATAACCACGCTGCAGTTCGTATTTTGAAATCGAAACTTTAAACGATTATACCGGGAGATCCGACCGTCGGATTTTCCCGAAACTGGAACCTTTGGATTTGTTTTGAAAAGATCTTTCTAATGATGTAAATTTTGTGAAGATCCAACAGTTAGATTTTCAGATATGTGTAAATCAAATCTGAAGAAAAATAGCGCCACTGCCGCGTTATGGCCCGAAGCGTCATTTGAATAAATTGGTTATTTTAAAATAAATAAAAATAGCGATAAATCATTATAAAATATTATAAACGATATGAATGTGAAATTTAGAGACTAACTGAAGGTCGGCTAACTCGAATGGTTTTATGGGTTTTGATCTGATGTTGGTTTCGGCGTTCGGGGTTAATATTTGGGAAATCGTTCCCTTACTGATTTACGGTTAGCGACTAATAAATTGAAATGATGCGTATGTGTATTTGTGTTGCACTTGTTTATCATATACGTGAGTTGTTCAGAAAAACTGGGTTTATCCCATTCTGAATAACTGAATCGACGATAATAAATCGAAGATGAAGACGGTGGTCGAAGACCGGAGATCTTCACCTAATTTGGATGGTAACTGATGTCCTGATTGGGAGGCATCCCGAAATATGGATAATGAGTGGTGATCGTCCAGACGTACGTGGAGGTCGATGGGTTTGTGAGGTGTATAGTGCATCCGGTTTCGTTCAGACCCAGGACGGACTTGTAAACGGGATGTGTGTCTGTCATTGGAATTTATTCTGTGTGATTGATAGCCATCAGTTGCATGGTGTGAATTGCTTGTGTGGCATGCTAAGATGTAGTGATCAAGACTTCTGTTGAAAAGAAAAGTCTTGTGGTGATGATCAAAGCACCACCTGTGTGGCGTAGCTTTGTGTATAACGTGAATTCGCGAGCCTCACACCCTGGTATAAACCAGAAACGGGAGTGGACCTCAGGGGGGACTTGCGTTTTCTTTCTGGCTAGAAGTGGCATCAGTGATTTTACACGCCCTGACAAGTTTGACTTATGTGGTTGTTACTATTGCGAGGCGCCTCGGTTATATCGGTCGATCCAGGACCGATGGAGTCATTTGTTGGCTCATTTACGCCCCAAAGGGCGGAGAAACGCATTGTTCAGGCATTATAATCCACTCCATGTGGACCGGCCCTGACGATCCAAGGTACGGTTGCGGCTATGCCTGAGACTCGGGCTAGACAGTCTCGAATTCGGTAAGGACTATCTTTTGCCTTGGTTCATGACGGAAATCCAATTTCCAAATACGCGACTGTGCAGTTTTGATTGTATATATATATATATATATATATATATGGCGACATGATATATGGTACCCATGCCGTCTATGATTGATAGTTATGATTGAAATTGTTTTTTAAACTTATAAACAGTAGTAATAATATCAAATGCTTTTGTTTTATTCGTATCAAGCATATTTTGGCCATTATAAGGTAAAAATCTATCCTCCGGTTTGTGTTGCATTGTGTGATGGGAACTGAGTCTTATAATGGCTTCATTTTTATAAAAAGCATTGCGATTTTTAAAAGAATGATTTGTTTCAAAGCACTGGCAATCCAATGGAGTAAACCCGTTCCACGAAAGTGGCGTGGTCCTGTGATTATCCATATTTTAAATGTGTTGAGTAGATTTCTCATACCTGTCCCATTATTGACTCGTAGTTTGGTTCAATTTCAAACTCGGGTGCCCCTTTTTCTACACGGGCAGCCTTGTATTCAGGTTTTAGCTGGCTCTTTCAAGATAGATGGAGCTGAAGATGGATCCTATCATTTATCTCTTTTTATGCTGTTCAGCTCCTGTTGTACATATTATGTTTGTTTTCCGCTGTAGACATTTATGTATAGCTGAACTGTATTTGTACTAAGTATGATCCTGTATACTGTGTAACTCTGATGATTACGTTTATCCAGTATATTCTATTGTGCATTATCTAGTGTATTTATATATTTCTGTTCTGCTGGTATCTGTATATGTGTTATTTTCCAAAGATAACCCTTGCCGCCGTCAGTACGGGGAATGGGGTCGTCACAATGTGGGAGATGACATACAAGCACATATAAACTTAGTAAATTTAGGAGGAAACCCCATCTGTCCCATCATGTGAATAATAAACTGTCTACTAATTTTGTCATATGCTTTCTATAGATCAATCTTAACCCACATTTTATCAGCACCTGGTTTATTAAAATTTCTTACCATTTCATAGGATAATAATTTGTTTTCTACCATGTACCTTCCTAAAATAAAGGCATTTTTATTTTCCGAAATAATATATGGCATAATCGGCTTCAACCTTCTGCTGCAAATACAACTCATAATCTTATATATGACATTACAATACGATATAGGTCTATAATCTTGTGGTTCACAGGCATTAGACTTTTTAGGGATTGAAACTAAAAAGGTATGATTAATTTGTTTGACAATCTTACCATCCAAAAATGCTTCATTAATAGCATGCTATAAATTCTCTTTCAACTCATTCCAGTGCAATTTAAAAAAATAAGAACCAATCCCATCTAGCCCCGGGTTACTATCATCATTCATATTAAAAACCACTTCATGAATCTCTTCCATAGTGATACTACTATCCAACATTTCTTTGTAAAGTAAAAAATAATTTTCTTTGGAATAACATCAGGAAAATTAATTGTCTGGGATGAATCATTATATAACTCCCGGAAGTACTCAGCTACCTTTAAGGCAAACCGTGTATTATCAATAGAAAGCTTTCCATCAGACTTTAACACGTAGTTGATCTTAAGTCTCTCTTTCTTTGCTGATAATTTAGAGTAGAAGTATTTAGATGGAATATCATTCTCCATGAGACCCTTCAATTTCACTTTTTTCTTTAGTTCTATACTTTGATTATATAACAGGAATTCCAGCTCCTTCAAATTTGTTTGATATTGCAACACCAGGTCTTCATCATTGGGATTATCCAACAGCAAGCTGAAAATTCTGTAATTATAATCTCTCAACTTCTCTATCTGCTTCTTAATGCTGACATGGAATTTACTCCAATATTTGAGGTAATTTCTGGCTAATTTCAACTTGCTTATCAATTGGAATAAATAATTACCAGAAAATTTAGCTTTAGAATGGACGAAACCATCTGGAAATATCCTAACATATTGCACCAATTATTTTTATATCTAAAAGGAGGTCTCTTCATAGGATATTCCTTCACCATTTGACAAGATAGAGAAATCAAAATGGGAGTGTGATCACTAGTCGAATGATTTAGATAATTAATAAAGAGGTTAGGTAGGATGGAAGCACAAGTTTGATTAACAAAAACTCGTTCAATTTTAGAATGGATATTAAAATTCAAACCTCCTCTCCATGTAAAAAAATTACCAATACTGTTAGGCTCTGTCACATTTATTTGAGAAATACAGTATAGGAAATCCTCATTAGGCGAAGCACTAATATTATGATTGGATATTCTTTCATCAGCTCAAAGAATATCATTGAAATCTCCTACTATCAGCCAAGAACAATCAACCATAGGGTATACATCCATAAATGCTGCCACAAACCTTTTCTAAGAGCCAAATTATTATGACCATAAACAACAGAAATGATGATGTTTAGGCCACCCTTGTTAACAAATCTACAGGTAATGCATTGTTCATCAATTTTCAAAATATGATGCCTCCAATAAATTCTGTCATAACCATTAAAAATTCTAACGTTGTCATTTATTGTATTATTATTTATAAAATCCCATCCATTGAATTTCAAAGCAAAATATGCTAAAGAATGATCAGATAATTTATGCTCTACAACAGCCATCATTTTGACATCATTCCCTTTAACAAGCTTATAAAGGTCTCTTTGTCTAGTTAGTGAGTTCAACCCTCTTACATTCCAAAACAGTAGAGTCATTGATTTGTATGTTACTAATATTCATTTATGAATACCCTTCAAGTACTTATAATTTTCTGTTTCAATCGGAGTTACATATTGCAATACATATTTGATGAATGAGACAACTTTCAATACTAAGTAGTAAGTAATCTACTCATCTTGAAGTATATCAAGATTTTCATTACAAAAATTCTTAGAACAATGAAGTATATCAAGATTTTCATCACAATAACACTAAGCAGGAAGTAATCTACTCACCTTGAAGTATATCAATATTTTCATTATAACATTACCTAGAAGAATGTTGTAATCTATCATCCATGTTCTTGGTATTATTTGTAATAACAAATGTTATTTATGTTCTTTAGGAACTTATATATTATAATAAGTTTTGCATATCGCAACAACCACTTCAATGGATATTAAGAGTTTCGTTACAACAATTCTTGAAAGCAGGAAGTGATCTACTCATCATGAATTATATCAAGATTTTCATCACAACAAACTTAAAAGAATGCCGTAATCTACATTTCTTGCTCTTTGCATTATTTCACTAACAACGTAATTTAAATTCTTCCGGAATTTGTATACTTTCATCATTTATACCTTCATGTTATTATAAGCGTTTTAAACATTTTCACCACATTAATTAATTCAATTTTCTCTAAAAAAATACAATGCTCATGGCACTTGGCACTCTATAGTGCTTCAGTAACTTCCATTTGCTTTTGTCATTATATATATTTCTATTTTTATCTTATGAACTACATGTTCATATTATGGACTACAAGTCCGTATATCTTATTTAGGAGAATTTTAAGATGGCCAATCATTTTTATCTCTAATATGAGATGTTTAATCCATTTATAAATAAGCGCTTCATTATTTATTAATTTGTCATCGATGATTATTTCTTGTCAGTTCTATACATGATTTATTCAGATCTAAAAAATTATCATGTTTTAGGTACCTAAACCACTTCTGGGGTTATTTTGACAATCATGTCATGGGTTTCTTTCAAAGCGTCCTTAAGTGTTTCTTCAAGAACACTCACCTCCTTTATTTTGCATCTTTATGACTTACTCCAAAAATATTTTGAACTGGCTTTTATACCACATTTTCAGCTGTGATTTACACCTTTTGATCCCTCAAGCATTCACATCTATAAAGTCTATTAGGAACATAATTGGTAATTTATGCAAGTTACTTAATACTTTGCATAATCTATATGTTAGCAAATATTTAACATCGATGATTCCTTTATCCTCACCCTCAATGTTGACAAACATTGTCACTTTAAATAATAAACCTTCTTTGGATTCTCATTTTTGATCCATTATCGCATTATAGCTAGCAAATACATTAGATGTATTTCAATTGTAGGAGGATAATGTTCTTATTAGTTGATAAGATGCACTCATATTGCTTTTCTTATTCCCTTTCATTGATCTATTGACTTGGAGGAATTTTCTATCATTTGAATATGCATATGACTTCATGTCATTCAATATTTATGTCAATCGACTTTCTGAAATATTAAATAATATATGGATAATTTATAATATGAGCTCATGACAACTCCAAGTTGTTAATTAAGTATTCACATATATGTGTATACACGTGCGTCCACGTATTCCATATGTAATTGATTTGCATATTTTTCCTCATTTGAGTTACCTATTTTAGAACAAATTGTTCATAAGGTTCCAATCATTAATTTTCTCTTATCAAGCAATGTCAATGTGAATCTTAATGATTATATCTATCCAAAATGTCTGATTTAGAACTGTATTGAACTTCTGGTTCAAATGAAATATATGAACAACTTCGAGTTGTTAATCTATATTGAACTTCTAGTTCAAATAATATATAAACAGTTTCAAGTTTGTTAAACCGTATTGAACTTCTGGTTCAACTGTACTGAACTTCTGGTTCAACTGTATTGAACTTATGCTTCCACTGTATTGAACTTCTAGTTCCACTGTATTGAACTTCTGGTTCCACTGTACTGAACTTCTGGTTCAAATAAAATATAAACAACTTGAAGTTGTTAAAATTTATTCTTCACTATAATATGTAAATATAAATATATAAGCAAGATACAACTCATTTTGAAAATTGTGCAATCTTTGGATGCATTATCATTATCACATATGATGTAACTTCTTTAAGAAGTATACTGTTATTATTTCACACAGTTTCAATAAAGCTCCAGGCTTTTAAACTATGAAGTATTTCAAGTTCATTGATTGAGGAACTTCGAGATCCTATGCATATATACACACATGCATATGTATATCAAGTTTATTAATTTATGATGAACTTCTGGTTCTCAATCTTTTAACATACTTTTAATTTAGAAGCTTTTACATTCTTGCTAATTGTCAAGATTTCAAATTATAAACTTCATCAAAAAGTTTATTTTTTCATAATCCAAGACTTCATGTCTCAGATCTGAGTTATATAACTTTTTCCATTACGTTAGATATTAGTTGCCAAATACATTGACTAATAATACATATGTATATTATTATTCCAAACACAAACATACATCATTTAACTTACAATAGCCAATGCTTTTAATACATTTATAATAATATGGTAATACAATAAATTACCATAATGATACATTTTATGAATTTATTATAAAAATAACGGAAATAACCACTATACGGTCTAAATATATGAATCAAATAAATAAATTTTATTTAAATCAACATAATAAAATTTGAATCTAGTTACAGTATTTATAAACGACAAAACCAAAATAAACAACTTATAGTTATATTGCATTCTCAATAATCATATTTTTTTCAAATACCATATATATGTATAATATCTAATCGAGAATTGAGTAAAAGTGCATAATTATAGAATCGAGATTTACATTCTTTAATATGAATAATTCCATAAACTTGCTGATCTATACATAAAATTCACAATGTAAAAATTACATGTCTTAGGTTCAAATTATACAATCGATATTAAAATCTTTTGGATCTTTCTTTTTTATATGAAAGTATCTCTTACCATTATAGAAATTGTAGGTTCTGAATTTTCCATTTTTATAACAAAAATTGCTTCTGCATACACTTCAGGTGTGCTAAATTAAGATCAATATTTAAGTCATAGCTTATGATCTTCAAGATGCATATTTCCTTTATTAGGAAAAATTTATGAACTTTTTCTACAAATATTTTATTACCTTTAATTGTAGAAATCTCTTCTGGACATATTTTATTATTTTCAAATAAACATATCTCTTCTAGAGATATTTTACCATTTTCAAATATACAAATATCCTCTAAAGGTATTTTGTTATCACCGCTTCTATGATGAACTTATATCCTCCAGAGATAAATATATACAATCTATTGAAATGTCATATCGACAGACAAAAATACATATCAAACCTTAAATGCATTAACAAAACTAGGTGCATTAAATAGAAATAAGATTCAAGAGAGAAAAGAAATCACTACTTCTTGACTGTACAATATTCCTTTAGGGAACATATATTTTAATTATGTAATTGCAATGCAACATAAAAATCTCAAACATCTTTTCTAAGATGTTGGATTTGCTACATAAAATTAAATCTCTAAAACATCTCTTCAAGAGATTAATGCATACTATATCTTCAGGATATTCAGTTAATATAAATTGTACATGAAAGATGTCTGTTAGATGAAACCCGTTTAGAGATCTTCTATCGAATCCAATGTTTTTGTCATATATTATAATGTGTGTGTCTCTTTTAACTTCTTCTGGAAGTACAATCTTTTTATGTCACAACTTTTAAGAAAGCATCGGGCTTCAATTTTTTCTTCTTCAACATATGAACTTCAGATTCATAGTATTTCAGATTCCAAAGAATTAATATACCTTATGATTTTTAATTTATTTATGAACTTCAGGTTCCACGTTTGAAAAAATTTGTATATGAACTTCATGTCGTATGAACTTCAGGTCATATACATATGAACTTCAGGTTCCTCATTTGAAAGAATCTGTTTACATCATAAGTTTTTAATCTCACTTCCAGTGATAAATGTTGCTATTGAATTTAAATGCTACATCATTATATTGTATACCCATAATTCTGTTGGATATACAAAAAAAAAAATTAAAGAGATATTTTGTCTTTAGTCTATCCAAAAGAATTACACAAAAATCATAGTAGATCGGGAAAGATAAAATTAGATCTACCTCTATACTATTAATAATGTAAACAATACATATATAATCAAATCTCCATTTGGATTTGGAAAACTCAAAATTAGATCCGCAAAGAATTGAAAGAATATATCTACACATATTTATGATCAATATAGATAATTAGATCTAAAAAGTTAGATCCACTAAAATAGAATCTAGATCTACAAAAAACGGAAAAAGAAAAGGGATCTAGAAGTATGAATCACATATAAGAAGAAGATACAACAAATTCTTGATGTAGATCTAGATGATTTCAGTACATAAAAAAATAGCTCTAGTGGAATCTCGTGCTGATAACGTGTTATAAAATAAAACAGAACATATAATAAACGAGAAGTCATTTGAGAGAACAAAAAGATAGGGGAGAGACTTTTATTTCTATTGCTTCAAGTGTATATCAACTCTATTACATTGGCTCCTTTATATATATGCTTTGGAGCAGATGTTAGACCTATTCCTATTATGTTGGACTAAATAGAATATGACAAGAGCATATTCACTCATATATATTACAATAGTAATAGCTTTTTAGGTTACGTATTTGTTTAAAGATGACGTTCTCTTTTCGAGGAAAAAGTTTCAAGTCGGGGAGAATGTAACGATTTGATAATTTCGATGATATAAATATGAAGTTAATTAAAAATCTAACCTCTTCAATGAAAGTTTATAACTGAAATTTTTGTTAAAAACTTAAAATTCTAATTTATGTCGCAATCATGAATTTGATTTCTAAATATAAACTTTAAGCATGTAAGTTATTTTGAAATAAGAATTCAAAAGCGATAAGTTGCATTTAGAACTTATTTTTAAAATCAAAGGTAAAATAGACTATTAAAAAAATTAAATCTTGAAATTTGAATATATTACTTAGAAGTAATGTAAATACTTATATAATAGAAACGTCATGCTCATTCGCTTTGTTTAAATAGATTTATGCGATCGATTTGTGGTAGCGACAATCGATATATCATAACTAACGTTAAAAATGTAAAATTTTAATTAAATTACAAAATTTAATATTCGAGATACGTTCAATTAGACATAGCAAAGGAATAAATTTTGTATTAATATATGCGAATTTTTCCGTTTGGGTTAATTTATTTAAACGTTTAATCATTAAAAATTACGCATTTTCAAAATTTAGGTAAATCTAGTCTAAAAATTCTAAATTGGATTCTAAGAATAATGATGTTTTTTGTTCCATGAAATTCGAACGTTTGTTGTCTCGAATCTATATTTTTGGATCAAGAAGAAAATCAAACGATGTTTATGTCTATATGCTTATGTGTGCATTCATTTTTCAACTTAAATATAATTGATATAAATAAGGGAAAGAAAAAGAAAAATATAAGATAAAAGGAAGAAAAAAACATTTATATACACGGAAAAAAATAAAGCAATCATGTATACAAGTTTAAACATGCATCCACTACCCTCTCTTCCCTTATTTTCCATTTTCTTCTCCTCCTTGTTTTCCCTCAGTAAATAAAAATCACAATCGAAAAAATCTCTAACACAGCTCAAAATTGCCATGGCCTCAACTTCTTCGTTGCCACAATCTCCCTCACTTTGTCACCCACCGCCTACGCCCTCTGATTCGTCCCCACAATTTACATGCTCTACTCATTACTCCCTCAAAGCTCGTGCAAAACAGGACCCATCACGCCCTAGCGCCCCAACCTATCATCCACTGTCTCCGGCTTCTCTCCCCTAGCAGACCGAGAAACCCAAGAACTCCACATCTACACAAGCTTCCAATCCACTACCTCTGATTTTCAAATTCGACACTGTGAGCCACCCGAAGCATCAGACCTGCCCTTTTCTCTCCGTACTCCCACCCTCTGCAAGAGTGACCAACCCATACTTCACAATTTTCTTCACTGTTGCGCTTGTCAATCTCTAGTCGAAAGCCACTTCCAAGCAAAGAACTCTGTGTATGTATGAATGAATGTGTGTAGAAAACATGAGATTCAGTTGTGTTGATTTTGGGTTTTATCGATATTGCTTAGGAATTGTAGTATGCTTAGGTTCGTATCATGTTGGTACCAGTGATGAAGATTGGAGTTGTGCTCACGTATTCCAATGTACATGTACATACACACACAAGTGTGTATATGTACATATACATAAACTGACTTGATATGAGTTGTGGTGTTTGGTGTGTCTCGCTTAGAGAATTCATGTCAATTTCTCAATTAATTTCATTCTTCGAATAACCAAGAAATGTAAGTTTACTCAGTTACAAATAGCTTATTATTAAGTGAACAAAAAATTTGAAATGTTAAATGAAATGTTATGATTGATCTAGAAAAATAATTGTTATTTGTTATATATTTGTGCACATGTAACCCACACACTATCGACGTATATGACTTGATATGGATGTGATGTGCGTTATGCTATGTTGTATTGTTCTCACATTGCAAGTTCCCTATAGATTTAGGGAAAATTGCTATGGGTTGAAATGACAGATACCCAAACGACCGTGTTGATCTAGAAATTAAAATTAAATTGAATTGGGATTCGGGTAGAAATGATATACTCTTGGAAAACTAAACAAACGAATTAAAATGGTACATACCCAATTCACTTGATCATAGCGTAGAAAATTATATACAGACATCATGGTCAATAAAAACTATTTTTAAATGTTACAAGTATGTAAATATCTTAATAAATTGAGTTTTTAATGTAATTTAAATATCTAGTTTACAATAATATTTGAAATAAATTTAACTTGAATTTATAAAGTTAAGTAAAAAATTGATTTTAAAAAATGGCGTATTAAAAATATTTGTAAAGGTTAAAATTTGAAGTTAAGATATAATTTAACTAAATTGTAAATGGATTTAGCGTAGTATTACCTAAATTTATATAATAAGTTAACTTAAAAAAATTTAATTTAATTTAAAGGATTCCCTAGTTTTAAATAGTTGTTTTAAAGGTTAACTAAATTTAATATGATGGAAAGATTTTTAATTAATAAGTTAATAAAATATAGCTTAAAGAAAGAGTAAAATGTTAAGTTGAATTGGATTACAAAAAATCAAATAGATGGATTTGATTTCTTTGAAGTTTTAATCAATAAAATATTTTATTTGGAAAATATATAATAAGTATTGGAAATTAGAAATATGCTTTGAGAGATTTTCTTAACAAAGTAAATGAGGAATGATTACTAAAATATAAGGCAATGAAATGATTTTAGAATTAAATTTATAAACCATTTTAAGTAATGGTTTAGGAATGAAATTCTATTTGAAAATAATAATTGAAAGTTGTATCAGCTAAAACGTAAGAGTGTTCAAATGAGAATGTGAAATATGGAAATGAAAATGAATTGAATTATTATATACAAATAATCGGTTTGAATTTGGATTAGTATTCTAAACTAACTAAATTACTGCTAATATACTGAAATATTTTATTTAAACAAAGTTTTACACTATTATTCATAACTATTTTCTAACTAATTAGTTAGTATATCTGTATTAAGCTTTATAACTATGTTATTTAAACTATCTCAATAAAAATTATATTATATTATGTATATTAGCTATTTTAAATTTACCTATTTTTCTATTTCAAATAAAATATATGTATAATCCAAACCAATAAGTCTGAAGTGATTTGAAATAAAGATTTCAAGTTGATATTTTTGAAATTTGAATCTAAACTGGGAATCATTTTGACAAGGTATGATTTTATACAAAAGTTGAATATTAAGTTGGAACAAATAATAAATTAATTTGAGTAAATTGACTTTTAAATCAATACTTGAAGTTAATTGATTTATAATACTTGAATATTATTTCAACTTTAATGATCAAGCCATGAAATAGGTGTTTTCTTGTTTAAGAGACCGAAGTTGGTACTGTCATACTGTAACAACTCGGAAAATCAGAGCCAATTTAAAAAAAAATTATTTTGGAAATTTTATTTAATTTTGAATATTTAAATAAATTTATTTTAAATAATAATGATTAAAAATTTATTTAAATCGAAGTTTAAAAGAATATATTTATTTTAATTTTAAAAGGAGTTAGAAATAGCGCGATAGTTTGAAAAATTGAATTCGAACTTTGACTGAATGTACAAGATGCAAAATAAATCGGATTTTGGTGAAACCAAAAATATTTAAATCTATTAAAGAATATCTTTCCAACAAATCCGAAAAATAGAAACTTCAAAGTGGGAATAAAAAGTTATAGCCAGCTGAATATTCAGAATAGTCGTTATGGAATTTAATATAATATATAGCCCGTATAAACAGCCATTTTGCAAATGACCTCTTTTTTTTACGAAACCACCCTGGTTGGATCCGGAATGTCAAATTATTGAAGGATTCCAATTTTCATAATTTTTGAAATTAATATGTGAGCTTGGTAGAAGAAAATGTGTTTTGTTAGTTTCGGTCAATTTCGATCGACCAGAAAATGGCCATTTTTCAAACGGTCTCCAAATTCGAAAAATTAATTTTGTTAGGACCGTATCGTCAAAAAATAGCTAGATTTATTTTTTGGGAATTTTTAGAGCCAGTATGTGGCCCCGGTAAATTAAAATGTTTGATCAAATTAAATAATTAAATATTTTATTATTTAATTTGAAGAATAACGGACAGAAACAGTCGAATAGGCCTACGAGACATATCCCATTGTGTCCGGAGTGGGGTATTTAGCTAGGGACATCACTCGTTGGGTTTGATTTGGAGTTAACAGCGATATAGAAATTAAAAAAATTAAATGAAAATTAAATAAAATAAATTAGAATGGTATACGGTATAAATACCCGTATTCTACCCAAAACCCTATACTATCGTTATACGCAGCCGCGCTCTACATCGATTGAATGGCGATGAACACTCCAACCTTCCTTCCTTAAAAACTTTCGATCCACTCACCCAAATCCATCGACTCTTCAAGTAATATTGTAGATCTCAGC
Organism: Allium sativum; assembly: GCA_030737875.1. NCBI lineage: Eukaryota > Viridiplantae > Streptophyta > Magnoliopsida > Asparagales > Amaryllidaceae > Allium > Allium sativum. The sequence goes on from CM060926.1 coordinate 40,369,106, forward strand.
ACCATCTAGACATCCATACGGTCCGATCTCTGGTGGTGCCGTGAATCTCGAGATTCGAGCCCACAAGCACTCACCGCTCACCGTCGTTCTACGCCCCTAAACCACCACCGAGCTCGGCCATACTTGGGGCGTTAGTGCGCCACTCGAGCCTTCTCCAGGCTGTATTGTCCGATCATCTGATGGTGCGTCGATATGGGTGATAGTTCATGACCTAGTTTCGAACCTATTCGAGAAAACTGTCGGCGTCAAATTAGATTAGGAAGAAGGAACTATTCATTTAATTAATTTATTTAAATATAACCAAACCTTTAGATGATCGTATCTTGTTCATATTTGATCAGAATTCGACAAAACTGAATCCGTTGGAATCACAATGACGAGATCTACATTTCAGAACTGACCGCAGAATTTTTGGAGCATTCAACAATTTTAGAAGAAATAGACAGCAATATGAGATTTCTGAATCCGAATTAATTGAATAAAATTATATTAGGATGCAAACGGAGTTTAGTAACTCCCGATACCTATCGTCGACAGACCATGGACGACTTGATTGTTTTGTGGTATGTAATTGATTGATTTTTGGGTGTTTGATTATGGTTGAAAAATGAAATTGATTAATATTGTGGCATTAGACTGCATAGAAAAATGTATTAGGAAATTAAACCCCTTGTAAACGCTGCGAGGCCTAAGGTAGTGTGAGGAGCCGTACATCGGGACGGTGCCGGTTTTAATTACCCTGCCGTTATGCTGCCAAAATTTTCTGAAAAATTTTTGTCATAAAATATTACTATTATTATATAATTGTTTGAATAGTATGACAATTATATATATATATATATATATATGAAAATGTTCATTTTATGTCAATATAAAATCTACAATTTCAGTGTACTAAAAAATGGCCATTTGTTTCATTAAAAAATGAATTTACATTTAAATTTAGATTTCAATGTAAATGTAATAGTAAAAATAAACATCTATACATAAAAATGAATTTACATTTGATTTTACATTTTTAATGTAAATAAAACATTAAAATAAACATTTTAATATAAATTGTATTTGCATTGCATTTTACATTTTTATGTAATGCAACTTTAAAATAGACATTTGGATATAAAAATGTTTTGACATTAGATTTCACATTTTAATGTAAATGATACATTGAAAATAAAACATTATGAAATAAAAATGTGTTTACATTAGATTACATTTCAATGTATAGGAAAACGTTAAAATAAACATTTTGATGTGGAAATATATCTACATTGGAAATTTACATTTCAATGTATATGAAAACATAAAAATATCACAATGCTTTATGAAATGTATTTACACTGGATTTTACATTTTAAATGTTTTACATTAAAATGGACATTCTTGTATTAAAATGTCTTTACTTTAAAAAATATTTTTTAATGTAACCCAACATTAAAAATAGTCATTTGTTAAATAGTAATGCATTTTTATTAAAATAAACATTTTTAGTGTAATGCAAGATTAAAGATAGACATTTTTAAACAAAAATGTGTTTAAATTGAAATATACATTTTGAATGTAATGCAGCATTGAAATAGTCATTTGTCATATAAAAATGTGTTAACATTGAATTATACATTTATATTGAAATGAAAAATTACATTTTTCAATGTAATCATATATTGAAATGAAAAATTACATTTTTCAATGTAATCATAGAATAAAATGAAAAATTACATTTTTCAATGTAATAATATATTGAAATAAAAAGTTACATTTTTCAATGTAACAATATAAAGAATAAAAGATTACACTTTTATTTGTAATCATAGAGAAGAAAACATTTTTATGCCAAATAAAAAGATTACACTTTTCTTTACAATGAAAAAGGGATTTACATTTACTTTGCAAATGAAAAAATTACATTTTATTTGTAATATGAGAAGGTTATATTTCTATGTAATGTCAAAAGATTATATTTTTATACAATGCAAAGAAAATTCATTTTTCAATGTAATCTAAGAAATGAACAAAGAAAATACATGTCTCTATGTAATGATAAAAGAATACATTTTTTTATACAGTATAGAAAAGATACATGTTTCTATGCAATGTTAAAAAGAATACATTTCAAGGTTAATATAGGAAAAAGTACATTTGATATGAAATATAAAAGATATTATATTTCTATATAATATAAAGAGGATTACATTTAATACCATGCAAAGGAATCAACTTTTTATACAATGTAAAGGAATTACATTTTTACAAAAGACAGAAAGATTTCATTTTTTTTCTATATCACATAAAAAGATTTCATTTTGTAAAATATGATTAGAAATTTACATTTTTCAATGTAAATAAAATATGGTTAGAAATTTACATTTTTCAATGTAAATAAAATATGTAATAGAAATTTACATTTTTCTATGTAAATAAAGAATGAAATAGGAATTTACATTTTTTATATGTAAACAAGAATGAAGTGAGAAATTACATTTCCAATGTAATAATATATTGAGATAAAGATTTCAATTTTAATGTCTTAGGTAAATGATAATAAATTACATTTTTATGTATATATATATATATATATATATATATATATATGGATCATATAAAAGATTCAATGTAGAATGAGGGTACCATTGTATTAACAATAACAATTTCATTTTAAATGTAATATACGATTTCATATATAAAGAAATCAATGTTAAATTGAAATGGTTTGAAACCGTTGAATGATTTACATGTAAATTAAAATAAAACGAATCGCGCTGCTGTAGTTCGCGTTTTCAAATCGTAACTTCAAACGACTATACCGAAAGATCCGACCGTCGGATTTTCCCAAAACTAGAACTGTTGGGTTCATTTTGGACAGATCATTCCAACTATATAAAGTTTTTTAAGATCCGATGGTTAGATTTTGAGAAATGTGTAAATCAAATTTTGGTAAAAACAGCGCGAGGGCCATGTAATGACCCGAAGCATCGTTTAATTGAAAATGGCTATTTTTAAATAAATAAAATAGCGATATATCGTTATAAAATATTATAAACAATCTAGAATGATAAGAATTTATTTAAATTATATATATTCTAGAAATTATTTGAAAAGTCCGAGTTAACTCTCATTTCATTACAACGATCGGAAGTCGAAGATGTGAAGACGGTGATTGAAGACCGTCGATCTTCACATCGAATGGATAACTACTGATGCTCGGCATTAGTTAGCTCCCTGTAAAGGTTAAAATGGTAGTTGTCTAGATGTACTTATTGATTATCTGGATAAGTGAGCAGCTCTCTTCCGTATTGGACGTACGGGACGAGTAATAAGGTGTTTCCGGTTTCGTTCAGACCCAGAACGGACTTGTAAATGGATGTGTGTCTAACATTGGATTTCATTCCATGTAAATTGATTTCTATTTAATATATATCTGATTGGTGGCAGAGAATTTATTCTCTTGCTTAACACCCTTCTCTGTGACACACGAGCTCAGAGGTTATATATTGATAGTTATTGATCGCATGGCGTGAATTGTCAGTGTGGCATGCCAAGTGCAATGACCCGAAAATCCGGTCCAATTTGAGCTGACCAAAAACACAAGTCCAACCCCAAATTAAACTAAAAATCAGGAAATTAATAGAAAGAAACTAGAGGGTGAGGAAAGATAAGATAGAAACTTAGAACAGAAGAAGAAGAAGAACACAACATCAGAGTAACACGAACCTCACAGCGGAACGAATAACATACAATATATATAACATAACTTGAAATATACATCTGTACTTGAATATACATCAATATCAAAGTACAATACTTATGACACAGCGGAAATAACTATAGCTATATAATCCTGAAGCCTCCTGCTCCAAGCTCTTCCAGTATATCTGTAAATCCAGACTACTTGACTGCCCGTACAAAATTGGGCACCCAAGAGTTTAGAGAAAACAACAAAATAAACTCCGGGTCAGTCATGGGACTGGTATGAGTAAAATAGTATAAAACAGGTTGAATAAGTAAACGATATCTCATAAGACCACGCCGTATAACGGAACGGGTTTTTCCCTTATGAGAATCCAAATTATTTTTATATCAAAAACCTTTTGATATTATAATAATCTCTGTCAACCACAATATAATAATCATCTAGCAGAAACGCTTTCATCTCACGTTCGACATATATAGTATACAATCAAAACCGCAAGCACGTATTGGGTAATGGATTTCCAACTATGACAAGGTATGGAACCACCTTTCGCTAGTGTACCTCTAGAAAGGAATACACTGGGTTCAACAAGAACATCTTGCAACCCGGCCACACATGACCGACCTATCATTTCGCTTGAGTGTATCGAATGTATATCACCAACGGCTGGGATCAGCAACCGTTTCCCGAATGGGACAGCATCAACAATAGATTTTAGAAATAAATGAAACTCTAGATCAGGTGATTATACACCCTACTTCGGTGCGACCGACTTAGCCATGCTGCCTGCCCGATTTCTGTCATTTACCGGATGTGAGGCTATAAGCTACGCTTTATCATCACACCAGATTCACTTTGAATGCCACATCGTCAAATCCATCAAATCACCGATTGACGTCCTCAACCATACAATATGTGTTAGCTAAAAGAAGTTTCCTTCTCCGCTTCCACTCTTGGTACGGTTGGAGAAATCAATATACGTGATCGTCTAGAAATACTCTGTCAGACATCCGTCCATACAAGTCATCCAGGAACATGATGAACCGAAGTCACTATTCAATACATCCATCTTAGACACTGTTATCTAAGACTTATGCAATAGCCCTTGCACTTTACTCCGTCTTCAATTATCTTTGGCATATATGATTCGCAACGCTTATGCCAATAAAGAGTGGTTCATTGGAAAATAATCCAACCGGTCTCTCCATATTAACAACTTTAAAATGGTCAAAACATTGATAGTCTGTTATTTAACCATCAAAGAAAAACAGGTGTGCAAACAACGATATTATTTCCAACTGGAAATTTTATCGATCAATCATCGTTTAACATTTATCTCTTTAGTTCATTAATTTACTTATCTCCTATTTCCTTATATTCAACATTTGATTATGTTTTTAATTCTATTTGGAAAACATTTCCAAATCTTCTTTACTTGAATTTAAACAGATGTTTTAAATCAACATCGCGACGACAACTCAAACCACTATACTTGTTTACTAAATTCACTTAACCACTTTCACTCTCGAACCTTAACCATTTCTAAATTAAAACGAAGTCAATCAAGTTGGGGTATAACTACCTCTCAGACCTTAACTGAACAACATTTCAAATCTCGAAATAGGGTAAGTTCATCTTTTAACTCTTTAACACTTCCTTACGTAACTTCCGGATATAATTTACGAGTCCAACTCCTTTAATTCTATTCGAATGAACTAGATTTGATTAACTCCTTTAATTCTATTCGAATAACTATATTCGATTATCTCCTTTAATTATATTCGAATAACTATATTCGATTATCTCCTTTAATTCTATTCGAATAACTATATTCAATTAACTCCTTTAATTTAACTTAAATCGATTAACTCCATCGAATAACTAAATTCGATAACTCCATTCGAATAAACTATATTCGATAACTCACTTCGATTAAACTAATCGATAACTCTTTTCGACTAAACTATAATCGATAACTCCTTTCGATTAACTAATAATCGATAACTCCTTTTATTTAACTCTATTCAAATAAACTAATATTTGATTAACTAATTTTAATTAACTCCTTTTATTTATCCCTTTCTATTTGTTTACTTAACAAATAACTATTCCCTTCTCAATTCTATTTACTTAACAAATATATATTTCTTTTACCTTTCCTATTTATTTAAAAAATAAATATTTCCTTTTTCTTTTCTATTTATTCCCTAAATAAATAGATAATCCCATTTAATCTATTTGTAACTGTTTTACAAATATCCCCTTTTAAATTCTATTTGTAAATGTTTTACAAATATTTCTTTTTATCTCTACTCTATTTGTAAATGGTTTATAAATATTTCTCTTTCTATTTGTTTGAAAAATATTTTCCTTTATATTTTTTTACAAATATTTCCCTCTATATCTGTTTAACAAATTCTTTCCCTTATATTTGATATACAAATATAATTCCCTTATATTTGATTTACAAATATAGTTCCTTTATATTTAATTTACAAATATATTTCTTTTATTCAAAACCCTTTTTCTTTTATAATATAAAATCCATTGATTTTATATAAATAAATTATTTTCAAAATATACTTTGAAAATCCCTTTTCCATATTCTGGTATTTCTTATGGTATTTAACACACCATATAACAACGATAATTATCGTCCAAACACACATAATCAACGTCAGATTATATATCACATTATATATCACAATATATAAATCACAGTAAAATAAATGTTGAGGAATCCAGTTGGATTCCTCCAACCTGTTTCCCTGCATCATAGATGTTAAACAATATAGATAACATCACTTTCAGTTCCATATGATATATTCTGTTAAAACAGAATCAATATAGAAATTCAACTAACTGACTAGCAGTTCAATCAAACAGTCAACACACAATCAATCAGACAATATTTAACAGTTCTAAAAATACAACATAAAATTATAAACTGTTTAGAGTTAGTGAGATTTACTCACATTGGACTATCATCGTTAATTAACGATAATTGTCGTTGATTCAGATCGGACAATTTATTCTACTGTAAATTGTTACAAACCCCAATCCATTTCCAGTCAGCTTCGTTGTGAAGCTCTCGTCCATACGGTCCCAACGTGACTGACGGTTCGTGACTCTGATTTCATATGACCAAGATATAAGAGTTACAAGTTCATTCACTATTTAGATAAAACTAACTTAAGACTTTAATTGATAATTTGGGCTTAAACAAATGACCAAGTCCCATACCCATTTGATTTGAACCCCCCCATACCCCTTTCATCCTCAACAGAAAAGCACCGAACACCGCTCCCTTTCCAACGCACCATAGCCGACCATTCCTTTCCCAAACTGCTCCTCCTCCTTTCATTTGAAAATCAAACTAATTTCACTAAAATCCATCTCGTTCAACCCTCTTTCCAACCATACCCACAAGCACTAACTCGAACTACTCCCAGGTGTTGCATCCGCTGTTTTCTTCAAGTGATACCAAGTAGGTATCGATCCTTTTGATACCGAAACCACCCAATTTCTCACACGCCGAGCCATTCTCCACCACCAACCCGAATCTATTTTCCTTTTATACAATCGGGCTCTCTAGCTTACCCAAAACGAAAACCCTAGTTCTCAGCGTTGAACGTCAAACCCAAAGATGAGTGTCGAACCCAACAATACGCCCATGGAATCGAAGCTCCCACCATAAGGGACTCAACCGTATATGATTAATGATTTTAGGGATTTTTATTCAATTGTTTTGATTTTATTTTCTTGATCGAATGTTGCTGAGAAATGAAAGCAAGTAGTGGCGCTTACTTTGACCAGAGAAATGAAATTAGGTCTTAGGGTTTTCCAAAGAGGGGTATTTATAATGAAGATAAATATCTAGATATTTGTTAGGATATTTTTAGATATTTTATTTTAATCACTTTATACTCAATTCAGTCTTCTAAAAATCCGTGTGATCACACATGATACCTAAAAATCACGAAAATTGACATGTAGCTAGAGTTCGACATTACGGTCCCAACGAAACTGGTTTCATCGAATTCCGACTTCGTATGCTCACCCAGTGTATTTTTAACTGTCAAAATATCGACTGCTTTTTACTCTAAAAATCCGTAAGACCACATACTGACTTCAAAAATCAGGGAAATTGAAATCTAGTAATAATTTAATATTGCGGATCCAAAAAAATTGGTTTCGTCGAATTCTGAGGTCGTTTGCAAAACTGGCTATTTTTATAAGCTCTGGATGACCCATTTAAATATTTAAATATATTTAAATATAATTAAATTAAATATTTAAAAATAAATATTATCGTCTATATTCACAGTGGAATACCATACAGCTCTAAAATATTCCTACATGAATTTCTAGCTTGATATTTCAAATCTGGGTCAACCCGATATTCGATTTATATAGAAATTCCTTTTTAAAATATAAATAAATCCTTTATAAATTATAAAGGAATTCCACAACGACTTTTCTAAATTTTGATTTGGACGTAAATCAAAATCTACATGACGAAATCTCGATTTTTCTCTTCCACTAGAAAGATATACTCCACCAGCTCCACACGTTTCTTGTTTCATAGAAATCTGGCTTAAAACGAATCCTATACATTCAGTTGAAGTTCGAATCGCCAATTTACGAACTCCAGCGCCATTTCGAGCTCAATTATAATTATAATATAATTCTACATTCAAACTGTCGTTTATATAATATATTCGTTATTCAAATTCAATTCCAAGCTGAATTAAATATCACAGATGATCCGGTTCAAACCATATCGCCATTTCATCCAATTCTGATTATTTCTGAATTAAATATATTATTTAATTTAATATTTTAATTAAATATTCACCATTATTTAATTCAATGACCATTAAATTCACTATATCACTATTTATAAAATTAAATAAATTAGTTATAATACCTCCGCCAATGCTGGTCATTACAATCTTCCCCACTTAAAATAATTTCGTCCTCGAAATTGCTAAAAGGTAGAGGACGACCCTATCGACTGGTTAGAACATATTTGTTCACTTCTTAACTCCATTTTTAAACTGGAATAATTTAAATTCAATTAAATTATTAATTAATTCTTATCAACGAAAATTTTCAAAAATCCTAAAAAATTTCTAACACTTTAACTTTTCGAAAAATTTCGCCAGCACCTCCTTTGTACTGGTTAATAGCTCAAACTCCCACTTGCCTCTCTGGGCCATCTACAACCCAAAAGAAAATCAAACAGCCAAGAGGCTTGCCAATTCGGCTCATAAATCTTATATCCAATTAGAAATATAAACTTGTACCTTTTGTCGGCATATCAACTCTATCACTTCCATACGCTATCAACTCAGCATATACCAATATTATCCCAATCAAATCCCAATCTCCTTTTATCCACAACACAACCATTTGCTTATATCCGAGCCAAATATCATCTTAACTCGAGTTTCTTCTCGATTCCCAACTCTTAACTTGATTATCACATTAAACTTCAATTTGAATCTCACAATCCAATTTGTCTTGATATCATTCTAATTCAATCTCAGTTACCACTTTACTAGTTTTACTTTAATTCAAATTTGCTTTCACAAATTTCTGTTAAATTTGTTTTTAATTCAAACAGTCCTTCCCTGGGAGTTTTCAAACAGTTTACTCTTTTCAAAATCAAATTTTCCTTTTGAACATGTCCCTGAGCCCTTAATTAATATTCCATTAGTTAAATCACTTCTCTATTTCTTTATTAATATTTGTTAACCAAATGTTTAATAACCATATTGGCCTTTTATGTTATTTAGAAAACATTTCCGAATATCGCCTTCCTTTATTTTCTAAACTTTTAGAAAATATATGCTATTTATAATTGGAAAATATTCCAATTAATTATCTCTTTTCTGATCTCGTTTATTTCTATACTTAGGAAATATTCTTTATTATATTTCCAAGCTTACACTTATTTGGGTTAAAAAGAATGTTGTGTAAAACATCGTTACGACAACCCAAATACTATATTCAACTAGCTTTTATTCAACATCGATCTTCGAGCCTGAAATCTTACTATTTGTTTATTAATAATGAAATCAATCAAGTTGGGGTATAACTACCTCTCTGACCTTGACTAGATAACATTTATAACGTCAAAACAGATATGACTACTTACTCGAATAATCAATACCACACAACTACTTATTCACTTTTAAACACGTATACGCTTCCTCTTTCTATTCTTACTAGATTTTATTCTTAGTCTTCCTTTTTTATTTTACTATTTTATTTCTAAGTTCGTTTCCTTATCGACTTCTATATATATATATATCGATACGTTGATTTCTAAATATCAAATTATCTTAAAAATATTCTAACTCCTTAAATTCTCGGAAAAATTCGCCATAACCTCCTTTGTACTAGAAGCATCGGGATATTTCAAATAGCCTCCCATGGCCCACACCAATCCAAAAGAAAAAGAAAAAGCCAAGCGGCTAGCCGATACGGCGCATAAAATCTCATATATGTATTAAATACATACCTTTACGTCGAGAATTCTATTTATATACCTTCATACCTTATCCATACCTATCTCATGTATATTTATACCTGCCCAATCTATTTTAACTATACCTGATCATTTTAACTCAATTCGTTAATTAATTCATTAATTAACTCTTTAGTCTATTTCACTTTTATATTTGAACATGACATGTTCAAATATATTTTAACTTGATTATTAACTAATTTGAATCCAAATTTCAAATTTAAGTTCTATATTCGATTTCGAATATCCATTTACAAATTCAATTCACATTTCAAAGTTCACTTCAAATTCAAAACTCGATTAACTAATTCCTCTTCGACTTAGTTAATTCTATTCAAATTCTATTCAAATTTTATATCACTTCTATTATTCAAATCTATGTATCAAGTTCTATTATTCAAACTCTATTCAAATTCTATAGTTTAAATTCCATTTGAATTCTATATTCAAATTCTATATATTCAAATAATATGGTTTAAATCCCATTTTGAAATTCAACACAACTTGTCTTTCCCAAAACAAATTCAAAACAGTATCTTTGGTAGTAATTCGTCACTTACAACTCGAAAATGAATACTGATGATGCAGCTGTCATCATCAGAATCTATTTTCCAGCGATCGAAGTGAGTTCCATACTATAAAACCATTTCTAAACATTTCCACTTTGAAATTCAATACAAAATATAATTCACACTGCTTGTAAAACAATTTAAAATCTCCTAGGATCTAAAATTTTCCTTATTTTTAATCCAAATCCATTTACAAACACTTATCCAATTCTCCAGAATTTTAATTCAATTTCTGGTTTAAAATTTCAAATTCAACTCATCTGATTTCACGTATTTCACTTATATGAATTCTGATTGGTTATTTACATAACCATTTAATTTATAATCTTACTTGATTATAATAACAACCAATATATCCACTATATTATAATTTTGATATATATATCTTCTCTATATCAAGATATACCTTGGGTAACTTATTTTAATTTACCCTCTTTTCAAAACATATCGTGTCGACCCATCGTATTCGAGTGTTTAGTAACTCCAACCGATACAGTGGATCAAACTGATCGACCAGAACTCATAAACAACTCAACCAATAAATCACCATAATATAAAACAATTTTTATATCAATAACAAATATGCTCACTCGTATATATACACTCAACTCAACCTAGGGTATTACTAACCCCATCTCTACGGATTCACGCCACAGAGCCAAGGTAACTCACTTAACATAAACTCTGATACCAACTGTAATGACCCAAAAATTCCGTCCAATTTGAGCTGACCAAAAACACAAGTCCAACCGCAAATTAAACTGAAAATCAGGAAATTAATAGAAAGAAAACAGAGGGTGAGGAAAGATAAGATAGAAACTTAGAATAGAAGATGAAGAAGAAGAACGCAACATCAGAGTAACACGAACCTCACAGCGGTACGAATAACATATAATATATACAACATAACTTAAAATATACATCTGTACTTGAATATACATCACTATCAAAGTACAATACTTACAACACAGCGGAAATAACTATAGCTATATAATCCTGAAGCCTCCTGCTCCAAGCTCTCCCAGTATATCTGTAAATCCTGACTACTTGACTGACCGTACAAAATTGGGCACCCAAGAGTTTAGGGAAAACAACAAAATAAACTCTGGGTCAATCATGGGACTGGTATGAGTAAAACAGTTTAAAACTGGTTGAACAAGTAAACAATATCTCATAAGACCACGCCGTATAACGGAACGGGCTTTTCCCTTATGAGAATCCAAATTATCTTTATATCAAAAACCTTTTGATATTATAATAATGTCTATCAACCACAATACAATAATCATCTAGCAGAAACGCTTTCATCTCACACTCTACTTATATAGTATACAATCAAAACCACAAGCACGTATTGGGTAATGGATTTCCAACTATGAAAGGTATGGAACCACCTTTCGCTAGTGTACCTCTAGAAAGGAATACACTGGGTTCAACAAGAACATCTTGCAACCCGACCACACATGACCGACCACTCATTTCGCTTGAGTGTATCGAATGTATATCACCAATGGTTGGGATCAGCAACCGTTTCCCGAATGGGACAGCATCAACAATAGATTTTATAAATAAATGAAACTCTTGATCAGGTGATTATACACCCTACTTCGGTGCGACCGACTTAGCCATGATACATGCCCGATTTCTGTCATTTACCGGATGTGACGCTATAAGCTACGCTTTATCATCACACCAGATTCACTTTGAATGCCACATCGTCAAATACATCAAATCACCGATTGACGTCCTCAACCATACATTATGTGTTAGCTAAAAGAAGTTTCCTTCTCCGCTTCCACTCTTGGTACGGTTGGAGAAATCAGTATACGTGATCGTCTGGAAATACTCTGTCAGACATCCGTCCATACAAGTCATCCAGGAATAGGACGAACCGAAGGCACTATTCAATACATCCATCTTAGACATTGTTATCTAAGACTTATGCAATAGCCCTTACACTTTACTCCGTCTTCAATTATCTTTGGCATATATGATTCGCAACGCTTATGCCAATACAGAGTGGTTCATTGGAAAATAGTTCAACCGGTCTCTCCATATTAACAACATTAAAATGGTCAAAACTTTAATAGTCTGTTATTTAACCATCAAAGAAAAACAGGTGTGCAAACAACGATATTATTTCCAAATGGAAATTTTATCGATCAATCATCATTTAACATTTATCTCTATAGTTCATTAATTTACTCATTAATTAACTTATCTCCTGTTTCCCTATATTCAACATTTGATTGTGTTTTTGATTCTATATGGAAAACATTTCCAAATCTTCTTTACTTGGATTTACACAGATGTTTTAAATCAACATCGCGACGACAACTCAAACCGCTATACTTATTTACTAAATTAACTTAACCACTTTCACTCTCGAACCTTAACCATTTCTAAATTAAAACGAAGTCAATCAAGTTGGGGTATAACTACCTCTCAGAACTTAACTGAACAACATTTCAAATCTCGAAATAGGGTAAGTTTATCTTATAACTCTTTAACACTTCCTTATGTAACTTCCGGATATAATTTACGAGTCCAACTCCTTTAATACTATTTGAATGAACTAGATTCGATTAACTCCTTTAATTCTATTCGAATAACTATATTCGATTATCTCTTCAATTCTATTCGAATAATTATATTCGATTATCTCCTTTAATTCTATTCGAATAACTATATTCGATTAACTCCATTAATTTAACTTGAATCGATTGACTCCATCGAATAACTAAATTCGATAACTCCTTTCGAATAAACTATATTTGATAACTCACTTCGATTAAACTAATCGATAGCTCTTTTCGACTAAACTATAATCGATAACTCCTTTCGATTAACTAATAATCGATAACTCCTTTTATTTAACTCTATTCGAATAAACTAATATTTGATTAACTCATTTTAATTAACTCCTTTTATTTATCCCTTTCTATTTGTTTACTTAACAAATAACTATTCCCTTCTCAATTCTATTTACTTAACAAATAAATATTTCTTTTACCTTTCCTATTTATTTAACAAATAAATATTTCCTTTTTCTTTTCTATATATTCCCTAAATAAATAGATAATCCCATTTAATTTATTTGTAACTGTTATACAAATATCCCCTTTTAAATTCTATTTGTAAATGTTTTACAAATATTTTCTTTTTATCTCTATTCTATTTGTAAATGGTTTACAAATATTTCTCTTTCTATTTGTTTGACAAATTTTTTCCTTTATATTTGTTTTACGAATATTTCCCTCTATATCTGTTTAACAAATTTTTTCCCTTATATTTGATTTACAAATATAATTCCCTTATATTTGATTTACAAATATAATTCCTTTATATTTGATTTACAAATATAGTTCCTTTATATTTGATTTACAAATATATTTCTTTTATTCAAAACACTTTTTATTTTATAATATAAAATCCATTGATTTTATATAAATAAATTATTTTCAAAATATACTTTGAAAATCCCTTTTCCATATTCTGGTATTTCTTATGGTATTTAACACACCATATAACAACGATAATTATCGTCCAAACGCACAAAATCAACGTTAGATTATATATCACATTATATATCACAATATATAAATCAAAGTAAAATAAATTTTAAGGAATCTAGTTGGATTCCTCCAACCTGTTTCCCTGCATCACAGATGATAAACAATATAGATAACATCACTTTCAGTTCCATATGATATATTCTGTTAAAATAGAATCAATATAGAAATTCAACTAACTGACTAGCAGTTCAATGAAACAGTCAACACACAATCAATCAGACAATATTTGACAGTTCTAAAAATACAACATGAAATTATAAACTGTTTAGAGTTAGTGAGATTTACTCACATTGGACTATCATCGTTAATTAACAATAATTGTCGTTGATTTAGATCGGACAATTTATTTCACTATAAATTGTAACGAACCCCAATCCATTCCCAGTCAGCTTTATTGTGAAGCTCTCATCCATACGGTCCCAACGTGACTAACTGTTCGTGATTCTGATTTCATATGACCGAGATATAAGAGTTACAAGTTCATTCACTATTTAAATAAAACTAACTTAAGGCTTTAATTGATAATTTGGACTTAAACAAATGACCAAGGCCCACACCCATTTGATTTGAACCCGCCCCATACTCCTTTCTTCCTCAACAAAAATGCACCGAACACCGCTCCCTTTCCAACGCACCATAGCCGGCCATTCCTTTCCCAAACTGCTCCTCCTCCTTTCATTTGAAAATCAAACTAATTTCACCAAAATCCATCTTGTTCAACCCTCTTTCCAACCATACCCACAAGCACTAACTCGAGCTACTCTCAGGTGTTGCGTCCGTGTTTTTCTTCAAGTGATACCAAGCAGGTATCGACCATTTTTGATACCGAAACCACCCAATTTCTCACACGCCGAGCCATTCTCCACCACCAACCCGAATCTATTCTCCTTTTATACAATCGAGCTCTCCAGCTTACCCAAAACGAAAGCCCTAGTTCTTTTTGTTGAACGTCGAACCCAAAGATGAGTGTCGAACCCAACAATACGCCCATGGAATCGAAGCTCTCACCATAAGGGACTCAACCGTATATGATTAATGAGTTTAGGGATTTTTATTCAATTGTTTGGATTTTATTTTCTTGATCGAATGTTGCTGAGAAATGAAAGTAAGTAGCGGCGCTTACTTTGACCAGAGAAATGAAATTAGGTCTTTGAGTTTTCCAAAGAGGTGTATTTATAATCAAGATAAATATCTAGATATTTGTTAGGATATTTTTAGATATTTTATTTTAATCACTTTATACTCGTTTCAGTCTTCTAAAAATCCGTGTGATCACACACTACCTAAAAATCATGAAAATTGACATGTAGCTAGAGTTCGACATTACGGTCCCAACGAAATTGGTTTCGTCTAATTCCGACTTTGTATGCTCACACAGTGTATTTTTAACCATCAAAATATCGACTGTTTTTCGCTCTAAAAATCCGTACGGCCACATACTGACTTCAAAAATCACAAAAATTGAAATCTAGCAATAATTTAATATTGCGGATCCAACATAATTGGTTTCGTTGAATTCTGAGGTCATTTGCAAAACTGGCTATTTTTAAAAGCTTTGGATGACCCATTTAAATATATAAATATATTTAAATATAATTAAATTAAATATTTAAAAATAAATATTATCGTCTATATTCACAATGGAATACCATACAGCTCTAGAATATTCCTATATGAATTTCTAGCTTGATATTTCAAATCTGGGTCAACCAATATTCGATTTATATTGAAATTCCTTTTTAAAATATAAATAATTCCTTTATAAATTATATAGGAATTCCACAGCGACTTTTCTAAAATTTGATTTGGACGTAAATCAAAATCTACATGACGAAATCCCGATTTTTCTTCTCCACTAGAAAGATATACTCCACCAGCTCCACACGTTTCTTGTTTCACAGAAATCCGGCTTAAAACGAATCCTATACATTTAGTTGAAGTTCGAATCGCCAATTTATGAACTGCAGCGCCATTTCGAGCTCAATTATAATTATAATATAATTCTGCGTTCAAACTGTCGTTTATATAATATATTCGTTATTCAATTTCAATTCCAAGCTAAATCACCATATCGCCATTTCATCCAATACTGATTATTTCAGAATTAAATATATTATTTAATTTAATATTTTAATTACATATTCACCATTATTTAATTCAACGACCATTAAATTCACTATATCACTATTTATATAATTAAATTAATTAATTATAATACCTCCGCCAATGCGGGTCATTATACCAAGATGCAAATGATCAAGGCTTATTGTTGAAATGTAGAGCCTTGTGGTTGATGATCTAAGCATAGCTTTATTGTAGCATATCCTTGTGTATAGCATTACTTCGCGAGCCTCACACCCCGGTATGAACCAGAAACGGGAGAAGGACCCCAGGGAGAACATGCGTTTCTTTCTAGCTAGAAGTGGTGTCTTTGTTTTGTAAGCCCAAATATTTTTTTACTTATGTGGATGATGGAAAGCGAGGTACCTCGGATTTGAGTCCCTAGTGGCCCTATTTTACGCCCCATAGGGCGAGGAGGCGTATTGTTCAGGCATTACTAATCATCTAACATTATTTGTGGACCGACCCTGGCGCTCCGGGTGCAGTTGCGACTGAGTCCTGAGGCTCGGGCTAGAGAGTCTCGAATTCAGTAAGGACGATCCCTTGCCTTGGTTCATGATGGAAATCTAACTTCCAATATGACACCATAAAGTTTTGATTGTATTACTAGTATGGCGACATAGCATATGGTAGCTACGTCATATATGATTGATATATTATGACTGAAATGTTTTTGAAACCATATATACACTAATAATAATATCAGACCCATTTTATCGTATTAAGCATTTTTTAGCATTATAAGGTAAAACTCTATCCTTCAGTTTGCGTTGCATTATGTGATGGGACATGAGTCTTATAATGGTTTCATTTTTCTAAAAAGCATTGTGTTGTTTAACAATTTACTTTATTTATGCACTGGCAATCCAATGGAGTAACGCGGCATGGTCCTGTGATTAGCCTTATTATTAAATAGGTTAATTTGATTTCTCATACCAGTCCCATGACTGACTCGTAGTTTGTTTCACTTTGCAAACTCAGGTGCCCTCTTTTCCACAGGGGTAGCCTTGTATACAGGCTTTTAGTAGACTCATTCTGGGTAGCTATGGAGCTGGAGATGGATCATATCATTTCTATTATGTTGTTCAGACTTCATTTAGTATATTATGTTTGATTTCGCTGCAGGCATTTTATATTAAGTTGAAAACTGCATTATGTACTAAGTATGATCCTATTATGTTGTGTAACTCTGACGATATTATTTTCAGTGTATTTTGAGATACATTTTCTGCTGTAATTCTATGTTTATGTTCTGTTGTTACTGTTATGTGATATATTCCAATGATTATCCTTGCTTTCGTACTACGGGAGTTTGGGGTCATCACAGTTGGTATCAGAGCCTAGGTTAAACTTAGCTCGGAATATAACATATAAATAAACTGGACAGAAGTAGAATCAACAGTATTCTAAAACGAATAACTCATTATATATAGGACTAGCAATGTCCTAGAGTTAGTACAGTAGAATAAAATACACCCCATAGATTCATTTACATTTATATATATGTCTCTATGCTTTACAATATCTATTCTGTTGGCTTAACTCTTTGTCTGCTATTTGCAGACATAGTAGAAAACGAGTGGCAGAAATAGAAGAAGTAATTCTATGGTTCGATAATATAATGAGCCAATCGTGCTCCCACAACTAGAACTGGATCTAGAAGCTCTAGTAATGAAGTATCGAAATCTGGATGGAGTACGATTCTCGGGCAAAGAATCCGTGATTGAAACACAGGCATGGATGCATTCTGCTGAGAGAATCTTTCAAGGCTTAAAGCTGAGAGATGATCAGAAAAGATTACTATCTTGGGCACTCAAAGAGGAAGCTCTAATCTAGTGGGAAACTATTACTGAGGAAAATCCAGAAGGTAATATTACCTGGGATAGATTTAAAAAAAATTCAAAGAAATATTTATTCCCCCAGAAGCAACTGAGCGACTATATGATGAGTTTTACAATCTGAAACAAGGGTTATGACCATCCAATAATACCATAATAAAGTCAATGAACTTACCCGCTTTGCCACAGAACAAATTCAAGATCCTACAAGGAAGAATCTGAGATTTATCAAAGGACTTCAAAAGAAATACGAAGGTAAAGTACTTGCTCATTTGAATCTCCCTTTTTCTGAGATGATACAAATAGCATACCGCTATGAGTATAATGACATGCAGCGTAGTTGGGAAGATGAAGAAGAAGGCAGCTCTATCAGCAAAAGGAAGTTTTAAACTGATAGCCCCGAGGCGAGTTCAAAGTCTGTTGTCAGCAAGAAGCCGAAAGTTAATAAGAAAATGCCAAGATCTAAGAAAGAACCGTTAACGGCTGCCACATGCTCTAACTGCAATAAGCAAGGACATTTGTCGATAAATTGCAAATCTTTAAAGAAACAAAGATATGATGGACCTAAATCCAATAAGAAGTCTCAAAAGACCAAGGAATGCAATATTTGCCATAAGACAGGTCATATAACTAAGTGTTGCCGACGTTTGAAAGCGACCAAAGAAGCTTAAGTTAATGAAGTAGTAGAAACCCCCACACCCTCGGCTAGTTAACAAAGGCCAGATGTTTTGGAAGGTACTCTTACTGTTAACAATATTCCTGTTAAAGTATTATTCGATACGGGTGCATCAAAAGGTTTTATTTTAAGCAATACGGTTAAGAAGTTGAAGTTAAAGCTAAGGAACCTTAAGGAATTGGTTAGAGTTCATAACCCGATAGGAGGTTCTCTTATCCGCGGTGTGTATTGCAGAGTGCATATTTCCTTTTTCCATTACCAGATTTCTTTTAATTTAATCATCATGAATTTCCCTGAATTTGACAACATTCTTTGGTCAGACTGGTTACCCAAATATGAGGTCGAGGTTAAATGTGCAGAAAGAATCGTTAAGGTGAAGACCAAGTACAAAAATTTTGTAATGATACCATGCATAGGACCGAATTCAGATAGAAAAAAATTTTGGTCTGCTCTTGATGTTTCTCCTGCTCCTATTGAAGATATCCTTGTCGTCAAAAATTATGCAGATGTGTTCGAAGAAGTTGATAGCTTACCTCCACGGAGGGAAATTGACTTCAGGATTGATCTAGTTCTGAATGCAAGGCCAGTCGTGCATCCTATTCAGAGAATGACAGGGAAAGAGAAAGAAGAGTTGAGCAATCAAACTTAACAGCTTTTATGGAAAGGTATGATCAGGCCTAGTTTTTCAAATTGGGGTGCAGCAGTAGTGTTTGTCCCAAAGTCAGACGGTACTCTCATATTGTATGTTGATTACCGAGACCTCAACCAGCAGACACTCAAGAATAAATACCTATTGCCCCGTATAGATTATTTGTTGGATCGTTTGAATGGAGCAAAAGTGTTCTCTAAAATGGACCTAGCTACGGGTTTCCATCAACTGCATATTGTCAAAGACTATGTTCCTTTGACAGCTTTCAGAGGTCCAGACAAAATTTATGAGTGGTTAGTAATGTCGTTTGGCTTATGCAATTGTAATGTCCTGTATTTTAGCGATATAATAATTAATTTATTTAATTATTTAAATAGTGACTAGAGAATTAAATGGTTGTTTAATTAAATAATTTTGAATATTTAATTAATATTATAATTAAATAATATATTTAATTCTGAAATAATCAGAATTAGCTGAAATGGCAATACTGTGTGAATTGGGAAATTCACAATATATAATACAGTTTAAAATTGAATTACAGTAATGAATATATTAAATTAACAATGGTTGAGCGTACAATTATATTATAAATATAATCGAGCTCGAAATGGCGCTGCAGTTCGTAATTTGGCGATTCGAACTTTAATTGAATATACAGAATCCATTTTAAGTTGGATTTCTGTGAAACAAGAAACGTTTGAATTGAACGATATTTTTCTAATGGAAGAAAAATATCGAGATTTTGTCATGTAGATTGTGAGTTAGGTCGAAATCAAATTTTCAAATGGTCGCTATGGAATCATTTATAAACCATAATGATATATTTAATTATAATTAAATATTGGCTTCGAATTTAGACAGGGTCTTTGAGACATAGTGATAATTTAATTTTTAGAATTTTACTGTAATTTATATTTTGTAAAATAAGCACTTTTTATTTTGGAGTGTTTTACACCCTATATCAACATTTCGGGGTTCCACAGAATAAGTTAACAGACCTATATTATTATATTTTTGGGATGGCACATTGCTTGTTATGATGGTATTTTTAGTTCTATCGGTAGCGGTTCGTAAGTGAACATAGTTGTGTACATCAAGGTACATAACTTTACAAAGTAAAAAGAAGGAACAAACAAACAATTCGCATATATTTATTTATTTATATTTCCCCTTTTTGAAAACTTATGATGCATATTGTACATGGAAACAAAGACAAGGGTGAACATTAAAATAACTGCTCTATACTTATAAACTAATATAAATAAACCTATGTACATATATAATACAAGAACTGTTTTGCGCTGTCACTTACATTCTATTTTTACATTCCCCTTCGCTAGGAAAAACATGGAATTGTTCCATCACGTAGACTTAACGGCCAAGGGAACAGCTACATAAAACAAGTAGATGTTTATGAAGTGAAAATCAATGCCAACATTACTCTATATGTTTGCAGTTACGTATTGTCACATCAAGCACACCAAATGCGAAGGTGTTGTTCAGTATGAAACTTTAAAAGGGTACTTATGTAACTTCGAAAATGGTTGAACGATGAATTGTTATCCATCACACATTAAACCTACCCTACAGACTACCACGTCCCCTATTACTTCTTCACTAAGGTTCCTCAACGTATATAAATACACGCCCAAAGTAGCCAAAAGGAAATAAATTAAAAACAAATTCCAATACGCGAGTGGTGCTTAAAATATATCAGGGAAGAAAGTTTCGAAATGATATCCCTGGAGCTGGCGTTCAAAAAGGTATAAAGAAGGAAGAAGTGATGCAACAGTTTGGTGTGAGGAGAAAGCTGGTAATGGTTTGTAGTTTGTTGTGTAATAGAGACTAGAAAGGAGTGGGTTTCATGAAGGGTGGGCTGACGTGAAAAAGAAAAAGGAGGGGAAGATGGCGATTAAATGTTTGGAAGGAAAGAGCACGGATCTGTGCGTTGGTAGGAGGAGGATTTGAGGTAATACTTGGTTAAGGATAATTAAATATTATAATTAATCATAGCTAATGACTTTCATATGTGGATAAAATACTAGGGCGTGAAGGGAGTATGTTTACACGTGAAGTATGGGGTTTGTTTTTGAAATCAAAGAAGAAAAGAAGGTGCGGTGCAGAAAGGGGAATGATGTAATGAAATGGAGGAGTACATGGCTGGTTTCGGTTGATGCTTATATTAAGTAGAGGAGCTTGAACTTGGCGCGTATGGATTCAACAGCAGGCTACAGGAGTTGTTTCTCGTTGAGGAAGAAGATACAAGTATATAGGCGGGTGGGCTATTGAATGGGATGGGCCGGCGTATTTAAGGAAAGGCCTTTATTTTAAAAAAATAAAAAAAGGGAAGCCTACATGTCTTTTGGAAATTGTAAAGGAGACAGTGAAGGAATGAAGGCCTGAGGAGCTTACTACGGCCTGGTGTACTCAAGGGATTAAAATGTGGGAAGCAAGCACGGCATTTGGGTCAGTTTTGAATAGTAAGCCTAATTATAAGTAATTAAATACTTAAGTTAATTCAATTTAGTATATTAACTTGTAAAACTTATAACGATTGCATAAGTTATCAGAATTTGGCAAAACAAGATCCGTTAGGACCGTATGGATGGTGGCTACGCAATGGAACTGACTGGGAGTGAATTCGAGCTTGTTACAATTTATAGCGAAATAAATTATCTGCCTGAATCAAGCGACAGTTATCGTTATTTTGCGATGATCGTCCAATGTGAGTAAAACTCACCAACTCGGAACAGTTATAGTTCTATATCATATTTTTAGAACTGATAATTATCTATTGATTGATGTGTGCTAACTGTTTGGTTGAATTGCTTTTGTATTGGTTGAAATTATAGATAATGATATATATATAAATCGTTAATCAAATATTTATTCTGTTTAGCAGAATATTTCATATTGAAATGAAATCGATGTTAATTATAGTATTTAACATCCGTGGATGCAGGGAAACAGGTCGGAGGAATCCAACTGGATTCCACAACATTTATTTTTACTGTTTTTCATATATTGTGATATATGATGTGATATGCAATCTGTTGTTGATTGTGTGTGTTTGGATAATATTGATCAGTGATATATGGTATGTTAAATACCATAACAAATACGGGAAAATAAAAAGGGAAAATATTTGTAGAACAAATAGAAAAGGAAATTATTTGTATAGATAATAGAATAGGAAATATTTATTTAGAAAATAAATAAGATCTTTTAAAAGTGTATATTTGAAATGAAATATATATAAAATCAAAGGATTTTATAAAAAAGGGAATATTTATCATAAATAGAATAAAATAAAAGGAATATTTATCATTTGACAAATAGAATTATAAAAGGAATATTTATTTAGAAAATAAATAGATTTATAAAAATAATATTTGGGAATTGAAAAGTATTTTATAAAAAGAGAATTTTACGTTTGAAACGTTTAAACCCGTGCTTCGCACATGGGTATAACATGGTATAGATTTAAAGAAAGATTTCAAATAGAATATGTTCTAACCGGTAGATTGAGAAGTTAAATTTATAAATGATATTTTATAAATTATGTAACACCCCGTATTTTCTGTGAACGTATAAGTAACAAATCAGAGGATAATTAATTTTTAAAACAAGAATCAAGGGAAACGGGTTGCGCCATTTCGTTTGTCTCGAAATTCTGCTAGGAAACGAGTCCGAGTTTGCAAGAATCGGAGACCGTATGAGGGAGATATGACCCTCCAAAGTTTCAGAAATTTTCAGAATCGAAAACAACTCGAAATTCGAATTCAAACCCAGAAGCGGGCTGGGCGAGAAATTTCCCGCTCAGGACCCAGGTCGACTAGGGAGTCGACTGGGCAGTCGGACCCCCTGACCCAGGTCGACTGGAGAGTCGACTGGGCAGTCGACCCCCCAGACCAGGTCGACTGGGCAGTCGACCTGGGGGTCGACCTTCCTTGTCGAACCTGGTGCGTGTGTGCGATTTTGGGGGCTGTGACGTGTTTGGATGGACCTGGTGAGTTCTAGGGTTAATCTGAGGGCCTAAATGAGTTCCTACACCTATAAATACATCTTAAGACCTAAACTAATGGATAACAAAACATTCTTACATCAAAATGTTGTTGGACTTCCTCTTGATCATGGCCGCCGCTCTCTAAGCAATTCTCTTAGCCTCCAAACTCAATCAAACTAGAGATTAAAGCTCCTACAACAAATTAAAGTTCTTTCTTTAACCACGGAAGGCAAGTACAGGTATTTTCAGATATAAACGTTAATTCTGATTGTGACATGAATTGTAAATCTGAATCTGAGGTTATATCTGTTATGTTCTGTTTAGATCTAATTTTGTATCTCTTTCCTCTTTCTGGTTTATAGCCAGGCTACCACGAGCCTGAGCCAATCTCATAAGAGATTAACATACGCTAAAATGTTTGGGACAGTAAAATGAATGATGCATAAATTGGGCATGACCAATAGGTGACTGATTTGAGGAAAGAACATGGACTGTAGCTAGAACATAAATCTGAGACATATGACCGGACATGTTATGTTTATAACATAAAGGGTATTGAACATATGATTTGAGGACACGACATAGAAAGGCATATAATTGGACATAAATATAGACTGTATTGAACATATGACTTGAGATAAAGAGAATATAGCTTAGTTATAAAGATTTACATTAAAGTAGGATATCTATCAAATGTGAATAACACCTAAGTAGGAGATTTTTTAATATACGACATGCATTGAAATCGATGGCTATATTTGGTATAATTTATATGTGAATATTTTGTACTAGGCAAGTGGAACTAAATTGGGACATGTAAATTATGACCATAATATATGACATGTAAATTCAATGCAGACGTGGGGTATATGATCATAGTGTGAATCATGACAACTATTTAGGCATGCAAACTTAGGCCAAATTTATAATTAGGCAAGATATGTTTGTGAAACTTTAAGGTATGATTAAATCTGTTATATTTGCCTAATTTGCTAGTTCTGCTATGTTTGCCTAATTTGCTAGTTCTGTTATATTGCCTAATATGCTAGTTCTGTTATATTGCTTAATCTGCTAGTTCTGCTCTACTGCCTAGTCTGCTAGATTTGTTCATCTGCCAAATCTGTCATCTGCTAAGTTTGTTGAAAATGCAAAATCTGCTAAACTAAATCTGTTGAGATGCCTAATCTGTTGTCTGCTAAATCTGCTAGTTTGCTTAATCTGCTAAATCCGTTAGGTCGCCTAATATGCAAAATCTGTTATCTGCTATATCTGTTGAGTTGATATAATTAGTCCGTTATTGACATAATCTGAATTGGCTATAGTTATGAATAATTGACATGTATATTAGGCGTGGGTATAAATGGTAAATCATTAATTAATTGGCCACAAAGATAAACATGGCTAACTCGAGGTTAGAATGAGTTTGCGGCGTAATTCTGCCCGGAACCGCCCGGCATATTCCAGTGGCCGCAAACAATAGGTTCTAATGTGAGAATTTAGTCATAACATGCTTGAAACCCGAGGTTAGACTCAGTTTGCGACAGAAACCTGCCAGGAACCAACCGACCTAACCAGTAGCCGCACACTGTCAGTCTAATGTGAGAGGTCTGGGCATTAATATTTAATTAATGAAAATCTGAGATAAATATGATGTCTAAAACATGTTGGGTGGGTAAGGTTAAACCAATTGGACCAATGAATCTGATAAACCCGTTTCGTGAATCTGTAGGCCCAATACAAAGTTATACAATCTGTAACCGGTTAATCTGTAACCGGTTAATCTATAAGTCTATTAATCTGTAAGCAGTTAATCTGTAAGTCTGTTAATCTGTAACCAGTTAATCTGTAAGTCTGTTAATCTGTAACCAGTAAATCTGTAAGACTGTTAATATGTAACCAGTTAATCTGAAAGTCTGTTAAATATGTATATCTGATCCGTTAGTCTGAAAACTTGTCTGTGAACTAGTTGATCTGAATTCTGTATGTCTGAACTTGTAAACAAGTTAATCTGAAATCTGTTAGCCTGGGGACACAAGGATAGGAAGGGAATTACTTATGTCATCTGTTGTTTGGGACTCATATTAGTCAGTAACCCTTTCTGGTATCAAAACTTTGACCCAACAGTTGGTAGGGTCCGGGCACGCTTACTGAACTAATTATAAGCGGTTCATTCTGATAACGGCGAGGGGTGTTGATGGTGCGTTCCAACCAGGTCATGTGCGTGCATGGATCCCGGTCCGCCTCTGAGGATGTAAGACGCTGTGACATCTATAAATAGGTCTATGTCATTCAAAGGTTGCCACTTTAGGGAATGATACACCCTTTTGTGGGGCTGGAACAGGGTATTTATGTATTAGGGAGCCGATCGCTTGAGGTAGGGTTTTAGGGTACACTTAGTTCTGTCTGTTTCTGTTGGTACCGTCTGTTTCTGTTGGGTGGTAACACCTATCTGTTTCTGCGTGGTACCGTCTGTTCGGGTGGTAAAGGCCCATTTACTAGTGTACACCTAATTCTACATTTTGTTTCCATAGGGATTAATCTGTTTCTGTTTCTGTCTATTTCTGTTCGGGTGGTAAAGGCCCATTATTAGGATTCTGTTTCTGTCTGTTTCTGTTGGGGTGGTAAAGACCCATTACTAGCATTCTCTTCCGTGGAAATTATTCTGTACCCGTTTCTGTTTCAGTTTAGACATTAGGGTGACACCTAATTCTATTATACTAGTATTAGTGCAGAGAAGTGTAAAGCAATAGCTTATATCATTTTGTTCTTCTATTATATTCTGTTACACCTGTTACAGTTATCTCTCATCCAGTTTTATTTTCATGTCATGCTATTATTATCTGTTCATAACTGAAAATCACTGGACTTGCCGGACTTTTTGTCTGACCCTTGTTGTTTCGCCTTCTTTCTTCCGTTTCCCCCCCAGGTTTTCTAAGGAGGGAATACTCTAGCTTGGTCCAGATTTCTTCCGCTTGAAGTGCTTAAAGTATGGCTTGTCTTCTTCTGTGGGGATTATGATATCAAACTATGCATTCTGGAGGCTTTTGTACAAGACTGATATTTTGTACTTGAATTCTGATATTGTGATTTTGAAAGGATGTAACCAAGCTTATTTCGGTTTATGTTGAAATAAAGTTATAAATTTTTCAAGTACTGTTTTATCTGTCTTGTAAGTTTCTGTTCTGTTTACTAAAATGCTCCATCAAAGTTAAGGCATTCCCTTTGTGTGTGACCTTAACGGAGGTGGGGTGTTACATAGGTAACAGAGCTAAAGGTTACCAGATCGGATAAAAGTTTTTGAAAACTATTTTCAAAAAGGTTTTGAAAGGAAGTATTTTCAAAAATAAAGCTTATTTTGAAAAACATAATCCCCAAGAGCCATATACCTTTCCTTCAGTCCTTTTTTTGTAATTGAATCTTTCCTTTTTCGTTTCAGCATGTCTAAAGCATCTGAGATACCAGAGGGTGTTCATGTACCCTGTTGGTTTCGTCAATATCTTGAGGCTAGGACCGCCGCCGCAGGTCCAGCAAATGATCCCCCTCCTCTGCCCCCTCCTCATGCAATTGCTTTCTCAAAGATCTGTAGAGATTTTAGGGCCATAGGTGGAAAGGATTTCAAGGGAACTGAATCATTCGTAGAGGCGAGGAACTGGCTCAAAGAAACTGAGGATCTATTCGTTATCTTCGAGGTGGACGATAGGCAGAAGGTACAGTTGGCGGTATAGCAGCTCAAAGACGAAGCTTCCTATTGGTGGGAAGTCACTAACGCCGAGAGGCCGGTTGAAACATGGATGGATTTCAGAACAAGGTTAGAGACAAAATTCCTCTCGTAAGCTGAACGAAGTCTACAACTGGAAAAGATCTTATCTCTTAAGCAAGGAAGTATGACGGTCAAGGAATAAGTCAACCAGTTCAACCAACTGGCTAGGTTCGGATTGGATTTAGTCAACACTCAGCATAGAAAGGCTCTCCGCTTTGTTAAAGGATTGAACGAGCCACTGCACAGCCTAGCCATGACCCATGTACCCATGGGAGCGACTTACGAGAAATTGGTGGACATGGCACTACTGCACGAGGAAGACAAGGGCCTGAAAGAGACAAAGAAGGAAGAACCACAGAATAAGAAAGCATGGCCCAAAAAGGAAACACAAAAGAAGGATGAGAAGTCTGAAGATAAGAAGGGGAAAAAGTGCTTTACTTGTGGAAGCTCAACTCATCTGAACAAGGATTGCAGAAAAAGGAATGGCACTTGCTTCAACTGTGGAGAGGAGGGACACTTCACTAGGGACTGCCCGAAGAAACGAGGGTAAGGGCAGAGGGAAGAACCCACTTCTGGAGGACAGGCGAATGCTCAAGGGACTGGTAGATAGGGTAGAAATAAGAAAATTTAAGTAAAAGATTTAATTTTCTTATCTGATTGTTGAGTTAAAACTCTTTCTGATTCTGGCATTTTGATTCTATAATCGATACTCTGCACTTTAATACTAGTATTGTTTCTGATCCCGTTGTAGACTTAAACCCATAAGGGTTATGACTCATCTGTTTATGATAGATTGGGGTTTGAGGGATATCTGTGTTAGACGTCAAGTATGATGCATACATTCTGAGTGTTGGTGGGATATGATTTTATCATGCTTAGCTTCCTAAGAATCATTAGGGAACCTGATCTGTCTCAGTAGTCTGTAAATATCTGAATAATTCTGATTTCCAGTTTTAACATTGTCTAAAGAGGGTAATTCTCTGGGTGTCAATCTGATGTTGATTTCGGTCTTCGGGGTTGATACTTAGGGGAATTATTTTCTCAACCAATGTCTAATGGGAACCAAGTCTTTGTCTTATGTGTGCTCGCTTCCATCGCTCGACTGTATCCTATCGATTGAGTCTTTGACCTTTAGGTAGAAACTATTGGGTGTAAACATGTGTTTGATACATGTTATGTTTGATGGTTGCAAGTGGATGCAAGTGATTGCTAGTGGTTGCTCGTGGATGCATATACACACACTAGGCACTAGATCGGCTCGAAAACACTCTCATACTGCATATGGATGAGTGAGCATTTTCAATTTTTGTGGATGCAAAATGATTGACTCAGCACATGGATGTTGCATATGACTGAATGGTTGTGCACTCATATAGAAATGATATGTATCGAGTAGGAAAATTGCATACATGTTGGACTCATGGCACTGACATAATTCACATTAAGGAGGTCAATGAATCAGTGGACCGCCTAATCTTTGCATTAGATAAGGAACATATACACACACTTTTGCATATGTTCATACAACATTAGAAGTTTCTAAGGACAATGGATGCCAGTGATTGATGATTTAGTAGATGGATGTTGGATGGTAGGACACATTCTTCTTAACTTGAAGATTTCGGGGACGAAATCCTTTAAGGAGGGGAGAATGTAACACCCCGTATTTTCTGTGAACGTATAAGTAACAAATCAAAGGATAATTAATTTTTAAAACAAGAATCAAGGGAAACAGGTTGCGCGATTTCGTTCGTCTCGAAATTTTGCTTAGAAACGAGTCCGAGTTTGCAAGAATCATAGTCCGTACGAGGGAGATATGACCCTCCGAAGTTTCAGAAATTTTCAGAATCGAAAACAGCTCGAAATTCGAATTCAAAATTCGAATTCGAACCCAGAAGCGGGCTGGGCGGGAAATTTCTTGCCCAGGACCCAGGTCGACTGGGGAGTCGACTAGGCAGTCGACCCCCCAGACCAAGGTCGACTGGGGAGTCGACTGGGCAGTCGACCCCCCAGACCAGGTCGACTGGGCAGTCGACCTGGGGGTCTACCTTCCTGGTCGAACCTGGTGCGTGTGTGTGCGCTTTTGGGGGATGTGACGTGTTTGGACGGACCTGATGAGTTCTATGGTTAATCTGATGGCCTAAATGAGTTCCTACACCTATAAATACATCCTAAGACCTAACCTAATGGATAACAAAACATTCTTACATCAAAATGTTGTTGGACTTCCTCTTGAACATGGCCGCCGCTCTCTAAGCAATTCTCTTAGCCTCCAAACTCAATCAAACTAGAGGTTAAAGCTCCTACAACGATTCTACAACAAATTAAAGTTCATTCTTTAACCAGGAAGGCAAGTACAGTTATTTTCAGATATAAACGTTAATTCTGATTGTGACATGAATTGTAAATCTGAATCTGAGGTTATATTTGTTCTATTCTGTTTAGATCTTATTTTGTATCTCTTTCCTCTTTCTGGTTTATAGCCAGGCTACCACGAGCCTGAGCCAATCTCATAAGAGATTAACATACGCTAAAATGTTTGGGACAGTAAAATGAATGATGCATAAATTGGGCATGACCAATAGGTGACTGATTTGAGGAAAGAACATGGATTGTAGCTAGAACGTAAATCTGAGACATATGACCGGACATGTTAGATTTATAACATAAAGGGTATTGAACATATGATTTGAGGACATGACATAGAAAGGCATATAATTGGACATAAATATAGACTGTATTGAACATATGACTAGAGATAAAGAGAATATGGCTTAGGTATAAAGATTTACATTAAAGTAGGATATCTATCAAATGTGAATAACACCTAAGTAGGAGATTTTTTAATATATGACATGCATTGAAATCGATGGCTATATTTGGTATAATTTATATATGAATCTTTTGTACTAGGCAAGTTGAACTAAATTAGGACATGTAAATTATGACCATAATCTGTGACATGTAAATTCAATGCAGACGTGGGGTATATGATCATAGTGTGAATCATGACAACTATTTAGGCATGCAAACTTAGGCCAAATTTATAATTAGGCAAGATATGTTTGTGAAACTTTAAGGAATGATTAAATCTGTTATATTTGCCTAATTTGCTAGTTCTGCTATATTTGCCTAATCTGCTAGTTCTGTTATATTGCCTAATATGCTAGTTCTGTTATATTGCTTAATCTGCTAGTTCTGCTCTACTGCCTAGTCTGCTAGATTTGTTCATCTGCCAAATCTGTCATCTGCTAAGTCTATTGAAAATGCCAAATCTGCTAAACTAAATCTGTTGAGATGCCTAATCTGTTGTCTGCTAAATCTGCAGGTTTGCTTAATTTGCTAAATCCGTTAGGTCGCCTAATCTGCAAAATCTATTATCTGTTATATCTGTTGAGTTGATATAATTAGTCCATTATTGACATAATCTGAATTGGCTATAGTTATGAATAATTGACATGTATATTAGGCGTGGGTATAAATGGTAAATCATTAATTAATTGGCCGCAAAGATAAACATGGCTAACTCGAGGTTAGAATGAGTTTGCGGCGTAATTCTGCCCGTAACCGCCCGGCATATTCCAGTGGCCGCAAACAATAGGTTCTAATGTGAGAAGTTAGTCATAACGTGCTTGAGACCCGAGGTTAGACTCAGTTTGTGACAGAAACCTGCCCGGAACGAACTGGCCTAACCAGTAGCCGCACACTGTCAGTCTAATGTGAGAGGTCTGGGCATTAATATTTAATTAATGAAAATCTGAGATAAATATGATGTCTAAAACGTGTTGGGTGGGTAAGGTTAAACCAATTGGACCAATGAATCTGATAAACCGGTTTCGTGAATCTGTAGGCCCAACACAAAGTTAGACAATCTGTAACCGGTTAATCTGTAATCGGTTAATCTATAAGTCTGTTAATCTGTAACCAGTTAATCTGTAAGTCTGTTAATCTGTAACAGTTAATATGTAAGTCTGTTAATCTGTAACCAGTAAATCTGTTAGTCTGTTAATTTGTAACCAGTTAATCTGTAACCAGTAAATCTGTTAGTTTGTTAATTTGTAACCAGTTAATCTGTAAGTCTATTAAATCTGTATATCTGATCCGTTAGTCTGAAAACTTGTCTGTGAACTAGTTGATCTGAATTCTGTATGTCTGACCTTGTAAACAAGTTAATCTGAAATCTGTTAGCCTGGGGATACAAGGATAGGAAGGGAATTACTTATGTTATCTGTTGTTTGGGACCCATATTAGTCAGTAACCCTTTCTGGTATCAAAACTTTGACCCAACAGTAGGTAGGGTCCGGGCATGCTTACTGAACTAATTATAAGAGGTTCATTCTGATAATGGCGAGGGGTGTTGATGGTGCGTTCCAACCAGGTCATGTGCATGCATGGATCCCGGTCTGCCTCTGAGGATGTAAGACGCTGTGACATCTATAAATAGGTCTGTGTCATTCAAAGGTTGCTACTTTAGGGAATGATACACCCTTTTGTGGGGCTGGCACAAGGTATTTATGTATTAGGGAGCCGATCGCTTGGGGTAGGGTTTTAGGGTACACTTAGTTCTGTTTGTTTCTGTTGGTACCATCTGTTTCTGTTGGGTGGTAACACCTGTCTGTTTCTGCGTGGTACCGTCTGTTCGGGTGGTAAAGGCCCATTTACTAGTGTACACCTAATTCTACATTCTGTTTCCATAGGGATTAATCTCTTTATGTTTCTATCTGTTTCTGTTCGGGTGGTAAAGGCCCATTATTAGCATTCTGTTTTTGTCTGTTTCTATTGGGGGTGGTAAAGACCCATTACTAGCTTTCTCTTCCGTGGAAATTATTATGTACCCGTTTCTGTTTTAGTTTAGACATTAGGGTGACACCTAATTCTGTTATACTAGTATTAGTGTAGAGAAGTGTAAAGCAATAGCTTATATCATTTTGTTCTTTTGTTATATTTTGTTACACCGGTTGCGGTTATCTCTCATCCAGTTTTATTTTCATGTCATGTTATTATTATCTATTCATAACTGAAAATCACTGGACTTGCCAGACTTTTTGTCTGACCCTTGTTGTTTCGCCTTCTTTCTTCCGTTTCCCCTCCAGGTTTTCTAAGGAGGGAAAACTCTATCTTGATCCAGATTTCTTCCGCTTGAAGTGCTTAAAGTATGGCTTGTCTTCTTCTGTGGGGATTATGATTTCAAACTATGCATTCTGAAGGCTTTTGTACAAGACTGATATTTTTTACTTGAATTCTGATATTGTGATTTTGAAAGGATGTAACCAAGCTTATTTCGGTTTCTGTTGAAATAAAGTTATAAAATTTTCAAGTGCTGTTTTATCTGTCTTGTAAGTTTCTGTTCTGTTTACTAAAATGCTCCACCAAAGTTAAGGCATTCCCTTTGTGAGTGACCTTAACGGAGGTGGGGTGTTACAAATTAAATAAAATATTTATCATTGGATAAATAGAATATGTAAGTCAGGACTTATATGGAGAAGTAAAAATCGATTCAACATCGATATTTGAAACTGAATATTGACGAAGAGTAAATTGGATAGAGTAACCAGTTAGAGTTAACCAGTTAGAGTTAACCAGTTAGAGTTAATCAGTAGAGTTAATTGAATATTAGTTATTCAATTAGAGTTAATCGAATATTAGTTATTTGAATAAAGAGTTAACTAGATAGAGTTAATTGAACATAGTTAATCGAATTAGGATTTAATTGAATATTAGTTATTCAATTAGAGTTGATCGAATATAGTTATTTGAGATAGAGTTAGTCAAACATAGTGATTCAGGATGAGTTGCCATTTCGTACGACTGCTAGCGTAATTCGCAGGGCTGCAAATTGCCTACGGTGGTCCGATGTTTCCTGCGGGAATCAAGCGTAACCATTGCGATCGCTGCGATCTAGAGTCAAGCGAATAGAGTTAAATGGAATATTAGCTATTCGAAATAAAATTGAAATAGACATAGTTTATTCAAATCGAATTAAAAGAGCTAAGCGAATATAGTTTATTCGAATAGAATGAAGGAGTTAATCAAAAGAAGTTAATCGATATGAGTTAATCGAATTAGAGTTAATTGAGTTAGAGTTAGCCGAGTGTTAGTTAATCGAGTTAGAGTTAGTCGAGTATTGATTAATTGAAAATAACAATTTATCAAATAGAGTTATTCGAAATGAGTTAATCGAATATAAGTTATTTGAGTGGAGTTAAACCGAATATAAGTTATTTGAAGAGAAGAGTTATCGAATATTAGTTATTCGAAGAGAGTAACCGAATATAAGCTATTCGAAGTGAGTTAATCGAATATTAGTTATTCGAAGTGAGTTAATCGAATATTAGTTATTCGAAGAGAGTTATACGTCGAATTCGATCTATATCAAATTCGGGAAAGTACTTATACTTTTGGAGTTAAAAGTTGTATTTGAAGTTAGATATTTTGAAAGTAGGGATTATAACATTACCGTTATAACCAATGTTTTTATAAAAGAAGTGGATACGTAAATAGAATCTGTGAGGTTCGCAAGGAAGTTGTTAAAGGTTTAAAAGGATAAACTTTGTCTATTTCAAAGTTAAAATGTAATTACCCGGAAATCCAAGCCAATTTAAATATTTTATTTTGGCAATTTTAATGAATTTTGAATATTTAAATTGAATTATTTTAAATAATAACGACGACAAATGTATTTCGAATAGAATTAGAACGTATATATTTATATAGATCGTCGTTAGAATATAAATATTTTATTTTAATTATAAAAGGAATTGAAAATGGCGCGGTAGTTTGAAAATTCGATTTCAAATTTCAAATTTCAAATGAATGTACAGGATTCAAAATAAACTGGATTTTGGCGAAACCAAACATATTAGAATCTATTTGAGAATATCTTTCCAACGAATCCGAAAAATTGAAATATCATAGCAGGAATAAAAAGTTATACCCAGTTGAGATTTCAGAATAGTCGCTATGGAAAATATAGCCCTTAAAAATGGAAATTTTGCAAACGACCTCGGTTTTCGACAAAACCACTTTTGTTATATCCGGGACGTCAAATTATTGCTAGATTCCAAAATGCATAATTTTTCGAATTAATATGTGAGCGTGGCAAAGTAAAACATGTTTCGACAGTTTCTGTCAATTTCGATTGACCAAAAAATGGTCATTTTTCAAGCGATCTCAGAATTTGACGAAATTAATTTTGATAGGGCCGTATTGTCAATACGAAGTTAGAAAATATTTTTCGGGAATTTTTAGGGTTCGTATGTGGCCCCGATAAATTGAAATGCATGTTCAAATTCAATATAATGATTTACATTTTGATTTCAGTGAAAACTGATCGTAACAGCCGAATTGGCTTACGAAACATGTCCCATTGTGTTTGGAATGGGGTAATTAGCTGGGGGCGACAGTCACTAGGTTTGAATCGGGGTTCGAAATTTAAAGTCAACTTTTGGGATAAATTAAAATAAATAAATAATTAAAATATATAGTGCCCTCCCTCACATTCTCTCTCCCACTCCTTCACTTTTTTGATCGATACAAAGAAATTAAAAAAATGAGAAGCCAAATCGCGCAGACCCCCCCCCCCTCCTGAGCCCCCTCTATCTCGCCATCCACCTGTCGACGCCGCGCCACCCTCCGCCGCAACCATCCCCCTTCTTCCGCCGCTCACCTCCTGTTGCCTCTCTCCTCCGTCGTGTGAACCACCCCGAGCCCTAGCACCAAATCGAAAACACCCAATCCCCCTTGAAACCGACGAACCCCTGAAGCCCCCGCACCCTGCTCCATCCGCGCCGCCTCAAGCCGCCACCCAGCGCCTGTGACAGCATTACCGCCGTGGATCCTAGCACCATCGACTATCTTCCATCACCGCGAATCACAACACCTCCTTCCTGCTTCCCCTTCCAATTGTGAGTGGTTATTTTAATTTATTCAAGCGATTAAAAATGATATTTTTATGTATGCGTAGTGTTGATAAAAATATTGGTTTTAACGGTAAGGGATGGATTTTTATTCATGTTAAAGGATGCATTTTTATTCATGATAAAGCTAGAATTTTATTTTATGAAAGGTTATAAAAATATGATTGTTAAATAATATACTTTATTTTTAAGGTGAAAATTTTATGTGAAGTAGCGAATACATAAAAATATGTTTCTTGGAAAGGTTATATTTTTATTTAGTAAAGTCATGACTTTTAAATATATGATTTCTAAGATTTTTATGAAAAGAAAGTCAAGATTTTTATATATAGAAAAGATAAGATTTTTAGTTAGATAAAAATTCAATTTTTAGTTATATGAAAATATCATCTTTGATTGTATAAAGATATAATTTTAGTCAAGAAAAGAAATTCGATTTTTAATAATGTAGTGATATACAAATATAATTTTTATATATGTAAAAGTAGAATACAAATTTGATTTTTAATTATATATATAGCGACGTTAAAAATGTGATTTTTAACATGAACCACGTGAAACAGATCCCGTTGGAAACACAACGAAGATTTTCTACATATGAAGAGTCGCGGTGTTTGGTTTAGCTTCTACGTGAGAACTCCTAACATTTACTTTAAATTTCAAGTTTGAAATATATACTAGGATGCAGACGGTGCTTAGCAGCACCCGACACCCGTCATCCACAGACCATGGATGACTTGGCTGTTTGATTGATGTGTTGTGAAAATTGATTGTGTGATGTGGATAGAATAAAATATTTTGTAGTCAAAAATATAATTTTTAACATGTATATAAACTAAATATTTATAAACAAATCGGACGGTTTGTTTATGTACACCCATTTGACTGATATTGGTTGGAATGATAAATTTTACACATCGCCCAACTGCACGAATAAAAATATGTGATTGTTGATTTGAAACCCCACACGAGTGTTGGGATGATACTTGGCATGCACTAATCCCGAATAATTAGCTAAATGTCGATCGATTGATTGATAGGCTGTTATAAGCGTTAAATATTTGTATTTGATGCTTTTGCAGTGTAGAATGCATTTGGATGATGGTTAATTATTTATCATTGCTATTATATACATGTGTTGTCGGGAATCCATATAATTAACATTATATGGTAATTGATTGGGCCTCATTCCAATTTGGAAAATAAAATATATATTCATGTGTTGAATAAAAGAAAATTAATGTGTTGAATAAAAGAAAATTCATGTATTGAAGAAAATATTCATTTGTTGAATAGAATAACGAAGTTATTGAAATATATAAAGTCGTGTTGTTTAGATTGACGCCATTTTAACGTGAACGATATTTATATCCATTTTATTCATTTTTATAATGAATATCGGAAAGGAGTTGATTCAAAAATCTAATGTTTTGAAAATATTATCATTTATATATCGATGATATGGAATATTCAATTTAAATTGGAAATTGAATAGGAAGTTGAAATCGTTTTGAAATCGAATTTAAAACGATTTATAAAATACATTTTGAAAGGAAATCGAAGAAATATATATAATATATATATTATATATATAATGGCCTGAATAAAACACGTCGCGCCGTGGCAGTTCGCGAGTTTCGACCACTGACTTCGAATGGACATTACGGGAGATTCGACCGTCGGATTCTCCTAAAACCAGAACCGTTGGGTTCGTATCGAAAAAAGCTTTCAAATGAAAGTTTGAAATTTGAAATCTAATGGTTGGATTTGTAATTATGTCCAAATCAAATTTGGAAAAGGTCGCTATAAGTGCAGTTCGATGGCCATTGAAATCGACTGTATGGGCTTGACAAAATTATTAAAAATAGTAATAATTTGTGTAAAATCATAAGAAATGATTTCGAATGTAATGGGATGAAAAATTCCATATTTGAAAAGATAAAATCAGATTTTTATCGAAATGAACTAGTTTTGAACTAGAATTATAATCCATTTATTTTCAAAATAAATAAACTGGATTTGAAATGGTTTTAGAAGTAACCAGAATTTTCGGTAATTGAATTGGAATGGATTTGAATCGAAATTGTCTTTGGAATATTTCGATGTTGGATTTCGTGATATACATATATTATTATGGAAATTTGAAAGATATATTTATATCGTTATTTCCAATACGATATTTGTTGGTTGTAGAATTTGATATTGAGTATAAGCCGATATATTTTCTATTCAGAGCCTTGTATTTAATATCAAATGGGATTTGGGTTTGTCGTGAATGGTGTCTTCATTAACACTGTTCTTAAACCCAGTTGAGAAAAAGATTAAATCTTTTATTTTAGATTTAATGAAATATACCAATTAAATTGTATTTAATTGGAATTGAATAGGAATTGATTTATGGGTTTATCGTGATCGGTGTTTTAAATAACACTTGTTCTTTAACCCGATAATTAATGGAATATGAATTGGGTTTGTTGTGAACTGTGTTTTAACGACATTCGTTCTTTAAACCGATTTACAGTGAAATGTGATTTGGAATTTATAAATCTTTTGTTAAGATTTAAAGGAGATTTTTCCAAAGTAAAGTTTTCCAATTTAATAAAATAAATTGGAATGGAATTTGATTTGGTAATAATCTAAGTGAATTTCTGTGGATGAGGACTGCTAATATATATGGAATTTAAAAGCCTTTGCCGTTATTCCATTTATATTGTCAGTCGGATATGGAAGTTTATATCGATTATATATATCGATTTGTTTTCCATGTAGATTCCATCGTTAATGGAATGTGATTTTGGGTTGTCATGAATGGTATGTTTAGTAATATTGTTCTTAGACCCAATGGAGTTAAGAAAATCAGAAAACAACTGGAGATTAGTTAAGTTGAATGGTTTATTGGGTATTGATCTGATGTTGGTTTCGGCCTTCAGGGTTAATACTTAGGGAATTGTTCACTTGCTAATTTACGGTTAAAGGCTGATGGAATGGAATGTGATTTCGAGTTTATTGTGAACCGTGATTTAAATGACATTGGTTCTTTAACCCAGTTAAAGACAGGATATGGTTTCCCAAGTTAAACAATCATTAATATTGATTTTTGGGAGGATTAAAACCAAGTGGAGTTTTAATGAATCTTCAATTAGATTGAAATGATAGAGAATGGAGTATCACCAGTTCTTGTTGCAGTCATGATGGAGGGTTCTCACCATGTGGTTTAGTGGTGAACAGTGGGCTCTAACCCCTACATGTCCCTTGCATTCCGATGTGTGGTGTTCTCAAAGAAATCTGGGCTTTCCTTCATGGGGAAGTTCGGGTCGTCTCATTTGGTATCAGAGATTTGGTTTACAAAGCTGAAGAACAAGACATATTAGAATCGAACGAAAGAATTCATCAGAGATTGGATTAGTAATATCCAAGGAGAATGACTCGTTAGAGATAGGATCAGTAGTATCCTAGAACGAGTGTGAAGAGTGATGTTTTTAAAATAAAATTGAAACCAATTTTTGTTTTGAAAATTTAAATCAATTATTCGTATTGGAATATTTATTTGTATTGAATTTGGACAATCCAGTATATAAAGATTTTGCGTATACGTCTGATCCGCATGCATTCGAAGTTTTAATATACTGGACAGATATAGAATCATACTCTTGTAGCCCAAAGATGATTCTGATGACTGAGTACTCGTCATCAGAATTTATGTTCGAGTGACGAAAATGGGATTTCTATATGATTCCAATTGATTGGTGTGAGAACCAAAATTAGATAGGGTCTATTGTTGTGATTTGGCACCAAAAATGTGATTTTTGGACTATGTATCAAAGTTATGAATTTGAAAATCTAATCAACTAATTGATTGCTGGTTGTGTTTTTTGATTAATTAAATGTGGAACGTTTAGCCAAATTGAACCAAATAGTGAATTGTATTGAAAATTTGTCGCATTTGCATACATATACGTGTACTAACATTGAACAGGTCAAAGGAAGGAGGCTAGAAAAGAGGAATAAAATTGTTTGCCCGACAAATAGGTACATTTTTATTGTATTTCTTGGGGTTTCTGATGATTTTATGATCCGATTGGCTAGCCGCTTGGCTTTTTCTTTTTCTATTGGATTGGTGAGGGCCATGGGAGGCTATTTGAATTATCCCGAAGCTCCCGGTGCAGGGGAGGTTATGGTGAAATTTTTCGAAAATTTAGGGTGTTAGCCAAATTTTTGAAAAATTTGATAAGTTCTTAGAAACTGAAAAGTTGAAGAACTTAAACCGTAAAGAAAATAATGAAAGTTGAGTTGATTAGTTAAACAACTTTCAGCTTCGTTCCTTTTCGAGGACGAAAAGTTTTAAGTGGGGGAGATTGTAATAACCCGGAAATCCAAGCCAATTTAAAATTTTTATTTTGGCAATTTTAATGAATTTTGAATATTTAAAATGAATTATTTTAAATAATAATGACGAGAGATGTATTTTGAATAGAATTAGAACGTATATATTTATATAGAACGTCGTTAGAATATAAATATTTAATTTTAATTATAAAAGGAATTGAAAATGGCACGGTAATTTGAAAATTTGATTTCAAATTTCAAATGAATGTACAGAATTCAAAATAAACCGGATTTTGGCAAAACCAAAAATATTAGAATCTATTTGAGAATATCTTTCCAACGAATCCGAAAAATTGAAATTTCATAGCGGGAATAACATGTTATGCCCATTTGAAATTTCAGAATAGTCACTATGGAAAATATAGCCCTTAAAAATGGAAATTTGGCAAACAACCTCGATTTTTGACAAAACCACTTTTGTTGGATCTGGGACGTCAAATTATTGCTAGATTCCAAAATTCATAATTTTTTGAATCAATATGTGAACGTGGCGAAGTAAAATGTGTTTTGACAGTTTCTGTCAATTTCGATCGACCAGAAAATGACCATTTTTCAAACGATCTCAGAATTTGACGAAATTAGTTTTAATAGAACCGTATCGTCAATACGAAGTTCGAAAATATTTTTCGGGAATTTTTAGGGTCTGTATGTGGTCCCGATAAATTGAAATGCGTGTTCAAATTCAATATAATGATTTATATTTTAATTTCAGTGAAAACTGATCGTAACAACTGAATTGGCTTGAGAAACATACCCCATTGCGTTCAGAATGGGGGTAATTAGCTAGGGACGACAGTCGTTAGGTTTGAATATGGGTTCGAAATTAATTATGCACTGGAATTGGTGTAGAAACGTTGTGATGTTGCTAATTTATCTCCTTGAATTGTTGTAGAAGCTCTAATCTTTAATTTGAGTTGAAGTTGAACGCTTGAGATTTGATTTAGAGGCGGCGTGTGACAGCCCGCCCCTCCCTAGTCGGCATTTCCTCCGAAAGTGCGCTATACACATGCCCAACCAACACGGAACGGTCGCCAAAGAAAGAAAAGAAGAGAGTGAACTAATCGAAAACCTGTAGAATGTCTCACAACACATGGAATAAAATTAAAAGTCGACTTTTAGGATAAATTAAAATAAATAAATAAATAAAATATATAGTGTCCTCACTGACATTCTCTCTCCCACTCCTTCACTTTTCAGATCGATGCAAAGAAATAAGAAAAAAGA
Source organism: Allium sativum (assembly GCA_030737875.1). Classification (NCBI taxonomy): domain Eukaryota; kingdom Viridiplantae; phylum Streptophyta; class Magnoliopsida; order Asparagales; family Amaryllidaceae; genus Allium; species Allium sativum. Next base: position 40,410,055 of record CM060926.1, read on the forward strand.
GAGAAGCCAAATCGCGTTGACCCCCCTCCCCGAGCCCCCTCGATCTCGCCACCCACCTGTCGACGCCGCACCACCCTCCGCCGCAACCACCCCCCTTCTTCCGCCGCTCCCCTCCCGCTGCCTCTCTCCTCCAACGCGTGAACCCCCTTGAGCCCTAGCACCAAATTGAAAACCCCCAATCCCCCTTAAAACCAACGAAATCTGAAGCCCCCGCACCCTGCTCCATCCGCGCCGCCTCAAGCCGCCACACAATGCCTCTGACAGCGCCGCCGCCGTAGTTCCCTGCACCATCGACTATCCTCCATCACCGCGAATCACAACACCTCCTTCCTGCTAACCCTTCCCATTGTGAGTGGTTATTTTAATTTATTCATGCGATTAAAAATGATATTTTTATGCATGCGTAACGTTGAAGAAAATACGGGTTTTGACGGTAAGGGATGGATTTTTATTCATGTTAAAGGAAGGATTTTTATTCATGATAAAACTAGAATTTTATTTTATGAAAGGTTACAAAAATATGATTTTTAAATAATATACTTTGTTTTTAAGGTGAAAATTTTATGTGAAGTAGCGAATACAAAAAAATTTGATTCTTGGAAAGGTTATATTTTTATTTAGTAAAGTCATGATTTTTAAATATATGATTTCTAAGATTTTTATAAAAAGAAAGTCAAGATTTTTATATACAGAAAAGATAAGATTTTTAGTTAGATAAAAAATCAATTTTTAGTTATATAAAAATATCATCTTTAATTGTATAAAGATATAATTTTAGTCGAGAAAAAAAATTCGATTTTTAATAATGAAGTAGTGATATACAAATATAATTTTTATATATGTAAAAGCAGAATAAAAATGTGATTTTTAATTATATATATAGCGACGTTAAAAATGTGATTTTTAACATGAACCACGTGAAACAGATCCCGTTGGAAACACAACGAAGATATTCTACATATGAAGAGTCGCGGTGTTTGGTTTAGCTTCTATGTGAGAACTCCTCACGTTTACTTTAAATTTCTAGCTTGAAATATATACTAGGATGCAGACGGTGCTTAGCAGCACCCGTCGCCCACCGACCATGGATGACTTGGGTGTTTGATTGATGTGTTGTGAAAATTGTTTATGTGATGTGGATAGAATAAAATATTTTATAGTTAAAAATGCAATTCTTAACGTGTATATAAAATAAATATTTATAAACAAATCGGACGGTTTGTTTATGTACACCCATTTGACTGATATTGGTTGGGATGATAAATTTTACACATCGCCCAACTTCACAAATAAAATTATGTGTTTGTTGATTTGAAACCCCACACAGGTATTGGGATGATACTTGGCATGCACTAATCCCGAATAATTAGCTATATGTCGATCGATCGATTGATAGGCTGTTATAAGCGTTAAATATTTGTATTTGATGCTTATGCAGTGTAGAATGCACTCTGGATGATGGTTGATTATTTATCGTTGCTAGTATATACATGTATTGTAGGGAATCCATATAATTAACATTATATGGTAATTGATTGGGCCTCATTTCAATTAGGAAAATAAAATATATATATTCATGTGTTGAATAAAAGAAAATTCATGTGTTGAAGAAAATATTCATTTATTGAATAGAATAACGAAGCTATTGAAATATATGAAGCCGTGTTGGTTAGATTGATTCCATTTTGACGTGAACAATATTTGTATCGATTTTATTCATTTTGTAATGAATATCGACAAGGAAATGATTCCAAAATCTAATGTTCTGAAAATATTATCATTTATATATCGATGATATGGAATATTCAATTTCGATTAGAAATTGAATAGGAGGTTGAAATCGTTTTGAAAACGAATTTAAAACGATTTATAAAATACGTTTTGAAAGGAAATTGATGAAATATATATATTATATATATAATGTCCTGAATAAAACGCGTCGCGCCGCGGTAGTTCGCGAATTTCGGCCATTAACTTCGAATGGACATTATGGGAGATCCGACCGTCGGATTCTCCTAAAACCGGAACCGTTGGGTTCGTATCAAAAAGAGCTTTCTAACGAATATTAGAGATTTGAAATCTAATGGTTGGATTTGGGATTATGTACAAAACAAATTTGGAAAAGGTCGCTGTAAGTGCAGTTCGATGGCCGTTGATGGAAATCGACTGTACGGGCCTTGATAAAATTATTAAAAATAGTACTAATTTGTGTAAAATCATAAGAAATGATTTGAAAAGAAATGGGATGAAAAATTCCATATTTGAAAAAGATAAAAATAGATTTTTATCGAAATGAACTAGTTTTGAACTAGAATTATAATTCATTAATTTTTAAAATAAATAAATTGGATTTGAAATGGTTTTAGAAGTAACCAGAATTTCGAATAATTGAATTGGAATGGATTTGAATCGAAATTTTCTTTGGAATATTTCGATGTTGGATTTCGTGATATACAGATATTGTTATGGAAATTTGAAAGATATATTTATATCGTTATTTCCAATACGATATTTGTTGGTCGTAGAATTTGATATTGAGTATATGCCGATATATTTTCTATTCAGAGCCTTGTATTTAATATCAAATGAAATTTGGATTTGTCGTGAATGGTGTCTTCATTAACACTGTTCTTAAACCCAGTTGAGAAAAAGATTAAATCTTTTATTTTAGATTTAATGAAATATACCAATTAAATGATATTTAATTGGAATTGATTTTTGGGTTTATCGTGAATGGTGTTTTAAATAACACTTGTTCTTTAACCCGATAATTAATGGAATGTGAATTGGGTTTGTTGTGAACTGTGTTTTAACGACGTTCGTTCTTTAATTCGATTTACAGTGAAATGTGATTTGGAATTTATAAATCTTTTGTTAAGATTTAAAGGAGATTTTTCCAAAGTAAAGTTTTCCAGTTTAATAAAATAAATTGGAATGGAATGGAATTCGATTCGGTAATAATCGAAGTGTATTTCTGTGGATGAGGACTGCTAATATATATGGAATTTAAAAGGCTTTGCCGTTATTCCATTTATATTGTCAGTCGGATATGCAAGTTTATATCGATTATATATATATATATATATATATATATATATATATATCGATTTGTTTTCCATGAAGATTCCATCGTTAATCGAATGTGATTTTGGGTTGTCGTGAATGGTATCTTTAATAATATTGTTCTTAGACCCAACGGAGTTAAGACAATACCAAAACAACTGGAGATTAGTTTAGTTGAATTGTTTCTTGGGTATTGATCTGATGTTGGTTTCGGCCTTCGGGGTTAATACTTAGGTAATTGTTCACTTGCTAATTTACGGTTAAAGGCTGATGGAATGGAATGTGATTTTGGGCTTATCGTGAACCGTGTTTTAAATGACATTGGTTCTTTAACCCAGTTAAAGACAGGATATGGTTTCCCAAGTTATACAATCATTAACATTGATTTTTGGGAGGATTAAAACCAAGTGGAGTTTTAATGAATCTTTAATTAGATTGAAATGATCGAGAATGGAGTATCACCGGTTTTGCTCTAGCGATAGTTAAATCTTTAATTAGATTTGAACGTGAAATGGTAATTGAATTTACCGATAACACCGTGGTGTTAGATATGAAGTATTAACAGTTTTGCTTCATGGGATGAATAGGTTGGGATTGGGAAATTAAAGCAAATGATTACTTCGGTAAGGTTCGTTAATCCCTACTAGTTTGGATAAATAATAATTTGATTTGAATTAGTATTCAAGGGAAGATTAAAGAATAAATTTAAGGGATTTATCTTTGATAAAATTAATGGGAACCTTTCCCAAAGTTTAATAATATTTGAATAAAAGAATATTCTGAATTTGAATGAAGCGTATATTGTGTTTGTGTAGCACATGTTTATTATATACGTGAGTTATTCAGAAAGACCGAGTTTATCCCATTCTGAATAACTGATTCGACGATGTGTCGAGGACGAAGACGGTGGTCGAAGACCGGAGATCTTCACATCGTTTGGATAATTACTGATGATCTTGATTGGGCCGTACACCCAAGAGGAGGGAATCAGTTGGTGATCATCCAGACATACTTGGAGATCGATGGATATGCGAGGTACAAGGTGCCTCCGGTTTTGTTCAGACCCAGAACGGACATGTAAATGGACTATGTGTCTGACATTGGATATCATTCTGTGTGATTGATGGATATCGGTTGCATGGAGTGGTTTTCCTATGTGGCATGCTAAGATGCAAATGATCAAGGCTTTTTTTGAAAAGAAAAGTTTTGTAGTTGACTATCAAAGCACCGCCTGTGTAGCATAGCTTTGTGTAGTGTTAATTCACGAGCATCACACCCTGGTTGTGAACCAGAAACGGGAGAGGATATCAGGGAGGGCATGTGTTTCCTTCTAGCTAGGGTGGTGTCAGTGACCTACCAGCCCTGACATTTATATTTTTTTCACCTGTATGGTTGTTGGATTGCGAGGCGTCTCGGATATATCGGTGACTATGTGGAGTCGATGGAGTCATTTGGCTGATTGACGCCCCAAAGGGCGGGGAAATGAAGTGTTCAGGCATTTTGATCCACATCGGTGGACCGGCCCTGACTATCCAAGGGCCCACCTGAGTCTGGGTCCTAAGACACGGGCTAGAGCGTCACGAATCGGTAGAGGACTATCTTTTGCCTCGGTTCACAGATGGAAATCCAACTTCAAATATGTGACTTTGCAGTTTTGATTGTAGAGCATAATATTGGCGACATGATATATGGTACCCATGTCGTCTATGATTGATGCTCATGATTGAAATTGTTTTGATACTATACACTTACAGTAATAATAAAACATGAAATTTAGCGTATCAAGCATTCTTTGGCTATTATAAGGTAAAACCCTATCCTCCGTCTTGTGTTGCATTGTGTGATGGGACCTGGGTCTTATAATAGCTTCATTGTTCTTTATTTAGCATTGCGCTGTTGTTTTATGCATTGGTATTCCTGGGAGGAAACCCGTTCCATGTTATACGGCGTGGTCCCTTGATTTACCTAACTTTAAAATAAAGATTAATAACTATTTCAGTTCTCACACCAATCACATGACTGGCCCGGAGTTTATTGTTTTAACCTAAACTCTGGGTGCCCCTATTTTCTACATGAACAGCTAGTAGTTTTGGTTTTGCAGATTTATATTCACAGGAACCTAGTTTACAGCTGGAATGATCTCTAGAAAGCTCTGTATCCGTATATCTCTTTCAATTGTGTATAGTATTATTTTTCCGCTGCAGTAATGTATTTAAATCTCTAATATTGCTCTGATGTATAATATTTATTCATACTCTGTGTATTCTTGTATTCTGATGGAATTGTTGTAATTAACAATGAAATGTTCTTCTGTTTGCGTTCCGATGTGTGGTGTTCTCAAAGCAATCCGGGCTTTCCTTCACGGGAAAGTTCAGGTCGTCTCATAAAACATTGTTCAGTTAAGGTCTGAGAGGTAGTTATACCCCAACTTGATTGACTTCCTTCTTAACTAAGGAATGGTTAAAGTTTGATAGTAAAGGTAGGTTAAGTGAATTTAGTTGATGGGCATAATGGTTTGTGTTGGCATAGCGATGTTTATTTAAACATCAGTTTAAATCAAATAAAGGAATTTCGGAAAAAAAAATCCAAATAAGAATAAGAAATGTTTTCTGATAATAGGAAATAAGGATTTACGAATATACGAAAACAGGAAATAAGGAAATAAGTAAATTAATGAACTAAAGAGATAAATGTTAAATGATGATTGATCGATATAATTTCCATCTGGAAATAATATCGTTGTTTTCACACATGTTTTTCTTTGATAGTTAAATCACAGACTATCAAAGTTTTGACCATTTTTTCGTCGTTAATACAGAGAGACCGGTTGGATTATTATCCAAGAACCACTCCGTATGGCCGTTAGCATTTCAAATCAAATAAATCGAAGACAAATTAAAGATGGAGTTTATACAAGGGTTATTCTGGCAAAATCCTAGGTAGAAATTGCCTAAGATGGATCTACATAATAGTGCCTTCGGTTTGTCCAGTCCCAGGACAACTTGAATGGACGAATGTTTGACAGAGTATATCCGGTAGATCACGTAAGTTGATCGTTTCAAACGTATTTACGTTAGTGGCGGATGAATTAGTTTCTCTTAGCTTATACCCATGGTATTTTTGGGAAAATCAATTTGTGGTTTGATGGGTATGACGATGTGGCATTCAAAGTAAATGAATGAGTAATTTGTTGAAAGATACGTTATGACCTCCAGCTTCATCAACTGGGAAATGGCAGAAATCAGGCAGGCAGCATGGCAAAGGGGGCCGCACCCAAGTAGGGTATATAGTCACCTTCTAGAGAATATTCATATTTGTTACTTCTTTCAATTCTGTATCTCCCGGGAATGGTTATGTTGGTTTACCAACTGTAAGGTGACAATATATTCAAGCGAAATGAGTTGTCGGTCATGTGTAGCCGAGTTGCAAGATGTTCTTGTTGAACTCCAGTGTATCGCTTCTGGAGGACACTGATCGAAGGTGGATCCATACCTTGTCATAGTTGGAAATCCATTACCCAATAAGCACCCGCGGTGTTTGATTATATATATGTGGAACGTGAGATGGAAGCGTTTTCACTTGATTGCTATGTATTTGATTCAGACATTATTATAATATCAGAAGAGTATTGATTATAAAGAAATTTTTGGGTTATCGTAAGGTAAAAACCATCCGTGTTTATGAGTGGATTGGTCTTACGATTATCATTTCTTTAGAAAGGATTTTAAAAGTTAAACAAATGATTTGAGTTTACTCACACAGGTCACATGACTGACCCAGAGTTTATTTTGTTTTGTTTACCCTAAACTCCTGGGTGCCCAATTTTGTACAGGCAGTCAACTAGTCGGGATTTACAGATACTTGAAGAGCTGGAGCTGGAGGCTTCAGGATTATAGCTATTGTTTATTTCCACTGTGTTGTAAGTGTTATACTCTAATAATGGTATTGTATACAGATACTGTTTTATTTCAAAGTTATGTTATGAAATATATTTTTTCGTTCCGCTGTGAGATTCGTTTTTACTCTGATGTTGTGATGTTCTTCTTCTTCTAATCTAAGTTTCTATCTTATATGTTCTAACCATCTAATTTCTTTCATGGACTATTCGGTGTTTTCGATGCTTGGATAGTCAACATGGTGTTGTATGTCGATATCTAGGATCGCAAATTCCCCGGGTTGTTATAGCAAATTTCCAGCTTATTTTGTGGATTTAATGAATCGAGTATTCCGCGATGTTTTAAATAAATTTGTGCTAGTTACACTGACGATATCTTAATCTTCTCCAAATCAACTATCGAGCATGAGAAACATTTGGAATAAGTTTTGGAGATTCTGAGAAAGAATGTATTAAAAGCCAAATTTTCTAAATGTGTATTCTGGCAAGAAGAAGTGAAGTTCCTCGGTCATGTAGTATCGAAAGAAGAAATTTCAGTAGATCCCAGCAAAATCACAGCTATTCAAGACTGGAAGTAGACTAGCACTCCTACAGAAGTCAGAAGTTTCCTAGGATTGGCTGGCTATTATCGGAAATTCGTTAAGGATTTCTCGAAGCTATCTTGTCCATTGACCAAGCTTACAAAGAAGCATACAAAGTTTAATTGGACAACTGAATGTGAGGAAGCTTTCCAAGAGCTGAAATGGAGGTTGACTACTGCTCCAGTGTTGACCATTATTGATGGCAATCAAGATTTCAAAATCTGGACAGATGCTTCTATTGAAGGTATTGTTGCTGTAATAATGCACAGAGACAAAGTAGTTTCTTATGTTGGCTGTCAATTGAAACCTCATGAGAAGAAATACCCCACTCATGACCTTGAGTCGATGCCCATCGTTTTTGCTTTAAAAATATGGAGGCACTATCTTTTGGCTGAGAAGTTTGAACTATATACAGATCATGAATCCTTGAAGTATCTGTTCACCCAAAAGGACTTGAATTTGAGGCAGAAAAGTTGGGTAGAATTTCTTGCGGCCGATGATCTGGACATCTTATATACCCCAGGGAAAGCCAATGTCATGGCGGATGCGCTTAGTAGAAAGAATGCATGTGCCGCTAATCTTATCATCGCCAATCTCATCATTACACCTACATTGATTGATAAAATCTTTGCTCTTCAGAAGGATGATGAATTTATATAGAGAATTAGTAAAAGAGTTTGGGAAGCAGAACCCTCGAGTTTCCAAATTGATAACAAGGGAGTTCTGAGGTTAAAAGCCCGAATTTGTGTCTCGAATATTCCTGAGCTCAGAAGAGAGGTAATGGATGAATGTCACAAATCCAAGCTTTGTATTCATCCAGAGGTGAGCAAGATGTATCATGATCTCAAGGCACGTTCTGGTGAAATCTATGAAAAGAGGCATCTCCATTTATGTTAGCAGGTGTTCTACTTGCTAGTAAGTCAAGAGTGATCACCAGAAACCTGCCGGCTTGTTACAACCACTAGAAGTTCCAAGTTGGATGTAGGATCAAATCTCCATGGATTTTATTGATGGCTTTCTGCGAACAAGAAAAGGCAATGACAGCATTTGGGTGATCATTGATCGCTTTACGAAGTCTTCCCATTTTATTCCTGTCAAATCAACTAGAACAGCTCAAAGTTTGGCGGAAATTTATTTCAAAGAAGTTGTCCGACTACACGGAGTTCCTAGTAGCATTGTTAGTGGCCGTGACCCTAGATTTGCTAGCAAATTCTGGGAAGCTTTCCAATAAGAGCTGGGGACGACATTAAATCTGAGCACTGCATATCATCCTCAAACAGACAGCCAGACTGAGTGGGTGAACCGTATACTGGAAGACTTGTTGTGGGCTTGTATTCTTGACTTTGGCAGATCATGGGAAGATCTATCGCACTTGGTTGAATTCTCCTCTACTAACAGTTACCAAGAAGGCTTGCAAATGTCTCCATTCGAAGCATTGTATGGCAGGCCTTGTAGATCTCCCGCATGTTGGGTTGAACCAGGCAATAGACTAGTATTTGGTCCCGACATGATTCGTGAAGCTTCAGAAAAAGTTGATTTTATTAAGACGAGATTACTAGCAGTTCAGAGCCGACAGAAAACTTATGCAGATTCAAGAAGAAGGGATTTGGAATTTGCTGCTGGCGATTATGTGTACTTGAGAGTTTCTCCATTAAGAGGCGTAGTTTTCTTTGGGAAGACTGGGTAGTTGGCTCCTAGATTCATTGGTCCATTCCCTATTCTAGAAAGAATTGGAACTCTTGCTTACAGGGTCCAGTTGCCTGATTGGTTGCTAGGGGTACATGATGTATTCCATGTGTCTCAACTTCGGAAGCATGTGCATGATCTAGACTTGATTGTGGAGGAAGCTACACATCAAGATTTGGAGATTACCCCGAGCTTAGCTGTAAGAAGGGAGCCAGTAAAGATCATTGGCAAAGAAATCCAAGTTCTGAGGTACAAAAGATTTCATCTAATTAAAGTGCAAAGGAGCGGAGATCCCAGATACTGTACATGGGAGACCGAGGATAACATCAAACAGGCTTATCCCCAGTGCAGAGTGGATATCTCTGACTAGCTCTAGTGCATGGTACATTTATAATATTTTATATCTTCCATTTTGTTTCCTACTTTACTATTGTTTCCTTTTCAGGGACGAAAAGATTTTAAGTGGGGGAGATTGTAACAACCCGGAAAATCAATGCCAATTTAAAATTTTTATTTTGGCAATTTTATTTAACTTTGAATAGTTAAAATAATTTATTTTAAATAATAACGATTAAAAATTTATTGAAATCGAAGTTTGAAAGAATATATTTATTTTAATTTTAAAAGGAGTTAGAAATAGCGTGGCAGTTTGAAAATTTGAATTCGAACTTTGACTGAATGTACAGGATGCAAAATAAATTGGATTTTGTTGAAACCAAAAATATTTAAATCTGTTTAATAATATCTTTCCAATGAATCCAAAAAATTGAAATTTCATAGCGGGAATCAAAAGTTATGGCTAGTTGAATATTCAGAATAGTCGCTATGGAATTTAATATAATATATATCCCATATAAATAGCCATTTTGCAAACGACCTCGGTTTTCGATGAAACCACCCTGGTTGGATCCATAATGTCAAATTATTGCAGGATTCCAATTTTCATAATTTTTGGAATTAATCCGTGACCGTGGTAGAAGAAAATGTGTTTTGTTAGTTTCGATCAATTTCGATTGACTAGAAAATGGCCATTTTTCAAACAGTCTCCAAATTCGATGAAATTTATTTTGTTAGGACCATATCGTCAAATCATAGCTAGATTTATTTTTCGGGAATTTTTAGAGTCAGTATGTGGCCTCGGTAAATTAAAATGTTCGATCAAATTAAATAATTAAATGTTTTATTATTTAATTTGAAGAATAACGGACTAAAACAGTCGAATGGTCCTACGAGACATATCCCATTATGTTTGGGATGGGGGTATTTAGCTAGGGATGTCAGTTGTTGGGTTTGATTTAGAGTTAAGAGCGATATAGAAATTAAAAGAGTTAAATGAAAAATAAATTAGAATGGTATACGGTATAAATACGAGTATTCTTCCCAAAACCCTATACTATCGTTATACGCAACTGCCCTCTACATCGATTGAATGGCAATGAACACTCCAACCTTCCTTCCTTAAAAACTTTTGATCCACTCACCAAAATCCATCGACTCTTCAGACAATATTGTAGATCTCAGCACCATCTACACATCCATGCAGTCCAATCTCTGGTGTTGCCATGAATCTCGAGATTCGAGCCCACAAATACTCGTCGCTCACTGTCGTTCTGGACCCCCAAACCACCACCGAGCTCGGCCATACTAGGGGCATGTGTGCGCCACTCGAGCCTCCTCCAGGTGGTATTGTCTGATCATCTGATGGTGCGTCGATTTGGGTGATAGTTCATGACCTAGTTTCAAACCTATTCGAGAAATCATCGGCATCAAATTAGATTGGGAAGAAGGTACTGTTCATTTAATTAATTAATTAATTAATTAATTATAACCAAATCTTTAGACGATCGTATCTTGTTCGTATTTGATCAGAATTCGAAAAAACTGAATCCGTTGGAATCACAACAACGAGATCTACATTTCAGAACTGACCGCAGAATTTTTGGAGCATTCGACAATTTTAGAAGAAATAGACAGCAATATGAGATTTTTGAATCCGAATTATTTGAATAAAATTATATTAGGATGTAGCTAGAGTTTAAAAACTCCCGACACCCGTCGTCCACATACAATGGACGACTTGATTGTTTTGTGGTATGTAATTGATTGATTTTTGGGTGTTTGATTGTGGTTGAAAAATGAAATTGATTGATATTGTTGCTTCAGACTGCCTAGAAAAATGTATTAGGAAACTAAACCCCTTGTAAACGCTGCGAGGCCTAAGGTAGTGCGAGGAGCCGTACATCGGGACGGTGCCGGTTTTAATTATCCTGCCGTTATGCTGCCAAAATTTTCTAAACTATTTTTGTTATAAATATTAATGTTATTATACATTAATTGTTTGAATTGTATGATAATTACATATATATATATATGAAAATGATCATTTTATGTCAACATAAATCTACAATTCTATGTAATCAAAAATGGTCATTTGTTTCATAAAAAAATGAATTTAAATTTACATGTCAATGTAAATGTAACAGTAAAAATAAACATTTATACATAAAAAAATGAATTTACATTTGACTTTACATTTTTAATGTAAATAAAGCATTAAAATAAACATTATAATATAAATTGTATTTGCATTGCATTTTACGTTTTTATGTAATGCAACTTTAAAATAGACATTTGGATATAAAAATGTTTTGACATTAGATTTCACATTTTAATGTAAATGATACTTTGAAAACAAAACATTATGAAATAAAAATGTGTTTACATTAGATTACATTTCAATGTATAGGAAAACATTAAAATAAACATTTTGATGTGGAAATATACAGACATTGGAAATATACAGACATTGGAAATATACATTTCAATATATATAAAACATTAAAATATCACATTGCTTTATGAAATTTATTTACACTAGATTTTACGTTTTAAATGTTTTACATTAAAATGGACATTGTTGTATTAAAATGTCTTTACTTTAAAATATATATACATATATATATTTATATATTTAATGTAACCCAACATTAAAAATAGTCATTTATTAAATAGTAATGCATTTATATTAAAATATACATTTTTAGTGTAATGCAAGATTAAGAATAGACATTTTTAAACAGAAATGTGTTTAGATTGAAATATACAATTTGAATGTAATGCAGCATTAAAATAGTCATTTATCATATGGAAATGTATTAACATTGAATTATACATTTATACTGAAATGAAAAATTACATTTTTCAATGTAATTATATATTGAAATGAAAAATTACATTTTTCAATGTAATCATAGATTGTAATGAAAATTACATTTTTCAATGTAATAATATATATTGAAATAAAAAGTTACATTTTTCAATGTAATAATATAAACAATAAAAGATTACACTTTTATTTGTAATCATTAAAAAGAATACATTTCTATGCCAAATAAAAGTATTACATTTTTCTTTACAATGAAAAAGGGATTTACATTTGCTTTTGAAATGAAAAAGCTTACATTTTATTTGTAATGTAAGAAGGTTACATCTCATGTAATGTCAAAAGATAACATTTTTATACAATGCAAAGAAATTTCATTTTTTAATGTAATCTAAGAAATGAATAAAGGAAATATATGTTTCTATGTAATGATAAAAGAATAAATTTTTTAATACAACATAGAAAAGATACATGTTTCTATGCAATGTTAAAAAGAATACATTTCCAGGTTAATATAGGAAAGAGTACATTTTATATGCAATATAAAAGAGATTATACTTCTATATAATATAAAGAGAATTACATTTTATACCATGTAAAGGAATCAACTTTTTATACAATGTAAAGGAATTACATTTTTACACAAGAAGGAATTACATTTTTACACAAGATGGAAAGATTTCTTTTTTTTTTAGACTACATAAAAAGGTTTCATTTTGTAAAATATGATTAGAAATTTACATTTTTCAATGTAAATAAAATATAATTAGAAATTTACAAGTTTCAATGTAAATAAAATATGAAATAGAAATTAACATTTTTCTATGTAAATAAAGAATGAAATAGGAATTTACATTTTTATATTTAAATAAGAATGAAGTGAGAAATTACATTTCCAATGTAATAATATATTGAGATAAAGATTTCAATTTTAATGTCTTAGGTGAATGATAATAAATTACATTTTTATGAAATATATATATGAATCAAATAAAAGGTTCAATGTAGAAAGAGGATACCATGGTATTAACATTAACAATTTCATTTTAAATGTAATATATGATTTCACATATAAACAAATCAATGCTAAATTGAAATGGTTTGAAATCGTTGAATGGTTTATATTTATATATTTTGATATAAATATAAACTAAAATAAAACGAATCACGCTGCTGCAATTCGCGTTTTGAAATCGTAACTTCAAACAACTATACTGAAAGATCCGACCGTCAAATTTTCCCAAAACTGGAACCGTTGGGTTCGTTTGGAAAGATCTTTCCAAAGATATAAAGTTTGTTAAGACCGATGGTTAGATTTTAAGAAATGTGTAAATCAAATTTTGGTAAAAACAGCGCCAGGGCCATGTAATGACTGAAGCGTCGTTTAATAGAAAATGGCTATTTTAAAATAAATAAAAATAGCGATATATCATTATAAAATATTATAAACGATATGGAATGAGAAGAATTTATTTAGATTATATATATTCTAGAAATTATTGGAAAAGTCCGAGTTAACTCTCATTTCAAATAATTATACAATGATCAGAAGTCGAAGATGTGAAGACGGTGATTGAAGACCGACGATCTTCACATCGAATGGATAACTACTTATGCCCGACATTGGTTAGCTCCCAGTAAAGGGTTGAAGTGGAAGTTTTCCGGATGTACTTGTTGATTGTCCAGATAAGCGAGCACCTCTCTTCCGTATTGGACATACGAGATGAGGAATAAGTGTCTCCGGTTTCGTTCAGACCCAGAACGGACTTGTAAATAGATGTGTGCATGACATTGGATTTAATTCCATGTAAATTGATTTTTTTTTAATATATATCCGATTGGAGGCGGAGAATTCATTCTCTTGCTTAACACCCTTCTCTGAGACACACGAGCTTAGAGGTTATACATTGATAGTTATCGATCGCATGGCGTGAATTGTTAGTATGGCATGCCAAGATGCAAATGATCAAGGCTTATTGTTGAAAAGCAGAGCCTTGTGGTTGATGATCAAAGCACAGCTTTTTTGTAGCATAGCTTTGTGTATAACGTTACTTTGCGAGCTTCACACCTCGGTATGAACCAGAAACGGGAGAAGGACCCCAGGGAGAACATGCGTTTCTTTCTAGCTAGAAGTGGTGTCTGTGTTTTACAAGCCCAGATATTTTTTTACTTATGTGGATGATGGAAAGCGAGGTACCTCGGATTTGAATCCCTAGTGGTTCTATTTTACGCCATATAGGACGGGGAGACGTATTGTTCAGGAATTACTAATCCACTAACATTATTTGTGACCAGCCCTGGCGCTTCGGGTGCAGTTGCGACTGAGTCCTGAGGCTCGGGCTAGAGAGTCTCGAATTCGATAAGGACGCTCCCTTGCCTTGGTTCACGATGGAAATCCAACTTCCAATACGACACCATACGGTGTTGATAATATTACTAGTATGGCGACACAGTATATGGTAGCTATGCCATCTATGATTGATATATAATGATTGAAATGTTTTTTGAATCCATATATACATTAATAATAACTAAATTGTTTTATCGTATCAAGCATTTTTGACCATTATAAGGTTGTAATGTCCCGTATTTTTTTGGAGTCACATATTTTATTTAAATAATTATTTTAAATATTTTATTTAGAATATTAATAGTTTTTGTATATTTAATTCGTTATTAAAACGAAGTTACAACGTTAATTTATGTATATATTCTTTATCAAAACCATACTTTCTTTCATAACAGAATAAACAAATGTTTATATAGACAACTTCATAAACACATAATATGAGAGAGAAACTGAAATTTCATATACCATGAAATAGAAACATGATAAAGATTGGAACCAAAACATATATTGTGTATAAGAACATGTACAATGTAAAAACTGAAAACCTACATAAGGAATCATACATCGTATCGAGACAAATGCAAAACCGAACATACAAGAAGAATTTATATTAAAATGCAATGTCAGTACACTTTGTTCCTTCCAATAAGAAACAGTAAAAGCACATTTCTCATTAGGCACATACAATGAAGCAGCTAAACAACATATATATATTATATATTTTTATTTGTACAAATGCAAACACAAAGAAAATAAGACAATCCATTTTAAGTATCAAGTTCTGCATGCCTCCTTTCATTCAACGAACAGTGAACCAAAATGTCCCCATAAGTAGAGATCTGAAACAGAAAAGAAAGAGAAAAGATCATGAACAGAATAAATAGATATATATATCTCCGAATAGCTAAGGAACAGAGTATAAACAGCTAACCAAAACAGTAAAATTCATAGCCGTAGAAAATAAATTATTCATATACCAAATTGAAACAAAACAGTGATAAGATACATATATCAAAATCGAATAGCTAATATATATATCCATATATACAGAAGTTACACATACTTTCACTATTGCCATGTGCTTCAAAATGGAACAGAAAATCTACACCACAGCAAAATCTTTGATTTGAATAAACAATTTCACAGCTTACCTAATCTACACAAACAGTTCGATTGTGTATACATCGAAGCAGACAAAGGTACATGAAAACACTACACAAAATCACACCTCCCTGTTAACCATTACACAAAATCTATATCCAGCCTCAAAAATCTATAAATCAAATAAACAATTCATAGCCACACTCCTACCTAATCTACAGCTCGATCAATATCCATTTTGGACAGATCAACCCCATGCAACATCTACACATCAATCACCAGTGAAATCATCTGAAAAGAAGAAAAGCATATGGCCTAAGGATTGTAGCTGAACTACCTACAGCTAGCCACTGATGGACTTTGATCTTATCTAAATCAAATCACGCTATAAATATGTATCCACATAGTGGAGTTTCATCCATTCCAGTGACCATTCAAACCAATACAGTAAACAAATGTAGTTCGGCCACTTGAAAATTTAAACAAATAACAAAACGGCAATTAAAAATCACTAAAAGACTTATCTGAATTGGTAGACCGAAGTACTCCATTCCAATATGCAATTTGACCGATTTTCGGATGAGTTTGCTCCAGACAAAGGACCTGGGGTTCGGTTCCTTTTTGAATGGAAGCCTCGGGTTCAGTTGTGTAGGGGCTGTAGTGGATCTGGAAGGCGTGGCGATTGATCAACGAAATAATGGCAACGCTTGGGTGTTAATCGGTGAAGCTTGGTTGCTGAGGGATCATTTTGAAGTTCGGCAGATCAATTAAAGAACGAGGAGTGAAGGGAGATCGAACTGTGGTTGAGTAGAGGGGGAGTTCGACGCGGCTGACTTTGATTTGGCAGGAGACAGAAGGGGAAGAGGAGATCGATTCGGCATGGAGGTTTTTTTTTCGTTTTCCTTTTGGTATGGCGGCGGAGGGATTGAGAAGGGGATAAGGAATCCAATGGTCAATGAAATAAAGGGGACATAGGTGGGCTTTCTCGAAGTTAGGCTGAACGAATAGGGTAAGGCCCGAAATTGAATTAAATTAAAGTTTATTTAATTCAAATATTCATATAAACTTGAAATATTAATATCGAACGCATATGTGGTCAGAATTCGATGGGATCGGAAGCATCGGAACCGCGTCGACAGGCACTTCATCGTGGACCTGGTCAGTAATGGAAACAACTGTTGGATTTTTGTCGAATTAAGTGGCATTTAATTTGACTAAACTAGACCGTATTATCGACGAATTAAAATTCAAGGTGAGTTAAAACTCACTCAGTTCTCCCCATTTATATTTTGTATAAATTGGGTTTTTATTTTATGTGCTCTGGTTGCTAATAGTTAACTGTTTGCTAGTTAAATATTTATTTGTTGATTTAACCAATGGAATTAAACTGTTGTTTAATTTCAGTATTAAAATCAAATCGTTATTTTAACGTTTTGAACCAATGAAGGTAACTTACCTTGTTGGTCACATTTATAAAATAAACGAGTTTAGTGGTTGGAATTGTTTAAACTGGTTGAATTGTTTTGTTTATTAGTTGATGTTAAATGGTCGTTATTTATTATTATCAAAATTATCAGTTAAATTGGATTTGATGATCTGATTTGAGATAACCTATTTACAGGGAAGAATAGGTTGGAGGGATCCAACCGGATTCCTCAGATATATTATTTGTTTTCATATTATCATATATGAACTGATCCGATGGGATGATTGATTTGAGTATTGGTTGTTGACTGAAATTTCAATATCTGTGTAGTTTAAACCAATGGGCGGTACTGGTTGAGTATCTGGCAACATATGACATATAAAATCAATTGTTTTATAGATGTTGATTTACCGTCAGGCAAATCGACAGAGATGAAGTTATAAAATTTATTTTATAATTGGAGATAGATTTTGAAACATATTATTTTGATTAAAAGTTTATAAAACGGGAAATAAATAAATGTTTTATTTAAGACTTTGATTTATTATTAATTAATTTTACGAAGTCAACTCCGATGTTAATCAGACTTATAAGAACGAGAATGAGAAATAAATCAAATGGTGTTGTTTAAATTTTAATAAGATTTCAAAGGGTAATTTAATATTTATTTAGTAAATAAAGGAATTAACTGCGAACGTGGTTAACTACTAAAATAAATTATTATTTTAAATTTAAAGAAATACTTTTTAATTCAGATTCATTTAAAAAGTACTCGAAATTGAAATGGAATCCAATTGAATGGTGAAAGGGAATTACGAACAGGTTTTATATTTAAAAACCGAATTTGTATAACAAGTTATAAAAGAAATGTTAAGCGAATATGATAGCTTAAAATTGAATGTTACTTAATTATTTGAGTTAAGTGAAAGGAAATTTAGATCAAAAAGATTTATAATAAATCAAGGTTATGTAAATGGGATTTAATGTGTCGAAGTGTTAATTGTACATTAAAGTTACTTAATAATGGGATTAAGCAAAAAGAGGGAATTAAAATAATATTTTCAAAGCAGGAACTGTTCAATGGATTTGAAAGGGGATTAGTAAAAGTGAATTTGGTGAAAGAAGCGGATCATGAGATTTTGTATCTAAATTCGAATAATAAAATGAGTTTGGTTGAAGAGGCAGAGTTAAAAGTGATGTTTTAGGAAGAAGATTACTTAATGAACATTGTGTTGAGATTAGATGAGATATTGGTTTTATATTACAACTCGTATCTATCTTTAGATATGAACGTTGTTGATCAAGGTCTGAGAGGTAATTAAAATACCCCAACTTGAACGACATCAAGACTATCTAAGGATGATATTAGTTGTAATGTTAAAAAAGATTAGTGATAATTTATTTCCATTAGTGAAATAATAATGTAAAGGTCGGGTTTTATCCAACAGGAATAAGCACTGGGTATTGTCAAGTAATAAATAAAAGATATTTCGTAATGTTGTTTTCGAGTTGTTTCGAAGGGAAAAATAGAGAACTAGATATGATATAGGATTTTACTAAGTATTAAAATGAATTTGTTTAAAATATAATTTTATGATAAATAAAGAAGCGAGAATTATATTTATAATATTGAAATATTTAAGAGTTTTAAATTTACATTTTTATTTTAATTAAAAGGCCAAGTGGTACTGAATACCGAACGAGTGAAATCATTTGATTATCATGACTGAATTACTAATTATTTTGATAGTTAAACCACCGACTATCAAATCTGTCCAATACGATTGTTGGTACGGAAAGAAGGGATCGAATTTATATTCGAAAACCATTCCGACCAACAAATACGTGAAGATATCAGAAGATGATCGAGATAGAGCATTGAAGACCGTAGAATTTCATAAACGGAAGGACTGCTAATAATCTTTGGTCTGCAGCCAAAGATGTACTGTGGCTCTGTCGTGGTTGGAATCTACGGATTGCAAATACTTCTCGCTACTAATCCATGGGGTGATTCCTATATGGGATGCGGTAAGAGAGTACCTTCGGTTCATCCTGTTCCTGGATGACTCGTATGGACGGATGTTTGACAGAGTATTTCCAGAGGTATCGCATACGTTGACTTCTTCAAACATACCATAGTTGGGTCGCTCCCAACTCGGTATTTTTGTAGACGTCAATTAGTGATATCTGGCAGATCTGATGATGTGGCATTCAAAGTAAAATAGTGACCAGATGTTCCAGAAAGTAAATTCTATGAAACGACCCGAAATCCCCCTTATGGGAAATCACGGATTGAGTCGAGAACAAGCCACAACCGAACGCAGACGGAAGAACATTTCATTGTATATTACAACAATTCCATCAAAATACAAGAATATACAGAGTATGAATAAATAAATATTACACATTCGATAAATATCAGAGATTACAATACATTACATAGCAGTGGAAAATAATACAATGCACAACTAGAAGAGATATACGGATACAAAGCTTTCCGGATATCGTTCCAGCTGTAAACCAGGATCCTGTGAATATAAATCTGCAAAACCAAAACTACTAGCTGCCCGTGTCAAAATAAGGGCACCCAGAGTTTAGGTTGAAACAATAAACTCCAGGTCAGTCATGGGACTGGTGTGAGAACTAAAACAGTTATTTAAAACTTTATATTAAAGTTAGGCAATTCAAGGGACCACGCCGTATAACACGGAACGGGTTTCCTCCCAAGAACACCAGTGCATAAAACAACAGCATAATGCTAAATAAAGAACAATGAAGCTATTATAAGACCCAGGTCCCATCACACAATGCAACGCAAGCCGGAGGATAGGGTTTTACCTTATAATAGCCAAGAATGCTTGATACGTTTAAAACCAATCATTTATTATTACTATAAGTGTATAGTGTATAAAACAACTTCAAATCATAAATATCAATCATAGACGGCATGGGTACCATATATCATGTCGCCATACTAGGCTCTATAATCAAAACCGCAAATGTCACGTATTTGGAAGTTGGATTTCCATCTGTGAACCGAGGCAAGGGATCGTCCTCTACCAAATTCGAGACAATCTAGCCTATGTCTCCGGAACAGCCGCAACTACCCCTTGGATCGTCAGGACCGGTCCACATGGAGTGGATTATTATGCCTGAACAATACGTCTCTCCGCCCTATGGGGTGTAACACCCCACCTCCGCCAATTCCACTATTGCAAATGCACTGGCTTTGGAGGGGCGTTAAACGAGGTAAACATGCATGCAGATATCACAAGACAGAACATATAAGTAAAACAGAGTAAGTAAAGCAGCGGATAAAACTAACATTTCAAAACCATAGTCAAGTTACATCAAAGTACTTGGTCATTATTTTCCCACAAAACAAAGTCTAGAACATATACTGAAAACTGGAAAAAAGATAAAGTAACTATCCCCAAAGTAGAATAAAGCCATAGCTTGCTCAAGTCCAAACCGTACATGAGCTATCCAGAAAGCAGCTAAAGATCCAGCTAGGTACCAGTGTTCCCACCCTGTAAACCTGGGGGGGGGGGGGGGGAAACGGAAGAAAAGAGGCGAAAGAAAAAGGGTCAGTCAAAAAGACTGGTAAGTCCTACCTACTATTAGTATAAAAACTAATAAAGTTAACTGGACATGTAAAGCAGAGATGAAACATAGGGTGATAACTATCATGGTGAAAAGTTAACAAGATAGATCAAGTGTGGCATCGCATATACGAGGTTAAGTTGCACCAAGTGTGTACTAGTAATCCATGTCAAGTATAAAAAAGAAATGATCCCTTGGCCCAAAGCTGGCCCACTATCATGAGGTGACCTAAATCAAGGTCTAACTACTCGGTCTAGTCGATCGGCTCCCTAAAAGCCTAACTCGTCAAGTGTCGGTGTCATACGGCCCAATCACGAAGTGTAGTCAAACTGTGCTAGGTCCACCCTAGGATGTATCAGGCCCTAGGGTGCCAACCACGGACACAAATCAAGTACGCACAGTCTAAACCTACTGGTGCCCATGTCTGCTTTTTCAACTTCGGACTATGTGCACGACCATAGTCCGCCTGAACCTACACCGGCGCACCTACTCAGCCGTCGTTTTGGTCGCTTACATGTCAGCCCAGTAATCGTGCCCCACCCTAGCCTAGTCCCTAGGGTATCATGATACAATCAAGAGGGTTACTGGTGAAAAGGACCACGTAACTAGGGTTTCTAACGGGTTAAACATGGTTAACCCTACCCAATCAAGTTGGTTAAGTGTACCCAAGGTTCATGACTTAACCCTGTTAACCCATCGTGTTTAATTGGTTAAGTATTCAAGTGGTCCATGACTTAACCCTATCATGTGGCATTAATTTATTTAATGCACCCAACCTCTCACATTTGACCTTGTTGTGGTTATTAGTTAAGCCGGGCGGGTCCGGGTAGCTTTACACCACAACTTAGTCTAACCTCGGGTTTCAAGTGCGACATGACCAACTACTCACATTGGGTCCTATTGCTTGTAGCCACTAGTTAAGCCAGTCGGTTCCGGGCAGATTTATTCTACAAACTCAACCCAACCTCGAGTTGGCCATTCTCATGTTTTCTAGAAGTCATGTCCAAGTTCATGTTCATGTTCCAAGCATAATCACATGTCATATTTCATGTCATCTTTTAAAGTCATGTTTTTATGTCATTTTAGTTTACCCATAACGTAACCCCATCGCATGTAAGTTCGCATAAACGAAAATAGATCTCAAAGAGGGAACTTAGAAGCATGACATAATTAATAAGGTTTGGGCCACAAGCTAAACATGGTGGCATATGAGGCAAATGTGCTCATAAACTTGCATATTACATTATAGTCCTCAAAACATGCATGATATCAACTTTAGCAAAATAGATGAAATATGGTCATAAATGACATGGGATGATAGCAAGTGATTCGCATATAACATCATATGCAAGTTAACATAAGGGTTATGAGAGTTTCTATGTTGCTTTTATGCAACATTTCAAACCAAAGCTCATAGCTTTTTATGCACAAAGCCAAGGTGGTTGCTTTACAAACATGCATAGAATAAGTCTATGCATAACATGATAGAATCAAAGCTCATAGCTTTCTATGCACAAAGTCAAGGTGATAGCTTTACAAACATGCATAGAATAAATCTTATGCATAACATGATAGAATCAAAGCACAAATCATACTTAGGCCCAAACTCAAACTTGCAACATGTCATATTTAACTTCATAGTTAGAATCTAAGAGTAGAATAGGGCTTACAATGCTATGAAGACTTATAAAATAAAATAAGATTGAGACGAAGCCACTAGCAACTCTAAAAACCCCAAATGAATACAAGCTCCAAGAAGCTCCTTTGATTATATGAAGAAAGATCCTCGTTTTAATGAAGAAAGATTGAACTTCGGCCTTGAATCAAGCTTTGAAACTCTCAAACAAGCTTAGGAACTCTCATATGAATGAAGATAGAGCCTATGACAAGAGGGTGGAGGCCATGATTAAACATTTTGGCATAGTTTAGTTGTAGGATTGATTTATGATGATTTAGGCTAGGTATTAGGGTCCTTTTATAGAAGATTAGGTTAGTTTAGGCCATAGGATTAACCCTAATTCAGATCTGGGCCATCAATTCACGTCACTAGCCTCCAAACATGTCTTGAGAAACAAGTTAGGTGCACCCAGGCCAGACTGGCCAACCACCCAAGTCGACAGGGGTGTCGACTGGGCAGTCAACACAGCTTGGGGTGTGTCGACTCCCAAGTCGACTCCCCAGTCGACTTGGGGAGTGGCGGGATCTTTTCCCGCCTATCCTGCCCTGCTGAATTTGAATTCGAATCTGTTTTTAAACTTGAATTTTCTGAAAAACTCTATGGGCCATAACTGGGTCATACGGACTCCGATTTTCGAAAACTCAGACTCTATTTCGCGTATTTTTCCGAGACGAACGCAATGGCACAGCCCATTTCCCTTGATTCAGATTTTATCATTTAATTCTGCCTTGATTTATGTTATAACTTGTTATTCAAAATACGGGTTGTTACATGGGGCGTAAATGAGCCAACAAATGACTCCATCGGACCCGGATCGTCCGATCAAACCGAGGCGCCTCGCAACAGCAACAACCACATAAGTCAAACTCATCAGGGCGTGTAAAACCACTGACGCCACTTCTAGCTAGAAAGAAACGCATGTCCTCCCTGAGGTCCTTCTCCCGTTTCTGGTTCACAACCGGGGTGTGAGGCTCATGAATCAACGCTACACAAAGCTACGCCACATAGGTCGTGCTTTGATCATCAACCACAAGACTCTGCTTTTCAACAGAACCCTTGCTCATTTGCATCTTAGCATGCCACACAGGCAAACCACTCCATGCAACTGATATCAATCACATAGAATGAAATCCAATGTCAGACACACAGTCCATTTACAAGTCCGTTCTGGGTTTGAACGAAACCGGAGGTACCTAGTACCCCGCATATCCATCGATCTCCAAGTACATCTGGACGATCACCAACTGTTTCCATCTTATTGGGTGTACATCCCAATCAAGATAGTCAGTAATCACCCAAACAACGTGAAGACCTCCGGTCTTCGACCACCGTCTTCATCTTCGACTTATCGTCGTATCAGTTATTCAGAATGGGATAAACCCAGTCTTTCCGAATAACTCGCGTATATTATAAACAAGTGTTACACAAACACAACAAACACCTCATTTCAATTCATCAATCACTAACCGTAAATTAACAAGAGAATAATTCCCCAAATATTAACCCCGAAGGCCGAAACCAACATCAGATCAATATCTAGAAAACCATTTTGCTTATCTAACCGACAGTTAGTTTCTAAATTTCACATTCATAGGGAATGGTTCCCATTAATTTTATCAAAGATAAATTCCTTGAATTTATTCTTTAATCTTCTTTTGAATATCGATTCAACTAGTTGGGACTAACGAACCTTACCGAAGTAATCATTTGCTTTAATTTCCCAATTCTAGCCTATTCATCCCATGAAGTAAAACTGGTTATACTTTATATCTAACACCACGGTGTTATCGGTAAATTCAATTACCATATCATGTTTAAATCTAATTAAAGATTTAACTATCGCCTGGAGCAAAACTGGTGATACTCCATTCTCGATCTTTTCAATCAAATTAAAGATTCATTATAACTCCACTTAGTTTTAATCTTTAACTGGGTTAAAGAATCAATGTCATTTAAAACACGGTTCATGATAAACCCAAAATCACATCACATTTCAATCAGTCCCTAACCGTAAATTAGCAAGTGAGCAATTCCCTAAGTATTATCCCCGAAGGCCGAAACCAACATCAGATCAATACCCCAAAAACCATTCAACTTAACTAATCTCCAATTAGTTTCTGATTTTCATAACTCCATTGGGCCTAAAAACAGTATTATTGAAGATACCATTCACGACAACCCAAAATCACATTCTATTAATTATCGGGTTAAAGAACGAGTGTTATTTAAAGCACCGTTCACGATAAACCCAAGAATCAATTCGAATTCAATTCCAATTAAATATTATTTAATTGGTACACTTCATTAAATCTAAATAAAAAGATTTAATCTTTTTCCCAACTGGGCTTAAGAGCAGTGTTAATGAAGAAACCATTCACGACAAACCCTAATCACATTTGATATTAAATACAAGACTCTGAATAGAAAATATATCGGCTTATATTCAATATTAAATTCTACGACCAACAAATATCGTATTGGAAATAACGATGTTAATATATATCTTCCAAATTTCCATAACAATATCTGCATAATCATGAAATCCAACATCGAAATATTCCACAGACAACTTCGATTCTAATCCATTCCAATTCAATTATTGGAAACTCTGGTTATTTTCAAAACCATTTCAAATCCAATTTATTTATTTTAAAATTAAATAGAATTATAATTCTAGTTCAAAACTAGTTCATTTCCATAAAATTTTATTTTTATCTTTTCAAATATGGAGTTTTTCATCCCAATTCTTCCCAAATCATTTCTTATGATTTTACACAAATTATTACTATTTTTAATAATTTTATCAAGGCCCGTACAGTCGATTTCCATCAATGGCCTTCGAACTGCACTTACAGCGACCTTTTCCAAATATGATTTGGACATAATTCCAAATCCAACCGTTAGATTTCTAATTTCTAATATTCCTTAGAAAGATCTTTTCGATACGAACCCAATGGTTCCATTTTTAGGAGAATCCGATGGTCGGATCTCCCGCAATATCCATTTGAAGTCAATGGTTGAAATTCGCGAACTACCGCAGCGGGCGCGTTCTATTCAAGCGTTTATATTATATATATAGTATATATAATATATACTTCGTCGATTTCCTTTTAAACGTATTTTGTAAATCGTTTTAAATTCGTTTTCAAAACTATTTCAACTTCCTTTTCAAATTCAAATCAATTTAATTCGAATTTCATTTCAATTCAATTTAATTCGAATTTCAATTCTATTCAGTTTAATTCGAATTTCATTTCAATTCAATTTAATTCAAATTTCAATTCTATTCAGTTTAATTCGAATTTCATTTCAATTCAATTTAATTCGAATTTCATTTCCTTTCAAAATATCAGATTTTGAAATCACTTTCGATATTTTGTAAAATGAATAAAATCGATATAAATATCGTTCACGTCAAAATGGCGTCAATCTAATCAACACGGCTTCATATATTTCTATTTTCAAATATTCTATTTCAAATATTTCTTTTCAAATATTTCTTTTCAAATATTTCTATTTCAAAACTGGAATGAGGCCCAGTCAATTACCATATAATGTTAATTATATGGATTTTCTACAACACATGTATAAAATAACAACGATAAATAATCAACCATCATCTAGAGTGCGTTCTACACTGTATAAGCATCAAATATAAATATTTAACGCTTATAACAGCCTGTCAATCAATCAATCGACATACAGCTAATCATTGAGACTAGTGTATGTCATATATCATCCCAATACCCGTGTGGGGTTTCAATCAATCAAACACAGATTTTATTCGTGCAATTGGGCGATGTGTAAAATTTATCATCCCAATCAATATCAGTCAAATGTGTGTATATAAACAAATCGTTCGATTTGTTTATATTAATTTCATTTCAAATACACGTTAAAAATTCTATTTTCAACTATATAATATTTTAACTATATAAATATTTTATTTCATTTCACATCACACAATCAACTACACATCAAAATCAAACAAACAAGCATACATGCCGTCCATGGTCTGTGGACGACGGGTGTCGGGTGCTACTAAACACCGTCTGCATCCTAGTATATATTTCAACTAGAAAAATAAATAAAAGGTGAGGAGTTCTCACCGACTAGCTAATCCCAACGCCACGACTCTTCAAATGTAGAAGTCTTCGCAGTTCCTTCTTTCATCACTTTCGTCATCTGTATTCACTACATATATAAAAAATCTAATTTTTACTTCGCTATTCAATATATATAAATCGAATTTTTACTTCGCTATTCAATATATAAAAATCGAATTTTTTACTTCACTATAAAAATCACATTTTTAATTCAACATATATATAAGAAAGGTCTGATTTTTATTTCGCTACATATATAAAGATAATATTTTTATATCCTCTATTATATAAAAATCATATTTTTAATACTTCTACTTTATAAAAATCATAATTTTATTATTCCTACTATATAAAAATCATATTTTTATTATACGCCTTATATAAAAATTATATTTTTATTTTGCTACTCTTATAAAAATTATACTTTTATCTTCCTACTTGTATAAAAATTATATTTTTATTAATAAAAATCATAGCAATCACCCGCCATGTTATTATATATTTTATTTTCAAAACCATGCAAATTTCATTTTAAAATAAGGCAAATTCCATTTTAAAAATCGAATCCTTACAGTTCTTAAAATCATATCATTTACCAAAACAAAGATCATGCTTCTACCGAAACAAAGATCAAACCTTTTTCTACCATTACAAAGATCAAACCTTTTTACCATTACAAATCAGTTTTTAACATCATAAAAATTCATTTTTTAACAGTACAAAGAAATCAGGTATTAAAGATCAAAGGAATCAGCATTTAAAAATCAAAGAAATCAGCATTTAAACTCACATCGAACGGAGGAGCTCGCTGCGTCAATCGGAAGGGGGGTGTTGTGTCGTCGCGCTGTTGGAGCTGGCGGCGGGTATCGTATGGCCTGGGGAAGGCGCAGGTGGCCGTGGTGTTGGGCTTGGGCGCGGTGGGTGCTGCGGGTATTGGGTTCGAATGGAGATTGAATGGTCCGAGGGGAGAGAAGGAGAATGAAGAGGAGGGAAGGGGGTGGCCGTGGTAGGTGGCGCGATGGCTGGGGAGGGGTGCGACGCGGTGGAGGGGAGGCGCAGGGGCCGGCGACGTGAAGAACGAGAGGTTTTTTTTTCTTAATTGATTTGCTTCTGAGTCAACGGCGGAGGGAAGGGGTTAAAAGGGAGAAAGGTTTTATTAATTTATTTAATTAATATTTTATTCTTTCAAAAAGTAACTTTTATTTTCGAACTCGAATTTGAACCCACCGACTGTCATCCCTAGCGTATTACCCACATTCCGAACATAATGGGATATGTATCGTACGCTGATTCGAGCGTTTCGATCAGTTTTCGTCAAAATCAACATATAACTCTATATATTGAATTTGAACGCGCATTTAAATTTACCGGGGCCACATACTAGCTCGAAAAATTCCAGAAAAATATTCTCTAGCTCCGTATTGACGATACGGTCCTAACAAAACTAGTTTCGTCAAATTATGAGACTATTTGAAAATTGGCTAATTTCCAGTCGATTAAAATCAACTGAAACTGGTCAAACGCGTTTTCCTTTGCCATGCTCACATATTGATCCGAAAAATTATGAAAATTGGAATCTAGCAATAATTTGACATCGCGGATCTAACAAAAGTGGTTTCGTCGAAATCCGAGGTCATTTGCAAAATTTCCATTTTTAAGGGCCAGAATTCCATAACAACTATTCCGAATTTTCAACTGGACATATCTTTTGATTCCCGCTATGAAATTCCAATCTTTCGAATTCGTTGGAAATATATTCACAAATTGATTCTAATATTTTTGTTTCACTAAAAACCGGTTTATTTTGAATCCTGTACATTCATTTGAATTCTGAAATCGAATTATCGAACTACCGTGCCATTTTCAATTCCTTTCATAATTATAAATAATATTTATATTCTAACGACGATTCGAATAAATATATACGTTCGAATTCTATTCAAAATAAATTTCTCGTCATTATTATTTAAAATAATACAATTTTAATAATTAAAATTCGCTAAAATTGCCAAAATAAAATTTTTAAATTAGCCCAGATTTCTGGGTTATTACAATCTCCCCCACTTAAAACTTTTCGTCCCCGAAAAGGAACGGAGCCAAAAGTCGTTTTACAAATCAACTCAACTTTCATTATTTTCGCTATGGCTTAAGTTCTTCAACTTTTCAGTTTCTAAGAACTTTTCAAATTTTTCAAAAATTTGGCTAACACCCTAAATTTTCGAAAAATTTCGCCATAACTCCCCCGCACCGGGAGCACCGGGAAAATCCCAAAACTTCCATACTGGCCCTCTGATCTCAAAAAGAAAAAGAAAAAGCCAATCGGCTCATAAAATCATCATCACCCAAACAAAACAGTAAATTATGGTAAACATGTACCTATTTGTCGGACAAACAATTTTATTCTTCTGCTCTAGCCTCCTTGCTATGACCTGTTCAATGTAAGTACATGTATATGCAAGCAAATACGACCAAATTTCAATACAATTCACTATTTGGTTTAACTGGGCTATATGGTACAAATTTTAATAAATCAACCAATAATCAACAACACAACCATCAATCAATTAGTTAATTAGCTTTTGAAATTCATAACTTCGATACATAGTCAAAAAATCAGATTTTTGAAGCTAAATCATAACAATAAGCCCTAACTAGTTTCGGTTCTCACACCAGTCAATTGGAAATATACAGAAATCTCACTTTCGAAACTCAAAAATAAATACTGTCGATGGTGCCCCGTCACCTGAATTATCCCCGGGCACTAGAGTGCGACTCTACAACTATCCAATACATTAAAACATCGAATACACGTTTGCAAGACATATATGCAAAATCTTTATATACTGGATTGTCCAAAGTCAATACAAAATAAATATTCAAATACGTTGAATAAAGTTTAAATTTTCAAAACAAAAATCGTTTTCATTTTAAAATTATACTATTCACACTCGTTCTAGGATACTACTGATCCCATCTCTAACGAGTCATTCCCATTGGATATTACTAATCCAATTTCTGATGAATCCTTTCGTATGGTTCTAATGTATCTTGTTCTCTGAGCTTTGTAAACCAAAGCTCTGATACCACGATGAAACGACCCGAAATCCCCCTTACGGGAAATCACGGATTGAGTCGAGAACAAGCCACAACAGAACGCAGATGGAAGAACATTTCATTGTATATTACAACAATTCGATCAGAATACAAGAATATACAGAGTATGAATAAATAAATATTACACATTCGATAAATATCAGAGATTACAATACATTACATAGCAGCGGAAAATAATACAATGCACAACTAGAAGAGATATACGGATATAAAGCTTTCTGGATATCGTTCCAGCTGTAAACCAGGATCCTCTGAATATAAATCTGCAAAACCAAAACTACTAGCTGCCCATGTCAAAATAAGGGCACCCAGAGTTTAGGTTAAAACAATAAACTCCAGGTCAGTCATGGGACTGGTGTGAGAACTAAAACAGTTATTTAAAACTATATTTTAATGTTAGGTAATTCAAGGGACCACGCCGTATAACACGGAACGGGTTTCCTCCCAAGAACACCAGTGCATAAAACAACAGCGCAATGCTAAATAAAGAACAATGAAGCTATTATAAGACCCAGGTCCCATCACACAATGCAACGCAAGCCGGAGGATAGGGTTTTACCTTATAATAGCCAAGAATGCTTGATACGTTTAAAACCAATCATTTATTATTACTATAAGTGTATAGAGTATAAAACAACTTCAAATCATAAATATCAATCATAGACGGCATGGGTACCATATATCATGTCGCCATACTAGGCTCTACAATCAAAACCACAAATGTCACGTTTTTGGAAGTTGGATTTCCATCTGTGAAACGAGGCAAGGGATCTTCCTCTACCGAATTCGAGACAATCTAGCCCATGTCTCTGGAACAGCCGCAACTGCCCCTTGGATCGTCAGGGCCGGTCCACACGGAGTGGATTATTATGCCTGAACAATACGTCTCTCCGCCCTATGGGGCGTAAATGAGCCAACAAATGACTCCATCGGACCCGGATCGTCCGATCAAACCAAGGCGCCTCGTAACAGCAACAACCACATAAGTCAAACTCGTCAGGACGTGTAAAACCACTGAAGCCACTTCTAGCTAGAAAGAAACGCATGCCCTCCCTGAGGTCCTTCTCCCGTTTCTGGTTCACAACTGGGGTGTGAGGCTCGTGAATCAACGCTACACAAAGCTACGCCACATAGGCCGTGCTTTGATTATCAACCACAAGACTCTGCTTTTCAATAGAAGCCTTTCTCATTTGCATCTTAGCATGCCACACAGGCAAACCACTCCACGCAACTGATATCAATCACATAGAATGAAATCCAATGTCAGACACACAGTCCATTTACAAGTCCATTCTGGGTCTGAACGAAACGGGAGGCACCTAGTACCCCGCATATCCATCGATCTCCAAGTACGTCTGTACGATCACCAACTGTTTCCATCTTCTTGGGTGTACATCCCAATCAAGATCGTCAGTAATCACCCAAACGACGTGAAGACCTCCGGTCTTCGACCACCGTCTTCATCTTCGACTTATCGTCGTATCAGTTATTCAGAATGGGATAAACCCGGTCTTTCCTAATAACTCGCGTATATTATAAACAAGTGTTACACAAACACAACATACACCTCATTTCAATTCATCAGTCACTAACCGTAAATTAACAAGAGAATAATTCCCCAAATATTAACCCCGAAGGCCGAAACCAACATCAGATCAATATCCAGAAAACCATTTTGCTTTGCTAACCAACAGTTAGTTTCTAAATTTCACATTCATAGGGAAAGGTTCCCATTAATTTTATCAAAGATAAATTCGTTGAATTTATTCTTTAATCTTCTTTTGAATATCGATTCAACTAGTCGGGATTAACGAACCTTACCGAAGTAATCATTTGTTTTAAATTCCCAATCCCAGCCTATTCATCCCATGAAGTAAAACTGGTTATACTTCATATCTAACACCACAGTGTTATCGGTAAATTCAATTACCATTTCACGTTTAAATCTAATTAAAGATTTAACTATCTCCTGGAGCAAAACTGGTGATACTCCATTCTCGATCTTTTCAATCTAATTAAAGATTCATTAAAACTCCACTTAGTTTTAATCTTTAACAGGTTAAAGAATCAATGTCATTTAAAACACGGTTCACGATAAACCCAAAATCACATCATATTTCAATCAGTCCCTAACCGTAAAGTAGCAAGTGAGCAATTCCCTAAGTATTAACCCCGAAGGCTGAAACCAACATCAGATCAATACCCCAGAAACCATTCAACTTAACTAATCTTCAGTTAGTTTCTGATTTTCTTAACTCCATTGGGCCTAAAAATGGTATTATTGAAGATACCGTTCACGACAACCCAAAATCACAATCTATTAATTATCGGGTTAAAGAACTAGTGTTATTTAAAACACCGTTCACGATAAACCCAAGAATCAATTCGAATTCAATTCAAATTAAATATTATTTAGTTGGTACACTTCATTAAATCTAAATAAAAAGATTTAATCTTTTTCTTAACTGGGCTTAAGAGCAGTGTTAATGAAGACACCATTCACGACAAACCCAAATTACATTTGATATTAAATACAAGGCACTGAATAGAAAATATATCGGCTTATATTCAATATCAAATTCTACGACCAACAAATATCGTATTGGAAATAACGATATTAATATATGTGAAAACCCGTAACTTCCCCGTAAAGGAAAGAGCAAATAGTTCGAAAACAAGCCACAACAGAACGCAGACGGAAGAACATTTCATTGTATATTACAAAAATGCATCAGATTACAAGAATATACAGAGTATAAATGAATCAATATTACACAGAAATATCAGAGATTTAAATTACATAGCGGCGGAAATAATACAAAACACAACTAGAAGGTGATATACGGATACAAAGCTTTCCGGATATCGTTCCAGCTGTAAACAAGGATCCTGTGAATATAAATCTGCAAACCAAAACTACTAGCTGCCCGTGTCAAAATAAGGGCACCCAGAGTTTAGGTTAAAACAATAAACTCCAGGTCAGTCATGGGATTGGTGTGAGAACTAAAACAATTATAAATCTTTATTTTAAAGTTAGGTAAATCAAGGGACCACGCCGTATAACACGGAACGGGTCTCCTCCCAAGAATACCAGTGCATAAAACAACAGCTCAATGCTAAATAAAGAAAAATGAAGCTATTATAAGACCCAGGTCCTACCACACAATGCAACGCAAGCCGGGGGATAGGGTTTTTACCTTATAATAGCCAAGAATGCTTGATACGTTTAAAATAAATCATTTGATACTATTATAAGTGTATAGTGTATAAAAAAACTTCAAATCGTAAGTATCAATCATAGGCGGCACGAATGCCCCATACCACTATGTCGCCATATATAGGTTATACAATCAAAATCGCAAAGTCACGTATTTGGAAATTGGGTTTCCATCTATGAACCGAGGCAAAAGATAGTCCTCAATCGATTCGAGACTCTCTAGCCCGAGCCTCAGGCAAGTACTCAGTCAGGCCTTTGGATCGTCAGGGCCGGTCCACCGATGTGGATTAAAATGCCTGAACACTGCGTTTCCCCGCCCTTTGGGGCGTAAATGAGCCAATGAATGGCTCCATCGGACCCGGATCGTCCGATCTAAAAGAGGCGCCTCGCAACAGCAACAACCACACAGGTGAAAAGTATATAAATGTCAGGGCTGGTAGGTCACTGACACCACCCTAGCTAGAAAGAAACGCATGCCCTCCCTAAGGTCCTTCTCCCATTTTTGGTTCACAACCGGGGTGCGAGGCTCGCAAATCAACGCTACACAAAGCTATGCCACACAGGCCTTGCTTTGATCATCATCCACAAGACTTTACTTTTCAACAGAAGCCTTGATCAATTGCCACTTAGACATGCCACACAGGCAATTCACTCCATGCGATTGATATCCATCCATATATAACCCCTGAGCTCGTACGTCTCAGAGAAGGGCGTTTAAGCAAGAGAATAAATTCTCCGCCGCTAAACAGATATATATTTAATAGAAATCAATCATACAAACCAAAATCCAATGTCAGAAACACAGTCCATTTACAAGTCCGTTCTGGGTCTGAACGAAACCGGAGGCACCTAGTACCCCGCATATCCATCGATCTCCAAGTACGTCTGGACGATCACCAACTGTTTCCATCATCTTGGGTGTACAGCCCAATCAAGACCATCAGTAATTATCCAAACAACGTGAAGACCTCCGGTCTTCAACCACCGTCTTCACCTTCGACACCACGTCGAATCAGTTATTCAGAATGGGATAAACCCGGTCTTTCTGAACAACTCGCGTATATATATAATAAACACGTGTTACACAAACACAACATACACCTCATTCCAATTCAGAATATTCTTTTATTCAAATATTCTTATATTTTGGGAAAGATTCCCATTAATTTTATCAAAGATAAATTCTTTAAATTTATTCTTTAATCTCCTTTGAATATCAATTCAAACTAGTCGGGATTAGCGAACCACACCGAAGTAATCATTTATTTTAATTTCCCAATCCCAACCTATTCATCCCATGAAGTAAAACTGGTAATACTTCATATCTAACACCACGGTGTTATCGGTAAATTCAATTACCATTTCACGTTCAAATCTAATTAAAGATTTAACTATCACCTGGAGTAAAACTGGTGATACTCCACTTTCGATATATTCAATCTAATTAACGATTCATTAAAACTCCACTTAGTTTTAATCTTTAACTGGGTTAGAGAATCGGTGTCATTTAAAACACGGTTCACGATAAACCCAAAATCACATTCCATTAATTATCGGGTTAAAGAACAAGTGTTATTTAAAACACTGTTCACGATAAACCCAAAAATTAATACCAATTCAATTCCAATTAAACATTATTTAATTGGTACACTTCATTAAATCTAACTAAAAAGATTTAATCTTTCCTCAACTGGGTTCAAGAGCAGTGTCAATGAAGACACCATTCACGACAAACCCAAATCACATTTGATATTAAATACAAGGCTCTGAATAGAAAATATATCGGCTTATATTCAATATCAAATTCTACGACCAACAAATATCGTATTGGAAATAACGATGTATATATCTATATCTTTCAAATTCCCATAACGATATCTGTATCATCACGAAATCCAACATCGAAATATTCCGAAGACAATTTCGATTCAAATCTATTCCAAAGCAATTATTGGAAATTCTGGTTATTTTCAAAACCATTTTCAAATCCAATTTATTCATTTCAAAATAAATAAATTATTATTCTAGTTCAAAACTAGTTCATTTCGATAAAAATCTATTTTTATCTTTTCAAATATGGAGTTTTTCATCACAATTCTTCACAAATCATTTCTTATGACTTTACACAAATTATTGATATTTTTAATAATTTTGTCAAGGCCCGTACAGTCGATATCCATCCACGGCCATCGAACTGCACTTACAGCGACCTTTTCCAAATTTGATTTGGACATAATTCCAAATCCAACCGTTATATTTCTAATTTCTAATATTCGCTAGAAAGCTCTTTTCGATACGAACCCAACGGTTCCGGTTTTAGGAGAATCCGACGGTCGGATCTCCCGCAATATCCGTTCGAAGTCAATGGTCGAAATTCGCGAACTGCCGCGGCGCGGCGCGTTCTATTCAGGCCATTATATTATATATCTAATATATACTTCGTCGATTTCAATTCAAAACATGGTTTATAATTCGTTTTATATTCATTTTCAAAACGGTTTCAACTTCATATTCAATTTCAAATCAAAATTGAATATTCCAATATAAATTCGTTTTAAATTCATTTCAAATTGATTTCAATTTAATTCGAATTCAATTCCTTTCGATTTCAATTCGAATTCAATTCTATTCAATTTCAATTTGAATTCATTTTTATTCAATTTCAATTCGAATTCACTTATATTCAGTTTCTGTTCGAATTTCAATTCTTTTCAAAATATCAGATTTTGAAATCACTTTCGATATTCATTATAAAATGAATAAAATCGATATAAATATCTTTCACCTCAAAAAGGCGTCAATCTAATCAACACGGCTTCATATATTTCTATTTTCAAATATTCTATTCAAATATTTCTATTTCAAATATTCTATTTCAAATATTTCTTTTTCAAAACTAGAATGAGGCCCAATCAATTACCATATAATGTTAATTATATGGATTTTCTACAACACATGTATACAATAACAACGATGAATAATCAACCAGCATCCAAAGTGCATTCTACACTATATAAGCATCAAATATAAATATTCAACGCTTATAACAGTCTGTCAATCAATCGATCAACATACAACTAAACAATCGGGATTAGTGTACGTCAAATATCATCCCAATACCCGTGTGGGGTTTCAAACAATCAAACACATATTTTATTTGTGCAGTTGGGCGATGTGTAAAATTTATCGTCCCAATCAATATCAGTCAAATGTGTGTATATAAACAAATCGTCCGATTTGTTTATTTTTATTTCATTTCATATACACGTTAAAAATTCTATTTTTAACTATAAAATATTTTTAACTATATAAATATTTTATTTCATTTCACATCACATCACACAATCAACTACACATCAACATCAAACAAACAAGCATACAAGCCGTCCATGGTCTGTGGACGACGGGTGTCGGGTGCTACTAAACACCGTCTGCATCCTAGTATATATTTATATAACTAGAAAATTAAATTAAAGAGTGAGAAATTCTCACCGATTAGCTAATCCAAACTCCACGCCTCTTCATATGTAGGAAGTCTTTATTTCTGAACCGTTCGGATTTCATTTTGATTTCCGTCTGATCCTTCGCCATCTGTTTTCATGCAGTTGATTATTAAAAATCACATTATTATTTTGACAGCGCTATATAGAATTACTAGTCACATTTCTATACAATGTTATTTTTCTATTCAAATCATATGTATATTTTTATCTTCAAAGCATATGTATATTTTTATCTTCAAAACTTTTGCTATTTTTATCTTCAAAAATAATACTCCTTTTTATTCAAAACTAATGCTTATTTTATTTAACAAACAATGCTTATTTTGTTTTTAAAAATTTATATTTTTAAACTAATTATATATATAATATTCAAATCTCTCTTCGCTACTATCTAAATAAAGATCACATTTTTATATTCCCTACCTTATAAAAATTATATTTTTAATATCTATACTATATAAAAATCATATTTTTACTGTGCCCCTTATATAAAAATCGTATTTTTAATATGCCACTAGTATAAAAATTATATTTTTAATTTTTCTATATTATAAAAATTATATTTTTATCCTTCTACTAACATCAAAATCGTATTTTCAGCCAAATAAAAATTGAATTTTTATCGCTACTTCATCTATTTTAACATCGCTATTCAAGTAATAAAAATCTCATTTTTATCACAACGCTAATTATAAAATATGAACTTTCTTTATATAAAAATATAAACTTTCTTTATATAAAAATATATTCTTTTCTCTTTAAAAAAGTCATATCTTTTACTCTAATAAAAATCATATTTTTATTTTCTTTCAAAGATCATATTTTTATTCTCTAACTATGTAGACAAAGATTATATTTTTATTTTCAAACTATATATATAAATCTAATAATTTTTTCTATCATTTAAAAACTAATTTCCTATGTTATATAAATTAAAAAATCCAATATTCAACATTATAAATGAAGAGAAACGAAAATAACAACTTACAGGGGCGTCGAGGTGGAAGGGAGGGGCGCAGACCGTTAGGTGGTGGTCTATTTGGGGTTGCTAAGGTTGAGCGTCGCCTGGGGCTCGAGAAGGGGGGGGGGGTCAGGGCTTCAGTCGCCGTCGCGAGGATGAAAAAAGGGGGGGAGAACTGGCGTCGTCGAAAGCCTGAGGGAGGAGGAATCGGAGGCCAGACCGGCGGCGGAGGCGTTGGCGATCGTCTGGCGTCGAGTTCGATCTTCCATGTTTTTTTTATTTCTTTAAATCTGATGGGAAGGAGAACAATGGGGGGCTAAGAGAAAAAGCGTGTTGACCAAAATAATTAAATATATTTTAATATTATATTTAATTCCAAAAGTAACTTTTTATTTCAAACTCGAAATCGAACCCACCGACTGTCGTCCATAGCATATTACTCCCATTCCGAACACAATGGGATATGTATCATAAGCTGATTCAATCGTTTTGATCTATTTTCGTCAAAATCAACATATAACTATATATATTGAATTTGAACGCACATTTCAATTTACCGGGCCCACATACGAACTCTAAAAATTCCATTAAAATATTTCTAGCTTCGTATTGACGATACGGTCCTAACAGAACTAATTTCGTCGAAATCTGAGACCGTTTGAAAAATGACCATTTTCCAGTCGATTAAAATCAACTCAAACTGGTCAAACGCATTTTCCTTTGCCACGCTCCCATATTTATTCAAAAAATTACGAAATTTGAAACCTGGAAATAACTTTACGTCACGGACCCAACAAAAGTGGTTTCGTTGAAATCCGAGGTCGTTTGCAAAATCTCCATTTTTAAGGGCCTGAATTCCATAGCGACTATTCAGAATTTTCAACTGGACATATCTTTTGATTCCCGCTATGAAATTTTGATTTGTCGGATTCGTTGGAAAGATATTATCAATTAGATTCTATTATTTTTGGTTTCACTAAAATCCGGTTTATTTTGCACCCGGTCCATTCATTTGAATTTTGAAATCGAATTATCGAACTACCGCGCCATTTTCAATTCCTTTTATAATTATAAGTAATTATTTATATTCTATCGTTGATTAAAACGAATACATACGTTCGAATTATATTCAAAATAAATTTCTCGTCGATATTATTTAAAATAATTTATTTTAAATAATCAAAATTCGCTAAAATTGCCAAAATAAAAATTTTAAACTGGCTCAGATTTCCGGGTTATTACAATCTCCCCCACTTAAAACTTTTCGTCCCCGAAAAGGAACGAAGCTGAAATTTGTTTAACTAATCAACTCAACTTCCTCTATTTTCATTACGGCTTAAGTTCTTCTACTTTTCAGTTTCTAAGAACTTTTCAAAATTTTCAAAATTTTGGCTAATACCCTAAATTTTCGAAAAATTTCGCCATAACCTCCACTGCACCGGGAGCAATGGGAAAATCCCAAAATTTCCATATAGGCCTTCTGATCTCAAAAAGAAAAAGAAAAAGCCAAGCGGCTGGCCAATAGGCTCATAAAATCATCATCACTCAAACAAAACAGTAAATTATGGTAAACATGTAC
The DNA here is from genome assembly GCA_030737875.1 of Allium sativum. Lineage (NCBI taxonomy): Eukaryota > Viridiplantae > Streptophyta > Magnoliopsida > Asparagales > Amaryllidaceae > Allium > Allium sativum. Next base: position 40,449,081 of record CM060926.1, read on the forward strand.
CTATTTGTCGGGCAAACAATTTTATTCTTCTGCTCTAGCCTTTTTGCTATGACCTGTTCAATGTAAGTACATGTATATGCATGCAACTGCAATCATTTTTCAACACAATTCAATATTTCATCCAATTAGGCTAAATGGTTCAACATTTTAATTCATCAAACTATAATCAAACAACACAATCAGCAATCAATTAGTTGATTAGCTTTTGAAATTCATAACTTTGATACATAGTCAAAAATCAGATTTTTGATGCCAAATCACAACGATAAGCCCTATTTAATTTTGGTTCTCACACCAATCTAATGGAAATATATAGATATTACACGTTCGTCACTCGAATATAAATTCTGATGATGATACACCATCATCAGGATCATCCCCGGGTGACTAGAGTGTGATTCTATATTTATCCAGTATATTAAAACTTCGAATATACGTTTGCAAGGCGTATATGCAAAATCTTTATATACTGGACTGTCCAAATCAATACAAATAAATAATCAAATACGAATAATTGATTTAAATTTTCAAAACAAAATTTTTTTTTCACTTTAAAAATAAACTCTTCACACTCGTTCTAGGATACTACTGATCCCATCTCTAACGAGTCATTCTCATTGGATATTGCTAATCCAATATCTGATGATTTCTTTCATACGGTTCTAATGTGTCTTGTTCTCTAGCTCTGTAAACCAAACCTCTGATACCAACTGTGAAAACCCGTAAATTCCCCGTAAAGGAAAGAGCGGATAGTTCGAGAACAAGCCACAACAGAACGCAGACGGAAGAACATTTCATTGTATATTACAAAAATGCATCAGACTACAAGAATATACAGAGTATAAATGAATCGATATTACATAGAAATATCATAGATTTAAATTACATAGCAGTGGAAATAATACAAAACACAACTAGAAGGTGATATACGGATACAAAGCTTTCCGGATATCGTTCCAGCTGTAAACCAGGATCCTGTGAATATAAATCTGCAAAACGAAAACTACTAGCTGCCGGTGTCAAAATAAGGGCACCTAGAGTTTAGGTTAAAACAATAAACTCCAGGTCAGTCAAGGGACTGGTGTGAGAACTAAAACAGTTATAAATCTTTATTTTAAAGTTAGGTAAATCAAGGGACCATGCCGTATAACATGGAACGGGTTTCCTCCCAAGAATACCAGTGCATAGAACAACAGTGCAATGCTAAATAAAGAAAAATGAAGCTATTATAAGACCCAGGTCCTATCACATAATGCAACGCAAGCCGGGGGATAGGGTTTTTACCTTATAATAGCCAGGAATGCTTGATACGTTTAAAAGAAATCATTTGATACTATTATAAGTGTATAGTGTATAAAACAACTTCAAATCATAAGTATCAATCACAGGCGGCATGAATGTCCCATACCACTATGTCGCCATATATAGGTTATACAATCAAAATCGCAAAGTCACGTATTTGGAAATTGGGTTTCCATCTATGAACCGAGGCAAAAGATAGTCCTCAATCGATTCGAGACTCTCTATCCCGAGCCTCAGGCAAGTACTCAGTCAAGCCTTTGGATCGTCAGGGCCGGTCCACCGATGTGGATTAAAATGCCTGAACACTGCGTTTCCCCGCCCTTTGGGGCGTAAATGAGCCAACGAATGGCTCCAACGGACCCGGATCGTCCGATCTAACCGAGGCGCCTCACAACAGCAACAACCACACAGGTGAAAAGTATATAAATGTCAGGGCTGGTAGGTCACTGACACCACCCTAGCTAGAAAGAAACGCATGCCCTCCCTGAGGTCCTTCTCCCGTTTTTGGTTCACAACCGGGGTGCGAGGCTCGCGAATCAACGCTACACAAAGCTATGCCACACAGGCCTTGCTTTGATCATCATCCACAAGACTTTGCTTTTCAACAGAAGCCTTGATCAATTGCCACTTAGACATGCCACACAGGCAATTCACTCCATGCGATTGATATCCATCAATATATAACCCCTGAGCTCGTACATCTCAGAGAAGGGCGTTTAAGCAAGAGAATAAATTCTCCGCCGCCAAACAGATATATATATTTAATAGAAATCAATCACACAGACTAAATTCCAATGTCAGACACACAGTCCATTTACAAGTCCGTTCTGGGTCTGAACAAAAACCGGAGGCACCTAGTACCCCGCATATCCCTCGATCTCCAAGTACGTCTGGACGATCACCAACTGTTTCCATCTTCTTGGGTGTACATCCCAATCAAGACCATCAGTAATTATCCAAACGACGTGGAGACCTCCGGTCTTCAACCACCGTCTTCACCTTCGACACCACGTCGAATCAGTTATTCAGAGTGGGATAAACCCGGTCTTTCTGAACAACTCGCGTATATATATAATAAACACGTGTTACACAAACACAACATACACCTCATTCCAATTCAGAATATTCTTTTATTCAAATATTCTTATATTTGGGGAAAGGTTCCCATTAATTTGGTCAAAGATAAATTCTTTAAATTTATTCTTTAATCTCTTTCGAATATCAATTAAACTAGTCGGGATTAGCGAACCACACCGAAGTAATCATTTATTTTAATTTCCCAATCCCAACCTATTCATTCCATGAAGTAAAACTGATAATACTTCATATCTAACACCACAGTGTTATCGGTAAATTCAATTACCATTTCACGTTCAAATCTAATTAAAGATTTAACTATCGCCTGGAGTAAAACTGGTGATGCTCCATTTTCGATATATTCAATCTAATTAACGATTCATTAAAACTCCACTTAGTTTTAATCTTTAACTGGGTTAGAGAATCGGTGTCATTTAAAACACGGTTCACGATAAACCCAAAATCACATTCCATTAATTATCGGGTTAAAGAACAAGTGTTATTTAAAACACTGTTCACGATAAACCCAAAAATCAATACCAATTCAGTTCCAATTAAACATTATTTAATTGGTACACTTCATTAAATCTAACTAAAAAGATTTAATCTTTCCTCAACTGGGTTCAAGAGCAATGTCAATGAAGACACCATTCACGACAAACCCAAATCACATTTGATATTAAATATAAGGCTCTGAATAGAAAATATATCGGCTTATATTCAATATCAAATTCTACGACCAACAAATATCGTATTGGAAATAACGATGTATATATGTATATATTTCAAATTCCCATAACGATATCTGTATCATCACGAAATCCAACATCGAAATATTCTGAAGACAAATTCGATTCCAATCCATTCAAATGCAATTATTGGAAATTCTGGTTATTTTCAAAACCATTTTCAAATCCAATTTATTCATTTCAAAATAAATAAATTATTATTCTAGTTCAAAACTAGTTCATTTCGATAAAAATCTATTTTTATCTTTTCAAATATGGAGTTTTTCATCCCAATTCTTCACAAATCATTTCTTCTGACTTTACACAAATTATTGATATTTTTAATAATTTTGTTAAGTCCCGTACAGTCGATATCCATCCACGGCCATCGAACTGCACTTACAGCGACCTTTTCCAAATTTGATTTGGACATAATTCCAAATCCAACCATTAGATTTCTAATTTCTAATATTCGTTAGAAATCTCTTTTCAATACAAACCCAACGGTTCCGGTTTTAGGAGAATCCGACGGTCGGATCTCCCGCAATATCCGTTCGAAGTCAATGGTCGAAATTCGCGAACTGCCGCGGCGCGGCGCGTTCTATTCAGGCCATTATATTATATATATAATATATATATACTTCGTCGATTTCAATTCAAAACGTGCTTTATAAATCGTTTTAAATTCATTTTCAAAACGGTTTCAACTTCATATTCAATTTCAAATCAAAATTGAATATTCCAACATAAATTCGTTTTAAATTCATTTCAAATTGATTTCAATTCAATTTCAATTTAATTCGAATTCAATTCCTTTCGATTTCAATTCGAATTCAATTCTATTTAATTTCAATTCGAATTCATTTTTATTCAATTTCAATTCGAATTCACTTATATTCAGTTTCAGTTCGAATTTCAATTCTTTTCAAAATATCAGATTTTGAAATCACTTTCGATATTCATTATAAAATGAATAAAATCGATATAAATATCGTTCACGTCAAAATGGCGTCAATCTAATCAACACGGCTTCATATATTTCTATTTTCAAATATTCTATTCAAATATTTCTATTTCAAATATTCTATTTCAAATATTTCTTTTTTAAAACTGGAATGAGGCCCAATCAATTACCATATAATGTTAATTATATGGATTATCTACAACACATGTATACAATAACAACGATGAATAATCAAATAGCATCCAAAGTGCATTGTACACTGTATAAGCATCAAATATAAATATTCAACGCTTATAACAGCCTGTCAATCAATCGATCAACTTACAACTAAACAATCGGGATTAGTGTACGTCAAATATCATCCCAATACCCGTGTGGGTTTTCAAACAATCAAACACATATTTTATTTGTGCAGTTGGGCGATGTGTAAAATTTATCGTCCCAATCAATATCAGTCAAAATGCGTGTATATAAACAAATCGTCCGATTTGTTTATTTTTATTTCATTTCATATACACGTTAAAAATTCTATTTTTAACTATAAAATATTTTTAGCTATATAAATATTTTTATTTCATTTCACATCACACAATCAACTACACATCAACATCAAACAAACAAGCATACAAGCCGTCCATGGTCTGTGGACGACGGGTGTCGGGTGCTACTAAACACCGTCTGCATCCTAGTATATATTTATATAACTAGAAATTTAATTAAAGAGTGAGAAATTCTCACCGATTAGCTAATCCAAACTCCACGCCTCTTCATATGTAGGAAGTCATTATTTCTGAACCGTTCGGATTTCATTTTGATTTCCGTCTGATCCTTCGCCATCTGTTTTCACGCAGTTGATTATTAAAAATCACATTTTTATTTTGACAGCGCTATATAGAATTACTAGTCACATTTCTATACAATGTTATTTTTCTATTCAAATCATATGTATATTTTTATCTTCAAAGCATATGTATATTTTTATCTTCAAAACTTTTGCTATTTTTATCTTCAAAAATAATACTCCTTTTTATTCAAAACTAATGCTTATTTTATTTTACAAACAATGTTTATTTTGTTTTATAAAAATTTATATTTTTAAACTAATTATATATATAATATTCAAATCTCTCTTCGCTACTATCTAAATAAAGATCACATTTTTATATTCCCTACCTTATAGTAATTATATTTTTAATATCTATACTATATAAAAATCATATTTTTACTGTGCCCCTTATATAAAAATCGTATTTTTAATATGCCACTAGTATAAAAATTATATTTTTAACTTTTCTATATTATAAAAATTATATTTTTATCCTTCTACTAACATAAAAATCGTATTTTCAACCAAATAAAAATCGAATTTTTATCGCTACTTCGTCTATTTTAACATCGCTATTCAAGTAATAAAAATCTCATTTTTATCACAACGCTAATTATAAAATATGAACTTTCTTTATATAAAAATATAAACTTTCTTTATATAAAAATATATTCTTTTCTCTTTAAAAAATTCATATCTTTTACTCTAATAAAAATCATATTTTTATTTTCTTTCAAAGATCATATTTTTATTCTCTAACTATGTAGACAAAGATTGTATTTTTATTTTCAAACTATATATATAAATCTAATAATTTTTTCTATCATTTATAAACTAATTTTCTATGCTATATAAATTAAAAAATCCAATTTGCAACATTATAAATGAAGAGAAACGAAAATAACAACTTACAGGGGCGTCGAGGTGGAAGGGAGAGGCGCAAACCGTCAGGTGGTGGTCGATTTGGGGTTGCTGAGGTTGAGCGTCGCCAGGGGCTCGAGATGGGGGGGTTTAGGGCTTCAGTCGCCGTCGCGAGGATGAAAAAAGGGGGAGGAGAACTGGCGTCGTCGAACGCCTGAGGGAGGAGGAATCGGAGGCCAGACCGGCGGCGGAGGCGCTGGCGATCATCTAGCGTCGAGTTCGATCTTCCATGTTTTTTTATTATTATTTCTTTAAATCTGACGGGAAGGAGAACAAGGGGGGCTAAGAGAAAAAGGAAGTTGACCAAAATAATTAAATATATTTTAATATTGCATTTAATTCCAAAAGTAACTTTTTATTTAGAACTCGAAATCGAACCCACCGACTGTCGTCCATAGCGTATTACTCCCATTCCGAACACAATGGGATATGTATCGTAAGCTGATTCGATTGTTTTGATCAGTTTTCGTCAAAATCAACATATAACTATATATATTGAATTTGAACGCACATTTCAATTTATCGGGCCCACATACGAACTCTAAAAATTCCATAAAAATATTTCTAGCTTCGTATTGACGATAAGGTCCTAACAAAACTAATTTCATCGAAATCTGAGACCGTTTGAAAAATGACCATTTTCCAGTCGATTAAAATCAACTAAAACTGGTCAAACGCGTTTTCCTTTGCCACGCTCCCATATTGATTCGAAAAATTACGAAATTTGAAACCTAGCAATAACTTTACGTCACGGACCCAACAAAAGTGGTTTCGTCGAAATCCGAGGTCCTTTGCAAAATCTCCATTTTTAAGGGCCTGAATTCCATAGCGACTATTCAGAATTTTCAACTGGACATATATTTTGATTCCCGCTATGAAATTTTGATTTGTCGGATTTGGTGGAAAGATATTATCAATTAGATTCTATTATTTTTGGTTTCACTAAAATCCGGTTTATTTTGCACCCGGTCCATTCATTTGAATTTTGAAATCGAATTATCGAACTACCGCGCCATTTTCGATTCCTTTTATAATTATAAATAATTATTTATATTCTATCGTCGATTCAAACGAATATGTACGTTCGAATTATATTCAAAATAAATTTCTCGTCGATATTATTTAAAATAATTCATTTTAAATAATCAAAATGCGCTAAAATTGCCAAAATAAAAAATTTAAACTTGCCCAGATTTCCGGGTTATTACAATATATATCTTTCAAATTTCCATAACAATATCTGTATAATCACGAAAGCCAACATCGAAATATTCCACAGACAACTTCGATTCAAATCTATTCCAATTCAATTATTGGAAACTCTGGTTATTTTCAAAACCATTTCAAATCCAATTTATTTATTTTAAAAATAAATAGAATTATAATTCTGGTTCAAAACTAGTTCATTTCGATAAAAATCTATTTTTATGTCTTTAAATATGGAGTTTTGCATCCCAATTCTTCCCAAATCATTTCTTATGATTTTATACAAAAAATTACTATTTTTAATATTTTTATCAAGGCCCGTACAGTCGATTTCCATCAATGGCCATCGAACTGCACTTACAACGACCTTTTCCAAATTTGATTTGGACATAATTCCAAATCCAACCGTTATATTTCTAATTTCTAATATTCCTTAGAAAGCTCTTTTCGATACGAACCCAACTGTTCCGGTTTTAGGAGAATCCGACGATCGGATCTCCCGCAATATCCATTTGAAGTCATTGGTCGAAATTCGCGAACTACCGCAGCGCGGCGCGTTCTATTCAGGCCATTATATAATGTATATATAATATATACTTCGTCGATTTCCTTTTAAAACGTATTTTATAAATCGTTTTAAATTCGTTTTCAAAACGATTTCAACTTCCTTTTCAAATTCAAATCAATTTAATTCGAATTTCATTTCAATTCAATTTAATTCGAATTTCAATTCTATTCAGTTTAATTCGAATTTCATTTCAATTCAATTTAATTCGAATTTCAATTCTATTCAGTTTAATTCGAATTTCATTTCAATTCAATTTAATTCGAATTTCAGTTCCTTTCAAAATATCAGATTTTGAAATCACTTTCGATATTCATTGTAAAATGAATAAAATCGATATAAATATCGTTCACGTCCAAATGGCGTCAATCTAATCAACACGGCTTCATATATTTCTATTTTCAAATATTCTATTTCAAATATTTCTTTTCAAATATTTCTTTTCAAATATTTCTATTTCAAAACAGGAATGAGGCCCAATCAATTACCATATAATGTTAATTATATGGATTTTCTACAACACATGTATAAAATAACAACGTTAAATAATCAACCATCATCCAAAGTGCGTTCTACACTGTATATGCATCAAATATAAATATTTAACGCTTATAACAGCCTGTCAATCAATCGATCAACATACAGCTAATCATTGGGACTAGTGTATGTCATATATCATCCCAATACCCGTGTGGGGTTTCAATCAATCAAACACAGATTTTATTTGTGCAATTGGGCGATGTGTAAAATTTATCGTCCCAATCAATATCAGTCAAATGTGTGTATTCATTTCAAATACACGTTAAAAATTCTATTTTCAACTATAAAATATTTCAACTATATAAATATTTTATTTCATTTCACATCACACAATCAACAACACATCAAAATCAAACAAACAAGCATACATGCCGTCCATGGTCTGTGGACGACGGGTGTCGGGTGCTACTAAACACCGTTTGCATCCTAGTATATATTTCAACTAGAAAAATAAATAAAAGGTGAGGAGTTCTCACCGACTAGCTAATCCCAACGCCACGACTCTTCAAATGTAGAAGTCTTCGTCGTTCCTTCTTTCATCACTTTCGTCATCCGTATTCACTACATATATAAAAAATCGAATTTTTACTTCGCTATTCAATATATAAAAATTGAATTTTTACTTCGCTATTCAATATATAAAAATCGAATTTTTTACTTCGCTATAAAAATCACATTTTTACTTCAACATATATATAAGAAAGGTCTGATTTTTATTTCGCTACATATATAAAGATAATATTTTTATATCCTCTATTATATAAAAATCATATTTTTAATACTTCTACTTTATAAAAAATCATATTTTTATTATTCCTACTATATAAAAATCATATTTTTATTATACGCCTTATATAAAAGTTATATTTTTATTTTGCTACTCTTATAAAAATTATACTTTTATCTTCCTACTTGTATAAAAATTATATTTTTAATAATAAAAATCATAGCATTCACCCGCCATGTTATTATATATTTTATTTTCAAAACCATGCAAATTTCGTTTTAAAAGTAAGGCAAATTCCATTTTAAAAATCGAATCCTTACAGTTCTTAAAATCATATCATTTACCAAAACAAAGATCATGCTTCTACCGAAACAAAGATCAAACCTTTTTCTACCATTACAAAGATCAAGCCTTTTTACCATTACAAATCAGTTTTTAACATCACAAAAAATCACTTTTTAACAGTACAAAGAAATCAGGTATTAAAGATCAAAGGAATCAGCATTTAAAGATCAAAGAAATCAGCATTTAAACTCATATCGAACGGAAGAGCTCGTTGCGTCAATCGGAAGGGGGGTGTTGCGTCGTCGCGCTGCTGGAGCTGGCGGCGGGTATCGGATGGCCTGGGGAAGGCGCAGGTGGCCGAGGTGTTGGGCTTGGGCACGGTGGGTGCTGCGGGTATTGGGTTCGAATGGGGATTGAATGGTCCGAGAGGAGAGAAGGAGAACGGAGAGGAGGGAAGGGGGTGGCCGTAGTGGGTGGCGCGATGGCTGGGGAGGGGTGCGACGCGATGGAGGGGAGGCGCAGGGGCCGGCGACGTGAAGAACAAGAGGGTTTTTTTCCTTAATTGATTTGCTTCTGAGTCAACGGGGGAGGGAAGTGGTTAAAAGGGAAAAAGGTTTTTATTAATTTATTTAATTAATATTTTATTCTTTCAAAAAGTAACTTTTACTTTCGAACTCAGATTTGAACCCACCGACTGTCATCCCTAGCGTATTACCCACATTCCGAACACAATGGGATATGTATCGTAAGCTGATTCGAGTGTTTCGATCAGATTTCGTCAAAATCAACATATAACTCTATATATTGAATTTGAACGCGCATTTCAATTTACCGGGGCCACATACTAGCTCGAAAAATTCCAGAAAAATATTCTCTAGCTCCGTATTGACGATACTGTTCTAACAAAACTAGTTTTGTCAAATTCTGAGACCGTTTGAAAAATGGCCAATTTCCAGTCGATTAAAATCAACTAAAACTGGTAAAATGCGTTTTCCCTTGCCAAGCTCACATATTGATCCGAAAAATTATGAAAATTGGAATCTAGCAATAATTTGACATCGCGGATCTAATAAAATTGGTTTCGTCGAAATCCGAGGTCATTTGCAAAATTTCCATTTTTAAGGGCCAGAATTTCATAGCGACTATTCTGAATTTTCAACTGGACATATCTTTTGATTCCCGCTATGAAATTCCAATCTTTCAGATTCGTTGGAAAGATATTCACAAATAGATTCTAATAGTTTTTGTTTCACTAAAATCCGGTTTATTTTGAATCATGTACATTCATTTGAATTCTGAAATCGAATCATCGAACTACTGCGCCATTTTCAATTCCTTTCATAATTATAAATAATATTTATATTCTAATGACGATTCGAATAAATATATATGTTCGAATTCTGTTCAAAATAAATTTCTCGTCGTTATTATTTAAAATAATCCATTTTAAATAATCAAAATTCGCTAAAATAGCCAAAATAAAAATTTTTAATTGGCCCAGATTTCCGGGTTATTACATTCTGACCTCAAGCCTCACCAACCGAGAAATGACAAAAATCGAGCAGGCAGCATGGCTATGTGGGTCGCTCCCATTAGGGTGTATAATCTCCTATCTAGAGTAAATCCTTTTACTACTTTAATCTATTTCGATGTTGTCCCTTTTCAGGAAACGGTGGTTTGAGGCCAACTGTTGATGATATACATTCGATACACTCAAGAGAAATGAGTGGTCGGTCATGTAAGGGCCAGGTTGCAAGACATTCTTGTTGAGTGTATTCGCCTCTAGAGATACACTATCGACAGGTGGTCCCGTACATTGTCATAGTCGGAATCTAATCTCCAATAAGCGCCCGCGGTTTTAATTGTATACTATATATTTGGAGTGTGAGATGCAAGCGTTCCACTACATTGTTATTTACTTGTATTTAGACACTATTATAATATCAGAAAAGATATTGATTTCAAAACCGTTTGTGTTATCGTAAGGTAAAAACCGTCCGTATTTATGTGTGGATTTGGTCTTATGATTATCCTTTTCTTCCGAAAAGATTTTAACCTTAAAATTAGATTGTGAGATACCCTTAAACTTAGTGTGTTTATCTCACTCTGGTTCACCAGACTGACCCGGTGTTTTGTAAATGCTCGGGGTAGCCCGGGGTGTACAGGTTCAGGTTGTCGAATGCTGTGAAGAGACGTGATGGAGGTGTTCAGACATATGATATCATATAGTTATTATTCAGCTGTGTGTTGTATATGTGTACAGATTATTATAACTGTCCCGATGTGTGATGTACTCTGATGATTGTAAGTATTTTTTTTAGTTCTCAATAAAAGATTTATTTCTGTATTATAGTTTGTTCCGCTGCGATGTGAGACTCTAATTCTATGTTATGTTGGTCCTTCTTCTTCTTCTTCTATTCTAATATTTCTTTCTTTCTTATCTCACCCTTTAATTTCTTTCTAATAACATTCCAGTGTTTTCGGTGTTTGGAAGGTCGGCATGAGTTACGGTAAAGGCATTTATGTCGATTGTCAGTGCCGAAAATCCTTGGGTCGTTAAAGTGATATCAGAGCTATTTGTTTAGAAATAACCTTGGCTCTGTGGTATAACTCGACAACGATTGGGTTAGTAATACCCTAGATCGTGATTGAGTGTATATATATGATAGCGTAATTGTAAATTTCATATACAAATGTTTTGTGTTGGTTGATCGGTTCAAGTGTTGAGAAGCGTTGAACTGGCAATGGATACAGTATTGTTTTGAGAAGAGGGTAAATAAAATAATTTTACAAAAATTATATTTTTGTATAGAAAAGAATAATTTTATTAAATTATTGAGATATTAGTGTGTTTGTTCGATTTGAATGGAATTCAAATCGAATTGAAAATTTGAATTTGAAACTTAACCTGGTTAAGTGTAATTAAATTGATAATAATATCAAAATTAAATCAATTTGAAATTTGGAATATGGATGAATGATTATCAAATAGAAATCAATCAGATATTAACCCATTTATGTTCAAATACGTGAAACTAAAATAGAATATTAATAGTGAATGCAAATTCAATTAATTTAGTTGATTTGGTTGTATATTGGTTGTTGATTGTGAATTGTATTTATTGGATGATAGTTTGATTGAATGGAAAAATCAACAATTTAATGGAGCTAAATGAATTATAAACTAAAGGATAATTTCCGGTATAATTAAATTGGAATGAAACTGCATATGAATTGGAATTTATTATTTAACCCTATATCTGATAATGAATTGATGTTATCTGTTTGATTTTGGAAATTAAAGGGTTCGTAACGTTCTTTCCTGCCTTAGCAATTTCGAGGATGAAATTATTTCAAGGGGGGAGAATGTAACATCCCATATTTTTTGTAGTCAAATATTTTATTTAAATTATTATTTTAAATATTTCATTTATAATATTAATAGTTTTTGTATATTTAATTCATTATTAAAACGAAGTTAGAACGTTAATTTGTATATATACTCTTTGTCAAAACCATACTTTCTTTCATAACAGAATAAACAAATGTTTATATAGATAACTTCATAAACACATAATATGAGAGAGAAACTGAAATTTCATATACCATGAAACTAAAACATGATAAAGATTGGAACCAAAACATATACTGTGTATAAGAACATGTACAATATAAAAACCGAAAACCTACATAAGGAATCATACATCGTATTGAGACAAATGCAAAACTGAACATACAAGAAGAATTTATATTAAAATGCAATGTCAGTACACTTTGTTCCTTCTAGTAAGAAACAGTAAAAGCACATTTCTCATTAGGTACATACAATGAAGCAGCTAAACAACATATATATATATATATTATATATTTTTATTTGTAAAAATGCAAACACAAAGAAAACAAGAAAATCCATTTAAATATCAAGTTTTGTGTGCCTCCTTTCATTCAAGGAACAATGAACCAAAATATCCCCATAAGCAGAGATCTGAAAGAGAAAAGATCATGAACATAATAAACAGATATAAATATCTATGAACAGCAAAGGAACAGAGTATAAACGGCTAACCAAAACAGTAAAATTCATTGCCGTAGAAAATAAATATGTTCATATACCAAATCGAAACAAAACAGTGATAAGATTCATATGTCAAAATCGAATAGCTAATACACACACATATATATACACATATATACAGAAGTTTCACATACTTTCACTGTTGCCATGTGCTTCAAACTGTAACAGAAAATCTACACCACAGCAAAATCTTTGATTTAAATAAACAATTTCATAGCTTACCTAATCTACACAAACAGTTCGAATGTGTATACATCGGTGCAGAAAAAGGTACATGAAAACACTACACAAAATCACACCTCCCTGTTAACCATTACACAGAATCTATATGCAGCCTAAAAAATCTCTGAATCAAATAAACAATTCATAGCCACAATCCTACCTAATCTATAGTTCGATCAATATCCATTTTGGATAGATCAACCGCACGCAGCATCTACACTTCAATCACCAGTGAAATCATCTGAAAAGAAGAAAAGCATATGGCCTAAGGATTGTAGCTTAACTACCTACGGGTAGCCACTGATGGACTTTGTTCTTATCTAAATCAAACCACACTATAAATATGTATCCACACAGTGGCGTTTCATCCATTCCAGTAACGATTCAAACCAATATAGTAAACAAAAGCAGTTCGGCCACTTGAAAATTTAAACAAATAATAAAATAGCAATTAAAAATCAGTAAAAGACTTATCTGAATTGGTAGACCAAAGTACTCCATTCCAGTATGCAATTTGGCCGATTTTTTGATGAGTTTGCTCGAGACAGAGGACCTAGGGTTCGGTTCCTTTTTGAATGGAAGCATCAGGTTCGGTTGTGCAGGGGGTGTAGTGGATCTGGAAGGCGTGGGGGTTGATCAACGAAACAATGGCGACGCTTGGGTGTTAATCGATGAAGCTTGGTTATTGGAGGGATCATTTTGAAGTTCGGCAGATCAATTGAAGAACAAGGAGTGAAGGGAGATCGAAGTGTGGTTGAGTAGAGGGGGAGTTCGACACGGTTGACTTCGATTTGGCAGGAGACGAAAGGGGAAGAGGAGATCGATTCGGCATGGAGGTTTTTTTTTTCATTTTCCTTTTGGTATGGCAGCGAAGGGATTGAAAAGGGGATAAGGAATCCGATGGTTAATGAAATAAAGGGGACGTAGGTGGGCTTTCTCGGAGTTGGGCTGAATGAATAGGGTAAGGCCCGAAATTAAATTAAATTAGAGTTTATTTAATTCTAATATTCATATAAACTTGAAATATTAATATCGAACGGGTACGTGATCAAAATTCGATGGGACTGGAGGCATCGGAACCGCGTCGACAGGCACTTCATCGTGGACCTGGTCAGTAATGGAAACAACTGTAGAATTTTAGTCAAATTTAATGGCATTTAATTTGACTAAACTAGACTGTGTTATCGACGAATTAAAATTCAAGGTGAGTGAAACTCACTCAGTTCTCCCCATTTATATTTTATATAAATTGGGTTGTTATTTTATGTGCTCTGGTTGCTGATGGTTGACTATTTGCTAGCTAAATATTTATTTGTTGATTTAACCAATGGAATTAAACCGTTTTTTAATTTCCGTATTAAAATCAAATCTTTGTTTTAACGTTTTGATCCAATGAAGGTAACTTACCTTGTTGGTAACGTTTATAAAATAAACTTGTTTAATGGTTAGAATTGTTTAAACTGGTTGAATTTTTTGTTTATTGGTTGATGTTAAATGGTCATTATTTATTATTATCAAAATTATCAGTTAAATTGGATTTGATGATATGATTTGAGATAACCTATTTACAGGGAAGAACTGGTTGGAGGGATCCAACCTGATTCCTCAGATATATTATTTGTTTTCATATTATCATATATGAACTGATCCGATGGGATGATTGATTTGAGTATTGGTTATTGACTGAAATTTCAACATCTGTGTAGTTTAAACCAATGGGCGGCATTGGTTGAGTATTTGGCAACATATTGCCTATAAAATCAATTGTTTTATATATGTTGATTTACTGTCAGGCAAATCGGCAGAGATGAAGTTATAAAATTTATTTTATAACAAGAGATAGATATTGAAACATATTATTTTGATTAAAAGTTTATAAAAGGGGAAATAAATAAATGTTTTATTTAAGACTTTGATTTATTATTAATTAATTTTATGAAGTCAACTCTTATGTTAATCAGACTTATAAGTACGAGAATGAGAAATAAATCGAACAGTATTGTTTTAATTTTAATAATATTTTAAAGGGAAATTTAATATTTATTTAGTAAATAAAGGAATTAACTACGAAAATGGTTAACTACCAAAATAAATTATTATTTTAAATTTAAAGAAATACTTTTTAATTGAGATTCATTTAAAAAGTACTCGAAATTGAAATGCAATCCAGTTGAATGGTGAAAGGGAATTACGAACGGGTTTTATATTTAAAAACCGAATTTGTATAACAAGTTATAAAAGAAATTTTAAGCAAATATGATAGCGTAAAAATGAATGTTACTTAATTATTTGAGTTAAGTGAAAGGAAATTTAGATCAAAAAGATTTATAATAAATCAGGGTTATGTAAATGGGATTTAATGTGTAAAAGTGTTAATTGTACATTAAAGTTACCTAATAATGGGATTAAGTATAAAGGGGGGAATTAAAATAAGATTTTCAAAGAAGGAATTGTTGAATGGATTTGAAAGGGGATTAGTAAAAGTGAATTTGGTAAAATAAGCAGATCATGAGATTTTGTATCTAAATTCTAATTATAAAATGAGTTTGGTTGAAGAGGCAGTGTTAAAAGTGATGTTTTAGAAAGAAGATTACTTAATTAGTGAATTAAGAAACAATGGTATATCCGAGAAAGAGATTTTCAAAAGGAAAGAAGGTTTATGAAACCATACTTAAATAAAAATGTTAAATGAACGTTGTGTTGAGATTAGATGAGATATTGGTTTTATATTACAACTCGTATCTATCTTTAGATATGAACGTTGTTGATCAAGGTCTGAGAGGTAATTAAAACACCCCAACTTGAACGACATCAGGACTATCTAAGGATGATATTAGTTGTAATGGTAAAAGGGATTAGTGATAATTTATTTCCATTAGTGAAATAATAATGTAAAGGACGGGTTTTATCCAACAGGAATAAGCACTGGGTATTGTCAAGTAATAAATAAAAGATATTTCGTAATGTTGTTTACGAGTTGTTTCAAAGGGAAAAATAGAGAACTGGATATGATATAGGATTTTACTAAGTATTAAAATGAATTTGTTTAAAATATAATTTTATGATAAATAAAGAAGCGAGAACTATATTTATAATATCGAAAAATTTAAGAGTTTTAAATTTACATTTTTATTTTAATTAAAAGGCCAAGTGGTATTGAATACCGAACCAGTGAACTCATTTGATTATCATGACAGAATCACTAATTATTTTGATAGTTAAACCACCGACTGTCAAGTTTGTCCAATACGATTGTTGGAACGGAAAGACGGGATCGAATTTATATTCAAAAACCATTCCGACCAACAAATACGTGAAGATATCAGAAGATGATTGAGATGGAGCATTGAAGACCTTATAATTTCATAAACGGAAGGACTGCTAATAATCTTCGGTCTGCAGCCAAAGATGTATTATGGCTCTGTCGTGGTTGGAATCTACGGATTGCAAGGACTTCTCGCTACTGATCCATGGGGTGATTCCTATATGGGATGCGGTAGGAGAGTACGTTCGGTTCATCCTGTTCCTGGATGACTCGTATGGACGGATGTCCGACAAAGTATTTCCAGAGGTATCGCCTACGTTGATTTCTTCAAACGTACCATAGTTGGGTCGCTCCCAACCCGGTATTTTTGTAGACGTCAATTAGTGATATCTGGCAGATCTGATGATGTGGCTTTCAAAGTGAATAGTGACCAGATGTTCCAGAAAGTAAATTCTGACCTCAAGCCTCACCAACCGAGAAATGACAAAAATCGGGCAAGCAGCATGGCTATATGGGTCGCTCCCATTAGGGTGTATAATCACTTATCTAGAGAAAATCCTTTTGCTTCTTTAATCTATTTCGATGCCGTCCCTTTTCGGGAAACGGTGGTTTGAGCCTAACCGTTGGTGATATACATTCGATACACTCAAGATAAATGAGTGGTCGGTCATGTGAGGGCCGGGTTGCAAGGCGTTCTTGTTGAACCTAGTGTATTCGCCTCTAGAGATACACTATCGATAGGTGGTCCCATACCTTGTCATAGTCAGAATCTAACCTCCAATAAGCGCCCGCGGTTTTAATTGTATACTATATATTTGGAGCGTGAGATGCAAGCGTTCCACTAGATTGTTATTTACTTGTATTTAGACACTATTATAATATCAGAAGAGATATTGATTTCAAAAGCATTTGGGTTATCGTAAGGTAAAAACCGTTCGTATTTATGTGTGGATTTGGTCTTACGATTTTCCTTTTCTTTCGAAAAGATTATAACTTTAAAATCAGGTTGTGTGATATCCTTAAACTTAGTGTGTTTATCTCACTCTGGTTCACCAGACTGACTGGTGTTTGGTAAATGCTCGGGTTAGCCCGGGGTGTACAGGTTTAGGTTATCTAATGTTGTGAAGAGACGTGCTGTAGGTGTTCAGACGTCTAATATCATATAGTTATTATTCCGCTGTGTGTTGTATATGAGGACAGGTTATTATAACTGTCCCGATGTGTAATGTACTCTGATGATTGTAAGTATTTTTTAGCTCTCAATAAAAGATTTATTTCTGTAGTATATTTTGTTACGCTACGATGTGAGACTCTGATTCTGTGTTGTGTTGGTCGTTCTTCTTCTTCTATTCTAATATTTCTTTCTTTCTTATCTCACCCTCTAATTTCTTTCTAATAGTGTTCCAGTGTTTTCGGTGTTTTGAAGGTCGGCATGAGTTACGGTAAAGGTATTTATGTTGATTTTCAGTGCCTAAAATCCTTGGGTCATTACAAAGGTAAGACTCTATCCTCTGGTTTGTATTGCTTGTGTGATGGGACATGAGTCTTATAATGGTTTCATTTTTCTGAAAAGCATTGCGTTGTTTAACGATTTACTTTATTTATGCACTGGCAATCCAATGGAGTAAACCCGTTCCATGTTAGCGGCGTGGTCCTGTGATTAGCCTTATTATTAAATAGGTTAGTTAGATTTCTCATACCAGTCCCATGGCTGACTCGTAGTTTGTTTCACTTTGCAAACTCGAGTGCCCTCTTTTCCACACGGGCAGCCTTGTATACAGGTTTTTAGCAGACTCATTCTGGATAGCTATGGAACTGGAGATGGATCCTAACATTTCTATTATGCTGTTCAGACTTCATTTAGTATATTATGTTTGATTCCGCTTCAGACATTTTATATTAAGTTGAAAACTGTATTATGTACTAAGTATGATCCTATTATGCTGTGTAACTCTGATGATATTATTTCCAGTGTAATTTGAGATACTTTTTCTGTTGTAATTCTATGTTTCTATTCTGCTGTTACTGTTTATGTGTTATATTCCAATGATTATCCTTGCTTTCGTACTACAGGAGTTTGGGGTAATCACACATACTCTCTTCTAATATTGGTACCACTTTTTAAAACTATGCCCATAATGGAGAATCCAGAATAAAATATAATGGTTTGGCATAAAATTACTGGATTGAAGAAAGAGAACGATGACGAATATCCTTTGAAGCGTTCCTCTTTTTCAACCCTCGAAAATTGACACCAATACATCCACGGTATTTATGTGCCATAAAACCAAGTGTCGAAGAAGCGAATTGTTTGTGGTAAGAAAGGAGTGAAAAAGTAGTAATATCAGAATTTTACGCAGTAGAAAATCATATATATATATATATATCATCATAAAAATTGTTATAGCGGAAAATGTAATCATGCTTATTACAGTGTTTACTAAGTTAGCTTGGACAGTTATAGAACTTTTCCTTATAATTGCTGAAAGAAACTAAGAAAAAATGAGAATAGATGATTATCTCAAGATTATTTAGCTCCAAGCTCCATACAACGGATCCAAAAAGACCTTGCTACTAGGCTACCCGAATAAAATATTGGCACCTGGAGTTTAAGGGAATGGAAGGAAGCTCCAAGTCATCTATGGGACTGGTGTGAGAAACTTAAATTCGTTCTTTAAAAAAAGATATCCCAATAGACCATGGCCACATATAAAAATGGCATGGGTTTTTACCTTATGGTAACCAAAGCTTTATATGTAGAAATTGTCTAATATTACTTTTATTGGCTTTTGAGCCAAAACCCATTAAAATAAATAATAGAAATAGCCAAATTGTTTCCATTATTAAATTTCGCACCCTTAAAAGGGATCTACAAAAAAAACCAGCTCTTAGGAAAAATGGATTTCCATATAATGAAAGGCAAGGGACTACCTTCCGTACAATGCATTTTTAGAGAAATACACCTAGGTCTACCCAACTCTGGCAGTTTTTTCCTTCGCTCCTTGTAAGACCTACCTATTTGCACAGACCCAAAGGTGGTGCACTGTTCTGAATATGACATCCCCCAGTCGTACCCGATATATCGGGATCCCAACATCCACCAAATACTCGACATATAATGAGTAATTTAGAAAAGTGATGATCATGTCCTAATGGTCGTGACCCGCATTGTAACACCCCACACCCGCTACGGTCACTCACTAAGGGAATGCCATAACATCGGTGGAGTATTTTAAGTGAATATAGAAAAGAAAAATTACAACAAGACAGATATAAGTAATACTTGAGAATTTAATACATCATTTCATTTCAGCGGAAAGTAAAACATGTTTGGTTACACCAAAACCATAAATAAGAGTCAAGTACATAATATCCATCCTGATAAAAATGAAAGTACATAATCCCACTACATAACCTAATAGCCATAATAGAAAAGATAAACTGAGCTTTACATCCATGGTCCAAGCTCCAAAAGATAGATAAAGCAGTCTGATCAAAGCCCACTAGTGCTAGGCCCACTCTGAAAACCTGAGGGTTGGGAAAAAGATAAAGAAACAACGGGGTCAGACATAAGTCTGAGTGAGTCCTATAACCCTAACAATACAATCATTAAAGTAATTAGGGTATGATATAAACAAGGTACGGTACCTCTGGGGATAATGACTACGCTAAGTAGCCAACTAAACACAGGATGTACTAAGATAACCGAAAAGACGCATTTATCCACCCAAGGATAATTACTGGATTACACCACCCCAGATCTACCCACCCAAGGGTAATTCCTACACTGCACCACACCAGTCATTCCTAACTTAAAGGTTGATCCCACCCCTGGACTTATAAAATTAACTTAATAGTTCTCGCGTACCCCTAGGTGACTAAGTAGACGCCACGGGGCCCTACAATCCACTAGGTGTACACACTACTCCCCATTCGATCGGCTCCCTAACGTAGATACCCGTGTTGGCCCCACCGTGGGGTGTACCATTCCCCAACGTGGCAACCTGATAAAACTAACGGTGCACGGCTTATATCTACACGATGCAACAACGTCTTATTTACCAGCCCGGGTCCACACACGCATATGAAACCCGTTGGTCATGCGTTGCCACCGCTAACCCATTTTGGCCTCTTATAGTCAAGCCCAATATGCGTGTCCCGTCACTCGACTAGAGTCGAGCCCACTAAGATACGTTTGGGATATTGGTTGAAATGGGCCCCCACAAGCTACCCCCTAAGCTTGTTATTTTATCTAGTGTATCCCACTTAACCCCTGTTATAATCATGCCCACCTACATGTTAAGGTTTGGTTAAGTCATCTAATCATATATATCAATTGCCACTTAAGGCACCCACTAGATTTCCACATGCCACCCAAAGCACTTACTTAACCCTTTAACCATGTTTAATTACATGTTCCTCTTTGGTTAAGTATTCTAATCGTATTTTCTATTGCCACCCAAGGCAACCCACTAAATTTCCACATGCCACCCAAGGCACCCACTTAACCCCTCATGTCCCTCTACATGCTAATATGGTTAAGTGTTTCTTAATTAATTAAGATCATGACCTAATAAAGACCTCTCACATTAGACCATCTTTTATGACTGCTGGATATGCCGGTTGGTTCCGGGCAGACTTCTGTCATAAAAAGGTCTAACCTCGCGTCTTTACTTTAATCACGTATTTAATTTATGACTAAGACCTCTCACATTGGGCCAATCATTTGTAGCTGCTGGATGGCCGGTCGGTTCCGGGCAGACTTCCGCTACAAAAGGGTCCAACCTCGTGTCTTAGTTGATTAATTACACCTAATTAATCACGCCCATAATTTGAATTAATTATGCGTAATTAATTACACATTTTTAAGAATATGGGTAGACCTAACTCAATAGGTAAATTCCCAATTCCATAGTATGGGTAGACCTAACTTAATAGGTAAATTCCCAACTCCATAATATGGGTAGACCTAACTTAATAGGTAAATTCCCAATTACGTCCATTTATTTTGTGGTATGATTAATCATACCCATTTCACATCATTTTATTAACATGCATATTAACCCCATCGTTCCCCACGTAGTTCGTTCTCATAACACGACCTAATAAAGGGAAGATTCATCACAAAGGTCATGGGTTTAGCCAACATAGCATGTAACTTTATCATGGGTTCAAAAGGTGTCAACTTGCATATATGAACATACATTAAACCCAACTAGTATTTAACCCAAACTTGCATTATGCATATCATAAAAGAGACAACTTGCATATGAACTTGCACATAAACTTGCATATGAACTTGCATCATAACTTGCATATGAATTTGCATCATAACTTGCATATGAACTTGCATCATAACTTGCATATGAACTTGCATCATAACTTGCATATGAACTTGCATCATAACTTGCATATGAACTTGCATCATAACTTGCATATGAACATGTATCATAACTTGCATATGAACTTGCATCATAACTTGCATCATAACTTGCATCATAACTTGCATATGAACATGTATCATAACTTGCATATGAACTTGCATCATAACTTGCATATGAATATGTATCATAACTTGCATATGAACTTGCATAACATGCCATACTTAGAGACAAACTTGCATAAAACCAAACACTTAGCATGCATAAAACCAAATACTTAGCATGCATAAAACCACATACATAGCATGCATAAAACCAAATACTTAGCATGCATAAAACCAAATACATAGCATGCATAAAACCAAATACTTAGCATGCATAAAACCAAATACATAACTTGCATAACATGTTACATATAGACTTGCATATAATCTCCCATATAGCTTGCATAACATGTTACATATGAATCAATGTTCAACATAGTGTTTTGCATCATAAAACATAGCATTAAACTTGCATATAGCACACAACATACACTATACTAAACTTGCATAAACACATTGATTCCACAAACATAGCCATATCTTATCATATCCTATCATAATCAATTTAACAATTGATTGTTAAGTCTATAGAAACTCACCACTAAACTCCAATAAGCAAACCCTTGCCACAAATCACCCAAAAACTCTAGCCTTGAACATAAAGCTTGCAACTTGATGATGAATGCAAGCCAATGATCACTCATACAACTCAAAGATGCTTGTATGCACATGAAAGCCATCGTAGAAATAGTTTAGAAATAGGATGGAGGCTAGGGTTTTGAGTGGAGGCCATGATCATAGAAAATTTTGGCATAGTTTAGTTAGGAGATAGGATTATGACCATTTAGGGCTAGCTTAGGGTCTTATTTATAGGATTAGGCAAGTGTTTTAGGCCATTAGATTAACCCTAAATTAGATTAGGACCCTTAGATTTCGGAACCTTCCAGAAACCAGCCCTAAGACCAAGCCCAAACCCCAAACTGGTGCACCCAACCACAGAACTCTCTAGAAACTGTGCAGGTTTCCTGTCCCGACACGGGCGCACTTCCCAAGTGCGCCAGTGTAAAAATGTGTTGGTGCACTTCACAAGTGCGCCAGTGCATTTTTGTGTTGGCGCACTTCACAAGTGCGCCAGTGCATTCTTGCTTGTTTTCAGTTTTTCTGCCTAACTTCGTTCGTCCATATCTTCTTCATACGGACTCCGATTTTTGAAAACTCAGACTCTATTTTGCGTATTTTTCCGAGACGAACGCAATGGTGCAACCCGTTTCCCCTAATTCCCACATCTGGGATTAGTTATTCTTTAATTTGTGAATTTTAGCATTAACCGAAATTCGGGGTGTTACATTCTCCCCTCCTTAAAGGATTTCGTCCCCGAAATCTCTAAGCTAAGGAGAATGCATATCCTACCATCCAAACAACCATCTACTCAATCCATCAAACACGGGCATCCATTGTCCTTAAAACAGTTTCTAATGATGTATGAGCATATGCAAAAAGTGTGTGTATATGTTCCCTATCTAATGTATGAACATATGCAAACCATGATAGTGCCATGCATCCATTATGTATGCGAGAGAACCCTATCGACACATACAATATCTACATGAGTGCACAATCATTCACCAAAATGCATCATCCATATGATAACACAATCATTATACATCCATAAATATAGCTTCCTACACACAATTTTATGCAATATGCCATATGAAGTGATTGAGCCGATCTAGTGTCTAGAGTGTGTGTATATGCATCCACGAGCAACCACTAGCAACCACTTGCATCCACACGCATCCATCAAACATAACATGTCTCAAACACATGTTTCAACCATAGATTTACCCTATCTAAAGGTCATAGGTACTAGCTAGAGGATATACTAAAGATAAGATAAGTACTAGACAAGCGATAAAGGAGAAGTTAAAAGACATACTCTCAAAAAGAAATGGGTACAAAGAACGCATCTTCGCTTCCGTCTCCCAAGTAGCATTGTTTCGTCATCTCCCCATTGCACTTTAACTAGCTGAACTTCTCTGTTCCTCAACTTCCTAGTTTCTGACCCAAGGATGCGAGTAGGAGCTCGTCGAATCGTCGCATCACGCTCTACCTCTACATCTCTAAGCAAGCTCGGCCCTACCACCTCTGCGGTCTCATGTAAGCACTTCCTCAAATGTGATACATGGAATACATCATGAACACCACTAAGCCTGTCGGGCAACTCCACCCTATATGCCATCCGTCCAATCCTTTCCTTAATAGGAAACGGCCCAACAAACCTCGGTGCTAACTTCCCAACGGACCCAAAGCGAACAACATTTCTCAACGGAGATACTTTGACAAAAACCATGTCCCCAACCTCAAACTCAAGATCCGTCCTTCTCTTGTCCGCATAAGATTTTTGCCTATCCTGCGCTGCTTTCATCCTTCTTCGAATCAAGTCAATCTTCTCAGAAGTCTCCCTAACCATATCAGGCCCAAGCAAGATCTTATCCGTAGATTCCCACCAACATGTAGGTGATCGACAAGGCCTTCCATA
Source organism: Allium sativum (assembly GCA_030737875.1). Classification (NCBI taxonomy): domain Eukaryota; kingdom Viridiplantae; phylum Streptophyta; class Magnoliopsida; order Asparagales; family Amaryllidaceae; genus Allium; species Allium sativum. Next base: position 40,473,748 of record CM060926.1, read on the forward strand.
AAGAGCTTCAAAAAGAACCATACCAATACTAGACTGAAAGCTGTTATTGTATGCGAACTCCACCAAAGGAAGATGTTCTTCCCATGTACCTCCAAAATCTAAGATACAAAGCCTCAAAAGGTCTTCTAGGACACGATTCACCCTCTCAGTCTGGCCATCCGTCTGAGGATGAAATACGGTGCTCAGACACAATTGAGTCCCTACTGCTTCTTGCAAACTTTTCCAGAACTCGCTAGTGAAGATAGGATCTTGATCACTCACTATACTAGAGGGTACCCCATGCAATCGAACTATCTCTCGAAGATATACTGAAGCTAGCCATGGAGCAGTCCTCTTGCTCTTCACAGGTATGAAATGGGCGCTCTTAGTAAGTATGTCTACCACAACCCAAATTCCTGTATTACCCTTCCTCGATCTCGGTAATCCATCAAGACACTATCCCACTTCCATAGCGGAACTTCCAAATGGGTGAAGCAACCCATCGGGTTTCTTCTGCTCTGCTTTCCTTTGCTAGCACACCAAGCATCTAGCGACATACTCGGCCACATCTTTCTCCATACCGGCCCAAAAAGAAAACTCGCTTCATGTCTTGGTACATCTTGTCCCTACCAGGATGAATGGTCATCTTTGACCGATGTGCATCATCAAATATAGCCTTCCTCAGACCCTCGTCTTGCGATACACAAGGTCTACCGTCTCTACGCAACCACCCCTTACCATCTAGGGTGTACCTACTCAAATGGCTGGACGACTCCCCCCCCCCCTATGAGCTTCTCTACTAACTCAACCAACTGTGGGTCGTCTCGCTGAGCCTTGCCAATCCGCCCCAAAAGAGTAGGCCTAACCTCCAAGGAGGCTAGCAAACCGGGTACAAAGTCAACGGAAGGTCTAAAGTCAAACATAGAATTAAACTCCAAGCTTCGCCATTCCACGAACAATGGACTCAAAGACATACTTTTTCTGCTCAAGGCGTCTGCCACCACGTTACCCTTGCCAGGGGTATACGCTATCTCAAACTCATAGGATGCTAAGAATTCCATCCACCTTTGTTGACTTAAGACAATGCGCTCAAAGAGTCTCCAACACTTCCCTAAGATGTAGGGCATGCTTTTCTCCAATTCTAGAGAAAATCAGGATATTCTCCCATGCAAAATCGTCACAACTATCCATCTCTCACGCAGACCACCCTAGTCGAACTCTACATCCCCCAAATGCAAGCCCCAAAGGCCTAAACCAATATCAGACAAACACCCAAGGGATACCTCCTTCGAATTCAGACGACCTACGTGAGATGATACTAGTAAAAACGACTAAATAATTAAGCCCTTGTCCAACTCTGGATGTCCTTGCCAGTCTCGCTCCAAAACCACCGTTTATCCCATAACGGGCTTTGCTCAACCTATTGAGCACATATGAAAACTTATTTCGCTCCTAGAAAAGACCAAGATGTCATCCACCAAGATCATCACGAACTTATTTAGGTACTCCCTGAACACCCTTCTCATCAAATCAACAAAGTATGCGGAGGCGTTCGTCTAACCAAATGGCATCACCAGCCACTCATAAAACCATCCGGAGTCCTAAAGGCAATCTTCTCTATACTATCCTCAGCCACTCTCAACTGACGAAACCCCGTGGCTGAGTCCAACTTGCGAAAATACTGAGGCGCCAACCAACTGATCAAAGAGATCATCAATCCTCGGCAATGGGTGTCTATTCTTCTTTGTGAGTTTATTTAGTTCTCTTTAGCCTACACAAAGTCTGAGGGACCCATCCGCCTTCTTAGCAAAAACTACTGGAGCACCCCACTCCGATATACTTTGTCTTATGGACCCCTTCTCAAGCAACTCCCCTACTTGCTTATAGAGTTCCCTCCTCTCGCGAGGAGCCATGTGGCGCACTGGTAAAGATACAGGTTTAGCATTGTCTACCAGATATATTCGGAAGTCAATCTCCTGCTCCGGAGGTAAGCCCTTCACCTCCTCAAACACATCCGAGTATTCCCGGACCACTCTAACAGATCGCAAACTCTCGACCGACGTGTCAAGCGATTCTAGATAACTTAGCATAACAGATTCCATGGGATTACAAGAGATCTCGAGAGTGTTACCCAAACGGGTCATAAGCCTAACAACTCTCCCTTCAAAATCAAGAACGGCACCCCTACTGGATAACCAGTCCATGCCCAAAACTAACCCATAGCTCGTGAAGCCCAAAAAGCATCACATCTACTCTCAATGCTAAGTATAGCAACTTTCAAACCCAAACACTTCATGGAGCCCCAATTGGGTTTGAAACAACTAAGGGATCATCTACTAACTGGTGTCTAAGTGCAGTGACTCAACTAACAATGATGAGATAAACGAACTCGATGCATCAGAATTAAATAAAGTTCGAATCGGATAATAAAGAAATCCAAATTCCAACCTAGACGGTCTACCCCATTTGGTACCCTAGTCGTGAGGGAATACAACTACCCTCTAGGAGATTCCGTACCTTGTCCATGCCCCTTTGGACAATCCTAATACGGTGTCCCATTCCTCCAAAAGGATAACTACTCGCCTTCTTCTTCCCATTCTCCACTCGTAACCTCCCACCAATGAGGTTTCATCCTTCATTAACCAAACAACTATTTGAGCCTTCCTCCCATCGTCTATCCAATAGATACCTACCAGTCCTCCTCCTTCTTGAACCAACTTCTAATCCGACTAATGTCTAAGTCACTTGAAGTGGTTTTCCGTTCTTATCTATCTTAGAAAGGTCATCTATACGCGGAGGGGAAACTCAAAATGAGAGAGGAAGAGATTCAAAACGGAGAAGTCGAAAGATATAGATATGGCTATTGGGGATTATGCTTTTCTTTCAAAAACTTTTCTCTTAAAAGACATGTTTTTGAAAATACTCCTTTCAAAAATATTCTTAAAAAATAGTTTTTCTAAAAATTTTATCTGTTTTGGTAACCTTAAGCTCTGATACCATGTGTAACACCCCACACCCGCTACGGTCACTCACTAAGGGAATGCCATAACATCGGTGGAGTATTTTAAGTGAATATAGAACAGAAAAATTACAACAAGACAGATATAAGTAATACTTGAGAATTTAAAACATCATTTCATTTCAGCGGAAAGTAAAACATGTTTGGTTACACCAAAACCATAAATAAGAGTCAAGTACATAATATCCATCCTGATAAAAATGGAAGTACATAATCCCACTACATAACCTAATAGCCATAATAGAAAAGATAAACTGAGCTTTACATCCACGGTCCAAGCTCCAAAAGATAGATAAAGCAGTCTGATCAAAGCCCACTAGTGCTAGGCCCACTCTGAAAACCTGAGGGTTGGGAAAAAGATAAAGAAACAACGGGGTCAGACATAAGTCTGAGTGAGTCCTATAACCCTAACAATACAATCATTAAAGTAATTAGGGTATGATATAAACAAGGTACGGTACCTCTGGGGATGATGACTACACTAAGTAGCCAACTAAACACAGGATGTACTAAGATAACCGAAAAGACGCATTTATCCACCCAAGGATAATTACTGGATTACACCACCCCAGATCTACCCACCCAAGGGTAATTCCTACACTGCACCACACCAGTCATTCCTAACTTAAAGGTTGATCCCACCCCTGGACTTATAAAATTAACTTAATAGTTCTCGTGTACCCCTAGGTGACTAAGTAGACGCCACGGGGCCCTACAATCCACTAGGTGTACACACTACTCCCCATTCGATCGGCTCCCTAACGTAGATACCCGTGCTGGCCCCACCGTGGGGTGTACCATTCCCCAACGTGGCAACCTGATAAAACTAACGGTGCACGGCTTATATCTACACGATGCAACAACGTCTTATTTACCAGCCCGGGTCCACACACGCATATGAAACCCGTTGGTCATGCGTTGCCACCGTTAACCCATTTTGGCCTCTTATAGTCAAGCCCAATATGCGTGTCCCGTCACTCGACTAGAGTCGAGCCCACTAAGATACGTTTGGGATATTGGTTGAAATGGGCCCCCCACAAGCTACCACCTAAGCTTGTTATTTTATCTAGTGTATCCCACTTAACCCCTGTTATAATCATGCCCACCTACATGTTAAGGTTTGGTTAAGTCATCTAATCATATATATCAATTGCCACTTAAGGCACCCACTAGATTTCCACATGCCACCCAAAGCACTTACTTAACCCTTTACCCATGTTTAATTACATGTTCCTCTTTGGTTAAGTATTCTAATCGTATTTTCTATTGCCACCCAAGGCAACCCACTAAATTTCCACATGCCACCCAAGGCACCCACTTAACCCCTCATGTCCCTCTACATGCTAATATGGTGAAGTGTTTCTCAATTAATTAAGATCATGACCTCATAAAGACCTCTCACATTAGACCATCTTTTATGACTGCTGGATATGCCGGTTGGTTCCGGGCAGACTTCTGTCATAAAAAGGTCTAACCTCGTGTCTTTACTTTAATCACGTATTTAATTTATGACTAAGACCTCTCACATTGGGCCAATCATTTGTAGCTGCTGGATGGCCGGTCGGTTCCGGGCAGACTTCCGCTACAAAAGGGTCCGACCTCGTGTCTTAGTTGATTAATTACACCTAATTAATCACCCCCATAATTTGAATTAATTATGCCTAATTAATTACACATTTTTAAGAATATGGGTAGACCTAACTCAATAGGTAAATTCCCAATTCCATAGTATGGGTAGACCTAACTTAATAGGTAAATTCCCAACTCCATAATATGGGTAGACCTAACTTAATAGGTAAATTCCCAATTACGTCCATTTAATTTGTGGTATGATTAATCATACCCATTTCACATCATTTTATTAACATGCATATTAACCCCATCGTTCCCCACGTAGTTCGTTCTCATAACACGACCTAATAAAGGGAAGATTCATCACAAAGGTCATGGGTTTAGCCAACATAGCATGTAACTTTATCATGGGTTCAAAAGGTGTCAACTTGCATATATGAACATACATTAAACCCAACTAGTATTTAACCCAAACTTGCATTATGCATATCATAAAAGAGACAACTTGCATATGAACTTGCACATAAACTTGCATATGAACTTGCATCATAACTTGCATATGAACTTGCATCATAACTTGCATATGAACATGTATCATAACTTGCATATGAACTTGCATCATAACTTGCATATGAACTTGCATCATAACTTGCATATGAACATGTATCATAACTTGCATATGAACTTGCATCATAACTTGCATATGAACTTGCATCATAACTTGCATCATAACTTGCATATGAACATGTATCATAACTTGCATATGAACTTGCATCATAACTTGCATATGAATATGTATCATAACTTGCATATGAACTTGCATAACATGCCATACTTAGAGACAAACTTGCATAAAACCAAACACTTAGCATGCATAAAACCAAATACTTAGCATGCATAAAACCACATACATAGCATGCATAAAACCAAATACTTAGCATGCATAAAACCAAATACATAGCATGCATAAAACCAAATACTTAGCATGCATAAAACCAAATATATAACTTGCATAACATGTTACATATAGACTTGCATATAATCTCCCATATAGCTTGCATAACATGTTACATATGAATCAATGTTCAACATAGTGTTTTGCATCATAAAACATAACATTAAACTTGCATATAGCACACAACATACACTATACTAAACTTGCATAAACACATTGATTCCACAAACATAGCCATATCTTATCATATCCTATCATAATCAATTTAACAATTGATTGTTAAGTCTATAGAAACTCACCATTAAACTCCAATAAGCAAACCCTTCCCACAAACCACCCAAAAACTCTAGCCTTGAACATAAAGCTTGCAACTTGATGATGAATGCAAGCCAATGATCACTCATACAAATCAAAGATGCTTGTATGCACATGAAAGCCTTCATAGAAATAGTTTAGAAATAGGATGGAAGCTAGGGTTTTGAGTGGAGGCCATGATCATAGAAAATTTTGGCATAGTTTAGTTAGGAGATAGATTATGACCATTTAGGGCTAGCTTAGGGTCTTATTTATAGGATTAGGAAAGTGTTTTAGGCCATTAGATTAACCCTAAATTAGATTAGGACCCTTAGATTTCGGAACCTTCCAGAAACCAGCCCTAAGACCAAGCCCAAACCCCAAACTGGTGCACCCAACCACAGAACTCTCTAGAAACTGTGCAGGTTTCCTGTCCCGACACGGGCGCACTTCCCAAGTGCGCCAGTGTAAAAATGTGTTGGTGCACTTCACAAGTGCGCCAGTGCATTTTTGTGTTGGCGCACTTCACAAGTGCGCCAGTGCATTCTTGCTTGTTTTCGGTTTTTCTGCCTAACTTCGTTCGTCCATATCTTCTTCATACGGACTCCGATTTTTGAAAACTCAGACTCTATTTTGCGTATTTTTCCGAGACGAACGCAATGGTGCAACCCGTTTCCCCTAATTCCCACATCTGGGATTAGTTATTCTTTAATTTGTGAATTTTAGCATTAACCGAAATTCGGGGTGTTACATTCTCCCCTCCTTAAAGGATTTCGTCCCCGAAATCTCTAAGCTAAGGAGAATGCATATCCTACCATCCAAACAACCATCTACTCAATCCATCAAACACGGGCATCCATTGTCCTTAAAACAGTTTCTAATGATGTATGAGCATATGCAAAAAGTGTGTGTATATGTTCCCTATCTAATGTATGAACATATGCAAACCATGATAGTGCCATGCATCCATTATGTATGCGAGAGAACCCTATCGACACATACAATATCTACATGAGTGCACAATCATTCACCAAAATGCATCATCCATATGATAACACAATCATTATACATCCATAAATATAGCTTCCTACACACAATTTTATGCAATATGCCATATGAAGTGATTGAGCCGATCTAGTGTCTAGAGTGTGTGTATATGCATCCACGAGCAACCACTAGCAACCACTTGCATCCACACGCATCCATCAAACATAACATGTCTCAAACACATGTTTCAACCATAGATTTACCCTATCTAAAGGTCATAGGTACTAGCTAGAGGATATACTAAAGATAAGATAAGTACTAGACAAGCGATAAAGGAGAAGTTAAAAGACATACTCTCAAAAAGAAATGGGTACAAAGAACGCATCTTCGCTTCCATCTCCCAAGTAGCATTGTTTCGTCATCTCCCCATTGCACTTTAACTAGCTGAACTTCTCTGTTCCTCAACTTCCTAGTTTCTGACCCAAGGATGCGAGTAGGAGCTCGTCGAATCGTCGCATCACGCTCTACCTCTACATCTCTAAGCAAGCTCGGCCCTACCACCTCTGCGGTCTCATGTAAGCACTTCCTCAAATGTGATACATGGAATACATCATGAACACCACTAAGTCTGTCGGGCAACTCCACCCTATATGCCATCCGTCCAATCCTTTCCTTAATAGGAAACGGCCCAACAAACCTCGGTGCTAACTTCCCAACGGACCCAAAGCGAACAACATTTCTCAACGGAGATACTTTGACAAAAACCATGTCCCCAACCTCAAACTCAAGATCCGTCCTTCTCTTGTCCGCATAAGATTTTTGCCTATCCTGCGCTGCTTTCATCCTTCTTCGAATCAAGTCAATCTTCTCAGAAGTCTCCCTAACCATATCAGGCCCAAGCAAGATCTTATCCGTAGATTCCCACCAACATGTAGGTGATCGACAAGGCCTTCCATAAAGAGCTTCAAAAGGAGCCATACCAATACTAGACTGAAAGCTGTTATTGTATGCGAACTCCACCAAAGGAAGATGTTCTTCCCATGTACCTCCAAAATCTAAGATACAAAGCCTCAAAAGGTCTTCTAGGACACGATTCACCCTCTCAGTCTGGCCATCCGTCTGAGGATGAAATACGGTGCTCAGACACAATTGAGTCCCTACTGCTTCTTGCAAACTTTTCCAGAACTCGCTAGTGAAGATAGGATCTTGATCACTCACTATACTAGAGGGTACCCCATGCAATCGAACTATCTCTCGAAGATATACTGAAGCTAGCCATGGAGCAGTCCTCTTGCTCTTCACAGGTATGAAATGGGCGCTCTTAGTAAGTATGTCTACCACAACCCAAATTCCTGTATTACCCTTCCTCGATCTCGGTAATCCATCAAGACACTATCCCACTTCCATAGCGGAACTTCCAAATGGGTGAAGCAACCCATCGGGTTTCTTCTGCTCTGCTTTCCTTTGCTAGCACACCAAGCATCTAGCGACATACTCGGCCACATCTTTCTCCATACCGGCCCAAAAAGAAAACTCGCTTCATGTCTTGGTACATCTTGTCCCTACCAGGATGAATGGTCATCTTTGACCGATGTGCATCATCAAATATAGCCTTCCTCAGACCCTCGTCTTGCGATACACAAGGTCTACCGTCTCTACGCAACCACCCCTTACCATCTAGGGTGTACCTACTCAAATGGCTGGACGACTCCCCCCCCCCTTATGAGCTTCTCTACTAACTCAACCAACTGTGGGTCGTCTCGCTGAGCCTTGCCAATCCGCCCCAAAAGAGTAGGCCTAACCTCCAAGGAGGCTAGCAAACCGGGTACAAAGTCAACGGAAGGTCTAAAGTCAAACATAGAATTAAACTCCAAGCTTCGCCATTCCACGAACAATGGACTCAAAGACATACTTTTTCTGCTCAAGGCGTCTGCCACCACGTTACCCTTGCCAGGGGTATACGCTATCTCAAACTCATAGGATGCTAAGAATTCCATCCACCTTTGTTGACTTAAGACAATGCGCTCAAAGAGTCTCCAACACTTCCCTAAGATGTAGGGCATGCTTTTCTCCAATTCTAGAGAAAATCAGGATATTCTCCCATGCAAAATCGTCACAACTATCCATCTCTCACGCAGACCACCCTAGTCGAACTCTACATCCCCCAAATGCAAGCCCCAAAGGCCTAAACCAATATCAGACAAACACCCAAGGGATACCTCCTTCGAATTCAGACGACCTACGTGAGATGATACTAGTAAAAACGACTAAATAATTAAGCCCTTGTCCAACTCTGGATGTCCTTGCCAGTCTCGCTCCAAAACCACCGTTTATCCCATAACGGGCTTTGCTCAACCTATTGAGCACATACGAAAACTTATTTCGCTCCTAGAAAAGACCAAGATGTCATCCACCAAGATCATCACGAACTTATTTAGGTACTCCCTGAACACCCTTCTCATCAAATCAACAAAGTATGCGGAGGCGTTCGTCTAACCAAATGGCATCACCAGCCACTCATAAAACCATCCGGAGTCCTAAAGGCAATCTTCTCTATACTATCCTCAGCCACTCTCAACTGACGAAACCCCGTGGCTGAGTCCAACTTGCGAAAATACTGAGGCGCCAACCAACTGATCAAAGAGATCATCAATCCTCGGCAATGGGTGTCTATTCTTCTTTGTGAGTTTATTTAGTTCTCTTTAGCCTACACAAAGTCTGAGGGACCCATCCGCCTTCTTAGCAAAAACTACTGGAGCACCCCACTCCGATATACTTTGTCTTATGGACCCCTTCTCAAGCAACTCCCCTACTTGCTTATAGAGTTCCCTCCTCTCGCGAGGAGCCATGTGGCGCACTGGTAAAGATACAGGTTTAGCATTGTCTACCAGATATATTCGGAAGTCAATCTCCCGCTCCGGAGGTAAGCCCTTCACCTCCTCAAACACATCCGAGTATTCCCGGACCACTCTAACAGATCGCAAACTCTCGACCGACGTGTCAAGCGATTCTAGATAACTTAGCATAACAGATTCCATGGGATTACAAGAGATCTCGAGAGTGTTACCCAAACGGGTCATAAGCCTAACAACTCTCCCTTCAAAATCAAGAACGGCACCCCTACTGGATAACCAGTCCATGCCCAAAACTAACCCATAGCTCGTGAAGCCCAAAAAGCATCACATCTACTCTCAATGCTAAGTATAGCAACTTTCAAACCCAAACACTTCATGGAGCCCCAATTGGGTTTGAAACAACTAAGGGATCATCTACTAACTGGTGTCTAAGTGCAGTGACTCAACTAACAATGATGAGATAAACGAACTCGATGCGTCAGAATTAAATAAAGTTCGAATCGGATAATAAAGAAATCCAAATTCCAACCTAGACGGTCTATCCCCATTTGGTACCCTAGTCGTGAGGGAATACAACTACCCTCTAGGAGATTCCGTACCTTGCCCATGCCCCTTTGGACAATCCTAATACGGTGTCCCATTCCTCCAAAAGGATAACTGCTCGCCTTCTTCTTCCCATCCTCCACTCGTAACCTCCCACCAATGAGGTTTCATCCTTCATTAACCAAACAACTATTTGAGCCTTCCTCCCATCGTCTATCCAATAGATACCTACCAGTCCTCCTCCTTCTTGAACCAACTTCTAATCCGACTAATGTCTAAGTCCCTTGAAGTGGTTTTCCGTTCTTATCTATCTTAGAAAGGTCATCTATACGCGGAGGGGAAACTCAAAACGAGAGAGGAAGAGATTCAAAACGGAGAATTCGAAAGATATAGATATGGCTATTGGGGATTATGCTTTTCTTTCAAAAACTTTTCTCTTAAAAGACATGTTTTTGAAAATACTCCTTTCAAAAATATTCTTAGAAAATAGTTTTTCTAAAAATTTTATCTGTTCTGGTAACCTTAAGCTCTGATACCACGTGTAACACCCCACACCCGCTACGGTCACTCACTAAGGGAATGCCATAACATCGGTGGAGTATTTTAAGTGAATATAGAACAGAAAAATTACAACAAGACAGATATAAGTAATACTTGAGAATTTAAAACATCATTTCATTTCAGCGGAAAGTAAAACATGTTTGGTTACACCAAAACCATAAATAAGAGTCAAGTACATAATATCCATCCTGATAAAAATGGAAGTACATAATCCCACTACATAACCTAATAGCCATAATAGAAAAGATAAACTGAGCTTTACATCCACGGTCCAAGCTCCAAAAGATAGATAAAGCAGTCTGATCAAAGCCCACTAGTGCTAGGCCCACTCTGAAAACCTGAGGGTTGGGAAAAAGATAAAGAAACAACGGGGTCAGACATAAGTCTGAGTGAGTCCTATAACCCTAACAATACAATCATTAAAGTAATTAGGGTATGATATAAACAAGGTACGGTACCTCTGGGGATAATGACTACACTAAGTAGCCAACTAAACACAGGATGTACTAAGATAACCGAAAAGACGCATTTATCCACCCAAGGATAATTACTGGATTACACCACCCCAGATCTACCCACCCAAGGGTAATTCCTACACTGCACCACACCAGTCATTCCTAACTTAAAGGTTGATCCCACCCCTGGACTTATAAAATTAACTTAATAGTTCTCGCGTACCCCTAGGTGACTAAGTAGACGCCACGGGGCCCTACAATCCACTAGGTGTACACACTACTCCCCATTCGATCGGCTCCCTAACGTAGATACTCGTGCTGGCCCCACCGTGGGGTGTACCATTCCCCAACGTGGCAACCTGATAAAACTAACGGTGCACGGCTTATATCTACACGATGCAACAACGTCTTATTTACCAGCCCGGGTCCACACACGCATATGAAACCCGTTGGTCATGCGTTGCCACCGCTAACCCATTTTGGCCTCTTATAGTCTAGCCCAATATGCGTGTCCCGTCACTCGACTAGAGTCGAGCCCACTAAGATACGTTTGGGATATTGGTTGAAATGGGCCCCCCACAAGCTACCACCTAAGCTTGTTATTTTATCAAGTGTATCCCACTTAACCCCTGTTATAATCATGCCCACCTACATGTTAAGGTTTGGTTAAGTCATCTAATCATATATATCAATTGCCACTTAAGGCACCCACTAGATTTCCACATGCCACCCAAAGCACTTACTTAACCCTTTACCCATGTTTAATTTCATGTTCCTCTTTGGTTAAGTATTCTAATCGTATTTTCTATTGCCACCCAAGGCAACCCACTAAATTTCCACATGCCACCCAAGGCACCCACTTAACCCCTCATGTCCCTCTACATGCTAATATGGTTAAGTGTTTCTTAATTAATTAAGATCATGACCTCATAAAGACCTCTCACATTAGACCATCTTTTATGACTGCTGGATATGCCGGTTGGTTCCGGGCAGACTTCTGTCATAAAAAGGTCTAACCTCGTGTCTTTACTTTAATCACGTATTTAATTTATGACTAAGACCTCTCACATTGGGCCAATCATTTGTAGCTGCTGGATGGCCGGTCGGTTCCGGGCAGACTTCCGCTACAAAAGGGTCCAACCTCGTGTCTTAGTTGATTAATTACACCTAATTAATCACCCCCATAATTTGAATTAATTATGCCTAATTAATTACACATTTTTAAGAATATGGGTAGACCTAACTCAATAGGTAAATTCCCAATTCCATAGTATGGGTAGACCTAACTTAATAGGTAAATTCCCAACTCCATAATATGGGTAGACCTAACTTAATAGGTAAATTCCAAATTACGTCCATTTAATTTGTGGTATGATTAATCATACCCATTTCACATCATTTTATTAACATGCATATTAACCCCATCGTTCCCCACGTAGTTCGTTCTCATAACACGACCTAATAAAGGGAAGATTCATCACAAAGGTCATGGGTTTAGCCAACATAGCATGTAACTTTATCATGGGTTCAAAAGGTGTCAACTTGCATATATGAACATACATTAAACCCAACTAGTATTTAACCCAAACTTGCATTATGCATATCATAAAAGAGACAACTTGCATATGAACTTGCACATAAACTTGCATATGAACTTGCATCATAACTTGCATATGAACTTGCATCATAACTTGCATATGAACATGTATCATAACTTGCATATGAACTTGCATCATAACTTGCATATGAACTTGCATCATAACTTGCATATGAACTTGCATCATAACTTGCATATGAACTTGCATCATAACTTGCATATGAACATGTATCATAACTTGCATATGAACTTGCATCATAACTTGCATATGAACTTGCATCATAACTTGCATATGAACTTGCATCATAACTTGCATATGAACATGTATCATAACTTGCATATGAACTTGCATCATAACTTGCATATGAATATGTATCATAACTTGCATATGAATTTGCATAACATGCCATACTTAGAGACAAACTTGCATAAAACCAAACACTTAGCATGCATAAAACCAAATACTTAGCATGCATAAAACCACATACATAGCATGCATAAAACCAAATACTTAGCATGCATAAAACCAAATACATAGCATGCATAAAACAAAATACTTAGCATGCATAAAACCAAATACATAACATGTTACATATAGACTTGCATATAATCTCCCATATAGCTTGCATAACATGTTACATATGAATCAATGTTCAACATAGTGTTTTGCATCATAAAACATAGCATTAAACTTGCATATAGCACACAACATACACTATACTAAACATGCATAAACACATTGATTCCACAAACATAGCCATATCTTATAATATCCTATCATAATCAATTTAACAATTGATTGTTAAGTCTATAGAAACTCACCACTAAACTCCAATAAGCAAACCCTTGCCACAAATCACCCAAAAACTCTAGCCTTGAACATAAAGCTTGCAACTTGATGATGAATGCAAGCCAATGATCACTCATACAACTCAAAGATGCTTGTATGCACATGAAAGCCTTCATAGAAATAGTTTAGAAATAGGATGGAGGCTAGGGTTTTGAGTGGAGGCCATGATCATAGAAAATTTTGGCATAGTTTAGTTAGGAGATAGGATTATGACCATTTAGGGCTAGCTTAGGGTCTTATTTATAGGATTAGGCAAGTGTTTTAGGCCATTAGATTAACCCTAAATTAGATTAGGACCCTTAGATTTCGGAACCTTCCAGAAACTAGCCCTAAGACCAAGCCCAAACCCCAAACTGGTGCACCCAACCACAGAACTCTCTAGAAACTGTGCAGGTTTCCTGTCCCGACACGGGCGCACTTCCCAAGTGCGCCAGTGTGAAAATGTGTTGGCGCACTTCACAAGTGCGCCAGTGCATTTTTGTGTTGGCGCACTTCACAAGTGCGCCAGTGCATTCTTGCTTGTTTTCGGTTTTTCTGCCTAACTTCGTTCGTCCATATCTTCTTCATACGGACTCCGATTTTCGAAAACTCGGACTCTATTTTGCGTATTTTTCCGAGACGAACGGAATGGTGCAACCCGTTTCCCCTAATTCCCACATCTGGGATTAGTTATTCTTTAATTTGTGAATTTTAGCATTAACCGAAATTCGGGGTGTTACACGCATGGCCTTTACGCAAGCCCTCTTTTTGCCATTACCGGGTGATGAGGCTGAAGGTCACAATTACCTTCCATCAAGCACATTCTTTACCTTAAATGCCACATCCAATACACGCAACTGATTTCCACTAATGTATAACCTCTGAGCTCGTATGTCCTAGAGAACGGTGTATATAGTGCAGGAAAGTTACTTCCCACACCACTAAACAGATGTACATTCCAAAAGATCAGTATACGCATATTTAAAACTGCAACGTCAGACATTCGTTCATGTAAGTTATCCTAGGTTTGGATAAAGCGAAGACGCTACTCTTCGTTAGATCATGTGACCTAACCTAAAGTAGCCCTTACATCGAAAATATGAACGCAAAGTCATTGTCTTTTAAAATATAAGAAAATTCCATTGAGGGTCAGTAATAGCTACACATCATCCAATCTCCATCATTCTTGTTCATTGCTCGTCCATCATTCTTGCTTTCGAATCCTCGATTGATTCGAATGGTTACAGATAGGAGTCACCCAAAATCTGATCCTGGTCTCTTCCCATCAATCATTATAAAAATATTGTTTATGTAGTATTGGGGTTTCGGTGTTCTTCATTTCTTAATTTATTACTTCATAAAACATCTATTAAGGATATATTTTTCAAATAATCTTCGGATGTATTCAACGAATTATTATACCTCATTCATTAAGTCATTCGGATGGTAAGATAGTTTTAGTTTTATAGATCCGAAGAAATCACATAAATCTTACTAAATATCAATTTACATGTTCAAATCAGATTATCCATTGAATAATGATGTGAATATCTTTTAAATTCTTATGGATAGTAAGTATTACTTCCAAAGAATTCGATATTAAATATATTTAGATCATCTCCAAGAATATTATTCATTTATCTTGAGAAAACATATTTTTTATACTTAGCTCGTTTCTGACATTTTATTCTTATCTATCCCTCTTCCAAGGATGGGTAAGGTGAGCCAGGGCACATGTAACGACCCTACGGAATTGGATGCTTGAATTTCGACAATAATGCATTATCCGTATTCACTTGCCCAAACTCAAATATCGAAAACCCAGATAGTTAATAGAAAGAAGTTGGAGGGTGAGAAAAAAGAAAGAAATGTTAGAATATAAGAAGAAGAATACCAGCAGAATTGAAGTAGAATAAAATCTCACAGCGAAATGAATAAAATATAATATATTAAAACTCTTCACACAAAGAGAAAACTGTATATATACCATTACAACATCAGAGTACACACTAGATCAATACAACACACACGGTGGAAATAAATTAGTACCATAAAACATAGGAATACATCTCGATTCTGCCATACCTCCTGAAGCTTCAAGCGAAACCTAACCTGAAAATATACTCGGTCTGACCCGAGCACATTTTAACAAAGAAAAATCACCCAGATTTGTCTGGAATGCTTTCGGTGATAAATTCACATTACAAACAACTTGCTTGACTTTAGAAAACCCTTTAAGAGAATCGAACTCTCATAAGACACGACCATACATAAATATGGCACGTGTTTTTACCTTATGATAACCAAATCACTTTTTATATCAAAATCTAGTGGTATTATAATAATGTCTACCAATACACAAATAAATTAGGAATATAGCCAGAAAGCTTGCATCTCAATTTTCGACTTAGTTGGTTTACAATTAAAAACATATGGCTCCTATTGGAGTTTGGAATTCAAACATGACATGGTATGGAACCACCTTCCAATCAGTCTTCTCTAGAGAGGAAACACTAAGGTTCAACAAGAACATCTTGCAACCCAGCCACACATTACCACCACTCATTTAACTTGAGTGTACCGAATATATTATCACCAACGGTTAGGCTCAAACCATCATTTTTTGTAAGCATGCAGAAGCAACAAAAGAAGGAACAAACGAATTTTCTCTAAATGATGATAATACACCTAATGGGAATGACCGACATAGGCATGCGACCTGCTCAATTTCTGTTATTTCTGGTTGATGAGGCTTGAGGTCATGATTACCTTTCAAGGAACATCACATCAACTTTGAATGCCATATTATTAAATCCACAAAACCAATAATTGGCATCCATAAAAATACTCTAGTATTAAGCTAAAAGAATTTGTCTTCTCCGCCACCAAACTTGGTATCTTTGTAAAAGTCAAAGTATTTGATTTTTAGAAATACTCTATTAGACATTGGCATATAAGTCATGTTATACTGTTAAATAACAAGCCTTCTATTATCTATTTTTGTTAGTACGTGTGCTTGGGAGTCCTTGAAAATTGAATAAACCAAGATTTTACCATGACTGCAATTTTAGAGAGACGCGAGAGTACAAGCCTGTGGGGTCGCATCTGTAACTGGATAACGAGCACTGAAAACCGTCTTTACATCGGATGGTTCGGTGTTTTGATGATCCCTAATAGGCGTCTATACAAGTCATGCGGGAACAGGATGAACCGAAGACACTCTTCTACCACGTCCTATATAGGAATCACCCCAAGGATCAGTAGCGAGCAGTCATCGCAATCCGTAGATTTCAATCATGACAGAATCACTATCAAAATATCACCAGGAGCGACCTAGAGAAATTTAACAAGTATTTCTTCCTCTCATGAAGATCGACGGTAGTCAAATATTTAAATCGCATAAGCATTCCTACAAGTTAGTTTTCGAATGCAAAGTCGTTTCGAAGTGGTTTTGGGTCATGCTCCCATCCCAGTCTCTTTGAACTAACACATCAAAAGTCAATAAGAAATTTATTTGATAGTCTATTCATTAAGTATCAAATCAAATTGTATAGATAAGTACATCGGCAGCTCAGGCCCTTTATAATTAACCATTCACTAAAATCATCTCATCGATTTGAAAATCGATTTCCATATATTTATCTCAATGGAATACTTATATTTTCAATTCTCTTTTGTTTTCGTTACTTTGAAATCAATAGCCATTCACTTATCTCTATATAATAAGTGTATTCACCAAAATCTTTCTTTGTTTACTTCAAATATATCGCTATATATTCATAGGCAATGGTATGAGTTTAATTACCGAATCTTATATGGGTCAAACAATGTAATTCAATCACTGTTTATTATAAACCCCAACAATTATATTAAATTTCTAACCATGCAATTTAAAATTGTGATATTCTTATGGAATAATAAATTATTTCCAACATCATTATCACTACAAACAAATACCATCTCTTGGATAGTAGTGAAGTCACTCAATTTGGGATATTTTATTTACCTCTTAGAACTTGACTCGACAACGTTCTTATCTTAAGATAGGTAAAGTTTGTAACACAAAAACTAATATTAATTATAGTATCACAAGTTCTAATTTTTCTTTTTCTATTTAAGATAGAGTTTTATAAATCATTTTTTTACTTTTGCAAATCTCTTTTGATTATAGATCACATTATTTAATTTGATTATTAAGTAATCTCTTACTATAAGACAAATCTTAAGCTTAGATCCCTTTTCAATACAATTCAATTATAACTTGGATTTATTACCAAATCCTTCTACACAAATCAATTTAACATGTTTCCTTTTATCTTGAAAATTTTCATTCAATTACAATCAGCCTTACATAATTCAATTAGTAATTGCTTATTTAAAATCGTCGCATTAGTTTTTAAAACTTCTTTTATAACCCTTCGTTATAACAATTGGATTTTGCTCTAAAATTCCTTTACAAAACTATTTTTCAATTAAACACTCATTCCAAACTTGATTACTTTCTTAAATAATTTCAAGTCAAAAGGTAATCTTTAATCATTATTATTAATTAAAATAATAATTAATTTCAACATTACCTAAGTAAAAGTTGTATACTTCATCATTAACTAAAGTAGAAGTAGTTAACTTCTTTATTAACTAAAGATCACATAGTTAATCTGTTTAAAAGGTCATTAAAATAATAATTAATTTAATTAATAATAAACAATGTGATAATCACAATTAATTAAAGATAACTTAACTTCTAAGAACACTCGTTAAGTTTAACACTATTTATAAAAACTATATTAATTAATTTAATTGAAGATAGATTAATTAAATAAATAATTCCAATTAGAACCAGTCGACTTAGTCAAACTTGAAACCACAGTTATGTAACGACCCAAGGATTTCGGCCCGAAAATCGACATAAATACCTATACCATAACTCATGCCGATCTTCCAAGCACCGAAAACACTGGATAATTATTAGAAAGAAATTAGAGGGTGAGATAAGAAAGAAAGAAATATTAGAATAGAAGAAGAAGAAAAAGCAACACAACACAGCGTCTCACATCGCAGCGGAACAAAATATAATACAGAAATAAATCTTTATTGAGAGCTTTTAAAAAGCACTTACAGTATCAGAGTACATCATACAATGGGACAGTTATAATAGCAAGTTCCCATGTACAACACACAGCCGAATAGTAGCTATATAATATCATATGTTTGAACATCTCCAGCTCGTCTCTTCACAGCATTCGATAACCTGAACGTGTACACTCCGGGCTAACCCGAGCATTTACAAAACACCGGGTCAGTCTGGTGAACCAGAGTGAGACAAACTCGCACAGTAATAAGGATAAATCATCCAACATGTTTTAAAGTTTAAAATCCTTTCGAAAGAAAAGGATATCGTAAGACCAGATCCATACATAAACACGGACGGTTTTTACCTTACGATAACCCAAAACATTTTTGAAACCAATATCTTGTATAATATTATAATAATGTCTAAATACACGTAAATAATAATCTAGTGGAACGCTTGCATCTCACGCTCCACATATATAGTATACAATCAAAACCGCGGGCGCTTATTGGAGATTGGATTCCAACTATGACAAGGTATGGGACCACCTGTCGATAGTGCATCTCTGGAGATGAATACAACTGGGTTCAACAAGAACGTCTTGCAACCCGGCCCTCACATGACCGACCACTCATTTCGCTTGATTGTATCGAATGTATATCACCGACGGTTGGGATTAGCAACCGTATCCCGACAAGGGACAACATCGAAAAATAGATTTAAGAACAAATAGGAGTTTCTCTAGATAGGTGATTATACACCCTAATGGGAGAGACCCACATAGCCATGCTGCCTGCCCGATTTTTTTCATTTCCCGGTTGATGAGGCTTGAGGTCAGAATCATCTTCTGAACATCGGGTCATCATTCACTTTGAATGCCAGATCGTCAGATCCGTCAGATATCACTAATTGACGTCCACAAAAATACTCTAGTCAGAAGCTAAGAGAACGGCAATTCCCCTCCAACAACTATAGCACGTTTGAAGAAATCAACGTATGTGACTTTGGAAATACTCTGTCAGACATCCGTCCATACAAGTCATCCAGGAACAGGATGAACCGAAGGCACTCTCCTACCGCACCCATATAGGAATCACCCCATGGATCAGTAGAGAAAAGTCCTTGCAACCAGCAGATTCCAACCACGACAGAATCACAGCTTATCTCTGCTTGCCAGGCAGAGAATATCAGTGGTTCTTCCGTTTATGAAAGTCCACGGTCTTCAATGCTCCATCTAGATCATCTTTTGATATCTTTACGTATTTGTTGGTCGGAATGGTTTTCGAATATAAATTCGATTCCGGACTTCCCGTATGTAATAACCCGGAAAATCTGAACCAGTTTAAAAATTTTATTTTGGCAATTTTAGCGAATTTTGAATATTTAAAATGAATTATTTTAAATAATATCAACGAGAAGTTTATTTTGAATATAATTCGAACGTATATATTATACGCATCGTCGTTAGAATATAAATATTTATATATAATTATAAATAGAATTGAAAATGGCGCGGTAGTTCGATAATTCGATTTCAAACTTCAATTGAACATACCGGGTGCAAAACAATCCGGATTTTAGTGAAACCAAAAACAATAGGATCTATTTGAGAATATCTTTCCAACGAATCCGAAAATCGAAATTTCATAGCGGGGACAAAAAGATATGTCCAGATGAAAATTCTGAATAGTCGCTATGGAGTTCAGGCCCTTAAAAATAGACATTTTGCAAACGACCTCGGATTTCGACGAAACCACTTTTGTTGGGTCTGTGATGTCAAATTATTGCTAGATTCCAAATTTCATAATTTTTCGAATCAATATGTGAGCGTGGCAAAAGAAAACGCGTTTGACCAGTTTCAATTGATTTTAATCGACTGGAAAATGGCCATTTTTCCAACGGTCTCGGAATTCGACGAAACTAGTTTTGTTAGGACCGTATCGTCAATACGAAGCTAGAAAATATTTTTTCTGGAATTTTTCAAGTTAGTATGTGACCCCGGTAAATTGAAATACGCGTTCAAAATCAATATATAGAGTTATATGTTGATTTTAACGGAAACTGATCGAAACGATCGAATCAGCCTGCGATACATCTTCCATTGTGTTCGGAATGGGGGTAAACGCTATGGACGACAGGCGGTGGGCCTCGTTTAGAGGTCAAAAATAAAAGTTGCTTTTTAGTGATAAATTAAACAAATAAAAATTAAAAATATCTCCTCTATCCTCTCCTTTATCTCTATCTGGCCCCCCCCCATTCGATTTTCCGAATCAGAAAATAAAAGAAAACGAAACGCGTAGATCGGGGCGGGACCGTCGCCTACTCCACCCTCCTCCATCGCCGACGAGCCGCCACCCTCCATCAGTGCCCCCACCGCCCTTCTTCCTTCTCCCTTCTCTTCTTCCCCGCGTTCGAAGCTCGAACCCCCCGAAACCCTAGAAACCCATCACCCAAAAGCCGCCGCCTCCACTGCCTGAACCCGACGCCGGAGCTCCACCAGCGCCGCCACCTCGGTGCGCAGCAGCCCCCCCCCCCCCCTCCACATAATTCCAGCTGTAAGTTTTTATATATATATATTATTTAATTTGTTTTATAAAATTCGTTTAGTTTAATTTAAAAAGAAATGTTAAATCAGTTTTTACCTATGATGTTGGTGAAGAAAAGATTTTGTTCAGTTAAAAATATGATTTTTATATTTTTAAAGAATTAAAAATATGATTTTTATATTTTTAAAGTATTAAAAATATAATCTTTACTATATAGAAGATGTAAAAATATGATTTTTGTTTATGTAGAGAATTAAAAATATAATTTTTACATGATAGGAATATTAGAAATACCATCTTTATATGTGTAGAAAAATAAAAATGTGATTTTTATAATGATATGATGAAAAGGCGAGATCTTTATATGTAAAAAGGCGAAATCTTTATATGAAAAATAGCGTGATAAAAATATAATTTTTATCTATATAACATCGTTGTGAAAATATAATTTTTATCTACATAGTAGCATTAGAAAAATAGAATTTTTATCTATATAGCATCGAAGTAAAAATTCGATTTTTATATATTGAATAGCGAAGTAAAAATTCAATTTTTATATATTGAATAGCGAAGTAAAAATTCGATTTTTATATATTGAATAGCTAAGTAAAAATTTGATTTTTACATATGTAGAGAATACGGGCAACGAAGGTGACAAAAATGCTAGAACAATGAAGATTTCTCTAAATGAAGAGTCGTGGTATTGGATAGCTATTGGTGAGAACTTCTCACTCTTCAATTTCTTTTCTAGTTATATATATATACTAGGATGCAGACGGTGTTTAGTAGCACCCGACACCCGTCATCCACAGACCATGGATGGCTTGTTTGTTTAATTGTTTGGTTGTGTAGTTGGTTAAATTATTTGGTCTGAATTGAATTGTTTGGTGAAATGGAATGGATTTGATTGATGTGAATGGCATGGACCTTCACTAGACCGGGGATAAGGCTAGGCCTTGTCCCGTTTCTAGTATCGTGCCGTTATGCCGCCGAAATTTTCTAAAATATGTTAGAAATATAAAAATATCATTTTTATTGTGTAAATGAACTGAATAGAAATTCATGTGTTGAAATAAAATATTTTATCGTTAAAAATACAATTTTTAACGTGGAAGTGAATAAAATAAAATATTCGTTTACAAACCGGACGGTTTGTTTATGTACACCTATTTGAAGGACATTGATTGGGACGATAAATTTTACACATCGCCCAACTGCACAAATAAAATTTGTGTTTGATTGTTTGAAACCGCACACGGGTATTGGGATGAAATTTGAAGTTCACTCATCCTGATTGATTAAATATGTCGATCGATTGATTGACAGGCTGTTATAAGCGTTAGATATCTATATTTGATGCTTATACAGTGTAGTGCACTGTGGATGATGGTTGATTATTTATCGTTGCTATTATATACAAGTTTTGTATGGAATCCATATAATTAACTTTATATGGTAATTGATTGGGCCTCATTCCAATTTAGAAGATAAAGGGTATTATAAAATAAAGGTTCATGTGTTGACAGTACTCATCCGTTGAGATTAGTCATGTGTTGAACGAAATATTTTAATAATAAAATTTACATCTTTATCAATATAAAATAAAGGTTCATGTGTTGACAGTACTCATCCGTTGAGATTAGTCATGTGTTGAACTAAATATTTTAAAAATAGGAATATTTGAAATAGAATATTTGAAAATAGAAATATATGAAGCCGTGTTGATTGGATTGACGCCATTTTGACGTGATCGATATTTATATTGATTTTATTCAATTTAAAATGAATATTGAAAAGTGATTTCGAAATCGAATATTTTGAAATGAAATTTGAATTAAATTGAATAGAAAACGAATTCGAATTGAATATATAACCAATTTGAATTGAATCGAATAGAAAACCAATTCGAACTGAATTGAATATAAAACGAATTCGAAATGAATCGAATAGAAAACCAATTTGAAACGAATTGAATATAAAACGATTTCGAAATGAATTGAATATAAAACGATTTCGAAATGAATTGAATAAAAAACGAATTCGAATTGAATATATAACCAATTTGAATTGAATCGAATAGAAAACCAATTTGAAATGAATTGAATATAAAACGATTTCGAAATGAATTGAATATAAAACGATTTCGAAATGAATTGAATATAAAACGATTTCGAAATGAATTGAATATAAAATGAATTTGAATTGAATATATAACCAATTTGAATTGAATCAAATAGAAAACCAATTTGAATGAATCGAGTAGAAAACCAATTTGAAATGAATCGAATAGAAAACCAATTTAAAATGAATTGAATATTAAACGATTTCAAATTGAATTAAATATAAAACGATTTCGAAATGAATTGGATATAAAACGAATTTGAATTGAATTGAAATTTGAATTGAATAGAAATGAATTTTAAAACGAATTTTAAAGGAAGAATTGAATTTTGGTTTGAATGGAAATGGAAGTTGAAATTGTTTTTGAAACGAATTTAAACCTATTTATAAATTTCGTTTTAAATAGAAATCGACGAAATATAAATTATATATATTATATATATAATGTAATGGCCTGAATAGAACGCGCCGCGCCGCGGCAGTTCGTGAATTTCGACCATTTATTTCAAACGGACATTACGGGAGATCCGACTGTCGGATTCTCCTAAAACCGGAACCGTTGGGTTCGTATCGAAAAGAGCTTTCTAACGAATATTTGAAATTCAAAATCTAACGGTTGGATTTGGAGATACGTCCAAATCAAATTCGAAAAAGGTCGCTATAGGTGCAGTTCGATGGTCGTTGTTGGAAATCGACTGTACGGGCCTTGATAAAATTATTAAAAATAGTAATAATTTGTGTAAAATCATAAGAAATGTTTTGGGAAAAATTGGGATGAAAAACTCCATATTTGAAAAGATAAAAATAGATTTTTATCGAAATGGACTAGTTTAGAACTAAAGTAACAACCCATTTATTTTTAAACAAATAAATTAGATTTGAAATGGATTTTAAATAAAATTGATTTATGGGTTTATCGTGAACAGTGTTTTAAATAACATTTGTTCTTTAACCCGATAGTAAATAGAATGTGATTTGGGTTTGTCGTGAACTGTGCTTTAAATAACATTAGTTCTTTAACCCAGAAAAAGGAGTTTTAATGAATCCGCAATTAGATTGAAATGTGAATTGATAATCTAAAAAATCAAATTTGAAAAATAAGCGAGAATGGAGTATCACCAGTTTTGCTCCAAAGCGATAGTTAAATCTTTAATTAGATTTGAACGTGAAATGGTAATTAATTTTACCGATAACACCGTGGTGTTAGATATGGAGTACTACCAGTTTTGCTTCATGGGATGAATAGGTTGGGATTGGGAAATAAAATAAATAATTACTTCGGTGTGATTCGCTAATCTCGACTAGTTTAGAAAACCATAATTTGGTTTGAAACGACATCCAAAGGAAGATTAAAAGATAAATTTTAAAGAATTTACCTTGGATAAAATTAATGGGAACCTTTCCCTAAGAATGTGATTTCGTGAATAAAAGGATATTTTGAATTGGAATGAGGCGTATGTTGTGTTGGTCTAACATTTTTTTTTAAATATACGCGGGTTGTTCGGAAAGGCCGGGTTTATACCCATTCTGAATAACCGATTCGACGATATGTCGAAGATGAAGATGGTGGTTGAAGACCGGAAGTCTTCACATCGTTTGGATAATTACTGATGATCCTGATTGGGCTGTACACCCGAGAGGATGGAAATAGTTGGTGGTCGTCCAGACGTACTTGGAGATGGATGGATATGCGAGGAAAGTGCCTCCGGTTTCGTTCAGACCCAGAACGAACTTGTAAATGGATTGTGTGTCTGACATTGGATTTTATTCTGTGTTGATTGATTTCTATTAAATATACATTTGTTTGGCGGAGGAGAATTTATTCTTTTGCTTAACGCCCTTCTCTGAGACGTACGAGCTTAGAGGTTATATATCGATAGATATCAATCGCATGGCATGAATTGCCTGTGTGGCACGCTAAGATGCAATGATCAAGGCTTTTGTTGAAAAGCAGAGTCTTGTGGTTGATGATCAAAGCACGACCTTTGTGGCGTAGCTTTGTGTATAACGTGAATTCGCGAGCCTCACACCTCGGTATGAGTTAAAAACGGGATACGGACTGCAGGGAGAGCATGACGTTTCTTTCTAGATTTGGTGGTGTCTGTGACTTACCAGCCCTGACATTTATATACTTTTCACCTATGTGGTTGTTGGAATGCGAGGCGCCTCGATTATAGGTCTGTAAGGACCGGGAAACGTGTGTTCAGGCATAATTAATCCTCTAACATAAGTGAGGACCGGCCCTGAAGATCCAGGATTGCCCAAGTGTGTAGTCCTGAGGCATTTGCTAGAGTGTCTCAAACGCGGAGAGGAGCTTGCCCCTTGCCTCGACTCATGACGGAAATCCAATTTCCAATATGAGATATTTCGGCTTTATTTGTAGAGCCTAGTATGGCGACATAGTAGCATGGGATGCTATGCCGTCTATGATTGATATTTATGATTGAAGTTGTTTTGACACTATACACTTATTATAGTATCAAATGATTTGTTTTAAACGTATCAAGAATGTTTGGCTATTTTAAGGGAAAACCCTATCCTCCGGCTTGCGTTGCATTGTGTGATGGGACCTGGGTCTTATAATAGCTTCATTTTTCGAAAAAGCATTTCGTTGTTTATTTATATGCACTGGTATTCTTAGGAGGAAACCCGTTCCGTGTTATACGGCGTGGTCCCTTGAATTACTCTCTTTTAAAGTCAAGTTTTAAATAACTGTTTTAGTTCTCACACCAGTCACATGACTGACCTGGAGTTTATTGTTTTAACCTAAACTCTGGGTGTCCCTATTTTCGACCCGGGCAGCTAGTAGTTTTGGTTTTGCAGATTTATATTCACAGGATCCTGGTTTACAGCTGGAATGATATCCGGAAAGCTCTGTATCCGTATATCACCTTCAGTTGTGCTTTGTATTATTTTTCCGCTGCTATGTAATTTATTGTAATCTCTGATAATTACTGAATGTAATTTATTCATTTATACTCTGTATATTCTTGTATTCTGATGGAATTGTTGTAATAACAATGAAATGTTCTTCCGTCTGCGTTCTGGTTCGTCCTGTTCTCAAACGATCAGGGGTTTCGAATGGTCTAGATCGGTTTAACGACTAATTCGGATCGAGCGAAATTCCTTGCCATCACATTTGGTATCAGAGCTTTGGTTTACAGAGCTCGAGAACAAGACGCATTAGAGCCATATGAAAGAATTCATCAGATATTGGATTAGTAATATCCAATTGGAATGACTCGTTAGAGATAGGATCAGTAGTATCCTAGAACGAGTGTACAGAGTATATTTTTCGAATGAAAACAAATTTTGTTTTGAAATTTAAACCATTTTAAACGTATTTGATTATTTATTTATTTTGAATTTGGACAATCTAGTATATATAGATTTTGCATATACGCGTCATGAACGTATATTAGAAGTTTTAATATACTGGATAGATATAGAATCACGCTCTAGTCGCACGGGCCTGATTTTGATGATTGACGCGTCATCATCAGTAATCATTTTCGTGTTTCGAAGGTGTGCTTTCTGTATATTTCCATTAGACTGGTGTGAGAACCAAAACTAATATAGATAGATTTATTGTTGTGAATTGGCACCAAAAACATGATTTTTTGTATATATATCAAAATTATGAATTTGAAACATTAATTAATTGATTGATTGATGTTTGTGTTGTTTGTTTATTTGTTTAATAATTTTGAAACATTATGCCTAATTGAATCAAATATTTAATTGTATTGAAAATTGGTCGCATTTGCTTGCATATACATGTACTTACATTGAACAGGTCATAGCAAGGATGCTAGAGCAGAGAATAAAATTTGTTTGCCCGACAAATAGGTACATGTTTACTATAATTTACTGTTTTGTTTGGGTGATGATGATTTTATGAGCCGATTGGCTTTTTCTTTTTGAGATCAGAAGGCCTAAATGGCAATTTCGGGATTTTCCCGTGGCTCCCGGTGCAGGGGAGGTTGTGGCGAAATTTTTCGAAAATTTAGGGTGTTAGCCAAATTTTTGAAAATTTAAAAATTCTCAGAAACTGAAAAGTTAGAGAATGGAAGCCAGATCGAACGTAGAGTTGATTAATCAAACCACTTTCGACTTTGTTCCTTTTCGGGGACGAAAAGTTTTAAGTGGGGGAGATTGTAATAACCCGGAAAATCTGAACTAGTTTAAATTTTTTATTTTGGAAATTTTAGCGAATTTTGAATATTTAAAATGAATTATTTTAAATAATATCGATGAGAAATTTATTTTGAATATAATTCGAACGTATATATTATACGCGTCGTCGTTAGAATATAAATATTTATATATAATTATAAATAGAATTGAAAATGGCGCGGTAGTTCGATAATTCGATTTCAAACTTCAATTGAACATACCGGGTGCAAAACAATCCGGATTTTAGTGAAACCAAAAACAATAGGATCTATTTGAGAATATCTTTCCAACGAATCCGAAAATCGAAATTTCATAGCGTGGACAAAAAGATATGTCCAGATGAAAATTCTGAATAGTCGCTATGGAGTTCAGGCCCTTAAAAATAGACATTTTGCAAACGACCTCGGATTTCGACGAAACTACTTTTGTTGGGTCTGTGATGTCAAATTATTGCTAGATTCCAAATTTCATAATTTTTCGAATCAATATGTGAGCGTGGCAAAGGAAAACGCGTTTGACCAGTTTTAGTTGATTTTAATCGACTGGAAAATGGCCATTTTTCCAACGGTCTCGGAATTCGACGAAACTAGTTTTGTTAGGACCGTATCGTCAATACGAAGCTAGAAAATATTTTTTCTGGAATTTTTCAAGTTAGTATGTGACCCCGGTAAATTGAAATGCGCGTTCAAAATCAATATATAGAGTTATATGTTGATTTTAACGGAAACTGGTCGAAACGATCGAATCAGCCTGCGATACATCTCCCATTGTGTTCAGAATAGGGGTAAAACGCTATGGACGACAGGCGGTGGGCCTCGTTTAGAGGTCGAAAATAAAAGTTGCTTTTTAGTGATAAATTAAACAAATAAAAATTAAAAATATCTCTCTCCTCTCCTTTATCTCTATCTGGCCCCCCATTCGATTTTCCGAATCAGAAAATAAAAGGAAAAAAAACGAAACGCGTCGATCGGGGGGGGGGACCGCCGCCTACTCCACCCACCTCCATCGCCGACGAGCCGCCACCCTCCATCAGTGCCCCCACCGCCCTTCTTCCTTCTCGCTTCTCTTCTTCCCTGCGTTCGAAGCTCGAACCCCCCGAAACCCTAGAAACCCATCACCCAAAAGCCCCCGCCTCCACTGCCTGAACCCGACGCCGGAGCTCCACCAGCGCCGCCACCTCGGTGCGCAGCACCCCCCCCCCCCCTCCACATAATTCCAGCTGTAAGTTTTTATATATATATTATTTAATTTGTTTTATAAAATTCGTTTAGTTTAATTTAAAAAGAAATGTTAAATCAGTTTTTACCTATGATGTTGGTGAAGAAAAGATTTTGTTCAGTTAAAAATATGATTTTTATATTTTTAAAGAGTTAAAAATATGATTTTTATATTTTTAAAGTATTAAAAATATAATATTTACTATATAGAAGACGTAAAAATATGATTTTTGTTTATGTAGAGAAATAAAAATATAATTTTTACATGATAGGAATATTAGAAATACCATCTTTATATGTGTAGAAAAATAAAAATGTGATTTTTATAATGATATGATGAAAAGGCGAGATCTTTATATGTAAAAAGGCGAAATCTTTATATGAAAAATAGCGTGATAAAAATATAATTTTTATCTATATAACATCGTTGTGAAAATATAATAGTTATCTATATAGTAGCATTAGAAAAATAGAATTTTTATCTATATAGCATCGAAGTAAAAATTCGATTTTTATATATTGAATAGCGAAGTAAAAATTCGATTTTTATATATTGAATTGCGAAGTAAAAATTCGATTTTTATATATTGAATAGCTAAGTAAAAATTCGATTTTTACATATGTAGAGAATACGGGCAACGAAGGTGACAAAAATGGTAGAACGATGAAGATTTCTCTAAATGAAGAGTCGTGGTATTGGATAGCTATTGGTGAGAACTTCTCACTCTTCAATTTCTTTTCTAGTTATATATATATACTAGGATACAGACGGTGTTTAGTAGCACCCGACACCCGTCATCCACAGACCATGGATGGCTTGTTTGTTTAATTATTTGGTTGTGTAGTTGGTTAAATTATTTGGTCTGAATTGAATTGTTTGGTGAAATGGAATGGATTTGATTGATGTGAATGGCGTGGGCCTTCACTAGACCGGGGATAAGGCTAGGTTTTTCCTTGTCCCGTTTCTAGTATCGTGCCGTTATGCCGCCGAAATTTTCTAAAATATGTTAGAAAAATAAAAATATCATTTTTATTGTGTAAATGAACTGAATAGAAATTCATGTGTTGAAATAAAATATTTTATCCTTAAAAATACAATTTTTAACGTGGAAGTGAATAAAATAAAATATTCGTTTACAAACCGGACGGTTTGTTTATGTACACCTATTTGAAGGACATTGATTGGGACGATAAATTTTACACATCGCCCAACTGCACAAATAAAATCTGTGTTTGATTGTTTGAAACCCTACACGGGTATTGGGATGAAATTTGAAGTTCACTCATCCTGATTGATTAAATATGTCGATCGATTGATTGACAGGCTGTTATAAGCGTTAGATATCTATATTTGATGCTTATACAGTGTAGTGCACTGTGGATGATGGTTGATTATTTATCGTTGCTATTATATACATGTGTTGTATGGAATCCATATAATTAACTTTATATGGTAATTGATTGGGCCTCATTCCAATTTAGAAGATAAAGGATATTATAAAATAAAGGTTCATGTGTTGACAGTACTCATCCGTTGAGATTAGTCATGTGTTGAACGAAATATTTTAATAATAAAATTTACATCTTTATCAATATAAAATAAAGGTTCATGTGTTGACAGTACTCATCCGTTGAGATTAGTCATGTGTTGAATGAAATATTTTAAAAATAGGAATATTTGAAATAGAATACTTGAAAATAGAAATATATGAAGCCGTGTTGATTGGATTGACGCCATTTTGACGTGAACGATATTTATATCGATTTTATTCATTTTAAAATGAATATTGAAAAGTGATTTCGAAATCAAATATTTTGAAATGAAATTTGAATTAAATTGAATAGAAAACGAATTCGAATTGAATATATAACCAATTTGAATTGAATCGAATAGAAAACCAATTCGAAATGAATTGAATATAAAACGAATTCGAAATGAATCGAATAGAAAACCAATTTGAAATGAATTGAATATAAAACGATTTCGAAATGAATTGAATATAAAACGATTTCGAAATGAATTGAATAGAAAACGAATTCGAATTGAATACATAACCAATTTGAATTGAATCGAATAGAAAACCAATTTGAAATGAATTGAATATAAAACGATTTCGAAATGAATTGAATATAAAACGATTTCGAAATGAATTGAATATAAAACGATTTCGAAATGAATTGAATATTAAACGATTTCGAAATGAATTGAATATAATTCGAATTGAATATATAACCAATTTGAATTGAATCGAATAGAAAACCAATTTGAATGAATCGAGTAGAAAACCAATTTGAAATGAATCGAATAGAAAACCAATTTGAAATGAATTGAATATAAAACGATTTCGAAATGAATTGAATATAAAACGATTTCGAAATGAATTGGATATAAAACGAATTTGAATTGAATTGAAATTTGAATTGAATAGAAATGAATTTTAAAACGAATTTATAAGGAAGAACTGAATTTTGGTTTAAATGGAAATGGAAGTTGAAATTGTTTTTGAAACGAATTTAAACCTATTTATAAAATTCGTTTTAAATAGAAATCTACGAAATATAAATTATATATATTATATATATAATGTAATGGCCTGAATAGAACGCGCCGTGCCGCGGCAGTTCGTGAATTTCGACCATTTATTTCAAACGGACATTACGGGAGATCCGACTTTCGGATTCTCCTAAAACCGGAACCGTTGGGTTCGTATCGAAAAGAGATTTCTAACGAATATTTGAAATTCAAAATCTAACGGTTGGATTTGGAGATACGTCCAAATCAAATTCGAAAAAGGTCGCTATAGGTGCAGTTCGATGGCCGTTGTTGGAAATCGACTGTACGGGCCTTGATAAAATTATTAAAAATAGTAATAATTTGTGTAAAATCATAATAAATGATTTGGGAAAAATTGGGATGAAAAACTCAATATTTGAGAAAATAAAAATAGATTTTTATCGAAATGGACTAGTTTAGAACTAAAGTAACAACCCATTTATTTTTAAACAAATAAATTAGTTTTGAAATGGGTTTTAAATAAAATTGATTTATGGGTTTATCGTGAACAGTGTTTTAAATAACATTTGTTCTTTAACCCGATAATAAATAGAATGTGATTTGGATTTGTCGTGAACTGTGCTTTAAATAACATTAGTTCTTTAACCCAGAAAAAGGAGTTTTAATGAATCCACAATTAGATTGAAATGTGAATTGATAATCTAAATAATCAAATTTGAAAAATAAGCGAGAATGGAGTATCACCAGTTTTGCTCCAAAGCGATAGTTAAATCTTTAATTAGATTTGAACGTGAAATGGTAATTAATTTTACCGATAACACCGTGGTGTTAGATATGGAGTACTACCAGTTTTGCTTCATGGGATGAATAGGTTGGGATTGGGAAATAAAATAAATAATTACTTCGGTGTGATTCGCTAATCTCGACTAGTTTAGAAAACCATAATTTGGTTTGAAACAACATCCAAAGGAAGATTAAAAGATAAATTTTAAAGAATTTACCTTGGATAAAATTAATGGGAACCTTTCCCTAAGAATGTGATTTCGTGAATAAAAGGATATTTTGAATTGGAATGAGGCGTATGTTGTGTTGGTGTAACATTTGTTTTTAATATACGCGGGTTGTTCGGAAAGGCCGGGTTTATACCCATTCTGAATAACCGATTCGACGATATGTCGAAGATGAAGACGGTGGTTGAAGACCGGAAGTCTTCACATCGTTTGGATAATTACTGACGATCCTGATTGGGCTGTACACCCGAGAGGATGGAAATAGTTGGTGGTCGTCCAGACGTACTTAGAGATGGATGGATATGCGAGGAAAGTGCCTCCGGTTTCGTTCAGACCCAGAACGAACTTGTAAATGGATTGTGTGTCTGACATTGGATTTTATTCTGTGTTGATTGATTTCTATTAAATATACATCTGTTTGGCGGCGGAGAATTTATTCTTTTGCTTAACGCCCTTCTCTGAGACGTACGAGCTTAGAGGTTATATATCGATAGATATCAATCGCATGGCATGAATTGCCTGTGTCGCACGCTAAGATGCAATGATCAAGGCTTTTGTTGAAAAGCAGAGTCTTGTGGTTGATGATCAAAGCACGACCTTTGTGGCGTAGCTTTGTGTATAACGTGAATTCGCGAGCCTCACACCTCGGTATGAGTTAAAAACGGGATACGGACTGCAGGGACAGCACGACGTTTCTTTCTAGCTTTGGTGGTGTCAGTGACTTACCAGCCCTGACATTTATATACTTTTCACCTATGTGGTTGTTGGAATGCGAGGCGCCTCGATTATAGGACTGTAAGGACCGGGAAACGTGTGTTCAGGCATAATTAATCCTCTAACATAAGTGAGGACCGGCCCTGAAGATCCAGGATTGCCTAAGTGTGTAGTCCTGAGGCATTTGCTAGAGTGTCTCGAACCCGGAGAGGAGCTTGCCCCTTGCCTCGACTCATAACGGAAATCCAATTTCCAATACGAGATATTTTGGCTTTATTTGTAGAGCCTAGTATGGCGACATAGTAGCATGGGATGCTATGCCGTCTATGATTGATATTTATGATTGAAATTGTTTTGACACTATACACTTATTATAGTATCAAATGATTTGTTTTAAACGTATCAAGCATGTTTGGCTACTATAAGGGAAAACCCTATCCTCCGGCTTGCGTTGCATTGTGTGATGGGACCTGGGTCTTATAATAGCTTCATTTTTCGAAAAAGCATTTCGTTGTTTATTGATATGCACTGGTATTCTTGGGAGGAAACCCGTTCCGTGTTATACGGCGTGGTCCCTTGAATTACTCTCTTTTAAAGTCAAGTTTTAAATAACTGTTTTAGTTCTCACACCAGTCACATGACTGACCTGGAGTTTATTGTTTTAACCTAAACTCTGGGTGCCCCTATTTTCGACCCGGGCATCTAGTAGTTTTGGTTTTGCAGATTTATATTCACAGAATCCTGGTTTACAGCTGGAATGATATCCGGAAAGCTCTGTATCCGTATATCACCTTCAGTTGTGCTTTGTATTATTTTTCCGCTGCTATGTAATTTATTGTAATCTCTGATAATTATCGAATGTAATTTATTCATTTATACTCTGTATATTCTTGTATTCTGGTGGAATTGTTGTAATAACAATGAAATGTTCTTCCGTCTGTGTTCTGGTTTGTCCGGTTCTCAAACGATCAGGGGTTTCGAACGGTCTAGATCGGTTTAACGACTGATTCGGATCGAGCGAAATTCCTTGCCGTCACACCGTACCAACGATCGTATAGGATAGATTTGATAGTCAGTGATTTAACTATCAAAATAAACAGTGTTTCAATCATGACACTCCAATGAGATCACTGGTTCAGTATCCAGCATCATTTGGCCTTTAAATTTAAACCAAACTAATTCACTTCTGCATAATCAAAACTTCCAACTCTTTTATTATTTTAAAAATACGATATTTGATCCTTGATAAAGCTATAAATGTTCTCAAAACCCTTTCTCTGTATTACATAGTAAAATAACTTATAACCCCATTCAATTCTCACTTAAATCTCCTTTCAAAACATATGTTACGTCATTCTCTATTATTCAAACTTAGGGAAAATCCATTCAACTTATTTCTTCATAAACAACGTTA
The DNA here is from genome assembly GCA_030737875.1 of Allium sativum. Lineage (NCBI taxonomy): Eukaryota > Viridiplantae > Streptophyta > Magnoliopsida > Asparagales > Amaryllidaceae > Allium > Allium sativum. The sequence goes on from CM060926.1 coordinate 40,508,181, forward strand.
TGTAATATCGTTTACCCCTTCCTTGAAATGTTAACTAATGTTTCTTAGTATAAAATAAAACTAACTTTACATTTCCTTTACTTCGATCTCTCGTTATATATATATATATATATATATATATATATATATATATATATATTCTCCAAATTCCCACTAAAACGTTGCATTATTTCACTAATGGAAATAATGAACTATCACTAACCTCTTTTACGATTACCAACTAATATCATCTTCAGATAATCCTGATGTCGTTCAAGTTGGGGTATTTTAATTACCTCTCAGACCTTGATCAACAACGTTCATATCCTCAGATAAATATAAGTTGTAATCAAACTCATATTCCATTCATGTCTTAAAACAAATTCCATTATAAATTTGGTTTGGTTATACAACCCTACGACTCACTTTTTTACCTCAAATATACTTTTACCAATCTTCTTTCAAATCTATTCAACTATTTCCCACTTTTGAAATCTTATTTCAAATTCCCTTTTTTACTTGATCTCATTTTCCGGTAACGTTAATTTAAAATTAACACTCTTAACACATTAAATCCCATTTATATCATCCTGGTTTATTTTAAAACCTTTTTATCTTAATTCAAAGAATTAAGTGGCATTTACATTGAAGTTATCACCTTCGCTTAAAAACTCTCTTTATAACTTCGTTATAAAAAGTTCGGGTTTTAAATATAAAACCCATTCATAGACTTCTTACACCATCCCATTAGATTTCATTTCACTTCGATTACTTTTGAAAAGTAATTTCCTAAACAATTATTATTTAAAATAATAATTTATTTCAATCATTAACTACATTAGTAGTTAAGTCTTTATTTACCTAAGTAAATGGTAAATCTCTTTAAAAACCTTATTTAAATTTAAACAGTATTCATTAAACTATTTTAATCAAAACACATCAATTTGACAATCAATTCCAATTCAAAACGGTCAATTTAATTAACTCAAACCTCGATTATCTCGTTAATTGATTCCAATTAATCCTCACTTTAAATTAATAAAAAATATAATTAATTTAAATAATTACATTAATTGTTTCTTTTCAAGACAACTATCAAAGTTTAACCATTCGATTCATTTCTTATTGTCATACTTGTAAATCTGATTAACACCAGCATTTATTTCATAAAATAAACTAATAACAAATCCAAGTATTAAATAAATATGTATTCATTTCTCTTTTATTCAAAATAAAAAATTTCAAAATCTATCTCCAGTTATAAAATAAATTTTATAACTTCATCCTTATCGTTTCAACTGAAGGTGGATCAATATTTATAAAGCGATTGATTTTATAGGTCATATGCTGCCAAACACTCAACCAATACAGTCCATTGGTTTAAACTAAACAAATTGTTGAATATTCAGTCAATAATCAACAATCAAATCAATCACCCAAATAGGACAATTCATATATGACAATATGAAAATAAATAAATAATATATTAAAAGGATCCGGTTGGGTCCCTCCAACCTGTTCTTACCTTTATTCAAAACGATTATCACAAACCAGATCATTCAATTGCATTTAACTGATAACAATAAATAACTGCTATCAATCAATTCAAAAGCAATTCAAACAATCCAATCATTTAGACACGTTTATAAATAAACGTTACCAATAAGGTAAGTTACCTTTATTGGAACAAATCGTCAAATAACGATTTGGTATTTCAATGAAATTAAACAACAGTTTAATTTCATCGGTTAAATCAACATATATATATATATATATATAACTAGCACATAATCAATCATCAGCAAACAGAGCACACAAAATAAAAACCCAATTTATATAAAATATAAATGGGGAAAACTGAGTGAGTTTAACTCACCTTGATTTGATTCTGTTGTCAACGGCTCATTTTTATTAAATTAAACGGTTGTTTAATTCAATTAAATATCCCAGTTGATTCTGATTCCTGTCCTGTTCCGTTCCAAGACGTAATGTTCGTCAATGATTTCAACGGCACTTTATTTGTCCAATTCTGACCACATATGAATTAGTTAAAATATTTATAAGGTATATGATTAAATATATTTTAATCACTTCTTAATTAGAGTTTTTAACGTTGGCTAATTACATTATAAATATTTCTGTCCACTTTTGTTCATCTTCCTCCTGATCGATTGTTCATCAATGCCAATTAAGCATTCCTGCATATAAATCAGGTTTAAGTTAACACTTATTTAATTATAATTTTTTTAGTGATAAATTTTAAATAGAAAATTAACTATATAATTTTAAGTACACAAGTGGTTATAAAAGGGTCTGCCAATCCTCTTCGTTCCCAATTTTGATCCCGTACATTCTCCTTTCACTGTCTGTTCGAAGTGTTTCAGAACCCACACCATGCTGGCAAATGCTCCACCATCATGTACATTGTTCCAAACGTTGGATATTAGCACATCATAACAAACAATGATTTTCTCAAGTATATTTTTTAATTAAACTTAACGTTACTATAATTACGTTTATAAATGCGGCACTGTTTTACTTCCTGTTTCGATACTACTCTTCGACAACCCACGACTTTGCTTTAGTTCGTCACTTCACGCACGATTTCAAAAGCTATCACGCTCCCCTCCAGTTCGTCGGAGGATCATCAGAATGCGCCCAGTTGAGCTCCTAAGCCCCCTAAGCCCGCGCCTGTGACCTTGCGCCATCAGCCACCCCTTCGTTCGATAGCAACACCTTAAAGACCGCACCATCTTCTCATCTGATTTCGATCACCGTGCCATGAAATTCACAAACACCGCCGACCATTTTTGATGGGATCCGACCAGTAGAGGACCCTAAATCTGATCGTAACCGTTCAATAGAGAGCTCCAATTGAACTGAAAGTGGTTGATGGTGGAAAGTTTTCTAATTTAGTAGTGATTTGAGAGATCTGGAGGAGGAGATGTGAAGAAATTCTGGCCATTGGAAGGGTTGTGGCAGCCAGTATTTTGTTGACCAGGGGATAAATGTTGATGCGTTGGATTAGGGTATTGATGGGTTTATATAGGGTAGGAAATTAATAAATATATTATTAAACGAAACTTCATCGTGAAGTAACACGTAAAACTGACCACAATCGACTTCTGTTTACTGATAAAAAAGCTATTCTTAGTGTAAAAAGTTATTCCGAACCCAACGGAACAAGTTTCGTTGAATTCCGACATCATTTGAAAAAATTCCTTTATAAAACCAGAAATAAACACGCATTTAATTTTTTCACGATCACTAGATAAATCAAATCAACTCAAAACTTTCAAATCTCACAATAATTTATTGATACGAACCCAATGGCACTAGTTTCGTCGCATTTTGAGACTGTTTCCCCAGTAGGCTATTTTTACCGTGCACCGCAATACCCTTCTTAACGCCAAATTACTCGGTCTCCAAAAATAGCAAATTATATACCTATCCTGACTCTAATCGACAATACGAACTCAACGGAACTGGTTTTGTGGCCTAATTCGATCGTCTGCTCGAGTTACGCCCAACTATCCCATTATTTAATTAAATACGTGCTATTGAAAATGAACGGGCGTTTTCAGCTACCGTGGTCACATACGACATCGGTTTTCCATGCCATTCACTACCGTAAAATAATTTAATGTTACGGTCCCAATGAAACTGATTTCATCGAAATCTGAGTCCATTTGCAAAATGGCCATTTTAAAGGCCGATACCGATTTCCATAGCGTTTTTTCCAAAATTTGATTTGACCATACCTTACAAACTATAACACGAAATCTGAAATTTTCTTTTTCATATGAAAAATATTGTCAACACGATTCCATCGTTTCTTGTTTCACAGGAATCCGACTTATATTGGATCATGTATATCCAGTTGAAGTTAAAAACTCGAATTTACGAACTGCACGCCATTTTCAAGCTCGATTTATAATTATATAAATATATAACGTTCGAACTTTGTTTTAAATAACGAATTAAATATTAAATTCCATTGGTATTCCAAATAAAATATTTAAATTAAATAAATTAAATTAAATATTTGACTGCCAAAACACGGGTCGTAAAATTCTTCCCCCCTTAAAATAATTTCGTCCTCGAAATTGCTAAGGTAAGAAAAATGTCATAACCCATAAATTTTCAAATCTAATTTATTTTAAATTAGAAACCAATTCAATACTGTAAGTAAATATTCTCAAAAATATTGAAAATTTTCTTTTTTATTCAAACAATTTCCTTGGGAGATTTTTTTTATATGGTTCAGTTCTTTCCAAAGTCAAATATTCACTTGAGGATTCAAAACGACTTGTTTTTCTCCAAGAAATGCAAACCAAAATCTTTGGTAGTAATCCGCCACATAGAACTCGGAAATGAACACTGATGATGTGGCCAACATCATCAGAGTAATTTCCCAGTGATTAAAGTGAGTTCAATACTATATCACTTTTCAAAACTCATATCTTAAACACTTTCATTTTGAAATCCTTTTCAAAATATCATTCACGATACTTGTAAATAAATTAAAATCTCCCAGGATCTTAAAATTTTCTTATATTCATTCCCAGTTCATTTGCAAATTCCTTTCCCACTTTTGCGAATTTTAATTCTGGTTCTGATTTTAATTTCAGATTTAATAAATCTGCTTTTTATATTATACGAATTCTAATTGGTTATATCTATAACCATTTCAATTAAAATCAACTAACACATCCAATATACTATAATACTTCAAATATTAATCATTCTTTTATATTAAAATAAAATTTGGGCAAAATTATTTCATTTGCCCTCTTTCAAAACATACTGTGTCGGTTTATTGTACTTGAGTGTTTAGAAACTCCAATCGATACAATGGATCAAACTGATCGACCAGAACTCATAAACAACTCAAACAAATAAATCTCCACAATATAAAATATTTTTTATAAAATCTACAAATACGTTCACTAGTATATACACACTCAAACTTAGTCTAAGGTATTACTAACCCCATCTCTATTGAGTCATGCCACAGAGCCAAGGTAATCACTTAACCTTCAGCTCTGATACCACTGTAACGACCCAAGGATTTCGGCCCGAAAATCGACATAAATACCTTTACCGTAACTCATGTCGATCCTCCAAGCACCAAAAACACTGGATAGTTATTAGAAAGAACTTAGAGGATGAGATAAGAAGGAAATAAATATTAGAATTGAAGAAGAAGAAGAAGCAACACAACACAGAGTCTCACATCGCAGGAACAAAATATAACACAGAAATAAATCTTTATTGAGAGCTTTTAAAAAACACTTACAGTATCAGAGTACATCATACAATGGGACAGTTATAATAGCCTATTCCCATATACAACACACATCGGAATAGCAGCTATATAATATCATATGTCTAAACATCTCCAGCTCGTCTCTTCACAGCATTCGATAACCTGAACCTGTACACTCCGGGCTAACCCGAGCATTTACAAAACACCTGGTCATTCTGGTGAACCAGAGTGAGATAAACTCGCACAGTAATAAGGATAAATCATCCAACATGTTTTTAAGTATAAATCCTTTCGAAAGAAAAGGATAATCATAAGACCAGATCTGTGACGGCCCGCCCCGCACCAACCGACATTTACTCCCAAAAGTGCGCTGTACACATATCCAGTTAGCACAGGACGGTCGCCAAAAGAAAAAGAAAGAAGAGAATGGACAAATCAAGGAACCTGTAATATGTCTCACCGCGCATAGAACAAAATATAATAATAACATACTTGACATAAAACATAAGAGACAGTGCATAAGCTAAAAACCAGAACTGAGCATCATAGCAGCGGAAATCCAAAATATAGCTTATTACAACTTTTCAAACTGTCTCAAAGCAAAAGCAAAATAAAGGAGGTACACTACTAATGCCCAAGTAGAGACCACCAACGACACAGGGAGAATATCTATATATCATACGTGGAAGCCTCCTGCTCGCCTCCGAATCAGCTACTCGTGCATCACCAGCTAACCACAACCTGTCTCTAGTCTGCTCGTGTGAGCACCCAGAGTAAAAAGAAGAGACATAAAACTCTGGGTCAGACATAAAGCCTGGTATGAGCGATAAGCATCTAAACAGAATAATAACAAGTATAATCCAATCATACCTGAACCTGGACCTGCAACCAAAGAGTTAGCACTACATACTGTACAACACTCTAAGGTGCCATTTCAAGTGGTGTCAAGATAACGGGGGTGGGGTGTGCATGTCATAGTGATGTCAAACAATCAAACATAGCAAGCATCCTCACATCTCTCACTCAGTGCGTAAAGCATACGATATCCACTACCTTGGTCCTCTAATCCTTTGGGCCATGACGGAATCCAATCCCGTGTAACTATCACTACAAGCCCACCATCCGTCTCACAGGGGTGAACCAAACCTATGAATACCGACAACCCCTTTGCACACGTCCCGCAGCAAAGTCCAATCACGAAGTTAACTCGAAGGTTCCCAACTGGATCCTGAGTATAAACTTCCATTTGGACTACCTTTGCATCTCGGGTTATTGGTCATCACCGGATCGGTCTTCATCTGGTTCGCTCCGCTCCAGGTCGTATCGTGGTCACCAGCTCCCTTCGGATCGTGCTCACCTGTATGGGTCGGATCGTGGTCGCTTGCTCGGATCGGTTCGTGGCCTCCGGATCGTGGGAACCATTCGTGAGAGGATCGAGTCGTGGTCCATAGCTCGTGACGCTTCCCTGGGATCATGATGCTCCTTCACCTTCAGATCGCCTGGTTCGGATCGTGACACATAGGTCGGCTCGTGGTTGGAGGCGTAACTCAAGGCATCAGTTCGTTCAAGCTCCACGGTTCGGATCGCGCCGCCTTCACCAGGTTGGATCGTGGCACTTGAGCTAGAGCGGATCGTGGAGTGTGATGTGCGATCGGGTCGGGTCGCGACTTCCTTCATGCAATCCGATCCGGTCCTGTACATTTTCCTGCAACTTCTTCCAGCGACTGTTTACGCCATTCGACGGCGTTTTTAACCAATCTAACTATTCTAATCAATTGCAAAGCAAACCATATAGTCATAGAAACATGTAGAAACATCCACAAACAGCAAAACAACAATATGATATGTCAAAACGGATCAAACATACCTAAAAACCCATATTTTCCCCTTAGGCATGTTTAAGCAAATCTAGCAGTAGGATTAGCAAAACTTAACCAAATTAGCCAATTTTTCTAACAGAGGCTTAAAATAATATTTATGAGTTTCTGCATATTTTTCCAGATTTTTTACATGCATAATTTCGCTAATTATCACTAATCATCCCTTAATCCCCTAAATTCCGGGACTAACAAAATTAGTCGAAATTCACCCAAATTCATATCAGAGGCATAAAATGATGTTTTAGAATTTTAGAAATTTTTCTAGATTTTTCTGAGCCATAATTTCGCTAATCTTCGCTAATTACCCTAATTAGCCATAATTAGTGAAAAACTAAGCAAATCACTCACCTTTGCCACAATTTAACTTTCAGAACTGAAACTCCTCTGATATAGATCCAATCTCTATGTGTTCCAGCAGGTCTATTCCAAATCCTATGCTAATTCGCCTTGATTTGATGTAGTTTTGCTTAATCTTTGATTAGAAAGTGATTAGAGGTGATTTGGAATGATTCTAGATGTTGGAGGCCATGACTAGGGTTGAAGAAAATAAGTGGCGGCTCGAAAAATGAAGTAAAAACCGAAATCCTAACCCTAGCAGCCCTTGAATACCACTAATCCTGAAATCCTTCAATGGGCCTAATTACTAACTACCCTGTTAAGCCCAATTAGCTGAAAATAACCCTTTAAACCTTAATTCAGCCATATCTCCCAAACGGTAATTCCGTTTGACTATTATGACCACTCTACGGAAAGAGAAACCATCATCTGGAGCTAATGAAAGTGGTTTCAGGTCAAAATTCCTAACAAATCAAAAGTTATGGACGAAACAAGATCAACTAGGGGCAAAACGGTCATTTAAAAATCGGCAAAAATCATGAACATGGGAAATGACCCAACTAGTCGTTTTCCAAAGTTACATGACCATACGACTTCGTATCAAAGAGAAATAAATATTCTACGATCTTCCGATGCGTAGAATGCGGGTCATTACACTCTCCCCCCTTAAGAAATTTCGCCCCCGAAATTCCTCAACTAAGAAACAAATAATGGGTCTCGCATGCCTATCAACCAATTTCAAACAATCAAACATACATGATAGCACAACAAGCATATCCTAGCATGCGGTTTACTAACAAGGGAAGAACCCTCGCCCCTTGGGCTTTCACTAATTTCGCCGTCTCCCTTCGTAATTTCTTCGTATCGTCCTCGACAATGCAAATCGGTCTCGCGGTTCCCAACCACCTTGGGTTATATTTCGATATCGTCCAACCGGTTTGGCGAAATAGCTAAATCAAAATCATGCGTAAACTTCCTTAACTGAGAAACATGAAATATGTCATGTACTCCTGGCATCTTTTTAGGTAAGCCAACCCCATTCGTCAAATTACCAACTACATTCCAAATGTCCTTTCAAGTCTAACCCGAATCTTGCCTACATCCATACTACACGTCCAACGTATATTCACTTCCTAGAGGCAAACTAGATCCATCCAATGACCCTAGGCACTACATCCATCCATACCCGTACTGTACGTCCAACGTACATTCACCTTCCAAAGGTGAACTAGACCCATCCAATGAATCCAGGTACTCCACCTATATTTGTACTGTACGTCCAACGTACATTCATCTTCCAAAGGTGAACTAGACTCATCCAATGAATCTAGGTACCCTACCTATGAGTCCAAGTCCAACTTGAAACTCCTATTTCCGCTGAATCTCCAAGATCAACGAACGCTCCACAATTCCCAAACATACTTCAAGTCTAACGTAAAGTATCTTCATATCCGTTATATCACCATGACTAACGAACTCGTCCCATTTCCATTCAACAGAATCCTACAGGTGATGGTCTACTCAAAAGAAGAAAGGTAGGAACAAACATAACAACCATAGCATCCATCAAACAAGTCCTATCTATCACCTGCTAAAAGCCATGAATACATCAATACCTATAAGTCTGGTCCAACCAACATCAATGACTAATGGAAGCCTAGCCTCCAAACGGACTACCGTACGTCCAACGCACGTTTATCCTCCAAGGATAACTAGATCACGTCCAACGGATCCAAGGTAACGGGCGTCCCCAGATACCCCTGCTTGTAGTCCGCCTGAAACACTCGAGTCCCACCCAAGTCTATCCCTTATCTTGCTGCCCTCTCGAGTCTAACCCGAGCCAATCCAATTCCTTGCAGCTTCCTCGAGTCCATCTCGAGTCAATCTATCACCCATAAACTCAGACCCAGTCTTGAGTATCCATTACCTACAAACTCTAGTCCAACGTGAGTCGTCTCCCTATTCGTTGCATCTCTAAGATCAATCGAACATCTATTTTATTTTACGAGTTCAAGTCCAACTTGAATCGTCCTAACCTTCGTTGTATCTTCCATGATCAACGAACACATCCTATTTCTTCAAAAAGAACATCAACATAGGGTCCTAAACAATCCATTGCTTCGCATCTTTCTCGAGTCCCACTCGAGTCATCTCATAACTCTATCGAGTCTAACTTGGGCAGTCCATACCATCGAATAGTCTTATCACGTCACGGCTGCCCATCACTGCTCGAGTAAACCAAGATATCATCCAATGAAAATCACAACAACCACTTATCTCTCACGCAGACCATCCTAGTCGACCTCGACATTCCCCGAGCACAAGCCCCAAAGGCCTAAACCAATATCAGACAAGCACCCAAGGAACATCTCCTCCGAGTTCAGACAATCTACGTGAGATGATATGAGCAAAACATCCAAACAATCAAGCATCCATAACTGACTCTGGCTATCCTCGCCAATCTTGCTTGAAACTATTGTCGATCGCATGACCAAGTCCTGACCAAACTACTGTACATCCAATGTACATTTGCTTCTTTAACTTTCGTTATCATCTTCATCATAAGGTAGGCGATCCAATACCACCTTTCGTCCATTATCCACTCTAACGGTCGTCAAAGACTCTTCACAACCTACTACCACTCTATACCTTTGGAGTCAATCGGCTCCCAAAATCAAGCCAAACCTAGTAAAGCTCGAAATAAAGCAATCAAAACAAACATACATCCATGACTCGATAAGACCAAATTACAACAAGTCATACTAAGGTTAGTCAAACCACCTATCGGGCTTGTCACTACTAAAGGTCTATCGACTACCTCGGGTTCCAATTCCAACCTATCTACCAGGTCACTAGGTACGAAGGAATGGGAAGTCCCGATATAAAACAAAGCTAGAACATGAACATCTTAAATAGAAAGCATACCTCGAATAACGACACCTTTTTCCTTCTGCGCCGCAGTTGGGGCATTCGACGAAGAAGGAATAGCGTTGATATCATATGCTTTCACGATCTGCTACTCCCCAGGAGGTTGTGGACAATCATCCTTATGATGTCCCGCTTGGCCACAATTAAAGCACTTCCTTTCCCCAGGCTTTTCCCGACAATCTCTGGCATAGTGGCCCTTCTTGCTACAGCTAAAGCACTCGCCATCTTTCTTGTTTTTCTTTTTCTGACCATCCTTAGCTTGGTCATGTTTCCTCTTATTCTGGAAATTATCTTTGCCTCCACCGCCTGCTTGCGGTTTTGGCTCTCCTGTCGATACAATAGCAACTTCAGTCTTTGGTTTAGGGTAAAGACTTTCTGATCTTAAAGCCTTTCCCACAATCGACTAAAACGTCTCATCGATGTGGTTAATAAGCCTTTCCCCCAAGTACCCATCTAAACCAGTTATGAACTTCTCGTTCTTCTTCTCGGCAGTATCAATGAGGGATAATCCATATTTCGATAAAGTATCGAATTCAGCAATATACTCTGAGACTGCCCTACCATTCTGCTTAAGCTCTAAGAACTTCCTAAACAATTCTGATTTCTGAGCAGCTGGCATAAACTTATCACTGAAACGAGTTCTAAACTGATTCCAAGTGATCTGATCCTCAGGGGTAGCTGCCTTAATAGCATTCCACCAATTCATTGCTCGCCCTTGCAGCTGACGAGACGCTAGCCTTCTTTTCATCGCATCCTCAAGACCCAAGTCGTCGAAGATACGATCACAGCTATCCAACCAATCCTGAACATCCGTAGCCGACTCCGTTCCGTGGAACGGCTTCCCACCAAGACTAGTATAATCCTTGTTAAGCTTGGCGAAATCGGCCCTAGGCGCCTGCACTACTACACCACCACCATTAGCAGCATTAGGAGTTGCTCCTTGCACATCTCTGATCATCTCTCTCATGAAGGTTGTGAACATTGCTCTCATGTTACGGGCATCCCTATCATTACCCCTTGGCCCCGTGTTCCTCAAGTCTCTGCTCATCTTTTATCTGTAAAGAAAACGGTTAACCTTCTTCTTAATGGTGCAAGTGCAGTGCGACTCCAACCTTAGCTATACTAATACTATATTATATATAGCTTTTGAAAACCAAAATAACCACAAATACGCGCTCTCATATACGTATACTACCTCTCCCTGGTGTCTTTCCCTAGGTTAACTATGCAACCTAGAGCTCTGATACCAAGTGTGACGGCCCGCCCCGCACCAACTGACATTTACTCCCAAAAGTGCGCTGTACACATATCCAGTTAGCACAGGACGGTCGCCAAAAGAAAAAGAAAGAAGAGAATGGACAAATCAAGGAACCTGTAATATGTCTCACCGCGCATAGAACAAAATATAATAATAACATACTTGACATAAAACAGAAGAGACAGTGCATAAGCTAAAAACCAGAACTGAGCATCATAGCAGCGGAAATCCAAAATATAGCTTATTACAACTTTTCAAACTGTCTTAAAGCAAAAGCAAAATAAAGGAGGTACACTACTAATGCCCAAGTAGCGACCACCAACGACACAGGGAGAATATCTATATATCATACATGGAAGCCTCCTGCTCGCCTCCGAATCATCTACTCGTGCATCACCAGCTAACCACAACCTGTCTCTAGTATGCTCGTGTGAGCACCCAGAGTAATAAGAAGAGACATAAAACTCTGGGTCAGACATAAAGCCCGGTATGAGCGATAAGCATCTAAACAGAATAATAACAAGTATAATCCAATCATACCTGAACCTGGACCTGCAACCAAAGAGTTAGCACTACATACTGTACAACACTCTAAGGTGCCATTTCAAGTGGTGTCAAGATAACGGGGGTGGGGTGTGCATGTCATAGTGATGTCAAACAATCAAACATAGCAAGCATCCTCACATCTCTCACTCAGTGCGTAAAGCATACGATACCCACTACCTTGGTCCTCTAATCCTTTGGGCCATGACGGAATCCAATCCCGTGTAACTATCACTACAAGCCCACCATCCGTCTCACAGGGGTGAACCAAAGCTATGAATACCGACAACCCCTTTGCACACGTCCCGCAACAAAGTCCAATCACGAAGTTAACTCGAAGGTTCCCAACTGGATCCTGAGTATAAACTTCCATTTAGACTACCTTTGCATCTCGGGTTATTGGTCATCACCGGATCGGTCCTCATCTGGTTCGCTCCGCTCCAGGTCGTATCGTGGTCACCAGCTCCCTTCGGATCGTGCTCACCTGTGCGGGTCCGATCGTGGTCGCTTGCTTGGATCGGTTCGTGGCCTCCGGATCGTGGGAACCATTCGTGAGAGGATCGGGTCGTGGTCCATAGCTCGTGATGCTTCCCTGGGATCATGATGCTCCTTCCCCTTCAGATCGCCTGGTTCGGTTTGTGACACATAGGTCGCCTCGTGGTTGGAGGCGTAACTCAAGGCATCAGTTCGTTCAAGCTCCACGGTTCGGATCGCGCCGCCTTCACCAGGTTGGATCGTGGCGCTTGAGCTAGAGCGGATCGTGGAGTGTGATGTGCGATCGGGTCGGGTCGCGACTTCCTTCATGCGATCTGATCCGGTCCTGTACATTTTCCTACAACTTCTTCCAGCGACTGTTTACGCCATTCGACGGCGTTTTTGACCAATCTAACTATTCTAATCAATTGCAAAGCAAACCATACAGTCATAGAAACATGTAGAAACATCCACAAACAACAAAACAACAATATGATATGTCAAAACGGATCAAACATACCTAAAAACCCATATTTTCCCCTTAAGCATGTTTAAGCAAATCTAGCAGTAGGATTAGAAAAACTTAACCAAATTAGCCAATTTTTCTAACAGAGGCTTAAAATAATATTTATGAATTTCTGCATATTTTTTCAGATTTTTAACATGCATAATTTCGCTAATTATCACTAATCATCCCTTAATCCCCTAAATTCCGGGATTAACAAAATTAGTCGAAATTCACCCAAATTCATATTAGAGGCATAAAATGATGTTTTAGAATTTTAGAAATTTTTCTAGATTTTTCTGAGCCATAATTTCGCTAATCTTCACTAATTACCCTAATTAGCCATAATTAGTGAAAAACTAAGCAAATCACTCAACTTTGCCACAATTTAACTTTCAGAACTGAAACTCCTCTGATATAGATCCAATCTCTATGTGTTCCAGCAGCTCTATTCCAAATCCTATGCTAATTCGCCTTGATTTGATGTAGTTTTGCTTAATCTTTGATTAGAAAGTGATTAGAGGTGATTTGGAATGATTCTAGATGTTGGAGGCCATGACTAGGGTTGAAGAAAATAAGTGGCGGCTGGAAAAATGAAGTAAAAACCGAAATCCTAACCCTAGCAGCCCTTGAATACCACTAATCCCGAAATCCCCCAATGGGCCTAATTACTAACTACCCTGTTAAGCCCAATTAGCTGAAAATAACCCTTTAAACTTTAATTCAGCCATATCTCCCAAACGGTAAGTCTGTTTGACTATTATGACCACTCTACGGAAAGAGAAACCATCATCTAGAGCTAATGGAAGTGGTTTCAGGTCAAAATTCCTAACCAATCAAAAGTTATGGACGAAACAAGATCAACTAGGGGCAAAACGGTCATTTAAAAATCGGCAAAAATCATGAACATGGGAAATGACCCTACTAGTCGTTTCCCAAAGTTACATGACCATACGACTTCGTATCAAAGAGAAATAAATATTCTACGATCTTCCGATGCGTAGAATGCGGGTCGTTACAAGATCCACACATAAACACGGACGGTTTTTACCTTACGATAACCCAAAATATTTTTGAAACCAATATCTTGTCTGATATTATAATAATGTCTAAATACAAGTAAATAATAATCTAGTGGAACGCTTGCATCTCACGCTCCACATATATAGTATACAATCAAAACTGCGGCCGCTTATTGGAGATTGGATTACAACTATGACAAGGTATGGGACCACCTGCCAATAGTGTATCTCTAGAGACGAATACACTGGGTTCAACAAAAACGTCTTGCAACCCGGCCCTCACATGACTAACCACTCATTTCGCTTGATTGTATCGAATGTATACCATCGACGGTTGGGATCAGCAACTGTCTCCCGACAAGGGACAGCATTGAAATATAGATTTAAGAACAAATAGGAATTTCTCTAGATAGGTGATTATACACCCTAATGGGAGCGACCCACATAGCCATTCTGCCTGCCCGATTTTTGTCATTTCCCGGTTGATGAGGCTTGAGATCAGAATCATCTTCTGAATATCGGGTCATCATTCACTTTGAATGCCACATCGTCAGATCCGTCAGATATCACTAATTGACGTCCACAAAAATACTCTAGTCAGAAGCTAAGAGAACGACAATTCCCCGCCAACAACTATAGCATATTTGAAGAAATCAACGTATGTTATCCTTTGGAAATACTCTGTCAGACATCCGTCCATACAAGTCATCCAGGAACAGGATGAACCGAAGGCACTCTCCTACCGCGCCCATATAGGAATCACCCCATGGATCAGTAGCGAAAAGTCCTTGCAACCCGCAGATTCCAACCACGACAGAATCACAGCTTTTCTCTGTTTCCAGGCAGAGAATATTTGTGGTTCTTCCGTTTATGAAAATCCACGGTCTTCAATGCTCCATCTGGATCATCTTTTGATATGTTCACGTATTTGTTGGTCGAAATGGTTTTCGAATATAAATTCGATTTCGGACTTCCCGTACCAACGATCGTATGGGATAGATTTGATATTCGGTGATTTAACTATCAAAATAAACAGTGTTTCAATCATGACACTCCAATGAGTTCACTGGTTCAGTATCCATCATCATTTGGCCTTTAAATTTAAACCAAACTAATTCACTTCTGCATAATCAAAACTTCCAACTCTTTTATTATTTTAAAAATACGATATTTGATCCTTGATAAAGCTACAAATGTTCTCAAAACCCTTTCTTTGTATTACGTAGTAAAATAACTTATAACCACATTCAATTCTCACTTAATTCTCCTTTCAAAACATATGTTACGTCATTCTCTATTATTTAAACTTAGGGAAAATCCATTCAACTTATTTCTTCATAAACAACGTTATGAAATATCGTTTATCCCTTCCTTGAAATGTTAACTAATGTTTATTAGTATAAAATAAAACTAACTTTACATTTCCTTTACTTCGATCTCTCGTTATATATATATATATATATATATATATATATATATATATATATATATTCTCCAAACTCCCACTAAAACGTTGCATTATTTCACTAATGGAAATAGTGAACTATCACTAACCTCTTTTACGATTACCAACTAATATCATCTTCAGATAATCCTGATGTCATTCAAGTTGGGGTATTTTAATTACCTCTCAGACCTTGATCAACAACATTCATATTCTCAGATAAATACAAGTTGTAATCAAACTCATATTCCATTCACGTCTTAAAACAAATTCCATTATAAATTTGGTTTGGTTATACAACCCTATGACTCACTTTTTTTTACCTCAAATATACTTTTACCAATCTCCTTTCAAATCTATTCAACTATTTCCCACTTTTGAAATCTTATTTCAAATTCCCTTTTTTAACTTGATCTCATTTTCAGGTAACGTTAATTCAAAATTAACCCTCTTAACACATTAAATCCCATTTATATCATCCTGGTTTATTGTAAAACCTTTTTATCTTAATTCAAAGAATTAAGTGGCATTTACATTAAAGTTATCACCTTCGCTTAAAAACTCTCTTTATAACTTCATTATAAAAAGTTCGGCTTTTAAATATAAAACCCATTCATAGACTTCTTACACCATCCCATTAGATTTCATTTCACTTCGATTACTTTTGAAAAGTAATTTCCTAAATTATTATTAATTAAAATAATAATTTATTTCAATCATTAACTACATTAGTAGTTAAGTCTTTATTTACCTACGTAAATGGTAAATCTCTTTAAAAACCTTATTTAAATTTAAACAATATTCATTAAACTATTTTAATCGAAACACATCAATTTGATAATCAATTCCAATTCAAAACGGTCAATTTAATTTACTCAAACCTCGATTATCTCGTTAATCGATTCCAATTAATCCTCACTTTAAATTAATAAATAATATAATTAATTTGAATAAATCCATTAATTGTTTCTTTTCAAGACAATTATCAAAGTTTAACCATTCGATTCATTTCTTATTGTCAAACTTGTAAATCTGATTAACACCAGCATTTATTTCATAAAATAAACTAATAACAAATCCAAGTCTTAAATAAATATTTATTCATTTCTCTTTTATTCAAAATAAAACATTTCAAAATCTATCTCCAGTTATAAAATAAATTTTATAACTTCATCTTTATCGTTTCACCTGACGGTGGATCAATATTTATAAAGCGATTGATTTTATAGGCCATATGCTGCCAAACACTTAACCAATATAGTCCATTGGTTTAAACGAAACAAACTATTGAATATTCAGTCAATAATCAACAATCAAATCAATCACCCAAACAGGACAATTCGTATACGACAATATGAAAATAAATAAATAATATATTTGAGGGATCCGGTTGGGTCTCTCCAACCTGTTCTTCCCTGTATTCAAAACGATTATCACAAACCGGATCATTCAGTTGCATTTAACTGATAAAAATAAATAACGGCTATTAATCAATTCACAAGAAATTCAAACAATCCAACCATTTAAACACGTTTATAAATAAACGTGACCAACAAGGTAAGTTACCTTTATTGGAACAAATCGTTAAAATAACGATTTGGTATTTCACTGAAATAAAACAACAGTTTAATTTCATCAGTTAAATCAACAGATATATATATATATATATATATATATATATATATATATAACTAGCACATAATCAATCATTAGCAAACAGAGCACACAAAATAAAAACCCAATTTATATAAAATATAAATGGGGAAAACTTAGTGAGTTTAACTCACCTTGATTTGATTCTGTTGTCAACGGCTCGTTTTAATTAAATTAAACGGTTGTTTAATTTAATTAAACATCCTAGTTGATTCTGATTCTTGTCCTGTTCCGTTCCAAGACGTAATGTTCGTCAATGCAACGGCACACTATTTGTTTAATTCTGACCACATATGAATTAGTTAAAATATTTATAAGGTATATGATTAAATATATTTTAATCACTTCTTAATTAGAGTTTTTAACGTTGGCTAATTACATTATAAATATTTCTGTCCACTTCTGTTCATTTTCCTCCTGATCGATCGTTCATCAATACCAAATATGCATTCCTGCATATAAATCAGGTTTAAGTTAACACTTATTCAATTATAATTTTTTTAGTGATAAATTTTAAATAAATAATTAACTATATAATTTTAATTACACAAGTGGTTATAAAAGGGTCTGCCAATCCTCTTTGTTCCCAGTTTTGATCCCATACATTCTCCTTTCACTGTCTGTTCGAAGTGTTTCAGAACCCACACCATGCTGGCAAATGCTCCACCATTCTGTACATCGTTCCAAATGGTGGATATTAGCACGTCATAACAAACAATGATTTTTTCAAGTATATTTTTCATTAAACTTAACGTTACTATAATTACGTTTATAAATGTGGCACTGTTTTACTTCCTGTTTCGATACTACTCTTCGACAACCCACGACTTTGCATCAGTTTGTCACTTCACGCACGATTTCAAAAGCTGCCACGCTCCCCTCCAGTTCGTCGGAGGATCATCAGAATGCGTCCAGTTGAGCCCCTAAGTCCCCTAAGCCAGCGCCTGGAACCTTGCGCCATCAGCCACCCCTTCATTCGATAGCAACACCTTAAAGACCACACCATCTTCTCATCTGATTTCGATCACCATGCCATGAAATTCACAAACACCGCCGACCATTTCTGAGGGGATCCAACCAGTAGAGGACCCTAAATCTGATCGTAACTGTTCAATAGAGAGCTCTAATCGAACTGAAAGTGGTTGATGATGGAAAGTTTTCTAATTTAGTAGTGATTTGAGAGATCTGGAGGAGGAGACGTGAAGAAATTCTGGCCATTGGAAGGGTTGTGGCGGCCAGTATTTTGTTGACCAGGGGATAAATGTTGACGCGTTGGATTAGGGTATTGATGGGTTTATATAGGGTAGGAAATTAATAAATATATTATTAAACGAAACTTCGTCGTGAAGTAACACGTAAAACTGACCACAATCAACTTCTGTTTATTGATAAAAAAGCTATTCTTAGTGTAAAAAGTTATTCTGAACCCAATGGAACAAGTTTCGTCGAATTCTGACATCGTTTGAAAAAAATTCCTTTATAAAACCAGAAATAAATACGCATTTAATTTTTCCACGATCACCAGATAAATCAAATCAACTCAAAACTTTCAAATCGTACAATAATTTGTGGATACGAACTCAACGGCACTAGTTTCATCGCATTCTGAGACTGTCTCCCCGGTAGGCTATTTTTACCATGCACCGCAATACCCTTCTTAACGCCAAATTACCCGGTCTCCAAAAATAGCAAATTATATACCTATCCTGACTCTAATCGACAATACGAACTCAATGGAACTGGTTTCGTGGCCTAATTCGATCATCTGCTCGAGTTATGCCCAACTATCCCTTTATTTAATTAAATACGCGCTATTGAAAATGAACGGGCGTTTTCAGCTACCGTGGTCACATACGACATCGGTTTTCCACGCCATTACTACCGTACAATAATTTAATGTTACGGTCCCAATGAAACTAATTTCGTCGAAATCTGAGTCCGTTTGCAAAATGGCCATTTTAAAGGCCGATACCGATTTCCATAGCATTTTTTCCAAAATTTGATTTGACCATAACTTACAAACTATAACACGAAATCTGAATTTTTCTCTTTCATATGAAAAATATCGTCAACATGATTCCATCATTTCTTGTTTCATAGAAATCCGACTTATATTGGATCCTGTATATCCAGTTGAAGTTCAAAACTCGAATTTACGAACTGCATGCCATTTTAAAGCTCGATTTATAATTATATAAATATATAACATTCGAACTTCGTTTTAAATAACGAATTAAATATTAAATTCCATCGGTATTCCAAATAAAATATTTAAATTAAATAAATTAAATTAAATATTTGACTGCCAAAACACGGGTCGTTACAAGTTAATTGGTTTTCTCTAATCTTCCTATTAAATTAATTATTAATATAATAAATTTAATATGAGCTCGCATAATTGTTTCCTTGAAACAATTATTCCAGACTATTAACCTTTCGGTTATTTTTTGACTTCCTTACTTATTAACATAAGAATTTTCTATATAAATCATTTGTAAATATTGTACGAAAACCAACTTATAAATATCTATTTATAAATAAAACTCTATTTTATATAACTTATAAAAATTTAATTGAAAATCTATCACTAATTTATAAAATAAATTTTATAGCTTTAATTACATCAATTCGCCTGACGGCGAATCAACGTCTTAAAAAGATGGATTTTAGGTCATCTGTTGTTAATTACTTAATCAATACTGTCTACTGATTAAAACACAACAATTGTTAAATTTTAAATTCAGTAATAAACATCCAATTAACAATCAACATCCAAATAGGATTTAACATTAATTGGATAAACAATTCATATATAAATATATGAAATAAACAAGTAATATACCAATTATTTGAGGAATCCGGTTGGATTCCTCCAACCTATTTTTTCCTGCATCACCGCTCAAAATATTATTATATAATTGCATATGAAATAAATTTCTATCCAATGCATTAAAATGATGGAAAAATAAATAATGTTAATAATCAAACAAATAATAAGGATCCAAGGCATTCAAACATCCAATTTACACTATCAACGATAAATTATAGTTATATAAATTTAGTCACATGTTAGAATTCCAAAAGGCATGAGAGTTAACTTACAAATTTGTTTTTGATTCGATGATATCATGTTGTTTCATTTTTTAAAAGAATCATTTAAAATTAAACAGAATTCCAATTGCTTCTGATTCCAAGCAAACCAGCTCGATCGTATTATGTTCGTATCGTATCATATAGATATGCTTATTGCAAGTTATAAATCAAATTTATATAACTATATGTTACTAAATATCATAATTAACAGTTAATTACCGTGATTAAGATTAAACCCGTGATTACTTCATTCGTTCCCAAGTCGTTCTTCCTCGTTCGGACCATGCAGAAACCCAACCCCCTTCAACTGACTGCCTACACCGCCATGATTGACCGTTCGCCACCTAACCACCGCTGCTCTAATGCCGGCCGTCCCCGCTTCCAATCCAAAAAACCTCCCCTCCTCCAGCACCCTGTAGGCCTCACACGAAATAAAAAACTGAAACCCCTTATTTTTGGTTTAACTTTGCCTCGCCGCTGCCCTGGACCACCAATCATCACCAAACTCAACCATAACCTCCGCCTCCCTCCTGTGCCCAACTTTTCTTCAGAGGCCAGGACTGAAATGGACCCCACCACCTCGAGTTAGCCAAAAACTGAAAACAGTACATCAAACTTCACCCACCTCTAACCGCCACCATGCATCACCTGCGACCACCACACCTCCGCCAATAGGTCGGCCTCAACTTCATCTCCAACTTCTCTTCATGCATCATCAACCAATTCTTCCTTCAACTCCTTGAAATCACCAAAAACAGAAACTACCACTTTTTGTTCATCGCCAATTTTCGATCATCACAGGCGATCGTACCTCCCCAAAATTCGCCAGTAGGTCGCCATCACCCCTCTCTACAACTTTCTAATTGGAAGCTTTTGTAAATTAAAACTGGGTTAGGAGATTGGATGGATTGAATGAAAAGGAAACATTTGGTTTAAATAGGGGAGGGAAGCCGATATTTTTGACAAATGAAGATCGCGAATTCTACTGTAGAGATGCAAATTAGATAGGGATAAGATTTTTGCCAGAAGATAAAGATTTTTGAAAAAAAATAAAAGAAGATTTTATATTATAATATTTGCGTCGAGCGCTTTAAGCTCGTACGAACCTATGCGAACCCCTGTCGTAATAAGATTGGAAACCATTCAATAACTTAATATTTTGGACGTGATGGAACTAGTTTCATCAAATTCCCAGACCGTTTGTAAAAAATCCTATTTTAATTCAAACGGTTAATCGATACGCGTTCATATCGCATACTATCACATAATAACTCCAAATGACTTGAAATAGTAAATCTTACAATAATTAGCTATTATGGTTTAATAAATTAGTTTTGTTGAAATCTGAGCTCATTTGAAAATTAGCTATTTTCATGTTCTAAATTGATAAAATATAAATTGATTTCAAAACAATCAAATCTATTGATAATAAGTTATTGTTATTATATATATAATCAAATGGAATTTTATATAACTTCAAAATAAACTAATTTGAATTCTAAACTTAACATTTGAATTACAAGTTAAATTGTCATTCAATTTATTATAAAATCTCTTTCATTTTATTTAAATAAGTTGTTATATTTCATAAACGATTATATAACGATTTTCTAAAAATTTGATTTTGACATAACTAAAAATCTACAAGATGAAATCTCTATTTTCCTCTTCCATTAGAAAATTATAAATCAATATATGTTGAAAATTTTGGGTTCAAAGAATTCCGACTTATATTGGATCCTGTATACTCAACTAAAGTTTAAGTCGTAAAACTACAAGCTACCGCGATGTGGCAAGCTCTTTTTAATTAATTTATATTAATACAATCAAACTTCATTTAATTAATAAATTCCTTATTATAATTCAATTCTGAACTTAATTAAGTCTTAATACATAATCCAATTCATACTATATCCCAAATTCAATTTATTCTCAATTATTTCTAAATTAAATTTATTATTTTATTATTCAAATTAAATTAAAATTGAAAATTATTGAATTTGAATTATTTAAATTTCCAAATTAATATTTAAAACCAATTTTAAAATTTCAACTTAACGCTAAAAATCAAGGTTGTTACAGCACGGGTTACTCCTGAACATCTCTTTAGTTAAACACCCACATCCGAATCTCAAAAATAGAAAAATCATGTTTACTCGTCAACTTATTAGAGCCAAGATTAAATCATTGTTTAATTGATTTAATTCAATCATTAAGATTCTTTTAAACAAGTTATAAAACTTTTAAATGGACTTTAAAACTTTTAAAATATTCATAAGAATTTTGGATAAGATTCGTAAAGTTTAAATCCAAATTCCATTGCTATTGAAAAAGTGTTGCAAAAATGTCGCAAAAGCTGTCATTTGAATTTAATTCATTAAAACAATTCTTCTATCCTTAAAAAATCATATAATCAACTTAAATTACAAGATTTATTTTGTATTTTTAAGAGACTAAAAAGACTCAACTTTTAACAAACGCTTTCACATGATTTTGAACTGCGAAACCATGATGTTTTTCAAATTTGTTTTGGTTATATTTTAAAATCTACCCAACAGAATCTTGATTTTATCAATCATTGGAAATCCATGGTTATAAAGATTCGAAAATTTTATTTCAAAAAGTTTGGATTCATATTTTTCAAGAAACAAAAGGTTCGCTTTTTTTTAGCAAAGCTAAGACGGTTTTTATAGTGGCCGAAGCCACTTTCATTATAACAAATAATGTAAACAATAATTACAGGAGCTGGTCACACTAACTAACTACTATGTTACATAATTAGCAGCTAAACAAGCGACTAAAACTACCAAAAGGGTAAATACAACTTCCAACTCCAAATTTGATGCCAGCCAAGCATTCGTTCCAGACTATCACTTCATTCTTCATATCCTTATTGAAAATAATGTTATTTCTATGCTTCCATATGACTCTCACAAAAGTCTTTAACATAACGAGAATTAAAATATCACGCTTTTCCTTCCATCTTGTCGCTTTATATAAGTAGCACGACTCAATGTTGATGATTGAGGACACATCTGATCTACCAATTTTTTGCATGAGCCTAGACCATAACTTATGAGAAAAAACTGCAATTGAAGAAAATATTCGCTTTTTAAGGAGTGAAATCGCGAATTATTGCTTCCCGACATACAAAATTTTCTAGAAAATTCATATTCTTTTCGAACTACATTTATGCATTTGAATGTGTTTATATTTCATTTTCAAAATGTTTCAAATCGTTTTTTAGAGGTTTAATAATCCATTTTTCACAATTTCACTCAATGAAAATAAAGTGATTTCATTTGTATTTATCGACGTGTATTTAACATGACTTGTTAAACATTCATACAATCAAACATATAAGCGTCCAAACATGGCAGACATTCATATGCATTATTTAACATGCATATGGCAACTCATATAACGACATTAACTTGTGTTTAGTTAGGGTTGTTTAATGTTGAGCTTTTCCCTTTTGACCGGTTTATAACGTTATTAAAATGGGCTATTTCTCCGCTACGATCGCACTGAAACCTCTTAAACTATCTCCTTCACCCTCCTTAAGCTCGGCCTCCCAACTATCTTCCTCCTCGGTCATGGCCTAAGGTTGGATGGAGGCTCTAAGCTTCTTTCCTTAACTTCAAACTTGATATAGAAGCTTCTGATGATGATATAAGAACTTTGGAAGAGTTTGAGAGAGTCTTGACTTCATTTGATATAAATTTGGGAAAGTTGGTAAGGGGAGATGCTATTTTGTCCTAGGCTTTGAAAGTCATTATTGAGTTTTCTAAGAGCTTAAAGAAGAGAGAAGAAGAAAAGAAATAAGATGTAAAGAAATGATAGGAGGCGAGTATTTATAGGAAATCCTTACGAATAAAATAATATATGGGAAAATTATTTAAAACCCCTTGTCCTTTCACCCTTACCCCCTTTCGTGATATGCTCCATCATGTGTTAAAGCAATGAGTGTGTATAAGTGTAATGATGGAGTGTAAGAATAATGAGTGTGTGTAAGTGTGGTATAATTATATTAATGTAAACTCCTTTTGTTTTCTTATACATACTTTTACAAATATCTCTTACTTTATTTAATCCCTTCATTAGCCTTAATATTTATGTTATCATATGTATATACACATGTATATGTATTCGTCAAACCATTGAGAATCTAAAACCCATTTATCAGTCATATTTTCAGTTTTCACTTGAATTATTTATTTGGATAAACAGAAATTAAAATTAACTTTATTAATAAATTTAAACCATTAAAACATGATTATTTAGTTATTAAAACCATATTAAATAATACTTATATTTATGAATTGGAGGATTTTACCGATAAAGCATTACCTATTTTTCTTATATTTTCTCGTCAAGCATATTTCTTTATATAACTTGTTCACCATTTATATGTTATCACTGTATAATATTTTTAAAATGATTTATTATCATTTAAACTCTTATTTGAAAAATAATAATAATTAAAATGCTAAATTCTCCATTTAAATCCATAATTTAATTATCGAATATAATATTCTTATTGATGATGCCATCAATACATTAAATAAAAAATAAAAAATAAACATTTCGTTTCATATTCTTATTCAATTATGAGAATAAATTTATGTATCCACAACCGTGAGCGATCCTTACGGTCAGAAGTTGGTTTTATTGATAAAACGATTTCGGTCATTTTACAACCATTTCCCTAAGGAAATATTTTCCAAATTAATTTTCGAAAAAGATTTCAATATCATTGTTCTTTTACTTAAATTTCATTATTAATTGGAATTAATCCATATTTGAATATTTAAAAAATTACATATCCCAAATTAAGATCTCCAAATTCCGGGTTATGTCAGCCTTGACCTTCGGGTCATAATTATAATAACTAAAACATGATACGATGACTAAGCGAGGTGGCTCCTTCTATCGGATACGCTTATTCGACATCATATCTATTACTTTGTGATTTAATGTTGCACACCTTTGATTATGGGAATGTGTTCCGAGATGGGAGAAAGTTTCGGCTACGTGTTACCATCGGTCCTGGAGTGCAGCTAGTAGAATGTTATCGTGGGTATTGCCTCGCGTGCCTTATCGTATTTATCTTGATTGAGTACTCTATGATTTTTATTTAACGTTGTCATATCGCGGTGCATCCGCATCTACCATATTAGCGTTTTATACGCAATTTGTATGATAATGTCTATAAATGGCATAAGGATAAAAATGTAATCTCACTTATGTTAGTTTCTGTCTCTTTACTTTATCGAATGGACATTAATATAATAGCGTTTCACAGAATCTTCAAAGATTGAATCCCAAACATCCATTAAGTTATTTGCATTTCACTAAATATTTCGGTTGAGTTGATTCATTTATATGAGAATGTCAGTCATGACTCGAGTGTTTCGTTTTTGTATAATGCTCGGGTCAGTCTGAGTATTTCAGCTTGGAATCTATCTGTTGGTGCTTGCAATGCATTGAAGTCTAACTACCAATATTTTATATTTCAGTTATTTCCATTTCAGTCATTTGTTATGTATTAGTGAGATTCTGTATTCAGTCTTCCGTTGTATCTGTATTTATTGTTGTACACCGATACCATGTATAAATTAAAGATTTCGAATATTTGTATAATATTTATTCCGATACGAGATATTCTACTTATTTTGTGTCTGTGATTCTATGATGATTTATTTTCAACCCCAAAACAAATAATAACCTGGTGTTTCAAACAATATGGGTTGGTTTATTATCGACCCGAAACGGTCGAAAGAGTAGGTCGTTACAGAAATTAAATGTTGTAGCCTACTTCATGTAGACCATTTTGAAAGGAAAATGAACGTATGATATAGTCTTTTATGCTATCTTATACTTAATATTCAAGACAAAAATGTTGAAATTTTATATAACAAATTTGCAATGGGCAACAAAATTATAATATGGCTCACGCAACAAATTCTTTGGGCCAACACTCTATATTGTGTGTACATATATCACTACAAAGAACATGGTTATTTGTGATAGCTAAAAGACATCGGCGATCTTCGCAAGCTGTCACAAATAGTCGTTGCAATATAAGTGGTCGCCAACAGGAAAAGTGACTGGAAGAGTGACGACTCCGTCGCTAATTTAGCAACGACTTGCAACAGATATTTGTCCACGTGGCAGGTAGTTTGTTTACTGGGAAGTCGTTAATAGTCGTTGCTAGCCATCACAATCTGGAACATTTAGCCGTACAGGATTTCTACTTCAAGCTTACAGGGATTTCTCGAGTTTGCACTAAAAAAACTCAGTGGATATTTTCTGGAGTTTGCAGAGCAGTACAGGGATTTCTACTGAAATTTTACGTAGACAATTTACCTTTAACGCCGTTGACAAAGTTGTTTATGAAACATAATTAATTCTATTATAACAATCCATATTTTTGTTGTTAACAGTTCTTTGAAAATCACAGGTAAAAAAAATGCCATCATGATATGGCAATCAGGGCTTTTCATCCCACTCAATTTACTGTTTATAAAGTTTACACATCTACGGAGTTTAGAAGAAATCCCATCAGAGCATCTTAATCCTTCCACCCACTTTACCACGAGTTTTACTTGCCTGTTGTCTAACTCATAGTATGCTTTGGGTTTTTTATTATCGTCGTATAAGTGAAGTTCCGATCGTTTACATAAGTGTAATATATCATGTCTCGAAGTCGCATCGTCCTCGGTTTTCCCCTCTATATTCAAAATTGTATTAAAAACATTATCGAAAATGTTTTTTTCATTGTGCATGACGTCAATATTATGTCGAAGTAGGAAACTTTTCCAGTAAGGTAGCTCTCAAAATATACTTTACTTGCACCAATTATGAATGTCTGATTTACCTGAAATTTCAACATGCTCCCTAATTTCATGTATCTTTGGATAGTCTTTTACGATTTCATATATCTTTTCACATGTCCAAACTTTAGGCGGTAGCATACTCTCTACTCTGTTAGCTTTAAAGTTCTTTTTATCTGTTCTAAATTTATGATTAATATGTAGAAAGCACCGATGACAGTCAAATCAAGAAAAAAAATTCATACTTTAATGAAAATGTTCGTGCCTCATCCATACAATGTGGACAAGCTAGACATCCAGATGTGCTCCAACCTAAAAGCATGTCATATGTGGGGAAATCACTAATAATTCATACTAAAGAAGCAAACATACGAAAATTCTTTTTTAAAGAAATGTCGTATGTTAACTCTTTCATGCCACAGTGTTTTCAACTCTTCAATTAGTGGTTGTAGATAAACACCAATTCCTTGTGTCGGATCACGGGACCGGGGACGACAATCGTTAGAAGCATATATGGAGTTTTCAAACACATCCATGGAGGTAAGTTATAAGGAGTAACAATGACAGGCCATGATGAATATTTACTACCAAACTGAGAAAATGGCGAAAATCCACCCGTACACAAACCGAGCCTAACATTACGGCCCTCTACAGCAAATTCAGCATAAATCCTATTGAAGTGTTTTCATGCTTCACCATCAGATGAATGTATCAAAGTTCCTTTTTCTGGTGTTCTAACGTTGTGCCATCGCATATGACATGTTGTAATAGAAGATGCATATAGTCGTTGATGTTTGAGAGTTACGGGTAGATAATGCATTCTCTTATATGGAACTTCTTTTCCTTTCCTTTTTCTTGATTTATATCTATCTTCGTTGCAAATTTTGCATTTTCTTAAGTGAGCATCTTCTTTCCAATACAACATGCAACATTTTACACATGTATCTATCTTCTGATACAGTAGTTCAAAAAAAGACATAAGTTTTTTTTAACTTTATAATGACTATCACACATCAAATTATTGGACATGTATCGTTTTGCACTTTGCACAACTGTTGTAAATGCAGTTTTTGTAAGATTGAATTTTGATTTCATAGTGATATACTCGGCGGTTATAGATAACTCGGTTTCGCTTGTACACTCATCCCACAACGGCCTCTTAGCAGAATCCAATATAAAAAATATAGCTTCCGCCGTTGGTACTTCAACATTTTCATTCTCATTGTTGCCTTCATTGGTGGTACGAAATATTAACCGTGCTACAGCTTGCACCATATTTTCTATTGGATTCGTCATTGTATTATCGTTCTCTACTACTACAAGATTAGACTTAGGTTGAAAAAGTTCTCCATGACGATTCCATAATTAATAATTTGATACAAAACCAAATTTATACAGATGTACTTCTATTACATCTTGCTTCCAATGCTTCAGATGTTTGCACTTACTACATGGACAACGAATGTCTACATTACTTCGATTATTAGATTTGGCAAATCTAGTAAATTCTTGGACACCGTTACAAAAATATTTCTTTATCGACCCTTTCATACTAGTTCGGAATTCATACATCCAACTGCAATCGAGAAAATAATCGAACGTTTTCCTGATTTGCAAGAAATATGTTAGAAAATTCAATCAAACACTTTATATTAATTAAAGTCTTGTAAAATTTCATTCATAACAATATTTTTTTCGGTTTATTGCTTTTTACTTTGACGGCCAGTCAACCTACTTCCCATTACAAATACAATAACGTAATCACATTTTATAAATCATTTCAGATTAAATGGTTCAACAAAATTTCGACAGCACTTCTCTTTAATTCCAGTATCGTACACAAATGCGTGTACACAAGGAACAAAAAGGAAGTGTCATCAAAATTTTGTTAACCGTTTAAACTGACATGGTTTATAAAATATACTTACGTTATTGTATTTGTAACTTGTTCAATACTGGGACAAATCTAACAAATATTGTATCAAATGAATATAGATTTATGTTCTGTGTAAAAACGAATATTCATATAACGATTATATATAACATTTGTCAGACGAGGCCAAAAATCTCTAAGGGGTACACATAAGTAAAACACATTTTATAATTTGTATTTGAACGTCTACATAATATTCTTTAATATGTTCAATAAGTATTTGTTAACTACAATTTCAATTTTAAAACATACTGTAACTTCCATTCAAAAGCTTTTTGTTTGAAATATTAACACGTAATTTAAAATTTAGCCAACTACGTCAAATTTTAAATTACGGTTATTTATAATAAATTCAAAAACTAGCACTTTCAATAAATTAACTTCTAATCATTTTAACTTATGCTAATACATACAACTAACACACGCTAGCGATTAAATATAGTACACATAATTTGCCTAAACGACAACAAATATTATTAACAAATATTTGCATAAACTTATCAATAAACATGTTAATAAATAGTACACACTAGCTTTCAAATCACACACCAATTAACAATTATACATCTACTAACACAATATTATCATGACAACAACAATGCAATAATCATCGTTTTTCAACCTCCTAATCAATTACATTTACTCCCAAATCAACCTACAACACAATCATCCTCATACGCATCTCACATGACAATCAATTTGAAACCCATAAACAATCAATTTTCAAACCTATAAACATGCAACTAAACCCTATAATTAACCATAATTAAACATAAAATAGGATTAGAAGACATACCGACATGAAATTAGAAGCTTGGAGGCATATTTGGAGGCTTGGAGGCGCTGCAACAAGGAGGGCGACGAAAAAGAGGGTTTTGGAAATTATTTGGGAAAAAAAGCGAGGATGATGAAGTAACTGTTGTTGTTTGCTTTAGCAGACTGTGCAATGGCAGTTTTTTTTAGCCGTCGCAAGTCGTTGCCACAGGTCATCGCAATTTGCACTGCATCTTGTAGCATATATTTCTTAACCCTAACATTAGGGCATTTAAGCATCCTTTTATTCATTTGAGTTCACATGCACATCGCTTTTCCGTCGGTTGACTAGAACTAGATACAACGGCTCTGCCTTGTCTGATGTACTCCTTGTATTTTAGGAACAAGAACGTTGGTAATATTTTACGAAATATTTTGTTTTAGAATGTAGAAATTGTTTTACATTGTAGAACTGAGATCTTGCATTTTTTCCCATAATTGTTTGCATGATCAAATGATCTCCCACGTCACACAAATGTGTTCTTTGTTTTATATCCATTGAGAAATATCTCGTCTATTTATCAATAATAGACAGACGGCATAAAAAACAGATAGAATTAAAATTAGATGAGCTTACAACAGAACACATCTTTTATGTAATCATTTTCTCTCCTTGGGACTTCTGTAAAAAAATTGAAATGCATGTTTTATCAACGCATCCTTTACCTTCTTTGAACTTCTGTTGAAAATTCCAAATCTCCAGCAAATCAGAACCCATTTGGTTTCGTTTTGTGTTTTCCCTTTTCTTTTTTCAACATACACTACAAAATACAAGAAAAAATAATATATGTTTTCTACAATTCTTAGCCATTAGGAGGATGGATGAGCAATGTAAGAGTTGAATTTGTTTCTACCCTTCGACGAAACACGAAAACTCTAATAAACTTGTTTTCAATTTTGTATGCTAGTTTCATTTTTCAAAATTGTTTGTTCTCGAACAATAAAAAAATAAAGTGCACAATTTTGTTTAGATAAAAACATAAAGCAAAAAATGCCAAATCAAACAGAGTCTTATATTTTAACAAATAAATCAGGGTGTATATAGATCGATTTTCATTGATGTAGCTGAAAATTGCATTACCTTGAAGGGTTGTTTACCCTATGTAAGTATATGTATTACTTCAATATTTATCAAACCGAAGAGCACTAATATGAGCTAAGCAATTAACTAAAATAAACCACACCTTAATTGTTATAGTGGTTTGGTGCACTTAATTTATTTAATCAAATTCGTCTTAGTCACTAAGCAACAAAAAGCTTATTTACTCAAATTTGTCTTAATCATCACCCGTCATTGTGTACTTTATGTTCCATGTTATGTCAAAGTATTACATTTTGTTAACAAATCATTGGCTTTAGCTTTTGAGGTCCAAGAGCAAGTCTTAATTAAATGACACTTGGGTTAGTTTAGAAATAGTGGATTGTCATAGGTGGACCTAGCTAAAGTAGAATGAAATGGTATTGCTGACATCTTCGCACTATAGTATACTCAAGGGATACATCTCATGTGATATAACTGAAGTATAATGAAGTAGGTATGAGAGTTTACAACTGTTGTAGTCTTCTAGTATTGAGTAAAATTGGATTCTGGTCCAAAACCCTATTCATGATAGAACCAGTGTTACCGACGCAACCTCGATTTGACCACGGTTAATCTTCGACCTTGAAAAGCAACGACTCTAAAAATAAAATAACTTTGTGCGTACATAGAAAATCGGTGCAACCTCAAAACCTTATAATCGTTGAACCTATCGGTTCTTCAAATTTGACCAAAAAAAAAAAAAAAATTGCTTCACTTTTCTTTTTTTTATATAATAAATTTAACAAATAATTTAGTAACAATTGTCATTAAATTTTCGATGATATAATTCATAGAACTACTAGTATTTCTTTGTACTTTATTTTATTTTTGTTTTATGGTGCAAAACTGCTAAAAAAAATTGATTATCTAATAAACACAAGTAATATCTTCAGTCATGTGATACTTAAGACTTCAATGAAGATATACAGTGTCCTTGTTCTGGGTAGAATTTAGGTTCTCATAAACACAAATAATGAAGGACATCACCTTCTTCGCCAATGTAAAAACAGATTCTATCACAAGAATGATTCCTAGAAGGAGGATGAATTTTCTTGCCCTTCATTTAACTAGAATCATACTTTGCAAGTGGACACATGCAACACATTTGTGAACCTAAATTGACCACTTTAGTAAAAGGACATTTACCAACACTAGAGACTAGTTGCTCCATATTCTTTCCAAAAGGCAACCAAATAACACAATAAAGTTGTGAAAGCACCACCAGTGGACCTATATACAGTTGAAGAGCACTAAATTCAATTGTTTTGGCACATTCTAAAATGTAAAAGTTAAACACCCAACAATAATCCATAGCAAGAGATCATAGAAGAAAAACATCTGTCTTGGAAAGGAAATTATACCCAACTCCAATAGGATTATGTAAATTATACAACAATGGAAGCATGCAAACTAATATGACACATATATAGAAAACACGTACAATTGAATAGATTCAGATTGCTTACTTCATCATCCTCTTCCTTGCCTACCATACCCACTAGCAGCAGGCGAATTGCCAAAACTACCCTTTGCGCCGGGCACGTTCATCTGATGATGGTAGGCCGCTGAAGCAGCCGGAGGTGGGGAAGACCCATACATCATCATCCCAGCACCGGCACCACCACCTCCATATCCATAACCGCCCGCACTGTTTCCCATATTCACAACATTGCCACCACCACTGTTTGCATTATTATTGTTGCTACTCCCAGTTCCACCTTCTTTATTGCTGTTCACAGACCCTTCCTTTTCCCCTTCCATTTCCCTGAACTTCTGCAAGTACACCTTCAAAGGCTCCACGTACTCCTCGAATCCGAGGGTCGTCATAGCCCACAGCAAATCGTCGCCGTTAATCGTCTTCCTCTTCTCGCGCTGACACTTGTCGGACGCTTCTCCGGTTATGAAGCTTATGAACTCGGACACGCATTCCTGAACTGTTTCCTTCGCGTCTTTGGATATCTTCGCGTTGGCCGGGAGCGCCTTCTTCATGATTCTGCTTACGTTCGCGATTGGTAGGAATCGGTCCTGCTCTCTCGGGGAGGAGAAGTCGCCGCTGTTGTTCATGGCGGCCGTGTGGCCGCCTGATTCGTTGTCGGAATCGGCCATTGGGATGAGCTCGATCGGGAATCTGGAACCTTTTTTCCTCGATGTTCGAACTGAAGTTAAATTAGATTAAATACGGAGGACGAAATTGAAATTACGCAGAAGAGCGAAGAAAAGAAGAAATCTGGCAGCAGATTTTAGGAGTCGTGGTCGTTTATAAAAATCAAAATGAACACTTGTTCGAATGGGGGCCGTTTGTTAATGATAAGAATTATGCTACGTGTTGATCTCTGATCGTTCTGATTGATTTTGATGGATTGGATCTGCACCGCTAAAATGACGAGGGGAAATGATCACGAGTTTCACGTGCTTAAAAGATTCCTCAGGGTTCACGGTTCAATGTACCATCCGAGAAATGCGCATGTTGAGTAGCTAAATTTAATAACATCTTACATTTTTACTTTTGCTTTTAAAAACTCAATGATCGTTAAATCATCAAAAACGCTAAATCACTTATAATCACATCAGAGCAAACTCGAAGAAAGAAATGGTGAGAATGAAGAAAACATCGTTAGGGAAGTGAAGAAGCTAATCAAAATATACGCAATTTTTTCTTTTCGTTTTTCCGTGTTTCGATGGTGGTAGTTAATGTTCTTCGATCCAAAAGCATCGTTTTTGGAGTAGTTAATCAAATTGATTCATCGAAATATGAAAGTTTGGGGAATTGCTGGACTGTATACCATTTAGTGGTGGAGTAGGGATTTTATTATTTTAGTTCGGCGAGGGTTGTCGTGATATCGATTTTAGTTCGGTATGGGGGTTTCGAATTACTGTATATAATACATGCTGAGTTATTCGAAGGGGAAGAGTCAATTATTTTTTGTTACTTCGACAGAGGGTTGTCGTCGTATTGATTTTAGTTCGTCGAGGGTGTTCGAGTCAATGAATTTAAAAGTTGAAGAGTTATTCAAAGGGGTTTTGTCGAAATCTGGTAATAACAACATCTCTTTGTTACTGTATTTGCTAGCGTATATGCTAGTGCTTAGTGAACAACGTATAATGGATTACTGCATGAATAATTAATTTTCTATAATCCAGTTATCTATTCAAACCTAAATAAAGAATATATAGACATGACACTCAATTAGTCTTGCTCACTACGATTATAATTACACGGTCGAGCTTGGTTTTTTTTGTTTTGTTTTTTTTTGTTTTTTTTTTTTTTGGTCTTGAGTTGGTTATGTACCATATCACTTTTCCTTTAGTAAAAATTTATTGGTTCCAAAGTATATTGTCGAGTAAAAATATATAGACATGCACTTTTCCGATTTTCATGTACAATATCACTTATGTTAATTAACAGTGATTTTAATTTATGTAATAAGAGTGAAAATGTCGAGTCTTCAAGTACTAGAGTTCCACCTACGGCGTCCAATCAGAAAAGATTAGCCTTGGAACGATTGAAGGTTGGAATAGATGAGGAAAGATTAAGCATTGATAATGCTAACAGTAGTAGTACTAGCACCGAAGAGAATGATATGGAAAATGAAGAAGAACCTGAGCGGGATGTTGAAGAACAAAATGAGCAGGAAGTTGAAGATGAAGATGAGCTGGAAGGCGAAGAGCAGCATGAGCAGGAAATTGAAGAGCAACATGAGCTTGAAATTGAATAGGTGAGAAGGAAAAATAAAGGGAAGAAGGCGACGACTGAAGCTCCAACTGATAATAGGCAAAGCAATCTTCAACCTTCCTTGCTAATCGCTTTTGATGTTCATATTGCTAGTTCTATTTGGAATGTCAAGGTTACTTTTATACTTCGTCATATACATAATAAACATTTAGTTATCATGAGTATGCGCTGATTATAACTATTCTTGTATGTAGGAACCAAGGGATGAAGCTAGAATCACAAAGCTTCATAGTCATGTTGGAACTCAGAAACCTTGGGATTTGAGTAACAAATGTGAGTTTGTGAAGAATGCAGTAGTTGAATCAGGATTTGAGAATATGATAAAATATACGTATAAGCGAATCGACAAGGTTTTGATTAATGCACTTATAAAAATATTTTATCCAAAGACGAATTAATTTCATCTTCCATTCGGTGAAATGGGAATTAGTATCAATGAAGTATTTCACATCACTGATCTTTTGGTGGATAGAAAAATTGTTACAGGACCACTTGGAGGTTCGAGAGGGATAAGTAATGATAATGATGACTTATTGGGTGAATGCCTTAGTATTGATTCCAAAACAATGGACGGTCTGTTAAGTTGGGAGAAAAAAGTGAGGTTGGAGGGGTTAAGAAAGACGTTTTCTGGTTCTTAAGTGCAAGATACTACAGAGGGGAATCGATAGTGTGCAAGTGCATACCTACTTTATATCATTGGTGTTTTAGTTGTGGAGATAAATCCAAGAACAAAGTATCGGTGCACTTTCTACAATGTATACGTGATTTAAGAGAAGCTCGCACATATTCATGGGAGACTGCATGTTTGAGTTGATTATTTTACAACTTGGCTCAGGGTACAAGAAAACGAGATCGTCAAATTGCCAAATGTATGACTCTACTTCATGTATTTTTATGTTTAAAAGTTAATTACATGTTATTGTTTATATTTATAATAATTATTTCACCAATAGGCATGGATATATGAACACTTTCCGATATTGAGACAACATAATCGGAGTGTTCGTGCAGTGCTTGGTGAATCGAGATTCGCCTTTTAATTTGCAACTGAACCAAGTAATCGTCTATCGTCTGATTTGGTCATTTTTAGGGAAAAAATTGATGGCTTGCAAGCTAATGATGTTGTTTGGGACTCTTTTAAATACAGTCGACAACAATATCCATTTCAACGATGTTCACTGTATAATGGTCCCATTGTCTTCTTTGAAGTTGTGGACTTGTATTTTTGATTGACATTGAAAAGTGTTTATTTTATGACTCTTATGCTTTATCTTTTGTAAATAAATAAATGATACTTTGGGTATTTTTTATGTGTTTTTACAGATTTCAAGCGTTGCCTCCTTCAATTCAAATCAAAGGCCAACTACAAGAAAGAGCTACTTCCTCACATCAAATTCATTTCAATTGCAAAAGAAGTAGTAGCTCACTGGTAAAGGCATAGGAATTGGTGCTGAGAGACCTGAGTTCGAACCCCGTCAAGCTCACTTTTTGCCAAAGAAACGGAACGCGTTCACACTGGCCCTTTGCTTTGAGAAATATCTGGATTAGTGTTATGCTATATATATACATACACATATTCATGTGTATGTATTTATGATGTGCACCAATTAACATTTCAGCAATAGCCATATTCTCATCATGGAATTAAATTCAATTCAGTCAATTTCAATTAGAAGAATTTCTGATTTAATTGTTGCCAAGAAGAAAAACCAATTTTGAAGATTTTATCTTATATTGCCTTTGGAGTCTGATAAGCGTCCTTGTTTGGAAGAATTAATTAGATGCAATCTTCTATCAATCAAGCCACATGGGAAAATTGAAAGATATGGAAAATATTTACCATGATATGCCCAGATTTTCTCCAATCAAGTTAGTCAAGGAAGGCAAGAAATATTCATGAATGAGGAGGGCCATTTATTCATAGACCTAGTTAGGGTTTTCCCATTCTCATCTATAAATATGTGTTATAACCATTGTAAAAACGATCTGATAATTCTGTACTGCCATTAGTTTAATAAAATTTTCTTGTTCTAGTTATTTACTTTTTTTTTAAAACAATTTGTGTATCTACACGATTAGATTCGGTAGAACACATATTGTTATTGTCTTTGTTACTGCATACTAGTGTTGACTGTTTGATTAGTTTCAACAGCAACTCTATTTTTAATTCTCTGTTATTGTTCCAGTTATTATTTACTTTTGTTGTTTTTGCTAGTACTTGTTATTTTCTTTCCTGTTGTTGAATTTGATATACGTCTGATTAGATTCAGATTTGTAGCAGTTTCAATAACATTATTTCAACAACATTGAAAACAACCCCCAAAGTTCTGTCTAACACGCCCACGAAACATATAAATAATAAAAGTTTAACTTTCCTCCCTGTGTTCGACCTGTTTGCTACACGAACTGTACGCTTGCAGAAATTTAATTTAAATGTCGCGCTTTTCTAATTCATAGACTAGCGTCGATCAAGTTTTTGGCGCCGTTGCCGGGGAGGTAACGATTAAATTTGATTATTTATTTAATTTCTGATTCGTGTTAGTTTATTTTTATTTTGTTTTTCTTGTTTTTGTATATTTTTTAAAAAAAAAAAACAAAAAAAAAATTTGTTGATTGGACGGTTTGGTATTAGTGATTGATACCGTGATCAAGAAAAAAATCTTGCCAACTTTTTCTCGATTTTTTTTTAATTTCTTTCCTTCCTTATTCTCTTTTCTGTTTTCAATACACTTTCCTTTCCTCCTAAGAATAGATTTCATCCATCTGTCTCAAATTGTCTCAAATTTCCTTCCATCTTTTATCTGCCTTGACTCTTAATTCTCTTCCTTCTCTCTACTATTTCTTTCCACCAACGTTCACCACTCCTCTGACCAAATCACCAAATTGCTGCATACTTCCAGATCCTCCCACAAACCACGTTCATCCCACACGTCCACTGCTGACAATACGCATTCCATACCCACATCTTTCAAACCAACACTGCAATTCCCATCGTTCACCACATCAGACATTCTCCATCAAATAACCATCGCTGTACCATCACCTGGTCCTTCCGCTCACAACAACCACCCGTCCATCCTCATAAAATTCCAATCATACACCATCAAATCTACGTCCACCACACTTTCATCTTCATTCAAACACCAACAATTCTCCTAGCCTCAGCGATACATCATCAATCAGACCCTAATCTCGCCCGTACCAAATTCAAACACTTCGCCACAATCCCTTCTGCATCAACAAACACCATACATCTCGCTACCCCCAGCATCTCAATTTCTGTCGCAACCACAATCACCAAATCCCCACAATCTTGTCCACTTCTACCACTTCCATTGCCAAACCGCTTCTCTCCTACAGTTCAGGCAGTTCACAAGGTACTTCCCATCGCAAACTATTCATCCTCACCATCCTCTGCACATTCATCATCACCAAGAAGCACATAAAAAAAAAAATCCACCACAAACCCCAATTCAATCCCTCAAGAAGCCGAAACCAAACTACCTAAAATACCTGGTAGCCGATTCAAAAACCCTTGGCTTTGAACGCAGATCCGATTCGATTTATTTCCCAAATCAGCATCACAGTTGGGTTCGTTTGTTTTTGAATATTTCTTTTTCTGAAAAATAGGGTTAAGAGGCATAAATTTGTGAGGCTTGATCGAAATTTGCAGAGAAGGGTACAGCTATTTTGGAAAGAAATAAAACAAGGGGGTGAGTTTATTTCGATTTTCCTTTCGGTTTTTAGGGAAGAAATTAGGTGTTTGTCTGTGTTTATTTAGAAGAGGGTATCAGCGTTTTCAATTGAGTTGATTCTGCACACGTGGATTTTGTTTTGCCTGGCTTCGAATTGAGAAACGTCTGTTTTGTGAATTTCTTTAATTACATGTTTGGTTTCACCGATTAGTTAGTGCGTGGAGTACAAGTTTGGCTTGACTAGCCTATTTAATTGCTTGAGAGAATGGCTTGAGTTGTGCAGATTTTTTTCTTGTGGAGCCGATTTCTCATTTTGAGCTGACTTCTTTTGTTTTTCATTTCTAATTTAGTTTATGATTTTTTTAGTTTAGTTTTTTTTTGGGCACTTTTTTTTTTCCTTATTAGTTTTCTATTTCCTTTTTTCTTTTCCTTTTTTTTTTTTTTTTTTTGCTTCTCTTTTCCAAAAAAAAAAAACAAAGAAGAAGAAATCAAATTCAAAAGCAAGAAAAGAATTCGAGCATCAAACTGAGAATTCAACAGAACAAGCAAATCGCAAACAGTTGATTTGAATCGTCAGCACTACTCAATTTTTCTGGAAGAACTGCCATACCCCCACTGTAATATTTTCTGAACTCTACAGGTGCTCTGCTACAAAGAAAAATTATAGAAATTGGTTGTAAAAAAATTTCTGCAGGGGCAGCGGCTTTGAATGTACAATTTTTAATTTCTGCAATTGTTTTGTGTGATTGCTGTTGTTTCTGCATTTTTTTTTATTCATTCTGTTAAGGGCCATACCCCAATTCACATAAGGTGAGGGATTTCATCACCCTTTCCTTGGCCCACAAATTGCATTTCATCGTAGAATCTGACTAATAATAACGGTTAGACATTGGACTTAAGGGAGTCACGGGCTCATCTAGGGCTTAATTATATTGTGATAGTTGATTCATTTGGAACGAATTATTTCTCGGTGTCTAGACTACGGCAGAGAAATAACCGTTTATAAATATTACGGTGATTCGTAAATATTATATCGGTTGTTACTCTGAAGGTACTTAAACCTTCGGCTGCATTGCTAGGGTGATTCCTGGTGCACCGATAACTCCTGTCCGTTAACTGGCTGAGAAATCTTTTGATCTAAGTAATCAAACGTGTCACTTTATAATTTTGGGTTAGGAGCCAATAAGGACAGAAAACTTCATTGTAGCTAATTTCTGTGCTTGCAGTTAACAACAATGAGTGAAAAAAGTGTCAGCCAACAAAATTCTCCTAGGGGTTCTCGAATCAACCAAAATTTTCCAACCGAATTGGATCAAAATCGAGTAAATCAAAATTTTCCAAACTTCGGGGATCAAAACCAAATAAATCAAAATTTTCAAAACCTCAATATCCAAATGGATAGACCCCTGTCTCTTCGTGAACGATGTTATCCAACTAGGACCGTCCAACCCTCTGTCATCGTTTTTCCACCAGCTGAAGGAAACAATTTTGAGTTGAAACATTCCTTTATTCAAGGGGTACCAAAATTTACTGGGTCTGAAAATGCTTATGAATTTCTAAGTGAATTTGAATTGTATGCGTCCACAACAAAAATGCAACAGTTGTCTAACGAATCGATCAAGCTAAGGCTAATCCCATTTGCACTACTTGAAAGCGCTAAAAGATGGCTAAATTCTCTTCCAAAACATTCCATAAGAAGTTGGGATGAATTTGTCACTGCATTTTTGAAAAAGTTTTTCCCTTTCCATAAAACTCTCAAAATCCGAACTGAGATAAATCAATTTTGTCAAAATGAGGGGGAAACTTTTTCAAAATATTTTGAGAGATTCAACCAACTACTGTATAGTTGTCCTCATCATGGAATTCTAAAAGACAACTTGTGTCAAATTATATATGAAGGGCTTAACTATCAGTCTAAAACTCAACTAGAATCAATGTGTGGAGGAGATTTTATGTCTAAAACAGCCGATGAAGCTTGGCGGTTCTTAGAAGATTATTCGGAAAAGGACATGCAATGGGAATCAATTCGCGTTCCCAATCGTACTTCTACTAGAGGAGTGCATGTCGTGGACCCAAATCAAATTTCCGTAGAAAATCAAACTCCTCAAGCCGGAGAAGGGTTACCCCACTACTACTCTCAGGACCAAGCCAATGCTATAGCTCAAAATAACCCTTACTCAGCCACGTACAATCCTGGTTGGAGGAACCACCCAAACTTTTCTTGGTCAAACCCCAATAATTCGGCAAACCCATCTCACATGCAACCCTTTATTCCCAATCCGAATTACCAAGCTCCACCCCCCAATTCTCAAACCTCGCAAGCTATACCTCAATCCAAACAACCTTATAGGCACCCCAATTTTCAATCATCAAACCAATCATCTCAATCTTCTCAACCATCACAAGATATTGTTCGATTAGAAAAACAAATAAATAATCAAGACGCTAAAATCGACCAACTAATGCATATGATAAAGGAAATGGCGAAAAATAACGAGAAAGGAAAATTGCCTAGTCAACCCGAGGTGAATCCAAAGTATAACCCTCGTGCTGTAAATTCTTGTGAGGACGAAAACCATAATCCAGTCAACGCTATTACAACCCTTCGATTTGGTAAGAGGGTTGATAACAACGTGGGCGACCCTGACGAACCTTCTAACTCGACCCCAATCCCTAATCTTGATGATCACCCATTGGCTTCGAATGCCAACTCTTCTGAACCTCAAGTTCCCTTAAATGTTGGCAATCCCAACAGTTCTTCTCCCAGTGTCGGCAAACCCGACCCACCTTCGAAAACTAATGTTGGCAATCCCAACATCTCATCTTCTACACCCCTACCACCTTCTTCTTCGAATGATGAAACTCATCCCAGAATCGAAAAACCAGTGGCTCCTTTTCCTCATAGACTCAATAATAAGAAGAAAGCTGCAAATTTCGACAAAATCTTGGAAATTTTCAAACAAGTCCGTGTGAACATTCCTCTTTTAGACACCATTGAACAAATCCCTCAATATGCCAAATGTCTTAAGGAATTGTGCACACAAAAACGTGCGACCAATGTCCCAAAAACCGCCTTTCTAACTGCAAATACAAGCTCTGTTCTTTCAAATCTTGCCCCAGTCAAGTACAAAGACCCTGGCTGCCCTACGATTGATTGTAAAATAGGAAACACCCATATCTCTCGTGCTCTACTTGACCTTGGTGCCAGTGTAAATCTTCTTCCCTATACTGTCTATCGTCAACTTGGACTAGGGGAGATTAAACCAACAAACATCACACTTCAACTAGCCGATCGATCTGTCAAAAAGCCATTGGGAATTATCGAAGACGTCTTGATACAGATTGAACAGTTTTACTTCCCTGTCGACTTTATAGTTCTAGAGACAGAGCCTGTCTCAAATCCCAACGTTCAAATACCATTGATCTTAGGACGCCCCTTCTTAGCAACCTCGAATGCTGTCATTAATTGTAGGAATGGTCAACTTCGACTTTCCTTCGGGCACCTAACCATTGAGCTAAACATCTTTAATCTCAACAAACAACCTAGGGATTTTGAGATCGATGAAATTGACATGATTCAAACCACAGTTGATGAAACCTCTAGTGACACTTCTGAAGCCTTGAAAATGTGTCTTGATCATTTCAACTCTGATTTCGATGAACTCGAATACATTTCTGAACTAAACAAAATTCTTGACTCCGACACTTCGTCACCTGAATCTAACCAAGGAATGTTGACCAATGTTGATACACAAGAACTTCCTAAGTTAGACCTCAAACCCTTGCCACCAGACCTTAAGTATGCCTACCTAGACTCTTCAAAAACTCTTCCCATAATCTTGGCTTCCGATCTTACCGAGGACCAAGAAGAAAGACTTTTGGATACCTTGCGGGAAAATAAGGACGCTTTGGGGTGGGAAATTAGCGATATAAAAGGAATTAGCCCATCAATTGTGGAACATCGCATACATTTAGTTGATGAGGCTAAACCCACCCGTGAGGCTCAAAGGCGATTAAACCCAAACATGAGAGAAGTGGTCAAGGAGGAGATAATCAAATGTCTAGACAATAACATCATCTATCCCATCTCTGATAGTACTTGGGTGAGTCCGGTACAAGTTGTACCAAAGAAGTCAGGAGTCACAGTGATCAAAAACGAAAGTAATGAACTCGTCCTAACAAAAATCAAAACCAAATGGCGTGTGTGCATCGACTATCGAAAGCTTAACTCAGCCACACGAAAAGACCATTTTCCCTTGCCTTTTATTGACCAAATGCTCGAACGCTTAGCGGGACATGAGTACTACTGTTTTCTCGATGGATACTCTGGCTATAACCAAATTCCTGTTGCTTTAGAAGATCAACATAAGACCACCTTTACTTGTCCCTTTGGAACCTTTGCTTATCGTCGCATGCCTTTCGGTCTTTGTAATGCCCCCGCGACTTTCCAAAGGTGTATGATGAGTATTTTCTATGACATGGTGGAAGAATTCTTGGAAATATTCATGGACGATTTTTCAATATATGGATCATCTTTTTCCCAATGTCTCACTCATCTAGAACTCGTCCTTAAGCGTTGTAAGGAGAAATCACTCGTGCTTAATTGGGAGAAATGCCACTTTATGGTAAAAAGGGGGATAGTTCTAGGTAATGTCGTCTCCAAAGATGGCCTAGAAGTCGATAAATCCAAAACCGATTTGATTGCTAATTTACCTCCTCCTAAGTCTGTCAAAGATGTTCGTTCATTTCTTGGCCATGCAGGATTCTATAGAAGATTCATTAAGGATTTCTCAAAAATTTCAAAACCTGTCTCGAATTTACTTGCCAAAGACGTAAAGTTTGAATTTTCCAATGATTGCAAAACATCTTTTGAAACTCTTAAATCACTCCTGACCACAACTCCCATCATTCAACCTCCTGATTGGACTCAACCCTTTGAACTTATGTGCGACGCTTCTGATTTTGCTATTGGAGCCATCTTGGGTCAGCGTATCGATAAACTCCCTTGAGTCATTTACTACGCTAGCAAAACCTTAAACGAGGCCCAATTGAATTACTCAACTACTGAAAAGGAATTTTTGGCAGTTGTCTTCGCTCTTGAGAAATTCAGACCATATCTCATAGGATCCAAAGTCATAGTTTACACTGACCATGCTGCCCTACGATATTTGCTTTCTAAAAAGGATGCCAAGGCCCGCTTGATTCGTTGGATCCTTCTTCTTCAAGAATTCGATATAGAAATACGAGATAAAAAGGGTTCTGAAAATGTCGTAGCTGATCATCTCTCTCGAATTGTGCACGAAAATGATAACGACACCCAAATCGATGACTATTTTCCTGACGAACAACTCCTTTCGATCTCTAACACCCCTTGGTACGCTGACATTGTGAATTATCTTGTCACACAACAAATGCCCGTTGAATGGTCGAAACAAGATAAACAAAAATTTCTCTCAAAAGCTCGAAACTTCTATTGGGATGACCCATATCTTTTCAAATACTGTCCAGACCAAATCATCCGAAGGTGTGTGCCCGATCATGAACACCAAAGTATTCTCTCTTTCTCACATGACCATGCTTGTGGCGGTCATTTTGGAGCAAGAAAAACTGCTGCAAAAGTTTTGCAAAGCGGTTTTTATTGGCCCACACTCTTCCGTGACGCTTTCGAATTTTGCTCTAAATGTGAGCGATGTCAAAGAACGGGTCGAATCTCTAAGCGAAACATGATGCCTCTCAACCCCATTTTAGTGATTGAGTTATTCGATGTTTGGGGCATCGATTTCATGGGACCATTCCCTAATTCATTTGGGAATCTTTACATCTTACTTGCGGTAGATTATGTCTCAAAATGGGTTGAAGCCATTCCGACCAAAACCAACGACAACAAGGTTGTTGTCAAATTTCTCAAAGAAAACATCTTTTCACGCTTTGGCACACCTCGAGCTATCATTAGCGATAATGGCACTCACTTCTGTAATCGTGCTTTTGAGTC
Organism: Allium sativum; assembly: GCA_030737875.1. NCBI lineage: Eukaryota > Viridiplantae > Streptophyta > Magnoliopsida > Asparagales > Amaryllidaceae > Allium > Allium sativum. The sequence continues at coordinate 40,552,648 of CM060926.1, forward strand.
CTTGCTCAGGAAATACTCAATCACACACAAGCTGTCAACACCTTACCATCCACAAACTAGTGGACAAGTAGAAGTTTCCAATAGACAAATCAAACAAATTCTTGAGAAAACCGTGAACTCCAATAGAAAAGATTGGTCTGTAAAACTGATTGATGCACTTTGGGCTTTTCGCACTACTTATAAAACCAATCTAGGGATGTCACCATATCGATTAGTCTTTGGAAAAGCCTGGCACTTACCTCTTGAATTAGAGCATCGTGCTCTTTGGGCCATAAAATTTTTGAACTTTGACTTAGAAAAAGCCGGCTCATACAGGAAGTTACAAATTTCTGAATTAGAAGAATTAAGAAATGAGGCGTATGAAAATGCGAAAATCTACAAAGAAAGAACCAAAGCCCAACACGACAAAAACATACTTCGTAAGGAATTCAACATAGGTCAAAAAGTTCTTTTATACGACTCTAGACTTCACTTGTTTCCAGGGAAACTCAGATCTCGATGGACTGGACCTTATGTCGTGAAAACAGTATACCCTCATGGAGCAGTTGAAATTGAAAATCCTAGGGATGGAAAAGTCTTCAAAGTAAACGGCCAACGACTGAAACCATTTTTGGAATTCGAGCAATATGACGAAGACGACTCCATCGATCTGCATGATCATCCACCATGAAATCAGGTGGTACACGTTCTTCTTCTTTTATTTTTCTTTTTCATTTTTTTTAATTTTATTTTTGTTTTTTTTGCCTTAGACAGTTGGGACACTGTCTGAATTAGGTGTGGGGGGGGGGGGGGGGGAGTCTGCATTTCATCCATTTTCATTTTTCTTTGTTTTTATTTCTTTTTATTTTCAGCCATTTAAGTAGGACCATCATGCATTTTAGACTGTAGTAACATGCCATTTTTTTTTTTTTGAAATACGACTCATTTTCAATTGATACAGCAAAATAAGTTTACAATTTTTAGCCAGTTGATAGTATTTTTCTCTCTCAGCTAAGTTCGAATTTGAAATATAATGAAAAGTTTAATTTTGAGGGATAATAGTGTAACCGGTACATAGGGAGATTCTTAGGTGATGGCCATGAAATCTATTCTATATTGTAGACTTTGTTTAAATAAGTGGAGGACTTAAAAGACTTATATTGGCTTTTCAAATCTTTAAAACTAAGTTGTGTTAAGTTGAATTCGCGTAACTCTCTTTTGTGCTTAAATTTTCGATAATAATAATAATAGTATTCCAAGGGTATCCAACATTGCTTGTATATCAAGCGTTGGTGTGCAAACCCGCCAAGCTCTATCCGACACGTTGTTGACAAAGTCAAAGTTGGAATATCTTGGTCTCATTCTATGAGATTGGACACCTAAGGATTACCGACACGTTGTTGACAAAGTCAAAGTCGGCCTGCACAATCCGCCAAGCTCTTTACCTACTCTCCGTTAGTCCGCGAGGCAGTGCATGGGTGGTAAACCTTGGTCTTCTAAGTTAGGTGTATGTACTTAATCATAAATCTTAAAATTTTATAGAATAAAGAATAAGCGATGATGCCCAAACACTTCTTGACCTTATTGATTTGGCGAGCCATACATGAGAAAATTAGAATACCACTTTGCAAACTGTGCCAAGCAAACTAAGAATTTATTTCATGGCTGCACTATGTTATCGACCGAACTAACTGGCCAAACTGGAATTTAACATTTGAAAACTTGATTTATATTGAAAATTTGTGACAAATTGAGGTATCTAAAATAAAATCAACTGACTAGAAATTGTTAATTTAATTTGTTGTACCACTTCAGAAACAAGTCTTGTTTTCATTTTTGCTTTTGTTTGCATATGTCCATTGCATTCATGTAGTTTCATTAGAATCATAGCATACTACATTTGGATTTTGTGGGTAGTATCCGCTGAAAACCCTCACGAGACACCACTCGTCCTACTAGGGACACCTAGAGGTTTAACGGCTTGTTGCATGCGCTCAATGCAATCGTGTTTCCTACGAAAGTGTGACCTATCTCGTTTAGTTTTTCATTTTTTGTTTTACTCGAGGACGAGTAAAAGATAAGTGTGGGGGTATTTGATTGACATTGAAAAGTGTTTATTTTATGACTCTTATGCTTTATCTTTTGTAAATAAATAAATGATACTTTGGGTATTTTTTATGTGTTTTTACAGATTTCAAGCGTTGCCTCCTTCAATTCAAATCAAAGGCCAACTACAAGAAAGAGCTACTTCCTCACATCAAATTCATTTCAATTGTAAAAGAAGTAGTAGCTCACTGGTAAAGGCATAGGAATTGGTGCTGAGAGACCTGAGTTCGAACCCCGTCAAGCTCACTTTTTGCCAAAGAAACGGAACGCGTTCACACTGGCCCTTTGCTTTGAGAAATATCTGGATTAGTGTTATGCTATATATATACATACACATATTCATGTGTATGTATTTATGATGTGCACCAATTAACATTTCAGCAATAGCCATATTCTCATCATGGAATTAAATTCAATTCAGTCAATTTCAATTAGAAGAATTTCTGATTTAATTGTTGCCAAGAAGAAAAACCAATTTTGAAGATTTTATCTTATATTGCCTTTGGAGTCTGATAAGCGTCCTTGTTTGGAAGAATTAATTAGATGCAATCTTCTATCAATCAAGCCACATGGGAAAATTGAAAGATATGGAAAATATTTACCATGATATGCCCAGATTTTCTCCAATCAAGTTAGTCAAGGAAGGCAAGAAATATTCATGAATGAGGAGGGCCATTTATTCATAGACCTAGTTAGGGTTTTCCCATTCTCATCTATAAATATGTGTTATAACCATTGTAAAAACGATCTGATAATTCTGTACTGCCATTAGTTTAATAAAATTTTCTTGTTCTAGTTATTTACTTTTTTTTTTTAAAACAATTTGTGTATCTACACGATTAGATTCGGTAGAACACATATTGTTATTGTCTTTGTTACTGCATACTAGTGTTGACTGTTTGATTAGTTTCAACAGCAACTCTATTTTTAATTCTCTGTTATTGTTCCAGTTATTATTTACTTTTGTTGTTTTTGCTAGTACTTGTTATTTTCTTTCCTGTTGTTGAATTTGATATACGTCTGATTAGATTCAGATTTGTAGCAGTTTCAATAACATTATTTCAACAACATTGAAAACAACCCCCAAAGTTCTGTCTAACACGCCCACGAAACATATAAATAATAAAAGTTTAACTTTCCTCCCTGTGTTCGACCTGTTTGCTACACGAACTGTACGCTTGCAGAAATTTAATTTAAATGTCGCGCTTTTCTAATTCATAGACTAGCGTCGATCAATTTTCCACAATGATTTCTTCATCGGTTGAGGTATGTTCAACCTATATGCTAATCTCTTCACCATAGACAAAATGAAATTGAAATCTTATTCAAAGGGATACAAGACCGTATATCCAAAATTAGGAGATTTTGTATGGAATGAGTGGAGAAATCATCTTCTACCTGACGATTTAACATCAAGACAAGTTGTATGCCCTTCGGATTATGATAAACAATATATGGAGTGGTATTTGTTTGTGTCACTTCTATTCGTGGTCAATCCACAATCTCGCATTACGGTACGTGTCCACCCTAGCGAACAGAACTCGCTTGTGGTTCATCTTGTAATTCATTTTCATGTGTACTTTTGTTTTAATACAATTTATTAGTGTCATAGTATAACTGATATACAAATACAAAATTGTAGAAATGGAGACTTCGTTGTATTGCGGAATCCATTAAATCTTGTACACCTAGTGATGTTATGTCTCAAGTGTTGGAAGGAGTTGAACGAATCGAGGAAGATGAACTGGTTGATATCTACAGGGAAGATGTTTGTGATAAAGAAGAAGCTTAGTGGTCAAAGGCGAAGAGAACGAAAAGCACAGCTATTGGAGAACAGACTCCTTCTACAGTTAAAAAGACAAACCAGAAAGCGTATAAAATGGGGAACAAAAAGAATGGCGCAGTTATGTTACACCCCACGTCCATTAAGGTCACTCACTAAGGAAATGCATTAACTTTCATGAGCGTTATAAGAGTATAGGACAGAACATCACAAGACAGATATATAAAATGGTACTTAAAAAATTTAAATTTTATTCATTGCAGCAAAAAAGCAAAATATGTCTGGTTACAACATCAAAACCATATACTAAAGCTAAGTCTACAAATATCCATCTTGAACAAAATTATTATCAGAGTACATAAAAGCAAACCATAATTCCACGCCAAATAGCCATAATGAAAAAGAGATAAAGCTGAGCATTATTTTAAAACGCTTCCAAGCACTTCAAGAAGAAAGAAATCCGATTCAAGCTCCACTAATCCCACCCTGAGGACCTTGGGGGGGAGGGGGGAAGAAAGAAAAGAGGCGAAACAAAAAGGGTCAGACATAAAGTCTGGTGAGCCTAGTGACTTTAACAATATAATCAGTAAAGTAACATGATAAGAACATAAACTGGATATAAGAGATAACTGTAACATAAGCAGACATGACAAGGTGAACAAGGTAAGCAAGCTAGAATATCGAATGTGCTCCTAACCATTATAAGATATGCTCTACACCGTACCAACTTACTAGTTACATACTAAAAGATGATCCCTTTTAAACAAATGTAATTATGGTAGTTTCGTGTACTTCTAGTTACTATCATAGGTGCCAACTTGCTCCTATCCCCACTCGATGTACCCACGACCCTTCCCTAACCTCGTAGATACCTGTGCTGGTCCCACAATAGGGTGTATCACTCCCTAAGGTGGCAACCCCGATACTACTGAAATGCACAACTTATGCATACACGATGCAACAACGTCTTACCAACCAGTGCGGACCCATGCACGCACATGACTCCGTTGGACTTTCACTGCCATCGCTAACTCTTTATTGACCTCTTACAGTTAACCCCAATAAGCGTGTCCCTGTCCTCGACCTAGTTCGAGCTCATATAGATACTAAAATGGGTTATTGGTTGAAAAGGGTCCACATACTTGACACAAGCTTCCCTCCTAAGCTTGGTCCCCACTAGGAATTCCCACATAACCCCTTTTTATCCCCATGTCTTATCACATGTCTCATTTTGGTTAAGTGTTTTTATTATGTTTCACATGCTACCCATGTTACCCACTTAACCCTTTATTATTCTCATGTCTTACCACATGTCTTATCTTGGTTAAGTGTTCATTAATTCATTATAACTGTAATCTTGCCAGACCTCCCACATTAGATTACCATTTGCGGCTGTTGGATATGCCGGGCGGTTCCGGGCAGGCTTATACCGCAATCTGAATCTAACCTTGTGTCTTTGCATTATCACGCATCTAGTTTCTGCCTTTGACCTCTCACATTAGATTACCAAATTGCGATTGCTGGATATGCCGGGCGGTTCTAGGCTTGCTTATACCGCAATCTGAATCTAACCTCGTGTCTTAGGCGTTCATTATCACTTTCTTGATTCAAGTCCCAATTTCAAATCTTGGATTATAATATATTCCTGTTACCCATAATTTCCAATCTGAATTATGTTTATAATTTTAAATCCAAATTATGCCTATAATCTCATGTGTACAAGTTATGCCAAATTATGCCCAAATCAATTTTCATAGTTATTAACAATTTATGCCAAATCTCATGTATACAAGTTATACTCAATTATGCCCAAACCAATTTCCATATTCATCAACAATTTATGCCAATAATCTCATTTTATTACATATTTAACAACTTTTCCCAATCATTCCAATGTTAATCGTATGTAAATCTCAACGCAATATGCTTTGGCTCGAAGTTAGCCTAATATCGAAAGGAAAAAGGAAAAGAAGAAGGGAAGAGAATCAAAACATCAAAATTGGCATAAATATATAAACAGGCATGTGAAATGAATAACGACAAAGTAGATTGGATAGGCATATGATAATAGCAATTGGGTATGAATCTGAAGTATAAAAAATTACAAAACTTGATATGATTCATCTTATTTACAGGCATATACATTAGATCCAATTTACAATCCTACCACAATTACTTTTTAACTTAATTATATGTGAAAGTGACATAAACTCACAACGATAGGATTCTTAGAAAAGAGAATTAGGTGTTGTTGTAGCAATTCTGATCTTGAATAATCTCTACTTTGATTGTTTGTAGATCTGATCTTCTAATTGGAATACTCCTATTCTGATTTGTTTTGGTGGAGAAGAAAGGCTAATTTAGATTAGAGAAGCATGGAGGCTAGGGTTGAAGCAAACAATGAGATTAGGGTTAGGTTTAGGTGTTTATTTATAGGTGTATTAGGTGAGTTAGGACATTTAGATTAGATTAGGAACCATCTGAACCATCCAGACCAGAAAAATACGTCATCCAGCTAATCCTAGAAAAACACGTCGTTAGATACACATTTGGCCGATGGGGGTCGACACCCTCTAGGGGGGTCGACTCCCTAGTCGACACCCCTACAGGGTGGGTCGGCTCCATAATCGACTCCCCTTGGAGGGGTAGACACCCACGAGCGGGAAATTTTCCGCTCAGCTATTTTGTGTTGGATTTCGAATTTTGAACTGCTCTGGTTATTTAATTATTATTTAATTAAATTCTGCTTTAAACTAAAATCTTCTAAGCTTCATAACTTCTTCATAAAATATCCGATTTGCGCAAACACGGACCCTATCCCAAGCAGAATTCAGAGACGAACGCAATGGCGCAGCCCGTTTCTCTTAATTATTCTTTTAAAAATTAAGTATTCTTTAACTTGTGATCAGCATAGAAATATGTTAATTTATGCACCTATATTTTATCTTTTTTGTATATAAATAAATGTTACCCTGGGTATTTTCTTGTTGTTTTTATAGATATGTTGACCAGACCTCATTCATCCTTAAAAGTGAAGAATAAATGCCATTTACTTGAAGAAGTGCATAAGAGATTTCATTGGAGACTAGATGTGTTCACATTGGTCACATTAGAAGAAGATTGGTAGAAAAGGTCTCAAAAGATGTCACTGGAAGATGTTTGTGTTCACATTAGCCACATGGAAGATATGGAAGATTTTTTCTTATATGCTTTTGAAGTCTAACATGAGTCCATGTTTGGAAGAATTAATCACATGCAAATCTTTTGTCAATCAATTAGCCACATGGAAGATTTGGAAGATATGGAAGGTATTCACCATGATATGCGCAGATATTCTTAGAGATTATTTCCAAACAAGCTTAGTCAAGAAAGGCATGTGATATGATAATAATTCTTGGAAAAGAGGCCCATATATTCATACAAATCTGATTAGCGTTTGGCCAATTTCACCTATAAAAGCACATGTATACCCATTGTAACAAGTATCCTATATCTTATTCTATTCTCTTCTCCATTAATAAAACTCATTTTTCTTTTTCTGTATTTTTCTATTTCTTAGCAATCGGTGTTGTCTTCACAATTAGTTTTGGAAGAACACCAATTGTATTTTACATTTGTTTCATTAGTGATTAGTCGTTTGATTAGTTTCAACAACAATCCTAATTTTATTTTATTTTTTGCTGTTCTTCTTATTCTGCACTTTCATTCCCTGCATTGTTGTTCTTGTTTTGCAATTTACTTTCTTTAGTGATTAATCGTTGATTAGATTCAACGATAATCCTAAGTTCGCAATTTCAATTTGTTTTTATTTCAACAAAATCTCCAGGCTTCGTCTAAATCGCCCAAGAGATTAGATAAATAATTTAATTTTAATTTACCTCCCTGTGTTCGACCTGTATGCTACACACCTGTGCGCTTGCAAAATTTAATTTAAATGTCGCACTTTTCTAATTCATAGATTAGCGATGATCAAGTTTTTGGCGCCGTTGCCGGGGAGGTAACAATTGAATTTTATTATTTATTTAATTTCTGATTCGTGTTAGTTTTTTTTCTTTTTGTTTGATTTTGTAAAATAAAATAAAATCTTGCCAAATTTTCTTTTATTTTCCTATTATTTTCTTGTAGATATATATAGATAAAAATCTTGATTAGTTGATTGTGTATCACATATTGATATCATAATCTCTAAGACAAGGAAAAAAAATCTTGCCACTTTTTCTTTTAATTCTCCTTCTTTTTTTCATTTATTTCTTTCCTTTTTTTATTTTGCATTTCTTCCAATCTAATTCCTTCAAGAAGAAAAAAATATATACAAAAAAAGAAAGTTGCTAATTTTTTTTCAATTTCTTTCCATCTTTCTACCACCTTGCTGATTGTCACAATTTTCTTTTCCCTTTTCTTTTCTTTTTATTTGTTTCCATCTTTTGTCTACAACTTTCTAAAAAAAAACTTTTGCAATTTCTTCTCTGTCTACTTTGATTTCTTTCTTGTTTTTGTCTGTTTTTATTTCCTTCCTCAATTTCTTCTACCCTTCCTCTCTACTCAAAAACCTTGCTTTTTTCGCTTATTTCCTTCCTCTTTTAATTTTTTTCCCTTTTTTGTTTGGGTTTTTACCATTCATTTCTTTCCCTTTCTTCTTGTTCAAATTTTCATAAAAAAAAACTTGCATTCTTTTTTTATTTTATTTCTTTCCAATTGCATTTCTCATTCACCTCCTACAATCTCTCTTTCCATTTTTTTTTCATTTATTTCTTTCCGGCTCTCTCCTTCATTGAAAAAAAAAACAACTTTCAATTTTCCTTTATTCTTTCCATCTTTCCACTTTCTTTCCAATCATCTACATTCTTTTTCTTTTTACAAATTTCAAAAAAAAAAAAAAAAGATTCCTCTTTTGCAAAAAAATTTCCCTTTCTTCTTTTGTCTTTCTTGTTCTCAATACATTTGATTTCTTTTCTTCTCTTACAAATTCCCTTTCTTTTCAAAAAAAAATCCTCTTCTAATTTTACAACAATAAACAAAAGAAAAAAAATTCTTTCTGTTTTTGTCTTCTCTTTTATTGTTTTCCCTTCTCAATTTCTTTTCCAAATCTTTTACAATTACTTTCCTTCCTTCCTTTACAATTCTCTTTCTTTCCTGAAATCTCTCTTCCCTTTTTTTTGTCATTTGTTTCTTTCCTATTTGTCCACTTTTTCAACAATAAAAAAAAGGGAAGGTCATAAAAAGATTCATCTTTTTTTTTTTCAATTATTTTTCCCTGCTTCATTTCTTCCCTCTGACCAAATACCCCTTCCTCTCACATAATCTCATTTCACCACAGTTTTTTTTTTCAATCCACACTTCAGCAACATCTTCTCCAAAAAGTTAGCTTTTTTTTGTTAATTCCTTTGTTTCTTTTTCTTGTGTTTTTTTTGTTATTCAATTCATTCAAAAAAAAAGAGATTTCGAACTAAGGACAAGGTGACTGGAGTTCAAGCAACAAATCAAGATTTCAGAAATCTAAAGAAATTGCAAATAGTGAGATTTCAATCATTGACGCTACTCATTTTTTCTGGATGGACAGCCATACCCCACTGTAAATTTCTATTAACTCTACAGGTGCTCTGCTGCAAAGAAAAAAAAATATAGACAATTGTTGTATAAAAATTCTGCAGGGGCAGCGGCTTGAATGTAAATTTTTTAATTTCTGCAATTAAATTGTGTGATTGTTGTTATTTCTGCACTTTTTATTCATTCTGTTAAGGGCAATACCCCAATTCACATAAGGTGAAGGATTTCATCACCCTTTCCTTGGCCCACAAATTGCATTTCATCGTAGAATCTGACTAATAATAACGGTTAGACGTTGGACTTAAGGGAGTCACGGGCTTATCTAGGGCTTAATTGTATTGTGATAGTTGATTCATTTGGAACAAATTATTTCTTGGTGTCTAGACTACGGCAGAGAAATAACCGTTTATAAATATTACGGTGATTCATAAATATTATACCGGTTGTTACTCTGAAGGTACTTAAACCTTCGGCTGCATTGCTAGGGTGATTCCTGGTGCATCGATAACTCATGTCCGTTAACTGGCTGAGAAATCTTTTGATCTAAGTAATCAAACGCTTCACTTTATAATTTTGAGTTAGGAGCCATTAAGGACAGAAAATTTCGTTGTAGCAGATTTCTGTGCTTGCATTTAATAACGATGAGTGAAAACAGTGTTAGCCACCACAATTCTCCTAGGGAATCTCGTGTAAACCAAAACTTTCCAAATGAGATGGACCTCAACCAATTTAATCAAAACTTTCAATATCTCAATTTGGAAATGAATAGACCCTTATCTCTTCGAGAACGATGTTATCCAAATAGAACCGTTCAACCCTCTGTCATCGTGTTTCCACCAGCTGACGGAAATTTTGAGCTTAAACATTCTTTCATTTAAGGGGTACCAAAATTCACTGGTTCTGAAAATGCTTATGAATTTTTAAGTGAAATTGAATTGTATTCATCCACAACTCAAATGCAACAATTATCTAATGAATCAATCAAGCTAAGGCTAATTCCATTTCACTACTTGAAATCACTAAAGGATGGTTAAATTCTCTTCCCAAACAATCAATAAGAAGTTGGGATGAATTCGTTACTGTATTCCTAAAAAAGTTTTTCCCTTTTTACAAAACTCTAAAAATTCGAACTGAAATACATCAATTTTCTCAAAATGAGGGGGAAACTTTTTCAAAATACTTTGATAGGTTCAACCAATTACTGTACAGTTGTCCTCATCATGGAATCATAAAAGATCACTTATTTCAAATAGTATATGAGGGTCTGAACTATCAGGCTAGAACTCAACTAGAATCAATGTGTGGGGGAGATTTTATGTCTAAAACGGCCGATGAAGCTTGGAAATTCTTAGAGGATTATTCTGAAAAGGACATGCAATGGGAGTCCATTCGTGTTCCCATCCGTGCTTCTACTAGAGGAGTGCATGTTGTGGATACAATTCATATTCCCTTAGAGACTCAAACTCCTCAATTCAATGAACTACCCCAATATTACTTTCAAGACCAAGTCAATGTCATAGCTCAAAATGGTCTTTACTCATCCACATCTGACCCTGGTTGGAGAAATCATTCAAATTCCTCATGGTCTAATCCAAATAATGTCGCAAATCCATCTCACGTGATATCGAATTCGAATCACCAAGCTCCATTTTCTTTTGGTCCTCAAACTTCTCAAGTTTCACCTCAATCCGAGCGTTCGAGTGAACCATATAGACATTCTAACTTTCAATCTACTTCATCTTCTCAATCGTCACCAGAAATTGTGCGTTTAGAGAAACGAATGGAACAAATGATGAATATGATAAAGGAACTAAGAAAAAATAATGATGGGAATGAAAATTTGCCTAGTCAACCCGAGGTGAATCCAAAATATAATTCTGGTACCATGAACTCTTGTAAGGACAAAAACATTAATTCGAACAATTCAGTCATTACCCTCAGATCAGGAAAAACGGTTGACAACAGTGTCGGCAATCCCGGAAATCATTCGATTTCAACCCCAATCGAAATCATTGACACTCATCTAATGACTACTAATGCCCACCATTCTGAACTTTCTAAACTTCCACCGAATGTTGGCAATCCCAACATCTCCTCCTCTAATTACAGAAAACCCAAAATATCTTCTTCTAATGTCGGCAACCCCGACAACATGTCTTCCCCTAATGTTGGCAATCCCAACAAACCAACTTCTACACCCGTGGCTCTTTCACCTCCTATATCGAAACCTTCTTCTTCGAACGATCAAAAGTCCGAAAGAGTCTATAAACCAGTAGCCCTATACCCTCATAGACTTAACAATAAGAAGAAGGATGTGAATTTCGAAAAAATTCTTGAACTCTTCAAACAAGTTCATGTCAATATTCCACTCTTAGACACTATCCAACAAATTCCACAATACGCCAAGTGTCTCAAGGAGCTATGCACCCAAAAACGAGCCACCAACATTCCCAAAACTGCCTTCTTGACGGCAAATACTAGCTCTGTTTTCTCGAATCCTTCACTAATCAAGTATAAGGATCCCGGTTGCCCTACAATCGGTTGTAAAATAGGAAATACTCACATCAGTCACGCCTTACTTGACCTTGATGCAAGTGTCAACCTTCTTCCCTACACTGTTTATCGTCAACTTGGACTAGGAGAATTGAAACCTACGAGTATCACACTTCAACTAGCTGATCGATCTTTTAAAAAACCCTTAGGCATTGTTGAAGATGTCTTGATTCAAATCGAACAATTTTATTTCCCGGTTGACTTCATAGTTCTTGAAACCGAGTCTGTTTCGAATCCAAATAATCAGATTCCATTGATATTGGGTCGTCCATTCTTAGCTACCTCGAATGCCATCATCAATTGTAGGTCCGGCCTACTTCGACTATCATTTGGGCACTTAACCATCGAACTGAATATTTTTCATCAACCCAAAGAAATCGAAATAGGAGAAGTCGACATAATAGAAACAGTTTTGGATGACACATCTGATTTATCTCCACAGAAAACTTCACTTTCTTCGATAGACGTGACCACTATGTCTTTTGAAGAATTATTTGAAGATAAACTTAAGCTCTTAAATGGCGAAAATGAATATTTGGGAAGTCTCAAAGATAAACATAATTCCATATCATCAAAAGAAATTGTGATTGAAAACTCAAATATATGGGATTATGATAATCTTCAGTTGAATGATACAAATAATTGGCACGATCAAAATTTTGTTGGAAGGATTTTGATCTTAGAATTCATTGATATGCCTAGGGTACCTCACAAATCAAACAAAAAATCATCATGCAACGTTTTCGATAAACGCAAGTGTGGGGGGAAAAGCAAATATCAATTTTCACATAACACACATCATCATCGTAGATTTCATTTTGCATATGATCTCCATTCGCATATAGTGGTTAAATTGCATTTCCTTTTACAAATCATTCTGCATTTGATACACCTTTGGGTACTATCTTTCAAATATAGAAAAAAATAACAGTGTGGACACTGTTTAGATCTAGTGTGGAGGAGTCTGCATTACATCCTTTTATTTTTCTTTAATTTTTTTTCTTCTTTCTTTTCATATAGGACCATCATGCATTTTAGATTGTAGTAACATGCCATTTTTTTTTTTGAAAATACGACCCATTTTAGATTGATACAACAAGATACGTTAACAATTATTAATCAGTTGATAGTATTTTTTTTCTCTCAGCTTAGATCGAATAAGAAATATAATGAAAAGTTTAATTTTGAGGGATAATAGTGTAACCGGTACATAGGGAGATTCTTAGGTGATGGCCATGAAATCTATTCTATATTGTAGACTTTGTTTAAATAAGTGGAGGACTTAAAATACTTATAATGGCTTGTCAAACCTTTAAAACTAAGTTGTGTTAAGTTGAATTCGCGTAACTCTCTTTTATGCTTATATTTTCGATAATAATAATAATAATCCAAGGGTATCCAACATTGCTTGTATATCTAGCGTTGGTGTGCAAACCCGCCAAGCTCTATCCGACACGTTGTTGACAAAGTTAGCGTTGGAATATCTTGGTCTCATTTTATGAGATTGGACACCTAAGGATTACCGACACGTTGTTGACAAAGTCAAAGTCGGCCTGCACAATCTGCCAAGCTCTTTACCCACTCTCCGTTAGTCCGCGAGGCAGTGTATGGGTGGTAAACCTTGGTCTTCTGAGTTAGGTGTATGTACTTAATCATAAATTTTAATTTTTATAGAAATAGAGAATAAGTGATGATGCCCAAACACTTCTTGACCTTATTGGTTTGATTAGCCATACACAAGGAAATTAGAATACCACTTTACAAACTGTGCCAAGCAAACTAAGAATTTATTTCATGGCTGCACTATGTTATCAATCGAACCAACTGGCCAAGCTGGAATTTAACATTTGAAAACTTGATTTATGTTGAAAATTTGTGACAAGTTGAGGTATCTAAAATAAAATCAACTGATTAGAAATTGTTAACTTAATTTGTTGTACCACTTCCCGAAATAAGTTGTGTTTTTATTTTTTGTTTTCAATTGCATAAGTCCTTTGCATTCATGTAGTTACATTAGAACCATATCATATTGCATTTGGATTTTGTGGGTAGTATCCGCTGAAAACCCTCACGAGACACCACTCGTCCTACTAGGGACACCTAGAGGTTTAATGGCTTGTTGCATACGCTCAATGCAATCGTGTTTCCTACGAAAGTGTGACCTATCTAGTTAGTTTTTCATTTTTTTTGTTTTACTCGAGGACGAGTAAAAGATAAGTGTGGGGGTATTTGATCAGCATAGAAATATGTTAATTTATGCACCTATATTTTATCTTTTTGTATATAAATAAATGTTACGCTGGGTATTTTCTTGTTGTTTTTATAGATATGTTGACCAGACCTCATTCATCCTTAAAAGTGAAGAATAAATGCCATTTACTTGAAGAAGTGCATAAGAGATTTCATTGGAGACTAGATGTGTTCACATTGGTCACATTAGAAGAAGATTGGTAGAAAAGGTCTCAAAAGATGTCATTGGAAGATGTTTGTGTTCACATTAGCCACATGGAAGATATGGAAGATTTTTTCTTATATGCTTTTGAAGTCTAACATGAGTCCATGTTTGGAAAAATTAATCACATGCAAATCTATTGTCAATCAATTAGCCACATGGAAGATTTGGAAGATATGGAAGGTATTCACCATGATATGCACATATATTCTTAGAGATTATTTCCAAACAAGCTTAGTCAAGAAAGGCATGTGATATGATAATAATTCTTGGAAAAGAGGCCCATATATTCATACAAATCTGGTTAGCATTTGGCCAATTTCACCTGTAAAAGCACATGTATACCCATTGTAACAAGTATCCTATATCTTATTCTATTCTCTTCTCCATTAATAAAACTCATTTTTCTTTTTCTGCATTTTTCTATTTCTTAGCAATCGGTGTTGTCTTCACAATTAGTTTTGGAAGAACACCAATTGTATTTTACATTTGTTTCATTAGTGATTAGTCGTTTGATTAGTTTCAACGACAATCCTAATTTTATTTTATTTTTTGTTGTTCTTCTTATTTTGCACTTTCATTTCCTGCATTGTTGTTCTTGTTTTGCAATTTACTTTCTTTAGTGATTAATCGTTGATTAGATTCAACGATAATCCTAAGTTCGCAATTTCAATTTGTTTTTATTTCAACAAAATCTCCAGGCTTTTTCTAACTCGCCCAAGAGATTTGATAAATAATTTAATTTTAATTTACCTCCCTGTGTTCGACCTGTATGTTACACACCTGTGCGCTTGCAAAATTTAATTTAAATGTCGCGCTTTTCTAATTCATAGATTAGCGACGATCAAGTTTTGTTTTTATTTCAACAAAATCTCCGGGCCTCGTCTAACTCGCCCAAGAGATTAGATAAATAATTTAATTTTAATTTACCTCCCTGTGTTCGACCTGTATGCTATACACCTATGCGCTTGCAGAATTTAATTTAAATGTCGCGCTTTTCTAATTCATAGATTAGCGACGATCAACTTGTCATTTTAATATTTTAAAATTACTAGGTGTTACATTCTCCCCTCCTTAAAGGATTTCGTCCCCGAAATCTCCAAGTTAAGAAGAATGTATATCCTACCATCTAATCATTCTTCTACTCCTCCATTATCTACAAACATCCATTGTCCTTAAAAGATTTCTAATGCTATATGAACATATGCAAAATTGTGTGTATTTGTTCCTTATCTAATGCAAAGATCAAGTGGTCTACTGAGTCAGTTGATCTCCTTAATGCGAATTATATTAGTGCCATGAGTCCAACATGTATGCAATTATTCCTAGTGCACTTTATAACTTTTATATGAGTGCACAATCATTCACTCAAATGCAACATCCACATGATAACACATCAAATTTTGAATTAATATACAAATATATGTATTCTTATGCAATATGCAATATGAAAGTGACTGAGTCGATCTTAGTGCCTAAAGTGTGTGTAAATGCATCCACGAGCAACCACTAGCAAACACTTGCATCCACCAAACATAAGATGTTTCAAACACATGTTTACAACCATAGGATTTTCTATCTAAAGGTAGAATATATAATCGAGAGGATACACTAAACGATAGAACAAGTATAAACAAAGTGGTAGAAAAAGGAGAAGTTAAGAACATACCCTCAAAAAGAAAGGGGTACGATGCGCATATCTTGTCTTCCGTCTCCCAAGTCGCGTCTCCTTGATCATCTCTCTGTTGGACTTTAACCAACTTGACCTCTCAGTTGTGTAACTTCTTGACCTTCGATCCAAGGATGCATGTAGGAACTCGTCTAACCGTGGCATCTCGCTCTACTTCCACTTCTCTAAGCATACTCCGCTCTACTACTTCCGCGGTATCATGTAAACACTTCCTCAAATGTGATACATGAAAAACGTCATGAACACCACTAAGCTTCTCAGGCAACGTTACTCAATAGGCCATCTGTCCAATTCTTTCTGTAATGGGGAATGGCCCTACGAACCTTGGTGCCAATTTCCATATAGATCCAAAGCAAACCACGTTCCTCAATGGTGGTACTTTAATAAAAACCGTGTCTCCAACATCGAACTCAAGATCGGTTCGTCTCTCATCAGCGTATGACTTTTGTCGGTCTTGCGCCGTCTTCATGCGTCTTCGAATCAAGTCTATCTTCTCCGAAGTTTCCCTAACCATCTCAGGCCCAAGCAAAATCTTATCCATAGATTCCTACCAACAAGTCGGTGATCGGCAAGGTCATCCATATAGAGCCTCAAAAGATGCCATGCCAATACTAGTCTGATAGCTGTTGTTGTAGGCGAACTCTACTAATGGAAGGTGTTCTTCCCATGTCCCTCCAAAATCCAAGATGCATAACCTCAAAAGATCATATAGAATCCGATTCACTCTTACGAACTGTCTCTCAGAGATAAACAGTTGCTAACCATGCCGCTGTTCTTTTACTCTTAACGGGAATTAAATGGTTACTCTTGGTGAGTCTATCTACTACTACCCAAATCCGCGTATTACCCTTCCTTGACCTCGGCAACCCGTCGACGAAGTCCATGGAAACACTTTCCCATTTCCATAGTGGAACTTTTAAAGGGTGAAGAAAACCACCAGGGTTCTTTTGCTCAGCCTTGACTTGCTGGCACACTAAGCATTTAGAAACGAACTCAGCCACATCCTTCTTCATTCCGGCCCAAAAGAAAACTCGCTTCATGTCCCTATACATCTTGTCACCACCGGGATGTATAGTCATCTTAGAACGATGTGCTTCTTCAAGTATTATCTTTCTCAAACTCTTGTCTCGTGATACGCAAAGTCTCCCATCCCTATGCAACCAACCTTTGTCATCTATAGTATATATACTAAGATGGCTCGAAGACTCCCCTCTTATGAGCTTGTCTACTATCTCTTTCAACTGTTGGTCATCTCGCTGTGCCGCTCCTATCTGTCCCAAAAGCGTAGGTCGCACCTCTAACGATGCCAAAAAACCGGATACATAATCGATAGAGGGTCTAAAGTCAAAGGTAGATATATACTCTAAACTCTACCGCTCAACAAACAGAGGACTCAAAGTCAACCACTTTCTACTCAAGGCGTCAGCTACAACATTACCTTTGCCAGGGGTATATGCAATCTCAAAATCGTAGGATCCTAAGAACTCCATCCACCTCTGTTGCCTTAAGTTTAGATCTTTTTGAGAGAACAAGTATTTTAGTGACTTATGGTCTGTATACAACTCAAACCTCTCACCAAGCAAGTAATGGCACCAAGATTTAAGCGCAAAAACTATGGAACCTAATTCTAAGTCGTGGGTAGGGTAATTCTTCTCATGGGCTTTCAACTGCCTTCCACCATAACATATCACCTTCCCTCTTGCATCAAAACAGCGCCTAGCCCTGTCCCGCAAGCATCAGTATACACTGTGAACGGTTTACTCCCATCTGGCAAAACTAAAACTAGAGCTGTCGTCAAAGCCCTCTTCAAACGTTGAAAAGCATCGTCACAGTCAACATCCCAAGAAAAGGTCAATTTCTTTTTCGTTAACCGAGTAAGTGGGGTTGATATCTTAGCAAAGTCATTGATGAACTTTAACCTACCAAACCAAGAAAACTTCTTACTTCCGTTGCATTCCTAGGAATCTTCCAATCTTGGATTGCTACCACCTTCGCGGGATCCACTGCTATCCCTTCCTTAGAGACCACGTGCCCTAAGAATCTCACTTCCTTCCTACAAAAATGACATTTGGAGAATTTAGCTTTGAGTTGATGTGCTCGAAGGGTCTCTAAGACTTCCCTAAGATGTAGGGCATGTTCTTCCTCGC
Source organism: Allium sativum (assembly GCA_030737875.1). NCBI lineage: Eukaryota > Viridiplantae > Streptophyta > Magnoliopsida > Asparagales > Amaryllidaceae > Allium > Allium sativum. The sequence goes on from CM060926.1 coordinate 40,570,905, forward strand.
TTCTAGAGAAGATCAGGATATCATCTATAAAGACTACTACAAATTTGTTCAGAAAATCCCTTAACACCCTACTCATCAAGTCCATGAAATATGCAGGTGCGTTCGTCAAACCAAAAGGCATGACGACCCATTCAAAGAAATCATATGGAGTTCTAAATGTTGTCTAATCTATGCTGTCCTCAGCCACCCTTAGCTGATGAAATCCTGTAGCTAAATCCAACTGCGGGAAAACCGAAGCACCAACCAACCGATCGAACAAGTCATCTATCCTCGGTAATGGGTCTCTGTTTTTCTTCGTGAGCTTATTCAGCTACCTAAGTCCATGCACAATCTAAGCGAACCATCAGCCTTAGTAGAAAAAAACAACAGAAGCACCCCACTCTGAGATACTTCTTCTTATGAACCCTTTCTTTAGCAACTCTTTCACTTGTTTACTAAGCTCCCTCCTTTCTCTTGGAGCCATGTGGCATACAGGCAATGCAAATGGCTTTGCATTGTCCGCCAAGTATATACGGAAATCTATCTCGCGTTTTGGAGGTAATCCCCTAACGTCCTCAAAGACATCTGAATACTCACAGACTACTCGAACAGATTGCAAATCATCAATGGATGTGTCAAGAGATTCTAGGTAGCTAAGCATAACAGAACCCTTAGGGTCGCATGAGATATCGAGAGTATTACCCAAACAAGTCAACAGTCTAACTACCCTCTTTTCACAGTCGAGAATGTCACCATACCTGGCTAGCTAATCCATTCCTATAATCAACCCATAGCCCGTGAAACCAAGCACATAAGCGTTGCATTCGAACTCAACGCCATACACCGATTTTCTCAAATCCCGACATAACATAGACAGATGAGCCATACCCCCAATAGGATTTGAGACAACAATGGGATCCACTACTATACTAGTATCTAGGTGCAGGGATTCAACAACAGAAGTGGATATAAATGAATGTGAAGCGCCAGAATCAAACAAAGTACGTACAGGATGATCGAAAATGAAAATCAAACTTTCAACAGAAATATTTCTACCTCTCTCTTGCGTAGCTGCCATGAGAGCATGAACCTGCCCTTCAGAAGTAGATCCTATCCTCTGTCCTTGCCCTTGTCCTTGCCTCCTTGGGCAGTCTTTAATCATATGTCCTGTCTCACCATATTGGAAGCAACCCGTCCCCTTCTTCTTCCTACAGTCCTCCAAATGGCCAGGTATTCCAAAATTGTGACACTTTCTTTTCTCTGAGCCCTTGTTATCCTTACCGCCCTTCTTTTGTTGTTGTTGTGCCTTCTTTGGATCCCATTTCTTATCCTGTGCCTTATTAGCACCTTTCTCCTCTTCATGTATCAACGCCATATCAACAAGATTATCGAAAGTAGCCCCGATAGGAATGTGGGACATAGCCAACCCATGTAATGGTTCATTCAGACCCTTGGTAAATCTCAAGGCCTTCTTATGTGGTCTATTAACTACTTCCATACCAAATCTTGCTAACTGGTTAAACTTGTTAGCATGCTCCTTAATAGACAAGTTTCCTTGTTTCAAAGCCAAGAACCTCTCCATGTATAAACTCTCCTCTGCTTGTGAAAGAAATTTCAACTCGAACCTTTGTCTAAAATCTATCCACGTCTCCACTGCACGTCCTCCATTAGTTACGTCCCACCAAAATGAAGCTTCATTTTTTATCAACCAAGCAGCTAGCTGAACCTTCCATCCATCGTCTATCTCAAAGATACGAAACAAGTCCTCCTCTTCCTTGAGCCAATTTCGAGCCTCAACAAACGTCTCAGTTCCATAAAACAATTTTCGTCCCGTCGCACGGAAGTCTTTGCATATCTTAGAAAAAGCATCTACATGGGGAGGAGGAGGAGGAGCGGTTGCTGCTGGGGGAGGAGGAACGTTTGCTAGGCCTGCGACAGTAGCCCTAGCCTCCAGTACCTTCTTAACCATCCTGGTATCTGTACGCCCTCAGATATATCGGGTTCCCCAGACATGCTAAAAGGAAAAATAGGAAGAGATTCAAAACAGAGAATCGAAAGATAGATATATGGCTTTTGGGGGTTATGTTTTTCATAATAACCTTTCTCTTGAAAATACCCTCATTAAAACATGTCTTTGAAAATACTTTTTTTATTTTAAAAATGCTTTTGAAAACGATTTCCAAAATCCTTTATCTGTTCTGGTAACCTTCAGTTCTGATACCACGTATAACACCCCACGTCCATTAATGTCACTCACTAAGGGAATGCATTAACTTTCATGGAGCGTTATAAGAGTATAGAACAGAACATCACAAGACAGATATATAAAATGGTACTTAAAAATTTACAATTTATTCATTGTAGCAGAAAAGCAAAATATGTCTGGTTACAACATCAAAACCATATATTAAAGCCAAGTACACAAATATCCATCTTGGACAAAATTATTATCAGAGTACATAAAAGCAAAACCATAATTCCACCCCAAATAGCCATATTGAAAAAGAGATAAAGCTGAGCATTACTTTCAACACTTCCAAGCACTTCAAAAAGAAAGAAATCCGAGTCAAGCTCCACCAATCCCACCCTAAGGACCTAGGGGGAAAAGAAAGAAAAGAAGCGAAACAAAAAAGGTCAGACATAAAGTCTAGCGAGCCCAGTGACTTTAACAATATAATCAACAAAGTAACAGGATAAGAACATAAACTGAATATAAGAGTTGACTGTAACATAAGCAGATATGACAAGGTGAACAAGGTAAGCAAGCTAGAACATTGACTGCGTTCCTAACCATTATAAGATATGCTCTACACCGTACCAACATACTAGTTACATACTAAAAGATGATCCCTCTTAAACAAATGTAATGATGGTAGTTTCGTGTACTTCTAATTATTATCATAGGTGCCAACTTGCTCCTATCCCCACTAGTTATACCCACTACCCTTCCCATTCGATCGGCTCCCTAACCTCGTAGATACCTGTGCTGGTTCCATAATAGGGTTTATCACTCCCTAAGGTGGGAACCCCGCTACTACTGAAATGCACAGCTTATACCTACACGATACAACAACGTCTTACCTACCAGCCCGAACCCACGCACGCACGAGACTCCGTTGGACTTGCACTGCCATCGCTAACTCTTTATCGATCTCTTACAATCAACCCCAGTAAGCGTGTCCCTGTCCTCGACCTAGTTCGAGCTCATATAGATATTAAAATGGGTTACTGGTTGAAAAGAACCTACACACTTGACACAAGCTTCCCTCCTAAGCTTGGTCCCCACTAGGAATTCCCACATAACCCCTTTTTATCCCATTGTCTTATCACATGTCTCATTTTGGTTAAGTGCTTTTATTATGTTTCACATGCTATCCATGTTACCCACTTAACCCTTTATTCTTCTCATGTCTTACCACATGTCTTATCTTGGTTAAGTGTTCATTAATTCATTATAACTGTAATCTTGCAAGACCTCCCACATTAGATTACCATTTGCGGTTGTTGGATATGCCGGCCGGTTCCGGGCAGGCTTATACCGCAATCTGAATCTAACCTCGTGTATTTGCATTATCACGCATCTAGTTTCTGCCTTTGACCTCTCACATTAGATTATCAAATTGCGATTGCTGGATATGCCGGGCGGTTCTGGGCAGGCTTATACCGCAATCTGAATCTAACCTCGTGTCTTAAGCGTTCATTATCACTTTCTTGATTCATGTCCCTATTTCAAATCTTGGATTATAATATATTCCTATTACCCATAATTTCCAATCTAAATTATGTTTATAATTTTAAATCCAAATTATGCCTATAATCTCATGTGTACAAGTTATGTCAAATTATGCCCTAACCAATTTTCATAGTTATTAACAATTTATGCCAAATCTCATGTATACAAGTTATACTATATTATGCCCAAACCCATTTCCATATTCATCAACAGTTTATGCCAATAATCTCATTTTATTACATATTTTCCAACTTTTCCCAATCATTCCAATGTTAATCGTACGTAAATCTCAACACAATATACTTAGGCTCGAAGTTAGCCTAATATCAAAAGGAAAAAGGAAAAGAAGAAGGGGAGAGAATCAAAATTTCAAAATTGGCATAAACATATAAATAGGTATGTGAAATGAATAACGACAAAATAGATCAGATAGGCATATGATAATAGTAATTGGGTATGAATCTGAAGGATAACAAATTACAAAACTTGATATGATTCATTTTATTTACAGGCATATACATTAGATCCAATTTACAATCCTATCACAATTACTTTTTAACTTAATTATATGTGAAAGTGACATAAACTCACAACGATAGGATTCTTAGAAAAGAGAATTAGGTGTTGTTGTAGCAATTCTGATCTTGAATAATCTCTACTTTGATTGTTTATAGATCTGATCTTCTAATTGGAATACTCCTATTCTGATTTATTTTGGTGGAGAAGAAAGGCTAGTTTAGATTAGAGCAGCATGGAGGCTAAGGTTGAAGCAAACAATGAGATTAGGGTTAGGTTTAGGTGTTTATTTATAGGTGTATTAGGTGAATTAGGACCTTTAGATTAGATTAGGAACCATTTGAACCATCCAGACCAGAAAAACACGTCATCCAGCCAATCCCAGAAAAACACGTCGTCAGATATAGATTTGGCCGATGGGGGTCGACTCCCTAGTCAACACCCCTATAGGGGGGTTGACTCCCCTGTCGACTCCCCTTGGGGGGTCGACACCCACGAGCGATAAATTTCCCACTCAGCTATTTTGGGTTGGATTTCGAATTTTGAACTGCTCTGCTTATTTAACTATAATTTAATTAAATTCTGCTTTAAACTGAAATCTTCTAAGCTTCATAATTTCTTCATACGATATCCGATTTACGCAAACCCGGACCCTATCCCAAGAAGAATTCCAAGATGAGCGCAATGGCGCAGCCCGTTTCCCTTAATTCTTCTTCTAAAATTTAAGTATTCTTTAATTTGTCATTTTAATATTTTAAAATTATGGGGTGTTACAAGTTACCAAACAAGGGAAAAAGACGAAAATGAAATATTTGATGGTCATTGTATTCAATTTCAAGCACAATCAAATACAATCAAACTCATTCAGATTAATATAAAATAATCTATAATTAAAATTAAAATTAATATACCATATGTTGAAAAAATTTAGATAGATAAATTGCTCCTAGGAATGAATAAATCATTGTCTTTCAAGAATGTTTTCCCCTCCTTTATCACAGCGGGTTGAATGAAAACAAACTTTCAGGACACAGTGGAGATTATCTGTGTCAGTTGTGATTACTTGTACATATCAGAAAGGTACTCAGAAATTTATCTGATGATGCTTATTGTTTTATAACTTAGAAATTGAAATTGAAGTCGAAGTGATTGTATTGGAAGAATGTGTACTTGAAGAGAAAGTAAAGCAATTGTTCGAGGTGTCTTTTGAATTGAATAGTCATGGCTGTTTTCCAACAGATATTACCATTAGCGTTTGAATTTAAATTCAATAGCCAGCATTATATACCGCTTTTAAACGGGGTGCTTCTCCTTGGACCCTGCGACCTTACCATGAAGGTCGAACCCCGTTAGCGGTGGCGTTGCCTCCGCACTCCCACCTCCGGGATTGCCATCCCCTCGGCCCCCTCCCCGGTAAGGGTTATCAATTGACAAAACTTGTAAGAACCTTTCAAAACCATATACCAAAATGTCATATTCATCGTCAAATAGAACTTCGTAGTCAAAATGTACATTTATAATCCATACAAAATCCACCCAGGCTATGTCAAATACGTACTTGTTCAATGGCCATAAAATTCCTTGCTCATAAGTTGATTGCAGTGGTATCCTCTTCATGGACATTCATCGACACTACATACTTGTTCAATCACTCCATGTAAGTTTTAATCCAATCTTCCATGTTTATATTATAGAATTGTTGAAAGTATGCATACTGAGGTGCAAGTGGCAATGGAGAGTCTGTAGTAAGTTTAAACTAACCAAATATAAGCTGTTTACACGGCCTATGACTACCATTCTATTATGATTTAACATAATCACACTAACAGTCGTGGGAACGAAGGTACAACTCATATTCTTGCTTAACAGTACTGCAACGGTACCAAATGTCTCAGCGATGACAAATCCTGATTCGGGCATATGTATCCACTCGTTAATCCTAACTGCATTAGTACATTGCATCATATCCTTCATTTCTTCATAACCAGAGTCATCCCACATCCTTCTATACGTTTGCGAGTGTAGCACTTAATTATCAGTCATAGCTTCACGTACATACTTACAAGGATTTTCCATCCTTTTATTATGGAGATTTAGTTGATTAACCACAATCCAATAACCACAATTACCATCGCTTGGCATGTCCTCATGGTCTCATGTTTTCGGGCAATTGCTGCAAATAATAATCATCAACTTGATTGTTCTCACATTCTTTAGTCTTTATGTCAAGCTTTTTTAAGTAATGACCAACCAGAGTAAGATTTGAGCTACAAGACAATGATGATTCAACATATTCAAAGTACGAAGGATCTCTTTTAATTGACTTCTATTTTTTTGAAGGTTTGCCTGTTTTTATAGTTGCCAGCAGGGGTTCTTATATAGTGGTTGTTTAAGGGAATGCTACCAATTTCAATTGTTGTTGCATATCAACTCCTACGTTATCAGAAGATTCATTGTGCCTGCTTTTTAATACTTGTATATTTTGGCAAAATATAGGAAATCAAGAGTAGATGATGCAATGTAGGAGGAGTACATGAAAATTTCTTCCAATAAGATTCTACAATGCTAAGAGGGATGAAACTGTTTGTTTAAAGTCCACATGCATATGTGTACATGGTAGACCATTTACTTGCCACAAAACACAACCGTAATTCTCAATACTCAATCCCACGGTTGAAATGCTCTGCAGCTCCTCTAGTAGTAAATCAAGTGCTTTGTGAGATACAAAACCTAATAGGTCTTTAAGCATGGACTCGACTCGAAATCTATGCATGTTCCTAGACGTACTTAATTCGAATGGAATTTAAATTGTGACTAGTTCATTCTCACAACAAAGATGTGCACTAGTCAAACATTGCACAAAACTACCTGCAGCTGAATCAAAGTACATTTTAAAATGTGCGTGTGCACTTTCAATTATGCTCATTGACACATTATCGTAGTGTTTCACTTTGTTGGTCCAAGCCAAAACAAACATTTCTTCATATTTACTAAGCCAATTTTTCATTACGTACATGATAACAATTTTCTGTTTCCCTGCCCATGCATCATGAAACAATTTTAAGCTTCGGTGTTACTCTTCTTCGGACAATGAATTAATCACATTTACCCAATCAACCCAAAAGAGTTTGAGCTCTTTTTTCCTTCCTCGTCCTTTATCTCTATTATTTGAAAATGAGCAGTTCAGACAGAATCGAACTTTTGATTGACCGAGGTACTTGGGATCCTATGGACGAAGCCAAAAAAGGATCTATCGTGTATAATCCTACATAATCTCGAATGTTATCAGTTCCGGTACGTAGACCAAATGATACAATGCCTTTTTTCTCCTGAAGTTGTCAGAATTATTCGTAATAAAATATTAGCTATAATTGAGGAGGCCTTATCAATAAAATTTTCATTAATTATTAGATTTATAATAATAAAAAAAATACAACTTAAGGAACAAATTCGTAAGTAGTATACAAAATTTAGAAAAAGTGAAAGGATTTATTACTAATAATTACCTATTTATTCTTTATAAAATTAAGTTTGCAATTCGCTTGAACATCCTTCTAGATATTCCACACAAAAAAATATGACATGTCGCTGGAAACACAATAGCAACAACACTTGTAAGAGCATTTCAACATCTATGATGATAACATTTGGAATTTATTTATCTCTATAACACTTACGCACACATTCAAGAGCCCATATATATGACTCCACGGTCTCACAACTAATAAAAGAAAGTGTCACCATACAAGAATCCACAGTTGTTGTTTGCGACACCATATGAAATCAGGACAACTTGCACCGGTTTGGCTTGAACGTGCAATCTAGGAATAAAATTTAATGAAAACATTGAGCAAGAGCAACACATATAGGATGGATAAAGAATAAGTTAAACACTTCATTGCTTGTACCATAAACTCTATGATGCCCAGAATAATTATATCTATGAGCCAATTTCATGAACCGCTGCATATCGATCTACCTTATATATCATGAAGTTTAAGTTTTACCTTGGCATTATAAAAACTTCTTATGGTTGATTGGTTCTTCGAATTGTTACTTTTGATAGCAGTTAAAATATTTCGAGGCCTAATGCCACGTTTTGTTTTTCTTTCAACGATTTCCAATTCATGCTCTTTCAACCTAGCAACATAAGGATGCCTGGTTAGTACATTCGAAAGTATGTGATTATGGCGTCCATCCTTCAGAGTTAATGTCCACCTACAGTCATTTATACAACATGCACTTAATTCAAACGAACATCCACATTTTCTACTGTCAGACCTTTGTTTTTGTTTTTTGGATTTTTGGAGCATGACTCTTTTGTTTTTGATCGATATACTTGCCGATTCTTTCACATACTTAAACCAACCAAGAGCCTTTTCCGTTTGTCAACAAATTTCTCATTCTAGTTCTTTTTTTCACAACAACACAATTTTCAATAATTCCACGATTCATGCACCATTTCGTACATTTTCTTTTGAATCTAACAACTATATCATAAATAAATAACATAAATCTGAATAACATAAGTTGTATAGCAAAATAATTGAAATATTTATGTATCATGTAGTAGTGAAATGTGAAGTTAGGTCGGGATAATCGAGACGATCCATGGTAACTTTTTTATTTTGGTTGTCATTGTCAACTTTCTTGTCACTTTTATTTGAGCAATTGCAATTAATGTCTAATGCATTTTTGAAATATTTATTCTCCACTTGATTTGGTTCACCATTCCAATCATCGTACGTTATATGTGAACAAATCAAATTCAACACATTCAAATATGAATTTAAGAAATGACCATGGATGTCGTTTCTACATTCAAATAAAGACAGTGCATTAGTACAACATACTTGGATGGGTTAGGAGTATGAGCTTCTTGAGGATTTTATTTTGACTGAAAATAGGACATCGGTCTCAAATTTGGATAAAGATGAAGAGAAAATAATTTACAAACAAAGGTATATTCTTCTTTATATATTCAAAGCAAATCATTTGGCAAGCAAAGTATTTCCTATAGGAAAGCATAACATGGGGCATATGATATGAGTATTGTGTTCAACTCACAACTTAAGGTTGTATAGTTGTGATACTGCTACAATCCAGTGAAAGCTTATTGGTGGATTTTTATTTAGTTGTATAATAATGGTGTGGACAAATATTTAAATGTATTTAGTTCCGTCTTAACAATTGGATAAACTCATATCATAATAGCCATTTATGAGTTTACCAATATCCAATGCAGGTGAATTTGAAAATAAGTTGGGTAGTTCTTGTTTATGCCATTATTTCAAACTACAGGAATAATCTGCACAACTTAATTTTGACATTCAATAGTCACACCAAACTACATTCAACTTTGAAAACATACCAATGCCTGTATTTGTTCAAAATATTTACAATAAACTATAATATAGCAACACTTATATTTCTTCACTATCAATGAATTTGGTGTAGCATTAATGCAAATAAGAATAGTTGCGTACACTCATATTTGTAATCTGAAACATAAATATTCAAACCGACAGGGGAGAATCGAGTTTAGTATTAAATCTTGGTTGCCTCCTATCGTTATAAATTATTAGAAACAACAGCGGGTCTCCCAAATGACTGCCTGATATATGTATTACGAAGCTTGGCAACAACCTACCGCACTAAAACGACATTTTCGATGTTGCCTCTTCGACCTTGAACCTCACATTGAGTTCGACATTTCAAGGTCGAATATGTTGTTCAATTTTAGACGTAACTCCTTTGATCTATAGAAGTCAAATACATTTCCATTTTCGACTTGCAAGTGCCGAATTATTTTAAATCGTTATTTACGGCACGTCATTAGAACTGATCATCTTAATCTATCCTTAAACAATAGAGATTAATTTTCTCGAATTAAAGAATAACATACCTTCTCATTAGTAGATTGAATAATTCCTGCGTAACGTTCACTCTCGTGAGTTAATATCATAGTGTTTTTCTTCTCCTCCATGTAGATTTCATTAGGGTTTCCTTTCTGTAACGACCCGAACTTCCCCGTAGAGGAAAGCATGGATTGCTTTGAGAACACGACAAATCAGAACCCTAACGGAAGAACATTTCATTGCTATTACAACAATTTACAATAGAGTACAAGACTATACAGAGTATGAATAAATATGATACATCAGAAATCAGAGATTACAAATTACAATGCAGCGGAAAATAATACAAAACACAACTGAAAGAGATACACAAATAAAGAGCTTTCTGAATATCATTCCAGCTATAAACTAGGATCCTGTGAATATAATATCTGCAAAACCCAACCACTAGCATTCCGTGTGGAAAATAGGGCACCCAGAGATTAGGTTAAAGCAATAAACTCCAGGTCAGTCATGTGACTGGTGTGAGAACTAAAACAATTATTGATCTTTATCTTAAAGTAAGGTAAATCAAGTGACCACGCCGCATAACACGGAACGGGTTTTAAACAAATAGCGCAATGTTAATTAAAGAAAATGAAGCTATTATAAGACCCAGGTCCCATCACACAATGCAACGCAAGCCGGAGGATAGGGTTTTACATTATAATAGCCAAATAATGCTTGATACGTGGAATTTAATCTTTTATTATTACTATAAGCGAAGAAATCAACTTCAAATATAAATGTATCAATCATAGACGACATAAGTGCCCCATCCCACTATGCTGCCGTAAATAGGATTACAACTAAAATAGAAATGTCACGTATTGGAAGTTGGATTTCCATCATGAACCAAGGCAAGGGATTGTCCTTATCGCTTCGAGACTCTCTAGCCCGAGCCTCAGGGCCCAGACACAGGTGAGCCCTTAGGAGGCACAGGGCCGGTCCACACTTACGTTAGAGGATTATAATTCCTGAACAATGCATTTTCCCACCCTATGGGGCATAAACTGGTCATATACCGACCAAACCATCCATCGGCACCGTAGTGATCGATATAACCGAGGCGCCTCACATTCCAACGACCACATAGGTAAAATTATATAAATGCCAGGGCGTGCAAAACCCTGACACCACCCATAACTAGAAAGAAACACATGTTTTCTCTGGATCCTCTCCCGTTTCTGGTTCATACCGGGAAGTGAAACTCGCGAATTAACGCTATACGCAAAGCGACGCTATATTAAATCTATGCTTTGATCATCAACCACAAGACTCTTGTAATGACCCGGACTCTTAGGGGTTAATTTTAAAATATTTAATATGGATTTAAATATCGAGTTAAGTAAATAAATCAATTTTTATAGGGAGTTATCGATTTAAAAATCAATTTCAATTTAATGTTGAAAATATTAAATTATCAAAATAAGGAATTAGCAAATAACTGAATTCGAAGTCAAACACTGAATTAGAAACAGTTCAGATAATCAATTCAAACTCCTGTTTGAATTAGAAGAATAATATTAATTGAATTATCGAAGAATTTAAATGGTTTGAAATTTAATTTAAATCAATTTAAATTAATATCTTCCACAGATGATCGAATTGGACTTCGTGACTTATCCCAGTGTGTCCGGAATGGTGGTTAAACCCTAGGAGTGCCATTTGTTAGGTTCAGAAAGGAGTTCAGAATAATAGGATATTTTAATTAAAGTATACAGTGCATAAACGAATAAAAATAAAAATAAAATAACTTAGTTTGTGGACAACAAACAAAACCCGTGCTCTCTCTTATGTCCACAAAACAAAGAATACCCGTGTCCTCCTTGTCTTCCACAAAAAAGGAATACCCGTGCCATTCCTTCTACCACAAATCGCAACCACCCTCTTCTATATAAACCAAGTCCAAAGCCGTTTACCCCTTTGGATCAAATCGAATCTGCAAGCTGCAAATGGAAACTCCCTCTCCGATTTCAAAATCCCTCAGTTAAATCGACTAACTCCGAAGTCAATCAATGTTGCGAGGATCGACATCAACGAGGCGAGCTTGTGAAGGAGGGTATCATACCTCACGATTTGGGGAAGCTGTCGGTTTAGGGAAACATGTTTAGTCGGTCAAAAAGGGGATCGAGTATGGTCAGAGGACGGTGGTCGAGTGGAGTTCTAGGTGAAGATTACTGTGGTGATTTTAGTAGTGGCGGACCGTGAGTGTTTCACTAGCTGGAGTTCGATTTGGATAAATTTGGGGTTCGCGAGATCCGTGAGTTTGGGAAGTTGGCCATCGCGATTTGGAATTTGGGTCTCTTTGCTCCAGCGTCGAGCTAACTGTGGGTCACGGTGTCGATTGGAAAAGCTGACGTTGGCTTTGGTCAAGCTGGAGTTCGGTTTCCATGGCCGAGCTCGACAAAACAGTGGAGGGTTGAAATGCCTGTAGCGGCAGATTCAAATGCAGGAAGAACAGTAGCTTCGATTTTTGGAATATGGGTGAAACTCACGGCAAGAAGGTGTAATTGCGAAGGGGGGTTCGAGTTTGCTTGGTGTATTTTTGGTGCAGTTTGGTCTGGGGATGAAGTGCTCAATGAAGTGGAATAGTAGGGAGGAAGAAGGAAATTTAAACAAGTGTTAAGGTAATTGATTTAAATAATTTATGCTTAAAATTCATTTATTTTTATACGTATATACCCATACATATATATAAGGTCTTGTTAAAATAAATGACATGTTAATTATATGCCAGATTTTTGGAATGGAACCATTCGAGAAAATTCGTAGCTTCGGAGTTCGTAATCTAGAATTTTAAAACTGGAATCAGAATGGATAGCGGAATAAAAATTAATGTGAGTAAATCTCACCTTTTATTTAGAAATATTTTTATATAGTAAAAAAATATTTGTCTGTGCTTGTTTGAATGCTGTTTGATTGTTTTAAAATATATATAGTTATTTAGGATTGGTTGACTATATATATATATATATATATATATATATATATATATATATATATATATATTGGGTTGATGATTGGTTGGATTCTCGCAGTATCATTAGCGGATGCCCGCGGTATCATTAGCGGATGATTACCCTATACGCCCCACGCTATGATTAGTGGATGACCTTCTATACCGCGATATCCTGCCTCGAAGCAGGATAGGTATTATTTATGTGCTAACATCTTTGGATGCAGGAAAACAGGTTGGAGGAATCCAACTGGATTCCTCAAAAATATATATTATCTGCTGTTTGTTTGATTTCATATATATATATTCATATATGATGTGTTAAAAATCAAATGAATGAAAATTGGTTGATTTGATTGTTTAAAATATCCCTGGGGCTTGAATATTGATTTATAAAAATATCGAAAAAGGTATTTGAAATTTAAAAAGGGGAATTCTATTTTTATAATTAGAATCTGAATTTTAAATGAAGTATAGAAATATTAACTTGTTTTGAAGGTATATAAAACAAGTAATTGAATTTATAAAATTTGTTTATAAATGAAAGATGGGATTTGAATCGAATTTATAAACTTTGTTTATAAATGGAAATATGGGACAAGTAATTGAATTTATAAAATTTGTTTATAAATGAAAGATGGGATTTGAATCGAATTTATAAACTTTGTTTATAAATGGAAATATGGGACAAGTAATTGAATTTATAAACTTCGTTTATAAATGGAAGGATGGGTTTTGAATCGAATTTAAAAACTTTGTTTATAAATGAAATATGGGATTTGAATTGAATTTATAGACGTTGTTTATAAATAGAAAGGTGGGATTTGAATTGAAGTTATAAACATTGTTTATAAATAATACAGAGAATTCAAATGGACTTTGAAAATATAAGGAATTGAAATAGAATTTGAATAATAGAATTCAAATGGACTTTAACTATAGAATTTGAATATAGAATTCAAATGGACTTTAAACTTTGTATATAGAATTCAAATGGACTTTAAACTATAGAATTTGAAAATAGAATTCAAATGAAGTTTAAATAAAGAGAATTCAAATAGAATTGAATTGGAATTTGAATAGAGAAGTCGATAAGGAAACGAAAGTATGAGTAAAATTAGAATTTGGTAATATGCAGTTAAAATATGTTTGAACATGTCATGTTCTAATATGAAGGTGAAATAGACTGAAGAGTTAAGTAACAAATTTATTTAATAAATTGAGTTAAAACGATTTGGTATAGTTAAATAGATTGAGCAGGTATAAATACAGGAGACAGGTATGGAATAAAGTATAGAAGTGAAATAAATAGAATGCCTGACAAAAAGGTACGTATTTAATTCATATATGAGATTTTATGCGCCGTATCGGCAAGCCGCTTGGCTTTTTCTTTTTCTTTTTGAGATGAGAAGGACCGGGAAAGCTATTTGAAATTTCCCGATGCTCCCGGTACAAAGGAGGTTATGGCGAATTTTTCCGGGAATTTAAGGAGATAGAATATTTTTAAGATAATTTGATAGTTAGAAATTAACATATCAAAATATATAGAAGTCGATAAGAAAACGAACTTAGAAATAGAATAGTATAATCAAAAAGGAAGACTAGGAATAAAATCTAGTAGGAATAGAAAGAGAAAATGTATATGTGTTTAAAGGTGAATAATCAGTTGTATGGTATTGATTATTCGAGTAAGTAGTCTTGTCTGTTTTGACGTTAAATGTTATTCAGTCAAAGTCTGAGAGGTAATTATACCCCAACTTGGTTGATTTCATGATATACCGATAAGTAGCAAGATTCAGGCTCGAAGATCAATGTGGAATAAGAATTAGTTAAATACTGTATTTTGGTTGTCGTAACGATGTTTTACACAACATCTGTTTTAACCCAAATTTGTGCAAAGCTTGGAAATAGAATAATGAATATTTCCTAGTATAGAAAATAAAGAAGGCGATATTCGGAAATGTTTTCCAAATAACGAAAAAGGCCAATATGGTTATTGAAAATATTTGGTTAACAAATATTGATAAAGAAATAGAAAAGAGATTTAATTAATGGAATATTAATTAAAGGTTCAGTGATTGTTGGATGTTTGGATGAACACTTGTTTTATTCGATAGTTAAATCATCGACTATCGAAACACTTGTTTTTATTCGATAGTTAAATCACAGACTATCGAAGTTTTGACCATCGTTGTCAATATGGAGAGACCAGTTGGATTATTATCCGAAGAACCACTCCATATCGGCAGTAGCGTGCGAATCAGATTATATAAAGATAAACGAAGACGGAGTACAGTGCAAGGACTTTTCTATTAATAGAAATAGTGCCTTCAGTTCATCCTGTTCCTGGGTGACTCGTATGGATGGATGTCTGACAGAGTATTTCCAGAAAGGTCACGTACATTGATTTCTTCAACCGTACCAAGAGTGGAAGCGGAGAAGGAAACTTCTTTTAGCTGACACGTAATGTATTGTTGTCGACGTCAATTAGTGATTTTCGATGGATCTGACGATGTGACATTCGAAGTGAATCTGGTGTGATGATAAAGCGTAGCTTCTAGCCTCAACATCCGGTAAATGACAGAAATCGGGCAAGCAGCATGGTTATGTAGGTCGCACCTATTAGGGTGTATAATCACCTGATCTAGAGTTTCATTTACTTCTAAAAATCTATTGTCGATGCTGTCCCATTCGGGAAACGGTTGCTGATCCCAACCGTTGGTGATATACATTCGATACACTCAAGCGAAATGAGTGGTCGGTCATGTGTGGCTGAGTTGCAAGATGTTCTTGTTGAACTCGGTGTATTCTCCTCTAGAGATATACCAGCGGAAGGTGGTTCCATACCTTGTCATAGTTGGAAATCCATTACCCAATACGTGCTTGCGGTTTTGATTGTATATATATGTGGAACGTGAGATGCAAACGTTCCACTAGATTGTTATTTACTTGATTTAGACATTATTATAATATCAAAAGAGTTTTGATATAAAGATAAGTCAAGTGTTTGGATTTTCATAAGGGAAAAACCCGTTCCGTGTTATACGGCGTGGTCTTATGAGATATCATTTAGTTTTTCTGAAACTGTTTTTAAACTGTTTACTCATACCAGTCCCATGACTGACCCGGAGTTTATTTTGTTTTGTTCTACCTAAACTCTTGGGTGCCTAAATTTGTACGGGCAGTCAAGTAGTTCAGGATTTTTCAGATATATCTAAAGGAGCTTGGAGCAGGAGGCTTCAGCGTTATCTAGTTATAGTGGTTCCGTTGTGTTGTAAGTGATGTACGTTGATATTGATGTATATTCAAGTACAGATTTGTATTTCAAAGTTATGTTATGAAATATATTTATTCGTTCCGCTGTGAGATTCGTGTTACTCTGATGTTGTGTTCTTCTTCTTCTTCTATTCTAAGTTTCTATCTTATCTATCCTCACCCTCTAACTTCTTTCTATTAATGGTTCGAATTTCTGTGTCATTTAGGGTTGGACTTGTGTTTTTGGTCAGCTCAAATTCTACCGGATTTTTGGGTCGTTACAGTTGGTATCAGAGCTTAGGTTGAGTGAATACCTAGGCTTGTTGGAATGTGCTCATTAGAGATAGGATCAGTAGTATCCTAGAATGAGTTGAGCGTATATATATACGAGAAAGCATATTTGTTATTTGATATAAAAACTGTTTTATATTATGTTGACTAGTCTGTTGAGTGGATTATAAATTTTGGACGAATCGTGGGACGCCACGATGTCGATAGGAGTTTATAAACACTTGAACAGAAGATTGGACATGATATTGTTTTTAAATAGTTAAGTTGATTGTTAGGATTATATTCGAATTAGATTATAAAACAGAAATAGTTATATATATAACCAATGGAATTTGTATATGAAATCAAATATACAAATAAGATGAATTGAAATTGAATTCCAACCAGAATTCAGAATTTAAAATCCTAGGAGTTTGGAAAATATTTTTCTAAATGGATTTTGAAAGAAATATAGCACTGGACTCATTCAGTAGCTGGGAAATAATTCTGATGATGGTCGCAACAACATCAGTGTTCATTTTCGAGTTTCTAAGTGATGAAATGCTGCCTTAGAAAAGTTTTTGATGGAAATTTGTTTGGAAAGAAACAAGTTGTTTGAAAATTCAAATGTTTTGAATTTGAGATAGAAATAAATATATGTATATATTTATATTACTTCAAAGGAATTTGAATATATATATATATAATTCAAATAGAAGTAAAATAGAATTTGAATTCAAAGGAATTCAAATGAGTTTGGATAAAGAAATTCAAATGGAATTTGAATATTTCAAAAATAAGGGAATTCAAATATAGAATTTGAACATAGAAATTTAAATAGGATTTGAATAAAGAAAATTCAAATAGAAATTGTATGGGAAAATTGAAATGGAATTTGAATTCAAAAGGAATTCAAATGGATTTGAATAAAGAAAAGTCAAATAGAGATTTGAATATTAGAATTCAAATGGAATTTGGTTAAATAGAATTTCAAAGAGAATATAAAGTGGAGGTTGAACATTAGAATTCAAAGAAAATATAAAGTTTGAAATGGAATTTGAATTCAAAGGAGTTAAAATAGAATTTGAATGAAGGATTTCAAATAGAAATTGAAGATAAGAAATTCAAATAGAATTTGAAGATAAGAAATTGAACAAAGGAATTTAAATAGAAATCGAATAAAGGATTTCAAATAGAAATTGAAAATAAGAAATTCAAATAGAATTTGAAGATAAGGAAATAAAATAGAATTTGAATAGAAGAAAATTCAAATAGAAATTGAATAGAAGGAAATTCAAATAGAAATTGAATAGAAGGAAATTCAAATATAGAGTTTGAATAAAGAAATTCAAATGGAATTTGAATATTGTAAATATATAGGATTATCTGAAGAGAAACAGATCGGGAATATTATGTTGAAATGGATTTGATATATATTAAAAATATATCAAAATGGAGTTGAATTTATTATAAACAAAGTTAAAACGTTTATATGTATATATATAATTAAAATGAGCTCGCCGTAGTGCGGCAGTTCGAAAATTGGCGATTCGAACTTCAATTTAGTATACAGAACTCAATTGAAGTCGGAATTCTTTGAAACAAGAATCGTCGGGACCGGTTGAATAATAGTTTTCTAATGAAAGAGAAAAATCTAGATTTCGCCGTATAGATTTTGAGTTATGTCAAAATCAAATTTTTAGAAAAGCAGCGCCAGAAACTATTAAAAACCACAATGGTTTATATATATTAGTAAAAGGATTTTTAAAGTAAATAAAATCCGAATGGCCATGAGGAAAATATAGACTTGAGTTATAAAATAAATATGAACTCCAGTGAAGTAAGTGAAATGATTTTTAAGACAAAAATCATATTTTAAATGGTTAAATAGAATTAACTAAATTGAAAAATAATTAGTTAAAGGAAATTTGAATCGAAATTGGGTTTTTGGATAAGTGAAAGAGATTGAGGATTTATATTCGAAAGAGTTGAAAATATAATTAGATTAGTTCATGATTAAGTTGACATATATTTGAACAAGTATATTCAAATAAAAATGGTGGAATAGGCAAAACGGTTAATTAGCAACTAGTTAATGGGAATGTGAATGATTTGACATTAAATTAACTTAAGTGAGTTAAATGGATCGAAATGAATAAATTGAGTAAAATCAATGTGAATGAAATATGAATTGGGTGTGAATAAAGGAAATATATTTGTAACACAAATACAAAGGAAGTTAAGTGCAAACAAATAGAAGGGAATATTTGTAAAAACATTTACAAATAGATTCAATGGAAATATTTATTTATAGAAAATAAATAGAATGTTATAAATGAGATATTTATTTGTTAAATAAATAGAATTAAGCAAAGGTATATTTAAAAGATGAATAGAAAATGGAAATCTGTTCTTAACAGATAAATAGAAACGATTGATTTATAAATAACAGTTTATAAATTAAAAATTTATCATTCGATAGATGGAATATATAAGTCTGAACTTATATAGAGGAGAGATATTGGTTTTTAACACCGATAGTTTTAAATAGAAGGGGTATACAACACTTGTATAAGTGAAGTAACGTTATTAAAGAGAACATTTATAAAGTGAAGAACCGTTACTAAAAGTAAATCTTTATAAATGAATAAACGTTATCCAATAGGAGTTATTCGAATAGGAGAAGTCGATTAGAGTTAGAAATAATCGATTAGAGTTTGAATAAATCAATTAGAGTAAGAATTAACCAGTTAGAGTTAATCAGTTAGGGTTAATCCGTAGAGTTAATTGAATATTAGTTATTCAATTAGAATTTTTTGAATATTTGTTATTCAAATTAAGAGTTAACCAGATAGAGTTAATTGAACATAGCTAATCGAATGAGAATTTAATTGAATGTTAGCTATTTAATTAAAGTTGATCGAATATATATTGAGATAGAATTAATCAAACATAGTTACCCAGGATAAGTTGCCATTTCATACGACTGCTAGCGTAATTCGCAGGGCTGCAGATAGCCTAGGGCGGTCGGATGTTTCCTTGGGGAATCAGGCGTAACCATTGTGATCGCTGCGATCTAGAGTCAAGCGAATGGAGTTAAATCAAATATAGTTTATCCGAAAGGAATTATCAATTTTTAGTTAATCGAAGGAGTTATCGATTATTTGTTAATCGAAATGAGTTATCGATTATAGTTTAATCGAAAAGAGTTATCGATTAGTTTAATCGAAGTGAGTTATAGAATATTGGTTATTCGAAGGGAGGAGTTATCGAATTTAGTTATTCGATGGAGTTAATCCAAAAGAGTTAAATCCAATAGAGTAAATTGAATAGAGTAAATCGAATATAGTTTATTCAAAGAAAGGTTTTCGAATCTAGTTATTTGAAAGATAGATTATCGAATATAGTTATTCGAAGGGAGGAGTTATCGGATAGGGATTTATTCGACAGAGAGTTACGTATTGAAGTTTGAAATGTTGAGTATCAAGATAAATGGGTTTGTAGCACTTTTTCTACCTTAGCAATTTCGAGGACGAAATTATTTTAATTGGGGAAGATTGTAATGACCCGGACTCTTAGGGGTTAATTTTAAAATATTTAATATGGATTTAAATATTGAGTTAAGTAAATAAATCAATTTTTATAGGGAGTTATCGATTTAAAAATCAATTTCAATTTAATGTTGAAAATATTAAATTATCAAAATAAGGAATTAGCAAATAACTGAATTCAAAGTCAAACACTGAATTAGAAACAGTTCAGATAATCAATTCAAACTCCTGTTTGAATTAGAAGAATAATATTAATTGAATTATCGAAGAATTTAAATGGTTTGAAATTTAATTTAAATCAATTTAAATTAATATCTTCCACAGATGATCGAATTGGACTTCGTGACTTATCCCAGTGTGTCCGGAATGGTGGTTAAACCCTAGGAGTGCCATTTGTTAGGTTCAGAAAGGAGTTCAGAATAATAGGATATTTTAATTAAAGTATACAGTGCATAAACGATTTAAAATAAAAATAAAATAACTTAGTTTGTGGACAACAAACAAAACCCGTGCTCTCTCTTATGTCCACAAAACAAAGAATACCTGTGTCCTCCTTGTCTTCCACAAAAAAAAGGAATACCCGTGCCATTCCTTCTACCACAAATCGCAACCACCCTCTTCTATATAAACCAAGTCCAAAGCCGTTTACCCCTTTGGATCAAATCGAATCTGCAAGCTGCAAATGGAAACTCCCTCTCCGATTTCAAAATCCCTCAGTTAAATCGACTAACTCCGAAGTCAATCAATGTTGCGAGGATCGACATCAACGAGGCGAGCTTGTGAAGGAGGGTATCATACCTCACGATTAGGGGAAGCTGTCGGTTTAGGGAAACATGTTTAGTCGGTCAAAAAGGGGATCGAGTATGGTCAGAGGACGGTGGTCGAGTGGAGTTCTAGGTGAAGATTACTGTGGTGATTTTAATAGTGGCGGACCGTGAGTGTTTCACTTCCTGGAGTTCGATTTGGATAAATTTGGGGTTCGCGAGATCCGTGAGTTTGGGAAGTTGGCCATCGCGATTTGGAATTTGGGTCTCTTTGCTCCAGCGTCGAGCTAACTGTGGGTCACGGTGTCGATTGGAAAAGCCGACGTTGGCTTTGGTCAAGCTGGAGTTCGGTTTCCATGGCCGAGCTCGACAAAACAGTGGAGGGTTGAAATGCCTGTAGCGGCAGATTCAAATGCAGGAAGAACAGTAGCTTCGATTTTTGGAATATGGGTGAAACTCACGGCAAGAAGGTGCAATTGCGAAGGGGGGTTCGAGTTTGCTTGGTGTATTTTTGGTGCAGTTTGGTTTGGGGATGAAGTGCTCAATGAAGTGGAATAGTAGGGAGGAAGAAGGAAATTTAAACAAGTGTTAAGGTAATCGATTTAAATAATTTATGCTTAAAATTCATTTATTTTTATACGTATATACTCATACATATATATAAGGTCTTGTTAAAATAAACGACATGTTAATTATATGCCAGATTTTTGGAATGGAACCATTCGAGAAAATTCGTAGCTTCGGAGTTCGTAATCTAGAATTTTAAAACTGGAATCAGAATGGATAGCGGAATAAAAATTAATGTGAGTAAATCTCACCTTTTATTTAGAAATATTTTTATATACTAAAAAAATATTTGTCTGTGCTTGTTTGAATGCTGTCTGATTGTTTTAAAATATATATAGTTATTTAGGATTGGTTGACTATTATATATATATATATATATATATATATATTGGGTTGATGATTGGTTGGATTCCCGCAGTATCATTAGCGGATGCCCGCGGTATCATTAGCGGATGATTACCCTATACGCCCCACGCTATGATTAGTGGATGACCTTCTATACCGCGATATCCTGCCTCGAAGCAGGATAGGTATTATTTATGTGCTAACATCTGTGGATGCAGGAAAACAGGTTGGAGGAATCCAACTGGATTCCTCAAAAAAAAATATTATCTGCTGTTTGTTTGATTTCATATATATATTCATATATGATGTGTTAAAAATTAAATGAATGAAAATTGGTTGATTTGATTGTTTAAAATATCCCTGGGGCTTGAATATTGATTTATAAAAATATCGAAAAAGGTATTTGAAATTTAAAAAGGGGAATTCTATTTTTATAAATAGAATCTGAATTTTAAATGAAGTATAGAAATATTAACTTGTTTTGAAGGTATATAAAACAAGTAATTGAATTTATAAAATTTGTTTATAAATGAAAGATGGGATTTGAATCGAATTTATAAACTTTGTTTATAAATGGAAATATGGGACAAGTAATTGAATTTATAAAATTTGTTTATAAATGAAAGATGGGATTTGAATCGAATTTATAAACTTTGTTTATAAATGGAAATATGGGACAAGTAATTGAATTTATAAACTTCGTTTATAAATGGAAGGATGGGTTTTGAATCGAATTTATAAACTTTGTTTATAAATGAAATATGGGATTTGAATTGAATTTATAAACGTTGTTTATAAATAGAAAGGTGGGATTTGAATTGAAGTTATAAACATTGTTTATAAATAATACAGAGAATTCAAATGGACTTTGAAAATATAAGGAATTGAAATAGAATTTGAATAATAGAATTCAAATGGACTTTAACTATAGAATTTGAATATAGAATTCAAATGGACTTTAAACTATAGAATTTGAATATAGAATTCAAATGGACTTTAAACTATAGAATTTGAAAATAGAATTCAAATGAAGTTTAAATAAAGAGAATTCAAATAGAATTTAATTGGAATTTGAATAGAGAAGTCGATAAGGAAATGAAAGTATGAGTAAAATTAGAATTTTTTAATATGTAGTTAAAATATATTTGAAAATGTCATGTTCAAATATGAAGGTGAAATAGACTGAAGAGTTAAGTAACAAATTTATTTAACAAATTGAGTTAAAACGATTTGGTATAGTTAAATAGATTGAGCAGGTATAGATACAGGAGACAGGTATGGAATAAAGTACAGAAGTGAAATAAATAGAATGCCCGACAAAAAGGTACGTATTTAATTCATATATGAGATTTTATGCGCCGTATCAGCAAGCCGCTTGGCTTTTTCTTTTTCTTTTTGAGATGAGAAGGACCGGGAAAGCTATTTGAAATTTCCCGATGCTCCCGGTACAAAGGAGGTTATGGCGAATTTTTCCGGGAATTTAAGGAGATAGAATATTTTTAAGATAATTTGATAGTTAGAAATTAACATATCAAAATATATAGAAGTCGATAAGAAAACGAACTTAGAAATAGAATAGTATAATCAAAAAGGAAGACTAGGAATAAAATCTAGTAGGAATAGAAAGAGAAAATGTATATGTGTTTAAAGGTGAATAATCAGTTGTATGGTATTGATTATTCGAGTAAGTAGTCTTGTCTGTTTTGACGTTAAATGTTATTCAGTCAAGGTCTGAGAGGTAATTATACCCCAACTTGGTTGATTTCATGATATACCGATAAGTAGCAAGATTCAGGCTCGAAGATCAATGTGGGATAAGAATTAGTTAAATACTGTATTTGGGTTGTCGTAACGATGTTTTACACAACATCTGTTTTAACCCAAATATGTGCAAAGCTTGGAAATAGAATAATGAATATTTCCTAGTATAGAAAATAAAGAAGGCGATATTCGGAAATGTTTTCCAAATAACGAAAAAGGCCAATATGGTTATTGAAAATATTTGGTTAACAAATATTGATAAAGAAATAGAAAAGAGATTTAATTAATAGAATATTAATTAAAGGTTCAGTGATTGTTGGATGTTTGGATGAACACTTGTTTTATTCGATAGTTAAATCATCGACTATCGAAACACTTGTTTTTATTCGATAGTTAAATCACAGACTATCGAAGTTTTGACCATCGTTGTCAATATGGAGAGACCGGTTGGATTATTATCTGAAGAACCACTCCATATCGGCAGTAGCGTGCGAATCAGATTATATAAAGATAATCGAAGACGGAGTAGAGTGCAAGGACATTTTCTATTAATAGAAATAGTGCCTTCAGTTCATCCTGTTCCTGGGTGACTCGTATGGATGGATGTCTGACAGAGTATTTCCAGAAAGGTCACGTACATTGATTTCTTCAACCGTACCAAGAGTGGAAGCGGAGAAGGAAACTTCTTTTAGCTGACACGTAATGTATTGTTGTCGACGTCAATTAGTGATTTTCGATGGATCTGACGATGTGACATTCGAAGTGAATCTGGTGTGATGATAAAGCGTAGCTTCTAGCCTCAACATCCGGTAAATGACAGAAATCGGGCAAGCAGCATGGTTATGTAGGTCGCACCTATTAGGGTGTATAATCACCTGATCTAGAGTTTCATTTACTTCTAAAAATCTATTGTCGATGCTGTCCCATTCGGGAAACGGTTGCTGATCCCAACCGTTGGTGATATACATTCGATACACTCAAGCGAAATGAGTGGTCGGTCATGTGTGGCTGAGTTGCAAGATGTTCTTGTTGAACTCGGTGTATTCTCCTCTAGAGATATACCAGCGGAAGGTGGTTCCATACCTTGTCATAGTTGGAAATCCATTACCTAATACGTGCTTGCGGTTTTGATTGTATATATATGTGGAACGTGAGATGCAAACGTTCCACTAGATTGTTATTTACTTGATTTAGACATTATTATAATATCAAAAGAGTTTTGATATAAAGATAAGTCAAGTGTTTGGATTTTCATAAGGGATAAACCCGTTCCGTGTTATACGGCGTGGTCTTATGAGATATCATTTAGTTTTTCTGAAACTGTTTTTAAACTGTTTACTCATACCAGTCCCGTGACTGACCCGGAGTTTATTTTGTTTTGTTCTACCTAAACTCTTGGGTGCCTAAATTTGTACGGGCAGTCAAGTAGTTCAGGATTTTTCAGATATATCTAAAGGAGCTTGGAGCAGGAGGCTTCAGCGTTATCTAGTTATAGTGGTTCCGTTGTGTTGTAAGTGATGTACGTTGATATTGATGTATATTCGAGTACAGATTTGTATTTCAAAGTTATGTTATGAAATATATTTATTCGTTCCGATGTGAGATTCGTGTTACTCTGATGTTGTGTTCTTCTTCTTCTTCTATTCTAAGTTTCTATCTTATCTATCCTCACCCTCTAACTTCTTTCTATTAATGGTTCGAATTTCTGTGTCATTTGGGGTTGGACTTGTGTTTTTGGTCAGCTCAAATTCTACCGGATTTTTGGGTCGTTACAACTCTGCTTTTCAGCAGAACCTTGATCCATGCAACTCAACATGCCACACAGGAAATTCATGTCATGCGCCTGATGCCTATCGATATACAACCTCTGATCCCGTATGTCTCAGAGAAGGGTGAAGTAAGAGAATAAATTCTCCTTCACCAAACAGATGTATATTTAATAGAAATCAATCAACACAGAATAAAATCCAATGTCATACATGCAGTCCACTTACAAGTTGGTTCTGGGTCTAAACGGAACCGGAGGCACCTTATTCCTTGTCCCATATATCCAATACAGGAGAGAGGCCCTCGCATATCCGGTCGATCTCCAAGTACGTCTGGACGATCACCACTTATTACCTCGTCTTGGGTGTACAACCCAATTAAGACATCAGTAATCATCCAAACGATGTGAAGACCTCCGGTCTTCAACCACCGT
Source organism: Allium sativum (assembly GCA_030737875.1). Lineage (NCBI taxonomy): Eukaryota > Viridiplantae > Streptophyta > Magnoliopsida > Asparagales > Amaryllidaceae > Allium > Allium sativum. The sequence goes on from CM060926.1 coordinate 40,596,702, forward strand.
CTTCATCGTTGACTTATCGTCGAATCAGTTATTCAGAATGGATATAAACCCGGCCTTTCCGAATTACTCGCGTTTATAATAAACAAGTGCTACACAAACAAAACATACGCCTCATTCCAATCCAGAATATTTTTTTATTTAAATATTCATATTCTTTGGGAAAGGTTCCCATTAATTTTATCAAAGATAAATTCTTTAAATTTATTCTTTATTCTTCCTTTGGATATCAATTCAAACCAAATTATGGTTTATCCAAACTAGTCGAGATTAGCGAACTACACCGAAGTAATTATTTGTTTTATTTCCCAATCCCACCCTATTCATCCTATGGAGCAAAACTGATAATACTCCATATCTAATACCACGGTGTTATCGGTAAATCTTAATTACTATTACACGTTCAAATCTAATTAAAGATTTAACTATCGCTTGGAGCAAAACCAGTGATACCCCATTCTCGATCATTTCAATCCAATTAGAAATTCATTAAAACTCCACTTAGTTTTAATCTTCCCAAAAATCAATGTTGATAATTATCCAAATTCTAGGAAAAAAATTCCTGTCATTAACTAGTTTAAAGAACTAATGTCATTTAAAATGTAGTTCACGATGAACCCAAATCCTCTTCCATAAAAATGGAATCTTCACGGAAAACCAAATCAGTATATAATCGATATCAATTTCCGTATCTGACTTATAATATAAATGGAATAACGACAAAGCCTTTTAAATTCCATATATATTAACAGTCTTCCTGCATAGAAGCTGATTTCGATTATTATCAAATCAAATTCCATTTAATTCCAATTTAATATAGTAAACTGGAAAAGGAAAACTTTACTTTGGAAAATTTCCATTAAATCTTAATAAAAAGATTTATAAATTCCAAATCCCATTTCACTGTAAGTCGGGTTAAAGAATGAATGTCGTTAAAAACACAGTTCATAATAAACCCAATTCACATTCCATTTCAAATCCAATTAAATGTTAATTAATTGCTAATTCTTCTCTACATCTTAATTAAAAGATTTATTCTTTTTACAAAGGGTTTAAGAACAGTGTTACTAAAGATCGCATCCCATCGGTCTCTAACCGTAAATTAGTAAGAGAACAATTCCCTAAGTGTTATTCCCGAAGGCCGAAACCAACATCAGGTCAATACCCAGGAAACCATTCAACTTAGCTAATCTCCAGTTAGTTTCTAATTTTCTTAACTCCATTGGGTTTAAGAACCATATTATTAAAGATACCATTCACGATAAACCCCAAAATCTCATTCCATTGTTAATCGGGTTAAAGAACAAGTGTTATTTAAAACACCGTTCACGATAAACCCAAAAACCAATTGCAATTCAATTCCAATTAAATATTAACTAATTAGTAAACTCCTTTAAATCTTATTTAAAAGATTTGATCTTTTCTCAACTAGGTTTAAGAACAGTGTTATTGAAGACATCACCGACGACAAACCCAAAATCCTATTCAATATTAAATACAAAGATCTGAATAGAAATTATATCGGCTTATATTCAATATCAAATTCTGAAATCTACAAATATCCTATTGGAATAACGATATATATATCTTCCAAATTCCTCCACAATGTCCGTATAATCACGGAATCCAATATCAAAATATTTCGAAGATATTTTCGATTCAAATCCATTCCAATTCATATATTTGAAATTTTGGTTATTTTATAACCATTTCAAATCCAATTTATTTATTTAAAAATATTGGATTATAATTCTAGTTCATAACTAGTTCATTTCGATATAAATAAATTTTTTTCTTTTCAAATATGGAATTTTTCATCCCAATTCTTTCCAAATCATTTATTATGATTTTACACAAATTATTAATACTTTTAAAATTTTATCAAGTCCCGTACAGTTGATTTCCACAAACGGTCATCGAACTGCACTTACAGTGACCTTTTCCAAATTTGATTTGGACATAATCCCAAATCCCACCATTAGAATTCAAATTCCTTATATAGATTGGAAACATCTTTTCGATATGAACCCAACGGTTCCAGTTTTAGGAGAATCTGACGGTCGGATCTCCCTTAACGTCAATTCGAAGTCAATGGTCCAAATTCACGAACTGCCGCGGCGCGGCGCGTTTTATTTAGGACATTATATAAAATATAATATATATTTCATCGATTTCCATTTAAAACGTAATTTATAAATCGTTCTAAATTCGTTTTAAAAAATATTTCAACTTCATTTCAAATTTCAAATCAAATTTGAATATTCCATAATAAATTCGTTTTAAATTCATTTTAAAACGATTTCAATTCCATTTCAAATTTCAAATCAAATTTGAATATTCCGTATCATTTAAATATTAAAATGATAATATTTTCAAAATATCCAATTTTGAAATCACTTTTCGATATTCATTATAAAATGAATAAAATCGACAAAATTCCCGTTCGTGTTAAAATGGTGTTCAACTACTTAATACGGCTTCACATTTCAATACTCACTGAATATTAATTTAAAATATTCGCTAATTCTGAACTGGAATCAGACACAGTCAATTATCATATAATTTTATTTATATGGATTTCATACACACATGTACATAATAATAATCAAATGCAGTCAGCCATCATCCAGAGTGCATTACACAACTGTATAAGCATTAAAAATAAATAAATAATGCTCATCACAGCCTATCAACCCATCGATTGACATACCACTAATTATTGGGATCAGTCTATGTCAAATATCATCCCAATACCCGTGTGGGGTTTTCAAACAACAAATATTGGTTATTATTTGTGTAGTTGGGCGATGTGTAAAATATATCGTCCCAGTCCATATCAGTCAAATGGGTGTACATAAACAAATCGTCCGATTTGTAAATGAATATTTATTTTATTTCAGCACATGAATATTTTATTTTATTCAACACATGAATATTTTCATTTTCCATTCCACATCACAAAACAAATTCACACAAACAAATCAATCCAAACACACAACCAAACAAGTCATCCATGGTCTGTGGACGACGAGGAGCAATTCATATATTCAGTTATAAAATAAATAACTGTACAAAGATATCAGTGAGAGAGTTCTCACCTTTGGGTTCCACTCCTCCATCCTTTATCATCACTCAGATTCACTGTTCAAAATTCCAACGCAATCATTTCCCGCTGTTCATAGTAAAAATCACATTTTTAATATGATGCTTATATTAAAAATCACATTTTTCATTTTGCTACTTATATAAAAGTCATATTCTTATAATGCTATATAAGATATATAAATTATATTTTTATATTGACATGACCCGAACTTCCCCGTGAAGGAAAGCATGGATTGAGTTGAGGAAAAGACAAATCAGAACACAAACAGAAGAACATTTCATTGCTTATTACAAGTTATAATGCACATTTATTAAACATCAGAGATTTACAAGTTATAATGCAGCGTAAAAATAATACAAAACACAATTGAAAAGAATATACGGATACAGAGCTTTCCGAATATCATTCCAGCTGTAAACCAGGATCCTATGAATATAAATCCGCAAAACCAAAACTACTAGCTGCCCATGCGAAAAATACGGGTACCCAAAGTTTAGGTTAAAACAATAAACTCCATGTTAGTCATGTGACTGGTGTGAGAACCAAAACAGTTATTAATTTGCTTTTAAAGTTAGGTAAATCAAGGGACCACGCCGTATAACACGGAACGGGTTTACCCCCAAGAAAACTAGTGCATAAAACAAATAGCGCAATGCTAAATAAAGAACAATGAAGCTATTATAAGACCCAGGTCCCATCACACAATGCAACGCAAGCCAGAGGATAGGTTTTACCTTATAATAGCCAAATAATTCTTGGTACGTGAAATTTAATATTTCATTATTACTATAAATGTATAGTGTCAAAACAATTTAAATCATAAGTATCAATCATAGACGGCATTGTTACCATATATCATGTCGCCAATACTTGGCTCTACAATCAAAACCGCAAAATGTCGTATTGGAAGTTGGATTTCCAATTGTGAACCAAGGCAAGGGATCGTCCTTACCGAATTCAAGACGCTCTAGCCCGCTCCTCGGGATACAGCCGCAACTGCACCTTGGATCATCAGGGCCGGTCCACACGAAGTGGATTAAAATGTCAGAACACTGCGTTTCCCCGCCCTATGGGGAGTCAATGAGCCAAATGACTCCATCGGTCCCGGATCGACCGATATAACCGAGGCGCCTCGATATCCATCATCCACGTAAGTAAAATGCCAGGGCGTGCAAAACGCTGACACCACTCCTAGCTAGAAGGAAACACATGTCCTCCCTGATGTCCTCTCCCATTTCTGGTTTACACCGGGGTGTGAGGCTCGCGAATTAACGCTACACAAAGCTACGCCACAAAGGTCGTGCATTGATCATCGACCACAAGACTTTGCTTTTCAACAGAAGCCTTGATCATTTGCTTCTCTGCATGCCACACAGGAAATTCACGCTATGCAATCGATGTCTATCAATCACACAGAATGAAATCCGATGTCAGACACACATCCATTTACAAGTTCGTTTTGGGTCTGAACGAAACCGGAGGCACCTTATTCCTCCCCCATATGTCCAATACAGGAGAGAGGCCCTTGCATATCCGTCGATCTCCAAGTACGTCTGGACGATCACCACTTATTACCTCGCCTTGGGTGTACAGCCCAATCAAGGCATCGGTAATCATCCAAACGATGTGAAGACCTTCGGTCTTCAACCACCGTCTTCATCCTTGACACGTCGTCGAATCAGTTATTCAGAATGGGATAAACCCGGTCTTTTTGAATAACTCGCGTATATAATAAACAAGTGCTATAAATATACAACAAACGCCTCATTCCAATCCAAAATATCTCTTTATCCAAATATTCATATACTTTGGGAAAGGTTCCCATTAATTTTATCAAAGATAAATTCTTTAAATTTATTCTTTAATCTTCCTTTGGATATTATTTCAATCTAATTAAAGATTCATTAAAACTCCACTTGGTTTTAATCTTCCTAAAAATCAATATTAACGGTTGTTTAATTTTGGGAAATCATATCCTATCTTTAATTGGGTTAAAGAACCAATGTCCTTTAAAACACGGTTCACGATAAACCCAAAATCACATTCCATTCCATCAGCCTTTAACTGTAAATTAGCAAGTGAACAATTCCCTAAGTATTAACCCCGAAGGCCGAAACCAACATTAGATCAATACCCCGGAAACCATTCAACTTAACTAATCTCCAGTTAGTTTCTGATTTTCTTAACTCCATTGGGTCTAATATTATTAAAGATACCATTCACAACAACCCAAATCACATTCCATTAATTATGGAATCTTCACGAAAAAACAAATCAATATATAATCGATATCAATTTCTATATCCGACCAATAATATAAATGGAATAACGACAACGCCTCTTAAATTCCATATGTATTAACAGTCTTCCTCCACAGAAGTTCATTTCGATTATTATCAAATCGAATTCCATTCAATTCCAATTTAATATATTAAATTGGAAAACGTTACCTTGGAAAATTCCCGTTAAATCTAAATAAAAAGATTTATAAATCCCAAATCACATTTCACTGCAAATCGGTTAAAAGAACGAATGTCGTTAAAAACACAGTTCACAATAAACCCAATTCACATTAGCCTTTAACCGTAAATTAGTAAGAGAACAATCCCCTAAGTATTAACCCCGAAGGCCGAAACCAACATCAAATCAATACCCAGGAAACCATTCAACTTAACTAATCTCCAGTTAGTTTCTAAATTTCTTAACTCCATTCGGTTCAAGAATAGTATTGTTAAAGATACCATTCACGACGAACTCAAAATCCAATTTGATATTAAATAAAAGGAACTGAATAGAAAATATGTCGGCTTATATTCAATATCAACTTCTGAAACCAACAAATATCGTATTGGAATAATGATATATATATCTTCTAACTTCCTCCACAATCTCCGTATAATCACGAAATCCAATATCGAAATATTCCGAGCATAATTTCGATTCAAATCCATTCCAATTCATATATTGGAAATCCTGGTTATTTTTAAAACCATTTCAAATCCAATTTATTTATTTTAAAAATATTAGATTTATTATTCTAATTTAAATCTAGTTCATTTTGATAAAAATCTATTTTTATCTTTTCAAACCTAGAATTTTTCATCCCAATTCCTTCCAAACTATTTCCTATGATTTTACACTAATTATTGATATTTTTAATAATTTTATTAAGGCCAGTACAGTCGATTTCCATAAACGGCCATCGAACTGCACTTACAGCGACCTTTTCCAAATTTGATTTGGACATAATTCCAAATCCAACCGTTAGATCTCAAATATTTTATATTCGTTAGAAAGCTCTTTTCGATACGAACCCAACGGTTTTAGTTTTAGGAGAATCCGACGGTCGGATCTCTCGTAATGTCCATTCGAAGTCAAAGGTCGAAATTTGCGAACTACCGCAGCGCGTTCTATTCAGGCCATTATGTATATAATATATATATTATATATATTTCGCCGATTTCCGTTTATAACGTATTTTATAAACCGTTTTAAATTCGTTTTCAAATGATTTCAACTTCATATTCAATTTCGAATGAAAATTGAATATTCCATATCATTGATAATATTTTCAAAACATTATGTTTTGAAATCAATTCCTTTTCGATATTCATTATAAAAATGAATAAAATCGATATAAATGTCGTTCACATCAAAATGGTGCATATCTAATCAACCCGGCCTTATATTTTTATATATATTCATGTCCATCCCAAATCGGACATCAAAACCAGATTTTGATTCTATTACTGAATATTATTTTTGAAAATATTCATTATTTTCAAAATAATTGTTATTTTAAAATATTCATTCCTATCTGAACTGGAATCAGACATAGTCAATTACCATATAATTTGATTATATGGATTTCATACCACCTATATACAATAACAATCAAACATAGTCAACCATCATCCAAAGTGCATTCTACACTGCCTAAGCATCAAACATAAATATTTAACGCTTACAAAAGCCTGTCAGTCAATCGATCGAAATAGAGCTAATTATTGGGACTAGTGTATGTCGTATATCATCCCAATACCCGAGTAGGGTTTTAAACAATCAAACACAGGTTTTATTTGTGCAGTTGGGCGATGTGTAAAATTTATCGTCCCAATCAATATCAGTCAAATGTGTGTACATAAACAATTCGTCCGATTTGTCTATAAATATTTATTTTATATACACGTTAAAAATTATATTTTTAACCATAAAATATTTACTCATTCCACATCACACAATCAATTTTCACAACACATCAATCAAACAAACAAGTCATCCATGGTCTGTGGACGACTGGTGTCGGGTGCTGCTAAGCACCATCTGCATCCTAGTATATATTTCAAACCAGAAAATAAAATAAAAGTAAGGAGTTCTCACCCAGAAGCTAAACCAAATGCCATGACTCTTCATATGTAGAAAATCTTCATCGCGTTTTCAACGAGATCTGTTTTACGCAGTTGATTATTAAAAAATCACATTTTTATACTATTACTTCATACATAAAAATCATATTTTTATGTTGTTGTTTATATTATAAAAATTATATTTTTATAATTCAGTTTTCCATATTTTTATAACGCTAATCCTTATATGAGAGTTGTATTTTTATATAAAGAGAATTCATATAAAAGTCACATTTTTATTTCGCTACATATATACAAATTATATTTTTACCTTTCTAAAAATATTTTCATATCGTACTCTAGTTAAAAATCATATTTTTATCTTCAGAAAAATATTTCAAACATACGATAAAAATCATATTCTTACTTCAAATCTCTATGTATAAAAATCGTATTTTTATTTCCCAATATCATATATTAAAAAAAATCTAATCTTTTCATATAGAAAGATCCAAACTTTTCACAAAGAAAAATCTAATCTTTTAACATAGAAAAATCTAATCTTTTATATGCTATTCAAATAAAAACTGATTTCTAAAATTGATACTTTTAATATATATAACTCAGATTTTAATCTAGGGGAAAAAAATTGAAAAAGGAAATTCAAAAAATAAAATAAAAAGCTTACTAATTTTCGGAGGAGGGTGGATTGGCTTCGCCGGAGTCTGGTGGTGGGGCCGGAGATGGCCGGCGGTAGCTTTAGCAGGGTGGCAAAAATTTTGTTGCATGGGGGGGGGGGGGGTTGTGTGGGTTGCGGCTTCAAATCAAGAGGGGGGGCGACGGGAAAGGGAGCGCCAAAGGGAAAGGGAGGGGGTCGTGGTCTCGCGGCGCATGGAGGAGGGTGGCGTCGCCCTTGGCGGCAGTGGCGACGGAGCGGGAGAGGGGAGCTGCAATTTGTTTTTTTTCTTTTTTTCTTTTTTTCCAATTCGATTTTAAAAGATAAGGGATAAAGGGGAGCAAGGGTTGACTTAATGAGAGGGAGGAGAGGGTTTAATATAATATATATATTTAATTATTTATTTATCCATAAAGGAACTTTTTATTTCGACCTCTAAACGAGACGCACTGACTGTCGCCCCTAGCTAACTACCCCTATTCTGAACACAATGGGATATGTATCATAGGCTGATTCGATCGTTTCGATCAGTTTCCGTCAAAATCAAAATATAAATCTATATATTGAATTTGAACGCGCATTTCAATTTACTGGGGCCACATAAAGACTCTAAAATTTTCTGAAAAATATTTTCTAGCTTCGTATTGACGATACGGTTCTAACAAAACTAATTTCGTCAAATTTGGAGACCGTTTGAAAAATGGCCATTCTCTGGTCGATACAAATTGACTGAAACTGTTAAAACACGTTTTCTCTCGCCACGCTCACATATTAATTCAGAAAATTACAAATTTTGGAATCTAGCATAACTTGACATCCCGGATCCAATAAAAGTGGTTTCGTCGAAAACGGGGGTCGTTTGCAAAATTTCCATTTTTAAGGGCCAGAATTCCATAGCGATTATTCTGAAATTTCAACTGGGCATAACTTTTTATTCTGGCTATGAAATCTTGATTTTTTTTGATTCATTGGAAAGATATTTTCAATTAGATTATAATATTTTTGGTTTTGCTAAAATCTGGTTTATTCTGAATCTTGTATATCCATTTTAATTTTGAAATCAAATTTTCAAACTACTGCGCCATTTCCAATTCCTTTTATAATTAAAATAAAATATTTATATTCTAACGTCGATTCAAATAAATATATACGTTCTAATTCTATTCAAAATAAATTTCTCGTCATTATTATTTAAAATAATTCATTTTAAATATTCAAAATTCATCAAAATTGCCGAAATAAAAATTTTAAATTGGTTCAGATTTTCCGGGTTATTACATATATCGTTATTCAAATAATAGAAATCATATTTTTATCTTTATAAAAATATTTCAAATGTACGATAAAAATCATGTTCTTATAATAATAATCTATATATAAAAATCTCATTTTTATTTTATGTTGTCTTCATAAAAATTACTTCTTTTCTCCTAACTAAAATTCAAAACTTTTTATACTTAAAAAAATCAAATCTTTTTAGTTTTAAAAATTTAATCTTTTTAGTTCCATTCAACAACAAAAATCATAATTTAATTTCAATGCCATATATATAAAGATCACATTTTTTCTATTTTAAAAATCTTACCTTTTGTATTTTAAAAATCTAATCTTTTTACATATAAAAATCAAATCTATTCTAATTATAAAAATCATATCTTCTCTAATTATAAAAATCATATCTTTTCTAATTATAAAAATATAATCTTTCATGAATTAAAAATCGTATTTTTACCCTTCTAAAAATATAACCATTCATGAATTAAAAATCGTATTTTTACTCTACGAAAAAATATATTCTTCATCAACTAAATAAATAAAAATATAATAAAAAACTCAATTTTAAATTCCATTTTCTGAGGAGGAGGCGCCACAGCAGAGATGGTGGTCGGAGAGGATAGCTTTGGGGTCGAAGGTAGTGGTAGGAGGCGGCGGCGTGGGCTATGATGGCGGTGCTGCGGGTTTCAGGTCGAGGGAAGGCAGGGGTTCCACGGCATTGGGAATTAAAGGAAAGGAGGTGGCGCTATCGGGGCCGGTGGAGGCCAGGGCCCTGTCGGCGACGTTGAGAGGGCGATTGCCGGTCCAAAGACGGCGGCGGCGATCGAACGATTGGGGGAGGGGCTGAAGCGAGATCGGGGTCAATGGGTGGTTTCTCTTTTTTTTTAATGAAGTGTCGGGGAGAGAGAATAGTGAGGGGGGGGGGGGTTTATAAAACTTATTTTATTATTTAATCCATTTAAATTCTATAAAGTGCACTTCACATTCGAACTCTGAATCGAACCCATCGACTGTCATCCCTAACTAATTACTCCCATTACGAACGCAATGGGATATGTTTCGTAAGCCAGTTCAGCTATTACGATCAGTTTCCGCTAAATTTAAAATATAACTCAATATATTTTAAATTCAAACACACATTTTAATTTACCGGGGCCATATACTGAGTCCAAAAATTCCAAAAAAATAAATCTGGCTATGTTTTGATGTTACGGTCCTAACAAAACTAATTTCGTCAAATTTGAAGACCGTTTGAAAAATGGTCTTTTTCTGGTTGATCCAAATTGACTGAAACTGTCAAAACACGTTTAACTTCGCCACGTTCACATATTGATTTCAAAAATTATGAAAATTGGAATCTAGCAATAACTCGACATTCCGAATCCAACAAAAGTGGTTTCGTCGAAAATGGAGGTCGTTTGCAAAATGGCTATTTTATTTCCATAGCGACCATTCTGAATTTTCAATTGGGCATAACTTTTTATTCCCGCTATGAAATTTCAAATTTTCAGATTTGTTGGAAAGATATTTTCAAATAGATTCTAATATTTTTGGTTTCACTAAAATCTGGTTTATTTTAAATCTTGTACATTCATTTGAAATTTGAAATCGAATTTTCAAACTACCACGCCATTTCTAATTCCTTTATAATTAAAATAAATATTAATATTCTAACTTTGATTTAAATAAATATATATGTTCTAATTCTATTCATAATAAATTTCTTGTCATTATTATTTAAAATAAATCATTTTGAATATTCAAAATTCAATATAATTGCCAAAATAAATTTTAAATTGGTTCTGATTTTCCGAGTTGTTAGATTCTCCCAACTTTAAATCTTTTCGTCCTTGAAAAGGAACGGAGCTGAAAGTTGTTTTACTAATCAAATCAAATTTCATTTTGGCATTCACTCTTTAACTTTTCAGTTTCCAAGAACTTTCTAATTTTTCAAAAATTTGGCTAACACCCTAAATTTTTGAAAAAATTCGCCATAGCCTCCTTTGTACGGGAGCACCGGGAAAATCCCCAAACCGCCACACATTCCCTCTCATCTCAAAAAGAAAAAGAAAAAGCCAAGCGGCTCATAAAATCATCCAAACCTAATAAATTAGTAAACATGTGCCTATTTATCGGGCATACAATTTTATTCCTCTTCTCTAGCCTCCTTGCTATGACCTGTTCAATATATACATGCACATATGCATGCATTTCACACAATTTTCCATTCAGTTCAATATTCGATACAATTTGGCTAAATTTACCTTTCATTCATGTATTGGTTTTATTAGTTAACGAATAATCATACAACACAACCAGCAATCAATTTGTTGATTAGCTTTTCAAACAGATAATTTTCTATATATACATGAAAATCATGTTTTGTGTGTCAAATCACAACAATAAATCCTATCTAGTTTTGGTTCTCACACTAGTCAATTGAAAATATATAGAAATCCCACTTTTGAAACTCGAACACAAATACTGATGATGTCTGGACATCACCAGAATTATCCTCGAGCGACTAGAATGTGACTCTATATCTACCCAGTATATTTGAAGCTTCGAATACACGTTAATTACATGTATATTCAAAATCTCCATATACTCGATTATCCAAATTAATCTAAAATAAAATATTTAAATACGTATGAAATGGTTTAAATTTTCAAAACAAAATTTGTTTTCATCTTTATTTGAAAAACAACACTCTTTCGAGTCATTCTAGGATACTACTGATCCCACCTATGACGAGCCATTTCCATTGGATATTACTAATCCAATCTCTAATGAACTCTTTCGTTTGGTTCTAATGTGCCTTGTTCTTCGAGCTCTGTAAACCAAAGCTCTAATACCAAATGTAACGATCCAAACTTCCCCGTAGAGGAAAGCATGGATTGCTTTGAGAATACAACAAATCAGAACCAAACAGAAAACATTTCATTGCTATTACAATAATTTACATTAGAGTACAAGAATATACAAAGTATGAATAAATATTATACATCAGAAAAATATCAGAGATTACAAATTACAATGCAGCGGAAAATAATACAAAACACAACTGAAAGAGATACATGGATACAGAGCTTTCCGAATATCATTCCAGCTATAAACCAAGATCCTGTGAATATAATATCTGCAAAACCCAACCACTAGCTACTCGTGTGGAAAATAGGAGCACCCAGAGTTTAGGTTAAAACAATAAACTCCAGGTCAGTTATGTGACCGTTGTGAGAACTAAAACAGTTATTGATCTTTATTTTAAAGTAAGGTAAATCAAGGGACTACACCGTATAACACGGAACGGGCATCCTCCTAAGAGTACAAGTGCATAAAACAAACAACGTAACGCTAATTAAAGAAAATGAAGCTATTATAAGACCCAGGTCCCATCACACAATGCAACACAAGCCGGAGGATAGGGTTTTACCTTATAATAGCCAAATAATGCTTGATACGTGGAATTTAATCTTTTATTATTACTATAAGTGAAGAAATAAACTTCAAATATAAATGTATCAATCATAAACGGCATAAGCGCCCCATCCCACTATGTCGCATAAAAAGGATTACAATTAAAATTGAAATGTCATGTATTGGAAGTTGGATTTCCATCATGAACCAAGGCAAGGGATCGTCCTTACCGCTTCGAGACTATCTGGCCCAAGCCTTAGGACCCAGACACAGGTGAGCCCTTAGGAGCAGCAGGGTCGGTCCACACTTACATTAGTGGATAATAATTCCTGAACAATGCGTTTCCCCGCCCTATGGGGTGCAAACTGGTCATATACCAACCAAACCATCCATCGGCACCGTAGTGACTGATATAGCCAAGGCGCCTCGCATTCCAACAACCACACAGGTAAAAATATATAAATGCCAGGGCGTGAAAAACCCTGACACCACCCATAACTAGAAAGAAACACATGTTCTCCCTGGATCCTCTCCCATTTCTGGTTCATACCGGGAAGTGAAGCTCGCGAATTAATGCTATACACAAAGCGGCACTATATTAAAGCTATGCTTTGATCATCAACCATAAGACTCTGCTTTTCAATAGAAGCCTTGATCCATGCGACTCAGCATGCCACACAGGCAATTCATGCCATGCGACTGATGCCTATCGATTTACAACCTCTGATCCCGTACGTCTCAGAGAAGGGTGAAGTAAGAGAATAAATTCTCCTTCACTAGACAAATGTATATTTAATAGAAATCAATCAACACAGAATAAAATCCAATGTCATACACGCAGTCCATTTACAAGTTCGTTCTGGGTCTGAACAAAATCGGAGGCACCTTACTCCTCATCCCATATGTCCAATACAGGAGAGAGGCCCTCGCATATCCAGTAGATCTCCAAGTACGTCTGGACGATCACCACTTATTACCTCGTCTTGGGTGTACAGCCTAATCAAGAAATCAGTAATCATACAAATGATGTGAAGACCTCTGGTCTTCAGCCACCGTCTTCATCGTCGACTTATCTTCGAATCAGTTATTCAGAATGGTTATAAACCCGCCCTTTTTGAATAACTCGCGTATATAATAAACAAGTGTTACACAAACACAACATATGCCTCATTCCAATCCAAAATATTCTTTTATTTAAATATTCATATTCTTTGGGAAAGGTTCCCATTAATTTTATCAAAGATAAATTCTTTAAATTTATTCTTTAATCTTCCTTTGGATATCAATTCAAACCAAATTATGGTTTATCCAAACTAGTTGGGATTAGCGAACCACACCGAAGTAATTATTTGTTTTATTTCCCAATCCCACACTATTCATCCCATGGAGCAAAACTGATAATACTCCATACCTAACACCACAGTGTTATCGGTAAATCTTAATTACCATTCACATTCAAATCTAATTAAAGATTTAACTATCGCTTGGAGAAAAACTGGTGATACCCCATTCTCGATCATTTCAATCCAATTAGAAATCCATTAAAGCTCCATATAGTTTTAATCTTCCCAAAAATCAATGTTAATAATTATTCAACTTCTAGGAAAATAATTTCTGTCTTTAACTGGGTTAAAGAACTAATGTCTATTAAAACACAGCTCACGATAAACCCAAATCCTCTTCCATAAAAATGAAATCTTCATGGAAAAACAAATCAGTATATAATCGATATCAATTTTCGTATTTGACTAATAATATAAATGGAATAACGACAATGCCTTTTGAATTCCATATATATTAATAGTCTTCCTCCACAGAAGTTCATTTAGATTTTTATCAAATCGAATTCTATTCAATTCCAATTTAATATATTAAATTGGAAAAAAACACTTTACTTTGGAAAATTGCCGTTAAATCTTAATAAAAAGATTTATAAATTCCAAGTTTCATTTCATTGTAAATCGGGTTAAAGTACGAATGTCATTAAAAACACAGTTCACAATAAACCCAATTCATATTCCATTTCAAATCCAATTAAATGTTGATTAATTGGTAATTCTTCTCTACATCTTAATTAAAAGATTTATTCTTTTTACACGGGGTTTAAGAACAGTGTTACTGAAGACCGCATCCCATCAGTCTCTAACCGTAAATTAGTAAGTGAACAATTCCCTAAGTGTTAATCCCGAAGGCCGAAACCAACATCAGATCAATACCCAGGAAACCATTCAACTTAGCTAATCTCCAGTTAGTTTCTAATTTTCTTAACTCCATTGGGTTTAAGAACAGTAATATTAAAGATACCATTCAGGACAAATCCCAAAATCTCATTCCATTGTTAATCGGGTAAAAGAACATGTGTTATTTAAAACACCGTTCACGATAAACCCAAACACCAATCCCAATTCAATTCCAGTTAAATATTAATTAATTAGTAAACCCCTTTAAATCTTATTTAAAAGATTTAATCTTTTCTCAACTCTGTTTAAGAATAGTGTTACTGAAGACACCACTCACGACAAACCCAAAATCCAATTCAATATTAAATAGAAGGCTCTGAATAGAAATTATATCGGCTTATATTCAATATCAAATTCCGAAATCTATAAATATCGTATTGGAATAACGATATATATATCTTCCAAATTCCTCCACAATGTCCGTATAATCACGGAATCCAATATCGAAATATTCCGAAGATAATTTCGATTCAAATCCATTCCAATTTATATACTGGAAATTCTGGTTATTTTTAAAACCATTTTAAATCCAATTTATTTATTAAAAAATATTGGATTATAATTCTAGTTCGTAACTAGTTCATTTTGATAAAAATATTTTTTTTTCTTTTCAAATATGGAATTTTCCATCCCAATTCTTTCCAAATCATTTATTATGATTTTACACAAATTACTAATGTTTTTAATTATTTTATCAAGGCCCGTACAGTCGATTTCCATAAACGTTCATCGAACTGCACTTACATCGACCTTTTCCAAATTTGATTTGAACATAATCCCAAATCCAACTATTAGATTTCACATTCCTTATATTCTTTGGAAAGCTATTTTCAATACAAACCCAACGTTTCCGGTTTTAGGAGAATCCGACGGTCGGATCTCCCGTAACATCAATTCGAAGTCAATGGTCGAAATTCGCGAACTGCCATGGCGCGGCGCGTTCTATTTAGGCCATTATATTATATATATTACGTTGATTTCCATTTAAATCGTTTTAAATTCATTTTAAAAACTATTTCAGCTTCATTTCAAATTTCAAATCAAATTTGAATATTCCATAATAAATTCCTTATATATTCATTTTAAAACAATTTCAATTCCATTTCAAATCAAATCTGAATATTCCATATCATTTAAATATTAAAATGATAATATTTTCAAAATATTCAATTTTGAAATCACATTTCGACATTCATTATAAAATGAATAAAATCGAAAAAATTCCCGTTCGTGTTAAAATGGCATTTAATTACTTAACACGACTTCACATTTCAATATTCACTGAATATTAATTTAAAATATTCACTAATTCTGAACTGGAATCAGACACAGTCAATTACCATATAATTTTATTTATATGGATTTCATACACACATGTACATAACAATAATCAAACACAGTCAACCATCATCCAGGGTGCATTACACAACTGTATAAGCGTCAAAAATAAATAAATAACGCTCATCATAGTTTGTCAACCCATCGATTAACATATCACTAATTATTGGGATCAGTGTATGTAAAATATCATCCCAATACCTGTGTGGTGTTTTCAAACAACAAATACTGGTTATTATTTGTGCAGTTGGGCGATGTGTAAAATATATCGTCCCAGTCCATATCAGTCAAATGGGTGTACATAAACAAATCATCCGGTATGTAAATGAATATTTATTTTATTTCAACACATGAATTTTTTATTTTATTCAAGACATGAATATTTTCATTTTCCATTCCACATCACAAACCAAATTCACACAAACAAATCAATCCAAACACATAACCAAACAAGTCGTCCATGGTCTGTGGATGATGAGGAGCAATTCATATATTCAGTTATAAAATAAATAACTATACAAAGAATTCAGTGAGAGAGTTCTCAACTTTGGGTTCCACTCCCCCATTCTTTATCGTCGCACAGATTCGCTGTTCAAAATTCTAACGCAATCTTTTCCCGCTGTTCATAGTAAAAATCACATTTTTAATATGGTGTTTATATTAAATATCACATTTTTAATTTCGCTATTTATATAAAATTCATATTCTTATAACGCGATATAATATATAAAAATTATATTTTTATATCTTTATTCAAATAATAGAAATTATATTTTTATCTTCATAAAAATGTTTCAAATGTACGATAGAAATCATATTCTTATAATGCCACTCTATATATAAAAATCTCAATTTTATTTTATATTGTCTACATAAAAATAACTTCTTTTCTCCTAACTAAAATTCAAATCTTTTTATACTTAAAAATCAAATCTTTTTAGTTTTAAAAATCTAATCATTTTAGTTCCATTCAACAATAAAAATCATAATTTTATTTAAATGCCATATATATAAAGATCACATTTTTCAATTTTAAAAATCTTACCTTTTCTATTTTAAAAATCTAATCTTTTTACATAAAAAAATCAAATCTTTTCTAATTATAAAAATCATATCTTCTCTAATTATAAAAATCATATCTTTTCTAATTATAAAAATCATATCTTTTCTCTTCTAAAAATGTTATCTTTCATGAATCAAAAATCATAATTTTACCCTTTTAAAAATATAACCTTTCATGAATTAAAAATCGTATTTTTACCCTTTTAAAAATATAAACTTTCATGAATTAAAAATCATATTTTTACCCTACCAAAAATTATATTCTTCATCAACTAATTAATAAAAATATAATTAAAAACTCACTTTTAAATTCCATTTTCTGAGGAGGGGGTGCCACAGCAGAGATGGCGGTCGAAGAGGGTAGCTTGGGGGTCATGGGTGAGGTTGGCGGCGCTGCGGGTTTCAGGTCGGAGGAAGGATGGGGTTCCGCGGTGATCGAACGATTGGGGGAGGGGCTTGAAACAACCCACCTCCATTAAGGTCACTCACAAAGGGAATGCCTTAACTTCGGTGGAGCATTATAGGTAAAAGATGTAGATAAATTACAAGACAGACAAATAAAGCAGCGGAAAATAAACTCATTTTTATAAATAACTTAATTCAGTCAAGCTTTTACAACAATTGTTTCAATCATACTTAAAAGTAATACATAGAACTTATGTCTTGATTTAAAAACTTCCAAGTATAAAAGTAGCATAAAAATAACAATGATATTCCCCAATAAAGCGTGAACCAGCCATAGCAGTGGAAGTGAGAGTCCAAAGCAATACATCGACAATCTTGAGCTTGGAGAGAAAACTGAGCTGAGTGGTAACATTTCCTCCCTGTGAACTTAAGAGGGGGAACGGAAGAAAAGAGGCGAAACAAAACTAGGCCAGACATAAGTCTGGTAAGTCTAGTGACTTTCAGCATATAAACAGGCAAAAGAATCATGACATGAATAAACTAAATATAAGACAATACTGTGAGAACAAGGATAACAAGATAACATACGATTAGTATAGATATGATAAGGCAAGATAAACTGAATGCGCTTCTACTCTTTCTTTGCTTCGCTACTACCTTGCTATTCTGATTTTTATATCTATCTCTGCACCAACTAACTAGCGTCCCAACTAGTAATCTGTATAAAATGATAACGTGATCCCAATCCCTGAAATTGTGGTATCCTTCAGGTGTACATCTATCGTGAGGATTCCACCTCAATCTTCCTAGTTGCTATGAACATGTTAGATGTACCCTTACTACCCTATCGATCGGCTCCCTACTTGTATTAATGTTCCATGAGTCTGTGTCAATCAGCCCTCTCTTGCGTGTAGATACCCTGTGTTGGTCCCAGCATAAGGTGTATCAATCCTTATGATAGCAACCCGACACGATTCAAGATGCACAGTGTATAACTATTGGTACCTAGTGCCTGCATTTTCCCACTTCGGAGTACGTGCACGCCCGTAAACTGTCGTAACCTACACTGACGTACCCTCTGCCGCTGTTTTGACCGCTTATAATTAGCCCAGTAATCGTGCCCCACCCTGCCTAGTTTCAGGGTACCATGATACATCTATGTGGGGTTACTGCTGAAATGGGTCCCCGTTACTAGGGTTTTCTATTGGTTAAGTTTGTGGGCTTATATATACAAATATTACCCATCTACACGAGATGTACTTAACCCTCCCACCGATTCTAGCATGTTTACTTAACGTTTAAGTTTGTGGGCCTATTTGTACTAATATTACCCACCTGCACGAGATGTACTTAACCCTCCCATCGATTCAAGTATGTTTATTTAACAGTTAAGTTTGTGGGTCAATATGTACTAATATTACCCACCTACACGAGATGTACTTAACCCTCCCATCGATTTAATTATGTTTATTTAACGGTTAAGTTTGTGGGCCTATATGTACTAATATTACCCACCTACACGAGATGTACTTAACCCTCCCATCGATTCAAGCATGTTTATTTAACGGTTAAGTGTTGTCCATTCATGTTAACTTAACCCACCCATTCATCGTGTCATGTTGGTTAGGTGTTTCTTATTAACTTAACCTCGTTCATCAAGTTATATTGGTTAAGTGTTTTCTTGTTAACTTAACCTCACGTATTCATCATGTTGTATTGGTTAAGTGTCATCAATCAATTCAGGTTAACTTAACCCACCTACTTGTCATGTTACTGTGGTTATGTGTTGCCTTTCTGTGTCAACTTAACCCTACCACAAATCAAGTTGTATTGGTTAAGTGTTTCTTATTACTTAACCCTACCCATTCATCAAGCTATACTGGTTAATTGTTTCCTATTAACTTAACCCTAGTCATTCATTTTGTTATATTGGTTAAGTGTTCTTATTACTTAACCCTAGTCATTCATCTTAGCATGTCTTGTTCATTAGCATTAATTGATTCATTAATGCACCAACCTCTCACACTAGATATGTGTTGTTGCAGTTACTGGATGTGCCGGGCGGTTCCGGGCAGTTTTTCACCACAACTCAATCTAACCTTGGGTTTTTCTTAGGCATGATGCACTAACCACTCACATTAGATAGGTGTTGTTATGGTTACTGGATGTGTCGGGCGGTTCCGGGCAGTTTTACACCACAACTCAATCTAACCTCGGGTTATGCATATTCATCTTTTCACATATTTACATATTTACAGTTTATATGTAAATTATTCATAATTTTTGTCAATTATAGATTATGCCACATTTTCCATAAATGTCCAAGTCTATATTTATATGCTAATTATCCCAACCAGTCATATTCCAATTCTCAAGTTGTGCCCAACAAAGCTAATTGCAAGTTATGGCCCCCAAATTCAATTTTCGAGTTATTACTCTAATTAGGCTACATCTAATCTTCCTAAATTTGCAATAATAATCATGCCCTAATACCCCAATATACATTATTCTTTGGCATCTCAACTAATGGTTATGCCCAATGTAACACCCTGAATTTTTTATGAATATTAAAATTTACAATTTTAAGAATACTTAGTTGTTAAATTAAGAATTAAGGGAAACGGATTATGCCACTGCATTCATCCCGAAATTCCGCTTGGAATAGATTCCAAGTTTTCGAAAATCGGACTTCGTTTGAGGAAGTTATGGCCCTCGGAAGTTTCAGCAAATTTATTTAAATTAAAACAGTTTAGAACAAAAATTCAAAATTCAAAATTCAAACAGGGAAGCAGGCTGGGCGGGAATTCTCCTGCCAAAGGCCAAGTCGACCAGGGGGTCGACATACCCCTGAGACAGATATGAAATCAGACGATCCTGACTTCTTATTGAGTCTTACCTGACCTGTTGCTGAGTCACGAGGACATAGGTGGCAATTCTAGATAAGTCCATCTAGTCTGGACGGTTGTGATTGCTCCTATGATAATCTAACGACTTAGGTTGATTTAAACTTCTATAAAAGAGTGCCTAGACTCAAACCCTAAACCTAAACTAAATCAGTCTCTTGGCCACCATGTTGCTGCTAGGATAGTTCTCCTTCCTAAAGCTTAGGGGTAAGTCAGAATTCTAATTCAAAAAGATGAACAAATCATTCTCTTCTCTAACCTGTCTTTGTGAGTACAATTTCTTTCAAAAAATAATTAATAAATTAATTGTGATGAGTTATAATTTGGATTATGAGAACATGACTATTGAATCATGTGATGTTATTTAACTTTGTTATCTTATGTTGGTAGATCTATTTCATATGTCCAATTATACATGTTTAACTTGATTCATTTTAAGCAAGTTTGGGATGTAAATCATATGCTAGTTCGTATGTGAAATCTTATCAAGTTTGGGATGTTAAACCATATGCTAGTTTGTATGTGAATCTTATGCAAGTCTATGTTTACATATGCTAGTTTGTATGTGAAATCTTATGCAAGTTTGGGATGTTAAGACATATGCTAGTTTATATGTGAATCTTATGCAAGCCTATATGCGAATTATACACAAGTTTATATGTGAATCAAGTATATACATATGCTAGTTTATATGCAAAACATGTGATAAATTCATATGCAAGTTTTAGGAACCATATGAAAGTTTAGGTGAAAACTATATTCACAAGTGAAAAACTATGAATTCATTTGCAAGTTTAGGTGAAAAACCATATTCACACATGCAAGTTCACAATTTCATGTATAGATATATATTTAGATCCATGGCAGAACATAGTTTGTGCAAATTTATGTTATGTATGTTCATTGCCTATGCAAGTTATTGGCTATGCAAACTTATGTTATAATTCTTATTTGCAAGTTACATCTATTTTATGTGTTATGCAAGTTGTGATGTTTCTTTTCTTTCTATAAGTTAGACTATTTGCAAGTCTAATATATTTCATATTAAAACGTATGAATATCATGGGGACAATAGGAAAATATTAATTATGTAAATTGTGAATTGGCATAAAATGGCTTTAGAAGCATATAATTAAACTGAGACATTAATTGGTATAATTTATATACCTAAAAAGTATGGATATAATTTAGGTGACAATTATGGACATAGTTAATTTGGAAAATTATTGACAATTTGAATAGGGATAATTAATTCATATTAGGGTGAAATAATTATGTGTAATAATAAACGCCTAAGACACGACGTTAGACACGTTTATGGTGTAAGACTGCCCAGAACCGCCCGGCAAATCCAACAATCATGTCGAATGTGAGAGGTCAAAGGCATAAATTAAATGCGTAACAATTGTAAAGGCACGAGGTTAGACACATTTGCGGTATAAGACCGCCCGGACCTGCCCGAAAAATCTAGCAACCGCAAACGGGAGTCTAATGTGGGAGGTCTTACAAGGTTACGGTTATAATGAATTAAGTATCACTTAACCAAGATAAACATGTGGTGGGACATGGGGGTTAAGTGGGTGACATGGGTGACATGCGAAATATGATTAGAAACACTTAACCAAATTGAAACATGTAAGAAGACATGAATAAGAAGGGGTTAAGTGGAAAATTCTAGTGGGGACCAAGCATAGGTGGAAAGCTTGTGTCAAGCATGGGGGACCCTTTTCAAACTATCATTAAGTATATTTGTGAGCTCGAGTTAGATCGAGGATGGGACACGCTTATTGGGTTTGATTGTAAGAGGTCAAAATGGGTTAACGGTGGCAACGCAAGTCCAACAGGGTAATGTGCGTGCGTGGGCCCGGGCTGGTAGGTAAGATATTGTTACATCGTGTAGATATAAGCCGTGCATATTTAGTGGTATCGGGTTGCCACTTTGGGGAGTGATACACCCCACTGTGGGACCAGCACAGGATCTACAAGTTAGGGAGCCGATCACATGGGGCTAGTGGGTACAACTAGTGGAGATAGGGGCAGGCGGCACCTATGAAGACAGCTAGGGGTACACGAAAACTACCATTATGGTTATTATGTTCAGTAGGCAGGATCCACTTTTAGGGTGACTAATAATGGTGCAGTATAGTAATTATCCTCTAGTGATTAGGAACTAGATTAACGCCAGAATATTCCTCTTATTTGTTTTGTCTTGCCCACTTGTTTCATAGTCATTCCTTGTTTTACCATTTCATACATTATCCTAATTACTTTAATAATTATATTGTTAAAGTTATTGGACTCGCCAGACTTTATGTTTGACCCCCTTTGTTTTCGCCTCTTTTCTTCCTTTCCCCCCTCCCCCAGGTTCTCAGGGTGGGACTAGTGCTAGTGGAGCTTGATTTGGATCTCTCTCTTTCTTTTGGAAGTGCTTGAATTGCTGAAAGTAAAGTTTAGTTCATCTCTTTTATGGCTACTTATGTTAGGATTATGATTTTTACTTTATATACTCAGAAAACAATTTTTCAAGATGGATACTAAGTCTACTTGGTTTCATTGTTGGTTTATGATGTTGTAATCAAACTATTTCTCTGCTGCAATAAAAGTTGCTTTAAAATTTTCAAGTACCAATATATGTATCTGTCTTGTTATATTCTGTTCTATTCACCAATTATACCCCATGAAAGTTAATGCATTCCCTTTGAGAGTGATGTCAATGGACGTGGGGTGTTACACCCAATCTATATTAATATTCCAATTTACAGTTTGCGCCAAATCTAGATTTAATATTTCAATTTTACCCCATGTTCGCAACAAAGACAATTATGCCACAAATCATAAGCTACAAAATTATGTTCCATCATTACCAAATAGACTATTCCCCAATACCCCCGCATTGCAATCGCATGTACAATAATTTTCAGTCTAGATTCGAGGTTAATCTAGATTCATAAGATAAAGGGGATGAAAGAGGAACATAAACGAGAGTAGGCATAAAACTGGCATTAAAATGGTAGATTTGTCAAATATAATAATTTGGACCTAAGAGGATTACAGATCTGTTAGAGTTGGGGTATAACAAAGAGATGTCCTAAACAAACTGACAGAAATAACCTCATAGACATATAGATCTGATATAAATAACATCATGAACCTAAAAAAAGGATTATATATCAGATGTCCAACAAAGATAGGTATGATTGAATAATAACTTCCTAGGCATGTAAATCATTGATTCAATAGAAAGATAGGAATTAATCTAAAAGATTTGTCTTATCATCAAGCATGGACTTGGATCCATTTCATTACATGCCAAAATCACTATTCGGTGTTTAAATCTGAAAATAGCTTGAATCTACATATTTACAGTTCAATTTATGCCCCCAAATCCCAAGTCATATGTCCAATACTTTATGACTCAAATCTCAAGTCATATGTTCGATACACTTTGTGTTTTAAATATAACATGTGTTATGTCCTCAAATCCATTACAAATCAGTTATGCCCATTTATACATAATTTAATACTTTCCCAATTTTAGCGCTAGTCATGTCCAAATCACATATTATGCCCAATTTTAGCATTGGCTATGTTCAAATCATATATTATGCCCAATTTTAGCACTGGCCATGTTTAAATCATATATTATGCCCAATTTTATTTCCAACGTACGCTCATCTCTTATGAGATTTGGCTCAGGCTCGCAGTAGCCTGGTTATAAAACAAAAAGGGAAGAAGGAAAGAAGAGACCAAGAATGGACATAATATTATCCATGAGATAGATCCAATGGATATAGGAAGACAGATAGAAATATGCATAATCTCATATTCAGATTTATTACAATGTCAGAATCACAATTAACTTTTATTTCTGAAAGTAACATGAACTTACAAATTATAGAACAGTCTTGAATTCTGGAATCTATATTCTGAAACTGAATAGCACTCCCTTGAAGTAGACTATTTGTTCTTCTAATTTAGATTTGATTTGATTCTTAGAATAGTTGTTGAAGTCATTGAATTAGCCTTTGAATCTCTACTTGAATTCTAAACTTGATTTCTACGAAGAGCTTGAGCAGCATAACCCCGTCTTTGATTTATTTTGATATGAACTAGGGTAGAGGTAGGCAAAATGAAGTTGTGTAGAGAAAACTGTAGCCTTAGGGGTGTTTATATAGCATAAGGATCAATGAATCCGGTCAGAACGGGCGTCCTGATGCAGAAAAATGAATCTGTCCTCGGATCTGGAAATAGGGGGGAGGTCGACCCCTGGTCGACCTGTCTGACCCAGGTCGACCACCTGGTCGACCTGGATCCTGCACGGGAAATTTCCCGCCTAGCCCGGGTGTGTGATTTGAATTTAAAATTTCAAACCTGATCTGTTTTATTTAAATCTCCGAAAATTCTGAAGGTCATAACTTCTTCATACGGAGTCCGATTTATGCAAACTCGAACTTTATCTCAAGCAAAATTCCAAGATGAACGCAATGGCGTATCCGTTTCCGTTAATTCTTCTCTTAAAAATTAAGTATACTCTAATTTGTTACTTTGACGTTTACAGAAAATACGGGGTGTTACATTCTCCCCTTCTTAAAGGATTTCGTCCCCGAAATCTTCAAGTTAAGAAGAATGTATATCCTAACATCCAACATCCATCTACGCAATCATTCAATCACAGGCGTCCATTGTCCTTAAAAAAATTCTAATGCTTTCATGATCATATGCATAGCGTGTGTACATGTCCTTATCTAATGCAAAATCAGGCAGTCTACTGATTCAGTTGACCTCCTTAATGCGTATTATGTTAGTGCCATGAGTCCATCATGTATGCAATTATTCCTAATCATACTTTATAACTTCTACATGAGTGCACAGTCATTCATACAAATGCAACAACCATATGATAACACATCAAGTTTCAATCCGTATATATAAAAGTTCACTCATACATATGCAATATGAAAGTGACTGAGCCGATCTAGTGCCTAATGTGTGTATATGCATCCACGAGCAACCACTAGCAACCACTTGCATCCACTAAACATAACATGTCTAAAACCCATGTTTACATCCATTGGCTTCTACCTAAGATCGAGGATAGGACCGAGAGGATATACTTAAAAGATAAAGACTAGCATGTAAATAAATTTTACACAAAAAAAAGAATCAAGGATATACCCTCAAAAAGGGTATGATGCGCGTATCTAGTCTTCAGTCTTCTAAGTCATATCTTCTTGAGCTTCACTCCACTGTACCTTAACTAATTTAACTTCACGATTACGAAGCTTCTTGACCTCCATCTCCAAAAACTCACTAGTAAAGATAGGACCTCGATCACTTACTATGCTAGAGGGTACCCAATGTAGTCGAACTATCTTTCCAAGATAAGCAGATGTTAACCATGATACCAAGTGTATATACTAAGATGATTAGAGGTCTCTCTTCTACTTAGCTTATCCATCATGTCACAAATCTGAGGGTCGATATCTCTCACGCAAACCATCCTAGTCGAGCTTGACATCCCTCAAGTACAAGCCCTAAAGACCTAAACCAATATCAGACAAGCACCCAAGGAATACCTTCTCCGAATTTGGATGATCTATGTGATATGATACTAGAAAAACAACCAAATAATTAAGCACTTAACCAACTCTGGCTATCCTCGCCAATCTTGCTCCAAGATTATCATTGATCGCATAACTGGCTTTGCATTGTCAACTAGATATATATGGAAGTCTACCTCACGTTTTAGGGGACAAACCCCTAACCTAAATCAAAAACATCTGCGTACTCATAGACCACTCCAACGGATCAAAAATTGTCGATAAATACATAAAGTGATTCTAGCTAGCTAAGACAAACTGAACCCTTAGGATCGCACGAAATTTCAAGGGTATTCCCAAGGCAAGTTCAAATTCTAACTACCCTCCTTTCACAATTACTAGCTGCCCAATCCATGCCTAGAGTCAACCCATAGCCCATGAAACCAAAAACATAAGTATCTCAAATCCTTACAAACCAAAGATAAATGAGCCGAACCACAAATTAGATTTGAGACAATAATGGGATCTTCTACTCTACAAGTACTAAGGTGTAGAGACTCAAATATGGAAGCAGATATAAATGAATGTGAAGCGCAAAATAAAAAAGAGTATTAATATGATGATCAAGAAGAAAAACTAAACTTTTTCAACCGAAGCTTTACTACCTCTCTCTCGGGTATGCTAGCGGTGAGAGCATGCACTTGCCTTCCGGAAAATCATGTCCTTTGTTCTTGCCCTTGTACTTAATTATATGACCCGTTATACCATAATAAAGACACTTCCTCTTGTTTCAGGTTTTACTAATCTTTCCTTTTTATCTCCTTTGTGAACTAAGTCTATATCCATGAGTTCCTCATCCTTGGGTTGTGCTTCTTGGCAAAGCTCCCTCAGTCTCATCTTTACTATCCTTGTGTAACAGTTGACAAGTCTCTCGAAAGCTGCCTCCATCGCACGGAAAACCCTACAAAAATTGAAAGAAAATTAGTCGCAGGTGAAACTATTGCGGCTAAAGATGGAAGTTGGGCACTTCTTCGCCCTTTGACAGATATCGTAGTCTTATCAAGACTACGGAACCATGTCGCGACGTGGGTACCTCCCAGAAAGACAGGATCCTCGGAGACTCAGGAAAGAAGGAAACAAGGATTCAAACAGAGGATCAAAAGATAGTGCATATGGCTTTGGGGAATATGCCTTTAAAACAAAACTTTTTATTTGAAAATGCTTCTTTTAAAACCGTTTTGAAAATAATTTTTCAAATCTTTTATCTGATCCTGTAACCTTCAGCTCTGATACCAAGTGAAACACCCCACCTCCCTTAAGGTCACTCAAAAAGGGAATGTCTTAACTTTGGTGGAGCATTATAGGTAAAAGATGCAGATAAATTACAAGACAGACAAATAAAACAGCAGAAAATAAAGTCATTTTTATAAACAACTTAATTCAGTCAAGCTTTTACAACAGTTGTTTCAATCATACTTAAAAGTAGTACATAGAACTTCTGTCTTGATTTAAAAACTTCCAAGTATAAAAGAAGCATAAAAATAACATTGATATTCCCCAATAAAGCGTGAACTAGCCATAGCAGTGGAAGAAAGAGTCCAAAGCAATACATCGACTATCTTCGAGCTTGGAGAGAAAACTGAGCTGAGTGGTAACATTTCCTCCCTGTTAACCAGGAGGGGGGGATGGAAGAAAAGAGGCGAAACAAAACTAGGTCAGACATAAGTCTGGTAAGTCCGGTGACTTTCAGCATATAAAGAAGAAAAAGAA
The DNA here is from genome assembly GCA_030737875.1 of Allium sativum. NCBI lineage: Eukaryota > Viridiplantae > Streptophyta > Magnoliopsida > Asparagales > Amaryllidaceae > Allium > Allium sativum. The sequence continues at coordinate 40,624,777 of CM060926.1, forward strand.
ACATGACATGAATAAACTGAATATAAGACAATACCGTGAGAACAAGGATAACAAGATAACATACGATTAGTATAGATATGATAAGGCGAGATTTACTGAATGCGCTTCTACTCTTTCTCTGCTTCGCTACTACGTTGTTATTCTGATTTTTATATCTATCTCTACACCACCTAACTAGTGTCCCAACTAGTAATCTGTATAAAATGATAACGTGATCCCAATCCCCAAAATTGTGGTAGCCTTCAGGTGTACATCTATCGTGAGGATTCCACCTCAATCTTCTGAATTGCCATGAACATGTTAGATGTACCCTTACTAACCTATCGATCGACTCCCAACTTGTATTAATATTCCATATGTCTATGTCAATTGGCCCTCTCTTGCATGTAGATACCCAGTGTTGGTCCCATCGTAAGGTGTATCAATCCTTATGATAGCGACCCGACACGATTCAAGATGTACAGTGTATAACTATTGGTACCAAGTGCCTGCTTTCTCCCACTCCTGAGTACGTGCACGCCCATAAACCATCGGAACCTACACTGACGTACCCCATGCCATTGTTTTGTCCGCTTATAATCCGCCCAGTAATCATGCCCCACCCTAACTAGTTTCAGGGTACCATGATTCATTTATGTGGGTTACTACTGAAGTGGGTCCCCGTTAGAAGGGTTTTCTATTGGTTAAGTTTGTGGGCCTATATATACAAATATTACCCACCTACACGAGATGCAGTTAACCGTCCCACCGATTCTAGCATGTTTACTTAACGGTTAAGTTTGTGGGCCTATATGTCCTGTGATTACCCACCTACACGAGATGTACTTCCCTCCCATCGATTCAAGTATGTTTATTTAACTGTTAAGTGTATGGGCCTATATGTACTAATATTACCCATCTACACGAGATGTACTTATCCCTCCCATCGATTAAAGTATGTTTATTTAACGATTAAGTTGGTGGGTCTATATGTACTAATATTACCCACCTACACGAGATGTAATTAACCCTCCCATCGATTCAAGCATGTTTATTTAACGGTTAAGTGTTGTCCATTCATGTTAACTTAACCCACCCATTCATCGTGTCATGTTGGTTAAGTGTTTCTTATTAACTTAACCCCGTTCGTTCATCAAGTTATATTGGTTAAGTGTTTTCTTGTTAATTTAACCCCACGTGTTCATCATGTTGTTTTGGTTAAGTGTCATCAATCAATTCAGGTTAACTTAACCCACCTACTTGTCATGTTATTTTGGTTAAGTGTTGCCTTCTTATGTCAACTTAACCCTACCACAAATCAAGTTATATCCATTAAGTGTTTCTTATTACTTAACCCTACCCATTCATCATGCTATACTGGTTAAGTGTTTCCTATTAACTTAACCCTAGTTATTCATCTTGTTATATTGGTTAAGTGTTCTTATTAATTAACCCTAGTCATTCATCTTAGCATGTCTTGTTCGTTAGCATTAATTGATTTATTAATGCACCAACCTCTCACATTAGATATGCGTTGTTGCGGTTACTAGATGTGCCGGGCGGTTCCGGGCAGTTTTACACCATAACTCAATCTATGACGACCCAAACTTCCCCGTAAAGGAAAGCCAGATTGCTTTAAGAACAACACACATCAGAATACAAATTGAAGAACATTTTTATTACTGATTACAACAATTACATCAGAGTACAAGAATATAACAGAGTATGAATACTTATTACATAATAGAAATACAATAATATCAGAGATTAAATTACACTAAAATAGCAGCGGAAAAATAATACAAATATACAACTGAAAGGAATACACGGATACAGAGCTTTCCGAATACCGCTTCAGCTGTAAATCAGGATCCTGTAAATATATCTGCAAAAAAAAGCTACTCGACTGCCCGTGTGGAAAATATGGCACCCGAGTTTGCCAGTGAAACAAACTACAGGATCCATAGAAAGTGGTTTTGTCGAATTCGGAGGTCGTTTGCAAAATTCCCATTTTTAAGGCATATATATTTAATATTAAAAATACAAATAAATATGAATAATTTCGAAACTCGAAATATATAAGTGTTTATACTTTTTCAATGCAGAAACATCATTTTAAACTCAATGGAAGTGGTTTCGAGTCCCAATTCATTCGTATGTAAAAAGTAGCGTGTTGGGTCCTATATATTATATATATAAATTCCATAGCGTTTTTTTTTAGATTTTGAATTGGACTTAACTTTTGATTCCCGCCATGAAATTTCAATTTTTCGGATTCGTTGGAAAGATGTTTTTAAATAGATTCTAATATTTTTGGTTTTGCTAAAATCCGATTTATTTTGCATCCTATACAGTCAGTCAAAGTTAAAATTCAAATTTTAAAACTACCGCGCTATTTCTAACTCCTTTTATAATTTAAATAAAATTTATTCGTTTTAACTTCGATTAAAATAAATTTTAGTTGTTATTATATAAAATAAATTATTTCAAATATGAAAAACCCATTAAATTAATTAAAAAAATAATAAATTTGGCACAAAATTCCAGGCCGTTACAATCTCCCCCACTTAAAATCTTTTCGTCCTAAAAAAGGAACGAAGCTAAAAGTCGTTTAATTCACCAACTCAACTTTCAATTCTAATCGATTTCCAATTCAGTTCAATATTAAATTTGATTTAACTAAATTTATCATTCTATTATATAGTGGTTAACTTAATTATCATTCCAATATTTTATTAGTTAAACTAATAATCAAACATCACAACCAGCAATCAATTAGGTGATTAACTTTTCAAACATATGTAATTTTTATATATAATCAAAAATCATGTTTTTAGTGCAAATCACAACAATAGACCCTATCTAGTTTTGGTTCTCACACCAGTCAATGGGAAAATATAGATATACCACTTTCGAAACTCGAACATAAACTCTGATGATGATGCATCGATCATTAGAATTATCTCCGGGCGACTAGAGTGTGATTCTATATCTACCCAGTATATTAAAACTTCGAATATCCGTTAATTACTCGTATATTCGAAATCTTTATATACTTGATTGTCCAAATTAAAATATAATAATATACTCAAATACGTATATTAAGATAAAATTTTCAAAACTAAATTTGTTTTCATTTTTTTAAAGAAAATAATACTCTTCACACTCGTTCTAGGATGCTATTGATCCCATCTCTAATGAGTTATTCTTATTGGATATTACCAATCTCTGATGAATTCTTTCATTCGGTTCTAATGTGTCCTGTTCTCGAGCTCTGTAAACCAAAGCTCTGATACCAAATGTGATGACCCAAACTTCCCCGTAAAGGAAAGTCGGATTGCTTTGAGAACAACACACATCAGAATACAAACTGAAGAACATTTTTATTGTTGATTACAACAATTACATCAGAGTACAAGAATATAACAGAGTATGAATACTTATTACATAATAGAAATACAATAATATCAGAGATTAAATTACTCTAAAATAGCAGCGGAAAAATAATACAAATATACAACTGAAAGGAATACACGGATACAGAGCTTTCCGAATACCGCTTCAGCTGTAAATCAGGATCCTGTAAATATATCTGCAAAAAAAGCTACTCGACTGTCCGTGTGGAAAATATGAGCACCCAAGTTTGCTAGTGAAACAAACTACAGGTCAGTCATGGGACTGGTACGAGAAATCTTAACTTAACTTATCTAATAATAAGGCTAATCACAGGGCCACACCGCTAACGTGGAACGGGTTTACTCCATTGGATTGCCAGTGCATAAAATAAGGTAAATCGTTAAAAAACGCAATGCTTTTTAGAAAACTGAAACCATTATAAGACCCAAGTCCCATCACACAATGCAACGCAAACCGGAGGATAGGGTTTTACCTTATAATGGTCAAGAGATGCTTGATACAATAAAACGGAGTTGATATTTATGAGTATATGTTTTTAAAAACCATTTCAATCATAATATATCAATCATAGACGGCATGGGTACCATATATCATGTCGCCATACTAGTTCTACATTCAAAACCGCAAGGTCGTATTGGAAATTGGATTTCCATCATGAGTCGAGGCTAGGGGCAAGCTCCTCTCCGATTCGAGACACTCTAGCAAATGCCTCAGGATCACACCTATGGGCAACCCTTGGATCTTCAGAGCCGGTCCCCGCCTATCGGCAGTGGATTGGTTATGCCTGAACACACGCTTCCCGGTCCCTTTGGACCTATAGTATGACCACTAACGGCCTATAAAAATCCGAGGCGCCTCAAAATCCATCATCCACATAAGTAAAATGTCAGCCAGTTTAAGCACTGACACTACTCCTAGCTAGAAAGAAACGTGTGCACTCCCTGTAGTCCTAATCCTGTTTTTGACTCATACCGGGGTGTGAGGCTCACGAAGTCACGATATACACAAAGTTATCCCGTAATTGGCTATACCTTGATCATCCCACAAGGCCCTGCTTTTCAAAAAAAGCCTTGATCATTTGCATCTTGGCATGCCACATTATCATACCATACCATATCATTGATTCATCTATCGATATATAACAGGGTGTTAAGCAAGAGAATAAATTCTCCGCCACCAAACAGCTATATATTAAATAGAGATCAATAAATACAATATAAAGGAATACAATGTTAGACACACAATCCATTTATCAGTCCGTTCTGGGTCTGAACGAAACCATATCCGGTAGATCTCTAAATACGTCTGAATGATCACCAATTTTTCCCTCATTTTGGGTGTATGATCCAATCAAGATATCAATAATCATCCATTCGATATGGAAATTTCCCGGTCTTCAATAACCGTCTTCATCATCGATCTTCAATCGTCGTATGAATTATTCTGAATGGGTTAAACCCGGTCTTTCTGAATAATTTGCATAATTTAAAATCATGTGTTTTAAAACACAACCAACGCCTCATTCCAATCAAGAGTATTCTTTGATTTTAATTTAAACCAAATTACGGTTTATTCAACTAGTCGAGATCAACGCCTTACCGATGTAATCATTAATTAATATCCCATTCCCAACCTACACAACCCATGGAGTAAACTGGTGGTACTCCATATCTAACACCCAATGTGTTACGGTAAACTTAATTACCGTTTTATCGATCAAATCTAATTAAAGATTTAACTACCGCTTGGAGTAAAACTAGTGGTACTCCATTATCGTTCATTTCTTGAATTAAGTAAATTTAATTACTTTTATCCTCATTCAATCCAATTAAAGATTCATTAAATCTATATTTAGTTTTAATCTTCAAGAATCATTATTTAATGATTATTTAACTTTCAAGAAATAATCTTTCCTTTAACTGGGTTAAAGAACAAATGTTGCTTCAAAACATCGTTCACAATAAACCCAAATCGTATTTCAATTAAATATGTTAAATTGAAACTTCTCTTTAGAATATTTCACTAAATCTTAGTTAAAAGATTTATCAATTACCAATCTAAATTTCACTATCAACCGGGTTTAAAGAACTAATGTCATTTAAAAACATTGTTCGCAATCAACCCAAAAGTCAGTTTGACTTAATTTCAATTATGTTTAATAATTGGAAATCTTATTTAAATCTTAATTAAAAGATTTATTCTTTCCCAAATGGGTTTAAGAACAGTGTTATTTAAGACACTATTTACGACAAACCCAAATTTTAATCTGACATTAAATATCATGCTTTGAATAGAAATTATATCGATTTATGTTCAATATCAAATTCTGAAAATTAACGTATATCAAATTTGGAATAACGATATTAATATCTTCCAAATTCCCACAATAATATCCATATAATTACAAAATCCAATACTGAAATAATCCGAAGATTATTTCCATTTAAATCCATTCCAATATATTGTAACGACCCGCATTCTACACATCATAGGATTGTACAATATTTATTTCTTTCCCATGTGAAGTCGTATGGTCATGTAACTTTGGGAAACATCCATTAGAGTCATTTCCCATGTTCATGATTTTTGTCGATTTTTAAATGACCATTTTGCCCCTAGTTGTTACTGTTTTGGCCATAACTTTTGATTGGAAAGGAATTTTGACCTGAAACCACTTCCATTAGATTCGTTTGGTGGTTTACCTTTTTGTAGAGTGGTCATAATAGCCAAACGGACTTACCGTTTGGGAGATATGGCTGAAACAATGTTTGGAAGGTGAAAAACTTATTAACCGGGCCAAATCGGGTGATTAGTGAGTAGGCCCATAACCCATTTCGAGATTAGGGTTATGGGAAGGCTGAAATGAGATAGAGGATCATTCCATGTCAGTTTTCTAGCCTCCACTTATCACCAAGGAACCCTAAAAATGGCCTCCAACCTCTAAATCACCTCCAAATCACTTTTTGGTCAAGGATTTGGCTTAGCAACCTCTAATCAAGGAAGATCTTCACCAAAGCAACATAGGAGCTGCTGTTTGGCATTGAGATTCACATCAAATCAGAGAATTATTTCAGATCTTAGTTTATTTGTGGCTAAGGTGAGTGATTTGCTTAGTTTTACACTAATTATGGCTAGTTAAGGGTAATTAGTGTTAATTAGCGAATTTAAGCATGATAAAATTCGGGAAAAATGTTCATAAATTCTTAAATGATGTTTTAGACCTCTGATATGAATTTGGGTTAATTTGGTTAAGTTTTGCTAATCCTATCATAAGTTTAACCTAAACATGCTTAAGGGGGAATATGGGATTTTGGGTATGTTTGATCCATTTTAACCTATCATATTGATGTTTTGATGTGGTGGTTGATTATGTATGTTGCTATGACTATATGAAATGCTTTGTGATTGATTTCAATAGTTAGAATGGTCGAAAACGTCGTCGAATGGCGTAAACACTTGTTGGAACAGTTTCAGAAAACAGTGCAGGGTTCGGATCGGATATGGGGCTCGGAACGGATATGTTGAACTGAGCAAGGAATCCGATCGGATCGGAGCCCAACACTTGGAAAAAAGTGGCAAAAAGGAAGGCCACGCTAGCTGAACTGGGATCGGATCGGATTAGGGAGTAGGGATCGGAGCGGATAGAGCAGGATGGATCGGATCGAAGCACGTGAAAGATGAGAAGACGGATCGGAGCGGAAGCATGAACTGGAGGGGGAATGGCACCCGACCCGACCCGAAGTAAAGCACCCGACCCGAACCGATGGAGGATACCCGACCCGAACCGCACCAGAAGGAGACCTGACCCGAAAAGATGGAGGATACCGACCCGAACCGATGGCTTGAGGAGGAACCCGACCCGACCCAGTATCGACCAATAACCCGAGATGCAAAGGTAGTCCGATATGGGAAGTTAGAGCTCAGGATCCAGTTGGGAACCAATGAGTTCACTTCATGGTTGGACTTTGCTGCGGGACGTGTGCTAAGGAGTTGTCGACGTTCATAACTTCGATTCACCACTAAAAATGAAGGATGGCTACTTATCAGTGCAGTAGGGTCATTATGACCTAAGGGGCAAGGTGATGGTAGCAAGACTACGTTATCAGTGCAGTAGGGTCATTATGACCTGAGGGGCAAGGTGATGCGTAGTAAGACTATGAGCCAGCGCAGATGGGGTGAATAACTCCATGGGGGCAAGTGGACATAGTAAGGATTGGTAAGGCTATGAGCCAGCGCAGATGGGGTGAATAACTCCATGGGGCAAAGTGGACATAGCGAAGGATTTGTGGCTACGTTATAAGTGCAGTGAAGCCATTTATGACTTCATGGGGCAGAGTGATCGTAGCAAGGTATGTTGGGTGATCGAAGTGGTGAATATCGTATGCTTTATGCACTGAGTGAGAGATGTGAGGATAGATGCTATGCTTGATTGTTTGCCATCATTATGACATGCACACCTCCCCCACCTCCGTATCTTTACACTGTTTGATATGGTACCTTAGAGTGTTGTACAGTATGTAGTGCTAACTCTTTGGTTGTAGGTCCAGGTTCAGGCATGTTTTAGTCTACCTGTTATTGTTCACTTTAGATGCTTATCGTTCATACCAGGCTTTATGTCTGACCCAGAGTTTTATGTCTCCTCTTATTACTCTGGGTGCTCACACGAGCAGACTAGAGACAGGTTAACTGGTGATGCGCGAGTAGCTGATTCGGAGGCGGGCAGGAGGCTTCCACGTATGATATATATATACACATTCCCCCTGTGTCGTTGGTGGTCGCTACTTGGGCACTAGTAGTGTACCTCATTTATATTACTTTTGCTTTGAGACAGTTTGAAAGTTGTAATAAGCTGTATTCTGAATTTCCGCTGCTATGATGTTTAGTTCTGATTTTCAGCTTATGCAATGTCTCTCCTGTTTTATGCCAAGTATGTTATTATTATATTTTGTTCTATGCGCTATGAGACATTCTACAGGTTCTTTGTATGTTCATTTCTTTCTTCCTTTTTCCTTCTGATGACCCATTCCATGCTAACTGGACATGTGTACAGCGCACCTTTGGAGAGTAAATGTCGGTTGGTGCAGGGCGGGCCGTCACACTTGGTATTAGAGCTCTAGGTTGCGTAGTTAACGTAGGGAAAGACACCAGGGAGAGATAGTACGTATATGAGAGCGTGTATTTGTGATTACTTTGGTTTTCAAAAGCTATGTATATATATACTATTAGTAGTATAAGAATGAAGTCGCACTGCACTAGCACCACTATGGGGTCGTTAATCGTTTCCCTTTTTCAGACTGACGATGAGCCGAGATACAAGGGGTGCTGGTAGAGGGACCAACCAAGGGAATGCCGCTGACATGAGGGCTATGTTTACTCACCTCATGAGAGACATGCTTAGAGAAGTGCAAGGGGCAGTTCCCAATCCCGGAGTTGGTGTTGGCCCAGTAGTGCAGGCGCCTAGGGTCGATTTCGCCAAGTTGTGCAAGGATTACACTAATCTTGGTGAAAAGCCGTTCCACGGAACGGAGTCGGCCACAGATGTTCAAGATTGGATTGATAGATGTGATCGTATCTTTGATGACTTAGGTCTTGAGGATGCGATGAAGAGAAGGCTAGCGTCTCGTCAGCTGCAAGGGCGAGCGATGAATTGGTGGAATGCCATTAGAACAGCTACTCCAGAGGATCAGGTTACTTGGGATCAGTTCAAGGCTCGCTTTAGCGAGAAGTTCATTCCAGCTGCCCAGAAGTCAGTATTGTTCAAGAGATTCTTGGAACTCAAGCAGAACGGAAGGGCAGTTTCTGATTATATTGCTGAGTTCGACACTTTGTCGAAGTATGGACTATCTCTTATCGATACTCCTGAGAAGAAGAACGAGAAGTTCATTACTGGTTTGGATGGATACTTGGGGGAAAGGCTAATCAACAACATCGATGAGACTTTTGAATCGATCGTGGGGAAAGCTTTGAAATCAGAGAGCCTTTACCCTAAGTCAAAGACTGAGGCTGCATCTGCAGAAGGGCCAAAGCCGCAAGCAGGCGGTGGAGGCAAGAATAACTCTCAGAATAAGAGGAAGCGGGACCAATCTAAGGGTGGCCAGAAAAAGAGCAAGAAGGATGTTGAGTGCTTTAGCTGTGGTAAGAAGGGCCATTATGCTAAAGATTGTCGGGCCAAGCCAGCGGATAAGAAGTGCTTCAACTGTGGTCAAGTGGGACATTTTAAGGATAAGTGTCCGCAACCTCTTAAGGAGAAGCAGATTGTGAAAGCATATGCTATTGATGCTGTTCCTTCTTCGTCGAATGCCCCAACTGCGGCGGAGAAAGGAAAGAATGTTGTTATTCAAGGTATGCTTTCTATTTATGATATACCAGTTCGAGTTTTGTTTGATACCGGGGCTTCCCGTTCCTTCATATCTAGTGACCTAGTAGATAGGTTGGGACTGGAACCCGAGATAGTCGATAGACCGTTGGTTGTGACGAACCCGATTGGTGGTTCGACTAGCCTTAGTATGACTTGCAGGAATTTGGTCTTATTGAGTCATGGATATATGTTTGTATATGATTGCTTTGTTTTGGGCTTTACTGGGTATGGCATTATATTGGGAGTCGATTGGCTCCAAAGATACGGGGTGGTTGTAGACTGTGAGGGCTTTTTGGTGACAGTGAGGGCGGATGATGGGCGGAGGGTAGTGTTTGGTAGTCTACCCAGTGATGGGGTTATGGCTAGTTTGTAAATTCTCTCGACATCCCGCAGGATGAGTTGTCAGATGTGCCCGTGGTTGGCCAGTATCCGGACGTCTTCGAGGAGGTGACCGGGCTTCCACCACACCGAGAGATTGAGTTCCGTATTGATTTAGTGAAAGATGCCAGACCTATAGTGATGCCACTTCGTCGTATGGCACCAAGGGAGCAGCGAGAGCTTGGGGTGCAAGTCAGCAATCTTTTAAAGAAGGGATTTATTAGAAGGAATGTCTCCGAGTGGGGAGCACCAGTTGTGTTTGCCACTAAGGCAGATGGTTCCCTTCGTTTGTGTGTGGACTATCGCGAGTTGAATAAGGTGACGAGGAAGAATAAGTATCCTCTACCACGGATAGATGATTTGTTTGATCAGCTGGAAGGAGCTAGAGTGTTCTCCCAGTTGGACCTCGCGACAGGATTTCATCTGCTACGAGTAGCGGATGAGAGTGTTCCGAAAATGGCATTTAGGACGCCGTCTGGATTTTATGAGTGGTTGGTCATGCCATTCGGGTTGACCAATGCACCAGCCTATTTTGTGGATCTTATGAATCAAGTATTCAGAGATCAGTTGAATAAGTTTGTTCTTGTGTTCGTAGATGATATTCTTGTTTACTCAAGGACAGAGGAGGAACACAAGGGACACTTGAGGATAGTGATGGAGGTGTTGAGGAAACACCAGTTGAAAGCAAAATTCTCTAAGTGTCATTTTTGGAGAAGGGAAGTAAGATTCTTGGGTCATGTTGTTTTAAAGAGTGGTATTGCCGTGGACCCTGCGAAGGTGGCTACGGTACAGGATTGGCCTACACCCAAGAATGCAACAGATGTAAGAAGTTTCTTGGGATTAGCTGGATATTATCGTAAGTTTATCCAGGACTTCTCCAAGATAGCAGCACCGTTGACTCAGTTGACTAAGAAGAATCAGTCCTTCGTCTGGGATGAAGTGTGTGAGGATGCCTTCAAGAGTCTAAAGGAGAAGTTGACGCGTGCGCCAGTGTTAGTCATTCCTAAAGGGAATGAAGAGATGACGGTATACACAGATGCTTGTGGTACCGGACTGGGTGCAGTATTGATGCAAGGAGGTAGGGTTATAGCTTATGCTAGTCGACAGCTAAAGCCGCATGAGAAGAAGTATCCTACCCATGATTTGGAATTAGCAGCGATTGTGTTTGCGGTGAAGATGTGGAGACACTATCTCTTGGGAGAAAGATTTGAGTTGTTTATCGATCATAAATCGTTAAAGTATCTCTTCTCCCAGAAAGATCTGAATCTCCGTCAGCAGAGATGGTTAGAGTTCTTGGCTTCGTATAACTTTGATATCGCATACACACCTGGAAAAGGTAATGCTGTAGCCGATGCCTTGAGTAGGAGACATGCCAGCTTAGGGGCAATGTTTCTTGAATGGAAGCAACTGGAGTATATCGCGGGGTTTGATTTCAGACAAGATGCGAATTGGATCCAGTCATGCTAGCTAGTTTGGCGATCAGACCCACTTTGATAGAGCGGATTGGTTCCAGCCAGAGGGACGATCCTAACCTATTGGAAATCATCTCCAAGTTAGAGATGGGTATCGATGAGGAGATGTGTGTATATGGGCTTGATCGAGATGGATGGCTTCGGAAGAACGGAAGACTAGTTGTGCCCAACGTGAATGGGTTGAGAGATGAAGTGCTTAGAGAATTTCATCACTCAAAACTGACTATACATCCCGGTGGTAATAAGATGTATCGAGACATGAGACAGACTTTCTACTGGGAAGGGATGAAAAGAGACGTTGGGAAGTTTATATCCAAATGCATGAATTGCCAGCTAGTTAAACCCGAGCAAAAGAAGCCTAGTGGTTTGTTGCAACCACTAGAAATTCCCGAATGGAAATGGGAGCAAGTCTCGATGGATTTCATTGATGGGTTACCAAGGACTAGATCGGGATATGATAGCATTTGGGTAATTGTGGATCGATTGACCAAGAGCGCAAGATTTATACCAGTCAAATCGACCAGGACGGCAGCCAAGTTGGCAGAATTGTATATGAAGTGGGTAGTGAGATTTCATGGAGTACCTAAAAGCATTGTGAGTGACCGAGACCTGTTGTTCACTAATGGGTTTTGGAAGAGCTTACAAGAGGCTCTAGAGTCAGGATTACATCTCAGTACCGCATATCATCCTCAGACCGACGGACAGACGGAGAGGGTGAATCGTATATTGGAAGATCTTTTGAGAGCTTGTATATTGGATTTTGGTGGATCATGGGATGACCATCTGCATCTAGTAGAGTTTGCATATAATAATAGTTACCAATCCAGTATCGGTATGGCTCCATATGAAGCGTTGTACGGAAGACCGTGCAACTCACCATCATGTTGGATAGAGACTGGCGAGAAGTTTATGCTTGGACCAGATGCGGTGAGGGAAACTTCCGATAAGATCAAGATCATTCAGCAACGAATGAAAGCTGCCCAAGATAGGCAGAAGAGTTATGCTAATAAGAGGAGAAGAGACTTGAAATTCTCCGTTGGTGACTTGGTGTTTGTAAAGATCTCTCCGTTAAAGAGCGTGATACGATTTGGTAGGAGAGGCAAGTTGGCACCAAAATTTGTTGGCCCATTCCCTGTTCTAGAATTAGTCGGGAATTTGGCTTATAGAGTTGGCTTACCAGAGAAAATGGCGGGAGTTCACAATGTATTTCATGTTTCCCAACTAAGGAAGTTCGTTCACGACTCAGATATGACTATTTCACCTGATCAGTTAGAGGACTTCGAAGTAGAACCCGAGGCGGTTGGGAACCGCAACCCGATTCATATTGTGGGGCACGATACGAAGCAACTTCGAAGGAAGTCGGTGAAGCTAGTCAATGTTCAGTGGGGCGAAGACGAGAATGATTGTACTTGGAAGACAGAGGAGAGCATTAGGAAGACATATCCAGAACTCTTTGCCTGGTAAGATTTACTTTGTAATTTAGTTTTCCGCATGCTAGGGTAGACTTGTTTTGCTTGTTGCATGTTTGATTGTTGTTTTATAATTTATAGGCATGCGGGACCTTTGTGTGTGTTTTGATTAGGGAATTTCGGGGGCAAAATTTCTTGGGGGGGGGGGGGGGGGAGTGTAACGACCTGTATTCTACACATCACAGAATTGTAGAATATTTATTTCTTTCCCATGTGAAGTCGTATGGTCATGTAACTTTGGGAAACATCCATTAGAGTCATTTCCCATGTTCATGATTTTTGTCGATTTTTAAATGACCATTTTGCCCCTAGTTGTACTGTTTTGGCCATAACTTTTGATTGGAAAGGAATTTTGACCTGAAACCACTTCCATTAGATTCGTTTGATGGTTTACCTTTCCGTAAAGTGGTCATAATAGACAAACGGACTTACCGTTTGGGAGATATGGATGAAACAAGGTTTGGAAGGTGAAAAACTGCTTAACCGGGCCAAATCGGGTGATTAGTGAGTAGGCCCATAACCTATTTCGGGATTAGGGTTATGGGAAGGCTGAAATGAGATAGAGGATCATTCCATTTCAGTCTCCACTTATCACCAATGAATCCTAAAAATGGCCTCCAACCTCTAAATCACCTCCAAATCACTTTTTGGTCAAGGATTTGGCTTAGCAACCTCTAATCAAGGAAGATCTTCACCAATGCAACATAGGAGCTGCTGTTTGGCATTGAGATTCACATCAAATCAGAGAATTATTTTAGATCTTAGTTTATTTGTGGCTAAGGTGAGTGATTTGCTTAGTTTTACACTAATTATGGCTAGTTAAGGGTAATTAGTGTTAATTAGCGAATTTAAGCATGATAAAATTCGGGAAAAATGTTCATAAATTCTTAAATGATGTTTTAGACCTCTGATATGAATTTGGGTTAATTTGGTTAAGTTTTGCTAATCCTCTCATTAGTTTCACCTAAACATGCTTAAGGAGGAATATGGGATTTTGGGTATGTTTGATCCATTTTAACCTATCATATTAATGTTTTGATGTGGTGGTTGATTATGTATGTTGCTATGACTGTATGAAATGCTTTGTGATTGATTTCAATAGTTAGAATGGTCGAAAACGTCGTCGAATGGCGTAAACACTTGTTGGAACAGTTTCAGAAAACAGTGCAGGGTTCGGATCGGATCGGATATGGGGCTCGGATCGGATATGTTGAACTGAGCAAGGAATCCGATCGGATCGGAGCCCAACACTTGGAAAAAAGTGGCAAAAAGGAAGGCCACGCTGGCTGAACTGGGATCGGATCGGATTAGGGAGTAGGGATCGGAGCGGATAGAGCAGGATGGATCGGATCGAAGCACGTGAAGGATGAGGAGACGGATCAGAGCGGAAGCATGAACTGGAGGGGGAATGGCACCCGACCCGACCCGAAGTAAAGCACCCGACCCGAACCGATGGAGGACACCCGACCCGAACCGCACCAGAAGGAGACCCGACCCGAACAGATGGAGGACATCGACCCGAACCGATGGCTTGAGGAGGAACCCGACCCGACCCAGTATCGACCAATAACCCGAGATGCAAAGGTAGTCTGATATGGGAAGTTAGAGCTCAGGATCCAGTTGGGAACCAATGAGTTCACTTCATGGTTGGACTTTACTGCGGGACGTGTGCTAAGGAGTTGTCGACGTTCATAACTTCGATTCACCACTAAAAATGAAGGATGGCTACTTATCAGTGCGGTAGGGTCATTATGACCTGAGGGGCAAGGTGATGGTAGCAAGACTACGTTATCAGTGCAGTAGGGTCATTATGACCTGAGGGGCAAGGTGATGCGTAGTAAGACTATGAGCCAGCGCAGATGGGGTGAATAACTCCATGGGGCAAGTGGACATAGTAAGGATTGGTAAGGCTATGAGCCAGCGCAGATGGGGTGAATAACTCCATGGGGCAAAGTGGACATAGCGAAGGATTTGTGGCTACGTTATAAGTGCAGTGAAGCCATTTATGACTTCATGGGGCAGAGTGATCGTAGCAAGGTATGTTGGGTGATCGAAGTGGTGAATATCGTATGCTTTATGCACTGAGTGAGAGATGTGAGGATGGATGCTATGCTTGATTGTTTGCCATCATTATGACATGCACACCTCCCCCACCTCCGTATCTTTACACTGTTTGATATGGTACCTTAGAGTGTTGTACAGTATGTAGTGCTAACTCTTTGGTTGCAGGTCCAGGTTCAGGTATGTTTTAGTCTACCTATTATTGTTCACTTTAGATGCTTATCGCTCATACCAGGCTTTATGTCTGACCCAGTGTTTTATGTCTCCTCTTATTACTCTGGGTGCTCACACGAGTAGACTAGAGACAGGTTAACTGGTGATGCGCGAGCAGCTGATTCGGAGGCGGGCAGGAGGCTTCCACGTATGATATATATATACACATTCTCCCTGTGTCGTTGGTGGTCGCTACTTGGGCATTAGTAGTGTACCTCATTTATCTTACTTTTGCTTTGAGACAGTTTGAAAGTTGTAATAAGCTGTATTCTGAATTTCCGCTGCTATGATGTTTAGTTCTGATTTTCAGCATATGCACTGTCTCTCCTGTTTTATGTCAAGTATGTTATTATTATATTTTGTTCTATGCGCTGTGAGACATTCTACAGGTTCTTTGTATGTTCATTTCTTTCTTCCTTTTTCCTTCTGACGACCCGTTTCGTGCTAACTGGACATGTGTACAGCGCACCTTTGGAGAGTAAATGTCGGTTGGTGCGGGGCGGGCCGTCACATATATGTATTGGAAAATCTTGGTTTATTAAAACCACGTTAATCCTTTTATTTATTTTAATTAATTTATTAAAATAAATAAATCACTCATTCTTTTACGTTGAAATGTATATTTACATTAAAATGAATCTTTTTCATTCTTTTGAAACAAATTAACTAAAAAAAAGTATTCTTTCCAATGTAATCAATCTTAAATAAAAATGAAATATTTTTAATGTAATCTTCTTGGTTCAACCTTTATTACATTGAAAAATGTAATATTTTCATTTTAATCTTTATTACATTGAAAAATGTAATATTTTCATTTCAACTTTATTACATTGAAAAATGAAATATTTTCCTTTCAAACTTTATTCTAAAATGTTTATAAATTCGTTTATAAAACGATTCCAACTTTTATTTCAATTTTAAATCTAAATTGAATATTCTATCTATTATCATATTAAAATAATATTATTTCCAAAATGTTTATTTTAGAATTAGCTCTTTAAAACATGCATTATAAAATGTATAAAATAAATCGATAAACACGTTCGGGTTAAAATGGTGTTGCTATTTAAAATAGATTAAATAGCTCAATCCATTATCTTATTCATTTATATTTTACACTGGGCTAGACCTCCCACATTAAGCCTACGACTTGTGGATGTTGGATATGCCGGTTGGTTCCGGGCAGACTTAGCCCACAAGTTGGGCTTAACCTCGTGTCACGGCCCAATTCGTATTTGCGCACTTGGACCTCTCACATTAGGCACAACATTTGTGGCTGCTGGATAAGCCAGGCGGCTCCGGGCAGACTTCCACCACAAATGTGACCTAACCTCGTATCCATATACAATTATAATTTTATAATTATAATTAACTTTTCTAAAACGCACTCTTTGAAAATATCCTTTCCATTAAAGAATCTTAATTTTAAATATTCTTTAATTCTAAAATGACGTGATTTCAAATGTCTTAACTTACCATTCAAATCTTTGTAAATGTCCAAACTTTCCATATTATTATAACAATTAATAATAATCTTCCCAAAATGTCTTGTTTTGAAATCAAATCTATTTATTGCCACATAATGATGAATAAATGTAATCTTTCCAAAACGTTCAAATTTCGAAATCAAACTTTCTTGTCTTAACATGTGGACAGTAAATATGTAATCTTTACAATTAAATCTCCTTTATTATAACTTTTAAACAATAAAGATATAATCTTTTTAAATCAACGCCAATTAATTCCATTAATTGAGTATAAATTAAAATATTCATTAATTCAAAATCGATAACAATAATATTAATCTTTTCAAAATGTTCAGTTTTGAAACAAATCTTCTTAATTTAACATGTTGACAATTAAAAAGGGTATCTATTTAATTCTAATATTTTATTGTAATTTTTTTACTAATAAAAAATGTTATCTTTCCAATTCACTCTTTTTATTGTAGCTTTGACAATACATACCTTCCCATTTGAAAACATGGAAACCATCCTTTGATTCTTTAAATTGAATTTTGGATTATAATATTCTTTAACTCAAAATTGGAATGAGACTCACACAATTTCCATGTAATTTAATTACACGGATTTCAAACATTGCACTTATTCCATAATAATGTCAACCATTCACATAACAGCCAAAGTGCAATTTACACTAAACACAAGGGTGATGTGTAGTCAAATATCAACCCAAGACCCGTGTGGGGTTTCAGCCAACACATAATTTTGTGCACTTGGGCGAGGTGTAAAATAATCGTCCCAATCAACATCAACAAGTCAGGTAACTTGTCAATGGTAGTGTAACATCATTTTAAATTATCATAAATAATAAATCATTTAATAATCATTAGTTTAACCTGTTGAATATTTTCAATTTCAAACATAACATGACATCCAAATCCACAATCCGTTCAACAAACAATTACTTCCATCACCAATAATTTATTTACATTTAATTATAAAAATAAATAACTATTCGAAAATTGAGTGAGCAAAAGAGTTCTCACCTTTGCCGGCTTTAAATGACGGTTCGGGCCCAATTTTGGCCCAAGATCCAACATGCTCCAAATTGGGCGTAGTTAGTGTCGTTGCGAAGCTCTCGACTCGCTGATCGCAGCAAATCCTGTTTCGCGCGATTTCGAGTTCGTATCACAAAGTTATGAATTTTCGAAGTTTGTAATAATTAAATAATTAATTTAAATTATGAAAATTACCCAGAAGTGGACAAAATTACTGCTCGCTCGAAGCTCTTGACATAACGATCTCAACGGATTCAGTTTCATGCAATTTCGATAACGTGACAAAAAGTTATGCACTTGCGAAGTTAACAAATCGATTTAAATAATATTTAAATTTGTAAAAATTACCCAAAATTTCAACTTCCTCCAAATTGGACAAATTTTGTGTCCATGCGAAGCTCTCGTTGCCACGATCGCAGCAGACCTGAAATCGTCAAATTTCGATCTCGTATGTAAAAGATATTGCATTACGAACATTGAATATAAAATTAAATAAATGTTTCGCGTTTAAGCTCTTAACCTTTTTTTTCCAACAGCACCCTGAACTTAAAATGCTCGCCACGGCAAAACCGTAAGTCAGAATTGCATGAAACCAGTGCCATTCTCTCCAGCTTCTCCCCCTTTTTCCACGCCTAGTGGTTCCCCCTCCAATTCGCCATGTGGGGCCCACGATCTGCAGTTGAACGGAAAAGTGCAGTTTCCGTTCATCTCAGTGTTGCGGCCGCCTAGGTACTCCAAATGCCACCAATTTTTGTCAGTAGCTAGATCTCGACCTCCCGAACAACTTCTGTTTGGGTCACTTCGCCTGAAAATGCACGGATCGACGGGAAATTGCTCATCTTTGCGACTGTCCTGTTTTCAGCACCCCTCCAGTAAAATTGACATTCCGACCAATTCCGGCCACCTGAGACCATGCCACCACTGCCAAAAGAACCGTATGCTTCCCCTCTACCACTGCCTGAAGTCGCTCGACCTATCTCTCTTCGTGGGGCCCGCAGCGAACAAATAACCCAAATCAACTTTCTGTCTTTTAAGCTAGATTCCGGCGAATCCGTGCGATGATAGATCTTGAATTTTTCTTGGTAGATAGAGGATAAGAAGATGAACAAAACCCAGAAAGGGTTTGGTCTGATTTTGTTCTGATTGAGAGATATAAATTATTTTGTTTTCAGAGGCTAATTTGCAAAATAAATTTTAGATGAGAGAGTCGCCATGGAATAGAGGAAGAAGAAGGTGGCTATGTTTTGTCTTAGGGTTCAGCTAATGACATCACTTATGCTATTTTATATGGGTTAATAATTAAATTAGGCCCACTACCCTTATTTTAACCTCTTATGTATTTTATCTTCTTCAAATTTTGTCTGTTTTCTTAGTTTAAAAATCCGTGTTAACACCTACGAATTCCATTTTTTTATGAAAATTGAAACATAATTATTTCTTGACATTACGAATCTGTAGGAACTAGTTTCGATGAATTCCGAGTCCGTTTGAATAAATAGCGAATTTTTAAAGTCTGAAAATTGACTGTTTTTCACTGTAAAATTTATTACGACCACATACTAGCTTCAAAAATTATGAAATTTGGAATCTAACAATAATTTAATATTCTGAATCCATAGAAAGTGGTTTTGTCGAATTCGGAGGTCGTTTGCAAAATTCCCATTTTTAAGGCGTATATATTTAATATTAAAAATACAAATAAATATGAATAATTTCCGAAACTCGAAATATATAAGTGTTTATACTTTTTCAATGCAGAAACATCATTTTAAACTCAATGGAAGTGGTTTTGAGTCCCAATTCATTCGTATGTAAAAAGTAGGGGTTTGGGTCCTATATATTATAGGTTGTGTTTTTTACAGGTTCCTATTAACTTCTAAAACATAAAAAAACCCGGTGATAAAAAGATTATAAAACACATCCCTATTTTTGAAATGGCGCTTAAATAATTCCTTTTCTACCCTTTCGTAGTAATAAAACCCTCAAATAACGACGCATCCTCATTTAATCAATCCAATCGCTCTTCAAATCTCGCTGAAAACCCTAAATCTACGATTGTTCAAAACCATCGAAAAGAAAATCTTTTTTTTTTACTTTTCTTCAAATCAAAAGGCGGCGGTCATCGTTTTAATCACGATTTTCCTGTTTTTCTTCGAATTAGTTGTCATCGTCAGCAATTTATACGACATGACGAAAAAAGGTATAAATCTGATTGCTTTATTTGATTTTCGACTGTTTTGTGGATATTAAGAAGAAATCGTACATGATTGTATAGTATTAATAAGAAATAAAGCATTAATGTACGTTTTTGTTATGTATTTATCATCTAATTATTACACAACAGTATGAATGTGTATGGTATTCTTATTTGATTAGATGTATAAATTTATGCATGTTTTCAGCATTTCTGTTAAAAAGTTGCATACAAATATACATCTATTGTTAATATATGCATATATGCATTCAACTTTTTATCAGAAATGCAGAAAAACAGATATTTAAAATATAAGCATATTTTTATGCATGTATCTAGAATACTTGCATATAAATATGAAGATATTATTGTTATTTTGTTGAATTGTACGTATGTATTTATTTCAATCTGCAGTTATTTATGTAATTTGATTATTGCACATTAGGCTTATTAACGTTGATTTTCTTCTTTGTATAACAGTGTCCCTACGGATGTTGGTGTATTGGTGTTATTGCAGCTTGGGAATGAATGCCTGGTCGTCCATCTCCTTCCAAAAGACCATTAGATCTGCTTTGTTAATTTATTTTATTTTTAAGACACTTTGTTTTAGTGTTTAGTTTCAGCATTTGTTGTAAACATTTGTCTGACGTAATAAAATCAGTTCAGAATTTTGTTGTAAATTTGTTTTTGATTGTCATTTTTTTAAGCTGAAATGTTTCCAAACATTAGTTATATCAGAATAAATGTATGCAGCATTTTTGAACATTCCTTTACGTCAGTTGTAAAAAATGTTTTTCCATGTCCAGACTGTAAGAAAGAAGCAGTAGCACCTGTCAACAATTAAACTGTAAATCTGCTTATTACCATGCTACTTTTGATCATTGTTGCATAGAAGTGTGAAATTATTTTGAATATTTGCATGCAAATATTCAAAAAATTTGGAAATTTGTATACTCTATTTTAACTTTTAATTAATTTTTCCTTTGTATAATATTTTTTTTGTTACATATTACAATGCATCAGTTATAACTCTGCACTTTCTCTGTAAATGTTTTGAACATTTGCTCGTGTAGGTAGTACTATTAATAATTTTGGCAGCAGTTTGTTCTTGGCTACTTGTGCAAATTTATGTATTAATGTATGCAATTACTCCACATAAATGCATAAATGTATGCAAGTTTGGAAATTATATGCATGCAATTATTTCTTGAATTGTTCACATATTCGTGTGCAATTAATAATAATAATTTCGTGCATATAATTTTATGAATAATTATATGCTAATAATAATTTCGTGTGCAATTAATAAAATACTGCATACATTTATTCAAATATAACGAATATTTGAATACATTTAAGCTTAAAACAAAAACTGGCAATCAAAAACAAATTTACAACAAAATACTGAAATGAATTTGTTACATCACATAAATGTTTACAACAAATGGTTAAAGTAAACACTAAAACCAAATGTCTTAAAAATAAAAAAAGTAACAAAGCAGATCTAATGGTCTTTTGAAGAACAAGCTCTTTTGTTAAGACCCAGCTTATTGCACAAACAACATTAGTAGTCTTTGTAGAATCAACTGCAGATTTCAATCTTTTGGAAGAAGATGGAGGACCAGGCATTCTTCTACCTTTTATAGGAGCACTGTTATAAAAAAAAGGAAAATCACCATTAATAAGCCTAATGTGCAATAATCATATTACATAAACAGCTTCAGATTTATATAAATACATGCGTACAATTCAGCAAAATAACAAAAATTTCTGCATATTTGTATGCAAGTATTCTACATATATGCATACATATATGAGTATATTTTTAAAATATATGTTTTTCTGCATGTATGATTAAAAGTTGCATACAGATATGCATATATTAAGAATATATGCATATTTGTAGGCAAATTTTTAACAGAATGCTGAAAACAGATATTTAAAATATTTGCATATTTGTATGCATATATGCAGAATATATGCATACTTATACTCAAGTTTTCTGAGTACATGCAAACCCAAGTGTTCTGACAATAGTTTCAAACTTCGACGCTCAGATTGACAATATATGCATATTTTAATATACCTAAACAGAAATTATACAACTTTATACAAAAATTACATTATGCATCAATAAAATTATACAATTAAAGAATTTTAAAATAATAAATCAACCAAAAACTGTAGGAAAACTAATATCTACAGGAAAACTGCACATATTTAAAAATAGCTGTATATTTATATGCATATATACATAATATATGCATACCAGTACACAATTTTTCTGAATACATACAACCTCACATGTTAATACAATTTTTGCATGAGTGTATGCTTAAATTCACAACATATGCATAAGTTTATAAACCTATTCAGAAGAGATAAACAAATATAGTGAATTTTTAATTTATACGGCCGTAAAATATAATTTACACAATAAAATTCTATACAATAGTTACATTATATATTGATAACACTAAACAGTTAACGAAATTCAGAATATTTAATCCACATAATTGGATATAAAATTGAAATCCGAAAAAAAACAAAAACAACAACAAAATGTATAGATTACCTTGACGCTGAAACATCCCAAATATAATAGAAGATCGATTAATTCTAATCTCCAAAAAAACTTGGATTAAAGCGAATAATAGATCGATGTACACCGTCCTTAAAAATTATATCTTTAATACACCAGATCGATCAATACACCAGCTCGATCAAGACAAAATTTGTGAAATAATTGAGGAAGAAATTCGAAGTTCAGATATTTACGAAGAAGAAGCCGCCACCATTAAAAAAAATGTTTCGGAGAAGATTAAATGAGTAATAACGTTAATCGCATCTGATGAAAATGAAAAATCGGATTTGTTTCCAGATTTTCAGCAGAGATTTGTATTTTGGGCAAATCTGTCATAATAATGCCGCTAGTTCAAAAATAAGGATGAATTTTATATGCATAAAAAGGGGAGGATGTGAGCCTAATTAAGTTTAGTTTTAAGGAGTTGAGCCTAATTTTCACTATATTATATATATAAATTCCATAGCATTTTTTTTAGATTTTGAATTGGACTTAACTTTTGATTCCCGCCATGAAATTTCAATTTTTCGGATTCGTTGGAAAGATATTTTTAAATAGATTCTAATATTTTTGGTTTTGCTAAAATCCGATTTATTTTGCATCCTGTACAGTCAGTCAAAGTTAAAATTCAAATTTTAAAACTACCGCGCTATTTCTAACTCCTTTTATAATTTAAATAAAATTTATTCGTTTTAACTTCGATTAAAATAAATTTTAGTCGTTATTATATAAAATAAATTATTTCAAATATTAAAAACCCATTAAAATAATTAAAATAAATTTTTTAAATTCGGCCCAAAATTCCGGGTCGTTACACAATCTAACCTCGGGTTTTTCATAGGCATGATGCACTAACCTCTCACATTAAATAGGTGTTGTTGTGGTTTCTGGATGTGCCTGGCGGTTCCGGGCAGTTTTACACCACAACTCAATCTAACCTCGTGTTATGCATATTCATCTTTTCACATATTTACATATTTACAGTTTATATGTAAATTATTCATAATTGTTGTCAATTCCAGATTATGCCACATTTTCCATAAATGTCCAAGTCTAGATTTATATGCTAATTATCCCCACCAGTCATATTCCAATTCTCAAGTTATGCCCAACAAAGCTAATTGCATGTTATGGCCTCCAAATTCAATTTTTGAGTTATTACTCAAATTAGGCTACATCTAATCTTCCCAAGTTTGCAATAATAGTCATGCCCCAATACCCCAATATACATTATGCTTTGGTGTCTAAACCAATGGTTATGCCCAATCTAGATTAATACTCCAATTTACAGTTTGCGCCAAATCTAGATTTAATATTTCAATTTTACCCCAAGTTCGCAACAAAGACAATTATGCCCCAAATCATAAGTTACAAAATTATGTTCCATCATTACCAAATAGACTATTCCCCAATACCCCCCCATTCCAATCGCACGTATAATAAGTTTCAGTCTAGATTCGAGGTTAATCTAGATTCATAAGATAAAGGGGACGAAAGAGGAACATGAACGAGAATAGGCATAAAACAGGCATTAAAATGGTAGATTTGTCAAATATAATATTTTGGACTTAAGAGGATTACAGATCTGTTAGAGTTGGGGGTATAACAAGGATAGGTATGAAACAAACTGACAGAAATAACCTAATAGGCATATAGATCCGATATAAATAACATCATGAACCTAAAAAAGGATTATATATCAGATGTCTAACAAAGATAGGTATGATTGAGTACTAACTTCCTAGGCATGTAAATCATTGATTCAATAGAAAGATAGGAATTAATCTAAAAGATTTGTCTTATCATCAAGCATGGACTTGGATCTATTTCATTACATGCCAAAATCACTATTCGGTGTTTAAATCTGAAAATAGCTTGAATCTACATATTTACAGTTCAATTTACGCCCCAAATCCCAAGTCATATATCCAATGCTTTATGCCTCAAATCTCAAGTCATATGTTTGATACACTTTGTGTTTTAAATATATTGTGTTATGTCCTTAGACACGTTACAAATCAGTTATGCCCATTTATACATAATTTAATACTTTTTCCAATTTTAGCGCTAGTCATTTCCAAATCATATATTATGACCAATTTTAGCGTTGGCCATGTCCAAATCATATATTATGCCCAATTTTAATGTTGGCCATGTTCAAATCATATATTATGCCCATTTTTTAGCGCTGGCCATGTTCAAATCATATATTATGCCCAATTTTTAGCGCTGGCCATGTTCAAATCATATATTATGCCCAATTTTACTTCCAACGTACATTTATCTCTTATGAGATTTGCCTCAGGCTCACAGTAGCCTGGCTATAAAACAAAAAGGGAAGAAGGAAAGAAGAGACCAAGAATGGACATGATATTATCCATGAGATAGATCCAATGGATATAGGAAGACAGATAGAAATAGGCATAATCTCAGATTCAGATTTATTACAATGTCAGAATCACAATTAACTTTTATTTCTGAAAGTAACGTGAACTTACAAATTACAGAACGGTCTTGAATTCTGGGATTTGTATTCTGAAACTAAATAGCTCTCCCTTGAAGTAGACTATTTGTTCTTCTAATTTAGATTAGATTTGATTCTTAGAAATAGTTGTTGAAGTTGTTGAATTAGCCTTTGAATCTCTACTTGAATTCTAAACTTGATTTCTACGAAGAGCTTGAGCTACATAACCCCATCTTTGATTTATTTTGATATGAATTAGGGTAGAGTATAAGCAAAATGAAGTTGTGCAGAGAAAACTGTAGTCTTAGGGGTGTTTATATAGCATAGGGATCAACGAATCTGGTCAGAACGGGCGTCCAGATGCAGAAAAATGAATCTGTCCTCGGATTTGGAAATAGGGGGGAGGTCGACCCTCAGGTTGACCTGTCTGACCTAGGTCGACCCCCTGGTCGACCTGGGTCCTGGGCGGGAAATTTCCCGCCTAGCCCGGGTGTGTGATTTGAATTTAGAATTTCAAACCTAAGCTGTTTTATTTAAATCTATGAAACTTCTGAAGGTCATAACTTCTTCATACGGAGTCCGATTTACGCAAACTCGGACTCTAAGTTGTTTTATTTAAATCTCTGAAACTTCTGAAAGTCATAACTTCTTCGTGCGGAGTCCAATTTACGCAAACTCGGACTCTATCTCAAGCAGAATTCCGAGACGAACGCAGTGGCGTAACCCGTTTCCCTTAATTCTTCCCTTGAAAATTAAGTATACTCTAATTTGTTACTTTGACATTCATAGAAAATACGGGGTGTTACAGGGCTGAAGCTGGATCGGGGTCAATGGGAGGGTTTCTCTTTTTTTTATTTAATGAAATGTTGGGGAGAGAGAATAGTGAGGGGAGGTTTATAAAAATTATTTTATTATTTGATCCATTTAAATTCTATAAAGTGCGCTTTACATTCGAACTATGAATCGAACCCACCAACTGTCATCCCTAGCTAATTACTCCCATTCCGAAAGCAATAGGATACGTTTCGTAAGCCAGTTCGGCTGTTACAATCGGTTTCCACTAAATTTAAAATATAAATCAATATATTTTAAATTCAAGCGCACATTTTAATTTACAGGGGCCACATACTGACTCCAAAAATTCCTGAAAAATAAATCTGGCCATGTTTTGACGATACGGTCCTAACAAAACTAATTTCGTCAAATCTGAAGACCATTTGGAAAAATGGCCATTTTCTGGTCGATCCAAATTAACTGAAACTATCAAAAAAACACGTTTAACTTCGCCACACTTACATATTGATTTCAAAAATTATGAAAATTGGAATCTAGCAATAACTCGACATTCCGAATCCAACAAAAGTGGTTTCATCGAAAACGGAGGTCGTTTACAAAATGGCTATTTTTAAGGGCTATATTTCCATAGCGACTATTCTGAATTTTCTATTGGGCATAACTTTTTATTCCCGCTATGAAATTTCAATTTTTCAAATTTGTTGGATAGATATTTTCAAATAGATTCTAATATTTTTGGTTTCACTAAAATCCGGTTTATTTTGAATCCTGTACATTCATTTGAAATTTGAAATCGAACAAACTACGGCGTCATTTCCAATTCCTTTTATAATTAAAATAAATATTTATATTCTAACTTCGATTTAAATAAATATATATGTTCTAATTCTATTAAAAATAAAGTTCATGTCATTATTATTTAAATAAATCATTTTAGATATTCAAAATTCATTATAATTGCCAAAATAAAATTTTAAATTGGTTCTGATTTTCCGGGTTGTTACACTTTCTTCATTAGGTTTACAGTCATAAGAAAAAAGAGGATTACTATACGCAATTACCTAAGTCTAATTTAGTAAAATTATTATTTACTGTTAAGGGGAGGCTATCTCTAGTGGTACCCGCTTAATAAATTTAATTATTTTGGAAAATGACCCCCTTTAACTAAAATTGAAGTGTCAATAACAAACCCACAAAATTACTATCGTAAATTACTGATATAAAACATTAGTATAACTATCCAATGATAGAAAAACTGACCGTATAATCATATAATTCTGAAAAAGTATTATAATTTTCATTACTTTCGATTAGAAAATTAAAGATAATACGTTAAATGATTCACATTATAAAAAATGTGTAGATGCAATAAACATTGTATAATGCATACTAATACGGTATATTCTATGATTAATTGAGAAAATGTAAATATTGGATTGTAAAATATCATTTTTATTCCCTTAGCTTACATATACTGTAATTACACATGAAACTGAACAAACAGAAAAGGCTAACTAGATTGGTAATTAAGGAAGTAACTACATTTATTAGTTAGGAATGTTACCTTGCATCAAAATGTAACTTGCTTCCATAAACAAATAGAGATATGCTCGCGTGACAAAAGAAATTTATGCAAACTCAAGCGTTCTTCTCAAGTGAAAAAATATTCAATGAAACCTTAAGTGGGTACATTAGAAGCATGACCAAAAAAAATGTGAAAATGTAAGAAAAAGGAACTAATGTTAATATTGTAAAAATATTATCAACAGAAGCATAACTATCAGGTGGAGAAAATATTTATTACAAAAACAACGAATGTGAAAAGGCAAGAAGGCACAATACATCTGTAAAGTAGGTAGGCGAAAAAAGCATTAAAAGCTAGATCAAAATTCTTAGTTTATATATATAATTAATATTCATTTTTAATGTATATTAATTATCTAATGTCATAGCATAATCATAATATTCAAATTTTATAGCAAGATCATCGTTTTTATTACATATACAAGTACACATCCACGCCCAGGGCGTATGCATGACTAAATTTGACAACTTAAAAACGTGTTTTAAATTGGTAGTCACAATGTTATCTTTGTTGTTGTTGCATCGTAGGAAAAATTAATTTGGTAGTGTTGTCTGCGAATAGATCAAATGATACTTGCGTGAACTGAAGGTGGACAGACTTGGTGCGCTGCTTTGAAATGAATTGGCTTGGCTGACAACTAGATGTAAAGTTGAAGATTGCGCAACAAATGAAGTGGAACAGTGCATACTATTTGCAAATGAAACTTACACATGCAAGTTTCAAACAAATAGGCATCGGCATGCGATTTTATTATTTTAATATCGGGCTTTGTAGCAGTTTTAAATTTCTACTAGAATTAGAACCCAACCTTAGTCTCCCATTCTATATCCCACTTCATACAGTTTATTATATTAACATCGGGCTATGCAGCAATTTTCGATTTTGTAATCTTTGTACCTACTTTTTTTCATTGTTGTAAGATTATGCCAAATTTTTAGAGTAAACGAGACATGCCTGGCATTTGATCTATAGCAAAATTCAAAATTTATGCAATTCAATGTTCTAGCATACAAATAGTTTAATTCATGTGAGCATTATAAAATAGATTCAACATAAGTGATATTTATTTAACCCCATTATTTTCCATTCAAAATATGTTCTTTTTATTACCTTTAGTACAAATATAACATTATTTCCATATGAATTCATTTTTTTTGTTACATTTAACACCAATATGATAATCATGTATATGCTAAAATTACCTAACAACTTTTATGCATGTATTCACTAAAAGTTGGCACTTGGGATTTTCTTTCTTATACTTGCAGTTCCTATTAATTATCATACAATTATACATATTTTGGTTTCAAGTTGAACATAGAATTCATGTGTATAACGACATGCCTCTCAAAATTAGTTTGCAACAAAGTAGTTGTCAAAACATATTCATATATGATTAAGGCATTTCTACCTTTTGTTGTTATCCTTTTGTATTAATTTATTTTTAAAAAATACAAACAACCTGTTCAACAGAAGATTCTAAAAATGTAAATCTATAGAATTCCTATGTCGATGCTGTGGAAAATTGTAGCTCGAATTCTGAACATTCGAAAAATTCATGACTGAATGGTGGAAGCCCAAATATGAATTTGGAAGTAATTCTCTCAATTGCGCTAACCCTCCAGAAGACTAAGTATATTTGATACAAAGGGTGTCACTATGACATAGACATAGGAAAGCAGTGTTATGGTCCATGCAATATGTTATAAATCTCATATTTCAAACCGATAGGTAATTATATCATTTATAATACTACAACAACCTCTTTGCATTGCAATTTTCAAATAGTAAGAATTTTTAAAATGTGCTATATCAGAAAAACTTGTTCTACCACCAATAGAATATAATTGAATTTTGGCACACTTCGTATAATTGAAAATAAATTGACCGAAAAAAACTTTCCATAAATTTCAAGTTTTTTTAAATAAACATAGCAACATCTTCCATAATTTCGATCGGTAATAGATTTTCTAACAATGCTACAAAAATGGATTTATGACCAATAATGACTTGGGTTATATCATTTTTTTAGTAGGGGAATTCATATTCCTCACATTTCAACAAATACTTTTGACTTTTTTCCCTTTTTCATCTAGGTTTAACTTTGTTGGAGCTTTGTGTACCTCTTAACGCATTGGAGGCGTTTACTTTTTTTTTTGCATCATTTTTTGAGATCCAATTTCTATGAATGCCTACCATTTATTGTTTGCCTAAATCTTACGACATCCTTATTTTGTGTTGTATACATCCTTCCTTTTGTCAGATTGTGTTTCCTTAGTAGTAACTTGCACCAGTTTAAGTACAAGTGTCAATGTCCTTTTTTTATATGATGACGTATGCAATTATCTTTTTTACAAACATTTTTTGACATATAGATTACGATTTTGAGTTATATTCATTAATAATAATTATCAAACAATCAAAACATGTAAATAATATCAATTTATGTAAGAAGTCAAAGGTATCTAAAAATAAGAATCAACATTCAAACAAGGAAGCATTATCAAACCATCACCCCATCTCAACTTGAAAAACAAATAAAAGCCAGTTTAATTCATAATTGTTGCGCAAAACTGCAGAATACAATAATTTTGTTGAAAATATTCGAAATTCACAATTCAAAACCACACTACATTACATAACACATTAATTGTAAAGCTTCAAAGTAGTCCGTACTACAAACACCTTACATCAATTGCGGTCAACATAAGACATTGTAATATCCTAAAGCTTCTACTCCATACTTCCTTCTACTCGACCAAGAGACATTTTGGCTGTCTAAAAAGATTTTTCAATTGCTTCTATATGCATCAAATTGGATTAACGGGCTGATTTTCTATATGCTTCCAGTTGGAATGATGTAGGATATAATTAAAATCTTTTGTTGTTAGCCTTTTGCACTTTCAGTTAAAAGAAAGCATAATAAGTCAATGAATATTAATTACCAACTGGGTATAAATATTGTGAATATTAGGTTTATGTCCACAAAATACAACTTAATTCACAAAATCTCCTTCCCGAACAAAGATTGTAAATTAGGTCCCCAAAAGATAGTTAAGAAAATTTGCTGAAATTTTAGCAAACTTTTTGATGAATAATTACTGAACTTTTTTAAAAAATTATGGAATTTCCACAAATTTTCATTGAATAATTATGGAAATTTCCACAATTTTTTGATATACTTTGTAACAACCTGAAATTTTGAAATCAACTTAAAACTTTGAAAATATGAGTTTTTGAGAATTCAAAATAACTGCGTATGGTTCTAGATACATACATTCATTTTTAAATACGATTTAAAAATTATAACGGCCTGATAAGTTATTTAAATTAGTTTTATCAACTTATCGGTTTTAGACAATCTTGGGCAAAAAACAATATACATCGAAATTGTAAATTTTGAGATTTTGAGTTAAGTATTGGAATATGACCAGAGATTTAGAAAACAATTCAAATGATTTGTAAATCTATTTTATGAGAATTTAAGGCTAATTTAAAAAATGCAATGATTTAATGTAGTATCAATAACTTACAAAGGAAAAATTTCAAACCATCTCGAAATTCGATGAAACTAATTTTATTGGATCCGCAACCTTGAAAAATTATAGGATTACAAATTTCATAATTTTTGGAGTTAATATGTGCCTAAACGAGAAATAAACGCGTACAAAGTCAATTGTCAAAAATATATGAGAACGTAGTAAAAAAAATATAATAGAACCTTGAACGAATTCCAAATTCGATGAGACCTATTGTAACGACCCGGAAAATCAGGACCAATTTAAATTTTTATTTTAGAAATTTTAATGGATTTTGAATATTTCAAATGATTTAGTTTAAATAATAATGAGGAAAAATTTATTTAAATCAAAGTTAGAATGAATAAATTTATTTTAATTATAAAAGGAGTTTGAAACAGTGCGGTAGTTCGAAAATTCGATTTCTAATTTTAATTTAATATAAAGAATTCATTTTAAATCAGAATTGGAAGAAACCAGAAATATCTGAATCTGTTTAACAATATCTTTCTAATGAAAATAAGAAACTGAGATTTCGTTTTATAAATTGAAAGTTATGTCCAGTTTAAAATTCAGAAAAGTCGCTGTATAATTTATATATTTTTTAATATAATATTTAGCCCTTAAAAATTGTCATTTTGCAAATGATCTCCGTTTTCGACGAAACCACCTTTGTTGGATCCGGAATGACAAATTATTGTTAGATTCCAATTTTCATAATTTTTGGAATCAATTTTTGAGCGTGGCAAAAGAAAACGTGTTTTGTCAATTTTAGTCAAATTCGATCGACCAGAAAATGGCCATTTTTCAAATTGTCTTCAAGTTCAACGAAATTAATTTTGTTAGGACCATATCGTCAAAACATAGCTGGATTTATTTTTCGGGAATTTTTAGAATCAGTATGTTGCTTCGATAAATTAAAATGTACGTTTAAATTAAATATACATTGATTTATATTTTAATTTTGATAAAAAAACTATCGAAATTGGCTTACCGAACATATTCCATTGTGTCCAGAATGG
Organism: Allium sativum; assembly: GCA_030737875.1. Lineage (NCBI taxonomy): Eukaryota > Viridiplantae > Streptophyta > Magnoliopsida > Asparagales > Amaryllidaceae > Allium > Allium sativum. The sequence continues at coordinate 40,656,807 of CM060926.1, forward strand.
GGGTATTTAGCTTGGGGCGACAGTCATTGGGTCTCGTTTGGAGTTCGAATGGTTTAACAAGCTATTTTTGAATTAAATAATATAGAAAATACTCTATATATACGGTTCAATATACAGAACCCTAATCACGTTACACACCAGACGCCACCAAGAAATCAATGGCAAGCATCTTCAGATCTTCTCTCTGTCTTTTCTTCTTGATTATTCAATGATTTACAAAATTATAAGGACAAACTCGAAGCATTCAACGAGATCTAGGTTTTTTACGGTGGTTATGGGATTCCTCGACCTTTGGTGGCGGATTTCGGGCTTCAAAGTGTGATGGTTTGGGCTTGATTTCGGGTGGCACAAGGGGGTCAAGTTCGACCAGGTTCTGGGCAGAGGATGGCAATGGCAAGACCAACGTTGGGGGACCTTCTGATCGGACGGGAGTGGAGCGAGGCGCGAGTGGCGGCGGTTTGTCTCGGAGAACGATGGGTTTGGCAAATTCAGAAGAAGGCGGATGATATTTTGAAGGGTATGAATATACAACAATGTTTTTCAAAATGTGATTAACAAGTATGGTAACTAGTTTAGGTTTAAATTTAATCTTCTGAGTTGTACATGTGTTTTTTTAAATAAAAAGAACATTGATTTAAACATAAAAAGAACATTGATCTGAAAATAAAAATAACATTGATTTTAATATAAAATTAACATTGCATTTAATATAAAATTAACTTTGTTTTTAAAATAAAATCATATTGTTCAGGAAATAAAAATCATATTGTTTATAAAATAAAAATCATATTGTTTAGTTAAAATAAAAATCATAGTGTTTTGTGAAATAAAAGAATGCTGTTTTTGAAATAAAAGGACATTGTTTTTGAAATAAAATTAGCGTTGTTTGCAAAATAAAATTAGCATTGTTTTTAAAGGAAAACATAGCATTGTTTTGCAAAAACAAAATAACATTGTTTTTCATCATATAAATAATATTGTTTTTCATCATTTAATTAGCATTGTTTTAATCATATAAAAATCGCATTGTTTTGAACATAAAAATCGCATTGTAAATAAAAATATGATTTTTACCATATATATAGAACAACATTAAAAATTTGATTTTTAACACAAACTGCGTGAAACAGATTGCGATGAAACTGACTACAAGCGGAACAGAATCAAAATCATCCGCTAAAGAATGACGGAGTGGAAACCAAAGGTGAGAACTCCTCACTAAAATTTCTACATAGTTATTTATTTATTTTCATAATAGAAAAATATATAGAATTGTCAATTTAGATTTCTATCAGTTTAATCACTATAAACTGTACACGGTGCTTGTTAAATCACTCCCCTTGTCCACAAATCATGGACGATTTAAATTGACTGTAGTGTATGTTGTTTGTGATGTTGAAATGATTAAAAATAATGTTAACATAAATTTGGTAGTTGAAATTAGATTATAAATTTTTATTTATAGTTTGGATAGTGAAATCTGGTTAAATTTATTAACCAATAATTTGTGTAAATAAACCGCTATTGTTTGAAAACCCCACACAAGTATTGGGATGATATTTGACATACACTAATCCCAATATTTAATTTTATGTCAATCGATGGATTAACAGCCTGTGATGAGCGTTATTTATTTATTTTAACACTCACACAGTTGTAAATTTCACTCTAGATGTGAATGGATTGTTTGTTGATTATTTATCGTTATTGTTACATACGCGCAATGTATGAAATCCATGTAACTGAAATTATGTGGTAATTGATTGAGTCGCATTCCGATTCAAAAATAAACATTGTTTTTATAATAAACAACATTTTAGAATAAAATAACATTATAATGTAAAAAGTACATTTAAGAAAAAAATAACATAACATTATATTGAAAAAAGGTACATTTTAGAGAAAAATAACATTACAATGTAAAAAGAACATTTGAGAATAAAATAACATTATAATGTAAAAGGTACATTTTAGAATCAAATAACATTTTAGAGTGAAATAGTACATTTTAGAATAAAATAACATTTTAGAACCAAAAAGACATTTTAGAATTAAAATTAACATCTTTGTTGAAATGAATAGTGGAAACCAAAATGGACATTTTTGTTGAAATGAAGAGTTGAAACCAAAATATCATTTTTTTGTTGAAATGAAATAGTTAAAATAAAAATAACAATTTAGTTAAACAGATGTGTGTTAAAATAAAAATAACATTATTGTTAAATAGATTTGTGTTATAACAAAATTACGTTTTATTAAATAGATTTGTGTTGAGACAAAAATGTCAATTTCGTTAAATTAGATTATTGTAAATAAAACGAAGTTATCATTTTGATTCATTTTGTTAAAATAGAATTGTTAACAAAATGAAGTTTCACTTTTTATTCATTTGTTGAAATAGAATTGTCAACAAAATAAAAGAATCATTTTAATGTAATCGAACATTTATAATGTGAAGAATACATTTTTAAAGTAAAGAATACATTTTAATGTAAAGAATATGTTTTACACTTTATTATAAAGAAACATTTATATATAAAACACGTTTTAATGTAAAGAATACATTTTTAAATGTAAAAGAAACTTTTATATACAAAAGACCATTTATATACAAAAGACCATTTATATGAAAAAGATCATTTTTGTGAAAAAGAACATTTATATGTAAAAGATCATTTTAATATAAATAACATTTTCAAATAAAGAATATTTTATATAAGGAATCTTTAAAATTTAAGAATAGTTTAAAATAACGAATATTTTAAAATAATATGCAGTAAAGAATAAAATCATGATTTCGATGTCCGATTTTGGATGGACACAAAAATAAAAAATATGAAGCCGAGTTAAGTAGCAAACGCCATTTTAACCTGAACGGGTTTATCAAACGATTTTATTCGTTTTATAACGAATATAAAAAAGAAGTGGTTTCAAAATTTAATATTTTAAAAATATTATCATTTTAAAATGATAAAAACATATAATAGTCAATTTTGATTTAAAATTGAAAATGAAGTTGAAATCATTCTGAAATGAATTTATAAATGATTTATAAAATACATTTTAATTAGAAATCAACGAAATATATATAATATATATAATTAATGGCCTGAATAGAATGCGTCGTGCAGCGACTGTTCGCGAATTTCGACCATTAACTTTCAAATCAGCGTAACGAGAGATTCGACCATCGGATTCTCCTAAAACCGGAACTGTTGGGTTCGTATCGAAAAGAGCTTTCCAATGAATATAAGAAGTTTGAAATCTAACGGTTGGATTTGGAATTATGTCTAAATCAAATTTGAAAAAGGTTGCAATGGATGCAGTTAGGAGGCCGATATTGGAAACCGACTGTATGGGTGGTATTAAATTTGTTAAAAATATGGAAAAAATATGTAAAATCATAATAAATGATTTGGAAAGAATTTGGATGGAAATTACGATTTTATAATGAAAAAATATATTTTTATCGAAATGAACTAGTTATTAACTAGAATAAAAATCCAATTAATTAATATTTAATTGGAATTAAAGATAATAAATTGGATTTTGGGTTGTCGTGAATGGTGGCTTTAATAACATTATTCTTAAACCCCGATTAGAAAAGAATAAATCTATTAAATAAGATTTAATGAAGTTTTACAATTAATATTTAATTGGAATTAAATAGAATATAATTTTGGAATTTATAAATCTTTTATTAAGGTCATTAGAGTTTCCAATTATATTTAGTGATTGGAATAAAATGAAATGTGAATTTGGTTTACTATGAACTATGTTTTAAACAACATTTGTTCTTTAACCCATTTAACAGTGAAAAGATAATTTGAATTTATAAGTCTTTTATTAAGAGTTAAAGGTAAATTTTCCAAAGTAAAGTTTTCCAATTTAATAGGTTAAATTGGAATTGAATGGAATTCGAATTGGTAATAATCGAGATAAGATTCTGTAAATGAAGACCATTACTATATATGGAATTTAAAAGGCTTTGCCGTTATTCCATTTATATTATTACTCTGATACGGAAATTTATATTGATTATATATCGATCTGATTTCAGTGAAGATTCCATTTTAATGGAAGATGATTTTGGGTTTATCGTGAACAATGATTTTAAATAACATTTGTTCTTTAACCCAGTTAAAGATAAGATTAGTTTCTTAAATTTGAATAATCATAAAGTAATGATTTTTGATATTAAAACCAAATTGGAGTTTTACTAAATTAGATTGAAATGGAAACGAGATAATTAGATTTATCAAATTATTGAAATGATCGAGAATGGAGTACCCCCTGTTTTACTCCAAGCGATAGTTAAATCTTTAATTAGATTTGAACAGGAAATGGTAATTAAATTTACCGATAACACCATGGGTATTAGATAAGGAGTACTGCCAGTTTTGCTCCATGGGATGGATAGGTTGAGATTGGGATTAATAATAAATGATTACTTCGGTAAGGTTCGCTAATCCCGACTAGTTAAATAAATCTTTTCAAATGATATTCAAAAGAAGATTAAAGAATAAAGTTAATAGGATTTATCCTTGATAAAATTAATGGGAACCTTTCCCTAATAATATAAATATTTTTTTTGAAGAATATTCTGAATTGGAATGAGGCGTATGATGTATTTTACAAAACTTGTTTATAGAATACGCGAATTATTCGGAAAGACCGGGTTTAAACCATTCTGAATAATCTCTACGATGATTAAGAGTCGAAGATAAAGACGGTGGATGAAGACCGGAGTTCTTCACATCATTTGGGTGATTACTGATGTCTTGATCGGGCCGTACACCCAAGACAAGGTAATAAGTGGTGATCGTCCAAACGTACTTGGAGATCGACGGATATGCGAGGACCTCTATCATTTATTGGACATATGGGACGAGGAATAAGGTGCCTCCAGTTTCGTTCAGACCCAGAACGGACTTGTAAATGGTTGGTATGTCTGACGTTGTATTCCTTTATGTTGTATTCGTTGATCTCTGCTAATTATATATCTATTTGGTGGCGGAGAATTTATTCTCCTTCTTAGTACCCTTGTTTGAGACGTACGAGCTTAGAGGTTATATATTGGCAAAAATCAATGGTATGGTACAGACTGACAATGTGATATACTAAGATGCAAATGATCAAGGCTTTTGCTGAAAAAGCAGAGCCTTGTGGTTGATGATCAAAGCACAGCCTATTAGGGCATAGCTTTGTGTATAGCGTTACTTAGCAAGCTTCACACCCTGGTTTGAACCAAAAACAGGATGAGAACTATAGGGAAATGGACATATGTTAGTTTCTAGCTAGGAGTAATGTCATGGTATGGTGCCTAGACTGTTTACTCATGTGGATGTTGATTATTACTTGATGGATAAAGAGGCGCCTCAGATATATATATATATATATATATATATATATATATATATATATGTATGTTCTGGTCGACATTACTGACCAGATTATTTTATGCCCCATAGGGCAGGCTAACATATAGTTTACGGTATTGCCAATCATCGACTGAAGACCGACCCTGTTGATAACCGCAGGTGTAGTTGCGGCTGTATCCTGAGACTCGGGCTAGAGAGTCTCGAATCGGTGGGGATAATCCCTTGCCTCGGTTCATAGATGGAAACCCTATCTCCAATACGCGATATTCGGTTTTAGTTGTAAATATACATACGACGACGTAATATAATGGTACCTACACCACCTATGATTAATACATTTATATTCGAAGTTGTTTTCTTCACTTATAGTAATAATATAAGATGAAATTTCGCGTATCAACCATTTTTGGCTATTATAAGGGAAAACTCTATCCTCCGATTGTGTACATTGTGTGATGGGACCTGAGTCTTATAATAGCTTCATTTTTCCAAAAGCATTGCGTTGTTTTATTTTAAACTAAGGTTCATGTGGAGTAAACCCGTTCCGTGTTATGCAGCGTGGTCCCGTGATTTAACTTACGTTAAAATCAAGTTAATAATTGTTTTAGTTCTCACACCAGTCCCATGACTGACCTAGAGTTTATTGTTTTAACCTAAACTCTGGGTGCCCATATTTTTTCATATGGGCAGCTAGTAGTTCTTGTTTTGCAGATATTATATTCATAGGATCCTAGTTTACAGTTGAAGCGATATTCAAAAAGCTCTGTATCCGTGTATTTCTTTCAGTTGTATTTTATATTATTTTTCCGCTGTTATTTAAATGTAATTTGAATCTCTGATATTGTATTTCTATTGTATATTATTTATTCATACTCTGGAATATTCTTGTACTCTGATGTAATTGTTGTAATAAGCAATGAAATGTTCTTCTATTTGTGTTCTGATGGGTGTTGCTCTCAAAGCAATCCGTACTTTCCTTTATGGGAAATTTGGGTCGTTTCATTTGGTATCAGAGCTTTGGTTTATAGAGCTCGAGAACAAGATACATTAAAACCAAACGAAAGAATTCGTTAGAGATTGGATTAGTAATATCCAATAAGAATGGCTCGTTAGAGATGGAATCAGTAGTATCCTAGAATGATTCCGAAGAGTATTATTTTTAAAATAAAAATGAAAACAAATTTTGTTTGGAAAATTTAAACCTTATTATACGTATTTGTATACTTGATTTTAATTTGATTTGGATTATCCGATATATAGAGATTTTAATATACATCTGATCCACGTGTATTTGAAGTCTCAAATATACTGGATAGATAAAGATTCACACTCTAGTCGCTTGGGGATAATTCTGATAATGAGCATGACATCATCAGCATTTATGTTTGAGTTTCGAAAGTGAGATATCTATATATTTCCTATTGGCTGGTGTGAGAACCAAAACTAGATAAAGTCTATTATTGTGATTTTCACTAAAAAAATGATTTTTGACTATATATAAAAGTTATATATATATATATATATTTGAAAAGATAATCACCTAATTGATTGCTGGTTGTGATGTTTGATAATTAGTTTAACTAATTAAAATATTAGAATGATAATTGATTCGACCAATATATAAAAGAATAATAAATTCAGCTACATCGAATTTAGGATTGAACTGAATTAAAATTTGATTAGAATTGAAAGTTGAGTTGGTTAGTTAAACAACTTTCAGCTCCGCTCCTTTTCGAGGACGAAAAGATTTTAAGTGGGGGAGATTGTAACGACCCAGAAAATCAGGGCCAATTTAAAATTTTATTTTAGAAATTTTAATGGATTTTGAATATTTAAAATGATTTATTTTAAATAATAACGACGAAAAATTTGTTTAAATCGAAGTTAGAATGAATAAATTTATTTTAATTATAAAGAAGTTTGAAATGGCGCGGTAGTTCGAAAATTCGATTTCTAATTTTAATTTAATATACAAAATTCATTTTAAATCGGAATTAGGTGAAACCAGAAATATCTAAATCTGTTTAACAATATCTTTCTAACGAATATAAGAAACTGAGATTTCATTATATAAATTGAAAGTTATGTCCAGTTTAAAATTCAGAAAAATCACTATATAATTTATATATTTTTTAATATAATATTTGGCCCATAAAAATAGCCATTTTGCAAACGTCCTCCGTTTTCGAAGAAACTGCTTTTGTTGGATCCAAAATGACAAATTATTGTTAGATTCCAATTTTCATAATTTTTGGAGTCAACATGTGAGCGTGTCAAAAGAAAACATGTTTTGTCAATTTTAGTTCAAATTCGATCGACCAGAAAATGACTATTTTTCAAACGGTCTCCAAATTCGTCGAAATTAATTTTGTTAGGACCGTATCATTAAAGCATTGCTAGATTTATTTTTCGGGAATTTTTAGAGTTAGTATATGGCTCCAGTAAATTAAAATGTACGTTTAAATTAAATATACATTGATTTATATTTAAATTTTGATAAAAAACAATCAAAACAGTCGAATCGGCTTACCGGACATATTCCATTGTGTCCGGAATGAGGGTATTTAATTAAGGGCGACAGTCGTTGGGTCTCGTTTGGAGTTCGAATGGTTTAACAAGCTATTTTGAATTAAATAATTAAATAAAATACTCTATATATACGGTTGAATATACGGAACCCTAATCATGTTATACACCAGCCGCCACCCAGAAATCAATGGCAGGCATCTTCCGATCTTCCCTCCCTATTTTCTTCTTGATTATTCAATGATTTACAAAACTTATAAGGACAAACTTGAAGTACTCAACGAGATCTAGGTTTTGTACGGTGGTGATGGGATTCCTCGACCTGTGGTGGCGGATTTTGGGCTTCGAAGTGTGATGGTTTGGGCTTGATTTCGGGTGGCACAAGGGGGTCGAGTTCGACCAGGTTCTGGGCGGAGGATGGCAATGGCAAGACCAATGTTGGGGGACCTTCTGATCGGAGGGGAGAGGTGCGAGGCGCGAGCGGTGGCGGTTCATCTCGAAGAACTATGGGTTTGGCAAATTCAGAAGAAGGCGGACGATATTTTGAAGGGAAGATGAATATACAACAATGTTTTTCAAAATGTGATTAACAAGTATGGTAATTAGTTTAAGTTTAGATTTAATCTTCTATGTTATACATGTTTTGTTTTTAAATAAAAAGAACATTGATTTAAAAATAAAAAGAACATGGATCTGAAAATAAAAATAACATTGATTTTAATACAAAATTAACATTGTATTTAATATAAAATTAACTTTATTTTTTTTTTAAAATTGTATTGTTTAGAAAATAAAAATCATATTGTTTTGAAAATAAAAATCATATTGTTTAGTTAAAATAAAAATCATAGTGTTTTGTGAAATAAAAGAACGTTGTTTTTGAAATAAAAGGACATTATTTTTGAAATAAAATTAGCATTGTTTGCAAAAAAAAATTAGCATGGTTTTTAAAGGAAAACATAGCATTGTTTCGCAAAAACAAAATAACATTGTTTTTCATCATATAAATAACATTGTTTTTCATCATATAATTAGCATTGTTATAATCATATACAAATCGCATTGTTTTGAACATAAAAATCACATCATAAATAAAAATATGATTTTTACCATATATATAGAACAACAATAAAAATATGATTTTTAACACAAACAACGTGAAACAAATTGCGATGAAACTGACTGGAAGGTGAATGAAATCAAAATCGTCCGCTAAAGAATGATGGAGTGGAAACCAAAGGTGAGAACTCCTCATCAAAATTTCTACACAGTTTTTATTTGTTTTCATAACAGAAAAATATATAGAATTGTCAATTTAGATTTATATCAGTCTAATCATTATAAACTGTACACGGTGCTTGTTAGATCACTCCCCTCGTCCACAAACCATGGACGATTTAAATTGACTGTACTGTATGTTGTTTGTGATGTTGAAATGATTAAAAATAATATTAACATAAATTTGGTAGTTGAAATTAGATTATAAATATTTATTTATAGTTTGAACAGTGAAATATGGTTAAATTTCACTCTGGATGTGAATGGACTGTTTGTTGATTATTTATCGTTATTGTTGCATACACGCGATGTATGAAATCCATATAACTAAAATTATATGGTAATTGATTGAGTCGCATTCCGATTCAGAAACAAACAATGTTTTTAAAATAAACAACATTTTAGAATAAAATAACATTATAATGTAAAAAGTACATTTTAGAAAAAAATAACATTATATTGCAAAAAGGTACATTTTAGAGAAAAAATAACATTATAATGTAAAAATAACATTATAATGTAAAAGGTACATTTTAGAATCAAATAACATTTTGGAATGAAATAGTATATTTTAGAATAATATAACATTTTAGAATTAAAAAGACATTTTAGAATTAAAATTAACATCTTTGTTGAAATGAATAGTTGAAACCAAAATGGGCATTTTTGTTGAAATGGGGAGTTGAAACCAAAATATCATTTTTTTGTTGAAATGAATAGTTAAAATAAAAATAACATTTTTGTTAAATAGATTTGTGTTAAAATAAAAATAACATTTTTGTTAAATAGATTTGTGTTAAAAAAATAACATTTTATTAAATAGATTTGTGTTAAAACAAAAATGTCAATTTTGTTGAATTAGATTATTGTAAATAAAATGAAGTTATCATTTTGATTCATTTTGTTAAAATAGAATTGTTAACAAAATGAAGTTTCACTTTTTATTCATTTGTTGAAATAGAATTGTCAACAAAATAAAAGAATCATTTTAATGTAATCAAACATTTATGATGTAAAGAATACTTTTTTAAAGTAAAGAATACATTTTAATGTAAAGAATATGTATTACATTTTATTGTAAAGAAATATTTATATATAAAACACATTTTAATGTAAAGAATACATTTTTAAATGTAAAAGAAACTTTTATATACAAAAGACCATTTATATACAAAAGAACATTTATACGAAAAAGATCATTTATATGAAAAAGAACATTTATATGTAAAAGATCATTTTAATATAAATAACATTTACAAATAAAGAATATTTTAAATAAGGAATCTTTAAAAATTAAGAATATTTTAAAATAACGAATATTTTAAAATAATATGCAGTAAAGAATAAAATCATGATTTCGATGTTCGATTTTGGATGGATAAAAAAATATAAAAATATGAAGCCGAGTTAAGTAACAAACGCCATTTTAACCCGAACGGGTTTATCAAGCGATTTTATTCATTTTATAATGAATATAAAAAAGAAGTGATTTCAAAATTTAATATTTTGAAAATATTATCATTTTAAAATGATAAAAATATATAATATTCAATTTTGATTTAAAATTGAAAATGAAGTTGAAATCATTTTGAAATGAATATATAAACGATTTATAAAATACATTTTAATTAGAAATCGATGAAATATATATATTATATATATATATATATTATATATTTAATGGCCAGAATAGAACGCGCCGTGCAGCGACCGCTCACGAATTTGGACCTTTAACTTCAAATCAGCGTAACGGGGGATCCGAACGTCGGATTCTCCTAAAACCGAAACTGTTGGGTTCATATCGAAAAACGCTTTCAAAGAATATAAGAAGTTAGAAATCTAACGGTTGGATTTGGAATTATGTCCAAATAAAATTTGAAAAGGGTCGCTATGGATGTAGTTCGGTGGTTGATATTGGAAACTGACTGTATGTGCGGTATTAAATTAATTAAAAATATGGAAAAAATTATGTAAAATCATAATAAATGATTTGGAAAAAATTTGGATGGAAATTCCAATTTTATAAAGATAAAAATATATTTTTATCGAAATGAACTAGTTATTAACTAGAATAAAAATCCAATTAATTAATATTTAATTGGAATTAAAGATAATAAATTGGATTTTGGATTTTCGTGAACGGTGGATTTAATAACATTGTTCTTAAAACCCGATTAGAAAAGAATAAATCTTTTAAATAAGATTTAATTAAGTTTTCCAATTAATATTTAATTGGAATTAAATAGAATATAATTTTGGAATTTATAAATCTTTTAATTAAGGTCATTAGAGTTTCCAATTATATTTAGTGATTGGAATAAAATGAAATGTGAATTGGGTTTATTGTGAACTGTGTTTTAAACGACATTTGTTCTTTAACCCAATTAACAGTGAAAAGATAATTTGAATTTATAAATCTTTTATTAAGAGTTAAAGGTAAATTTTCCAAAGTAAAGTTTTCCAGTTTAATAGGTTAAATTGGAATTGAATGGAATTTGATTTGGCAATTATCGAGATAAGCTTCTATAAATGAAGACCATTTCTACATATGGAATTTAAAAGGCTTTGTCGTTATTCGATTTATATTATTAGTCTGATACGGAAATTTATATCGATTATATATCGATCTGATTTCTATGAAGATTCCATTTTGAAGGAAGATATTTTTGGTTTATCGTGAACAATGTTTTTAAATAACATTTGTTTTTTAATCCTGTTAAAGATAAGATTAATTTCTTAGATTTGAATAATCATAAAGTAATGATTTTTGATATTAAAACCAAATTGGAGTTTTACTAAATTAGATTGAAATGGAAACGAGATAATTAGATTTATCAAATTCTTGAAATGATCGAGAATGGAGTACCCCCAGTTTTTCTCCAAGCCATAGTTAAATCTTTAATTAGATTCGAATGGGAAATGGTAATTAAATTTACCAATAACACCGTGGGTATTAGATATGGAGTACTGCCAGTTTTGCTCCATGGGATTGATAGGTTGGGATTGGGATTAATAATAAATGATTACTTGGTAAGGTTTGCTAATCCCGACTAGTTAAATAAATCTTTTGAAAATGATATTCAAAAGAAGATTAAAGAATAAAGTTAAAAGGATTTATCCTTGATAAAATTAATGGGAACCTTTCCCTGATAATATGAATATTTTATTTAAAGAATATTCTAAATTGGAATGAGGCGTATGATGTGTTTTACAACACTTGTTTATAAAATACGCGAATTATTCGGAAAGACCAGGTTTAACCCACTCTGAATAATTTCTACGAAGATTAAGAGTCGAAGATGAAGACGGTGGTTGAAGACCGGAGTTCTTCACATCGTTTGGGTGATTACTGATGTCTTGGTTGGGCCGTACACCCAAGACAAGGTAATAAGTGGTGATCGTCCAAACGTACTTGGAGATTGACGGATATGCGAGGACCTCTCTCCTGTATTGGACATATGGGACGAGGAATAAGGTGCCTCCGGTTTCGTTCAGACCCTGAACGGACTTGTAAATGGATGGTATGTCTGACGTTGTATTCGTTTATGCTGTGTTCGTTGATCTCTGCTAAATATATATATGTTTGGTGGCGGAGAATTTATTATCCGGCTTAACACCATTCTCTGAGACGTACGAGCTTAGAGGTTATATATTGGCAGAAATCAATGGTATGGTACGGACTGACAAAGAAGAGCCTTGTGGTTGATGATCAAAGCACAACCTATTAGGGAATAGCTTTTTGTATAGCATTACTTCGCGAGCTTCACACACCGGTATGAACCAAAAATGGGATGAGGACTGCAGGGAAATGGACATATGTTAGTTTCTAGCTAGGAGTAACATCATGGTATGGAGCCCAGACTGTTTACTCATGTGGATGTTGCTTATTACTTGATGGACAGAGAGGCGCCTCAGATATATATATATATATATATATATATATATATATATATATATATATATATCGATAGATGTTCTGGTCGACATTAGTGACCAGATTATTTTATGCCCCATATGGCAAGCTAACATATAGTTTATGGTATTGGCGATCATCGATGGATGACCAGCCTTATTGATAACCGCAGGTGTAGTTGCGGTTGTATCCTGAGACTCGGGCTAGAGAGTCTTGAATCGGTGGGGATAATCCCTTGCCTCGGTTCATAGATGGAAACCCAATATCAAATACGCGATATTCGGTTTTAGTTGTAAATATATATACGACAACGTAATATAATGATACCTACGTCGCCTATGATTAATACATTTATATTCGAAGTTGATTTCTTCACTTATAATAATAATAAAAGATGAAATATCGTATATCAAGCATTTTTGGCTATTATAAGGGAAAGCTCTATCCTCCGACTGCGTTTATTGTGTGATGGGACCTGAGTCTTATAAGTGCTTCATTTTTCCAAAAAGCATTGCGTTGTTTTATTTTAAACTCAGGTTCGTGTGGAGTAAACCTGTTCCGTATTATACGGTGTGGTCCCTTGATTTACCTAACGTTAAAATGAAGTTAATAATTGTTTTAGTTCTCACACCAGTCCCATGACTGACCTGGAGTTTATTGTTTTAACCTAAACACTGGGTGCCTATATTTTTCCACACGGGTAGCTAGTAGTTTTGGTTTTGCAGATATTATATTCACATGATCCTGGTTTACAGCTGAAGCGACATACGGAAAGCACTGTATCCGTGTATTTCTTTCAATTGTATTTTCTATTATTTTTCCGCTATTATTTAAATGTAATTTGAATCTCTGATATTATATTTCTATTGTATATTATTTATTCATACTCTGGAATATTCTTGTACCCTGATGTAATTGTTGTAATAAGCAATGAAATGTTCTTCTGTTTGTGTTCTGACGAATGTTGTTCTCAAAGCAATCCGCACTTTCCTTTACGGGGAAGTTTGGGTCGTTTCACCTATTCTATTGGATCGGAGTTACGTTGCATAATCCAAAATTTCGTGACAAACGGAATTAACATGTGATCGTGCGAGCAAAAGAAGTGACGTTGAACTAAAACACTTCATCGTTTAGTTAAAGCTTTAAAACCAAATAACCCAAGCCACATGTCTTCCATCCAAGGCACCAAGGTGTTTTTGTTCTCCTCCTCCTCTTTCCTCCATCTCACCAATCCATGTGCATTCCCTCTTTTATAAAAGCCCCCTTCTTTCCTTTCTTTCTTCCTTTTCTCCTTTCATTTTTCACTTAAGTCCTTCCTCTTCCAAGCTCAAAAATCCATGGCCACCGCACCCCTTACCTCCTTCACCTGACCTCCGCCTCACCATCCCCACCTTCATGAATGTCCCCTCCTACTTCCTCTTGGCCATGCTCCTCCCTATCCCTTAATACCTCCAAAAACCCCTCGTTTCATTTGATTTTGCAAATAACCCCTCCATAAACCCAATAAGCAACCTCCTTTCAACCTCTACAACTAATAACCAAGCCTAATACCAACGCCTAACCTCCATCTAGCACCTGCATAGCCAAAAATGTGGGCCCCACTGAAAGCCCCGAGCCCCCACACCCCCCATCTCATTTTCCATTTTCCCCGTATTCGCAGATCTGCAACCATGTGTGCGTCTGGCGAGTTCTAAAACCAATGTAGCCTCCAACTCAAACTCATAAGCTTTTGGAAAATTTTGTAAGCGATGTACAAAAGTTGTAGTCATGTGTAAGAGTCCATTAGTCAATTCGCGCAAGAGATTGGCATATTGGAAACACACGATGAGAAACCGAAAATCATTAAAAAGGGCTAGTTAGTGATTAACCATTTATTAGTTAATTGGTTTGAATTGATAACTATTATTAACTGATAATGCAAGTTTATAATGATGCTAAGCAATGCGTAGTATGATAAAATATCATCTTTACTTGATATATGTGCATTTGGTTGGGTATGTGACATTTAAAACACAAATAGTGTTGATTTGAAACGTTTTGAACATTAATTGATTTTGGGAAGGTAATTCATAAATTATTGTTTATTGAATGTGTAGCAAACCTTACACGGGTATTGAGATGATACTTACGCATCTCTCAAGTGTCTAGATTATGGCAAACCCCACATGGGTATTGGGATAAGACTTACGCATCTCTCAAGTATTTAGACTACGACAAACCGCACATAGGTATTGGCATGACACTTACACATCACTTAAGTGTTTAGATTACGCCAATTCCCACACGGGTATTGGGATGGTACTTACATATCTCTCAAGTGTTTAGATTACGGAAAACCTCACATGGGTATTGGGATAATACTTACACATCCGCCAATTATTTTATTAGTGTAGTAATCTTTGTTTGATGAGGGCCCAGAGAGGTAAGTTATAGTTGTACCGATCAACCCGTACAAAGGAGTTATGACGAATTTTTTTGAAATCTTAAGTTGTAAGCAAAATAGTTAATAAACTATCATAGAAGGGACTAGATTCAATATTTAATTATGTACGTTGAGTTATGGTCAGAATAGAACTCGTCGTGCAGCGGCAGTTCGCGAATTTTGACCAGTAACTTTATGCTGATATACCGGAAGATCCGACTGTCGTATTTTCCAAAAACTAGGTGGGTTGGCTTCGTAATTAAAAAAGCTTTCAAATGGCAATAAGATTTTGAAATCTAATGGTTAGATTGTTAGAAATGTCCAAATCAACTTTGAATAAAAATAGCGTGGTGGCCACTAATGGCCTGTAATAGAAAATTATTAATATGAACTATTTTTATATGAATAAAAATAGGGAAAAGTCGTTATAAATGATTTGAAAGTATTATAAACCAAAAAATACTTGGGTTTTGAAATCAATTATTAATGATTGATTGTTTGGATTGTACTCGACTAGTTTATGAGCAAATATGCTTTTATATTTAGCACTGGGTTAGGTAGAAAATATTTGTATGCTACCACCTTGTGATTTATTTAATAATTTGACTAAGAGGTGTTTAGCGATGTTGTTTGGTTCATTTAAATTTAATGAATGATTTTAAAAATGAGATTTACATAAGTGAAAGGAAATATTTTTCCCATTTTGGACAGGGAATGTTTTATAAAAATGAATTTATAAAACAGAAAGGATTTCAAGGACAAACACGTTGTTTTCAAAATGATTTGGAAGTAGAAATTATCATAGATTTGATTTATTTGTGATTATTGGTGTTAATGATTTTTCCACTTCGGAGTATAAAATGATTTAGTATAGGGCTAAAGATTTGGGTAACCCAGAGAACAAAAAGTGTGGGTGGGACCCAGGACGTTAATTGGTCAAAGGTCGGTCTATTCATGCCCCGTTAGTGGGAGGTGTGTGTGGGTGCACACACACACAAAAATATGTATGTATATATATATATATATATATATCGAGTCAATGAAGGTGCATGCCCTTTGCCTTGTTGATGGTAGAAACCTCCCGATATTTGGTTGCATACGTTTTGTTATGCATTGATTGTGATATTTCATAATTTATATTTTTAAGTGATTTGGTTTGAGATCCCAAAGTGAAAGTTAATTTGATGCGAAAACTAGATATGTATTTCAAATGATTTGAAATAAGAAATTGGGAATAAATTCCAAAGAAATAACTTCTGTTAAGTTAATTAGATTTTGAAAATCTAAGTTTGCGAATTAAGCCAAAATGAACAGTT
Source organism: Allium sativum (assembly GCA_030737875.1). Classification (NCBI taxonomy): domain Eukaryota; kingdom Viridiplantae; phylum Streptophyta; class Magnoliopsida; order Asparagales; family Amaryllidaceae; genus Allium; species Allium sativum. The sequence goes on from CM060926.1 coordinate 40,673,643, forward strand.
TAAAGAATTACATATTGTTTGATGCATCATAGGCTCTATAAATCTATTTTGGTAGTTGTTTGTGCACTTCCATTCGTGTGTAGTAAACCCGTCCTGTGTTATATGGTATGGTCTCTGATATGTCTTACTTTTGAATAAGTTATGCATAACTGTAGGGTTTCTCATACCAGTCCCATGACTGACTCATAGTTTGTTTTTACCTTGCAAACTCGTGTCCCCATTATGTCCAGACAAGCAGCCGGGTAGTTTGTTTTGCAGATATCTTGAGCAGGATTCTTGATTAAAGCTTAAAGTTGTGTCCAAAGCATCGATAAGTCTTCCATTGTGTATATATTTAGTTTCCAATGTATTATAGTTTAAATTTATTATTTGCATTGTACTCTGATATCTTGTACTCTGATATAAAATTTTTGTAATAAAAATGAAATGTTCTTTTGTTTCTGTCTGATGTGCTGTAAGCCGAAAGTTAACGATTCGAGGATTTCTGTCTTTTGGATCGGATCTATGTGGCTTACAGTCGATTCGAAAGGCGGGGATTTTCGGGTTGTTACAGTTGGTATCAGAGTTTTGGTTTACAAAGCTTTGGGGATACTACGCATTAGAACAAAAGGAAAGAATTCATCAGATACAGGATTAGTAATATCCTCTAAGAATAACTCATTAAAGGTAGGATCAATAATATCCTAGAATGAGTTAAGAATATTACATATATGAGAGGGCGTATTTGTAATAAGAAATAGATTTTCAAAATGGGTTTTGAGATGATATATTTTAAACAATAAAATTGCTTATGTCTTTCTTTCTTTTTGAGGATGAAAAGTTTTTAAGTGGTGGAGATCATAATGACCTGAAATTTTGGAACCAATTTAAAATTTTGAAAATATGAGATTTTGAGAATTTAAAATAACCGTGCACTTTTCTAGATACATACACTCATTTTTAAACACGATTTCAAAAAGTATAATAGTTGGATAAGTTATTTAAATCAATTATACAAACTTATCGATTTTAGACAATTTTGGGCAGAAAACACTATTAACCAAAATTGTAAAATTTTAGATTTTGAGTTAAGTGTCGGAATACGACCAGAGATTTAGGAAACAACTCAAATGATTTTTAAATCTATTTTACAAGAATTTAAGTCCAATTTTAAAAATGCGATGACTTAATGCGGTTTCAATAGCTTACAAATGAAAAAATTTCAAACAATCTCGAAATTCGACGAAAACAATTTTATCGAATCCATTACATTAAAAAATAATAAGATTCCAAATTTCATAATTTTTGGAGTTAATATATAACCATGGAAAAATAAACGCATACCCAGTCAATTGGTCAAAAATATGCGAGAACGCAATAAAAAATAAAAGGGTAGGTGAAACGAACTCCAAATTCGACGAGACTTGATCTACTGGATCTGAAATTACATTTCATGTTAGAATCCAAAATTTCGTGACAAACGGAATTAACATGCGATCGTGTAAGCAAAAGAAGTGACGTTGAACTAAAATACTTCATCGTTTAGCTAAAGCTTTAAAACCAAATAACCCAAGCCATGTGTCTTCCATACAAGGCATCAAGGTGTTTCTCTTCTTCTCCATCTCCTTCTACCACCTCACCAATCAATGTACATTCCCTCTTTCACATAATGCTCTCTCCTTTCCTTTCTTTCTTCCTTTTCTCCTTTCATTTTCCACTTAAGTCCTTCCTCCTCCAAGCTCCAAACTCCATGGCTACCACACCACCTATGTAACGGCCCGAGGAAATCGACGATCCCGATTATCGACTAAATACGGTCGACTAACCGTGCACCCGAAATTTACCGGAATTTTAATGAAAGAAAATAGAGGGTGAGAATAGATAAGATATAAAATTAGAATAGAAGAAGAAGAACATGCAATATCAGAGTAAACACGAATCTCACAGTGGAACGAATAAAATATACTGTATAACATAACTTTTATTTATTAATTTGAATAAATAAACAAACAACTAATTTAATATTGAATCCATAAATCTTGATTTAAAAATAGAAAGTAAAAAGTAGTTTCCTACATTCGATAGTCGAAATCTAATGCATGATTCTCTCTCTAATAATCTCTATTCAATAACTCTCCTTCGAATAATCGTTATTCGTTTAACTCTCTTTCAAATAACCTATATTCGATTAACTCTCTTCGAATAACTTATATTTGATTAACTCTCTTCGAATAAATTATATTCAATTAACTTTCTTCGAATAAATTATACTCAATTAGCTCTCTTCGATTAACTCTTATTCGAATAACTAATATTCGACTAACTCTATTCGATTAACTCTTATTCGAATAACTAATATTCGATTAACTCTTATTCGAATAACTAATTTTATTTTAACCCTATGTCCTATCTTATTCAAATTCTCATTTGAATTTCTATTTCAAAATCCAATTTTCCTTATAAATGTTTTACTTTAATAAATATTCATTTTAATCCATTATTCACATCGAATGTGAAAAATATTTCTTTTATATAATCCATTAAGTTTGATTTCGTAATTTAAAATAATATCCCATTTCCAAATTCTATTCATACTTCTATTTATAGAATTATTCATATGAAATCTCCTTTTTATTTCTAACAAATAAATCTCATTTATAATTCCGTTTATAAATGCTAAGTTCACATTCCATTTAAAATATCAGTGTCAAAACCGATTTCTGCTTCTCTATATAAGTTCAAACATATATATTCCATTTATCAACTGATAAATATTTTACTTAATTTATAAAAACATTATTTATAAATTAATCTTCTCAATTTATCTGTTAAAACAGATTCTATTTAAAATCTACTTTAAATTAATCTTTTCCATTTATCTGTTAAAAACATATTTCCATTTAATATTTATTTTCCCCATATTTCCTTATATAAAATTCTATTCATTTCCCAAATATTTCCTTTTATAAAATTCTATTCATTTTCCCAATATTTTCTTTTATAAATCTATTTATTTTCTAACTATTTCCTTTTATAAAATTCTATATATTTCATAAATAGTCTTTTTATAAAATCAATTTATTTCTGAAATATTCCTTCTTCAATTTACACTTTAAAAAATCTCTTTTTACATTCCAGTATTTCTTATGGTATTTAACATACCATATAACGATCATCAATATCATCCAAATACACATAATCAACAACAGATTATATATCACATCTTATATCACAATATATGAAAAACAGTAAAATAAATGTTGAGGAATCCTGTTGGATCCCTCCAACCTGCTTCCCTGCATCTACAGATGTTACACAATATAATTCTCATCAATTTCATTTCAATATGTACTATTTTGATAAACAGAATCAGTGTTTGTTTAACGATATGTGTATAATCATTATCGGTAATTCCAAACAATAAATCAGCAATCCAACCAAATAATCAACACACAGCGATCAACCATCATTTATCAATTCTAAAAGTACTTTATAAAAATATAAACTGATTAGAGTTAGTGTATTTTACTCACATTGGAGGATCATCGTTAAATAACGGTAAATGTCAGTTGATTTAGATCAAACAATTCATTTCACAATAAATTGTAACGAGCTCCAATTCACTCCTAGTCAGTTCCATTGTGAACCCGTCGTCCATACGATCCCAACGGATCTGACCGTTCGTAATTCTGACAGCGTATGGATAAGTTATGATATTAACAATTTTAGGTACTATTATAAATCAAATTAAACTAAATTATATTTATACTTGGGCCCCACTGTTCTCTACCTGTTTCAAATACAATCGGTCCCTTCTTCCTCTTACAGCGATTCAGAAGGAAAGCTGCTGTGCTCAAAATTTGGAACACCATTACCGCAAATACGTACTCTCCATTCTACTCCTCAGATAGACTAACCCAAGAACAGAGATCAACGTTAAGTTCCTCAACTCCTCTCTTTTACTGATACCACCACTACAACCTAGATCTCCCCTTGAGCAACACGACATCATAACCCGTGGTTCCTCTTTTGGTGAAGCATCGAGATGGCTTTTCTCTAAATCACCCAGACTTCCACCATCTGTTTTCTCCTCCCTTCCTCTTCAATTTTGTTATCATTTAGTAAAACTCGAAGCCATCATCAGCTCCGCGATTTCTAGGCTCCATCACTTTTCACAGTTGAATACTTACGACAACTTTTATTATCACTTCCTTCTCAACTTTGCATGCAAGTGCTACTCATTATGATTAAAACAGTATCATCATCCATTTCTGGCATTGAATCCTCAAACTCCTTCGATTTCTAGTCTAGGTCAAGGCGGTTCTTCAAAAATAGCAAACTAAAAACAAGGTCAATCTCAGTGAAATTCTTAACAACTTGAAGAGGTTGCGATGGGGTTACAAATATAAGTGTTTGGTGATTTAGGAAATTTATTTGGTTTCTTACGAATTTAGAATTTTGCGATCTTTGGGGGTTGAGGAAAAATACCGACGACGGATTTTGTATTAACCACAGATAATGTATTTGGGTTAGAGAGGAGGGTAACGGTATATATGGGAGGATTCAAATAATATTATATTCATTATTTTATTTATTTCTATTCCAACGCTGTTTGTATTTGACTTCTAAAAATCCTTATGATCACACACGATACCCAAAAATCATGAAAATTGACATGCAACTACAGTTCAACATTACAGACCCAACGAAACTTGTTTCGTCGAATTTCTGGTCCGTTTGCTCACACAGTGTATTTTTAAAGTCAAATTATCGATTGTTTTTCACATTAAAATTCCGTAAAACCACATACTAACTCCAAAAATCACGGAAATTGGAATCTAACAAAAATTTAATATTCCAGATCCAACAAAATTAGTTTCGTCGAAAACGCAGGTCGTTTGCAAAAATGGCTGTTTTCTAAAGCTCTAAATATACCCATTTAAATATTAATATATTTAAAAATAATTAAATTAATATTAATAAAATTAATATTATCGTATATATATTTGCATATGATATTATATAACCCCAAAATAAATATATCAGGATTTATAACTCGATATTTCAAAATTCCAGATTATATCGACATTTCAATTCATATTTAAATCCTTTTATAATATAAATAAATCATTATAAATTATAAAGGAATTCCATAGCGACTTTTCGAAAATTTTATTTGGACACAACTCATAATCTACGCGACGAAATCTCGATTTTTCTCTTCCATTTGAAAAACATACTTCACCAGCTCCGAACGTTTCTTGTTTCACAGAAATCCGACTTAAAGCAGATTCTTATATTCATTTAAAGTTCGAACCGCCAAATTACGAACTGCCACGCCATTTCGAGCTCGATTATAATTATAATATAATTATACGTTCAACTATCGTTTAAATAATGTATTCTAAATATAATTCAATTCTAAATTGAATTATATCTTATATATAATCCAATTCATACAATATTGTGAATTCCACTATTTTTGATTATTTTTGAATTATATATATTATTCTATTAATTATATTAATTAAACATTCAGTATTATTTAATTAAACGGCCATTTATATCTATAAATCAGTATTTATATAATTAAATAAATTAATTATTATACCGTAAAAATATGGGATGTTACATTCTTCCCCCATTAAAATAATTTTGTCCTCGAAATTGCTAAGGTAGAAAACAAACCCTATTCACTGGGTTAAAAATTATTTGTTTGCTTCTTAACTTCAGATTCACTAATTAATTTCAATTAAATATTAATTCATTTTGACTAAATAAAATTTTCAAAAATTCTAAAAAATTTCTAACACCTTACATTTTTGGAAAATTTCGCCAGCACCTTGTTTTGTACGGCTCAATCGGTACAACTACAACCCGCCTCTCTGGGCCTTCCCCAATACAAAAGAAATTCAAACCGCCAAGCGGCTTGCCAAATCGGCTCATAAAATCACCAAACTCATATAATATAAACTTGTACCTTTTTGTCGGGCATATCATTATATCATTTCCTTATTTTGCCAATTCAGCATATACCAATGTCATTCCAATCAATCTCCAATCAATTTATCCTCACCATAATTATTTGTTTTATACCCAAGCCAACCTCTATTTCAAACTTGATTTCCTTTCTCGATCCCAAGCTCTTAACTTACCCATTAATACCATTTCAGATTTCTATTTCTCAATCCAATTTTATTCGATATCATTCAATTTCAATTCAATTTCAATTACCACTTAACTGGCTTTACTTTAATTCCAATTTGCTTTTATAAATTTTGGGTTAATTTGTTTTTAACTCAAACAATCTCTACTTGGGAGTTTTAAACCATTTACACTTTTCAAAAATCAAATATTCCCTTTTTGTAATTTCAAAACACTTATCTTTCCAAAAAACATTCAAAATAATATCTTTGGTAGTAATCCATCACTTAGAACTCGAAAATGAGCACTGATGATGTGACCAGCATCATCAGAGTTATTTCCTAGCGATCGAAGTGAGTTCAATACTATATCATCTTTCAAAACTCAATTTTAAACACTTCCATTTGAAATTATTTCAAAATATCCTTCACAATGCTTGTTAAACAATTTTATAATCTCCCAAGATTTTAAATTTCTCATATATTAAATCCAAATCCATTTGCAAACACTTTTTCCAAATTTCCAGAGTTGTAATTTCAATTCTGATTTTAAATTTAGATTTAATCTATTTGATTTCATATAATACACTCATATGAATCCCGATTGGCTATTTACATAACCATTTTACTTTATAATCTCATTTGATTATAATAACAACCAACACAACCTATATACTATAATAATCCAAATATAAATCATTCTTTTATATCCACATATAATTTAGGTAAAATTATTTCATTTACCCTCTTTTCGAAATATACCGTGTGGGTTCATCGTATTCGAGTGTTTAGAAACCCCTACCGATACAGTGGATCAAACTGATCGACCCAAATTCATAAGAAACTCAACCAATAAATCTCCACAATATAAAACCATTTTTATAAAATCTATAAATACGTTCAGTCGTATATATACTATAATGACCCGGGAATTCTGGACGAAATTAAATTGTGAAAAAATTTAAAATGAACAAAACATCGATAACTAAACGTATTGATAAAGGTTAATTCATTTACGAGAACAGAAAAATGAGTAAAGATTTCTTTAGGAAAATCCAAAGCATAGCTAAATCTTTACTAAGATAAATAGTGTGTTTTAAGAAACGAATTATTTTGCAAATTAACAAAATGATTTTGACACAAACTACTACATATGCTAAGCTAGCAAGACTTAGTTATTTAATCAAATTCAAGACTTGCACTCAAGCCATTCTTGTGCAAAAACCCATGAATTATATGACAACAAATACTAAGGAAAACAAGACTTTTAAATAAAGACTACTTAACCATTTAAAAGCTGTAATGCAAGTTTTTGTCTCACAAGGCCTAGCAGCAAGATGGAGGAAACATGGACCTAACCAATACCATGAACACTTGCATTAGCTATCCCAAAACCTTAGTTAAACACTTTAACTAACCAAACCTCATTTCAGCCCATGTTTGCGCAAGGGATGATCACCATCTCAGTTGAAACAAGGCCCATGTAAATAGATAAATACTTCATAGGTAAGGCTGAAGTACATAGATGAAGTGACTCTTGATTAGAGGATTAAACACTTGAGTATTTGATATTCTTTTGCCATGATCAAGGAGGTGTTTTGTGCAGGAGCATTTAATGCAAGGATAACAATGATCTAAAGCTTTACAAATTTATATATGGAAAGAATGTGCTGTAATTCATATAACCAAGCAATGAAACCATGAAGAATATCCATGGGAAAAACATTTATCATAAACTATAAACCTTCTAGAAGGAGTACACAACATTAAATGCTTTTGTCAACATACTAGAAAGCATTGTATGGACAAGAACACTCCATATAAGCCATGCGCAAGGGAAAACAAACTCAAACTGAGCTTTCACAAAATTCTCCATGTATATTTGCTAAGTAGAAAACCTGCACCAGATAAGGGTCAGAGATATTAAGGAATTAAAATGTTTATGATTAAAATTAAACATAGAATATCATTATATTTTAGCCTATAAATAAGCAGCAAGTACCCACACAATTTTGCACCTGAGAACCCAGAGAAAGCAAGAGAACAAAGGCTTTGAAAACACCAGAGAACCAGATTTTTCAAAGTGAGTAAACCTCACTCTTTTCAATATATCTTTACATAAGAGTAAATGGGAAAAACAACATATGTTGGTTAAAAATCTAAACTGCTGTGTACATATATTGTTCTCGGCCAAACTCCATGAACCCTGCTGTTTTGTGTACTGCTATAATGAGCGGGTAACCTCATACATAAGCCGAGATTTAGATCTAAAAATGCCTAACATGTTTTACTTAAAATGCATGCACAAGTTGATGATAAATGCAAGTATATCTATGTTTAAAAGTATGTTGTTCACACCCTATTTTGGTTATATAGTTATGTGAAACTATGATCATTCCATATGAAAACTTGGATGCAAAATATCTTTCCATTTGCTGTACAAACACACGAAGTAAAAATGTGATGTATATATGTATCTAGATCTAGTACCAATGCATGGTTTTCCTTGCATGTACGAAAGCTTGGACTTTGAAGTCTTAACCTATTTCCTGTGTGAATATATGTAAACCATTAGCTAAGATTTACAAACAAACAAGGTATATATATTTGTTTATAAATCAGGTACATAAGCATGTAGTCGCAAAATGAACTTTAGATCCTAAGAATTACATGAACACTAGCTCGATATTTGTAGATTTAGTGGTGGGATAAGTGGACTGCTTTTCTCTTGACGCGAAGTGGGCCACCGCGCCAGCGGTGATGGCACGTCAGGGGAAAGCCAAGGTCGGAGTTCGGTTGAACTCTGGTGGGCAAGGCGAGGCTTTGGGGGGGGGGGGGGTAGTAGGACGTTTTTCTTGGATGGGGTTCACTGTACAGGTCACGGCTGTGAACAGAAAAGTGGTAGCACCACTTTTAAATTGGCAAAGGGCTGATCAACGCAGGGGTTTGGGGTGTTTTTGGCTGATCAACGCATGGGGTTTAGGCCTGGTAGTGTAAATGTGGTAGTACCACATTGGACTATTGCAAATGAAGGACCACTAGTCGGTGGTAAGTGATCCATGATGGATCACTGTGGCTTGCATGGTCTGGCACTTGGCTAGATCATTGGAGAACAAGGTTTTGAAATTATAAAAAGGATTAAGCTAATTTATTTCTGAAAATTCAATTATTTAATTTATTTATGAATAAACCAAACAATTGAATAAATGAGAATAAATTAAATTATATAAATTTGGGAAAATTTATATAACACTTTGTCAGACACTGTAAATGAAAAGCGATGTGTAGTTTATTAAAATCTGAACTAAAGAAGTTATTTATTTAGATCAAGACAAAAATAAATAAAACAAAGAGTGGATCAAGAAAGATTGTTTTGTAAATATGAACATTTAAAACGTATTGAATAAATAGTGAAATACGGTTTTGTCAACTTAAGTTAGAAATCATATTTAAAATGATTTAACGAATCAAATCATTTGTAAATAAAAGTGAAATAAATCATGTACTTAAAACTGATCCCTTAAGTAGCACTTGTCCCTAAAATATATTAAACGCATATTGTTTCGAAGAGTCCGAAACTACATTCCACTTCGATTCAAATTTATCGTCGCCAGTCAATAATTATCGAAGATAATAGAAGATGATGAAATGCAAGGATTTTTCTGTAAATCCTAGGTAGGAATTACCTAAGATGGATTTATAAAATAACACCTTTGGTTTGTCCAATCCCAGGACAACTTGTATAGACGAATATCTGACAAAGTAATTCTAACTAATCTTGTACGTTGATCTTTCTAAACGTATGTACGTAGTAGCAGAAGAACTCGTTCCTCTTGCTTTATACTCATACTATATTTTTGGGAAAGTCATTTAGAGATTGGCGAGTTTTGACAATGTGATATTCACAGAAATTACCGTGTTGAAATGGTAAGTTTAGTCTCAAGCCTCACAACAGGAAATGACAAAAATCGGGCAGGCAGCATGGCTATGTCGTTAGCTCCCATTAGGATATATCATCACCTATCTAGAGATATTTCCTTGTTTCTTATTCTACTGATTCTGTCCCGACTCGGGAAATGGTTGCCGTACACAACCATTATTGATATACATTCGATACACTCAAGAGAAATGAGTGGTCGGTCATGTGTGGCCGGGTTGCAAGAAGTTCTTGTTGAACCCGTGTATTCGTATCTAGAGATACACTGACGGAAGGTGATCCCACACCTTGTCATAGTTGGAAATCCGTTATCCATAAGCGCCAAGTGGTTTTGTTTGTATACTATATAGTAAAATGTGAGATGAAAGCATTTTACTAGATTATGAATTATTTGTGGAAACACTAGACATTATCACAATATCTAGTTTATTGACACACACACTGTTTTGATCTCGTAAGGTAAAAACCCATTTCGTACTAACGGCGTGGTCTTATGAATCATTTTGATTTATTTAAACTTGTTTCATAAATCGTTTACTCATACCAGTCCATGACTGACCCGGAGTTTATTTTTCTGTGTTTTTCCCTTAAACTCTTGGGTATTCATAACACTTGTTATCAATAGACAAGTGATCCAGGTCTTAACATAACTTGGGAGTAGCAGGATGGCAGACCCTGGAACGTTGGCTTATCTATCTTATGTTATGTATTATTACCCAGACGGTGGTTCAGTTGTGATGTTATGTACTATTATTCAGCAAGTTAGTATCACTGGTGATTCTTATGTAATCACAATGTCATGTATCCCTATGTATGAAGTCATGTATCCCTATGTATGAAGTCATGTTTGTACTTGACCTTTAATATGTAATATTTTGGGCTATTAATATATTGTCCTAAGTTCCGAGATTCTGATGTCTTTTCTTAGTTATATTCTTCTATCTACTTCTTTTCTTATAAAATGATACAACTTCCGAGGCACTGGAAAGTTGGGTCATTACAGTTGGTATCAGAGCTTAGGTTATCGTATACCTAGGCTTTGGGTGAGTATTGAGAGAGCGTATTTTAAAAGTTGGATGCTATGATATATATATATACACACACACTTAGGAATAATCGACTTAAGTTTAATATAGATTAGGTACCTTAATATCCAATTGAGTTTTGATGTCAACCTATTATATTCAGGTTAGTAAGTATGACTACCCGTACACAAAGAGGTCGAGCTAGGGGAACCACCACCACCAATGGTCGTAACACTACTCAGACCCCGGTAGAAACTGTAGAAGAAGTTGCACCGGTTATGCCAGTTACACCCGTTCAACCTAGATCAAACTTTGCAACTATCTGTAAGGAATATCAAACACTGGGAGGGAAAGTTTTCAAAGGAACAGAATCTTTCATCGAAGTTCAAGCGTGGCTAAGATCTTGTGAAAGAATTTTCAAAGGACAGAATTTAAATGATGAACAGAAACGACTTTTGGCTTCATGGCAACTACAAGGAGCTGCAGCAATCTGGTGGGACGCACAGACTGCGAACGTTTCTGAGAATGATTATTCCTGGGGAAGGTTCAAGGAGGAATTTGAAGCACAATTTCTTCCCGCAGCAGGCAAGACCAGGATGTATTGCGATTACATAGATCTGAAGCAAGGAAACATGTCAATAGCAGAATACGAGAATAAGTTCAATGCACTCTCTTGTTTTGGCCCAGAACTGATAAATACCTCGCCCAAGAAAAACGAGATGTTCATAGCAGGGTTGAAAGAAAATTTGCAAGATAAGGTGATTGGACATCTGAAGAGTTCATTTAGTGACATAGTCGACATGGCAATTCATTACTAGGCACTAAGTACGAAGAAACCAGTAACAAAGGCACAAACCGGGGAAGCCAGTAGGGAGAATCCTCAGAAGAGGAAGTTTAATCCAAACTGGAAAGGAAAGGGAGAAATGGGAGAGAAAGCCAAGGAGCATTTCAAGAACACCGTATGCCACAACTGTAAGGAGAAGGGTCACATTGCTAGGTTCTATAAGAAGCCAATAGTGGGAAAGCCACAACAACCTTAGCAACAGCCTCGACATCAACCTCAACAACAAACTCAACAACATCAACAACAGTAAGGACTGGGAAATGACATGGTCAAGAAGACTCTATGCGTCAATTGTCACTAACCTGGACACCTGATCAAAGACTTCCCACTTATGAAGAAGGAACAACAGACCAATGTCTATTCTATTAAGAATGAGGCGTCCACTTCCCAGAATGTGAAGGGGAAAGGAGTCCTCGAAGGTACCTTACAATTAAAAGGGATTGATGTTCATGTTTTATTTGATACTGGTGCCTCGCAAAGTTTTATTTCGTCTAACACCATAGGAAAATTGCAACTTACCCCACAAATTTCACCAAATCCAAATTGCGTATCTAATCCTATAGGCGGAAAGACAGAATTAAAAATGTTTTGCAATGACATAGCCCTCTCATATCTTTCACATACCTTCCTATTCGACTTCTATGTTTTGGATTTTAAAGGGTTAAATTTTATACTTGGGTTAGACTGGTTAAGAAAATTCCAAGCACAGATAAAATGTGACAAGGGAATCATAACTCTAATAACTAGTATCGGAAGAAAAGCTAGGATACCGTGTGGAAAACCCAGTATTCATACGTGTAGTTTCTTGTATGCTTTAGAAATACCACAAGAAAATCTTAAGACGGTAGAAATAGTCAGAGATTTCTCCGACATATTTGAAGAGGTCACTAGTTTACCTCCTCATCGCGAAATAGAATTCCGAATTGATTTAATCCCAAATGCAAGACCTTTAATCAACCGAAACGACGAATGGCACCAAGAGAAGTTATAGAACTTGAGGAACAAACTCAAGATTTATTAGCTAAAGGCTTAATCAAACCAAGTTTTTGAAGTTGGTGTTCAGCGGTGGTTTTTGTGGTAAAAACTGATGGGTCACTGAGATTATGTGTTGACTATAGAGAGTTGAACAAGGTGACCATTAGAAATAAATATCCTTTACCCCGGGTAGACGATCTTTTCGATAAATTAAATGGAGCTACCGTATTTTCTCAAATGGATTTAGCAACAAGTTTCCACCAGTTGAGAATTTCTGAAGATAGCATTCCTTTAACTGCCTTCAGAGGACCAGATTTCTTTTACGAATGGTTAGTAATGCCATTTGGACTAACCAATGCACCTGCTTATTTTGTTGATCTTATGAACTGTGTTTTTAGGAAAATTCTAAACAAATTTGTCCTAATCTTCATTGATGATATTCTCATTTATTCAAAATTTGTGGAAGAGCACAGTCACCATTTGAGAATAGTATTAGAGACTATGAGAAAGCACGTATTGAAGGCGAAGTTTTCCAAATGTCATTTTTGGAAGTTAGAAGTTAGATTCTTGGGGCATATCGTGAACGGAGACGGTATCTCTATTGACCCAATCAAAGTAGAAACAATACAAGAATGGAAACAACCTCGAGCACCAACAGAAGTCCGTAGTTTCTTGGGATTAGCAGGATGCTATCGGAGATTTATCTAGGATTATTCAAAAATATCTTACCACTTAACGAAGTTAACGAAGAAAGGGGAAAATTTTGTGTGGACTCCGAAGTGTGAAGAAGCTTTCAAAGAACTGAAGGAGAAGTTAACGAAAGCACCAGTTCTAGCTGTTCCCGATGAAGAAAGTGAATTCACGGTATATACCGACGCTTGTGGAGTTGGACTTGGTGCAGAATAAACATGTAATTGCATATGTCAGTAGATAGTTAAAACTACATGAGAAGAATTACGCAATGCACGATCTGGAACTTTTGGCAGTTGTCTTCGCATTGACGATCTGGAGACATTATCTATTAGGAGGGAAGTTTGAACTCTTCACAGATCACAAGCCATTAAAGTACTTGTTCACTCAGAAAGATCTGAATCTGAGGCAACAAAGGTGGTTAGAATTCGTTGCGGCATACGATCTGGATATTATCTATACACCAGGAAAGGCTAATGTCGTAGTAGACGCTCTAAGCAGAAATGCAATCTTATCTCTTCTAGAAATCGTTCCAAAACTTCATGAAAGGATAAAGAGATATCAAGGAAGGGATACCCATCTAGAAAAGATAATCCAAGGAGTAAGGAAGGGATACCCATCTAGAAAAGATAATCCAAGGAGTAAGGAAGGGAGAGGAGTCAGACTTTGAACTAGATGACCAAGGTACTCTCAGAATTAATGGGAGGCTATGCATTCTTGATATTGACGGGCTAAGGCAAGAAGTATTGACCGAAGGCCATCAATCAAAGTTAAGTATTCATCCAGGGAATCAAAAGATGTATAAAGACATGAAACGAGTATTCTGGTAGCCCGGAATGAAGAAGGACATTCAAACGTATGTGAGTAATTGTCTAAACTGCCAGCAAATCAAGCGAGATCACCAGAAAACAGCTGGGATTACTACAACCATTGGAAATTCCCAATTGGAAGTGGGAGATGATATCAATGGATTTCATTGATGGGTTACCAAAGACGAGGAGTGGAAACGAAGGAGTATGGGTAATCGTAGACCGACTAACGAAGAGTGCACATTTCATTCCGGTAAAACCAACACAAACTGCAGCTTCGCTAGCCGAACTTTTTATGAGAGAGATCATAAGGATACATGGAGTTCCAGTGAATATTGTAAGTGACAGAGATCCCTTATTTATTAGTAAATTCTGGGAAGCACTTCAAACAACCTTGGGTACTAAACTACATCTAAGCACGACTTACCATCCTCAAACAGACGGCCAAACAGAGAGGGTGAACCGAACTTTAGAAGACCTATTGAGAGCATGTATTATTGACTTTGGAGGGTCATGGGAAGACCACTTGTATTTGGTAGAATTCTCCTATAACAATAATTATCAAACCAGTATAGGTATGGCACCTTACGAAGCTCTCTATGGAAGACCATGTAGATCACCGACTCGTTGGGTTGAGTCCGGTAATAAACTTGTTCTCGGTCCAGATATGATCCGAGAGGCAACTGAGAAGGTTGAGTTAGTCAAGGGTAAGATGAAAGAAGCCCAGGATCGACTGAAGAGTTACGCAGACCAAAGGCGAAGAGATCTAAATTTTTCTATTGAAGATCTAGTGTTTGTAAAGATTGCACCCATCAGAGGAGCAATCGGATTTGGTAAAACAGGGAAGTTAGCTCCATGATTCGTAGGACCTTTCCATGTTATTGAGAAGATTGGATCACTAGCCTATTGAGTAGAATTACCAGAAAGGATGGTAGGGATTCACAATGTTTTCCATGTGTCCCATCTCCGAAAATGTGTCCACGATCCATCTTTGATTTTAGAACCATCCGTTCAAGAAGATCTAGAGATAGAACCGAACATGACTGTGATACGCTATCCAGTCTATGTAACTGATAAAGAAGAAAAGCAACTCCGAAACAAGACTGTGAAGTTGTTAAAGATACAATGGAGCGAGAACCCAAACGACTATACTTGGGAGACAGAGAAGCACGTCAAGGAGTTTTATCCGAACTTTGCTATGGACTAAGTGTCGGTTTATTGTATGTTTGATTAGATATTATCAAATGTAGGATGCAATCATATGTATCGTTTTGGATGTTATCCTATGATTAGAAATGAAATGTTGGACTCTTTATTTATCAGCATGAGTTATTGAGGATTCAGTATTCTTAGGGCCTATGAACTTTTTACAGTTTATGTTCACTTTCTGAGACTTTGTCCTTTATTTAACAGATGGCCCCCATTTTTAAGAGAACTGCTAGAAAGAGATTAACCCCTTTATAGGAACAAAGACTCAGTGACAGTATCAGTGAGATAGCAGAGTCTAGTGTTAGGACTGAGATGATGCAACCCAGGGATGATGAGGACATGTATGTAGCCCCAGACGAGCCTATATCAGGACAGCATGAGCCAACGGAGGAGGATGGGAGTGTAGACTTTTCAAGGGATCAGGATGACATAGGAGATGAGGCGAGCCTGCAGGCAGGTTACGATGGCGATGGAGAGGGAAACGACAACAACAACCATGATAGTGACTCAGATATGGGGATAGAGGAGATTGAGGAATACCCAGAGGAGATGGTGGAGGAGGAAGATCAGGTGGTACCGGAACTGACGCATGTTAACCCAGTAGTACAGGCCCCACCCATCGAGCTAGATGAGGAGTTGATTACTGCCTGGGTGCAGTATATTTATGACTTATTGGAATACCATGTTGCAGTAACTGAGCAGGGGATTCAGATTGACCTTGACTATCCTGAGATGATGTTACACCTACCACCACCTACTGAGATCATTTACATTTATGATGAGGAGCAAGTAGAGGAGGAAGTGAAGGAAGATGACAAGGTAGTAGAGGTAGTTGACATTTCTGATGATGAAGAGATAGTTGACATTTCTGATGATGAAGGGGAGGACATGATTAGTATCAATAGTGATGACTCCGAGTAGGAGAGTATGCTATGTATGTACATAGGACTTTGTATTAGTCTATAACTCGAACTAGTCGGGTATAACACTTATTATCGCATTAGTCTATAACTCGAACTCGTCGGTTATAGCAATTATCGTATTGTTTGTAGCACTTTCTATGATTGTTTATGACATATCACTTTTGGCTTGATTTATATCCGTGTTTACAAATTTCGAGGACGAAATTTTATAAGGGGGAAAGATTGTAATGACCCGGGAATTCTGGACGAAATTAAATTATGAAAAATTTTAAAATGAACAAAACATCGATAACTAAACATATCGATAAAGATTAATTCATTTACGAGAACAGAAAAATGAGTAAAGATTTCTTTACGAAAATCCAAAGCGTAGCTAAATCTTTACTAAGATAAATAGTGTGTTTTGACAAAACGAATTATTTTGCAAATGAACAAAATGATTTCGACACAAACTATACATACGCTAAGCTAGCAAGATTAGTTATTTAATCAAATTCAAGACTTGCACTCAAGCCATTCTTGTGCAAAAACCCATGAACTATATGAGAACAAATACTAAGGCAAGACTTTTAAATAAAGACTACTTAACCATTTAAAAGCTGTAATGCAAGTTTTTGTCTCACAAGGCCTAGCAGCAAGATGGAGGAAACATGGACCTATCCAATACCATGAACACTTGCATTAGCTAGCCCAAAACCTTAGTTAAACACCTTAACTAACCAAACCTCATTTCAGCCCATGTTTGCGCAAGGGATGATCACCAACTCAGTTGAAACAAGGCCCATGTAAATAGACAAATACTTCATAGGTAAGGCTAAAGTACATAGATGAAGTGACTCTTGATTAGAGGATTAAACACTTGAGTATTTGATATTCTTTTGCCATTATCAAAGAGGTGTTTTGCGCAGGAGCATTTAATGCAAGGATAACAAAGATCTAAAGCTTTACAAATTTATATATGGAAAGAATGAGCTGTAATTCATATAACCAAACAATGAAACCGTGAAGAATATCCATAGGAAAAACATTTATCATAAACTATAAGACCTTCTAGAAGGAGTACACAACATTAAATGCTTTTTTCAACATACTAGAAAGCATTATATGGACAAGAACACTCCGTATAAGCCATGCGCAGGAGAAAACAAACTCAAGCTGAGCTTTCACAAAATTCTCCATGTATATTTGCTGAGTAGAAAACCTACACCAAATAAGAGTCAGAGATATTTAGGAATTAAGATGTTTATGATTAAAATTAAACATAGAATATCATTATATTTTAGCCTATAAATAAGCTGCAAGTACCCACACAATTTTGCACCTGAGAACCTAGAGAAAGCAGGAGAACAGAGGCTTTGAAAACACCAGAGAACCAGATTTTTCAAAGTGAGTAAACCTCACTCTTTTCAATATATGTTTACATAAGAGTAAATGGGAAAAACAACATATGTTGGTTAAAAATCTAAACTGCTGTGTACATATATTGTTCTCGGCCAAACTCCATGAACCCTGCTGTTTTGTGTACTGCTATGATGAGTGGGTAACCTCATGCATAAGCCGAGATTTAGATCTAAAAATGCCCAACATGTTTTACTTAAAATGCATGCACAAGTTGATGATAAATGTAAGTATATATATGTTTTAAAGTATGTTGTTCACTCCCTATTTTGGTTATATAGTTCTGTGAAACTATGATCATTCCATATGAAAACTTGGCTGCAAAATATCTTTCCATTTGCTGTACAAACACACGAAGTAAAAATGTGATGTATATGTATCTAGATCTAGTACCAATGCATTGTTTTCCTTGGATGTACGAAAGCTTGGACTGTGAAGTCTTAAGCTATTTCCTGTGTGAATATATGTAAACCATTAGCTAAGATTTACAAACAAACAAGGTATATATATTTGTTTATAAATCAAGTGCATAAGCATGTAGTAGCATAATGAACTTTATATCCTAAGAAATACATGAACACTAGCTCGATATTTGTAGATTTAGTGGTGGGATAAGTTGTTTGTAAGTTTTATTTTCATGTGGCTGTCACCAGTCCATACGTGAACTGCTTTTTGCCTGACGCAAAGTGGGCCACCGCGCCAGCGGTGATGGCACGTCAGGTCAGGGGAAAGCCAAGGTCGGAGTTCGGTTGAACTCTGGTGGGCAAGGCGAGGCTTTGGAGGGGGGAGTGGGACGTTTTTCTTGGATGGGGTTCACTGTACAGGTCATGGCTGTGAACAGAAAAGTGGTAGCACCATTTATAAATTGGCAAAGAGCTGATCAACACAGGAGTTTGGGGTGTTTTTGGTTGATTAACGCATGGGGTTTAGGCCTGGTAGTGTAAATGTGGTAGTACCACATTAGACTATTGCAAATGAAGGACCACCAGTCGGTGGTAAGTGATCCATGATGGATCACTGTAGCTTGCATGGTCTGGCACTTGGCCAGATCATTGGAGAACAAGGTTTTGAAATTATAAAAAGGATTAAGCTAATTTATTTCTAGAAATTTAATTAATTAATTTATTTATGAATAAATTAAATAATTGAATAAATGAGACTAAATTAAATTATATAAATTTGGGAAAATTTATATAACACTTCGTCAGACACTGTAAATGAAAAGCGATGTGTAGTTTATTAAAATCTGAACTAAAGAAGTTATTTATTTATTTAGATAAAGACAAAAATAAATAAAACAAAGAGTAGATCAAGAAAGATTGTTTGTAAATATGAACATTTAAAACGTATTGAATAAACAGTGAAATACGGTTTTGTCAACTTAAGTCAGAAATCATATTTAAAATGATTTAACGAATCAAATCATTTGTAAATAAAAGTGAAATAAATCATGTACTTTAAACTGATCCCTTAAGTAGCACTTGTCCCTAAAATATATTAAACGCAAATTGTTTCGAAGAGTCTGGAACTACGTTCCACTTCGATTCAAATTTATCGTCGCCAGTCAATAATTATCGAAGATAATATGTAACAACCCGTATTTTCAATAACCTGTTATAACATAAATTGAGGCAGAATTTAATTCTAAAATCTGAATCAAGTTAAACGGGCTATGCCATTGCGTTCGTCTCGGAAAAATATGCGAAATAGAGTCCGAGTTTTCGAAAATCGGAGTCCGTATGAAGAAGATATGGACGAACGAAGTTAGGCAGAAAAACCGAAAACAAGCCAGAATGCACTGGCGCACTTGGGAAGTGCGCCAGCACAATAATACACTGGCGCACTTGGGAAGTGCACCCGTGTCGAGCCAGAAACCTGCACAACCTTCTGGCTTGACCCTGGCTGGCCTGGTGCACCTGTTTTGGCCCTTGGTCTTGTTTTGGAGGCTTGTGACGATTTTTGAGGGCTGGGATCTATCCTAGGGTTAATCCTATGGCCTAAAACACTTTCCTAATCTATAAATAAGACCCTAACCTACCCTAAATCATCATTAATCTACCCTACAACTAAACTATGGCAAAATCAATCCTCTCATGGCCTCCACTCTCTTCATAAATTCCTAAATCAAATTTCTAAGAGATTTCCATGCATACAAGTGTATTTAGTCTTGTATGATCCTCTTTAGCTTGCATTAAAGTCTTGTTTCTCTATTGGCATCATAAAGGAGGAGTCTTGATCAAGTTTGCTTGCATTTTGGGGTTTTAATTTGTTGCATAAGGGGTTTCTTACATTTGCTATACTCATTTGAGTCCACATAAGCATTGTAAGCCTATTTCTACTCTTGTATTTTAACTATGAAGTTAATATGTTATGTTGCAAGTTGAGTTTGGGGTTAATCATGATATGTGCTTTGATCTTATGATTTTATGCATAAGCTTACTCTATGCATGTTAGTAAAGTCATTACCTTGGCTTTATGCATAGAAAGATGTGATCTTTGGTTGGAAATGTTGCATGATGCAACTTTGAAACTCTCATAAACCTTGTATTAACATGCATATAATGTTATATGCATGTTACTAGTCCTTATCTCATGCTATCTATGGCCATGTTCCGCCTATTTGCCAAGTTTGATGTTATGCATGCATATGAACCTTATGCAAGTTGAAACCATGTTATGCATGCATATGAACCTTATGCAAGTTGAAACCATGTTATGCATGCATATGAACACTATGCAAGTTAAAATGATGTTATGCATGCTTAGGAATATTTTGCAAGTTGATAACATGATATGCAAGTTTGTGATCACATCTTTGTCTCATATGCCACCATGTTTAACTTGTGGCTCCAACACCTTTATGTCATGATTTTGCCAAGTTCCCTCTTTCTATCCTTTATGCGCTATTGCGATATGTAAGCGAGGGGATTGCGTTTGGGGTTGGGTAAACTTAAAAGACATAAAAACGTAAGCTTGGGAATTTACCTGTTAAGTTAGGTCTACCCATTGGGAATTTACCTATTAAGTTAGGTCTACCCAATTGCTTGAAAATTTGTAATGTGTTTTGGAAACATGATGGACATGACACTTAGAAAACATGAGGATGGCCAACTCGAGGTTGGGTTGAGCTTGTAGCATAAACCTACCCGAAACCGACCGGCTTAACTAGTGGCTACAAGCAATAGGACCCAATGTGAGTAGTTGGTCATGTTGCACGTGAAACCCGAGGTTAGACTAAGTTGTGGTGTAAACCTACCCGGACCCGCCCGGCCTAACTAGTAACCACAACAAGGTCTAATGTGAGAGGTTGGGTGCATTAAATTAATTAATGCCACATGGTAGGGTTAAGTCATGGAACGCTTGAATACTTAACCAATTAAACACGATGGGTTGATAGGGTTAAGTCATGAACCTTGGGTACACTTAACCAACTTGGTACTTGGATGAGTTGGGTTAACCACGTTTAACCCATTAAGGAAACCCTAGTTACGTGGTCCTTTGCACCAGTAACCCTCTTAGTTGTATCATGATACCCTAGGGACTAGGCTAGGGTGGGGCACGATTACTGGGATGACATGTAAGCGACCAAGACGACGGCTGTGTAGGTGCGCCGGTGTAGGTTCAGGCGGGCCATGGTCGTGCACATGGTCCGGATTTGAAAAAGCAGGCACGGGCACCAGTAGGTTTAAACTGTGCGTGCATGGTTTGTGTCAGTGGTTGACACCCTAGGACTTGATACCCCCTAGGGTGGACCTAGCACAGTTTAGCTACACTTCGTAGTTGGGCCGTATGACACCGACACTTGACGAATTAGGCTATAGGAGAGCTGTAACAACCCGTATTTTCAATAACCTGTAATAACATAAATTGAGGAAGAATTAAATTATAAAATGGGAATCAAGGGAAACGGGCTATGCCATTGCGTTCGTCTCGGAAAAATACGCGAAATAGAGTCCGAGTTTTCGAAAATCGGAGTCCGTATGACCCAGTTAAGGCCCATTGAAGTTTGCAAAAAATTTCTAAGTAAAAATCAGATTCAAATTTGAAGAATTGGGCCAGCTGGGCCAAGGCGGGAAAATTCCCGCCAGGGGCCCCATGTCGACAGGCCTGTCGACAGGGTCCCCAGGGAGTCGACTGCCCTGTCGACAGCCCTGTCGACAGGGGGTGCCCGGCTGATTAGCCTGGTGCACCATTTCTGATTGGGGTTGGGTCTTGTGGCTGGTTTCTAGAGAGTTCCGGGATCTGATGGCCCTAATTCAATCTAGGGTTAATCCTATGGTCTAAATCACTCTAATCTTCTATAAATAAGCTCCTAATCCTACCCTAAAGCCTCATTAATCATTCTAGCAACTAGACTATGCCAAAATCCAAACTCTCATGGCCTCCACCCTCTTCATACAATTCCTAATCAAATCCCTAAGAGATTTCCATGCATACAAGGGTATTTAGGCTTGTATGATCCTCCTTAGCTTGCATTAAAGGCTTGTTTTTCAATTGGCATCATAAAGGAGGAGTCTTGATCAAGTTTGCTTGCATTTGGGGACTTTAATTAGTTGCATAAGGGGCTTCTTGCATTTGTTGTACTCATTTGAGTCCGCATAAGCATTGTAAGCCCTCTTACCCTCATTTTAGAAACTATAAAGTTAATGTGTGATGAAAGTTGGGATTTATGTATGTTTATTGAGTTGTGCATGTTATGCAAGGGTACTAAGCCATGATTTGCAAATATTTTAAGTTATGCATGTATACTAAGCCATGATTTGCAAGATTTATAAGTTATGTATGTTTATGCAAGTTTGTTAAGCCATGGTTTGTATGTTTATTAAGTTATGCATGATTATGCAAGTTTGCTAAGCCATGATTTGTGTGTTTATTGAGTTATGCATGTTTATGCAAGTTTGCTAAGCCATGATTTGTACGCTTATTGAGTTATGCATATTTATGCAAGTTTAAAATGACAAGTTGTGCATGTTTTGACAAGTTGTGCATGTTTTGACAAGTTGTGCATGTTTATGCAAGTTTAAAATGACAAGTTGTGCATGTTTTGACAAGTTGTGCATGTTTTGACAAGTTGTGCATGTTTATGCAAGTTTAAAATGACAAGTTGTGCATGTTTTGACAAGTTGTGCATGTTTTGGCAAGTTGTGCATGTTTATGCAAGTTTAAAATGACAAGTTGTGCATGTTTTGACAAGTTGTGCATGTTTTGGCAAGTTGTGCATGTTTATGCAAGTTTAAAATGACAAGTTGTGCATGTTTTGACAAGTTGTGCATGTTTTGACAAGTTGTGCATGTTTATGCAAGTTTAAAATGACAAGTTGTGCATGTTTGACAAGTTATGCATGTTTTATGGTAATATGCAAGTTCACTACGCTAAGTTGTGCAAGTCTAACATGTTATGCATGACTGTTGTGCAAGTTTATGTTGTGCCAAGTTCCCTCTTCCTATCCTTTATGCGTTACTACGAATATGTAAGCGATAGAATGACGTTGGGGGTTTTGGGTAAACTTAAAATACATGAAAATATAAGATTGGGAATTTACCTATTAAGTTAGGTCTACCCCTTGGGAATTTACCTATTAAGTTAGGTCTACCCAAGTAATTGTTTGAATTGTGATTATGTTTTGAAATGAAGTGGACATGACACTTAGAAAACAAAAGTGTGGCCAACTCGAGGTTGGGTTGAGTTTGTAGCGTAATTCTACCCGGAACCGACCGGCTTAACTAGTGGCTACAAACAATAGGACCCAATGTGAGAAGTTGGTCATGGGGTGCCAAGACCCGAGGTTAGACCAAGTTGTGGTGTAAAGCTACCCGGACCCGCCCGGCCTAACTAGTAACCACAACAAGGTCTAATGTGAGAGGTTGAGGTGCATTAAGTTAATTAATGCCTCATAATTAGGGTTAAGTCAGGGTCCACTAATACTTAACCAATTTGGGGATTCAAGGGATGAAAATGGGGTTAAGTTACACTTAACCAATTTAATCAATTTGGGAGTTCGAGGGATTAGAATGGGGTTAAGCCACACTTAACCAGTTTAATCCAGGATTAGTGAAGGGTTAAATCACACTTAACCCTCTTAGAAACCCTAGCAACGTGGTCTGTTCCAGCAGTAATCCCAGTTTGGTATCATTCACAACCCTAGAGGCTAGGCTAGGGCAGGGCACGATTACTGGACTGATGTAAGCGACCAAAGCGACGGCTGAGTGGTACAGCGGTGCGGGTCCGGCGGGCTACGGACGTGCACGTAGTCCGATGTTGGACAAACTCGAGGCACGGGTACCAGTAGGTTAGGGCTGTGCATTATTGCTTAAGTGTCCGGGGTCGACAACCGAGGGCTTGATACACCCAAAGGTGGGCCCAGCACAGACTACCTACATCCATATGTGGGCCGTATGGACACCAACACTTGACGTGTTAGGCTTATAGGGAGCCGATCGACTAGACCGTTGGGTTGGACCTTATACTAAGGTCACTTCATGTTATCGGGCCAAAGTTTGGGCTAAGGGATCAATACCTGTTATGTTGGTTTGCTAGTACACCGTGGTGCAAAACTTTACCTTGTTTTATGCGATGATACCTCTATCTATCTTGTAGGTAATTTACCATCCCAGTATGTTATCTATGATCATCTCAGTTTCCATCATGATGTTAACTTTATTAGTTTATAGACTGATCGTAGCAGGGCTTACTCAGTCTTTTTGACTGATCCGTTTTGTTTCGCCTCTTTTCTTCCGTTTCCCCCCCAGGTTCTCAGGGAGGGAATACAGGAGCCTAGCTTGGATCTTAGCTGCTCTCTTGGATAGCTCATGTATGCTTTGGACTTGGGCTTGCTATGGTTTCTTCCACTTTGGGGATAGCTACTGTTATGTTTTCCTTTTTCAGTTTCAGATGATGTTACTTCATGTACTAGACTTGTTTATTTGGGGAAATTGACATTTTGATGTACCAGACTTGTTTTTGAAATAGTTTAAAAATCTTCCGCTGTTTTATTTACTTACTCTGTTTATTTACATATATATATATATATATATATATATATATATGTCATGTCCTGCCTTGCTATATCATTATGCATGTTTACCAATAATGCCCCTCCAAAGCTAGTGCATTCCTTTGCGAGTGACCCTGGCGGAGGTGGGGTGTTACATTTGGTATCAGAGCATATGGTTTACGAGAAGGGATAAAAAGGTTTTTAAAACTTTTGAAAAACTATTTTCAAAACCAAGTATAAAGTATTTTCCAAAGAAAAGTCTAGTTGTTTTTAAAGGCTATTCCCCAAAAGCCATCAGCACTATCCTTTGACTCCTCGTTTAAACTCTTTTCTTTTCGTTTCCAGCATGTCTGATAATCTCATCTTGCCCGAAGGAGTAACGATACCCGATTGGTTTCGTCGGTACTTGGAAGTCACGGCACCGGTCCCGGGTGTCCCTAATGTTGTCTCCCCAGTCGAGGCCGTTGTTCCTCCTCCTCCTCCTCCCGTAGTTGATGTTCCTCTTCCTCCTTCCCCTCTGCATCCTCAAACTGACTTCGCAAAGATTTGCCAAGATTTTAAGGCGATGGGTTGCAAGAATTTCTTTGGAACCGAGACTTTTGTAGAAGCAGGAAATTGGTTGAAAGAGACCGAAGATCTTTTAGCCTCCTTTGATATAGGTGACCGCAGGAAAGTTTTATTAGCAGTATGGTTGCTAAAGGAAGAAGTTGCACGTTGGTGGGTAGTCACCACCGCTACTAGGCCAATTGAGACTTGGGATGACTTTAGAGGAAGGTTTGGACTGAGATTCTTATCACTGAAGCAAGGGGACATGACTATTAGGGAATACATAGATAAGTTTAATCAACTGGCTCGTGTCGATTTAGACTTGGTTAATACAGCTCAGAAGAAGGCCCTACACTTTGCTCTAGGATTAAACGAGCCATTACATGGTTTGGCCATGTCTCATATACCCTTGGGGGCGACTTTCGAGAATTTGGTGAATTTGGCCCTACTTCAAGAAGAAGATAACAATGACAAGAAAGAGGTCAAGGCGAATGAGTCTCAAGACAAGAGAGTAAATTCCGGGAAACGGGGCAAGAATAACCACAACCGCAAGAACAAGCCAAGAGGGAATAGGAAGTGCAACTTCTGTGGTAAAGTTGGACATATAGCCAAGGAATGTAGGAAGAAGGAAAAGAGAAAGCGGGGCGAATGCTTCATTTGTGGTGAGTTTGGACATTTCAGCAAGGATTGCCCGAGGAAACAAGGGCAAGGCCAGACTCAGTATGCCGGACTATCTGGAGGGCGAGTTCATCCCCTCAGCACCAGCTTATGATAGAGGTAGCGTTTCTGTGGAAATCTTGTTCACATTTTCTGATTTTCCCTGTTCGAACTTTGTTTGATTCTGGCACATCGCATAGTTTTATTTCATCTGATCCAGTTGAAAGTTTTGCACCTAAGTACTAGTGTAGTTGATGATCCCGTATGTGTTTCAAATCCAATTGGGGGTTCTGCCCGTTTGTCTGTGGTCTGAGTGGATTTGAAAATTTCTGTCTTAAGTATAGAATTCTCGTGGGATGTTTTATTCTCAGTTTCAGGGGATATGGGTTGGTTTTGGGCATGGGATGGTTGTCCGGTTTTGGAGCCATTCTGGGTTTTTGTATATAGGTGTGTGAGGCTCATGACTCGCCTCGGTAATACCCTAGAAATTTCTAGCAACCCTATGGGTCCCGTCATGTTATGTTATCTTGAATCCCTCAACTCGTCTATCGATAGTTTGAAATCTTTGAGGGTGGTCCAAGAATATCCTGATATCTTGGGAAAGGAAAAAGGGGTTATCCCTAGACGTGGGATGGATTTCCGCATTATCTGGTTGGTAATACCAAGCCAGTTTCGGGGCCGGTTAGGCACATGACCTCACGAGGTGAGAATTAAGAAAGCAAGTCAAGGAGTTGCTTGGGAAGAACTTCCTGAGACGAGGCATTTCCGAGTAGGGTGCTCCAGTAGTATTCGTTACTAATATGGATAGTTTGCTTCGCTTACATGTTGAAAAGAATAGACAACCGTTACCAGGGATCAATGATTTGCTTGATCAGCTGGTAGGAGCATCCGTTTTCTTTTGACCTAGCTACCGGATTCCATCAGCTTAGGATGGCTGAGGATGGAATTGACAAGACTGCGTTAGGACTCTAGATGGATTTTTAGAATGGCTAGTCATGCTATTTGGTTTGACGGATGCACCCGCATATTGCGTGGACTTGATGGGTAGGGTGTTTAGGGAGTCCTTGAACAAGTTTGTCGTGGTCGTCGTAGACGATATTTTGATCTCCTCAAAAGGACGAGGAAGAACATGCTATACATCTCAAAGAGGAGATGGATATGCTTGGAGCCACCAGTTGAAGGTCAAGTTCTCCAAATGCCACTCTGGAGGAAAGAAGTTGGATTTCTTGGGCACATAGTTCTTAAGTAAGGCTTAGCGGTGGATTCCGCTAAAGTGGCTGCGGTTTGAGACCGGAAAGCTCTGAGAAGGGCAATTGAAGTAAGAAGCCTCCTCCGTTTGGCTAGTTAGTTAGCATTCCCGGAGCTTAGACTTACTCTTCTGGATCAAGAAGGGGGTTTCGCAGGAAGAAGACCCGCAGTTAGTTAAGTACATGGACCGGTTGATTCGAGGCGAGATGTTAAGTCACCTCGTTAGTTATATTATAGATGACAAGGGATGACTAAGGCGCGATGAGAGATTATGTGTTTCTCGAGTGGAGGACTTGGTAAAGAAGGATTTTGAAGAAGCATACCACTCGAGGAGGTGGCCGAGTTGGTCTGAAAATGCATGTTGTGCCACCAGATTAAGGTCAAGTCATAGAAGCCCAGTGGGCCGTTATCTCCATCGGAGGTTCCGCAAGGGAAATGTGAAAACATCCCGATAGATTATGTGGATAGACTACCTAGATCAAAGAAAGGGAATACGGGTATGAGGGTCATAATAGGAAGACTCACGAAGAGTGCTCATTTCAGTCCAGTGAAGAGCGAGAGGACTGCATCATGGTCAGCAACGGTTTACCCGCAAGAAGTTGGCCAGTTCTGAAATAGCCTACAGAAAACCATGGGTAGGCAACGGAATCTAGGTACAGCCTATAGGCGGATGGTTCATGTCGATTAAGCCTGAGTTATAGGAAATCACGTTTATAAGGGCAATTGGCAACGTGGAGTGGTATTTCCAAGAAAAGTTCTGCTGCATGGAATACCTTATGGTAAGAAGACGAGATCCAGGACTCACTAGTGAATTTTGGAGAGCCTGCATGAAATCATGAGGTTATAGTATGTTTAAGCCAAGTATACAGAAAGAAGAATAAGTGGGAAAGAAAGACGAGAGGCAATAATGAAATGAGTTCCAACTCGAATTTGGGAAATAAGGGTTAGCAAGCCAAGGAATCATGAAGGAAAGACGGTCAAAACACAGTGGAGTTGAGCTCAAGGAAACGTGACTAAGAAGAGTGAAGACTGGACACGCGCATCATATCACTTTTTAAGAGTACATCTTCGATCCATGTTTTCCTGTGGAGCTTGATTGCAAGTTATCTTTTGCATATATCCTCTCGGTCCCATTCTCGACCTTATTTCTGTTGTAAACTCCATAAGGGGGTTAAGACTCATCGGTTAGTACTATATGTCAAAGTTTGAATGGATTTCTTGTAATCCAAAAAGGAGTTTGTCTAGTCTATCTAGTTTATCTAGTTTATCATGTCTATCTCGTCATGAGAACCTTTGGTAGAAACCCTTTGGTTGAAACATGTGTTTGAAACATGTTATGCTTGATGGTTGCAAGTGGTTGCAAGTGTTTGCAAGTGGTTACTCGTGGATGCATTATACACATTAGGCACTAGATCGGCTCACACACTCTTCATGTTGCATATGCATGAGTGTTTATGCTTATTCATGGTTGAAACTTGTTGTGCTACCACATGGATGTTGCATATGGATGAATGTTATGTGCACTCATATAGATACTATGAATTATGGTAGGAATTTGCATACATATGGATTCATTTCACTGACATACATATGCATTAAGGAGGTTTACTGTACCAGTAACCGCCTGATTTACATACATATGCATTAAGGAGGTTTACTGTATCAGTAACCGCCTGATTTTTGCATTAGGTAAGTACATATACACACACTTTTGCATATGTTCATCCAGCATTTAGAATCTTGTAAGGACAATGATTGCTCGTGGATGATGCTTTGAGTAGATGGATGATTGGATGGTAGGATACGTTCTTCCTAACTTGAAGATTTCGGGGACGAAATCCTTTAAGGAGGGGAGAATGTAACAACCCGTATTTTCAATAACCTGTAATAACATAAATTGAGGCAGAATTAAATTATAAAATGGGAATCAAGGGAAACGGGCTATGCCATTGCGTTCGTCTCGGAAAAATACGCGAAATAGAGTCCGAGTTTTCGAAAATCGGAGTCCGTATGACCCAGTTAAGGCCCATTGAAGTTTGCAGAAAATTTCTAAGTAAAAATCAGATTCAAATTTGAAGAATTGGGCCAGCTGGGCCAAGGCGGGAAAATTCCCGCCAGGGGCCCCATGTCGACAGGCCTGTCGACAGGGTCCCCAGGGAGTCGACTGCCCTGTCGACAGCCCTGTCGACAGGGGGTGCCCGGCTGATTAGCCTGGTGCACCATTTCTGATTGGGGTTGGGTCTTGTGGCTGGTTTCTAGAGAGTTCCGGGATCTGATGGCCCTAATTCAATCTAGGGTTAATCCTATGGTCTACATCACTCTAATCTTCTATAAATAAGCTCCTAATCCTACCCTAAAGCCTCATTAATCATTCTAGCAACTAGACTATGCCAAAATCCAAACTCTCATGGCTTCCACCCTCTTCATACAATTCCTAATCAAATCCCTAAGAGATTTCCATGCATACAAGGGTATTTAGGCTTGTATGATCCTCCTTAGCTTGCATTAAAGGCTTGTTTTTCAATTGGCATCATAAAGGAGGAGTCTTGATCAAGTTTGCTTGCATTTGGGGACTTTAATTAGTTGCATAAGGGGCTTCTTGCATTTGTTGTACTCATTTGAGTCCGCATAAGCATTGTAAGCCCTCTTACCCTCATTTTAGAAACTATAAAGTTAATGTGTGATGAAAGTTGGGATTTATGTATGTTTATTGAGTTGTGCATGTTATGCAAGGGTACTAAGCCATGATTTGCAAATCTATTAAGTTATGCATGTATACTAAGCCATGATTTGCAAGATTTATAAGTTATGTATGTTTATGCAAGTTTGTTAAGCCATGGTTTGTATGTTTATTAAGTTATGCATGATTATGCAAGTTTGCTAAGCCATGATTTGTGTGTTTATTGAGTTATGCATGTTTATGCAAGTTTGCTAAGCCATGATTTGTACGCTTATTGAGTTATGCATATTTATGCAAGTTTAAAATGACAAGTTGTGCATGTTTTGACAAGTTGTGCATGTTTTGACAAGTTGTGCATGTTTATGCAAGTTTAAAATGACAAGTTGTGCATGTTTTGACAAGTTGTGCATGTTTTGACAAGTTGTGCATGTTTATGCAAGTTTAAAATGACAAGTTGTGCATGTTTTGACAAGTTGTGCATGTTTTGGCAAGTTGTGCATGTTTATGCAAGTTTAAAATGACAAGTTGTGCATGTTTTGGCAAGTTGTGCATGTTTATGCAAGTTTAAAATGACAAGTTGTGCATGTTTTGACAAGTTGTGCATGTTTTGACAAGTTGTGCATGTTTATGCAAGTTTAAAATGACAAGTTGTGCATGTTTGACAAGTTATGCATGTTTTATGGTAATATGCAAGTTCACTACGCTAAGTTGTGCAAGTCTAACATGTTATGCATGACTGTTGTGCAAGTTTATGTTGTGCCAAGTTCCCTCTTTCTATCCTTTATGCGTTACTACGAATATGTAAGCGATAGAATGACGTTGGGGGTTTTGGGTAAACTTAAAATACATGAAAATATAAGATTGGGAATTTACCTATTAAGTTAGGTCTACCCCTTGGGAATTTACCTATTAAGTTAGGTCTACCCAAGTAATTGTTTGACTTGTGATTATGTTTTGAAATGAAGTGGACATGACACTTAGAAAACAAAAGTGTGGCCAACTCGAGGTTGGGTTGAGTTTGTAGCGTAATTCTACCCGGAACCGACCGACTTAACTAGTGGCTACAAACAATAGGACCCAATGTGAGAAGTTGGTCATGGGGTGCCAAGACCCGAGGTTAGACCAAGTTGTGGTGTAAAGCTACCCGGACCCGCCCGGCCTAACTAGTAACCACAACAAGGTCTAATGTGAGAGGTTGAGGTGCATTAAGTTAATTAATGCCTCATAATTAGGGTTAAGTCAGGGTCCACTAATACTTAACCAATTTGGGGATTCAAGGGATGAAAATGGGGTTAAGTTACACTTAACCAATTTAATCAATTTGGGAGTTCGAGGGATTAGAATGGGGTTAAGCCACACTTAACCAGTTTAATCCAGGATTAGTGAAGGGTTAAATCACACTTAACCCTCTTAGAAACCCTAGCAACGTGGTCTGTTCCAGCAGTAATCCCAGTTTGGTATCATTCACAACCCTAGAGGCTAGGCTAGGGCAGGGCACGATTACTGGACTGATGTAAGCGACCAAAGCGACGGCTGAGTGGTACAGCGGTGCGGGTCCGGCGGGCTACGGACGTGCACGTAGTCCGATGTTGGACAAACTCGAGGCACGGGTACCAGTAGGTTAGGGCTGTGCATTATTGCTTAAGTGTCCGGGGTCGACAACCGAGGGCTTGATACACCCAAAGGTGGGCCCAGCACAGACTACCTACATCCATATGTGGGCCGTATGGACACCAACACTTGACGTGTTAGGCTTATAGGGAGCCGATCGACTAGACCGTTGGGTTGGACCTTATACTAAGGTCACTTCATGTTATCGGGCCAAAGTTTGGGCTAAGGGATCAATACCTGTTATGTTGGTTTGCTAGTACACCGTGGTGCAAAACTTTACCTTGTTTTATGCGATGATACCTCTATCTATCTTGTAGGTAATTTACCATCCCAGTATGTTATCTATGATCATCTCAGTTTCCATCATGATGTTAACTTTATTAGTTTATAGACTGATCGTAGCAGGGCTTACTCAGTCTTTTTGACTGATCCGTTTTGTTTCGCCTCTTTTCTTCCGTTTCCCCCCCCCAGGTTCTCAGGGAGGGAATACAGGAGCCTAGCTTGGATCTTAGCTGCTCTCTTGGATAGCTCATGTATGCTTTGGACTTGGGCTTGCTATGGTTTCTTCCACTTTGGGGATAGCTACTGTTATGTTTTCCTTTTTCAGTTTCAGATGATGTTACTTCATGTACTAGACTTGTTTATTTGGGGAAATTGACATTTTGATGTACCAGACTTGTTTTTGAAATAGTTTAAAAATCTTCCGCTGTTTTATTTACTTACTCTGTTTATTTACATATATATATATATATGTCATGTCCTGCCTTGCTATATCATTATGCATGTTTACCAATAATGCCCCTCCAAAGCTAGTGCATTCCTTTGCAAGTGACCCTGGCGGAGGTGGGGTGTTACAAGAGCCGATCGACTAGACCGTGCTAGTTGGACCTTGGTTTAGGTCATTCATGATGTTGGGCCAAACTTGGGCCTGGGGATCACTTCTTGTTTACACTTGACATGACTTGTGATACTAGTACACTTGGTGCAAACCTCAACCTTGTATATGCGGTGCCACACTTGATCTATCTTGTTGACTTTTTCCATGCCAGTTATCATCCTATGACTCATCCTTGTTTACATATACAGTTAACTTTATTAGTTGTTGTACAATAGTAGGTAGGACTTACCAGTCTTTTGACTGACCCATTTTCTTTCGCCTCTTTTCTTTCGTCCCCCCCCCCCAGGTTTACAGGGCGGGAATACCAGTACTTAGCTTGGATCTTAGCTGCTTTTCCTGGATAGCTCATGTATGCTTTGGACTTGAGCTCGCTATGGTTTTCTACCTTGGGGATAGCTTCTTTATGTTTTCCTTTCCAGTTTCCAGTTTTATGTTTCTAGACTTTGTTTATGGAAAATAATGATCAAGTACTGTGTTGTAACTTAACTTATGGTTTTGATATGCTAGTTTTTATCCGCTGCTATATTTACTCTGTTTTTTTACTTATATGTTCTGTCTTGTGATATCTGCATGCATGTTTACCTTGTTTAAACGCCCCTCCAAAGTCAGTGCACTTGCAAGAGTGGCACTGGCGGAGGTGGGGTGTTACATTTGGTATCAGAGCATAAGGTTTACAAGATTGGAGCAAAAAGGGTTTTAAAGTTACTTTTAAAAGCTATTTTCAAAACCAATTAAGTATTTTCCAAAGAAAAGTCTAGTTTATTTTGAAAGGCTATCCCCCAAGAGCCATAAGCACTATCCTTTGTTTCCTCGTTCTAAATCTATCTTTTCCTTTTTTTTTCAGCGTGGCCGATCTCAATCTTCCTGAGGGAGTCACCATTCCCGGATGGTTCCGGAGGTACTTGGAAGCTAGGGCCAACAATGCAGGTCCAGCAACCACTCCCACTATCACTGAGGTTCCACCCCCTCCTCCTCCTCCTCAGCAACCACAAGCCGATTTCGCCAAGGTTTGCAAGGACTTCAAGGCAATGGGTGGCAAAAATTTTATTGGGACGGAGACTTTTGTGGAAGCAAGAAATTGGTTGAAGGAGACCGAAGATCTCTTTGCCATCTTTGATATAGAGGACCGTAGAAAGGTTCTGTTGGCGGTTTGGCTACTATAGGAGGAAGCTTCTTATTGGTGGGAGGTCACCAGTGCTACTAGGCCCGTAGAAACCTGGGCCTACTTTAGGGCAAGGTTTGGGCTTAAGTTTTTATCGTCTGCGGAGGCAAATTTGCAACTAGAGAAGTTCATAGCCTTGAAGCAAGGAGACATGACGGTGAGAGAATATGTGAATAAGTTCAACCAGCTTGCCCGATTCAGTTTGGACATGGTCAATACTCCCGAGAAGAAGGCTCTACGTTTTGCACGAGGGTTAAATGAGCCATTACAAGGTCTAGCCATGTCACACATACCCATGGGGGCCACTTTCGAGAGCCTAGTAGACATGGCATTGCTGCAGGGAGAGGATAAGAATGGGAAGAAAGAAGTCAAGCCCAATGAGACTCAGCCTAAGAAGACAGACTCCAAGTGGGGAGGGAATCAGAGTAATCAGAACAACAAGAACAACAAGAACAACAAGGGCAACAAGAACAAGGCAAAGGACACAAGAAAGTGCCACTTCTGTGGGATTGTTGGGCACGTGGCCAAGGACTGTAGGAAGAAGAGAATGAAATTGGGTGGATGCTTTCATTGTGGAGAGACGGGACATTTTAGCAAGGATTGCCCTAAGAAGCAGGGGCATGGACAAACTCAGCGCGCAGGTTCATCTGGAGGGCAAGTGCATGCTCTCAACACCACTCCAGTTCAGGACCGAGGTACTATTTCTGTGGAAAGTCTTGTTTATATTTCTGGTTTTCCTGTTCGCACTTTGTTTGATTCTGGCGCATCGCATACCTTTATTTCTTCTGATGTTGTTGGAAGTTTACACCTAAGTACTAGTCTTGTTGAGGATCCCGTTAGTGTTTCAAATCCGATTGGGGGTTCAGCCCATTTATCTATGATTTGTATGGATTTGAGGATTTCTATCTTGACCGTAGAATTCTCGTGTGATGCTTATGTTCTCGGGTTCACGGGATATGGGTTGATCTTGGGCATGGATTGGTTGTCCCGCTATGGAGCCATTCTCGATTGTGAGCATAGGGTGGTGAGACTCATGACTCACCTGGGTAATACCCTAGAGATTTCTTGCAACCCGCTAGATCCCGTCATGCTATGTTATCTTGAATCTCTTGACTCGTCCATCGATGATCTGCAATCTGTAAGGGTGGTTCGAGAATACCCTGATGTCTTTGAAGAAGTTAAGGGGTTACCCCCTAAGCGAGAGATAGATTTCCGCATTTATCTGGTTGATAATGCTAAGCCAGTCTCCTTACCAGTTAGGCACATGGCCCCGCGTGAAAGGAGAGAGCTCAGTAAGCAAATCAAGGAGCTACTTGAGAAGAATTTTATTAGGCGAAGCATTTCCGAATGGGGTGCTCCTGTGGTGTTCGCTACTAAGGCGGACGGCTCGCTTCGTCTATGTGTTGATTATCGAGAGTTGAACAAGCTGACCAAGAAGAATAGGCATCCATTACCGAGGATAGATGACCTCTTCGACTAGCTTGTTGGTGCTTCTGTTTTCTCTCAGCTTGATTTAGCCACCGGATTTCATCAGCTTAGAGTGGCCGAAGACAGCATTGATAAGACTGCATTTAGGACTCCAGACGGATTCTTTGAATGGCTTGTCATGCCATTCGGCTTGACTAATGCACCCGCCTACTTCGTAGATTTGAAGAGTAGGGTGTTTAGGGAGTTCCTTAACAAGTTTGTTGTTGTCTTCGTGGATGATATTCTGATCTTTTCAAAAGACGAGGAAGAACATGCTAGACACCTCAAGGAAGTGATGGATACGCTTAGAGGCCATCAGTTGAAAGCCAAGTTCTCCAAATGCCACTTTTGGAGAAAGGAAGTCCGATTTCTTGGGCATATAGTTTCTAAGCAGGGTATAGCTGTGGATCCCGCGAAAGTGGTTGCAGTTCAAGACTGGAAGACTCCTAGGAATGCAACCGAAGTGCGAAGCTTTCTCGGTCTGGCAGGCTACTATAGGAAGTTCATTAGAGACTTCGCTAAGATTTCGGCCCCTCTCACTAGATTGACGAAGAAGAACTTAGTCTTTGCATGGGACTTAGAGTGTGAGCTTGCTTTTCAAAGGCTCAAAAGGGCCCTTACCACAGCTCCAGTTTTGGCATTACCCGATGGCGGTAAGATGTTTACCGTGTATACCGATGCATGTGGCACGGGGTTAGGCGCTGTTCTGATGCAGGAGAGAAGACTGATATGTTATGGGGGTAGGCAACTTAAAGTTCATGAGAAGAACTACCCCACTCATGACTTGGAGTTGGCGGCGATTGTCTTTGCACTCAAGTCCTGGCGCCACTATCATTTAGGCGAAAGGTTTGAGTTGTATACTGATCACAAATCACTCAAGTATCTCTTCTCGCAGAAAGATCTGAATCTTAGGCAGCAAAGGTGGATGGAATTCTTGGCATCATATGACTTCGAAATAGCTTATACCCCTGGCAAGGGTAATGTTGTGGCTGATGCACTAAGCAGAAAGAGGTTGACCCTAAATCCTCTATTCGTTGAGATGAAGAATTTAGAGTATGTGGCAACCTTTGATTTCTCTTTGGCAATTGAGTCGATGACCGGTTCATTAGCATCTCTGGAACTCAGACCTACCCTTCTTGATCAAGTTGGGGCTTCGCAGAAAGAAGACCCTCAGATAGTTGAGATTATGGATAAGCTGATTCGAGGAGAGACGTCTAGTCATCTCGCTCGATATTCTATTGATGACAAGGGTTGGCTGAGGAGAGATGGAAGGTTATGTGTTCCAGTGGTAGGAGATCTAGTAAGAAAAATTCTTGAGGAAGCGCATCGCTCTAAGTTGACTATATATCCAGGCGGAGATAAGATGTATAAAGATATGAAGCGTATTTTCTTTTGGCCTGGGATGAAGAAGGAGGTGGCAGAGTTTGTTTCTAGATGTATCATTTGCCAGCAAGTTAAGGCCGAGTCGAAGAAGCCCGGTGGGCTATTGCATCCTCTAGACGTTCCACTTTGGAAGTGGGAGAGTATTTCCATGGATTTTATTGATGGGCTACCAAGGTCAAGGAAAGGGAATACGAGCATTTGGTTTATTGTGGACAGACTTACGAAGAGTGCTCATTTCATTCCGGTAAAGAGCAAGAGGACCGCATCTTGGCTAGCGTCTGTATATCTTCGTGAGATTGTGAGACTTCATGGAGTCCCTTCTAGTATAGTCAGTGACCGTGACCCAATCTTTACAAGTCAGTTCTGGAATAGCTTGCAAGAAGCCATGGGCACGAGGTTGAATCTAAGTACTGCTTATCACCCACAGACGGACGGTCAAACCGAAAGGGTGAATAGGGTACTCGAGGATCTGTTAAGGCTTTGTATTCTGGATTTTGGTGGTACTTGGGAAGACCATCTTCCTCTTGTTGAGTTTGCATATAATAACAGTTATCAAGCAAGCATAGGGATGGCACCATTTGAAGCTTTATATGGGAGGCCGTGCAAGTCGCCTACATGTTGGTGGGAGACTACAGATAAGCTTATACTTGGGCCTGATATGATCAGAGATGCATCCGAGAAGATCGAGTTGATTCGAAGACGGATGAAAGCGGCCCAAGACCGATAGAAATCCTATGCTGATAAGTGAAGATCTGATTTGGAGTTTGATGTTGGAGATATGGTTTTCGTGAAGGTTTCTCCTTTGCGGAATGTGGTCCGATTTGGAGCCGTTGGGAAGTTAGCACCGAGATTTGTTGGACCCTTCCCTATTATAGAGAGGATCGGGTAGATGGCTTATAGAGTGAAATTGCCCGAGAAGCTTGCCAGAGTACACGATGTTTTTCATGTCTCGCATCTCCGGAAGTGTTTACATGAGTCAGCAGAGGTTGTTGAGCCAAGTGTTCTGGAAGATGTGGAAGTGGAGAAAGAAGCTACTTTGAGGAGAGCTCCGATTCGTATCTTGGGGACGGAGACCAAGAAGCTAAGGAATCGAGAGGTCAAGTTGGTGAAAGTTCAATGGGGTGAAGCCGAAGAAGACGCAACTTGGGAAACCGAGGAGAAGATGCGTGGGCTTTATCCATTCCTTTTTGAGGGTACACTCTCAATCTCTTTTCTTTGTTGGCATATCTTTCTCTTTGCTATCCATGTTTATCTAGTTATCGTGCTAATCTTGTCATGAAAACCTTAGGTAGAAACCCTTTGGATGAAACATGTATTTGAAACATGTTATGCTTGATGGTTGCAAGTGGTTGCAAGTGGTTGCAAGTGGATACTCGTGGATGCATGATACACATTAGGCACTAAGATCGGCTCACACACTCTCATATTGCATATGCATGAGTGTTTATGCTTATTCATGGATGAAAATTTTTGTGTTATCACATGGATGTTGCATATGGATGTATGTGATGTGCACACATATAGATGTTATACATTATGTTAGGAATTGCATACATATGGATTCATTTCACTAACATAATCTGCATTGATGATATTTGCATTAGATAAGTACATATACACACACCTTTGCATATGTTCATACAGCATTTAGAATCTTGTAAGGACAATGATTGCTCGTGGATGATGTTTTGAGTAGATGGATGTTGGATGGTAGGATACGTTCTTCCTAACTTGAAGATTTCGGGGACGAAATCCCTTAAGGAGGGGAGAATGTAACAACCCGTATTTTCAATAACCTGTTATAACATAAATTGAGGCAGAATTTAATTCTAAAATCTGAATCAAGGGAAACGGGCTATGCCATTGCGTTCGTCTCGGAAAAATACGCGAAATAGAGTCCGAGTTTTCGAAAATCGGAGTCCGTATGAAGAAGATATGGACGAATGAAGTTAGGCAGAAAAACCGAAAACAAGCCAGAATGCACTGGCGCACTTGGGAAGTGCGCCAGCACAAAATTACACTGGCGCACTTGGGAAGTGCGCCCGTGTCGAGCCAGAAACCTGCACAGCCTTCTGGCTTGACCCTGGCTGGCCTGGTGCACCTATTTTGGCCCTTGGTCTTGTTTTGGAGGCTTGTGACGATTTTTGAGGGCTGGGATCTATCCTAGGGTTAATCCTATGGCCTAAAACACTTTCCTAATCTATAAATAAGACCCTAACCTACCCTAAATCATCATTAATCTACCCTACAACTAAACTATGGCAAAATCAATCCTCTCATGGCCTCCACTCTCTTCATAAATTCCTAAATCAAATTTCTAAGAGATTTCCATGCATACAAGTGTATTTAGGCTTGTATGATCCTCTTTAGCTTGCATTAAAGTCTTGTTTCTCTATTGGCATCATAAAGGAGGAGTCTTGATCAAGTTTGCTTGCATTTTGGGGTTTTAATTTGTTGCATAAGGGGTTTCTTACATTTGCTATACTCATTTGAGTCCACATAAGCATTGTAAGCCTATTTCTACTCTTGTATTTTAACTATGAAGTTAATATGTTATGTTGCAAGTTAAGTTTGGGGTTAATCATGATATGTGCTTTGATCTTATGATTTTATGCATAAGCTTACTCTATGCATGTTAGTAAAGTCATTACCTTGGCTTTATGCATAGAAAGATGTGATCTTTGGTTGGAAATGTTGCATGATGCAACTTTGAAACTCTCATAAACCTTGTATTAACATGCATATAATGTTATATGCATGTTACTAGTCCTTATCTCATGCTATCTATGGCCATGTTCCGTCTATTTGCCAAGTTTGATGTTATGCATGCATATGAACCTTATGCAAGTTGAAACCATGTTATGCATGCATATGAACCTTATGCAAGTTGAAACCATGTTATGCATGCATATGAACACTATGCAAGTTAAAATGATGTTATGCATGCTTAGGAATATTTTGCAAGTTGATAACATGATATGCAAGTTTGTGATCACATCTTTGTCTCATATGCCACCATGTTTAACTTGTGGCTCCAACACCTTTATGTCATGATTTTGCCAAGTTCCCTCTTTCTATCCTTTATGCGCTATTGCGATATGTAAGCGAGGGGATTGCGTTTGGGGTTGGGTAAACTTAAAAGACATAAAAACGTAAGCTTGGGAATTTACCTATTAAGTTAGGTCTACCCATTGGGAATTTACCTATTAAGTTAGGTCTACCCAATTGCTTGAAAATTTGTAATGTGTTTTGGAAACATGATGGACATGACACTTAGAAAACATGAGGATGGCCAACTCGAGGTTGGGTTGAGCTTGTAGCATAAACCTACCCGGAACCGACCGGCTTAACTAGTGGCTACAAGCAATAGGACCCAATGTGAGTAGTTGGTCATGTTGCACGTGAAACCCGAGGTTAGACTAAGTTGTGGTGTAAACCTACCCGGACCCGCCCGGCCTAACTAGTAACCACAACAAGGTCTAATGTGAGAGGTTGGGTGCATTAAATTAATTAATGCCACATGGTAGGGTTAAGTCATGGACCGCTTGAATACTTAACCAATTAAACACGATGGGTTGATAGGGTTAAGTCATGAACCTTGGGTACACTTAACCAACTTGGTACTTGGATGAGTTGGGTTAACCACGTTTAACCCATTAAGGAAACCCTAGTTACGTGGTCCTTTGCACCAGTAACCCTCTTAGTTGTATCATGATACCCTAGGGACTAGGCTAGGGTGGGGCACGATTACTAGGATGACATGTAAGCGACCAAGACGACGGCTGTGTAGGTGCGCCGGTGTAGGTTCAGGCGGGCCATGGTGGTGCACATGGTCCGGAGTTGAAAAAGCAGGCACGGGCACCAGTAGGTTTAAACTGTGCGTGCTTGGTTTGTGTCAGTGATTGACACCCTAGGACTTGATACCCCCTAGGGTGGACCTAGCACAGTTTAGCTACACTTCGTAGTTGGGCCGTATGACACCGACACTTGACGAGTTAGGCTTTAGGAGAGCCGATCGACTAGACCGTGCTAGTTGGACCTTGGTTTAGGTCATTCATGATGTTGGGCCAAACTTGGGCCTGGGGATCACTTCTTGTTTACACTTGACATGACTTGTGATACTAGTACACTTGGTGCAAACCTCAACCTTGTATATGCGGTGCCACACTTGATCTGTCTTGTTGACTTTTTCCATGCCAGTTATCATCCTATGACTCATCCTTGTTTACATATACAGTTAACTTTATTAGTTGTTGTACAATAGCAGGTAGGACTTACCAGTCTTTTGACTGACCCATTTTCTTTCGCCTCTTTTCTTTCGTTCCCCCCCCCCCCCAGGTTTACAGGGCGGGAATACCAGTACTTAGCTTGGAACTTAGCTGCTTTTCCTGGATAGCTCATGTATGCTTTGGACTTGAGCTCGCTATGGTTTTCTACCTTGGGGATAGCTACTTTATGTTTTCCTTTCCAGTTTCCAGTTTTATGTTTCTAGACTTTGTTTATGGAAAATAATGATCAAGTACTGTGTTGTAGCTTAACTTATGGTTTTGATATGCTAGTTTTTATCCGCTGCTATATTTACTCTGTTTTTTTACTTATATGTTCTGTCTTGTGATATCTGCATGCATGTTTACCTTGTTTAAACGCCCCTCCAAAGTCAGTGCCCTTGCAAGAGTGGCACTGGCGGAGGTGGGGTGTTACATAATAGAAGACGATGAAATGTAAGGATTTTTCTGTAAATCCTAGGTAGGAATTACCTGAGATGGATTTATAGAATAATACCTTCGGTTTGTCCCATCCTGGGACAACTTGTATAGACGAATATCTGACAAA
This sequence comes from Allium sativum, assembly GCA_030737875.1. Taxonomy (NCBI): domain Eukaryota; kingdom Viridiplantae; phylum Streptophyta; class Magnoliopsida; order Asparagales; family Amaryllidaceae; genus Allium; species Allium sativum. The sequence goes on from CM060926.1 coordinate 40,715,054, forward strand.
GTAATTCTAACTAATCTCGTACGTTGATCTTTCCAAATGTATGTACGTAGTGGCAGAAGAACTCGTTCCTCTTGCTTTATACTCGTACTATATTTTTGGGAAAGTCAATTAGAGATTGACGATTTTTGACAATGTGATATTCAAAGAAATTACCGTAACACCCCGTAATTTTATAACATTAAAATTCACAAATTAAAGTATACTTAATTTTTAGAAAAGAATTAAGTGAAATGGGTTCCGCAGAGAAATATATATATATATATATTAATATATATATATATATATAAATTAAAAATTAAATAAATAAATATGCGAAAAAGTTCAAAACAACGAATTGGGAGGGAGAATAACCGAACCGGCCCATTTTTGAGGTCGACCCGAGCCCCACTGGGTCAACTAGGGGTTAATCCAAGGTGTTTGGCTGTCAACCCGTGGGCCGATTCGCTCAAATGCAGATTTTGCATTTGATTGGTTCTCATGGTTCAGGGTTAATCTAATGGTCCTAAATAAATTCCTACACCTATAAATACATCCTAATGCTAAACCAAAACCTAATTAAAATAGAATAGTTACCGTCATACCATCGCACAAACCACGGCCAAAGGAGCAGATTTTTAATAGCGGCTCCCGTCTCCCCCTTCTCTTCTTCTTTTCGTCAAGACTGTAGATTGAGTGATTCTTTTGGAGATTCTTGCTGGAATTCGCCCGCCTCTCCAGTGACTTATTCTTCTTGTCAAGGCTGTAGATCGGGTGTTCGAAATTCTTTTTGTGTTTCTTTCTTGAATTCGCTTTCGAGGAAGCGTACAATTATTGGGAATTCTCCCAGAAGACGCTTGTGTTTCAGATGTGGTGGATCGAACCATATAGTGAAAGATTGTAGGAACAAGATTCGATGTTACTGTTGCGGTGGATTTGGGCATCGGAAGTTTTTCTGTCCAGAGTATTACAAAGGAAAATCAATTTTCGAATGTGTGCACTTCAGTTGTTTGAGACTATGTCAGAAGCTTATTTCATTCATTTTTCTCTTTGATTTGGTAAGATCATTACAGAAGGATGAAGGTGCGTATATTTTACTTTTGCTGGGTTGGCATTTTGAGGGTTTAGTGGATGGTTTGATGTGGTCAAAGAAGTTTCATGGTGTTTTAAGTAAGGCTGTTTTTCCTCCTTTGCCTCGTCCGCTTGGGAGGAAGGAACATGCTGATTTGTTTTGTTATAATTTCTTGAAATTAAGGAGAATATTCATGGCTTCGGATTCAATGTTTAAGAAGAAGGGGCTGATATTATTGAAGGGTATCATGATGCATTTTGATATCATAAATGCTGCAGTTAATTGTGCTTGTGATGATGCTATTCCTTTGGGTTATTCGAAAGATATTGGTGATAAATTCATGAGGCCTGAGGGGTTATCCAATCAAAAGGTGGTTGTATCCAGGACTGAGGTAGTTGGTGACATAGCTGATGTTGTAGATAATGAGTTATATGAGGGTTCTTTGAATTGTGTAGATGAGATGGTGGTTTTGCATGAGAGGTTCTTGGGGTCACAGAGCTTGGATCCGCTGTTTCTTGATCCATTTGTGCAGAATTGTGTTGGCATTCCTGAGTTGATGTTAGTTGATGACAAGGGGTTAGAGTCATTGAGGGTTGGTATGGAGAAGGAGTCGATGATGGGTATAGATGTTGTGGATGTGCAATGTCCTGATACAGTAAAGTGTTCAGTTTTCTCTCCTGGTATTGTTAACTCATTAAAGGTGGATGGTATTAGATATGCGAGCTTAATAGTTAAGAATTTGAAGTCTTTTAACAAGTTGGGTGTTTTTTCTAAGCGTGGTTATGATGCTCATATGATTAAGAGGAAAAGGTATTCACCTTTTATGAAGCATGACTTATGGTCGATTATAAATAAGGGGATCGGCATAAATTCAGGTTTGTGTACCAGTCTGGTTACTCTCTCTCTTGGTGATTCCTTATCAGAGGATTTTAGTAAGGTTGGAGTTCCGGTTGCGGATGGATTGAAAGAAGATATTGGTGACAAATCTTCTGATTGTGATATGTCTCTTCCTTCGACTAGGAGGAGCAGGCGTAGGAGAGTTTATCCTAGATCGGGTTTGTTACGTCGTAGCAAACGTATTAGATCTTATATTGTTGATCATGATAAGTTTCTGAGCTAGGATATTTGCTTGTATTGGATCTCAGGACTCGGACATCATGTTTTGCTGAGGAGTTTTTCTAGTGTGCTGACTTGTCTGGAGATGGATATTGTGTTGGAGTGTATTGTGGTTGGGTCTGGTGTGTATGTGTAGGATAGCCTCTTCTTATGTTTTTCGTTGTTTTAGTTTTGTGAGGCTTGTCATAGCTTGTGGCATAGAGTGTGGTGTCTGTTTTTTGTTTTTTGTTTTTGTGGCAGAAAGTCTGTTGTTGTAATCCTTTTCTTTTCATAAATATATATATACATATATGTGTGCTCTCTTCTTTTTAGAAGATCGCACATTTTCCTTTCAAAAAAAAAACCGTCATACCATCGCCATGGAAATCAATGGAGCCGCCGCCAACTAAGAAAGAAGAAAAGCAGATTCAATTCTAATTCTCTCAACCCTAAAGCAAAGCAAAACTCTCTCTTTTCTTCTCTAAATTGTGATTATGATGATCTTAGCAAGATTATTATCATTTTAATTAGGTTGAGTTATGAATGGATTATGAGTGGATGATGTGAATTATCATATATGTTGTTGTAAACCCCTTTTGCTATCATGTATATTGTAAATCCAATGTTATGTGATGATGATATCTTATATGTTGTAAATCATGCTATGATGATGTTATGTATGTTGAAAGTTTCTATGCTAAGTTGTGATGAATCATACATGTTATAAAGGCCATGATGTTACCATCTAAGCTAGTTAGTTCATATTAATTAAATCATCATGTTTGGGTTATGTTGATCTATATGACAAGTCACATATGCAAGTTAGATTGATTAGAAAAGTTATGAACATATACCAAGACATATATTATGACATCTAGAATTATGCTATGACATATGTGATATCCTATGCTAGTTCACACAATCATTATGTTGCCTAAAAACCCCATATGCAAGTTTATGCATAGATTTGGGCTATGATCATATCATATAAATTGAGACATTTAACAAGTTGACACCTTTTGATCCTTAACATGTGTAGTTTATGCAAGTTTCACCCCTATTATGATTAGATTTATTTTAATTATCTATATGTTGTGATAATTTATCTTTGTGCTAGGTGTTAAACTATACAAGTCTAGCCTATATTATGCGTTGAATAAGCGAACGTATAAACGTGGGGTAGGGGTAATATTAAGGATTTAATATTAAAAAGTTGGGGTGCAATTGATATGATTTTGCATGCCATAAGTGGATGGCCATAATTGAGTCAATTATGGACATCATTAAAAGTTGACTTAATTAATAATTTGAATAGGGAATTATTAAACCTGGGGTAAAAGATTTTAAGTGTTAATCAGTGCTTAGGACACGAGGTTGGACTCGTTTGTGACGTAAACCTGCCCGGACCTGCCCGACAAATCCAGTGGTCACAAATGTCAGCCCAATGTGAGAGGTCCTAGGCCTAAACTAAAGCATAACGGTTGTAAAGACACGAGGTTAGACTCTTTTATGGTGTAAGACTGCCCGGACTCGCCCGGCAAATCCAGTTGCCATAAATGCCAGTCTAATGTGAGAGGTCTTTATGAGGTTATGGCCTGAATGAATTAAGAAATACTTAACCAGATAAACATGTAAGGTAGGACATGGGGGTTAAGTAGGTTCCTTGGGTGTCATGAGGAATCTAGGGGGTGCCCTTAGTGGCATGTGAAATACGATTAGTAAGACTTAACCAAACACACATGTAAATGAACATGACTAAGAGGGTTAAGTGAGATATACTAGTGACAAGCTTAGGTGGGTAGCTTGTGGGGGCCCATTTCAACCAGTATCCCAAACGTATCTTTGTGGGCTCGACCCAAGTCGAGGACGGGACACACATGCTGGGTTTGACTGTAAGAGGCCAAAACGGAGAGCGGTGGCAACGCAAGTCCAACGGGTTTCGTATGCGTGTGTGGACCCGGGCTGGTAGGTAAGACGTTGTTGCATCGTGTAGGTATAAGCCGTGCATTCTCAAGTTGTATCGGGTTGCCACTTTAGGGGAGTGATACACCCCACTGTAGGGCCAGCACGGGTATCTACGAGTAGGGAGCCGATCGAAAGTGGGTATTGGGGTACACCTAGTGGAGATGGGGCAGACGACACCTATGTAGTCAGCTAGGGGTACGTAAGGCTATTTATAAAGTTTCTGTGTGAAGCAAGTGGGATCAAACAATAGGGTGACTGCTGTGGTGCAGTGTAGTAATGTGCGGTGCAGTGTAGTAATCATTCGTTAGTAATTAGGTGTGCCTTTACCGTTATCTTTAATGTTATCTTAAATGCTATCTTTATCTTCCTAAGACTTCATAGACATTTACTTGTCTTCCAGCTTATGCCTTAGTCTAGTTATTTTGATAATAGTATTGTTAGAATTATCATACTCGCTAGGCTGTATGTCTGACCCCCTCTATTTCTATCCTTTTTCCCCCTCCAGGTCCCCAGGTTGGACCCAGCTCTAGTGGAGTTTGATTGAACTGCTTCATCTCTCTTTGGAAAGCTTGGACCGTTGAAGTAAAGTCCAGCTTGTTATCTTTTTAATGGCTATTTATGTAATGGGATTATGTATTTTGTTTTTATGAAGATGGATATTGTACTTGGTTATGATCTATGGTTTTATGATGTAACAAACATATTTAATTTCCGCTGCAATAAAATGAAGTTTTAGATTTTCAAGTACTATTTACTATCTGTCTTGTTGTAATTTTTCTATTCTATATTCACTTATAACCTCCATGGAAGTTAATGCATTCCCTTCGTGAGTGACATTAATGGACGTGGGGTGTTACACGTGGTATCAGAGCTAGGTTACCAGAACAGATAAAAATACTTTAGAAAAATAGTTATTTTTGGAAGAAGTGTTTTGAAAAACATGTTTTAATGAGAAATTTAAAGAGAAAAGTTTTTAAGAAAAACATAATCCCCAATAGCCACATATCTTTATCTTTCGAATTCTCCATTTTGAATCTTTCCTTTTTCGTTTTAGCATGGCTAAAGATATTAGTCTACCCGACGGTGTAACGATACCAGGATGGTATAAAAGGCTATTGGAGGCTAGGGCTGCTGCAGGTCCAGCCAATGTTCCTCCACCACCATTTGCACCTGTTCCTCCTCCTCCTCCTCGCGTAGATACTTTTGCAAAGACGTGCAAGGAATTCAAGGCTATGGGTGGAAAACCATTTCAATGGTCAGAAACGTTTGTGGAAGCTAGAGATTGGCTTTAGGAGGTGGAAGAATTGCTAGAAATCTTTGAAGTAGAAGAAGGGAGGAGAGTTCGTTTAGCAGCTTGGTTGATGAAGGGAGAGGCCTCGTTTTGGTGGGAGGTCACTAATGAGGAGCGTCCTGTTGACTCTTGGGCGGATTTCAGACGTAGGTTCGAGGCGAAGTTTCTCTCAAGGGCGGAAGAAAATCTATATATGGAAAGGTTCTTGACATTGAAGCAAGGAAGCTCATCAGTGAAAGAATATGTCAATAAATTTAATCAGTTAGCAAGGTTTGGCTTGGACTTAGTAAACACGCCGGAGAAGAAGGCTCTAAGGTTCGTGAATGGCTTGAATGAACCATTGCAAGGGTTGGCACGACCCACATCCCTATAGGGGCCACCTTTGAGAAGTTAGTAGAAATGGCGCTTATGCATGAGGAGAAAAGCGCTAAAGCTGATAAGGCACCCGATAAGAAGGGGAATTAGAAGAAACCACAACAGCAAAACACGAAGGGTGGTAAAGACAATAATGGCAAGGGAAAGAAGAAATGTTTTAACTGTGGGACACTAGGCCATCTCAGCAAGGATTGCCGAAAGAAAAAGAAGACAGGCTGTTTTCATTGTGGCGATGCGGGACATTTAGTGAAGGACTTCCCAAAGAAGGGGCAGAGGGCAGGAGCTACCTCGGGAGGATAGGTGCAGGCTCTTATGGCACCAGGGCAGGCAAGGGGACAAGTTCAGGCTCTCGTGGTCCCACCACTGCAAGAACGAGGTAGAACCATTTCTGTTGAAAGCTTAGTTTTTCTGTTTGATCATCCTGTCTGTACCTTATTCGATTCGGGCGCATCACATTCATTTATCTCTACATCATTAGTTGAATCACTGCACTTAAACACCAGTTTGGTAGAGGATCCCTTAGTTGTTTCGAATCCAATTGGGGGCTCAGCTTATTTGTCTATGATATGTTTGGATTTGAAAATTTCCATACTTAGCGTTGAATTTAAATGTGATGCTTATGTGTTGGGCTTCACGGGCTATGGGCTAATTTTAGGAATGGATTGGTTATCTAGAAATGGGGCCGTTCTTGATTGTGAAAGGAGAGTAGTTAGGCTCGTGACTCGCCTTGGCAACACTCTCGAAATCTTTTGTAATCCCATAAATTCGGTTATGCTAAGTTATCTAGAATCGCTTGACGCGTCTGAGGAAAATCTAAGATCTGTTAGAGTGGTCCGAGAATATTCGGATGTGTTTGAGGTGGTGAAGGGCTTGCCTCCGAAGTAGGAGATAGATTTTCGAATATATCTTGTAGATAATGCGAAACCAGTATCTTTGCCAGTACGCCACATGGCTCCACGTGAAAGGAGGGAACTCGATAAGCAAGCGAAGGAGTTGCTTGAGAAGGGGTTCATAAGACGAAGTATATCGGAGTGGGGTGCTCCAGTAGTATTTGCCACGAAGGCGGATGGGTCCCTTAGACTGTGTGTGGACTATAGAGAACTTAATAAACTTAATAAGAAGAACAGACACCCACTGCCGAGGATTGACGATCTCTTCGATCAGTTAGTTGGCGCCTCTGTGTTTTCGCATTTGGACTTAGCCACTGGGTTCCATCAGTTGAGAGTGGCTGAGGATAGCATAGACAAGACTGCCTTTAGGACTCCGGACGGTTTCTATGAATGGCTAGTGATGCCCTTCGGTTTGACAAACGCCCCAGCATATTTTGTTGATTTGATGAGTAGGGTGTTTAGGGAGTACCTTAACAAATTCGTGGTAGTCTTTATAGATGACATCTTGATCTTTTCTAAGGATGAAGAAGAGCATGCCCTACATCTTAGGGAAGTGTTGGAGACCCTACGAGCGCATATCCTTAAGGCTAAATTTTCTAAGTGTCACTTCTGGAGGAAGGAAGTACGGTTCTTGGGGCACGTGGTTTCCAAAGAAGGGATAGCCGTGGATCCCGCGAAGGTGGTGGCCATCCAAGATTGGAAGGCCCCTAAAAATGCTACCGAAGTGAGAAGTTTCTTGGGGTTGGCTGGCTACTATAGGAAGTTTATCAAAGACTTCGCAAAGATATCAGCTCCACTGACACGCTTGATGAAGAAGAACCTAGTTTTCATATGGGACGTAGATTGTGATGATGCGTTCCAACGTTTGAAGAGAGCTTTGACTTCAGCCCCAGTCTTAGTATTGCCAAACGGGAGTAATCCGTTTACCGTTTATACTGACGCTTGTGGGACAGGACTAGGCGCAGTCTTAATGCAAGAGGGCAGGGTAATAGCCTATGGTGGAAGGCAGTTGAGAGCGCATGAGAAGAATTACCCCACACATGACCTAGAGTTGGCCGCTATTGTTTTCGCGCTTAAGTCTTGGCGTCATTATCTTCTTGGCGAGAAATTCGAACTATTCACTGACCAAAAGTCTTTAAACTACCTATTCTCTCAAAAGGACTTGACCTTAAGACAGCAAAGGTGGATGGAGTTCTTAGCGTCCTACGACTTCGAAATAGCCTATACCCTGGCAAGGGTAACGTGGTGGCAGATGCCTTAAGTAGAAAAGATTATCCTTAAGTCCTTTGTTTGTTGAGCGCCAAAGTTTAGAATTCATTTCGATGTTTGACTTTAGACCTTCCGTTGACTTCGTACCCGGTTTTCTAGCATCCTTGGAGGTCAGACCTACGCATTTGGGACGGATTGGCGAGGCACAGCGAGACGTCCCGCAGTTGGTTGAGTTAGTAGAAAAACTCAAAGGAGGGGAGTCATCAAGCCATCTCCGTAGGTATACCCTAGACGATAAGGGTTGGTTACGTAGGGACGGTAGACTTTGTGTACCAAAAGACGATGACCTAAGGAAGACTATTCTTGACGAAGCACATCATTCGAAGATGACCATTCATCTCGGCGGGGACAAGATGTACAAAGACATGAAGAGAGTTTACTTTTGGGCCGGCATGAAGAAAGATGTGGCCGAGTATGTCACTAGATGCTTGGTGTGCCAATAAGTAAAAGCGGAGCAAAGAAACCCGGTGGGTTGCTTCACCCATTGGAGGTTCCACTATGGAAGTGGGAAAGTGTCTCGATGGATTTTGTGGATGGGTTACCGCGATCAGGGAAGGGTAATACGGGAATTTGGGTTATAGTAGATAGACTTACTAAAAGCGCCCATTTCATTCCCGTAAAGAGTAAGAGGACTGCTCCATGGTTAGCCTCCGTATACGTTCGAGAAATAGTTCGTTTGCACGGTGTTCCTTCTAGCATAGTGAGCGACCGCGATCCTATTTTCACTAGCAAATTTTGGAGAAGCTTACAAGAGGCGGTAGGGACTCAGTTATGTTTGGGCACCGCATATCATCCTCAGACGGACGGCCAGACCGAGAGGGTGAATCGCATTCTAGAGGATCTATTGAGGCTATGTATCCTAGACTTTGTGGGTACGTGGGAAGAGCATCTTCCATTGGTGGAGTTCGCATATAATAACAGCTTCCAGTCCAGCATTGGTATGGCACCATTCGAAGCTCTTTATGGACGACCTTGTCGTTCACCTACATGTTGGTAGGAATCTACGGATAAGATCTTACTTGGGCCCGATATGATTAGGGAGACTTCGGAGAAGATCGACTTGATTCGAAGGAGCATGAAAGCAGCACAGGTTAGGCAGAAATCTTATGCGGATAAGAGGAGGACAGATCTCGAGTTTGAAGTTGGGGACATGGTCTTTGTCAAAGTGTCTCCATTACGTAACGTTGTTCGCATTGGGTCCGTTGGGAAATTAGCACTAAGGTTTGTAGGGCCGTTTCCTATTAAGGAGAAAATTGGACAGATGGCGTATAGAGTGGAGTTGCCCGAGAGACTTAGTGGTGTACACGACGTATTCCATGTGTCACATTTGAGGAAGTGCTTGCACGAGACCGCGGAAGTGGTAGAGCCGAGCTTTCTTAGAGAGGTGGAGATAGAGCATGATGCGACAATTCGACAAGCTCCTACGCGCATTCTTGCATCGGAGACCAAGAGGTTGAGGAATCGAGAGGTCAGACTAGTCAAAGTGCAATGGGGAGATGATGAGAGCAACGCTACTTGGGAGACAGAAGAGAAGATGCGTTCACTACCCTTTTCTTTTTGAGGGTATGTCTTTTAATTTCTCCTTTATCGCTTAGCTTGTACTTATCTTATCTTTAGTATATCCTCTCGCTAGTATCTTTGACCTTTAGTTAGGATAATCCTATGGTTGAAACATGTGTTTGAGACATGTTATGTATGGTGGATGCAAGTGTTTGCTAGTGGTTGCTCGTGGATGCATATACACACACTATTAGGCACCAGATTGGTTCAGTCACTTCATATTGCATATTGCATATATATAGATGTATTTAGTAAAATGGATGTATAATGGTTGTATTATCATATAGTTGCTGCATTCGGGTGGATGGTTGTGCACGCATATATAATTAATATGTATCATTAGGAATTTTTTGCATACATATTGGACGCATGGCACTACCATGAATTGCACTAAGGAGGTCGACTGAATCAGTAGACCGCCTAATTGTGCATTAGATATGGACATATACACACACTGTGAATATAAACATTAAAGCATTAGAAGTCTTTTAAGGACAATGGATGCTGATGTTTGATGGTTGAGTAGATGGACGATTAGATGGTAGGATATACATTCTTCTTGACTTGGAGATTTCGGGGACGAAATCCTTTAAGGAGGGGAGAATGTAACACCCCGTAATTTTATAACATTAAAATTCACAAATTAAAGTATACTTAATTTTTAGAAAAGAATTAAGTGAAATGGGTTGCACAGAGAAATATATATATATATTGATATATATATATATATATATAAATTAAAAAATAAATAAATAAACATGCGAAAAAGTTCAAAACAGTGAATTGGGAGGGGGAATAACCGATCCTGCCCATTTTTGAGGTCGACCCGAGCCCTGCTGGGTCGACTAGGGGTTAATCCAGGGTGTTTGGCTGTCAACCCGTGGGCCGATTCGCTCAAATGCAGATTTTGCATTTGATTGGTTCTCATGGTTCAGGGTTAATCTAATGGTCCTAAATAACTTCCTACACCTATAAATAAATCATAATGCTAACCCTAAACCTAATTAAAATAGAATAGTTACCGTTATACCATCGCCATGGAAATCAATGGAGCCGCCGCCAACTAAGAAAGAAGAAAAGCAAATTCAATTCTAATTCTCTCAACCCTAAAGCAAAGCAAAACTCTCTCTTTTCTTCTCTAAATTGTGAGTATGATGATCTTAACAAGATTATTATCATTTTAATTAGGTTGAGTTATGAATGGATTATGAGTAGATGATGTGAATTATCATATATGTTGTTGTAAACCCCTTTTGCTATCATGTATATTGTAAATCCAATGTTATGTGATGATGATATCTTATATGTTGTAAATCATGCTATGATGATGTTATGTATGTTGAAAGTTTCTATGCTAAGTTGAGATGAATCATACATGTTAAAAAGGTCATAATGTTACCATCTATGCTAGTTAGTTCATATTAATTAAATCATCATGTTTGGGTTATGTTGATCTATATGACAAGTCACATATGCAAGTTAGATTGATTAGAAAAGTTATGAACATATACCAAGACTTCTATTATGACATCTAGAATTATGCTATGACATATGTGATATCCTATGCTAGTTCACACCATCATTATGTTGCCTAAAAACCCCATATGCAAGTTTATGTATAGATTTGGGCTATGATCATATCATATAAATTGAGACATTTAACAAGTTGACACCTTTTGATCCTTAACATGTGTAGTTTATGCAAGTTTCACCCCTATTATGATTAGATTTATTTTAATTGTCTATATGTTGTGATAATTTATCTTTGTGCTAGGTGTTAGACTATACAAGTCTAGCCTATATTATGCGTTGAATAAGCGAACGTATAAACGTGGGGTAGGGGTAATATTAAGGATTTAATATTAAAAAGTTGGGGTGCAATTGATATGATTTTGCATGCCATAAGTGGATGGCCATAATTGAGTCAATTATGGAAATCATTAAAAGTTGACTTAATTAATATTTTGAATAGGGAATTATTAAAACTGGGGTAAAAGATTTTAAGTGTTAATCAATGCTTAGGACATGAGGTTGGACTCGTTTGTGACGTAAACCTGCCCGGACCCGCCCGACAAATCCAGTGGTCACAAATGTCAGCCCAATGTGAGAGGTCCTAGGCCTAAGCTAAAGCATAACGGTTGTAAAGACACGAGGTTAGACTCTTTTATGGTGTAAGACTGCCCGGACCCGCTCGGCAAATCCAGCTGCCATAAATGCCAGTCTAATGTGAGAGGTCTTTATGAGTTTATGGCCTGAATGTATTAAGAAATACTTAACCAGATAAACATGTAAGGTGGGACATGGGGGTTAAGTAGGTGCCTTGGGTGGCATGAGGAATCTGGGGGTGCCCTTAGTGGCATGTGAAATACGATTAGTAAGACTTAACCAAACACACATGTAAATGAACATGACTAAGAGGGTTAAGTGGGATATACTAGTGACAAGCCTTAGGTGGGTAGCTTGTGGGGGCCCATTTCGACCAGTATCCCAAACGTATCTTTGTGGGCTCGACCCAAGTCGAGGACGGGACACGCATGGTGGGTTTGACTGTAAGAGGCCAAAACGGGGAGCGGTGGCAACGCAAGTCCAATGGGTTTCGTATGCGTGTGTGGACCCGGGCTGGTAGGTAAGACGTTGTTGCATCGTGTAGGTATAAGCCGTGCATTCTCAAGTTGTATCGGGTTGCCACTTTAGGGGAGTGATACACCCCACTTTGGGGCCAGCATGGGTATCTACGAGTAGGGAGCCGATCGAAAATGGGTAGTGGGGTACACCTAGTGGAGATAGGGGCAGACGACACCTATGTAGTCAGCTAGGGGTACGTAAGGCTATTTATAAAGTTTTTGTGTGAAGCACGTGGGATCAAACAATAGGGTGACTGGTGTGGTGCAGTGTAGTAATGTGCGGTGTAGTGTAGTAATCATTCGTTAGTAATTAGGTGTGCCTTTACCGTTATCTTAAACGCTATCTTTATCTTCCTAAGAGTTTATAGACATTTACTTGTCTTCCAGCTTATGCCTTTTGTCTAGTTATTTTGATAATAGTATTGTTAGAATTATCATACTCGCCAGACTTTATGTCTGACCCCCTCTATTTCTATCCTTTTTCCCCCTCCAGGTCCCCAGGTTGGGCCCAGCTCTAGTGGAGTTTGATTGAATTGCTTCATCTCTCTTTGGAAAGCTTGGACCGTTGAAGTAAAGTCCAGCTTGTTATCTTTTTATTGGCTATTTATGTAATGGGATTATGTATTTTGTTTTTATGAAGATGGATATTGTACTTGGTCATGATCTATGGTTTTATGATGTAACAAACATGTTTAATTTCCGCTGCAATAAAATGAAGTTTTAGATTTCCAAGTACTATTTACTCTTTGTCTTGTTGTAATTTTTCTGTTCTATATTCACTTATAACCTCCATGGAAGTTAATGCATTCCCTTCGTGAGTGACATTAATGGACGTGGGGTGTTACAATTACCGTGTTGAAATGTTAAGTTTAGCCTCAAGCCTCACAACCGGAAATGACAAAAATCGAGCAGGCAGCATGGTGGTTAGCTCCCATTAGGATGTATCGTCACCTATCTAGAGATATTTCCTTATTTCTTATTCTATCGATTCTGTCCCGACTCGGGAAATGGTTGCCGTACACAACCATTGGTGATATACATTCGATACACTCAAGAGAAATGAGTGGAAGGGTTGCAAGAAGTTCTTGTTGAACCCGTGTATTCGTATCTAGAGATACACAGATGGAAGGTGATCCCATACCTTGTCATAGTTGGAAATCCGTTATCCATAAGCGCCAAGCAGTTTTGTTTGTATACTATATAGTAAAATGTGATATGAAAGCATTTTACTAGATTATGAATTATTTGTGGAAACACTAGACATTATCATAATATCTAGTTTATTGACACACATACTGTTTTGATCTCATAAGGTAAAAACCCGTTCCGTACTTACGGCGTGGTCTTATGAATCATTTTGATTTATTTAAACTTGTTTCATAAATCGTTTACTCATACCAGTCCATGACTGACCTGGAGTTTATTTTTCTGTGTTTTTCCCTTAAACTCTTGGGTATTCTTAACACTTGTTATCAATAGACAAGTGATCCAGGTCTTAACATAACTTGGGAGTAGTAGGATGGCAGACCCTGGAACGTTGGCTTATCTATCTTATGTCATGTATTATTACCCAGATGGTGGTTCAATTGTGATGTTATGTACTATTATTCAGCAAGTTGGTATCACTAGTGATTCTTATGTAATCACAATGTCATGTATCCATATGTATGAAGTCATGTATCCCTATGTATGAAGTCATGTATGTACTTGACCTTTAATATGTAATATTTTGGGCTATTAATATATTGTCCTAAGGTCCGCTGTGAGATTCTGATGTCTTTTCTTAGTTCTATTCTTCTATCTACTTCTTTTCTTATAAAATGATACAATTTCCGAGGCACTGGAAAGTTGGGTCATTACATATAAACTTAACTCAATCTAGGGTATTACTTACCCCATCACTATCGAATAACGCCACAGAGCCAAGGTAATCACTTTACCCTCAGCTCTGATACCACTGTAACGGCTCGGGGAAATCGACGATCCTGATTATCCACTAAAAACGGTCAACTAACCAGGCACCCGAAATTTACCGGAACGTTAATGAAAGAAAATGGAGGAGGAGAATAAATAATATATAAAATTAGAATAGAAGAAGAAGAAGACATACAATAACAGAGTAAACACGAATCTCACAGCGGAACGAATAAAATATACTATATAACTTAACTTTTATTTATCAATTTGAATAAATGAACAAACAACTAACTTATTAATGAATCAATAAATCTTGATTTAAAAATGGAAAGTAAAAGTACTTTCCAACATTCGATATAGTCGGATTCTAATGCACGGTTCTCTCTCTAATAATCTCTATTCAATAACTCTCCTTTGAATAATCGTTATCCGATTAACTCTCTTGTGAATAACCTATATTCGATTAACTCTCTTTGAATAACTTATATTCGATTAACTCTCTTTGAATAACTTATATTCGATTAACTCTCTTTGAATAAATTATATTCGATTAGCTCTCTTCAATTAACTCTTATTCGAATAACTAATATTCGAATAACTCTATTCGATTAACAAATATTCGAGTAACTCTTATTCGAATAACTAATATTCGATTAACTCTTATTCGAATAACTAGTTTTATTTTAACCATATGTCCTATCTTATTCAAATTCTCATTTGAATTTCTATTTGAAAACCCAATTTTCCTTATAAATGTTTTAATTTATAAAATATTCATTTTAATCCATTATTCACATCGAATGTGAAAAATATTTCTTTTATATAATCCATTAAGTTTGATTTCGTAATTTAAAATAATATCCCATTTCCAAATTCTATTTATACTTCTATTTATATAATTATTCATACGAAATCTCCTTTTTATTTCTAACACTTAAATCTCATTTATAATTCCCTTTATAAATGCTGAGTTCACATTCCATTTAAAATATCGGTGTCAAAACCGATTTCTACTTCTCTATATAAGTTCAGACTTATATATTCCATTTATCAAATGATAAATATTTTACCTAATTTATAAAAACATTATTTATAAATTAATCTTCTCAATTTATCTGTTAAAATAGATTCTATTTAAAATCTACTTTAAATTAGTCTTTTCCATTTATGTGTTAAAAACATATTTCCATTTAACATTTATTTTCCCATATTTCCTTTTATAAAATTCTATTCATTTCCCTAATATTTCTTTTTATAAAATTCTATTCATTTTCCCAATATTTTCTTTTATAAATCTATTTATTTTCTAACTATTTCCTTTTATAAAATTCTATTTATTATATAAATATTCTTTTTATAGAATCGATTTATTTCTTAAATATTCCTTTTTCAATATACACTTTAAAAATTCTCTTTTTACATTCCAGTATTTCATATGGTATTTAACATACCATATAACAAACATCAATATCATCCAAACACACATAATCAACAACAGATTATATATCAAATCAATATCATAATATATGAAACAGTAAAATAAATGTTGAGGAATCCAGTTAGATCCCGCCAACCTATTTCCCTGCATCCACAGATGTTACATAATATAATTCACATCAATTTCATTTCAATATGTACTATTCTGATAAACATAATCAGTGTTTGTTTAACGATATGTGTATATATCGTTATCAGTAATACCAAATAATAAATCAACAATTCAACCAAACAATCAACCATCATTTACCAATTCTAAAAGTACGTTATAAAAATATAAACTGATAAAAGTTAGTGAGTTTTACTCACATTGGACGATCATTGTTAAATAACGATAACTGTCGGTTGATTCAGATCAGACAATTTATTTCGCTATAAATTGTAACGAGCTCCAATTCACACCCAATCACCTCCTTTGTGAAGCCATCCTCTATACGATCCCAACGGATCCGACCGTTCGTAATTTTGACAGCGTATGGATAAGTTATGATATTAACAAGTTCAGGTAATATTATAAATAAAATTAAACTAAATTATATTTATACTTGGACCTCACCCCTATATCTTGGCCCACTGTTCTCTACCCGATTCAAATACAATCGGTCCCTTCTTCCTCTTCCAGCGATTCAGAAAGAAAGCTGTTGCTCTTAAAATTTGGAACTCCATTACCGCAAATTCGTACTTTCCATTCTAGTCCTCAGATCGACTAACCCACGAACAGAGATCAACGTTAAACTCCTCACTCCCCCTCTCTTCTGCTAATACCACCACTACAGCGTAGATCTCCCCTTGAACAACAAGACATGATAACCCGTGGTTCCTCCTACGGTAAAGCATCACGACAGATTTTGTCTAAATCACCCAGACTTCCACTATCTATTTTCTCTTCCCTTCCTCTTCAATTTTGTTATCATTTAGTAAAACTAGAAGCCATCATCAACTCCGCGATTTCTAAGCTCCATCACTGTTCATAGTTAAATACTCACGACAACTTTTATTATCAATTCCTTCCCAACTTTGCATGCAAGTGCTACTTATCATGATTAAAACAGTAACATCATCCATTTCTGGCATTGAATCCTCAAACTTTTTCGATTTCTAGTCCAGGTCTCGACGGTTCTTAAAACACAGCAAACCAAAAACAAGGTCGATCTCAGTGAAATGCTTATCAGCTTGAAGAGGATGCGATAGGGTTTATAAATATAAGTGTTTGGTGATTTTTGGAAACAGGAAAAAATTGTGAAGGACAAAAAAACCAAAAAAATTGCCCAAAAGGACAAGGGGCAAAAAACTTGTCCAAAAGGACAAGTTTTAGTGCAAAGTGGAAAAACATGGGACCCCCCTGAAATTCACCATCTGCACTAAAACTTGTCCTTTTGGGCAAATTTTTTGGTGGTTGTCCTTTTGGGAAAATAATTTGGTGAGTTTGTCCTTGTGGGAAAAATCCCCTTTTGGAAATTTATTTGGTTTCTTACTGAATTTAGAATTTTGCGATCTTTGGGGGTTGAGGAAAAATACCGACGGCGGATTTTGTATTGACCACAGAAAATGTATTAGGTTTAGAGAATAGAGTAACGGTACATACATGAGGATTTAAATAATATTATATTCATTATTTCATTTATTTCAATCCCAACGCTATTTGTATTTGGCTTCTAAAAATCCGTATGATCACACACAATACCCAAAATTCATGAAAATTGACATGCAGCTATAGTTCAACATTACGGACTCAACGAAACTTGTTTAGTCGAATTCCAAGTCCGTTTTCTCACACAGTGTATTTTTAAAGTCAAATTATCGACTGTTTTTCACATTAAAATTCCGTACGGCCACATACTGATTCCAAAAATCATGGAAATTGAAATCTAACAAAAATTTAACATTCCGTATCCAACAAAATTAGTTTCATCGAAAACAGAGGTCATTTGCAAAAATGGCTATTTTCTAAAGCTCTAAATAAACCCATTTAAATATTAATATATTTAAAAATAATTAAATTAATATTAATAAAATTAATATTATCGTATATATATTAACATACGATATCATATAACCCCGAAATAAATATATCAGGATTTATTACTCAATATTTCAAAATTCCAGATTATATCGATGTTCAATTTATATAAAATCCTTTTATAATATAAATAAATCGTTATAAATTATAAAGGAATTCCATAGCGACTTTTCAAAAAATTTATTTGGACAACTCGCAATCTGCACGACGAAATCTCGATTTTTCTCTTCCATTAGAAAAATATACTTCACTAGCTCCAAACGTTTCTTGTTTCACAGAAATCCGACTTAAAATTAATTCTGTATATTCATTTAAAGTTCGAATCGCCAAATTATGAACTGCCACGCCATTTCAAGCTTGATTATAATTATAATATAATTATACATTCAACTATCGTTTAAATAATGTATTCATTAATATAATTCAATTCTAAACTGAATTATGTCTTATAAATAATCCAATTCACACAATATTGTGAATTCCACTATTTTTGATTATTTATGAATTATATATATTATTCTATTAAATATATTAATTAAATATTCAATATTATTTAATTAAACGGCCATTAAAATCTCTA
The DNA here is from genome assembly GCA_030737875.1 of Allium sativum. NCBI lineage: Eukaryota > Viridiplantae > Streptophyta > Magnoliopsida > Asparagales > Amaryllidaceae > Allium > Allium sativum. The sequence goes on from CM060926.1 coordinate 40,733,185, forward strand.
AATCACTATTTATATAATTAATTAAATTAACTATTATACCGTAAAAATACGGGCCGTTACACCCTACCTCATCCACCTGACCTCCGCCGCTCCACTAGCACCATCCCTACCTGCATCAACGCATCCTCCTCCTCCTTCTTGGCCATGCTCTTCTCTATCCCTTTAAAGCTCCGAAATCCCCTCTTTTCACCTGATTTTGCAAAGAAACCCTCCATAAACCCAAAAAGCTATCTCTTTTCTGCCTCCACACCCCACAACCAGCCCCCATATCTGCATCTAACGCCGCTCCACCACCTACAAAGCCAACAACGTGGGCCCCACTAAAAGCTCAATCCCCCATAAGCCAAGTCACCCCTGCCTTTTTCCTTGCATTCACAGATCTGCAACCGTTTGTGCGTCTGGCGAGTTTTGGAACCCCTATAGCCTCTAAACTCAAACTCATAAGCTTTTAGAAAATTTTGTAAGCATCATACAAGTGTTGTAGTCATGTGTAAGAGTTTACTAGTTCATTCACTCAAAAGATTGGCATAGTGGAAACCCATGGTGAGAAACCGAAACTCACTAAAAAGGGCTAGTTACCGATTGAATGTTTATTAGTTAATTGGTTTGAATTGATAACTATTATTACTGGATAATGCAAGTTTGTAATGATGCTAAGCAATGCATATTATTATAAAAATATCATCTTTACATGATATATGTGCATTTGGTTAGGTATGTAACATTTAAAACACAAAAGTGTTGATTTGAAATGTTTTGAATGTTAATTGATTTTGGGAAAGTAATTCATAAATTATTGTTTATTGAATGTGTAGCAAAACCCAAAAAGGTATTGTAATGATACGGATTTCGCTCGGACCTAATATACGCTAACTCTGGGCATACAACACATCAGAACAACAACAGAAGACTTTTATAAACATCATAATAACGTTACATCAGAGTACAGATTATATCAGAGCATATCGGAAATATAATACAGCGGAAGATTAATTTACAATAAATGTAATACAATGCAGCGGAGACAAATAAAATAACACAGCGGAAGACCATCAATACTCTGGACACAGCTTTGCGCTTCGATCCAGAATCCTGCTAAATGAAATAATCTACAAAACAAACCACTCGACTGCCCTGTGGAAAATAGGGCCACCGGAGGTTGCAAGAGAATAGTAAACTATGAGTCAGTCATGGGACTGGTGTGAGAAACTCTACAGTTAAAATTAACTTATATAAACGATAAGGCCAGTCACAGGACCACGCCACTAACGCGGAACGGGTTTACCCCCATGAATGCCAGTGTATAAACAACAACCAGTAATAGAGTTATGGATCTGCTATGCATCAATCAACATGCAATATCCCAATCTACCCATTTAGATTAATCACTACACTTAGATTTTCCAAAATCCAATTCAATTTACAGAAATTATTCCTTCGGACTTTATTTCCCGATTTCTATTTCAAATCATTTGAAATACCTATCTAGATTTTATATCAAAGTAGATTTCATCTCAAACCAAGTCGTTTGGAAATATGAATTCCAAAACATAATAATGCATACAAACAAGTATGCAACCAAATATCGGGAATCTTCCCTCAAACAAGGCAGTAAACGCCTCTTTAACTCGACATATATATATATATATATGTATGTATATATGCATATATGTGTGTGTGTGTGTGCGCGCACCACCCACGCATGGACCAGGCTACACTGTTGACCACTCACCGTAAGGCACTGGATCCAGCCCATACTTTTAGTCTCTTCTGGGTCACCCGATCCTTAGCCATATACTTGCTAAATCATTTTATATCCCGAAGTGAGGAAAATCATTTCACAACATAATAATCACAAGTACTTTCCAAAATATAGTACTTTACATTAGCAATTCACACATATGATCTGTCACTATTGATCACATAACCTTTGAGCTCGTACGTCTCAAAGAAGGATGTTAAGCAAGAGAATAAATTTTCCGCCACCAAACAGATACATCATCAATAGTGACTAATTGAATACGCGATGGACCACAATGTAAAACCATAATACACTTCCAAATCATTTCTAAATCATCGAATTTTATCCCTTGAAATCCTTTTTGTTTTATAAAACATTTTTATAAAACATTCCCTATCCAAAATCGGGAATACATTTCTTTTCACTTAAGAAAAATATCATTTCAAAATCATTCATTAAATTTGAAATGAACACGACAACATCGCTACACATCTCATAGTCAAATCGTGAAGTGTTTCACAAGATGTTAGCATACCAGTATTTCTACTCAACCCAGTGCTAAATGTGAAAGCATATCTTGCTCATAAACTGGTTGACCACAATCCAAACAATCAATCAAACACAATCGATATCAGAAACCAAGTGTATTTGGTTCAATCACATTTCATGTTTTGGTAATTTAATTACCATTTATACATTCACATTCTAATTAAAGATTTATTCAAACTCCAATTGGTTTCGATCTCTAAAATCATTTCTTATTGATTGTTCAACTTTCTGGAAATTAATCCTGCTTTTATCTTGGTTAAAGAACTAATGTCATTTAAACACAGTTCACGACAAACCCCAAAATCCAATTCAATTGAATACAAGGCTCTGAATAGAAATTATATCGGCTTATATTCAATATCAAATTCTGAAATAAACAAATATCATATTGGGAATAACGATATATATATATCATCCAAATTCCACCACAATATCCGTATAATCACGGAATCCAATAACGAAGTATTTCGAAGATAATTTCGATTCAAATCCATTCCAATTCATATATTGGAAATTCTGGTTATTTTTAAAACCTTTTTAAATCCAATGTATTTATTTAAAAATATTGGGTTATAATTCTAGTTCACTACTAGTTCATTTTGATAAAAAAAATATTTTTATCTTTTCAAATATGGAATTTTTCATCCTAATTCTTTCCAAATCATTTATTATGATTTTACAGAAATTATTGATATTTTTAATAATTTTATCAAGGCCCGTACAGTTGATTACCATAACCGCTCATCGAACTGCACTTACAGTGACCTTTTCCAAATTTGATTTGGACATACTTCCAAATCCAACTGTTAGATTTCAGATCTCTTGTATTTGTCAGAAAGCTCTTTTCGATATGAACCCCACGGTTCCGGTCTCTTGTAACGTCAATTCGAAGTCAATAGTCGAAATTAGCAAATGGTCGCAGCGCGCACGTTCTATTCAGACCATTAAATATATATAATATATATATTATTTTATTTCATCGATTTCCATTTAAATCATATTTAATAAATCGATTTAAATTCGTTTTAAAAATGATTCCAACTTCATTTTCAATTATAAATCGAAATTGAATATTCCATATACACGACAATTTTGTACAGTGTATATATATGTTAAAAATATATTTTTTAACAATCCAATGTTTATTCCATTTCATGACAATTTTATATATCACATTTATAAGCTAAAAATAATATTTTTAGCGAACAAATATTTTTCACATCTCATATATATATTTTATTCACATTTCATATATATGTATATTATTCACATTTCTTATATATATATAATTCACATTTCATATATACACAATTTACATTTCACATTTCATATATATTTATCATTCGCATTTCAAATATATTTATCACATTTTAAATATATTTATCATTTGCATTTCATATATATATATATATATATATATTATTTTCATTTCATATCACAATCACACTCACAACATAATCAAATAAATCGTCCATGGTCTATGGACGACGGGGAGCAGTTTATATATGCAATTATAAAATAAATAAATAGACAGAAAATTTTAGTGAGAAATTCTCACATTGGGATCCACTCCGCCAGTTTTATTTTCTGAATTGCTATTTTGATTTTGTTCGCGTTCAAATTTGCTTGAAATTCCAATGTGCTCCATTTTGGTTCTAGTCAGTTCTGAAATGTAGATCTCTTTGTTGCGAATCCAACGCATTTGAAATTGTTCAATTTCGTGTCTGTTTGCAAAGGTTATGGTCTTTTAAAGTCTTAAGTACATTTCAAGATAATTAAAATATAATTAATTTAATTAAATCACCACTTAACCTTAATTACATTAGTTACCCCGTCGAATTCTTCCAGGCCTCGATTAGAAAATTGAACCCATCACTCGACTGTCTCTGACTACCGCTGATCACGCCTCCGGCCACCAGACCCCGATCACCACCCCTCATTCAAACTGCTGTCGCATGCTCTCCCTCCACCTCTTCGCATGCCAATCCGGACCAGAAATCACGGTGGAACGACAGTACTTGGATCGTTAATTCTCCCCAATCTCGAATTAAAAACTGATCATGACCGTTCACTTTTGAGATCTTACTTAGCTCTACAATTTTTCTTTGGAAGTGTTTGAGATGGTTCCGCGGATTGGAAGATTTTGGGGTGAAACGATCTGAATAAATCGACCATCGATCTTTAAGATTGGCGACGCAAGTAGAAATGAGGGTTTCTGGAGTTTTCTAATATATATATATAATACATATAATATTATTTAATTCATAAAAGCGTACCAAGTTTCAAAAAATATATTATTTAATTCATTCTATTTCAAAATTACTTGTTTATCTATACGAACTCCAAATCAAACCCAACGGCTGCAGCCCCTAGCTAAATACCCCATTGCGGACATAATGGAATATGTTTCATAAGCCCATTCAACTATTTCATTCAGTTTTTCTTTAAATTAAAATACAAATCAACATATATTGAATTTTAACGTACATTTTAATTTATTGGGGCCACATACTAACTCCAAAAATTCTAGAAAAATAAATCTAGCTATGTTTTGATGATACGGTCCTAAAAAAACTAATTTCGTCGAATTTGGAGACCATTTGAAAAATGACCATTTTCCGGTCGATCTAATTTGATTGAAATTGTCAAAACACGTTTTCTTTTTCCACGCTCACATATTGATTCCAAAAATCATGAATTTTGGAATATAGAAATAATTTGACATCCCGGATCTAACAAAAGTGGTTTCATCGAAAACAGAGGTCGTTTGCAAAATTGCCATTTTTAAGGGCTATATTTCCATAGCAACTATTCTGAATTTTCAACTGAAAAAAACTTTTTATTCCCGTTATGAAACTTCAATTTTTCGGATTTGTTTTAAAGATATTTTCAAATAGATTCAAATATTTCTAGTTTCAGTAAAATCCAGTTTATTTTGAATCCTGCACATTCAATTGAAATTTGAAATCGAATTTTCAAACTACCGCGCTATTTCCAATTCCTTCTATAATTAAAATAAATATTTATATTCTAATTTCGATTTAAATAAATATATACGCTCTAATTCTATTTAAAATAAATTTCTAGTCAATATTATTTAGAAAAAAATCATTTTAAATATTCAAAATTCATTAGAATTGTCAAAATAATAATTTTAAATTAGTTCTAATTTTCCGGGTTGTTACAATCTCCCCCACTTAAAATCTTTTCGTCCTCGAAAAGGAACGGAGCTGAAAGTTGTTTAACTAACCAACTCAACTTTCATTCTTCAACTTTTCAGTTACTGAGAATTTCTAATTTTTCAAAAATTTGGCTAACACCCTAATTTTCGAAAAATTTCTCCATAACCTCCTTTGTAGGGGAAGCATCTGGAAAATCCCCAAATAGGCCCTCTCATCTCAAAAAGAAAAATCCAAACAATTAGCCAATCGGCTCATAAAATCATCCAAACCCAATAAATTAGTAAACATGTACCTATTTGTTGGTCATACAATTTTATTCCTCTTCTCTAGCCTTCTTGCTATGACCTGTTCAATGTATATACATGTATATGCACACAATCTCAAACAATTTTCCAATTCAGTTCAAATTTGATTCTATTTGACTTAATTTGCCTTACATTTTCCTATTGGTTTAATTAATTATCATTCTAATATTTTTATTAGTTAAACTAATAATCACACATCACAACAAGCAATCAATTTGTTGGTTAACTTTCCAATCATATAACTTTAAATATTCAAAAATAATATTCTCTAAGATCAGATTATATATGTAATCATAAATACGTTAATTATAAACTTGTCACTCTCAACTCATTCTATGACATCTCTAACCCCATCTCTAACTAGTTTCTCATTCTAGGATACTATTATTCCTATCTATAATGAGTATTCTTATAGGTTATTACTAATTCTACTCTGATGAGTCTTTTATTTGATTCTAACGAGTTGTGCCCCAAATATTTGAGTTAACCAAAGCTTTGATACCATATGTAATGATATGGATTTCGCTCGGATCTAATCGATCACTAAACCGACCAAGACCATTTGAATCCCGCATACGCTAACTCTGGGCATACAACACATTAGAACAACAACAGAATTTTTTTATAAACATTACAATAATGTCACATTAGAGTACATAATACATCATAGTACATCGAAAATAATAATACAACGGAAGATTAATTTACATTAAATGTATACGATGCAGCGGAAACAAATAAAATAACACAGCGAAATACCATTAATACTCAGGACATAGCTTTTCGCTTCGATCCAGAATCCTGCTAAATGAAATAATCTGCAAAACAAACAACTCGACTGCCCGTGTGGAAAATAGAGGCACCTGATTTTGCAAGAGAAAAGCAAACTACGAGTCATTCATGGGACTGGTGTGAGAAACTCGACAGTTAAATTAACTTATATAAATGATAAGGCAAATCACAGGACCACGCCGCTAACGCGGAACGGGTTTACCCCAATGAATGCCAGTGTATAAACAACAATTAGTAATAGAATTATGGATCTACTATGCATCAATCAACATGCAATATCCCAGTCTACCCATTTAGATTAATCACTACACTTAGATTTTTCAAAATCCAACTCAATTTACAGAAATTATTCCTTTGGACTTTATTTCCTGATTTCTATTTCAAATCATTTGAAATACCTATCTTGCTTTTATATCAAAGTAGATTTCATCTCAAACCAAATCGTTTGGAAATATGAATTCCAAAACATAATAATGCATACAAATAATTATGCAACCAAATATCGGGAATCTTCCCACAGACAAGGCAGTAAGCGCCTCTCCAACTCGATATATATATATACATATATATATATATATGTGTGTGTGTGTGTGTGTGTGTGTGTGTGTGTGTGCACCTCCCACGCATGGAGCAAGCTACACTACTGACCAAATACCCTAAGGCACTGGATCCAGCACATACTTTCAGTCTCTTCCAGGTCACCCAATCCTTAGCCACATACTTGCTAAATCATTTTATATCCCGAAGTGGGGAAATCATTTCACAACATAATAATCACAAGTACTTTCCAAAATATAGTACTTTATATTAACAATTCACACATATGATCAATCACTATTAATCACAGAGCTCGTACGTCTCAAAGAAGGGTGTTAAGCAAGAGAATAAATTTTCCGCCACCAAACAGATACATCATCAATAGTGACTAATCGAATACGCGATGGACCGCAATGTAAAACCATAATAAACTTCCAAATCATTTCGAAATCATCGGGTTTTTGCCCTTGAAATCCTTTATGTTCTATAAAAACATTTTTATAAAACATTCCCTATCCAAAATAGGGAATACATTTCTTTTCACGTAAGAAAAATATCATTTCAAAATCATTCATTATATTTGAAATGAACACAACAACATCGCTAAACATCTCATAGTCAAATCGTGAAGTGTTTCACAAGATGTTAGCATACCAGTATTTCTGCCCAACCCAATGCTAAATGTGAAAGCATATCTTGCTCATAAACTGGTCGATCACAATCCAAACAATCAATCAATCAAACATAATCAATATCAGCAACCAAGTGTATTTGGTTCAATCACATTTCATTTTTTGGTAATTTAATTACCCTTTATACATTCACAGTCTAATTAAAGATTTATTCAAACTCCAATTGGTTTCAATATCTAAAATCATTTCTTATTAATTGTTCAACTTTTTGGAAATTAATCCTGCTTTTACTCAGGTTAAAGAACTAATGTCATTTAAACACTGTTCACAACAAACCCCAAAATACAATTCAATATTAAATACAAGGCTCTGAATAGAAATTATATCGGCTTATATTCAATATCAAATTCTGAAATAAACAAATATCATTTTGGAATAACGATATATATATCATCCAAATTCCTCCACAATATCCGTATAATCACGGAATCCAATAACAAAGTATTTCGAAGATAATTTCGATTCAAATCCATTGCAATTCATATATTGGAAATTCTGGTTATTTTTAAAACCATTTCAAATCCAATTTATTTATTTAAAAATATTAGATTATAATTCTAGTTCATTATCAGTTCATTTTGATATAAATATATTTTTATCTTTTCAAATATCGAATTTTGCATCCATATTCTTTCCAAATCATTTATTATGATTTTACACAAATTACTGATATTTTTAATAATTTTATCAAGGCCCGTACGGTCGATTTCCATAAACGGTCATCGAACTGCACTTACAACGACATTTTCCAAATTTGATTTGGACATAAATCCAAATCCAACCATTAGATTTCAAATCTCTTGTATTCTTTGGAAAGATTTTTTCAATACGAAACCAATGGTTCCGATTTCAGGAGAATCTGACGGTCGGATCTCCCGTAACGTCAATTCGAAGTCAACTGTCGAAATTAGCAAACTGTCGCAGGGCGACGCGTTCTATTCAGGCCATTAAATATATAAAATATATATATTATATATATTTCATCAATTTCCATTTAAATCGTATTTTATAAATCGTTTTAAACTCATTTTAAAAACGATTCCAACTTCATTTTCAATTTTAAATCAAAACTGAATATTCCATATCCACGACAATTTTATACAGTGTATATATATGTTAAAAATTATATTTTTAACAATCCAATATTTATTACATTTCACGACAATTTTATAAATCGCATTTATGTGCTAAAAATAATATTTTTAGCGAACAAATATTTTTCACATCTCATATATATATATATATATATATTATTCACATTTCATATATATATATATATATATTATTCACATTTCTTAAATATGTATAATTCACATTTCTTATATATTTATCATTCCCATTTAATATATATTTATCACATTTAATATATATTTATCATTCGCATTTCATATGTATATATATATATATATTATTTTCATTCCATATCACAGTCACAACACAATCAAATAAATCGTCCATGGTATGTGGACGACGAGGAGCAGTTCACATATGCAGTTATAAAATAAATAGATGTACAAAAAATTTTAGTGTGATATTCTCACATTGGGATCCACTCCGCCAGTTTTATTTTTTGAATTTCTGAATTTCTGTTTTGATTCTGTTCGCATTCAAATTTGCTTGAAATTCCAACGTGCTCCGTTTTGGTTCTGGTCAGTTCTGAAATGTAGATCTATTTGTTGCGAATCCAACGCATCTAAAATTGTTCAATTTCGTGTCCCTTTGCAAAGGTTATGGTCTTTTATAGTCTTAAGTACATTTCAAGATAATTAAAAAACAATTAATTTAAATGAATCACCACTTAACCTTAATTTCATCAGTTACCCCCGTCGAATTGTTCCAGGCCTCGATTAGAAAATTGAACCCATCACTCGACTATCTCTCTCCACCGCTGCTCACGCCTCCGGCCACCAGACCCCGATCACCACCCCTCATTCAAACTGCCATCGCGTGCTCCCCCTCCACCTCTAACCATGTGCAACTCGCAATCCAATCCAAACCAGAAATCACGGTGGAATGGAAACACTTTGGATCGCGAATTCTCACCAATCTCGAATTAAAAACTGATCATGACCGTTCACTTTCGAGATCTTACTTAGCTCTTCAATTTTTTCTTTGGAAGTGTTTGAGATGGTTGCGCGGTTGGAAGATTTTGGGGTAAAACAGTCTGAAGAAATCGACCATCGATCTTTAGGGTTGGCGACGCAAGTAGAAATGAGGGTTTCTAGAATTTTCTAATATATATATATATATAATAAATATAATATTATTTAATTCATTCTATTTCAAAATTACTTGTTTATCTACACGAACTCCAAATCAAACCTAATGACTGTCTCCCCTAGCTAAATACCCCCATTTTGGACATAATGGAATATGTTACATAAGCCCATTCGACTGTTTCATTCAGTTTTTCTTTAAATTAAAATATAAATCAATATATATTAAATTTTAACGTACATTTTAATTTACAGGGGCCACATACAGACTCCAAAAATTCAAAAAAAAATAAATCTAGCTTTTTTTTGATGATACGGTCCTAACAAAACTAATTTTGTTGAATTTGGAGAACGTTTGAAAAATAGCCATTTTCTGGTCGATCCAAATTGACTAAAACTGTCAAAACACGTTTACTTTTTCCACACACACATATTTATTCCAAAATCATGAATTTTGGAATCTTGCAATAATTTGACATCCCGGATCCAACAAAAGTGGTTTCATCAAAAACGAAGGTCGTTTGAAAAATCGCCCTTTTTAAGGGCTATATTTCCATAGCGACTATTCTTAATTTTCAACTGAATATAACTTTTTATTCCCGCTATGAAATTTCAATTTTTCGGATTCGTTGGAAAGATATTTTCAAATAGATTCAAATATTTCTTGTTTCACTAAAATCCGGTTTATTTTGAATCCTGTACATTCAATTGAAATTTGAAATCGAATTTTCAAACTACCACGCCATTTTCAATTCCTTTTATAATTAAAATAAACATTTATATTATAATTTTGATTTAAATAAATATATACGCTCTAATTCTATTCAAAATAAATTTCTAGTCGTTATTATTTAAAATAAATCATTTTAAAAATTCAAAATTCATTAAAATTACCAAAATAAAATTTTTAAATTGGTTCTGATTTTCCGGGTTGTTACAGGTATTGGGATGATACTTACACATCTCTCAAGTGTTTAGATTACGGCAAAAAGCCACACGGGTATTGAGATGATACTTACACATCTCTCAAGTGTTTAGACTACAGCAAACCCCACACGGGTATTAGGATGATACTTACACATCTATCAAGTGTTTAGATTACGGAAAATCCCACGGGTACTGGGATGATTTTTACACATCTCCCAATTGTTTTATTGATGTAGTAATTTGTTGATTGATGAGGGCCCAAAGAGGTAGGTTATAGTTGTAATGATCAACCCGTACAAAGGAGGTTATGGTGAATTTTTTCGAAAATTTAAGGCGTTAGCCGAATAGTTAATAAACTATCAAAGAAGAGAATAAATTTGATATTTAATTATATACGTTGAGTTATAATCAGAATAGAACTCGTTGCGAAACGGTAGTTCGCGACTTTCGATCAGTAACTTTAAGCTGATATACCAGGAGTTCCGACTGTCGGATTTTCCCAGAAATGGAATCGTTGGAATTGTAATTAAAAGTGCTTTCTAACTATAATCAGAGTTTTGAAATCTAATGGTTTTATTTTTAATAATGTCCAAACCAAATTTGAATAAAAATAGTGTCGTGGCCACTAATGGCTTGTAATAGAAAATTATTAATATGAACTATTTTCATATGAATAAAAATAGGGAAATGTCATTATAAATTATTATAAATGATTTGAAAGTATTATGAATAAAAAATACTTGGGTTTTGACATTTATTATTGACGGTTGATTGTTTGGATTGGGCTCGACCAGTTTATGAGCAAATATCCTTTTATATTTAGCATTGGGTTGGGTAGAAAATATTTGTATGCTAACACCTTGTGATTTATTTCATGATTTGACTATGAGGTGTTTAGCGATGTTGTTTGGTTCATTTCATTCTAATGAATGAATTTTGAAATGAGATTTTCATAAGTAAAAGGAAATGTTTTTCTTGATTTTGGATAGGGAATGTTTTACAAAAATGTTTTTATAAAACACAAAGGATTTCGAGGACCAAACACGATGTTTTCGAAATGATTTAAAAGTGGGAATTATCGTAGATTTGATTTATTTTTTATTATTAGTGCTAATGATTTTTTCCACTTTGGGGGTATAAAATGATTTAGTATGTTGTTAAAGATTCGGGTAGCCCAGAGAACTAAAAGAATGGTGGGACCCTGGACCTTAATTAGTCAGTGGTAGGTGTAGTCCTGCCCCATTAGTGGGAGGTGGACACACACACACACACACACACACATATATATATATATATATCGAGCGAATGAAGGTGCGTGCCCTTTGCTTTGTTGATGGGAGAAACCTCCCGATATTTGGTTGTATACGTTTTGTTATGCATTGATTGTGATATTTCGGAATTTAATTTTCTAAGTGATTTGGTTTGAGATACAGAATTGAAATCTATTTGATATGAAAGCTAGATATGTATTTCAAATGATTTGAAATAAGAAATCGGGAATAAAGTCCAAAGAAATATTTTATGTAAAGTTAATTAGATTTTGAAAATCTAAGTTTGGTAATTAAAACTAAATGGGTTGTTTGAGAAATTGCATATTGTTTGATGCATCCTTGGATCCATAAGTCTATTTTTGGTAGGCGTTTGTGCACCGGCATCCATGTGGAGCAAACATATTCTGTGTTGTGCGGTGTGGTCTCATGATATGTCTTACTTTGGAATAAGTTATGTATAACTGTCGGGTTTCTCATACCAGTCCCATGACTGACTCATAGTTTGTTTTTTTCTTGCAATCTCGAGTGCCCATTATTTCCACACGGGCTGTCGGGTAGTTTTTTTTTTGCAGATATTTTGAGCATGATTCTGGATTGAAGCTTAAAGCTGTGTCCAGAGCATTATAAGTCTTCCACTGTGTATATATTTAGTTTTCGTTGTATTGTATTTTAAATTTTGTTATTTGCGATGTACTCTGATGTAAAATTGTTTTAATAATAATGAAATGTACTTTTGTTTCTATTTGATGTGTTGTTTGCCCAAAGTTAATGGTTCAAGGATTTTTGTCTTTTGGATCGAACATGTGTGGCTTATGTTCGATTCGATAGGCGGGGATTTTCGGGTTATTACATACTTGCATTAATATCTGCAATTATTCATCGAATAATTGCATAAATTTATATTATTATTAGTTAACTTAATTCTAGAATCCTAATTTACGTGCCTTTTTTGGGAAGGATGTTTTGTCTATTTTGAAATTTAATAGGGACCTTTGCTAAAGTGCACCTAATATATATGCTTTTAATTGAAACGGACAATGTGAAGACCCCAAACCCCCGTTCCACAGTGGCAAGTGTAATCTTTGGAATATAAAACATAAAAAGATAACAGCAGAACAAAAATAAAGAAATACACCAGATAATGTACAATAGAATACGCTGGATAAACATAATCATCAAAGTTACACAGTATACAGGATCATACTTAGTACAAAATACAATTCAACTTTACATAAATGTCTACAGCGAAATCAAAACATAATGTGTACAACAGGAGATGAACAACATAAAAATAAAGAAATGATAGAATCCATCTTCAACTCCATAGCTATCCAGGAAGAGCCTGCTAAAACCTGAATACAAGGCTGCCCGTGTAGAAATAGGGGCACCCGAGTTTGCAAGTGAAACAAACTACGAGTCAGTCATGCGGCTGGTATGAGAAATCTACTTAACTTATTTTACAATAAATCCAATCACAGGACCACGTCGCTAACGTGGAATGGGTTTACTCCATTGGATTGCTAGTGCTTTAAATAAGTAAATCTTTTAAACATAGCAATGCTTTTTACAAAAATGAATCCATTATAAGACTCAGTTCCCATCGCACAATGCAACGCAAACCGAAGGATAGAGTTTTTACCATATAATGGCCAAAATATGATTGATATGAATAAAACAAATCATTTGATATTATTACTAGTGTTTATATGTTTCAAAAACAATTTCACTTATAAGTATCAATCATAGACGGCATAAATGCCCCATACCACTATGCCGCCATATATAGGTATACAATTAAAACCGCACGATGTCATAGTTGGAAATTGGATTTCCGTCATGAACCAAGGCAAGGGATCGTCCTTACCACTTTGAAACAATCTAGCCTACCATGTCTCAGGAACAGCCACAGCTGCCCCTTGGATCTTCAGGGCCGGTCCACACGAAGTGGATTATAATGCCTAAACAATGCGTTTCCCCGCCCTATGGGGCGTAAACTGGTCAGATCCGACCAAACCATCGGCTCCGAAGAAACTGAACTAACCGAGGTGCCTCGCTATCCATCATCCACATAAGTAAAATTCCCGGGCGTGTCAAACCCAAAACACCACTCCTAGCTAGAAAGAAACGCATGCTCTCCCAGCAGTCCTTTCCCATTTCTAATCCATACCGGGGTGTGACGCTCGCGAATCAACGCTAAACACAAAGCTAGCTGTTTAAATCCATGCTTTGATCATCAACCACAAAGATCTACTTTTCAAAAAAAGCTCTGATTACTGCATCTCTGTATGCCACGTTGTCTATATACAACGTCAGACACACATCCATTTACAAGTCCATTTTGGGTTTGAACGAAACCGGAGGATCTTTATTCCTCGCACATCCGAACGATCAACAAGTACGTCCGGACAACCACCACTGTAACTCCTTTAGGGCAGCAACTCCCATCCAAGGCATAAGTAGCCATCCATCCGACTTGAAGATCATCGGTCTTGCACCATCTTCATATCTTCGACTTCTAACCATCGATCGATTATTTGAAATGAGAACTAACTCGGCCTTTTCAAATAATCCACGTATATTTAGAATTCAAATCAATTCATTTCATTGGCTAAATTATTCGACATCCATAATTCAGTTCGTTAATGTAATTTTCACATCAAACACATTCAATCATCAAATATCCAATAAACCGAGTAAATTCAGTTTATTTCCATTCCATATTGTTTATCATGTTTTATCACGATTTATCGCTATTTTTATTTATTTAAAAATAGCCAATTTATTCAATTGACGCTTCAGGCCATAACGCGGCCATGGCGCTTTTTTCTTCAAATGTGATTTACACATATCTGAAAATCCAACCGTTGGATCTTTACAAATTTTATATCATTAGAAAGATCTTTTCAAAGCGGACCCAATGGTTCCTGTTTTGGGAAAATCCGATGGTCGGATCTCCCGGTACAATCGTTTAAAGTTACGGTTTCAAAATATGAACTGCAGCGATGTTATTCGATTTATTTAAATTATATATGTATATAATCCATTCTGGCGCTGTTTTCCTTCAGATTTGAATTAAACATTCCAGACAATCTAACCGTTGGATCTATGCAAAGACGGTATCGTTAGAAAGATATTTCCAAAGCGAATCCAACGGTTTCAGTTTCGGGAAAATCCGATGGTCGGATCTCCCGCAATAATCTTTTGAAATCGCGTTTCAAAATACGAAATGCAGCGTTGTAACACCCCACCTCCATTAAGGTCACTCACAAAGGGAAGGCCTTAGCTTCAGTGGAGCATTTTTGGTAAACAGACATAGAATATCACAAGATAGATATAAAAATTTTGCAGCGGAAAATAAACAACTTTATTAAATCACCAAAATACTTTGTTACATAATACCATGAGTCATAAAACCATTAAAACACTTATGTCTTACATCATCAGAGTACATAGGTATTTAAAAGAAAAACATCATTCCCTATATTAAAGAGCAAGCCATATAAGAGACAGAGACTCGAGCCATACTTCAGAAGTAGCTCCTAGAAGATGATATCCAAATCCTGACTAAACCTGGGTGTTTCCTCCCTGAGAACCTGGGGGGAAACGGAAGAAAATAGGCGAAACAAACTAGGTCAGACATACGTCTAGTGAGTCCAGTAACTTTTAGCCAGTAAATAAATAAAGGAAAACATGACAGGCATACAAAGTCGATAAGAGGATTCACGGTACAGATGGCAGGTATGACAGGACAAATAAGGTAAGATGTATGCTTCACTACAAACTGCTCTACACCATTACTAGTAAAATCAAGATGGGATGATCCCTTCTGCTATCCATAATAACGATAATGATGGTGGTAGTTTCCTGTATTCCTAGCTGCTGTCATAGGTGCCGCCTGCTCCTATCTCAACTAGTCGTACCCACTACCCTCCTACTACAAATTGGTAGATTTATGGCATACGTCCGGGTATACCCTAAACACTACCCTAATCGATCGGCTCCCTACTCTGTAGATACCCTGTGCTGGTCCCATAACTAGGGGGTATCACTTCCCTAAAGTGGCAACCCAAGATGTGCACAGTTATACCTGCTGGTGTCAAGGTCGTCTTGTCCCCCTCTGACCGGCCCATGCACGCACATGTCCCCGGTCGGTTTGCGCCGCCCACACCATCCGTTTCGTTTTGGATCCCTTACAATCAATCAGTAAGCGTTCCCCTTCCCCGCCTAGTATGTAGTTCTTTACATTGATACCCCTCCGGGTTACTGACTGAAATGGGTCCCACACAACATGATACAAGCTCTCCCCTATGTCTTGTATCTCCACTAGGTTTTCTACTTACTATGTATACCCTAAGGTGTCTTTAATTACATAGCCCTCAATTAGTTATGTGTACCTATAGGTGTCTTTAATACATAACTCTTGATCTACCTATCAGTTATGCTTACCTATAGGTGTCTTTAATAAATAACCCTATCTATTCCCATTAGTTATGCGTACCCCTGAGGGTGTTTTTAATACATAACTTTACTATTTTGCCCCGGTTATGTATACCATTAGGTGTCTTTAATTAAAAAACCTTTTTATCCGGTTAAGTTTGTGGGCTTATATATATATATATATATATATATATATATATATATATATATATATATATATTACCCACCTACCCTTCAGTTGTACTTAACCCTCCCACTAATTTAATCCTATTTATTTAATGGTTAATTTTGTGCGCATATATATATATTAATATTACCCACCTACCCATCAGTTGTACTTAACCCAACAACAATCCAACTCATTTTACTTAACCCTAACTTATGTCTATCATCAAACAGTCCACATGTGTTAAGTTAGGTTAAGTAGTCTTTTCTTATTACCATGTCCAATTATGGTTATATTGGGCTAGACTTCCCACATTAGGCCTACAACATGTGGATGCTGGCACAGTTGGTTCTAACCTCGGGTCTTAGCCCGAGTCGTATTCACACACTTAGACCTCTCAAATTAGGTTCAACATTAGTGGCTGTTGGATATGCTGGTCGGGTCCGGGCAGACTTCCACCACTAATGCAACCTAACCTCGTGTCATAAGCGTTAATTAAATTTTCAAACTTTAATTGCTTAAACATTCCTCTTTTGATTAATTAAGTTAATTAATTAATCCTTTCCTTTTTATAGGTGTCAATACCTATTTTATTAACAATTTGAATTTTCTATCCATAAATGGTCATATTCAAATTACTATTTTTACTCAACTTTACCTATGTCATAATAGGTAATTATTTATATATTTCCCTACTAGAATTATGTGTCCAATTTACATAATCACTTTGTAAACTATGCCTATTACAAATTCCCCCTATTCCCCGTATCTTAACTAGCGTAATCACGTGCATTTTGGCGTTATCGAGGCTACAAAGTAGCCTCGCCACAACAATAAAATAAAGGGAATGACAAGGTGGTTGTTTTAGTACAATTTTTGGCATAAGCATGACAACCAGGGAAAATGACATGATAACTTCGCATATAATTATGATTCACCACATAATTAACAACTTGGATAGATTGATTTTGCAACATAACAATTTGCATAGGTTCATGATTTTCAACATAAAAACTTGCATAGGTTCATGAATTAACAACATAATTAACACCTCACATAGGTTCATGATTCATGACATAACAACTTGCATAGGTTCATGATTCATAACATAACAACTTACATAGTTGACTTGCATGATCTCATAACAACTTGCAACTTGCAGAGATTCATGAATTCGGAACATAATAACTTGCATAGGTTTATGAATTTCACTTGCATAATTTCATGATTCACCACAACAATAAACTTGTATGATTTCATGATCCACAACAACAATAAATTTTCTTAACTACAAACAACATATACCCAAGTCATAGTCTACCACCATTCGCTTTTATCTAATTTAACCGAAAAGTGACTAGAACTCACCGAAAAAGGGGACTTGAGTTCTGGGATCTGAATTCTGTAACCGATTTGCGTTCCCTTGTTATAGACAATTTCGTTTTTGATATTAGCCTTTGATTTGATTTGAAGTGTTGTCTTTAATTTGCTTCAAGTTGGTGGCGGCTACTCTAGGGTTTGGAGTGAGAACATGATGGCCATTGATCTAATTTTGATTTGATTTTAGGGTTTGAGCTACCCATGTTTATATAGAATTTCAATTTAATTATAGCCTTCGGATTATCTTAGGGTTAATCAAAACCACTCAGTCAGGATATGGTGACATCTCAGCCCTAATGACTCAGCAAGAAGTCAGAAAGGACTCGGCAATGAGTCGCAGTGTAGATCAGATCACACCAGAAAGATGTGCAGGCTCTCTGCTCGGCCTGGGCGCACTTGGGAAGTGTGCCAGTGTATTTTTGTACTGGCGCACTTCCCAAGTGCACCTATGCTTGTTTTTCTTCTTCTGGTTTTTCCGCCTAACTTTGTTCGTCCATATCTCCATCATATGATGTCCGTTTTACGCAAACTCGGACTCTATCTCAAGCAGAATTCCGAGACGAACGCAATGGCGCAACCCGTTTCCCTTAATTCCCACATTTGAAATTAAGTATTCTTAAATTTAATTAAGTTGGTTATTTAAAAAATCGGGGTGTTACATTCTCCCCTACTTAAAGGATTTCGTCCTTGAAATCTTCAAGTTAAGATGAATGTGTCCTACCATCCAATCACCCATCTACTCAACCATCATCCACAAGCATCCATTGTCCTTAGAAAACTTCTAATGTTGTATGAACGTATGCAAAAGTGTGTGTAGATGTTCCTTATCTAATGCAAAGATTAAGCGGTCCACTGATTTAGTTGACCTCCTTAATGCGAATTAAGTCAGTGCCATGATTCCAACATGGATGCAATTTTCTTATTTGATACATATTATCTCTTCATGTGTGCACAACCATTCATCAAAATGCATCATCCATATGATAACACAACCATTATACATCCATTACCCTAAATACGCACACATTTTTATATGCAATATGAAAGTGATTTGAGCCAATCTTGTGCCTAATGTGTGTGTAAATGCATCCACGGGCAACCACTAGCAAACACTTGTATCCAATTCCAACCATCAAACATAACATGTCTCAAACACATGTTTTCATCTATGGATTTCCTATCTAAAGGTCGAAGATTTGGTTGATGGGATACAAACAAATGATATAACAAAAACAAAAGATCTGTTCCCATTTGACATTGGTTAAGAGAATAATTCCCTATGTCTCAGCCCCCGAAGACCGAAATCAACATCAGACTGACACTCAGAGAATTACCCCCATTAAACAATGTCAAAACTGGAAATCTAATTCATGCTTCGAGTAGAAACCCCTCTCCTTCAGAAATATTCAGATACTTACAGACTACTGGTACAGATCAGATTACAGAATGATTCTCAGAAAGCTAAGCAT
Organism: Allium sativum; assembly: GCA_030737875.1. Lineage (NCBI taxonomy): Eukaryota > Viridiplantae > Streptophyta > Magnoliopsida > Asparagales > Amaryllidaceae > Allium > Allium sativum. The sequence continues at coordinate 40,752,849 of CM060926.1, forward strand.
AACAGACCATTGCGGGTCACAAGAAACTTTGGGGGTCTTCCCATGACAAGTTAGAAACTTAACGACCCTCCTCTCAAAATCTAGAACGACCCTCTACATAGAAAGCTGGTCCATATAGAACCAACCCATAGCCCATAAACTTGAGCACACAAATGTCACATTCAAATTTTTGATGCCTAACACAGATAATTTCAACCCCTTACCGCTCACCAATAAATGAGCCGAACCACCAAATGGGTTTGAAACAACTACGAGATTAGGAACAAGACTAGTATTAAAGTGTAGAGTCTCAGTTACAAAATCAAAATGCCAAAATCCAAAGGAGTCTTAACTTCATAAGGAAATTAAACCTTTTACATAAATTTTTCCTATCTCTATCTTATCTATCTGCCATGAGAGCATTCGCCTGCCCTCCAGAAGTCCCTTGTGATCCCTGCGTCTTCGGGCATTCCTTGGAGAAGTGTCCGACCTCTCCGCACTTAAAGAAATTGAACTTCCTCCTTTTACATTCTTTGACTAGGTGACCTTCTTTCCCACAATAGTGGCATTTCCTCTTGTCCTTTCCCTTGTCATCCTTCTCGCCTTTCTTCTGCTGTTGTTGCTGCTGTCCTTTCTTGGGTCCTGCCTTCTCATTTTTCAATGTCCCTTCAACTTTTTCCTCTTTCTTTGCTCCTTTGTCCTCTTCATGCATTAGGGCCATATCCACCAGCTTTTCAAAAGTGGCCCCCATGGGAACGCGGGTTATAGCCAATCCGTGTAGCGGCTCATTCAAACCTTTAAAAAATCTCAGAGCCTTCTTCTCAGGTGTGTTCATCAAGTCTAAGCCAAACCTCGCCAATTGATTGAACTTGTTGATGTACTCTTTTACTAACAGATTTCCCTGCTTCAATGCCAAGAACCTTTCCATGTATAGATTTTCTTCTGTTCGTGAGAGAAATTTTGCCTCAAACCTACGCCTGAAATCCGGCCATGTATCAACTAGATGCGCTCCATTAGTGACCTCCCACCAAAATGAGGCCTCATCCTTCATTAACCAGGCAACTAACCGGACCTTTCTTCCATCTTCAACCTCAAAGATTCCAAACAATTCTTCCACCTCCTTTAGCCAATTTTGAGCTTCAACAAACGTCTCTGATCCGTGAAAAGGTTTCCCGCCCATTGCCCGAAAGTCCTTACATATCGTTGTAAAAGTATCAACACGAGGAGGGGGAGGAGGAGGAGGAGGAACGGGTGCAGCTGGGGGAGGAGGAACATTTGCTGGACCTGCGGCGGTGGCCCTAGCTTCCAAATACCTCCTAAACAATCCTGGTATCGGTACACCCTCTGGAAGGTTAAGATCCTTAGACACGCGAAGAAGAAAAAGGGAGAGATTTTAGAAAAAGGACCGAAGGATACTACAGATGGCTTTTCGGGGAATTTTTTTCAAAACAGGCTTTCCTTTTTGAAAATACTTTCTTTTAAAACCTTTTTGAAAAAAATATTTTCAAAACTTTTATCTAATCTAGTAACCTTCAGCTCTGATACCAAGTGTAACACACCACCTCCATTAAGGTCACTCACAAAGGGAATGCCTAAACTTCAGTGGAGCGTTTTTGGTAAACAGACACAGAATATCACAAGATAGATATAAAAATTTTGCAGTGGAAAATAAACAACTTTATTAAATCACCAAAATACTTTGTTACATAATACCATGAGTCATAAAACCGTTAAAACACTTCTATCTTAGATCGTCAGAGTACATAGGTATTTAAAAGAAAACATCATTCCCCATATTAAAGAGCAAGCCATATAAGAGACAGAGACTCGAGCCATACTTCAGAAGTAGCTCCTAGAAGATGATATCCAAATCCTGACTAAACCTGGGTGTTTCCTCCCTGAGAACCTGGGGGGAAACGGAAGAAAAGAGGTGAAACAAACTAGGTCAGACATACGTCTGGTGAGTCCAGTAACTTTTAGCCAGTAAATAAATAAAGGTAAACATGACAGGCATACAAAGTGGATAAGAGGATTCACGGTACAAATGGAAGGAATGGAAGGACAAATAAGGTAAGATGTATGCTTCACTACAAACTACTCAGCACTATTACTAGTGAAATCAAGATGGGATGATCCCTTCTGTTATCCATAATAACGATAACGATGGTGGTAGTTTCCTGTATTCCTAGCTGCTGTCATAGGTGCCGCCTGCACCTATCTCAACTAGTCGTACCCACTACCCTCCTACTATATATTGGTAGATTTAGCGCATACGTCCGGGTATACCCTAACCACTACCCTAATCAATCGTCTCCCTACTCCGTAGATACCTTGTGCTGGTCCCACAGCTAGGGGGTATAACCTCCCTAAAGTGGCAACCCAAGGTGTGCACAGTTATACCTGCTGGTGTCAGGGTCGTCTTGTCCCCCTCTGCCCGGCCCATGCATGCACATGTCCTCGGTCAGTTTGCGTCGCCCACACCATCCGTTTCGTTTTGGATCTCTTACAATCAATCAGTAAGCGTGCCCCTTCCCCGCCTAGTACGGAGTTCTTTACTTTGATACCCCTCCGGGTTACTGACTGAAATGGGTCCCACACAACATGATACAAGCTCACCCCTATGTCTTATATCCCTACTAGGTTTTCTATTGACTATGTATACCCTAAGGTGTCTTTAATTACATAGCCCTCAATCAGTTATGCATACCTATTGGTGTCTTTAATACATAACTCTTAATCTACCTATGAGTTATGCTTACCTATAGGGGTCTTTAATACATAACCCTATCTATTCCCATTAGTTATGCGTACCCCTAAGGGTGTCTTTAATACATAACTTTACTATTTTGCCCCGGTTATGTATACCATTAGGTGTCTTTAATTACATAACCCTTTTTATCTGGTTAAGTTTGTGGGCCTATATATATGTTAATATTACCCACCTACCCTTTAGTCGTACTTAACCCTCCCACTGATTTAATCCTATTTATTTAATGGTTAAGTTTGTGGACATATATATTAATATTACCCACCTACCCATCAATTGTACTTAACCCACCCACAATCCAACTCATTTTACTTAACCCAAACTTATGTCTATTGTAACGACCCGACTTTTCGACCCTCGAATGTCGACACTAATACATCCACGGTATTCATGTGCCGAGCACCCAAGTGTCGGAAATACGAAAAGTTAGGGTGAAATAAAATAAAAAGAAAATAGACTAAGGAAGAAGAGGACACAATATCAGAATCTCACAACGGAACGATAACATATAATATAAAGAATGATCTTTACAAAATAAACTAGTATGTTTACAACTATCAGAGAAGACCAACCTATCATCAACTTGAACAGTCATAACAACATATCCTCATCACTGTTGATGTACAACATATAATGCAGCGGATATAAAAAGTACGGTAAGTTGAACTCCAACTCTCTTCCAGAAGCTCCAAAGAATCCAAAGTAAAACCTGCTATACTCAGTCTACTCGAAGGAGTACGTGAGGGGTTTAGGGAAAACAGAAACTAAGCGTCAGACATCAGTCTGGTATGAGAAACTCAAGATACATATTGCATGTAACAACACTGAGGGAACTATGAAGATTACCGCTGTGACGGCCCGCCCCGCACCAACCGACATTTACTCCGAAAGTGCGCTGTACACATGTCCAGTTAGCACAGAACGGGTCGTTAGAAGGAAAAGGAAGAAGGGAATGAACTAATCAAGGAACCTGTAGAATGTCTCACAGCGCATGGGATAAAATATAATAATAACATACTTGACATAAAACAGGCGAGGCAGTGCATAAGCTGATAACTAATAATCAATGTCAACATCAGAGCAGCGGAAATCCAAATACAGCTTATTACAACTTTCCAAATTTACTGTCTCTAATCAAAAGAAAACTAAAGTAGAAGATGCACCACCAATGCCCAAGCAGTGATCTTCAACAACACAGGGAGAATACTATATATATTACGTGGAAGCCTCCTGCTCGTCTCCGGATCATCTACCCGTGCATCACCAGCTAACCTGTCTCTAGTCTGCTCGTGTGAGCACCCAGAGTAATAAGAGGAGACATAAAACTCTGGGTCAGACATAAAGCCTGGTATGAGCGATAAGCATCTAAACAGAGTAATAACAGGTATACTAAACCATACCTGAACCTGGACCTGCAACCAAAGAGTTAGTACAACATACCGTACAGTACTCTAAGGTGCCATAATAAATAGTGTAAGGATACGGGGGTGGGGTGTGCATGTCATAATGATAGCAAACAAATCAACCATAGCAACCATCCTCACATCTCTCACTCAGTGCGTAAAGCATACGACATCTACCACCTTGGAACACTAGACAAATTGAGGTAACGACGAATCCCGACTTGTAGAAACCCTGCTGTGACCAAGCCAAACACTTGGAGTCATGACCAAACATTTCAATGACCCACTTCATTGGTCGTAGCCCTTGGTTCTACCAATGCCATAATGGCCCTGAATCCGCCTTCGTACCTCCTACCATAGTGGTCCAAAGCTATAGACATCGATAACCCCTTAACACGCGTCCCGCAGCAAAGCCCAACCATGAAGCGAACTCGTTGATTCCCATCTAAATCTTGAGCTCTAACTTCTCATTTGGACTTCCTTTGCATCTCGGGTTTTGATCGAATTGGAGTTGGTCTTCAGAAGAGTTGTCGTGCAGTAGCAGCCCTAGAATACGGTTCGGTTCGGTGGTCATTACCCTCGTCGGTTCAGTTCGGTCCTCCTTCCTTGTCATCTTTCCATTCGGTTCGGGTCGGGTATTCCACTTCAGGTCGGGTCGGTGTCCTCCTCCGGGTCGGGTCGGGTGTCCTTCCTTCCAGCGCTCCGATCCGCTCCCTTATTTCTTCATGTATTCCGATCCGATCCCTCCTTGCCATCTGATCCGCGTGGCCTTCCCTCTTGCTAGTTCTCCCAAATGTTTACTTCCGATCCGAGCCCTGCATCTCCAAGTCGATCCGATCTGGCCTCCAATTATTCTTCCGATCCGATCCCCTTGTCCACTCCAACTCCAAGTAAACGGCCTTAATTCTCACCAAGACTCCTCCAGTGACAAGTTCCAATCCAGTTCGAATTCCCTTGGTCAGTTCACAAGTCTGATCCGACCCCTTTCTCCGATCCGAACCGGTTCGGAACCTGCACACTTCTGCAACTTTCCAGCGAGCTTTCTACGCCATTCGACGGCATTTTCGACCAATCTAACTATTCTAATCAATCATAAAACATACCATAGAGTCATAGCAACATGTAAGAACAACCACAAACAGCTAACAACAATTCGAATGAACCAAAATGGATCAAAAGTGGCTAAAACCTCACATTTTCCTATAATCCCTCTTAATCATGTTTTAAGCATACGATTAGCAAAACACATCGAAATTAACCCAAATTTCTAACAGAGCCTTAAAACATTATTTTAGAATTTTAAGAATTTTTCCAGAATTTATTTACGTATAAATTCGCTAATCTTCACTAATTACCCTTAATCACCGTAATTAGTGCAAAAACTATGCAAATCACTCATCTTTGCCACAAAATAAAACACCAAATCTGAAATACTCTCTGATTGGGTCGAATTCCTATGTATAGCAGCAGCTCCAACCTTGCTTTGTTGCTATTTGGCCTTGCTTTGATGTAGTTTAGGCTTAATCTTCACTAAAAATGTGTTTTGGGGTGGTTTTAGAGGGTGGAAGCCATTACTAAGGTCTGAAGAAGGTTTGTGGCGGCTCAAACCTGAAATGAAAGTGATAACCTAACCCTAATCAGTCCTCCTATACCTCTAAACCCGAAATTCCCCTCTGGGCCTAGCTGTTAATCACCCGGTTAAGCCCAATTAAGCTGTTTTTCACCATCTGAAACTTGTTTCAGCCATATCTCCCAAACGGTGAGTCTGTTTGACTAATGTGACCACTCTACGGAAAGAGAAACCATCATCCGGAGCCAATGGAAGTGGTTTCAGGTCAAAATTCCTTTCCAGTCAAAAGTTATGGCCAAAACAGTGCCAACTAGGGGTAAAATGGTCATTTAAAAATCGGGAAAAATCATGAACATGGGAAATGACCCCAATAGTCGTCCCCCAAAGTTACATGACCATACGACTTCGTATGTGAAAGAAATAAATATTCTACGATCCTATGATGCGTAGAATGCGGGTCGTTACACTCTCCCCCCCTTAAGAAATTTCGCCCCCGAAATTCCTTAACCCAAAACATACAAAGGATCCCGCATGCCTAACAACCACATACAACAATCAATTATGCAAAACAAGCAAACAAGTTTATCCTAGCATGCGGAAAACTAAATCGAAGTCAAAATCTTACCAGGCAAAGAGTTCTGGGTGTGCCTTCCTAATGTTCTCCTCTGTCTCCCAAGTACAATCATTCTCGTCCTCGCCCCACTGAACTTTGACTAGCTTCACCGCCTTCCTTCGAAGTTGCTTCATGTCGTGTTCAACAATACGGGCCGGCTTGCGGTTCCCAACCGCCTCGGGTTCTACTTCGAAGTCCTCTAACTGATCAGGTGAAATAGTCATATCTGAGTTGTGAACGAACTTCCTTAGTTGGGAAACATGAAATACGTTGTGAACTCCCGCCATTTTCTCTGGTAAGTCAATTCTATATGCCAAATTCCCGACTAGCTCAAGAACAGGGAATGGGCCAACGAATCTTGGTGCCAACTTGCCTCTCCTGCTAAATCGTATTACGCTCTTCAACGGAGAAATCTTGACAAACACCAAGTCACCAACGGAGAATTTTAGGTCTCTTCTCCTCTTATCAGCATAACTCTTCTGCCTATCTTGGGCAGCCTTCATTCGTTGTTGAATGATCTTAATCTTATCTGAAGTTTCCCTCACCACATCTGGTCCAAGCATAAACTTCTCGCCAGTCTCTATCCAACATGATGGTGAGTTGCACGGTCTTCCGTACAAAGCTTCAAACGGAGCCATACCGATACTGGATTGGTAGCTATTATTATATGCAAACTCTACTAGATGCAAATGGTCATCCCATGATCCACCGAAATCCAATATACATGCTCTCAAGAGATCTTCCAAAATACAGTTCACCCTCTCCGTCTGACCGTCGGTCTGAGGATGATATGCGGTACTGAGATGTAACTCTGACCCTAGAGCCTCTTGTAAGCTCTTCCAAAACCCACTAGTGAACAACGGGTCTCGGTCGCTCACAATGCTTTTAGGTACTCCATGAAATCTTACTACCCACTTCATATACAATTCTGCTAACTTAGCTGCCGTTCTGGTCGATTTGACTGGTATAAACCTTGCACTTTTAGTCAGTCGGTCTACAATCACCCAAATGCTATCATATCCCGATCTAGTCCTTGGTAAACCATCGATGAAATCCATTGAGACTTGCTCCCATTTCCATTTGGGAATTTCTAAGGGCTGTAACAAACCACTAGGCTTCTTTTGCTCGGCTTTAACTAGCTGGCAATTCATGCATTTGGATATAAACTTCCCAATGTCTCTTTTAATCCCTTCCCAGTAGTAGGTCTGCTTCATGTCTCGATACATCTTATTACCACCGGGGTGTATAGTCAGCTTTGAGTGATGACATTCTCTAAGCACTTCATCTCTCAATCCATTGACATTGGGTACAACAAGTTTTCCATTCTTTCTAAGCCATCCATCTCAATCAAGCCCATACTTGTTCATCTCCTCATCGATACCCATCTCTAACTTGGAGATGATTTCCAACAGGTTAGGATCGTCCCTCTGACTAGAGCCGATCCACTCAATCAAAGTGGGTCTGATCGTCAAACTTGCTAACATCTCTAGATCCAATTCGCACTTTGGTCTGAAATCATACCCAGCGATGTACTCCAGTTGCTTCCATTCAAGGAACATAGCCCCTAAGCTGGCATGTCTTCTACTCAATGCATCAGCCACCGCATTACCCTTTCCCGGTGTGTATGCGATGTCAAAATCATAGGAAGCTAAGAACTCTAACCATCTCTGCTGACGGAGATTCAGATCTTTCTGAGAGAAGAGATACTTTAACGACTTATGATCTGTAAACAGCTCAAATCTTTCTCCCAAGAGATAGTGTCTCCACATCTTTAACGCGAACACGATCGCTGCCAATTCTAAATCATGGGTAGGGTATCTTCTCTCGTGCGGTTTCAATTGCCGACTTGCGTAAGCTATAACCCTACTGCCTTGCATCAATACAGCACCCAGTCCGGTACCACAGGCATCCGTGTATACCGTCATCTCTTCATCCCCCTTAGGAATGACTAACACTGGTGCGCTTGTCAACTTGTCCTTTAGACTTTTGAATGCATTCTCGCACCTTTCATCCCAGACAAAAGCTTGATTCTTCTTGGTCAACTGGGTCAATGGTGCTGCTGTCTTGGAGAAACCTTGGATAAACTTACGATAATATCCAGCTAACCCCAAGAAACTTCTTACATCTGTTGCATTCTTGGGCGTAGGCCAATCCTGTACCGTAGCCACCTTTGCCGGGTCCACGGCAATACCATTCTCCGATACAACATGGCCCAAGAACCTCACTTCCCTCTTCCAGAAGTGACACTTAGAAAACTTTGCTTTCAATTGGTGTTTTCTCAACACCTCCATCACTACTCTTAAATGTTCCTTGTATTCTTCCTCTTTCCTCGAATAGACCAAAATATCATCAACGAACACAAGGACAAACTTATTCAACTGATCTCTGAATACCCTATTCATAAGATCCACAAAATATGCTGGGGCATTGGTCAGCCCGAATGGCATGACCAACCACTCATAAAACCCAGACAGCGTCCGAAATGCCGTTTTAGCTATACTTTCAGCTTCCACTCTAAGCTGATGAAAACCTGTCGCGAGATCCAACTGAGAAAATACTCTCGCGCCACTCAACTGATCGAACAAATCATCTATCCGCGGTAGAGGATACTGGTTCTTCCTCGTCACTTTATTCAACTCGCGGTAGTCTACACACAAACGAAGGGAACCATCCGCCTTGGTAGCAAACACAACTGGTGCTCCCCATTCAGAAACACTCCTTCTGATAAATCCCTTCTTCAAAAGATCGCTGACTTGCACCTCGAGCTCTCGCTGCTCTCTTGGTGCCATACGACGAAGTGGCATCACTATAGGCCTGGCATCCTTTACCAAATCAATACGAAACTCAATCTCTCGGTGTGGTGGAAGTCCGGTCACTTCTTCGAAAACATCCGGATACTGGCTAACCACGGGCAAATCTGACAACTCACTATGCGGAATGTCAAGGGAGTTTAGAAAACTAGCCAATACCCCCTTACTGGGTAGACCACCAAACACTATCCTCCGCCCATCATCCGCTATAGCTGTCACCAACAAGCCCTCACAGTCTACCACCACCCCGTATCTTTGGAGCCAATCTACTCCCAAAATAATGCCAAACCCAGTAAAGCCCAAAACAAAGCAATCACAAACAAACATGCATCCATGACTCGATAAGACCACATTATGACAAATCATGCTAAGGCTAGTCGAACCACCAATCGGGTTCGTCACTACTAAAGGTCTATCGACAATCTCGGGCTCCAATCCCACCCTATCTACCAGGTCACTAGATATGAAAGAACTGGAAGCTCCGGTATCAAACAAAACTCTAACAGGAACATCGTAAACAGAAAGCATACCTTGAATGACGACATTCTTTCCCTTCTCCGCCGCTGTTGGGGCATTCGACGAAGAAGGAATAGCATTAAGAGCGTAGGCTTTCACCATTTGCTTTTCCTTAGGGGGCTGTGGACACTTGTCCTTGTGATGTCCCATTTGGCCACAGTTGAAGCACTTCCTATCCGCTGGCTTGGCCCGACAATTACTAGCATAATGGCCTTTCTTACCACAGCTGAAACACTCAACATCTTGCTTATTCTTTTTCTTCTGGCCATCCTTAGCTTGGTTCTGCTTTCTCTTATTCTGGGAACCACCCTTGCCTCCACCACTTGCTTGTGGTTTTGGCTCTTCTGCAGATGCAACCTCAGTCTTCGACTTAGGGTAGAGACTTTCTGATCTTAATGCTTTCCCCACAATCGATTCAAACGTCTCATCGATGTGGTTAATAAGTTTTTCCCCCAAGTACTGGTCCAAACCGGTTATGAATTTCTCATTCTTCTTCTCGGCAGTATCAATAAGAGATAACCCATATTTTGACAAAGTGTCAAATTCAGCAATATACTCCGAGACAGCTCTGCCATTCTGCTTGAGCTCCAAGAACTTCTTAAACAGCATTGACTTCTGAGCAGCTGAAATGAACTTCTCACTAAAGCGAGCTTTAAACTGCTCCCAAGTAATCTGATCTTCGGGAGTGGCTGCCTTTATAGCATTCCACCAATTCATTGCCCGCCCTTGCAACTAACGGGACGCTAGCTTTCTCTTCATTGCATCCTCGATACCCAAATCCTCGAAGATACGTTTGCAACTGTCCAACCAATCCTGAACATCCGTAGCCAACTCCGTTCCGTGGAACGGCTTCCCACCAAGGCTAGTATAATCCTTATTCAGCTTGGCGAAGTCGACTCCTGGCGCCTGCACTATTGGACCACCACCATTTCCACCAGTGGGAGCTGCCCTCTGTACATCTCTAAGCATCTCTCTCATGAGGTCAGTAAACATCGTCCTCATGTCAGCAGCATTCCCATTATTGGCTCCCCTACCAGTACCTCTAGTATATCGGCTCATCGTCAATCTGAAAAAGGAAACGATTAACGACTCCATAGTGGTGCTAGTGCAGTACGACTTCATCCTTATACTAGTAATAGTATATATATATAGCTTTTAAAAACCAAAGTAATCACAAATACGCTCTCTCGTATATGTATAATATCTCTCCCTGATAACTTCCCTAGGTTAACTACGCAACCTAGAGCTCTGATACCAAGTGTGACGGCCCGCCCCGCACCAACCGACATTTACTACGAAAGTGCGTTGTACACATGTCCAGTTAGCGCGGAACGGGTCGTTAGAAGGAAAAGGAAGAAGGGAATGAACTAATCAAGGAACCTGTAGAATGTCTCACAGCGCATGGGATAAAATATAATAATAACATACTTGACATAAAACAGGCGAGACAGTGCATAAGCTGATAACTAATAATCAATGTCAACATCAGAGCAGCGGAAATCCAAATACAGCTTATTACAACTTTCCAAATTTACTGTCTCTAATCAAAAGAAAACTAAAGTAGAAGATGCACCACCAATGCCCAAGCAGTGATCTTCAACAACACAGGGAGAATACTATATATATTACGTGGAAGCCTCCTGCTCGTCTCCGGATCATCTACCCGTGCATCACCAGCTAACCTGTCTCTAGTCTGCTCGTGTGAGCACCCAGAGTAATAAGAGGAGACATAAAACTCTGGGTCAGACATAAAGCCTGGTATGAGCGATAAGCATCTAAACAGAGTAATAACAGGTATACTAAACCATACCTGAACCTGGACCTGCAACCAAAGAGTTAGTACCACATACCGTACAGTACTCTAAGGTGCCATAATAAATAGTGTAAGGATACGGGGGTGGGGTGTGCATGTCATAATGATAGCAAACAAATCAACCATAGCAACCATCCTCACATCTCTCACTCAGTGCGTAAAGCATACGACATCTACCACCTTGGAACACTAGACAAATTGAGGTAACGACGAATCCCGACTTGTAGAAACCCTGCTGTGACCAAGCCAAACACTTGGAGTCATGACCAAACATTTCAATGACCCACTTCATTGGTCGTAGCCCTTGGTTCTACCAATGCCATAATGGCCCTGAATCCGCCTTCGTACCTCCTACCATAGTGTTCCAAAGCTATAGACATCGATAACCCCTTAACACGCATCCCGCAGCAAAGCCCAACCATGAAGCGAACTCGTTGATTCCCATCTAAATCTTGAGCTCTAACTTCTCATTTGGACTTCCTTTGCATCTCGGGTTTTGATCGAATTGGAGTTGGTCTTCAGAAGAGTTGTCGTGCAGTAGCAGCCCTAGAATACGGTTCGGTTCGGTGGTCATTACCCTCGTCGGTTCGGTTCGGTCCTCCTTCCTTGTCATCTTTCCATTCGGTTCGGGTCGGGTATTCCACTTCAGGTCGGGTCGGTGTCCTCCTCCGGGTCGGGTCGGGTGTCCTTCCTTCCAGCGCTCTGATCCGCTCCCTTATTTCTTCACGTATTCCGATCCGATCCCTCCTTGCCATCTGATCCGCGTGGCCTTCCCTCTTGCTGGTTCTCCCAAATGTTTACTTCCGATCCGAGCCCTGCATCTCCAAGTCGATCCGATCTGGCCTCCAATTATTCTTCCGATCCGATCCCCTTGTCCACTCCAACTCCAAGTAAACGACCTTCCTTCTCGCCAAGACTCCTCCAGTGACAAGTTCCAATCCAGTTCGAATTCCCTTGGTCAGTTCACAAGTCCGATCCGACCCCTTTCTCCGATCCGAACCGGTTCGGAACCTGCACACTTCTGCAACTTTCCAGCGAGCTTTCTACGCCATTCGACGGCATTTTCGACCAATCTAACTATTCTAATCAATCATAAAACATACCATAGAGTCATAGCAACATGTAAGAACAACCACAAACAGCTAACAACAATTCGAATGAACCAAAATGGATCAAAAGTGGCTAAAACCTCACATTTTCCTATAATCCCTCTTAATCATGTTTTAAGCATACGATTAGCAAAACACATCGAAATTAACCCAAATTTCTAACAGAGCCTTAAAACATTATTTTAGAATTTTAAGAATTTTTCCAGAATTTATTTACGTATAAATTCGCTAATCTTCACTAATTACCCTTAATCACCGTAATTAGTGCAAAAACTATGCAAATCACTCACCTTTGTCACAAAATAAAACACCAAATCTGAAATACTCTCTGATTGGGTCGAATTCCTATGTATAGCAACAGCTCCAACCTTGCTTTGTTGCTATTTGGCCTTGCTTTGATGTAGTTTAGGCTTAATCTTCACTAAAAATGTGTTTTGGGGTGGTTTTAGAGGGTGTAAGCCATTACTAAGGTCTGAAGAAGGTTTGTGGCGGCTCAAAACTGAAATGAAAGTGATAACTTAACCCTAATCAGTCCTCCTATACCTCTAAACCCGAAATTCCCCTCTGGGCCTAGCTGCTAATCACCCGGTTAAGCCCAATTAAGCTGTTTTTCACCATCTGAAACTTGTTTCAGCCATATCTCCCAAACGGTGAGTCCGTTTGACTAATGTGACCACTCTACGGAAAGAGAAACCATCATACGGAGCCAATGGAAGTGGTTTCAGGTCAAAATTCCTTTCCAGTCAAAAGTTATGGCCAAAACAGTGCCAACTAGGGGTAAAATGGTCATTTAAAAATCGGGAAAAATCATGAACATGGGAAATGACCCCAATAGTCGTCCCCCAAAGTTACATGACCATACGACTTCGTATGTGAAAGAAATAAATATTCTACGATCCTATGATGCGTAGAATGCGGGTCGTTACAACCGCTCCGGTTTTCCCCTCAATTGAAACCAACCATTCATTATGAGAAGTATAGTTGTATTATAAATAATGTCTAGGGTGTAGAATATAAATAAATTCACATAGAAGGAATGGTTACATTGGTTACATTCAACAACTATTAAGTGTACAAACAAAACCGATAAGGCACGTTCGCATATTGGATTTTCCATCGGAGATCTCTCAATATAGATCCGAACTCCATGCACAAGGGTCAGAAAGTACCTCCGAGCGTCGCATATCTCTTGATAAAATATACCATAAGGTAAACACAACTGGCCTACGCACGAAACACCGAAGTGCACCACGTGGAACCAAATATACCCAACTCCCGCGCGCAACTTCAAAGAGCTCCCGCAACGATTCGATAATAAGCATACATTAGATATGGAGTCAATATATCCTGCCGTAGGTTAGCAAAACCCCAGATTGTGCTCCTACTCTGTTTTTAGCTATTTCCGATGTCGAGGTTTCGTTCAGCATCGTTCACATGAATCTTCACCACTCGAACAGAACAAGAATTCCCAGTTGGAATCCCACAGCTCAATAGCTCTTGGAATCACACATAGATTCTTTCATAGACCTTAGAATCACTATATGTGTTCGAGCATCTCAATAGATCTCGAATCACCACATAGCCTTCACTTCCCAGCCGCTTCCAAAACGTAGAACCCGTGTACTAGTTTTGAAGTGGTTTTTGATAAGTAGAACACTTACCAATCCCGGTCTCCTCAAAACTAGTCGCTAGATTTAAGGTCAAGTTCTATAGTCAATTAACTGACTACAATTCACACAACAGACGATTGTATATGGAAAACAGCCTCGCTTAATTTCTATAACAATTGAATAAACATCCAAGGCACTATCAAAGTTACAAAGCGTGTTAAACAATCAAATCACTATCAAGTCACATAGCATGATAAACAGTTGAAGCACGGTTAACTCATATAAATGGCTTCTAATCCCATTCCCATTTAATTAACCTTTCATTAATTAAAACTTCTGTTATTAGTAAAACTCCTTTTATCTAATAAAACTTCATTTGTCAAATACGACTTCGCTTATTAATCAATAACTCATACTCGATTAATATTCCTTTATTAGTGTAACTTCTTTTAACTGATAAAACTTCATTTGTCTAACTAGACTTCCTTATTAATCAATAACTCATACTCGATTAATATTCCTTTATTAGTAAACTTCTTTTATCTAATAAAACTTCATTTGTCTAACAAGACTTTGCTTATTAATCAATAACTCATACTCGATTAATATTCCTTTATATACTTGCGTATATATTCAACTTATACATATAAAATGTGTATATGTATGTATTCTACCAATTCACTATCCCTTTATATCTTGAATACTTAAAATTGTATTCATATACTTATCCCTCCGATATAAGTATATCCATAATTCACTTCTAAGATTCCCTCTATAACTTCAATACTACAAAACGTATTCATATACTTATCCCTCCGGTATAAGTATAACCATAATCAATTTATAAGATTTTTCTTAAAATATAATCAAAGAGGTTAAAACCATTGTTTAATAAAGAACCTCTTATCTTTTATAAGTTAAACATCTTATTCAATATCTTTATTCTGAAAGATTTCTATACTTGTTTCTATCTTTAAAATAAATTATTAAAGATCTAAGTATATTCAAAACCATTAAACCGTATATTCCAGTTTAACTACATTCCAAGGGTTTAAAACAAGTGTTGCTAAAACAATGTTTACAACAAACCCAAAACAATCCTTTATAATTTATCTTTAAATGTTTGTTTAAAGATTCAATTATATTTACTTCCATGATATAATCTGAGAGGGTTAAAGACTAATGTAATTAACACATTGTCACGACAAACCCAAAACTATTTTATGCTTATAGAAATCACACTTCGTGCACTTAACTCGTTTCCGACATTATCAACTTAACTATCCCTCGGTCAAGAGTGAGGCCAGGTAAGTTAGAGCACTGGTTGCATATCACCCCTTACCTAGACACCCCATTCTTGACACTCACAGATAGATAAGCCTACTCGTCGGCTTATTAGAATTAAGCACAGTAACCATGATATTCAATAAACAAGTAATTAGGAAGTGCACTCATATCACTATTCTAGCTTCACACACTTTCAAACTTACTTCAATTTAACATACAAGTTAAACGACCATTTTAATATGATAAGAAATCACTAAGGATGTCATTACAAAGTTCCATATAATGTATTGAAAACACAACAATTAAAACTGCATATATAGCGACTATCGCTATAAGTGCACTTTCAAGTTCAAGTCCACAATATGTCAATTCCCTACTAATCCTTATGTGCTTTGTTTCAAGTCCATTCCACTGGTTATACAAGTCAATTCAAGTCCAAATCCATGTTCATTCAATTCCATTCCAATCCATTAACATGGATTACATATGTCACTTACTTTTAAAGTAAGAATCAAGTTAACATTTTTAACATAAGTTACCAACATTCAAGCAACTTTAACAATAGTTAAAAACATGCAAAAGATTTATGTTCGCTGTCCTAAATAGTGAGTAAACTCACCTTAATCCTTAGCAAATCCTAGCTCCAAGAATAAGAACCATGATCCAAACTAGTAACCTCCTTTCTTTCCTTCCTTTCCTTGCTTTTCCTTGCTTCCTTCTTGTATATAGCTCACGGCCTAAAATAGAGAATGGAGAGGTTCTTCGATTTTTCAACTTCTAACTAGCTAGTAGATCTTGTAATGGTGTAGGAAGGCTTCACTCAAAGTTTGGCTTGATTTGAAGTTCATTTGAGTGTACTTTGAGAAAGTTAGTAAGGAAGAGGAAGAAGATGAAGATAAGCCATTAAAAAATTCACTTTTGCTTAGGAATTTTGTGTAAGAAAGAAGGAGGTATACCCCTCCTTATACAGGAAAAAGAAGGTGGATGGGAAAAGACCAAAATGCCCTTAAAACCCTAAACGTACTCATGAAAGAAGTGAAAGGTGTGTAAGAGAAGTGAAAGGTGTGTAAGAGATGGTAAGTTTGCTTTTTTTCAAAGACTTTAAGTAAGCACTCATTTGTATACATATAAGAAGCTTATATGCATACACTTAGGATATTTTATAAACCTTTGATGTGACTAATTATGCATACATTTATGTGTATAAGCATGTATGTGCATATATATCAAACAACGTTGCAACGATGTGAAACAACTTCTATTCAACGATAGGATGCGAATTTGGAAGTTGAATCTCGATCATATTTTTAGTTCTTTATCAAATGATTTATTCAAGTAAACAAAACTTGGAAATAAATTCATTAACTTATTTAAACAATTAAAACAAGCATACTTAAATTATAAATCACTTATTTGAATATTTAAATACCCAAAATACAAAACTTTCCTTAAATGCTCATTTTTGAAAATGATGACATCATCAAAATAGTTAACCATAAATATGAAAAATAATTTTATTTACTAATTACTTTCCTAATGAATAATTAGGCATCCACTAAAATTTTCAACAACTTTTATTGAGAAAACAGCCATTTATCAATAAAATGATTTTCGGTCATTTTATCAATATTTTACCAAAAATATATTTTTGAAAGCATTTTTCTAAAATGAGTCTAGTATCATTAATTACTTGTTAAATGATATTTTACAAGGTTATAAAATCACATTTATAACATTTAACAATATTACAAATTGTTACGATATTCGAAGATTAAGTGTTCGATTTTTCGGGTCTTTACATCTATCATCATACAGTCCACACGTATTAAGTTAGGTTAAGTAGTCTTTTCTTATTACCATGTCCAATTATGGTTATATTGGGCTAGACCTCCCTCATTAGGCCTATAACATGTGGATGCTGGATATGCCGGTCGGGTCCGGGCAGTCTTATTCCACAGTTGGGTCTAACCTCATGTCTTAGCCCGAGTCGTATTCACACACTTAGACCTCTCACATTAGGTTCAACATTAGTGGCTGCTGGATAAGCCGGTCGGGTACGGGCAGACATCCACCACTAATGTAAGCCAACCTCGTGTCATAAGTGTTAGTTAATTTTTCAGATTTTAATTGCTTAAACATTCCTCTTTTGATTAATTAAGTTAATTAATTAATCCTTTCCTTTTTATAGGTGTTAATATCTATTTTGTTAACAATTTGAATTTCCTATCCATAAATGGTCATATTCAAATTATACTATTTTTACTCAACTTTACCTATGTCATAATCGGTAATTATTTATATATTTCCCTACTAGAATTATGTGTCCAATTTACATAATCACTTTGTAAACTATGCCTATTACAAATTCCCCTTTTTCCCCGTTTCTTAACTAGCGTAATCACGTGCATTTTGGCATTATCGAGGCTACAAAGTAGCCTCGCCACAAAAATAAAATAAATGGAATGACAAGGTGGTTGTTTTAGTATAATTTTTGGCATAAGCATGACAACTAGGGAAAATGACATGATAACTTCGCATATAATTATGATTCACCACATAATTAACAACTTGCATAGATTCATGATTTTGCAACATAACAACTTTCATAGGTTCATGATTTTCAACAAAACAACTTGCATAGGTTCATGAATTAACAACATAATTAACACCTCACATAGGTTCATGATTCACAACATGACAACTTGCATAGGTGACTTGCATAGGTTCATGATTCACAACATAACAACTTGCATAGGTGACTTGCATGATCTCATAACAACGTGCAACTTGCATAGATTCAGGAATTCGCAACATAATGACTTGTATAGGTAACTTGCATAGGTTTATGAATTTCACTTGCATAATTTCATGATTCACCACAACAATAAACTTGTACAATTTCATGATCCACAACAACAATAGACTTGCTTAACTACAAACAACATATACCCAAATCATAGTCTACCACCATTCGCTATCTATTTAAACCTAAAAGTGACTAGAACTCACCGAAAAAGGGGTCTTGAGTTCTGGGATCTGAATTCTGTAATCGATTAGCATTCCCTTTTTGTAGACAATTTCGTGGTTGAGATTAGACTTTGATTTGATTTGAAGTGCTGTCTTTAATTTGCTTCTAGTTGTTGGCGGCTACTCTAGGGTTTGGAGTGACAACATGACAGCCATTGATCTAATTTTGATTTGATTTTAAGGTTTGAGTCTACCCATGTTTATATAGAATTTCAATTTAATTATAGCCGTCGGATGATCTTAGGGTTAATCAAAACCAGTCAGTCAGGATAGGGTAACACCTCATCCCTAATGACTCAGCAAGGAGTCAGAAAGGACTCAGCAATGAGTCATAGTGTAGATCAGATCACACCAGAAAGCTATGCAGGCTTTCTGCTCGACCTGGGCGCACTTGGGAAGTGTGCCAGTGTATTTTTGTACTGGCGCACTTCCCAAGTGCGCCAGTGCTTTTTTTTCTTCTTCTGGTTTTTCCGCCAAACTTTGTTCGTCCATATCTCCATCATATGGTGTCCGTTTTTCGCAAACTCGGACTCTATCTCAAGCAGAATTCCAAGACGCATGCAATGGCGCAACCCGTTTCCGTTAATTCCCACATTTGAAATTAAGTATTCTTAAATTTAGTGAATTTGATTATTCAAAAATTCGGGGTGTTACTTCTCCCCTACTTAAAGGATTTCGTCCCCGAAATCTTCAAGTTAAGAAGAATGTGTCCTACCATCCAATCACCCATCTACTCAACCATCATCTACAAGCATCCATTGTCATTAGAAAACTTCTAATGTTGTATGAACATATGCAAAAGTGTGTGTATATGTTCCTTATCATATGCAAAGATTAGGTGGTCCACT
The DNA here is from genome assembly GCA_030737875.1 of Allium sativum. Lineage (NCBI taxonomy): Eukaryota > Viridiplantae > Streptophyta > Magnoliopsida > Asparagales > Amaryllidaceae > Allium > Allium sativum. The sequence goes on from CM060926.1 coordinate 40,772,201, forward strand.
GATTCAGTCGACCTCCTTAATGTGAATTATATCAGTGCCATGAGTCCAACATGTATACAATTTTCATATTTGATACATATTATCTCTTCATGTGTGCACAACCATTCATCAAAATGCAGCATCCATATGATAACACAATCATTATACATCCATTACCCTAAATACACACACATTTTTATATGCAATATGAAAGTGATTTGAGCCGATCTAGTGCCTAATGTGTGTTAAATGCATCTACGAGCAACCACTAGCAAACACTTGCATCCACTTGCAACCATCAAACGTACATGTATCAAACACATGTTTACATCCATGGATTTCCTATCTAAAGGTCGAAGATTCGGTTGATGGGATACAAACAAATGATATAACTAAAACAAAATATATGTTCCCATTTGACAACGGTTAAGAGAATAATTCCCTAAGTCTCAGCCCTGAAGACCGAAATCAACATCAGACTGACACTAAGAGAATTACCCCCATTAACAATGTCAAAACCGGAAATCTACTTCATGCTTCGAGTAGAAACCCCTATCCTTCAGAAATATTCAGATACTTACAGATTACTGGTATAGATCAGATTACATAATGATTCTCAGAAAGCTAAGCATAACAGACCCTTACGGGTCACAAGAAACTTTGGGGGTCTTCCCATGACAAGTTAGAAACTTAACGACCCTCCTTTCAAAATCTAGAACGGCCCTCTACATAGAAAGCTGGTCCATTTAGAATCAACCCATAGCCCATAAACTTGAGCACACAAATGTCACATTCAAATTTTTGACGCTTAACACAGACAATTTCAACCCCTTACAAATCACCAATAAATGAGCCGAATCACCAAAGGCTTTTGAAACAACTACGGGATCAGAAACAAGACTAGTATTAAAGTGCAGAGTCTCAATTATAAAATCAAAATGCCATAATCCAAAAGAGTCTTAACTTCATAAGGAAATTAAACCTTTTACATAAATTTTTCCTATCTCTATCCTATCCATCTACCACGAGAGCATTCGCCTGGCCTCCAGAAGTCCCTTGCGATCCCTGCGCCTTCGGGCATTCCTTGGAGAAGTGTCCGACCTCTTCGCACTTAAAGCAATTGAACTTCCTCCTTTTACATTCTTTGACTAGGTGACCTTCTTTCCCACAATAGTGGCATTTCCTCTTATCCTTTCCCTTGTCATCCTTCTCGCCTTTCTTCTGCTGTTGCTGTTGCTATTTTTTCTTGGGTCCCCGCCTTCTCATTTTTCAATGTCCCTTCAACTTTTTCCTCTTTCTTTGCTCCTTTGTCCTCTTCATGCATTAGGGCCATATCCACCAGCTTTTCGAAAGTGTCCCCATGGGAACATGGGTTATAGCCAATCCGTGTAGCGGCTCATTCAAGCATTTAACAAATCTCAGAGCCTTCTTCTCAGGTCCGCTCACCAAGTCTAAGCCAAACCTCGCCAACTGATTGAACTTGTTGATGTACTCTTTTACTGACAGATTTCCCTGCTTTAATGCCAAGAACCTTTCCATGTATAGTTTTTCTTCTGCTCGTGAGAGAAATTTCGCCTCAAACCTATGCCTGAAATCCGGCCATGTATCAACTGGACGCTCTCCATTAGTGACCTCCCACCAAAACGAGGCCTCATCCTTCATTAACCAGGCAGCTAACTGGACCTTTCTTCCATTTTCTACCTCAAAGATTCCAAACAAATCTTCCACCTCCTTTAGCCAATTTTGAGCTTCAACAAACGAAACGTCTCCAACCCGTGAAAAGGTTTCCCGCCCATTGCCCAAAAGTCCTTACATATCTTTGCAAAATTATCAACACAAGGAGGGGGAGGAGGAGGAATGGGTGCAGTTGGGGGAGGAGGAACATTTGCTGGACCTACGGCGGTGGCCTTAGCTTCTAAATACCTCCTAAACCATCCTAGTATCAGTACACCCTTTGGAAGGTTAAGATCCTCAGACATGCTAAGAAGAAAAAGGGAGAGATTTTAGAAAAAAGGACTGAAGGATACTACATATGGATTTTCAGGGAATTTTTTTAAAACAACCTTTCCTTTTTGAAAATACTTTCTTTTAAAACCTTTTTGAAAAAAATATTTTCAAAACTTTTATCTAATCTGGTAACCTTCCGCTCTGATACCAAGTGTAACACCCCACCTCCATTAAGGTCACTCACAAAGGGAATGCCTTAACTTTAGTGGAGCGTTTTTGGTAAACAGACACAGAATAACACAAGATAGATATAAAAATTTTGCAGTGGAAAATAAACAACTTTATTAAATCACCAAAATACTTTGTTACATAATACCATGGGCCATAAAACCATTAAAACACTTTTGTTGTAACAACCCGTATTTTCAATAACCTGTTATAACATAAATCGAGGCAGAATTTAATTCTAAAATCTGAATCAAGGGAAACGGGCTATGCCATTGCGTTCGTCTCGGAAAAATACGCGAAATAGAGTCCGAGTTTTCGAAAATCGGAGTCCGTATGACCCGATTAAGGCCCAACGAAGTTTTCAGAAAAATTCAAAACAAATTTCAAATTCAAGTTTGAATTTGGGAAAGTAGGGCAGTTGGGCGTAGGCGGGAAAATTCCCGCCAGAGCACCCAAGTCGACAGCCCTGTCGATTTGGGAGTTGACTTGGTTGGACCTAAGTCGACAGCCCTGTCGACTTGGCTGTCGACTTGGCCAACCGGGCTGTTTAGCCTGGTGCACCATTTAGAGATTGTGTTGAGCTTGGGGGCCAGATTCGGTTTTGAGGGCTGAGATTGGAACTAGGGTTTAATCCTAGGGTTGAAACTAGTCCTAATCTCTATAAATAAGCCCCTAATCTAACCCTAAATCATCATTATTCATTCAAGTAACTAAACTATGGCAAAATCAATCCTCTCATGGCCTCCACTCTCTTCATAAAATTCCTAAATAAATTTCTAAGTGATTTTCCATGCATACAAGTGTTTTCAAGCTTGTATGAGTGTCATTAGCTTGCATTCAAGTCAAGTTTCTATATTTGCATCATAAAGCAAGGGTTTTGATCACTTTGGCTTAAGGGTTTTTCTATTAAAGCTTGCATTTTGGGGTTTAATTGATTGCATAAGGGCTTTCTTGTATTTGCTATACTCATTTGAGTCCTCATAAGCATTGTAAGCCCTATTCTACTTTCATACTTAAACTCTAAAGTTAAATGTATGATATGCAAGTTTGCCATGATATGCAAGTTTACTATGATGTGTTATGCAAGTTTACTATGATGTGTTATGCAAGTTTACTATGATGTGTTATGCAAGTTTATCAAGTTATGTTATGCAAGTTTGATATGCAAGTTTGTCATATGATATGCAAGTTATGTTATGCAAGTTTGATATGCAAGTTTGTCATATGATATGCAAGTTATGTTATGCAAGTTTGGGTTGATCCTTTTGTTCATGTTATGCAAGCTTATCTTGGGTTTATGGGCTTAAAGCTTCAAGCTTTATGCTAAAGGTTGCATTTTGGCAACATGTAAGTTATCATATCCCTTATGATAGTTTGCATGTGAGGCTAAATGCGAACTTATGGCCATTTCTACATGTCATTTATCACCATATATCACAAATATGCTAAGTTTGGTTTTATGCATGCTTTTGAGGCCTAAAAATGTAATATGCAAGTATATGAACACATGTACATTTCATATGCCACCATGTTGAACTTGTGGCTTCAACACCTTTATGTCATGATTATGCCAAGTTCCCTCTTTCTATCCTTTATGCGCTATTGCGATATGTAAGCGATGGGATTGCGTTTGGGGTTGGGTAAACTTAAAAGACATAAAAACATAAGCTTGGGAATTTACTATTAAGTTAGGTCTACCCTTTGGGAATTTACCTATTAAGTTAGGTCTACCCAAATGCTTGAAAACTTGTAACATGTTTTGGAAACATGATGGACATGACACTTAGAAAAGATAAGTGTGACCAACTCGAGGTTGGGTTGAGTTTGTAGCGTAAACCTACCCGGAACCGACCGGCTTAACTAGTTGCTACAAACAATAGGACCCAATGTGAGAAGTTGGCCATGTTGTACCTTGAACCCGAGGTTAGACCAAGTTGTGGTGTAAAGCTACCCGGACCCGCCCGGCTTAACTAGTAACCACAACAAGGTCTAATGTGAGAGGTTAAGGCGCATTAAATTAATTAATGCCTCGTGATTAGGGTTAAGTCATAGTCCACTTAATACTTAACCAATTTGGGCTTGGTAGATTAATCAGGGTTAAGTCGTGAACTGTAACAACCCGTATTTTTAAATAACCTGTTATAACATAAATCGAGGCAGAATTAAATTATAAGATGGGAATCAAGGGAAACGGGCTATGCCATTGCGTTCGTCTCGAAAAAATACGCGAAATAGAGTCCGAGTTTTCGAAAATCGGAGTCCGTATGACCCAGTTAAGGCCCATTGAAGTTTGCAGAAAATTTCTAAGTAAAAACAGATTTAAATTTTAAAATTAAAAACAGGGGTTAGGGCAAACTGGCGCAGGCGGGAAAATTCCCGCCCAGGACCCGCATGTCGACAGGCCTGTCGACAGGGTCCCCAAGGTGTCGACAACCCTGTCGACAGCCCTGTCGATAGGGGGTGGCCGGGCAGTATTGCCTGGTGCACCATTTCTGATTTGGGCTTGATTGGGGGGCTTGCTTCTAGAGAGTTCCGAGATCTGATGGCCCTAATTCAACCTAGGGTTAATCTTATTGTCTAAATCACTAACCTAATCTATAAATAAGACCCTAACCTACCCTAAATCACTCATTATTCAATCTAGCAACTAAACTATGCCAAAATCCATCCTCTCATGGCCTCCACTCTCTTCATACAACTCCTAAGCAAATCCCTAAGAGATTTCCATGCATACAAGGTAGTTAGGCTTGTATGATCCTCTTTAGCTTGCATTAAAGTCTTGTTTCTCCATTGTCATCATAAAGGAGGAGTCTTGATCAAGTTTGCTTGCATTTTGGGGTTTTATTTTGTTGCATAAGGGGTTTCTTACATTTGGTATCAGAGCATATGGTTTACGAGAAGGGATAAAAAGGTTTTTAAAACTTTTGAAAAACTATTTTCAAAACCAAGTATAAAGTATTTTCCAAAGAAAAGTCTAGTTATTTTTAAAAGGCTATTCCCCAAAAGCCATTAGCACTATCCTTTGACCCCTCGTTTGAACTCCTTTCTTTTCATTTCCAGCATGTCTGATAATCTCATCTTGCCCGATGGAGTAACAATACCCGATTGGTTTCGTCGGTACTTGGAAGTCACGGCACCGGTCCCGGGTGTCTCTAGTGTTGTCGTTCCAGTCGAGGCCGCTGTTCCTCCTCCTCCTCCCGTAGCTGATGTTCCTCTTCCCCCTCAGCCTCCACAAACGGAGTTTGCGGAAACTTGTGGGAATTTTAAGATGATGGGTGGCAAGAATTTTAGTGGAACAGAGACTTTTGTAGAGGCAAGGAATTGGTTGAAAGAGACCGAAGATCTTTTAGCCACCTTTGATACAAGTGACCGCAGGAAGGTTTTATTAGCAGTATGGTTGCTAAAGGAAGAAGCTGCACGTTGGTGGGTAGTCACCACCGCTACTAGGCCAATTGAGACTTGGGATGATTTTAGAGGAAGGTTTGGACTGAGGTTCTTATCACTAAAGCAAGGGGACATGACTATTAGGGAATACATAGATAAGTTTAATCAACTGGCTCGGGTCGATTTAGACTCGGTTAATACCGCCCAGAAGAAGGCCCTACACTTTGCTCTAGGATTAAACGAGCCATTACATGGCTTGGCCATGTCTCATATACCCTTGGGGGCGACTTTCGAGAATTTGGTGAATACGGCCCTACTTCAAGAAGAAGATAACAATGACAAGAAAGAGGTCAAAGCGAATGAGTCTCAAGGCAAGAGGGTAAATTCTGGGAAACGAGGCAAGAATAACAACAACCGCAAGGACAAGCCAAGAGAAAATAGGAAATGTAACTTCTGTGGTAAAGTTGGACATATAGCCAGGGAATGTAGGAAGAAGGAAAAGAGAAAGCGGGGCGAATGCTTTCATTGTGGTGAGTTTGGACATCTCAGCAAGGATTGCCCGAGGAAACAAGGGCAAGGTCAGACTCAGTGTGCAGGACTACCTGGAGGGCGAGTTCATCCCCTCAACACCGTTCTTCCAGCTCATGATAGAGGTAGTGTTTCTGTTGAAAATCTTGTTTACATTTTCTGATTTTTCCTGTTCATACTTTGTTTGATTCTGGCACATCGCATAGTTTTATTTCATCTGATCTAGTTGAAAGTTTGCACCTAAGTACTAGTCTGGTGGATGATCCCGTATATGTTTCAAATCCAATTGGGGGTTCTGCCCGTTTGTCTGTGGTCTGAGTGGATTTGAAAATTTCTATCTTAAGTATAGAATTCTCGTGGGATGCTTATATTCTCGGTTTCAGGGGATATGGTTGGTTTTGGGCATGGAATGGTTGTCCTGTTTTGGAGCCATTCTGGGTTTTTGTATATAGGGTTGTGAGGCTCATGACTCGCCTCGGTAATACCCTAGAAATTTCTAGCAACCCTATGGGTCCCGTCATGTTATGTTATCTTGAATCCCTCAACTCGTCTATCGATAGTTTGCAATCTGTGAGGATTGTCCGAGAATATCCTGATATCTTGGGGGAAGTGAAGGGGTTACCCTTAGACGTGGGATAGATTTCCGCATTATCTGGTTGGTAATACCAAGCCAGTTTCGTGGCCGGTTAGGCACATGACCTCACGAGATGAGAGTTAAGAAAGTAAGTCAAGGAGTTGCTTGAGAAGAACTTCCTGAGACGAGGCATTTTCGAGTAGGGTGCTCCAGTAGTATTCGTTACTGATGTGGACCGTTTGTTTCGCTTATGTGTTGATTATCGTGAGAGGAATAGATAACCGTTACCAAGGATCAATGATTTGTTTGATCAGCTTGAAGGAGCATCTGTTTTCTTTTGATCTAGCTACCGGATTCCATCAGCTTAGGATGGCTGAGGATGGAATTGACAAGACTGCGTTTAGGACTCTAGATGGGTTTTAGAATGGCTAGTCATACTATTTGGTTTGACTAATGCACCCGCATATTGCGTAAACTGGATGGGTAGGGTGTTTAGGGAGTCCTTGAACAAGTTTGTCATGGTCGTCATAGACGATATTTTGATCTCCTCGAAAGAACGAGGAAGAACATGCTATACATCTCAAGGAGGAGATGGATACGCTTAGAGCCACCAGTTGAAGGTCAAGTTCTCCAAATGACACTTTGGAGGAAATAAGTTGGATTTCTTGGGCATATAGTTCTTAAGTAAGGCTTAGCGGTGGATTCCGCTAAAGTGGTTGCGGTTTAAGACCGGAAAACTCTGAGGAGGGCAATTGAAGTAAGAAGCCTTCTCCGTTTGGCTAGTTAGTTAGCATTCCCGGAGCTTAGACTTACTCTTCTGGATCAAGAAGGGGGTTTCACAGGAAGAAGACCCGCAGTAGGCCAAGAACATGGACCAGTTGATTCGAGGCGAGATGTTAAGTCACCTCGCTAGATATATTATAGATGACAAGGGATGACTAAGGCACGATGAGAGATTATGTGTCCCTCGAGTGGAAGACTTGGTAAAGAAGGTTCTTGAAGATACGCATCACTCGAGGAGGTGGCCGAGTTGGTCTCAGGATGCATGATGTGCCACCAGGTTAAGGCCAAGTCATAGAAGCCCAGCGGGCCATTACCTCCATTGGAGGTTTCGCAAGGGAAGTGTGAAAACATCTCGATAGATTATGTGGATAGACTACCTAGATCAAAGAAAGGGAATACGGGTATGTGGGTCATAATAGGTAGACTCACGAAGAGTGCTCATTTCAGTCCGGTGAAGAGCGAGAGGACTGCATCATGGTTAGCGACGGTTTACCCTCAAGAAGTTGGCCAGTTTTGGAATAGCCTACAGGAAGCTATGGGTAGGCAATTGAATCTAGGTATGGCCTATCACTTATAGGCGGATGGTTCATTTCGATTAAGCATGAGTTATAGAAAATCACGTTTATAAGGGCAATTGGCAACAAAAGTTCTGCTGCATGGAATACTTTATAGTAAGTAGATGAGATCCAGGATTCACTAGTGAATTTTGGAGAGCTTGCATGAAATCATGAGGTTATAGTATGTTTAAGCCAAGTATACAGAAGGAAGAATAAGTGGAAAAGAAAGACGAGAGGCGATAATGAAATGAGTTCCCACTCGAATTTGGTAAATAGGAGTTAGGAAGCCAAGGGATCATGAAGTAAAAGACGGTCAAAGCACAGTGGAGTTAAGCTCAAGGAAACATGACTAAGAAGAGTGAAGACTAGATACACGCATCATATCTTTGTAGGAGTGCATCCTTGATCCTTGTTTTCCTGTCGAGCTTGCTTGCAAATTATCTTTTGTATATATATCCTCTCGGTCCCATTCTCGATCTTATTTCTGTTGTAAACTCCATAAGGGGGTTATGACTCATCGGTTAGCACTATATGTCAGAGTTTGAATGGATTTCTTGTAATCCAAAAAGGAGTTTATCTTGCTTATCTTCTAAGATCTCCTTTTTAGCATATCTCTCTGTCCATGTTTATCTAGTTTATCGTGTTTATCTTGTCATGAGGACCTTAGGTAGAAACCCTTTGGATGAAACATGTATTTGAAACATGTTATGCTTGATGGTTGCAAGTGGTTGCAAGTGTTTGCAAGTGGTTGCTCGTGGATGCATTATACACAATTAGGCACTAGATCGGCTCGCACACTCCTCATATTGCATATGCATGAGTGCTTACACTTATTCATGGTTGAAACTTGTTGTGCTACCACATGGATGTTGCATATGGATGAATGTTATGTGCACTCATATAGATACTATGAATTATGCTAGGAATTTGCATACATATGGATTCATTTCACTGACATACATATGCATTAAGGAGGTTTACTGCATCAGTAACCGCCTGATCTTTGCATTAGATAAGACATACATATGCATTAAGGAGGTTTACTGCATCAGTAACCGCCTGATCTTCGCATTAGATAAGTACATATACACACACTTTTGCATATGTTCATACAGCATTTAGAATCTTTTAAGGACAATGATTGCTCGTGGATGATGCTTTGAGTAGATGGATGATTGGATGGTAGGATACGTTCTTCCTAACTTGAAGATTTCGGGGACGAAATCCTTTAAGGAGGGAAGAATGTAACAACCCGTATTTTTAAATAACCTGTTATAACATAAATCGAGGCAGAATTAAATTATAAGATGGGAATCAAGGGAAACGGGCTATGCCATTGCGTTTGTCTCGAAAAAATACGCGAAATAGAGTCCGAGTTTTCGAAAATCGGAGTCCGTATGACCCAGTTAAGGCCCATTGAAGTTTGCAGAAAATTTCTAAGTAAAAACAGATTTAAATTTTAAAATTAAAAACAGGGGTTAGGGCAAACTGGCGCAGGCGGGAAAATTCCCGCCTAGGACCCGCATGTCGACAGGCCTGTCGACAGGGTCCCCAAGGTGTCGACAGCCCTGTCGACAGGGGGTGGCCGGGCAGTATTGCCTGGTGCACCATTTCTGATTTGGGCTTGATTGGGGGGCTTGGTTCTAGAGAGTTCCGAGATCTGATGGCCCTAATTCAACCTAGGGTTAATCCTATGGTCTAAATCACTAACCTAATCTATAAATAAGACCCTAACCTACCCTAAATCACTCATTATTCAATCTAGCAACTAAACTATGCCAAAATCCATCCTCTCATGGCCTCCACTCTCTTCATACAACTCCTAAGCAAATCCCTAAGAGATTTCCATGCATACAAGGGTATTTAGGCTTGTATGATCCTCTTTAGCTTGCATTAAAGTCTTGTTTCTCCATTGTCATCATAAAGGAGGAGTCTTGATCAAGTTTGCTTGCATTTTGGGGTTTTATTTTGTTGCATAAGGGGTTTCTTACATGAACTCATCGTTACACTTAACCAAGTTAATCCATGATTAGCAAGAGGGTTAAACCGTACTTAACCCACTAGAAAATCCTAGCAATGGGGGTCCACTCCAGCAGTAATCCCAAGTTTGTATCATCATGGCCCTAGGGGCTAGGCTAGGGTGTGGGGCACGAATTACTGAACTTGAGGTAAGCGACCAAAAACGACGGCAGAGTGGTACGCCGGTGTAGTTCCGGGCGGACTTTTGGTCGTGCACATAGTCCGAAGCTGGGGAAAACATGCACGGGTACTAGTAAATCGAGACTGTGCACGCATGTTTATGGTGTCCAGGGGTTGCCACCCTAGGGCTTGATACACCCGACGGGAGACCCGGCACAGTCTGACTACAATCATGTTTGGGCCGTATGGACACCAACACGTGACGAGTTAGGCTTATAGGGAGCCGATCGACTAGACCGTTTGGTTAGACCTTGTATTAGGGTCATTTCATGTTATTGGGCCAAAGCTTGGGCCAAGGGATCAATACTTGTATATTCAAGTCATGTTAGTTTGCTAGTACACCTGTGGTGCAAAAACCTTAAACCTGATTATGCGATGACACCGTTATCTACCTTGTTAGTTAATCATCATGCTAGTATGTTGTTATCCTTATGTTCATCCCTGCTTCTCATGCCAGTTAACTTTACCAGTTTACATTGATTGTAGTAGGGCTTACTCAGTCTTTTTGACTGACCTGTTTTCCTTTCGCCTCTTTTCTTCCGTTCCCCCCCTAGGTTCTCAGGGTGGGAATATTGGAGCTTAGTTGGGATTTCTGATCGCTTGCTTGTGGGATTTTAGCTCATGTACGGTCTTGACATGAAGCTAGCTATGGTTATCACTTATTTTGGGGATAGTACTTATGTATTTCAGTTTTTCAGTAATGTTGTTTTATCTAGACTTGTGTATTTGGAAAATTGACATTATGTTGTACCAGACTTGTTTTGAAATAGTTTGAAATCTTCCGCTGTTTTATCTATGTTATTTACTCTATTTACATATCTAGATATGTTCTTGTTCTGCCTTGATATATCATTATGCATGTTTACCTGATTCAAACGCCCCTCCAAAGTCAGAGTGCTTGCAAGAGACACCCTGGAGGAGGCGGGGTGTTACATTTGGTATCAGAGCATATGGTTTACGAGAAGGAACAAAAAGGTTTTTAGAAAACTTTTGGAAAACTATTTTCAAAATCAAGTATAAAGTATTTTCCAAAGAAAAGTCTAGTTTATTTTAAAGGCTATTCCTCCAAAAAGCCATTAGCAAAATTCCTTCATTTTTTTTCTCCATTCTGAATCTGTCTTTTTCTTCGTTTTCAGTATGGCCGATAACTTTGCCATTCCGGAGGGAGTTCACGTACCTTTTTGGTATAGGAGACTTTTGGAGGCTAGGGCGACCGAAGCCGGCCCCGCTGATGTTCCTCCTCCTCCAGTAGTTAATGTTCCTCCTCCTCCTGTCGCTGAGGTTCCTCTTCCTCCTCCTCCTCAGCATCCACAAGAGGGTTTCGCGGAGATTTGCAAAGACTTTAAGGCGATGGGTGGCAAGAATTTCTTTGGAACTGAGACTTATGTAGAGGCAAGGAATTGGTTGAAAGAAACCGAAGATCTTTTTGTCTTCTTTGATATAGATGACCGTAGGAAGGTTTTATTGGCAGTGTGGTTGCTAAAGGAAGAAGCTGCACGTTGGTGGGTGGTCACCACCGCTACTAGGCCAATTGAGACTTGGGATGACTTTCGGAGAAAGTTTGGACTAAGGTTCCTATCACTGAAGCAAGGGGACATGACTATTAGGGAATACATAGATAAGTTTAATCAACTGGCTCAGGTCGGTTTAGACTTGGTTAACACAGCTCAGAAGAAGGCCCTATACTTTGCTCTAGGATTAAACGAGCCATTACATGGTTTAGCCATGACTCATATACCCTTGGGGGCAACTTTCGAGAGCTTGGTGAATATGGCCCTACTCAATGAAGAGAATAGGAGTGACAAGAAGGAGATCAAGATGAATGATACTCAAGCCAAGAAGACTGATTCCCAGTGGAAAGGAAATCAGGGTAATCCAAGTGGTCAGAGCAGTCAAGGCAATCAGAACAAGAACAAGAACAAGAGTCAAGGCAACAAGGGGAACAATAGCAAGGGCAATAACGACAAGAGGAAGTGCCATTATTGTGGTTCAGTTGTGCATCTTATTAAGGATTGTAAGAAGAGGAAAAGGGAGAATGGTGAATGCTTTTTCTGCGGTGAGACTGGACATTTCAGTAAGGATTGCCCGAAGAAGCAAGGGCAAGGCCAGGGTCAGACTCAGTGTGCAAGACCAGCTGGAGGGCGAGTTCGTCCCCTCAACATCGTTCTTTCAGCTCATGATCGAGGTAGTGTTTCTGTTGGAAGTCTTGTATATATTTCTGATTTTTCAGTTCGTACCTTGTTTGATTCTGGTGCATCGCATAGCTTTATCTCGTCTGATCTTGTTGATAGTTTGCACCTAAGTACTAGTCTAGTTAATGATCCCGTGTGTGTTTCAAATCCTATTGGGGGTTCCGCCCATTTGTCTATTATCTGCGTGGATTTGAAAATCTCTATCTTGAGTATAGAGTTCTCGTGTGATGTTTATATTCTCGGTTTCATGGGGTATGGGTTGATTTTGGGCATGGATGGGTTGTCCAGTTTTGGAGCTATCCTTGATTTTTGAGCATAGGGTTGTGAGGCTCATGACTCGCCTCGGTAATACCCTAAAAATTTCTAGTAACCCTATGAGTCCCGTCATGTTGTGTTATCTTGAATCCCTCAACTCGTCTATTGATAGTTTGCAATCGGTGAGGGTGGTCCGAGAATATCCTGGTATCTTAGGTGAAGTGAAAGGGGTTACCCCTAAACGAGAGATAGATTTCCGCATTTATCTGGTTGATAATGCCAAGAAAGTTTCATGGCCGGTAAGGCACATGGCCCCGTAAGATGAGAGTTAAGAAAGCAAGTCAAGGAGTTGCTTGAGAAGAACTTCATTAGATGAAGTATATCTGAATGGGGAGCGCCTGTAGTATTTACTACCAAGGCAGATGGTTCTCTTCGATTTTGTGTTGATTATCGTGAGTTAAAGAGAATAGACAACCATTACCAAGGATCGATATTGCCAAGGATCGATGATTTGTTTGATCAGCTTGTAGGAACATCTGTTCCATCAGCTCAGAATAGCTGAAGATAGTATAGGCGAAACTGCGTTCAGAACTCCAGATGGATTCTTAGAATGGCTGGTCATGCCATTCGGTTTGACTAATGCACCCGCCTACTTCATGGACTTGATGAGTAGGGTGTTCAGGGGGTTCTTGAACAAGTTTGTCGTGGTCTTCATAGATGATATTCTGATCTTCTCTAAGGATGAAGAAGAACATGCTAGACATCTCAAGGAGGTGATGGATACGCTTAGAGCGCATCAGTTGAAGGCCAAGTTCTCCAAGTGTCACTTTTGGAGAAGGGAAGTTAGATTCCTTGGGCATGTAGTTTCTAAGCAAGGCTTAGCGGTGGATCCCGCTAAGGTAGTTGCAGTTCAGGATTGGAAGACTCCAAGGAATGCAACTGAAGTAAGAAGTTCTCTCAGTTTAATTAGTTAATTAGCGTCCCTTGAGCTTAGACCTACCCTTCTGGATCAAGTAGAGACTTCACAGAAAGAAGACCCACAGTTAGTCGAGATTATGGACAAGTTGATTCGAGGCGAGATGGTAAGTCACCTCGCTATAGATGACAAGGGATGGCTAAGACGCGATGAGGGAAAGAAGGTTCTTGAAGATGCACATCACCTGAGGAGGTGACCGAGTTTGTCCCAAGGTGCATGTTGTGCCAACAGGTTAAAGGCCGAGTCATAGAAGCCCGGTGGGCTATTACATCCATTGGAGGTCCCCGCAATGGAAGTAGTAAAGCGTCACAAAGGATTCCGTGGATGGACTGCCTAGGTCAAGGAAAGAGAATACGATCATGTGGGACATGGTAGGTAGACTCACGAAGAGTGCTCATTTCACTCCAGTAAAGAGCGAAAGGACTGCATCATTTACTTTCAAGAAATAAAGCAGTTGCACGAGGTTCCCTAAAGTATAGTTAGTAACCATGACTTAATCTTCACTAGCCAGTTTTGGGATAGTCTACGGGAAGTCATGGGCAAGCGACTGAATCTAAGTACGGCCTATCATTCGTAGGCGGATGGTTCATTTCGTTCAAGCATGAGTTATAGAAAATCAAGTTAGTAAGAGCAATTGGCAACGTGGATTGGTATTTTCGAGAAAAGTTCTGCTGCGTGGAATACTTTATGGTAAGTAAACGAGATCCAGGATTCACTAGTGAATTTTGGAGAGCTTGCATGAAACGATGAGGTCATAGTTATGTTTAAGCCAAGAATGATAGAAGAGTAAGTGAAAAAGGAAGACGAGAGGCGACAATGAAATGGGTTCCAACTCATATTTGGAAATAAGAGTTAAGAAGCTAAGAAGTCATGAGGTAAAAGACGGTCAAAGCACAGTGGAGTTAAGCTCAAGGAAACGTGACTTAGAAGACTGAAGGCTAGATACGCGCATCATATCTCTTTCTAAGAGTATATCCTTGATCCTTGTTTTCCTGTGGAACTTACTTGCATGTTATCTTTTACGTATATCCTCTCGGTCCCATTCTCGGTCCTATTTCTGTCGGGAGGTATGACTTATTGGCTAGTAATACATGTTAGGGTTTGAAGGAGTCCGTTAGGTTAACTAAACGTTTTGGGCTTTTATAGAATATGGGTTGGGTTAGAAAGGGATTTCTTGTAATCCGAAAGGAGTATATCCTGCTTATCCTCCCGATCTCTTTGTAGCATATCTTTCTTTTGCTATCTAGTTTATCGTGTTAATCTTGTCATGAGAACCTTAGGTAGAAACCCTTTGGATGAAACATGTGTTTGAAACATGTTATGCTTGATGGTTGCAAGTGGTTGCAAGTGTTTGCAAGTGGTTACTCGTGGATGCATTATACACGTTAGGCACTAGATCGGCTCACACACTCCTCATATTGCATATGCATGAGTGTTTACGCTTATTCATGGATGGTAATTTTTGTGTTATCACATGGATGTTGCATATGGATGTATGTTATGTGCACGCATATAGATGTTATACATTATGTTAGGAATTGCATACATATGGATTCATTTCACTAACATAATTCGCATTGATGATATTAGCATTAGATAAGTACATATACACATACCTTTGCATATATTCATACAACATTTAGAATCTTGTAAGGACAATGATTGCTCGTGGATGATGTTTTGAGTAGATGGATGTTGGATGGTAGGATACGTTCTTCCTAACTTGAAGATTTCGGGGACGAAATCCTTTAAGGAGGGGAGAATGTAACAACCCGTATTTTTAATAACCTGTTATAACATAAATCGAGGCAGAATTTAATTCTAAAATCTGAATCAAGGGAAACGGGCTATTCCATTGCGTTCGTCTCGGAAAAATACGCGAAATAGAGTCCGAGTTTTCGAAAATCGGAGTCCGTATGACCCGATTAAGGCCCAACGAAGTTTTCAGAAAAATTCAAAACAGATTTCAAATTCAAGTTTGAAATTGGGAAAGTAGGGCAGTTGGGCGTAGGCGGGAAAATTCCCGCCAGAGCACCCAAGTCGACAGCCCTGTCGACTTGGGAGTCGACTTGGTTGGACCCAAGTCGACAGCCCTGTCGACAGCCCTGTCGACAGCCCTGTCGACTTGGCTGTCGACTTGGTCCAGCCGGGCTGTTTAGCCTGGTGCACCATTTAGAGATTGTGTTGAGCTTGGGGGCCAGATTCGGTTTTTTAGGGCTGAGATTGGAACTAGGGTTTAATCCTAGGGTTGAAACTAGTCCTAATCTCTATAAATAATCCCTAAACCTAACCCTAAATCATCATTATTCATTCAAGTAACTAAACTATGGCAAAATCAATCCTCTCATGGCCTCCACTCTCTTCATAAAATTCCTAAATAATTTTCTAAGTGATTTTCCATGCATACAAGTGTTTTCAAGCTTGTATGAGTGTCATTAGCTTGCATTCAAGTCAAGTTTCTATATTTGCATCATAAAGCAAGGGTTTTGATCACTTTGGCTTAAGGGTTTTTCTATTAAAGCTTGCATTTTGGGGTTTAATTGATTGCATAAGGGCTTTCTTGTATTTGCTATACTCATTTGAGTCCTCATAAGCATTGTAAGCCCTATTCTACTTTCATACTTAAACTCTAAAGTTAAATGTATGATATGCAAGTTTGCCATGATATGCAAGTTTACTATGATGTGTTATGCAAGTTTACTATGATGTGTTATGCAAGTTCATCAAGTTATGTTATGCAAGTTTGATATGCAAGTTTGTCATATGATATGCAAGTTATGTTATGCAAGTTTGATATGCAAGTTTGTCATATGATATGCAAGTTATGTTATGCAAGTTTGGGTTGATCCTTTTGTTCATGTTATCATGTTATGCAAGCTTATCTTGGGTTTATGGGCTTAAAGCTTCAAGCTTTATGCTAAAGGTTGCATTTTGGCAACATGTAAGTTATCATATCCCTTATGATAATTTGCATGTGAGGCTAAATGCGAACTTATGGCCATTTCTACATGTCATTTATCACCATGTATCACCAATATGCTAAGTTTGGTTTTATGCATGCTTTTGAGGCCTAAAAATGTAATATGCAAGTATATGAACACATGTACATTTCATATGCCACCATGTTGAACTTGTGGCTTCAACACCTTTATGTCATGATTATGCCAAGTTCCCTCTTTCTATCCTTTATGCGCTATTGCGATATGTAAGCGATGGGATTGCGTTTGGGGTTGGGTAAACTTAAAAGACATAAAAACATAAGCTTGGGAATTTACCTATTAAGTTAGGTCTACCCTTTGGGAATTTACCTATTAAGTTAGGTCTACCCAAATGCTTGAAAACTTGTAACATGTTTTGGAAACATGATGGACATGACACTTAGAAAAGATAAGTGTGACCAACTCGAGGTTGGGTTGAGTTTGTATCGTAAACCTACCCGAAACCGACCGGCTTAACTAGTTGCTACAAACAATAGGACCCAATGTGAGAAGTTGGCCATGTTGTACCTTGAACCCGAGGTTAGACCAAGTTGTGGTGTAAAGCTACCCGGACCCGCCCGGCTTAACTAGTAACCACAACAAGGTCTAATGTGAGAGGTTAAGGCGCATTAAATTAATTAATGCCTCGTGATTAGGGTTAAGTCATGGTCCACTTAATACTTAACCAATTTGGGCTTGGTAGATTAATCAGGGTTAAGTCGTGAACTCATCGTTACACTTAACCAAGTTAATCCATGATTAGCAAGAGGTTTAAACCGTACTTAACCCACTAGAAAATCCTAGCAATGGGGGTCCACTCAAGCAGTAATCCCAAGTTTGTATCATCATGGCCCTAGGGTCTAGGCTAGGGTGTGGGGCACGAATTACTGAACTTGAGGTAAGCGACCAAAAACGACGGCAGAGTGGTACGCCGGTGTAGTTCCGGGCGGACTTATGGTCGTGCACATAGTCCGAAGCCGGGGAAAACATGCACGGGTACCAGTAGATTGAGACTGTGCACGCATGTTTATGGTGTCCAAGGGTTGCCACCCTAGGGCTTGATACACCCGACGGGAGACCCGGCACAGTCTGACTACAATCATGTTTGGGCCGTATGGACACCAACACGTGACGAGTTAGGCTTATAGGGAGTCGATCGACTAGACCGTTTGGTTAGACCTTGTATTAGGGTCATTTCATGTTATTGGGCCAAAGCTTGGGCCAAGGGATCAATACTTGTATATTCAAGTCATGTTAGTTTGCTAGTACACCTGTGGTGCAAAAACCTTAAACCTGATTATGCGATGACACCTTTATCTACCTTGTTAGTTAATCATCATGCTTGTATGTTGTTATCCTTATGTTCATCCCTGCTTCTCATGCCAATTAACTTTACCAGTTTACATTGATTGTAGTAGGGCTTACTCAGTCTTTTTGACTGACCTGTTTTCCTTTCGCCTCTTTTCTTCCGTTCCCCCCCCCCCCAGGTTCTCAGGGTGGGAATATTGGAGCTTAGCTGGGATTTCTGATCGCTTTCTTGTGGGATTTTAGCTCATGTACGGTCTTGACATGAAGCTAGCTATGGTTATCACTTATTTTGGGGATAGTACTTATGTATTTCAGTTTTTCAGTAATGTTGTTTTATCAAGACTTGTGTATTTGGAAAATTGACATTATGTTGTACCAGACTTGTTTTGAAATAGTTTGAAATCTTCCGCTGTTTTATCTATGTTATTTACTCTGTTTACATATCTACATATGTTCTTGTTCTGCCTTGATATATCATTATGCATGTTTACCTGATTCAAACGCCCCTCCAAAGTCAGAGTGCTTGCAAGAGACACCCTGGCGGAGGCGGGGTGTTACATTTGTCTTACATCATCAGAGTACATAGGTATTTAAAAGAAAAACATCCTTCCTATATTAAAGAGCAAGCCATATAAGAGACAGAGACTCGAGTCATACTTCAGAAGTAGCTCCTAGAAGATGATATCCAAATCCTGACTTAACCTGGGTGTTTCCTCCCTGAGAACCTGGGGGGAAATGGAAGAAAAGAGGCGAAACAAACTAGGTCAGACATACGTCTGGTGAGTCCAGTAACTTTTAGTCAGTAAATAAATAATGGTAAACATGACAGGCATACAAAGTGGATAAGAGGATTCGCGGTACAGATGACAGGTATGACATGACAAATAAGGTAAGATGTATGCTTCACTACAAACTACTCTGCACTATTACTAGTAAAATCAAGATGGGATGATCCCTTCTGCTATCCATAATAACGATAATGATGGTGGTAGTTTCGTGTATTCCTAGCTGCTGTCATAGGTGCCTCCTGCTCCTATCTCAACTAGTCGTACCTACTACCATCCTACTATAATTTGGTAGATTTAGGGCATACGTCTGGGTAATCCTTAACCACTACCCTAATCGATTGGCTCCCTACTCTGTAGATACCCTGTATTGGTCCCACAACTAGGGGGTATCACTTCCCTAAAGTGGCAACCCAAGGTGTGCAAAGTTATACCTACTGGTGTCAGGGTCGTCTTGTCCCCCTCTGCCCGGCCCATGCACACACATGTCCCCGGTCGGTTTGCGCCGCCCACACCATCCGTTTCATTTTGGATCCCTTACAATCAATCAGTAAGCGTGCCCCTTCCCTGTCTAGTACAGAGTTCTTTACTTTGATACCCCTCCGGGTTACTGACTGAAATGGGTCCCACACAACATGATACAAGCTCTCCCCTATGTCTTGTATCCCCACTAGGTTTTCTACTGACTATGTATACCCTAAGGTGCCTTTATTACATAGCCCTCAATCAGTTATGCGTAACTATTGGTGTCTTTAATACATAACTCTTAATCTACCTATCAATTATGCTTACCTATAGGTGTCTTTAATACATAACCCTATCTATTCCCATTAGTTATGCGTACCGCTAAGGGAGTCTTTAATACATAACTTTACTATTTTGCCCCGGTTATGTATACCATTAGGTGTCTTTAATTACCTAACCCTTTTTATCCGGTTAAGTTTGTGGGCCTATATATATATATTAATATTGCCCACCTACCCTTCAGTTGTACTTAACCCTCCCACTGATTTAATCCTATTTATTTAATGGTTAAGTTTGTGGGCATATATATATTAATATTATCCACCTACCACTCAGTTGTACTTAACCCACCCATAATCCAACTCATTTTACTTAACCCTAACTTATGTCTATCATCATACAGTCCACATGTATTAAGTTAGGTTAAGTAGTCTTTTCTTATTACCATGTCCAATTATGGTTATATTGGGCTAGACCTTCCACATTAGGCCTACAACATGTGGATGCTGGATATGCCGGTCGGTTCCGGGCAGTCTTATTCCACAGTTGGGTCTAACCTCGTGTCTTAGCCTGAGTCGTATTCACACACTTAGACCTCTCACATTAGGTTCAACATTAATGGCTGCTGGATATGCCGGTCGGGTCCGGGCAGACTTCCACCACTAATGTAACCTAGCCTCGTGTCATAAGTGTTAATTAAATTTTCAGATTTTAATTGCTTAAACATTCCTCTTTTGATTAATTAAGTTAATTAATTAATGCTTTCCTTTTTATAGGTGTTAATACCTATTTTGTTAACAATTTGAATTTCCTATCCATAAATGGTCATACTCAAATTATACTATTTTTACTCAACTTTACGTATGTCATAATAGGTAATTATTTATATATTTCCCTACTAGAATTATGTGTCCAATTTACATAATCACTTTGTAAACTATGCCTATTACAAATTCCCCTTTTTCCCCGTTTCTTAACTAGCGTAATCACGTGCATTTTGGCG
This sequence comes from Allium sativum, assembly GCA_030737875.1. Classification (NCBI taxonomy): domain Eukaryota; kingdom Viridiplantae; phylum Streptophyta; class Magnoliopsida; order Asparagales; family Amaryllidaceae; genus Allium; species Allium sativum. The sequence continues at coordinate 40,792,621 of CM060926.1, forward strand.
TTTTCGAGGCTCGCCACAACAATAAAATAAAGGGAATGACAAGGTGGTTGTTTTAGTATAATTTTTGGCATAAGCATGACAATTAGGGAAAATGACATGATAACTTCGCATTTCATGATTTTGCAACATAACAACTTGCATAGATTCATGATTTTCAACAAAACAACTTCCATAGGTTCATGAATTAACAACATAATTAACACCTCACATAGGTTCATGACTCACAACATAACAACTTGCATAGGTGACTTGCATACGTTCATGATTCACAACATAACAACTTGCATAGGTGACTTGCATGATCTCATTACAACTTGCAACTTGCATAAATTCATGAATTCGCAACTTAATAACTTGCATAAGTAACTTGCATAGGTTTATGAATTTCACTTGCATAATTTCATGATTCACCACAACAATAAACTTGTATAATTTCATGATCCACAACAACAATAAACTTGCTTAACTACAAACAACATATACCCAAATCATAGTCTACCACCATTCACTTTTATCTATTTAAACCTAAAAGTGACTAGACCTCACCGAAAAAGGGGTCTTGAGTTCTGGGATCTGAGTTCTTTAATTGATTAGCATTCCCTTGTTGTAGACAATTTCGTTGTTGAGATTAGACTTTGATTTGATTTGAAGTGTTGTCTTTAATTTGCTTCTAGTTGGTGGCGGTTACTCTAGGGTTTGGAGTGACAACATGACGGCCGTTGATCTAATTTTGATTTGATTTTAGGGTTTGAGTCTACCCATGTTTATATAGAATTTCAATTTAATTATAGCCGTCGGATGATCTTAGGGTTAATCAAAACCACTCAGTCAGGATAGGGTGACACCTCAGCCATAATGACTCAGCAAGGAGTCAGAAAGGACTCAGCAATGAGTCACAGTGTAGATCAGATCACACCAGAAAGCTGTGCTGGCTTTTTGCTCGGCCTGGGCGCACTTGGGAAGTGCGCCAGTGTATTTTTGTACTGGCGCACTTCCCAAGTGCGCCAGTGCTTTTTTTTCCTGGTTTTTCCGCCTAACTTCGTTCGTCCATATCTCCATCATATGATGTCCGTTTTACGCAAACTCGGACTCTATCTCAAGCAGAATTCCGAGTCGAACGCAATGGCGCAACCCGTTTCCCTTAATTCCAACATTTGAAATTAAGTATTCTTAAATTTAGTTAATTTGATTATTCAAAAATTCGGGGTAATACAAGTGTCGTTATTCGATTTATTTTAATTATATATATATAATCCATTCTGGTGCTGTTTTCATTCAGATTTGAATTAAACATTCCAGACAATCTAACCATTGGATCTTTGCAAAGTTGGTGTCATTGGAATAATATTTCCAAAGAGAACCCAATGGTTTCGGTTTTGGGAAAATCCGATGGTCGGATCTCCTGCAATAGTCGTTTGAAATCACGGTTTCGAAATACAAACTTCAGCTTCGTTATTCGATTTATTTTAATTATATATATATATATATGTATATATAATCCGTTCAGCAATTTCAAAACCATTTCATTTCATATGGGTGGTAAAAATGATATTTTTATCCAACAAATATATTTTTCAACGCATGACTATTTTTAACTCTTTATGTATTTCATAAAAATGTTATTTTTTTTATTGTCAAAACAATTTACTTCAAACATGATTATTTTATATACTTCATATAGATGATAAAAATGTGATTTTTATTGTTAAAACAATTTATTTCAAAAACGAAGATTTTATATACTTCGTATAGATGATAAAAATGTGATTTTTATTGTTAAAACAATTTATTTCAAAAACGAAGATTTTATATACTTCATATAAATGATAAAAATGTGTTTTGGTTGTTAAAACAATTTATTTCAAAAACAAAGATTTTATATACTTCATATAGATGATAAAAATGTGATTTTTATTGTTAAAACAATTTATTTCAAAATCGATGATTTTAGCAACTTATATATATTATAAAAATGTGCTTTTTATTTGTAAAACAATTTATTTCAAGCATTCGATAAAAATGTTATTTTTATCGTTCAAACCATTTTATTTTTCCATCACATGAATATATTTCAATACATGAATATAAATCAAACACAGGAATATTTCTGAAAATTTCGGCAGCATAACGGCAGGGTAGTTAAAACCGTCACCGTCCCTAGTACGGCTCCTCGCTCTACCTTAAAGCCTCGCAGCTTTTGACAATGGGGATTTCAATATCTAGTTCGTACATAGACGAATTTTTCCATATGCTAATCCTATTAGGATTTCAACCACAATCAATCATTTCAAATCAACCATTCGTGATATTCACCAAATTTTACATCAACATCCAAACAATATCACAACCAATATATATATCGTCCATGGTCTGTGGACAAGGGGAGTGTTTGAGTATATATATATATATATATATATACGTATATAAATATATTTCGATTTCATTTCAATATCATTTCATTTCAATGCATATATGATTTTTACAACGCATATATAACTTATACATCGCATATAAAACTTATACAACGCTTATACATGAGGTGTACAACACTTATATAACTCATACATCGACGTATAATTTATACATCGTTATTCCATATCGTTTATAATTCAGAAATCTCACATTGGGTTCCACTCCTCCAAAAATTGTTGAAGGCTCAGAAAAATATCCGGTCTCTTCTAAAATGTAGAAGACGTCCACACGAGTCCAATGTCTCTTGTTTCACTGGATTTCGACAATATAGCAAAACGATATGATTTTTATTGTAAAATCATAAACCGTAGCGCTTTAAAGTGCTATAATCAATAAAACAAAATCAAAGCCATTACCTTTCGCGAAGGGTTCAAAACTAAGTTTCAATTTATTGGCAAATCCGTGTATCGTCACGTCGATCAAACTTCACCACGCGAAAGAGGGAGGAGAGGCGCAGAGATCAGTGGTGGACTGGTCGGGTTCGATCGCCTCAGGCGATGGCGGCGACGGTTTGAAATGTCAGACTTCAGGGCGATGGTTCTCTCATACAGGCAACGAGACGGAGGGTTGTGGGTATGGATTTAAAGATCTCGTTGAACTCTACAAAAAGCTCTGAAGGATGGATCGATTTCGTTGCGTGGATTAGAAGAAAAAGAAGAGAGAAGGGGGAATCACTTTCGTCGTTCGCGACTGGGAGCATCGAGGAGAGAGAATGATGGCGAATTATGATTGGCCAGGGGTTTTATAATTTAATTTTTTATTTATTTAAATCTGAAAATACCCCTATCACATATGAACTCCAATCCAAACCCAACGACTGTCATCGCTAGCTAAGTACCCTCATTCCAAACACAATGGAATATGTTTCGTAGGCCCATTCGACTGTTTCAGTCTATTTTTCTTCAAATTAAAAAATAAAACATTCAATATTCGATTTGAACGTACATTTTAATTTGTCGGGGCCACAAACTGATCCCAAAAATTCCAAAAAAAATATTTCTAGCTTCGTATTGACGATACAGTCTCAACAAAACTAGTTTCGTCGAATTCTGAGACCGTTTGAAAAATGGCCAATTTCTGGTCGATCCAATTTGACTAAAATCAACCAAACACATTTTCCTTTGCCACGCTCACATATTAACTTAAAAAATTATGGGATTTGAAACCTAGCAATAATTTGATATCCCGGATGCAACAAAAGTGGTTTTGTTGAAAACGGAGGTCGTTTGCAAAATGGCTATTTTCAAGGGCTATATATACTATATAGCGACTTTTCTGAAAATTCATTTGGCCATAACTTTTCATTCTCGCTATGAAATTTCGATTTTTCAGATTCGTTAGAAAGATAATCATAAACAGGTTTGAATATTTTTGGTTTCACTAAAATCCGTTTTGTTTTGCACCCGGTACAATCAGTCAAAGTTTGAATTCAAATTTTTCAAACTGCCGCGCCAATTTAGGCCTTGTTTATAATTAAAATAAATATATTTATTTTCCAACATCGATTCAAATAGCCTTTTGGTCGTTATTATTTAAAATAATTTATTTTAAATATTCAAAATCAGCTAAAATAGCCAAATTAAAATTTTTAAATTAGTTCTGATTTTCCGGGTTGTTACAGACAATATCAACACTAATAATGCATTGAATAAAGAAAATATCAACATACAGTTCATATTTTTAGAGTGATACCCATGCAAAATGATTTTTTTTTTATATTGTAAATTCCATTTCCAATTATACATATATAGCAAGACACATTTTGTAAAAGATAAGCAATGAATGCAAAAACATAATCTACTATTATATCAAATTTATATTTATGATAATATATAACTTACAACCCTAATACAATACATGTTTTCAAAATAGGCTATATTATATATCTATTTCTCAAAAGATAAAATATAAATTTAAACAATTTTATATCAGCTGACTCATAAAAGATATTTCTTAATAGCATATGTTTTAGCCTTCACTCAAAACTGTTATTATTTTCATAGATCATGGTCACTGCTCAATGTTGCAAGCATGAAATAATGCCACTACGGGTTCTTTGTCTGGTTGTATTCATAAACAACTATCCAATTAGTAGAAAAAACGACACAGTGGATCATATTTTGTACCATCGATTGCTTAAAAAGGAAACTTTCTTCGTCAATTAACATATAATCTTGAGAAAAAATAGTGTCGTCAATTGTCAATAGGAATGGAAATGGGGCGAGTTTTTTGTAACCCTAGACCCACACCAAGGTTTTTGAACCTTGCCCCAAACCTGTTCCGTAGATCTAGTGCGGGTCTGTAGTTTTGCCCCGTACCCGGAACCTATACGGGTCAGGGCAGACCCGACCCGCTCCAAGACCCGATGAAAATTGTATTCAATACAATTTTTATTTATTTATATATTTTAATCACAAATTAATAAATTAAATGCAACTAATAATGTGTTTACATAGATAAGATAATATAACAAAATGAGTTGTACGATAATAGTTCATAATGTATGCATTTGTTATTGTACAATTATCATTGATGCAACTAAATATTATGAAAATTTTATAGCTTATTTATTAAAGTATAAATATTTATGTCATAACCACATAGATGTAAAAAGATTTACAAGTAATCATTATAGTTATAAAGCAGTTTAATGATGTTTCACTAATGCCGATTAGGTTTGGGCGGGTTAGCCGTGCACCAGACTTGAACCTAGACCCGCACCTCTCAAAGGGGGTCACGTGTCTGCCCATTTGGAAGACTCGATAGGGGTAGGTCTAAATAGGCCAAAACAGGGGTGAGTCAACTGGGTTTGAACCCTAGACTGGTCCCATTGCCATCCCTAGTGGTCAAAAGTAATATCGAAACATTGCTGATTTACATATTTTCATGAGCTCAAACTATTTGCAAACACTTTTGAATGACTCTTCCGAAGGTACATCAAGTAAAGGAGAACACATATATCTAGTACCATGCTTATTGGTCCTATCAGGAAGATAAAAAAGACATTATCAGTTTATATTCGAACACCCATGAGAATGTATAAAAATTGCATTGGATGAATTTCCAGGTTTGTCCAGGAATCTTTGTAGGTTACAAATAATGTTATTATGTTTTTGTGTAAAATTTTTCATATAAATATTATAGCCTGTCGTTGTCCTGTAGTGTAAAGATAGGTTATGCATTAGAGATAAACCGAACGCAAATTTAGGAGGGAAAGAAGATGCATCCTTCTGTTTCATAATGGATGTCTAGTTCTTCTCAAACATCAAATATTCAAGCTAATTATGTAAAACATTATCGATCACAATTAACTTTTTATTTAAAAATGAAACCAACAAGAGTTACCAAGTGAGCTCCTCCTTATGATTAGTTACAGAGTCCAACGACTATGGTAGGAAGAAGCTAGATAATATTAAATAATGCATCACAAATGGATAACTAAAGGGCCATGTACACATTTCCTAGTGTATCGAGGGTTTTACTTGAACTATAGTACAACCCACCCTTAAGTTCATAGAACAATATATATAATCTTAATAGTAAGGTAAATAACTTTTATAGGTATAATATTTGACATCACTATTAAATGAAATATCATATGATTAGCATAAAAAAAAACATTAACTACCTTATCACTAATGCATCAAGTCCGACCTCAAAACTCTCTTTACATCTCAAGAAGTCAATATCACTTTATTGATAAACAAAAATCTATACAAATAACTTATACCATACTTTATTACTAGTTAAATTTTGCTTCAGTAAATTATACTCTAGTATGTTATGTTGATGACGTAAAAAGTCAATGTTGTCAACATAATTTTGAAGGGGAATCAACTCCTTTTATTTGGAAAATCTTTACAAAAAAATTCATTACTAATTAGATTCACACTAATCTATTTTCTCAATGATCACTTAGGTATGGAAAATAAATAACTGCAATTAAAAGTATATCATCTTTAACTATGCACGATCATATGAGCAACTCTAAAAACTTATTTAATTAGATTATTCTAAATAAAAGTGGTTACACATCGACTATAAATCCAAATATATGTATATATACAATAAGGAAAAAAATCATTTCTTGTAGTTGAGACCGTAAAATAATCTAAGTAGATTCAAAGTATTGCATATCAGTGGTCATACCATTGCCCGCATATTTTTCATCTCAACTCTGATCACATTTTATTTTCATGCTTGAAAGAATAACATTGTAGATCATTAAAAGCTATACCTTTTGATGATTCTTTAAAGCATTGCCAGGTCAAAATGTGGTCCCAAGCTAGCTTATAAAATTTGAATCCTAGGGTAATCATCCTTACGCTTCCATCCACAAATAATAATAAACTAATTATTATTATGGCTATTACTATATAAGAGATTGGACAATGATTATTAGGAGAAAAAATGAAATTAAGCAAGAAAAATATGATCATAACCTAAATATTATATGTAGACATAGATATTTGTCTAAAAGTAATGTTGTTTGACCAAACATGCAAAGGTAATTGCATCCAATAGAATACCTTCCTAAGGCATCAAAGAACTTACAACATTGTGCATGCATACGAACACATCTGTTTGTAAAGGTATGTATATGCATACATACATACATATACATATGCATATATATATATATATATATATATATATATATGTATGTGTGTGTGTGTGTATGTGTGTATGTGTGTATGTGTGTACGTGTGTGTGTAGATTTGTGGAAAAATTTATTTGCAAGATGAGTGTATTTGGTTTTAGTAATAATTCATGGTCATTTATCGATTAATTTTCTTTATAAAGAGTAAAATGATGTGCATATAGCGATGGTGACAAAATAAATTGTATACTACTTATGAATATTGTATTTATATTTCAAAACTAAATACGTGTAGTGTTTGGCAGTCTGAATTAAATAAGCAACATTATTAAATCCTTTCGAACTTGTTGTTATTCATGTTAATATTTGTATAACTAGTCTACATGTTACATCAGGAAAACATAAACGTGAAGTATATTATTAACTGGTATATGATATGTATCAAATTGATATTCAAACTCTTTCATTAATGAGGTCATCATTTATCTTTTTTCATCTTCAGTAGCTTTAGAGGTTAAAAGTTTGTTACAATATCCAGTTACTTTGACAACTATCTGATTCAGAGTGATGTCGTACTTTTAATCTACGCTACAGATACTGTTCTTAGAGAACAGAGTTCTAATTTTATTCTATTTTCTATATTTAGTAACATAGAGAAAATGGATCACTAAGCTATTTACCAAAGATTTAACATGAAGCCAAAGTTTAAATACTATAGACCAAACATGATATGGAATTTTGACATTGGTTTCTAGGTCAAAATCAAATGTTGTTGCTTAATCCAACATTTAAATTACAGTAAAAATAATAAACTGGTTAAGTTTGAAATATTATTCTTTTAAAGAAGTCTACGACTTAGTGCATCTCTTTATATAAATAGTTACCCAAGAATAATGGATTAATAATCAAAATAAAATATGATTAACAAAACAGAGGCAGAAATGGCTGAGCAATGAAGATGATGAAATAAAAATAGAACATACCTAACCTGTGAAGTCTCATTTTAGGACAGCCGGGTTTTCCTTTTTTGCATTTTCGCTTGGACCCATCGTAGCCTGGAGTCATCCCCACCACCGGCCATTGTCAGCTGCAGATATTAGCATAAAAATCAAACTATTAAATAATCAATTTATTACATCGGTCTTCAGCAACAATTAAAAAAAGAAATAATAGAACATTCTAAAAATAATCATACCCAAATATCGATTGAACTTCTATTCGTACTCGAATAGCGCGTAACAAAGAGGCATAGTTGCCTTCTATTCGTCTTCTATACAAATTAATGGTGAGGAAATAGTTTAGTGATAGAGGAGCTAATATGAAAAAGCATTTGCAGTGGAAAGGGTTTAGTGGTGTCCGATCGATGGTTGACGATGGAAGATAAGAAGGTGGCTAGAGTTTTGTAATAGTTTTCTTAAAAAAAAACAGAATGAGATAAATAGAAGAATTTAGATATTTCAAAGAGACAATTATGACAAGAAAGCGAGTTGAATGTTTATGGATAAAGAATCCGCGATTGATGTGCACGTAGAAATGCACATTTATATTCCTATATTTATTCTTGTTTAATTAAATAAATGAACGTTTTTGGGTATTTTATATGATCAAACCATGTTTTAAATATTTTAAAAGTCATCACTCAATTTAGGAAAAAAATGGTCACTTGTGCATGTTTTAATTTGTGAAATCATTTACTTGTTCCTTGTAGTTGTCTCTTATAGGAATTTAGAGCACAAATGATGCATACACATGAAGATATGATGAAATGCATGCATATACACAAGAAGAGGCAAAGAAATAATTCATTCTATGGAAAGTGGAGGACCTCACCTCTTAACTAATCCGCTTACTCTTAAGCTTCATATTAGAGACTAATTGGATGAGACAAAAGGCTTCATGCATTCTACATGACTCGTTAGTGGCTAAGACAAGATTAGAAGCTTCATGAAGTGGGCATTTTGGTGATTTCCCATTATGAGTGATTAGGGTTTTAGGTCATGTATATATACCCCTTTATGTTCATGTATTTCCTCTCCTCTTTTATCCTCTTCTTTAGTTTAGGTCGGAGGATCAAAGCTCTCTTTTTCTTTCATGGCTTCTTAGCCGTATCCCTCTTATGTAATTTTCATTTTAATGTAATTTAATTTCTTGTTCATTTAATTCTTGTTATTTACTTTATGCATTAGTGTAGATCTCTTTCATTTCATGCAAGTAGAATAGATTTTCTTTTATTTTGTTCTCTTTTTCATTTGTTTTTAATGTTGCAATCTATTTTTCTTGTCATGATTACATATATTAGATGCCAATCCCTTTTAACTTAGGGGTAATGAAGCTCTCTTCAGTATGTAGATGAAACATTATTTGATTTTTTGTCCTCCTTTTGTGCTTATGTAACAACTCGGAAAATCAGAACCAATTTAAATTTTTTATTTTAGCAATTTTAATGAATTTTGAATATTTAAAATAATTTATTTTAAATAATAACGACTAGAAATTTATTTTGAATAGAATTAGAACATATAAATTTATTTAAATCGAAGTTAGAATATAAATAATTATTTTAATTATAAAAGAAATTGAAGATGGCGTGGTAGTTTGAGATTTCGATATCAAATTTCAAATGAATGTACAGGATTCGAAATTTACCGGATTTTAGTGAAACAAAAAAATATTTGAATTTGTTTGAAAATATCTTTCCAACGATGTGAAAAATACAAATTTCATAACGAGAATAAAAAGTTATATCCAGTTGAAAATTCAGAATAGTCGCTATGGAATTTATATAAAATATAGCCTTAAAAATAGCGATTCTACAAACGACCTCCGTTTTTGACGAGACCACTTTTGTTGGATCCGGAATGTCAAGTTATTGTTAGATTCCAATTTTTAGAATTTTTGGAACTAATATGTGAGCGTGGTGAATTTAAACGTGTTTGGTCATTTGAGTTCGAATTTAATCGACTGGAAAATGACCGTTTTTCAAACGGTCTCCAAATTCGACAAAATTAGTTTTGTTAGGACTGAATCGTCAAAACATAGCCAGATTTATTTTTCTGTAATTTTTGGAGTCTGTATGTGGCCCAGGTAAATTAAAATGTACGTTCAAATCTAAAATTAAGTGTTTTATATTTTAATTTGAAGGGTAATTGAATGAAACATTCGAATGGGCTTATGAAACATATTCCATTGTGCCTAGAATGAGGGTATTTAACTCGAGGCGACATTCGTTGGGTTTTATTTGGAGTTCATATGGACTAAGGGGTATTTTTGAATTTAAAAAGAATTAAAATTTAAATATAGATATCACACCCAATCAAAATTCGAGAAAACCCCCGCTCATCTTCCCAAACCCACGCCGCCTCTCAAGATCGAATGACGATAACTCCCAATCCACTAAAAAGTTGTTCGATTCTTTAGGGGATTTTGTAGAGAACTTCTCCAGCTCCAGATCCATACTTGTCTCGCACCCTATCGTTGTCTATTTTGATCGATCCAGCCTCTCAAAGGAGCGCCGTTTCGGGGACAATATCCGGAGCAAGGGTCCATCGAACTCAAGGTGGTTCATGGTGCCTCGAAGCTCTCTCGGACCTCTTCGACTCAGTACCATTCGATCGACGTGAAGCTTCACGGTTTGGGTGAAAATTCGCAACCTATTTTTGAATGCAAGGGGAAACCGTCAGCCTGTTTGTAATAACCCGGAAATCAGAGCCAATTTAAAATTTTTATTTCGGCAATTTTGCTGAATTTTGAACATTTAAAATAATTCATTTTAAGTAATAACGACGAGAAATTTATTTTGAATAGAATTAGAATATATATATTTATATACATCGTCGTTAGAATATAGATATTTTATTTTAAATATAAAAGGAATTGAAAATGGCGCAGTAGTTCGAAAATTCGATTTCAAAGTTCAATTGAATATACAGAATTCAAAATAAACCGCATTTTGGCGAAACCAAAAATATTAGAATATATTTGAGAATATCTTTCCAACGAATCCGAAAAATCAAAATTTCACAACGGGAATAAAAAGTTATGTCCAGTTGAAAATACAGAATAGTCGCTATGGAATTCTGGCCCTTAAAAGTGGAAATTTTGCAAACGACCTCTGTTTTCGACGAAACCACTTTTGTCGGATCAGGGATGCCAAGTTATTGCTAAATTCCAAAATTCGTAATTTTCTGAATCAATATGTGAGCGTGGCGAAAGAAAACGCGTTTGACCAGTTTTAGTTGATTTTAATCGACTGGAAAATGGCCATTTTTCAAATGATCTCAGAATTTAATGAAATTAGTTTTATTAGGACCGTATCGTCAATACGAAGCTAGAAATAATTTTTCTGGAATTTTTAGAGTTTGTATGTGGCCCCAGTAAATTGAAATGTACGTTAAAATCAATATCGGCCGTTATATTTATTTATATTGTAAATTTAACGAAAACTGATCGTAACGATCGAATTGGCTTACGTGACATATCCCATTATGTTCAGAATGGGGTAATTAGCTATGGGAGACAGTCATTGGGTCTCGTTTGGAGTTCGAATTTAAAAGTTACTTTTAGGGATTAATTAAATAAAAGAAAAATATAAAAAAGGGGGTCAACCCCTTTCCCCAATCCAAACCTGATATCGGGTTCACTGATAAAAAAGAAATCGAGGCTGGGAAGATGGAGATGGAGATCGACCGCTGCCATCAAAGGGCCGCCGACCCTTCCCCCTCCCTCGTCGTTGTCAGCGCCGCACCATCGACGCCTTCCTCCTTTTCTTCGGTCAAACCCGCAACCACCCAGACCTAAATCGAAGCTGCAGCAAACCCTAGCCTCACCGCACCTCCAGCCGGTCTCCACAGCTCCGCCGCCTCCCTCATTGGGCACACTGCTAACGACTTGCGCCTCCCCTGGCCTCATCTGACTCCGGCGCCACTGTTAACCCCTCCTCCAATCAAGTAAAAGTGAGTTTTTACCCTTGTTTTAATTTATTCGTGTATATAATTAAAAAATGTAATTTTTGTTCATATAAATAACATTTTATTTTATTTTATTTTCAGTTTTATATATTTTTGTAAATAAAAAGTTTTTATTTTTATAAATAAAAAAGATTAGGTATTTATAAATGTAAAGTTAGATTTTTTAAATAGAAAGAATAGATTTTTAAAAGTAAAAAGCTGTGATTTTTATCAACATGGAAGTTATAATTTTTACCAACATAAAAGGTGTGATTTTTATTTATATGAAGCAGAAGTAAATATTAGATTTTTCTTATGTATGAAGAGTAGTAAAAAAATAGATTCTTTACATATATAATAGCGGTATAAAAATAGAATTTTTAACTACATAGTAGCAGTAGAAAAATGTGATTTTTATCTGCATAGCGTAGATATAAAAATATAACCTCTATATAGAAAGTAGCGATAAAAATTAGATTTTTACATATATGAAGTAGCGATAAAAATTAGATTTCTACATATATGAAGTAGCGATAAAAATTCGATTTTCACATATATGAAGTACCGAATTAAAAATTTATTTTTATATACTAGAGAATATAAAAATATGATTTTTATATATGTGGCAAACACGGGCGACAAAAGTGAGAAAAAGGCGAGCACGATGAAGATTTCCTACATATGAAGAATCGTGGCGTTTGGTTTGGCTAAGCGGTGAGAACTCCTCACTTTTATTTATATTTCTAATTTGAAATATATACTAGGATGCAGACGGTGCTAAGCAGCACCCGACACCCGTCGTCCACAGACCATGGATGACTTGTTTGTTTGATTGTTGTGTTGTGAAATTTGATTGTGTAATGTGGAATGAAACAAAATATTTTATAGTGGAAAATATTTTATAGTTAAAAATATAATTCTTAACGTGTATATAAAATAAATAGTAATAAACAAATCGGACGATTTATTTATATACACTGATTTGACTGATATTGATTGGGATGATAAATTTTACACATCGCCCAACTGCACAAATAAAATCTGTTTTGTTGATTGGAAATCCCACACGGGTATTAGGATGATATCTTACATACACTAATCTCGATTATTTAGTTGTATGACATTCGATGGGTTGACAGACTATGTAAGCGTTAATTATTTATATTTAATGCTTATGCAGTTGTGTGGTGCACTCTGGATGATGGTTGATTATTTATCTTTTCTAGTATATACATGTGTTATATGGAATCCATATAATTAACATTATATGGTAATTGATTGGGCCTCATTGTAATTTGGAAAATAAAGAATATTATAGAATAATATAAATTCATGTGTTGAATAGAAAGAAAATTCATGTGTTGAATAAAATAAAATTCATTTGTTGAATAGAATAAAAATTCATGTGTTGAATAGAATAAAAATTCATGTGTTGAATAAAATATATATTCATGTGTTGAATAGAAGAAAATTCATGTGTTGAATAAAATATATATATTCATGTGTCGAATAGAAGAAATTTAATGTGTTGAACAAAATATATATTCATGTGTTGAATAAAAGAAAATTCATGTGTTGAAGGAAATATTCATTTGTCGAATAGAATAACGAAGTTATTGAAAGATATATAAAGTCGTGTTGGTTAGATATGCGCCATTTTGACGCGAACGATATTTATATCGATTATATTCGTTTTTATAATGAATATAGAAAAGGAAGTAATTTCAAAATATAACGTTTTGAAAATATTATCATTTATATATATTTATCGATTATATGGAATATTCAATTTTGATTAGAAATTGAATATGAAGTTGAAATCATTATGAAAACGAGTTTAAAACGATTTATAAAATACGTTTTGAAAGGAAATCGATGAAATATATATAATATATATATTATATATTTATATATATATATATATGTAATGGCTTGAATAGAACGGCCCGCGCTGCGGCAGTTCGCGAATTTCGACCATTGACTTCAAATTGATACTACGGGAGATCCAACCATCGGATTCTCCTAAAACCGGAACCATTGGGTTCGTATCGAAAAGAGATTTCTAAGTATATTAGAGATTTTAAATCTAACGGTTGGATTTGGAATTATGTCTAAATCAAATTTGGAAAAGGTCGCTACAAGTGCAGTTCGATGGCCATTGATGGAAATCGACTGTACGGGCCTTGATAAAATTATTAAAAATAGTAATAAATTGTGTAAAATCATAAGAAATGATTTGGAAAGAATTGAGATGAAAAATTCCATATTTGAAAAGATAAAAATAGATTTTTATCGAAATGAACTAGTTTTGAACTAGAATTATAATCCCATTTGTTTTTAAAATAAATAAAGTGGATTTGAAAGGGTTTTAAAAATAACCAGAATTTCCAATAATTGAATTGGAATGGATTTGAATCAAAATTGTCTTTGGAATATTTCGATGTTGGGTTTCGTGATTATACTGATATTGTTAATGAAATTTGAAAGATATATTTATATCGTTATTTCCAATACGATATTTGTTGGTCGTAGAACTTGATATTGAATATAAGCCAATATATTTTCTATTCAGAGCCTTGTATTTAATATCAAACGGGATTTGGGTTTGTCGTGGATGGTGTCTTCATTAACACTGTTCTTAAACCCAGTTGAGAAAAAAATTTCTATTTAGATTTAATGAAGTGTACCAATTAAATAATATTTAATTGGAATTGAATTGGAATTGATTTTTTGGTTTATCGTGAATGGTGCTTTAAATAACACTTGTTCTTTAACCCGATAATTAATGGAATGTGATTTTGGGTTGTCGTGAATGGTATCTTCAATAATACTGTTCTTAGACCCAACGGAGTTAAGAAAATCAGAAACTAACTGAAGATTAGTTAAGTTAAATGGTTTCTTGGTTATTGATCTGATGTTGGTTTCGACCTTCGAGGTTATTACTTCGGGAATTGTTCACCTGCTAATTTACAGTTAAAGGCTAATGGAATAGAATGTGATTTTGGGTTTATCGTGAACCGTGTTTTAAATGGCATTGGTTCTTTGACCCAGTTAAAGACAGGATATGATTTCCCAAGTTAAACAATCATTAATATTGATTTTTGGGAAGATTAAACCAAGTGGAGTTTTAATGAATCCTTAATTAGATTGAAATGATCGAGAATGGAGTATCACCAGTTTTTCTCCAAGCGATAGTTAAATCTTTAACTAGATTTGAACCTGAAATGGTAATTGAATTTACCGATAACACCGTGGTGTTAGATATGAAGTACTACCAGTTTTACTTCATGGGATGAATAGGTTGGGATTGGGGAATTAAAACAAACGATTACTTCGGTAAGGTTCGTTAATCCCGACTGGTTTGGATAAACCATAATTTGGTTTGAATTGATATTCAAAGGAAGATTAGAGAATAAAAATAAAGAATTTATCTTTGATAAAATTAATGGGAACCTCTCCCTAAGAATGTGAAATTTAGCAACTAAATGAAGATTAATTAAGATGAATGGTTTCCTTGGTATTGATCTGATGTTGGTTTCAGCCTTCGAGGTTAATATTTGGGGAATTGTTCTCTTACTAATTTACAGTTAGTGACTGATGAATTGGAATGAGGCGTATGTTGTGTTTGTGTAACACTTGTTTATTATATACGCGAGTTATTCAGAAAGACCGGGTTTATCCTATTCTGAATAACTGATTCGACGATGTGTTGAGGATGAAGACGGTGGTCGAAAACTGGAGGTCTTCACATCGTTTGGGTGATTACTGATGATCTTGATTGGGCTGTACACCCAAGAGGAGGGAATCAGTTGGTGATCGTCCAAACGTATTTTGTAACGACCCGGAAAATCTGAACCAATTTGAAAATTTTAAATTGGCTAAAAGAGTGGATTTTAAATATTTAAAATAAATATTTTAAATAATAGCAATGAAAAGTGAGTTTGAATCGACGTTTGAAAACAAATATAATTAATTCTAATTATAAACAAGGCCTGAAATGGCACGGTAGTTTTAAAATTTGAATTCAAACTTTGACCGACCGTACCTGGTGCAAAACAAAACGGATTCGAGTGAAACCAAAAATATTTAAATCTGTTAGTGAATACCTTTCTAACGAATCTGAAAAATCAAAGTTTCATAGCGGAAAGCAAAAGTTATAGCCAAATGAATTTTCAGAAAGGTCGCTATGGAATTTATATAGCCCGTGAAAATGGCCATTTTGCAAACGACCTCGGAATTCGACGAAACCACTTTCATTGGATCCGGGATGTGAAGTTATTGCTAGTGTTCAAATTTCATAATTTTTGAAGCTAGTATGTAAGCGTGGCAGGGGAAAATGTGTTTTGGTCAATTACAATTAATTGGATTGACCAAAAATTGGCCATTTTGCAAACGGTCTCAGAATTCGACGAAACTAGTTTTGTTGGGACCGTATCGTCAAAACATAGCCAGATTTATTTTTCTGGAATTTTTCGAATCAGTTTGTGGCCCTGGCAAATTGAAATGTACGTTCAAATCAAATATTTAATGTTTTATATTTTAATCTGAATGAAAACTGACTGAAACAGTCGAATAGTCCTACGAAACATATCCCATTGTGTTCGAAATGGGGGTAAAACGCTAGGGATGACAGTCGTTGGGTCTGGATTGGGGTTCGTGAGAGAAAGAGGGTATTTTCGAAATTTAAAAATATATAAATAAAATTAAAAAAATGATTGGCCCTCACGTTTTCTCTCTCCCCGCTTCTTCCCAGATACCCTCGAAGTCGACGACGAAACTCCTCCCCCGCTTCCCAGCCATTTTCCAATCGATCCACGCACCAAAACCATATGGTCCTTTGGAGATTTTTGAAGAGCTTCGAATCCTCTTCAAATCCATAGCAACCTCACCCCCTATCGTTTGCCGTACCTCGAGTTTCGAGCCCAAGAAGATCTGGACTTTCCGCCGCTGTCACGAACACTAGGGTCCACCGAGCTGGCCCACTCCCCCACGCGCGCGAAGCTCTCTCCTAGTCCTTCGACGCTGCGAAGGCCGATCGTCGAATATCTACGCAGATTTCGTGATAAATGCAAACCTAGTTTTGAACAGATTGCTGAAGGTACGGCTATGTTAATTATTTAACTGATTTCAACATTTTAAAACAGTTGCAAACTTGTAAAAATCATATCTTTTTCGTTTCTTGACGAAATTCAGTGAAACAAGAGACAGTGGACTCGTGTGGATGTCTTCTACATTCTAGAAGAGACCGCATATTTTTCTGAGCCTTCTGCTATTTTTGGTGGAGTGGAACCCAATGTGAGATTTCTAATTTATAAGCGATATGGAAAACGACGATGTATAAATTATATGGTCGATGTATGAGTTATATAAGCGTTGTACACCTCTTGTATAAGCGTTGTATAAGTTGTACGTTCGATGTATAAGTTGTATATGCGTTGCGAAAATTATATATGTGTTGAAATAGAAGTGAAATGCTATATATATATATATGTATATATATATATACACACGCCCCTCGTCCACAAACCATGGACGATATTTATTGGTTGTGATTGGTGCGAAAATTGATTGATAGCGAATGGTTAATTGAAATTGTTTTTGGTTGAAATTGATTGATTGTGGTTGAAAAATACCCGTTTGTGGTTGAGAAATATTTGGTTGAAACCACATAGGATTAGTTTGTGGAAATGAAAAAAATATACATGCCGCCTACGTGCGAACTAGATGCATGATTCCCCATTGTCAAAAGCTGCGAGGCTTTAAGGTAGAGCGAGGAGCCGTACTAGGGACGGTCCCGGTTTTAACTACCCTGCCGTTATGCTGCCGAAATTTTGAATAATATTCATGTGTTAGAATTATTTTCCATTTGTTGAAACTATATTTATTCGTTGAATAGAAAACCTTCATGTGTTGAATTGAAACTCATTCGTTGAATAGAAATTCATGTGTTGAATGGTATTCGTGTATTAAATATAAAAATCACATTTTTACT
This sequence comes from Allium sativum, assembly GCA_030737875.1. Taxonomy (NCBI): domain Eukaryota; kingdom Viridiplantae; phylum Streptophyta; class Magnoliopsida; order Asparagales; family Amaryllidaceae; genus Allium; species Allium sativum. Next base: position 40,810,631 of record CM060926.1, read on the forward strand.
CTACATATATAAACTATAGAAAACCTTCATGTGTCGAATTGATATTTATTCGTTGGATAGAAATTCATATGTTGAATGGTATTCGTGTTTTAAATATAAAAATCACATTTTTACTCTATATATATAAACTATAGAAAACCTTCATGTGTTGAATCGATATTCATTCGTTGGATAGAAATTCATGTGTTGAATGGTATTTGTGTTTTAAATATAAAAATCACATTTTTACTCCTATATATATAAACTATAGAAAACCTTCATGTGTTGAATTGATATTCATTCGATGGATAGAAATTCATGTGTTGAATGGTATTCGTGTTTTAAATATAAAAACCACCTTTTTATCGATATATATAAACTATAGAAAATCTTCATGTGTTGAATCGAAATTCATTTGTTGAATTGAAATTCATGTGTTGAATGTTATTCTCATTTTGAAAGAAATTGTTTTATAATAAAAATCCAATTTTTGTCATCGATATGAACTATATAAAATAATCTTGTTTTGAAATAAATTGTTAAATAATAAAAATCCTATTTTTATCACCTATATTAACTATATAAAATAGTCGAGTTTTGAAATAAATTGTTTTACATTAAAAATCATATTTTTATTATATACATGAATTGTTAAAAATAGTGAAGTGTTGAAATAGAAAACAGTTAGATAAAAATATCATTTTTATCAAATGTATGAAATTCATATGGTTTTGAAATCGAAGAATCGATAAATATATATATAAATAGAATTGAAATATATCGAATAACGAAGCTGCAGTTCGTATTTTGAAACCGTGATTTCAAACGATTAGAGCGGGAGATCCGACCATCGGATTTTGCCGAAACCGCAACCGTTGGGTTTGCTTTGGAAATATCTTTCCAACGACACCAACTTTGTAAAAATCCAACAGTTGGATTTTCTGGAATGTTTAATTCAAATTTGAAGAAAAACAGCGCCAGAATCGATTATATATATATATATATATATATATATATATATATAATATAATTATATTAAATCGAATAACGACGCTGCAGTTCGTATTTTGAAATCGAAACTTCAAACGATTATACCGAGAGATCCGACCGTCGGATTTTCCCGAAACTGGAACCGTTGGATTCGTTTTGAAAAGATCTTTCTAACGATGTAAATTTTGTGAAGATCCAACGGTTAGATTTTCAGATATGTGTAAAACAAATCTGAAGAAAAACAGCGCCACGGCCGCGTTATGGCCCGAAGCGCCATTCTGAATAAATGGGCTATTTTAAAATAAATAAAAATGACGATAAATCGTTATAAAATATTATAAACGATATGGATGTGAAATTTAGAAACTAACTGAAGGTTGGCTAAGTCGAATGGTTTCCTGGGTGTTGATCTGATGTTGGTTTCGGCCTTCGGGGTTAATATTTGGGAAATCATTCTCTTACTGATTTACGGTTAGCGACTAATGTATTGAAATGATGCATATGTGTATTTGTGTTGCACTTGTTTATCGTATACGCGAGTTGCTCAGAAAGACCGGGTTTATCCCATTCTGAATAACTGAATCGACGATACGAAATCGAAGATGAAGACGGTGGTCGAAGACCGGAGATCTTCACCTCGTTTGGATGGTAACTGATGTCCTGATCGGGAGGCATCCTGAAATATGGATAACGAGTGGTGATCGCCTAGACGTACGTGGAGGTCGATGGATTTGCGAGGTATATAGTGCCTCCGGTTTCGTTCAGACCCAGAACGGACTTGCAAATGGACAGTGTGTCTGACATTGGAATTTATTCTGTGTGATTGATAGCTATTAGTTGCACGGTGTGAATTGCCGGTGTGGCATGCTAAGATGCAGTGAACAGGGCTTTTGTTGAAAAGCAAAGTCTTGTGATTGATGATCAAAGCACCGCCTGTGTGGCGTAGCTTTGTGTATAACGTGAATTCACAAGCCTCACACCCCGGTATGAACCAGAAACAGGAGAAGGACCTCAGGGAAGGCATGCGTTTCTTCCTAGCTAGGAGTTGTGCCAGTGTTTTTACACGGCCTGACATTTTACTTATGTGGAAGATGGATAGCGAGGCGCGTCGGTTATATCGGTCGATCCGGGACCGATGGAGTCATTCGTTGGCTCACTTACGCCCCATAGGGCGGGGAAACGCATTGTTTAGGAATTTTAATCCACATCGTTGGACCGACCCTGACGATCCAAAGGCTTGACAGAGTACTTGCCTGAGGCTCGGGCTAGGCAGTCTCGAATTCGGTAAGGACTATCTTTTGCCTTGGTTCATGACGGAAATCCAATTTCCAAATACGTGACTGTGCAGTTTTGATTGTATATATATATGGCGACATGATATATGGTACCCATGCCGTCTATGATTGATAGTTATGATTAAAATTATTTTTGAAACATATAAACACTAGTAATAATATCAAATGCTTTTGTTTTATTCGTATCAAGCATATTTTGGCCATTATAAGGTAAAACTCTATCCTCCGGTTTGCGTTGCATTGTGTGATGGGAACTGAGTCTTATAATGGCTTCATTTTTATAAAAAGCATTGCGATGTTTAAAAGAATGATTTGTTTTAAAGCACTGGCAATCCAATGGAGTAAACCCGTTCCACGAAAGTGGCATGGTCCTGTGATTAGCCATAGTATAAAGGTGTTAAGTAGATTTCTCATACCAGTCCCATGAATGACTCGTAGTTTGTTTCACTTTCAAACTCGGGTGCCCCTTTTTCTACACGGGCAGCCTTGTATTCAGGTTTAGCTGGCTTTATCCGGATAGCTGGAGCTGAAGATGGATTCTATCATTTATCTCTTTTTATGTTGTTCAGCTCCTATTGTACATTATGTTTGTTTTCCGCTGTAGACATTTATGTATAGCTGAACTGTGTTTGTACTAAGTATGATCCTGTATACTGTGTAACTCTGATGATTTCGTTTATGCAGTATATTCTATTGTACATTATCTGATGTATTTATTTTATTATGTTCTGCTATTATCTGTTTCTGTGTTATATTCCAAGGATTACCCTTGCCACCGTCAGTACGGCGTTTGGGGTCGTCTCATACTTGGAGATCGACGGATATGCGAGGTACAAGGTGCCTCCGGTTTCATTCAGATCCAGAATGAACTTGTAAATGGACTGTGTCTGACATTGGATTTTATTCTGTATGATTGATTTCTATTAAATATTTATCTGTTTGGCAGCGGAGAATTTATTCTCTTGCTTAACGCCCTTCTCTGAGATGTACGAGCTCAAGGGTTATATATTGATGGATATAAATCGCATGGAGTGAATTGCCTGTGTGGCATGCCAAAGTGGAAAATGATCAAGGCTTTTGTTGAAAAGCAGAGTCTTGTGGTTGATGATCAAAACACGGCATGCATGGCATAGCTTTGTGTAGCGTTGATTCGGGAGCCTCACACCCCGGTTGTGAACCAGAAACCGGAGAGGACCTCAGGGAGGGCATGCGTTTCCTTCTAGCTAGGGTGGTGTCAGTGACCTACCAGCCCTGACATTTATATTATTTTCACCTGTGTGGTTGTTGCTGTTGCGACGCGCCTCGGATATATCGGTGACTATATGGAGCCGATGGAGTCATTTGGCTCATTTACGTCCCAAATGGCGGGGAAACGCACTGTTCAGGCATTTTAATCCACATCGGTGGACCGGCCCTGACGATCCAAGGGACGATGTGTTCTGTTCCTGAGACTCGGGCTAGACAGTCTTGAATTCGTTAGAGGACGATCCCTTGCCTCGGTTCACAGATGGAAATCCAACTTTCAATACGTGAATTTGCAGTTTTGATTGTAAACCTATGTATGGCGACATAGTGGTATGGGGGCACTGATGCCGTTTATAATTGATACTTATGATTGAAATTGTTTTGGAACTATACACTTATAGTAATAATAAAAGATGAAATTTAGCGTATCAAGCATTCTTTGGCTATTATAAGGTAAAACCCTATCCTCTGGCTTGTGTTGCATTGTGTGATGGGACCTGGGTCTTATAATAGCTTCATTGTTCCTTATTTAGCATTGCGTTGTTCTTTCATGCACTTGTATTCTTGGGGAGAAACCCGTTCTGTGTTATACGGCGTGGTCCCTTGATTTACCTAACTTTAAAATAAAGATTAATAACTGTTTTTATTCTCACACCAGTCACATGACTGACCTGGAGTTTATTGTTTTAACCTGAACTCTGGGTGCCCTAATTTTCACATGGGCAGCTAGTAGTTTTGGTTTTGCAGATTTATATTCATAGGATCCTGATTAACAGCTGAAGCGATATTCGGAAAGCTCTGTATCCGTGTATTACTTCCAGTTGTGTTTTGTATTATTTTCCGCTGCAGTAATGTATTTAAATCTCTAATAATATATGATGTGTAATATTTGTTCATACTTTGTATATTGTTGTATTCTGATGAATTGTTGTAATTAACAATGAAATGTTCTTCTGTTTGTGTTCTGATGTGGCTTGTTCTCAGTTCAATCCGTGCTTTCCTTCACGGGGCAGTTCGGGTCATTTCATCGTGGTATCGGAACTTTGGTTTACAGAGCTCAGAGAACAAGACACATTAGAACCAAACGATAGAATCCATCAGAGATTGGATTAGTAATATCCAATGAGAATGACTCGTTAGAGATAGGATCAGTAGTATCCTAGAACGAGTGTGAAGAGTATATTTTTAAAACTGAAAACAATTTTTGTTTTGAAAATTTAAATCAATTATCCGTATTTGAATATTTATTTATATTGATTTGGACTATCAAGTATATAGAGATTTTAATATATGTCTGATCCATGTGTATTGGAAGCCTCCAATATAATGGATGGATATAGAGTCACACTCTAGTCGCTCGAGGATAATTCTGGTGATGCGGCCGCATCATCAGTATTTATATTCGAGTGCCGAAAGTGTGATATTTATATATTTCCGTAGACCGGTGTGAGAACTAAAACTAGATAGGGCTTATTGTTGTGATTTGGCACCAAAAATGTGATTTTTTGACTATATATCCAAGATATGAGTTTGAAATGATAATCAACTAGTTGATTGATGGTTGTATTGTTTGATTAATTAAATGTTGAACATTTAGCCAAATTGATCAAATAGTGAGTTGTATTGAAAATTTATCGCATTTGCATGTATGTACATGTACTTACATTGAACAGGTCATAGCAAGGAGGCTAGAGAAGAGGAATAAAATTGTTTTCTCGACAAATAGGTACATGTTTATTGTATTTCTTGGGTTTGGATGATTTTATGAGCCGATTGGCTGTTTCTTTTTCTTTTTGGATTGATGAGGGCCATGGGAGGCTATTTGAAATATCTCGAAGCTCCCAGTGCAGGGGAGCTTATGGCGAAATTTTTCGAAAATTTAGGGTGTTAGCCAAATTTTTGAAAAATTTGAAAAGTTCTTAGAAACTGAAAAGTTGAAGAACTTAAGCTGTAATGAAAACAATGGAAGTTGAGCTGATTTGTGAAACAACTTTCGGCTTCGTTCATTTTCGGGGATGAAAAGTTTTAAGTTGGGGAGATTGTAATAACCTGGAAATCCGAGCCAATTTAAAAATTTTATTTTGGCAATTTTGATGAATTTTGAACATTTAAAATGATTTATTTTAAATAATAACGATGAGAAATATATTTTGAATAGAATTAGAACATATATATTTATATACGTCGTCGTTAGAATATAAATATTTTATTTTAAATATAAAAGGAATTGAAAATGTCGCGGTAGTTCGAAAATTCGATTTCAAAGTTCAATTGAATGTACAAGATTCAAACTAAACCGCATTTTGGCGAAACCAAAAATATTAGAATCTATTTGAGAATATCTTTCCAACGAATCCGAAAAATCAAAGTTTCATAGCGGGAATAAAAAGTTATGTCTAGTTGAAAATTCAGAATAATCACTATGGAATTCTGGCCCTTAAAAGTGGAAATTTTGCAAACGACCTCTATTTTTGATGAAACCACTTTTGTTGGATTCAGAATGTCAAGTTATTGCTAGATTCCAAAATTCATAATTTTCTGAATCAATATGTGAGCGTGGCAAAAGAAAACGCGTTTGACCAGTTTTAGTTGATTTTAATCACTGGAAAATGGCCATTTTTCAAACGGTCTCAGAATTTGATGAAATTAGTTTTGTTAGGACCATATCGTCAATACGAAGCTAGAAATAATTTTTCTGGAATTTTTATAGTCTGTATGTGACCCCAGTAAATAGAAATGTACGTTAAAATCAATATTGACCGTTATATTTATTTATATTGTAAATTTAACGAAAACTGGTCGTAACGATCGAATTGGCCTACGTGACATATCCCATTGTGTTCGAAATGGGGGTAATTAGCTGGGGGCGACAGTCATTGTGTCTCGTTTGGAGTTCGAATTTAAAAGTTATTTTAGGGATTAATTAAATAAAAAAATATAGAAAAAGGGGGTCAACCCCCTTTCTCCAATCCAAACCCGATATCGGGTTCACTGATAAAAAAAAGAAAAAATAGAAATCGAGCCTAGGAAGATGGAGATGGCGGTCGACCGCTGCCATCGCAGGGCCACCGACCCTTCCCCCTCCCTCGTCGTTGTCAACGCCCCACCATCGACACCTTCCTCCTCTTCTTCGATCAAACCCGCAACCACCCCAACCTAAATCGAAGCTTCAGAAAACCCTAGCCTCACCGTACCTCCAGCCGGTCTCCATAGCTCTGCTGCCTCCCTCATTGGGCCCACTGCTGACGACCCGCGCCTCCCCTGGCCTCGTCTGAACTCCGGCGCCGCTGTTAACCCCTCCTCCGATCAAGTAAAAGTGAGTTTTTACCCTTGTTTTAACTTATTCGAGTATGTAAGTAAAAATGTAATTTTTGTTTATATAAATAACATTTTACCTTATTTTATTTTCAGTTTTATATATTTTTGTAAATAAAAAGTTAGTATTTTTATAAATAAAAAAGATTAGGTTTTTATAAACGAAAAGTTAGATTTTTTAAATAGAAAGAATAGTTTTTTAAAAGTAAAAAGGTTTGATTTTTATCGATATGGAACTTATAATTTATACCAACATAAAAGGTGTGATTTTTATTCATATGAAGTAGAAGTAAATATTAGATTTTTCTTATGTATGAAGAGTAGTATAAAAATAGAATCTTTACATATGTAATAGCGGTATAAAAATAGAATTTTTATCTATATAGTAGCGGTAGAAAAATGTGATTTTTATTTGCATAGCGTAGAAATAAAAATATAACCTCTATATGGAAAGTAGCAATAACAATTAGATTTTTACATATATGAAGTAGCGATAAAAATTAGATTTTTACATATATGAAGTAGCTACAAAAATTCGATTTTCACATATATGAAGTACTGAATTAAAAATATGATTTTTATATACTAGAGAATATAAAAATATGATTTTTATATATGTAGCGAATACGGGCGACGATAGTGACAAAAAGGCGAGCATGATGAAAATTTCCTACATATGAAGAGTCGTGGCATTTTGTTTGGCTAAGCAGTGAGAACTCCTCACTTTTATTTCTATTTCTAGTTTGAAATATATACTAGGATGCAGACGGTGCTTTGCAGCACCCGACACCCGTCATCCACAGGCCATGGATGACTTGTTTGTTTGATTGCTGTGTTGTGAAATTTGATTGTGTGATGTGGAATGAAATAAGATATTTTATAGTGGAAAATATTTTATAGTTAAAAATATAATTCTTAACATGTATATAAAATAAATAGTAATAAACAAATCGGACGATTTGTTTATATACACTGATTTGACTGATATTGATTGGGATGATAAATTTTACACATCGCCCAACTGCACAAATAAAAATCTATTTTGTTGATTGGAAACCTCACACGGGTATTGGAATGATATTTGACGTACACTAATCCCGATTGTTTGGTTGTATGTCAATCGATGGGTTGATAGACTGTGTAAGCATTAATTATTTATATTTAATTCTTATGCAGTTGTGTGGTGCAATCTGGATGATGGTTGATTATTTATCATTGCTAGTATATACATGTGTTGTATGGAATCCATATAATTAACATTATATGGTAATTGATTGGGCTTCATTCTAATTTGGAAAATAAAGAATATTATAGAATAATATAAATTCATGTGTTGAATAGAATAAAATTTATGTGTTGAATAAAATAAAAATTCATGTGTTGAATAAAATATATATTCATGTGTTGAATAGAAGAAAATTCATGTGTTGAATAAAATATATATTCGTGTGTTGAATAGAAGAAATTTCATGTGTTGAACAAAGTATATATTCATGCGTTGAATGAAATAAAATTCATGTGTTGAAGAAAATATCCATTTTTCGAATAGAATAACGAAGTTATTGAAAGATATAAAGTCGTGTTGGTTAGATATGCGCCATTTTGACGCGAATGATATTTATATCGATTATATTCGTTTTTATAATGAATATAGAAAAGGAAGTAATTTCAAAATATAACGTTTTGAAAATATTATCATTTATATATATCGTTGATATGGAATATTCAATTTTGATTAGAAATTGAATATGAAGTTGAAATCATTTTGAAAACGAATTTAAAACGATTTATAAAATACGTTTTGAAAGGAAATCGACAAAATATATATATATATATATATATATAATATATATATATATATTATATATTGTATATATAATGGCCTGAATAGAACGCGCCGCGCTGCAGCAGTTCGCGAATTTTGACCATTGGCTTTGAATTAATATTACGGGAGATTCGACCGTCGGATTCTCCTAAAACCAGAACCTTTGGGTTCGTATCGAAAAGAGATTTCTAACAAATATTATTGATTTGAAATCTAACGGTTGGATTTGGAATTATGTCTAAATCAAATTTGGAAAAGGTCGCTGTAAGTGCAGTTCGATGGTCGTTCATGGAAATCGACGAGCCTTGATAAAATTATTAAAAATAGTAATAATTTGTGTAAAATCATAAGAAATGATTTGGAAATAATTGAGATGAAAAATTCCATATTTGAAAAGATAAAAATATATTTTTATCGAAATGAATTTGTTTTGAACTAGAATTATAATCCTATTTATTTTAAAATAAATAAAGTGGATTTGAAAGGGTTTTAAAAATAACCAGAATTTCCAATAATTGAATTGGAATGGATTTGAATCGAAATTGTATTTGGAATATTTCGATGTTGGGTTTCGTGATTATACAGATCTTGTTATGGAAATTTGAAAGATATATTTATATCGTTATTTCCAATACGATATTTGTTGGTCGTAGAATTTGACATTGAATATAAGCCGATATATTTTCTATTCAGAGCCTTGTATTTAATATCAAATGGGATTTGGGTTTGTCGTGAATGGTGTCTTCATTAACACTGTTCTTAAATCCAGTTAAGAAAAAAAAAATCTTTCTATTTATATTTAATGAAGTGTATCAATTAAATAATATTTAATTAGAATTGATTTTTTGGTTAATCATGAACGGTGTTTTAAATAACACTTGTTCTTTAACCCGATAATTAATGGAATGTGATTTTGGGTTGTCGTGAACGGTATCTTCAATAATACTTTTCTTAGACCCAACGGAGTTAAGAAAATCATAAATTAACTGAAGATTAGTTAAGTTAAATGGTTTCTTGGGTATTAATCTGATGTTGGTTTCGGCCTTCGGGGTTATTACTTAGGGAATTGTTCACTTGCTAATTTACGGTTAGAGGCTGATGGAATAGAATGTGATTTTGGGTTTATTGTGAACCGTGTTTTAAATGACATTGGTTCTTTAACCCAGTTAAAGACAGGACATGATTTCCCAAGTTAAACAATCATTAATATTGATTTTTGGGAGGATTAAAACCAAGTGGAGTTTTAATGAATCTTTAATTAGATTGAAATGATCGAGAATGGAGTATCACCAGTTTTGCTCCAGGCGATAGTTAAATCTTTAATTAGATTTGAACGTGAAATGGTAATTGAATTTACCGATAACACTGTGGTTTTAGATATGAAGTATTACCAGATTTACTTCATGGAATAGGTTGGGATTGGGAAATTAAAACAAATGATTACTTCGGTAAGGTTCGTTAATCCCGGCTAGTTTGGATAAACCATAATTTGGTTTGAATTGATATTCAAAGGAAGGTTAAAGAATAAAAATAAAGAATTTATCTTTGATAAAATTAATGGGAACCTCTCCCTAAGTATGTGAAATTTAGCAACTAACTAAAGATTAGTTAAGATGAATGGTTTCCTGGGTATTGATCTGATGTTGGTTTCGTCCTTCGGGGTTAATATTTGGGGAATTGTTGTCTTACTAATTTACGGTTAGTGACTGATGAATTGGAATGAGGCGTATGTTCTGTTTGTGTAACACTTTTTTTATTATATATGTGAGTTATTCAGAAAGACTGGGTTTATCCCATTTTGAATAACAGATTGGACGATGTGTCAAGGGTGAAGGCGGTGGTCGAAAACCGGAGGTCTTCACATCGTTTGCGTGATTACTGATGATCTTGATTGGGCTGTACACCCAAGAGGAGGGAATCAGTTGGTGATCGTCCAGACGTACTTGGAGATCGATGGATATGCGAGGTACAAGGTGCCTCCGGTTTTGTTCAGACCCAGAACGAACTTGTAAATGGACTGTGTGTCTGACACTGGATTCTATTCTGTATGATTGATTTCTATTAAGTATATATCTGATTGGCAGCGGAGAATTTATTCTCTTGCTTAACGCCCTTCTCTGAGACGTACGAGCTCATGGGTTATATATTGATGGATATCAATCGCATGGAGTGAATTGCCTGTGTGGCATGCCTAAGTGGCAAATGATCAAGGCTTTTGTTGAAAAGCATTGTCTTGTGGTTGATGATCAAAGCACGACCTGTGTGGCATAACTTTGTGTAGCGTTGATTCGCGAGCCTCACACCCCAGGTTGTGAACCGGAAACCGGAGAGGACCTCAGGGAGGGCATGCGTTTCCTTCTAGCTAGGGTGGTGTCAATGACCTACCAACCCTGACATTTATATTATTTTCACCTGTGTGGTTGTTGCTGTTGCGAGGTGCCTCAGATATATCGGTGACTATGTGGAGCCGATGTAGTCATTCAGCTCATTTACGCCCCAAAGGGCGGGGAAATGCAGTGTTCAGGCATTATAATCCACATCGGTGGACCGGCCCTGACGATCCAAGGGACGATGCGTTCTGTTCCTGAGACTCAGGCTAGACAGTCTTGAATTTGGTAGAGGACGATCCCCTGCCTCGGTTCACTTATGGAAATCCAACTTCCAATACGTGACTTTGGGTATTGATTGTAAACATATATATGGCGACATAGTGGTATGGGGCACTTATGTCGTCTATGATTGATACTTATGATTGAAATTGTTTTCGCACTATACACTTATAGTAATAATAAAAGATGAAATTTAGCATATCAAGCATTCTTTGGCTATTATAAGATAAAACCCTATCCTCCGGATTGTGTTGCATTGTGTGATGGGACCTGGGTCTTATAATAGCTTCATTCTTCCTTATTTAGCATTGCGATGTTGTTTTATGTAATGGTATTCTTGGGAGGAAACCCATTCTGTGTTATACGGCGTGGTCCCTTGATTTAACTAACTTTAAAATAAAGATTAATAACTGTTTTAGTTCTCACACCAGTCACATGACTAACCTGGAGTTTATTGTTTTATCCTAAACTCTGGGTGCCTTATTTTGACATGGGTAGCTAGTAGTTTTGGTTTTGCGGATTTATATTCACAGGACCCTGATTTACAACTGAAGCGATATTCGGAAAGCTCTGTATCTGTGTATTACTTCCAGTTGTGTTTTGTATTATTTTCCGTTGCAGTAATGCATTTAAATCACTGATAATTTATGATGTGTAATATTTATTTATGCTCTTATATTCTTGTATTCTGATGAATTGTTGTAATTAACAATGAAATGTTCTTCTGTTTGTGTTCCGATGTGGCTTGTTCTCAGTTCAATCCGTGCTTTCCTTAACGGGGAAGTTCGGGTCGTTTCATTGTTATAATGAGGTAGATAATAGAATTAATTTCAACATATAAAAGTGTTGCTAATCCATTATTGTTTATAAAAAGATCATATCTTTTCCATACGAGGTCCAAATCGCACGAAACTGGATTCTTTGCGATCGTAGAGACGAGAGCTTCGCAACAACTGAACGGGTCCAATTTGGAGCACATTAGAATTTCGGGCAAATTAAAATCCAATTTGTTCAGAAATTCAGATAAAACTGATGGAGTGGATCCCAATGTGAGAACTTCTCACTATAATTTCTTGTATAATTATTCATTTTAAAACTACATATATGAACTGCTCCCCGTCGCCAACAGACTATGGACAACTTGTTTGATTGTATTGTGATGTAGGAATTGATTATGATGTGAAATGAAAATAAAATATTCATGTGATGAATAAAATATTTAAATAATAAAAATATCATTTTTATTGTATATACGAACTGTCTAAAATATTCATGTGATAAATAAAATATTTAAATAATAAAAATATCATTTTTATTGTATAATAAACTGTATAAGATATTCATGTGTTGAAATAAATATTTTATCATTAAAAATATAATTTTTAACATGTATATGAATAAAATAAAATATTCATTTACAAATCGGACGATTTGTTTATGCACACACATATAACTGGTATTGAATGAGACGATAATTTTACACATCGTCTAAATGCATAAATAATATTCAATATTTGTTGGTTGAAACCCCACACAGGTATTGGGATGATATTTGACATACACTAATCCCAATTGTTTAGTTGTATGTCAACCGATGGGTTGACGGGCTGTTATAAGCGTTAATTATTTACATTTAACGCTTATACGGTTGTGTAATGCACTATGGATGATGGTTGACTGTGTTTAATTATTGTTATGTACATGTGTGCATGATATCCATATAAATAAAATTAAATGCTAATTGACTGTGTCTGATTCCAATTCAGAAAGAACAAATATTTTAAAATAATGAATATTTTAACATAAGGAATATTTTAAAATAATATTGGGTAATGGATCAAAATATGATTTTGATGTCCTATTTGGGATGGACATGATAATATTGAAATATATGAAGCCGTGTTGATTAGAGATGCGCCATTTTGATGTGAACGATATTTATATCGATTTTATTCATTTTTATAATGAGTATCGAAAAGGAAAATATTTCAAAATCTGATATTTTGATAATATTATCATTTATATATTATAATGATAAGGAAAATTCAATTTTGATTTAAAATTGAAAAATGAAGTTATAATCATTTTAAAATGAATTTATAAAATATGTTTTAAATGGAAATCGACAAAATATATATATTATATATAATTAATGGCCTAAATAGAATGCGCCGCGGCAGTTTGCGAATTTCGACCATTGACTTCGAATTGACATTACGGGAGATCCGACCGTCGGATTCTCCCAAAATCGGAACCGTTGGGTTCGTATTGAAAAGGGCTTCCAATGAATACAAGAAATTTGAAATCTAACGGTTGGATTTGGAATTATGTCCAAATCAAATTTGGAAATGGTCGCTGTAACTGCAGTTCGATGACCGTTTATGGAAATCGACTGTATGGGCCTTGATAAAAGTATTAAAAATATTAATAATTTGTGTAAAATCATAATAAATGATTTGGAAAGAATTTGGGTGAAAAATTCCATGTTTGTAAAGATAAAAATATATTTTATCAAAATGAAATTGTTATGAACAAGAATTATAATCCAATATTTTTTTAAATAAATAAATTGGATTTGAAATGGTTTTAAAAATAACTAGAATTTCCAGTATATTAAATGGAATGGAGTTGGATCGAAATTATCTTCGGAATATTTTGATATTGGATTCCGTGATTATACAGATATTGTGGAGGAATTTGGGAGATATATATCGTTATTCCCAATATGATATTTGTTGATTTCAGAATTTGATATTTAATATAAGCCGATATAATTTCTATTCAGAGCCTTGTATTTGATATTGAATTGGATTTTGGGTTTGCCGTGAACTGTGTTTTTAAATGACATTGTTCTTAAACCCTGTTGAGAAAAGATTAAATCTTTTAAATAAAATTTAGAAGAGTTTACCAATTAATTAATATTTAATTGGAATAGAATATAAGAATTGGATTTTGGGTTGTCATAAACGGTGTCTTCAGTAACACTGTTCTTAAACCCCGTGTGAAAAGAATGAATCGTTTAATTAAGAATATTAGAGTTCCTGTTATATCTAATAATTGGAATGAAATGGAATGTGAATTGGGTTTATTGTGAACTGTGTTTTAAGGATATTTATTCTTTAACCCGATTTATAGTGAAATATGATTTGGAATTTATAAATCTTTTGATTAAGATTTAGGGGAATTTTCCAAAGAAGAGTTTTCCAATTTAATAAAATAAATTGGAATGGAATGGAATTCGATTTGGTAATAATCGATGTGAACTTCTATGGAGGAAGACCGTTACTATGTATAGAATTTAAAAGGCTTTGCCATTATTCTATTTATATTATTGGCTGGAAACGGAAGTTTATATCGATTATATATATCGATTTGTTTTCCGTAGATTCCATAATTAATGGAATGTGATTTTGAATTTACCGTGAACTGTGTTTTTAAATGACATTAGTTCTTTAACCCAGTTAAAGATAAGTTTAATTTTTTAAATTTGAATAATCATTAAGTAATGATTTTTGGGATTAAAACTGAATTAGAGTTTTAATGATTCTTTAATTATATTGGAATGTGAATGGGATAATTAAATTTAACGAATTCATGAAATGATCGAGAATGGAGTATCACCAATTTTTCTCCAAGCGATAGTTAAATCTTTAATTAGATTTGAACTTGAAATGGTAATTGATTTACTGATAACACCATGGGTGTTAGATATGAAGCATTACCAGTTTTGCTTCATGGGAAGAATAGGTCGGGATTGGGAAATAAAACAAATGATTACTTCGGTAAGATTGGCTAATCTCGATTAGTTTGGAAAACCTTAATATGGTTTGAATTGTGAAAAGAATATTCTGGATTGAAATGAGGCGTATGTTGTGCTTTTATAGCACTTGTTTATAAAATATGCGAGTTATTCAGAAAGACCGGGTTTATCCCGTTCTAAATAACTGATTCGATGATATGTCGACGATGAAGATAGTGGTTGAAGACCAGGGGTCTTCACATCATTTGGATGATTACTGATGTCTTGATTGAGCTGTACACCCAAGACAAGGTAATAAGTGGTGATTGTCTAGACGTACTTGGAGATCGATCAGATATGCGAGGATCTCTCTCCTGTTTTGCACATATGGGACAAGGAATAAGGTACCTCTGGTTTCGTTAAGACCCAGAACGAACTTGTAAATGGATGTGTGTATGACATTGGATTTCATTCCATTTTGACTGATCTATATTAAATATATATATGTTTGGTGGTAGAGAATTTATTCTCTTACTTAACACCCTTCTCTGAGACGTACGAGCTCAGAGGTTATATATCGATAGACATCAGTCGCATGGCGTGAATTGCCTATGTTGCATGCAAAGATACAAATGATCAAGGCTTCTACTGAAAAGCCGAGTCTTGCGGTTGATGATCAAACCATGGCTTTAATATAGCATAGCTTTGTATATAGCGTTAATTTGCAAGCCTCACACCCCGGTGTGAACCAGAAACGGGAGAGGACCTCAGGGAGGACATGCGTTTCTTTCTAACTGGGAGTGGTGTCATGGTATGGAGCCCATAATTTTTTTATTACGTGGATGATGGGAAGCGAGGTGCCTCGGATATATCAGTTAATACAGAGCCGATGGATATTGAGTCATCTGGATCATTTACGCCAAATAGGGCGGGGAAACGCATTGTTCAGGCATTTTAATCCACTCCGTGTGGACCGGCCCTGACGATCCAAGGGCCCACCTGAGTCTGGATCTATAGACACGGGCTAGAGTGTCTCGAAGTGGTAAGGACGATCCCTTGCCTTGGTTCACAGGTGGAAATCCAACTTTCAATACGTGACTTTGCGGTTTTAAATATAGAACTAGTATGGCGACATGATAGATGGTACCCATGCCGACTATGATTGATACATTTATATTTGAAGCTGTTTTTGATACTATACACTTATTATAGTATCAAATGATTTGTTTTAAACGTACCAAGCATGTTTAGCAATTATAAGGGAAAACCCTATCCTTCGTCTTGCGTTACATTGTGTGATTGGACCTGCGTCTTATAATAGCTTCATTTTTCCAAAAGCTTTGCGCTGTTTGTTTTATGCACTGGTATTCTTGGGAGAAAACCCGTTCCGTGTTATATAGCGTGGTCCCTTGATATATTTGATTTTAAAATAAAGTTTTAAATAACAGTTTTAGTTTTCACACCAGTCACATGAACAACCTAGAGTTTATTGTTTTAACCTAAACTCCGGGTTCTCCTATTTTCCACACGGATAGCTAGTAGTTTGGTTTTGCAGATTTATTTATGCAGGAACCTGGTTTACAGCTAGAACTATACTCGGAAAGCTCTATATCCGCGTATTCTTTTCTGTTGTGTTATGTATCATTTTTTGCTACTTTGTAATTTGTAAATCTATGATATTTATCAAATGTATATTATTTGTTCATACTCTGTATATTCTTGTGCTCTGATGTAAATTGTTGTAATAAGCAATGAAATGTTCTTCTGTTTGTATTCTGATTTGTCATGTTCTCAAAGCAATTCGCCATCTTGTTCGGTTTAGGTCGGCCGAAAAGTTTGGGTCGTTATAGTTTGGTAGCAGAGCTTTGGTCTACAGAGCTCGAGGACAAGACACGTTAGAACCAAACGAAAGAATTCATCAGAGATTGGATTAGTGATATCCAATGAAAATGACTCGTTAGAGATAGGATCAGTAGTATCCTAGAACGAGTGTGAAGAGTAGTATTTTTAAAATAAAAATGAAAAACAAATTTTGTTTTGAAAATTTAATCTAATTATACGTATTTGAGTATATTATTCTATATTGAATTTGGACAATCAAGTATAAAAAGATTTTGCATATACGCCTTGCAACGTGTATTCGAAGTTCTAATATACTACATATATATAGAATCACACTCTAGTCGTCCGGAGATGATTCTGGTGATTGTTACAACATCATCAGAATTTATGTTCGTGTTTTGAAAGTGGGATATCTATATATTTCCAGTTGATTGTTGTGAGAACCAAAACTAGATAGGGATTATTTGTGTGACTTGGCGTCAAAAACATGATTTTGAATATATATATGTATATATATCAAAATTATAAATTTTAAAATTTAATCAACTAATTGATTGTTGATTGTGATGGATGATTATTAATTCCACCAATAAAACCATTATGTGAATGAATAGTAAATATAACCAAATTGAATCAATTATTGAACGGACTTGAAAATGGTTTGAAATTGTATGCATGTAATATATATATATATATATATATATATATATATGAACAGGTCATAGCAAGGAGGCTAGAGAAGAGGAATAAAATTGTATGTCCGACAAATAGGTACATGTTTACAAATTTCTTGGATTTGGATGATTTCATGAGCCAATTGGCTAGCTGCTTGGCTTTTTCTTTTTCTTTTTGGATGATGAGCGCCCTGCATGGCTAGTTGAGGTTTTAAATGTCTCTCTATACAAAGGAGGTCATGGAGTAATTTTTCGAAAATTTAGGGTGTTAGCCAAATTTTTGAAGAATTGGAAAATTCTTAGAAACTGAAAGTTGAAGAATGAAAGCCAAACTAAAAGTTGAGTTGGTTAGTTAAACAACTTCCAGCTCTGTTCCTTTTTTAGGACGAAAATATTTAAGTGGGGGAGATTGTAACAACCCGGAAAATCAGAACCAAAATAAACTTATTTAAATCAAAGTTAGAATATAAATATTTATTTTAATTATAAAAGGAATTGAAAAGGGCGCGGTAGCTTGAAATTTCGATTTCAAATGAATGTATAAGACTCAAAATAAACCAGATTTTAGTGAAACCAAAAATATTTGAATCTATTTGAAAATATCTTTCCAACGAATGTGAAAAATCTAGATTTCATAACGGGAATAAAAAGTTATGCCCAGTTGAAAATTCAGATTAGTCGCTATGTTATTTATATAAAATATAGCCCTTAAAAATAGCGATTCTGCAAACGACCTCCATTTTCGACGGGACAACTTTTGTTGGATCTGGAATGTCAAGTCATTGCTAGATTCTAATTTCCAGAATTTTTGGAATTAAAATGTGAGCGTGGTGAATTAAAACATGTTTGGTCATTTCAGTTTGAATTTAATCAACTAAAAAATGACCGTTTTTCAGACGGTTTCCAAATTCGACAAAATTAGTTTTGTTGGGACCGTATCGTCAAAACATAGCCAGTTTTATTTTTTTTTGTAATTTTTGAAGTCAGTATGTGGCCCGGTAAATTAAATTGTACGTTCAAATCTAAAATTAAGTGTTTTATATTTTATTTTGAAGGATAACCGATTGAAACAGTCAAATAGGCTCACGAAACATATTCCATTGTGTTCGGAATGGGGGTATATAGCTAGGAGCGACAGTCATTGGGTTTAATTTGGAGTTCATATGGACTAAGGGGTATTTTTGGATTTAAAAGGAATTTAAATATAAATATAAATATCACACCCAATCAGAATTCGAGAAAACCCTCGTTCATCTTCCCAAACCCGCGCCGCCTCTCCAGATCGAACGACGATGACGGCTTAGATTCTTCTCTCCTCATTAACTCTCAATCCACTAAACAAAATCGTTTGATTCTTCAGGGGATTTTGTGGAGAACTTCTCCAGCTCTAGATCCATACCTGTCTCGCACCTTATCGTTGTCTATTTTGATCGATCCAGCCACACAAAGGAGCGTCGTTTCGTGGAGAATATCTAGAGCAAGGAGCCGTCGAACTCAAGGTGGTTGGTTGTAACAATCCGGAAAATGCGAGCCAATTTAAAATTTTTATTTTAGCAATTTTAATGAATTTTGAATATTTAAAATGAATTATTTTAAATAATATCGAAGAAAATTTATTTTGAATAGAATTCGAACGTATACATTTATATAGATCGTCGTTAGAATATAAATAATTATATATAATTATTAAAGGCATTGAAAATGGCGTGGTAGTTCGATAATCCGATTTCAAATTTCAATTGAACATACCGGGCGCAAAATAAACCGGATTTTGGCGAAACCAAAAATATTTGAATCTAATTGAAAATATCTTTCCAACGAATCCGGGAAATCAAAATTTCATAGCGGGAATCAAAAGTTATGTCCAGTTGAAAATTCAGAATAGTCGCTATGGAATTCAGGCACTTAAAAATAGAAATTTTGCAAATGACCTCGGATTTAGACGAAACCACTTTTGTTGGGTCCGTGATGTCATGATATTGCTAGATTTCAAATTTCGTAATTTTTCGAATCAATATATGAGCGTGGCAAAGGAAAACGCGTTTGACCAGTTTTAGTTGATTTTAATCGGCTGGAAAAGGGACATTTTTCAAATGGTCTCAGAATTTGACGAAATTAGCTTTGTTAGGACCGTATCGTCAATACGAAGCTAGAAATAATTTTTCGGGAATTTTTAGAGTTAGTATGTAGCCCCGATAAATTAAAATGTACGTTCAAATTGAATATATACTGATTCATATTTTAAATTTGATGAAAACTGATCGTAATAAGCAAATCGGCTTACAAAACATATCTCATTGTGTTCGAAATGGGGTAATTACGCTAGGGACGACAGTCAGTGAGTTCAATTCGGTGTTCGAATAAAAAGTCAACTGTTGGGGGAATAGAATATAATATAAATTAATTTAATAAACCCCCCTCTCTTTAAAATCTAATCAGAAAAAAACGAGCCCTCCTTTAGACTAAAACCCGCCGTCACCTGAAGCTCCTCCAAATCGCCCCGTCCAGGCCGTGCCCGCTGCCGTCGATGCCGTGCGCTCCTCCCCTGGCCATCGCCTGACTCCGACGAACACCCACCCCGTCGATCGTTGCTGACAGAGCCCCCTTCCCTTCTAATTGAAGTGCGAGCCCCCTGTTTTCCAGAAGCTGTCGCGCCCCCACCCCCAAAGGCGCCGCCATCGGCTGCGTGGCTGCCCCATCCACCAGTCCAACGCGCAACCACCACTCCGACGCTGACCCTCCTCCATCGACAAATACCCAATTATTTTCAAAGAAAGGTGCGTTTTGCTTATTTTCTTTTCCCTTTATGCTAAAAACAAAAACTGATTTTGATAAATGTAATAAAGCTCAGATTTTGATTTATAAAAAGATTAGCTTTTTATAGAGAAAATCAATTATAAAAATATAATTTTTATAATAAAAACAATGCATAAAGGATTTGATTTTTCATACTAAAAAAGATTAGGAAAGATGAGGTTTATAAATTAGGAAGGTTAAGATCTTTAATTACGAAAAGATAGTTTTTTTGAGTTATAAAGGAATGATTTTTAATCATGAAAAGGCGAGGTTTTAATCATGAGTAGCGCACTTTGAATGATGGTTGATTATTTTTCAGTACCATTATATATATGTGTTGGGTGGAATCCATATAATTAACATTATATGGTAATTGATTGGGCCTCATTCCAATTGGGAAAATAAAGAATATTAGAATATAAAAATAGTCATGTGTTGACGATGCTCATGTGTTGAGATTAGTCATGTGTTGAATAGAATAAATATTCATTTGTTAAGTAGAATAACGAAGTTATTGAAAAATATAAAGCCGTGTTGATTAAAGATGCGCTATTTTGATGCGAACAATATTTATATCGATTATATTCGTTTTTATAATGAATATTGAAATGAGATAAATGAATTTGAATTAAATTGAGTAGAAAATGAATTTGAATTGAATTGAATAGAAAATGAATTTGAATTGAATAGAATAGAAAATGAATTTGAATTGAATAGAATAGAAAATGAATTTGAATTGAATTGAATAGAAAATGAATTTGAATTGGATTGAATAGAAAATGAATTTGAACTGAATTGTATAGAAAATGAATTTGAATTGAATTGAATAGAAAATGAATTTGAATTGAATTGAATAGAAAAATGAATTTGAATTGAAATCGAATTGAAATTAGTTTTAAATTGTTTTTGAAACGAATTTAAAATGATTTATAAAATTCGTTTTAAAAGGAAATCGTCAAAATATTATATATATATATATATAATGGCTTGAATAAAACGCGCTGCGCTGCGGTAGTTCGTGAATTTCGACCATTGACTTCGAATTGACGATACGGGAGATCCGACCGTCGGATTCTCCCCAAACTTAACCCGTTGGATTCGTATCGAAAATAGCTTTCCAATGAATATTAGAAATTTGAAATCTAACGGTTGGATTTGGAATTATGTCCAAATCAAATTTGGAAAAGGTCGCTGTTATTGCAGTTCGGTGGCAGTCATTGAAAACAGATTGTACGGGCCTTGATAAAATTATTAAAAATATCTATAATTTGTGTAAAATCAAAATAAATGATTTGAAAAGAACTAGGATGAAAAACTCCATATTTGAAAAGATAAAAGTAGATTTTTATCGAAATGAACTAGTTTTGAACTAGAATTAAAATCAATTTATTTTTGAAATAAATAAATTGAATTTGAAATGGTTTTTAAATAACCAAAATTTCTAATATATCTAATTCGAATTGAATTAAAATTGATTTGTGGGTTTATCGTGGACGGTATCTTAAATAGCACTTGTTCTTTAACCCGATAATAAATAGAATGTAGTTTGGGTTTATCGTGAACTGTGTTTTAAGTGACATTAGTTCTTTAACCCAGTAAAAGGAGTTTTAATGAATAGGTAATTAGATTGAAATGTGAATTGATAATTTAAATTATCAAATTTGGAAAGTGAGCGAGAATGGGGTATCACCAGTTTTACTCCTAGCGATAGTTAAAATCTTTAATTAGATTTGAACGTGAAATGGTAATTAACTTTACAGATAGCATTATGGTGTTAGATATGGAGTATCACCAGTTTTGCTCCATGGGATAAATAGGTTGGGATTGGTAAATAAAATAAATAATTACTTCGGTGTGGTTCGCTAATCCCGGCTAGTTTGGAAAACCATAATATGGTTTGAAATGATATCCAAAGGAAGATTAAAGAATAAATTTAAAAGAATTTATATTTGATAAAATTAATGGGAATCTTTCCCTAGGAGTGTGAATATTCTAGATTGGAATGAGGCGTATATTGTGTTTTATAGCACTTGTTGATTAAGATACGCGAGTTCTTCAGAAAGTCCGGGTATAACCCATTCTGAATAACTGATTCGATGATGAGTCGAAGAGATTGAAGACGGTGCAAGACCGGCGATCTTCACATCGAATGGATGGGTGCTACTGATGCTCACGATGGGAGTAGCTACCTTGAAGGGGGCTAAAGTGGTAGCCGTCCAGACGTACTTGGAGGTCGACGGATACACGAGGAAAGTGCCTCCGGTTTCGTTCAGACCTAGAACGGACTTGTAAATGGATGGTGTGTCTGACATTGTATTCCTTTATATTGTATTCGTTGATCTCTGCTAAATATATATCTGTTTGGCGGCGGAGAATTTATTCTCTTGCTTAACGCCCTTCTCTGAGACGTACGAGCTCAGAGGTTATATACTGGCAGAAATCAGTGGTACGATATGGATTGATAGTGTGGCATGTTGAGATGCAGTGATCCAGACTTTTGTTGAAAAGCAAAGTTTGGTGGATGATGATCAAAGCGCAGCTTTAATATAGCACGGCTTTGTGTATAGCGTTAATTCAAGAGCCTGACACCCCGGTATGGTGGTAAACTGTTGGTTTGATCAGTATACTTTTTAGAGGATGGACACCTTAGTGGTGTCGTGGATCCGGTCGACTGAGATTGAGCTTAGTGCTTAGAGGGATAGGGTAAGCGGTGTTTTCTCTCGCCGAGATGTAAGCCGCAGTGATACTCGATTTCCCAAAAGTGCGGATGTGCATTACACTGTTTTCTCTCGCTGAGATGTAAGCCATTGTGGATGGCACTACGCGATCGATCTTTCGAATCAGGAGCCACCATGATGGAAATCCAATTTCCAAATATGACATTTTGCGGTTTTGATTGTAGAGGCTAGTATTGGCGACATGATATATGGTACCCATGCCGTCTATGATTGATACATTTATATTTGAAGTTGTTTTCTTCACTTATAGTAATAATCTAAGATGAAATTTCACGTATCAAGCATTATTTGGCTATTATAAGGGAAAACCCTATCCTCCGGCTTGCGTTGCATTGCGTGATGGGACCTGGGTCTTATAATAGCTTCATTGTTCTTTATTAAGCATTGTTCTGTTTGTTTTATGCACTGTTATTCTTGGGAGGAAATCTGTTCCGTGTTATACGGCTTGGTCCCTTGATTTACCTAACTTTAAAAACAAAGATTAATAACTGTTTTAGTTCTCACACCAGTCACATGACAGACTTGGAGTTTATTGTTTTAACCTAAACTCTGGGTGCCCCTATTTCCGCACGAGCAGCTAGTAGTTTTGGTTTTGCAGATTTATATTCATAGGATCCTGGTTTACAACTGAAGCGATATTCGGAAAGCTATGTATCCGTGTATCTGTTTTCAATTGTGTTTTGTATTATTTCTGCTGCGATGTATTTAAATGTAATTTAAATCTCAGATATTTTCTTTGTAATATTTATTCATACTCTGTATATTCTTGTATTCAGATGGAGTTGTTGTAATAAGCAATGAAATGTTCTTTCATTTGTCTTCTGATTTGTCGTGTTCTCGAAGCAACCCGGGCTTTCCTTCACGGGGAAGTTTGGGTCGTCTCATTCTGGTATTAGAGCTCTGGTTTACAGAGCTAGAGAACATGACACATTAGAACCAAACTAAAGAATTCATCAGATATTGGATTAGTAATATCCAATTAGAATTACTCGTTAGAGATAGGATCAGTAGTATCCTAGAACGAGTGTGAAGAGTATATTTTTCAAATTAAAATGAAAACAATTTTGTTCTGAAAGTTAAATTCAAGTATATGTATTTGAATATTTTATTTGTATTGATTTGGACAATCTAGTACATAAAGGTTTTGTATATACGTGTCATGAACGTATATTCGAAGTTTTAATATACTGGATAGACATAGAATCGCACTCTAGTAGCCCGGGGATGATTCCACTGATGACGTACGGCATCAGTGGTTTATTTTCGTGTTTCGAAGGTGTGATTTCTATATATTTCCATTAGGCTGGTGTGAGAACCAAAACTAGATAGATTTATTGTTGTGATTTGGCATCAAAAACATGATTTTCTGTATATATATAAAAGTTATGTGTTTGAAATTCTAATCAACTAATTGATTGATGGTTGCGTTGGTTGTTTATTTGTTTGATATTTTGAACCATTTAAGCCTAATTGAACCAAATATTGAACTGTATTGAAAAATGATTACAAATGCATGCATATACATGTACTTACATTGAACAGGTCATAGCAAGGAGGCTAGAGCAGAGAAATAAAATTGTTTGCCCGACAAATAGGTACATGTTTACCATAATTTACTGTATTGTTTGGGTGATGATGATTTTATGAGCCGATTGGATTTTTCTTTTTCTTTTGGATTGAAGAAGGCCATGGGAGGCTATATGAAATATCCCGAAGTCCCCTGTGCAGGGGAGGTTATGGCGAAATTTTTCCGAAATTTAGGGTGTTAGCCAAATTTTTGAAAAAAATTTGAAAAGTCCTTAGAAACTGAAAAGTTGAAGAACTTAAGCCATAAAGAAAATAACAAAAGTTGAGTTGATTAGTTAAACAACTTTCGGCTTTGTTCCTTTTCGGGGATGAAAAGTTTTAAGTGGGGGAGAATGTAACGACCTGGAAAATGCGAGTCAATTTTTTTTTTAGTAATTTTGATGAATTTTGAATATTTAAAATGAATTATTTTAAATAATATTGAAGAAAATTTATTTTGAATAGAATTCGAACATATATATTTATATAGATCGTCGTTAGAATATAAATAATTATATATAATTATAAAAGGAATTGAAAATGGCACGGTAGTTCGATAATTTGATTTCAAATTTCAATTGAACATACCGGGTGCAAAATAAACCGTATTTTGGCTAAACCAAAAATATTTGAATCTAATTGAGAATATCTTTCCAACGAATCCGGGAAATTAAAATTTCATAGCGGGAATCAAAAGTTACGTCCAGTTGAAAATTCAGAATAGTCGCTATGGAATTCAGGCACTTAAAAATGGAAATTTTGCAAACGACCTCGGATTTCGACGAAAACACTTTCGTTGGGTCCGTGATGTTAAGATATTGCTAGATTTCAAATTTCGTAATTTTTTGAATCAATATGTGAGCGTGGCAAAGGAAAACGCGTTTGACCAGTTTTAGTTGATTTTAATCGACTGGAAAAGGGCCATTTTTCAAACGGTCTCAGAATTTGATGAAATTAGTTTTGATAGGACCGTATCGTCAATACGAAGCTAGAAATAATTTTTCGGGAATTTTTAGAGTTAGTATGTGGCCCTGATAAATTAAAATGTACGTTCAAATTGAATATATACTGATTCATATTTTAAATTTGATGAAAACTGATCGTAATAAGTGAATCGGCTTATGAAACATATCCCATAGTGTTTGAAACGGGGGTATTACGCTAAGGACGATAGTCAGTGGGTTCAATTCGGTGTTCGAATAAAAAGTCAACTGTTAGGGGAATAGAATAGAATATAAATTAATTTAATAAACCCCCCCTCTCCTTAAAACCTAATCAGAAAAAAACGAGCCCTCCTTTAGACTAAAACCCGCTATCACCTGAAGCTCCTCCAAATCGCCCCGTCCAGGCCATGCCCACCGCCGTTGATGGCGTGCGCTCCTCCCCTGGCCATCGCCTGACTCCGGCGAACACCCACCCCGTCGATCGATGCTGACGGAGCCCCCTTCCCTTCTAATTGAAGCGTGAGCACCCCTGTTTTCCAGAAGCTGTCGCCCCCCCCCCCCCCAACGGCACTGCCATCGCCTGCGTGGCCGCCCCCTCCACCAGTCCAATGCGCAACCACCACTCCGACGCTGACCCTCCTCCTTCGATAAATACACAATTATTTTCAAAGAAAGGTGCGTTTTGCTTATTTCCTTTCCCTTTATGCTAAAAACAAAAACTGATTTTGATATATGTAATAAAGCTCAGATTTTGATTTATAAAAAGATTATCTTTTTACAGATAAAATCAATTTATAAAAATATAATTTTTATAATAAAAACAATGCATAAAGGATTTGATTTTTCATACTAAAAAAGATTAGGAAAGATGAGGTTTATAAATTAGGAAGGTTAAGATCTTTAATTATGAAAATATAGATTTTTGAGTTGTAAAGGAATGATTTTTAATCATGAAAAGGCGAGGTTTTTAATCGAATAAAGGTTTGATTTTTATATAACATAAAGATGCGACTTTTATTTTCAAGAAGATGTGACTTTTATATATGAAGTATGAAGTTAAAAATATAATTTTTATTATAGTAGAAGAGTAAAGATATAATTTTTATAATATAGAAAAGTTAAAAATATAATTTTTATTTGAACAGCGTGAAGAGAACTGCATTGGAATTTCAAATAGATCCAGGCGGTTCAGCAGTTCAACAGCAAAGCACGTCGGAGTGGAACCCTCTGTGAGAATTTCTCACTTTAAATTTCTTTTTCTAGTTATAAATATATACTAGTATGCAGACGGTGCTTAGAAGCACCCAACACCCGTCGTCCACAGACGATGGACGGCTTGTTTGTTTGATTAATGTATTGTGAAATTGATTGTGTTGTGGAATGATTGAAAAATAAATATTCATGTATTGAAATAAATTAATTATCGTTAAAAATATAATTTTTAACGTGAATGTGAATAAATAAATATCTCATTTACAAACTGGACGGTTTGTTTATGTACACCTATTTGAAGGACATCGATTGGGACGATAAATTTTACACATCGCCCAACTGCATAAATAATATTCAGTGTTTGTTGATTTGAAACCCCACACGGGTGTTGTGATGATATTTGGCTTACACTAATCCCAATATTTAGTTGTATGTCGATCGATCGATTGACAAGCTGTTATAAGCATTAGATATCTATATTTGATGCTTATACAGAGTAGTGCACTTTGGATGATGGTTGATTATTTGTCAGTACCATTATATATATGTGTTGGGTGGAATCCATATAATTAACATTGTATGGTAATTGATTGGGCCTCATTCCAATTGGGAAAATAAAGAATATTAGAATATAAAAATAGTCATGTGTTGACGATGCTCGTGTGTTGAGATTGGTCATGTGTTGAATAGAATAAATATTCATTTGTTGAATAGAATAACGAAGTTATTGAAAAATATAAAGCCGTGTTGATCAGAGATGCGCTATTTTGACGCGAACGATATTTATATCGATTATATTCGTTTTTATAATGAATATTGAAAAGAGATAAATGAATTTGAATTAAATTGAATAGAAAATGAATTTGAATTAAATTGAATAGAAAATGAATTTGAATTGAATTGGATAGAAAATGAATTTGAATTGAATTGAATTGAATAGAAAATGAATTTGAATTGAATAGAAAAATGAATTTGAATTGAAATCGAATTGAAATTGATTTGAAATTGAAATGGAAATTGAAATTGTTTTTTAAAATGATTTATAAAATTCGTTTTAAAAGGAAATCGACGAAATATGTATAATATATATATATATATATATATAATGGCCTGAATAGAATGCGTCGCGCTGCGGTAGTTCATGAATTTCGACCATTGACTTCGAATTGACGTTACGGGAGATCCGACCGTCGGATTCTCCTCAAACCAGAACCGTTAGGTTCGTATCGAGCTTTCCAATGAATATTAGAAATTTTAAATCTAACGGTTGGATTTGGAATTATGTCCAAATCAAATTTGGAAAAGGTCACTGTAAGTGCATTTCGTTAGCAGTCATTGAAAACAGACTGTACGGGCCTTGATAAAATTATTAAAAATATCTATAATTTGTGTAAAATCAAAATAAATGACTTGAAAAGAACTGGGATGAAAAAATCCGTATTTGAAAGATAAAAATAGATTTTTATCAAAATGAACTAGTTTTGAACTAGAAATAAAATCAATTTATTTTTGAAATAAATAAATTGAATTTGAAATGGGTTTTAAATAACCAGAATTTCTAATATATCTAATTGGAATTGAATTAGAATTGATTTGTGGGTTTATCGTGAACGGTATTTTAAATAGCACTTGTTCTTTAACCCGATAATAAATAGAATATGGTTTGGGTTTATCGTGAACTGTGTTTTAAATGACATTAGTTCTTTAACCCAGTAAAAGGAGTTTTAATGAATCGGTAATTATATAGAAATGTGAATTGATAATTTAAATTATCAAATTTGGAAAGTGAGCGAGAATGGGGTATCACCAGTTTTACTCCTAGCGATAGTTAAAATCTTTAATTAGATTTGAACGTGAAATGGTAATTAACTTTACCGATAGCATTATGGTGTTAGATATGGAGTATCACCAGTTTTGCTCCATGGGATAAATAGGTTGGGATTGGTAAATAAAACAAATAATTACTTCGGTGTGGTTCGCTAATCCCGACTGGTTTGGAAAACCATAATATGGTTTGATATGATATCCAAAGGAAGATTAAAGAATAAATTTAAAAGAATTTATCTTTGATAAAATTAATGGGATTCTTTCCCTAGGAGTGTGAATATTCTGCATTGGAATGAGGCGTATATTGTGTTTTATAGCACTTGTTGATTAAGATACGCGAGTTCTTCAGAAAGTCTGGGTATAACCCATTCTGAATAACTGATTCGATGATGAGTCGAAGAGATTGAAGACGGTACAAGACCGGCGATCTTCACATCGAATGGATGGGTGCTACTGATGCTCACGATGGGAGTAGCTACCTTGAAGGGGGCTAAAGTGGTAGCCGTCCGGACGTACTTGGAGGTCAACGGATACACGAGGAAAGTGCCTCCGGTTTCGTTCAGACCTAGAACGGACTTGTAAATGGATGGTGTGTCTGACATTGTATTCCTTAATATTGTATTCGTTGATCTCTGTTAAATATATATCTGTTTGGCGGCCGAGAATTTATTCTCTTGCTTAACGTGAGAAGTCCACTCAACACATATATAATATGGCTAATCACTGAAACACGCCACTTTCGTGGAACGGGTTTACCCCATTGGATTGCCAGTGCTTTAAAACAAATCTTTCTTTTAAAGCAACGCAATGCATTTTATAAAAATGAAGCCATTATAAGACTCAGTTCCCATCACACAATGCAACGCAAACCGGAGGATAGAGTTTTTACCTTATAACGGCCAAAATATGCTTGATACGAATAAAACCAAGGCATTTGATATTATTGCTAGTGTTTATACGTTTCAAAAACAATTTGAATCATAACTATCAATCATAGACGACATGGGTACCATATATCATGTCGCCATATATATATACAATCAAATCCGCATGATGTCGTATTTGGAAATTGGATTTCCGTCATGAACCAAGGCAAAAGATAGTCCTTACCGAATTCGAGACAATCTAGCCTACCATGTCTCAGGATCAGAGCTCGAGTGCCCCTAGGAGCGACAGGGCCGGTCCACCGATGTGGATTAAAATGCCTGAGCAATACGTTTCCCCGCCCTTTGGGGCGCAAACGAGCCAACGAATGACTCCATCGGACCCGGATCGTCCGATCAAACCGAGGCGCCTCGCAACAGCAACAACCACATAGGTGAAAAGTATATAAATGTCAGGGCTGGTAGGTCACTGACACCACCCTAGCTAGAAAGAAACGCATGCCCTCCCTGAGGTCCTTCCTCCCGTTTCTGGTTCATACCGGGGTGTGAAGCTCGCGAATTCACGTTATACACAAAGCTACGCCACACAAGCGGTGCTTTGATCATCTCCACAAGGCTTTGCTTTTCAACAGAAGCCCTGATCACTGCATCTTAGCATGCCACACAGGCAATTCATGCCATGTGACTGATGTCCATCGATATACAACCTCTGAGCTCGTGCGTCTCAGAGAAGGGCGTTAAGCAAAAGAATAAATTCTCCGCCGCCAAACAGATGTATATTTAATAGAGATCAATCAACATAGAATAAAATCCAATGTCAGACACACCGTCCATTTACAAGTCCGTTCTGGGTCTGAACGAAACCGGAGGCACTAAATACCTCGCAAACCCTTCGATCACCACGTACGTCTGGACGGTCACCACTCATTATCCATATTTCGGGAGGCCTCCCAATCAGGACCTCGGTTACCATCCAAACGAGGTGAAGATCTCCGGTCTTCGACCACCGTCTTCATCTCCGACTTTCAATCGTCGGTCAATTATTTGAAATGAGAATTAACTCGGCCTTTTCAAATAATTCGCGTATATTTAGAATTTCAAATCAATTTATTGCAATGGTTAAATCATTCGACAACACCAATTTTGTTCTTTAAGGTAATTTTCACACCAAACACAATCAATCATCAAATACCACATAAATCAAGCAAATTTAGTTTATTTCCATTCCACATCGTTTATGATATTTTATAACGATTTATCACTATTTTTATTTATTTTAAAATAGCCAATTTATTCAAAACGACGCTTCGGGCCATAACGCGGTCGTGGCGCTGTTTTTCTTCAGATTTGATTTACACATATCTGAAAATCTAACCGTTGGATCCTAACAAAATTTACATCATTAGAAAGGTCTTTTCAAAACGAATCCAACGGTTCCAATTTCGGGAAAATCCGACGGTCGGATCTCCCGGTACAATCGTTTGAAGTTTCGATTTCAAAATACGAACTGCAGCGTCGTTATTCGATTAAATATAATTATATTTATATTTATATATATATATATATATATAAATAAATATAATCGTTTCTGGCGCTGTTTTTCTTCAGTTTTGAATTAAACATTCCAGACAATCCAATCGTTGGATTTTAACAAGGTTGGTGCCGTTGGAAAGATTATTCCAAGGCGAACCCAACGGTTGCGATTTCGGGAAAATCCAATGGTCGGATTTCCCGCACTAGTTGTTTGAAATCACGGTTTCAAAATACGAACTGCACGGCCTCGTTTCATTTTAATTTTATTTATATTTATATATTTATATAAATGTAGTTCATTCAACAATTGCAATATCGTTTTCACTTCAAATATTTCACTAACGCCTTAAAATTTTGGAAAATTTCGCCATAACCTCCTTTGTATGGGAGTGGCTGGGAAAACTCCCAAATAGCCACACGGGCGTCTCATGTCAAAAAGAAAAAGAAAAAGCCAAGCGGCTAGCCAACAGGCTCATAAAATCATCACCCAAACAAAACAGTAAATGTGTACCTATTTGTCGGGCACAAAATTTTATTCCTCTTCTCTAGCCCCTTCGCTATAACCTGTTCAATAAATATGCATGTACATATATATAGTTCTTATCACTTATCATTTTCTATTCGACTTCATATTTGATTCCATTTGGTTTAAAAAAAAACACCATTCATTCTAACGTTGCATGTATAGGCAAAAATCATATCATTAGCTAATTAATGAATATTTCAACTCATATATGTTTATTTGAACGAGTTGCTATTTTTAACACTTCACATTTCAACGATTCATGCATATGATAAAAATGTGATTTTTATTGTAAAACAATTCATTTCAAAACACTATTATTTTATATAGTTTATATAGGTGATAAAAACAGGATTTTTCTTATAAAACAATTTCTTTCAAAACGAGATTATTTTACATAGTTCATATAGTTGATAAAAGGTGATTTTTATTATCAAACAATTTATTTCAAAATATGAATACCATTCAACACATGAATTTCAATTCAACGAATGAATATCGATTCAACACATGAAGGTTTTCTATAGTTTCTATATATAGATAGAAATGTGATTTTTATATTTAAAACGCGAAAACAATTCAACACATGAATTTCTAATCAACGAATGAATATCGATTCAACACATGAAGGTTTTCTATTCAATGAATAAATATAGTTTTATAAAATGAAAATAATTGAAACACATGAATATTATTCAAAATTTCGGCAGCATAACGGCAGGGTAGTTAAAACCGGGACCGTCCCTAGTACGGCTCCTCACTCTACCTTAAAACCTCGCGGTTTTTTACAATGGGGATCATGCATCTAGTTCGCACGCAGGCGGCATGTATATATTTATTTCATTTCCACAAACTAATCCTATGTGGTTTCAACCAAATATTTTTCAACCACAAACGGGTATTTTTCAACCACAATCAATCAATATCCACCACAAACAATCCCAAACAACCATTTGCTATCAATCAATTTTCACACCAATCACAATCAATAAATATCGTCCATGGTTTGTGGACGAGGGGCGTATATATATATATATATATATATATTTATATATAGCAATTAACTTTTATTTCAACACATATATAATTTTTACAACGCATATATAACTTATACATCGAACGTACAACTTATACAACGCTTATACATGAGGTGTACAACGCTTATATAACTCATACATCGACTATATAATTTATACATCGTCGTTTTCCATATTGTTTTTAAATCAAAAATCTCACATTGGTTCCACTCCACCAAAAATAGCAGAAGGCTCAGAAAAATATGCGGTCTCTTCTAAAATGTAGAAGACGTCCACACGGTCACGATGTTTCCTGTTTCATCGAATTTCGTTAACATATGAAAAAGATATGATTTTTCAAAGTTTGCAACACTTTAAAACTGTTAAAATCAGTTTTATTCATACAGGCCGATACCTTTCAGTAATGTTCAAATCTAGGTCTTCAATTTTCTTTGAATTCGAAGCACTTGAACGCGATCGGCTTGTGCCACGTTGACGGGCTAGGAGAGGCGCACCAGCACCCTTGACGGCGGCGAACTCGGCGGCGGCGAGGAGGAGGAAATCGGCTGTGAACGGCGCAACTTTGGGGGCTTGTATCTCGACGAACACGCGATGATAAGGGACGAGGCTTATACGGATTTGAAGAGCTCGGTGGGATCTACAAAAAGTTCAACTGGGCCATGGCGTTATAGTGATCGGAGCGGCCAGAAAAGAGGAGAGAAGGTGGCGTGCTATTTCCGCCGTGAATCGATATCAGGGAGAGAGAAAATTTAAAGAAATTTTTTTTTATATAAAAATTTTGATTGGCCGATGGGTTTTATAAGGGGTTTTCTGACGCGACCACCAATCTAAACCCAAGACTGTCGTCCCTATCGTTTTACCCCCATTCCGAACACAATGGGATATGTTTCGCAGGCCCATTCGACTGTTTCAGTCAGTTTTACTTCAAATCAAAATATATAACATTCAATATTTATTTTGAACGTACATTTCAATTTGCCAGGGCCACAAACTGATTCGAAAAATTCCAGAAAAATAAATCTAGCTATGTTTTGACGATACGGTCCCAACAAAACTAGTTTCGTCGAATTCTGAGACCGTTTGCAAAAAGGCCCATTTTTGGTCGATCTAATTTAACTATAATTGACCAAAACACACTTTCCTTTGCCACGCTCACATACTAGCTTCAAAAATTATGAAATTTGAAACCTAGCAATAACTTTACATCCTGGATCCAACAAAAGTGGTTTCGTCAAATTCCGAGGTCGTATGCAAAATGGCCATTTTCACGGGCTATATAAATTCCATAGCGACCGTTCTGAAAATTCATTCGGCCATAACTTTAGTTTTCCGTTATGAAAATTCGATTTTTCAGATTCGTTAGAAAGGTATTCACTAACAGATTTAAATATTTTTGGTTTCACTAAAATCCGTTTTATTTTGCACCCGATACAGTCCGACAAAGTTTGAATTCAATTTTTGAAGCTACAGTGCCATTTCAGGCCTTGTTTATAATTATAATTAATTATATTCGTTTTCAATTGTCGATTCAAACTCAGTTTTCATCTCTATTATTGAAAATATTTATTTTAAATATTTAAAACCCATTATTTTAGCCAATTTAAAAATTTTAAATTGGTTCAGATTTTCTGGGTCGTTACAACGCCCTTCTTTGAGACATACGAGCTCAGAGGTTATATATTGGCAGAAATCAGTGGTACGATATGGATTGATAGTGTGGCATGTTGAGATGCAGTGATCTAGACTTTTGTTGAAAAGCAAAGTTTGGTGGATGATGATCAAAGCGTAGCTTTAATATAGCACGACTTTGTGTATAGCGTTAATTCGCGAGCCTGACACCCCGGTATGGTGGTAAACTGTTGGTTTGATCAGTATACTTTTTAGAGGATGGACACCTTAGTGGTGTTATGGATCCGGTCGACTGAGATTAAGCTTAGTGCTCAGAGGGATAGGGTAAGCGGTGTTTTCTCTCGCCGAGATGTAAGCCGCAGTGATACTCGATTTCCTAAAAGTGCGGATGTGCATTACACTGTTTTCTCTCGCTGAGATGTAAGCCATTGTGGATGGCACTACGCGATCGATCTTTCGAATCAGGAGCCACCATGATGGAAATCCAATTTCCAAATATGACATTTTGCGGTTTTGATTGTAGAGCCTAGTATTGGCGACACGATATATGGTACCCATGCCGTCTATGATTGATACATTTATATTTGAAGTTGTTTTCTTCACTTATAGTAATAATCTAAGATGAAATTTCACGTATCAAGCATTATTTGGCTATTATAAGGGAAAACCCTATCCTCCGGCTTGCGTTGCATTGTGTGATGGGACATGGGTCTTATAATAGCTTCATTGTTGTTTATTTAGCATTGTGCTGTTTGTTTTATGCACTTGTATTCTTGGGAGGAAATCTGTTCCGTGTTATACGGCTTGGTCCCTTGATTTACCTAACTTTAAAAACAAAGATTAATAACTATTTTAGTTCTCACACCAGTCACATGACTGACCTGGAGTTTATTGTTTTAACCTAAACTCTGGGTGCCCCTATTTCCGCACGAGCAGCTAGTAGTTTTGGTTTTGCAGATTTATATTCATAGGATCCTGGTTTACAGCTGAAGCGATATTCAGAAAGCTCTGTATCCGTGTATCTGTTTTCAGTTGTGTTTTGTATTATTTCCGCTGCGGTGTATTTGAATGTAATTTAAATCTCTGATATTTCTATGTAATATTTATTCATACTCTATATATTCTTGTATTCTGATGGAATTGTTGTAATAAGCAATGAAATGTTCTTCTGTTTGTGTTCTGATTTGTCGTGTTCTCGAAGCAATCCGGGCTTTCCTTCACGGGGAAGTTTGGGTCGTCTCAGCCTGGAAGCTCTCTCAAAGCTCTTCGGGGCAGTACCATCCAATCGACACGAAGCTTCACAGTTTGTGTGAAAAGTTGCAACCTAGTTTTGAATGCAAGGGGAAACCGTCGGCCTGTTATAACGAGGTAGATAATATAATTAATTTCAACATATAAAAGTGTTGCAAATCCATTATTTTTTATAAAAAGATCATATCTTTTCCATACGGAGTCCAAATCGCATGAAACTGGATCCGTTGCGATCGTGGAGACGAGAGCTTCACAACAAAACTGACCGGGTCTAATTTGGAGCTGGTAGAATTTCGGGCAAATTCAAATCCAAATTATTCAGAAATTTAGATAAAACTGACGGAGTGGATCCCAATGTGAGAACTTCTAACTATAATTTCTTGTACAATTATTCATTTTATAACTGCAGATATGAATTGCTCCCCGTCATCCACAGAACATGGACAACTTGTTTGATTGTATTGTGATGTAGGAATTGATTGTGATGTGAAATGAAAATAAAATATTCATGTGATGAATAAAATATTTGAATAATAAAAATATCATATTTTTTGTATATATGAACTGCCTAAAATATTTGAATAATAAAAATATCATTTTTATTGTATAAATAAACTGTATAAGATATTCATGTGTTGAAATAAATATTTTATCGTTAAAAATATTATTTTTAACATGTACATGAATAAAATAAAATATTCATTTACAAATCGAACGATTTGTTTATGCACACCCATTTAAATGATATTGATTGGGACGATAATATTACACATCACCCAACTGCACAAATAATATTCAATATTTGTTGGTTGAAACCCCACACGGGTATTGGGATGATATTTGACATATATCAATCCCAATTGTTTAGTTGTATGTTAATCGATGGGTTGACAGACTATTGTAAGCGTTAATTATTTATATTTAATGCTTATACAGTTGTGTAATGCACTATGGATGACGGTTGACTGTGTTTGATTATTGTTGTGTACATGTGTGTATGATATCCATATAAATTAAATTATATGTTAATTGACTGTGCCTGATTCCAATTCAGAAAGAACAAATATTTTAAACTAACGAATTTTTAAATAAGGAATATTTTAAAATAATGATTATTTTAAAATAAGGAATAGTTTAAATAATATTCGGTAATGGATCAAAATATGATTTTGATGTCCGATTTGGGATGGACATGAAAATATTGAAATATATGAAGCCGTGTTGATTAGAGATGTGCCATTTTGATGCGAACGATATTTATATCGATTTTATTCATTTTTATAATGAATATCGAAAAGGAAAATATTTCAAAATATGATATTTTGATAATATTATCATTTATATATTATAATGATAAGGAAAATTCAATTTTGATATAAAATTGAAAAATGAAGTTAGAATCGTTTTAAAACGAATTTATAAAATATGTTTTAAATGGAAATCGACGAAATATATTATATATACATTTAATGGCTTGAATAGAATGCGCCGCGCCGTGGCAGTTCGTGAATTTCGACCATTGACCTCGAATTGACATTACGGGAGAGCCGACCATCAGATTCTCATAAAACCGGAACTGTTGGGTTCGTATCGAAAAGAGCTTTCCAACGAATACAAGAAATTTGAAATCTAACGGTTGGATTTGGAATTATGTCTAAATCAAATTTGGAAAAGGTCGTTGTAAGTGCAGTTCGATGACCGTTTATGGAAATCAACTGTATGGGCCTTGAAAATTTTATAAAAAATATTAATAATTTTTGTAAAATCATAATAAATGATTTGGAAAGAATTTGGGTGAAAAATTCCACGTTTGTAAAGATAAAAATATATTTTTATCAAAATGAACTAGTTATGAACTAGAATTATAATCCAATATATTTTTTAAATAAATAAATTGGATTTGAAATGGTTTTAAAAATAACCAGAATTTCCAGCATATGAATTGGAATGGATTTGGATCGAAATTATCTTTGGAATATTTCGATATTAGATTCCATGATTATATGTATACTGTGGAGGAATTTGGAAGATATATATATCGTTATTCCTAATACGATATTTGTTGATTTCAGAATTTGATATTGAATATAAGCTGATATAATTCCAATTCAGAGCCTTGTATTTGATATTGAATTGGATTTCAGGTTTGCCGTGAACTTTGTTTTTAAATGACACTGTTCTTAAACCCCGTTGAGAAAAGATTAAATCTTTTAAAATAAGATTTAGAAGATTTTACCAATTAATTAATATTTAATTGGAATAGAATAAAAGAATTGGATTTTGGGGTTTCGTGGACGGTGTCTTCAGTAACACTGTTCTTAAACCCTGTGTGAAAAGAATGAATCTTTTAATTAAGATTATTAGAATTCCAGTTATATTTAATAATTGGAATGAAATGGAATGTGAATTGGGTTTATTGTGAACTGTGTTTTAACGAAATTCATTCTTTAACCCGATTTACAGTGCAATATGATTTGGAATTTATAAATCTTTTGATTAAGATTTAGGGGGACTTTCCAAAGAAGAGTTTTCCAATTTAATAAAATAAATTGGAATGGAATGGAATTTGGTTTGGTAATAACCGATGTGAACTTTAGTGGAGGAAGACCGTTACTATATATGGAATTTAAAAGTTTTTTCCGTTATTCCATTTATATTATTGGTTGGATACGGAAGTTTATATAGATTATATATATCGATCTGTTTTCAGAAGATTCCATAATTAATGGAATGTTGTTTTGGGTTTACTGTGAACTATGTTTTTAAATGACATTAGTTCTTTAACCCAGTTAAAGATAAGATTAATTTCTTAACTTTGAATAATCATTAAGTAATGATTTTTGGGATTAAAACTAAACTAGAGTTTCAATGAATCTTTAATTAGATTGGAATGTGAATGGGATAATTAAATTTATCGAATTCATTGAAATGATCAAGAATGGAGTTTCACCATTTTTGCTCCAAGCGATAGTTAAATCTTTAAACAGATTTGAACGTGAAATGGTAATTAATTTACCGATAAGACCGTGGGTGTTAAATATGAAGCATTACCAATTTTGCTTCATGGGATGAATAGGTTTGGATTGGGAAATAAAACAAATGATTACTTCAGTAAGGTTCGCTAATCCCGACTAGTTTGGAAAACCTTAATATGGTTTAAACTGTGAAAATAATATTTGAATTAAAGAAAATTATTGATTGGAATGAGGCGTATGTTGAGTTTTTATAGCACTTTATTATAAAATACGCAAGTTATTCAGAAAGACCGGGTTTATTCAATTATGAATAACTGATTTGACGATAGGTTGACGATGAAGATGGTGGTTGAAGACCGGGGGTCTTCACATCGTTTGGATGATTACTGATGCCTTGATTGGGCTGTACACCCAAGGCAATGTAATAAGCAATGATCGTCCAGATGTAATTGGAGATTAACCAGATAGCAAGGACCTGTCTCCTGTATTGGACATATGGACGAGGAATAAGGTGCCTCCGGTTTCATTCAGACCCAGAACGAACTTGTAAATGGATGTGTGTCTGACATTGGATTTCGTTCTGTGTTGAATGATCTCTATTAAATATATATCTATTTGATGGCAGAGAATTTATTATCTTGCTTAACACCCTTCTCTGAAACGTACGAGCTCAGAGGTTATATATCGATAAACATTAGTCGCATGGCATGAATTGGCAGTGTGGCATGCTAAGACGGAAATGATCAAGGCTTCTGTTGAAAAACAGAGTCTTGTTGTTGATGATCAAAGCATGACTTTAATACAGCATAGCTTTGTGTATAACGTAAATTAGTGAGCCTCACTCCCCGGTATGAACCAGAAACGGGAGAGGACCTCAGGGAGGACATGCGTTTCTTTCTAGCTATGAGTGGTTTCACGGTATGGAGCCCAGACATTTTTTACTTATGTGGATGATGGAAAGCGAAGCGCCTCGGATATATCGGTTACTACAGAGCCGATGGATATTGAGTTATTTGGCTCATTTACACCCCATTGGACGGGGAAACGCATTATTCAGTCATTTTAATCCACTCCGTGTGGACCGGCCCTGACGATCCAAGGACGCACAGGAGTCTGGGTCCTGAGACACGGGTTAGAGCATCTCGAAGCGGTAAGGACGATCCCTTGCCTTGGTTCACAGGTTAAAATCCAACTTCCAATACATGACTTTGCGGTTTTAATCGTAAACTAGTATGGCGATATGATAGATGGAACCATGCCGTCTATGATTGATACTTTTATATTTCAAGCTGTTTTTGACACTATACACTTATTATAGTATCAAATGATTTGTTTTAAACGTATCAAGCATGTTTGGCTATTATAAGGGAAAACCCTATCCTCCGGCTTGCGTTGCATTCTGTGATGGGACCTGGGTCTTATAATAGCTTCATTTTTTCAAAAAGCATTGCGATGTTTGTTTTATGCACTAGTATTCTTGGGAGGAAACCCATTTCGTGTTGTACGGCATGGTCCCTTGATATATATGATTTTAAACTAAAGTTTTAAATAACTGCTTTAGTTCTCACACCAGTCACATGACTGACATGGAGTTTATTATTTTAACCTAAAATCTGGGTGCCCCTATTTTCCACACGGGCAGCTAGTAGTTTTGGTTTTGCAGATTTATTTATAAAGGATCCCGGTTTACAGCTGGAGCTATACTCGGAAAGTTCCATATCCGTGTATTCCTTTCAGTTTTGTTATGTATTATTTTCCACTGCTGTGTAATTTGTAAATCTCTGATATTTATCAAATGCATATTATTTGTTCACACTCTGTATATTCTTGTGCTCTAATGTAAATTCTTGTAATAAGCAATGAAATGTTCTTCTGTTTGCGTTTTGATTGGTCCTGTTCTCAAAGCAGTCTGCCTTCTTGTTCGGTTTAGGCCCGCCAAGAAGTTCGGGTCGTTATAGTTTACTGGAAATAGTAGAAGGGGTTTAATTTGTTGTTTAGCTTTGACTTTGAATTTGATAGTCTATATTGTTGACACCAAATAGACTATGCTTAAACAAACAAAACACAAATTGCCTCTTCATCTACATATGATTGTGGCAAAGAAATGATTGTTTATATTGAAATTTGGTGGACTATATTTCTAATTAATAGTTAATAGGCCATGCTTAAAATAGATTTGATTTTCATCTTGTTGTCATTTTCATGGGAGTTAAACAAGTTGGTTAGGGGTTGTGTTAAAGTTTGATGGCATATGTTGGGGTAATTAATAGCATAAATATGTCATGCTTAGGATAAACACATCAACTAATAATACTTATGACCAAAAAAGAGAGATCTTAATTTCATAATTTGTTGAACTATACGATCTAAAAAGTGGATTTATTCGTAAGTTGTCATTAAATCCCATAGTTTTTATCTATACTAGTTTGTTAGTTTAATTTAGTTTATTTGTAGTTATAGTTAAAATTTCACTTGACTTTGTTTTAATTTGATTGAGTATAATTAAAATTACTTCTTTCTCCCTGGATCGACCTGTAATTGCTACGTACTACAAGTGTACGTTATGCGCTTGCGGTTTTATACACTTTACGGTGATTTTCTAATCGATAGAATATTTGTTTTCGAACAACAATTTCAAAGATGAAACTTCTGTGGAAGAAACCGATTTATAGCCGAAGATAATTGTCTTTGATTTAGGCTCCCATACAGTAGGCAAACCTCTCTAATGGTCGGTTTGATAATAAATATGAAACTTTTAATCTCTGTAACATAAATAATATTTTAAATGTTGAATTTTTTCCTAATTCTTCTAAATAAAAAAAAATATTTTTACTAATTAAATATTTAGTCAAACTATCATAGACAAATACTATAATATAATTATACAATTAGTGTTAAAATTTAAAATTTTGATAAAGCAAGAATAATATTCTAAATGTTGGGAAAATTTCAAGATTTTTCTGAATAAAAACTATATTTTTCAATTATTAAATACGTATCCAGTCGATGTTAAAATAATTCTTAAAAGGTAAAAACTAATTAAAAAATCCAATTTTTTACAGAGATCTTAAGTGATGAATGATATACTGATTTTCTGAAAAAACTGAAATTTAACTTTCAAAATAAAATTTATTTTGCATGAACTTAATAAATCTTGTAGTGATTAGATAATTAAGATAATATTTAATCATATAAGAAAATGAATTTCCAAAATTCGTTAATATACATATGCATTATAAAATTATTAATCCAAAGTTTATATAATTTAGGAGTGTGTACATATGTTGACATAGGGGCTAAATTGATTTACATATTAATATATGTATGTATATTAATTAATGTATTATTAGAATATAATATAATTTAATTGTAACGACTTGCCTTTTTGACCGCTTCAAGTCGGTAATTAACCTAACTCAAAACGTTCTTAAAGACGGATTGTTAGGAGAAGCTACACATTAGAACAAAAACAAATGAACTTTTATTAACACAACAATAATTTTACATCAAAGTTATATAAAATATGTCAAAGTACATTAAATATACCGCCGAAAAATCAAGGTACAATGGAAGAGTATAAATGCTCCAGCCTAAATCCAAAACTTGCCCTATATAGAATGACTCCAAGACTATCTACAAAACCTTAACTACTGGGTTGCCCATGTGGAGAAATATGGGCATCCGGAGTTTAGGTAGAAGAACAATAAAATCCAAGTAAATCATTGATTGGTGTGAGAACTAAAAACAATTACATTTATTTTAAAGTAAGGTAACTCATAAGATGGCGTCGTATAAATATGGAATGGGGTTTACCTTATGAATACCAGTATAGAAAAATTTGCAATGCTTTTTAGAAAATGAAGCTACCATAAGGTCTTGTGGCACACATACAATACAAATGCACACATGGGTGAGGTTTCTCCTTATGATAACCAAAAATACTTGATACGTGAAAAATCCTCTGATATTATTATTATTCCATAGTGTGGAAAATCACTTCGCAAGTACATGTATCAATCCTAGCCAACATAATATCTCATACTATTTTGTTGACATATAGTATACAACTAAAACCATAAGGGTTCATAGTGGAGATTGGATTTCCAACAAATGACCAGGCTAAGGAACTACCTTATCTGATGGATATACCTATAGAGGGATGTCCTGAGAACCAACTGGCTCTCTGACAACACAAGGTCAGTTTATCTCTTAACAGGATAAATTAGAACATGCCTGAGTAGGTCATCTCCTAATGGTTACCAACCTTTAACCAGGGCCCTGCAACATCAACATCCACAAAAGTAGAAGTTGCCACATAAGCAATACCTGGGCTCCATACCACGGTACATTTTTTATCTAGATGGAAACGACACACCCATATCCTCACTGCATCTTTTCCTATTTCGGCCATTTATGAGGTATGATGCTTGACGAAGTCTCATACGATTATTCCAAAGCCATGCTTCAATCATCGATAACTCAATCACCTAGTATGCCACACTGTCATTTCATAAAATATAATTGATAATCACTAATCATATCACCTTTGAGCTTGTATGTCTCCAAGAAGGGTGTTAAGCTAAGAGAACATTTCTCTGCAACCAACATAAATATTTTAGTAAAGCTCAACCAATATATTATAAAATACAATGTCAGACACACATCCATACAAGTTCGTTCTGGGATTGAACGAAACCGAAGGTGCTTTATTCCTCATTCAATAAAGGAGATAAACCCTTGCAAATTCAGATAAACTCCAAATACGTCCGGACCACTACTATATATATAACCTCATAATGGGAGCTGCCCAACACATCAGCAAGAAGTCCTTTCGATGTGAAGATTCCTGGTATTCAACCGTCGTAGTCAATATCTTTTCCTCCATTACGTTGTATCATTATTTGAAATGGTTTCTGGATAGAAATCGGATCCCGGTCTTTCTAAATAATGAGCGCAATTTGAAAACAATATGGACTTATACAGGATTTTAGTTAAGTCTCCTTTTACTTTATATTAGTGAATCAAAACCTTGTTAGTTCTCAATTTCTTTTTCTTTAAGACAACCCTCAATTGAATAAACTCGTTAATCCAAAAATCCATTACTTAAATCTTTAAATTAAAACTTAACCATGGTTCCTTCTAAGTCTTATTCCAATTAAATATTTTAAAGATTTAATTCCATAAATTTTCCATTTTAAAACATATCATTTAAACCAAGGATAATTAAGCCTCAAAAATCTTAATTATCATTAATAAATTCTTTATCAAGATTCATTAGTTCTTATTCCTTTACTTTCCTTTAAAAAAACCCATCTCTAAATCCAGATAATTAAGCGTCAATCTTAATTAGAGTTTAAAAGATCGTAATCCTTTTTAAATTCCAAATCACAACTTAATCTCAACTGGGTTAAATAATGACATTATTTAAGAAACCATTCACAACAAACCCAAAACCAATTGATATTAAATATAAGATTTATACATAAATTATATCAGCTTATATTCAATACCAGTTCTCGTAATCAACGAATACTATAAGTGGAATAACGATATAAATATCTTTCAAATTCCACAAATAATACACATCCAAATAATGGAATTCAATACCAAATATCCGATGATTTATTTCTATCCAAATCCAATTTATTAAATTTGGAAAACTTTTATCTTAATCAAAAGATTTACCAAAACATATCTTTCTAAAACAATTTTTATATTTGATAAACCAAATAAC
Organism: Allium sativum; assembly: GCA_030737875.1. Lineage (NCBI taxonomy): Eukaryota > Viridiplantae > Streptophyta > Magnoliopsida > Asparagales > Amaryllidaceae > Allium > Allium sativum. Next base: position 40,854,793 of record CM060926.1, read on the forward strand.
TTAAATTACAGGGTTAAGGATGATATTATTAAAGAAATCGTCCACAACAACCCAAAACCAGTTGGTATTAAATATAAAATTCGGATAGAAATCGTATCAGCTCATATTCAATATCAACTGCCATATTTAACAGTTAATATGAGCGGAATAACGGTACATCTACCTTTTAAATTGCTCAAATAGTATGAGTTTTATCTACGGAATTAACATCAAATATTTGATGATTATTTCCAATCAAATCCAGCAAACTTAAAGTTGGAGAATTTATTCCATTTAAAATTTAGATTCTCAAAACCTCATTTTTACAGTATCCGTTCGTTAGGTTGAAAAACCACAAAATCAAATTACGGTTCAAAACTTCATATTTCTAACCCAAATCTCTTTAAAATAATTAATTATGATTTAACATAATTTTTCTATATTTTTATTAATTTTTTTATAAATTTGTTTCTAGTGGTTTCCAATTACGGTCACCGAACTATAAAAACGCGATTTTATTTAAAACTTGATTTGGAAATAATAGAAAATCTATGGTTTGAAATATGAAATTTCCTTTTCTATTTGAAAATTATTATCATTAGATAACAAAAAAAATTTCGTTTTAGAATAATACGATTTAAATTGCATCAGTTATAAGAGTATGAAGTTTATGGCGAAATTCACGAACTATCACAACGCGACTAGCCCTATTCAGACCAGATTATAATTTTGAATTAAAATTCATCTGATTAACTTCTAATATTTTTATAAACTTTATAAAATAAATATAATCTCATTTAAAAGCAACATTTTCAAGTTCCAACCTAAAATTCAATTATAAATCAAAATTGAATATTTTAATATTAATATCATATTATCATTTTTTAAATTTAGTATTTTGGAAATCTAAATTTTGCGGAAATCAAATTAAACATTACATAAGGTTACCAGAATAATCGATAGTTTAAAACATAATTTATATATGAAATTCAAATTCAATTTTGAATTTACTACTCAAATTCAATTTCAAATTTGAACAAGCCATTTTCAAATCAAAACTCTTTCAAATTCTTTTCCACCTTTACAAAAGTATTTCATAATCATTTGAATTTCATTTCCGACCAATATTGGATAAAAATTTCCAACTTCTGTTTTTACGCCTTATTTCACTTAAACGAGTAAAATATTCATTTATATCAATCAAATGGAATGAGACTTAACAAATACCCAAAAATTCCATTTATGTGAGTGTAATGTGCAAACAATAATAATAACAGTCACAACAAACATTCATCCATATCACAATGTTTAAAATATGAGTGTTACAAATATTAGTGCTTATACGTACATGAATGATAATGTTAACTGTAATAACATCCATCAACCATGAAGAACCATAACAACCACCGAGCAACCAATATATGATCAAATTTTTGATTCCAACAAACTTTCCAAACATAATCAAAGAGGTTCTCACTGCAATAATATTCCAAATAGAAGTTCTCAGCAATATTTAATCGTTGAAATAATGACTATTTTCAATTAAACTAAATAGACGTTTAATTTAAACAAAAATATAAGCTAGCTCTAATCGTTCTAATACCAGTTCCATCGCGTAGTATTTGCTGGTATGATTCCAAAGGACTTTGTCTCGTTCAATTCCGTTATTGTTAGAACAAGAAATAACTATTGTAATAATAACTTAAATTTAAATGTAATTTCTAACCTAAGGCAATCATTATCTTAATTACCCTTGTTAATCACGTAATTAGCCCTAAAATGCGTCTTCACCATCGCTTAGAACTCCTCAGGCACGAAACCGACGTATCTATCTTCGATTGAACCTCCACTACGCCACCGTGCCTATGCCGGAGCTCCGACCAACCATACTTCCAGAACCGCCTCACCGTCACAACCCCATGCCTAGAATATCACACTGAAATGCCATAGATCGCTAAGAAATCACCTTCGAATGGAAAATCTTCAAATTGACCCACCGGCCGCGTCTGACCACCATATGCCATGAAACTTCATGAGAACCTCGACTTCGTTACCCTCTTCCTCTTCCAAGTTGACAACTTCACCTAAAAACGTCTCCAATAGATGGAAATCTAAAAAATACGAAACTCACTTATTCGCGTTTAAACCCAGATCTACACCAAATATTAACTTTGATTGATGATCCAACCATATGGATTGTTGATCTTGAAGAGATCTACAACTTTGATATTAAAGAATTTTTTTTGGAAGTGAATGGATTGGCAGAGATTAACAAAGGAAGAAGAAGAAAACGAATTTCAACCATTAATTTCTGTAGGGTGGCAGCTGGGAGAAGAGTTAGGGTTAGGGCTTTGGACTTAAGGGTATTATATAGGGTAGTTTTTATTATTAAAATATTCACCATATACATAGAAAATCTCACAGACTCCAAGTGAAGTGCAACGACTTACGTTCCTAAATAAAAATCCATATTTTGAACATAATGGAAAATGTTTCGGAAGCCAATTCGATTGTTTTTAGTAGTTATTCTCAAAATCAAATTATAAGTTATTTCTAATTTCAAATCGATTTCTGAAACACATTTATATCACGCACACTCACATAGAAACTCTGATTGATACAAATATTGAAATCCTATAATAGTTTAACATTCTGGATCCGATGAAATTTGTTTTGTCGAAATACGAGATCCTTCGAAAAATAGCTATTTTCATATATCAACATATATCAATAAAATATAAATTCATTTCAAAACAATCAAATTCATTGGAGATAAAATAATTATTATCGTATATATCTCAATAGAATTTATATAGCTTCAAAATAACTAATTCCGATTTTAAATTTGACATTCCCATTTTAAAGTAATTTAACGTTCAAATCCTTGCTTAAATAAATTCCAAGACGTAAAATCTAAAAAAACCGTTTAACATATTTAAATAAATTAAATATTCTTATATAAAAATCAGGGTCATTACATTAATATAGTGATTTGATATAGAACGTTAGATCACTAATGAAATATATATGTATACATTTTGTTTAAATTTATGTCCATACCCATTATTATTTTGATAGCACTGCTATCTATAACAAACTCACCTGTCTAATATCGTAATAATGATATATAACAGTTTTATGTGGGCAAAATCATTTACACAACAATATTGTATTTTATGTAAGCCAAATGTTTACCTACAACTGATGCTCATAAAACCATTATGATGATTTCTTTTCCATTGGAAATATCTTTAGTCCATTAGATTGCCAGTCCTTTGAATCACGAACTCTTTGCTATCGAATAGTTGTTGGTTTAGATTGATTTGATTAGATAATTTAAAGGTTTAAGTAGATTATACTTTATCCATAACAGAGAGGAAAGAGCCATCCAAGAAAGGAAAGACAAATTCAGTTTATAAATGGTTTTATATTGGTTTTATGAAATAAAAAAGATGATTATATCCTAAAACATTTTTCACCCCCCAATCATTCATTTCAAACCAACTTGTCATATTTGTTTTACCCTTTATATTTTGTTATAGCTGCTGAAAATATACATTGTCCAATAGCCTATTTATCCCCAATTAAATTTGTTTAATTAAAACAAATTTGATTCGCTATCAATATCTCATACCAATCAAATTATTTATAGTTCTTATAAATATGTATCACAATATTTACTTCTCATACTATGTTCAAATTTTATAATTAATATTTCATAATTATCACATAGTTTATGAAAATTATAAAGTAATAAATCGATTGATCCTAAGAGAATAGATCATTTCAGTTGTGTAACTCTATGGTGTAAATTTGTTCAGTGATCAACATTGACTTATTCAAATCTTAAGTGATATGACATTATGGCTGAATTTATGTAGTATAATTCCATTTTAGTTTAATAAGTGTTATCGATTATGACATTTATTTACACTAATTCTCTTCATCGATACTATACCATTTTAGACTTATGGAATTTGGTAACAACAAAAGTACGACTGTCGTCCGTATTCAACTTTATAGTTCAAATACAAAATACTTCGTTTAGTATTAATAATAATTATTAACCAAAATGCTTTGACTATAGACTTTGATTTTAAGTTGACCATGTGACTTGCCCTATGACTGAGGAGGAAGATCTTCTCTTGAATAATGCTCCACTTCCAAAACTTCCACTTGACCCAACGATAGTCAATCGATAGGATGACATGCCATGATTTGTGCATAAGTAAAGCAAGTCTTTCATATTGGAGATAAACAATATTCTCAAGTCGAGAAAAATATGTATATCAGTTACATCAAATTTCTATTTGACCTTGGTTATTAATAAATAGCTATTGAGTGTGTCATTCCATAGTTATCCAATAACTATCAGTAAATAACCTCTAGGTGCCCCTACTAATTCGATCAATACACTATTCATCAATTGGAAGTGCTACATACTCAAGTCTTAATGGATACATCAATATCCAGTCTCAATGAATTTCGACTAGAAACATTCGAATTTATATATTTATATTCACTATGATAAATTACTCGTAGTTACAATATTTTTTGACTACTATCACAAAATATACCACTTATTTATTTTCTATCAAAATATACATTTAATTATGCTTATCAATTGAGATAACGTATTATATCAAGTATATTATAGAAAGAAAATGCATAATTACATAATTTCTACTCCCAACTCTATTAATCTCCCTCTTACGCTAAGGGTCAATTATGAAGTTTCATTCAACATATTTAATTAATTTCCTTTAAATCAATCAGGTCATTCCTTTAACAAACGAATATGCTATTATGTTTAATTATTTACTCTATCAGTTCCCTTCGACATTAACAAACTCTTTTATCATGAGGAACGATTCAGAGAATATTTTTGACTCATGTTAAGCTTTAAGTTATGTTACAAACTATGTAGAGATAGTGTTATCATATAACAACATTGTAGGATTCTCAACATTTGAAATCTTCTATGGGTTAATTATAAATTTATGCATTTAATTTTATAAACATTTATTTATCTACACTACTCAAGGCTATGTACTTAGTTTTTTCCTTTTCCATTAAATTAGCAACAGTCTTCAATTTGTGAGTCCGACTACTCTTTTATAAGAAATTTTTTATATAAATAATTCTCTTATACTTCGTAATGACATAAGAAGACTCCAAAATGCCATTCACCTGTATCAATTTTGGATTTAATATTATGTTTCAAGTATGAAATACATAAACAAGTCAAGATATCATAGACAACATAAGATGTATTGCTAATGCGTAAGGAATTCATTCACATGTTCTATATTAAATAGTATAATAAGCTGGTGTCTTTGCATATCGATTTGGAATATTCCCAATATTTTATGTACTCGGTATAAAAATATCAATTACAATCCAATGTCGAGTATTTAAATAATTAATGTTGATTTTAACAAAAGTACATTGTCAAAATCAACAACTTACTATTTTACTTATAGTTAGGGATACTAATGTACATTTTAATGTTCTTTCTTACTGGCACGCCTTTCCTCTGCATTTTTACTGAGAATTAGGCTATTTTATATTTCTATCAACATATTTATTGAATTTATATGTTTATCAAATGATATTTCTGTATTATTCCTTGATCATTCCCAAGCGCTCACAAAACCAAGCTTAGCTTCGACTAACTTTGAGGCATATTATTTGTTATGTGAAAAAATTTTGTTTATAATCGTTATTTAGAATTTTGATTTCAACACATGTGTACTATAGACTTATAGGAAAATAAATTTATGAGTATATCTGGATGAACTTGTGCAATCTAATGGTGAATATATTACGTTAATTCCAATAATTGAAATTAGTGGTGATATTCATATAAACATAGTTCACACATTCCAACAACATTTGTCTTTCTTATAAAGATATATTTATGGTTAAAGCGTCGTATCCATTTGGATACCATAATGTATTTGGAATATATTTTGAATCTGCTCATCATACCATATTCTATAGTTGACAATCTTAATGGTTTTTCTAAATTGAGGTTCATTTACATTTTCGGTATTGGCAACAAATTTAGTTTGCCTTCAACGTGCGAACACTCATTATAATTCAAATTTGATGCGTTTATTTAGAGTAGTTAATTTCACTTCATCATATGTTAATCAGTTTTTATCCCTGAAATAGTATCTGTTTATTACTAGTAATTTCTCAAAGAAATTCCTTCACTACGAAGCTGGTATTTCTTGGAAACAACAATTGTTTTGTAATGCAAGAAATATGCATTTGTAGCACTTTATGAATTGTCTTTTGTATAAATTTGATTTATTTTTAGTTTACAAAACTAATGTTCTAAGCATAGATATGCTATCTAACCACGTTCCTTCCTAACACCGTTTAAGGAGATTCATATAAAATTTCTTATGAATGTGTAATGATTGGTACTTTTAATAGGCAGATATTTGAATATTTTATTAAATAAATATTAATTTTTTTATAGTTTCAAAATATGGCTTTTCACATGCGATTGAATCAGAATTTGAGGCCAATTCCATTGAGATTGAATGGTTCAATATGTAAAGAAAATATATAAGGACACTAAACTTCAAGATCTGGCTACCTAAGGATCAAAACAATCTCGAAACACACTAAAACTGTCAATTTAAGGCATAGCCTCAAATTATGATGAAGCTTATACAATCAGTACCATAATTGTGACGACCTGCCAAACACCACCATCCTATGGCTAAAAATTCGTGCCATATAAGCACCTGATCGATGTAAAGCAACCGTCAAGAGAAAGAAATAGTAGAAAAGAGGAGTAAAGAAATGGAAAAGAAGAAAATAGAAGAGAAGAGAAAGAAGAAACATAAATACAATAACATAATTTGTTGTATGTCTCATAGTGCATTTGATAACATATAATAGTAACAAGATACAAAACAGACGAGACGGTAATAACTATATAAACCATATAATCAAAGCATACAGGCTCACATAGTTATACAGAACTGTAATAGAGTTTATAAATGAGAAAAAAATCAACTAGTAAATTATCTCTAAAAGAATACATAACACTGCCAAGGCTCGACAGTGTCACACAACGGAATAACAATAGGAATACAAATGTAAGTATGTAAAACGTAGCCTCTTGCTAATCCACCTGCCCAACTGTGAGTATTATCTATACACGTCACCTTGTATGATCATCAAAAATATCGATGAACACTCAGGGTAATAAGAGGAAAATAAAACCTTAGGTTAGACAATAGTCTGGTGCGAGCGATAGACAAATCTCAAGATACTGTAAAAGTCATAATAATGTATATGACATGGAGGGTATGGAGAATATAACAATCGATATATGCTACATTATGATAAATATCAAGTAGACAAGGTATGATATGTTCCTAAGTACTAAATGGTGATATATAAGTAATCAACCGTAGCATCCATCAACCATCCTCACATTCACTCACTCAGTGCGTAAAGCATATGATACTAATACTTCGATCACCCAATCCATAGAGGCACCACCAAGTTCTACATCGACAAACTCCACCAGACTATCACGATGTCCTACATCAAAGGACTATAGTAGATAGCCCTACCTAGTCCTAACTACATAGGCTCTGAAGTCTGGGCCGATCAATCAATACTGCATTGGCTCCGATCTACCCTTTTGTCACTCTCTCAAAGGTATGCTTAAGCCATAAATTCCAATAACTCATTTGCATACGTTCTCCATAGCAGAACCATTTTTTCGACTACACATATGACTCCCGTATGAAGTTATCAACATGAAGGCTATCCTGGCAAACCACAATTCCGTGAGACCTCATCTATTCCCCTCAAAGTCGTAACAACTGTGGGTCATCCTATCCTCAAATGACAGTCACCCCGATACTAGTTAATGTCATTTTTCCTACATCTTGGCGGAAACTATCCAACGCAGCAACATTGCTCCCCATCTTGGAATCATTGTCATCTCAAGCCAAAGTCATTGATTGAAGATTCATTATGTCAAAATCACTGTTGAATGAATCATCATATCCTGCTCATCGAAATCGCAACATTGTCTATGTCAAATTGTCCAACGTAGCCAATAATAATAGTGATTGATACCGGACACTTCATAGTAATCAATAGCGACTACTTGGATCATCTATTTAAACAAAATTGGTTAAACTCGCATTAAAAGAAAACATCCAACATACTTCGCGAAGTCCAGCTTGTCGCCAAGTCCATCCTTCGTCTTAAGATCGACCAACAAGCTCCAGTGTTGCTCAGTCTCCAAATCTATCGCCAAGCTCCAATGGTGCTCCATTGTCAAATCTAACTATGCGCTTTGAATCTCCTTCGAAAATTTATCGTTCATTCGATTCTACCATCCTTGTGCTTTAGTAAAGATATGCTACATGTGCATTTGATCGATAAGCACCCAAAACTCTAACGAAAGAAATTTTTCCTAATGCTTGATCGCTTGTGAACGATGTTTTAAGCTAAACTAAGGGAACAATTTAACCATTCAACTAATAATCATACAAATTTCTAAACTAAAGTACAAAAATCCAAAATGATACTGATAAATCAGATAGAACATATCTATAGAAATTACAACAAAATAATTGTCTAAATAACTTAGGTCTAACAGTGTGGTCAAAATAGCGCATAATCAAGTAAATAGCATGCACAATAGCGCATTACTCATACAATGTGATAATCAAGATCGAAACTACTTAAATAATTTTTTAATATTTTAATTATTATTTACTAGGTCGAACTATACTAAATATTACATTTTATAAACAAAAATCACTTAAAATGTCAAATTAACACTATGTAGACAAATGCGGTTCAGTAAGAGACAATATCACTCACCTCAACAAAATCAAATCAAATGTTCTCCACAGCACAGAGCTCGCCAATATGATTCCAATGAAAGAAACGACTGATAACGTATGCAAAACGTATGATGAAGACAAGTTTAACGACTCGATTCGATAAGATAAATCAAACTTATTACCAAATTACCCCAAAATAGCTTCTTCTCCAAAGTTGCTTTCCCTGACATGTACACGCATTGAAATCCATCCATCACACATGCATCAAAATAGTGATACTGAGTAAGAATCGACCAAATCCAATTCCGTCAGTGCCTTTGAAATTCTCTCCTCGAACCGGACTCGCCCACACCCAAATCCTCATCTCCGATCCTCTTTACCAAATCATGTTCGAAATGCGTATGCTATAGCGAATTCCAACTCCAAAATGTCGCACCCTTTAATTCTTTTTTCACCACGTGAACATTTCGTTGGAGAAATATTTCATCACCTTAAATCTGACACCGGCCTTGGAATAGCCAATCTCCGACCATATGATGAGAAAACCTGAACCCTAGTTCGGAGCTCATGACCTCCACAACCACCGACTGAAGAAAAAATTATATAGGCACAAATATAATTGAATGACGAGTTTATTGAAGGTGGTTTCGATATTTTTTACTAAAGTGTGAGAGGAGATCATGATTTTTGAAGTAAATGAACGGGTGACCATTTTTCATGAATGGAACAGTAAAAGGAGTTTGGGAAGAAACTGATAATGGGTAGGTTACGATAGATCTAGGGTATTCAATAATATTTTATTCCTTAATTCATGCATGATTATTTCAATTTTCAAACTAAATCGACGTTCATTTTATTTACGCATGGCCAAACGATAATTTTGATCACCATGAAACCCGACAGTATATACCACTAAAACAATACGGTTCCGATGGTATAAGTTTCGCTGAAATCTGAGACATGCCCTGAAATGACAATTTACTTGTATTTCGAGATGGTTTTGTTCCTCAAATCGCCCTATCTTGAAATATAGTGATTCATATACTTGTTCTTTATGCAACAAACAATCTGGACTCAATAGAACTTGCCCTAAGTCCTGATTGGATCGTTAGTGAAAAAACCTTTTTTTAGGACTGTTAGTTAATAATTAACGCTCAATATTCAAATAATATATTTAAATATCTTATTGTTAAATATGGGTCGTTACATTCTTCCTTCCTTAATGGATTCGTCCATAAAATCCTCAAGGACAAAACAACACAACCCTACACTCTTGCCTAAGTGACGATACAAGACAAACCATCACTTAATGCTCTCAACAACAACCATTGAAAGCGATCATAACAAAGGAAACAGACTTGAAATTTGGCTTGGAGCCAATATTCTCATTCCTTAGCACAACCACAATCAAATTCGAGATCGATGTTGCTAAGCCAAACACAAGACACACTCCTATTTTCCAAACAAATTGATGGTGGTAAACAAAAGTGACAACTTACTAATTAGAAGACAACCCAACTTAGCATCGTGTCTTGAATTTATTTCAAATTTTGGATTTAAAATTTTAGAAGCACCTTCTTTATGTGGATTAGTCCGAAAAAACCCCAAATAATCATGCAAGGCCCATCTCAATAAAAGAAAACAAAAGCTCAAAAGTGTTTATCCATAAATGGGGCATAAAATCACCAAAAGAACCAAATGAAAAAAACCACAACATCTACTACATACCACTTTTAAAGCAAGCTTAGCATTAAGATCAAAATAAAAAACGAATTAGCATTTAGACAAATCAAATTTTGCTTCTGTTTACCTGGGCAAGTACTCAACAAAGAAGATTATACACAATAGTAGAAATAGCAATAAGGGAAATAAATATTTTAAATAAACTGAATTTATCTAACGTAAGCATGTCAAGTCATGTATGGAATTTATTTCTAATAAATAAATAATACAAAATACAATTATATGACATGCCTAACAATCATTTAATTTTAAATAGACATGCACATATCATCAATCAACTTGTATAGACAAAATAATAGCAATTATAGGAAGTAACATCCGTGCCTATCCTAACATATAGGATACTAACCTAGCTAATAAGATACATCAAATATTAAATTCAATTCATATATAACTCGACATCTTGGTTGTCTTTCCAAAAATTAAAAATAATAATCTAGCGTCTCCCGTCAACGAATCGAGTATGACTCGAGCTTTATCATACTATCCCTAATTTATATGGCAACCTACCGATGAAAACCATTGATAATTTCCCACATTCATTTAGGAATCTTGAATAGTCATAGAAAACCAATTGATTCATCTCATTCAACTATAACAAGCTGATATCACATTCATTATGAACAGAACGTATAATCAACCTCTTCTAAGGATGCCAGGAACAAATGACTACTCTTCCATACGGAATCAACCACCTCAGTCGAGTCCGCACTACCTTACCTCAAATTATTTAATCATAACTAGTAATTAACATGAGCAATGTTCACTAAATAAGTATCTCTTTCAAACTGGTACGTTTCCAACTCGACACACACAAACTACTGCATTTCTTATAAGTACCTATAGAAATTCATACTCGCAGTTGGTCAAGAATTCCAATCATTACCGCTAGCAAAAGTTGAGATACCTTTTAGGGAAGAGAAATCTCGGTGATGCAACATCGCCAATGACCTCAATCCCATTGCTAATAAATAGTCCCTCCAACTTACGAAAATGAACTCTATCGCCATCAACTTTGAAATCAGGACTCAACTACTCATTCTCGCGCGGTTTTGATGATCTAATAAAACGTGACAGCCTTTCATTCGAAAACAACCGCCACTTAAACCATACACACAACCAAGTAAGTACTATCGACTTTCTGTTCCTGCTCGAAACGAGAATTTGACACACCCATGGGTCAAATCCAAATTCCAATCCATCTAAACTCTTGCAGGACTTATATCAACATCCCACTTGAGACGCCACGACCAATGTACTCAACTTTTCTCAATGAAAAGTGAAACTCTAGCAAATTGAAACCAAATATGTCAACCCTTTGGTTGGCTCGAATGGCACAACCAATCAAAACCAAGGAAGCATGTAAAACCCTATAATCGACATACACTAACTAACTACCTACATTCGATAGAACTCCCTTGGGATTCCCAATCGAATGAACATCTATGACTGATCAATATGGAACTTGACTAAAACATGGTGGCAATCTAGTCACCTCATCGAATCTGTCCAGAAACTCTTAAGCTACAAGCTTAGGTAACGACTAGCTATTAGAGTACTATCTTAGCCCGTTATTGTCCAATCATAAGTGACTCGCCTACTGACGATACTGAAGATCTAAGTCTCAGCCCACTATTGCTAAATCAAAGATGATTCTTGCTATTGAAGAGCTTGTCCTCGCCCACTATCGTCACCAAAAACCTCTCACTACCACTAATATTTCGTATCCTCTTGGTACTTGAACTATTGGAATCAAAGATTAAGTCCAGTTGAGTTCAATATTCAATAACAAGCAAACAATATAACCATCCAACCATGACTTGATGAAATTTAAGTTTTGACCAACCAAGTATACTGCTAAATATAGACTAGTTATGTTATAACACTCCCCCACCTCGAGGCTCAACAATAATCGTTATGGATGTTGCAGTCACCCATAGTATTAAGTTCTGATGACCAAAAAGGGGATGTAACACACATATATAATCTAACTCATCCCTCACGATGGTAAGTCACAATCAAGAAAAGCAACTAATTATCACAAGTCTCAATATCGTTTCATCCATCGAATTACAAGATCAGATGGAATCATGAAACCACTATGTCACTATGTTAAACCAAAACGTGGTTCTAACACTAACTGACTAGAAATCATGGAGATTTATAATCTGAAAATAGACAAAAAGCAATCTACACACAAGATTTATAGTGGTTCGGCGTTAATGAGCCTACGTCCACTTTGTAGCTCTTTGATTGACAAATTGATTACAAGTACAATGTTAATAGTCTCTCAACCTCACAAGTACACTTAATAATCTCTCAAAATTTGTAGAATTATACTCAGGAATTTAGAGTACAATCTGAATAAAACAGAGAAATATTATGGATGGTGAAGTTTAAGTACTTAGAATGCCAAAAGAACTTTCAAAATGGCAGTTCTTAGTGTATTTACAGGAGGGAAGTACAGGCGGGTCGGGTGCCACGTGGTTCCCATCCTATAAATCTCGTGGGTAGTAACCTCCTTACTTGTGTAGGTGCATTGAGTAAATGTTTCAGTATAGTGGATCAGGATCGGATATAGGATCCCCCGACCTGATCGGATGTACCTTCCCAGCTGCTTTCACGTGCTGAATGGATCAGGCAATAGGTAAAGGGTTCAGATCGGGTTCACTCATATCTGAACGATTTGATGATGGTTGAAAGCCATGTAGCTTCATGCGTTGAGGGGGACCGGATATTGCTTTGTCGATCTGACCCGATGCTTGCAAAGGGGGGTCAAGATGTTTGCGTGTTGTGAGGGGATTGACCCACTGCTTCTCCGACCCAATCCGGTCCTATTCGACCTCCTTTGGAACTTAATTTTCCTCCTCAGATAGAGATTCTCTGATCTATCCAATCTGATTCCATAACTTATAAGTATTTTTCTTGACTTTATGCGGCCTAGTCACAAAGTAGACCAATATCCCCCCCTCTCGAAGCACGTTTTATTGGAAGTAAGGCGTGCTTCAAAATTGCCAATCTATCTATTGACGAACCGGTAATAATCCACAATCGTGCCCATTTATAAAGTTGTGATGCTTTGTGAAGTTGTATCCCTTGATCCCTGCATCAAGTATAAATACGAGATCCGGTATCCAATCATCCTTATTATGCTCGACAAATTTCAACTCTCGATTGAGAAGAAATGGGTCTCCTGGTACACTCTCTTGTTGACTTTTCTGAAGTGTATATACGAGTCTTAATATTTTCTTTTAACTTTATCTGCCCTATTTTCATTCAACTTCAAAGTCATGAAACCGAGTCATGAATTAATCGCACTTCGGGTCGGATCGGTCTAGTCTGATCCGCTTCACATCCGACCCGTTATTACCTTTATATCAGGAGTCTTTTGACCGTTTATCTGTTCTCTTGGTGGGTTGGATCAGGCTATTGAATCAACAGAATACGAATAGCCTCTCCACTCCATATATATATATATATATATATATATATATATATATATATATATATTGTATCCCAGTCCTCAGGAACCGGTTCAAGATCTGGGAAGAAAACCATCCTTTCAAAGTAAATATCGGGTAATTGCTTTCGTAAGTGCTCCAGTTTAGCCTTAATTTCAGAAGTAACGACACCCTCTTGCACAGTGGTAGGTGTTGGCCAGAAGGAACAAGATCTGACTTCTCCTTTTCCGAATCTTTGCTGGGATCCTTGTGTTTGTCTTTGGGATCATGATGTTTTTTGGAAGGTTTTTTTGGAGAAGGTATACCCTTTGGGGGTGTCGGAGCCTTGGGAAGTTGTTTACCCCTCGAGTGTGGCACTTGACGACTGTGATGCTTCCCGGGGTCTTGCCTCGAAGGAGAGTGAGAGCGCCTAGAATGGGACTGATAAGAATCACAATGCCTTTGATTATCTCTTCCCCGACTATCACTGCGATCATGCTCAACTACGGGAGTGAGCCTTGGTGTATTCTCGCGAAGGTCACAATTAGAGTAGGAATAGCGGCGAGGCATTTTTCCTGTAAAAAATAACAAACAGACATAAGGATCGCGAATACAACTAGTATACGGGTATTGTGACAAGTGGTGCATGTGACTTGTGTATCCCGTGTGATCCCCCCAACAGACAAGGACCCGAAGCTTGGCTCGTCTATGCAGTATCTTTATTTTTGGTGGGAGTGGTCTCTTCCTCGGAGACAAGGGAGAACGGTTCCTCTCCGAAATCTTCAGAGGTATAGATGTTATCTGGCAAAGGGATCTTTTCTAAATCCCCGAATATTTGCTCCTCTGTTAAGGTATTATGAGTAGTAGGCTCTACAGGTGGAGTTCTCGGGTGAGACTGCCCCTTGGAAACTGCCACCTCCTTTGGCTCATCAACTCGGATTTCATCTCCTCTGAATACACTTAAATCCTCATTATCCTGGTCAATCATCGACGAAGGACTCTTATCAAATTTGGTCGTCTTTATGGCTCCCGTGGTCACTTCTCCTTCGGCCGGGGGCATGTTACTAGATTCCCCAACTGTCTGAGTAAGGGGCACGTACTTGTGCGGTTTTCCACTCGGACCGAGCTCAAGTCTTACGTCCAGAAGGTGGTGTTTGTGAAGGTTCTCGTCGGTTATACACTTCTTAATTTTACAGAAGTCTGACTTGCTCTTTAAAAAGTGAGACAATCGATCCTCGTACACCGAACCATCTGTCTTTTGGAAATTATGAGTTGTAAATAGAAAGAAAAATATTAGCACTTCAATCATACAATTGGAATATGCAATAATGAATTCGGAACCTACTTGACTATAGCCACTTCCTCGCACATACAACTTGATGTTTTATGTAAAACCAGTCAGATTTAGCATCTCCTAAATTACTATGCCCATCTGTTAAGACCTTTTTGGAGGGGATTGACTCGAAGAAAATGAAGTTCGGAGTATGCATGGAACGATGCTTGAAGTAATAATAGAATTTCAAACCTTTGAAGGTAAGCTCGGTCTCTAGAATCTCGGCATATGCGATGTACAAAGTATACAGAGCAGCGTAAGCATTGGGATGGAGTTGCATTGGAGCAGTACGAAGTCATCTCAGAAGATCGATGGTAATTGGAGGAAACGGAGGAATGGCGCTTACCAAGCACATGACTCTACTGATAGCCATGTACCCCTCCGGAGCGGAATGGGATCTGTCTCCATCCACTAGAGTTTTCACATCAACTCAGGGGATCCCATGTCTTAGGCACAGTCTTTTAAGCTTCATATCATAGAATTTGTAAGCTATTGAATCACTCAGTTTCTCTTTCTCTACTTCTTTAGCACCCTTGATTTTGTCGGGAGCTCGATCATCTTCCTCTTCCTCGAGTGATGTGCTCTCAAAAGATGTTGATTCTGCCTTAAGATCTGTTTCATATTCAAAGTCAGAATTACTCCAATCATGATCCGACTGGAGTACATCAGGATTATAATAATTTGATGATTCTGGATCTGTACTTTTCTATAATATTCTTGTTGAGCGTCTACCAGACATGGCTGTGTCAGTGATTAAATATGAAAGATTAGAATACAATAACTCTTGAAACCCGTGCATGTGCAAGTGCTAGTGTGTACAAGTGCGTGAATTACTTAAAATAAAAGCATGAAGTAAAGCGGTTGAAAGAATAGTTGTTCATCTTTGATTAGTTCAGAGTTACTCATTCGAAAGCTCTATCCAAACTGTCCATCAATATGTTAGTGTTACATTGAATTTCGATTAAAGTGTAGACTGGTTCGTTGATTAAACCGACAAATTGAAGCCTCATGCAACGGCTCGCGATAAAAAGCTGGCTCGCGGGAAGGGATCTGGTTCGCGGGAAGGGATCTGGCTCGCAGGAGTACGTTGGTTTTATGTTAAAAGGCTGAGATAAATTTATGCGGCAATGAATTTTCACTTCCCTCCACTATTACTAAATCGGTTGCGAATCCATAATATTTCCCTAAAATTTTAAATTCTCAATTACAAATTTTCCATCCAATTTTCGTCGTCCGCCTGGTCTCCGTCTCACTTTCAAATCTCTGGTCACTTTGCACTGTTGCTCTTGGTCTCTCGGTTGTCATAACAGAAGGCAATTGGTTCTAGTGGAGGAATCTCCATTCCAGTGGATGTCGGACCCATAGATCCCGTTCTGTCTTCATCGTGCTCAAGTTGCTGTAAGCGTCACCTTGATTATTTTATATTTTTCATTGATTAGCCAATGTTCAGTTTTTTCTAACATCTGGTATGCCTGTTGAGAATGTTGACTGTGTTATTAGAAGTTTATAAGTTGTTGTGTCTCATTTAGTATCATTGTTTTATTTAAGTAGTTATGTTAATTTGCTTGCACTCAACAATAGACTATTACTTCAAATTTTAGAAATTTGCTTGCTTATGTTGTAGACGATGATAGATAAAAATTGGGTGAATCTACATAGGCAACTATGTAATTCTCAACATAAATGTAGTTTGAAAATCATATCCTATATTTAGATGGAAGCTAAAAGTTAATTTTTTTTTAAAGAACTAGTAGTGATTATCAGCAAGGAGATCGGAAGTTTATGCATACTGCTATGAAAAATTCTGGAAATGTAGAAAAAAAATTCTATATCCTTGCTTAGATTTTCGAAATCTTAGTCATCAATATGAGAAGGTGGTAGTTGAGCATCTGATTATAAGAGGAATGGATCGTGTATCATGGTTATCTTGGCGGTAAGTCGAGTCGAGTCGACAGAGGTCCAACTAGTCAACTGTGGACTAGTCGATAAATAAATATATACATATATATAATTATAAACTTCTAACTAATACAGTCTGTTAGTGTTGTACATGGAGCGATGGATGGACTCTGTGGCTATGGTCAGATAGCAAAAAGTTGTAGATTCGTTAAGATTTAGTGTTCAAAGATTGTGAGTGGTATAACTTTTGGCTAAATATATTTAGATGAATGTAGAACTTTGAAAAGACTTTTCATTCTCTCTCTCTCTCTACATAGGTTTTGGAAGTTGATACCGATCATAAGTTTTTATTCATTTGAAACAATTAGGCATTATTTTTGCATCCCTTACCTTTAAATGTGAGAGCAAAGGAGAACGGTTTTTATCTTTCCATTTACCTTAAATGTTTGTTGTTATTTGATTTTCTATTTTGCTTGTGTTTTTAATTATGCCTCACAGAATATCAGATAATTAAAAAATGCACAATTTGAATAATACCACACTTAGTTGATTCCTTTTCTCTTCATTTGAATTGTTATTTATCTCTGTTTTTATTGCCCTTAGGAATAATCGCTTCTAGGGTTGTTGCTTTAGCCGTTCGTCCTATGCCTGACGCCACTATAGTGTTCTTTATTTTGTATAGCAAGAAAATATAAAACTAGATTAAATTTTAGACCGAATATTGAATTTAATGGCTTAAAGCATAATTCTTTTACTTAAAAAGATAGACAAATATACAAATGCTACACTTTTTTTTGGTAATGAGAGCTGCAAAGAGAATCCATTCGGGCGGTGGTTTAAATATACATGTATGTCAAAAATTGTTTTCATTTTTTGTCCAAAATTTTGCCTTCCGTACTTTACTTTATGTTGATAAATTATTACTTTTCAGGATCAATAGATTGCAAAAAGAATTTATTTTGACAAAGCCCTGCTTCTTTTTGCAAAAAGAATAAATTATTTCTTTTTAGGATCAAGAGTCCATCCATTTTAATGTTATCAATATTGGAGACCTTCTTCCTTCTTTTTTTTGGTTTTGGTCACAAACTGAAACAATTTAAAACAAGTCTATTAAGTCGAGTCGACTGACTAATCGACTAGTCGCTCCATGTCGTTTCAGTCGCTCGACATATTAACAAAATTCATGTTCAGAGTCTAAGTCAGTAACTGGCGACCGACTGTCGACTAGTCGATGACTAGTCACGGCTAGACGGTCCCCGTGATAACAGTGTCGTGTATATAAGACAAGTAGGTGGTATTGTCACAGTGAGAACATAAATATAAGCACAGATGTTAAGTTCGATGACATATATGATTTAGGCTAACTGATAATAACAAATTATTTAGGCTAATTCATATTTTTCTGTAGCTATGACTACACTTCTATGTTTTAAAGTCTCCTAAACTGCCATTATTTGCTGTGAAAAGCAATGTTGTTTTCCTGTAAATGACATATTGAGGTGTAGCATATTCAGGATGGCCTTAGCGCACAAGTGTTTGGATTGTATAGTTCTGCTATATATTTTATGTTTTCCTCATGTCTTAGTAATAGGAAATGAGGGCAATAACGCGGGAACAAAAAAGAAAGCAAGGGAGCCAAAAATATATTGTACAAGCCTAATAAATAGAAGAAGCATTTTGAAGACAACAAGGTTCAAAGCGAGGGCAATCCACAAGTAGTAGTAGAAGATAATCCACAAGTAGTAGTAGATAATCAAGCACAAGCAGTAGAAAATAATCCACAAGTAGTAGAAGATAATCGAGCACAAACATTAGAAAATAATGCATAAGGAGTAGAAGATAATCCTAGTGCATCTGAGAACCGTACAATGCAGAACGAACAACACGTGGAAGCCGATGGACCAACTGAAAATGCAAATGCCAGTCGGTCAAGGGAAATAAAGAGTAGAGATCCTACGAAAATGAAGAGACTTCCTTCAAACTTCACAAATCGTGTCGAAGTTGAATTTAATGAGAATGCTGAACCAATAGGTCAAGGATCAGTCCATTTATCGTCTTTTTTAGGACCACTTATACGAGAGCATGTTCCAGTCACACTTAGTAATTGGAGACACCTTGACGCTGGTCTGAAAGCCATTTTCATCTATTGGTGTCTATTTAACTCATTATTTTATACCAAATAAAAAATCCAAATGTTTGGATACCTATTCAGGCATAATATTATAGGCATAGAAAAGTATAAGACGTCTGAATAAAATACCCAGACGTCTAAGTACTTCTTTAGGCTTAATAGTTTAGGCTAAGAAAAAAATCCATACGTTTGGATAAAATAGCAGACGTCTATATTCTTCTGCAAATATAATTCTCTAGCCCGAGAACACTATCAGACATCTGGATAAAAAAAACCTAATGTCTAAAAACATCTTCAGGCATTTTACTTTAGGCCAGAGAAAAATCCATGCGTCTGGGTGGATTTTCAGACGTCTGATTGATATTCAAATTGCTTTCTTTTTCTACTCTCAGACGTCTGGAAAAATATTTAGACGTCCGACACACCTGTTTCACCTGTGCATGTTGTAACACCCCGTGTATTCTATAACTGTGGAATTAAAAAATTAAAGTATAATTAATTTGAAATCAAAGAACTAAGGGAAACGGGATACGCCATTGCGTTTGTCTCGGAAAAATACGTGAAATAGAGTCCGAGTTTTCAAAAAACGGAGTCCGTATGAAGAAGATATAGCCTCTGGAAGTTTCTGAATTAAGTTTAAAATTCGAACAGCTCAGAAAAGAAGTTTAAAAGTAAAAATCGGGCCCAATTGGCCAAGGCGGGAAAATTCCCGCCTAAGACACCCAGGTCGACTGGGCTGTCGACCTGGTCTAACCAGGTCGACAGGGCTGTCGACAGAGCTGTCGACCTGGTCCAGACCCAGGTCGAACCCAGTCCACCCTGGCTGGCCTATTCTATGTTGGTCGATTTTCTATGGTCTGCTTTGTCATTAGGGCTAGGTGGCAGGCTCTAATTGGTCCCTCTTGCGAATGAATGGCTACGATCAATTCAAGCAACATCAATGGTCCTAATCAGTTCATAAACTCTATAAAATGACCCTAGACTCTACCTAGGTTTCTTACACAATTCTCTAGCCTCCATTGCTCTCTTCTTCTAATAAAAAAATAAAAATGGCGTCTTTGCTCTGCTGGAATTAAAACTAGAAGATAATCAACATCAGCCTAAGCAACTCATTTCAAACTAGAGGTTAAAGTTCTGCAAAGATTCTACAACAAGTTAAAGTTCTTTCTTTAATCCAATCAAGGAAAGTACAGTTATTCTCCTCTATAAACGTTAATTATAATTTTGATATGCATTTAAATCTGAGTTTGAGGTTGTATTCTCTTCTGTTAGATCTGTTTTCTGTGACTGTTCTATATTCTTTTCTTCTTTTCTGTTTCTATAGCCAGGCTACCACGAGCCTGTGCCTAATCTCATAAGAGATGAACGTATGAACGCAAGTTTTGGGATGAATGATGAGAAATTTGACAAAACCAAATTGAATGTATGACTTTAGGTCTGAGGCATAAAATATATTGGACATATGACTTGGGATTGGATGCATAAATTTGACTATGAACATATAATTTATGCATGTTTCATGCATAGTTATGTTGTAATTTAGACCTGTAATTAATTAGAAAAAAAATAGCATATGTTTTAGACCTATGCATATTTTGTGATAAAAGAAGAAGAGGAACCACTGTAAAGATTACATCTGATTTGAGACTTTGGACAAAATGCATATAAAATGGCAAGATCTGATTTTTTAGAAGATATGGTTTAAAGATTTATATTATTGGGGATAGTTTGCATAATAATTCATGACATGAAAAGAAGGAAGATATGGAAACTTAAGATTTACATTAATTAGGATATCTATTATTGTAATTACACCTAAATAGGGATTTTTGGATATATGACATGCATTGAAATTAATGGTTATATTTGGTATAATCTATATTGGAACATATGTTATATGGCAAACTATGTCCATATTCTGCGCTTAAGCAAACATGGAATATATGTTGTGAATCATGAAAAATTATGTAGGCATATAGGCCTAATTTATGACTAGGCAAGGCATGTAAATACAACCTTTAGAATTATTAGATTTGCTAAATCTGCTAATTTGCTAAGTTGCCTAAATTGCTAGTTTTGTTATATTGCCTAGACTGCTAATTAGATTGAAATGCCAAATCTGTTAAATTTGTCTGTTGAGATGCCTAATCTGTTATATGCCAAAATCTGCTAAGTGCTAAATCGGTTAAATCTGTTAAGTCACCCAATCTGCTAAAATCTGTTATCTGCTATATCAGTTGAGTTGATGTGATCATTCTGTTATTGATATAATCTGAATTGGCATATATATTGGGTGTGCGCATAAACGGTAAATAATTAATTAATTGGCCGCAAAGATGAATATGGCTAACTCGAGGTTAGAATGAGTTTGCGACGTAAATCTTCCCGGAACCGCCCGGCACATCCAGTGGCCGCAAACAATAGGTTTTAATGTGAGAAGTTAGTCATAACATGCGTAAGACACGAGGTTAGGTCTGGCTTGTGGCAGAAGTCTGCCCGGAACCGCCCGGCATATCCAGCGGCCACAAGCTACCGACCTAATGTGAGAGGTCTGTGCATTAATAATTAATTAATGCAAATCTAAGATAAGAATGACGTCTAAAACGTATTGGGGAAAATAGGGTTAAACCAAAGGGATTAATAGATGTAGTAAAACCCGTCCATGAATCTGTAGGCCCAATACAAAGTTAGACAAATCTGAAAAATCTGTACATCTGATCCGTTAGTCTGAAAACTTGTTAACTCAATTTGTGAACTAGTAAATCTGAATTCTGTATGTCTGAACTTGTAAACAAATAAATCTGAAAACTGTTAGTTTGGGGACACAAGGTTAGGAGGGGAATTGCTTGTGTCATCTGTTGTTTGGGACCCATATTAGTCAGTAACCCTTTCTGGTATCAAAACTTTGACCCAACAGTAGGTAGGGTCCGGGCACGCTTACTGAACTAATTATAAGTGGTTCATTCTGATAATGGCGAGGGGTGTTGATGGTGTGTTCCAACCGGGTCATGTGCGTGCATGGATCCCGGTCTGCCTCTGAGGATGTAAGACGTCGTGACATCTGTAAATAGGTCTGTGCCAATTGGTTGTCACTTTAGGGAGTGATACACCCTACTGTGGGGCCGACACAGGATATTTATGTATTAGGGAGCCGATCGCTTGGGGTAGGGTTTTAGGGTACGCTTAGTTCTGTCTGTTTCTGTTGGTACCGTCTGTTTCTGTTGGGTGGTAACACCTGTCTGTTTCTGTGTGGTACCGTCTGTTCGGGTGGTAAAGGCCCATTACTAGTGTACACCTAATTCCACATTCTGTTTCCATAGGGATAAATCTGTTTCTTCTTCTGTCTGTTTCTGATCGGGTAGTAAAGGCCCATTATTAGCATTCTGTTTCTGTTAAAGTATTCTGTACCCGTTCTTGCTTCAATTTAGACATTAGGGTGACCCCTAATTCTGTTATACTAGTATTAATGCAGAGAAGTGTAAAACAATAGTTTATATCATTCTGTTTTTCTGTTATATCTGCTACACCTGTTATAGTTATCTCACATCCAGTTTTATGTTCATATCATATTATTATTATCTGTTCATATGCTGAAAATCACTGGACTTGCCAGACTTTTTGTCTGACCCTTGTTGTTTCGCCTTCTTTCTTCCGTTCCCCCCCCCCCCCCCCCCGCAGGTTATCCAAGGAGGGAAATACTTTAGCTTGATCCGGATTTCTCTTTGCTTGAAGTGCTTAAAGTATGGCTTGGCTCTGTATAGCTTCCGTTCCATGGGGATTATGATTTTAAACTATGCATTTTGAAGGCTTTTGTACAAGACTGATATTTTGTACTTGAATTCTGAAATTGAAAGGATGTAACCATACAAATTTCTGTTTCCGCTGTAATAAAGTTAAAAATTTTCAAGTACTGTTTTATCTGTCTTGTAAGTTTCTGTTCTGTTTACTAAAATGCTCCACCAAAGTTAAGGCATTCCCTTTGTGAGTGACCTTAACGGAGCTGGGGTGTTACACTTGGTATCAGAGCTGAAGGTTACCAGATTTTATAAAAAGTTTTGAAAATCATTTTCAAAAAAAGGTTTTGAAAGGAATTATTTTCAAAAATAAAAGCTTATTTTGAAAAACATGATCCCCAAGAGCCATATATCTTTCTTTCAGTCCTTTTTGTATTGAACCTTTCCTTTTTCGATTCCAGCATGTCTGAAGCATCTGAGATACCAGAGGGTGTTCATGTACCCGGTTGGTTTCGTCAATATCTTGAGGCTAGGACCGCCGCTGCAGGTCCAGCAAATGATCCCCCTCCTCCACCCCCTCCTCGTGCAATTGCTTTCTCAAAGATCTGTAGAGATTTTAGGGCCATGGGTGGGAAGGATTTCAAAGGACCTGAATCATTCGTAGAAGCAAGGAATTGGCTCAAAGAAACTGAGGATCTATTCGTTATCTTCGAGGTGGACGATAGGCAGAAGGTACAGTTGGCAGTATGGCTGCTAAAAGACGAAGCTTCCTACTGGTGGGAAGTCACTAACGCCGAGAGGCCGGTTGAGACATGGATGGATTTCAGAACAAGGTTTGAGACAAAATTCCTCTCGCAAGCTGAACGAAGTTTACAATTGGAAAAGTTCTTGTCTCTTAAGCAAGGAAGTATGACGGTCAAGGAATACGTCAACCAGTTCAACCAACTAGCAAGATTCGGATTGGATTTAGTCAACACTCAGCATAAAAAGGCTCTCCGCTTTGTTAAAGGATTGAATGAGCCACTGCACAGCCTAGCCATGACCCATGTACCCATGGGAGCAACTTACGAGAAATTGGTGGATATGGCACTACTGCACGAGGAAGACAAGGGCCCGAAAGAGACAAAGAAGGAAGAACCACAGAATAAGAAAGCGGGGCCCAAAAAGGAAACACAAAAGAAGGATGAGAAGTCTGAAGATAAGAAGGGGAAAAAGTGCTTTACTTGTGGGAGCTCAACTCATCTGAACAAGGATTGCAGAAAAAGGAAGGGCGCTTGCTTCAACTGTGGGGAGATGGGACACTTCACTAGGGACTGCCCATAGAGACGAGGACAAGGAGGGCAGGCGAACACTCTTGAGGCTAGTGGCTAGGATAGAAATAGGAAAAATTCTATAGTAGGTTTAATTTATTTATCTGATTATGAAGTCAAGACTTTTTCTGATTCTGGTATTTTGATTTTGTAATCGATACTCTGCACTTTAATACTAGTATTGTTTCTGAATTCCGCTGTAGACTCAGACCCATAAGGGTTATGGATCATCTGTTTGGGACTGGGGTTTGAGGGATATCTGTGTTAGGCGTCAAGTATGACGCATACATTCTGAGTTTTCATGGGGTATCAATTTGATGTTGGTTCCGGTCTTTGGGCCGATAATTAGGACCCATGTCTAATGGGAACCAAATTTTCGTTCTATCTGTACTCGCTTCCATCATTCGACTGTATCCTATCGATCGAATATTTGAACTTTAGGTAGAAACTAATGGGTGTAAACATGTGTTTGAGACATGTTATGTTTGATGGTTGCAAGTGGATGCAAGTGGTTGCTAGTGGTTGCTCGTGGATGCATATACACACACTAGGCACTAGATCGGCTCGAAAGCACTCTCATACTGCATATGGATGTGTGAGCATTTTTAAATTTTTATGGACGCAAATTGGTTGAATCAGCATATGGATGTTGCATATGAATGAGCAGTTGTGCACTCATATAGAAATGATATGTCTCAAATAGGAAAATTTGCATACATATTGGACTCATGGCACTAACATGATTTGCATTAAGGAGGTCGACTGAATCAGTGGGCCGCCTGATTTTGCATTAGATACGGACATGAACACACACTGTGCATTTAAACATGAAAGCATTAGAAGTCTATAAGGACAATGGATGCCTGTGGTTGATGATTGAGTAGATGGATGATTGGATGGTAGGACACATTCTTCTTAACTTGAAGATTTCGGGGACGAAATCCTTTTAAGTGGGGGAGAATGTAACACCCCGTGTATTCTATAACTGTGGAATTAACAAATTAAAGTATAATTAATTTGAAATCAAAGAACTAAGGGAAACGGGATACGCCATTGCGTTCATCTCGGAAAAATACGCGAAATAGAGTCCGAGTTTTCGAAAAACGGAGTCCGTATGAAGAAGATATAGCCTCTGGAAGTTTCTGAATTAAGTTTAAAATTCGAACAGCTCAGAAAAGAAGTTTAAAAGTAAAAATCGGGCCCAATTGGCCAGGGCGGGAAAATTCCCGCCTAAGACACCCAGGTCGACTGGGCTGTCGACCTGGTTTAACCAGGTCGACAGGGCTGTCGACCTGGTCCAGACCCAGGTCGAACCCAGTCCACCCTGGCTGGCCTATTCTATGTTGGTCGATTTTCTGTGGTCTGCTTTGTCATTAGGGCTAGGTGGCAGGCTCTAATTGGTCCCTCTTGCGAATGAATGGCTACGATCAATTCAAGCAACATCAATGGTCCTAATCAGTTCATAAACTCTATAAAATGACCCTAGACTCTACCTAGGTTTCTTACACAATTCTCTAGCCTCCATTGCTCTCTTCTTCTAATAAAAAAATAAAAATGGCGTCTTTGCTCTGCTGGAATTAAAACTAGAAGATAATCAACATTAGCCTAAGCAACTCAATTCAAACTAGAGGTTAAAGTTCTGCAAAGATTCTACAACAAGTTAAAGTTCTTTCTTTAATCCAATCAAGGCAAGTACAGTTATTCTCCGCTATAAACGTTAATTATAATTTTGATATGCATTTAAATCTGAGTTTGAGGTTGTATTCTCTTCTGTTAGATCTGTTTTCTGTGACTGTTCTATATTCTTTTCTTCTTTTCTGTTTCTATAGCCAGGCTACCACGAGCCTGTGCCTAATCTCATAAGAGATGAACGTATGAACGCAAGTTTTGGGATGAATGATGAGAAATTTGACAAAACCAAATTGAATGTATGACTTTAGGTCTGAGGCATAAAATATATTGGACATATGACTTGGGATTGGATGCATAAATTTGACTATGAACATATAATTTATGCATGTTGCATGCATAGTTATGTTGTAATTTAGACCTGTAATTAATTAGAAAAAAAAAATAGCATATGTTTTAGACCTATGCATATTTTGTGATAAAAGAAGAAGAGGAACCACTGTAAAGATTACATCTGATTTGAGACTTTGGACAAAATGCATATAAAATGGCAAGATCTGATTTTTTAGAAGATATGGTTTAAAGATTTATATTATTGGGGATAGTTTGCATAATAATTCATGACATGAAAAGAAGGAAGATATGGAAACTTAAGATTTACATTAATTAGGATATCTATTATTGTAATTACACCTAAATAGGGATTTTTGGATATATGACATGCATTGAAATTAATGGTTATATTTGGTATAATCTATATTGGAACATATGTTATATGGCAAACTATGTCCATATTCTGCGCTTAAGCAAACATGGAATATATGTTGTGAATCATGAAAAATTATGTAGGCATATAGGCTTAATTTATGACTAGGCAAGGCATGTAAATAGAACCTTTAGAATTATTAGATTTGCTAAATCTGCTAATTTGCTAAGTTGCCTAAATTGCTAGTTTTGTTATATTGCCTAGACTGCTAATTAGATTGAAATGCCAAATCTGTTAAATTTGTCTGTTGAGATGCCTAATCTGTTATATGCCAAAATCTGCTAAGTGCTAAATCGGTTAAATCTGTTAAGTCACCCAATCTGCTAAAATCTGTTATCTGCTATATCAGTTGAGTTGATGTGATCATTCTGTTATTGATATAATCTGAATTGGCATATATATTGGGTGTGCGCATAAACGGTAAATAATTAATTAATTGGCCGCAAAGATGAATATGGCTAACTCGAGGTTAGAATGAGTTTGCGACGTAAATCTGCCCGGAACCGCCCGGCACATCCAGTGGCCGCAAACAATAGGTTCTAATGTGAGAAGTTAGTCATAACATGCGTAAGACACGAGGTTAGGTCTGGCTTGTGGCAGAAGTCTGCCCGGAACCGTCCGGCATATCCAGCGGCCACAAGCTACCGACCTAATGTGAGAGGTCTGTGCATTAATAATTAATTAATGCAAATCTAAGATAAGAATGATGTCTAAAACGTATTGGGGAAAATAGGGTTAAACCAAAGGGATTAATAGATGTAGTAAAACCCGTCCATGAATCTGTAGGCCCAATACAAAGTTAGACAAATCTGAAAAATCTGTACATCTGATCCGTTAGTCTGAAAACTTGTTAACTCAATTTGTGAACTAGTAAATCTGAATTCTGTATGTCTGAACTTGTAAACAAATAAATCTGAAAACTGTTAGTTTGGGGACACAAGGTTAGGAGGGGAATTGCTTGTGTCATCTGTTGTTTGGGACACATATTAGTCAGTAACCCTTTCTGGTATCAAAACTTTGACCCAACAGTAGGTAGGGTCCGGGCACGCTTACTGAAGTAATTATAAGTGGTTCATTCTGATAATGGCGAGGGGTGTTGATGGTGCGTTCCAACCGGGTCATGTGCGTGCATGGATCCCGGTCTGCCTCTGAGGATGTAAGACGCCGTGACATCTGTAAATAGGTCTGTGCCAATTGGTTGTCACTTTAGGGAGTGATACACCCTACTGTGGGGCCGACACAGGATATTTATGTATTAGGGAGCCGATCGCTTGGGGTAGGGTTTTAGGGTACGCTTAGTTCTGTCTGTTTCTGTTGGTACCGTCTGTTTCTGTTGGGTGGTAACACCTGTCTGTTTCTGTGTGGTACCGTCTGTTTGGGTGGTAAAGGCCCATTACTAGTGTACACCTAATTCCACATTCTGTTTCCATAGGGATAAATCTGTTTCTTCTTCTGTCTGTTTCTGATCGGGTAGTAAAGGCCCATTATTAGCATTCTGTTTCTGTTAAAGTATTCTGTACCCGTTCCTGCTTCAATTTAGACATTAGGATGACCCCTAATTCTGTTATACTAGTATTAATGTAGAGAAGTGTAAAACAATAGTTTATATCATTCTGTTTTTCTGTTATATCTGCTACACCTGTTATAGTTATCTCACATCCAGTTTTATGTTCATATCATATTATTATTATCTGTTCATATGCTGAAAATCACTGGACTTGCCAGACTTTTTGTCTGACCCTTGTTGTTTCGCCTTCTTTCTTCCGTTTCCCCCCCCAGGTTATCCAAGGAGGGAAATACTTTAGCTTGATCCGGATTTCTCTTTGCTTGAAGTGCTTAAAGTATGGCTTGGCTCTGTATAGCTTCAGTTCCATGGGGATTATGATTTTAAACTATGCATTTTGAAGGCTTTTGTACAAGACTGATATTTTGTACTTGAATTCTGAAATTGAAAGGATGTAACCATACAAATTTCTGTTTCCGCTGTAATAAAGTTAAAAAATTTCAAGTACTGTTTTATCTGTCTTGTAAGTTTCTGTTCTGTTTACTAAAATGCTCCACCAAAGTTAAGGCATTCCCTTTGTGAGTGACCTTAACGGAGGTGGGGTGTTACACATGTCTTGTTTCGAGCTATAACCATATATAACTAAAGTTCCATATGGACCATATCCACAATATTTTCCATCCATAATAACATACCCGAATTACATAACAATAGCATATCCGAATTACATAACAATAACATACCCAAATATCATAACGAACATAGCAACAACATGTCTGAATTGCATATTGAACATAATATATCCAAGCTGAAGGTTTTAACTTAATTTCTGGTTAAGAATTTACTCGGTGATTCACTAGGTGGATGTATTTTAGCACACGCACCCAGCCAGGATTTCATGCTTATTAACTTTATTTAAGTGACAACTGCTGCTTCACTTAACGTAATGAAAATTTCAACTCCTTGCAGTTCAACAATTTATTTTGAAGAAACCTTTACTATATTTGAAGCAAACTGTGTAGTGGAAATAATATACATTTATGTTGCTGTACATGGAAATTGTTTTCATAGGGTTATCTGTTTTTCCATTGCAGCAAAAGAAAAAGAGATAACCATAGGAAAACACTTCCCTACAGCAACACAAATGTATATTACCTACATTACACAGTTTGCTTCAAAGATAGTAAAAGTTGCTTCAAAATAAATTGCTGAGCTGCAAGTAGTTACAAATTTCATTACGTTAAGTGAAACAAAATTTGTCCCTTGAATAAATCTATCAAAGCATGAAAGCCCGATTGGGTCCGTGCGCTAAAATACATCCACCTAGTGAATCACCGAGTAAATTCTTTAGTTTGGTCATGCTTCGTCTGCTTCATAGTTTGTAAACAGTTAAGATACATGCATTAGTACATCACTCAATCAACAAGTACACATGTAAATATGGATAACTTGAACTTTAATCGCACGTTTAATTTTAAACATACACATATAAGCTTTATACAACAAAGTTAGGAAAACATACTAGTAGGAGGCAGTTGACAATAGGGGGACGCCATTGAAGTTAAATTCAGAGGAAAATTTTGATTTTCGGCCAACGAAGTTAATTTTAGGAGGCCACTGAAGTTTATACCCAAACGAGGCCTAAACCAGCAATTTATATCTGTTATAAGCTCTCAGAAGAGGGCTAAATGCAACTTTTCCTTTTTTTTAATTACAGGCTAGATTTGTGTTAAATGAGGAATGGAAAAAGGTCCCCATATTTCGGCAAATGGGGTGTATTTTTTGGTGTTCAAAATGCACGTTAGTTAATAAATTGGTCAAAGCAAAGTCCAAGGAGGAAAGACTTTAAATGAAACCGGATAATATCAAAATTATGACGAAGTGGAATGATTTTATCAACTTGAAAACTAGTCCAAAGTTTAACGTAAATTATGTATAAATAGTCACCTTCGTATATTTGAATTAACTAGTTAGTATATTTTAATTTTTTATTTTAGCAACAAAGTGAAACATTCAAAGCCATCAGAGGCAGACAAATGCCACACACATGCAACCGTAAAGGAATGGCACGCTTAGCTGCTGATTTGGTCAGAAATAATTTTAATGTTGTGATCTTGTAATGCCAATTATAGAGTTATGATAAATTATTTTATTCCAATTTTTATTACCGTAGAAAAACGAGAGTCCAGATCCCTCTTCTGTTGGTCGATCTGATGTTTGGATTAAATCTCACACTCGAAAAAGCAGTGAGCCTACGAGCTTGGTTGTTGAAGAAACTATTGTATGTGATTTAATTTTAAATTGACATATTACAAATGATTTTAGAATGTGATAATGTTGAAAGTTACAATGTATGTTGTCCTTTACAGGAGAAGATTAAAAAGTTTAACGCTAAATCACAAGCTACCTCGACAATTTCTATGAGAGAAGATGTTGTTTCAGCAGTGTTGCAAAACGATAGACCAGGACAATTAAGAGGAACGGGAAGAGGTATGACCCACACCAAGTTTTTTTGTCACAAGCTAATCAAAAACAAACAATGCAACTACAAAACAGAGTTGTAGATTTGGAGAAGACGGTCCAAATGCTAGTATCACAAAACCAAGTATTTCTAAAACGAATGGCAATAAGTTATAATTTGTACGTGGCAATTAGTTATTTGCATTCTGTGAGTTTGAATCGTAGTAAATCATTGAATAAACTCTTTGTTGAGTAATGACTACATAAATAATTCATAATAAAATTTAGGTTGTCATATAAACCCAAAGATAAAATAAAGATTGAGTACATGCAGCATTTTCATACTTCACTTTTCGTAAAACCAAAAGATGAATCCAGAGATAGAATAAATTCATGCTGGACATTGCTGCATGTACAGGCTTGACAATGCTGCATGTACTCATGGTTTCTATATTGTGGTATGCTCAAAAGGTGAATCAATGAATGATGACTATATGCCAAAACATAAAAAGTTGGACTCTGTTCATAAAAGATGACATAATATGTGTATGTACACGTATCTCCTCATCTAGAACTTATCAAAATGTGCTGCATGTACACGTTTCTTATCAGAAATTAGCTGGCTCTTTCATCCCTATATAAAACTTATTAGTTGAGCTGCTTCATTTACAATTTTATAGGCCGGGAGAAATTTCAGACGTCTGGATAAAATTTCCAAACGTTCGAATACTTCTTCTGAAATAATATTTTAGATAGAGATGAAATCCAGATGTCTGATTATCATTCAGATGGTTTTATGGTTATGATATAAGATGTCGGACACATCAAAATCACCTGTGCATGTCACAAAATCATTACATTCCAATATCGTCCATATCCGAAAATTAAGAGGATACAGTTATCCAATATTCGAAAATTAAGCGTACTATCCGCTATCCGAAAATAATTATGGATACAGATAAGGATATGGCACTATCATCAAGTTATCACAAGCTAACATACGTCAAAGTCACAATCAAAACATAACCATCAAATTCACAATCAAAACACAACAAACTAACATCATCTAGTTATCACAAGAATAGCACATATCAAAGTCACAATATAAACACAACCATGTCACAAAATAAAGTTTAATACATAGATAATTTTTCATAAATTGTAAATTAAGCATCGGCGTCTTTAGGTTCGAATCTCGCTTTTGTTGAGTCGCTATCCCCCTCTTTATCTACCCTTCTGTCTACCTTGTCATTAGGTTTCTTTGAATCTTCTTTTTCCTCAGGTTCGATGCTCGCTTCTTTTGGGTCGCCTTCCTCCTCTTTTTCTTCCTTTCTCTCCTCCTTTTCATCGGGTATCTTTGGATCTTCTTTTTCTTTAGGTTCGACAATCGCTTCTTTTGGGTCGCCTTCCCCCTCTTTTTCTTCCTCTATCTCCTCCTTGTCATCAGATTTCTTAGGTTCAATGCTTGCTTCTTTTGGGTCGCCTTCCCCCTCTTTTTCTACCACTTTCTCCTCCTTGTCACAAGATTTATTTGAATCTTCTTTTTCTTTAGAATTATCTACTGAAAAAGTTAGAGATGGTGGATATGGGGGAATCCGTGGTCGAGTACGTCGTAAAATTTCAGTGACAGACGGTGCCGTTGCACTCATTATATTCTTAATAGTTGCGAGACTAGACGTTAGTGTAAGTTCCATACTCGCAATACGATTCCCCAAGGCAACTTGATTTTGATACAATATTAGTTGATTATGAATGACAACATGACGAAATGATTCGTTTGGAAGAATTTCTGCCTTGGGAGAATTCATACCTTCAAAAGTTCGATGTTGAAAAGATTGTTGGGAGGAAGATTCCGGCATTAGCTGAATATGCTCTTGAGGATGCTCTTGTGGCGGAACATGTTTACCTTGACGTTTATCTCTCCATTCGTCTGGAGTGCAAAATGTTGGTGGTTCTTCCAGGAGACGCATCAAGGAGAAGAACTTTTTACCTGCTTTCTTAACCGGAATTTCCTCAAACGTGATAAATAAGTCGGAACTTCTTTTGCCTTTAATAATCTCATAATAAACGGAGCATAGATAATTGTTTGTCGAGACCTACTCCAAAATTCCTTTAGTTCATCAAAGGTAAATTGAGCCCAATTAACTTGAATACCACCAAATATAGCATATAAGGCCTTATGCTCTAGATCAAGTATTTTTTCATGGCTTCCAAGCCGAGGAAACGCTGTATTTATTAGAACTCGGGTAAGAAATCTAGCTTTTGGTCTTAAATATTTAGTAGAAAACTGAGTCATATCATCTTCCCAAATTTGATGAGTAATGTTATCCCGTGGCTAAAATGCATATCGGGAATATCATTGATATTTGTCCCGATGTTAGAACATTGCAATATATCTCCTATGTCCTTAGCTGTGAATCTAACAGTAACCCTGCTAACACTTGACCAAATCCAATCTTTTTCTACTTGAGGATTCCAAAAACCTGTACTATCTAATTTCGCATAGAATAGAATTATGGATAGCTGGTCAATGTTAAGGTGATTAGAAGGGAATGCGACCAGTGTTACAAGACCAGCATCCTAGCATAAACTATGTAAATCATACATCAGAAAATCAACGAGACTATAGAATGGACCAGTATGTAGGATTTTATTTTGCTTCAATCCATATCTTTCTATTGCCAAGGGTGCTTTGTTCATCCATTTGTTGATTCATGATTGCGAAACTGGTTGGGGCGTTTCTTCAGTAGTTTGCGGAGGATTTGATGATTCCACATCTGCCCTCTTTCGTTTTGATGAAACTTTTTTTTTGGACCCATGATTTGGACTTGATTAGGGATTTTAGGGTTATAGAAGTTTCAATTTGATCGGTGAAATGGAAGAGCGAGAATAGAAGGTTGCAAATATTTTTATTTAGAAATAACTGATGTTTTGTAAATCAAACCTCTGGTTTGAAAAATAGATGTTTGATTTAGGGATTTTTTCAACCCGAGGAAGTTTTCAGACGTTTGGGAATAGTTTCAAACATTTGTGTTGGAGGATTTTTAAATCCTTATTTATTTTCATACATCTGCTAATTTTTCCAGACGTCTGATTTTGGTTTTCCTGTTTTTTTATTAACCCTGTCAATTTTCAAACTTCACATTTATTGATTCAGACGTCTGGTTTTTAATTGTTTGTGAGACGTCCCCTTATTTTGCATAATTGCATCACGATCACCATCAATTAATAATTACTTGCATAATTGTTTATCAGGTTAAAGGAAGCAGCAGGGATGAGAGTCCATCTCAAGTGGTACAAATGATTTATATTATTTATGCCATAAAAATGGAATTTATTTTGATTTAATATATAATATAAATGATTTTGACTAAATGTCGAGTAAGTATGACCAACCGAATGACAGATGTAATTTTTTGGATTGGACTGGGATGGACGAAATAGCAGCTGAAGGAAGCATTCTTTCAAATGACCCTAAAGAGCTTTTATAAAATATTCCACTTAGACCAAATGCCACGAAAATTTTGATAGAAATCCCGAAGAAATTGGATGCTTATTTATGGAGGTCTACTCCTACGATGATCTCACATATTGGAGAAGCTAAGGATGTGATAGTAGCATGGCTAGCTGACAGAGTTGTACTCCACACTACGATAGTCTCTGAAAATGTGATATACTTAACTCTTTATGCACTCGTTAGCTCTATGATTTAATATAAGAACCTGATAATATTTTTTTACTAGAGTGAAATTTCATCAAAAAATTAGAAATGTAAGTTGTATGATTGGGTTGGAAGCAAATAATTAGTTGCCGAAGGGTGTTTGTACTTTACTGATCCAAATCAGCTCGTGGATACTATTCCACCTGGACAGTCTGCTGCGCTTGTTTTGATTGATGCGGCAAAAAAATCAGATGCATTCTTATGGAGAGCACCAGTTGGTATGATATATGTTGGAGAAGCTATTTGGTGCAAAGTAGCTTGGCCGTAAAAACATGTCGTTCTTGACAGTATTAATGTTACGGAATCTGCTGACATGCCAAATATAGTATCACATTCAGCGGTAATGTGTAGTTTATGTATTTAATTTATAAAGACATGCATATACCTTGATACTGCTTTATTATTATCATCACTTCTATTTTATAGAAGACATATCTAAATTGTTTCAAATATTGTATGACAAACCACTAGTTTCAAGTCAAACATTAAATGCAAGTTGATTAGTGTTCATGGAGAGAAAGAAGTTGTTGCTGAAGGACGCATGTCTTCGACTGACCAAAATGCGATGGTCCATTTTGTTCATTTGGGAGAAGGTGCCGTTAAAGTTTGGGTTGATATTGTTAAAGTTCCAAATGCACTTTTATGGAGACCTACATCTGAGTTTGAGTTTATTGAAGATGCAATTGGTTCTACTATAGCTTGGCCTTCTGCAAATGTCGCCGCAGAATCGTCTTCAAGTAAGAATGACTTATACTTCTCTTTACTTATCGTCAGTATGAATGATGGAAATACTCCTTATTATGATTGTTTTGGTAGAATTTCACTTCAAGTATGATTTCCCTTTTCACCTCTTAAAACTTAATTAATATTTAAATTTCGTTTAGGTAGATAAAACCGGAAAAAATTGAAGATACGGTGGCCTAGATGTGCCCAAACATTTTGATCTTATACAATTTTTCTTTCTTGCAATTTGGTCGTACTAGGACGTACGCATATTTGTTGACACAAGAAATGTTGCGAAGTTTAGGATGCTGGTTGGAAAAAAATATGTTGCCTGTGCATCGAACTGAACCATGCCAACACTGTCAGGTAGTTTAAGCACTACGACCAGTCAAACAAGTCAATATTAGAAATGTTATATTTATATCGAATCCAACAACAAGATGACTTGATCACACTTGACCTCATTTTCTTTTCACATTGCCATGTTTAGCTATACTTTTTAGTTCAGTTGTTAGTAGTTTCTCAATGTCATGCATATACAACAAAAGTAGTTATGTATTTTCATACTGTCAAATCAGGTGTTGATGTTTGATGCTTGACATAAATTCAACTTTGGAGCACACAAGCTTGGACTTTGAACGGTTTATATTTTTCTTTTTTGTTAGTAAGCATCTTTTGTATAAACAAGTTAGATGGGAACATCGATTACAAAATGTTATGTCCAACTATTGTATATTTGGCATATGCAATTATTATCACTTATGTGATACAATTTTATAATTATAATTCTTTTGTGTTGTTTGAATTTCGTGATGATTTTGAACTACATTGTGTAAAAATGATAAATGCTGATAGATGTACCTCAACAACTCTACATAAACGCTGTGATATATTTTGAAAAAACAATGTCGCATGCAAGGAAGAACAACATTTGCAAATGTTAAAAAACGCTATGATATATATGGTAAAACATTGTGATATGTAGAGAGTAACAACTTTTCTAACCAGAAATAAACGTTGTAATATATGTTGGGAAACGCTGTGCTATATGGATAGCCATAACATTTCTGGACTTTATAAAACTATGTTATATATGTTGAAAACGCTATAATACATGGACGATGACAATGGTTATAGCCGTTTTAGAAAGCTGTTATATATTCATAAAAACGCCGTGGTATGAAGACAATAACAACGTTTCTACCCCATATAAAACGCTGTTATATATGTGATGAAGGAGGAATAATTTGTGTTAGCTATGCAAAGTTGCAAACACAACAACACAGAACGCTGTATAAACATAATGACAATGCCTATTTAAACGCTGTACAAAACATAACAACACCAACTAAAACGCTATAGTATTCATTTTTCTACAGTGTTTTAAAAGTATTGTGATAGCCCCATGACATATAACAGCGTGTCGGTAGACAGCGTTCTACGAAACGCTGTAAAATTATATGACAGCGTTTTTTTCAATGTTGTCAATAAACATATTTGTTGTAGTGAGGGGGTCTGGCTTATATATTTAATACGAGGACTTTTGGTCTCCCTTATTTTGTCTCATTAGACGACTAGGCCCAATGGACCACGAGCGCACAAATGAGCCCACCGACTACTCACGTGATGGCCTGATCTACTGCCGGTTCGTGACACACACCTAAGAAATGAACCATGACATGACTTAGCGACCCAGATCTTGAAATAACTATCGAATTAAAAAGCTAAAGTTGTTTACTTACGGAAGCAATGGAAGAATTTAAGACTATTTTCACAAAAGTTTAGTGCTCCAGTGTTCAAAGGATCAAGTTAATAAATAAATAGAACAATAATTGGAAACTCAATCCTGTATTTATACTTGTCAAAGGACACAACCATTCGAAGCATCGCAACCATGCAAGCAGATGCGACTGTTGACCCTCAGCGTTTCGAGAAAAATGGTTTGACAGTTTCGAAGCACATTCCATCCTTGATAAAACGTACTTCGAGGGGGAAAAATGTTGGCTAGCTTTTGGAACAAGCCACAAAGATTTACATACACATGAAATAAACAAGAAAGAGGAATCTCCCTTTTATATGTATCACGGCTCGTGAGGACCAAGAATCCGCTCGTGATCCATCGCCCTAAGCTCGTTCGTGATGGAGACATCATAACCCACTCGCCACAGAGATACCACGACCCGCTCGTGATGGAGGCATCATGACCTTCACCTGTCTGAGGGTCACAAACCGGCCCTGTGTCCAGAAAATGGTGAATACGACTTGGTCATCCACGACCCGAGATTGAAGGATCTTGCGACACCTATCCATAACCACCATATTGACCATTTCCCCATCTACTCACGAACGGCTCCGAGATCCTCGGGATTTGTGCCATGTGTCTTCACGAACCGCCTGTAGAAATCACCTATAAATAGCCCTATACTTGGCATTTTTCAGGATCTTTTGGCAATTCTGAGTATTGTTTCCACCATTAGTGTTCCTCCATTACTTACAATCAGTAATATCTCTAAATTATTGAGTGAATTATCATTGTAAAAGTGAGATTGAGAGAATTTATTGATTGTACCTGCATTTGATCATATAATCAAAGTCATATAAAGTGGATGTAGGCTCGTTGACGTGGAACCACTATAAGATTGGTGTGTTTGTTGCATTTTCTTTCATTTCTAGTTATTATTCTCTGCAATTTCAGACAATTTGGGTGTTAGAGCCATAATTTGGTCTAACAAAGATCAACTCCAAAGTATTTGAAGATACGACTGAGACAAACACCATAGTAGAGAGTGTTTTCTCTTGGTGATAATTCTACGGGCTTGATTTCATTAAAAATCATGTCAGCCCACTTGATGATATTGCCATCCGTAATAGCAAAGAGAGTCTTCTGGACTTTGAGAGTTGGATTTTTGAAATTTCTAGAATAAGAATTATGGGAGTGATGGTAGGTTGAAGGAGAAGGTTTACGATTCTTTTTTTTTATAGACGAAAAGAGCGATTTTTAAAATCCATTTGAGCATCGTCATGAAATATGTCATGATAAATCTCTAAATCGGTTTCATTGATTTTGAAATCTGAAAAATCTGATCCCGTGTTTCTACAATTTAGAATAGTGCATAAGAGTTCGGCATCAAGAACAATTTGCGTGCCTTTGACGCTACTCCAAATTTGGTTTTTGTTGCCTTCGTAAAATCCGCGATTAAGGTTCGCATAGAACAAATTGACAAGCATGGGATAACACACTTCGTCGTTTTCATGAGAGTCAATGAGACTCAAGACTTCATTGTGTTGAAAGAGAGATATAAGATCATAATAGGGAAAATCACTAAAGATGGCGAAAGCACTCGTGTTGAAGATAACCTTTGATGGTTTTTAAAACATCCCACCTCCATTAAGGTCACACACAAAGGGAATGCCTTAACTTTGGTGGAGGTTTGTAAGTAAAAGTCATAGATAAAACACAAGACAGATATAAACACATATATATAAGCAGCGGAAAACAAACAGACTTTTACTTCATAAATACGTGTTCATACAAAACATTTCCATAATTGTCTCACAATAACTTCCAAAACATTATATCATCATTTTTGTCTTGATTATTAATTAAATAAGCATAAAACATAATTAAAACTGCATAAATCCCCATAGAACGTGTTCAACAGCCATAACCAAGGAAAGAGAGTCCAAACCGTACATCTACTATCTTGAAGCTTGTAAAGAGTCTGACTAAGCTGGGTTGTTTCCTCCCTGTGGACCTGGGGGGAAACAGAAGAAAAGAAGACGAAAGAAAAATAGAGTCAGACATAAAGCCTGGTAAGTCTAATGACTCTTTAGTATGAGTATAAGAAAAAGGGCATGATAGGTATAAACTGGAAACAGGAAAGTATCATAAACTAAGACAAAGCAGTTTTGAAATGAATATACTATCGCACCCCACACTATATCTCTACACCTACTTGTACTGTCTTAACTGGCACCCCATGATCAGGGTGAAGTGATCCCCTTTCTAAAGATCGGCTCCTACTCGCATAATCATATGTGTCAAACGACCCCCAATGATTGTAGATGCATATGCTGGTCCCACCATGGGGTGTATCAAGTCCTATTGTGGCGGCCCGACATAATTCTAGAATGCATAGGTTATACTACTGGTGCCCAGTGCCAGGTTTGTCTCCCTGAAGTGTGTGCACGCCCGCACACCGTTAGAACCCACACTGCTGCACCAACTGTCGTCGCTTTTGACCGCTTACAATCAGCCCAGTAATCGTGCCTCGCCCTGCCTAGTTTTAGGGTACCATGATACCTAATTGGGTTACTACTGAAATGGGTCCCCGTTACAAGGGTTTTCTAGTCAAACATGTTAAGTGGTTAAGTGTTTATATTACCTAACCCCACCCATTAGTTTAATTAACATGTTGAATTGGTTAAGTGTTTTAGTTAACTTAACCCTACCACCATGACTTGTCTGTCTTTAGCTTTTTAAAGCACCGACCACTCACATTAGATAGGTATTGTTACGGTTACTGGATGTTTCGGTCGGTTTCGGGCAGGTTTTACACCGTAACTCAGTCTAACCTCGGGTTCCTTATTGGGCTCAATGCTTAACAGCCCACATTGGATAGGTATTGTTGTGATTACTGGACAGCCGGGCGGGTCCGGGCAGGTTTACATCACAACTCAATCCAACCTCGGGTTAAGCATACTCGTATTTTCTAAATTTACATATTTGTCTCTATTACTTGTTATATGTAAATTTGTTAACAATTTAATGTTATGGCCCACTTTCCAAGTTCATCATTTTTGGTATAAGGGTTTATACCATTTAAATGCCACCAATTTTGGCATGTGACAAACATGCCCATTTCATATGTTTTCATGTTTAATCCCAACGATATTCCCCCGTTTGTACGTTCGCAAGGTTATAATGAATGTTGGGCTAAATATTTCAGTCCAACTTATAAACATAGAAGGGAAAGCCAAGAACATGAAATATTCTAAATAACATAAAGGGTGTGTGACATATGAACTTGCAACTTTGTGATCTATTTAACATAAATCATGGGTTTCAACTTGTCTTGTGAACTTGCATTCAAATAAGAGTCTAATTAAATAGGTGTCACATGAAATGGCATAATTTGGACTTGCCTAAAACATAAGCCTAAACATATTTTTATCTAGGCATAACTTCAGACACAAACTAGCATGTGACAAAGTTATTACATGTCATACAGATGTCTATTTTTTGACATTAACC
Organism: Allium sativum; assembly: GCA_030737875.1. Taxonomy (NCBI): domain Eukaryota; kingdom Viridiplantae; phylum Streptophyta; class Magnoliopsida; order Asparagales; family Amaryllidaceae; genus Allium; species Allium sativum. The sequence goes on from CM060926.1 coordinate 40,895,253, forward strand.
CAAAAGCATGAACTAGATCAAATCATGTATCCTATTATAACATGAAACTTGTAATAATCATGTGAAACTAAATGGTACTTGGCATGGATCCCATTTACAAACTTGCAAAGAACATAAGAACATTCATATGGGATTTAATCATGCAAGCATAATGGTCTTAACATAGCACATGTGTGTATAAGTCTTAACTTAGACTCAGAAAAATGTATACAACCTATGTTAAACATATAAACATATAGGTATAAATTCTAACATTAACCATATACTTGTATGTGATGTTGCTTTCATTCTCAATGTACAATAAGACCAACATCAAGTCAATTATACTACAAAAATCCATATACCATTCAATACACAATCATTTCAATACATAGATATGAATTAACATCGTCGTTACACAATAGCACAATTCCATTTCCATTTTACATCGAATCAAGTCTTAATTTTATTCTCATCGGAAAAATCACTATACTTACAACAAACGACGGTCTTGTTTTCTGATTTCTGAGTTCTAAATTTGCAATGCTTTCCTTTGGGTAGATAAACGTTGTTTGAATCTTGTCTTTACTTTAGTTTTGCTCGTCTCTAAGCTTTCTCTAACTGACGACTACTCTTAGTTTCCTCCCAGCAGCATGACGGCTCTAGTTCTATTTTAATTGTGTGAATTTAGGTTGAGTGTTGGGCTGTATTTATATAATTTCATATTGATTTGAGCCGTCAGATGATCATAGAGTGAATCCAGCCCATACAAACCAAGTGGAGCCAAATCAAAAAGTGACAAATCAGCCGTAGTGACACACCAGAGCTCAGGAATTCAACCAGAACCCGACCAGGCCAGCCAGATTGTAATAACCCGGAAATTCTGAACCAGTTTAGAATTTTTATTTTGGCAATTTTAGCGAATTTTGGATATTTAAAATAGATTATTTTAAATAAAATTGACGATAAATTTAATTTGAATATAATTATAATGTATTTAATGATATACGCCATCGTTAGAATATAAATATTTATATATAATTATAAATAGAATTGAAAATGGCGCGGTAGTTCGATAATTCGATTTCAAACTTCAATTGAATGTACCGGGTGCAAAACAATCCGGATTTTAGTGAAACCAAAAATGATAGGATCTAATTGATGATATCTTTCCAACAAATCGGAAAAATCAAAATTTCATAACGGGAATCAAAAATATGTCCAGTTGAAAATTCTGAATAGTCGCTATGGAATTCAGGCCCTTAAAAAAAGGGAATTTTGCAAACGACCTCGGATTTCGACGAAACCACTTTTGTTGGGTCCGTGATGTCAAATTATTGCTAGATTCCAAATTTCATAATTTTCCGAATCAATATGTGAGCGTGGCAAAGGAAAATGCGTTTGACCAGTTTCAGTTGATTTTAATCGACTGGAAAATTGCCATTTTTCAAACGGTCTCAGAATTCGACGAAACTAGTTTTGTTAGGACCGTATCGTCAATATGAAGCTAGAAAATATTTTTATGGAATTTTCTAGTTAGTATGTGACCCCGGTAATTTGAAATGTACGTTTAAAATTCAATATAGTGATTTAAATGTAAATTTAATGGAAACTAATCGAAACGATCGAACCAGCTTACGATACATATCCCATTGTGTTCGGAATGGGGGGTAAAACGCCATGGACGACAGGCGGTGGGCCTCGTTTAGAGGTCGTATGTAAAAGTCAACTTTTTGTAATTAAAATAAATTAAAAAAAATTAATTATCTCTCCTCTCCCCCTTAATCTCGTTCTGCCCCCCCCCCCCCCGATATCTTTTCAATTCAGGAAAAAAAGAGAAAAAAAGAATGGAGAAAGCCGCAGCGCGGCGGCGCTAAGCCCCCCCCCCCCGCCGTCGATGAGCCGCCGCCGCCAGGCAAACGCACCCCCCCCCAGTCGATCGCCGCCACCTCGCTCGAGACCCCCACCCCCCCAGCGGCGCCGCGAGCCACCCAGACCCCCCTATCGCGAAGCAGCCTCCCCCCCCCCAAGTTTCGAACCCACCGCAACCGACGTCCTCCTCCTCCCCCCCCCCCCCGACCCGATTCGAACCCCCCCTCCTCGAAGGAATCGCGACGAAAACAGCCCCCCCCCCCCCGCTGTAAGTTCTTGACCCATTTTATTTTCGTTTTGATTTCTACTTTATTTTGATTTTTAGTTTATTAGTTTATTTAAATCAGTAAAGTTTAGATTTTTAAAATGCAAAAGTTTAGATTTTTAAAATGCAAAAGTTTATATTTTTAAAATAGAAAAGATGAGATTTTTCATATGGAAAAGATGTAGATTTCTATTATGAAACTATCGAAATAAAAATACGATTTTTATCGAGGTAAAAATATGATTTTTATATTTTTAAAGTAATAAAAATATGATTTTTATATTTTTAAAGTATTAAAAATATAATCTTTACGATATAGAAGATGTAAAAATATGATTTTTGGTTAGGTAGAGAATTAAAAATATATTTTTTACATGATAGGAATATTAAAAATATCATCTTTATATGTGTAGAAAAATAAAAATTAGATTTTTATAAAGATGAAATCTTTAAATTTGAAAAGGCGAAGTCTATGTTTTTATAAAGGCGAAATCTTTATTTTAGAAAAGGCGAAATCTTTATATGGAAGATAGCGTGATAAAAATATAATTTTTATCTATATAACATAGTAGTAAAAATTCGATTTTTATATATTGAATAACGGAATAAAAATTTGATTTTTAAATGTAGGAAGCGATTATAAAAATATGATTTTTATTTTAAAGTCATCAGCAAATATAAAAATGTGTGATTTTTATATATGTAGTGGCTACGGGCAACGAAGATGACGAAGATGCGATAGCGATGAAGATTTCTATCAATGAAGTGCCGTGGAGCTAGGATAGCTATCTGTGAGAATTTCTCACCTTTCAATTTCATTTTCTAGTTATATATATATACTAAGATGCAGACGGTGCTTAATAGCACCCGACACCCGTCATCCACAGACCATGGATGGCTTGTTTGTTTAATTGTTTGGTTGGGTAGTTAGTTAGATTATTTGGTTTGAATTGAATTGTTTGGTGAAATGAAATTGATTTGATTGATGTGTGAATGGCGTGGGCCTTCACTAGAACGGGGATAAGGCTAGGCCTCGTCCCGTTTCTAGTATCGTGCCGTTATGCCGCCGAAATTTTCTAAAATAAGTTAGAAAAATAAAGATATCATTTTATTTAATAAGTGAACTGAATAGAATATTTTCATAGGTTGAATAAAATGTTTTATCATTAAAAATATAATTTTTAACGTGAACAAGAATAAATAAATATTCATTTACAAACCGAACGGTTTGTTTATGTACACCTATTTGAATGACATTGATTGGGACGATAAATTTTACACGTCGCCCAACTGCACAAATAAATCTGTGTTTGATTGTTTGAAACCCCACACGGGTGTTGGGATGAAATTTGAAGTTCACTCGTCCTGATTGATTAAATATGTCGATCGATTGATTGATAGGCCGTTATAAGCGTTAGATATCTATATTTGATGCTTATACACTGTAGTGTACTTTGGTTGATGGTTGATTATTTTTCAATACTATTAGATACATGTGTTGTATGAAAATCCATATAATTAATTTTATATGGTGATTGATTGGGCCTCATTCCAATTTAGAGGATAAAGAATATTATAACATAAAGGTTCATGTGTTGACTGTACTCATCCGTTGAGATTAGTCATGTGTTGAACGAAATATTTTAACAATAAAATTTATATCTTTATCACTATAAAATAAAGGTTCATGTGTTGACAGTACTCATTCGTTGAGATTAGTGATGTGTTGAACGAAATATTTTAATAATAAAATTTGCATCTTTATCAATATAAAATAAAGGTTCATGTGTTGACTGTACTCATCCGTTGAGATTAGTCATGTGTTGAACGAAATAATTTAACAAAAATTGTCATACGTGGACAGTACTCATTCGTTGAGATTAGTCGTGTGTTGAAAAAAAAAAATTCATTTGTTGAATAGAATATTTGAAAATAGAAATATATGAAGCCGTGTTGATTAGATTGACGCCATTTTGATGTGAACGATGTTTATATCGATTTTATTCATTTTAAAATGAATATTGAAAAGTGATTTCGAAATCGCATATTTTGAAATGAAATTTGAATCAAATTGAATAGGAAACGAATTCGAATTGAATTCGAATTGAATATAAAACGAATTTGATTTCAATTGAATATATAATGAATTGAATCGAATAGAAAACCAATTTGAATTGAATCGAATAGAAAACCAATTTGAATTTGAATAGAATAGAAATCAAATCGAATTCGAATTGAATTGAATATAAAACGATTTCGAAATGAATTGAATATAAAACGATTTCGAGATGAATTGGATATATAATGAATTCGAATTGAATGGAAAATGAATTAGATTTCAATTGAATAGCAAACGAAAAGAATTCGAATTGAATTGAATAGATAATGAATTTGAATTGAATTGAATATAAAACCAATTCGAATTGAATTGAAAACGAATTCGAATTGAATTGGAAACAAATTGAAATGAATTCAAATTGAATTGAATAGAAATGAATTTTAAAACGAATCTATAAGGAAGAATTCAATTTTGATTTGAAATGACATGGAAGTTGAAATTGTTTTTGAAACGAAATTCAAAACTATTTATATAATTCGTTTTAAATAGAATCGACGAAATATATATTATATATATTATATATATAATATAATGGCCTGAATAGAACGCGCCGCGCCGCGGCAGTTCGTAAATTTCGACCATTTATTTCAAATGGACATTACGGGAGATCCGACCGTCGGATTCTCCTAAAACCGGAACCGTTGGGTTCGTATCGAAAAGAGCTTTCTAACGAATATTAGAAATTTGAAATCTAACGGTTGGATTTGGAGATACGTCCAAATCAAATTTGTAAAAGGTCGCTATAAGTGCAGTTCGATGGCCGTTGTTGGAAATCGACGGTACGAGCCTTGATAAAATTATTAAAAATATCAATAATTTGTGTAAAATCATAAGAAATGATTTGGGAAAATTTCAATGGAAAACCCCATATTTGAAAAGATAAAAATAGATTTTTATCGAAATGAACTAGTTTGAACTCAATTTAAAACCCGATATTTTATTTTTAAATAAATAAATTAGTTTTAAAAAGGGGTTTTAAATAATCGGAATTCCTAATATATTTGAATTGAACTAGAATTGATTTGTGGGTTTGTCATGAACTGTGTTTTAAACAACACTAGTTCTTTAACCCGACGATAAATAGAATGTGATTTGGGTTTGTCGTGAACTGTGTTTTAAATAACACCTAGTTCTTTAACCCAGTAAAAGGAGTTTTAATGAATCTGTAATTAGATTGAAATGTGAATCTATAATCTAAATTTCAAATTTAGAAATAAGCGATAATGGAGTATCGCCAGTTTTGCTCCAAAGCGATAGTTAAATCTTTAATTAGATTCGAACGTGAAATGGTAATTAATTTTACCGACAACACCATGGTGTTAGATATGGAGTATTACCAGTTTTGCTTCATGGGATGAATAGGTTGGGATTGGGAAATAAAATAAATAATTACTTCGATGTGGTTCGCTAATCTCGACTAGTTGGGAAAACCATAATTTGGTTTGATATGACATCCAAAGGAAGAATAAAGGATAAATTTTAAAGAATTTATCTTGGATAAAATTAATGGGAACCTTTCCCTAAGAATTGAAATTTAGAAACTAGCTGTAGGTTAGTTAAGAAGAATGGTTTCCTGGGTATTGATCTGATGTTGGTTTCGGCCTTCGGGGTTAATATTTGGGGAATTGCTCTCTTACTGATTTACGGTTAGTGACTAATGAATTGGAATGAGGCGTATGTTGAGTTGTGTAACATTTGTTTTTAATATACGCGGGCTGTTCGGAAAGGCCGGGTTTTTACCCATTCTGAATAACCGATTCGACGATATGTCGAAGATGAAGACGGTGGTCGAAGACCGGAAGTCTTCACATCGTTTGGATAATTACTGACGATTATGATCGGGCTGTACACCCAAGAGGATGGAAATAGTTGGTGGTCGTCCAGACGTACTTGGAGATGGATGGATATGCGAGGAAAGTGCCTCCGGTTTCGTTCAGACCCAGAACGGACTTGTAAATGGATTGTGTGTCTGACATTGGATTTTATTCTCTGTTGATTGATTTCTGTTAAATATATATCTGTTTGGCGGCGGAGAATTTATTCTCTTGCTTAACGCCCTTCTCTAGGACGTACGAGCTTAGAGGTTATATATCGATAGATATCAATCGCATGGCATGAATTGCCTGTGTGGCATGCTAAGATGCATGGATCAAGGCTTTTGTTGAAAAGAAGAGTCTTGTGGTTGATGATCAAAGCACGCCTACATGGCAGCTTTGTGTATAACGTGAATTCGCGAGCCTCACACCTCGGTATGAGTTAAAAATGGGATACAGACCGCTGGGAGAGCACGACGTTTCTTTCTAGCTTTGGTGGTGTCAGTGACTTACCAGCCCTGACATTTATATACTTTTCACCTTTGTGCTTGTTGGAATGAGGCGCCTCGATTATAGGTCTGTAAGGACCGGGAAACGTGTGTTCAGGCATAATTAATCCTCTAACGTAAGTGAGGACCGGCCCAGCCACATCCAGGGGTTGCCCAGAGTGTGTAGTCCTGAGGCATTTGCTAGAGTGTCTCGAAGCGGAGAGGATCTTGCCCCTTGCCTCGACTCATGACGGAAATCCAATTTCCAATACGTGTATTGCGGTTTTAATTGTAGAACTAGTATGGCGACATAGTAGCATGGGATGCTATGCCGGCTATGATTTATATTTATGATTGAGACTGTTTTGACACTATACACTTATTATAGTATCAAATGATTTGTTTTTAAACGTACTAAGCATGTTTGGCTGTTATAAGGTAAAACCCTATCCTCCGGCTTGCGTTGCATTGTGTGATGGGACCTGGGTCTTATAATAGCTTCATTTTTCGAAAAGCATTGCGCTGTTTATTCTATGCACTGGTATTCTTGGGAGGAAACCCGTCCCGTGTTGTACGGCGTGGTCCCTTGAATTACTCTCTGTTAAAATAAAGTTTTAAATAACTGTTTTAGTTCTCACACCAGTCACATGACTGACCTAGAGTTTATTGTTTTAACCTAAACTCTGGGTGCCCCTATTTTCCGCATGGGCAGCTAGTAGTTTTGGTTTTGCAGATTTATATTCACAGGATCCTGGTTTACAGCTGGAATGATATCCGGAAAGCTCTGTATCCGTATATCACCTTCAGTTGTGCTTTGTGTTATTTTCCGCTGCTATGTAATTTATTGTAATCTCTGATATTTGTCGAATGTAATTTATTCAATTATACTCTGTATATTCTTATAGCTGATGGAATTGTTGTAATAACAATGAAATGTTCTGCCGTCTACGTTCAATTGTGTGTTGTTCTCAAAGTATCCGCTCTTTCCTTAACGGGGAAGTTACGGGTCCTCACATTTGGTGTCAGAGCTTTGGTTTACAGAGCTCGAGAACAAGACACATTAGAACCATACGAAAGAATTCATCAGATATTGGATTAGTAATATCCAATTAGAATGACTCGTTAGAGATAGGATCAGTAGTATCCTAGAACGAGTGTGAAGAGTATATTTTTCAAATAAAAACAATTTTGTTTTGAAAATCTAAATCACTTCTACGTATTTGATTATTTATTTATTTTGAATATGGACAATCTGATATATAAAGATTTTGCATATACGCGTCATGAACGTATATTCGAAGTTTTAATATATTAGATAGATATAGAATTACACTCTAGTCGCTCGGAGATGATGTGATAATGACCATGGCATCATCAATATTTATGTTCGTGTTTCGAAGGTGTGATTTTCTATATATTTCCATTAGACTGGTGTGAGAACCAAAACTTATATATAGTTAGAATACATTGTTGTGAATTGGCATCAAAAACATGATTTTTTGTATACATATCAAAATTATGAATTTGAAACTCTAATTCAACTAATTGATTGATGTTTGTGTTGTTTGTTTGATAATTTTGGACCATTTAGCCTAATATAAACAAAAATTGAATTATATTGAAAATTGGTCGCATTTGCTTGCATATACATATACTTACATTGAACAGGTCATAGCAAGGAGGCTAGAGCAGAGAATAAAATTTGTTTGCCCGACAAATAGGTACATGTTTACTAAATAATTTACTGTTTTGTTTGGGTGATGATGATTTTATGAGCCTATTGGCTAGCCGCTTGGCCTTTTCTTTTACTTTTTGAGATTAGAAGGACCGGGGAAGCTATTTGAAATTCCCCAATGCTCCCGGTACAGGGGAGGTTATGGCGAAATTTTTCGAAAATTTAGGATTAACCAATTTTTTTGAAAATTTGAAAATTCTCGGAAACTGAAAAGTTGGAGAATGGAAGCCAGATCGAACGTAGAGCTGATTAATCAAACCACTTTCGACTTTGTTCCTTTTCGGGGACGAAAAGTTTTAAGTGGGGGAGATTGTAATAACCCGGAAATTCTGAACCAGTTTAAAATTTTTATTTTGGCAATTTTAGCGAATTTTGAATATTTAAAATAGATTATTTTAAATAAAATCGACGATAAATTTAATTTGAATATAATTATAACGTATATAATTATATACGCCGTCGTTAGAATATAAATATTTATATATAATTATAAATAGAATTGAAAATGGTGCGGTAGTTCGATAATTCGATTTCAAACTTCAATTGAATGTACCGGGTGCAAAACAATCCGAATTTTAGTGAAACCAAAAATGATAGGATCTAATTGATGATATCTTTCCAACGAATCCGAAAAATCAAAATTTCATAACGGGAATCAAAAGATATGTCCAGTTGAAAATTCTGAATAGTCGCTATGGAATTCAGGCCCTTAAAAAAGGGGAATTTTGCAAACGACCTCGGATTTCGACGAAACCACTTTTGTTGGGTCCGTGATGTCAAATTATTGCTAGATTCTAAATTTCATAATTTTCCGAATCAATATGTGAGCGTGGCAAAGGAAAATGCGTTTGACCAGTTTCAGTTGATTTTAATCGACTGGAAAATGGCCATTTTTCAAACGGTCTCAGAATTCGACGAAACTAGTTTTGTTAGGACCGTATCGTCAATACGAAGCTAGAAAATATTTATATGGAATTTTTCTAGTTAGTATGTGACCCCGGTAATTTGAAATGTACGTTTAAAATTCAATATAGTGATTTAAATTTAAATTTAACGGAAACTAATCGAAACGATCGAACCAGCTTACGATACATATCCCATTGTGTTCGGAATGGGGGTAAAACGCTATGGACGACAGGCGATGGGCCTCGTTTAGAGGTCGTATGTAAAAGTCAACCTTTTGTAATTAAAAAAATTTAATTATCTCTCCTCTCCCCCTTAATCTCGTTCTGCCCCCCCCCCCTCACGATATCTTTTCAATTCAGGAAAAAAAGAGAAAACAAGAAGGCGCTAAGCCCCCCCCCCCCCCCCCCCCGCCGTCGATGAGCCGCCGCCGCCAGGCAAACGCACCCCCCCCCCAGTCGATCGCCGCCACCTCGCTCGAGACCCCCACCCCCCCACCCACCAGCGGCGCCGCGAGCCACCCAGACCCCCCTTATCGCGAAGCAGCCTCCCCCCCAGTTTCGAACCCACCGCAACCGACGTCCTCCTCCCCCCCCCCCCACCCAGACCCGATTCGAACCCCCCCTCCTCGAAGGAATCACGACGAAAACAGCCCCCCCCCCCCCCCCCCGTTGTAAGTTCTTGACCCATTTTATTTTCATTTTGATTTTTAGTTTATTAGTTTATTTAAATCAGTAAAGTTTAGATTTTTAAAATGCAAAAGTTTAGATTTTTAAAATAGAAAAGATGAGAATTTTCTTATGGAAAAGATGTAGATTTCTATTTTGAAACTATCAAAATAAAAATACGATTTTTATCGAGGTAAAAATATGATTTTTATATTTTTAAAGTAATAAAAATATGATTTTTATATTTTTAAAGTAATAAAAATATGATTTTTATATTTTTAAAGTATTAAAAATATAATCTTTATTATATAGAAGATGTAAAAATATGATTTTTGGTTAGGTAGAGAATTAAAAATATAATTTTAACATGATAGAAATATTAAAAATATAATCTTTATATGTGTAGAAAAATAAAAATGAGATTTTTATAAAGATGAAATCTTTAAATTTGAAAAGGCGAAGTCTATGTTTTTATAAAGGCGAAATCTTTATTTTAGAAAAGGCGAAATCTTTATATGGAAAATAGCATGATAAAAATATAATTTTTATCTATATAACATAGTAGTAAAAATTCGATTTTTATATATTGAATAACGGAATAAAAATTCGATTTTTAAATGTAGGAAGCGATTATAAAAATATGATTTTTATTTTAAAGACATCAGCAAATATAAAAATGTGTGATTTTTATATATGTAGTGACTACGGGAAACGAAGATGACGAAGATGCGATAGCGATGAAGATTTCTATCAATGAAAAGCCGTGGAGCTAGGATAGCTATCTGTGAGAATTTCTCACCTTTCAATTTCATTTTCTAGTTATATATATATACTAAGATGCAGACGGTGCTTAATAGCACCCGACACCCGTCATCCACAGACCATGGATGGCTTGTTTGTTTAATTGTTTGGTTGGGTAGTTAGTTAGATTATTTGGTTTGAATTGAATTGTTTGGTGAAATGAAATTGATTTGATTGATGTGTGAATGGCGTGGGCCTTCACTAGAACGGGGATAAGGCTAGGCCTCGTCCCGTTTCTAGTATCGTGCCGTTATGCCGCCGAAATTTTCTAAAATAAGCTAGAAAAATAAAGATATCATTTTATTTAATAAGTGAACTGAATAGAATATTTTCATAGGTTGAATAAAATGTTTTATCATTAAAAATATAATTTTTAACGTGAACAAGAATAAATAAATATTCATTTACAAACCGAACGGTTTGTTTATGTACACCTATTTGAATGACATTGATTGGGACGATAAATTTTACACGTCGCCCAACTGTACAAATAAATCTGTGTTTGATTGTTTGAAACCCCACACGGGTGTTGGGATGAAATTTGAAGTTCACTCGTCCTGATTGATTAAATATGTCGATCGATTGATTGATAGGCCGTTATAAGCGTTAGATATCTATATTTGATGCTTATACAGTGTAGTGCACTTTGGTTGATGGTTGATTATTTTTCAATGCTATTAGATACATGTGTTGTATGAAAATCCATATAATTAATTTTATATGGTGATTGATTGGGCCTCATTCCAATTTAGAGGATAAAGAATATTATAACATAAAGGTTCATGTGTTGACTGTACTCATCCGTTGAGATTAGTCATGTGTTGAACGAAATATTTTAACAATAAAATTTATATCTTTATCACTATAAAATAAAGGTTCATGTGTTGACAGTACTCATTCGTTGAGATTAGTCATGTGTTGAACGAAATATTTTAATAATAAAATTTGCATCTTTATCAATATAAAATAAAGGTTCATGTGTTGACTGTACTCATCCGTTGAGATTAGTCATGTGTTGAACGAAATAATTTAACAAAAATTGTCACACGTGGACAGTACTCATTCGTTGAGATTAGTCGTGTGTTAACAAAAATAAATATTCATTTGTTGAATAGAATATTTGAAAATAGAAATATATGAAGCCGTGTTGATTAGATTGACGCCATTTTGACGTGAACGATGTTTATATCGATTTTATTCATTTTAAAATGAATATTGAAAAGTGATTTCGAAATCGCATATTTTGAAATGAAATTTGAATCAAATTGAATAGGAAACGAATTCGAATTGAATATAAAACGAATTTGATTTCAATTGAATATATAATGAATTGAATCGAATAGAAAACCAATTTGAATTGAATCGAATAGAAAACCAATTTGAATTTGAATAGAATAGAAATCAAATCGAATTCGAATTGAATTGAATATAAAACGATTTCGAAATGAATTGAATATAAAACGATTTCGAGATGAATTGGATATATAATGAATTCGAATTGAATGGAAAACGAATTTGATTTCAATTGAATAGCAAATGAAACGAATTTGAATTGAATAGATAACGAATTTGAATTGAATTGAATATAAAACCAATTCGAATTGAATTGAAAACGAATTCGAATTGAATTGGAAACAAATTGAAATGAATTCAAATTGAATTGAATAGAAATGAATTTTAAAACGAATCGATAAGGAAGAATTCAATTTTGATTTGAAATGACATGGAAGTTGAAATTGTTTTTGAAACGAAATTCAAAACTATTTATATAATTCGTTTTAAATAGAATCGAAGAAATATATATTATATATATAATATAATGGCCTGAATAGAACGCGCTGCGCCGCGGCAGTTCGTAAATTTCGACCATTTATTTCAAACGGACATTACGGGAGATCCGACCGTCGGATTCTCCTAAAACCGGAACCGTTGGGTTCGTATCGAAAAGAGCTTTCTAACGAATTTTTGAAATTTGAAATCTAACGGTTGGATTTGGAGATACGTCCAAATCAAATTTGTAAAAGGTCGCTATAAGTGCAGTTCGATGGCCGTTGTTGGAAATCGACTGTACGGGCCTTGATAAAATTATTAAAAATATCAATAATTTGTGTAAAATCATAAGAAATGATTTGGGAAAATTTCAAATGGAAAACCCCATATTTGAAAAGATAAAAATAGATTTTTATCGAAATGAACTAGTTTGAACTCAATTTAAAACCCGATATTTTATTTTTAAATAAATAAATTAGTTTTAAAAAGGGGTTTTAAATAATCGGAATTCCTAATATATTTGAATTGAACTAGAATTGATTTGTGGGTTTGTCGTGAACTGTGTTTTAAACAACACTAGTTCTTTAACCCGACGATAAATAGAATGTGATTTGGGTTTGTCGTGAACTGTGTTTTAAATAACACATAGTTCTTTAACCCAGTAAAAGGAGTTTTAATGAATCTGTAATTAGATTGAAATGTGAATCTATAATCTAAATTTCAAATTTAGAAATAAGCGAGAATGGAGTATCGCCAGTTTTGCTCCAAAGCGATAGTTAAATCTTTAATTAGATTCGAACGTGAAATGGTAATTAATTTTACCGACAACACCATGGTGTTAGATATGGAGTATTACCAGTTTTGCTTCATGGGATGAATAGGTTGGGATTGGGAAATAAAATAAATAATTACTTCGGTGTGGTTCGCTAATCTCGACTAGTTGGGAAAACCATAATTTGGTTTGATATGATATCCAAAGGAAGAATAAAGGATAAATTTTAAAGAATTTATCTTGGATAAAATTAATGGGAACCTTTCCCTAAGAATTGAAATTTTGAAACTAGCTGTAGGTTAGTTAAGAAGAATGGTTTCCTGGGTATTGATCTGATGTTGGTTTCGGCCTTCGGGGTTAATATTTGGGGAATTGCTCTCTTACTGATTTACGGTTAGTGACTAATGAATTGGAATGAGGCGTATGTTGAGTTGTGTAACATTTGTTTTTAATATACGTGGGCTGTTCGGAAAGGCCGGGTATATACCCATTCTGAATAACCGATTCGACGATATGTCGAAGATGAAGACGGTGGTCGAAGACCGGAAGTCTTCACATCGTTTGGGTAATTACTGACGATCCTGATCGGGCTGTACACCCAAGAGGATGGAAATAGTTGGTGGTCGTCCAGACGTACTTGGAGATGGATGGATATGCGAGGAAAGTGCCTCCGGTTTCGTTCAGACCTAGAACGGACTTGTAAATGGATTGTGTGTCTGACATTGGATTTTATTCTGTGTTGATTGATTTCTGTTAAATATATATCTGTTTGGCGACGGAGAATTTATTCTCTTGCTTAACGCCCTTCTCTAAGACGTACGAGCTTAGAGGTTATATATCGATATATATCAATCGCATGGCATGAATTGCCTGTGTGGCATGCTAAGATGCATGGATCAAGGCTTTTGTTGAAAAGCAGAGTCTTGTGGTTGATGATCAAAGCACGCCTACGTGGCAGCTTTGTGTATAACTTGAATTCGCGAACCTCACACCTCGGTATGAGTTAAAAACGGGATACGGACCGCTGGGAGAGCACGACGTTTCTTTCTAGCTTTGGTGGTGTCAGTGACTTACCAGCCCTGACATTTATATACTTTTCACCTTTGTGGTTGTTGGAATGAGGTGCCTCGATTATAGGTCTGTAAGGACCGGGAAACGTGTGTTCAGGCATAATTAATCCTCTAACGTAAGTGAGGACCGGCCCAGCCACATCCAGGGGTTGCCTAGAGTGTGTAGTCCCGAGGCATTTGCTAGAGTGTCTCGAAGCCGAGAGGATCTTGCCCCTTGCCTCGACTCATGATGGAAATCCAATTTCCAATACGTGTATTGCGGTTTTAATTGTAGAACTAGTATGGCGACATAGTAGCATGGGATGCTATGTCGTCTATGATTTATATTTATGATTGAGACTGTTTTGACACTATACACTTATTATAGTAACAAATGATTTGTTTTTAAACGTACCAAGCATGTTTGGCTGTTATAAGGTAAAACCCTATCCTCCGGCTTGCGTTGCATTGTGTGATGGGACCTGGGTCTTATAATAGCTTCATTTTTCGAAAAGCATTGCGCTGTTTATTCTATGCACTGGTATTCTTGGGAGGAAACCCGTTCCGTGTTGTACGGCGTGGTCCCTTGAATTACTCTCTTTTAAAATAAAGTTTTAAATAACTGTTTTAGTTCTCACACCAGTCACATGACTGACCTGGAGTTTATTGTTTTAACCTAAACTCTGGGTGCCCCTATTTTCCGCACGGGCAGCTAGTAGTTTTGGTTTTGCAGATTTATATTCACAGGATCCTGGTTTACAGCTGGAATGATATCCGGAAAGCTCTGTATTCGTATATCACCTTCAGTTGTGCTTTGTGTTGTTTTCCGCTGCTATGTAATTTATTGTAATCTCTGATATTTGTCGAATGTAATTTATTCAATTATACTCTGTATATTCTTGTAGCTGATGGAATTGTTGTAATAACAATGAAATGTTCTGCCGTCTGCGTTCAATTGTGTGTTGTTCTCAAAGTATCCCCTCTTTCCTTAACGGGGAAGTTACGGGTCCTCACACAGATCCTGACCAGGTCGACTGGGCAGGTCGACCCCCTGATCGACCCCCAGGTCGACCACATGGTCGACCTGGTTACCCAGGTCGACCCCCTGATCGACCTGGTTCCTGGGCGGGAAAATTCCCGCCCAGCCTAGTTTGGGTCTGTTTTTGAATTTTGAACTGCATTTTGAACCGTTTGAAATTTAAATTGAATTCTGAAACTTCCGGAGGTCATAACTCCTTCATACAGAGTCCGATTTACGCAAAATCGGACACTATCTCAAGCAGAATTCCGAGACAAACGCAACAGCGTAACCCGTTTCCCTTAGTTATTTCATTTAGAATTAATTATACTTAAATTTGTTAATTTAATGTTAACAGAAAATTCGGGAAGTTACATTCTCCCCTCCTTAAAGGATTTCGTCCCCGAAATCTTCAAGTCTAGAAGAACGTATATTCTATCATCCATCTACTCAACCAACAAACACAGGTGTCCATTGTCCTTAAAAGACTTCTAATGCTTTATGATCATTTGCATACTGTGTGTATATGTCCTTATCTAATGCAAAATCAGGCGGTCTACTGATTCAGTTGACCTCCTTAATGCAAATCATGTAAGTGTCATGAATCCATTATGTATGCAAAATTTTCAAACTTGTAATTCTACACGAGTGCGTAACCGTTCATATAAATGCGACATCCATATGACAACATATCAAGTTTCAACCATATACAAATATGAATACATATATGCATGCAATATAAAGTGACTGAGCTGATCTAAAACCTAGAGTGTGTGTATATGCATCCACGAGCAACCACTTGCAACCATCAATCATAACATGTTTCAATTACATGTTTACATCAAAAGGGGTTTCTACCTAAGGATAAAGGATAAGATCGAGGAGATATAACTAAAAAGGTAGATACAAGCATAACTTAAGGAAAAAGAGAGATCAAAGATGTACCCTCAAAAAGAAAAGGTGAGGCCGTGCGTATTCTGTCCTCAGTTTCCCAAGTCGCGTCTTCCTCGGCGTCGCTCCACTGAACTTTGACAAGCTTGACTTTTCGGTTGCATAGCTTTTTGACTTCAGTTCCTAAGATGCGAGTTGGAACTCTCCTTACAGTTGCTTCGCGTTCCACTTCGGCTTCTTCTAGAATGCTTGGCTCCACCACTTCCGCAGACTCACGTAAACATTTTCGGAGGTGAGAAACATGAAAGACATTGTGAACTCCAGCCAGTCTCTCGGGTAGCTCTAAACTATAGGCCATCTTACCAATCTTCTCGATGATAGGAAACGGCCCTACAAATCTTGGTGCTAGCTTCCTTGTGGATCCAAAGCGAATGACGTTCCTTAAAGGAGATACCTTAAGTAAAACCTTGTCCCTAACCTCAAACTCAAGGTCGGTCCTTCTCTTGTCTGCACAGGATTTTTGTTTATCTTGGGCAGTCTTCATTCTCCTTCGTATCAAGTCCACTTTTTCTGAAGTCTCTCTAATCATGTTTGGACCAAGTATAAGCTTGTCTGTAGAATCCCCCCAACAAGTTGGTGATCGGCGTGGTCTTCCATATAGAGCTTCGAAGAGCGCTATGCCGATGGTGGCTTGGTAGCTATTGTTGTCGGCAAATTCCACTAAAGGAAGTTGATCCTCCCATGTCCCTCCGATGTCAAGAACTCATAGTCTCAGAAGATCTTCTAATAATCTGTTCATCCTTTCCGTCTGACCATCGGTTTGGGGGTGATAGGCCGTGCTCATGCATAACTGTGTGCCTAAAGCTTCTTGCATACTCCGCCAAAATTCGCTTGTAAAGATAGGATCTCGGTCACTCACTATGCTGGAGGGTATTCCATGGAGTCGAACTATTTCCTTTAGATAAAGAGAGGCTAGAGATGAGGCAGTCCTTCTACTCTTGACAGATATAAAGTGGGCGCTTTTTGTGAGCCTGTCCACTATTACCCAAATGCTAGTATTGCCCCTTCTTGACCTAGGCAACCCATCAATGAAGTCCATTGAAATGTTATCCCACTTCTGCTGTGGGACTTCTAGAGGATGAAGCCGTCTTCCAGGCTTCTTTTGTTCCGCCTTGACCTGTTGGCATGCCATGCACTTAGAAATGAAATCTGCCACATCTTTCTTCATGCCATTCCAAAATAAAACTCTCTTTATGTCCTTGTACATCTTGTCTCCACCGGGGTGTATTGTCATCTTGGAGTGGTGTGCTTCCTCGATAACCATCTTTACCAAATCCCTAGCTTGTGGGATGCATAGTCATCTATCTCGCCTCAGCTATCATCGATGGAGTACCTATTGAGGTGACTGGAAGTTTCACCCCTAATTAGCTTATCAATCACATCCACAAGTTGAGGGTCTTCACGTTGTGCAGCCCTTATTGAGTCCAAAAGAGTGGGTCATACTTCTAGTGATGCCAACAAACCAGGTACAAAATCAGAGGATGGCCTAAAGTCAAAACTGGCTATATACTCCAAGCTTTGTCTTTCTACAAAGAGAGGGCTTAAGGTCGGCTTCTTTCTACTCAAGGCATCTGCTACTACGTCGCCCTTGCCCGGAGTATAGGAAATCTCATAATCATATGAGGCAAAAAACTCCATCTACCTTTGCTGCCTCAAGTTAAGATCTTTCTGCGAGAAAAGATACTTCAACGATTTATGGTCAGTATATAATTCGAACTTCTCACCTAGGAGATAATGGCGCCAAGACTTAAGCGCAAAGACAATGGCGGCCAACTCAAGATCGTGGGTTGGTTAGTTCTTTTCATGAACTTTCAATTGTCTTCGACCATAAGCTACTACCTTCCCTTCTTGCATCAGAACAATGCCTAGCCCCGTACCACAAGCATCCCTATATACTGTGAACATCTTGCTTCCATCGGGCAAAAGTCAGAACTGGGGCCATTGTAAGAGCCCTTTTTAAGCGTTGGAAAGCAATATCACAGTCCAAATCCCAAGCGAACGCTAGATTCTTCTTTGTCAGCCTTGTGAGTGGAGCTGAGATTTTTGCGAAATCTCAAATAAACTTTCGGTAAAAACCTGCTAGCCCAAGAAAGCTTTGGACTTCGGTTGCATTTCTTGGTTCTTCCAATCTTGTACTGCCACCACTTTCGTGGGGTCCACGGCTAACCCCTCTTTGGACACTATATGTCTAAGAAATCTTACTTCTTCTCTCCAAAAGAGGCACTTGAAGAAATTGGCTTTTAGCTGATGAACTCGAAGGGTTTCCATGATCTCCTTCAGATGCTGAGCATGTTCTTCCTCATTCTTTGAGAAGATCAAAATATTGTTTACGAAGACCACCATGAACTTATTGAGGAATTCTCTGAACACCCTGCTCATTAGGTCTACGAAATAAGCGGGTGCGTTTGTCAAGCCGAAAGGCATGACAAGCCACTCGAAGAAACCGTCTGGGGTTCTGAACACCGTTTTATCAACGCTATCTTCAGCTACCCTTAGCTGATGGAACCCAGTAGCCATATCAAGTTGGGAGAATACCGACTCACCTACAAGCTGATCAAACAAATCGTCTATTCTGGGAAGCGGGTGTTTATTCTTTTTAGTCAGCTTATTTAGCTCCCTATAGTCCACACAGAGACGTAATGAACCATCTGCTTTGGTGGTGAACACCACTGGAGCACCCCATTCCGAGATACTTCGCCTTATAAACCCCTTCTCAAGAAGCTCCTTAACTTGTTTACTGAGCTCCTTTCTCTCCGTTGGAGCTATGTGTCTAACAGGTAAAGCTACGGGCTTTGCATTATCAACAAGATATATGCGGATGTCTATTACCCGCTTCGGAGGTAAGCCCTTCACCTCTTCAAAGACATCCGGATATTCCCGGATGTAACACCCCACATCCGTTAGTGTCACTCACAAAGGGAATGCACTAAGTTCTGTGGAGCATTTAGGGTAAAAGATGCAGATAAATTACAAGACAGACAGAAATTGAACAGCAGAAAATAAAACTTTGCTTTATTGATAAAATAGTTTGTACAATGATTTCTTTACAATATCAGAGTATCATCTGTCTTACAAAATAAAGAAGCATAAAACAATATTTATATTCCCCAATTTTAGCAAGAGCCAGCCATAGCATCTGAAAAGAGAATCCAAGCAAAACTTCGACAAATCTTCAAGCTGGGAAAGAGTGACAGTCCAACTTAACTTGAGCTATACTATTCCCTCCTTTACTAACTGGGGGGGGGGACAGAAGAAAAGAAGACGAAAGAAAAACAGAGTCTGACATAAAGCCTGAGTAAGTTCAGTAACTTCTAGCATGTGAACATGGAAAACAAAACGAAATGAATTAACTGAATACAAGATAACACCATGATGATAGGGTCAGCAAGATTAGACAAGATAATCACAAGATATGCTAAGCTAAGAAAAACTGGATATGCCCTAATACTTTCGCCGCTTCGCTATTTCCTTGTTATACTGATTTCTATATCTGTGCACCACCTAACTAATGTCCCAACTAGTAACGATAACGTGATCCCAATCCCAGTATTTTCCATCGCCTTCAGGCATATATTTATTATTTGTTACCTAGATTTAATCTAGGGTTTTCTACCAAGTTCCTTCTAGATTTAACTGGAGTTTACGCTATCTGCGAAACGCTTCTCGGATTCAGGATTTATGCCACCTAGTCCAACTAGGAATTATGCTACCTAACGAACGATGCCCCCAAGTCTAGGACACACTACCTAGAGTGGTATATGTTCCTATACTTCCCCACGCATGTATTGCTAATCGTTATCGCTTGTCTAGATGCACATGTCCTGTAATGTGCGGTCCGAGTCCTGTGACAGGGCAAATCAAGGAATACGGAACTCGGTCGGGAGCTTTCAGATATCTACCGATGCAGATGCTAAGGTCTGTTTTTATTCCAGTGGCTATGGTCCCACTTGATCCCTCCCTCAACTAATGAAAGGCACACCTTGAAAAATGAGAACTATACGTCGGCCCCCAGTGCCCCACTATCCTATGGCCATCCTCACCCATAACTAGATAGAAAGTATATGGACTTTTGGAGTTCTCCGCCTTTCCGCTTCACGTATCTCGATTGACTGAAGATGGATGGTAGACGACGAGTTGCTATCACAGGGATACCGTTTTCTCGCCGAATCACGCTGGTCCATCCTAGTCTTTAGCTTGCCATATTTTGCAACCAAGGCATACCCTTGGTTCTTCTACCGCAGACCTTATCCTCTGTGAGCCCATAAGGATCATCTGCGGCCTCACAGAGGGATACCAAGAGTACCCTCACGTCCCCTCGAAGCCTCGGGCTTCGTAACCCAATTCGTTGGAGCCTTCTTTTTACCTAGACGGATATTCGCTCCTTCTCGTGTTATACCAAGAATTACTACTTAGTTCTACTAAGGTTTACCACTTAGTTCTCTTTCCCGTCAATTTGGATTGGTTAAGTGTCATTAGTCAATTCAAGCTAACTTAACCCCTTTCATTTATCCTGTTAAACTGGTTAAGTGTTATCAGTAATTCATGTTGACTTAACCCCATCACAAACCAAGTTATATTGGTTAAGTATTTCTTATTACTTAACCCTACCCATTCACCCTGTATTGGTTAAGTGTTCCTTTTTAACTTAACCTTGCCCGTCTATTTTAACTAACATGTTATTAATGGTTAAGCATTATCACTTCATGTTTTAGACTTAACCCTATTCCTTTATCACAATCTGACGGTTAAGTGTTCAAGTTTACTTAACCCTACGGTCTAGCCCAGCTAACATATCAAATTGGCTAAGTATATTAGATTTTACTTAACCCCAACCTCTAGTCTAGTTAACATGTTAATTTGGCTAAGTGTATTAACTTTACTTAACCCCACCTTCTAGTCTAGTTAACATGTTAATTCGGCTAAGTGTTTCCTTAGTTACTTAACCCCTACAAATCTTGTCTTGTTACCATGTTAAGTTGGTTAAGTGTCCCTATGGACTTAGCCCTCCCATTCTAGCTTAACTGTGTTATGTTGGTTAAGTGTTCCTATTGACTTAACCCTCCCATTCTAGCTTAACTGTGCTAGGTGTCTATATGAACCTAACCCCACCCATTGGTTTGGTTATCATGTTGAATTGGTTAAGTGTATTAATTAACTTAACCCTACCATTCTTGTTCTAGCTTTAACTAAATAAATTAAAGCCGCTACCACTCACATTAGATAGATATTGTTGCGATTACTGGATGTGCCGTTTGGTTCCGGGCAGGTTTACATCGCAACTCAGTCTAACCTCGGGTTAGGCCTATTCGTGTTTTCTAAGTTCAAAAGGGTTTTGATTAATTTCCAAATCAGGTTTTGAAAGTAACCATCCCGTCCGTCGGATAAGTTAGGGATAGCCAGGGAGAGCAGGAAACTTGTGTTTTCCAAACCCAAGCCTAGACACTATCCTCTCTGTCACCCTAGAACTTTCTGGTGTTCCATTAAAAGAGATGTCGTTAATAAATCTTTAATTTGTCCAAATTTACATTTCTCATTTAGGACAAATTCTATAAGTAAATTATTCCTAATTTACTTATTTCCCAATTACTCTTTTAATGTAATCTGTCTACATTTATTCTTATGGCCCATTTTCCGCTCTATATCATATTTATGCCTTTGGGTATGTAAACTATACCCATTTAAGTGTCACTAACCGTGATTTTGCTAAACCTGACGGTTATGGCCAATCACAAATTTATACCAATATACTGATTACGCCAAATTAGCTAATCCAATCCTGATTTAACATTCTAATTACAGTTCACGTCAAACTAGACTTATTATTCTAGTTCATAACTCATGTAAATGCTAGTCAATACTAGATTCAAATTACACATCCTATAATTCATGTTAAATTTATCCAATTTGCATTTCTATAAACATGCCATAATACATGTTCCCAATTTATGCCAGTTTCCAAGTTAAAAACTACGTTCTTAGTAATTTCATATTTTGCCCAAATCGCATTCCCACCGTTGTATAATTGTGATTCAATCTAGATTATAGATAAATCTAGATTCGTAGAAAATAGGGAATGAACCAAAGATGCTATGAAAAAGGATGGACATAATAATTGGCATAAAAAGGTTTGGATAACGACGTAGGTTCAAGAACATGGGTAGACCTAACTTAATAGGTAAATTCCCAATGTCTAAAACCAAGAATAGACAGAGTAGGTTCAAGAACATGGGTAGACCTAACTTAATAGGTAAATTCTCAAGGTCTAAAACCAAAGAAAACCAAGAACAAACAGAATAGACAATCGGGTTTAGACCCAATTTCATAGTTACAAAACTTAAGCAACACTTTCCTAGTCATGAATCATAGGTGTTTAATCACAGTTGTCCTTGTTATGTCATAGGCAATAGTTTATGTTTTCTAATCAAAGGCATAGGCTTGTGTTCATAGTCAAGGTAATAATTCTTATAGTCACAATCACAGTCATAGGCAATGCTCATAGTCATAGGCAATGTTCATAGTCATAGGCAATGCTCATAGTCATAGGCAATGCTCATAGTCATTGGCAATGTTCATAGTCATAGGCAATGTTCATAGTCATAGGTAAGGCCTAATTGTTCATCGAATCATAACAGTTCTTAATTAGGTCCAAAGATGTAGGCACAGATTTGAATAGAAAGATTTGGCATATTCTTTTATTCCTTTAATTCATGTCACGAACAGAGAAAAACGTTCAAATCTAAAAAGTAACCGACTTACAGAGATTAGATTAGAATAGAAAGATGGCGTTGCTATGATTCGTAGAAAAACAGTCGTTGCAGTCGTTTGAATCTTCACTTGCAATCCTAGCTTGACTTGAACCACTTCTTGAAAGCCTTGAGCAGCATCTCCTCGTCTTGATTTATTTTACATATTATTTTATTTATTTAATTTAGAGGAGGAGGAGAAGCCATGTCTACCAAGAATCTTTGCAGCATAAGGGTAGAGGAGAATTGTGAATAGAGAAGGAGACTAGGGCTGTTTATATAGGGTAGAAGTCAACGAATCTAGTCAGAATGGCGTCTAGATACAGAAGAACGAACCAGGTTCAGAAAGCTGGATTTCGGGAGCAGGTCGACCCCCAGGTCGACAGGGTAGTCGACCTGGTCAGCGGGGGTCGACCCCCAGGTCGACACCCTAGTCGACTTGGGTACCCAGGTCGACTCCCAGGTCGACCCCATGGTCGACCTGGGTCCTGGGCAGGAAATTTCCCGCCCAACCCGCTTCTGGGTCTGATTTTTGAATTTTGAACTCGTTTTCTACACTGTTTCGAATTTTAAACTACGTTGAAACTTCCGGAGGCTATATCTTCCTCATACGGACTCCGGTTTACACAAACTCGAACTCATTTTCATGCAGAATTCCGAGACGAACACAATGGCATAGCCCGTTTCCCTTGATTTTTATTTTAAAGTTTAATTCTACCTTGATTCGTGAATCTTAGTATTATAGAATTACGGGGTGTTACACCGGACCACTCTAACCGACTGCAAATTCTCAACAGAAGCATCAAGAGACTCTAGATAACTAAGCATAACATCATTCAAGGGAATGAAAGAAATTTCTAGAGTGTTACCAAGCCGATTCAAGAGCCTAACCACTCTCTTCTTACAATCAAGAATGGAACCATTACTGGATAACCAGTCCATGCCTAAGATCAATCCATATCCCGAGAAACCCAAAAAAAGGCACTACATCTAAATTCAACACTTAGAATAGAGATTTTCAAATCCAAGCAAACCATTGACAAATAAGCTGAGCCCCCAATTGGATTTGAAACAACCAAGGGATCTTCTACCATACTAGTGTCTAGGTGCAGAGATTCTACTAAAGCAGATGAAATAAAGGAGTGTGATGCACCAGAATCAAAGAGAGTGTGAACTGGATGATCATAGAGATAAACTAAGCTTTCTACAGAAATATTTCTACCGCGTTCCTGTGGAGGTGCCACCAGCGCGTGAACCTGTCCCCTTGAGGTGGATCCAGTCATTTGTCCCTGCCCCCGCTTCTTTGGGCAGTCCTTAGCCAAGTGTCCAGTCTCGCCGCAATTGAAACAACCACCATTCATCTTTGCCTTCTTCTTTCTGCAGTCTTTTGCTATATGTCCAACAATGCCACATAAATTACACCTTCTCTTTTCACGGGATTTGTTGTTCTTCCCGCCTTTCTTGAAGTCTGTCTTCTTAGCCTGTAAACCCTCTTTCTTTTCTTGAGGCACTTCCACTTTGCCTCTTTCTTGCCTTTATCTTAGTAGCGCCACGTCCACCAAGCTTTCATAAGTCGCTCCCATGGGTATATGGGCCATTACAAGGCTGTGTAGAGGCTCATTCATACCTTTGACGAAGAGAAGGGCCTTCTTGTGTTGGGTGTTTACTAAATCCAGCCCAAATCTGGCCAGCTGATTAAACTTATTGATGTACTCCTTGATCGTCATACTTCCTTGTTTGAGAGTTAGGAACTTCTCCATCTGCAGGCTCATTTCAGCTTGGGAGAGGAATTCATCTCATCCTGAAATCTTCCCAAGTTTCCACTGGCCTCTCAGCATAGGTGACTTCCCACCAATAAGAAGCTTCGTCTTTGAGCAACCACACTGCTAGCTGTATCTTTTGCCTGTCGTCAACTTCGAAGATAACGAATAAATCTTCAGTCTCCTTCAGCCTGTTCCCTGCTACCACAAATGATTCAGTTCCATAAAAGTCCTTTCAACCCATAGCCTTGAAGTCTCTACACGTCTTTGCGAAAGTATTTCCACGAGGGGGAGGAGGCGGAGGAGGAACTGCTGCCACAGTGGGAGAAGGAATGTTTGCTGGGCCCGCATCATTGGCCCTAGCATCTAGGTACCTTCGGAACCAGCCAGGTATCGGTACTCCTTCTGGAAGGTTAAGATCTCCAGACATGCTGGAAAAAAAAGGAAAGTTTTCAAGACAAAAGGATAGAGAGATAGTGCATATGGCTTTAGGGAATTATGCCTTTTAAAAACAACGCTTTTTCTTGAAAAAAGAATGCTTCTATAAACTTCTTTTTTTTATTGAAAATAGTTTCAAAAACTTTTATCTAGTCTGGTAAATCTGGGCTCTGATACCAAGTGAAACACCCCACCTCCATTAAGGTCACTCACAAAGGAATGCCTTAACTTTGGTGGAGGTTTGTAAGTAAAAGTCACAGATAAAACACAAGACAGATATAAACACATATATATATATATAAGCAGCGGAAAACAAACAGACTTTATTTCATAAATACGTGTTCATACAAAACATTTCCATAATTGTCTCACAATAACTTCCAAAACATTACATCATCATTTCTATCTTGATTATTAATTAAAGAAGCATAAAACATAATTAAAACTGCATAAATCCCCATAGAACGTGTCCAACAGCCATAGCCAAGGAAAGAGAGTCCAAACCGTACATCTACTATCTTGAAGTTTGTAAAGAGTCTAACTAAGCTGGGTTGTTTCCTCCCTGTGGATCTGGGGGGGAGGGAACAGAAGAAAAGAAGACGAAAGAAAAATAGAGTCAGACATAAAGCCTGGTAAGTCTAATGACTCTTCGGTACGAGTAAGAAAAAGGGCATGACATGTATAAACTGGAAACATGAAAGTATCATAAACTAAGTCAAAGCAGTTTTGAAACGAATATACTATCGCACTCCACACTATATCTCTTCACCTACTTGTACTGTCTCAACCAGCACCCCATGATCAGGGTGAAGTGATCCCCTTTCTAAAGATCGGCTCCTACTCGCATAATCATATGTGTCATATAGACCCCAATGATTGTAGATACCTATGCCGGTCCCACCATAGGGTGTATTAAGTCCCATGGTGGTGGCCCGACATAATTCTAGAATGAATAGGTTATATTACTGGTGCCCAGTGCCCTGTTTGTCTGCTCTGAAGTGTGTGCACGCCCTCCCTCCGTTAGAACCCACACTGCTGCACCAACCGCCGTCGCTTTTGACCGCTTACAATCAGCCCAGTAATCGTGCCCCACCCTGCCTAGTTTCAGGGTACCATGATACCAAATTAGGTTACTGCTGAAATAGGTCCCCGTTACTAGGGTTTTCCAGTCAAACATGTTAAGTGGTTAAGTGTCAATATTACTGTAATGACCCCCATTTTTCAGCGGTATAATAATTAATTTAATTAATTATTGAAATAGTGGTTTAGAATTCAAATGGTCGTTTAATTAAATAACTTGGAGTATTTAATTAAAATAATAATTAAATAATATATCTAATTCAAAAATAATAATAAAATAGTGGAATTCACAATATAGTGTGAATTGGATTATTTAAAATATATAGTTCAGTTTAGAGTTGAATTATATGAACAAATATATCTAATCAACGACAGTTGAATGTATGGTTTATAATATAATTATAAACGAGCTCGAAATGATGGCAGTTCGCTATTTGGCGATTTGAACTTCAACTGAATATACAGGGTCCATTTTAAATCGGATTTCTGTGAAATAAGAAACGTTAGGAGCCGGTGAAGTATATATTTCTAGTGGAAGAGAAAAATCGGATTTCATTGTGTAGATTTTTATTTATGTCCAAATCAAATTTTAGAAACGTTGCTATGGAATTCCTTTATTATTTATAACGATATATAAAAGGAATTTCATTAAAAATCGAATATCGATTTATATCGGGATTGGAGATATTGAGTTAGAATTCCTATAGAAATATTCTAGAGTTGTATGATATTCTATTGTGGATATATATGATAATATTTATTTATAAATATTAAATTTAATTGTTTTTAAATATGTTTAAAAGGTTTATTTAGGGCTTTAAAAATAGTCAGTTTTGCAAACGACCTTAGAATTCGACGAAACTAATTTTGTTGGCTCCGCAATATTAAATTATTGCTAGATTTCAATTTACGTGATTTTTGAAGTCAGTATGTGCCCGTATGGGATTTTAATGTGAAGAACAGTCAGTATTTTGACGGTTAAAAATACGCTGTATGAGCATACGAAGTCGGAATTCGACGAAACCAGTTTCATTGGGACCGTAATGTCAGACAGTAGCTGTATGTCCATTTTCATGATTTTCAAGTATCTATGTGATTTCAAGGATTTTTAGAAGGCAATTACAAGGATGTAAAAATAAATAAATAAAATGAATGGACAAGGATCCTCCAACAAGCCAAAATCCACATTATAAGTACCCCTACATTTTCCCTTAACCTAATTAAATCTCTCCGTGGTCATTATCCTTCAGCCGCCACACAATTATTTCCAACACAAGGAAATCAATCTTCAAAAATCTGTAACAACTCAAAACAAATTCTCTAAATCACAAAATGTATATATTTGGATTCGCAAGGAGTTTCTCTTCCATTCGATGCCAATTTTTCGGAGTTCGAACCTTTTTGATATCGATGGTGTTAGTGGGTTTTGAACTGGAACTTCACCTCATCGAGCGGAGTATCGGTGATGTGAGGAGCGTCGTGGTCCTACGAGTTCGTCGGCGGTGCTCGCTCGATGTTAGGGGAAGCGAGCTGATTGGTTTTTCCGCTCGAAGTCGCTGTTGTTTGGTGGGGATTTCGTGATACAGGGATGGACTGAAAGGAGTTTGTTGGTGTCGTTGGGAAGCTGGTGCCTAGGCGCATCGACGGAGGTGAGAAGGGCTGTCTGGTAACCTGAAGTTGTAGCGGTGGTGGATTGAAAGCCTAGGGGATGGGTTCTAAACCATGAGCAGCTTTAAGTCTGTTTCTTTTATGCCTGGGGAAAAATCGAATTTTTCAAACTGTAAATGGATGGATGATATCATGAATTCGAAAGAAGTTGTAAAGTATGCTTCGTAGTGAAATAGGAAGAATACTATAGCTCTATTCTGTCGGTGAAGGAGGAACGAGAAGAGGGTAGGAGCAGTAATCGGGATGTTTAAATTCTGATAATGAAGTGGGTTATTTTGTTTTAGACGGAGAAGACCGGATTTTGATGTATTAAGGTCGTGATTAATGGAGGAGTAAAAGGGAGATTTGCATAGGTAATTTAGTGGATGAACGAAGGGGTGGAAGGTGCTGAAATGAATTAAGGTTTGGGTTCGAATCAGTTTACAGAAAGGTAAGAAGAAAATTAGCTGTAGATGATGGATTAAGGACTTAATAGGGTAATTAATTAATTCTTTATTAAATTTTAAATGATCATTAAGGATATAGAACTTGTAATATTTATATGTTTGTCATACGTCATCAGAATTGAGCGTTGTCTATCACATTTGAATCGTATGGACGAGAGTTTCATAATGGAACTGACTGGGAATGGATTGGAGCTCAATTGAATTTATGGAGAAATAAATTGTTTGATTCAAATCAAACAACAGTTTATCGTTCTTTAACAATGAACTGCAAATGTGAGTAAATCTCACTAACTGTAAACAGTTTATAATTTCAAGTTGTATTTTTAGAACTGTTAAATATTGGCTGATTGACTATGTGTTGACCATTTGATTGAACTGCTAGTCAGTTAGTTGAATTTATATTAATTCGGTTTATCAGGATAAGTCATATGGAACTGAAAGTGATGATAATCATATTTTATAACATCTGTGGATGCAGGGAAATAGGTTGGAGGAATCCGACTGGATTCCTCAACATTTATTTTATTTTTTTCATATATTGTGATATATGATGTGATTTATAATCCGTAGTTGATTTTATGTGTATGAACGATATTGGACATCGTAACTTGATATGTTCAACACCATAACATACTGGAATATAGAAAGAGAATATTTATGAAATCAGAGGATTTTATAAATAGAATATTTATAAATAGAATATTTATAAATAGAAATATTTATAAATGGAATATTTATAAATAGGAAATACGTTTAAGTGAAATTATAAATGAAGGGATATCTTTATAAATGGAATATTTATAAAGTGAATTATTTATTTAGAATAAATAGATAAGACACTATAAAATGGATTATTTATTTGTTAAGTAAATAAAATATTAAATAGGGATTATTCACTTAGAAATAAATATGATAAGATAATGGGATATTTATTTGACTAAATAAATAGAGTAAGTAAGGACATATTTATTTAGAAAACGAATAAGAAATTTGTTAAAGGAAATACTTAGGATAAATAAATAAGGTTATTAAAGGATATACTTAGAAATAGAACCTTAAAAGGGATATTTACCAACCATTTACAAATATAATTTAAAAAGGAAATATTTGTTTAGGAAACAAATAGATTATAAAGGAAATATTTATCTTTGGATAAATAGCTATATATATATAAGTCTAAACTTATATATGAAGAAGTAACAGATAAAAGGAGAAGATTGATTTATAAATGATATTTATAAATTAAGTTAAATATTTATCATTTGGATAAATAGAATATATAAGTCAGAACTTATATAAATAAGTAAGAATAGATTTCAACATCGATGTTGAAACTGAATAAGAACAAAGAGTTAAACAGTTAGGTTTAGTCAGTTAGAGTTAATCAGTTAGAGTTAACCAGTTAGAATTAACCAGTTAGAGTTAATCAGTTAGAGTTAACCAGTTAGAATTATTCAGTAGGAGTTAAATCGAATATTAGTTTATTCAAAGAAAGGAGTTAAACGAATATAGTGGATATTCGAAGTGAGTTAATCGAATAGTAGATATTCGAAGTAAGTTAATCGAAACAGAGATATTCGAAGTGAGTTAATCGAATCTAGTTATTCGACAGGAGTTAAATCAAAATATGGTTTATTCGAAGAAGAGGGATTATCAAATATAAGTTATTCGAATGTAAGTTATTCGAATAATAGTTAATCCAATAAGAGTTAAGTAGAGTTAGAGTTAATCGGTTAGAATAAGTCAGCAGAGTAAATAAGTTGGAGTCAAAATAAATGAGTTACCATTTGGCACGACCGTTAGCGTAATTCGTAGGGCTGCAGATAGCCTACGGCGGTCGGATGTTTCCTTAGGGAATCAGGCATAACCATTGTGATCGCTGCGATCTAGAGTTAAGCGAATGGAGTTATTCGAATAAGATTTATAGAATAAGAGTTAACCAAATAGGAGTTGATAAATTAGTGTTTGTTATTTATTCGAGTTAGGAAATAAGAGTTAGATGAAAGTTATTATATTTGAGAAGCAGGAAATTATAACACCACTTCTATAATCAAATGATTCTGTAAAGGAGTTGGACGCGTAAATTATATCTGGAAGTTACGTAAGGAAGTGTTAAAGAGTTAAAAGATGAACTTACACTATTTCGAGATTTGAAATGTTGTTCAGTTAAGGTCTGAGTGGTAGTTATACCCCAACTTGATTGACTTCGTTTTTAATTTAGAAGTGGTTAAGGTTCGAGAGTGAAAATGGTTTAGTGAATTTAGTAAATAAGTATAGTAGTTTGAGTTATCGTCGCGATGTTGATTTAAACATCAGTTTAAATCAAATGAAGGAGTTTTGGAAATGTTTTCCAAACAAGAATCAGAAATGTTTTCTGATAATAGAAAATAAGAAATGTTGAATATATGGAAACAGGAGACAAATAAAGTTATGAACTAAGGAGATAAATGTAAAATGATGATTGATCGATATAATTTCCATTTGGAAATAATATCGTTGTTTGCACATGTGTTTTTCTTTGATGGTTAAATCACAGACTATCGAAGTTTTGACCATTTTAATGTTGTTAATATGGAGAGACCAATTGGATTATTATCCAAAGAACCACTCTGTATTGGCATAAGCGTTGCGAATCATATATGCCAAAGATAATTGAAGACAGATTAAAGTTCAAGGGCTGTTGTATAAATCTTAGATAACAGTGCCTAAGATGGATATACTGAATAGTACCTTCGGTTCATCCTGTTCCTAGATGACTTGTATCGATGAATGTCTGACAGAGTATTTCCAGAAAGGTCACGTACATTGATTTCTTCAACCGTACCAAGAGTGGAAGCAGAGAAGGAAACTTCTTTAGCTAACACGTAATGTACTGTTGTAGACGTTAATTAGTGATTTTCGATGGATCTGACAATGTGGCATTCGAAGTGAATCTGATGTGATGATAAAGCGTAACCTCAAGCCTCATCAACCGGTAAATGACAGAAATCGGGCAGGCAGCATGGCTATGTAGGTCGCACCTATTAGGGGGTATAATCAGCTGATCTAGAGTTTCATTTACTTCAAAAAAATCTATTGTTGATGCTGTCCCATTCGGGAAACGGTTGCTGATCCCAACCGTTGGTGATATACATTCGATACACTCAAGCGGAATGAGTGGTCGGTCATGTGTGGCCGGGTTGCAAGATGTTCTTGTTGAACCCAGTGTATTCCTCTCTAGAGGTACACTAGCGAAAGGTGGTTCCATACCTTGTCATAGTTGGAAATCCATTACCCAATACCTGCTTGCGGTTTTGATTGTATACTATATATGTAGAACGTGAGATGAAAGCGTTTCTGCTAGATGATTAATATATTGTGATTGATAGACATTATTATAATATCAAAAGGTTTTTGATATAAAGATATTTTGGATTCTCATAAGAGAAAAACCCATTCCGTTATACGGCGTGGTCTTATGAGATATCGTTTACTTGTTCAAACTGTTTTAAACTGTTTTACTCATACCAGTCCCTTTACTGACCCGAAGTTTATTTTGTTTTGTTTTCCCTAAACTCTTGGGTGCCCAATATTGTACGGGCAGTCAAATAGTCAGGATTTACATATACTGTAAGAGCTTGGAGCAGGAGGCTTCAGGATTATATAACTATAGTTATTTCCGCTGTGTTGTAAGTGTTGTACTCTGATAATGTTATTGTATACATATACTGATTTTATTTCAAGGATATGTTATCTATTATATGTTGTTCGTTCCGCTGTGTGATTCGTGTTACTCTGATGTTGTGTTCTTCTTCTTCTTCTATTCTAAGTTTCTATCTTATCTTTCCTCACCCTCTAATTTCTTTCATTAACTATTCGGTTATTTTCGATCCTTAGATGTTCGATGTGTGTTGTATATCGGATAACTAAGATCGCAAATTTCCGGGTCACTAAAATTGCTATCAGAGTTTAAGTTAAGCGAATTACCTTGGCTCTGTGGCATGACTCAGTAGAGGTAGGGTTAGTAATACCCTAGACTGAGTTTGAGTGTATATATATGAGTGAATATATTTGTTATTTGATATAAAAATGGTTTTATATTATGGAGATTTATTGGGTGAGTTGTTTATGAGTTCTGGTTGATCAGTTTGATCCACTGTATCGGTAGAAGTTGGTAAACACTTGAATACGATGAACCGTCATGGTATGTTTTGAAAAGAGGATAAATAAAATAATTTTACCCAAGTTATATTTTGATATAAAGAAGATATATATATTGCAAATATTATAATATATTTAATATTGGTTGTTATTATAATCGAGTAAGATTATAAAAGTAAAATGGTTATATATAACCAAGTAGAATTCGTATAAGTGTTACGAAGCGAATTAAATCTAAAATTTAAACCAGAAATTGAATTAAAATTCTAAAAAATTGGATAAGTGTTTGTAAATGGATTTGGATTAAAAATAAGGAAAATTTAAGATTGTAGGAGATTTTAAATTGTTTTACAAGTAGTGTGAATTATATTTTGAAATGAATTTCAAATTGGAAAGGTTTAGAAATGGTTTTATAGTATTAAACTCACTTTGATCACTGGAAAATAGATTCTGATGATGACAGCTGCATCATCAGTATTTTCTTTCGAGTTATAAGTGACGCATTATTACCGAAAAGATTTTTCTTTTGAATTATTTTGAGAAAAACAAGTTGTTTGAAATCCAAAGAGGAATATTTGGTTTTAGAAAAGCAAAGTTGTTTAAAAATCCCAGGATTTGACCGTTTGAATTTAAAACAAATTAAATCAGAATTTGTAAAAGTAAATTTGGAATTGAAAGAAAGTCAGTTAAGTGGTAACTGAAATTGAATTTGGATGATATCGAGACAGATTGGATTTGTGAGATTTGAACTTGAAGTGTAATTTGATAATCAAGTTAAGAGTTTGAAATCAAGACTGGAACTCGAATTTGAAATGAAGTTTGACTTGGGTATAAGCCTATGGTTTGGTTTGAGGAAAAAAAAGTGTTTGGAATTTGATTGGGATGACCCTTGTATCTGCTGAATTGATAACAGGTGGAAAGGATATAATGATATGTCGACAAAAAGGTACAAGTTTATATTTCTGTTGGATATAAGATTTATGAGCCGAATTGGCAAGCCGCTTGGCTGTTTGATTTTCTTTTGGGTTGGAGATGGCCCAGAGAGGCAAGTTGGAGTTTGACCTATTGACCAGTACAAAGGAGGTGCTGGCGAAATTTTTCGAAAATTTAAGGCGTTAGAAAATTTTCAGGATTTTTGAAAATTTTCGTTGATAAAAATTAATTAATATTTTAATAAAAGATTAATTGGTTCAGTTGAGACTGAATTTAAGAAGTGAACAAATAAGTTCTAACCGGTCGATAGGGTTTGTTTTCTACCTTAGCAATTTCGAGGATGAAATTATTTTAAGTGGGGAAGAATGTAATGACCCGCATTTTTCAGCGGTATAATAATTAATTTATTTAATTATTGAAATAGTGGTTTAGAATTCAAATGGTCATTTAATTAAATAACTTGGAATATTTAATTAAAATAATAATTAATTAAAATATTCAATTCAAAAATAATAATAAAATAGTGGAATTCACAATATAGTGTAAATTGGATTATTTAAAATATATAGTTCAGTTTAGAGTTGAATTACATGAACAAATATATTCAATCGACGACCGTTGAACATATGGTTTATAATATAATTATAAACGAGCTTGAAATGACGGCAGTTCGCTATTTGGCGATTTGAACTTCAACTGAATATACAGGGTCCGTTTTAAATCGGATTTTTATGAAACAAGAAACGTTAGGAGCTGGTGAAGTATATTTTTCTAGTGGAAGAGAAAAATCGGAATTCATTGTGTAGATTTTTATTTATGTCCAAATCAAATTTTAGAAAAGTCGCTATGGAATTCCCTTTTAATTTATAACGATATATAAAAGGAATTTCATTAAAAATCGAATATCGATTTATATCGGGATTTGAGATATTCAGTTAGAATTCCTATAGGAATATTCTAGAGCTGTATGATATTCAATTTTGGATATATACAATAATATTTATTTACAAATATTAAATTTAATTGTTTTTAAAGATATTTACATATTTAAAAGGTTTATTTAGGGCTTTAAAAGTAGCCAGTTTTGCAAATGACCTCAGAATCCGACGAAACTAATTTTGTTTGGTCCGCAATATTAAATTATTGCTAGATTTCAATTTCTGTGATTTTTGAAGTCAGTATGTGGCCGTACGGGATTTTAATGTGAAGAACAGTCAGTATTTTGACGGTTAAAAATACGCTGTGTGAGCATACGAAGTCGGAATTCGACGAAACCAGTTTCGTTGGGACCATAATGTCAGACAGTAGTTGTATATCCATTTTCATGATTTTCGAGTATCGTATGTGATTTCAAGGATTTTTAGAAGGCAATTACACGGATGTAAAAATAAATAAATAAATAAAATGAATGGACAAGGATCCTCCAACAAGCCAAAATCTACATTATAAGTACCCCTACATTTTCCCTTAACCTAATTAAATCTCTCCGTGGTCATTATCCTTCAGCCGCCACACAATTATTTCCAACGCAAGGAAATCAATCTTCAAAAATCTATAACAACTCAAAACAAATTCTCTAAATCACAAAACGTATATATTTGAATTCGCAAGGAGTTTCTCTTCCAATCGATGCCTATTTTTCTGAGTTCGAACCTTTTTGTTGTCGATGGTGTTAGTGGGTTTCGAACTGGAACTTCACCTCATCGAGCAGAGTACCGGTGATGTGAGGAGCGTCGTGGTCCTAGGAGTTCGTCGGCGGTGCTCGCTCGATGTCAGGGGAAGAGAGCTGATTGGTTTTTTCGTTCGAAGTTGCTGCTGTTTGGTGGGGATTTCGGGATACAGGGATGGAGTGAAAGGGGTTTTTTAGTGTCGTTGGGAAGCTGGTGCCTAGGCGCATCGACGGTGGTGAGAAGGGGCTGTCTGGTCACCTGAAGTTGTAGCGGTGGTGGATTGAAAGCCTATGGGATGGGTTCGAAACCATGAGTGTAATGACCCGAAAATCCGGTCCAATTTGAGCTGACTAAATTACACAAGTCCAACCCCAATTACACTGGAAAATCAGAACACTAATAGAAAGAAAACAGAGGGTGAGGAAAGATAAGATAGAAACTTAGAATAGAAGAAGAAGAACAACACAACATCAGAGTAACACGAACCTCACAGCGGAACGAATAACATATAATATATATAACATAACTTGAAATATACATCTATATTTGAATATACATCATTATCAAAGTACAACACTTACAACACAGCGGAAATAAATTATAGCTATATGATCCTGAAGCCTCCTGCTCCAGCTCTTCAAGTATCAATAAATCCTGACTACTTGACTGCCCGTACAAAATTGGGTACCCAAGAGTTTAGGGAAAACAAAACAAAATAAACTTCAGGTCAGTCATGGGACTGGTATGAGTAAAACAGTTTAAGCCATTAAACAATATCTCATAAGACCACGCCATATAACGGAACGGGTTTTTCCCTTATGAGAATCCAAAATATCTTTATATCAAAAGCCTTTGATATTATAATAATGTCTATCAACCACAATATAATAATCATCTAGCTGAAACGCTTTCATCTCACATTCTACATATATAGTATACAATCAAAACCGCAAGCACGTATTGGGTAATGGATTTCCAACTATGACAAGGTATGGAACCACCTTTCGCTAGTGTACCTCTAGAAAGGAATACACTGGGTTCAACAAGAACAACTTGCAACTCGGCCACACATGACCGACCACTCATTTCGCTTGAGTGTATCGAATGTATATCACCAACGGTTGGGATCAGCAACCGTTTCCCAAATGGGACAGCATCAACAATAGATTTTTAGAAGTAAATGAAACTCTAGATCAGGTGATTATACACCCTACTTCGGTGCGAATGACTTAGCCATGCGGCCTGCCCGATTTATGTCATTTACCAGATGTGAGGCTAGAAGTTACACTTTATCATCACACCAGATTCACTTTGAATGCCACATCGTCAAATCCATCAAATCAGCAATTGACGTCCTCAACCATACATTATGTGTTAGCTAAAAGAAGTTTCCTTCTCCGCTTCCACTCTTGGTACGGTTGGAGAAATCAATATACGTGATCGTCTAGAAATACTTTGTCAGACATCTGTCCATACAAGTCATCCAGGAACAGGATGAACCGAAGGCACTATTCAGTACATCCATCTTAGGCACTGTTATCTAAGACTCATACAATAGCCCTTGCACTTTAATCCGTCTTCAATTAACTTTGGCATATATGAATCGCAACGCTTAGGCCAATACAGAGTGGTTCTTTGGATAATAATCCAACCGGTATCTCCATATTAACAACGTCAAAATTGTCAAAACTTCGATAGTCGGTGAGTTAACTATTGAAGAAAAACATGTGTGCAAACAACGATATCATTTCCAAATGGAAATTCTATCAATCAATCATATATATATCTATATATATATTCAATTTTTTCCTTATTTTCTATGTTTATAAAATATATGTTGACACTGGAAAACGTTTCCAATTCTAATCCATATTTCCAATTTAAATATTTGATAACATTTCTGATTCTTTTTGGAAAACATTTCCAAATCTTCTCTACTTGGATTTAAACAGATGTTTAAATCAACATCGCGACGACAACTCGAACCACTATACTTATTTACTAAATTCACTTAACCACTTTCACTCTCGAACCTTAACCATTTCTAAATTAAAAACGAAGTCAATCAAGTTGGGGTATAACTACCTCTCAGACCTTAACTGAACAACATTTCAAATCTCGAAATAGGGTAAGTTCGTCTTTTAACTCTTTAACACTTCCTTACGTAACTCTCGTTCGAATAAATCTCTATTCGATAACTCCTCCCTTCGAATAACTATATTTGATAATCTCTCTTACGAATAACTAGATTCGAAAACCTTTCTTCGAATAAACTAAATTTGATTAACTCTATTTATTTAACCCTAATCGATTAACTCTTTTTACTTAACTCCTTACTTATCTCCTTTCGATTAAACTATAATCGATAACTCCTTTCGATTAGACTATAATCGATAACTCCTTTCGATTAAACTATAATCGATAACTCCTTTCGATTAAACTAATTCGATAACTCTTATGTGTTTAACTCTATTCGAACAACTAATTAGAATAACTCTAATTTATTTAACTCTATTCGAATAACTAATTCAAATAACTCTATTCGATTTACTTACTTTCGAATACTTATATTCGATTTGCCTACTTTCGAATACCGTATTCGATTTAACTCCCTTCGAATAACTTATATTCGATTTAACTCCTTTCGAATACCATATTCGATTTAACTCCTTTCGAATAACTAATTTGATTTATAAAGATTTCCTTTTTAACAACGTATATTCATTTTTAAAGATTTACTTTTAGTAACGGTTCTCCACTTTAAAATGATTTCCTTCTTATAACAGTTTCCCTTTTATAACGTTTTCCCTTTTATAACGTCCTATTCTGTTATAAATATTTTTCCCTTTTCTAAATATCTTTTATTTATTTTCTAAATATTTCCTATCAATTCTATTTGTAAATGATTTACAAATATTTCCTTTTCTATTATTCTATTTGCAAATGATTTGCAAATATTTCCTTTTCGAATCTATTCTTTGATTTTATAATTTCCCTTTTCTAAATATCTCCTATTTATAAATATTCCAATTTATAAATATTTCTTATTTATAAATATTCCATTTATAAATATTTTATTTTCAAATATCACTTTGAAAATATTCCCTTATCAACATTTCGATATGTTATGGTATTTAACATATCAAATCACGTTGGCCAATATCGTTCAAACACACACAATCAACAACATGTTATAATTCACATCATATATCAAAATATATGAAAAACAATAAAATAACTGTTGAGGAATCCAGTCAGATTCCTCCAACCTGTTTCCCTGCATCCACAGATGTTACACAATAAAATCAACATCACTTTCAGTTTCGTATGATATATTCTGTTAAACAGAATCAATATAGAATTTTAACTAACTGACTAGTAGTTCAATCAAACAGTCAACACACAGTCAATCAGCCAATATTTAACAGTTCTAAAAATACAACATGAAATTAGAAACTGTTCAGAGTTAGTGAAATTTTCTGACTTTGTAGGTTATCGTTAATAACAGTAACTGTTGTTGATTTGATTCAGTCGTTCCATTTTCCGATAAATTTAGACAAACTCCAAATCATCTTGAATCAGTTCCAGCGTGTAGCCTGAGTTCATACGATCCTAACGGATCTGAATTTGCAAAATTCGGATAACGTTTGACAAAGTTATCGATGTAATAAGTTAGTACACAAATTTTGAATTAAACAATTTAATTTACTTATGAAATTTGGCCTCACCCATTCTCAGTCCATTTAGGCCGATCTCCCTTTAAACAAACCCATCCGCACAAATCCATTTTCCCCAATATAAAAATCCACTTCCTGCTACCCATCTACCCCTTGTTGACCTGCCCTTTGACCGACCCTGACTCCTCCTCTGGCCACCGATGAAGACCGTAACCATCACCAATAAGACCTGCGCCTCCTCTTTCAGACTGCACCCTCAGGCCCATGTTCGAACTCACCCTTCGTCGACCAACCTGTTGCCTCCCATCATCACTATCGGTGACGCATTTCGCCACAAACCACCGGACGATGCTTCGCCACCCCCAAAACGTGTCTCTCCCCTCCGCGAACACAACCACACCGATCACCTCTCCCATTTCCCTTCGATTGAAGTTTCAAGCTCCCAAAACAGGAACCCTAGCTTCACGCTGGTGCAAAAACAGCGAACTGGATGAGTTCGAACCCCACTAGAACTTACGCCATGTCGATGAGTGTCTTCGCAGGATCTCATATTTACATGTAATAGGATTTATAGGTTTTTATTCGATTTTTGGGGATTTTGTAAAGATCAGATTTCCTTGGTTTTATTTTTCTTATGGTTTCTTTGTATTGAGGAAGAATACTGTGTCGGCTGAAGAAACATTATATAAGGGGGATGAGATGTTTGTGCGGTTGAAAAGAAATGAGTACATGGCCTTAGTTTTGACCTCTAATGGAGTTTTAGATATTTTCTTTTATTATTTTATATTTGTTCTTCCTTTCTAAAAATTCGTGTGACCACACACGATACCCAAAAATCATGGAAATTGACATGTAGCCACTGTTTGACATTACGGTCCCAATGAAACTGGTTTCGTCGAATTCTGACTTCGTATGCTCACATAGCGTATTTTTAACGGTCAAAATACTGATTGTTTTACACTCTAAAAATTCGTACGGCCACACAGTGACTCTAAAAATCACGAAATTAGAAATCTAACAACTATTTGACATTGCGGATCTAACAAAATTAGTTTCGTCGAATTCCGACTTCGTTTGCAAAAGTGGCTATTTTTAAAGTCATAAATAACCCATTTTAAATATATAAATATATTTAAATATAATTAAATTAAATATTTATAAATAAATATTATCGTATATATTCACAGCAGAATATCGCATAGCTCTACTGGGATTTATAACTTGATATTTCAAATCTGGGTCAACCCGATATTCGATATATATTGAAATTCCTTTTTAAAATATAAATAATTCCTTTATAAATTATAAAGGAATCCCACAGTGATTTTTCTGAAATTTGATTTAGATGTAAATCAAAATCTACACGACGAAATCCCGATCTTTCTCTTCCACTAGAAAGATATACTCCACCAGCACCACACGTTTCTTGTTTCATAGAAATCCGGCTTAAAATGAATATTGTACATTCAGTTGAAGTTCGAATAGCCAATTTACGAACTGCAGCGCCATTTCGAGCTCTATTTTAATTATATTATAATTCTACGTTCAACCTGTCATTTATATAATGTATTTGTTATTCAGATTCAATTCCAAGCTGAATTGAATATCACAGATGATCTGGTTCACACCATATCGCCATTTCAGCCAATTCTGATTATTTTAATTAAATATTCACCATTATTTAATTCAACGACCATTAAATTCACTATATCACTATTTATATAATTAAATAAATTAATTATAATACCTCCGCCAATGCGGGTCATTACAATGAGCAGCTTTAAGTCTGATTCTTTTCTGCCTGGGGAAAAATCGTAATTTTCAAACTGTAAATGGATGGATGATATCATGAATTCGAAAGAAGTTCTAAAGTACGCTTCGTAGTGAAATAGGAAGAATACTAGAGCTCTGTTCAGTCGGTGAAAGAGGAACGAGAAGAGGGTAGGAGTAGTAATCGGGATGTTTAAATTCTGATAATGAAGTGGGTTATTTTCTTTTAGACGGAAAAGACAGGATTTTGATGTATTAATGCCGTGATTAATGGAGGAGTAAAAGGGAGATTTGCATAGGTAATTTAGTGGATGAACGACGGGGTGGAAGGTGCTGAAATGAATTAAGGTTTGGGTTCGAATCAGTTTACAGAAAGGTAAGAAGAAAATTAGCTGTAGATGATGGATTAAGGACTTAATGGTAATTAATTAATTCTTTATTAAATTTTAAATGATCATTAAGGATATAGAACTTGTAATATTTATATGTTTGTCATACGTCATCAGAATCGAGCGTTGTCTGTCACATTTGAATCGTATGGACGAGAGTTTCATAATGGAACTGACTGGGAATGGATTGGAGCTCGATTGAATTTATGGCGAAATAAATTGTTTGATTCAAATCAAACAATAGTTTATCGTTCTTTAACAATGAACTGCAAATGTGAGTAAATCTCACTAACTCTAAACAGTTTATAATTTCATGTTGTATTTTTAGAACTGTTAAATATTGGCTGATTGACTACGTGTTGACCATTTGATTGAACTGCTAGTCAGTTAGTTGAATTTATATTGATTCGGTTTATCAGGATAAGTCATATGGAACTGAAAGTGATGATAATCATATTGTGTAACATCTGTGGATGCAGGGAAATAGGTTGGAGGAATCCGACTGGATTCCTCAACAGTTATTTTATTTTTTTCATATATTGTGATATATGACGGGATTTATAATCCGTAGTTGATTTTATGTGTATGAACGATATTGGACATCGTAACTTGATATGTTCAACACCATAACATACTGGAATATAGAAAGAGAATATTTATAAAATCAGAGGATTTTATAAAAGAGAATATCTATAAATAGAATATTCATAAATAGAAATATTTATAAATGGAATATTTATAAATAGGAAATACGTTTAAGTGAAATTATAAATGAAGGGATATCTTTATAAATGGAATATTTATAAAGTGAATTATTTATTTAGAATAAATAGATAAGACACTATAAAATGGATTATTTATTTGTTAAGTAAATAAAATATTAAATAGGGATTATTCACTTAGAAATAAATACGATAAGATAATGGGATATTTATTTGACTAAATAAATAAAGTAAGTAAGGACATATTTATTTAGAAAATGAATAAGAAATTTGTTAAAGGAAATACTTAGGATAAATAAATAAGGTTATTAAAGGATATACTTAGAAATAGAACCTTAAAAGGGATATTGGCAAACCATTTACAAATAGAATTTAAAAAGGAAATATTTGTTTAGGAAACAAATAGATTATAAAGGAAATATTTATCTTTGGATAAATAGCTATATATATATATAAGTCTGAACTTATATATGAAGAAGTAACAGCTAAAAGGAGCAGATTGATTTATAAATGATATTTATAAATTAAGTTAAATATTTATCATTTTGATAAATAGAATATATAAGTCAGAACTTATATAAAGAAGTAAGAATAGATTTCAACATCGATGTTGCAACTGAATAAGGACAAAGAGTTAAACCGTTAGGTTTAATCAGTTAGAGTTAACCAGTTAGAGTTAACCAGTTAGAGTTAATCAGTTAGAGTTAACTAGTTAGAGTTATTCAGTAGGAGTTAAATCGAATATTAGTTTATTCAAAAAAGGAGTTAAACGAATATAGTAGATTTTCGAAGTGAGTTAATCGAATAGTAGATATTCGAAGTAAGTTAATCGAATCAGAGATATTCGAAGTGAGTTAATCGAATCTAGTTATTCGACATGAGTTAAATCAAATTATGGTTTATTCGGAGAAGAGAGATTATCAAATATAAGTTATTCGAATGTAATTTATTCGAATAAGAGTTAATCCAATAAGAGTTAAACAGGGTTAGAGTTAATCAGTTAGAATAAGTCAGTAGAGTAAATAAGTTGGAGTCAAAATAAATGAGTTGCCATTTGGCACGACCGTTAGCGTAATTCGCAAGGCTGCAGATAGCCTACGGCGGTCGGATGTTTCCTGAGGGAATCAGGCGTAACCATTGTGATCGCTGTGGTCTAGAGTTAAGTGAATGGAGTTATTCGAATAAGATTTATAGAATAAGAGTTCACTAAATAGGAGTTGATGAATTAGTGTTCATTGTTTATTCAAGTAAGGAAATAAGAGTTAGACTAAAGTTATTATATTTTAGAAGCAGGAAATTATAACACCACTGTGATAATAAAATGATTTTGTACAGGAGTTGGACCTGTAAATTATATCTGGAAGTTACATAAGGAAGTGTTAAAGAGTTAAAAGATGAACTTACACTATTTCGAGATTTTAAATGTTGTTCAGTTAAGATCTGAGAGGTAGTTATACCCCAACATGATTGACTTCGTTTTTAATTTAGAAGTGGTTAAGGTTCGAGAGTGAAAATGGTTAAGTGAATTTAGTAAATAAGTATAGTAGTTTGAGTTATCGTTGCGATGTTGATTTAAACATTAGTTTAAATCAAATGTAGGAGTTTTGGAAATGTTTTCAAAACAAGAATCAGAAGTGTTTTCTGATAATAGAAAATAAGAAATGTTGAATATATGGGAACAGGAGATAAATAAAGTTATGAACTAAAGAGATAAATGTAAAATGATGATTGATCGATATAATTTCCATTTGGAAATAATATCTTTGTTTGCACATGTGTTTTTCTTTGATGGTTAAATCACAGACTATCGAAGTTTTGACCATTTTAGCGTTGTTAATACGGAGAGACCGTTTGGATTATTATCCACAGAACCACTCTGTATTGGCATAAGCGTTGTGAATCATATATGCCAAAGATAATTGAAGACAGAGTAAAGTGCAAGGGCTGTTGTATAAATCTTAGATAACAGTGCCTAAGATGGATATACCGAATAGTGCCTTCGGTTCATCCTGTTCCTGGATGACTTGTATGGATGAATGTATGAC
The DNA here is from genome assembly GCA_030737875.1 of Allium sativum. Taxonomy (NCBI): domain Eukaryota; kingdom Viridiplantae; phylum Streptophyta; class Magnoliopsida; order Asparagales; family Amaryllidaceae; genus Allium; species Allium sativum. Next base: position 40,938,938 of record CM060926.1, read on the forward strand.
AGAGTATTTCCAAAAAGGTCATGTACATTGATTTCTTCAACCGTACCAAGAGTGGAAGCGGAGAAGGAAACTACTTTAGCTAACATGTAATGTACTGTTGTAGACGTTAATTAGTGATTTTCAATGGATCTGATAATGTGGCATTCGAAGTGAATCTGATGTGATGATAAAGCATAACCTCAAGCCTCATCAACCGGTAAATGACAAAAATCGGGAAGGCAGCATGGCTATGTAGGTCGCACCTATTAGGGGGTATAATCACCTGATCTAGAGTTTCATTTACTTCAAAAAAATCTATTGTTGATGCTGTCCCATTCGGGAAACGGTTGCCGATCCCAACCGTTGGTGATATACATTCGATGCACTCAAGCGAAATGAGTGGTCGGTCATGTGTGGCCGGGTTGCAAGATGTTCCTGTTGAACCCAGTGTATTCCTCTCTAGAGGTACACTAGCGAAAGGTGGTCTCATACCTTGTCATAGTTGGAAATCCATTACCCAATACCTTCTTGCAGTTTTGATTGTATACTATATATGTAGAACGTGAGATGAAAGCGTTTCTGCTAGATGATTAATATATTGTGATTGATAGACATTATTATAATATCAAAAGGTTTTTGATATAAAGATATTTTGGATTCTCATAAGGGAAAAACCCGTTCCGTTATACGGCATTGTCTTATGAGATATCGTTTACTTGTTCAAATTGTTTTAAACTGTTTTACTCATACCGGTCCCATGACTGACCCGAAGTTTATTTTGTTTTGTTTTCCATAAACTCTTGGGTGCCCAATTTTGTACGAGCAGTCAAGTAGTTTGCATTTATAAATATTGGAAGAGCTTGGAGCAGGAGGCTTCAGGATTATATAACTATAGTTATTTCCGTTGTGTTGTAAGTGTTGTACTCTGATAATGTTATTGTATACATATACTGATTTTATATCAAGGATATGTTATCTATTATATGTTGTTTGTTCCGCTGTGAGATTCGTGTTACTCTGATGTTGTGTTCTTCTTCTTCTTCTTCTCTTCTAAGTTTCTTTCTTATCTTTCCTCACCCTCTAATTTCTTTCATTAACTATTCGGTTATTTTCGATTCTTAGATGTTCGATATGTGTTGTATATTGGATAACTAAGATCGCAAATTTCCGGGTCACTACAATCACCTAACCCCAGCCATTAGTTTAATTAACATGTTGAATTGGTTAAATGTTTTAGTTAACTTAATCCTACCATAGTGACTTGTCTGTCCTTAGCTTTTTAAAGCTTCGACCACTCACATTAGACATGTATTGTTACAGTTACTGGATGCGCCGGTCGGTTCCGGGCAGGTTTACACCGTAACTCAGTCTAACCTCGGGTCCTTATTGGGCTCAATGCTTAACCTCCCACATTGGATAGGTATTGTTGTGATTACTAGACAGCCGGGTTGGTCTGGGCAGGTTAACATCACAACTCAATCCAACCACGGGTTAAGCATACTCGTATTTTCTAAATTTACATATTTGTCTCTATTACTTGTTATATGGAAATTTGTTAACAATTTAATGTTATGGCCCACTTTCCAAGTTCATCATTTTTGGTATAAGGGTTTATACAATTTAAAGGCCACCAATTTTGGCATGTGACAAACATGCCAATTTCATATGTTTTCATATTTAATCCCAACGATATTCCCCCATTTGTACATTCGCAAGGTTATAATGAATGTTGGGCTAAATATTTCAGCCCAACTTATAAACATAAAAGGGAAAGACAAGAACATGAAATATTCTAAATAACATAACGGGTGTGTGACATATGAACTTGCAACTTTGCGATCTAATTAACATAGATCATGGGTTTCAACTTGTCATGTGAACTTGCATTCAAATAAGAGTCTAATTAAATAGGTGTCATATGAAATGGCATAATCTGTACTTGCCTAAAACATAAGCCTAAACATATTTTTATCTAGGCATAACTTCAAACACAAATTAGCATGTGACAAAGTTATTACATGTCATACAAACGTCTATTTTTTTGACATTAACCCAAAAGCGTGAACTAGATCAAATCATGTATCCTATTATAACATGAAACTTGTAATAATCGTGTGAAACTGAATGGTACTTGGCATGGATCCCATTTACAAACTTACAAAGAACATAAGAACATTCATATGGGATTTAATCATGTAGGCATAATGGTCTTAACATAGCACATGTGTGTATAAGTCTTTACTTAGACTTAGAAAAATGTACACAACCTATGTTAAACATATAGGTATAAATTCTAACATTAACCATATACTTGTATGTGATGTTGCTTTCATTCTCAATGTACAATAGGACCAACATTGTGTCAATTATACCAAAAACATCCTAATACCATTCACAACAAAATCATTTCAATACATAGATATGAATTAACATCGTCGTTATAGAATAGCACAATTCCATTTCCATTTTACATCGAATCAAGTCTTAATTTTATTCTCATCGGAAAAATCACTATACTTACAACAAACGACGGTCTTATTTTCTGATTTCTGAGTTCTGAATTTGCAATGCTTTCCTTTGGGTAGATAAACGTTGTTTGAATCTTGTTTTTGCTTTAGTTTTGCTCGTCTCTAAGCTTTCTCTAACTGACGGCTACTCTTAGTTTCCTCCCAGCAGCATGATGGCTCTAGTTCTATTTTATTTGTGTGAATTTAGGTTGAGTGTTGGGTTGTATTTATAGAATTTCAGATTTATTTGAGCCGTCAGATGATCATAGAGTGAATCCAGACCATACACACCAAGAGGAGCCAATCAGAAAGCGACAAATCAGCCCTAGTGACACACCAGAGCTCAGGAATTCGACCAGAACCCGACCAGGCTAGCCAGGACCTGACCAGATCGACTGGGCAGGTCGACCCCCAGGTCGACCCCCTGGTCGACCTGGGTCCTGGGCGGGAAAATTCCCTCCCAGCCCAGTTTGGGTCTGTTTTCGAATTTTGAACTGTATTTTGAACCGTTTGAATTTTAAATTGAATTCTGAAACTTCCGGAGGTCATGACTCCTTTATACGGAATCCGATTTACGCAAACTTGGACTCTATCTCAAGCAGAATTCCGAGATGAACGCAAAGGCGTAACCCGTTTCCCTTAATTCTTTCATTTAGAATTAAATATACTTAACTTGTTAATTTAATGTTAATAGAAAATTCGAGTTGTTACAGTTTTGGTTATTTTCAATTTCTGAGATGAACTTGAGGAAACCATTGAATTGATAGTTTTTAAAAGAATAGATATGAAGAATATTGTTTTGAATTGTGAATGAAAGGTAGAGAGAATAGGTGTATATATAGAAATTGAATGGATATGAATTGAATAGGCACAACTATTCAGACTTAAATGACACCTTCTCTGACCTTGGGAGTTGGTGAAAATTTGGAGGGAAGTTTGAAAGTTTAAACCTTTGAATTTCAAATTTCAAATTAGTGGTCAGATATGTTGACATATAGACATATATGTGTCGAAATATGTACCTATTTTAAAAGGAAATTTGATTTTTGTGAAATGCGATCTAAATTATCGATTTATATTTCAGGTTTAACGATTTCATGAAATAATTATAATCCTATCAGACATACAAATAATTTATTTTATTATTTTATTTGCTATTTATTACTATATTATTATTTTGAATTTCAAAATTCAAAATTGAATTTCAAATTTCAAATTTGAATTTCAAATTTCAAATTTGAATTTCAAATTTCAAATTTGAATTTCAAATTTCAAGATTAAATTTTAAAGTTTTAAATTCAAAACAAAGCAAACAAACAAAGTAACCATTCAACCAAATTAAAAATTAATTAAGGCATACCCGGTTTTAAGATCCTTTTCTTCGAAATTTTCTGAATTCTAAATTGTCGTAAAGCATATATTCGAATTTCCGGTTTCTGGCTCTTCATTACTTGATGATGAATCTAAATCATCTAATGTTGCTACGTATTCTTACTTTCTCTTTCTCGACGAATTGTTGTTGCCTGTTTATTGAGTCGATTTATCAGGATATGGACACATTTTCTTTATATGGCCTGGTTTGTTGCAATTATAACATCAACCATAATTACTTTTTCAACTTCCTTGGTTATAATTTTTTCTTCTATATCTCGGAAATTTTCCAAAATGATTTGTTATAAGGGTTGTTTCTTCATCATCTTTAATACTTGAGTCAGAATCATTTTCTGTTTCTTTTAATGCAATGGAATTCTTCTCAGTTGACATGTTTTCTTTTCTCTTCTGTAATTGTACTTTATAAGACATCAGATTTTTGATTAACTCCTCAATCTTCATTGCATTGACATCATTGGATTCTTCAATTGCCAAAGTTTTCTGATCCCATTCTGGAGTCAATGAACTCAATATTTTTCTCACTTGATCTACTTCAGAGTTGGTTTTTCCAAGTGCTGTTAATGAATGCACTATCTCTCTTGAAATCTGCAATACATATCGGGAATAGACTCATTCTCATTCATTTTGAATAACCCAAACTGATTAACTAACATTGTTATTTTAGTTTGTTTAACTTTACTAGTTCCTTCATGAGTAATTTGTAAAGTTCTCCAAATTTCATGAGTAATTTTACATACTGACACTCAATTAAACTCGTTCCTATCTAATGGACAAAATAACATATTGATGGCTTTCGAATTGCTTTTTGCAGGATACTTTTGTTCATTTGTCCATTATGCAAAAGAAGTTGTGGGCTCAACAAATTCATTTTGTTACTATTCCATGTGTCTAATCCTACTAATTGAAAATAAATTTTCATTCTACATGCCCAATATGAATAATTACTACCATTAAACAGTGTTAGTTGCCATTATCACTATTTTTCAAAAATCAGATTATGAACTTTTTGTAAGACTTTGCTCTGATACCAATTGTTAAGGATTGCGGAATAGATCGTTAAGGCAAAGTAAACACTAAAGGGGGTGAATAGTGTTTTTGAGAATTTAAACAAAATCTAAACTTATATGAACATTTATATGAATCAAACACCACAGAAATAATCACAGACACAGAATCAAACAAAAATGCAAAGATAAACAAAAATAAACTGCAGAAAAGGAAAGAACACACCGGATTTTATACTGGTTCGGAATTGCTTCCACGTCCAGTCCTGCACAACGCTGGATTGTGTAGAGTTTTATTACTATATCAATAACCAATTACAACCTCCTTGATTTCACGGCTACAAGGGATACCACCGATTCCAACCTCCTTGATTTCACAACTACAAGGGATACCACCAATTACCCGTCCTTGATTTTATGGCTATAAGGGATACCACCGATTACCCGTCCATGATTTTATGACTACAAGGGATAACAACGATTACTTACACAACCTAAACAATTACAAACAAACCTATAACTCTTTAATAGCACTTAATTCAGAGAGTAATGAGTAGACAGTGTAGAGAGAAGAAGTTTAATGAAAACAGAATTGAATTCGGTAGAGTATAAGCGTAGAAGTCATAAAAATGATAAAGAACAATGGTTTAATGAAAGGAGATGAAGATAGAGAAGAAGAATTAATAAAAAATTGAAATCAGCCCCTATTTATAACATTTGAAACGTTGCAACGTTTCTAAACCATCACAAATAGTGAAAAGACACTTCCTTTCAATTTTGAAAAAATGACAGTATATGTTGACATGTATATATATATATATGTATATCAGCATATACATGTACAAAATTGAAATTTGAATATTTTTCAAGTGTTTTGATATGTATATAATTCTGAAAATTCTTGAATTAAAATATATTGTTATAAATAAATATTATAAAGTAGAAAATCATATGTGAACATAAATATAAACTATATAAACATATTTATAAAATTATAGAGTTTAAAACTATATAAATATAAAGTATATAAAATATAAATATATAAAACTTATAAAGTATAAACTTATGAAAATTAAGTTTAAAATCTGATTGAAATAGAAAGTAAAATAGAAAAATAGAGATTGAAGATAGAATTTGAAAACAGAATTTGAAATGATTTTGAATTTGAATCTGGAGCATTATTCAGAGTCTTATATAATCTAGACTCTATAACTATATTTATCTGGAACTCTTGAAATCTTGAATACTCGTGAGTCTTGAATCATCTCTGAATTCTGAATCTCTAATATCTTTAAACTGTACAGTCTTTAGTAATACTTCCTGTATATAAGTCATGCATATGGGTATGTATATATATTCTAGACAAAGTATAAATTTTATAATCAATTAATATTGAAATAAGTTTGTTGTCATCAAAAATCCATTCTCTAACAGATGATCGTTTCCTGAGAGCTGTATTGGTTCTCAAATAGTTTGATTTATGGACGAGATACATTGACTCTTGATGATGTCAAAACTGGTCTTTTTAGTAAGGAATTGCGAGATCAGATGAAAGAGATGAGTGATGGAAGTATTGGTGCAGGTAATGGTCATGTTTTATTTGTGGAGAAGGAGAAAAATGAGAAGAAGGGAAACCGGGGGCGTTCCAAGTCTAGAAAGCCCGGTTGGAGAGGAAAGTTAATGGAAAGACATGGAAAGTGCTTTATATGTAAGAAACCTGGTCATTGGAAGAATGAATGTCCAAACAAGGGGAAGAAGGAAGTATCTGTTTCATCAGTTGCAGTGGAGTGAGATGTTGCTGAGGGAGACATAGATGTTTTATCGGCTATAACACCAGATGTTTCGGGCAGCGAATGGGTGCTTGATTCAGGGGCTTCATATCACATGACGCCTAATATGAATTGTTTTTCTTCTTATGTTGATCGAGAAGGAAATTCAATTGTTATGGAAAATGGTGCAGTTTGCAAGTCGAAGGGAATTGGATTCGTGCAAATTCAGATGTTTGACGGAGTGGTTCGTACTCTCACTAATGTGTGCTATATTCTGGGACTACGGAAGTCATTTATCTCTTTGGGACAGTTGGATTCTTTAGGTTGCAAGATCACCATTGAGAGTGATATCTTGAGGGTTTTGAAGAGTGTGCTTGTGGTTATTAAGAGTGTTAGGACCCATGGAATTTATTTGCTTCAAGGAGTGACCGTGGATGGGGAAACTTGTGTTGGTGATGATAGTTCTCGTGGCTTAGATGCGACACGGTTGTGTCATTTGAGATTGGGTCATCTTTTGGAGTAGAGTTTGGATGTTCTTCATGGAAGGGAGATGACAGATAGAGAGAGTTTCAACAAGTTGGAGTTTTGCGTAGAATATGTCATGGGGAAGAAAACTAGGGTGTCATTCGGTGAAGGGAATTATGATTCAAGAGGGATTCTTAAGTATGTGCACACGGATGTTTGGGAACCAGCACCAGTAGCTTCTTTGGGAGGAGCAAGATATTAAATTTCTTCATTGACGATTTTTCTCGGAAGGTTTGGGTGTTTGTAATAAACACCAAGTCGGAGTCATTTGCAAGGTTCAAAGGATGGAAGGCTCTTGTTGAGAATGAGAGTGGAAAGACTTTGTAAGTTCTTAGGTCTGACAATGGAAGGGAGTATGTTTTCGGAGATTTTCTGAAATTTTGCAAGCATCATGGTATTCAAAGGCATTTACTACACTCGATATCTGCTATCTAATGGAGTGGCAGAAAGAAAGAACCAAAGTCTAGTGAAGAAAGCTTGATGCTTGAGATTGACTTCGAGTTTGTCTAAGGGATTTTGGGCCAAAGCTTTTTCAACCGCAGTACATATCATTAATCGGATTCCATGCTCGGCTATTGATAACAAAATTCCGGAGGAAGTGTGGAAGGGGAAGAGCATTGACTTGAGTTATCTTGGTGTATTTGGCAGTTCAGTTTATGTGCATGATCTGGGGAATGATAAGCTTTCACCTAGAGCTTTCAAGGGGGTTTTTCTTGGCTATATGGATGAAGTCAAAGGCTATTGGATTTGGAATACGAAAATGAAGAAGATTGCAGTTTCGTGTCATGTTACTTTTGATGAGTTAACTTTGTTCAAGGTGAATGAAGGCTCATCGGATGGTCCAGATTTGGTTCATAGTAAATCAAAGGAGAAGGAAGTTATTTCCATTTTCAGGCCTAAAGAAAGTAGATCTGTTGGAGATACTTGTGAGGAGATAGCGGTTGATGTTACATCACATAGTACACAGGGTTCCTCTAGTAGTATTTGTGATATGCATGATTCTAGAGAAGATTCAGTTCAAGGTGGAACTGAAGGAAGACTGGGTGATGATGTTGTTACTCATATTGGTCGTCTTGCTATAAGACCACCCAAATGATATGGTGATCGGAACTATCTTAACTTTTGTGAGAATTTGGACTATGCTCTTCACGTAGTCTAAGATGAGCCGATGGACCTTGATAACGTCATGAGTTCGGAGTTGATAGCTGTGGCGGAGGATGCAAAGGAAGCACTTTATTTGAAGCAATTGTTGTATGACTTGGGCTTTGAACACGACAGTGTAGATGTTCAATGTGATAGCGAAAGTGCTATTCATTTGCCAGATAATTTGGCATTAGCTCATGAACCAAGCATATTGAAGTGAAGGATTCATTTCTAGTAGCCAAGGACAAAGACAAGCAAGTATGCCCTCGAAAAGTGCACACAAAGTATACTGCGGTGGATATGTTCGCTAAGGCATTGCCAATCGGGAAGTTCAAGCATTGCTCAAACATAATTCGCTTGGAGAGGTGATAGGTGTCACGGGTTGATACAGTTGAGGGATAAACTTGGCTATGGATGAAGAAGAGTATCGGTGAGAGATTGATGTTTTACCTTCTTGGTATGTTTGGTACTGTTTCGGCCATAACTTTTGATTGGAAAGGAGTTTTGACCTGAAACCACTTCCATTGGATTTGAATGATAGTTTCTCTTTCCGAAGAGTGGTTACATAAGCCAAACGGAATTAACGTTTGGGAGATATGGCTGAAACAAGGTTTAGAAGGTGAAAAACAGCTTAATTGGGCTAAACCGGGCAGTTAACAGCTAGGCCCATAACCCATCTCGGGATTAGGGTTATGGGGAGGCTGATAGGGTTTGGGAGATCATTTTCATTTCAGTTTTTAGCCGCCACTTTCATTCTTGAAACCCTAGTAATGACCTCCACCTTCTAATTTCATCCCAAATCGTCTCTAATCACTTTCTAATCGAAGATTAAGCAAAACTACATCAAATCAAGGGTGGGTAGCACCAAATCAGCGAGAGAGCTGCTGGAACACATAGGGATTGGATCCAAATCAGAGATTGTTTCAGATTTAAAGTTTGTTTGTGGCAAAGGTGAGTGATTTGCATAGTTTTGCACTAATTACGGTTAATTAAGGGTAATTAGTGAAGATTAGCGAATTTATACACTAATAAATTCTGGAAAAATGTTCATAAATTCTTAAATGATGTTTTAGACCTCTGATATGAATTTGGGTTAATTTGGTTAAGTTTTGCTAATCCTATCATTAGTTTCACCTAAACATGCTTAAGGGGAAATATGGGGTTTTCGGGTATGTTTGATCCATTTTAACCTATCGTATTGATGTTTTGATGTTTGTGGTTGATTATGCATGTTTCTATGACTGTATGATATGCTTTGTGATTGATTTCAATAGTTAGAATGGTCGAAAACGTCGTCGAATGGTGTAAACACTTGCTGGAAAAGTTTCAGGAAACAGTGTAGGTTTTTGGATCGGATCAGATATGGTGGCTCGGATCGGATAAGTGAACTGGGGAAGGGATTCGATCGGATCGGAACTTGACACTTGTGAAGTCTGGCAAAAAGGAAGGCCATGCTAGCAATATTGGGATCGGATCGGATAAAGGAGGGGGATCGGAGCGGCTAAAGGAGGAGGATCGGATCGGAACAAATGAAGGGCGAGGAAGTTGATCGGAGCGGAAGCACGAACTAGATGGGAGATGGCAACCCGACCTGACCCGAAGTGGGACACCCGACCCGAACCGACGCAATGTAGTGAACCCGAACCGAACCGTTACCAGAGGAAGACCATGAACCGACGCAACGTAGTGGACCCGACCCGAACCGATAGCTTGAAGGGGAACCCGACCCGACCCAGTATTGACCAATAACCCGACATGCAAAGGTAGTCCAAATGGAAGTTAGAGCTCAGTATCCAGATGGGAACCAATGAGTTCACTTCATGGTTGAGCTTTGCTGCGGGACGTGTGCAAAGGGGTTGTCGGTATTCATAACTTTGGTTCACCATTGAGAGATGGATAGTGGGTTTGTAGTGATAGTTACACGGGATTGGATTCCGTCATGGCCCAAAGTATTAGGTGACCAAAGTAGTGGATATCGTATGCTTTACGCACTGAGTGAGGGATGTGAGGATGATTGTTATGCTTGATTGTTTGACACCACTATGACATGCACACCCCACCCCCATATCTCTTACACAGTATGTTAATGGCACCTTAGAGTATTGTACGGTATGTAGTGCTAACTCTTTGGTTGCAGGTCCAGGTTCAGGTATGATTGGATTATACCTGTTATTGTTCTGTTTTGTTGCTTATCGCTCATACCAGGCTTTATGTCTGACCCAGAGTTTTATGTCTCCTCTTATTACTCTGGGTGCTCATACGAGCAGACTGGAGACAGGTTAGCTGGTGATGCGCGAGTAGCTGATTTGGAGGCAAGCAGGAGGCTTCCACGTATGATATTTACATATATTCTCCCTGTGTCGTTGGTGGTCACTACTTGGGCATTAGTAGTGTACCTTCTTTATCTTGCTTTTGCTTTAGAGACAGTATTTAAAAGTTGTATTAAGCTGTATTTTGGATTTCCGCTGCTATGATGCTTAGTTCTAGTTTTCAGCTTATGCACTGTCTCCCCTGTTTTATGTCAAGTATGTTGTTATTATATTTTATTCTATGCGCTGTGAGACATTCTACAGGTTCTTTGTTGATTCTTCGTCTTCTTTCTTTTCTTCTGACGACCGTCCCGTGCTAACTGGACATGTGTACAGCGCACTTTTGGAGTAAATGTCGGTTGGTGCGAGGCGGGCCGTCACATTTGGTATCGGAGCCTGATTGTGTAGTTAACCTAGGGAAAGACACTAGGGAGAGATAGTACGTATATGAGAGCACGTATTTGTGATTACTTTGGTTTTCAAAAGCTATATATATACTATTAGTAGTATAAGAATGAAGTCGTACTGCACTAGCACCACTATGGGGTCGTTAATCGTTTTCTCTTTACAGATTGAACGATGAGTAGAGACACCAGGGGTGCTGGTAGAGGGACCAACCATGGGAATGCTCCTAACATGAGGACATTGTTCACCAACTTCATGAGGGAAATGCTTAGGGATGTTCAAGGAGCAGCTCCCAATCCCGGAAATGGTGGTGGTCCAGTAGTCCAGGCGCCTAGGGTCGATTTTGCCAAGTTGTGCAAGGATTACACTAACCTTGGTGGGAAGTCGTTCCACGGAACGGAGTCGGCCATAGATGTTCAGGATTGGTTGGATAGTTGTGATCGTATCTTCGACGACTTGGGTATTGAGGATGCGATGAAGAGAAGGCTAGCGTCTCGTCAGCTGCAAGGGCGAGCGATGAATTGGTGGAATGCCATTAAAACAGCTACTCCAGAGGATCAAATTACTTGGAATCAGTTTAAGACTCGCTTTTGTGATAAGTTTATTCCAACTGCTCATAAATCAGAATTGTTCAAGAAGTTCTTGGAGTTTAAGCAGAATGGTACGGCGGTCTCGGAGTACATCGCAGAATTTGACACTTTATCGAAATATGGATGGTCCCTTATCGGTACAGTCGAAAAGAAAAACGAGAAGTTCATAACTGGCTTGGATGGGTACTTGGGGGAAAGACTTATAAACCATATCGACGAGACGTTCGAATCTATTGTAGGAAAGGCATTAAGGTCAAAGAGCCTTTTCCCTAAGTCTAAGGCCGAAGCTGCTACGGCATCTGCAGAGGAGCCAAAGCCGCAAGCAGGCGGTGAAGGCAAGAAGAATTCTCAGAACAAGAGGAAGCAGAACCCGACAAAGGATGGTCAGAATAAGAAAAATAAGAAAGATGGCGAATACTTTAGTTGTGGCAAGAAGGGCCACTATGCCAAAGTCTATCGAGAAAATCCTGGGGAAAGGAAGTGCTTTAACTGCGGCCAGGCGGGATATCACAAGGATGATTGCCCGTAACCTCCTAGGGAGATGAAGATTGTGAAAGCGTATGCTATCAACGTTGTTCCTTCTTCGTCGAATGCCCCAACTGCGGCACAGAAGGAAAAAGGTGTCGTTATTCGAGGTATGCTTTCTATTTAAGATGTTTCTGTTCGGGATTGTTTGACAAACCCGAGATAGTCGATAGACCTCTAGTTGTGACGAACCCGATTGGTGGTTCGACTAGTTTTGGCATGATTTGTTGTAGTGTGGTCTTATCGAGTCATGGATGTATGTTTCCTTGTGATTGGTTTGTTTTGGGATTTACTGGGTTTAGCATTATTTTGGAAGTCGATTTACTCTAAAAGAATAGGGCGGTATTAGATACCTACCTAGTGATAGCGATAGTAACTGGAGTTAAGAAAGCTGAAAGGTTATTGTTGTAATAAGTTCTAGTTGTCTCTGGGAGGCAAATGAGTGCTCCAGTACTAGTTTTTTTTTTTTTTTGCTAGTATCACCTCATGTGGGTTGTCCGAACTCGGAGGAGATGTTCCTTGGGTGCTTGTCTGATATTGGTTTAGGCCTTTGGGGCTTGTGCTTGGGAATGTCGATTTCGACTAGGATGGTTTGCGTGAGGGGTAAATAGTTGTTGTGATTTTCATTGGATGATAGCTTGGTTTACTCGAGGAGTGATGGGCAGACGGAACATGATGAGACTATTCAATGGTATAGACTGCCCAAAGTTAGACTCGATAGGGTTATGAGATTGCTCGAGTGGGACTCGGGGAAAGATGCAAAGTAATGGATTGTTTAGGACCCTATGTTGATGTTCTCTATTGGATAGCAGAATTTTGAAGGAATAGGATGTGTTCGTTGATCATGGAAGATACAACGAAGGTTAGGACGATTCAAGTTGGACTTTAACTCGTAAAAGAAAATGGGTGCTTGTTGATCTTGGAGATGCAACGAACAGGGTGACGAGTCACGTTGGACTAGAGTTTGTCGGTAATGGATACTCAAGACTGGGTCTGAGTTATAGTTGACTCGAGTTGGACTCGAGAAGGCTGCTAGGAATTGGATTCGGCTTGAGTTGGACTCGAGAGGGCAGCAAGAAAATGGATAGACTTGGGTTGGACTCAAGTATTTTAGGTGGACTAAAAGCAGGGGTATCTGGGGACGCCCGTTACCCTGGATCCGTTGGACGTGATCTAGTTATCCTTGGAGGATAAACGTATGTTGGGCGTACGGTAGTCCGTAGGGAGCGGGGCTTCCATTGGCCTGAGATTGGTTGGACCAGTCAAGTAGGCATCGGTGTATGTATGGAGGATAGGCTTCCATTAGTTATTGATGTTGGTTGGACCAGACATACTAAAATCGACATATTGGGATTGGTTAGACCAGTCATGTAGGTGTCGATGTGTTTATGAATTTAGCAGGTGATAGGTAGGACTTGTTTGATGGCTGTTATGGTTGCTTTGTTTGTTCCTATTTTTCTTCCCTTGAGTAGACTATCACCTGTAGGGTTCCAACGATGGGGAACAAAGTGATTGTAGTAAGGCTATGAGTTAGTGCAGTGGAGTTGTTATGACTTCATGGGGCAGAGTGGACATAGAAAAGGACTAGTGGCTATGGATCAGTGCAGTGGAGTCGCCATGACTCCATGGGGCAGAGTGATCGTAGTAAAGGATTTGGATGTGGTAATAGTTGCATTGAGTAGGAGGCATGCCAGTCTAGAGGTTATGTTTCTGGGTTAGAAGCAACTAGAGTATATCACAGGATATGATTTCAGACCCAAGAGTGAATTGGATTCAGAAACACTAGTAAGCTTGACGATTAGATCGATTTTGATTGAGTGGATTAGTTCCAGTTAGAAGGACGATCCTAATCTATTGGAAATCATCTCTAGGGCAGAGATGAGCATCGATGGAAAGAGAACGATCAAGCAAGGATTTGATCGAGAAGGATGGCTTCAAAAGAATGGAGGACTAGTTGTACCCAATGTAGATGGACTGAGAGATGAAGTGCTTAGAGCATATCATCACTCGAAATTGACTATGAATCCCGGTGGTAACAAAATGTATTGAGACATGGATTAGACCTACTACTGGGAAAGGATAAAGAAAGACGTTGGGAAGTTTATGTCCAAATGCATAAATTGCCAGTTAGTTAAGGCTAAGCAAAAAGAAGCCTAGTGGTTTGTCACAACCGTTGGAAACAAGTCTCAATGGATTTCATTGATGGTTTACCAAGGACTAGGTCAGGTCATGATGGTATTTGAGTGAATTGCATATTAAGAGAATGAAGGCTACCCAAGATAGGCAGAAGACTTATCTCGATAAGAGACGAAGAGATTTGGAATTCTTCGTGAACGACTTGGTGTTCGTCAAGATCTCTCCTTTGAGAATGTGATTCGGACTGGTTGGAGAGGTAAGTTAGCACCAAGATTTATTGGCCCATTCCCAGTCCTCGAGCAAGTTGGGAATTTGGCGTATGAAGTAGAGCTACCTGACAAGATGGCGGGAGTTCACAATGTATTTCATGTTTCCCGGTTAAGGAAGTTTGTGCAAGACCCTAATGTGGCTATTTCACCAGATTAGTTGGATGATATCAAGGTTGAACCCGAGATGGTTGAGAACCACAAGCCTATGCGTATTGTTGGGAACGATACGAAGCAGCTTTGAGGGAAGGCGGTGAAACTAGTCAAAGTCCAGTGGGGTGAGAATGAAAAAGACTGTATTTGGGAAACAGAGGAAGATATAAGGAAGAAGTATCCAGAACTCTTTGCCTGGTAAGGTTTTGGTAGTGATAGTTTCTTCCCTTGTTAGTAAACCGCATGCTAGGATAGACTTGTTTTGCATGTTGATTGTTGTTTTATGGTTGATAGGCATGCGGGACCCTTTGTGTGTTTTGGTTAAGGGATTTCAGGGGCGAAATTTCTTAAGGGGGGGAGAATGTAACAACCCGCATTCTACGCATCGGAGGATCGTAGAATATTTAAATCTTTCTTATACGAAGTCGTAAGGTCATGTGGCTTTGGGAAATGACTATTGGGGTCATTTCCCATGTTCATGATTTTTGTCGATTTTTAAATGACCGTTTTACTCCCAGTTAGTACTGTTTCGGCCATAACTTTTGATTGGAAAGGATTTTTGACCTGGAACCACTTCCGTTGGATTCGAATGATGGTTTCTCTTTCCGTAGAGTGGTTACATTAGCCAAACGGACTTACCGTTTGAGAGATATGGCTGAAACAAGGTTTAGAAGGTGAAAAACAGCTTAATTGGGCTAAACCGTGCAGTTAACAGCTAGGCCCATAACACATTTCGGGATTAGTGTTATGGGGAGGCTGATAGGGTTTGGGAGATCATTTTCATTTCAGTTTTTAGCCGCCACTTTCATTCTTGAAACCCTAGTAATGACCTCCACCTTCTAATTTCATCCCAAATCGTCTCTAATCATTTTCTAATCAAAGATTAAGCAAAACTACATCAAATCGAGGGAGAGTAGCACCAAATCAGCGAGAGAGCTGCTGGAACACACTGGGATTGGATCCAAATCAGAGATTATTTCAGATTTAAAGTTTGTTTGTGGCTAAGGTGAGTGATTTGCATAGTTTTGCACTAATTACGGATAATTAAGGGTAATTAGTGAAGATTAGCGAATTTATACACTAATAAACTCTGGAAAAATGTTCATAAATTCTTAAATGATGTTTTAGACCTCTGATATGAATTTGGGTTAATTTGGTTTAGTTTTGCTAATCCTATCATTAGTTTCACCTAAACATGCTTAAGGGGAAATATGGGGTTTTCGGGTATGTTTGATCCATTTTAACCTATCGTATTGATGTTTTGATGTTTGTGGTTGATTATGCATGTTGCTATGACTGTATGATATGCTTTGTGATTGATTTCAATAGTTAGAATGTCGAAAACGTCGTCGAATGGCGTAAACACTTGCTGGAAAAGTTTCAGGAAACAGTGCAGGTTTTCGGATCGGATCGGATATGGTGGCTCGGATCGGATAAGTGAACTGGGCAAGGGATTCGATCGGATCGGAACTTGACACTTGAGAAGTCTGGCAAAAAGGAAGGCCATGCTAGCAATATTGGGATCGGATCGGATAAAGGAGGGGGATCGGAGCGGCTAAAGGAGGAGGATCGGATCGAAACAAATGAAGGGCGAGGAAGCTGATCGGAGCGGAAGCACGAACTGGATGGGAGATGGCAACCCGACCCGAAGTGGGACACCCGACCCGAACCGACGCAATGTAGTGTACCCGAACCGAACCGTTACCAGAGGAAGACCATGAACCGATGCAACGTAGTGGACCCGACCCGAACCGATAGCTTGAAGGGGAACCCGACCCGACCCAGTATTGACCAATAACCCGAGATGCAAAGGTAGTCCAAATGGAAGTTAGAGCTCAGGATCCAGATGGGAACCAATGAGTTCACTTCATGGTTGGGATTTGCTGCGGGACGTGTGCAAAGGGGTTGTCGGTATTCATAACTTTGGTTCACCACTGAGAGATGGATAGTGGGTTTGTAGTGATAGTTACACGGGATTGGATTCCGTCATGGCCCAAAGTATTAGGTGACCAAAGTAGTGGATATCGTATTCTTTACACACTGAGTGAGGGATGTGAGGATGATTGTTATGCTTGATTGTTTGACACCACTATGATATAAACACCCCACCCCCGTATCTCTTACACAGTATGTTAATGGCACCTTAGAGTATTGTACGGCATGTAGTGCTAACTCTTTGGTTGCAGGTCCAGGTTCAGGTATGATTGGATTATACCTGTTATTGTTCTGTTTTGTTGCTTATCGCTCATACCAGGCTTTATGTCTGACCCAGAGTTTTATGTCTCCTCTTATTACTCTGGGTGCTCACACGAGCAGATTAGAGACAGGTTAGCTGGAGATGCGCGAGTAGCTGATTCGGAGGCGAGCAGGAGGCTTCCACGTATGATATCTACATATATTCTCCCTGTGTCGTTGGTGTTCACTACTTGGGCGTTATTAGTGTACCTTCTTTATCTTGCTTTTTCTTTAGAGACAGTATTTTAAAAGTTGTAATAAGTTGTATTTTGGATTTCCGCTGCTATGATGCTTAGTTCTAGTTTTCAGCTTATGCACTGTCTCCCCTGTTTTATGTCAAGTATGTTGTTATTATATTTTATTTTATGCGCTGTGAGACATTCTACATGTTCTTTGTTGATTCTTCGTCTTCTTTCTTTTCTTCTGACGACCGTCCCATGCTAACTGGACATGTGTACATCGCACTTTTGGAGTAAATGTCGGTTGGTGCGGGGCGGGCCGTCACATATACCATTAGTTCATGGATTTGGAGATAAGTGATTTTGCATCAAGGTTGAGTGTTAAATTTGGAAATGCTAAATCACATTAAATGGTAGGAAATTTCTTTTGGGTAGAAAGAGAAGACACTGCTTTCCCTAATTAATGGGATATTAATAGGATTTGGGTAAATATTGCTTTCCCAAATTAATGGGATTTGGGTAGATATTACTTTGCTTAATTAATGGGATTTGGGTAGATATTGCTTTCCCTAATTAAGGAGATTTGAGTACATATTTGTTTCACTTTTTCGGTTGCATAATTGATAAGATCTTTTGCCATATATATTAAATTTTGATGCTAAGTTTACTTGACTTAGGGGTGAAGTAAACTTCGGTATGATGTAATTGGTCTTATAAAACGAGTCTAAAAGAGAGAGTGAAAGGCGTCCAATTATCTCCTAATCAAGTTTTAGGATCTCTAAACTAAACTTATTTTCTTCAATTTTAATCTGTGCAAATCAAAATTTTGAGTTAGTTGAGTGACCAATGTAATCAATCTCTTGTACTCTTCTTTGTTATTAATGAAAGGCTCTCTCTCTATCTCAAGTGGACGTACACTAACAAATTGTTAGTGGAAACATATAAATCCCTGTGTGATTTACTTTTCGATATTGCTCCTTTACCTCTCTTGTGTAGTGATTGTGATTGGCTTTTGGATTGAGATTGTTTTTGAGATATTGAAGAAGGTTGTTTTTGGACATTTACCACGATCACGTCTCCTGCTGATTTGTTTTTTTATTTGGCTGGCCTTGATTCGAAATTTATCCACAACACACATACACGCATATATATATATATATGTGTGTGTGTGTGTGTGTGTGTGTGTGTGTGTGTGTGTGTGTGTGTGTTTGTTTGTGTTTGTGTCTTAACCAACGAAAAATTGTTGATGGTAGGATAAAGATGTAGTCACTATAACCAGGCAAGTGTATGTCGTATCAGATGTGTATGGTAAGCAATTTGATCATACATTTTACGACTAACTATTATATGTATAAACGCATGGCTTATTTTTCAAGAAATTAACTTGTCAAGGTCGTACCTATACGCTCTAAACTTATTTCAAAGCAATACTGGTTGTTTTCAATAAAACGATATTTGATGAACCGTACAAAAATAATCAAAATACACTGCAATTAGAAAAATTTAACTGGGTATGTAATTTGAGGAGAAAAAAATCATGCAACTCAACTCGTGTGTGCCGAGGTCAGCATTATTCATAAATTCCATCGTCTATCCAAATAACACATGCATGATATCATTCAATACATCAACCGAAAAAAGATGATCCTTGCAATCTAGATAATAACCAGTACAAAGCAGTAACCAAATACATGCAAATAACGTCTATTGTCGTGTAGGGTGTCTCCTAAATAAGTTTTCCATTGTCAAATTTCATAAGTTCTGAAACCTTCCTATCTACGCAGTCAAGTTGACCATACTAGTGCTATAAATACCTTTTAACCGCATAAATTTTCACGCAGATAGAAACAGAATCGAAAACACCAAACAAAGATTAAAAAAGATTACTACATCCTGAAATCTCCAAAATTTTGATAATAAAAGAAAATTTTGTTCTATACGTAGAACATGCTTTATCCGTTTGTATTTTTACTAATTACAACGGAAGTTCAATTATATTTTTCTGCACTCCATCAGATTGGCTAAAACATATGTTACTACCATGTGTAGTGGACTTAGGTCAGAACCATGACATATTCACTTAACAACTAAGTTTTAAATTAATCTGGCTTGAAATGTCGAAAATGGCTGCCATACTTACTAGGTTAGCCTTATTCGGTTTTGGCATTACTAATTTTTTTTTCCAATAATAAATAAAATTTAGTGTCCACTTAGTCAATAGATTCTAGTTACGTATGTTGATCATGGCACTATGAGTACATGAAATGTTCTTGGTAAACGTAGAGTTTGTCGTGAATGGATGATAAATGATTCGATTTCTCGTAGTGGTATATTATTATTAATCAACTTTGAAATTTCATATAGAAATTAATTTTCCTATTATTTCCCTAAAGTTTTAATGTTTTTTCTTAAATAACAAAGTAAAGAGGAATATTTTTTATATAGATACGAAGCCAATGCTTTATCAAACCTATATACATTTTTTGTTTTTAATAAGAAGATGAAACCATGATATAAAAATGTTTGTAGCTATCACCCATGTTAGTCAAAACATTAAAAAAATAAGTTGTGCTGGAGAATGAAAACTCTCATAAGCATTCTACTATCATCTAAAAGCAAGTTGGGATGATAATTCAGATGAGTCAACAAACAGGTTGTTGTAGAAATATTACTCAATATTATAACCAATAAAAAATAAGTTCATTTATTTAATTGAAATTCAGTTACTTCTGCCAAGTACTAAAAACAATTTCAAATTTACTAAGAATTATATATTTACAACTTGTGATTTTCAGGGTTGTCAAAACTGTATCATTGAATATAGAGAACATAACTAATGCTTTATATTATGTGTTTGTAAACTTTCAACATGACTTATACATGTAAATGGTTTTCCTACTAAGCTTCTTTGAACTTGCATCATCATTGAGAAGCTTTATTTGTGCCTATTAAAGTTATATTAACTTAGGTTTAGGCTTGAGCACAAATTTTAATAATATTGCCTTCTGTAAATGGTTTAATTATGAAAATTCAGCAAATATGGCATTTAAACATATAGAATTAGTAATATGTTTACACAACAAGAATGTTTCACACCATTTTTTCATGTAACTGCTAATTTGGATAATTCAAATCTAAACATATATTCTACAAAAATTTTATATAAATTATATATGGAAAAGAGATTAAAGAATACAGATGTAAATTTTGACTCAACATTTGCACTTATTTTCCTCTTTATAATTTGCACATATTAAAATAATAGTAAATTTTCTTGCCCAAAATAAATTTTGGTATCTAGTTGGTTGGTATACCAAACCTGTAAAAATAAAAAGTAAATGGATATAAATGGAAAAATATTTAAGATTAAACAGGGAAAAGCTAAGAACATATCACCTTTTATGATAATAGTTGCAAACATACTATACGAAGCTGCATATTATATGATTCACTATCTACATTCTACATGGGATCTTATGTTGATTGTCTAATAGACGCTCTGCATAATTTTGCCAGATAAAAGCACTTTTAACTGATAGTAGATATTTTTTAATGATTAAAATTCAAAACCTATAGGGTAATGATTTTTCCCGGAGAACCTTCACTGAATCCATTATGGGAACAAAATGCAGTAGCTTGTTATCTCCACCATTGATGACAAGGATTTTTCACTCAGCAACATGTATCGGGCAGGCCATGTGACGACCGCCCACAATTCCTACACTTAACATAGGAAATAATACGCTGAAAAATGTGTTAGGCAGCTAAGGACGATAAATTGGGTAGGATAACACAAGCGGAACCTGTCGTCTAACTCACAGCGCAAGGATAAAATATAATAGAACATATACAGCAGGCAATGATAGTAAAGCAGAATTAAACAGAATCTTAAACTTTTTCATATCACCATGAAATATTCATATAACCTGGATTACACTATACGAGTCTGTACAATGAGCCTCACTACAAGTCACTTAGAGAGTACAACAAACAGTGGAAAACAACAATACTATATAGTAGAAAATAATACGCCAGCCTCATGCTCGTCGTCCCTCAGCAGCATCGTACTCCTTAAGATCTATCACCTATCACCTACTACGTAGTCTGCCTATCCACAACGGGATGAACAACCCAAGGTAATAAGATGGAAACATAAAACCTTGAGTCATACAACAATCTTAATAAGTGATAAAACAACTATCTACCATAATCAATAAAGTATATGGGAATAGGCAGATTAATCAACTAATCTACCAACATCAACAGAGAAGAACCCAAATCCATCTTCCCTACATCCGACAGTGATAGCCTTTACAACAACCAGACAGAAACAAACGATACATTCATGGCAACCAGTTATCAAGCGTAGATCATCCTAATCGACATTGACATCACCCAAGCACAAGCCCCGAAGGCCTAAACAAACATCAAACAAGCACCCAAGAGATATCTCCTTTGACGTCGAATAATCTACACAAGACGATACAACCAAAACAATCATCATCCATGACTCTGGCTATCACTGCCAATCCTGCTTCGAAACCATCGTTAATCGTATGACCGGCTCAGCATCCTACCGCCCGTCAAGGGATAATTGTAACCCCGGTTCTAGCAAAACTCCATACGCCATCGTGACTCATATCTAAGCCTTTCAACGATACCCGAGGTACTCGACCAAGAAACTTCTAGTCTTTTGGGAATCCCCATTATACCCCTGCTTTGAGTCCGCTAGAACCTCTGACTTATGATAATCCCTCAGCCTTCAATATCTTTAGCCATCCAACTTGAAGACTATCCATAAACTCAAGCGACTTCTCAAGCAACCATTATCCACGAACTAACAACCTTGAGTCGTCTTCACATTCATTGCATTTAGATGATCAACGAATGTCCCACATCATTTCGATCATTCCACTTTGAACTCTCATCGAAGCTACATTCATTCTCGAACCAAAATAACAACAATATCCGGTCGATATAGTCGGGCCGTTTTCATCCCAATAATCAGTTCGTCGAATGACCTAACTTTGGTCATAACACACCCAATGACCAAACTCACTAGGTCGTTCTACAGACCAACGACCTGACCCATGTTCCTTCGGACAACCCAACAACAACCAACCTAAAGCCAATGACCTGACTCAATGGATGCTCAACGACCTGTATCCACACAACTCAGAACCCATAGCCGCACCTTGGAGACGCGACTTGACTCCAACGACCCATCATCCAGCGACCCGACTTTGCATTGTGCTTCATGCCATCCAAATAAGTTCCATCGACCCGAGTCTCACGACCTGACCTAACTTCGAACGACCCGAATTTGCCAAGCACTAATACACTACCGATCCACCTAATTATTCTCCACCACGTCACCACCAACCTGACTTCCAACGACCTACTTCCCACGACCCAATTCCGCCACGACCTATCCATGTCTTGGAGCATAAGCCACGACCCGACTTCAACCTTGGTCGATTCGACTTCGATCCAATCCAAAATTATATAAAACATTCAGTTTCATCCATTAACCCAAATCGACCATCAACAAGTATTAACTCAATGATTAATCATCATTCAAACAGGAGAATTTCACCAAGATCATGATAAACAATAAACGAATTAAACTAATGGATCTAAACTTGCATATACACATGAATTAACATAAGAATTACCGATTTAAGTTGCTAAATTAGATCAAATGGTGATTTGAATGAAAATATACTTACCATGATGCAGATCTAGGTGCAAACAACTTAAAATGATGAAAATAAGATCAAACAACCCATATACTTGATTGAATCTGTGTAAGAGATGCTTATCGCTCACCAATTCTTTGAAATAACTTTAAATCATTAAATTCCCAATCCAGACTGCGAAGAATTAGCTTCATACCTCTCAATTTGATGTGATCTTCCTTCACTCGATGTAGATCTAGCTTTACTCGATGTAGATCTTCAATCTTCTTGTGTAGATCTAAAATTTAAATGGAGGAAAGACGTATTTGATTGAGCAAGGAGGATCATGAGATCAACCAAATGAAAGAAAGAAGAAAGTAAACTATTCTCCATTCCTATAACCCCCTATTTATAGCCTCCAACCAGCCCACTAAAAGGCCACCGCAATTCTTCCCATTAATGCCTAGCCAAACCTATACAAAAAATTGTGCAACAATAAAACAGTGGTCCCTCCCAAACCGCTGAACCAAATCTTTAATGTGACCACTTTACGAAATTGGAAACATCATTTCCTTTCCAATGAAATCAATCTCAGCACCTGATTCGATCCCAGTCAAAAGTTTTGCCCTGTACAAAACTGACAAAGGAAAAATGGTCACAAACAAAATTGGTAAATATTATGGACATGTCTCACATCCCCATAAACAACATATCAAAATACGAGAATAATCCAACCCTTGGGGAACCAAATAAAAATATTTTACAATCCACCGATATGTAAAATGCTTGCTATTGCATTCCCCTCCCTTTAGGATTTTCAACCCCGAAATTCCATGTAAACACAAGCAAGAAAAACCATTCTGCATGCCTATAATCCACAAGCAGCCAATTTACGAGCATCCATGCAGCCGTGCATCCACAGCCTTAACCTAGCATGGGAAATTCTAACGAATAATGATGTAAGGTGACATGACATTAATGGGTCATGCCGACGAAGAGTTTTGGATGGATCGTCTTCATATTCTCTTCCGTCTCCCACGTACAATCGTCATCATCCTCACTCCACTACACCTTGACTAGCTTAACCTCTTCCTCCTAAGTTGTTTCGTGTCATCCCCCACAACGTGAAGTGGATTGCGAAGCCTCATAGCTACGTTTTCCATTTCTAGGTCTTCGTAATGCTCTCTGGATACCACAACATTCTAATTATGCACACACTTCCATAGAAATGACACATGGAAAACATTGTGCACACTCTACATCTTCTTAGGTAAATCCAATCCATATGCGAGCTTTCCAATCCGCTAGATTATCGAAATTGGTCCAACAAACCTTGGGGCCAAATTTCCTTTACTTCTAAATCGAAAAACATGCTTTAATGGTGAAATCCTCAAGAAAACCAAGTTGCCTACATCGAATTCCAATTATTTTTGATGCTTATTGGCATAACTCTTCTGACGGTATTGGGCTTCCTTCATTCGTTGCCGAACGATCTTAATACAATCCAAGGTTCTCTAATCATCTCAGGCCCAGGTATCAACTTATCTTCGGTCTCTAACCAACAAGACGGAGAATTACCCAGTCTACCATACAACGCCTCATATGATGCCATCCCAATGCTCGATTGGTAGCTGTTACTGTATGCAAACTCAGCTAAATGTAGATGGTCTTCCCATGATCCCCCAAAATCCAATACACAAGCACTTAGGAGATCTTCCAAAACACGGTTAACCCTCTCGGTTTGACCATAAGTTTGGGGATCATAAGTCATACTTAAACACAACTTGGTTTCCAAAGTCTCTTGTAAACTCTTCCAAAATCCACTCGTGAATAATGGATCTTGACCACTCACTATGCTCTTCAGATACCATGGGATCGAACTATCCATTTTATATAAAGCTCAGCCAACTCCAATGTTATCCTAGTCCATTTGACATGAATAAATCTTGCACTTTTGATCAAGCTATCCACGATGACCCAATTCCTTTGTTTCCTACCGTGGTTCTAGGTAGTCCATCGATATTTTCTTCCACTTCCACGTAGAAACTTCCAATGGCTGAAGCAATCAACTTGGCTTCTTCTGTTCAGCTTTCACCAACTGACAGTTCGTGCACTTGGAAATAAACTTTCCAACATCCCCCTTCATACCTTCCTAGTAATAGGATCGCTTCATATCCTGATACATTTTATTACCACCAGGATGAATCGTCAACTTCGAGTGATGACATTCCCTCGGAACCTCATCTCATAGTCCATCCATATCAGGAACAACTAGTCATCCTTTCTTTCGAAACCAACCCTCTAGATCGACCTTGAATTCCTTATCCTCTGGTTCCAACTTCAGGATAATCTCGACAAGCTTTGCATCACTCTTTTGGCTTGACAATCCTTTCAATGAGAGTAGGTCTTATCGATAAGCTTTCCAACATTTTAGGTTCCAACTCACACCGAGGCCTGAAATCAAATCCTTCCAAGTATTCGAGGTTCTTCCATTCCGAAAACAACGCTTCTAAACTTGTGTGTCTTCGACTCAATGCATCCGCCACTGCGTTACCTTTACCAGGAGTATAGGATATACCAAAATCATACGATGCTAGAAACTCTAACCACCGTTGTTGCGAAAGATTCAAATCCTTTTGGGAGAAAATATATTCAATGACTTGTGATCCGTAAATAACTCGAATCGAACTCCCAACAGGAAATGTCTCCACATCTTCAGAGCAAACACGTTCGCTGCCAACTACAAATCATGAGTCGGATAATTCTTCTCATGCGGCTTCAGCTGTCGACTCGCGTAGGCCATAACTCTGTCCTTTTACATTAGTACTTCTCCAAGTCCAGTACCACATGCATTGGTGTGTACCACAATCTCTTCATTCCAACTTGGAACGGTCAAAACAAGAGCATTCGTCAGTCTCTCTTTTAGGATTCTGAAAGCTTGCTCACACTTTGTATCCCATGTGAAAACTTGATTCTTTTTGTCAATCCTGTTAATGGTGCAGCTATCTTAAAGAAATCCTTTATAAAACGGCGATAATATCCCGCAAACCCAAGGAAACTCTGAACATCCGTTGCATTCTTAGGTCTATCCTAGTTCTGGATTGCTTCCTCCTTTGCGGGGTCAGTCGCTTTCCCATTTCCGAAAACAACATGGCCTAAGAACATCACTTCACTCTTCCAGAAGTGATACTTCGAAAACTTAGCTCTCAGCCGATGCTTTTGCAAGATTTCCAGAACAGTTCCCAAGTGTGTCGTATGCTCTTACTCATTCCGAGAGTATTCTAGAATATCATCAATGAACACATGAACAAATTTGTTCAACTGATCCATGAATACCCTATTCATAAGATCCACGAAATACGCTGGCATGTTAGTCAACCCAAATGGCATCACCAACCATTCGAAGAAACTAGATGGTGTCCTAAAAGCAGTCTTCGACACAATGTCCTTTGCTACCCTCAACTGGTGGAATCCAGTTTCCAAATCCATCTGAGAAAACACCTTGGCCTCATGAAGCTGATCGAACAAGTCGTCTATCTTTGGCAACAGATACTTGTTTTTCTTGGTCACCTTGTTCAGCTCACGATAATCCACACACGGTCTCAAAGATCCATCAGCCTTGGTTGCAAACACAACTGGTGCACCCCATTCGGATACACTTCTCCGAATAAACCCTTTCCCCAAAAGGTCTGCTAGCACCCCTAACTCTCGTTGTTCCTTAGGCGCCATCCTCCTTAGAGGCATGACGATAGGTCTTGCACCTTCGATCAAATCGATTCTTAACTTAATCCGGCGATGCAGCGGCAACCCTTTGACCTCTTCAAAGACATCATTAAACTCACTTGCGATCGACACTAATAACAAGTCTTCCCGTGAAATCACAAGCGAATACAAATAGCTCACGAAGACACCGTATTCGGGCTTACATCGAATCACAACCATTCGCCCTTCTACATTCCCGACTTTCACCTCCTACTTCTCGCAATCCACTTTTGTCGCAACAATTTGAGTCAGTCCATACCCAAAATAATCCCAAACTCAGCGAAGTTCAAAACAAAGCAATCATACACAAAGGAGCAACCATGAAAATGAAAACATTAGACCATGAAAAATCATAAACAAACTAGACGAACTCGCAACTGGATTAGTCACAACAAAAGGTCTATCACAAATCTCTGGTTCCAAACCCAAGCGACAAACTATCTCATTACAAATGAATGAATGCAATGCTCCAGTATCAAACAACACACGAACTGAAACATCTCTAACGGAAAGAATACCTTAAACGGCGACACTCTTTCCTTTCTCCTCTACTATTGGTGCCCTTGAAGACGATGGCAAAGCTTCCAAAGCATATGCCCTCACAACCTGCTTACCCTTAGCTAGTTCTGGACAATCCTTCTTGTCATGCCCAGGATTTCCATACTTAAAGAACTTCCTTTTAGCTTTTGAATTCTTACAATCCTTGGAATAATGGCCCTTCTGTCGGCACTTATAGTAAGTCACTTTACCTTTCTGCTTTTTATGGCCGTCTTTCCCTTTCTGGTGTTGTTGCTTCCTCCTTTTGTTATTACTACTCTACTGTGGTTTTGATTCTTCCTTAGCTGCAACAAAAGTCACTTCCTTAAGAAACAAACTTTTATGTCTTAGAGATTTCTCGACGATTTTCTCATAAGTGTCATCTAGATGATCGACTAATTGATTCCCAAGATACTTGTCCAAGACTATGACAAACTTCTCATTCTTCTAATAGGGAGTCTCAACATACGAACGAGCTTACTTCGGCAAAGCTTCCAAGTTAGAAACATACTCCAACACTGGTCGACCATTTTGTTCAAGCTCGACAAACCTCTTAAATAGAATAAAATTCTTGACGGTAGAAATAAACTTTATCTCAAACTTAACTTGGAATTGTTCCAATGAAATCTCATCTTCTGAAATCTCTAGAGTGACATATTTCCACTAGTCCATAGCTCTGCCCTGTAGCTGTCTCGATGCAAGCTTCCTCTTAGTTGCACCATCAATTCCTAAGTCTCTAAAGATCTGACGCAAGTATCAAGCCACCCTTGAATTTCTATAATCGGCTCCGTCTCCTTAAACGGTTTCCCTCTTATAGTAGTGAAATATTTGCATATTTTCGTGTAGTCTACTGCCTTAGGCACTTGCACTTGAACTCCTACATCTACCGCGGTCGTCTCCTAAGTGGGTACCCTCATTATGATCGCTTCCATCATAGCCTCAAACATAGCTGGGTAATCTGGGATACTTCCATCACCCCCTACAGGAACAATCTCCTCCTTAACAGCGTGTCTCGAGGGTCGATGACTCATTCTAAATATGAAAAATAGAATGATTAGTCCACAATGAGAAAAATTGCAAATGGAGTTCAAATGCTACTATATTATACACTAATGTATAGTGTAAATCCATCAGAAATCTACAAATATGTCTCTCATACATAATTAGATCTTCAAACTTTGGCTAAAATCGATAACTAGTGATGTGATACCAAATATGACGACCGCCCACAACTCCTGCACCTAACAAGGGAAATAATACGCTGAAAAACATGCCCTGCAACTATGGACGATCATCCTGGTAGGATAACACAAGCGGAACATGTCGTACAACTCACAGTGCAAGGATAAAATATAATAGAACATATACAACATGCAATAATAGTGAAGTAGAATTAAGCATAATGTTAAAAATTTTCATCACCATGAAATATCCATACAACCTTGGATTACACTATAAGAGTCTATACAATGAGCCTCGCTACAAGTCACTCAGTGAGTATATCAAACAACATAAAACAACAATAGTATATAATGAAAATAATATGCCAGCCTCCTGCTCATTGTCACTCAGCAGCATCGTCCTACTAAAGATCTATCACCTGTCACATGCTATTTAGTCTGCCTATCCACAACCTGATGAATAGCCCAAGGCAATAAGAGGGAAACGTAAAACCTTGAGTCAGACAACAGTCTTAATGAGCGATAAAACAATCATCTAACATCATCAATAAAGTATATGAGAATAGGTAGATTAATCAACTAATCTACCACATCAACAGAGAAGAACCCAAACCCGTCTTCCCCACATCCGATAGTGATAGCCTTTACAACAACCAGACATAAACAAACAATACATTCATGGCAACCAGTTATCAAGCGTAGATAATCCTAATTGACATTGACACTAACCAAGCATAAGCCCTGAAGGTCTAAACCAATATCAGACAAGCACCCAAGAGATATCTCCTTCGACGTCGAATAATCTACACAAAACGATACAAGAAAAACAATCATCATCCACGACTATGGCTACCATCGCCAATACTACTTTGAAACCCAATGTTAATCTTATGACCGGCTCAACATCCAGACGTCCGTCAAGAGCTAATGGTAACCCCAGTTCTAGATAAACTCCATACGCCATCATGACTCGTATCTTGGCCTTTCAATAATACCTAGGGTACTCAACCAGGAAACTTCTAGTTTTTTGGGCATCCCCATTATACCCTTGCTTTGAGTCCGCTAGAACCTCTGACTAATGATAATCCCTCAGCCTTCAATATATCTTGCCATCCAACTTGATGAATATACATAAACTCAAGTGACTTCTCGAGCAACCATTATCCACGAACTCACAATCTTGATTCGTCTTCACATTCGTTGCCTTTCGATGATCAATGAATGTCCCACAACACTTCGAAAATTCCACCTTGAACTCTCATCGAAGCTACATTCATTCTTGAACCAAAATAAAAACAATATCGGGTCGATATAGTCGGGTCGTTTTCTTCCCAATAATCAGGTCGTCTAACGACCTAACTTTGTTCATAACACACCCAATGACCTAACACACCAGGTCATTCAACAGACCAATGACCCGACCCATGTTCCTTCGGTCGACCCTACTACAACGGACTTGAAGCCAACGACCAGACTCAATGGATGCTCAACGACCTGTCTCCACACTACCCCGAACCCATAGCCACACCCTGGAGATGCGACCTGACTCCAACGACCAATCATCTGGAGACCTGACTTTGCGTAATGCTTCATGCGATCCAAGTAAGTTCCAACGACCCGAGTCTCACGACGTGGCCTTACTTTGGACGATCCAACCTTGCTAAACACCAATGTACTACCAATCCACCCAACTATTCTCTACCACGTCACCACCGACCTGACTTCCCACGACCTACTTTCCACCACCCGACTCCACCACGACGCATCCATGTCTTAGAGCATAAGCCACAACCTAACTCGAGTGACCCGACTTCAACCTCGGTCGATCCAACTCCGATCCAATCCAAAACTTATACAAAACATTCAATTTCATCCATCAACCCAAATCGATCATCAACAAGTATCAATTCATTGATTAATCATCATTCAAACATGAGAATTTCACCAAAATCGTGATAAACAATAAGCGAATTAAACTAATTGATATAAACTTGCATATAAACATGAATTAATGTAAGAATTACCTATTTAAGTTGCTAAATTAGATCCTATGGTGATTTGAATGAAAATATACTTATCATGAGTAGATATAGGGGAAAACAACTTAAAATCATGAAAATAAGATAAAACAACCCATATACTTGATTGAATCCGTGTGAGAGATGTTTATCACTCACCAATTCATAGAAATAGTTTGAAATCACTAAATTCCCAATCCGATAAGCGAAGATTGAGCTTTAGGCCTTTCAATTTAATGCGATCTTCCTTCACTCGATGTAGATCTAGCTTTACTCGATGTAGATTTTCAGTCTTCTTGCGTAGATCTAGAATTTTAATGGAGGAAAGGTGTATTAGATTGAGCAAGAAGGATCACGAGCTCAACCAAATGAGAGAAAGAAGAAAGTAAAGTATTCTCCATGTCTATACCCCCCCCCCCATTTATAGCCTCCAACCAACCCACTAATGGGATACACCATTTCAGCCCATTAATGCCTAGCTAAAACTGTACAGAAATTGTGCAGCACTAAAATAACGATTCCTCCCAAACCGCTGAACCAAATCTTTAATGTGACCGCTCTATGAAATTTAAAACATCATTTCCTTTCAAATGAAATCGATCTCGGCATCTGATTCGATCCCACTCAAAAGTTATCCCCTATACAAAACTAACAAGGGCAAAATGGTCACAAACAAAGTTGGTAAAAATTATAGAAATGTCTCACATCCCCATAAACAACATATCAAAATATGAGAACATGGAATTAAATAAAAATATTTTATGATCCTCTGATACATAAAATGCGGGCTTTTACAGGACAACAAAGTTCACGATGCACACAAATTCAGCAACATGACCCAGCATTCCCTCACATTAATGCCCTGCTTGGTCACAAGCTCACGTTACTTAGCTTGACCTGTTGCATTAGGATTTGAACATACTATAGATATGTTCTCAACCAATATAACCCTTTATGTTAGTTATGTATGTTTTAAATTTTGTGCGAAAAAAGACAAATGCGAAAGCACAAGAATGTAATCCAGATTTGCTAATTGAACATCTATCTAGCATGATAGCAATTATTATATTACGTCAAATATATAATAGAGAACTATAACGAAAAAACAAAGAGACGCACAATATTTATACTAGTTCCACTACCATCGAGATAGTGTACATCCAGTTCAAAAGGTGATAGATTTTATTCCACATGAGAGAATAACAAGAGATTATAAAATAAGAGTTTACATATCTAAACGTCAAATTAGGCTTAACAAGAAGAGACACTCCATTTGGGGATAACTGGCACCATGCTAGGATGGGTTTACCATAAAGTCTACCTCTCGATATATAGCCAATGGAATATATGTGAATCATTAATCAAATTACCCAGATATAGTAAGAAAGAATGGAGGAAAATTGCAAAGGCAACAAAATGTGCAAACATAAGTAGTAAATCATTCCCTTTCCCCAGCATAGATGGAAGAAATTAATGGCTGCATTTATTTCTTTTCCATCTCATGCAAATGCAATCAATAATTATTCATTTCCATAACAAACACATGCGATTACTTCTCCATTTGCATATTTGTTTCCACTAATTTGTGATTTTGTATCACCAAAATCAGCTACATTAGATATAGTTTCTAAATCCAATGATCTCTTCAACACATTAAACTCTAATCACCTAACACTCATATAATGCGAGCATTTCTCAACTGAACATGAAGTTATGCAGAGTCCTCAAACACTTGGAAAGGTTGCTACCACCTCTAACTAGTTTCGCCAAGCTATTTTGCACAAAGAGTCTCTTTCTACGGTTAGTCGGGCCGCATTCTAACATATAACTCCACCATAATGAGATTCAGAGCTCAAGCTACATCAAAATTTCAAGCCTAGAACACTCTTCTCTCTTAACATAATCTTCTTCACCAAAGTCTCATCCCCCCCTCCACACACACACAAAAAAAATAGTAATAGCATAATCACCACTGAATCTACCAACCTTTGTAGAAATAATTGATGCACAATTTAAAACAAATCGCCTTGCTCTGATACCAATCTATTGTGCAGAAAAAGGCTGCACAAATGCGGAAGCACAAAAAACAGAATCTAGATTTGCCAATAGAACATCAATCTAATCTGATATAAATTATTCTATTACACCAAACAAATAATAAAGAACTATAATGAAGAAACAAAGAGACACACAATATTTATACTGGTTCCACTACCATCAAGATAGTGTATGTCCAGTTCAAAGAAGAGAGATTTTATTTCACATGAGAGAACTACAAGAGATTACAAAATAAGAGTTTACATATCCAAACCTCGAATTAGGTTTAACAAGAAGAGACATTTCATTTGGGGATCACTAGCACCATGCCAGAATGAGTTTACCATAAAGTCTACCCCTCAATATATCGCTAATGAAATATATGTAAACCACCAATCAAATCACCAAGATATAGTAGGAAATAATGGAGGAAAATTGTAGAGGGAACAAAATGTGCAAACATAAGAAGTAAATTAGTCCCTTTACTTACCATAGATGGAAGAAATTAATGGCTGCATTTATTACTTTCTCATCTCATGCAAATGCAATCAATAATTATTCATTTCCATAATGAACATATGCGATTACTTCTCCCTTTGCAAATTTGTTTTCACCATTTTGTGATTTTGTATCACCAAAATTTAACATTAAAAAGGATTTGTTGAAATTATTGAAACCAAGCTAGCCTCTTAGGAGATAAAAATCTTTAAATGTACAAAAATACATAATGAAAAAGCTCAGACTCAAAGAAAGTTAATGATGTTCAAGATTTTCACTCAGGTAAGTTTATACCTTTTTTGATAGATAATATCCTACTTGCAATGAATAGAGGTCATCTGTCTGCATTTATTGATCGAAAGCATCAGGATTTAGTTTAAGTTTTCTTAAATTGGTAAATTTAGGAGCACAACACCATGGGAGGTTCCCCCTCTCCATCTATTGGAAACCTTTTCAACATAAAAGAATGTTTACAATCTTACTATGATACACTGACACAAAGTTTGAAATAACTAGTTTAGCTTTTTAATTCTATTCCTCCTCAAAAATGGCAGAGCTTTCTGCCATTTCCACCTCGATTCCCTCTTCTTCTCTTTCTCCTTTTCCTTCTACGATCCCTAATCCTCCTCTTCCTAAAACTCCTCCATCGAACGGACACCAACGTCCCGTCTTTCCATCAAATGGACCAACCTTTTCGCCACCAAATCAAGGAACATTTCCACGTTCTTGCCGCCTTATCTAACACTGAAGTCCAAAGGGAAACACTTGTACCCACTGAAGACAATGTGTCTGCAGGTGAAGATGTATGGATGGACTATCCGGTTGGCTTCTTCTTGGATAAGTCGTTGTGCTTCATAGTGATAACGAATCATTTGAAGGAATCTTGAACCCGAAAGGCTCAATTAAAATAAAATCGAATGGTAATCTATTCTTCTTCCATCTCTCTGACTTGGATGATAGAAAAAGGATTGTTAAGGCATATCCAATGTTTATTCGTAGCAAGATCTTCATAATTAATCCTTGGAGTGCTACGTTTAACATTACTGGAAATTGCATACGAAATGTCCCTGTTTGGATTAAAATGTTGATGTGCCCCTCTTTGCATGGTCGTTAAGGGGCATATGTTGGCTAGCGTCGCGTGTTGGTAAGTGTCTTTGTTTGGACACTTCCACTAAGAAGCTAGAGAGACTGAAACAAGTGTTTAATTGAAATCTCACCAGAAAGTGAATTATTTCCAATGGAGTTTCCAGTTATGCACCCTGATGGATCTGAACACATGGTCAAAATTTTGTATCTATGGAAGCCAGAGGCACGTTCAAAGTGTAAAGTTTTCAGTCTTTCCTTTCTAACTGTCTGAATAACAATGCGATCTCTTTTGGTCACATTCTTACTACGGTGGAGAAAGGAAGGAATAATGGAGTAGGAAAGGGACAAAATCCTAGTTTTCCCATTACTGGTGCTAGCGTGGAAGCTGGTGTGGTGGAGAAAAGCAAGAAGTCTGCTTGGACCAAAATCAATGGGAAAGGTAACAATAAATCCCAAGCTAAAGCTCCTTCAGATGTTATGAAAGCAACAGAGTAAGATGCTAACAATAGTAAGGTAGTGAACAAGGATTTGAATATGAATTATTTAAATATGTTTAAGGTTCTTGACCATATGTATGCTGATATAAGACAAAAGATAGGTGTTAATGAGATTGTGGAAAGTGGTGCAGTTTGTGATGAAATGCCAGTTATTAACCACTTAAAATACAATGTTTTGCTTAATGTCAATGGCGATGAGATTCGTGGCAGTAAGTCTTATGACCAACAGAATCCCCTGAAAGTGTTATCGGATGATGTCTTGAATCATAACAATAACAAGGCTTCTAGTATCATGTGTAGCAAATCAGATGAAGCTATGATGGATATTCCCACTATACCTAATGTTGCTGTGTTTCAAGTTACAAAGGCAAATGCAGTTTCTAGCATGGACCATGTTGGTTCTCAACAATTTGGAACAGTTCCCTTTGATGGTTCCCTAATGCAGAACTTTGACGTTATAAATGAAAATAAGGTGAGAGTTCGGACTCCTATAGCACATGAAAAAGTTAAGGTGCGTGATAATAATAGTATCTTGGAAATCACTAAACGTCTAAGTACTGAACTTGTGAGTGGTGAAGTCACACGAGATGATTTTGTTCATAAAAGAGGCTTTTTGGAAAATTTGCTTAAAAACAAAAAATCCATTTCTGGCAATCAGAATGCAATTGTGAATGACAAGGGGAAACATAAAGTTGTCTCTGACCCATTTTCAACTGTCATGAACCATGATAAGAAACACTCTCTTATCCCATTCAAACCTGGTTTCTTAAATTCGCAAAGCCCTAAGAGTGACATCGCTATAATGATTAAGCGCAACCCTTATGGTAATATAATTCCCCTTTCGTCTTACAAGGCCCACTTGTGCTAGTGGTCGAAGCTACACCTCAGGTTGCTTCTTTATTGAAAGTAGATTCAGTGAAGACTCTTGTTACTTGTAATAGGAAGAAGGAAATGATGAGAGCTCAATATGAGATAGGTTAGAGCCTAGTGAAGCTAGGTGTGCATGTGAGTCGCATTGGGTAATCTTCACTCCTTGTTAAGTAGTGTAAAATGTAACTTTTGAGACTTTGCCTGGTCTTTGTGATGTATTTTCTACTTGGTATCCCTTGAGTGGGAACTCCTTTATTGATAGATGATATGTTTTCCATATTTCTGTTTGCTTGTATCCTTTTTATTTTAATAAAGTGCTGCAGAGCACTATAAAACCCAGTTAGCCTTAGCAAAAAAACTAATAATTACATTTTGTAAAAGAAGTAGAAGTTTTTGTAGAAAAAGCAACCGACCTAACCATAGCAGACAGAAAATATGCCTAGTAACAAAATTCTGGTCCCCTCCCAACCTTGGACCCTCCTTTTCCTCCTCCGACTTTTGCTCCACCAAGAAAACCTCTCTGTGACCCCCCACCCCCCAATACTCAGCCATCCTTGGAATCTTCCCAATTTCCACCTCAAAAGGAAACCCTAAAAGCCGATGGTATGGAATCCATTCCTTTGAAGACGATGCGACAACCTCCAGCAACCTATGCCATGACTGACCAACCTAATTCCATAGTTCCTATACCCCCCATGGTTGAAGAGAACGGATTTCAATCAGTTGTGTTCTAATGTAATTTCAGAAGACAGCAAGCAAATAAGAAGGATTTTGACATCATAGATGTTTCTCTAGTAAAGTCGCCAACTATGAGGTCTATGATTGACGAGTGGCTAAATTTGTCAGCAGCGGCCAACGGTATGAACAAAGCTGGTCCTCTCAAGCCACACCCAAATAATCGACAGAATTTAGCTTAGCTTCCAACCGCGCTGATGCAAAAGCTATACTTACCACTGTTTGGGATCGTTAAGTCAAAAGGCTCAAAACTAATAGAGGGGAGTGAATACTGAATACTGTTTTCAAAGAATTTAAGAAGGGGGACTGTTAAGAAGACTCCAAATTTGGTTAAGGGGGACATAATTTTAACGGGACTCCAGCTTAAATTTTTTTTGTTAAGGAGGGTCTAGAATATTTTAAAAGAAAAAGAAAACGAGACCTAAATGTCCCTGCCTCGTCACTTGTGTTAAAACCTAACGTATTAAATTCAGCGTCAAATACAAACACGTGCTTTCAAAAATAAAATACAATTGAAAAAAAACCATTGACAAAATAAACAGCAACATAAAATACACAACACGTTAGATCAAAAATTTCTTTTCTGCTTTTAATTTAAACTAACTGTATCAATTCCAATATGAAATTACAACTAATTACTCAATTCGATGTGAAGACCCGTAACTTCCCTGGTAAGGAAAGCCCAGATAATCTGAGGACAAGACACATCAGAACATAGAGGAAGAACATTTCATTGTTAATTACAACAATTCCATTAGAATACAAGAATATACAGAGTATGAATCAATCTTACACATCATAAAATATCAGAGATTACAATACATTACATAGCAGCGGAAAATAATACAAAGCACGACTGAAGGAATATACGGATACAGAGCTTTCCGGATATCATTCCAGCTGTAAATCAGGTTCCTGTGAATATAAATCTGCAAAACCAAAACTACTAGCTGCCCGTGTCAAAATAAGGGCACCAGAGTTTAGGTTAAAACAATAAACTCCAGGTCAGTCGTGGGACTGGTGGGAGAACTAAAACAGTTATTAATCTTGATTTTAAAGTTGGATAAATCAAGGGACCAAGCCGTATAACACGGAACGGGTTTCCTTCCAAGAACACCAGTGCATAAAACAACAACGCAATGCTAAATAAAGAAAAATGAAGCTATTATAAGACCTAGGTCCCATCACACAATGCAACACAAGCCGGAGGATAGGGTTTTACCTTATAATAGCCAAAGAATGCTTGATACGCTAAATTTCATCTTTTATTACTATAAGTGTATAGTGTCAAAACAATTTCAATCAAAAATATCAATCATAGACGACATGGGTACCATATATCATGTCGCCAATACTAGGCTCTACAATCAAAACCGCAAATATCATGTATTGGAAGTTGGGTTTCTATCTGTGAACCGAGGCAAAAGATAGTCCTCTACCGATTCGAGATGCTCTAGCCCATGACTTAGGACCCAAACTCAGGTGGGCCCTGGGATCGTCAGGGTCGGTCCACCGATGTGGATTAAAGTGCCTGAACACTACGTTTCCCCACCCTTTGGGGTGTCAATGAGTCCAATGACTCCATCGGTCCCGGATCGACCGATATATCTGAGGCGCCTCACAACAGCAACAACCACATAAGTCAAACTCGTCAGGGCGTGTAAAACCACTGACGCCACGTCTAGCTAGAAGGAAACGCATGCCCCCCTTGAAGTCCTCTCCCGTTTCTGGTCCAGTACCGGGGTGTGAGGCTCGCGAATCAACGCTACACAAAGCTATGCCACACAGGCCGTGCTTCGATCATCACCTACAAGACTTTTCTTTTCAACAGAAGCCTTGATCATTTGCCACTTAGGCATGCCACACAGGCAATTCACTCCATGCGTTTGATATCCATCAATATATAACCCCTGAGCTCGTACGTCACAGAGAAGGGCGTTAAGCAAGATAATAAATTCTCCGCAGCCAAACAGATATATATTTAATAGAAATCAATCACACAGAATAAAATCCAATGTCAGACACACAGTCCATTTACAAGTTCGTTCTGGGTCTGAACGAAACTGGAGGCACCTAGTACCCCGCATATCCATCGATCTCCAAGTACGACTGGACGATCACTAATTGATTCCCTCCTCTTGGGTGTATGGCCCAGTCAAGATCATCAGTAATCACCCAAACGACGTGAAGACCTCTGGTCTTCAACCGCCGTCTTCATCCTCGACACCACGTCGAATCAGTTATTCAGAATGGGATAAACCCGGTCTTTCTGAATAACTCGCGTATATAATAAATAAGTGTTACACAAACACAACATACGCCTCATTCCAATTCAGAATATTCTTTTATTCAAATATTCTTACACTTTGGGAAAGGTTCATATTAATTTTATCGAAGATAAATTCTTTAAATTTATTCTTTAATCTTCTTTTGAATATCAATTCAAACTAGTCGGGATAAGCGAACCACACCGAAGTAATCATTTATTTTATTTGACCAATGCCAACCTATTCATCCCATGAAGTAAAACTGGTAATACTTCATATCTAACACCACGGTGTTATCGGTAAATTCAATTACCATTTCACGTTCAAATCTAATTAAAGATTTAACTATCACCTGGAGTAAAACTGGCGATACTCCATTCTCGATCATTCCAATCTAATTAAGGATTCATTAAAACTCCACTTAGTTTTAATCTTCCCAAAAATCAATATCCTGTCTTTAACCGGGTTAAAGAACCAATGTCATCTAAAACACGGTTCACGACAAACCCAAAATCACATTCCATTAATTACCGGTTTAAAGAACAAGTGTTATTTAAAACACCGTTCACGATAAACCCTAAAATCAATTCCAACTCAATTCCAATTGAATACCATTTCATTGGTACACTTCATTAAATCTAAATAAAAAGATTTAATCTTTTTCTCAACTGGGTTTAAGGACAGTGTTAATGAAGACACCATTCACGACAAACCTAAATCACATTTGATACTAAATACAAGGCTCTGAATAGAAAATATATCGGCTTATATTCAATATCAAATTCTACGACCAACAAATATCGTATTGGAAATAACGATATCAATATGTCTTTCAAATTCCCATAACAATATCTGTATCATCACGAAATCCAACATCGAAATATTCCAAAGACAATTTCGATTCAAATCCATTCCAATTCAATTATTGGAAATTCTGGTTATTTTTAAAACCATTTCAAATCCAATTTATTTATTTTAAAAATAAATTAATTATTATTCTAGTTCAAAACTAATTCATTTCGAAAAAAACTATTTCTAGCTTCGTATTGACGATATGGTCCTAACAAAACTAATTTCGTCAGATTCTGAGACCGTTTGAAAAATGGCCATTTTCCAGTCGAATAAAATCCCCTGAAACTGGTCAAATGCGCTTTCCTTTGCCACGCTCACATATTGGTTTAGAAAATTACAAATTTTGAAACCTAGCAATAACTTGACATCACGGATCCAACAAAAGTGGTTTCGTCGAAAACCGAGGTCGTTTGCAAAATTTCCATTTTTAAGGGCCTGAATTCCATAGCGACTATTCTGAATTTTCAACTGGGCATATCTTTTGATTCCCGCTATGAAATTTTGATTTTTCGGAATCGTTGGAAAGATACTCTCCATTAGATTCAAATATTTTTTGTTTCACTAAAATCCAGTTTATTTTGCACCCGGTACATTCATTTGAAATTTAAAATCGAATTATCGAACTACCACGCAATTTTCAATTCCTTTTATATATATAAATAAATATTTATATTCTAACGACGACGTATATAAATATATATGTTCTAATTCTATTCAAAATAAATTTCTCGTCGATATTATTTAAAATATTTCATTTTAAATATTCAAAATTCAATAGAATTGCCAAAATAAAAATTTTAAATTGGCTCGGATTTCCGTGTTATTACAACCTCCCCCACTTAAAACTTTTCGTCCCCGAAAAGGAACGAAGCCGAAAGTTGTTTAACTAATCAACTCAACTTTCATTATTTTCGTTATGGCTTAAGTTCTTCAACTTTTCAGTTTCTAAGAACTTTTCAATTTTTTCAAAAATTTGGCTAACACCCTAAATTTTCGAAAAATTTCGCCATAGCCTCCTCTGCACCGGGGACTTCGGGATATTTCATATAGCCTCCCATGGCCTTCTTCAATCCAAAAGAAAACGAAAAAGCCAAGCGGCTAGCCAATCGGCTCATAAAATCATCCAAAACCCAACAAGTTCGTAAACATGTACCTATTTGTCGGGCATACAATTTTATTCCTCTTCTCTAGCCTCCTTGCTATGACCTGTTCAATGTAAGTACGTGTACAAGTATGCAAATGTGACAAATTTCCAATACAATTCCATATTTGATACAATTTGCCTAAATGATTCAGATTTTAATTAATCAACTAATAATCAAATAACACAATCATCAATCAATTAGTTGACTATCATTTCAATTTCATAACTTTGATATATAGTCCAAAAATCATATTTTTGATGCCAAATCACAACAATAAGCCCTATCTAATTTTGGTTCTCACACCAGTCAATTGGAAATATATAGAAATCTCACTTTCGTCACTCGAACATAAATTCGGATGATGATCCATCAATCATCAGAATCATCTCTGGGCGACTACAGCGTGATTCTATATCTATCCTGTATATTAAAACTTCGAATACACGTGGATCAGATGTATACGCAAAATCTTTATATACTGCATTGTCCAAATTCCATATAAAATAAATAATCAAATATGAATAGTTGATTTAAATTTTCAAAACAAAATTTGTTTTCACTTTTATTTCAAAAACACTACCCTTCACACTCATTCTAGGATACTACTGATCCTATCTCTAACGAGTCATTCTCATTGGATATTACTAATCCAATATCTGATGAATTCTTTCATTTGGTTCTAATGTGCCTTGTTCTCCGAGCTCTGTAAACCAAAGCTCTGATACCAACTGTAGTAGCCGACGAAATCTGGTAGGCTTTGTAACCATCCCTTCATCCCCCAAGCAGCAGGTAAAACCCACCGTGGCATACAAGTGGTCCCCTAGTACGCTTGTTTTACGGCGACCCTCTCGAGCCTCCCGTCCACTACCTAACCAACCCCCGCAAGCGACATGTGGGGGTAAGAGTCTCCCGTTCGCCACCAAACCGCGAAGCGAGAACCCCCCATCATGACTGCAACAAGATCTGGTGATACTCCATTCTCGATCATTCCAATCTAATTAAAGATTCATTAAAACTCCACTTAGTTTTAATCTTCCCAAAAATCAATATCCTGTCTTTAACTGGGTTAAAGAACCAATGTCATCTAAAACACGGTTCACGATAAACCCAAAATCACATTCCATTAATTATCGGGTTAAAGAACAAGTGTTATTTAAAACACAGTTCACGATAAACCCTAAAATCAATTCCAACTTAATTCCAATTGAATACCATTTAATTGGTACACTTCTTTAAATCTAAATAAAAAGATTTAATCTTTTTCTCAACTGGGTTTAAGGACAGTGTTAATGAAGACACCATTCACGACAAACCCAAATCACATTTGATATTAAATACAAGGCTCTGAATAGAAAATATATCGGCTTATATTTAATATCAAATTCTACGACCAACAAATATCGTATTGGAAATAACGATATTAATATATCTTTCAAATTCCCATAACAATATCTGTATCAACACGAAATCCAACATCGAAATATTCCGAAGACAATTTCGATTCAAATCCATTCCAATTCAATTATTGGAAATTCTGGTTATTTTTAAAACCATTTCAAATCCAATTTATTTATTTTAAAAATAAATAAATTATTATTCTAGTTCAAAACTAGTTCATTTCAAAAAAAACTATTTTTACCTTTTCAAATGTGGAATTTTTCATCCCGGTTTTTCACAAATCACATCTTATGATTTTACACAAATTATTAATATTTTTAATAATTTTATCAAGGCCCGTACAGTTGATTTCATCAACGGTCATCGAACTACACTTACAGCGACCTTTTCCGAATTTGATTTGGACATAATTCCAAACCCTACCATTAGATTTCGAATTTCTAGTATCCATTAGAAAGCTCTTTTCAATACGAACCCAACGGTTCCGGTTTTAGGAGAATCCGTCGGTCGGATCTCCCGTAATATCCGTTCGAAGTCAATGGTCGAAATTCGCGAACTGCCGCAGCGCGGCGCGTTCTATTCAGGCCATTATATTATATATATATAATATATATAATATATACTTCATCAATTTCCTTTTAAAACGTATTTTATAAATCGTTTTAAATTCGTTTTCAAAACGATTTCAACTTCCTTTTCAAATTCAAATCAAGATTGAATTTTTCAATATAGATTCGTTTTAATTTCATTTCAAATCGATTTCAATTCAATTTCAATTTAATTTGAATTTCGATTCATTTCAATTTAATTTGAATTTCAATTCATTTCAATTTAATTCAAATTTCAATTCATTTCAATTTAACTTGAATTTCAATTCATTTCAATTTAATTCGAATCTCAAAACTATTCAATTTAATTCGAATTTCAAAATCACTTTCAATATTCGTTGAAAAATGAATAAAATCGATATAAATATCGTTCCAACACGGCTTTTATTCAACACATGAATGTTTATTCTATTCAACACATGAATATTTTCCAATTCAACACATGAATTTATTTTCAATTCAACACATGAATTCATTTTCTATATTGGAATGAGGCCCAATCAATTACCATATAATGTTAATTATATGGATTTTCTACAATACAGGTATATAAACAGCAACGATAAATAATCAACCATCATCCAGAGTGCACCACACAACTGCATAAGCATTAAATATAAATAATTAACGCTTACATAGTCTGTCAATCCATCGATTGACATACAACTAAACAATCGGGATTAGTGTACGTCAAATCTCATCCCAATACCCGTGTGGGGTTTCAAATCAACAAACACATATTTTATTTGTGCAGTTGGGCGATGTGTAAAATTTATAGTCCCAATCAATATCAGTCAAATCAGTGTATATAAATAAATCGTCCGATTTGTTTATTACTATTTATTTTATACACATATTAAAAATCTTATTTTTAACTATAAAATATTTTCCACTATAAAATATTTTATTTCATTTCACATCACATGATCAAATTTCACAACACAACAATCAAACAAACAAGTCATCCATGGTCTGTGGATGACGGGTGTCGGATGCTGCTAAGCACCGTCTGCATCCTAGTATATATTTCAAACTAGAAATAAAAATAAAAGTGAGGAGTTCTCACCGACTAGCTAATCCAAACACCACGACTCTTCATATGTAGAAATCTTCGTCGTGCTCGTCTTTTGTCACTTTCGTTGACCGTATTCACTACACATATAAAAATTATATTTTGATCACTTCATTTCAATAAACAAAAATCATATTTTTGTTTCTACTTCATATATATTTCTGACGCTTCTTTCTATATAAAAATTATATTTTTACATTTGTACTTCATATATAAAGATCGAATTTTTATATCATTTCTATAAAAATCACATTTTTATAATCTAGAAATATAAATAAAAATCCTATCTTTTCAAATAAACAAAACCTAATCTTTAATATTTCACTTCATATAAAGATTCAACCTTTCTTCCCTAAAATCTTATATAAAAATCCAACTTTTCTACATCAAAAATCTAGTCTTTTTATTTTCAAAAATCTAATACTTTCTATGATAAAAGTCTAATTTATTCTAAAAAGAGAAATCAAATCCTTTTCTTCAATAAAAAAAACCTATTCTTTCTTGAATTAAAAACTGAAATTAAACAAGAATTTATCTCTATATTAACTACACAAAAGAAAAGAAAAGAAATAAATGAATAAAAAACTTACAACGCGTTTTTTTTAAAAAGAAGGGGGAAAGGCTTCATCGTCGAGCGCTGCAGGTGGGGAGGGGTCGGAGCCCATCGTCGGTGGCTGCGTCGGTTCTGGGGGGGCTTCGTCGAGGTCTGTCGCACGGAAGAAGGGGGTTCTCGATCGATGGTGGGGGGGCTTGAGGTGGAGGAGGGCGGCGGTGGA
The DNA here is from genome assembly GCA_030737875.1 of Allium sativum. Classification (NCBI taxonomy): domain Eukaryota; kingdom Viridiplantae; phylum Streptophyta; class Magnoliopsida; order Asparagales; family Amaryllidaceae; genus Allium; species Allium sativum. Next base: position 40,983,072 of record CM060926.1, read on the forward strand.
AGGGGGGTCGGCACGACGGAGGGGGGGTTGAGGTGGAGGTGGGCGGCGGTGGAAGGGGGGTCGTCGCGATTCTACCTAGTGTTTTTTTTATTTTTTTGTTTTTCTGATATGAGCGTTGACTTCAAATAAGAGGGGGGTGTTATTATAATTATTTTATTTTGTTTTATTTTAGATCTTAAAAGTTACTTTTTATTTTGAACTTGGAATCGAACCCACTGACTGTTGTTCGTAGCTAATTTCCCCCATTCCGAACACAATGGAATATGTATCGCAGGCTGATTCGATCGTTTCGATCAGTTTCCGTCAAAATCAAAATACAACTTTATATATTGAATTTGAACGCACAATTCAATTTACCGGGGTCACATACGGACTTTAAAATTCCCGAAAAATATTTTCTAGCTTCGTATTGACGATACATTCCTAACAAAACTAATTTCGTCAAATTAAGAGACCGTTTGAAAAATGGCCATTTTCCAGTCGAATAAAATCAACTTAAACTGGTCAAACGCGTTTTCCTTTGCCACGCTCACATATTGGTTCAGAAAATTATGAATTTTGAAACCTAGCAATAACTTGACATCACAGATCCAACAAAAGTGGTTTCGTCGAAAACCGAGGTCGTTTGCAAAATTTCCATTTTTAAGGGCCTGAATTCCATAACGACTATTCTGAATTTTCAACTGGGCATATCTTTTGATTCCCGCTATGAAATTTTGATTTTTCGGATTCGTTGGAAAGATATTCTCCATTAGATTCAAATATTTTTGGTTTCACTAAAATTTGGTTTATTTTGCACCCGGTACATTCATTTGAAATTTGAAATCGAATTATCGAACTACCACGCCATTTTCAATTCCTTTTATATATATAAATAAATATTTATATTCTAACGACGACGTATATAAATATATACGTTCTAATTCTATTCAAAATAAATTTCTCGTCGATATTATTTAAAATATTTCATTTTAAATATTCAAAATTCACTAAAATTGCCAAAATAAAAATTTTAAATTGGCTCGGATTTCCGAGTTATTGCATTCGATGCCTTTTGATCTCTCACGAAATTTTCTTGTGTCTCCATTAATTTAATTATATCCTTTTTTTATTTTTATGTGTAGCATTGAATTGTAAGTATTAGTTAAGATTTAGATTTCTATGGTTTTATTAATGAGGATTATTGTGGGTTAATATCGAAATTTTTATTTGTATGTTTAAGGGGAGGCTAAGTTATTTTGTACTCCCTATAACAAATATATACTAAATTAAAATTGATCCTCCCCTTAACCAAATATGGAGTCCCTTTAACAATCCCCTTTAAGAAAGGGACAATTAACGACAAGGACAAGATTAAGGGTTTTTTTATTCATAAGGACAACCCACTAAAATTTTACTCAAAAAGACAATACACTAATTATAGTTTAATTCCCTAAGTCACATGCCTGTTTCATCTTTGATGCTCCTATCTCGCGAGTTTCTCGTTCTATTTTTCTCAAACACAGTTTTTTCTCTCGATCTCTAATTCTCTTCTCCAACGCGTTTTTTTCCTTCTCCAACGCGTTTTTTTTCTTCTGATTCAAATTGCAAAATCACTCTCGAGCGTATTGATCTCTCGATCAAATCTGATCTCGACATCTGTCTAAAGTGCCGCGGATTTTGATTTTGATTCGATAGGCAGTAAAGATAATTTCGTAATTTTGATTTTGTGAATTCGTCGTAGAAAATCGAATAAGAGAGACGAACGACAGAGATGAACAACGAAAGTTACTTTTTTGGATGGTGAATTTAGTAGCAGTTCATAGGTATCAGTTTCCCATTTTTTAAGGTATCATTTTTCTTGTTATTACAGTGTTATGCTTCTGTGTTAATTTATTTTCGTGATATATTAGTTTGTACTTGTATTGCTGCATTAAATTTGCAACTCGATCGAAATTATGTTATTTTAATCAATCAAAGTGGGATGTAAACATTTTTATTCATTAGTTCTCCTTTAAAATATCAAAGTAGTTTTAAGGTATCATTTTTATATTTTTTAGGTAACAGTTTTATATTTTCAACATGAATTTACATCATAGCAGTTTTTAGGTATCATTTTTATATTATTTTTTAGGTACCAGTTTTATATTTTCAACATGAATTTACATCATAGCAGTTTTTAGGTATCATTTTTATATTTTTTTAGGTATCAGTTTTATATTTTCAACATGAATTTACATCATAGCAGTTTTTAGGTATCATTTTTATTTTATTTTTAGGTATCAGTTTTATATTTTCAACATGAATTTATATCATAGTAGTTTTTAGGTATCATTTTTATATTTTTTTAGGTATCAGTTTTATATTTTCTAGTTGAATTTCTAGTATTATGTTGGTATAAGTTTTGATTGTGTATGAAATACTTGCAGATACTGCATGTTGCTGGAGATTACTTGAATTCAAGACTGGATTGCATACAAGTAAAAGTAAATGCATGAATGCATGCTTGGAATAAGGAGCAGTGTTCTATGTACTTAGATTGTGTAAGGAAAAAAAATGTATCATATTAAATCAGTTATGTATCATTGTAGATATCATATGATACAAGTGGGTATTATTGTGTATTACTGGGAATAATCTCATTTTTGTGACAATTGAATTGAACTGATTACTATTATTTTTTTAATCAGTAGGTATTATTGCGAATAAATATTATTTTTGTGGGATTTGAATTGAGTAGGTGGGTGTTATTTTTTTATCAGCGGTTATCAGTTAAAATTAATGTTGTGTATCAAAAAAAGTCAATTGCCAAAGCAAACAACACAAATCTACCTAAAAGCTGCTACGATGTAATTAAAATAGAAAATATAAAACTGATAACTAAAAAATATAAAAATGATACCTAAAAACTGCTACAATGTAAATTCAACTAGAAAATATAAAACTGATACCTTAAAAAATATAAAAATGATACCTTAAAGCTGCTTTAATATTTTAACAACAAAAGTAATACAGAAAATGTTCAAATCACAGTTGATTGTTTAAAATGAAATAAATTCGTTTGAGTAGCAAAACTGATGCATCGGTACAAGAACAAAAGTAAAATAGCACCTAAACTATAAACAAAACATCATAACACTATTAATACAATAAAACTGATACCTTAAAAAATATAAAAATGATACCTTAAAGCTGCTGCAACGTTTTAAAGAAAAATTAATGCAAAAATTGTTTTCATCACAATTTGACTTTTTAAAATGAAATAGGTTCAACTGTAATACATAGATAATGCAACAATACAACTACAAAATAAATACAACATTAAAAACACATCAAACGAATATAAAACAGTGGTAAATAAACAAAAATGATACCTAGAAAAATATAAAAATGATACCCAATTGCTGAAAAGTTGAACATTAAAATTGCAGAAAAAAAAATGAATCACCTTGCGAAATAAAAAAAACTAATAGGCAGAAATGAACAAAAATTATAATGATTATAGCAACAAAAAAAAATTCAGTCGAGGTTGATTGTTGAGATCGATTTCATGCCCTAAATTTTGCTATTCGATTTATGATTGACGTTCAACTGTAAGATAATAGGCGGATTTGATTTGATTCGATTTCCAATTGAGATGATTTCATTAATTTTGATTTGCTGATTTCATGGGAGAAGTAATCTGAGAAGAGAGAAAGGAGCGGAAGAAGAAATTAGAGAAGGGAGAAAGGGGCGATGGAAATTTTAAGGGTTATGTCCTTTTGGATAAAATATTAATATTGTTTGTCCTTGTAAGTAGTTTCCTGTTTAAGAAAATATAAAACATATGTGATCTACTATATGAATCACACACCACATAGATAATCACAGACACATAATCAAACATAAATACAGAAATAAACAAAAATAAAATGCAGAAAAGGAAAGAACACACTGGATTTTATACTGGTTCGGATTGCTCCTACGTCCAGTCCCACGCAACGCTAGGCTGCGCATAGTTTTATTACTATATCAATATCCAAGTACAATTTCATTGATTTCGCGGCTACAAGGTTAACACCACTCCAACAACTCTTGATTTCACGGCTATAAGATTACCACCGCTCCCTTTCCTTGATTTCAGGGCTACAAGGAACACACTCATTCCCAAACACTTCCCAAATTATTACAACAACCCTATAACTCTTCGAAATCACTCCTATTTATAAGATTTGAAAGGTTGCAACTAATCTAGAACGTTACAAATAATGAAAAGACACTTCCTTCGAAAATTGAAAAAAATGACAACTGCATGTCGACATAAGCATATATGTATGTCGACATATGTACTTAAAAAATTTGAATTTTGAACATTTTCAAGTGTTTAAACATATATATATATATATTATGGAAATTCTTGAATTAAAACTTGGTGATATAAATGAGTATTCTAAAGTATAAAAATCATATGGAAACATAAAAATATATTATATAAACATGTTTATAAATTATAAGGTTGAAAAACTATATAAATATAAAACTATAAAAGTATAAAACTTTTTATATATATATAAACTTTAAAACTTATATTTGAAATCAAAAGTAAGATAGAAAAACAATTTGAAAATAGAATTTTAGAAAATCAAAATTTGAAAATCAAAATTTGAAAAATAGATTTTGACCTGGAGTGTTATTCAGAGTCTATTATATAAATCAAACTCTATTACTATATTTTTCTTGAAATCTTGAAATCTTGATAACTTTATTACTCATGAGTCTTGAATCTTCTCTGAATCTTAAATCTCTTGAAACTCTAAAACTGTACAGTCTTCAGTATTTAAGTCCTGTATACAAATCTTGTTAATTCTGATCCTTCTAATACTCCCCATGTCATCATGAATTCTACATACTCCCCCTTAAACTAAGTCTAACAAATCCTTATATTTTATAATTTCTCTCCCTTTGTCATTATCAAAAAGATATTCTAAAAATACTCCCACTAAATCCTATATCTACGTATCCTATGATTATACTAAAGTAAATTACTCCCCATAAATTTATGCCTGTAAATGATCCTAATGATTATATAATACTCCCTGAATTGAACAACCTTATATTTCCCTCTAAATATATGATTCTAAACTTTAAAATATTATAACTTCTCATAAAATTATGAATATACTAGCCTGATAAACTAAATAACAGGATAATAAACTAAGCAAAACCAATAAATTTTATAATTAATTAATATTGAAATACGGTTATTGTCATCAAAACTCCATTCTCCAACAACCGCTTCCATCTTAGAAAGATGAAGATCTGCCTAATTTTAGAAGAAAAGATCCACTAGACGCTGGTATAGCTTGGAAAAAGGTTGTTGCAGGAAATCATGTTCCAATTTCTGTACCTCTTTAAGTTTTATCAACCTACTGACCATCAAAATATGAAATATGCTGAAATATATAATGAATTAACTCAAAAAGGTAGACAACAATGGGAAAATGCTATAGTTATATATGTACTAGGTTCTAGGCTATATATTACTTTTTTCAAAGCATATATCCATACAGAGTGGCAACCGATAGGCAAATTTAGAATTTATTCCAAAGAAGATGAGTTTTATATCATTAGATTTGAAAGGAAAGAAGACTGTGATAGAATATTAGAAAAATGACCATATTTTTAAAACGGACGGTCAATAAGGATGAAAACGCTGGTTCGTTGGTGCAAAGCTTAGTAAACATATATTGAATTTAGTCCCAATTTGGGTAAGTTTTCATGGATTTCCTTTAGAATATTGGACATAGGAAGCAATTAGCAGAATAGTGTCTTCTCTTGGTAATCCGATTAAACTTGATAAGCTAACTAAACATATTCCGAAAATTGCATTTGCATGAGTATTGGTTGAAATCCCCAGCTCGTCTTCTTTTCCTAGCCAGATCCCAATTTTAACCGAGGATTGACAATTAGCTACGCAAGACGTTGAATATGAATGGGGACTTATAGTGTGTTCGAACCACAAAAGTTTTGGGCATATAAACAGTAATTGTCTATTTCCAAAGGTATGAGTTCTCAAGCAGAGTGATCTCCAGAATTGTAACAGACAGAACATGGATGTTGACTTGGATTTGCAGCCATCCAAATGTCAGAATTAGAATAATTCCTCTTTATAGAATCGTGATCCTGAGCACACGAATCATCAAGGTGTTGACGAAAGACCTGCATATCAAAAGGAGAATAAGGAATCGCAGATGCAAATAACCGATCCAGGGGATTCTTTACATGATCAGACACAAGACGACGTTACTTTTGTGGCTACTGAAGAAGAGAAGGATACATAAGAAGCAACGAAGATTCATGATGAAACAAAGCTAGACAAATCTTCCTTCGGTCTACGCACCACTACAAGAAAATTAATTTTTTACTGCAAAAATCGGTGCGTTTATTCGCAAATGCAAAAAAAGGTGTTTTCACTCGCAATATATACGCGGTAAAAAAATATTTCACTTTCCCAGTAAGAAAAAATAGTCCATCTTCCAAAATAAACGTGACCAACTATTTTTTATTCCTCTTCCGCTCATACTAGAAATTTTCTAACCCTAGTTGCCTTTCCCCATACCAAATTTCATGGCACTGGTTAACTTTCCTCATGTCATCTTCATCGTCAATCTCCGCTCTTATGCTAACGCTCTCCATCTTCAGTGTCCTGCAAACCCTTCTTCGTAGTCCTCTTTAATTTCAAACGTATACTGTAACTTCAAGATTTCAAGGCAAAACCAGGTATGACTTTTCTATTTCCATTCTAATTCAGTCTGATTTTGATTTGCCTATTTTAATCAGATTTTTCTTCATAATTTTTCACTTATTTCTCTTGGATACTACCAACTGGAACCCGTCCTCATCGATTTAGGGGTCTGGAGATGGTATTGTCTTGTCCGGCGATTTTGGAGGAGACAGAGTAACTTACGGTTGATTAGGGGGCTGGAGAAGGTATTGTCTTGTCCGGCGGTCTCGGAAATTTATGTAGGTACTATTCCTTCATAAAATAAAATTTTGGTTCATTTTGTAGAAAAAGCTGTAATTATTTCTTATTTTCTTATTGGCAGTGTTGAATCTATTTTTACTTATTCCGATGTTTTGCCTGGATCTTGTTCACTGTAATAACCAAGTAACTTCTGATGATTATACACTTATTTTGACTATATGTTAGAACTATAAATGGTTACATGTTAATAGATTTGTAAAATGTTGTTTTTACTTGGCATAATAATGATCTTAACATAACATTGAAATTAATTTGGATCTATTTTCTGTATATTGCAAATATGTTAACCTGATAAATTAATTTCCACGACACCTTTTTGTATATATGAAATGAATTCACAATAAAAGTAAAACGTATCAGTGCAAATTGGTCAAAGAAAACTAACAGTGATAGAAGACAACACCCAGTGATGATTGACTTTTAGGCAATCCCATCTAACCCAATTTATTATTAAACTAGTAAAGTTATATATGTGTTATGCCTAAAATGGGTATGAAAACAATCATGTTGAATCTACTATATACGTGCATGTTATGAAATGGGATCTATGCAAATGTTTTTGTTCCTTAGTTATACACTATAAAAAAATTATTTTTTTGAAGTTATCACACTCTCAAATATTTTTTATTATATATGTGAGTTTATGATGAGTACACCGTGAATTTCCTGCTTCATCCAACTTTTTGGTAAAGAAGAAGCTTGAAACTCCATTAATCAAATGTTCTGATTCAGGTATATTGTTTATCTTTTCTTTTTATAACCAAATTGGATAAGACATCCTAATTTTAGATGCTTGTTAATATGAGTTTGATTTTAGTCACGTAATGAACAAGAGTTTGGTAGTTTGGTTACATGAAATAACGATTGTTCTCCAATGGCAATAAACAACTCTTTTTCTATGTTCTATAAAACCACTCAGTGAACTACAACAACCAACCATACACAAGCAAAGATAGTTTCTTGAGATGGTCTTATAAGTTATTATAATCGAAAGAACTTAGATCGGAAGAAAAATTGCTTTCTTCCATTAAAATGTGGTTTGAAAAAATTAATTATGAAAAATAGATGTTCAATTTTCAAATGATAAAGTTAAAGTAGAAGAACCGTAAGTTACTATGACAAAGAGGTGATCATCATGACAACTGGAATTGTGAAAAACAGTTGTTCGATTTTCAAATGATATTGTTGTCTTTCAGCAGCAGGTGGCCGGGACATTTGTATTTGGTCAGTGTATTGATGTTTATTCACACTGTTAACCATTTTTAATTTCTTTCGTTGATGTGTAAACTGTTACCATCATCTATCACTTCATAATCACCAAGTCAACGGTTAAGAAAATTGAATATTGTCGGAAGTTTTGTTTTGTGCACTTACAATGTTTAGTAAACACTGCATTTGCAATTCAAGTAGTTGCTGTTGGGTGAAAAGTGCACGGCATTTGCCAGTATCATTATAGTGTTATATGATATGATATTTGTTGGCTAGCTTTTTGACCAAGCCACCAAGGTTCATATACGAGAGGAGAGTACAAAGCTTCATGCCTTTAATCCAGAGGAAACTCGATCGTGGTCATTCGCTAGCTTTCGGATCGCCACGCTCCCATCGGATCGCCACGAGCTGGTGCGAGCCGATCCGTCTACCTCATCGCGCCCCCATCAGATCGCCACAAGTTGGTGCGAACCGATCCGTCCACCTCATCGCGACCTGATCCGGTCTGAGCCCAGAAGACGCAACGGCTACCACGAACTGGTCTTCAGTGATCCGAGATGTATGGATCTCGCGCCACCTGTCCACAACTGTCATATTGACCAATTCTTCATCAAGCCTCGATCCGATCCGATATTCTCGGGATTTGCGCCACGTGTGACTGCGATCTGCCTGACAGAATCAGCTATAAATAGCCCAGAGATCGGCATTTTCCGGGATCTTTTGGCAGTATTGAGTACTGATTCCACCATTACTGTCACACCACTATCTCTTATCAGTTTTACTTCGATATTACTGAGAGAAATCATAACTGTAAGAGTGAGTTTGAGAGAAATCATTGATTGTACTAGCATTCAAGGTATAATCAATAATATATAAAGTGGACGTCGGCTCGTTAACGCCGAACCACTATAAATCCTGTGTGTTTCTTCATTTGTCTATATTCTCTACATATAATTCTCTGTATATTATAACAATTTGGGTGTTAGGTCCAAATTTTTATCTAACATTTTTGGTTCTTTCACTGAGAAGAGAACCTAGGATATTGGATTGTTTCTCCGTTGTTTGGATATTCAATTCCGAAGAAAATAGTCCCGAAACCTTACTGTTCAGACTTTTGAAGATTTCAACAATATCTGATAGCATGACTGGAAAGAAGTCTAAGGAAGTGCGAGCTTCACAGGCAAGTGAAGCTGCGAATGAGGCGATTGAAGAAAGCATCCACGAACAAGTCAACGAAAGACCCTCGGATCGCGGAATGGAGATGGCGAACCGAACCGTGGAGGGCGATCCGAACCGAACCATTGAAGGGGTTGTCACCCGGTCCCATGATAACACCACGAACCCCCCTCCCAATGTTACCACGATCTGATCCCATGGGGGTGCTGCGAGCCTCCGACACTGATCCACCACGATCCGAGGTGATGAACGGATTACAACACGACCTGGAAAGGAGCCTATGGCTCGCTCTTCCCATCCTGGTCCCTCTGTTCGACCTAGCTCAAGCTCTCTACGCATAAGGGAAAATGTTGATGTATAGTATGACCCCTCTGCTCCAGTTACTGAAGGAGATCTCTCCCGCTTCGTTGAAATGTGGGATAGGCTGTTTGATGAAATAGCTGTTCAAAGGAAGGAAAACTCCATGCTGCGACAGAATTTGACTGTTATGGATAGACGTCTGGATGATCTTGTAAGGCAAAGAACACCTCCTCCAGTCCGTCCGCTCACCCCAGAATATTCTTCTTCATCGTAGGAATCGCCAAGACCCCCGCGACGACCGTATGAGCGGGCTGAAAACATAGAGCAGCTCCGATTTGGAACCTTGCCATCACGGGAGGAAGAGACACTTGGTGAGGGACCCTCAAATTGCAACTTGAATAATCATGATGCAACTCCTAGAGCTCGAGTTGTGAATAATCCTGTTGAGAATAGACCACCTCAGCTCCTCCGCCATGCAAATACTCATAGTAACAGGGGGCAGCGAAGCCTAATCCGAGCTCCGGACTTCGTGGATGTTCCTAGAAGAGAGATCGGAGAATTCCACCGAGCTAGAAGCACTGACCCCGAGCCTCCAATGACCAGTGCAAATGTTGCAGCTATGGTCCATAAAATCCTGGCGGATAGCCGTGGACAAAGGAATGAAGACTAGGGAATTGATCGCAGCCACACCCCTTTTACCGACGACATTCTAGATATAACATTCCCTAGGCGCTTCAACATGCCTCAAATGAACCGTTACGCGGGTAGATCTGATCCTATCCAACATCTAATGAGATATTCTTGGTCAATGACCACTGCCGCAGCCTACGACGCTGTAAAGTGCAAAGCATTCCCTATATTCCTGGAGGATGTAGCGTTATTATGGTTTACTCGCTTACCAGCAAGATCAATTTCCAGTTTCAGGGAATTGAGTGAAAAGTTCGTAGAACAGTTCCGCATCTACGCTCAAAGATCGAAAAGTGTGATTGACCAGTTCCTTGTCAAACAACGACCAGGTGAGAGTTTGAGGGGATATCTGGATCGTTTCAACCTAGCCGCCACTGAAGTGAAGGATCCCCATGAGCCGACCATTGTGGCAGCCCTAATTGATGGGGTAGATAAAGATACTGAATTTGGGAGATACCTGGCCGGTAAACCACCTCATACTAGAGAATTGTTTTACGAGAAAGCAAACGTACACTTACGTCAGGAGGAGGTATATGCTCACCGAGAGATGAAAAAGGCAAATAAGGAGGAAATCCAAAGTAATGTCGCCATCAAGCAAACCGGAGACAGCTCGGGAAAGGTTGAAGTCAACGTTGGAAACCAAAACCAGGGTGGCGGCCGCTAGTCAGGAAACAATGGTAACAACAGTAATGGCAATAATCGGAAGAGAAATCGGGGGAACGATTCCCAGAGAAGGACCCATCCCATGTCTTTCGAAAATTATACGCCAATAAATGATACTTTGGAGAATATATTCGTCGATTCGTACAGCGTTCTCCAACATAAAAGGCCTCCTCTAAGAGATTCGACGGAGAAAGAACGTGAGACGGGGAAGTTTTGTCTCTTCCATCAGACTCATGGCCACTCTACAAATGAATGCCGTCATCTGAGAGACGTAGTTGAGAGGTTGCTCCGAGAAGGGAAGTTGGATGAGTATCGAGTAACTCCTAGAGATAGGGGGCAAGCTATTCAAACCCCGAACCAAAACCAAAATCAACCTACCGCGAGGCCAACTGCCCAGCAAAAAGGAAAGGATCTTGTTATCAATACCATAATCGGAGGGCTTCACCTAGCCGGGCATAGTTTCAGGGAGATGGACCAGTACGTAAATGCAACAAAGCATCATCTCGAGGCAGAAGATTGCAGCAACCCGGAAGACAATGTCCCAGTAAAACAATGAAAGATGATGTCGGACGACGTCATTTTCCGCAACCGAGAGAGTACTGGAGTCCACGCTCCGACCGAAGATCCATTTGTAATCACAGTTCCTATTGGCCCGGCCACTGTCCATAAAGTATTAGTGGATAACAGGAGTTCAGTCAACATTCTATTCAAAAAGACGTTCGATCTGATGAACCTTGAATTGAAAGATTTAACGCCGTGTGAAGGATGGATCCGTGGATTTAACGGGGCTTCAACTGCCCCGATGGGATATGTAGAGCTGTCGGTAACACTTGGGGAAGGAGAACGCCAGAGTGTGAGAATTCTTCCCTACGTAGTTTTGGATATTGAATCGCCTTATAATGCCTTCTTGGGCCGACCGGCCCTAGCAAAGTTTAGAGCTTGTATAGACCCCTGGTGCTTTTTATGAAGTTTCCTACAGAAGCTGGTGTTGGCATAGTCAGAGGAGATCAGGTTGTTGCACATGCATGTTATATTGCAGAGCTAAAGCTACTCCGTAAAGGAAAAGATATTGAGATTAAAGACGCTTATTCCCCCACGAGGGAGGAGACGTCATAGCAATTAAAGAAAATCACTATTGGTGAGTCGCCCAGAGATCTGCCCTAGGATATAGATCCCAGAGAGGACGAAGAGACTGGGGGAAGAAAGGCGGCTCCCAACGAAACGACTATGGATGTACCAATTGATGATAGCGACCCAGAGAAGGTCCTGAAGATTAGATCCCAGTTGGATCCGGTTCGAGCTGAAGAACTGACGGATTTCCTAAAAGATAACTTGGATGTATTTGCTTGGACCCACGCAGATATGTGTGAGATATCTCCATAAATCATGAGCCATTCATTGAACATTAACCCAAAGCACCCCCCTGTAAAACAAAAAAGGCGAATGCTGGGCCTAGAGAGGTCCGCAGCCTTGAAAGAAGAAGTTGAAAAGTTATGGAGTAACGGGTTCATCAGAGATTCAACCTACCCGGATTGGATTTCAAATCCAGTTTTGGTAAAGAAAGCCAATGGAAAGTGGCGTACGTGTATTGACTTTTCGGATTTGAATAAATCCTGCCCAAAAGATAGCTTTCCGTTACCCAGAATTGATCAGTTGGTAGATTCAACGGCAGGTCATGAGCTTCTCACTTTAATGGATGCTTATTCAGGATATAACCAGATTCCTATGCATGTTCCAGATCAAGAACACACTAGCTTCATTACTGATCTTGGATTATACTGCTACGTGGTAATGCCTTTTTGTTTGAAGAACGCAGGTGCTACATATCAACGATTAGTGAACAGAATGTTCTATAACCAGATTGGGAAAACGATGGAGGTGTATGTTGACGACATGTTGGTTAAGTCCAGACAATCGTCCGATGACACTACAAACTTGGCATAGATGTTTGGCATTCTTCGAAAGTATGGGATGAAACTCAACCCAACAAAATGCTCATTTGGAGTTGCATCCAGGAAATTCTTGGGATTCATTGTAAGCTCGCGCGGGATTGAAATTAATCCAGACCAGATTGCAGCCATCAGAGATATTCGGGAGCCTAGACAAATCAAAGATGTGCAGAGCCTTGCGGGGAAAGTAGCGGCACTAAGTAGATTCATCTCTAGAGCAACAGACAAATGCATCCCGTTCTTTGAATTGATAAAGCGAGGAAAACGCAATTTTAAGTGGACCCCTGATTGCATTGAAGCATTTCAGAACCTGTTGAATCATCTGGAGAGACCTCCGATACTGTCTAAGCCGGTGGATCACGAGGATTTATTCGTGTACTTAGCGGTGTCGTCCCACGCGATCAGCTCAGCGTTAGTGAGAGAAGAAGACAAGGTTCAAAGGCCAGTGTACTACATGAGTAAAAAATTGGCAACAGCTGAACGCAATTATCCGAGGATCGAAAAGCTGGCGTACAGTTTATTGATTGCGTCTAGGAAACTTCGACATTATTTCCAAGCTCATCCTATCACCGTGTACACAAATCATCCCCTCAATCAAGTTCTACAGAGACCATAAGCTTCTGGAAGGTTGCTTAAGTGGAACATTGAACTGAGTCAATTTGATTTAAATTTTCAGCCCCGACGGTCAATACGGGGGCAAGTGCTGGCAGATTTCATAGCAGAATTTACTGCCTCGGAGGATGACATGGTAAACAAAGAGACTGACCCCCAAAGTTACTTCTCGATCCTAGTGCATGGAAATTGTATATTGATGGTGCTAGGAATGATAAACGATCTGGTGCCGGAGTGGTGTTTGAAACTCCTGAGAAAAGACGGATATCTTATGATATCCAGTTGGAATTTCACGCCACTAACAATGACTCCGAATATGAAGCCCTGATAGCCGGGTTGAGGATCGTAAAAGAATTAAAGATCACGAAGCTGGACATATTTTATGACTCCAAGTTGGTTGTAAATCAGGTTTCTGGAAAATTTCGAGCTAAGAGCCCAAGATTGATTTTGTATTTGGAGAAAGTAAAGGATTTGCTGATAGGTTTTGATCACTACAGTATCTCTCATATTCCGCGGTCAGAGAACCAACAGGCAGATAAATTAGCCAAGATGGCTAGTTCCGACGACCCTGAAGAGATCAGACTAGCCCCAGTTGAAGTGCTTCGGTTCCCTAGTATAGATCAGATGGAAATTGATCTAGTACTAGAAACTGGACCGGAAAAGGAGTCATGGATGACCCCTCTATGGAATTTCCTAATGAATGGAACTCTTCCGACCAAGAAGAGCGAGAGGCGTAAGGTAATTCGTAAAGCTTCCCGATATGTTCTGCAAGATGGAATCCTGTATAGACAGGGATTTTCGATGCCTCTCCTTTGGTGTATAGCCCATGACGACATCAAACGTGTACTGCAGGAAGTGCATGAGGGTGAATGTGGCGATCACACTGGAGGACAAGCTCTGGCAAAAAAGGTGTTGTGGTATGGTTATTTCTGGCCTACCATAAACAAAGACGCAACAAAGTACGCGCGACGTTGCGATGCCTGCCAAAGATTTTCGAGGATTCCCAGGGAACCTTCTGGTCAGTTAAAAACAATGACAAGTCCGTGGCCTTTCGCTATGTGGGGAATTGATATCATTGGAACCCCCCTATAGCAAAAGGCGGAGCAAATTTCGCCATTGTAGCTGTAGACTACTTCACCAAGTGGGTTGAGGCCGAACCGTTGACTACAATTACAACCAAGCGAGTGATCAATTTCGTCGTTAGGAACATTATTTGCCTGTTCAGGATTCCGAAGATCGTCGTAACTGACAATGGAACCCAATTTGACAGCAGCGAATTCAGGAACTTCTGCCAGAAATACCACATTGAGAAACGATACACCTCTGTGGCGCATCCGCAGTTGAACGGATAGATCGAAGCAACAAATAATGTGATTAAGTCCATTATCAAAAAAAGATTGAAGCGGGCTAAAGCTATGTGAGTCGATGAGTTAACCTGGGCATTATGGGCCTATAGGACGACATATAAATCGGCAACAAGCCATACCCCCTTCTCCCTTGCTTTTGGAGCGGAAGTGATCATCCCGGTTGAGCTAAAAGTACCATCTCACCGAGTTACTTATTACGATCCGATGACTAATAACGAGTTGCTCCTCGAATCCCTAGATTCAATAGAAGAGAAGAGGGATGAAGCAGACTTGCGTGCCTTGAGACACAAGCAACAGGTCGCTTGATACTACAACAAAAAGGTTTGAGCCCGAACCTTTGAACCCGGAGACTTGGTTCTGAAGCGTGTCTTTCCACCCCCGACTCATATGGGTGCGAAGTGGGAAGGACCGTACTCCATTCTACGAAAGCTTGATAATGGAACCTTCAAGCTAGCTACAGTGGATGAGAGGAAATCCCCAGAGTGTGGAATGCCCAACATTTGCGGCCTTATCTGACATAAAGATGTCGGATTTATTCTTTTGTTTCATAGGACCATGTAAAAGGCACGACTTGCCTAGAATAGTCCTATTTTTTAAGCAAAATATTATAAAGTGGACGTAGGTTACGATCTGACCGAACCACTATAAAAATACCGTGTGTCGTTTACCTTTATTGCACTATTATTTATCCGCTTTTTTATCTTTATGAAATTTGCTGTAAACTATGCGGCAATCATAGGAACATGTGACTCCAGGTGCCTTCCATCAGGATGGAGAGCAATCCGCAGCTAGAACTTTGAAAGTACAATGGAATGAATCACATCATTGACAGAACTCTAACCTTGGCGACCGCCAGGAGAGTATAAAAGCGTCCATGATTGAGCGCTGAGAAAGATCTCTTACCCCGCTGAAGGATCGGGAGGCGATTGAACAACTGAGCTCGAACTCTAACCTTGGCGACCGCCAGGAGAGTATAAAAGCGTCCATGATGGAGCACTGAGAAAGAGCTCTAACCCCGCTGAAGGATCGGGGGGCGATAGAACAGCCGAGCTTGAACTCTAACCTTGGCGACCGCCAGGAGAGTATAAAAACATCTGCAATTGAGCGCTAACAAGGATGCTGGAGACTCAGTGTCCCTAGAATTCCTGCCCCGTTAAAGGATCGGTGAGCTGATCATGATACGAGTTCAAACTTTAACCCGCTGATGGATCAGGAAAGTATAGAGGCACCGAAGATTCGGCGCTTCAAGGACTATAATTCTACTAAAAAAAAAATCAAGTCCCCCGTATTCAAATATAGAGGGCAACATGCATAGAAATTGTTAAATTCTTTCTGTTGCTTGAATAATTTGTGATATAATTTTAGTTTGGTTGTAGCCAAGTGACTTATGACTAAATATGAAGAGTTTATTGACTGCAGGTACACGATGACGCAAAAGAAATAAACTTTCATTCATAAACTGCAAACCTACAAGATAAAGAGGAACCTAAACAAAAGTGAGGGCCATTCTCACAATTACGTTTCATGGCCAGTGGAAAGCCTAAAAATCCTAAGGACAAAATATGAACTGATATCTGCATCCTACTTATGCTGGGGGGAGGGGGCTATGTAGGCTTCTTTCTCTTTTTCTGTTTCTCCGACTCCTCCTTGTCAACATCCGAACGACCACCTTTTTTCCTCTTCCTCTTATCAACAAGAGGCCCCGGTGAAGAACTAGAGGATTGAGAGGCTAGTTGTGAAGTTATTGATCGGGAGGAAAATCTTACGACCAACCCAGTTTTGGGGTCGATTTCGGAAAAAGGGGGCACATATACTAGAACCTGTCCCCCTCTCATAAGGAACAACTGCTCCTCCTCTTAGGCCGGTTGTTCAGCCAGGGTTTCCTCATCATCGCCTCTGCTCTCTTTGGTAATGGCGACTTCCTCTTCAACGTCGTCGTGGCGTCCGTCCATGTCTTTCAAAGCCTCAATGGGTTCAGCATCTGGGGGGACATCGGCACCAACACTTGGTAGGATGTCAATCTTCTCTGCCTCTGCCTTCTTTTTAGCATCCTTGTCAACTGGCCCGCCACCTGTATCATGAGAAACAAATGTTATTTTGGGAGAAAATGCGGTTTGCTCTGTTGATTGTCCGACAAGACAACGACAAGTGACAATTGCTTTGGCAATTTGCGGAGAAAATATAGAGATACCTTCCGCCGATCCTCCATCCAAGCTAGCAGCAAAACCCCCGACAGCTGGAGGAGTTGGACCCAGAGGAATCAATGGATAATCTGGATTGTATTCCTCAATTTCGGAGGCCTTGGGCTCTGCAGCTGAGCTCGGGCCTTCTTCCATTTTTTCTTTGCCCTTCGCCTGAGTTTTCTCTTTTTCAATTTCTTCTTGGAGTAGGCGTCTGCCTTTCTCTAAATCCTCAGTTTCATTATCCCTAAGAATGGTCCGCATCAACTCATTCTCATCAATCTCATCAACTCCTAATTGTTTTTTCTCGCTCTCAACGATTGCATCCCATATGTTGGCTAGAGTGACATGGTGGTCTGGGATCCAGGAGATGTTACGGGTCTTGATGACCTGACCAAGGAAGTCGAACAACATTTCTTCAAATCCTTCGATCTCCTTCTCTCTCTCGAGGAGCTTTTCATTAGAAACAGTTGCCATTTCAATGGCACTCTCCACATTATTTTCAGCAAGAATAGTGCGCTTCTCTGCACGCGCGAGTTGATCATTCAGAATCGCCTTCTCCTTTTCGGCCAGAGCTAAGCTATCTTTCAAACTTGCCTTTTCTTTCTCCCAAGCAGCTCTTTCGGCCTCGAAGTGATCCTGTGCTGTTTTCAGTTCGGTGTTGGCCATCCTGAGATCTTCCACCTCTTGCATCAATAACGCTCGCTCTTTGCTATTAGATTCAAGCTCATTATGGAAACGTTGCCTGGCCTCCTCCATCTCTGTTTTGAAAGCTTTAGCGTCTCGTTGAGCCGAGGCAAGCAGAGATTGTGCATCCACTAAGTCCTTCTCCATTTTTTCTTTGGCCCTTTCATTGTTATCTATCTTCACTTTGGATTTATGCGCTTCCATCTCAAGCGTTCGGATGACATCTAAAAGTTTGACAGCATGTTTCTTCATCACCTCATACTGCTTGGCTACATGGCGAATGTGCCCGATGACTTCAGTATCCCAGTTCCTAGGGGCTGGTTCCAAGGCTGGAACAAACATCATCCTTTCGAAGAAGATATTGGGGAATTGTTCTCACAACTTTTCCAGCTTAGCCTGAGTCTCAGGACCATGGATATAATCTCGTGACCCGGGGGCAATCAAACCTTGTTGGCTGGAAGGGACAATGTCAATTTTCACCTTCTCAGAATCCTTGTTTGGATCCTGCTTTTATCCTTGGGCTCGTGGTGCCTTTTTGATGATCTGCTGTGAGAGGGTGCACTCTTCGGAGGGGTTAAGTCTTTGGGAAGTTGTTTTCCCCCTGTAGGCGGCACCGAATGACTGGGAGGCTTACCAGAGGTTGGTTTTGATGTAGACCTGGATTGTGAAGAAGTAGGGTTGTGAGAATGACCGCGAGAACGCTCAGGATTTGGATAAAGGCTAGGTGTGCCTTCATAGAGAGAGCGATAGGAATAAGATCGTCTGCGAGACATCTTTCCTGCAAAAGAAACAAGAACATATTAAAACCTTGAATACTATTGATATAAAAGTGTGGGGTCAGGCAGTGCATGTGATTTGTGCATCCCATATAATTCCCCCTAACAGACCAGGGCCCGAAGTCAGGCTCATCTGAGTAGTTTCTCGTTCCCCAACTGGAATGGTTGTTTCCTCAGAAATAGGAAAAAATGGCTCCCCTTCGAAGTCTCCCTGTGTATATACATCATCAGGCAAAGGAATTTTGCTTAGTTCTTTAAATAGCTGCTCTTCTGTTAAATCATCGGGAGCAGCAGGTTCAACCGGTGGAGAGGCCCTTGAGGGGAAACCCCCCGGAGAGACTGGGATTTCCTTAGACTTATCAGCACGGGCCTCATCTCCTCTATATATATGTTTAGATCTTCATCGTCTTAGATGATTATCGGCGAAGGACTCTTACGAAATTTAGTTGTTTCTACTGCCCGTGACGTTCCTTCTCCCTCAGTCGGGGGCACGTATTTGTTGGGTTTGCCGCCTGCACCAAGTCCAAACCTTATATCCAGAAGGCGGTGCTTATGAAGATTCTCGTCAGTAATGCATTTCTTGATCTTCAGGAAATCGGATTTGCTTTGCAGAAGAAGGGACAGTCGATTATTGTATACCGAGCCTTCCGTCTTGGGAAAGGCGTGATCTGCTTAGAGAAAAGAAGCATGTTAATGCTTCGATTTCTTAAACAAGTTATTCAATCAATAGTTTAAAGTTTACTTGATTTAAGCCACCTTCTTGAACACCCAGCCTGTCTCTTTATATAGAACCAATTGGCCTTGGGATCCCCTATGTTGCTGTACCCGTCAGACAAAACCTTCCTATTAGCTACCGATTCGAAGAAAGAGAAATTTAGGGTTGCCGAGGAGCGATGCTTGAAAAGGTAAAAGAATTTCAAATCATTAAACGTGAGCTCAGTATGCAGGATTTCCGCGTATGTGATGTATAGAGTGTATAGGGCTGCGTAGGCATTGGGATGAAGCTGCATTGGAGCAATACCCAATCGTTTTAGGGTCTCAATGACGATTGGAGGAAACGGAGGAATAGCGCCTACCCAGCACATGAGTTGGCTAACTGTCATATACCCCTCCGGAGCCAAATGAGGTCTATCTTCGCTGCCGGGTGTCCTCACATCATCCGAGGGGATCCCGTGTCTCAAGCAAATTCTCTTAAGCTTTACGTCATCAAGTTTGGAAGCTAAAGAGTCAGTGAATTTCTCTATTTCTATTGCACCAGGAATTTCGTCGGGAGCTCGGCGGTCTACTTCGGACTCCTCATCAAGCAAGGTACTCTCGGACGGATTCGATTCTGTTTCTGCCTCATATTTGGATCCAGAATCCGCACCCTCTAGATTAGTTGGAAGAACCTCGGGGTTGTGATGCTCATACACCTCGGGATCCGTCTCTGTATCAAATCTTGAAGGGGAATGATTATCCGACATTACTGTTAAGGCGAGTAAACATAAGAAATAAGAATATAATTACCCGTCCCCCGTGTGTGTGAGTGCAAGTGTGTGCCTGTGCATGTCTTAAAGAAAAAGCATTAAGGTTATCAAGATCATCGAAGTATTAATCGTCATATGCGGTCAAGTTATGCTTTTTTTTAGTCCGGGAAGTCTGTTTCCAAGGTTCTAGCCTAACTGTCCATTGATGTACCGGGGTTAAGTTAGATTGCTTGTTTTACAAGTTCGTTGGGGCGTTAGCCATCTGGATCGTGATACATCTCCGGATCGTGTGTGGTGGCATTCAGATCGCGGCATGAATCTGGATCGTGAAGCAAGTATGGATCCGCAGCGGGGGCGCTAGCCCATGAGAGTGTTACGGATCGGGTCGCTATGAGCTCATAGCGATCCGTATCATCGTTACATCGCCACGATCCGCACCATTGCTTCGAACACGATCCGATCCGATGCCAGACTCTACACCATAACTTCCTCTCTGACCCTCGCATCACCACGAACCGATGCCCCGATCCGACTGCCAATCAAACCCCATCGTCTCGCCTCACTCACGATCTGATTCGACCTGCTCCTTTCTTCTTCTTCCTCTTCCCTGCCTCACCTTCGAGCTCGAACGACGAGATTCATGGCACCTCATCAGCCTCCAGAGCCTCGAACGCCACACAATTTTATCATTTTCTCTTCTCAAATTGGCAGAAAACCTTGGAAAAATGCGAGAGAGATTGTACAAGAAGGTTTTTTATAAGATTACCTTTCTTAAATTGGAAAAAACAGATGGGTTTCAGGAGAAGTAAAAGACTAGGGTTTTTCTTCGGTAGAGTTGAAAGCGGCGGCGGCGAAAAGAAGAAGAAAGAGATAGGAGGAAGAAGGCCTGGTTTATATAGAGAAGGCGGTGTCCATTCGCATTCTGTTTCTTGTTTTACTCGGTCCGAACGGGCCGCGATGGGAAGCCTAGTTCGCTTTGTAAGGAAGCCCAAGTATTCGCCAAAGCCCGAGGCGAACATCTTACCTTTCGGATCGTGAAAGGCTCATGCGATCTGAATCGACCCAACAACGAACAAGAGCAAAGATGCAGAAATATTGATAAAAATCCAAAAGCTTACCTAGCAGATTACTGATAATTCACTCTGAAGATTCAGGGACGAAAAATTAATCGATGAATAGGGAAATGATTGAAGATTTATCCGATATTTATACAAATCGAAGGGAAACAATTTTTCGAAGTGACACAACCATTGATTTACATCTCTTCATGATAAGATGTCTCTGCAATTTCGAAGCATGTTCCAACCCCTATGAAACATACTTCGAGGGGGCAAAATGTTGGTTATCTTTTTGACCAAGCCACCAAGGTTCATATACGAGAGAAGAGTACAAAGCTTCATGCCTTTAATCTAGAGGAAACTCGATCGCGGTCATTCGCCAGCTTTCGGATTGCCACGCTCCCATCGGATCGCCACGAGCAGGTGCGAGCCGATCCGTCTACCTCATCGCGCCCCCATCGGATCGCCACAAGCTGGTGCGAACCGATCCGTCCACCTCATCGCGACCCGATCCGGTCTGAGCCCAGAAGACGCAACGGCTACAACGAACTGGTCTTCAGTGATCCAAGATGTATGGATCTCGCGCTACCTGTCCACAACTGTCATATTGACCAATTCTTCATCAAGCCTCGATCCGATCCGATATTATCGGGATTTGCGCCTCGTGTGACCGCAATCCGCCTGACAGAATCAGCTATAAATAGCCCAGAGATTGGCATTTTCCGGGATCTTTTTGCAGTATTGAGTACTGATTCCACCATTACTGTCATACCACTATCTCTTATCAGTTTTACTTCGAGATTACTGAGAGAAATCATAATTGTAAGAGTGAGTTTGAGAGAAATCATTGATTGTACTAGCATTCAAGGTATAATCAATAATATATTAAGTGGACGTAGGCTCGTTAACGTCGAACCACTATAAATCCTGTGTGTTTCTTCATTTGTCTATATTCTCTACATATAATTCTCTGTATATTATAACGATTTGGGTGTTAGGTCCAAATTTTGATCTAACAATATTCTTGTTCAACCTCAGAGTATCTTGCATAAACAAGCTGATAATTCTTTTTGCAGACTGCAATTTTGATTGGGGTTAACAGTCTTGGCATGGATGCAAAAGTTTCTTCTGGAATCACTGCGCAAACTCTACGCTTCTCATTTTGTTCTCGAGTAGGAACTTCTTATAATCCTGTCATCCATTTCCATTCGCTCTCCCTTTTTCCAAATGAAAATACAATGATAAACGTAGAGCAAATCTGTATACCTGATAAACTGATAGGGATGCTTAATTGGTTAACTATTATTACTTGCTAGGCATATGACATGATTAATTAATTATGATTAATGTGCTAATGAGATTATATCTTAAAGCCTATAGATAAACAGTAATAAAAAACTATACCATTGTTCCATAAATAATATCCTTGGATTCAGAAGTTAGTTCTAAAATTAAACAATAATAGAGTGTGTATTATCTGTATACCTGATAAGCTGATAATTCTTCTTATATATAACTTGTATTTAATTTCAACGTGTTGAATTTAATTTTGCAGGCTACATCAGTAAGCCTGGTAGAAAAAAATAAGGGGAATGCTTTTTCCGCGCTGTTAGCGAAAAAAATCAAGAACTCATATTGAAGTGTCGAGGACTTAGCTTCCTCAGAGGCTTTCGCCGACTATACGCAGCTGTTGGATCGGTCTTTTTTCGACATGGGTTGGTTAATAAGGAAACCGGGGATTGACTTCCGACTGCTCTGTATTAATTTTGTAATTATCACCTTTTTTGTATATCATCTAATTATTACTTGTTAATATTCAATGTTGCAGGAAGTCTCAGGTTTGACCGTGGAGCCCTGCCATGATGAAACACTGATTGTAGCTGTTTTTGAGATCATATTAGAAGAGGTGTATATATATATACATATCTGATATTTATATCTTAATTAATTAACCTCTCATCTCAGAATGAGTCAATTATATATTTTTTAAACTGATAATACATGGTTTACTTCATGTTAATAATCGTACTTCATATGTAGGTGCCTGCCTTTATTGAACGGGAGAAGTAGTGCAGATTTTTAGCCGTGAGTGTTTCTTATTTGCTATATCAAAGTTTTTATTTGAGATTTTAGTTGTTGTGAATGATCAATCAATATATTACCTTAATTTTATCCACGTTTTGCTTTTAATTAGGTTTATCCTGAAGATATTAATAGGAAGCCAAATTGAATTTTTCGGTGCATTAAAAAAGAAACTGAAGGAAAGAATGAGCGATTTTCAGGTAACTATTCTTATAATTACTTATGTATAATCACAGATAATACAACATCCTTTTACTCAAAAAACAATTTGCAGAATCTGAGGCAAACCATCCAAGATGAATACAAAGAAGTTGTAGAGAGAAGAGTCTATACAGGTATCAAACTTTCGAGTTAAATCCAAAATTTTAGTTTATGTTCTTGCTTTTAAATTAAATATTGTTGTTCCAACAGTGACGGGAGCAAAGGCAACTGACGAAGTAAGTTACAGTTGGCCTGTTTTGATGGACTTAAATATGCCATTTTCTTGATTTTTGAAAGCTGAATTAAAATCATTCATTTTGGCTTCTAAAAGCAAAAGCAAAACAACTCAAATTTGCATAGATTAACTTAACACATATGTCTTGTAACATCAAACTTTCATAGATGATCGACCACTTGATCGAAACTGGAAACAGTGAGCAAATTCTTCAAAATACAACTCAAGAGATGGGAAGAGGCTAGGTATATCTACATTTAATCCTAAAATACAATCTGTAATATTAAGCTATTCTTAAACAGCCATTCAGACCGTGTGATAGGTGATAGATACCGTAGAAGAAATCCATGAAAGACACGATGCTGTGAAGGAGATTGGGAAGAAGCTTCTAGAACTACATCAGGTTTTCGTGGATATGGCAGTACTGATTGAAGCACAAGGAGAGATACTGGATAACACTGAGATCCAGGTTTGCTTTTCTTATTCTGTTTTCTCATTGTAAATATGATTGGGATATGTTTTTATCTCTAATTTTATTTTCACGTAACAAATGCAGTGAACCATGTACAATCTGATGCAAAGGTAACTATCTAAATACCGACCGGATATATGCATATATGGCTAGTATGCATTTCCAATAAAAAGGCAAAATAAAAGATTATCAATAAACATTTGAGTTATATGCAGGTAGTAGAGAAATTTTATACAAAAGATGCGGACAATACGGCGTATATAAGATATGGCGAGATGATGTTTTACATTTTAAATTATAACAAGCTACTATTATATTAGAGTGTTTACACAATTATACATTCAAAAGTGCATGAAGTCTATTAGTTAAAGATGAATTATTTACACAATTATACATAAGATGCGGACAAGAGTTTATCTTAAGCACTGGTACAGACACTTGCACCACTGTATCTATATGACCTGGCTCTAATTCTTCATACCAGAAAATAATTTGTTATACACTTTAAATTATAACAAGCTGCAATTATATTGTAGTGTTTTGGCAGCGAAAAGTCAAGGGGAACAAGCATATGATAATTTCTTAGACCATATATTCTTTATTTCCTCTGAGAACTTCCAACTATGAAGTGTTGAGTTGGCGCTAATAATGATAAGGATGGTCCTGGATGACCAACATAGTGTAAGTAATTTAGAAATTTTGAGTTGTTTAGCAAAATCGCATTGGTAAAAACATGAATTAAGAAAATTTGAGTTGTAGCATTTGCATATTTTTCTGCTAAGTTAACATGTATATGTGCAGTGTCAATAATGAGCAGCCTGAGCTGGTTAAAGATGATGCTGAAGCTGAATCTTGGTTTGTATGACTAATTCGTAACATACGTTTCAAAGTAAATAAATTATATTTGTGATTCAGTAGGTAGTTTGGTTTTTTAATATGTTATGAATGATGACACTTATGTGAGTTGATCTTAACACTTATGTATGTTGTGGATGTTTGAATGTGTATGTATCTTGTGGATCTTTGAATGTGTGTATTTATGGTTGTTTAATATGTTATGTTCAAAAATGTATGTGTTTGTGTATTACATTGTTATATAATTGAAGACAAAATCGACTATTAACAAAAATAATTGCATAAAAAATACAGTAAATTAATCAATATTTTTTAGTAGCGTTTTAAAAACGCTACAGAAATACATGTAGTGGCATTGAGCAAACGCAACCGTAAATCAGGGGTAAAATTGGAAATTTTATTAGTAGCATCAAAAGCTTTTTTATGGCGTTTTTAAAGAGCTACAGAAATATTTATGGTGGAATTTTTTGACTGCTACAATAAAAGTATTTACAGTGGCGTTTTTAAAGTGCAACAAATACTTTTATTTTTTAGGGCATGTTTTCTCGTAACAATTATCGGAACGCCACCAAAAATGATTGGTGGCATTTTTTTAGTGCTACAAAAAATCATTTTTTTCTTGTAGTGTACATCCAGACGTAAGGCAAATGGTCAGTTCTGATGACGAGCTTTTTGAGTTTCAAGCGAATTAGAATCTCGGGTAATCGATAATCCAAATGTATTTGTGTCTAAAATAAAGAACAATAAAACGAAGTTCAAGAAATTGGAGTCATTATCCCTGTTCTGGACAGGATGCGTCTTCTGGATAGTAGTGAAGAGATCATACTCTAGAAAGAGCCATATTTTAGTGTGGTATTGCAGCCTGTCTTCTAGTTCGGTTTTTTATTAGTCTTATATAGGTCAATAGATGTTAGTATGGCTTACATCTTTAGCTTATGCAGTATATTTCAGTACAAGTGAGTTTTCAGAGTGAGTAGTCTGTCACTTATTTGAAATTATACGACTACGGATGTAAATTTATATATATAGTAATAAAGTACTAGTATGATTAAAAAAAATACATTTTGGTGTTAGAACTAAAATTTTGTCATCGCTTTGTATTTTTATCTATTACCGATTCAAGGAAAAAAGGTTATTGTCTGTAATGTCATATTTAAGCTAGACTAATCTGCATAATTTACTCATTGCTCATGTAGGTTCAGTTTGCAACTAGAAGGGAAAATAATTGAGGATTTAGTAAGAAAAATTCATAATTTTGATGATCTTTTATTGACACCACCTCAAGTAGAGGATGTGCAGTTAAAGCGCTTAGCGGTTCTATAGCGGTGAAGGTGCAAAAAGGTATAGCGGGGAAATAACAGGGTTGCAAAAAGTTACATTAGATGTAAAAATAAGTATTTAAAATTAATTAATTATCATTCTCACATCGTTTATGTACAAGAAGCTGATGCCTATTAATCTGATATAATAAAATCAAAGAATATCATGGTTACAAACGTTAGACGTTATGACAATAATAGATTTCTACCCCATATATTAGACATTTATGTGTTAAAATTATCATTTTACACTAATTTTTTTTATTTGTTTTAAAAAAGAACTAGTCAAATTAAGCTTCGTATATTAATATTGCTAAAGCGTGTGCTATAAAGCATGTGCTATAAAGCGTATATCTAGCGGGTGCAGCCGAAAATACCAAGGCTTAAAGCGGATCTGTTGTTCATCGGTGCTAAATATAAACAATGTAGTGGCTGAAGGGCGCAACGGGCTATAGCGGGGATTTTTCGAGCCTTTAACTGCACAGACTAGAGGGGAAAATAATTGAGGATTTAGTAAGAAAAATTCAAAAAAAAATTAATCTTTTATTGACACCACCTGACCATGTGGCTTCAATCAATCCATATTTTGAAGTGATTTTTATATTGATATTAATTTGTCAGTCTAGGTGATTTGCTTCTTGGTATTTGCATTATAGCAACCACATTGTAATCTAATAGGGGTTGAAATGGATTAGTTTAATTGTAATGATCTGTATGATTACTAATATATTTATGTTTACTAATATATTTATTAACTACAGATAAGGATTTTTGTATATATATTTATTATGAGAAATAAGCTGTTATTTTCATTTTCTTTTATAATTACTATGTTGTTATCTCTATGCCATACAATCCATCTACATATGTATATGCATAGTCCCACAATGCATGTATTGGCAATGAATATTTAATGCTTTCCTTTTTATTGTAAGCTTTAATCCATGCATTATTAGCATTTCTTCTTATGCTTTTTCTCTATGTTCAACAAAATTAAGTACTAGGAATTGAATAACTGATAATATTGCTATTAGGAATAATAAGTTTTACGTCATATCCTAATGGTACTATTTAAATTCTTATAAGAATGTTTAATATCAGTTCTTGCTTCTTGGGTATATAATTTCTTAAGCCAAATCGATAAAACAATTGCAGGTATCAAATGCAACCATTTATTTAGTGTAGTATGCTTTTATGGTTGTTTTATTTATTATGTTACAGTTTTAAAAACTATTGATATACTTTCGGGATCATTATATGTACAAAATTATGTTTCTTCATATGCTAGTATTTTTAGGTTATTTTTTTCTCTATTTTCTTTTTCAACTCTCATTTATTGTGAGGAAACTTTAAGAGGTTACCTTTTTTATCCTCACATAAATACTCATGACCTAAACGTACTATGAAATAACACAATAATTAAGATAATTTCTTAGAATTTTTACCTTTAAGTGGGAAATAAGCATTTTACAACCATGACTTTGCCTATGACAATGAATACGACAATCAAGGGGTGTCAAATGGGTCATGTAGGGTCGTATGAGGGTCAAGCAAAATTTGACCCACCCCATTTATTTTGACCCATTTAACATAAAAATTTATTTAACCCAAACCACCTATTATTTGTTTTACCCATTTAATCCATCTAAATGTATTCTGTTATTTTCTAAGTACGACCATTAGTCACTTAGGTAAACTTTAACATTCGTACCGAAGACAAAGTATCCGAGTGTTCCATACAGCCCGTAATTTAGGTGGCAGTTCATAGGTCGAAGTCTTGCTCCATTCCGAACCAGTATGAAGAAATAACTACAGTTCAAATAAAAACAAATAGCGACTTCGTACGTAGGCGGGTTTCAGATATGTGAATGTAGTTTGTTATTTTCTAAGTAAAAATGTTACTTACCTTCGAGAACTACAATGCATGTTTACAATACAAAGTATTCAAGTGTTTTAAATGGCCCGTAATTTAGGTAGGAGTTCATTGGTCGATGCCTCTCCCGATTCCGAACTAGTATGAAGAAATTACAGCAGTTTGAACAAAAAAATTAGCAACTTCGTATGTAGGCGGAGTTCAAATATGAGAATTTAGCGTATTGTTTTCTAATGGCCTGTTTGACAAATAAAAGCAATTGTTTGAAATATGAAAATTTAGAATTTGAAAACTTAAATTTTGAAATTTGAAATTTGAACTTTGGAGCTTTTAAAAATTTGAAATTTTGTAAATTTGGAATTTTGATATTTCGAAGTATGAATTTTGAAAATTTGAACATTTAAAAATATGGAAAACTAAAATTTTGACAAGTGAAAATTTGAACATCAAAAATTTGAAAATTTGAAATATGAAGTTTTGAAATCTGACTTATTGAAAATTTAAAATTTGAAGTATAAAATTTTGATATCTAAAATTCTGAAATTTTGAAATTTAAAAAAATATAAAATATTGAAAATTTAGGTGGAATTTCATTGGTCGAAACCTCGTTTGGTTTTGAGTTAATATGAAGAAGTTATCATGACTTTGTATGTACGGAGTTGAATGGGTTACCCTTTTAAAAATGGATTAACACTTATATGACCCACTTAATAAAAATTCATAAATCGGTTGACCCAGTAGGGTTGTTAGGAGGATAAATGGGTTAGGTCAATGGGTATGGGTAAGTTTTAACTGGTCTATAGTGATTTATATTAAAATATGTGATACTTTCTAATGGGTATTTGTAACACCCAACCTCCGTTAGGGTCACTCACAAAGGGAATGCACTAGTTTTGGGGGAGCGTTATCGAGGTAAACAAACACAGAAATATTGCAAGACAGAACATAAATAAAACAGCGGAAGAATCAAAAGATAAATTTCACTACTTTCAAAAAGAGTCAAAACCTTTTGCATCCAAAGTACCAAATAGCCAAAGTCATTATTTTCCATTACAACAAATTCTGTCTTGCATAAATAAAGAAGCATAAACTTAAAACAACAAAAGTAGCTTAGTTCCTCAAAGGTAGCAGAAATGCAGCCATAGCATAGCTCAAGATCAAACCGTACATGAGCTGAACCGAAAGCAAGCGAAATCCAAGCTAAGTGCTAGAGTTTCCTCCCTGAGAACCTGGGGGGAAACAAAAGAAAATGAGGCGAAAGAAAACGGGTCAGTCATAAAGACTGGTAAGTCCTAGTGACTTTCAGCATAAAAACAGGTAAAGGTAACATGACATGTATAAACTGAAAGTAAACATAAGAATGCTGTCAAGATGGGCAAGATAGAATAAGATGGCATGATAATTCAAGTATAAATCAAGTATAGCATCGCATGTTCAAGGTTCGTTGCACCAACTGTACTAGTATCCCAAACACATGTCATATATTAACCATGAAATGATCCCTTGGCCCAATATCATGAAACGACCCATTACCAGGTCCAATGGAACGATCCACTAATCGATCGGCTCCCTACAAGTTCTAGCTCATCATGTGTCTGTGTCATACGGCCCTATCACGAATGTAGTCACATGTGCAAGGTCCACCATAGGGTGTATCAAGCCCTAGGGTGTCAACCACCGACACGAATCAAGCATGCACAGTGTAAACCTACTGATGCCCAATGCCCACTTTTTCAACTCCGGACTACGTGCATGACCATAATCCACCTGAACCTACACCTGCATACCAACTCAGCCGTCGTTCTGATTGCTTACAATTCTGCCTAGTAATCGTGCCCCACACTGCCTAGTTCCAGGGTACCATGATACATCTAAGTGGGTTACTGCTGAAATGGACCAAGTAACAAGGATTTCGTTCAGCAGGTTAAGTGTTGTCATTTAAATTCATGACTTAACCCCATCAGTCTAGCATGTCAAGTTGGTTAAGTGTTGTCTTTCATGTTCATGACTTAACCCTATCATGTGGCATTAATTCATTAATGCACCCCAACCTCTCACATCAGACCTGTTTTTGTGGTCACTGGATATGCCGGGCGGTTCCGGGCAGATTTACACCACAACTCAGTCTCACCTCGGGTTTCAAGCGCGATATGACCAACTACCCACATTGGATTCTATTGTTTGCAGTCACTGGATTTGCCGGGTGGTTCCGGGCAGAATTACACTGCAAACTCAACCCAACCTCGAGTTGGCCATTTTCAAGTTCATTCTAGTGTCATGTCCGTGTTCAAATTTCAGGTCAAGTGCGTGTCAAGTTTCATGGCAAGTTTCTACTAATGCCTATCATCAAGTTCATGATTCATGTTCATAACCAATTCATGTTTTGCCTAATCTACCCAAATCGTATTCCCATCGCATGTAAATGTGAATTGATCTAAATTACAAGTAAATCCAAATTCAAAAATAAAGGGAATAACATCAAAACTATGATATGCACAAAGGACAAGCATAATTTGAAAAGGGATTACAAGACTAGCATGACATAACTTGAGATAATTGGTTACAACATCACTGACATATAGAAAATAATAGGATTTCAAGTCTAGCATAATAAGGCGATAGTCGTGGCATAAGGTGATTGTCCCAAACTTGCAAATAATAGACTGATTCAACATCACAGGCATGATAATGTTATAGACATGAAAGAGTTTGATTTACATCATGAATAGGTCCAAACTGATTTCATAGCAATATTCCCAAATTTCAAGATCCAAGATGGAAACTAGAATAGATGTGAATCGATTATCATACTTAAGTCCAATTTCACTTTATCACATGTCCAAATTACAATTAACAAGTTTAAATCTCAAAGTAACTAGAACTTACAGATCGTGGTCTAAGAAATTGAGATGCAGAAGTTAGTCGTCGAATTGTTGAATCTTGATTTGATTGTAGAAACAAATCCCCAATATGCAATTCCTAGTCGTAGTCTTCAAGAAATAGTCTTCGCATTTTATTTTAATTTAATTTAAAAGAATCCATGTCCATCAAGAATTTGTGCAGCATTAGGTTAGAGAAGAATGGTGTAAAGAGAATGAGGCTAGGAGGCTGTTTATATAGGATTAGAGTCAAGAATCTGGTCACGAAACGAGTCTAGATACATCAGAATGAACCAAGGCTCAAAACTAGGTTTTGGCACCAGGTCGTCCCCCAGCTCGACCATAGGGTCGACCTAGTCCCTGGGAGGTCGACCATAGTGTCAACCCCCAGGTCGACCTGGTCCTGGGCGGGAAAATTCCCGCCCAGCCTACATTGGGGTTTGAATTCGAATTTCGAGTTGTTTTCGATTCTGAAAATTCCTGAAACTTCGGAGGTCATATCTCCATCATACGGACTCCGTTTCTCGAAAACGCAGACTCGTTTCCAAGCAGAATTTCAAGACGAATGCAATGGCGCAACCCGTTTCCCTTAATTCTTATTTTAAAATTTAAGTCTGCCTTGATTTATGGTTTTAACATGTTATTAAAATTCAGGTTGTTACATTCTCCCCTCCTTAAAGGATTTCGTCCCCAAAATCTTCAAGTTAAGAAGAATGCATCCTATCATCCAATCGTCCATCTACTCAACCATCATCCACAAGCAACCATTGTCCTTAAAAGATTTCTAATGCTGTATGAACTTATGCAAGAGTGTGTGTATATGTACTTATCTAATGGTCAGGCGGTTACTGATTCAGTAGACCTCCTTAATGCAAAATATGTTAGTGCAATGAGTCCAACTTGTATGCAAATTCCTAACATACTTTATAATCTCTACATGAGTGCACAAACATTCATTCATATGCAACATCCAAATGATAGCATATCAAGTTTCCATCCATATACAAGTATAAGCACTCATGCATATGCAACATGAAAAATGTGACTGAGCTGATCTAGTGCCTAATGTGTGTTACGCAACCACGAGCAACCACTTGCAATCATCAACCATGACATGGTTCAATCACTTGTTTACATCCAAAAGGGCACTACCTAAGGTTCTCAAGATAGGATTGAGAAGATAAGCAAGATAAAACAAAGCATCTAGGAGAAGAAGTTAAAGATGTACCCCAGAAGGTCCTGCTTGCGGGCCTTGTCCTTGCTTCTTAGGGCAGTTCTTGCTGATATATCCAGTATCACCACACTGAAAGCATGCTCCTATCTTTATCTTCTTCTTTCTACAATCCAGGACTATATGCCCATCAATACCACAGAAGTCGCATTTTCTTTTCTCACGTGACTTGTTGTCATTATTGTTGTTGTTCTTGCCTCCTTTCTCGGAGTCTACCTTCTTGTTTTGAGACTCATTCGCCTTGACCTCCTTCTTGCCATTCTTGTCTTCTTCATTTAAGAGTGCCATGTCTACTAACTTTTCGTAAGTAGCCCCCATAGGTATGCGGGTCATAGCCAAGCTATGAAGTGGCTCATTCAATCCCTTGACAAAACGGAGAGCCTTCTTATAAGGAGTATTCAATAAGTCCAGTCCAAACCGAGCCAGCTTATTGAATTGATTGACGTACTCCTTGACCGTCATACTCCCTTGCATAAGAGATAAGAACTTTTCCAGCTGTAGACTTCGTTCAGCTTGTGAGAGGAATTTCATCTCGAACCTTATTCTGAAATCCATCCATGCTTCAACAGGTCTTTCAGCATTAGTGACTTGCCACCAATAGGAAGTTTTTTTTATAAGCAACCATACTGTCAACTGTACCTTCTGCCTAACGTCCACATCGAAGATAACGAATATATCCTCAGTTTCTTTGAGCCAGTTCCTCGCTTCTACGAATGATTCAGTTCCTTTGAAATCCTTTCCACCCATGGCCTTAAAATCTCTACAAATCTTCGAGAAAGCATTTGCACGAGGAGGAGGAGGAGGAGGAGGAAATGCTACAGCTGGAGGAGGAATATCTGCTGGGCCTGCATCGTTGGCCCTAGCCTCTAAGTTCCTCCTGAACCAGCCAGGTATTGGCCCACCCTCTGGAAGGTTAAGATTCCCAGACATGCTGAAATGAAAAAGAATACATTCAAACGAGGAAACAAAGGATAGTGCTAATGGCTTTTGGGGAATAGCCTTTAAATAAAACAAGACTTTTCTTGAAAAATGCTTCTTTGTAAACGGTTTTGAAAATAATTTTAGAAGATTTTTGGAAACTTTTGCCCAGTCTGGTAA
Organism: Allium sativum; assembly: GCA_030737875.1. Taxonomy (NCBI): domain Eukaryota; kingdom Viridiplantae; phylum Streptophyta; class Magnoliopsida; order Asparagales; family Amaryllidaceae; genus Allium; species Allium sativum. The sequence goes on from CM060926.1 coordinate 41,016,450, forward strand.
CCTTCTGCTCTGATACCAAGTGTAACACCCCACCTCCGCTAGGGTCACTCACAAAGGGAATGCACTAGTTTTGGGGGAGCGTTATCGAGGTAAACAAACACAGAAATATTACAAGACAGAACATAAATAAAACAGCGGAAGAATCAAAAGATAAATTTCACTACTTTCAAAAAGAGTCAAAACCTTTTACATCCAAAGTACCAAATAGCCAAAGTCTTTATTTTCCATCACAACAAATTCTGTCTTGCATAAATAAAGAAGCGTAAACTTAAAACAAAAAAAGTAGCTTAATTCCCCAAACGTAGCAGAAATGCAGCCATAGCATAGCTCAAGATCAAACCGTACATGGGCTGAACCGAAAGCAAGAGAAATCCAAGCTAAGTGCTAGAGTTTCCTCCCTGAGAACCTGGGGGAAACAAAAGAAAAAGAGGCGAAAGAAAATGGGTCAGTCATAAAGACTGGTAAGTCCGAGTGACTTTCAGCATAAAAACAGGTAAAGGTAACATGACATGTATAAACTGAAAGTAAACATAAGAAAGCTGTCAAGATGGGCAAGATAGACTAAGATGGCATGATAATTCAAGTATAAATCAAGTATAGCATCGCATGTTCAAGGTTCATTGCACCAACTGTACTAGTATCCCAAACACATATCACATATTAACCATGAAATGATCCCTTGGCCCAATATCATGAAATGACCCATTACCTGGTCCAACGGAACGATCCACTAATCGATCGGCTCCCTACAAGTTCTAGCTCATCATGTGTCTGTGTCATACGGCCCTATCACGAATGTAGTCACCTGTGCTAGGTCCACCATAGGGTGTATCAAGCCCTAGGATGCCAACCACCGACACGAATCAAGCATGCACAGTGTAAACCTACTGATGCCCAGTGCCCACTTTTTCAACTCCGGACTACGTGCATGACCATAATCCGCCTGAACCTACACTGGCATACCAACTCAGCCGCCGTTCTGGTTGCTTATAATTCAGCCTAGTAATCTCCCCACACTGCCTAGTTCCAGGGTACCATGATACATCTAAGTGGGTTAGTGCTGAAATGGACCGCGTAACTAGAATTTCGTTCAGCAGGTTAAGTGTTGTCATTTAAATTCGTGACTTAACCCCATCAGTCTAGAATGTCAAGTTGGTTAAGTGTTGTCTTTCATGTTCATGACTTAACCCTATCATGTGGCATTAATTCATTAATGCTCCCCAACCTCTCACATCAGACCTGTTTTTGTGGTCACTGGATATGCCGGGCGGTTCCGGGCAGATTTACACCACAACTCAGTCTCACCTCGGGTTTCAAGCGCGATATGACCAACTACCCACATTGGATTCTATTGTTTGCAGTCACTGGATTTGCCGGGTGGTTCCGGGCAGAATTACACTGCAAACTCAACCCAACCTCGAGTTGGCCATTTTCAAGTTCATTCTAGTGTCCTGTCCATGTTCAAATTTCAGGTCAAGTTCGTGTCAAGTTTCATGGCAAGTTTCAACTAATGCCTATCATCAAGTTCATGATTCATGTTCATAACCAACTCATGTTTTGCTTAATCTATCCAAATCGTATTCCCATCGCATGTAAACGTGAATCGATCTAAATTACAAGTAAATCCAAATTCAGAAATAAAGGGAATAACATCAAAACTATGATAGGCACAAAGGACGAGCATAATTTGAAAAGGGATTACAAGACTAGCATGACATAACTTGAGATAATTGGTTACAACATCACTGGCATATAGAAAATAATAGGATTTCAAGTCTAGCATAATAAGGCGATAGTCGTGGCATAAGTTGATAGTCCCAAACTTGCAAATAATAGACTGATTCAACATCACAGGCAAGATAATGTTATGGACATGAAAGGGTTTGATTTACAACATGAATAGGTCCAAACTGATTTCATAGCAATATTCCCAAATTTCAAGATCCAAGATGGAAACTAGAATAGATGTGAATCGATTATCATACTTAAGTCCAATTTCACTTTATCTCATGTCCAAATTACAATTAACAAGTTTAAATCTCAAAGTAACTAGAACTTACAGATCGTGGTCTAAGAAATTGAGATGCAGAAGTTAGTCGTCGAATTGTTGAATCTTGATTTGATTGTAGAAACAAATCCCCAATATGTAATTCCTAGTCGTAGTCTTCAAGAAATAGTCTTCGCATTTTATTTTAATTTAATTTAAAAGAAGCCATGTCCATCAAGAATTTGTGCAGCATAAGGTTAGAGAAGAATGGTGTAAAGAGAATGAGGCTAGGAGGCTGTTTATATAGGATTAGAGTCAAGAATCTAGTCACGAAACGAGTCTCTTTTCTAACCTAATGCTGCATTGTGTGATAGGACCTGGGTCTTATAATAGCTTCATTTTTCTTTATTTAGCATTGCGCTGTTTGTTTTATGCACTAGTATTCTTGGGAGGAAACCCGTTCCGTGTTATACGGCGTGGTCCCTTGATTTGCCGAACTTTAAAATAAAGATTAATAACTGTTTTAGTTCTCACACCAGTCCCATGACTGACCTGGAGTTTATTGTTTTAACCTAAACTCTGGGTGCCCTTATTTTGACACGGGCAGCTAGTAGTTTTGGTTTTGCAGATTTATATTCACAGGATCCTGGTTTACAGCTGGAACGATATCCGGAAAGCTTTGTATCCGTATATCCCTTCTAGTTGTGTATTGTATTATTTTCCGCTGCTATGTATTTAAATGTAATTTAAATCTCTGATATTTCTGTGTAATATTTATTCTTACTCTGTATATTCTTGTGATCTGATGCATTGTTGTAAAATACAATGAAATGTTCTTTCGTTTGCGTTCTGTTGTGGCTTGTTCTCGAACTATCCGCCGCTTTCCTTTACGGGGAAGTTGCGGGTTTTTACAGTTGGTATCAGAGCTTTGGTTAAACTCAAATCTTTGGGGTACAATTCATTAGAACTGAACAAAAGACTCATCAGAGGTAGGATTAGTAATGTCCTATAAAAGAATCCTCATTAAAGATAGAATCAGTAGCATTCTAGAATGAGTGACTCGTTAGAGATGGGGTTAGAAATGCCCCAGAATGAGTCGAGAGTTATTTGTTTATAAATAACGTATTTGTGAATATATATATATAATCTGATTTTAGAAAATATGATTTTAAATATATAAAATTATATATTTGAAAATATAATCAATTAATTGATTGATGTTTGTGTTGTTTGTTAATTTGTTTGCTAATTTTGAACCATTTGGCCTAATTATATCAAATATTGAATTGTATTGAAATTTGGTCGCATTTGCTTGCATATACATGTACTTACATTGAACAGGTCATAGCAAGGAGGCTAGAGCAGAGAATAAAATTTGTTTGCCCGACAAATAGGTACATGTTTACTACATAATTTACTGTTTTGTTTGGGTGATGATGATTTTATGAGCCTATTGGCTAGCCGCTTGGCTTTTTCTTTTTCTTTTTGAGATCTGAAGGATCAGGGAAGCTATTTGAGATTTCCCGATGCTCCCATTGCAGGGGAGGTTATGGCGAAATTTTTCGAAAATTTAGGGTGTTAGCCAAATTTTTGAAAATTCTCAGAAACTGAAAAGTTGGAGAATGGAAGTCAGACCGAATGTAGTGTTGATTAATCAAACCACTTTCGACTTTGTTCCTTTTCGGGGACGAAAAGTTTTAAGTGAGGGAGATTGTAACAACCCGAAAATCTGGGCCAGTTTAAAATTTTTATTTTGGCAATTTTAGCGAATTTTGAATATTTAAAATGAATTATTTTAAATAAAATCAACGAGAAATTTATTTAGAATAGAATTCGACGTATATATTATATACGCCGTCGTTAGAATATAAATAATTTTATATAATTATAAATAGAATTGAAAATGGCGCGGTAGTTCGATAATTCGATTTCAAACTTCAATTGAATGTACCGGGTGCAAAACAATCCGGATTTTAGTGAAACCAAAAACATTAGGATCTAATTGATAATATCTTTCCAACGAATCCGAAAAATCAAAATTTCATAGCGGGAATCAAAAGATATGTCCAGTTGAAAATTCTGAATAGTCGCTATGGAATTCAGGCCCTTAAAAATGGGAATTTTGCAAACGACCTTGGATTTCGACGAAACCACTTTTGCTGGATCCGCAGTGTCAAATGATTGCTAGATTCCAAATTTCATAATTTTTTGAATCAATATGTGAGCGTGGCAAAGGAAAACGCGTTTGACCAGTTTCAGTTGATTTTAATCGACTGGAAAATGACTATTTTTCTAACGGTCTCAGAATTCGACGAAACTAGTTTTGTTAGGACCGTATCGTCAATATGAAGCTAGAAAATATTTTTCGAGAATTTTTAGAGTTAGTATGTGACCCCGGTAATTTGAAATGTACGTTTAAAATTCAATATAGTGATTTAAATGTAAATTCAACGGAAAACTGATCGAAACAGTCGAATCAGCCTACGTAACATATCCCATTGTGTTCGGAATGAGGGTAATTAGCTATGGACGACAGGCGGTGGGTCTCGTTTCGAGGTCAAAATAAAAAGTACATTTAAACAAATTAAATAAATATATTATATATGAGAAGGATTTTCTCTTCAACCCTAAGTCAAAGCAAAAACTCATGGTCAACCCTCCCCTTCTTTACAGCCGATATCCCCAGACCGACGATTTACATCGTCCCTATTTCTCCACTTTCGACCTCCCTCCCCACTTAATAAAAAAATCGAAGCGCCCCCGGAGATCATCACCTTCAACGTAGGTGATCGCGAAGCACGTTTTCTGGTGGCGGAAATCTCCATTGGAATCGGCGGACTTCGGAGGAGGTTGTAGCTTCAGGGGGGACTTCGAGCTGAGCGCGTTGCCTGGCATGGGAAGTAGGAAGAACGGCCGGTGATGTGGTGACCTTGGATCAACGCCTCGACAGTGGAGCAATAACGAACCCTAGCCTCTGAGCCTCAGTTCGACGAGTTTCTTTCAGTACAGACTGAAGAGAAAGGTGATTTTATTTTCATTTCTATTTATGATATAAAACATTGTTAAAAATCAGAAATATATATAATGTTTGAAACAAAGATAAGATTTCAAAATAAATTTACATTGATTAATTTTCTGTTTTTAAATATATAATTAGCATTGTTTAAAAATATTTTTTATGAATAGCATGGGTTTTAAAACGCGATTTTAGAAATGAAAACATTTAAGAAGAAAAATCAGATTTTTATAATATTTATAGCAAGAATAAAAATATGGTTTTTAAAAATATATAGAACAATAAAAAAAATTAATTAACATTGTTTTTAAAAATAGAAGAACAACTTTGTTTTTAAAAATAGAAGAAGGCTTTGTTTTTTTAAAAAAAATAGAAATAGGATATGACTTTAAAATATATAAAAGCAAGGAGCTTTAAAAATATAAAAGGATTTTTAAAAATAAAAATAGCCTGGGTTTAAAAATTCGATTTTTATATATTGAATAGCGAAGTAAAAATTCGATTTTTATATATTGAATAGCGAAGTAAAAATTCGATTTTTATATATTGAATAGCGAAGTAAAAAATTCGATTTTTTTTATATTGAATAGCGAAGTGAAAATTCGATTTTTAAATGTATGAAGTGATATAAAAATATGATTTTCAAATTGAAAGTGAACAAATAAAAATGTGATTTTTATTTTAAAGACATCAAAATATAAAAATGTGTGATTTTTACATATGTAGAGAATACGGGCAACGAAGATGACAAAAAGGCGAGAACGACGAAGATTTCTATAAATGAAGTGTCGTGAAGTTGGGGTAGCTTTCGGTGAGAATTTCTCACTCTTTAATTTTATTTTTCTAGTTATATATATATATATATATATATATATATATATATACTAGGATGCAGACGATGTTTAGTAGCACCCGACACCCGTCATCCACAGACCATGGATGGCTTGTTTGTTTAATTGTTTGGTTGTGTAGTTGGTTAGATTATTTGGTTTGAATTGAATTGTTTGGTGAAATGAATTTGATTTGATTGATGTGTGAATGGCGTGGGCCTTCACTAGACCGGGGATAAGGCTAGGCCTCGTCCCGTTTCTAGTATCGTGCCGTTATGCCGCCGAAATTTTCTAAAATATGTTAGAAAAATAAAAATATCATTTTATTGAATAAATGAACTGAATAAAATATTTTATCGTTAAAAATATAATTTTTAACGTGAATGAGAATAAATAAATATTCATTTACAAACCGGACGGTTTGTTTATGTACACCTATTTGAAGGACATTGATTGGGACGATAAATTTTACACATCGCCCAACTGCACAAATAAAAATCTATGTGTGTTTGTTTGAAACCCCACACGGGTATTGGGATGATATTTGACGTACACTAATCCCGATTGTTTAGTTGTATGTCGATCGATTGATTGACAGACTGTTATAAGCGTTGAATATTTATATTTGATGCTTATACAATGTAGAATGCACTTTGGATGATGGTTGATTATTCATCGTTGTTGATATGTACATGTGTAGTAGAAAATCCATATAATCAACATTATATGGTAATTGTTTGGGCCTCATTCCAGTTTCGAAATAGAAATATTTGAATTAGAAATATTTGAAATAGAATATTTGAAAATCGAAATATATGAAGTCGCGTTGATAGATTGACTCCATTTTGACGTGAACGATATTTATATCGATGTTATTCATTTTATAATGAATATCGAAAGTGATTTCAAAATCTAGTACTTTGAAAAGAATTGAAATTCGAATTATATTTAAAGTGAATTGAAATTCGAATCTAATTGAATTGAGTTGAAATTCGAAATAAACTGAAATGGTTCGAAATTCGAATAGAATTGAATTCGAATAGAATTAGAATAGAATTGAAATTCGAATAGAATTAGAATAGAATTGAAATTCGAATTGAATTAGAATAGAATTGAAATTCGAATTGGAAAGGAATAGAAATAAATTCGAATTGAAATGGAATAGAAATGAATTCGAAACGATTTCGAAATGAAATGAATTGAAAACGATTTCAAAATGAAATGAATTTAAAATGAATTGAATTGAATTCAAATTGAATTGAAACTTGAATTGAATAGAAATGAATTTTAAAATGAATTTATAAGGTAAGATTCAATTTTGATTTGAGTTGAGATGGAAGTTGAAATTGTTTTTAGAACGAATTCAGAACTATTTATAAAATTCGTTTTAAATAGAAATCGACGAAATATATATATTATATATATTATATATATAATATAATGACCTGAATAGAACGCGCCGCGCCGCGGCAGTTCGCGAATTTCGACCATTGACTTCAAACGGATATTGCGGGAGATCCAACCGTCGGATTCTCCTGAAACCAGAACCGTTGGGTTCGTATCGAAAAGAACTTTCTAATGAATATTAGAAATTTGAAATCTAACGGTTGGATTTGGAATTATGTCCAAATCAAATTTGAAAAAGGTCGCTGTAAGTGCAGTTCGATGGCCGTTGATGGAAATCGACTGTACGGGTCTTGATAAAATTATTAAAAATAGTAATAATTTGTGTAAAATCATAAGAAATGATTTAGAAAGAACTGGGATGAAAAATCCCATATTTGAAAAGATAAAAATAGATTTTTATCGAAATGAACTAGTTTTGAACTAGAATTATAATTCTATTTATTTTTAAATAAATAAATTGAATTTGAAAAGGGTTTTAAAAATAACCAGAACTTCCAATGATTGCATTGGAGTGGATTTGAATCGAAATTGTCTTCGGAATATTTCGATGTTGGAATTCGGGATTACACAGATGTTGTTATGGAAATTTGAAAGATATATATTTATATCGTTATTTCCAATACGACATTTGTTAATCGTAGAATTTGATATTGAATATAAGCCGATATATTTTCTATTCAGAGCCTTGTATTGAATATCAAATGTGATTTGGGTTTGTCGTGAATGGTGTCTTCACTAACACTGTTCTTGAACCCAGTTGAGAAAAGATTAAATCTTTTTATTTAGATTTAATGAAGTGTACCAATTAAATAATATTTAATTGGAATTGAATTGGTATTGATTTTTGGGTTTATCGTGAACAGTGTTTTAAATAACACTTGTTCTTTAACCCGATAATTAATGGAATGTGATTTTGGGTTTATCGTGAACCGTGTTTTAAATGACACTGATTCTTTAACCCAGTCGAAGATTAAAACTAAGTGGAGTTTTAATGAATCTTTAATTAGATTGAAATGATCGAAAATGGAGTATCACCAGTTTTGCTCCAGGCGATAGTTAAATCTTTAATTAGATTTGAACGTGAAATGGTAATTGAATTTACCGATAACACTGTGGTGTTAGATATGAAGTATTACCAGTTTTACTTCATGGGATGAATAGGTTGGGATTGGGAAATTAAAATGAATGATTACTTCGGTAAGGTTCGCTAATCCCGACTAGTTTGAATTGAGATTCAAAAATAGAATAAAGAATAAATTCAAGGAATTTATCTTGGATAAAATAAATGGGAACCTCTCCCTAAGAATGTGAAATTTAGAAACTAACTGTCGGTTAGCCAAGCAGAATGGTTTTTTGGATATTGATCTGATGTTGGTTTCGGCCTTCGGGGTTAGTATTTGGGGAATTATTCTCTTGATTAATTTACGGTTAGTGACTGATGAATTGGAATGAGGCGTATGTTGTGTTTGTGTAACACTTATTTAAAATATACGCGAGTTATTCGGGAAGACCGGGTTTATCCCATTCTGAATAACTGATACGACGATAAGTCGAAGATGAAGATGATGGTCGAAGACCGGAAGTCTTCACGTCGTTTGGATAATTACTGATGATCTTGATTTGGCTGTACACCCAAGAAGATGGAAACAGTTAGTGATCGTCCAGACGTGCTTGGAGATCGAAGGATATGCGGGGTACTAGGTGCCTCCGGTTTCGTTCAGACCCAGAACGGACTTGTAAATGGACTGTGTGTCTGACATTGGATTTTAGTCTGTGTGATTGATTTCTATTAAATATATATCTGTTTGGCAGCGGAGAATTTATTCTCTTGCTTAACGCCCTTCTCTGAGACGTACGAGCTCAGGGGTTATATATTGATGGATATCAAACGCATGGAGTGAATTGCCTGTGTGGCATGCCTAAGTGGCAATTGATCGAGGCTTCTGTTGAAAAGCAAAGTCTTGTGGTTGATGATCAAAGCACGGCCTTGTGTGGCGTAGCTTTGTGTAACGTTGATTCGCGAGTATCACACCCGGTATGAACTAAAAACGGGAGACGGACATCAGGGAGGACATGCGTTTCTTTCTAGTTAGGAGTGGCGTTAGTGCTTGAACTGGCTGACGAGTTTGACTCATGTGGATGTTGCTTATTATTACTTGCTGAAAAGCGAGGCGCCATTGATATCGGTTTCGGCAGATGCTTCTGGTTGGCTGACGGGCCAGGCTTACGCCCCAAAGGGCGGGGAAACGTAGTGTTCAGGCATAATAATCCACATCGGTGGACCGGCCCTGACGATCCATGGGGCAGTTGCGGCTGTTCCTGAGGCTCGGACTAGACAGTCTCGAATCGGTGAGGATCTTGCCCCTAGCCTCGGTTCATACCATAAATGATAACCCAACTTCCGATACGACGTCTTGCGGTTTTGATTGTAAACTTATATATGGCGACATAGTGGTATGAGGCATTCATGCCGCCTATGATTGATACTTATGATTTGAAGTTGTTTTATACAATATGCACTTATAATAGTATCAAATGATTTGTTTTAAACGTATCAAGCACTCTTGGCTATTATAAGGTAAAAACCCTATCCCCCGGCTTGCGTTGCATTGTGTGATAGGACCTGGGTCTTATAATAGCTTCATTTTTCTTTATTTAGCATTGCGCTGTTTGTTTTATGCACTAGTATTCTTGGGAGGAAACCAGTTCCGTGTTATACGGCGTGGTCCCTTGATTTACCGAACTTTAAAATAAAGATTAATAACTGTTTTTGTTCTCACACCAGTCCCATGACTGACCTGGAGTTTATTGTTTTAACCTAAACTCTGGGTGCCCTTATTTTGACACGGGCAGCTAGTAGTTTTGGTTTTGCAGATTTATATTCACAGGATCCTGTTTTACAGCTGGAACGATATCCAGAAAGCTTTGTATCCGTATATCCCTTCTAGTTGTGTATTGTATTATTTTCTGCTGCTATGTATTTAAATGTAATTTAAATCTCTGATATTTCTGTGTAATATTTATTCTTACTCTGTATATTCTTGTGATCTGATGCATTGTTGTAAAATACAATGAAATGTTCTTTCGTTTGCGTTCTGTTGTGGCTTGTTCTCGAACTATCTGCCGCTTTCCTTTACGGGGAAGTTGCGGGTTTTTACAATGCCACACTGACAATTCATGTTATGCGATTGATGTCCATCAGTATATAACTCTAAGCTTGTACATCTCAGAGAAGGGTGTTAAGAAAGAGAATAAATTCTCTGCCACCAAACAGATATATATTTAATAGAGATCAATCAACATATAATAAAATCGAATGTCAAACACACATCTATTTACTAGCTCATTTTGAGTCTAAACGAAACCGGAGGCACCTTATTCCTCATCCCATATGTCCAATACAAAAGAGAGGTCCTCGCATATCTGGTCGATCTCCAAGTACTTCTGGACGATCACCACTTATTACCTTGTCATGGGTGTAGAGCCCAATCAAGACATCAATAATTATCCAAACGATGTGAAAACTTGTGGTGTTCAACCATCGTCTTCATCATCGACTTATCATCGAATCAATTATTCAGAATAGGCATAAACCCGGTCTTTCCGAATAACTCGCGTATCTTATAATCAAGTGCCATAAAAACACAACATACGCCTCATTCCGATCCAGAATACTCTTTTATTCAAATATTCATATCTTTAGGGAAAGATTCCCATTAATTTCATCAAAGATAAATTCTTTTAAATTTATTCTTTAATCTTCCATTGACATCCAAAAGATTTCATTATCTTTTCAATTCTAAAACAAATTAACGTTTATCCAATTAGTCGGGATTAACGAGCCATACCAAAGTAATCATTTCTTTTATTATCCCAATCCCAACCTATTCATCCCATGGAGAAAAACTGGTAGTACTCGATATCTAACACCACTGTGTTATCAGTAAAAACTAATTACCACTTCCCATTCAAATCTAATTAAAGATTTAGCTATCGCTTGGAGCAAAACTGGTGGTACTCCATTCTGGATTATTTCCCAAATTTGATAATTTAAATTATCATATTCACATTTCAATCTAGTTAAAGATTCATTAAAACTCCACGTTGTTTTAATCTTCCCAAAAAATCATTATTAACGATTATTTAACTTCTGGAAAACAAACATGTCGCATCGACAATCTACACCATGCCAATGATTTCTGCCGATATATAACCTATAAGCTCATACATCTTAGAGAAGGGTGTTACGTAAGAGAATAAATTCTCCACCATCAACCAGATATATATATTTAGCAGAGATCAACAATACAGTTCAAAAAACAATGTTAGAGATGTAATCTTGTCTTTAACTAGGTTAAAGAACTAATGTCATTTAAAACACAGTTCACGATAAACCCAAAGTCACATTCCATTAATTATGGAATCTTCACGGAAAACATATCAATATATATAATCGATATCAATTTCCATATCTAACCAATAATATAAATCGAATAACGACAAAGCCTTCTAAATTCCATATATAGTAATGGTCTTCCTCTACAGAAGCTCGCTTCGATTATTACCAAATTGAATTTCATTCCATTCCATTCCAATTTATTTTATTAAATTGGAAAACTTTACTATGGAAAATATCCATTAAATCTTAATAAAAGATTTACATATATTCCAAATCACATTACTCTGTAAATCGGATTAAAGAACGTGTAACAACCCGATTTTTTTTTAAAATAACGTGTTAAGACAAGAATCAAGGCAGAATTAAATTTTAAAATAAGAATCAAGAGAAACGGGTTGCATCGTTGCGTTCGTCTCGGAATTCTGGTTGGAAATGAGTCCGAAATTTCGTAAATCGGAGTCCGTATGACCGAGATATGGCCTCTAGAAGTTTCACGAAAAAACAGAAAACGAAAACAGTTCGAATTCGAATTTCGAATTTAGCCCCAAACAGATTTTCCCAGGTCGACTGGGTAGCCGACCCCCCAGGGACCAGGTCGATTGCCCAGTCGACCAGGGTGTCGACCTGGGGGTCGAACTCCCTGGTCGAGCCAGGTTGGCCTGGTGCACCTGCTTGCTTGTGTGGTCTGGTTGGTTGGCCTGTGACGATTTTCAGTGGTCCAGATCAAAACTAGGGTTAATCTAAGGGCCTAAACTAGTCCTAACTTCTATAAAAATACCCTAAGACCTAGCCTAATTCACTACAATTCATTCTAACAATGAAGTGCTGCCAAAATGCTCCTAAATCATGGCCTCCATCTTCATCATTGAGAGATTGAGAGTTCTAAACTAAAGCTAAGGCAAAGGAGCAATCTTTCTCCATCAAATCAAGGAGCCACTTATATTCTCAAGGCTTCTAGTGTTGTTACATCATTCCTAGAGCTTCTACAACGATTCTATGACGATTCTCGCTCCTAATTCACTAGCCACGCTTTGTAAGTTCTAGATGCTTTTAGATTGAAACGGTAACGTGAATATGACATGTGATAAAGTTGGAATTGGATTTATGCATGATATTCAATCCATGCTCATTCTTGTTCATTTTGGATCTTGACCTTTGGGGGTGTTGCTATGACATTAATTTGAACCTATGCATGTTGCAAATCACTTCTTCATCTTCTTATCATGCATGTAATGATGATTTTCTCTCGGATCTTGTTTGATGAAAAGTTTCTACCTTCCCCTATTTATTTTCTTTTGATGAACCATGGTCGACTTCGGACCTAAGCCTAAACTACGAATTACGTGCGATTTGTATACGGGGAAATATTGGGATTTCACCTATTTGGATATAGGTGTGGGTGGTCGAATTTGTGCATAACATGAAGAAGGGGAAATTTGGGGTATTGCCAATGTAACTTGCAAGTTTGGGTATACATGAATTGGCATATGAGTCAAATCACGAGTTTTGGGGACTATGTAAGTTAAATCAAGGGATTGGGCTTATGTAAATGAGGCATAAGGGGAATTGGGAACATGAACCATGATTTGGGTTTATTTGGGCATGAACGTGACAACATGTAACTTGGGCTAGAACGTGATTTAGGGTAAATTGGCATAAACTTGACATACATGCAAATAGGCGAGAATTGGACATATGTGAAGTGGCTAGAATTGGGTACACATTTTTATGGACATGTAATTGGGAACTTGGGAATATGCTTAGAAATATGTAAAGTGGGGATCTTGACTTAGATGACACATATGTAATTAACAATCTAACGGATGCCTTCGACACGAGGTTAGACTTGAGTTGTGGTGTAATTCTGCCCGGAACCGCCCGGCATATCCAGTGACCACAACAATAATAGTCTAATGTGAGAGGTCGTAGGCAAAGATTAGATTGTGGTAATGCTTGAACCCGAGGTTGGAATGGGTTTGCGGTGTAATTCTGCCCGGAACCGCCCGGCATATCCAGTGACCGCAAATAAGTCCAATGTGAGAGGTTGATGCATTAGTAAATAATTAACCAATATGACATGGACGGGTGGGTTAAGTAACTTGATTAGACAAATGACACTTAACCAATATGACATGGACGGGTGGGTTAAGTAACTTGATTAGACTAATGACACTTAACCAATATGACATGGACGGGTGGGTTAAGTAACTTGATTAGACTAATGACACTTAACCAATATGACATGGACGGGTGGGTTAAGTAACTTGATTAGACTAATGACACTTAACCAATATGACATGGACGGGTGGGTTAAGTAACTTGATTAGACTAATGACACTTAACCAATATAGCGTGGATGGGTAGGTTAAGTAAAACCGGACTTGATTACTTGATGACACTTAACCATATAACACGATTTGAGGATGGGTTAGTTTAACCTGAATGGGTCGATAACACCCGACTAGTGTAACGCGATGCATGGTAGGGTTAAGTAAACTTACGAGGGTAACACTTAACCATTATAATATGTCTAGTGGATGGGGGTTAGGTTAACATATACTTAACCAATCTAACGAGGTAACTTGATGGGGTTAAGTCATGAATCACTTGAGTATACTTAACCAATCTAACACGGTAATTTGATGGGGTTAAGCTTGAATATACTTAACCAATCTAACACGGTAATTTGATCGGGTTAAGATTAAACATACTTAACCAATTTGACACGATGATTTGGATACGGTTAAGTCATGAATCGATGGAATACGCTTAACCAACTTGATATGTGATTCGTAGAGCTAAGTCATAGACTTGAATGACAACACATAGCCAATTTGATGTGACATGTAGACGGGTTAAGTCACGAACTTCAATGACCACACTTAACCAACTTGACATGTTAGACTGATAGGGGTTAAGTCTCTACACTTAACCTACTGGACGGAAACCCTAGTTACGTGGTCCTTTTCAGCAGTAACCCTCTTGGATGTATCACGATACCCTAGGGACTAGGCTAGGGTGGGGCACGATTACTGGGCTGATTGTAAGCGACCAAAATGACGGCTGAGTTGGTGCGCCATAGTAGGTTCAGGCGGACTATGGTCATGCACATAGTCCGGAGTTGAAAAAGCAGGCGTGGGCACCAGTAGTTGTACAATGTGCGTGCTTGGAATGGTGTCAGTGGTTGACACCCTAGAGCTTGATACACCCTAGGGTGGACCTAGCACAGAGTAGCTACATTCGTGGTTGGGCCGTATGACACCGACACACGACGAGCTAGGACTTGTAGGGAGCCGATCGAGTAGATCGTTACGTGGAAAAAAAGGGTGTGGTCGATAGGTAGCATAATCCCTAGTGGTCCTAGGTGGCATAAACCCTGATCGAATCTAGAAAACGTCCAACAGGTAGCATAATCCCTAGTGGTCCTAGGTGGCGTAAATCCTAGTTGAACACGCGATAATTCATGATAAGGGGCCAGAACGAGGATGGCAGTCCAAGCGATTTCAAGGACGGTGACACTATGTTGTAGTAGTACATAATAACGTGATGGAACCCGTACGATATACGGCAAGGGACTATACATATACATGGAAGGGATGATACGAGTTAGGATGCTAGTACGGTTGGTGCAGGGGACGTTAGACATGCGGGGCTATTCCGAGTTTATCCTGTTACCTTGAGTCTATCCTGTCACCTTGGTTATCTCGTTACTTGAGTTTATCTTGTCATCTTAGTTTAATCTGTTTATCTTGTCATCATGCTTATATTTACTTTCGGTTTATACATGTCATGTTACTCTTACCTGTTTTTAGGCTGAAAGTAGCTAGGACTTAACAGTCTTTATGACTGACCCTGTTTTGTTTCGCCTCTTTTTCTTCCGTTCCCCCCCCCCCCTCCCCCTAGGTTTACAGGGAGGAAATGTTGCTACTTAGTGCGGATTTTCTGCTTCAAGATCATCATCTATGGCTTGGACTTTTCTGGGCTATGGCTATTTTACTATTTTACTTGGGGAATAATTTATGACTATGGTTTTATGCTTCTTTATTATTTCAAGACAGGTTTCGATGTAAGTAATTTAATGGCACTTTGATGTAAAAGGTTTTAGACCTTACTACTTTTATAAAGTGATGAAATCATGTTTTCTTCCGCTGTTGTTATATGTTCTGTCTTGTAATATTTCTGTGCATGTTTACCTAGATAATACTCCACCAAAGCCAGTGCATTCCCTTTGTGAGTGACCCTAGCGGCGGTGGGGTGTTATAGAACGAATGTCGTTAAAAACACAGTTCACAATAAACCCAATTCACATTCCATTTTATTCCAATTACTAAATATAACTGGAAACTCTAATAATCTTAATTAAAAGATTTATTCTTTTCACATGGGGTTTAAGAACAGTGTTACTGAAGACACCATTCACGACAAAACCAAAAACCACTTTGATATTAAATATAAGGCTCTAAACAGAAATTATATCGGCTTATATTCAATATCACATTCTGAAACCAACACATATCGTATGGGGAATAACGATATATATATTTATCTTCCTAATTCCTCCACAATATCCGTATTATCACGGAATCCAATATCGAAATATCCCAAAGATGATTTCTATTCAAATCCATTCCAATTCATACATTGGAAAATTCTGGTTAGATTAAAACCATTCACAAATCCAATTTATTAATTTAAAAACATTGAATTATCTTCCTAGTTAAAAACTAGTTCATTTTGATAAAATATATTTTTATCTTTACAAATGTGGAATTTTTCATCCAACTTATTTCCAAATAATTTAATTTGATTTTACACAAATTATTAATATTTTTAATAATTTTATCAAGGCCCGTACAATCGGTTTCCAATAACGGCCATCGAACTGCATCCATAGCGACATTTTCCAAATTTGATTTGGACATAATTCCAAATCCAACCGTTCAAATGTAAATCTATTATATTCATTGGAAAGCTCTTTTTGATACGAGCCCAACGGTTCTGGTTTTAGGAGAATCCAACAGTCGAATTTCCCGCAATTTCAATTTGAAGTCAATGGTCGAAATTCGCGAACGGTCGCTGCGCGGCACGTTCTATTCAGGCCATTATATTATATATACAATATATAATATATATCTCACTCAAAACGTATTATATAAATTCGTTTTAAAATCGATTCCCACTTTAATTTCAATTTTAAATCAAAATTGAATACTCTTTATCATTATAATATTTAAATGATAATATTTTCAAAATACAAATTTTGAAATAATTTCCTTTTTGATATTCGTTATAAAATAAATATAATCGATCGATAAACCCGTTCGGGTTAAAATGGCGTACACTACTTAACTCGTCTTCATATATTTTAATATTTTCGTATCCATCCAAAATCGGACATCGAAATCATATTTTGATTATTCAGTGAATATTATTTTAAAATATTCGTTCATTAATTTAATCCTTCATTGAATATTATTTTAAAATATTCTTCATTTTAAAATATTCTTCATTTTAAAATATTCTTCATTTCTGAATTGGAATCTGACTCAATCAATTACCGTATAATTTCAGTTATATGGATTTCACACATCATGTTAATTCAACAATAATGATAAATAACCATTCAATATGCAAACATCATCCAGAGTACAATTTACAACTATATAAGCATTAAAAATAAATAATTAACGCTCATCACAGCCTGTCAACCCATCGATTGACATACCACTAATTATTGGGATCAGTGTATGTCAAATATCATCCCAATACCCGTGTGGGGTTTCAACCAACAACAGTCCATTTAATGAAATCATTGGTTAATAAATTTAACCACTTTTAATTCGGTTTGAATTATTTTTACACTTAACCAATTTTCACTGTTTAAATTATAAATAGATATTTACAATTTAATTTCACTATCACATTAATATTAACATTAATTTTAATACGTTAAACATTTCAACATCACAAACAAAACACAATACAATCAATTAAATCGTCCATGGTCTGTGGACGAGGGAGGTGAGCTAACACACACCATATACATGTTATAATGATTAAAACCGACAAAAATCTACACTGGCAATTCTATATATTTTTATACATGAATACAATAACATGATAAAATAATTTCAGTGAGAAGGAGTTCTCACCTTGACCAGTTTTGAAATCGTTGAATAATGATTATTTTAACAAAATTAAACGGTGCATTTAATTTTGCTAAATTCCGACACTTCTGTTTCCATCCCTTTCTATTGCACCACGTAGTGCTCGAAATTACGATTCCAATGGACTTCGGTTTTCTGAATTCTGTTTTGATTCGAACAAAGTTATGACAGTTTTAATTTTTAATTACATAAACGAGATTAATAATATAATTACATTTATAATTATGTTTAGGAAAACATTGCCCTTTCTCCTCTGTAAAAAAACCCGTTCCTCCTTCTTTCGCAACACCCAGGTCACGAAAATCCCTCGCCACCCATCCTTGCCACTAGGCGCCGCCACACACCGACGGACCTTGATCAGACCCCTCACCGTCGACTGCCTTGACCACGCCTCCCCCCCTCAACCACAGCTCGCTCGATCCTCCCTTGCCTCCCTAAAACTAGTTCGAGTGGCGCCACTTCAAACATCAAAATCGAGAAACCCCCAGCACCATAATCGATCACCCAGGTACTAGATTGAAGCACTCGAAATGATCTTCATTTTTCGTTTTGAATTTAATAATTAGTTCGCATTCAATTAAGAGGAATTAATCGGTTTTTTCTGAGCATCTCGTCCATTCAAAGAGGATATGGCGATGCATAATACGATTGGAGCTAGGGTTCTAACTTTACAACATATTTATATATAAATATAATAATATTTTAATTCTTTTTGTTTCCAAAAATACTTGTTTATCGTTATGAACTCCAAATCAAACCCAATGACTATCTCCTCTAGCTAAATACCCCCATTCCGGACACAATGGAATATGTTTCATAAGCCAAATCTATAATTTCGATTATTTTTTCTTTAAATTAAAATATAAATCAATATAAATTGAATTTAAACGTACATTTTAATTTACCGGGGCCACATACTGACTCCAAAAATTATGTTTTGACGATATGGTTCTAACAAAACTAATTTCGTCGAATTTGGAGGCCGTTTGAAAAATGGACAATTTTCCAGTCGATTAAATTCAAATTGAAATTGCCAAACACGTTTAAATCCACCACGCTCACATATTAATTCCAAAAATTATGAAAATTGGAATATAACAATAATTTGACATTCCGGATCCAACAAAAATGGTTTCGTCGAAAACGGAGGTCATTTGTAAAATGGCTATTTTTGAGGGCTATATATTATATAAAATATATATAAATTCCATAGCGACTATTTTAAATTTTCAACTAGACATAACTTTCAATTTATATTATGAAATCTCAAATTTTCAAATTCTTTACAAAGATATAGCTAAACAGATTCAAATATTTCTAGTTTTGCTGAAATTCAATTTATTTTAAATTATGTACATTCAATTAAAGTTTAAAATCGAATTTTCAAACTACCATGCCATTTCAGGTTCGTTTTATAATCAAAATAAATTTATACGTTCTAACTACATTTAAAATATTTTTTTAGTCTTTATTAATTAAAATAAATCATTTTAAATATTCAAAATGCATTAAAATAGCTAAAAAAAATAATTGGACCTGAAAATCCGGGTTGTTACAATGGCATTGTAGAAAGAACTGAAAAGGAATTTGTAAAATAAAATTGTAGTGAATTATTGATGTTCAAAAATGATTTTATGATATAATATATTGTAAATTACTAATATAAATGAATCGCAAGTTAGTTACAAATTAACTTTGTCATTATTGTTGATATACATGTTATGTGATTTATATATCTTTATAGTTGCATGGTACATTTTTATAATATGAAAATATATAGTAAAATTCGCGTATATTTGTAAGAAATAGTAGAAAAATAGACTAAATACTCTCTAAGATTATTTAAATAATTAGAAATTAAAATTTCATGAGCAGTTTAAACATATGGATTGAAATATAAAGTATCATGAAAGAATTGAAAAGGTTTAGCAAATAATTATAGAAATGTTAAAATGCAAGTATTTGAAGTAGAAATTTTATACTTTAATTTAGGATAAATTTATTGATGAGTGTATAATATATTAAATTTTTTATTATTGACTTACATGTACTATTTAAATTGCGTGACTTATTTAACTTTATATTTGGAAGAAATACTAATTTTGTCCTTTTTGTTTATATGAACATGGTGTACGTTTTAAAACATCATACTTAGCATTAATTAGATGAATTAACAAAAACTTATTGGTTGAATTCATTTATTAAATTCAAAACTGCATAATTAATCTAAACATATTGACTTAAATATACAACGTTAAGTGATACCGTGCAGTGTTTTGTAAGTAATAAAAAATGGAAATGTAGGTGTTTGACAATAATATTACAATGAAATACACGATATATATATATATATATATTGATGTAAATGAGTTCAACTTTGAGCTTGTGATAGTTATTTATGTATAATTTTTGTTTGTGATTAACATGTTTATATATTTGACTTTTAAAATGAATATGGTTAATCTTGATGTGATCTATTAGGAAAATCAATGAATAATAGTTTGCTAAAGTTATTTACATATTTTTAACATTGTGTAATTAATTATAAAATAAAGTACTAAATGTAAAGTATTAGAAAATAATTGAGAGAGATTTAAATGATTATAGGAAATTTTTAAGTGTAGGTATTTAAAGCCAAGAAAATATAGTTTTGTTTTTTTGAATATTTAAAAGAAACATTAGTTAATTATATTTATTTAAATTACTTAATTTTTATGTTTTTTAATTAATTAAAATATGTTGACTTAAATATAAAGTGTTAGGATCTAACTGTTCATATATAATTGTTTAAACTTTAAAATTTCCATATCAAAATGTAAAATGATGGAAGATGTAAAATAATGTGAGAGAAATGGTAAATAAGTGCAAAATGATAAACAAATTTAAAAATAAAATATCTGGAAGAACTAAAAAGAAATGAGAAAAATCCCAAAATTAAGGAGAGAGCTTTAAAAGGTTCTGTTTTACTATTATTCAATAGATTAATAGATACGTGTACCCAGCAAGTGTGACAGCCTGAATTTTAAGTAAATTTTTATTCAATAATTTAATTTAAATTTTGATTTCATTTTATTTTATTTATTTAAAAACTCAATTTGTTCGTATTTTATGGAATAATGATTTTTATTTTTGATTTAAAACTAAATTTATTTAGGATTTTATAAGATAATGAATTCGCTTTTAATATAAATGTAAAATTTGATAACATAAATCAGTGTTTGTAATTTCAAATCTTACTTGTTAAATTTAGATTTTTAGTTGAACTTGAATTCATTCTTTAAATTTTTAATTTAAATATTTAACTTGTATTATTATATAATTTGTTTTTCAAAGGTTATTAAAATTAGATCTTTGATTTAACTTCAAAACATTTCCCTTCATTAGTTAAATCCATCGTTTGTATTGACTATCGTTCTAGAAAACATCGCTCAAATTTTATTTGTCGAATTCGTTTTCTTTTGGTATTTCAAACCCATTCTACTTCCAATTTGTTAATCTCGTTTTATCCGCGGAAATCCGAACAATTGTACAATATTTGCCTTAGGTAACACGATGGGAATATTTAGCCACTATGTTCACAGAAGCAATAACAGTAAATGCACCAGAATGGTTAGAAAGCGTTCAAGTACTTAAAAGAGCTAATTACATTAGAGTAATTATGTTAGAACTGAGTCATATAGCTTCCCATCTATTGTTCATCATTCCCATATCAAACCAAATCTCATTTGATAGCATTCACTTTTTTATTTGCACAACCGTTGGTTCACTTTCTATTTTCAAACCCTTCCTTCCTATTGTATAATTCCAAAATCGTTCATTTTTTCAAACTCGATGCCTTTTGGATTCCAAATCCGTTCGTTCAAAACAGATCCAGACTCTTTTTATGCTAAATGCCTTTTGCCTTTTCAAATTTTAAACTGTTCATTGCCTTCTGTTCGAATTTCTTACGTCCCCAAATCTCATTTTCTTACGTTCTTTTCCAAGGCCGTCTTTTGGATTCAAGAGAAAAAACCATGTGTTATGTTATTTTCTTTAGAATCCGTGCTTTTATATTCCCAAGACTTAACATATTCGAATCTGAGAACCTGGAAATAAACAAAAATAAATAGCCCATCCCTTTCTTTCCAACTTCAAGCTCCCCACCTCCCTCTTGTTCTTCATGCAAAATATAAAATGATAGCACCTCATTACCTTCGTTAATATAAAATATAGATCAGCTCCATTTTATATTTTACCCAACACGTTTCCTTCTTCAATTCCTCCCCCATCGATTAGTTCACGCCCTTCCCCTTTTAGTCCGTCGATGCCCTGCAGCCGCCTCTAATCTGCCGTAACCTCCACCGACTCCACCTAGGACCGCCCTGGAAGCTGCAGAGCCTCCACCTGAGCCGCTCCATCCTTCCTTCCTCCAACCCATGCCTCTCAAACCCGAAACCCGAACCATTCCAATGCCTTAACCCGATTGCCTCCTCCTTCTACAACCCTTGCTAACACAAATACCAATAAGCCTGACCCCTTGTGAAGTCTTGCCCAGTGTTGTTCCCCGTCGCCTCATAAATTTTGCTGGAAGGCGGTTGCTGATCAGTGTTGTCTCCTCCAACGAAGTCAAACGTGATTTGGATAACATCTATGTGGACTCCTCCTTAGGGCCCGACGGCTTCAATCCGGGTTCTTCATATGCTACTGGTCAAGTCTACAATTTTATGTTGTACAGCTATTCAAGAGTCGCTTAACTCTGGTAAAATCCTAAAGGACATTAATCACACATTCTCAAATCTTATTCCGAAGGTTGAAAAACCTACTTTTATTGCAGATTATCGTCTTCAAGTGTAATCACATTAGTTCTCAGTAGTTTATAAATCCAATATTAAATTATAATCAATGTTATAATTTAATATTAGCGGTAATCTCCAACCACGGTTGTTACAGAATTCCCTTTTAACAAAATTACATTCATGCAATTTCTAAAGAAAAATCTATAATCAATAGTTCAATTCGTCGAAAGGAAAAAGGATTTAACTTGAGATAAAAAAAATTCTCACCATCTCTAGAAGAAGAAGAGAGAAATCCAGGGAGACAATGTCGTAAGTGGGCATATTCGACGCTTTTCTAATGTGTTCGTAGATCAAAAATAGCGTTGCCTTAAGCCAATTTTTCAAATAGGCAACATCAGAGGGGCGTGGCATCCCCAGCCATTGCAGTTGCTCTCTAAGGCAACACTTTTTTCCATCTACTGCCGCAGAGAGAAAGTATTGCATTACAACTGTATTGCAACACTACTAGCAATTAATGCAACAACATATAGCGTTGCCTTAAGCATAAGTTAGAACCTGGATTCCAGGTCATGATAGTAGGGCCCACGTCATCTTCCCACGTAAGCTGTCACACGTCACGTCAGTTTCCCATGTGTTACACGCCACGTCAGCTGTGGGACCCATCTGTCGTATCACAGTGGAATTAATAATGTTTTATTTAATGCAACACCACTGTATTATGTAATGCAAGACCATTATCTTGAAATGCAAAAAAAGCAAATGCAACAATTGAAGAAGATAAATGCTACATTAGAAGAAAGCAAATACAATGCTTTAATTAAAATATTTGCAGTAGTTGTTTTGTACATAGAAAAAACTCATCCAAAACATGCATCATCACATTCAAACCATTCAAAATATTCTACATACCATACCAATTCTTCAAATATACCACAAGTGCCAACACATACAATTCAGTACATAATTTAAAAGTACAATTCAAATATTCTACATACCACAAATGCTAATATATACCATCCATAATATTCATTCTTCAGTTTCAGGAGTACCGGTGTCATCTTCATCACTTGTTGTGGTGACACAAAAGTATCCACCATCTAAATTAAGATCTGGATTAGCTTCACCTAGATTTTTCAGCACACATGACATATTCTCCTTCACTTTTATATTCATCTTCTCTTCCAAATCTGCCTTAAGCTCTTGCCATATTTTAGTGGTTAGCCCTTGTACATAACTATCTGTAGGAGCAGGAGTTGGATTTTTATGTGGAATCTATATCCATTTATTACATAATCGGTAAACTTCTTAGCTACTTGATTAGGAACTACTGCTAATACCTCTAAATCTCTTGAAATATTATCCTTTTTCAGAACCTCATCTTTTAACCAATTCCAAAACTCTTCGATATGTGCCCGTTCCCTCTTGTATCTTTTTGGATTTGCAAGACAAACCAAAAAGCTCAATGCTCCCTAAATAACAATTAAGGTCACAAAACTACGAAATGTAGATATTAATTTGTAGTTGAGGAAATTGAAATAGGAACTTAAAAACTTACTCGATCAAACTCTCAATTTCCGAATTACCGGAATTGAACTAAATATAGCGATGGTTGCCTTCCAATCAGCATCTTTCAATTTAAATATCTTTCCATCTTTATTCTTCTTTGTTCCAGTATGATATTCCAAATCTGTTGGACATTTTCCAAAATCAGTCGAAATATTTCTTGTTCCTCCATCAACGCTTAAAAATCTTGAACAGAAGGTCGCACGCTCTTTGCCATGTAACCATCTGCAACGGAACCTTCCGGTCTGCTTCTATTTAGAACATAAGATTTCAACTTTCCTAGATACCGCTTAATTGGAAACACGCATCTAAGGTGTCCAGGCCTGCCATATTCGATTTCTCTGCATAATTATATGATCAGGCAAGTGTACCATTATATCGAAAAAAGTCTATGGTAAAATCAATTTAAATTGACAAAGTATCTCGACAATTTCTTTTCATAGCCTCTTGATAACATGCAATTCGATAACCTTGCTCCATAGTCCTCTAAGGAATGCACTGAATCTGATCATCGGTAACGCAACCTTAGGTTTTGATGTTTTCTTTGCGGCAAATTGTAATAAATAGTGGAGTATGAAATGAGCATCATGACTCTTATATCCCACAACCATTCTCTCTTTTTAGTTCACGTACCGACTAATGATCGAGGCACAGCGGTTAGGCATTCTTCAATATAGTGCAAAAATTATTTTTCCTTATTTGTCATATCAAATATTGCAGCTCTAATTTCAACACGCTTTCCATGAGCACATTCAACAGGATGAAGAGCCCTCTTTATGCCCGACTCTTGTAAATCCAAACGAGCATTTAGGTGATCCTTCAACATGCGACTTATATTAAGTAAAGTGCATAATGTTTTGTCGCATATGTTCTTCTCTATGTGCATGGCATCTGGGTTATGTCGAAGTGGATTATGACACAAATATGGTAAATCAAAAAGTATTGACTTTTTTTCAAACGGGCCATCACTTTTACCTGTTTTCTTGGTATTCACCCCAAACTGATTTTTGAACCCCTATAATAACTCCTCAATATATATTTCTGATAATATTTCTAGATTGCTCCCCATTTCAATTTCTTCATTAAATCTCCTCTTATCTAGCCTCTACTTATGTGTCAGATCAAGAAACTTTCTATGGTTCACATAACACATTTTTTTGTTATGCTTCAAATAATTTGAAGAAGTTTCATAGTGGCATACAGGACACGCTAGCTTCCTCTTCGTGCTCCAACCTGACAACATGGCATATTCCGGAAAACCACAAGTGGTCCATAAGACACTTGCACGTAAATTAAAATTCTCATCAGTCAAGGAATCATAAGTTTCGATGCCAACATTCCATAATGCTTTAAATTCTGCAATTAACGGCTGCATACATGCATCAATACTATTTTTGGGAGAATGTGGACCATATAATAATGTTGAAAGAATCAAATTATCTTGTTTCATACATAATCAAGGCGGAAGATTGTAGTTTACTAACAAAATTGGCCATGTACTGTAATGTGAATTCATTGAATGATATGGATTGAATCCATCAACTGCTACACCCAGTCTAACAATTCGATTTCCTGATGAAAACTCAAGATAGCGAGCATCCATCGTCTTCCATGCGAAACCATCAGCCGGATTTCTTAGTTTTCCATCTTGTTTCCATTTCACTACGTGCCATCTCATAGGTTTGGAAAATTCTTTGCACATAAACATCCTTCGTAACCTTAGTCTTAGTGGAAAGTACCTTATAACATTTGCCTGCACTTTGGGAATCAACTTTGGTGGATCATTATTATCAGCGTTGTCTATTTTTCTTTTACAAGCCACCTCGAAAAACTACAAGTGTCATAAACATCTTTATCTTTGTTCTCTATCCAAAATAACATGCAATTGTTTTGGAAGGCATGTTTTTTATGGTAATCAAGACCTAAGTCCCTAATGACACTTTTTGTAGTGTTGGAAGACAAAGGCAGCTGGGTATCAAGAAAGCCTTCTTTTATTAGCTTTAGTAATTTCCGAAACACAAACTCATTAATTCTATAAGCACACTTTAAATCATAAAGCCTGATCAAGAAACTTAGTTGAGAAAATTTGTCCAGCCAGAATATAACAGTTGTTTTCCTTCTTTAACATGCCAACTAAATTTCCCAGCCTCTGGATTTGGTTCAACTTCAAAGTCCCCTGGATTTTGAAAATTGTAACATATACATTTGAACATCACATCTATTTTCCTCAAAATCCATCTCCATTTCACAATCCGTCAGGTCATCAACACCTATTAATTTAGTCTTTTAAACCTCACAAATCCATCCGACATGTAATGGAGAAGGGCCATTAAAAATAAAATGATCGTATATGACATTTTCACAATATCAATTATGTTCTGTACATTTTTTGCTGGGGAACTTCATCTCATAACCCACTTTAAAAATCGAAAATGCAGTTCTTAGAAAATCTTTTGTCCTCTTACATATTCTGCACTCGATCTCGGAAGTCCTACCCATATGTAATACTCATTATCCATTTCCATAATCTAACCATGGTCTAATAAGACTAAATTTTATACCACTAACAGTTTCAAGACACGAATAAGGGATACCCTGTAAGGTTTAATTAAATTAGAAAATAAAAACACAACAAGTTGTGCATATACACGAAACAGTCAAATTATAATTTATAAATATACATAATCAGTGTGGCCAAATCAGTGTTTGGCCAAATCAATGATTTTTTTGATTTGAATTATCACTAACTTTTGAAACTGAATTATCAGGAGAATACATAAAACAAGCAACTAAGGATACTAAAAAAATCCATAACATTACATGGCTGCATCAAAACAAAACATTATGGATACAAAGACGATACAGGTGGATACAAAGATGATACGGTTGGATACAAAGAACGATACAATATTTTAATTGTGTCTTCTAATGTTTAGCCTATGAAGATGATCGTTAAGTCTACTAATTTCATTTTGAAAACCAACAAATCGAGTTTGTATCATTGTAAGTTGATATCGTAATTCATTTGCGTAGTCAGCAGCTCGAATTCGAAATGGATAGTCAATCCACTGCCAAAAGGTACGCCCTATGGGATAAACCTGACATCTAAAATAACGAAGACCAATGTTAACTCCAATCAAAATAACATCTTATATAGTGGCATATCTACACTCACATATTATAATCGGTGAGTTAACTTGCTGTTCGTTTTCCACTTGGTTTTCTTCGATGTCGACGACACAAGGCATCTCGACTCTGCCATCGATGTAGCCTTTCTTCACGTCGTCGATGTTCTCGGTTTTATCTTTCGAGTTCTTCTTACTCTAGTTTATACTCATGCAAATCTTTGTAGTGCCTTTCTTGCATCTCAATGTAGAAATCAATAGGAGTTTCTAGTATGATGGGTTTGACTGTTCTGGGTGATCCATGCCAACGGGACTTTCGTAGTCGTACGATATAGAAAGAGAAAAAGGCATTGTTTTACTACAAACAAAAATAGACATTGTTTTAGATTAGAAAAGTTCTTTTTCTTATAATAAGTTAATTTTTAAGTTATTTGAAATCAGATTTCTTTTCTCTTTTATCCTTTAAATTTTTTTCCCACTTTTTGCGTTTTGACATTTAAACATATTTAGTCAGTTATAATTTATTTACCAATACATCAATGGTTTAGCAAACATAAATATATAAAACTTGCACAATTTCAACACATTAAAACATATAAATACAAAACATCAAGTATAAAAAACCCGAAATATTCAAATAAATAATCCAAACATATAAAAATTCAAATAAAAAACGAGCACAAAATCTCTTATTTAGGGCAAGGTATACCCAAATCACAAAGAGTTTGAATGTAAACCAAAATAAGTTAGAGATGAAATTAGCTAAGTAAAACCCAAAGATAAAGCCCTAACTGCCTGTAATTTCCCTAAATGATTCAAATCGAAGTTGTAGTGTTTTCAAAATAGGAGAAATTGGAGGTATATAGTTTGTAATTGAAGGTACAAAAGCATTTAAAGCTGTTTGTGGAGAGAGTTTGCAGTGAGTTTGTCGAGACGGAGAGAGAGGGAGATATTTCTTTTGTGGGGAAGTATGTCATGAAGGGGGAGGGGGAACGTCGCTACAAACTTTCACATGGCGGAAGCATGGATTAGTTTGAATCGTTGCATTAATCATGCACCTATGATTGCGACTTTGTTTATGCTGATAGCATGGATAGATGAATTGGATTGTATATATGTAACCAGCGCTTTTAACTGGTGTTGCATGTCACAACACTAGAATTCTCAGCGCACCAGTGCAATCACGTCTATTGCAACAAATTTTGAGTATTGTTTCAGAAGATCAAAAGGAAGCATAGATTTTGCAATGGTTTACTTGCAACGCCCACAAAAAGTGTCGAATATGCCTACTTATGGCATAGTGGTTGTAAGGTGATTTATAAGATCTTAAGTAAGGTGCTTCGCAACAGAATGAAAATAATGTTACAAGATTTGATCGCAGAATATTAGAGTGCCTTCATTAAGGGCAAGAATATTTTTGAAACTCATTGCTTGCTCATGAGCAGATTAGAAACTTCAATAAGAAAGGTGCAGATAAATTATGTTCTAAGGTTGATCTACAAAAATCTTACGACAAAGTTAATAGATCATTCATTATACACATGTTGAATTGTATGGATTTTCTAGATAAATTTATTGACCTAATCAGTTAATGCATCACTACTCCTACCTTTTCTATCCTGAACAATATATCCCCATGGGCTTTATTAATAGTAACCATGGAGTTAGACAAAGGAGACCCTTTATCCCAAACTTATTTGCTGTTGTCATGGAATTTTTCTCACTACAGATGGAGCTAGCCAATCATAACATGCTTATACAACTTGTGCACAATTTTCAACCGAACATTACTCATTTGTTGTATGCCGATTATTTGCATCAAAATGAGTAAAGAGTCTCCTAAGATTGTCAAAGAGATTTATCTTAATCTTGACAAATTCGTTAGACTTAGAATGAACAAGGAAAATTCTAAATGCCATTTCAGTGTTCACTGCATACTTATAGAAGAAATTTAAGATTTTTTGAATGTTAGAGAGGGTTTGCTACCTGTCAACTACTTGGGAGTTCCCTTATCTACTACAAAAATTACTAGTAGAGAATTTAGTGTCCTTATTTTTAACATAAAAATAAACTTTATGTAGTGTCCTTATTTTTAACATAAAAAATAAACTTTATGGATCAATCTCTAAGTTTCTTTCTTTTATTGGTAGATTGGAACTGGTTCACACGGCCATCCTGGCTAAAGTGTACTTTTGGTTGCTAACTTTTCAATTTCCTGATGCCTCTATTCATAAAATTGAACGTGTGTGTGATGACTTTATATGGAGAGGGGGATTACATATGATTAAATATCAGGATTTATGTCGCCCTAAAAAGGAAGAAAAAGAAGGCTTGAGGAATCTAAGAAAAATGAAGGATTCTTACACTCTCAAACTAGCTTGAAATTCAATTTTCTCTAATGGTTTATGGGATGGATGGATGAGAAAAAGATACATTAGGCATAATTTGTGGACTATGGTTACTGATAGTAATGCTTCATCTACATGGAAAGATATTTTAAAAGCCCGTGATATTCTATTTAGGAATTGTGTCAGATAAATTTCCAATGGTCGTGAGATAAATTTTTAGAGAGGCCCCTAGATTAGTGGATGCTCCATTATTGATTTTGTTGGATGGGATGCCTATTTAGCCTATGGTTGTATGGATGCTTCGGTTTCTCAAATATTGAATGATAACCTATGGTTCTTGGATGCTTTGCCTCTCAGTGAGGAACAAAAAAGACACATCGAATTTCCCTTATCTATAATGGTCATGAGAGTGATATGTGAGCTTGGAGACATGGTGTAGATTTCACCCTTCGATGTGCATAAGATTGTGTTCGTGAGCATGGTGATAATTATGAATGGTATAACGGTGTATGGAGTACATATAATCTTCCTAAGATGTCATTCACAACTTATAAAGCTATAAAGTGGAGTTTACCAACTACGGACAGACTTAACAGTTGGGGTGTTATAAATAATACAAGTTTTGTTTAATGCGATTCCGTTGTGGCATTCCATAAACATATGTTCTTCAAATGTGTATTCTCTTATCAGATTGCCAAGAAATGTTTCTAAAAGATTCACATATATCTTACTAATTTCAACATTAATCATTTTGTTGCATACTTGGATAGGAAGTGGAATCCTAGAAATATGGAACCAAGGTAGATATTGTCGTACTCATATCTGTTATTTGGTGAATTTGGAAGAAAAGGTAATGTCGCATGTTCTAGTCGATGTGGCGAACAATATATGAAGTATGTCAGTTAACCTTTAATGATGTTCAAATCAAACTAAGATGAAACTGGGTAATAAGGAATACCTCTAGTCGGGGAAAAGATATTGTAGGTACTGTAGTCGTGGATCTTGAGGTTATGAACGCTGGAAGCTGAAGTATACCAATTCTCCCTCTCCAACGGCCATGATTAAGGACAGTTTCGATATCGTGTTGAATTGGAAAAGTTAGTTTGTTGATTGATTTGTATTTATTTCATTTAGTTATGTTTCAACTACGGAGACATTGTACTACTACATATTGGGCCGAAAGCCTTAATAAAAAGTATACCCAATTTCAAAAAAAACATTCTAAATCCATTTCATTCATTATGTTATTCTAAACAACGTTCAAAGTTTTATTGCCAAGTTAATTTCTTAATTCAAATACTTCAACTTCAAAATTTATTAGTTTAAAAAATAAAATCTTATATCAATTACTTATTTATTAAAATCAAATCTTTGTGTTCACTTAATGTAAAACAAATCAAATCTCAACATTAAAGTCTTCCATTCAAATTAAATTAAATTGTTATATTATATTAAATTTTAAAACAAATCTTTAAAACTAAATAAATCTTTTATAATAAATTAAAATAATTTAATTTAAATTACTATACTAAATTAAGTTATATAATATCTAATTAGTTTACATTATAAAATTTAGTTTAAATTAAATCTTACTTTAAATATTAAAACTTCATTAAATTTTATAAAATACTTTTAAACAAAAAATTCAGTTAAATAATTTTAGTAAATCCTTTCATTAAATAAATTTTAACATAAATTCAAGTTAAACATTTCAAATTTCAATTTAAACTTAATATTTAAATTAAATTACAAAATCAATACATACTTGCAAATTATCAAAAAAGTTTTATTTGACCAACGGTGTCCGTATATAATTTTATATCTATGGTCAAGTGAGTCGGGTATGTACAATTTCAACCCATTTAATTACATTACAACAAAAAACACTTTTCGCAACAGGCGAAATCTGTTGTAGTGGACTTATTGCAATAGGTCTGCGCCCCTTGGTATAGCCGAAGTTGCAAAAAGTCAGCAACATTTTCGGCATGTTGCAATAAGATGTTGCGGTATACTTTTTTGCAACAGACTTTTGTTGTTGCAACAGATCATTTTGCAACAGTATATGTCTGTTGCAATAGATTCATCAATCTGTAAAAAAAAAAATTACAGCTTGTAGATATTACATATTAAGTGTATTCATTTTAATAATAGTGTATATCACAGAATGAAATAAACAAATAATTTTTTTTATTTTAACAAGGTTTTAATAGCACAAACAATTACAACAGCAAAAACCTAAGAGAATTAGCAATATTCATCACCTCAAAGACACTGCAAAAAGTACAAACTCAGTGCAAAAATCCCCTCCCTTTAAGACCTAAGCGACTTACCAATATTCCCATCGCCGCCCTTGGGATAAAACCCACCCGACGTCTTTGCAGTCCCGTCCCCATACATGATCTTAGAATCTCTTTTGGAGTTCTATCATACGCTTTTGGCAGCATTACTCTTAAGTTTAGGATTAGCTCCAACATAGCTGTAAAAAATAAGTGAAACCCCTTCACTGTCAGATCCAGAAATGGCCAACTGTAAAAAGAAAAAAGGAACTATATCAAGTATTCACTGTAAAAAACGATTTGCAATTGTGATAGATAATGCTTCGTATGTACACGAAGTATTCACTATCTACGTCTTATAGCACACTACCCATTGCTAAAATGTCTCTTTCTAACAAACAATACATAGATAGTTTGCCAACTTACCTTAAACTTCAGGTGTACCAACCCATGTACGAGATTTTTGCAAACAACTAAAGAGGTTTGCTTTATTCAAGCAAGATGAATTATAGCTCACCTTATAGCATAAAATCCTACTAAATTGTTATGTGAAAACTGATAAAATCTTTCAGTTGAACAAAATAAAATTGGCTAGTTATAAATAATTATTGATCGAAGGATAAACCTCTTTAATTGTTTGCAAAACCATACTTTTGTTTTCTGCGGTTATCCCTTAAGGCACAAAATCCTTCTAAATTATTAAATAAAGAAAAGCCGATAAAATCATTTAGCTATGCAAAATAAAATTGTCCAGTTACACATAATTATTTGATCGAAGGACACATGTGACAAAATTTACATGATGAATTGTGGTTTAGTATCAAATATAGCAATATTACATGATGCATATTTCAATAAATATAATTACAAATAATCATGCGCCGGCATATAGGTCAAAAATTGAAGAGAGTGGTTATAAAAATGTACAGTGTAGTTTATTTCCTTTTTTTTTTCATAAAAAGACACTGGAAGAATTAGGCTACTTGAAAACTTTCCTTGATAGAAATATTTCCACCATTTCCCCCAGTGACATCAACCTTAGTAGCATATTATGTCTAATAATAAACAAAATTTAATAGGAAGAAGCATCCGACAATTTTTGAGCAATGTCACAACCAGTAACTCCATCGTATTCCACAATAAATAATCATTGTGTAACGATGGATGACAATAGCCAATGTAAATCAAATGTAAGCGTGCCTGCTGTGAGCAAATGGTTTATCCTTCTCCAGCTCCAAGTCATTCGATCTAGCTTCAGCAAATAAGGGATGGATCACAAATTTAAATGCATAACGCTTTCCTGGTTCAAGTGATGATAATGGATCCGGGTAAGCACCATCTCGAGTCATCATTGAATTTCATTCCATAACAACATCCGCAACTAAGTCCATTATTGAACAACGCCATGCTGAGCGCTGCAGTGTTGGTTCCGTAGCCTTGACTGTACAGATTTCCATGTCCACAAGTTCCACCTATCATTACATCAACCAGTGTCAATAACCATATTTGGTAAGTTATAAATGTAACAAAACATCCTTAAACTAACTAAAATTACCCGTTGTTCCCGAGGCTTAAAATCTACTGACCATAATCACTAAATATTAAAACAAGCAAGATGAATGGCTGAATTTCTTAAGGATTTTAATTTAAAATTCTAACAGTAAACTGATTATTCTGACCAAAGCAAGTTATTCTAACGTTTATTTCCTTTGTAAGCTGCTAACTAGAAATTTAAAATTATCATAACTAACTTACAGTAAATGTTGGATATTAACAAACTTATCCTTACAATCAATACGAAACATCCGACAACATCAGCGATGAAACCGCTTGCACCGACTTCAAGCTCCAGAAGCTCAATTTTAAAAAGAACGATATAAAATGGAAACAAGCTTTTGGTTCATTCGTAACTGTTGTTAATTGTTATAATTTTTTATAGAAAGTTCGGAAACTGTACCAAATGTAGCCTAGGCATAATCAAAAGTTGCTCAAAGTGAACATTACAACGATCAACTGAAATGTCAGTGTTTTCTTGCCAAAACAAATATTCAAAACTAAACCAACCGTTCCTATCATTGAATCTATTCAATTATCGAGTCGAGCCGATCCTATTATTGGATCTACTTAATTATTAGAATGTTGCTATTCATTAAAAAAAACTTCGAAAATACAATAACTTTTTCTAGAAAAATACAACAACATTTTTTAGTGCACTATTAAGTGAAAGCATTGAAGAAAAATTTCGTGTACTACTGTGAATGCCTTCTGTTCATCAGTAACTATTATATTTCCTAGAAAAACCACAAGTGGAGATGCCAAGATACAGTAACATATTTCAAGATTTCCTTTGAGACCTTCAGACTAAATCTTAAATCGGTCATTTTATGGCAAACATGAGTATTGAAATTGTAAACCCCTTAGGAATTAAATGGAGCACATA
The DNA here is from genome assembly GCA_030737875.1 of Allium sativum. Classification (NCBI taxonomy): domain Eukaryota; kingdom Viridiplantae; phylum Streptophyta; class Magnoliopsida; order Asparagales; family Amaryllidaceae; genus Allium; species Allium sativum. The sequence continues at coordinate 41,050,783 of CM060926.1, forward strand.
TTTCACAATGAAAACAAATTCACAAGTAAAATCGAAAAAACCCGAAATTTGTTGCTTTAAACTCTACTGGCAACCAAACCAAATATCACCCCAAATCTAATGAATTAAGACCAAAGACATTACCCTTTGTAAGTCGAACAGGAATGTACAGATCTGATTGATTGAAGGATCGGTTTATAGGAATTCTTTCCAAGTGGCTCACAGCAAACAACTTATCTTATCTGGTTCGAAATGCGAAAGTCTCCGTAAAGCTTTCCACCCTTGTTTGAACCAAATTTAAGCGTCGAACCCGAATCTTAGATTGAAACTGAAATTCTTCGCAAAGCACTCGAATCTAGACATGACGCTGACGATGCCCAGGTGTGGGCAATGGAATGAGAAGGATATTTTGAGGAGAAGTAGAGAAGAGGCTCGGATTGGCGATATTGAATTTGTTTCTCCTGAAATTTGAGGCGGCTGAATGTAATGTTTATTTAGGGTTTTGTAAAATTGAAGGGACTGGGAGGGAAATTAAATGTTTGAGGCGCACGCATTGAAATGTCTGGGCATCGAAACAAATTTTATCCGCCGAAGTGGCTGTAGCACTGTAGCATGAAGAAAAGTTGAAGCTAACATTTTGCTAAAGAAAAGTAAACAAACATTATTATAAATTACTAAATTTTAAGTATATATAATTATTTATATTTTTTATGTACATTATTACTCAAAAACTAATTATAACAAAATTTGTTGCTGACTATATTTTGATTTATTATGTAAAATTTCAAAAATTTTAATATAATTTTTTATTATAATTATAAAATATAAAATAATAAATGTCACTTTTTTGTTATTAAATTTTATTATTAATTATTAATTACTATTCCTAATTATTACACAATTATTAATATTTAATTATTTGATGGTGATTATTAGTATTAATTGTTAAAAATTAATTATTAATCATTAAATATTACTTCGTACTTATTAATATTAGATATTAATTCAATATTGAAAATGAACACCAATTATTAAAATTTATTTATTAATTATTTGATACTAACTATTAATTATTTAATATTAGTTTATAATTATTAGTTAAATTTATAAGTATTAAATGTTATTAATAAATGACAGTTACTTAAGATCATTTTTCGCAACTGTCATATGTCGCTTCTTGCAAATAACTAGTTCCAATAAGGTATTTTTCTTGTAATGATCTGATTTTTTAATACTTTAGTTATTTATCTATATTGCTGACTTATAAAAAAAAGTTGTAAACAATGTTTATTTATCAGATCATATTTTAAGTATTATTAAGATTAATTAGTTATTACATGTTCAGTATTAATTATTAAAATTTATATCAATTATTAAATAATTACTTCATATTTGTTTATTATTAAAGTATTAATTCATATTAATAATTATTATTACTTAATACTTCTTATAATATAATTGAATATTATTGATTACATTGTACTTTTGTATTTAATATTAATTAATTTTACCAAAGGTGAGGGAAGACTCTTTTTAAAAAAAGTATGTTTTTCGCAATAGGTTTTACTAGTTGAAAAAAATAAAGTTATCGCAACTGGCAAAAACAGTTGCCAAAGATATTTTGTTTGCAACAAGTTTGGAAATGCAGTTGCGAATAATAAGTTTGTTGCAACTTTTTTGGAAGCGCAGTTGCTAAAAGTATATTTTTACAATGGGTAGCGAATCATAGTTGCAAAAAATATGTTTTTCGCAATAGGAACAAAAGGTATGTTGCTAAATATCATCTATTGCAACGGCTACAAAAGGTATGTTGCTAAATATCATTTACTACAACTGTCGTTTGCCGCTTGTTGCAAATAGCTAGTTGCAATAGGGTATTCTTCTTGTAGTGTTGAATATCTGGATATATTATTTCAACCCGTATCCCAATTCAATCGAAAGGCTTAGTGATTCGGGTATATATCATTTCAACCTACAATGATTATCTAATTTATTGGGAATTTTTAGTGTGAGACCAACAGAAAAAAACATAACATAATGAACATGTCACGTAGCAAATTCATATCGTGTCATACGTGTCAATATTCTAAAAAAATATATCATGTGTGTCATAAGTAAACATATATGTCATGACATATTTTCATATCATAATTATATAAACGTAACAGGGCATAACGTGCGTCACATATCATAGAAACATAACATAATGCGTGTCATATATCAGGATTGTGCCAACATTTCAACTAATGCTAGTTAGCATAATATAAAAATGTCAACCGTGAGTGATTATTCACCTTTCGCGGTGAAAAGAATATAGCTACGCCAATTACAAAATACATAACATTGACCTAAGCAATTTCAAAAAAGAGAACATAAGAGTTTTGAGTATGGAAAATGGATCCTGATTTTCATAAAATTTACAGAAATAGAACAAGTTTTGGACATCTTAAAATATGTTTTTGAACCAATTAACCACATAATTTAAAAAGTGTTCAACAAAATTTTTTATAAAACTCTTTTCTATTCAGTTTAATCAAAAAATAAAAAATGTTTTTTGATAAAATTTGAGGGAGATACGACTAAAACAGTAAATGGAATTTTCGAATTCAAAAACGTAGGTTCGAAAATTAGTTTGAAAGATTCACGATTTTAACACAGAGAAACACAAAATATGGAAAAGTTTTAAGTATGAAAGTTGTAGCTAATTCAATTTCATCTAATATAAAAAAGGGAAAAGTGGATTCGAATTATCTATTTGGGAGTCATGGTTGTGGGAAGATAAAGTAAATTATGGATAAAAAACAAAAGAATCGGAAAGAGGGGAAAGGAAAGAGGGATAGGGAAATTCTAGAAAAAATCGAAAAATCGAAAAAAAAAAGGAGAGTGGAAATAAGGTTAGGGTTTTGGGCTTAAGGCTTTCGTTAGGGGGGTTTCGGGTTTGGGCTCCAAGCTTTGGTTTGGGAGGGTTTCAGATGGACGGAAGGTTGTTGGTGGGTAGTTGGACGTCCCATGTTTGGTGGTGGCAGCCAAGCGTCGGCGGCTTGGGTCAAAAGAGGAGAATGGGTTTCTAGGTTATAGGATTTCTAAGTTTTGAGATTTCTTGGTTTTTTTTTTTAGGTTTAAAAATTGAGAATGAGGATTAGAGATTTAGGAATTTGTTTTGACTTAGGAATCTAGATGGAGAGAGAGATGCTAGAAACTTTAGAAAGAATTTAGAAAGAAGAGGATTTACAAAGGAGGAAGAAGAAGAAGAAGAGAGATGGTAACAAGGCTTAGGAAATAAGAAATAAAGAGAAAATTTAATTTTTAGTTTAATATTCGAAATTTTTGGGGAGAAGAGAGATGGAGTTGGCTAAGAAAATTTCCACAGAGAAATAAATTGGGAAAGAAGAGAGGAAGTAGGAAGCTGAGGAAGGTTCTGGAGAAAGATGAGAATGAGAAATTAGAGAAAAAGAAGTCTATACATTAACTTCTTAGAGCCTACACAAATTTCAAAACATAATAATTCATGTTGAGGTGTGACGTGGTAAAGAAAGCTTTGCCAAGAAGCCAAATAAACATCTCAGCAAATGGCTAGCTAGAGGGGACAAGTAAGCATGAATGCATTAAAGTCATTCGCTTATGCATTTTACATATCGTAAATCTCAATGGCGGAACAATTTAAAATGGATTTTAATGAAACGAAAATGCTAGAAAACTTAGAATGTAGAGTAGAATCATTAAAAAAAATCAAATTTTAAATTTTTTAATTATCAAACTGAATTTAAATTTGACCATGTTTGACCAAAATTCAATTTTTATAAATTTTATTATTTAGATATACTTAGTCAAGTACAACATTCAAAATTACAAATTTGTTATTTTAAATTTAATTTTTTAATTAAACTTAGATTCAAATATACTATTTAAGTTTGTTCAAAAGAAATAAGTTTTATGAAATGAATGGAAGAAAGAAGCAGCCATGTGGTGAAGTTTCTTCATCAATGAGGACTAAATAATTCTTCCTCTAGCTGCTTTCTTTTCCTTTCCATTCCTCGTTTCTTTTCAATCCTTTCCCTTCTCCTCATCTCTTCTCCCTCCCTTATATAGTTTTTCCATTTCTATCGATCCATCCTATTTTTCCTAAACAACGATTTGCAAATCCATTGACTGTTGTTCCCTTTTTGGTTTTCCTTGCATCCTCCTTTATGTGTTACTCTGTAACTTTTTCCTCACCAGAATGCCTGAGTCTCGACTCGTTACGCTTTGTGCCTCACAGCCAACCAACTTCTTACTCACTGGTTTCAGTTAAAGGATAGGAGTTGGTTTTCAGATCGATCTTCTCGACACGTTGGGTTTTGGACTGTGATGTATTAAGTGATCACTCAACTCCGTTTTTGGCTCTGGATTGTTTGTGGTTTTCTCAGCATTGAAGTTTGGCTGGTGATCGATTGGTTACTGCAGTGGGTTTTTCGCTCGTTGGTCTGTTTTTGGATTGTTTGGTGAGCATTGTGGGTCTTTGTTATTCAAGATATATTGTTGGTTTTATTTTTAGCTTGTCATCTGCTTGCTTGGTTGTGAGCGCGTTAGTTTTTCAAGTGCGCTCTCCTTTCTGTGGAATGCAATGGTTTTTGCTGTTTGAACTAGTGAAAAACAAGCTAGTCTGCTTTCGAATTATGCTTGGTGAGTGATGGGTGCTGGTTGTGAGCGCGTTTAGTGAGTGGCGGTGCTATGTTTGTTTGCACATGGAATTGTGAACGAGACTGCCACAACAGCTTGATACTATGTCTAGTTTTGGTCATATCAACCCCGTTTTTGGTTTCCTATGTCGCAGCCTTTGTGATGAAACACTAATTAATTCTAATTAGTTTTTGCAGTGGCTTAGCTTTGTGAAATGTCGTAACAGGTAGGCAAACTGCCTGTCTCCTTTATATTATTGTACTCATTACTTGTTGTAATGAAAAAAGTATTACTGATCACTATAAAAACCGGTTGGTCTTGCCCAATAAAAAAAAAATAAGTTTTGTTTTAACGCTCGAATTAATTGTATTCAAATTAGATGTTCTAGATCGAATTTATATCCAACAATCAGAAACATACATTTAAAAATAAATTAAATTTTAAAATTTAAGTCAAATTTCAGTTAAATACATTATTTAAAAATCATTAAAATTTATAGATTGTTACAATCTCCCTCACTTAATCATTTTCATCTTCTAAAAGGAAAGAGACAGGGAAAATAGTAATCAAGCAATTTTATATATTTTAAAAATCAAGTTATAAATATTAAATACTTACTCATTTTATATATAGGCAGATTATCAAATCAAAAATTTAGATATTTTCAAAAATAGTTTTAAGTGTATACTCGACATATAGACTGCATCTCACTTTCGAAACCTATAAAAAAACACCAATGATGCTGCCATCAGAATCATTTCAATCGACTAGAGTGCTATTCCATATCTATCTATTGTGTACATATAGAACTTAGTAAGTGCATTTCAGACGCATGCCTAAATCTCTGTGTACACGATAGTTTGATTTTTAACGTCGAGAAAATACTCAAAACCTTTCTCATTAAAAAATGATATACAATTTCCAAAATACATATGGTATGTTTCAACTCATTTTTTTACTAAAAAATTTGAATAGGGAATATTATATATCTCCCCACTCATTTTTTATTCACATGTTATCCTCTATTATTTACCAAAACATTCAACTCAAAGTTTCAAATAGAAATCATATAATATTTCAAAACATATGTTATATGTGATTTCATGACATACACCAACATTCCACTTAAGTTATAGTTGGTCTAATACATAATCCATTCTTTAGCCCAAATTAGGACTTACCTATATTTCATTTTAAGTAAATTTCAAAACTTGTTATCATCAAGTGTACTAGCTAAGTTCATATATATACACACACACACACACACAAGTTCAGTTTATACAGAATTCAATCTCCTTAAATTTGAATTCCTATCAGTATTATGCCTACCATTGTAGCATTCGCAAAATTTTAATTGTCATTTACATTTATTTTAACCTTCCCTAAGTTGTGACGACCGCTCATAGCTCCTGCACCTAACAAGGAAACTAATGCGTTAAAAAATGTGTCATGTAACTATGGACGATAATCGAGGTAGGTAAACACAAACAGAACCTGTCGTATAATTCACAGTGCAGGGATAAAGTGTAATAGAACATATACAACAGGCAATAATAATGAAGCAAAATTGAGCAGAATCTTAAACTTTTCCATACCACCATGAAAATATCCATACAACCTTGAATAACACTATAAGATTTTGTACAATAAGCCTCATTACAAACAAATACATCAAACAGCGGAAACAACAAATACTAGATAGTAGAAAATAATACGCCAGCCTCCATCTCGTCATCGCACAGTAGCATCGTCCTCACCAAGATCAACTACCTATTACATGCTACTCATTCTGCCCATCCAACACATGGATGAACAACCCAAAGTAATAAGAGGAAATATAAAACCATGAATCAGACAACAGTCTTAATGAACGATAAAACAACTATCTAACATCATCAATAAAGTATACGAGAATAGGCAGACTAATCAACTAATCTACGAATATCAACAGAGAAGAACCCAAACACGTCTTCCCCACATCCAACAGTGATAGCCGTTACAATCAAGAAGAAACAAATAGTACATTCATAGCAATCAGTTATCAAGCGTAGACTACCCTAATCGATATTAACATCTCCCAAGCACAATCCCTGTAGGCCTAAACCAATATCAGACAAACACCCAAGAGATATCTCCTTCGACGTCGAATGATTTGCACAAGACAATACAAGCAAAACAATCATCATCCGTGACTCTGGCTATCACCGCCAATCCTGCTTCGAAACCATCATTAATCGTATGACCAGCTAAACACCTTGCCATCGACTGTCAAGGGTTAATGGTAAACCCTGGTTTGAGCAAAAATCCATACGCCATACGACGAAACGTATCTAGGCCCTTCGAGCTACCCAGAGTACTCGTCCAGTCACTTCTAGTCTTTTAGGCATCCCTATTGTACCCCTTCTTTGAGTCCGCTAGAACCTATGGCAATGATAATCCCTCGGACTCCATAACACTAGTCGTCATCACAGGCAACTATTCATAAACACACTTGAGAAACCATTTTCTACAACTCAACATCCTTGAGTCGTCTTCATATTCATTGCACTACGACATTCAATGAACACTTCACGATGCTTCAGACATTCCTCCTTAAATTTGCATCGAAGCTAGAACCATCGTCGACTCAAAAACAAGCTTTGTTTGGTCGATACTGCATTTCATAGCATTTCCAGCTTTTTCGCAATGAAAAACTGGCCACAGTGTCAAAACAGTATTTTGCAGCATTTCTGAAATGCTATTATATCTCATGTTCAATTCTAGCACTCGGTACTCTGAAAACAGTGTAAATCTCCAACGCGTGCCTTGGAAAATAAGCTATTTTACCATGCGCAGCACGCCCTAGCACTTGGTACTTGCCAAATCCCCAAATCTGGCACTTGCAACATTCAAAAACCATGTTGTGCGCATGGCCAAACCATCTCTTTTTGCGTGTTGTGCATGTGGAAAATCACTTAAAGTTACGCCCGATCCATAGGAAATGATAACATTTAGCCTGATCCATGGAAATTGTCTGATCCATAGGATTCCGCTCGATCCATGATATGAAAACTGCCAGATCCATGAAAATTGCCTGATCCATAGCATTTCGCTTGATCCATGCTATGAAAACTTCCAAATCCATGAAAAATTGCCTGATCCATAGCATTTCTCCTGATCCATGCTATAAAAACTTCCAGATCCATGAAAAATTGCCCGATCCATAGCATTTCGCCCGAACACCACCGATCCATCTCAAACACCACCGATCAATCTTAAACACCACCAATCCAAATTCGATCAAAAAATCAACCATTGATTCGAGCAATAATCAACAAACATTAAAAAATGATTCAACAAATGATCAAATAAATAAATGGATCTAAACAGAGAATTAACATATGAAATTACTGTTTATAAGTTGCTGGATTATATCGTATATATGGTGATTTGAATTAAAATCATACTTACATCGATTAGAACTATGCAAAAAAAACTTGAAATGATGAACATAAGGCCAAACAACTCATATACTTGATTGAATCCGCATGGGAGATGCTTGTCACTTATTAATTCTTCGAGTTAACTTGAAATCACTAAATTCCCAATCCGGACAGCGAAGAATTATCTCAAAATCTCTTGATTTGATGTGATCTCTCTTGTTTCGATGTAGATCTAGCTTCGCTTGATGTAGATCTTCAATCCCTTCATGTAGATCAAGAATTTTAATGGTGGAAAGATGTATTTGATTGAGTAGGAAGAATCCCAAGCTCAACCAAATGAGAGAATGAAGAAAAGTAACCCTCTCTCCATCCCTCTAACCTCTATTTATAGCCAACAACCCACTAATAGGCCACACTAATTCATCCCATTAATAACTAGCCAAACCTGAGCAGAATTTTGTGAAACCTTAAAACAGCAATTCCTCCCAAACCGCTGAACGAAATCTTTAATGTGACCATTTTGCGGAATTGGAAACTCCATTTCCTTTTCAATGAAATCGATCCTAGCACCTGATTCAATCCCAGCCAAAAGTTATGCCCTGTACAAAATTGACAGAGGCAAAACGGTCACAGATAAAATTGGTAAAAATTATAGATATGTCTCACATCCCCATAAATAACATATCAAAATATGAGAATGATCCAACCCTCAGGGAATTAAATAAATAACAAATTACAATCCTCCAATACGTAAAATGCGGGTTGTTACATTCTCTCTCCCCCCTTAGGAATTTTGCCCCTGAAATTCCTAGTAACACAAGCAAGCAAAACAACTCTGCATGCCTATTGTCCATAAGCAACCAATTCTATCATCAAACTAGCAGCCATCAAACCATACATCCATAGCCCTATCCAAGCACGCGGAATTCTGCCAACAATAATAGTACAAGTTACAATGGGGTAAGAATGGCACGACATTTATGGGTCATACCAACGAAGAGTTTTAGAAGGATCATCCTCATACTCTCTTCTGTTTCCCACGTACAATCGTCATCTTCCTCACTCCATTGCCCCTTAACTAGCTTAACCATCTTCCTCCTAAGCTGTTTCATGTCAATCCCACAACGCGAAGCGGCTTACGAGGTTTCGTAGCTACGGTGTCAACTTCTAGGTCTTCGTACTGATCTGAAGATACCATCACATTCAAATCGTGCACGAACTTCCGTAGAAAAGACACATGGAAAATATTGTGCACACTCGACATCTTCTCGGGTAAATCCCATCTATATGTGAGTTTTCCAATCCGCTCGACTATCGGAAATGGTCCAACGAACCTTGGAGCTAACTTTCCTTTACTTCCAAATCGAACAACATTCTTCAAAGGATAAAACTTTATGAAAACCATGTCGTCTACGCCGAATTCCAAATCCTTACGATGCTTATCGGCGTAACTCTTCCGACGATCTTGGGCTACCTTCATTCATTGTTGAACGATCTCAATATGATCTGAAGTTTCTCTAATCATCTCTGGCCCAAGTATCAATTTATCTCCGGTCTCTAACCAACAAGCCGTAGAATTACATGGTCTACCATACAGCGCCTCATATGGTGCCATCTCAATGCTCGACTGGTAACTGTTTTTATATGCAAACTCGACTAGATGTGAATGGTCTTCCCATGACCGTCCGAAGTCCAATACACAAGCCCAAAGAAGATCTTTCAAAACTAGGTTAACTCTTTCGGTTTGACTATTGGTTTGGAGTTGATAAGTCGTACTCAAACACAATTCAGTTCCCAAAATTTCTTGCAAACTCTTCCAAAATCCACTCGTGAATAATGGATTTCAGTCACTCACTATGCTCTTCCGGATACCATGGAATCTGACTATCCATTTTATATATAGCTTATCCAACTTCGATGTCGTCCTAGTTGGTAAGATAGGAATAAACCTCGCGCTTTTGGTCAAGTGATCTACTATGACCCAAATCCCTTCGTTTCCTACCCTGGTTCTAGGTAGTCCATCGATAAAATCCATCGATATCTGCTCCCGTTTCCACGTAGGTACTTCCAATGGCTGAAGCAACCCACTCGGCTTCTTTTGTTTTGCTTTCACCAACTGACAGTTCATACACTTGAAAATGAATTTTCCAACATCCCTCTTCATACCTTCCCATTAGTAAAACCGCTTCATGTCCTGATACATCTTATTACCATGAGGATGAGTCGTCAACTTTGAGTGTTGACATTCTCTCATAACCTCATCTCTCAGTTCGTCAATATCAGGAACAACCGATCATCCTTGTTTTCGAAGCCAACCTTCTCGATCGACTTTGAATTCCTTATCTTCTAGTTCTAACTCACACCATGGTTTATAATCAAATCCTGCCAAGTACTCGAGGTGTTTCCATTCTGAAAACATCGCTCCCAAACTTGTGTGTCTACGACTCAATACATCCACCACTGCATTACCTTTACCAGAAGTATGAGATATACCAAAATTATTCGATGCTAAAAACTCTAGCCACCGTTGCTGTCGAAGATTCGAATCCTTTTGGGAGAAAAGATATTTCAATGACTTATGATATGTAAACAACTCGAATTGAACTCCCAACAGGTAATGTCTCCACATCTTTAGAGAAAACACGATCGTCGCCAACTCCAAATCATGAGTTGGATAATTCCTTTCGTGCGGCTTCAGCTGTCAACTTGCGTAGGCCACAACTTTATCCTTCTTCATTAGCACTGCTCCAAGTCCAGTACCACATGCACCAGTGTATACCACCATTTCTTCATTCCCACTTGGAATCATCAAAACAGGAGCACTCGTCGGTCTCTCTTTCATGATTACAAAAGCTTGCTCACACTTCGCATCCCACGTGAACACCTGATTCTTTCTCGTCAATCCTGTTAAGGGTGTAGCTATCTTGGAGAAATCCTTGATAAATCGTTGGTAATAACCTGCAATCTAAGGAAACTCCTCACATCGATCGCATTCTTAGGTCGAACCCAGTCCTGGATTGCTGCCATCTTAGCGGGGTCAACTGTTATCCCAATTTTCAGAAACAACATGGCCTAAGAACCTCGCTTCGCTCTTCCAGAAGTGACACTTCGAAAACTTAGCTTTCTGCTGATGCTTTCGCAAGATTTCCAAGACAACTCGCAGGTGCGTCTAATGTTCATCCTCGTTCCAGGAGTTAACCAGAATATAATCCACGAACACAAACATGAAGTTGTTCAACTGATCTCTGAAAACGCTATTCATAAGATCCACAAAATACCCTGGTGCGTTAGTCAACCCAAATGGCATCACCAACCATTCGAAGAAACCAGATGGTGTCCTAAAAGCAGTCTTCGACACACTATCCTTTTTCCACTCTCAACTGGTGGAACCTCGTTGCCAATTCCATCTGGAAAAAAACACGTTGGCTTCTAAAGTTGATCGAACAAGTCATCGATCCTTGGCAAAGGATACTTTTTCTTTTTGGTCACCTTGTTCAGCTCATGATAATCAACACACAATCTCAAAGATCCATCTTCCTTGGTTGCAAACACAACTGATGCACCCCATTCGGACACACTTCTCCAAATGAATCATTTTTCCAAAATGTCACGTACTTGCACCTCCAACTCTTGTTGTTCCTTAGGCGCCATCAGCCTAAGAGGCATGATTATAGGTCTAGCACCTTCAACTAAATAGATCCATAACTCAATCTCACGATGCGGCAGCAACCCTTAGACACGTCAAAGATGTCAACGAACTCACTAGCGATCGACACCGATGATAAGTATTCCCGTGGAATTACAAGCGAATCTAAATTGCTCACAAAGACACCATCTTCGGGCTTACACCGAATCACAACCATTCGCCTTTCCACATTCCCAACTGTCACATCCAACTTCTCGCAATCCACTTTTGCTGCATACCTCTTGAACCAGTCCATGCCCAATATAAGCCCAAACCCAGCGGAGTTCAAAACAAAGCAATCACACACAAAGAAGAAACCATGACTCGACAACACTAGACCACGACAAATCATACACAAACTGGACGAACCCCACCAACTGGATTAGGCACAATCTATGGTCTATCACATATCTCGGGTTCCAAACCCAAGAGGCACACAAGCTCATAACGAGCTTCTCATTCTTTTGGTAATGAGTCTCAATATATGACCGAGCATACTTGGACAAAGCTTCAAAATTAGAATCATAATCCAACACTAGTCGACTATTCTATTTTAGCTCAACAAACTTCTTAAACAAAATAGACTTCTGACCGGTAGAAATAAACCTCATCTCAAACTTGACTTGGAACTGCTCTCATGTAATCTCATCTTCTGGAGTCTCTAGAGTGATAGAGTTCCACTAATCCATAGCTCTGCCCTGTATGTATCTCGATGCAAGCTTCCTCTTCATTTCATCGTCAATGCTCAAGTCTCCAAATATCTAAATGCAAGTTTTTAATCCATCCTTGAATCTCTTCAATCAGATTCGTCCCTTTAAACGGCTTCCGTCCTAGAGTAGTGAAGTATTTTCACAGCTTCACGAAGTCCACAACCCTAGACACCTGCAACTGAACCCCCACATCTACCGCAACCATCTCTAGAGTAGGTACCCTCCTCATGATCACTGCCGCCATGGCCTCGAACATAGGTGGGTAATCTAGTATACCGCCATTTCCCCATCCAAGAACAAACTCCTCCCTAGCAGTATAACTCGAAGATTGGCGACTCATTTTAAATCAAAAAATAGAATGATTAGTCCACACATGAGAAAACTGCAAATAGAGCTCAAGTGTTATTATACTATACACTAATATATAGTATACATCCATCAGAAATCTACAAATACGTCTCTCATACGTTATTATGTCTTTGAACTTTGGCTAAAATCGATAACCAGAGCTCTGATACCAAATGTGACAACCGCCCATAACTCCTTCACTTAACAAGGAAGATAATGCACTAAAAGACGTGCCAGGAAGCTACGAACGATCATCGAGGTAGGTAAACACAAGCAGAACCTGTTGTATAACTCATAGCGCAAGGATAAAGTATAATAGAACATATACAACATGTAACAATAATGAAGCAGAATTGAGCAGAATCTTAAACTTTTCCATATCACCATGAAAATATCCATACAACCTCGGATAACACTATAAGAGTCTGTACAATAAGCCTCACTACAAACACTCAGAGAATACATCAAATGGCGGAAAAAAAAAATACTAGATAGTAGAAAATAATATGCCAGCCTCCAGCTCGTCATCGCACAGTAGCAGCGTCCTCACCAAGATCAAGTACCAGTTACCTTCTACTCAGTCTGCCCATCCAACACATGGATGAACAACCCAAGGTAATAGGAGGAAACATAAAACCTTGAGTCAGACAATAGTCTTAGTGAGTGATAAAACAACTATCTAACATCACCAATAAAGTATATAACAATAGGCAGATTAATCAACTAATCTACCAACATCAACAAATAATTAATTTCATCATTTACTGAGGAAAAAGTAATTTACCTCTTATTTAACTAAAATAGGCTAGTTAATCACCTTTAAAATTATTAAACAACAACTTCATTTATAATTAGCAATTGGTAATTGTTTTAAACATCGTTAATCAAAAAGAGAATTATATTTATGAAATCTTATTAAATTAATATAATTATTTGTTAAACTATCTCCATTAGATTAATTGATGACCAATTAAATCAATAATTGATTCTAATAAAAAAAACAGTTGACTTAGTTAACTTGAAATCATCAGTTAACTTACTAACTGATTTTAATAATTTTCTTTTCATTTCATTAATGTAATCAATCTAATAATATCGCTTAATCGTTTGGTAAAATAATTACTTCAAACTATTAACCTTCCGGTTAATACTTGACTTATTTGCTTATAAAATTTATTTAAATATCAAAACTTCAATACATATTATTTTATAACTACTTTTGTAAAACACCATTTATAGTTATTGATTTTTTTTATAAAACTTTATAAAAAAATAATTTTAAACTTCGCTACGATTATAAAAACAATTTTATAGCTTCTAATATGTTGATTCGCCTGATGATGAATTAACGTCTTAAAATATGGTTTTTAGACCATTTGTTGTCAACCACTCAATCAATACTGTCTATTGATTAAAAACACAATAATGTTGAATTTCAATTCAACGTTCAATATCCAAACAGGTTTAACTGTCACTGGGGTTAAACAATTCATATATAAACAATATGAAAATAAATAACACACAAATGTTGAGGAATCCAGTTGGATCCCTCCAACCTGTTTTTTCCTGCATACAAATAAGTTATCTAAAATAAAATCATCCATTCAATATGACAATATATCGATCATTGTCCATCTTGATAGACAGAAATAAACAATTCAACTAATAATTTCAACAATCAACCAATAGCGGCAATCCAAGCATCCAACTATTAATTTTATACGTTTATATGGTAAGTTACCTCAATTGGTTACAATCGCTACAATTAATAATTAATTTCAACTAAATTAAACGAACGTTTAATTTAATCGGTTCATTCAATATATTTAAATATTATTCAGTAATCATCCAACAATAAACAACCATAAAACACAAATATTTAACCCGACTTATATGAAATATTAGTAGGACAAACCGAGCGAGTAAACTCACCTTGATTCCCCTTTCGACGTTAAAATGGTTGTTTTTTATTAAATTAAACATGCATTTAATTTTATTAAAAATCTCAGCTACTTCCAAATCTGGCTATATCAGTTCTAGAATATAGATCTCGTCCATACAGTCTCGCCATCGCCTGTTTTGTTCCATTCAAATCATAGATATACAAGTTATTAACGTTTAAATTTAACACTGTTTAATTAATAATTAGTTATTCCTTCATTAGGGTTTTATTAAACTAATTACACTTATAAAATAACGGGTCTGATTCATTTTGTCTTCGTTCCCGATAGCTCTCCAGTACCATACCAAGCTCGGCATCAACATCGAGCTGCCCGCGCCTACCACCTTCGATCGGAACCCGGTCTGAATACACCACCTGACGCACTTGACTTCACCTACCTTCGCCCCCAACCTCGAGAAACTCGAACGTCCCCTACGCCCTAGAAAGCTCCACGAACCACTCCCCTTTCAAACCAGATTACGACCCCTACAGATCGACAACCCCGATCACCGCCACTGAACATGGAAATCTCGACTAGCTCTATGTTTTTCTAGTTAGATGTTTCCTGAATTTATGCATGGATCGAAAGATAAGTGAGGAGTAAGGTTAGGAAGTTCTGTTTGTTCATTTCAAAAGTGGAGGCGGGTTTATATGTTGACCATCAGATTAGGGTTTGACGGGTATGGGTTGAGTATTTATACGCAATAATTTAATAAAATAATATTATATGAAACTTCGTTGTGAAGTAACACGCAAAAATACCTACATACGACCTTTGATCGAGATGAAAATTGAAATCTTAGCATAAAACAATATTCGGGACAATGGAACAGGTATCGTCGAATTCCGAGATCGTTTGTAAAAATTCCTTTATAATTCACAACGTGGATCGACACGCATTTAAATTGTGTACGATCACAAAATAAATCCAATTAACTTGAAATTTGAAATACTGAAATAATTAATTACTGCGGATTTATTAAAATTAGTTTCGTTGAAATCCGAGTTCGTTTGAAAATTGGTTATTCTTAAATTCCATATTAAATCGATAAAACAGTTAAGTAAAAATCTAGATGTTTACTATTCGTACGATCAAACTGTAAGTCCGACCGGTACGAAAATCGAAATCCTATAATAACTAACCAATAATGATCCAATGGCATAAGTTTCATCGCATTTCGAGACTATTCTCCCAGAATGATATTATGTATGTAAAACGACACTATTTCGAACACTAAAATACCTGATCTCCAAAAATAAGGAACGATATACATATACTGACTCTAAACGTCAATACGAATTCAACGGAATGAGTTTCTCGTCTTAATTTGATGGTTATATCAAGTTGTGTATAAATTCCTTTTAAATCAATTCAAATTTATTAAATTAATCGCTATGGTTTAAAATGATTTCATACTGACTTTCTGAAAATTTGATTTGGACATAACTTACAATCTATGATATGAAATCGTGAATTTTCTCTTTCGTTAGAAAAATATAATCAAATAGATTCGAACAATTCTTATTTCAAAGAATTCCGACTTAAAATGGATTATGTATATTAAACTGAAGCTCAAAACATAATATTACGAACTACCACGATATTACGAGCTCGTTTTTAATTAAATATAAATTATACATTCAAATTATGTTTAATTATTAAATAGAAAATATTTCCAAATCAACATTTGAAACCAAATTAAATGTTCAAATTTAACGGTTAAAAATCTTGTTCGTTACATTTATCTCTCCCATGAAAAATTATATTCAGCTTATACAAAAATGAGGAATGAAAGTGGTATCAATAACATACCAAATTATGAGTGTAATAGGAAACATATGAAAAAATTGGAGTGAACAGTAACTTACCTTGAATGCAACGAATAAAGGTATGTTATTAGCGTTAGTAATAGCCATTGTCGCGGACAGTGACATCAAAGTCATCCTCTAGTGAAATTCTAAATACAACATAAAAAAAGTATATTTCGAACCCATGAGTACACATATGAACCATGATATAATTTTTAAAATTTAATATTTGTTGTTTTGGGCATTGAAACGACCTTCCTTTATTCAGGACGATAAATTTTGATGTATTGGGTGTTACAAATGCCTATGCACACACTTGCTGCTTGATTCGAGGAAGGAAGAAATAGTTTTAGTTACAATGCCAAATACATGTCTGCAACCAGTAATGGTCAAAAATAGAGCATTGTGGACCAAATACCCCAATGAAAATTGAAAATAGGACGGAAAAATATTCAAAATGAAACCCACTGCATTAGGCCGAAAGGCTTGATAACGATCTTAGTTAAAGCTTATAGTTGGTTGAAACATTTAACAATCAATTTTATATACATTTAACCAAAGATATATTTTAGAAAAAGCAGTACAACAAAATTAGACAATATTTCAAAACAGAGGGCACTAATTTGAATCGGTACCAGTTTAGCATGTATTTCTACAATAATGGATATTACAATGAGGATGGATGACGGACAATCTTTGTACTTCATTTCAAACTTGGTTGAAACCTAATATTGTAGTTGTAAGTTATAAAACCAAAATCAAAATTAGGTTGCTGAAATTATAGATCTAGATTAAAGTTGTGGATATATCAAATTAAGCTACAAAAGAGAATAACAAAATGATTAAGAAGAAGACGAAAATCTAAATCATCAAACCATTTAAACTTGTACCAAGGCTATTTCAGGTAGCATCAATTTTCTCAATCATTAACCAGTAGAGGTTTGTGGTGTACATTTTTAATGGATTGTCGAATGTATAATGATTTGACATGTATGAAGTGAGAACAAGTGATGGAAAAGAATACCAATTTTATGAATAAATTTTTGGGATTTGTAGGCACAAGGACAAAATCAACAAAAAAAATACAAGAGATTAAAATTTTAGCCTCAAGGACAATTTTTAGTATAAATGGTGGAATTCAGGGGTCCACTATAACTACATACTTTAGACTAAACCTTTGTCCTTATTGCTAATTTTTTTACCTCTTGTCCTTTTGGCTAAATTTTTGGTTCATTTTATCCTTCATCCTATTTTGCTGTAAAAAAAATTCATACTTATTTATGAATTAAAAAAAAACAATCATATATATTACTTAAAAGAAATAAAGAAACAACTTGGTAATACTCTTCGATCAAATGGTCAATGCTCTCAAGATAAAGGATGAAAAAAAGGGATACATTCTATTCTTAGTGTGCCGAATTTAATTCATATTTAGTAGTAACTTATAACCTTTTATGAGCTAAAAAGGAGAAATTTTGGATTGTTGAGCATATTGAACAACATGGTAAAGTAAGCAACTACAAAAAACAAGTTACTGAAGATATCGTAAAGAGCAGTTAATTGGCAATAAATATGATTAGAATAATTATCAACTTTATACATGCCAAAACAATTATTTTGAGAATAAATTATATCATAAATAGTAGTATTTCAATCATATATGACATAAAAGAGCAAAAAAACACCACGTTAAATGAATAGAAATATGATCGAGACATGTCAAAAAAATCAACAAATCTGATTCATGATTTCATAATTGTTAATAATGAAGTTTTATTTTGCCTGATTGGTGTGCGTGGCTCGCTGTTGTGGGTTTCTTCCTTTCCTCTTTTCTTGTTGTTCCCCATGGCGAACTTCCTTTATTGGAATGTTCACGGTATTGGAAATGATGCGTCAGTGGCTAGACTGAAGCGCATCATTAAGAAACACTCGATTTGCCTTATCGCTCTATTGGAAACTTTTATTGGCCCAACATAGATCTCCAGTGTTGTCTTGTCTATTGGATTTGGTGGAGTGAAAGCGAATATGTGTGGGAAGATTTGGATTCTTTTGTGCAAAGATGTTACTGCTCTCTCTGTTTTTGATTCACCTCAGCTTCACTCGATGGCTTGTTCTTTTCCTTCTTTAACCTCTTCTTTTCTATTCTCGGTTGTTTACGCGAGATGTGATCGGACGGAAAGGTTATTCTTTTGGTCCGACATACTCTCTCTTTCTAACTTGGTTTTTAGTTCATCAGTGATAGGAGGCGACTTCAACGTTGTCGCCTGCCAAGCTGAGAAACGTGGAGGTATTGTCGTGAACCATTCGGCGGTAGCGGATTTTAATGATTTCATAGATGATTCGTGTCTATCCGAGGTTCCCTTCGCTGGGTCGGCTTTTACCTGGTGTAATAACCAGGAAGGGCCAAACCGGATCCTCTCTCGTCTTGACAGAGTATTCGGATCGGAAGGTTGGTTCAATCTTCCATTCTCTTTCTCTGTCTCTCATCTGCATCGGACCTTTTCTGATTATGCTCCTATGCTTCTTTGTTACAATCCACATAATCTATCTGAGCCTCCCTCTTTCGGGTTCCAGAGTATGTGGAGATCGCATCACTCGTTCCATTATGTTGTGGAAGACTCTTGCTCTTCCCCCACTAGTTCGCTCTCCAGCTGTTGTGTATTCTCGTAAGCTTAAGAGGCTCAAGACTTGCCTGAAGGCTTGGAATATGCAAGTTTTTAAAAATATCTTCGACCGCGTCAGAGCGGCTGAAGAAACCCTTGTTCTTGCAGAAGCCTCGTTTGATGATGATCCCTCCTCTGCCAATATGGAGGCTTGGGATTTGACCTGGTTAATCTTTTCGTCTGAGTTACGCATTGAGAACAACTATCTTCGCCAGAAGGCGAGGATCAAGTTGGTTGTCGATGGTGACGCGAACTCTAAGTTTTTCCTTTCCTCTATTCGCAAGAAGAATAAACTTCTTACGATTCTTCATATTCAGCGTCTGGATCTATCCGGGGCTTCCACTCCAGAGGAAGTCAAAGAGACCATCCTATCTCACTTTCATGCTTTCCTCGGTTCCTCCTCTGCTTCGGCCTCAGATCCGTCTTTACTATCATTCATTCCCATGTTAGTTCTTCCTACCGAGAGTGCTGATCTGGCTAATCCTCCTTCTTCGGAGGAGATACGGTCTTGTGTCTATGCCCTTAGTAAGGATAGTGCTAATGGGCCTGATGGCTTCAACGGGGTTTTCTACCGGAGTGTATGGTCGATCATCCAATCGGATCTCTGTCTAGCTATTCGATTTTTCTTCTCAGGTGGAGATCTACCTCAGGGATAAACTTCCACCAATTTGGTCCTGATCCCTAAGTGTGAAAATCCTCATTCATGTGCGAATTTTCGCCCGATCAGCTTGTGTAACTTCTCCAACAAGATTATATCCAAGATCATAGCCTCAAGGCTAGCTCGGTTTATGCAGCGCATTGTTTCATCTTCTCAGGCTGGATTTGTTAAAGGCTGGTTGATCACGGATAATGTCCTTTTATCCCAGGAACTGGTGTCGCATATTGATCGGAAGGTCGGGGAATCGAATATGGTTATCAAACTGGACATGGCGAAAGCTTACGATCGCATGTCCTGATTTTTCATCATTAAGGTCCTTCGTGCCTTTGGATTTCCTGAATCCCTAATTGATCTTGTCTGGCGGCTCATTTCCAACTGTTGGTTTTCCATTCTCATTAACGGATCAGCTAACGGGTACTTCAAGGCTGGAAGGGGATTTCGTCAGGGAGATGCTCTTTCTCCTTCTCTTTTTGTTATCACGGTTGAAGCATTCGTACATGGATTACATTCACTTACGATAGAAAATCAGATTCAGAGGTTTGGCATCCCTTCAGCTTGTCCTCTCGTTTCTTCTTTATCTTTCGCTGACGACATTTTCATTTTCATAAATGGTAGCCATTGCTCAGTCCGCAGTCTTGTCAGCTTCATTCAACAATATGACAGTTACTCGGGCCAACTCGTTAATACTGATAAAAGTTGTTTCGTCCCAACCAAGGACCTATCTGACCTGCGATCCTCTTGGATCGAGAATTACACCGGGTTCAAGGTTGCACCCCTTCCCTTGATGTACCTAGGTATTGTTCTTTACAGAGGTCGTAGGCTTAACGCCATCTTCGACCCCCTCACTGCAAGAGTCAGGGTAAAGATTATCCGGTGGAATTCGGTGCTTCTTTCTGAGGAAGGTAGGCTTGTCCTTCTCAAGTCTGTGCTGGACTCTATAGGATTGCACATTTTTGCTGCTATGACTCCTACTGCTTCTTCTTCCGATCTTATCGGTCTCTGGCTTCGTCCTTTTTTTTGGGTAAGAAGGATAACGATAAACGTCACCATTGGTTTTCTTGGGACGTCATCTGCCGTCCCAAAAATGGAGTGGTGTAGGCCTCAGAAATCCAAAGGATACATGTACCGCCTTTGCCTGCAAGCTGTGGGCTAAATTTGATGTGAATGATTCCTTTTGGGCGACGTTCCTTCATGCTAAGTACCGCGGGCTTCAGAATGCGAGCTTCAACGGTTGTCCGTCCTACGCGAGTGAGACATGGAAACAGATGCAATCCTTGAAAGCCTTTTCGGATTCACATGGTGGTGGATCTGGATGGGACGACAACGCCTTCTCTTTGAGAGCGGCTTGGAGCTCAGCAAGGACGACAGTTCCTTGTCTTCCCATCTTCAGTTTCATCTGGGATGCCCGTATTCCACCGAAGGTTTCCCTTTTTATGTGGCGGACCCTTCACATTGGACTACCATTAGACGAGAACCTTCAGAGGATAGGCATCCCAATCGTGTCCCAGTGCAGGTGTTGTGGGTTTGGGAACATCGAATCCATAGCTCACTTGTTTTTATTTGGTTTAGCAGCCAAAGCAGTTTGGAATTACTTCGGTAACTTGGTTTGCCTTCGAAGTAGTGCGTCTTCACTCACTGATTTACTGAGATTCTAGTGGGCCGGAATCTCAGGGAAATCTTTCCGCTCTATCCTTTTTAGGTTGATCCCTTGTCTTATCTGTTGGTACTTATGGTGTTCGCGGAATAAGACAATTTATGATGAGGTGCCGATGGATCCTCCTTCCATCGTCAGAAAGGTATGGAATGATGTTTTCCTTGCTTTTCGTGGCAGACCATTCAAAGGTTCCTTTAATTCTCGTTCCAGGCGGTTGGTTGACGCTTTTGGTGTTACTCGGTGCCAACCACCTACCGGGCGGGGATTGGTTGAAATCTCTCCTTACAAGTTTGTGGGCTAGACCCACTCTCCTGGACACCCCTCCCCCCTCCTTTATTACCCTGATTATGTTAGCGAGTGTTGCAGGGCCTGGATTACAGGTTTTTGGGATCGTCAGGCTTAGGGCCTCTTTCCTCACCACCCCCTCCTCCTCCTCCCCCCCCCCCTTTTGTTCTGATTCAGTTTGTGAGTTCTGCAGGGTCTGGTTTACAGGTTTGTTGAGATCGTCGGGCTTTGGATCTACTGTTGCAAGTGTAGTCGTTTTGGTTTGGAGGGTTCAGACAGATGGGTTCTCGACTTTCTTGTGCCTAGGTGTTGCTAGACCATCTACTAGCTCATAGCCCTCCTTCCTGTTGATGGTTCGTTTAGTCAGCTTCTCAGACCAGATGTCTATTCTTTTGCATCTGATTTGCTGGAGACGATCGTCTGGATACAGAAGTAGATATACTTTATAATTGGGTGGTGGCCTTGCCGGATCTCAATTTTGAAGTATGATGGGCGGTGGCTATGCCGGAGCTCATCCTTCTACTTCCTAGACTCATGGTCTTGATCATATTTGTCTTTATGCATTTGGTTACCTGTCAGGCATGTTGGCAGCTTCTGTATATTCTTTTATTCAGATATATATACATAAAAAAAATGAAGCTAAAATCTAGTTCATAATTTGTAATTAGCGAACAAAATTGTACATAAATTTTAAATTACTAATTTTGAGTACACCTATATTATTTAAATACATGTACTTTTCATTGTATTCATGCTTTGTTGAAATTCAGTGGGAAGAACTTAACGTTCAATACATGCATCTAAATATTGAACTTTTGTTTATCAGTACTTTTTTTAGAAGAAACGATAAATTAACCAAAAAAGGGGAAAAAGCCAATCTTCGGTGGTCACGTGATGAACTAAATGTGCAATATAAAGAATAAATGATGAGCTGTCAAGCGTATGAGTTGGCATAGTTAATTATAAAATTATATTTCAATGTTATATGAAATAACTAAGCAACTGAGGTTTCGTTATCTCACGCACTGATGATGTTTTGTCCCAATTAGTTTATATCCAATTTATTATCTTATATTTACCTATTCAACTAATTTGAACACACATAACAAGCTATGACATTTTTATAATGTTTTCTTAATATTTAAATCTATATTTCAAACACTAAAAGGCATAAAACAGCTTAATAGGCTTTCATTAGATATACTCATTTATTATCTATATATGTTACAAAAAGCATGCTTAATCGAGGCTTGGAAACTATATCACTTGTTATAAAGCAGAAAACATTAAATGATTTACGCTTCGCCTTTTTAGCATTTAATAGAGCCTCGTTTAAATTTAAGCATTTATGCAGCAACATTAAGCGATGACTTATTCGTATAATAACTAGCTGGACACTGCTTAAGTGCTGCTCTTAAACATTGATTGAATGACATTAGATGCAACTGGACATCGCATGGATTTAGTGCTTGGGCAATGCTTAAGCGTTGGTTAAGAACCAATAAACAAAGCGAGACTTTCATCTCTCACGTCGTTTAGTGCTTAATGTTACATAGTTTCTTACATCATGTAAATTTAAGTCTCTAGTTCGGGCAAAGAACATCCGTTCATGATGAGCTAAGAAACAAGAGTGGCTCGTTTCTTGTAACGACCTAAAAATAATTTCTTTACATGTATATAGCAACATAGTCAATTTTGCAAATTTTAGACATCCTGAATTATTACATGCACCAAAATTCACTTCAAATACCACTTCCTAACTATAAATATAAACAAATTATTGTACAACAGATTATATGTAGCGTCAAAATAAAATAAGCAAGTTTTCAAAATGATAATTGAATCAGCTAATTAGGTTGTTAAAATAAATACCATGGAAATTAGGTTCTTATATATTATGCTCATTTGATCAACATATATAGTACACTTTGCAAATAATGAAGTTATTATGCTTGAAATCAAATGAATAATCAAACATCATTTCTTGTTTAAATTGGCCTTAACTAAGCATGCAATAAATTTGAGGTTTAAATTGTACCTAGCTAGTACTTAGGTACATAAATCAAATAAGAACACATATACAAAGTCAAAACAAAACATAGTTATCAAATTGAACTCAAATTCTGATAAAAAAAATGGATTTTTTTTTCAAAACATTAAAATATCTTCAAGCAACAATTAAAGTGGATTCAAAGCAGAGTTTGTTCGGGTTATGAACTATGTCTACGGTAGCTGGTAACAAAACATGAGCAACTATTTTGCAAATTCTTTTAATGAATATCACTGATGTCTCTTAGCTACTTAAATATAAAGTGGCGAGAATCAAGTGCAATGTCAAAAACAAAATTAGTATACAATCTTCATGTGCCATACAGATGCTACATAATATGAATGTTAGAACTCTGAATCACTACAAATTTTAGAGATATATTCCGGTAACCAATAAACAGTTTCCTAAGGCAATAACACTAACAAGAATACACAAAATAATAATAAAAATAATAATAACAGCAATGACAAGCACTGCAAATTTATGTAAATAAATACATTTATGATCTGTAGGGGGTAGGTAACTAAACTAGGAGCACATGCTACCTTTTTCTTGACCTCGGCATATGTCAGCATTATGTCAAAAAGAACCTATAGACTCTTATATAAAAATAGCCAAGTACAAATGTATCCGCATGTTCTTTCTCAACTTGATAACAAAATAAATAACAATCTTCCTAAGCTGCTCCTAAGCCGCTCTGAGTCGTCTATCAAAGCATGCAAAGGATTGTAGTCTTTGCTATCATACTCAAGTAAACAAATCACGACCTATTGCTCATAATCGTCATTCTCCTGCTTTGCTTTCATGCGCCTAGTATGAGCCAGGTCATGCAAAGAACTCCCAACGGCTCTAGACAGACCACGGGATGACCATTGCCTAGACGCTCTGCGACGGGTGATCCCCTCGGCACTAAATCGAAGGGAGGATGCAATGGACTAATGAACTGTCATTTGTCAGTTCGTACGCAATCACCAAAAATCACATCCAACCGCCTAAAACGAGCAGACGAGGCATGTTTGTATTTACGGTATTTCAATGCAGATGTATTCAACCGCTCGTCGGGTCCATCGACCGTGTCATGTTCTTCATTCCAAAAGTCACCTGCAATATGTAGTAGCTTGTTTCACGGGTTCCACTCAGATTTCAAATTGTTGAACTTGTTTTTCATTTGCACAACATTATAGTCCCGTCCAGCTCTTTCATTGAATAAAGCAGCAAACTCTTGGTACCATTGCGTGATACGATGAGCGTGTATATCGATGCTTTCAAAACAAACATCGATGAACTTGTTGGCATTGTTCCAGTCGACGATGGTGCGGATGGATGAACCAGCAGAATGGTTAGACACTATGAAAAAAGAATGAGAAAAAAATAATTCAATAAAAAATGACAAAAATATATATGAAAGATGAAAGTATGAAAAACATAAATATTAAAAGGTTTACCTAAAACAATCAAAGACGAAAATTGAAAAAGTTGCTGTATAGTTTGATGATTTAAAAATGAAACTGAGTTGTTTACATAGGAAATGAAAAAGATGTCACTTGAAATTTTATCCATTTGCGCCAGACGACGACCGACACGTTTGATGCCAATGAATAAAAGTCCAACTTTCGACTTGAATAAACCGTTCAATGAAGTCCATACTGAACACGTCAAATATGTCGAACCCAGAAGCCAATGGAAACCTATCACTCCAAGAAAAAAAAAAACGCTACTACGTAAAAAATTCGAAACTACAGAACCAGTTAAGATCGTTTTGAAGACAAAACTTACCCACACGAAGATATCTAAAATTATTCTCAATTATCCCTTAAATATATAAATGTCAGCCCAGTTAAAACAAACTAACAAAATCAAATTGTAAATCAAGAAAAGATAATCAAAACAATACATGAAAATATGTTGCATCCAACTACATCAAACAACATAATTTCAACTACAATGAGAAGCCAGTTACAAAAGGCAAGGTATCAAAAATGATAGCATGGATTGAAATACAACTAACTGGTGACTGGAGCTCGTAGAAGAAGACACAAAAAAGACAAGCTACAATTACAAATATTTAATGATAAAAAGCTTAAATGCTGATTTTATGAAAAAACAAAGTATAATCACTAATTTATAGAATCAAATTTGGAGGACTGAATTCAAAACAAATAGTATATACATAACATAAAAGCTAAGAAAATAACACATAACAATACAAGAATTTGCCTTACTTCCAAATTAATTAGTTCTGCCTCCACTGCAGCTGGTTCCCCACTTCTATTTTCTGTTTACAGGGAGAGTTTTATTAATATTTTTGTTAAAAAAAAAAAAAAAAAAAAAAAAAAAAAAAAAAAAAAAAACTTTTTTCCCTCAAAACCTTCTGCTTTGGAAAGTCCCACATTATCCTCAGTTAATACAATCTAAAAACGTACGCTATTGTCATCATTATTTGGCTTAGCCTGTTATAAAATAGTCAGCTATACTACAGCCGAATAAGCCAAATAATAGCATCTAATCAGACCAAGCAAGCAACTACACATTAATTCCAAAGATACGTTTCTAGAACTATGCATTCTAGAGGACCAACACCATGCAATATCATACATAAAAGCTGTTAAGTGCATCAACATAACACCACATAGCTATTAGCTGATACAACCCTACAGCAGTCAACATTAAGTATTAATCCACACTCACTACTCGGTCAACATAGGCACTACATAATACATAGAACAGTACAGTTCATACTTTTCTATTTGGCTCATACCAATACATTACATGATATACATACATGAACACATGTCATATTTAATTAAGTTCATACAGCAGCCATTGTACATACCGCATAAACAATAAGTCATACTTAATACTTCATAGACATACTTAAAGCTTCACCTCTCCTCAAACTTGATCTTTCTTTCCCTTATTCTTCAGCTTATCAATCTTAATAGACTATATATTTCCTTTCTTTCTTTGCAGCAGCAATCTTTGCAAATAGCAACACCTCATTTAAAGCTATTGGTCATCTTAATCCCCGAATTTCAAGTGCAAATTTTCCTTTATCTATCTACTTTTTTCTTTAAGTGCTGATTGCAGTAATCTCATGACGGATCCTCTTGCTTGACTTGAAGTCTTGGAAGGAAGTCCTAGCCACTCAACAAAGTAACGTTCAAGAGTACGTGCTACACATGCTTGAATCTAACCTACGAGAAGTAAAAAGTAGCTCAAGACTTTTTATGCAAGAAGATACAACTATTTTGAAAATGATATCGATAGGCCAGTGGCATCAGTTTAATCGACTTTGGCAGATCATGGTGAGCAAATCGGAAAAAATTAAAAAAAAGATCATGTTTTTAATTCCTTCGATCTGCCAACCATGATTTGGCGATTGAACTCACCAGCCTATCGATATCATTTTTAAAAATAGTTGTCTTCTCGCATAAAAAGTCTGAAGCTATTTTCCACTTTTCGTAGCTCGGATTCAAGTCTACGTAGCACGTACTCTTGATATAACTTTGTTTCAATAGTCACACCATCGCATGTTTATTTAGATAACCTGAATTGAACATTTTCTAAACAAAACAAATAAATTCATGTCAATAAAAACCGACATTCCCTAAATGAAAGACAATAGACTACAATAAATAAATGCAACTGGATTTTTATAAAATAGCCAAAACACTTAAAAGTCTCATAAAAAAGAGTATAAATGAGCAAAGAGAAAGCACAGGAAAAAAGGTTTCATGCTGCAGTGAACTAGGAAATAGGAATAACACACAAAAAAGGTGTACATAATATAAATTGATATTTGGGAAAATTTCACTTTTGTTTCAGAAAATTTGCAGCTTTTCTATGAGAGTGAAATTTCTATAAAATTGGAATGATTGTTGCGCAGTTTTTAGGTAGTTTTAAAGCAAATTATAAAAACACCACATCACACAATCTTCTTAATGCTCATGTTTATTTATAGAAATTATAATACGTCAAAGTCTCATCCATCCACTACATTTGGTTCAATAGCACCTGGCTTGAAGCTAGAAATACAAATTTCCATATCACAATAGCATATGCAAGTAATGTTCTGACTTATAAACCACCATGTAAATAATAAAACAGATTGAAGATACTTAAACCACAATTTTTTTGTTACATATAAGATTTATAAATTCACAACATCACTTGTCATTTGAATATGATACGTAACGGTCACATCAAGTTGAAACTTACCACCTGTTATTTACAATATCTATACTTGTATTACCGTACTATAAGCATTACTACTATATCTAAAAATTAAATAAAGAGAACAATAGAGATAATATGGGACAATACTTTTAACAAATTTGCCAGACCTTTGATCCTTCTGCAAATGAAACTGAACCTAATATTATAAGCATTACACATGTGTCATGCTATATCTAAAAATTAAATCAAACAACACGAAGAGTAGTGCCTTAAGGGTGACACATGCCAACAGTCAAACACTATCAATATAAAAATAATGTCAATTATAATTAGGCTAGGACACGTCGATGTCTAAGTGTTAATCTTTGATAATAAATAAATTGACTTAACTGCTACTTATTAAATTTACCTTTGATGTAATTAATTTTTTTTACTAGTATTGGAATTGTTTCAACCAGTGCTACATATGCAAATAACTAATGCTTACCATTGTATATAAAATTATTAAAGTTTTGACAAATAAAAATAATAATACCTGATTGTCTTCAATTCTTTGCAACTTCAAATATGTCAACTGATTTTTCAAACTTGATAAATTCCACTTAATGAAACGAGGATAGCTGGTGCCATAATTTTTTTTTCCTTTTATAAGAGTCGTTCTCTCACATATCCAATACTACATAAAAAATAAATAAAAAATAACAATGGAACTTAAAAGTAATGAAAAAATTAAAAAAAAAAAAATCTTACCAATAAAAACAATGTGTAGTTCGGCATACTTCGATAATCATCAACAAATTTGTCTAAGTCGCTATTCAATGTTTCCACCACAAATTTTGGCCAACATACAGAATTCATATTCTCCAAATCAAGTAAATATGATATGAAACTTCATGACAAATATCCATGATTATTGGGATACAAGAAAGATACCACAAAAAACATGATAATTAATTTCATCAAATCTTCCTCTTGGTATCTTTGAGAGATTAAAAACTCTATTCTCATCTCTAACATTTTTTTTGTAATCTTGCTGCTATCTTGAAAGTGATTTTCTATGAATTCCTGATATTCTTGTTGCTATCTTGAAGTTCTCCGAGAGTGAAATTTTCTAGGAAAACTGAAATGATTGTTGCACAGTTTTTAGGTAGTATTAAAGCAAATTATAAACACACACAAATTACACATAATCTTCTTAATGCCCATGTTTTTTTATAGAAATTATATTACATCAAAGTCTCATCCACCCACTACATTTGGTTCAATAACACTTGGCTCGAAACTAGAAATACAAATTTCCATATCACAATAGCATATGTACGTAATGTTCTAACTTATAAACCGCCATGTAAATAATAAAACAGATCAAAGATACCTAAACCACAATTTTTTGTTACATACAAGATTTTTAAATTCATAACATCACTTGTCATTTGATATGAAAGTTAACGGTCACATCAATTTGATTTTTTGACATTCCTGTAGTTATTTTTTTTAACTATCTAATTGATTTGAGTTCTTCAATAATTATCAGTGAACAATTAACAGATCACAGAAATTATGAAATGTCAATTTTAGAGATTGTAAAGATAAAAAGAGAGCAAAGATGGTATACAAAACGTCTACTAAACAATCACAGACGCGTCTATTAAACATTACAGATATGTGCCTTTAGGTTATGGAAAACAGTTCATTAGCATTTAAAATCATCGTATTTGCTGTTAAAACCACAAGATCCGTATTTCCAGTAAAATAAATTTTTAAAATTAACAAATTGTCAGCAACACTCAGAACCATAGCTCAAA
The DNA here is from genome assembly GCA_030737875.1 of Allium sativum. NCBI lineage: Eukaryota > Viridiplantae > Streptophyta > Magnoliopsida > Asparagales > Amaryllidaceae > Allium > Allium sativum. The sequence continues at coordinate 41,080,628 of CM060926.1, forward strand.
GGATAATTACTCATATGCTAATTAAAGAAGTAATTAACACTTAGATTTAGAACTCAAAATGTTACCAAATTGTTTATCAGTAAACACCATGCTCAGCCTGTTGTTTTCTTGCTCGTTCATTTGGAAATCGAGTCTGAATACAACAATGTAGCAACGTGAATTGTTGTGCTTTAAATTGTGAAATTGTATTATCTTATATTACATTCATGTTTGAACGAATTAGCGGAATTTTGTATGACTCACCAAGTTGAGCCATTCTATCAAATAGTTTGGTTTGCTTTTTAACTTCTCTTCTCTGAATTGATGCTGCCTGATGTCGGTTACCTAGTGAGAGGATTCGCTTAAATACCTACTTTTTAACTGAAATCCGCTTAAATATTGGGGGTTGTTATTGACACTCCAAGTATTGTCAAAGGGAAGTCATTTTTTTTTCTAAAATAAAATTTGTTAAGTGGAGTATTAATGGAGAGAGTACCCCCTTAACAAATAAACTTCATTTTACCAAATTAGCCTTCTTTACAATAATCTTTTTTTTATTTGTTAATCAAAAAAATTTATACGGTATATTAGTCAACTACATCCGATTTTTATATCAAATTATTAATAATTTTATTTGTCAGATTAGATGAAAATCGATATACATATATCGAACAATTATTTTTTTTGTATGGTATTACATTCTTTGTTCATATCATTATTTCTCCTAAAACAATCGCTTTTTTTTGTTTTCAAATAATTTAGGGATTTGGTTTTTTTTGCATTTGAAATTGATTTGGATTTGAGATGGTAACTGATGTTATTACCAGACGTTATTACGAGGGTAAAAGGGAACGTATAAATTAAGTGTGTGACCCCCCCCTTAACATTATTTTTATGATTGGAGTGTTTTTAAAATTTGACCTTCCCTTAACAATATTTGAAGTGTCAATAACAATGCCCTAAATATTTTGCTGATTGGATGTAGAACAGAGGAGCGAGTATTAAGAGAACGTGGAGGAAAAACAGATGAAAAAAAAATTTGCTGAGGAATATTTTACGCCGCCATGATTTTAGGGTTTGAGATAAGGGAAGCGAACGAGCAACGTTGCTGTGACGAGGAGGCAATTAAATAAGATGTACTGATATCGGGTTGGGTTGCATTTGCTAGAGTAAGTTTCCGTGGACGGGCCTGCGTGTAGTCTTTGTTGAATATGTTTATTATTAGCAGCTCACGATTAATTTTTTGAAGTTTGACGAAGAAAAAAAGCATTATGATCCTGATATTTATTTATGTAGGTCCATTTTCTTTTTGTCCAGTACAAACTTTGTTTTAATCTGTACGCTTATACTGATTTCCAACCGGTATGTTTGCACACACCAAAAAATATAAGCTTGTTCGAAACGTACCGCCTTTTATTTACGATATATATAAATTGCATTCGATGCGTCCGATGTTGGAGCTTAATTTTGAATTACTCTCTTTTTAAACCCGTTTAAAACTTAAATTTTTTTGTTTTCTTCTTAGTTACTTCGTTGTCCTTCTTAATTATTCCATTTAATTATCCCGTTTAAAGGCTCTGCTTGACGTCGTAAACATATGCTTCATTTAACATTTTATCCGTTTAAATGCCCTGTTTTAGTACCCGATAAAATACCACATTACTGCTTATCATAATTGTATCCATAGTTGGGAAATACAAAATCAAACTAGTTAAATCAAATATTCAAATGGTTGTATCCACTGATTCCAGCAAAAATAAAAGCGAGATTCAACAAAAAGTGTTAATGCGAGAAAATCAAAGCATACCATTAGCTAGTGGCAGTTTTAATTTCAAAGGCTATCCTTGTTGTAAACAAGCTTCATTTTATGGGATTCTGCGCTTCCATCAGCTACCAATGGTTTGACAATCACTGGAAATTTAACTGCATTGCTTGACTTTGATAACCCATTCGTACTGTAACCCTCACTGGGAGGCCCAAAAGCATCATTGTCTTGCACGGTCTTTAATTACGACATAGCTCGAATAATGGTAAAATACCGCTTATCAATCGAAGTGTGTACTTTGATACGTTTTTTATAATATAATACATCTTCATTATGCTATATGCAGTATTAGTTAATAAAAGACCTAAACTAGAAAAAAAAGAAGCGTATTTGTGGTTATTTCATATGACTATTTAACTAAATTTAATTATTTATTTGGTTCTAAATACATATAACAAAACATATCAAACAAACATGATTTAAATCGACTTGTAAAATTATTGTTACTGCTGGTATTGAAGAGGTGTTACCGACAATTTATCGTAGAAAATGGTTAATCTACCCTTACCATACAGTTTTAACTAGTATACCTATTTCACTTGAAAATGATTATCGATCGAACGATAATGGTATGATAAACTTACCGTTATCATAACAGTCCTTTAAATCCTATTATGAAGCCTTTCAGTTGCATTCATACTACAAATGATCAGACTCCTTGGATTTTAAAGAAGAGCCATGAAACCGAGACTTACAATTGTCGTCGTACGACTTGCGAACAACACGATAGAACGCACCTTGATTCACCAGCGGATCCGAATGATCGTCTTCCACTAAATCAATTTCATGATCTTTCAATATATTTACCAATGACATATGTAAACTGATATTAGTCGATCCGAGCGTCGACTCAATGAGTTTCAGATTTGATCCATTTAGATAGGTTTAATGCATTGATCTAGGGTTCGATCACATTGATTTTTTCCTTTTATTTGAGAAGAAACAATTCGAAAATGGACGTTAAACGAGATTGGAGGGAGAGAGATTTCATTTTTGCCACCGAAGCAAGAGGAAGAAAGGTAGGGTTTTGTAAATCGTGCGGGGACAAGTTGATGCTTCTTTTTTTTTTTTTTTTTTTTTTTTTTTTTTTTTTTGCTTTAGGAAAATTGACTCTGGCTAGTGATAGTAAGCAAACCTCATCAACGATCGGTTTGACTAAGTTTAAAAGTACACCAAATATCCTTATCAAAAGAAAAAAATGTTAATATAATTTTTAAATTAAGTCATCGAAGAATAATTGCATAAATTTATGCAATTATATCAAAAAATTGTAGTTATTTGCACGGTTATTCAACGAAAATTTATGGATATTTTCGTTGTTCTCCAAAAAATTGCGAAAATATCCATGATTATTCACCAAAATAATTGCAAGTATTTATGTTTTTTGTGATATAATTGCATTAGTGTCTGCAATTATTTAACAATTAAATTATAGGGACCAAATATGCAACCTTTTTTCTTTGGAAATAGTTTTACTTTATTAAGTTTGATTTTAAAGACCTAAGCTTAGTCTTCACTATAATTTACGTTATTTGACCTATATAACTTTATATTTAAGCTAATTTTTTTGTTAGTATGAATTGTTGAAACTGACATAATTAAACGATTTATTAGAAAAACAATTTTATATTTGAAATATGTTAAATTTCAAATTATATAGTAAATCTAAATATTTGGACATAAAGATGGAAAGTACAAAACCGTCAAGAAGACCTTTGTAAATATGTTAGAAATGCTAATTCTATTTTGGTTCACCACGGAAGGAAGCTTTTTGTCCATCCATGGTTCGATTCAAGGTAATTTCGAATTCCAATCATTTATTCTTATATACAGTCAACTTAGTTGCATGGATTCTTCTATATTTTGAGTAATGCAAAGTTATTTGAAGATGAAAATAATTTTTCCTAATGTAGTGTATAACGCTCGTTTTAGGGAAATGATTGCAATCGTTATTTTTTAATCATGACTCATTAATGACATGTAGTGTCGTTCTCATGAATTGAACTCATGACCCTTAATCTCGTGTTCTTAACTACAATGTCTGGCAAATTAACTTCGTCCTTATGTTTAATACAAAATTAGTTGGATGCGGTAAATTTCTCTATAGTTGTCGAAAAGTAAATAGTTTACCAGTATTGTTAATATATACACAAACTTACATACATATATACTAAATTTAGCATGCTTTTTTTTAGAAAAACATACTATTTTTTAAGATATAATGGTTTGAATTTGAGATTTCATTAGTTAAATACATCCGTTTAATTATAAAATAATGGGAAAGAATATTAAGAGATTTGTTGTAACGACCCGCCAATTCAAGTGATTCAAGTCCATAATAAAATCACGCATGTCCAACTTGAATCGTTCAAAACGACATATTGTTATTATTATGTGGTTTAAAAAGAATCGAATCACAGAATCACAAACACAAAATAATACAAAACTAGTAGCAGAATAAAAATAATATAGTAGTAGTTTATGAAACTACCAATAAACTACTTCAGAGTTACAAAGAAAATGCAACAGAAGTTCAATACACGGAATTTCTAATACAAATTAATAAAAATAAGACATAACTGAAATAACTAGAAGATATAGATAAGTCTTCAGAAGGTCTTAAGCTCCGAAAGATGAATCTCGAATACTGTGATACTCAGGCTGACCCGAGCATGATGTAAAACAAAACACTCGAGTCAAAACTAACATTCTTATGCAAGTAAATCAACTTAAGTGGAATGTATACAGGTGGCAGGTACAAGTAACTTAAAGGATGTTTGAGATCGTCAACCTTTAAGGATCCGCTAATGTAACAACTCGGAAAATCAGAGCCAGTTTAAAATTTTTAATTTGGCTATTTTAGTGGATTTTAGATATTTAAAATAAATTATTTTAAATAATAACGACAAAAAGTATGTTTGAATCGATGTTTGAAAATAAATATAATTATTTTAAATTATAAACAAGGCCTGAAATGGCGCGGCAGTTTCAAAATTTGAATTCAAACTTTGACTGACTATACCGGGTGCAAAATAAAAAGGATTTTAGTGAAACCAAAAATATTTAAATCTGTTAGTGAATATCTTTCTAACGAATTTGAAAAATCGAAGTTTCATAGCAGGAATCAAAAGTTATGGCCAAATGAATTTTCAGAAAGGTCGCTATAGAGAATATATAGCCCTAGAAAATAGACATTTTGCAAACGACCTCAGAATTCGACGAAACCACTTTTGTTGGATCTGGGATGTCAACTTATTGCTAGGTTTCAAATTCCATAATTTTTGAAGTTAATATGTGAGCGTGGCGAAGGAAAATGTGTTTGGTCAATTTTAGTTAAATTGGATTGACCAGAAAATGGCCATTTTTCAGACGGTCTCAGAATTCGACGAAGCTAGTTTTATTGCGACCGTATCGTTAAAACATAGCTAGATTTATTTTTCGGGAATTTTTAGAATCAGTATGTGGCCCCGACAAATTAAAATGTACGTTCAAATCGAATATTGAATGTTTTATATTTTAATTTGAAGGAAAACTGACTGAAACATTCGAATGGGTCTACGAAACATATCCTATTGTGTTCGGAATGGGGTTATTTAGCTAGGGACGACAGTCGTTGGGTTTGGATTGGAGTTCGTATGAGATGAGGGGTATTTTTGGATTTTTAAAATATATAAATATAAAAAAATCTGATTGGCCACCTCACTTTTCTCTCTCCCCGTATTCTCTCTCTCCCCATCGCGATATACGGCGGAAACCGCTTCCCCCTTCCAGCCCCAATTCCGACCAATCCACGCCACGATAGCCCTCCCTCCAGTTGAACTTTTTGAAGAGCATCCTCCACTCTTCAAATCAAGACAAGCCGCTCCCTCTCTCGTCGCTTGTACGAGGAGAATGACCGCCACGAAATTGCCACCTTTCGAGCTCCGCGGTGCCTCCTGTTCTGCGTCGATCTAAGCAACTCCACCAGCACCGTGATGCCCCTTCCAAGCCCTTCGACGCTGCATAACCTTGATCGAAGCAACATTGCACGGATTGGTCGCAAAGTGGAAACCTAGATTTGAACATTTTCAGAAGGTAACGGTTTAATTTATTTTAAACTGATTATAGCACTTTAAAGCGCTACGGTTTTTGATTTCACTGTAAAAATGATGTCTTTCTCGTTTGTTGACGAAATTCAGTGAAACAAGAGACAGTGGACTCGTGTGGACGTCTTCTACATTTTAGAAGAGACCGCATATTTTTCTGAGCCTTCTGCAATTTTTGAAGGAGTGGAACCCAATGTGAGATTTCTAAATTATAAACGATATGGAAAACAACGATGTATAAATTATATAGTCGATGTATGAGTTATATAAGCATTGTACACCTCATATATAAGTGTTGTATAAGTTGTATGTTCGATATATAAGTTATACATGCGTTGTAAAAATAGTATATGCGTTGAAATAAATTGAAATGAAATTGAAATATATTTATATACGAATATATATATATACATATATATACTTCCCACGTCCACAGACCATGGACGATATATATTGGTTGTGATATTGTTTGGATTATTGGTTGATGTGAAATTTGGTGAATATCATGAATGGTTGATTTGAAATGAGTGATTGTGATTGAAATCCCAATAGGATTAGTATATGGGAAAATTCGTCTGCATACGAACTAGATATTGAAAATCCCCATTGTCAAAAGCTGCGAGGCTTCAAGGTAGAGCGAGGAGCTGTACTAGGGGCGGTCCCGGTTTTAACTACCCTGCCGTTATGCTGCCGAAATTTTCAATAATATTCATGTGTTAGAATTATTTTCATGCGTTGAAACTATATTCATGTGTTGAATAGAAATTCTTGTGTTGAGTAGAAATTCATGTGTTGAATGAAGTTCATGTGTTGAATGAATTGTTTTACAATAAAAATCACATTTTTATTATATATATAGACTATATAAAATATTAGTATTTTAAATAAATTGTTTTAACACCAAAAGTAACATTTTTACCTTATGTATGAACTATATAAAATAATCATGTTTGGAATAAATTGTTTTACGATAAAAATCACATTTTTATTATATATGTAAACTGTAGAAAATATTCATGTGTTGAATAAAGGACTAGAACGATAAAAATCATATTTTTATCGTATATGTGAAGTCGAAAACATTCATGTGTCGAATATATAGATTAAAAAATAAAATCTACATTTTTATTGTGAATATGAAGTGTCAAAAATATTCATGTGTTGAATAAATATTTTTGATGATAAAAATATCATTTTTGTCAAATATATGGAATGATATAGTTTTGAAATTGAAGAAAGAATTATATTTATATATATTTATATAAATATAATTAAAATATATTGAATAGCGAAGCTGTAGTTCGTGTTTTGAAACCGTGATTTCAAACGATTAGTGCGGGAGATCCGACCATCGGATTTTCCCGAAACCAAAACTGGGTTCACTTTGGAAATTTCTTTCCAACGACACCCACATTGTGAAGATCCAACGGTTGGATTGTCTGAAATGTTTAACTCAAATCTGAAGAAAAACAGCGCCAGAATCGATTATTTATATATATGTAATTAAATTAAATCGAATAACGACGCTGTAGTTCGTATTTTGAAATCGTAACTTCGAACGATTAGTGCGGTAGATCCGACCGTCAGGTTTTCCCAAAACTGAAACCGTTGAATTCGTTTTGAAAAGAACTTTCTAATGATATAAAATTTGTGAAGATACAACGGTTAGATTTTCAGATATATGTAAATCAAATCTGAAGAAAAACAGCGCCACAGCCGTGTTATGGCCTAAAGCGTCGTTTGAATGAATTGGCTATTTTTAAATAAATAAAAATAGCGATAAATCGTGATAAAATATTATAAACGATATGGAATGGAAATAAAATGAATTTGCTCAGTTTATGTGATATTTGATGGTTGAATGTGTTTGGCGTGAAAATTACATTAAAGAACAGAATTAGTGATATCGAATAATTTAACCATTGAAATGAATTGATTTGAAATTCTAAATATACGTGAATTATTTGAAAAGGCCGAGTTGATTCTCATTTCAAATCTCATTTCAAATAATTGATCGACGAGTGAAAGTCGAAGATATGAAGATGGTGCAAGACCGATGATCTTCACGTCGTATGGAGGGGTGCTACTGATGCTCATGATACGAGTAGCTACCTTGAAGGAGCTGAAGTAGTAGCCGTCCGGACGTACTTGTTGATTGTACAAATATGCGAGGTATTGAGTGCCTCCGGTTTCGTTCAGACCCCAAACAAACTTGTAAATGGAATGTGTGTCTGACATTGGATTTTGTTCTCAGATGATTGATCTCTATTAAATATATATCTGTTTGGCGGCGGAAAATGTATTCTCTTACTTAACGCCCTTCTCTGAGACGTACGAGCTCAGAGGTTATATATCGATAGAAATCAGTCGCATGGAGTGAATTGCGTGTGTGGCATGCCTAAGTGGCAGATGATTAAGGCTTTTGTTGAAAAGCAAAGTCTTGTGGTTGATGATCAAAGCACGACCTGTGTGGCATAAATTTGTGTATAACGTGAATTCGCGAACCTAACACCCCGGTATGAGCTAGAAACGGGAGAGGACGACAGGGAGGACATGCGTCTCTTTCTAGCTAGAGGTGGTGTCAGTGACCTACCAGCCCTGACATTTATATTATTTTCACCTGTGTGGTTGTTGGAATGCGAGGTACCTCGGAAGTGGAGTCATTGGGCTCATTTACGCCCCCGTAGGGTAGGGGGACGTATTGTCCAGGGTTTAAGTTTAATCCACATCGAGTGGACCGGCCCTGTTGCTCCAAGGCTTGCCTGAGACATGGTAGGCTAGATTGACTCGAATTCGGTAAGGACTATCTTTTGCCTTGGTTCATGACGGAAATCCAATTTCCAAATACGACATCGTGCGGTTTTGATTGTGTATATATATATATATATATATATATATATATATGGGGACATGATATATGGTACCCATGCCGTCTATGATTGATAGTTATGATTGAAATTTGTTTTTGAAACATATAAACACTAGTAGTAATATCAAATGCTTTTGTTTTATTCGTATCAAGCATATTTTGGCCATTATAAGGTAAAACTCTATCCTCCGGTTTGTGTTGCATTGTGTGATGGTAACTGAGTCTTATAATGGCTTCATTTTTATAAAAAGCATTGCGATGTTTAAAAGATTTACTTGTTTTAAAGCACTGGCAATCCAATGGAGTAAATCTGTTCCGCGAAAGTGGCGTGGTCCTGTGATTAGCCATATTGTAAGATGTGTTAAGTAGATTTCTCATACCAGTCCCTTGACTGACTCGTAGTTTGTTTAACTTGCTAACTCGGGTGCCCCTTTTTCTACACGGGCAGCCTTGTATTCAGGTTTTATCAGGCTCTTTCTGGATAGCGGGAGCTGAAGATGGATTCTATCATTTACCCCTTTTTATGCTGTTTAGCTCCTATTGTATATATATGTTTTATTTTCCGCTGAAAACATTTATGTATAGCTGAACTGTATTTGTACTAAGTATGATCCTGTATACTGTGTAACTCTGATAATTATGTTTATCCAGTATATTCTATTGTACATTATCTGGTGTATTTAATTATTTCTGTTCTGCTGTTATTTATTTATGTATTATATTCCAAAGATTACCCTTGCCACAACCTTATGGGGTTTGGGGTCGTCACAAACGTGGTATCAGAGCTTTGGTTAAGCTTAGCTCAGGAATATAACATATTAACGAACTCATCAGAAATAGAACCAGTAGTGTTCTAGGACGAATAACTCATTACAGATAGGATCAGTAATATCCTAGTATGAGTATAGCAGAATCAGAATAACTCGTTAGAGATGGGGTCAGAAATTCCCCAGAACGAGTTAAGAGATATATGTTTATAAATAACGTATTTGTGATTATATATATAGTCTGGTTTTAGAAATATGATTTTTGAATATATAAAAGATATATATTTGAAAAGTTAAAGAGTTAAAAACAAATTGATTGTTGTTTGTGTTGTGTGATTGTGGATTTGATTAATTAAATTATTTGAATGATAGCTAATTTAATCAGTGAATGAACGGTAGGTTTATGCAATTAAATCACACATTGAATAGATAGAAATATATACATGTGCAATATATATATGTTTGAACAGGTAAATGGATTAGCTGTTGAGTAAAGAATTTATTTGCGTGCCCGACAAATAGGTAAACCTTAATGAGTTGGTTGCGCAATTTTATTATTGTATCAACTCCTGTGAATGCCATTGGATGCGGAGTGCTAGTTGTTCTGTGTGTAATAATGAACGTCGCCATAGGACAGTAACAATTAATTTTGAACCACACTACATGGCATACATCTTGAAGATAGGCATACTTCAACATATACCACATAAGCATTTGGAGCTTGTGTGACGAGGTTGAAGATTTACCATACGAGGGAGAGGCATGTATGGCGATGACTATATTTTATAGGTTGAACTGATGACTGATATGGACCATATAAAATATAATGGTAAATTGCCAGATTAATAAAAAAAACCCACAGGGGTCTGGTGATGACAATAAACACGTCTCTCTGGTCATTAAGGCACAAAAACCATTTATCGGGTGACGAGAATTTATTCTCCGGAGTTATGATCTATACACACTCCCCTGTGGACACCGGAATATATCACTATAAATATGTGCATGCATATTAGGATTTATTGGGTACCTAATACGACCCAATAAATTTCCAAACCCCTCCTTGGACAAAGGAGTTTATGGCGAAATTTTTCAAAAATTTAGGGTGTTAGCCAAACTTTTGAAGAATTTGAAAATTCTTAGAAACTGAAAAGTTGAAGGATGGAAGCCAGATTTAAAGTAGAGTTGATTAATTAAACCACTTTCGACTTTGTTCCTTTTCGGGGACAAAAAGTTTTAAGTGGGGGAGATTGTAATAACCCAAAAAATCTGAGCCAGTTTAAAATTTTTAATTTGGCTATTTTAGTGGATTTTAGATATGTAAAATAAATTATTTTAAATAATAATGACGAAAAGTATGTTCGAATCGATGTTTGAAAATAAATATAATTATTTTAAATTATAAACAAGGCCTGAAATGGCGCGCCAGTTTCAAAATTTGAATTTAAACTTTGACTGACTATACCGGGTGCAAAATAAAACAGATTTTAGTGAAACCAAAAATATTTAAATCTGTTAGTGAATATCTTTCTAAGAATCTAAAAAATTGAAGTTTCATAGCGGGAATCAAAAGTTATGGCCAAATGAATTTTCAGAAAGGTCGCTATAGAGAATATATAGCCCTAGAAAATAGACATTTTGCAAACGACCCCAGAATTCGACGAAACCACTTTTGTTGGATCCAGGATGTCAAATTATTGCTAGGTTTCAAATTCCGTAATTTTTGAAGTTAATATGAGAGCGTGGCGAAGGAAAATGTGTTTGGCCAATTTCAGTTAAATTGGATCGACCAGAAAATGGTCATTTTTCAGACGATCTCAGAATTCGACGAAACTAGTTTTGTTGGGACCATATCGTCAAAACATAGCTAGAATTATTTTTCGGGAATTTTTAGAATCAGTATGTGGCCCCGGCAAATTGAAATGTACGTTCAAATCGAATATTAAATGTTTTATATTTTAATTTGAAGGAAAACTCACTGAAACATTCGAATGGGCCTACGAAACATATCCCATTGTGTTCGGAATGAGGGTATTTAGCTAGGGACGACAGTCGTTGGGTTTGGATTGGAGTTCATATGAGATGAGGGGTATTTTTGGATTTTTAAAATATATAAATATAAAAGAATCTGATTGGCGACCTCACTTTTCTCTCTCCCCGTATTCTCTCTCTCCCCATCGCGATATACGGCGGAAACGGCTTCCCCCTTCCAGCCCCGATTCCGACCAATCCACGCCACGATAGCCCTCCCTCTAGTTGAACTTTTTGAAGAGCATCCTTCACTCTTCAAATCAAGACAAGCCGCTCCCTCTCTCGTCGCCTGTACGAGGAGAACGACCGCAACGAAGTTGCCACCTTCCGAGCTCCGCCGTGCCTCCTGTGCTGCGTCGATCTAAGCAACTCCACCAGCGCCGTGAAGCCTCTCCAAGCCCTTCAACGTTGCATAACCTGATCGAAGCAACATTGCACGGATTGGTCCAAAGTGGAAACCTAGATTTGAACATTTTCAGAAGGTAACGATTTAATTTAATTTAAACTGATTATAGCACTTTAAAGCGCTATGGTTTTTGATTTCACTTTAAAAATCATATCTTTCTTGTTTGTTGACGAAATTCAGTGAAACAAGAGACAGTGGACTCATGTGGACATCTTCTACATTTTAGAAGAGACCGCATATTTTTCTGAGCCTTCTGCAATTTTTGGAGGAGCGGAACCCAATGTGAGATTTCTAAATTATAAACGATATGGAAAACAATGATGTATAAATTATATAGTCGATGTATAGTTATATAATCATTGTACACCTCATGCATAAGCGTTGTATAAGTTGTATGTTCGATATATAAGTTATATATGCGTTGTAAAAATAGTATATGCGTTGAAATAAATTGAAATGATATTGAAGTGAAATTGAAATATATTTATATACGAATATATATATATATATATATATATATATATATATATATATATATATATATAATACACACACACACACACACATATATATATACTCCCCTCATCCACAGACCATGGACGATATAAATTGGTTGTCATATTGTTTGGATTATTGGTTGATGTGAAATTTGGTGAATATCATGAATAGCCGATTTGAAATGATTGATTGTGATTGAAATCCCAATAGGATTAGTATATGGGAAAATTCATCTGCGTACGAACTAGATATTGAAAATCCCCCTTGTCAAAAGCTGCGAGGCTTTAAGATAGAGCGAAGAGCCGTACTAGGAACGGTCCCGGTTTTAACTACCCTGCCGTTTTGCTGCCGAAATTCTCAATAATATTCATGTGTTAGAATTATTTTCATGCGTTGAAACTATATTCATGTGTTGAATAGAAATTATGTGTTGAGTAGAAATTCATGTGTTGAATGAAGTTCATGTGTTGAATAAATTGTTTTAACACCAAAAGTTACATTTTTACCTTATGTATGAACTATATAAAACAATCATGTTTTGGAATAAATTGTTTTACGATAAAAATCACATTTTTATTATATATGTAAACTGTAGAAAATATTCATGTGTTGAATAAAGGACTAGAACGATAAAAATCATATTTTTATCGTATGTGTGAAGTCGAAAACATTCATGTGTTGAATATATAGATTGAACAATAAAATCTACATTTTTATTGTGAATATGAAGTGCCAAAAATATTCATGTGTTGAATAAATATTTTTAGTGATAAAAATATCATTTTTATCAAATATATGGAATGAATATAGTTTTGAAATTGAAGAAAGAATTATATTTATATATATTTATATAAATATAATTAAAATATATTGAATAGCGAAGCCGTAGTTCGTGCTTTGAAACCGTGATTTCAAACGATTAGTGCGGGAGATCCGACCATCGGATTTTCCCGAAACCAAAACCGTTGGGTTCGCTTTGGAAATATCTTTCTAACGACACCCACATTGTGAAGATCCAACGGTTGGATTGTCTGGAATGTTTAACTCAAATCTGAAGAAAAACAGCGCCCGAATCGATATATATATATATATATATATATATATATATATATATATATCGAATAACGACGTTGTAGTTCGTATTTTGAAATCGTAACTTCAAACGATTAGTGCAGGAGATCCGACCGTCGGGTTTTCCCAAAACTGAAACCGTTGGATTCATTTTGAAATGATCTTTCTAATGATATAAAATTCGTGAAGATCCAACGGTTAGATTTTCAGAAATGTGTAAATCAAATCTAAAGAAGCCACAGCCGTGTTATGGCCTGAAGCGTCGTTTGAATGAATTGGCTATTTTTAAATAAATAAAAATAGCGATAAATCGTGATAAAATATTATAAGCGATATGGAATGGAAATAAGCTGAATTTGCTCGGTTTATGTGATATTTGATGGTTGAATGTGTTTGGCATGAAAATTACATTATAGAACAAAATTAGTGATATCGAATAATTTAACCATTGAAATGAATTGATTTGAAACTCTAAATATACGTGAATTATTTGAAAAGGCCGAGTTGATTCTCATTTCAATTAATTGATCGACAAGTGAAAGTCGAAGATATGAAGACGGTGCAAGACCGATGATCTTCACGTCGAATGGAGGGGTGCTACTGATGCCCATGATAGGAGTAGCTACCTTGAAGGGGCTGAAGTAGTAGCCGTCCAGACGTACTTCTTGATTGTACGGATATGCGAGGTATTGAGTGCCTCCGGTTTCGTTCAGACCCAGAACAAAGTTGTAAATGGACTGTGTGTCTGACATTGGATTTTGTTCTGTGATGATTGATCTCTATTAAATATACATCTATTTGGCGGCGGAGAATTTATTCTCTTGCTTAACGCCCTGCTCTGAGACGTATGAGCTCAGAGGTTATATATCGATAGAAATCAGTCGCATGGAGTGAATTGCCTGTGTGGTACGCCTAAGTGGCAGATGATCAAGGCTTCTGTTGAAAAGCAAAGTCTTGTGGTTGATGATCAAAGCACGACCTGTGTGGCATAGCTTTGTGTATAACGTGAATTCGCGAGCCTCACACACCCCGGTATGAGCTAGAAACGGGAGAGGACGACAGGGAGGACATGCGTCTCTTTCTAGTTTGAGGTGGTGTCAGTGACCTACCAACCTTGACATTTATATTATTTTCACCCGAGTGGTTGTTGGAATGCGAGGTACCTCGGAAGTGGAGTCATTGGGCTCATTTACACCCCATAGGGTGGGGGCACGTATTGTCCAGGGTTTAAGTTTAATCCACATCGAGTGGACCGACCCTGTTGCTCCAAGGCTTGCCTGCGTGCTTGCCTGAGACATGGTAGGCTAGATTGTCTCGAATTCGGTAAAGACTATCTTTTGCCTTGGTTCATGATGGAAATCCAATTTCCAAATACGACTTCGTGCGGTTTTGATTTTGTGTGTGTGTGTGTGTGTATATATATATATATATATATATATATATATATATATATGGCGACATGATATATAGTATCCATGCCATCTATGATTGATAGTTATGATTGAAATTTGTTTTTGAAACATATAAACACTAGTAATAATATCAAATGCTTTTGTTTTATTCGTATCAAGCATATTTTGGCCATTATAAGGTAAAACTCTATCCTCCGGTTTGTGTTGCATTGTGTGATGGGAACTGAGTCTTATAATGGCTTCAGTTTTTATAAAAAGCATTGCGATGTTTAAAAGATTTACTTGTTTTAAAGAACTGGCAATCCAATGGAGTAAACCCGTTCCGCGAAAGTGGCGTGGTCCTGTGATTAGCCATATTGTAAGATGTGTTAAGTAGATTTCTCATACCAATCCCATGACTGACTCGTAGTTTGTTTCACTTGCAAACTCGGGTACCCCTTTTTCTACACGGGTAGCCTTGTATTCAGGTTTTATCAGGCTCTTTCTGGATAGCGGGAGCTGAAGATGGATTCTATCATTTACCCCTTTTTATGTTGTTCAACTCCTATTGTACATATATGTTTTATTTTCCACTGTAGACATTTATGTATAGCTGAACTGTATTTGTACTAAGTATGATCCTGTATACTGTGTAACTCTGATAATTATGTTTATCCAGTATATTCTATTGTACATTATCTGTTGTATTTAATTATTTCTGTTCTGCTGTTATTTGTTTATGTGTTATATTCCAAAGATTACCCTTGCCACAACCTTATGGGGTTTGGGGTCGTCACAACTAAGCTATTTACATATAATACGTTACGCTATTATAATAATATTTATGGTAAATATATTATAGAAAATAGCATTAAGGCAGTTCATTTTTATCCTTACATATTTTACAAATATTGTAGTCTATACAGCACCATAAATTCATCGTACGGGTGTTATCAGATGACACTCCATAGAAAACAACACCATATCAAAGTTGTAGCAGGCGTGACCAAGATAATATGACAATGCACATGAGGCAACGTCCAGGGTAGGATTCTAGCTTTTTGCAGATTTGAGCTGGTTGTAACGCATAGCCACAGCTACCACCCACCACCTACAACACCCCAAAAATCACAGATGTGCATCAAATCAAATCAAACCGAGGGACTGAGATAGTAAATGAAGAAATGTGTCCGATTGGGGGTGCAACCCCACTTGGTTCCAACGTAGCTCCCATTTTTTCCATTTTAGTTATGATTTGAAGGTCAAAACTATCCATTATCGTTCTCTTACCTCATTCTGACAACGCTCGCCAATCCATCCTACTTCGTTCTTAATTCTCCACTACGTACATAGTTGTTAATATGGTTCTAGGTATTAACATAGCTAATGCTAATATTCGTCCATGGTCACTTAAACAACCATACGTTTATTTCACCTGGTTATTTATATTTAAAATAAATATCATATTTCAATGTCATTAATTAATTAACTTTAAATAATGATTTTCATAATTATTTCTCAGATTAATCGTATGTTGGATTCAGTTTCATTTATTTTGATTTCCAATATTGATTTTCATTATCAAATTCACATTTCGATTTTAGATTTCTATATTAAAATACCATTATTACATAAAATCTTTATAATCAAACAATTCGTACTTAATAGCTCAGAATGGAAACATGCCTTTATTTTTAAATTGTTAAAAAAATATAAAATACTTTAAATAAAGATAGTTATAAAATATATATAATAGTTAATCTTTTATATAAAATAGTTCGATTAACATAGTTATAAATTGTATAATAATTAAATCAAATTTGTAAAAGTTTAAATTAAAATAGTATAAAAACATATGATATAAAATAAAAATGTTTTTATTAAAATGGTTGTAAAATATATAATATTCATGAAAATAAATAGTAGAAAAGAATTAGGTTTAAGTAAAGCAGTTTTGTATAAAATAATACAAATTTAAATAATAATCCAATCTAAACCAAATATCCGCAACTTTAGAACTCAACTTAACATTAATCTAGAGTTCAAATTTCAATTCAAATCAACTTAAAGCCGAATAGTATAAATTTCTAATTTACACATAGTGTTCAAATTAATTTACAATTAAATTTCAGTTCTAAATCATTTATTTCAATTTGGTTTGACAACTTAATTTCTTAATTCATATTTCATTTATTATATCGGTTTAAAACAACATTCAAAATTCAATCATTAGGTTTTACCACTTAAACCAAATTTCAGAATTTATCATTTAATCAATGAAACCATCAAAGCTTAATAAAATATTATATTAATTCAATTTTTAAATTAAATCAAATCTTTTCATTCAAATTATTTAAACAATTAAATCTTAAAATTTAATATAGAAATATTCATTAAATCAATTATGTTTTAAATTCATAAATTTCAAGTTTAAACATTTCAATCGTTAATTTAAACTTTTATCTAAATTAAATAGCTAAATCAGTTTGTTTAAATAAAACACAGTTATAAACTTTAGAAGAAGAAAAAAATGATCAATGATGTATGTATATAATTTTCTATCCTATATCAAGTGATTCAGGTATGTATCATTTCAACTCATAGTGATTTAGTTTTTGAATATATATTATTTCAATTTGTATCCCAATTCAGTGTCATAATGGTTTTCATATACAGTATAAATAATGTCGACAACTTGAAGTGTGATACTAGGGATCGTGTCAACATACATAAACAGTAACATGCATAAATTCAATCATTAACATTTCATAACAATATGGGTCTATGTTAGTAAACAAATAAATAAACATACATAGAATTAATCACTAATATTTCGTTACAATATCATCCACCATATAAACATATCAATGTGAATATTGATACTTGTCAATAAATAAAGTTGTGAGCGAAATCTCACATATCGTAATTTAGATGAAGACACAAGCACGAACAAAAGCAAAGCAACGACGAATCAAGTAAGAAATACAACTTTGTCGTATATATTTTTTAAGAAGAAGAGGGCAATAGGGTTTTGGTTGGGGAAGATGCTTAGATTTTCATCGAATTTATCAAAATACAACCAAAAGCCAATCATTTTGAAAATGAATTTTGGATATGTAAATCATTGAATTTGGAAAAGTGTTCAAAAGAAGGTTCTAGAAAATATTTTATATACAAATTTGATAAAAGAAAATTTAGGTCTCAGTTATCTTTGAAAGTGATAAGGATGAAATACTTAAGGGTATTTTCAGCTAAAAACCTAGCCTTGAAAATGGGTCTTAAAGATTTGTGCTTTTAACATTGTAAAACTCAAAATTCGAAAAAGTTGTTAAAATAAAAAAAACGTAGCTAACTCAATTACACCGAGTCTGAGGAAAAGGGGAAGTTTGGATACCTTTTTTGCTAATGGGAATGTGGCATTTGAGCATGGCACACTAGTGAACAGGGAATGCGTTTTTTGCTGAAAACGGGGTATTTGAGCGTGATATTTGAACGAGGCATTTATATATAATGCGATTTTTACTTATTTTTTTTTGAATTAATTTAATAATAATTGCACATACAAAAATGACTACGTTTCATTAAACAAAACAGAAATACAACCACTATGTTTATCACTGGAAATAAAACTAGTACACTGAAAATAAAACTAATACATAAACAACTACTACCTACGACGATGATCCATACTCCACTAAAATAAAACTCCGTACATCACTGTCGCCTAGTGTGTTGACAATCTTCACAATCTGTGAGTCATTGTGGAAAATAAGCATTATTTCTCATCGCTTGATTTCTGACACAAACTCGAACAATATTATAGCAATGAGAAACAACATCCTCAAGGTGGGGGGTCATCAACGAGTGGCTCGTACTGCCACGCTTGGTATGTTTGCGCCTATGGACATGAGCAGATGGCGAGCTGCCAATAGTCATCCAATCAGAATAATAACCAGCGTCAGCAATAGTGGAAGACCGAGCTGGTGCATGTGGAGGTGCCGGTGCAGTAGGAGGTATCAAATATAGGCAAGTGAGCTTTCCTAAACAACCATCAAAATGTTGGTTTTGCTCCTGAAACTTCATCGATTGATTTCTTCTGAATCATTTATGTACTCTCACTGGACCGCTTGCCAACCACTCATCAGTACCATCCAACCGATCATTCACCGGATCCCATTCCCCGCCCGGTATCTGTAGTAGTTTGTTCTAATCATGAAACGACCGTTTTAAGTTGTCCCACGTGTTATAAATCTGAGTTTTTGTGCAACCCAGATTAAAATGGTCGTTTAAAGCATTTGTGACCATCCATAAAAGTTGCTCCTCCCAGCTGTTCAATCCTCTAAAAATACAATGCTAACATCGATAAAAGCTATCTCCCGTTCATCTGTCCAATTCACAAAAGCTTGGGAAGTAGCAGAACTGGATTCAGAAGACATACTAAAAATCAAAAATTTCAAAAAAAAATCACAAAAATTACAAGAAAACTGTATATTAGAAAATTAAAAAAGTTAAACACAACCATATAATTAAACATGTTTTGTAGCTCTATTTGATGGCAAAAAAATCGAGTAGAAGAGGGGGAGGTGGTATAGTTTGGTGGAGAAATGGAGGACTGCGAACGGTTTGGAAAATGGACCATTGGCTTGCATCCTATGTTCGCGTCGGACACCAACAGTCCATTTTCCATCGGTCAAATTGACCGTTGTTAGGCGTGGATTGCCACATCCACGTGTCCAACAGGTCATATGTGTCGGACGCGAACGCGTCGCTAGCATGCCTATGATTTACTGCGAACGGTACCTTAGTTTGGAGCTTCTTAGAGGGAGTTATGACCGTGGAAAGTAGAGACAAAATCTCTAAAAAAAACAATGGATCGGGGTATTAGGGTTAGGGTTCTAGGAAGAATAAGGCGGCTTGGTGTGGTTTGCTCGCCAAGGGCAGGTAATGCTGGAGGTTGTAAATGGCAACCAGAGGTGATGATGGTGGTGATATGGGTGGTTGCAAGCAGCGATAACGAGGTTAGGTTTGGGTTGATAAGAAGGAAGGAATTTGTGAAGGTGATTTGAATTTTTATTTGGTTTGATGGAAGAAGATGAAGGTTGAAAGGGTTAGGAGTTGATTTCAATCTTGGTTTTTAAAAGAAGGAAGTAGCAATGGAGGCTATAGATAAATTTGAGAAGAGGGATTGAGAGGTGAGGAGAGACATAGTGGAATACGTGATGTATTTCCCACCGGTGTCTTTTTAGAATATAACGTAGAAAAATCAAGGAACTTAGAAAGCGAGAGTTTGTTTAGAAAATTGCTATGTTGGTCTACATGGTCCAATAAATAATTCTCAAAACCCAAGAAGAGAACACTGACCGCTATGAATAAATGGAGAAGTAGGATGTAAAATGCATGCACAAACCTTGTCCCTTTTTTGCATCAGTGTAAATCGCAAATTCAGAGCTCTAGAGATCGTATTTCCATGAAACAAAAGTAGTAGACATCTTAAAATTTTCTCTAACATTAAAAAAATTGAATTTATAAACTTTATTAAAATTCATATTTAACCAAATTTGACCGAAAACTGTTTTTTCATAAATTTTCTCTTTTTGATAAATGTGGTCAATCACACTATTCAACAATATAAATTCGTTATTTAAGTTTAAGTTTCAAAATTCAACTTAAATTCGTATAATAGTACATTTTAAGTTTGCTCAAATTTGCAAGTCGTTACACTCTCCCCTACTCAAAATTTTTATTTCCCAAAAAGGATCAATATAAGAGAATCACACTTAAATATTAATTTAAACAAGATACATATCTTATATACAGCACACAAGTGCGAATCCATGCTTCGCATACGGGCTTGAGCTAAATTATCTTACTGAAATGACGAACTGTTGACGTTACTTCAAATTAAAAGAACATTTATGAAAGAAAAATTATTTTACTGATTTTTCTTGAGATTATTTAATTGATGCCAATATATTGTATCCACATAATGTGATGATTGGTTGTAAATTAAGAATCAACTTGTAGAATAACACAGGAAATAAAAAGTGAAGTTAAAAAAGTTTGTCTTAAAAGTACACTTGTTAGAATTTGAATGGGTTTACATCAAAACTTTGATACGCATAGTTCATGGATAACCATATTTTAATGCATAAGTTAAGGCATTGGTACTCCAAGCTATGTGCATAAGGAACCTGTTTTGTTGCTTCAAATTGTGCAGGATATTCATGTGATTAAAACTTAATGCAAGGATCTGATATTCTCTTTGACAATTTTCTAATTTGGATGGAGAAAAAACATATAAAATACTAAGGTAATAAATGAGTTTTATGTGTCACATCATCCAAAACTTCAAGGTCCACCCCCAAAAATCTAGCAACAAATGCGCATATCTTCTTTGATCAACTGGCCTTGTAAATTTTCTTAAATTCGTTGGTCCAAAAATTATACTACTCCATATTAGTGCATCTTGTTACCATATACACCTTATACCATTAATTAATTTCCCAAATAGCATTAACATATCTATATTAATTATCACATTCTTCAGCTTTAGATTCCTTAAAATCATTATTTTCCTTTTTTGAATAAATATGTGATTTTCTTCCTGTTTGAATCAAAAATGGTTCAAACACCAAAGGTGTGAAATTACACTTCACCAAACGGTATGCAAAATGAAAATGGAGCCACAAATGCAAGTAAAAAAGCAGGAAAATGTAAGTAAGAAACAAGTGGTTTTTGAAGTGTTCTTCATTATCATAGAGAGAATAACATATAGCATCATCTCATACATCGCATTTATTACACTTGACCACTCTTTTCAATGATTCTCCACTTTTTGCTCTCTTTCCGCTTTAGACCTCACTTGAATTCGAGGAGGAACAGATTAGAACTTGGGATTAGATAACTTTCCTTGATTCCATCATGAAAACGATGTTGGATCCGAGCTTTAAAGAGGAGCAATGGCGGATGTAGATCACTTGGAGTGAGTTGGAGTGAGAATTGGTGGTGTTTGGAAAAGATGAGATCCACTTGATGTTGGAGGAAGAAGGAGTGAGCCTAGGAAGCCATTAAAGGAGCTTGAGAAGCTTTAAAATGGTGGGAAATTGATTTGGACAGCCCTTCGGGGTCGAGGAATCGGTCCCTTGAATGGTAGAGAAGTGGGTTATTTATAGGTGTAGTTTATGGGTAGTGGCCGCCTTGTAATTATGGAGTGCAGAGTTTAGGTCGGCCTAAAACTTATTTATGAAAATGCCACTGGGTAATTTTCCAACCGACCCACTTTACAGCTGTGTACAGATGTCATATGACCTATATTTATAGTCTTGCCACCACTCCATCGTTAATGACCGTCCATGATGAATTGTACATGACGGACCGGCTTTGTTCCATGAATGTACCGACTAGGTTATAAAGTATGGACCGACCAATGTAATAATGCTTCAGGACTAATCACGCTAGCATGCTCCAGGACCGACCCAAAGTATTACTATATGCCACCACTTCAATACTCTAGACCGACCCATGCGACGACTGTCGTATAAAGTGCATACTGATCCTCCCATAATTTAGGTACCGAGCCAAATGGATAATGACACTGAACCATGTGTATTTATATATAGCCAACCCGTATGTATGTCATAATACATGATGTTTCCAACATGCTGATGCGTCCTTTGATCGAACTCTTTTCATGCATTAAGCATTCCTTGCTGACGTGGCATGATCCCCATCAACATATGAAGCTGCTCTTTGTGCAAAATATGTTTGCATGTTTTACCACAAGTGCACATAATGTATTCAACCTAATGTTGAACTTCATGCTTTTTGTCCGACATCACACGGCTCTTTAGTGGTTCATGCTTGTAAATCTGTACATGTGAATACAATTGTGTGCTTTCCTTTTATTGCTTATCCACGTAAGTGTCTCCAATACTGTTGTTAACAGGGTTAATATTTTCCCTCTGAAGCTTGTATTTTTTCTTGTGAAAAATGCAGGATTCGAAATGAACAATACTGTTAATATATTTTGCACTGAGATCCGGTTACAGCTCTTTGTTTGCTATGAAAATCATACTTTGAGTTCATATGCTTCATGTCACCTGTTCAGTAATTAAAACAAGCAATTGAGCGGTTTTGGATTTATACTCACCATCAACTGTCTATGTCAATAGTGGATTAGTTAATCATTAAAAATGATTTATAGAGAATTTTATCTTGAACCGAATAGAGTGTTTATAGAGGAATTATTTTATTCAACGGTTCAAAACACATTGAAAATTATTTGCACAAACATGATATTCTAATTCGAATTCACATTAATGCTTAAAATCAACTAATCGACTAAGGTCGACTGTGGATTTTAAACGTTATCGCTTTAATGATTTATATGACGGTACAAAATATTTCACATTTGAGAAATATGTTTTTGTGATTCATTTTCTGCTTCCTTTTTAAGAAGCTTTGATATTCATGCCCCTTGTTTAGGAAGTGGTAATTAGTCTTCTCCATGGGAAGTACTTTGGATTCATGCCCTTGCTTGGGCTAAAATTTTAACACTTGTCGTATTTGAGATTTTTAGACATCACATAAGTTAACTTGTTAAGATCCAAACTCCTTCCATAATCCGGCATGGTTAATTTAGGCATTGGAGACTTTCGTCACTCAGTTATACTAATTAATCCAAGTGTTGGTATTTTCAAAAGGAGTGCCCCGAGAGAGGACTTTGGTTAGAACCCCTTTGTTTGCCGTGATCAGAACAGGTACTTCCTGATACTGACGACCAACTAGGTGCCCAACATTCTTCAAATATGAGATTCAAATGCTATGCAAATGGTTTTCATTCTTCACATCTGGGGATTCTAGATGCTACGCAAATGGTTTTCATTCTTCAATTTGGGGGTTCCAGATGCTACGCAAATGGTTTTCATTCTTCACATCTGGGGATTTCAGATGCTACGTAAATGGTTTTCATTCTTCACATCTGGGGATTCCAGATGCTACGCAAATGGTTTTCATTCTTCACATCTGGGGATTCCAGATGCTACGCAAATGGTTTTCATTCTTCACATATGGGGATTTCAGATGCTACGCAAATGGTTTTCATTCTTCAAATCTGGGGATTCAAAATGCTACACAAATGCTTTTCATTCTTCACATCTAGGGATTCCAGATGCTACACAAATGGCTTTCATTCTTCACATCTTGGGATTCCAAATGCTACCCAAACGGTTTTCATTCTTCACATCTAGGGATTCCAGATGCTACGCAAATGGTTTGAGTGGCTGTTATATCGTTTCATGGGGCGGCCATCAGTCCTTTTGTCAAATGCTTGGCTTGGCAGGCTGTTCCGATTTAAGAGCTGAAGCTCTGAACCTCTCACTTAGGGAAGTGCCCCTTCGACAAAAGTTACAGCTCTCGTGTTTGTTTGCCATGGAGCATGTTTGTTGTTTAGATCTTTGATACTTTCCCATTCACTTTTCAAGGCGGTGCTTTTTCTATTTTTTCATTTGTACATGTTGATATTTACAGCATTTGGCTCTTGAACTAATTGTTGGGGTCGCGACGTTACAGGAACAAGCGCTCGACAGAAGGCCTGCCATATGAAGTCATCTTTTAAGAAAGTTTTGGTTTGAGATATAATTTTGCAAGCAAGAAATTCATTCAGATAGATATGCTCTTAGTCGTAGAGCTAATGTTCAGTGCGTCACTTCCAGATTATTACAGACTATTTACAAGAAGTCTTGAATATAACAGAAAGTAAGACGTGAAGTAAAGCACGAACTAAAGCAGGAAATAAGCATGAAATAAAGCGGTGGCGATGTTGATCGCTTATTCTGAGCCATTTAAATTGGATTACCATCAGCGGTCATCAGTTAATGATCAACCTTGGATTGGTTTGAGCAAAAGCTACATTGCTTGGACCAGTCTAATCATTTGATGCCACTTACCCCTGGGGGTTGCATAAGGATTCGTGGCCTGTGGATTCTTTACGTACTGCTGCAGCCTATTTTTCCTCAATTTCTTGATGTGGTTCTACAAGCGTCGGCACTTATTGGTATTATGACCAGGCTGGTTGTGAAATCTGCAGAATTTTCTCGAGTTCGTTGCTTTGTCTCTTATCCTTATCGGATTTGGCTTCGTGCACTCTTCAGAATTCTTTGTTGCAAGATAGATATTTTCAGGAGTGTCATTCAAAGGCGTCAGTTCTGATAAGTTGAAAAGGCGAGACTTCTTATTAGCCTTGTTGTCCTTTCCATCGTTGGCGTGCTTCTTCCCCTGAATGTTCTTCTGATTGCATTGAGTAGCAACATGTTTGGGAGCTTCAAGAAGTTGGTTACCATCAATAACCTGAAGAGGCACAAGATTATAATCCACCCTCATATACTCTTCGGCTTTTTTACAGAATTTTTCAAGCGTATTCAGCTCTTTCATTTTGATCCATCTCCCGAATTCGCTCTTCTTATCTATAGAGCCGATTAGAGACATGAGGATTATACGGGGTTCTGATTCCTTACTTCAGACAAGGCCACATTGAATCAACTAAGAAAAGATTT
The DNA here is from genome assembly GCA_030737875.1 of Allium sativum. NCBI lineage: Eukaryota > Viridiplantae > Streptophyta > Magnoliopsida > Asparagales > Amaryllidaceae > Allium > Allium sativum. The sequence goes on from CM060926.1 coordinate 41,106,103, forward strand.
AACGGATTCCCCTGGATTTTGTTTCATTGCTGAAAGCGTTGTAGCATCTTTGGCTTTGGTAGCATACAAGCGGGACTGCTCCTTGAACTTTTTGGTCAGGTCAAAGAACCGATCTATGGATTTAGGTGGAAGCTTTGTGAACCATAATGATGCAACACCTTCTAATTAGAAAGGAATGTGTGTGCATCTCATCTCATCAGTTGCCTTAGCTACACTCATATTCCACTTGTATTTGAAAAGAAAATAGTTAGGATCAACATGGTCGTTATACAGAGGCAAAGTTGGAGGATTGAACTTTTTGGGACGCTCCATGTTAAGGATTTTTTCGGTGAACGGAGTCCTACCAGGAGAGAAGTCCCATTCTCTTTAATCATCATTACGAGCTTGATTCCTCTTCATGATTTGTTCTATCATATCTAAGATGTACTCTTCAGTATTGTGTCGTCCCGCGGGGTCAACTTTGATCTCTTTACCAAATGTTCGCCTTGGCAACACATTGTGGTTTAACGATCTAGGTGGTGCCCCTTGTGTGGGACTAACAACCTTCCGAGTATTTCAATTGGAATGACTTTTAGCTCTTGGCTTCAATTTTTCGATGCTGGCCTCAACTTTGTTGCTCAACCATTCATTATCATCTTCCTTGTTTTCATTGCGGTTAAGATTAGAAGTGGACAAGTTGCCATTTTCTTCGAGATCAACATGGACCTTCGGACGGGTTGGATTTGGTCGAGCATTAAGGATGGCGTTGAGATTCTCCATTATTGCTTTAGTTGAAGCATCCATTCGTTAGTTCATCTTGGCAATAGCGGTGTTTAACTCATTTTTAGTCACACCGGCTCCGCTTTCCGAGTTTTCACCAACTTCAAAACAGTTAGTAAGCGACGTAGTCTTATTAGCGACATTATCGCTCCCTCCAACAGTTTTGCTCGTGGTCTTCTTAGATTTTTGCCATGATTTCGGAAAAGGGTCTCAACCTTGTGGGAGAGGATTCGTCAGAGGGCCTAGATCGTAGTAAATTTTGAGAATCTATGGTAGAATTAGGCTTAGAACTTCAATGGTAGGCTCTTAAGATTGAGAGAAGCATGAAGGAAGAAGATGCGAACATGACCCCACGGTGGCCGCCAAATGTTTGAATCAAAAATGGTTCAAACACCAAAGGTGTGAAATTACACTTCACCAAACGGTATGCAAAAATGAAAATGGGGCCATAATTGCAAACGCAAGTAAAAAGTGGGAAAAAGTAAGTGAGAGGCAAGGGTTTTTTATAGTGGTTCAATCTAGGATAGATCTACGTCCACTTTTGAAGTGTTCATCATTATCGTAGAGAGAATTACATATAGCATCATCTCAAACATCGCATTTATTACACTTGATCACTCTTTTCAATGATTCTCCACTTTTTGCTCTCTTTCCGCTTTAGACCTCACTTGAATTCGAGAAGGAACATATTAGATCTTGGGATTAGATAACTTTCCTTGATTCTATCATGAAAACGGTGTTGGATCCGAGCTTTAAAGAGGAGCAATGGCTGGTGTAGATCACTTGGAGCGAGAGTTGGCGGTGTTTGGAGAAGATGAGATCCACTTGATGTTGGAGGAAGAAGGAATGATCCTAGGAAGCCATTAAAGGAGCTTGAAAAACTTTAAAATGGTGGAGAAATGATTTGGGCAGCCTTTCGGGATCGATGAAGCAGTTCCTTGAATGGTGGAGAAGTGCCTATTTATGGATGTAGTTTGGAGGTATTGGTAGTCTTGTAATTATGGAGTGCAGAGTTTGGGTTGGCCTAAAACTTATTAACGAAAATGTCACTTGGTAATTTTTCGACCGACCCACTTTACAGCTGTGTATAGCTGTTAAATGACCCATATTTACAGTCCTGCCACCGCTCCATCATTAGTGATCGACCATGATGAATTGTACATGACCAACCAGCTTTATTCCATGAATGTACCAACCAGGTTATGAAGTATGGACCGACCAGTGTAATAATGCTTCAAGACTAATCACGCTAGCATGCTCCAGGACCGACCCAAAGTATTACTATAATGCCACCTCTTCATTACTCTAGGCTGACCCATGTGACTGTCTTATAAAGTGCATACTGATCCTCCCATAATTTAGGTATCGACCCAAATAGATAATAACTCTGAACCATGTGTATTTTTATATGTCTGACCCATATGTATGTCATAATACACGATGTTGCCAACATGCTGATGCGTCCTTTGTTCGATCTCTTTTGATGCATTAAGCATTCCATGCTGATGTGGCATGATCCCCGTCAACATATGAAGCTGCTCTTTTTGCAAAATGTGTTTGCATGTTTTACTAGAGTGCACGTAATGTATTCAAACCAATGTTGAACTTCATGCTTTATATCCGACAACACACGGTTCTTAAATGGTTCATGCTTGTAAATTTGTACATGTGAATACAATTGCGTGCTTTCTTTTTAATGCTTACCTACGTAAGTGTCTCCAATCACATGGAACATGCATGCTAATCCACGTGTGACTTTATCATGCTTCATGCCGCCTCCTTTAATTATATCTTTGCCACGGCTTTGTAAATGATACCAACCAGCATGGCTTCGTGTATGCATTTTGATACATTTCAATGCTGACCCATACAAATTCACTTATTTATTTTGTAAATGGTTTGGGTGCACATAAATACATGTGTTTACTGTGTCTTCATTGCTTAATATTGCTTCCAATTCATGGAACAGAAACCGTATGTTTGCTAAAGTCGCTTAAGTGACCAAACCGATGTATTGCGCGGATCATTTATACTGTGCCTGTGCCGACCCAGTTAGTGCCGACCCAGTTGGTGCCAACCGAACCATATGATTAAGACCGACCGGTGTTTTTAACAGGGCTAACACTTCCTTTCTCCAAGATAATCCTAGTTGTATGCATATTTCAAAATTGTTTATGCATTTTCAATAAAACTACATTAACATATAAAGTAATCATAACATTCTAAACATCTGGATAGAGGGTAATTCTAATTATTTTTAATTAAACCATGGAATGATGCTCGAGGACTGAGACTCGTAGGTCAATCAGAAATGCACTAGACTGACTTTGTTTGAAGGTAAAATCATTGTTTACTTAATATCTGTTAGAACCTTTGTCTACACATGATTGTATTACAAAGTTCGATCTTTTTGTCAATACATGATTGTATTACAAAATTAGATCTTTTTGTCAATACACGATTGTATTGCAAATAGACAGTAACAACCATCAATGTTACCCAATAATGTCACAAACTGTGATTATAGCAATGACAGTAAGCGAGACTGATTATGCACTAGATTGAAACGGTACAGAACCATCTCAAACAGACCAGAAGAAGAATATTTCAGTAATGTCCGAGTCCAAAAACGATTCTGTTTCCTTGAAACAATATTGTCGCCGTATGCACTGATTGACGTGATAGCAATTTGTTTCCTAGGATAAAACGGACCAACCCCATAGTGTAGTGCCAACAAAACGAGTGTTTACCCCTTAAAAATCATACACGCACTAGATGATTAAGTCTACACCATAAGATGAGCATTCACAAGGCTCGCACACTCATGTTCCAACCAAACATACCAAGGTCGTTCGCTCACACCCGCAACAAGGTCAAGCACAAGCCATGAGTCTAGCCTGGGGGAAAGGGTCGATCAACCATATCAAGCAAAAATTGCTCAAGCACTAGGGAACTCGAGAACAACGCGACTAATACACTTTGGGAGACCGCTCGTGTATGAACATAACTTGTTCTGCTCATCAAACCAGCTGGGTCGTTCCTTCATCATAACGAGGTAAGGTATACGTTAACCTTACAATAAGAGTTCGCCCGCTCTTTCCCTTCCTATTCACACGTTCCTATATCAAGAAAGGTTGGTTATGCAAGACAAGGCGGAGAATTGGCTTCGATCACATATTCCATTCTACAGTCGGTCGCACATAGCAAGGAACCTAAAGATACCAGAAGTTGCATGCGCATCCTATGTCTGCTCATAAATTGCAATCCCATTCGCTCGCTCATTTCTTAACCAGTCACTAATGCTTTACTTACCGGACGGTCAGATACCAACTCCATAAGGACCGCACTTACATTTTGATCTACAAGCTTAATCGCTCGTCCATAGGCTATGGTGCTGGTCGTTCGTCCATTTACAATCAGATATAACTGCATCAACCAGACACTATCTATCGGTTGGCTGCTAAAAGGCCAAACATGGCGCTCAATCGGTCGCCCATACACCAATTCTAAAACCCTGACCAGTCGCTCACGTACTCATCACCTGACCGCCTATTCAATCTGCTCAGATCTTTGCAATCACTCGCTCTTAGGAAGTCACTCACACAAGACAGTTGGATGCAGCCATCAACAGTTGGCTACAACTAGGCGGTGGCATTCTGGTGATTAATAAGACGAGCGACCCGTATCCTGCATATATGAATTTCAGCTCATTTTTTCATGAGGGCTCACCTATAAATAGGCCATGGCTTCCACCAAAAAAGGGATGGACTTCCTAGGACCACGAAGTGCTATCGAATTCTTTTCCCCATTATTCCTTAAACATCATCATCATCTCTATTTGAAGATCCTTCGTCCATTTGGCCATGGCATCCATTGAGATCACCTAAGTGGCAAAGAGATTGAAGATTCTGCTTCATCCTCCTCTCGAACAAGGATATTCTCCTTCTCCTCTGCTGATCTAACCTACTCCTTCATGGGTTTTACCATTTCTCTATTGAATTCTGTGAATCTAAGTGAAGTTTATATATGAGAGAGTGAATATGTTGTAAAAGAGAGATGATGCATATACAAAGAGAGTTTTAAATGTCTTGTAACCATTGTTATGATAATGCAAGCTACACCAATAGTGGACGTAGGCCTAGATTAGGGTCGAACCACTTTAAACCTTGTCTCCACTTTACTTTCCTCACATTTTTTACTTTTAACCTTTGCTGATTGCGACTCCATTTACTTTCTAACCAAAATGGTGAAGTACGGTTCACCTACCATTGGTGTTTTAGCCATTTTTAGTGAAAACATTTGGCGCCCACCATGGGGCCCGCTTTCGCTTCTTCTCCTGTCATGCTTTTCTTAAGCTCAAAATCCTTTCCTTGAGGCTCTAAACCTATTTCTACCTTAGATTTCGCAATCGCGCGACTGAGACCAATCGACAAATTTTCATCAAAATTTAAATCCTTATCTCAAATCATGACTAAATCTAAGATGACCGCTAGTAAAACCAGCGAAGAAAACAATGATGTTGTTAACAACGAAATTTCTCCACTCATCAACCGTTTTGAAATTGGGTTGTCCTCGAAGCCGTCTTTGACTCGAGAAGAATTGAATGTTGCTGTGACTGACTTGAATGAAAAAATGGATGCCACAACTAAAATGATGATGGATAAACTTGATGCTCTGCTCAACACTTAAGCCATTCCTCCATCTCCAAAAATATAGCCAATATTGATGAAAAAGAGGATTCTTCTGCTTCAGACCCTAGTCAATCCCACTTTTCAATAGAAGACAAGGAAGAGGCCGGCGTAGAGGACTCTAAGGTTAAAGCGCCACGGCATGAAAGGAAACACACAACTCGGAGCACCATGAATCCATCCAAAGGGGAACCGCCCAAAGAAGGTGTAGGGCAATGTACCTTGAACCGCGGTCATACCAACAAAAGGACTGATGCCCACCCCGTGGGACATATCAGTGATGAAAAGTGCATTTCAGGTATGATCCAATGAATAATGAAAGAAAACATGGCCCATCAGGACGATGACAAGGAGTGGGAATTTTCACCCAACAAGAACCCATTCACAGAAAAGATTCGTCAAGCAAAATTCCCTAAGAAATTCACACCTCCGACAATAACACCTTATAGCAGGACTGGAGATTCAAACATCTTTCTATTCAAATACGATCAGCACATGAATGGAGCTAAGGCCACTGATGAGATAAAATGCTTATATTTCCCCATATGCTTGGAAGGTGTGGCTTCAATATGGTTCACTAGATTACCACCTAAGTGTATTGATCAATTTGCTGATTTGGCAAGGAGATTCCAAGACCAGTATCGTCTACAAAGTACTAAAGTAAGAGATGTGATGTCGCTAAGTGAAATGGAGCAAATGCCTGGAGAAACGATCAAAGATTTTCTTACTCGATTCCACGTTGCGGGAGCTGAGGTGATAGAACCTGAACCTTGGTACTTATTGGCAGCTCTAAAAGGTGCTATTGATAGAAAATCAGAATTTGGGAAGCGACTCATGATGAAGAAACCCAAAACTCTAAAAAAGTTCTACAAAAAGGCCGAAGAATATATGAGCGTGGAAGATGATCTATCTAATGTCCGGAAGGTTGAAGAAACTAGTGCTACCGGAGAGAGGAAAAACATTGAAATCCAAACTAAGCAAAAGAATGACTCTGGACAGAAAAAGGGAAATGAAGGGAAGGATAACAAAACGCATATGAAGGTACAATTCTTTAGACAGTCGGAGTTAACTCCCCTAAATGAAACCCCAAAAAGGATTTACTCCGCTACAAAGAATTCAGGCATCTTTCCTCATGTTAAGTCGTTGAAAATTACAGAGCAGCAAGAAAATTCTGGCAAATTCTGTCGGTTTCATAACCAACCAGGGCAAAACACCAATGAATGTCGGCTTTTAAAGAGCCTAATCGAGGAGCTCATCCAAAAGAACCAGCTACAGCTGTAAGAAATTCTCAAAATGCTCCAACTATCCAAGGGCAGAGTAATGCTACCAATCAGCCTGGATCAAATAAGAAAACTCAAGCTCCTGTTGACTTACGACCAATCATCGACTGACAACCACTGATGACAACTTAACATCCGTAGTTCAGAATAAGCGATCTCCATCGCAATTACTTTACTTTTCTTTACTTCTTGCTATGTTCTTGTAAACAATCTGTGATGATTTACATACACTATACCGAACAATACCCTTATGAACCAAAGGTTATTTTCTTACATAAATCATACATTAGCTAGCCCATGCTAAAATCGATTTCTTGAATGTGGGTAAAGTAGAGTCAGCCGCTCATTTACAGCCTAACCATAGCCAGAAGCTTCCTAAGCATATCTCGATTGGAGCAACTCAAGCGTTAGGTGCCAAAACGCATCTTGCAAACTAAGCAGGGTGACCAAACACACCACCTCAAAAGAATAAGCAATTTTGAGGTAAATGATGAAAAGTGCAGCAAACGGACAACAAGTTGGAAAGCTACATTTTTATCGCAGAAACATCGAATCCTTAGCAAGCATTCGGCAAAGGGATTGGTACCAAGCTTTGAGAATGATACAGAGGTGGAAACAACCAAATTTGTCCCATAGTCAAATGATTGCAAGTCCCACTAAAAAGGTACCTTTTTAGATGCAAGACACTAGTTATTTAAAATCGAAGTAAAACTCAATAAAAGGAACTAGAGTCCACCTCTCGGGATGAAGCATCAAATCGAAAGGGGGTAACAGAAATCCTAGCCGAAAGGGGGTAACAGAAATCCTAGCCGAAAGGGGGCAACGGAAATCATAGCCGAAAGGGGTAACATAAATCCTAGCCGAAAGGGGGTGTCCAATAAGGTCTTCTTTAACTCTGGAATAATCAAAATAGTCATCACCAAAATTGGACCGAAACTTAAAACTCAAGACGTCCCCTAGGGGAACATATTCAAAACCAATCTCCGAAGGACTTGGGTCACCAGGTTAGTGAGAAATAGGGTTGAATATATGTTAATAAAAAACAACAACAACCTCGCGTATTTAAAACCCAGTTTCCGAAGGATTGGTTCACTAAGTTAGCGAAAAATGGGGTTAAAATGCAATAAATACGAATAATAATATATTTATATGTATGTGTGTTTAACTAAATCTCTGAAGGGCTTAGATAACCAGGTTAGTGAGAAACATGGGTAAATACATCAAAAACAAAAAAACATATGTTTAAATCGAATCTCTGAAGGGATGGGTTCACCAAGTTAAGTGAGAAATACGATTAAATACTTGTAAGATATATAACCCTCGCTAAGTGGCATGCATTCAAATCTAAACTCAGAAGGGATTAGACTACCAAGTCGGCGAATATACGAATGAATGCATTATAAACATAAAACCCCTTGAAAGGGGAGCAATGAGAATAAGAGAATTTAGCAAAAGATGCTAAGATTATAACGAACTTCAGTATAGGGGCATAACCATAACATTAAAGTCAACCAGTAATGCTAATTTTACATACTATAAGTCTGTTATGATCATATAATTGGCAAAGTATATTGTGGTACAAATGAACCATGACGCAAGTGTATTGTGCAGTGTACAAATGAAAGTGGAACGAAGCTGCATAAAAGGCTGTAGAGAAACAAACAAAAAACACTGTCCCATGCAAATAAAGCAAAGCAAAAATTCATCATAGAGTCGTGGATCAGTCACAAGTCTACAAAGTCGACAACATGATCATAAAGTAGTAAGCGAGGATCCCCACTCGCATATAGAACCGGTCTGAGAATCATCATTTTTCTTTACCGTTTCTGATACACTGATTGGTGGTATGTTCTTGAACAACACGCTCATCAATAGAATGAGCTTCAATAGCGTTTTTTTCATGAATAGCAGGAAGGCCCACAGGAGAGGTCTGAGAACTTGAGGCATCAACCTTAGCAGGACAGGAAACATGAACAGCGATAGCATCCCAGGTCTTCTCCCCGAGGGATTGAGCTCGCTCATCTATCAGTATCTTCCAGGCCTTAGCTAAAGCCTCGCGATCCTCCGCTTCTAGGAGAATCTTTTGGAGAACACTATCATCTTCACCTTTGGAGTATTTAAGCAGTTGTTCCCAAACAAGAGCCAATGTTCGGGGAAAGTCATTATTCAAAAAGCTTAAGCTCCCATGATTTATAACACTGAAAACATAAAATTGGAATAGAGTTTCGTCAGTTTTAACCTTGGCTTGTTCAAGATCGCTGGTTAGCTTTATTTTATCTTCTTTCAGAGTCTTAAGAGCTTTTATTTGAGGGATAATCTTGTCTTCAAGAGTTATCTTCTCCCATTGGTAAGAGGCTGAAGTTTGCTTCTCCAAAGCCAGTTGAGATTCAACAGACTCTTGGACATATTGAGCCTCATGAACTTGCTTTCTGGTGGCCTCAATCTCTCTCCTAAGCTTTTCATTTTCGGCCTCTAAGTTGCTTATCCTACTATTTCCGCCCTTTAAAGATGTAATTTCAGATTCTTGAGATCTAATTACTTGGCTCAGTTCGGCCTTATCATTTTCAAGAAGTTCAATATGCTCAAGATGACGGTTATTCAATCTTTGGAACCTAAAGCCAAATTTGTTCCACGACTCGAATCGGCTTCCGGTTGTGTCCGTAGCCTTGTCCAGTTGTACTTCAAGCTGACTCTTAGCAATGTCAAGTTGGGTAGTCGTACAACTCTTTATGGTACTCAACTCTCCGATGGCATTGTGACTATCGTCTAGATGTAATTCTAAATCAAAGTCCATTCTTCTTAAATCCCAACCTCCAAATCGATCCTTCAGCTTCAAATTTCGAGGAACAATTTCGTAAGGAGGCCTGTCAAGGATCACCAGGATCTGGCTAGAAGTTGGGACAATAGATTGAGAAGCTGCAAAGGGTTGCTACGAAGAAATGAGGGGATCGGGGTTCAAGAGCTCAGTTGATTTATGAGATTCCAAGGGCTCGTCCCCACCTTGTTCATCATTATCTCTTTCCTTCTCAACCTTCTTCGGGTGCTTTTCTTCATCCGTAACCCCTTTTTCAGATATCTTTAGATGATCGTACTTCCTTTTCTTCCGTTGGTTAGTCACTGAAGGTTCAGAAGCATGCTCGAGCAGGGGATCTGAAGATATTTGGGAGCTCTCCGAGCAGCGACAAAGACACGACTGTAGAAGGTTTTGTGGACTAACAAGACCATCCTGTTGATGTCCAATAAAGATGGTTTCATTCCTGAATCTGAAAAAGAGAAAGGAAAATTTTTGGTGGATGGATTAGAAAATACTGGAGCAAGACAAAAAGCGCCAAAGTATCGGGAGTGTACGACATAAGAAAGGAAATGTGCTAAGTGTACATCCATCAACGAACTAATCTTAAATGGTGGTTCCAAGGCAATCCCTAGCCTTGTGAGGTATTTTCCTATCCTAGAAATGAGAGCTTTGAGAATTCCTGTATTTAAGGTCTGGGGTTTAAATATTTGAGCGACAGTATCACCTTGAATAAAGTCTTCAGCTAAATCAAGGACACCAAGATTTTTAAAGGTTTCTGAACCACCCTCTTCTTTATTATCCCGAATGGGAAAATTTTCATCAATTACATCAACACCCGAAGCTCCCTTAGAAGTCACTCCAGCTTCATCAAACTTCTCATTATCCTTCATAAATCCAAAGCAGTTTTTGAAGAAGTATCACTTACGTCATCGTGGGCTCGTAGAAATTGAAGAAGTACTCTCCTTCCCGGTCTGGTAAGACAGAAGCACGAGATTTTAACCTTTACGACGCTTGGATACTACATTTTTGCGGGAAACGACTTGGATCTAGGAGTTTCTCTATTACTCTTTGCTGGGTTGGAATGCTTCTCTTTTGGGACCTTTTTGCCGGAGACTTGCTAACAACACCTTTCTTATCAGCATAATCCACCATGAAAATACGCGAAGGTGGGAGCAAGTTATATTGACGTAGGAACTTTTCTGTGATCAAAAATTTCCTATTCCTCTCACCTTCCTTAACAGCTAGTAAAGAATTGTAGAGATCTTGATTAAGAGCTATACTTAGATCAGGAAGCGTTGTAATGTAACTAAAGATTTAAGTAATATATAAGAAAGGAGAGAAAGGTTCTAAGAGGTAAAGATACTCACCTCCTTCCATCCACAAACCAAAGAAATTATTGGGGCATCAGACAAAGAAATACTGATTCAGGAATCCATGAACACTTTCCACTAAGCCAGTAATTATCTTGGAGCCCCGGCTTTCAACAAAAATAATTGATGGGCTTTGATTCCTTTCCCTAAAACAATATAAAGAGCATATATCTTCAAATGAAGGCGCATGTTGTTTCACTCTCATGAAAAGGATATAAAGGCTCAATAAAACAGCATAACCATTGGGGTGCAGTTGACATGGGGCAATAGCTAAGTTCCGAAGAATCAATTCTAGATAAGGACTAAAAGGAGGAATTTCCCTGCTCATCAGCATACCACGGTTAACAACAACATATCCAGTTGAAGGAATGTCTGCAAATTCATTCTTCCTGGGCAACTTGGCTTCTTCTTTTTCTGGAATCCCAAACTGATTGCACAGTTGTTGAAATGAGCTAACAGAAAGTTCTGTCGCATGCCTCTTATAAGGTACCTTGGAGAGAGCATGAAGTACTGAAAAGTTCTAATTAACATTTATCCCAGCGGCAGGATTCGATATAATTTCAGTAATTTGGTCAAAACTTCTGGTTTTACCAGACATGGTTTAATTCTTGGGATTCTGGTGTCATTGATGATGAGTTATCATTACTACATGAAAAATATTATGTCACTAAAAAATTAGTACTACCAAAAGATTCAACAGTCACATAAAGGCTTTGGCATCAAGCTAAGTCAAGTATGACAAAAATAGCAGAGGTAACACATGCCTAAACAAAGGTAAGGATATGCACGACCGTCCCTTATATATCGAGAAAAAACAGTCTGACTGAGTTTAAACATGAAAAACCCCAAATTCGGTCAGTTGTGCGACCATTGATAAATCGTTCGCAGAAGGCTCTGGTCCGTTCACACCTATATGATTAGAGTCCAGTTCTAGACCCCGCCAACCCTGGCCTGTCACTCAAGATCAAAACATATCATTCACACAAGCTTAACTTAAGGAGGTCACTCATACTCAATTAGAATGGGTTCGTTTGTGACCAACCCCACATAAAAGTAAAAGAGAACGACCCTTTCCAAATTAAATTTGGGCGACCACAAAGCTCGAACATGAGTGTGAACGATAGGAAAAGAGAGGGTTTCCAGACCAGGTTTAGAATAAAAACAAATACAAATGCTGAATAGGTTGTACAAATTCTCAATTTCATAATACAAGCACAAGACTTTTGAAACAACAACATAACTACAAAAGTATGCAACAAAGGGATATTTAAGATATTTCGATAAGAAACTTTCGGACATCAGAAATCTAAAAGGGTATACGTGATGAAATGATTACATGAACAAATCGAGAACATTCCAAACCACAAAATTTCTAGGAATCCGCAAGAAAAACTTGACTTGATAACCGAGTCCTTCAAGACATATCTAAGGATCTCATATTCGTACTTTAAATTTAACCAACACAAGGTTGAAAGGGTGAATTTACCTACAAATAGGCAGACTGCCCCGAGTTTGGAAGGTAAGTTACTTTAATCAACCAAACTTGGAATTGAAGATCCTCGCTGAAACGCCAAGATTCAAAGAAAATAGGAATGGTGAGTGAGACTCTCCAAAATAGTACCACCGTTAAAAGGTTTCTTTTGGATAAAGAAAATAAGGGGTAGAAAAACAAGGAGACGGTACTTAAAGTAAGAAGAAGACTAGAAGGCCCGTTCAGACTAAAGTGACACGTTGGCTTGTTCAGATCTGGACGACCTGCTCAGTTGCACTTAAAAGATACTTCAGCAGATCCAGCCTGCCCAAACCCAAGTAATTTGCACGAATACATTGACATGTTGGCCCAATCAATCAATTAGGTCCGACCGATCAAGTTGTGAACGAACAGTTTTGCCTATGAACGAACGACCATGAGTTCATTTGGTCTTATATAAGCACGAACCATTAGTAAGCATGATCGTCTTATAGGAAACCAGACTTAATCCATCAGATGGTGTTACATTTCATTATTTCGAAGCATGTAATCTTTACAAATTACAAACTTCGAGAGGCAAATGTATATCACTTAAAAATCATACATGCGTTGGATGATTAAGTCTGCACCATAAGACGAGCATTCACAAGGCTCACACACTCATGTTCCAACCAAATATACCAAGGTCGTTAGGTCACACCCACAACATGATCAAGCACAAGCCATGGTTCGAGCCTGGGGGTAAGGGTCGGTCATCTATATCAAGCAAAAGTGCTCAAGCACCAGGGAGCTTGGGCGCAACGCGACTAATACAATTTAGGAGACCGCTCGCATATGAACATAACTTGCTCTGCTCATCAGACCAGCTGGGTCATTCCTTCATCATAATGAGGTCATGTATACGTTAACCATACAATAAGAGGTCTCTCGCTCTTTCCCTTCCTAGTTACACGTTCCTATATCAAGAAAGGTCGATTGTGCAAGATAAGGCGGAGAATTGGCTTCAATCACATATTCCATTCTACAATAAGTCTCACATAGCAAGGAACCCAAAGATACCAGAAGTCGCATGCGCATCCTATGTTTGCTCATAGATTGCAATCCCAATCGCTCGCTCATTCCTCAATCAGTCACTAATGCTTCAATACTTACCGGTCGGTCATATACCAACTCCAAAAGGATCACACTTACATTTTGATCTACAAGCCTTAATCGCTCGCCCACAGGCTATGGTGCTGGTCCTTCATCCATCTACAATTAGATATAGATGCATCAACTAGACACTATCTATCGGCCGACCGCTAAAAGGCCAAACATGGCGCTCAATCGGTCGCCCATACACCAATTCTAAAACCCTAATCAGTCGCTCGCGTACTCATCACTTGACCGCTCATTCAGTCTGCTCGGATCTATGCAATCGCTCGCTCCTATGAATTCGCTTGCACAGGACAGCTGGATACAGCCAATGATAGTTGGCTACAGCTAGGTGGTGGCATTCTGGTGATTAATGAGACGAGTGACCCATAGCCTGCATATATGAATTTCAGCTCATTTCTTCCTGAGGGCTCACCAATAAATAGGCCATGGCTTCCACCAAAAAGGGGATGGACTTCTTATGACCACGAAGTGCTGTAGAATTCTTTCCCCACTATTCCTTAAACATCATCATCATCATTTCCATTTGAAGATCCTTCATCCATTTGGCCATGACATCCAATGAGATTGCCTAAGTGGCAAAAAGATTGAAGATTCTCCTTTATCCTCCTCTCGAATAAGGATATTCTCCTTCTCCTCTGCTGATCTAACCTTCTCCTTCACGGTTTTACCGTTTCTCCATCTGATCGAGATGACGCATGTACAAAGAGAGTTTTAAATGTCTTGTAACCATTGTTATGATAATCCAAGCTACATCCATAGTGGGCGTAGGCCTAGCTTAGGGATGAACCACTCTAAAACCTTGTCTCCACTTTACTTTCCTCACATTTTACTTTTAACCTTTGTTGATTGCGGCTCCATTTACTTTCTAACCAAAATGGTAAAGTAAGGTTCACCTACCATTGGTGTTTGAGCCATTTTTGGTGAAAACATGGAGCTCCAGCGAACTGAAGTAGATTATAGAAACTTGAGCAGAGGATTACTTTGAAGAAGAAGTAGTGAATTGAGAAGAATAACTAATGTGTATTCTATCTCGTTTTGGGCCATGTATTTATAGGCTGGAGGAAATGTCTATTCGAGCATTAATGACCTTAAAAAAGGTTGCGACCCTTTAACCAAGCGGTGCATGAATGTGCGTTCGCATTTAAAAATGAAATGGTTGTATCCATTCAACTGAATGAACATGATGGATCAAAAATGATCAAGTAACTCGTTTCAATACAACAGACCCAAGCTGCAAGCAGCGGCCTATTTAACCATGAGACCCCAAGAGTCCCAAGGCATAAAGCCCAAATTTTGACACTAATATAGTATTGTGTCATTAACCCCAAGAGTCCCAAAGCACTAAGCCCAAGTTGACATCAATATAATATTATGTCATGGACTCCAAGAGTCCCAAAGCACCAAGCCCAAGTTAACATCAGTATAATATTATGTTATGGACTCCAAGAGTCCCAAGGCAGTAAGCCCTAGTTGACATCAATAAAATATTGTGTCATGGACTCCGAGAGTTCCAAGTCACTAGGCCCAATTTGACATCAATATAATATTGTGTCTTGGCTTAGCCACACCATTCACAAGCTCCTTTCTCCTTTATTTATATAAGCCTACAGGGAAGTAGGTACTCATATTTCATAATGTGGGAGTTAGATTGTTTTCCCCTCTTCTTCTAAAATTCCTCTTGCTCATTCATTTCCAACAATCCCCCCACATGAATGAGTACTCATTCTTAGTTTCATGAATCATTTATCGGATCGGTTAAAGTAGCACAAGGGCCTTGAACTTTCCTAGCGATTACCTATTTGAATCACAGGCGAATCAGTAGACATAGAGTGTCCTTAAACTGTAAGACTTTAGTGTGATTCCAAAGTAGATAACACACGATAAATATTTCTTATAATCCTTCGTTCTCTGTATGTGTTCGTTTTTGCTGTGAACACCTGCCTGGTCTCATAAGTGCTTAGAGAATTTGGCTTCATAATTCTTTTTGAAGTGGTGCCTTCGCACTTACGTAGGTGATTCTATAAAGGTTATTCTCTAATTCCTAAAATACATACATCATTAGAAATATTAATACTTATCCATTTCAACACGTAATGCACTAACTTATCATAGGAACGGTTTGTGTGTAGCAGTGCCATCAAGTTTCCCTTAAACTTCATTGTCCCTTTGAGCCTAGATCTTGGGATCTCCAGCCAACTAGGTGGCATTTCCATTTTAGAAAAACCTTTATTATATAAGCCTTAGCCCGATTCCCATCGATAAGATTTGAAATTTCTCTCTTGGCAAGCCTTTTGTAAGTGGATCAGCTAAGTTATCTTTAGATTGAATGTAATCTATTGTGATAACCCCGTTAGAGAGAAGTTGTCTTATCATTTTATGTCTACGATGAATATGCCTAGATTTACCATTGTATAGTGTACTATTAGCTCTTCTACTAGTTGACTGACTATCACAATGTATACATATTGGAGGCATAGGTTTTCTCCAATTAGGAATGTCTTCCAAGAAGCTTCGAATCTATTTTGCTTCTTATGCAGTTTTATCTAGTGTAATAAACCCTGATTCCATCGTAGATCTAGCGATGCAAGTCTGTTTGGATGATTTCCATGAAATTGCTCCATTTCCTAATGTGAACACATATCCACTTGTAGACTTTGTATCATGTGATCCATTGATCCAATTTCCATCACTATATGCTTCCACTATTGAAGGATAGTTTGTATAGTATAGACCATAGCTTTGTGTATACTTTAGATATCCAAGAACTCTGATTATCGCTTTCCAATGATATATACCAGAATTACAGGTAAATCTACTTGGTTTTCTTACAGCATATGCAATATCACGCCTAGTACGTACATGATACTTCCTAGTATACGAGAGTATTTTAACTGGTAGATATCATCACCGGTGTTCTTTACCCAATTTTGGTTCATATCTACTGGTGATTTTGCAATAGTTACATTATATTGCTTGAATTTCTCAAGTATTTTTTTGATGCATATCCCTGTGGTGTTCTCAGAATTTTTACACCCAATGTCACATCAGCCAGTCCTAGGTCTTTCAAATCGAGTGTAGAGGATAAATTATCCTTTGTAAATCTTATTATGGCCTTGTTATTACCTTCGATCAACATGCCATCAACATAGAGACCAACAATGATATATCCAATATGTGTGTGTGTTTTATATACACACATTTATCTGATTCATTTATCGTGAATCCATTTGATAACATAGCTTTATCAAACTTCTCATGCCACTGTTTTGGAGCTTGTTTAAGGCAATAAAGAGATTTTACCAGTTTGCAAAATTTATTCTCATTTTCTGAGCTTGGAAATCCTTCAGTTGTTTCATATAGATTTCTTCCTCTGGTTCACCATTCAAGAATGTAGTATTAACATCCATTTAATGTATTTCTAAGTCATGTATGGATGCAATAAGCTATCTTATCCATGTTACTGGTGAATATGTATTAAAACAGTCCAGGCCTTCCTTTTATCAGGATCCTTGGACAACAAGCTTTGTACTTGTCTATTGAACCAATAGGTTTCAACTTCTTTTTAAATATCCATTTACTACCTATGATCTTACATCCTTAAGGTAAATCAACCAATTCCCATGTATGATCGGACATAATGTATTCAACCTTATCGTTAATCGCCTCTTTTCAATATGGGGAATCGCTGGAAGACATAGCTTGTTTGTATGTCAATGGATCATTTTCTAACATAAAGGTACAGAAGTTTGATCAATTTTTTCAAAGGTCCTTGACCTTTTACTTTTTCTTAGTTCTTCCACTTGCTACTCAGCAATATGTTGTTGAGTATTATTTTGTTCAACTTCTTCAAGAGAATTAGGAACTTCATCTTCCCTTAGTCTCTTAGGTGTATGATTTTCATTACCCTGTTTCATGGGGAATATATGTTCGAAAAATCTAGTATTTATCGACTCGATGATGGTATTTTCATAAATGTCACCAATTTCAGATTTGTGTACCAAAAATCGAAATGGCACTGTTTTGTGCATATCTAATAAATACACAATCAACTATTTTTGACATTCTTTAGTTTTGGTACCTCTACCTTGGTAAGACACTGCCACACTTTTAAGTATTTGTAGGATGGTGGTCTGTTTTTCCAAAGTTCATGAGAAGATTTAGAAGTTTTCTTTCGGGGTATTTTATATAAAATATGATTTCCCAAAAGAATAGCTTTTCCCCAAAAGTTATCTGGCAAGCCAGAATAAAGAATTCATCATTTCTTTAAGAGTTTTATTTTCCATTCGGATATACCATTAGATTGAGGTGAATATGGTGTTGTAATTTTGTGTAAAACACCATGTTCAGTTCAAAATTATTCGAAAGGGAATACATATTGTGATGGCCCGCCCCGCACCTGCCGGCATTTCCTCCGAAGGTGCATTGTACACATGCCCGACTAGCATGGAACGGTCGCCAAAGAAAGGAAAGAAGAGAATGAACTAATTGAAAACCTGTAGAATGTCTCACAGCGCATGGAATAAAATATAATATTAATGTACTTGACATAAAACAGGCGAGATAGTGCATAACCAACATCAACATCATCATCAGAGTAGCGGAAATCCAAATACAGCTTATTAAAACTTTCCAAATTACTGTCTCTAAACAAAAGAAAGAAAGGTACACCACTAATGCCCAAAGTAGTGACCGCAGTAACACAGGGAGAATATCTATATATATGTATCATACGTGGAAGCCTCCTGCTCGTCTTCGGTATAACTACTCGTGCATACCACCTAACCTGTCTCTAGTCTGCTCGTGAGAGCACCCAGAGTAATAAGAAGAGACATAAAACTCTGGGTCAGACAAAAAGTCTGGTATGAGCGATAAGCAGCTAAACAGAACAATAACAGGTATACTAAACCATACCTGAACCTGGATATGCAACCAAAGAGTGAGCACTTCATACCGTACAATACTCTAAGGTGCCACTGAACAGATGGTGTAAAGATAACGGGGTGGTGGGGGTGTGCACGTCATAATAATGGCAAACAAATCAACCATAGCAACCATCCTCACATCTCTCACTCAGTGTGTAAAGCATACGATGTCCACCATTGTCAATCACTAAACCCATCGAAGTAGTGACGGAGTTTGACTTGTACAACTACTACTACTACCAAGCTTTCCCTATGGAGTCATGACCAAATCTTTACAAATGACCCCACTTCATTGGTCTATAGCTCTTCAGTCGTACCTAGGCCACTGTGGCCCTGAATCCGTTCACATACCCCCTACACATAGTGATCCAAAGTTATAGACATCGACAACCCCTTAGCACACGTCCCGCAGCAAAGTCCAACTCATGAAGTTAACTCATTGGTTCCCAACTGGATCCTGATCTCTACTTCCTATTTGGACTTCCTTTGCATCTCGGGTTTTGGTCGAATTGGAGTTGGTCTTCAGAAAAAGTCGTTGCGTAATCGCAGCTCTAATCCAGTTCGGTTCGGTTGTCCTTCCCTAGTTCAGTTCAGCTTGCTCCACTTCCTGGCCATCCAGTTCGGTTCGGAGCTCCACCCTCGGTTTGGTTCGGTGCTTCCATGCCACTTGGGTTCAACTATCTTACTATCTTGATTCGGTTCGGTGCCCCTGCCTTGGTTCGGTTCTGCCTTTCTTTCCTCCAGCTAATCCGATCCGATCCCATGTCCAGCTTTAGTCCAATACTAACTCCAACCCTTATGCGGGAGGCCTTCCTTTTTGCCAAGCTCTCTTCTTGTACTAGGTTCCGATCCGGTTCGGTTCTCTGCTCAGTTCTCCGATCCGACCCGAGCACCCTAACCCGATCCGATCTGAAACTCTGCACTGCTTCCTGCAACTTTTCCAGCGACTGTTTTACGCCATACAATGGCGTTTTCGACCAATCTAACTCTCCTAATCGATTACAAAGCATACCATACAGTCATAGCAACAAATAGAAGTGACCAAAAATACCAAAACAACAATATGACAAGGTTAAACGAATCAAACATAGCCAAAATTCTACTTTTCCCCTTAAGCATGTTTAAGCAAAACTAATCATATGATTAGCAAAACTTAACCAAATTAACCAGATTTCCTAACAGAGGTCTAGAACAATATTTCGAGATTTATAAATATTTTTCCAGAATTTAATCAGGTTTAAATTCGCTAATTAACACTAATTACCCTTAATTAACCATAATTAGTGAGGAACTATGCAAATCACTCACCTTGGCCACAAATTAACTTTTAGATCTGAAATAAATCTCTGTTATGGCGTTGTTACCAACGCAACACATCATCTCTAACCTTGCTTTGGTGCTATTCCTCCTCAATTTGATGTTGATTAGGCTAATCTTTAATTAGAAAATGGTTTGGGGATGTTTTAGATGTGGGAGGCCATGGCTAGGTTAAGAGGAATGAATAGTGATGGCTGAAAAATGAGAAAAAGGTATTCTCCAAACCCTAACAGCCCTTTTAAACTCCTAATCCCGAAATTCCCCTTTGGGCCTTGCTGTTAATCACCCGGTTAAGCCCAATTAAGCTGTTTTTCACCATCTGAAACTTGTTTCAGCCATATCTCCCAAACGGTGAGCCCATTTGGCTAATATAACCACCCTACGGAATTGTAAACCATCATCCGGATCCAATGGAAGTGGTTTCAAGTCAAAACTCCTTTCCAATCAAAAGTTATGGCCAAAACAAGATCAGTTAGGGGCAAAATAGTCATTTAAAAATTGGCAAAAAATCATGAACATGGGAAATGACTCCAATAGTCGTCTCCCAAAGTTACATGACCATACGATTTCGTATGTGAAAGAAATAAATATTCTACGATCCTGCAATGTGTAGAATACGGGTCGTTACACTCTTCCCCCCTTAAGAAATTTCGTCCCCGAAATTCCTTAACCCAAAACATACAAAGGATCCCGCATGCTAACCAATCACATACAACAATCAAACATGCAAAACAGATAAAACAAACCTATCCTAGCATGCGGAAAGACTAAATCGAAACTGAAATCTTACCAAGCGAAGAGTTCTGGATACGTCTTCCTAATGCTCTCCTCTGTCTCCTAAGTACAGTCATTCTCATTCTCGCCCCACTGGACTTTGACTAGATTCACCGCTTTTCTTCGAAGTTGCTTCGTATCGTTCCCAACAATACGCATAGGCTTGTGGTTCCCAACTGTCTCGAGTTCAACTTCAATATCATCCAACCGATCAGGTGAAATAGTCACGCCTGGGTCGCGTACGAACTTCCTTACTGGGAAACATGAAATACATTGTGAACTCCTGCCATCTTCTCTGGTAATTCAACTTTGTATGCCAAATTCCCAATTTGCTCAAGAACTGGGAATGGACCAACAAATCTTGGTGCTAACTTGCCTCTCCTACCAAATCGTATCACGCTATTCAACGGAGAAATCTTGATAAACACCAAGTTGCCAATGGAGAACTTTAATTCTCTTCTCCTCTTATCAGCATAACTTTTTTTGCCTATCTTAGGCAGCCTTCATTCGCTGTTGGATAACCTTGATCTTGTTTGATGTTTCTCTTATTACTTATGGTCCAAGCACATATTTCTCACCAGTCTCTAACCAACAGGACGGTGAGTTGCATGGTCTTCCGTACAAAGCTTCAAATGGAGCCATACCAATACTGGATTGATAACTATTATTATATGCAAACTCTACTAGATGCAAATGGTCATCCCATGATCCACCAAAATCCAATACACAGGCCCTCAAGAGGTCTTCTAATATACGATTCACCCTCTCTGTTTGACCATCGGTTTGAGGATGATACGCGGTACTGAGATGTAGTTCTAACCCTAACGCCTCTTGTAAGCTCTTCCAAAATCCACTAGTGAACAACGGATCTCAGTCACTCACAATGCCTTTGGGTATTCCATGAAATCTCACTACCCACTTTATATACAGTTCCGCTAACTTAGCTGTCGTCTTGTTTGACTTGACGGGTATAAACCTTGCACTCTTAGTCAATCGGTCCACAATCACCCAAATGTTATCATGGCATGATCTAGTCCTTGGTAACCTATCAATGAAATCCATTGACACTTGTTCCCATTTCCATTCTAGAATTTCTAATGGTTGTAACAAACCACTAGGCTTCTTTTTCTCAGCTTTAACTAGTTGGCAATTCATGCATTTGGATATAAACGTCCCAACGTCTCTTTTCATCCCTTCCCAGTACTAGGTCTGCTTCATGTCTCGATACATCTTGTTACCACCGGGGTGTATAGTCAGTTTTGAGTGATGACATTCTCTAAGCACTTCATCTCTCAATCCATTGACATTGGGTACAACTAGTCTTTCATTCTTCCTAAGCCATCCATCTCGATCAAGCCCATACTTATTCATCTCTTCGTCGATTCCCATCTCTAACTTTGAGATGATTTCCAATAGGTTAGGATCGTCCCTCTGACTGGAACCAATCCGCTCAATCAAAGTGGGTCTGATCATCAAACTTGCTAACATTTCTGGATCAAACTCACACTTTGGTCTGAAATCATACCCAGCGATGTACTCCAGTTGCTTCCATTCAAGAAACATAGCGCCTAAATTGGCATGTCTTCTACTCAATGCATCAGCTGCTGCGTTGCCCTTTCCTGGTGTGTATGCGATATCGAAATCATAGGAAGCCAAGAATTCTAACCATCTTTGCTGTCGGAGATTTAGATCCTTCTAAGAGAAGAGATACTTTAACGATTTATGATCGGTAAACAACTTGAATCTTTCTCCCAAAAGATAATGTCTCCACATCTTCAATGCAAACATGATCGCTGCCAGTTCCAAATCATGGGTAGGGTATCTTTTCTCATGCGGTTTCAGTTGCCGGTTTGCATAAGCTACAACCCGACCTCTTTGCATCAATACATCACCTAGTCCAGTACCACATGCATCCGTATATACCATCATCTCTTCATTCCATTAGGAATGACTAACACTGGTGCAAATGTCAACTTTCCTTTAGACTCTTGAATGCAATCTCGCACTATTCGTCCCAGATGAAAGCTTGATTCTTCTTGGTCAACTGAGTCAATGGTGCTACTATCTTGGAAAAGTCTTGGACAAACTTACGATAATATCCAGCTAACCCCAAGAAACTTCTTATGTCTGTCGCATTCTTTGGCGTAGACCAATCTTGTACCATAGCCACCTTCACAGGGTCCACGGCGATACTATTTTCTGAAACAACATGGCCCAAGAATCTCACTTCCCTCCTCCAGAAGTGGCGCTTAGAAAACTTTTCTTTCAATTGGAGTTTTCTCAACACCTCCATCACTATTCTTAAATGTTCCTTATGTTCTTCCTCTGTCCTCGAATAAACAAGTATATCGTCCACGAACACAAGAACAAACTTATTCAACTGATCTATGAATACTCTCTATTCATAAGATCCACAAAATATGCTGGTACATTGGTTAACCCAAATGGCATGACCAGCCATTCATAAAATCCAGACGGCGTCCGAAATGCCGTTTTAGCTATACTCTCAGCTTCCACTCTAAGCTGATGAAAACCTATCGCGAGATCCAACTGGGAGAATACTCTCGCGCTACTCATCTGATCAAACAAATCATCTATCCGCGGTAGAGGATACTTATTCTTCCTCGTCACTTTATTCAATTCGTGGCAGTCCACACACAATCGAAGGGAACCATCCTCCTTGGTAGCAAACACAACTGGTTCTCCCCATTCAGAAACACTCCTTCTGATAAATCCCTTCTTCAAAAGATCGCTGACTTACACCCAGAGCTCTCGCTTCTCCCTTTGTAACATACGACGAAGTGGCATCACTATAGGTCTGGCTTCTTTCACTAAATCAATACGGAACTCAATCTCACGGTGTGGTGGAAGCCCGGTCACTTCCTCGAAAACATCCGGATACTGGCTAACCACGGGCAAACCTGACAACTCACTATGCGGGATGTCGAGGGAATTTAGAAATCTATCCATTACCCCATCACTAGGTAGACCACCAACACTACCCTCTTCCCATCATCCGCTCTAGCTGTTACCAAAAAGCCCTCACAGTCTACCACCACCCCATATCTTCAGAGCCAATCGACTACCAAAATAATGCCAAACCCAATAAAGCCCAAAAAAAGAAACCACAAACAAACATGCATCCATGACTCGATAAGACCACATTACGACAAATCATGCTAAGGTTAGTCGAACCACCAATTGGGTTCGTCACTACTAAAGGTCTATCGACAATTTCGGGCTCTAATCCCAACCTATCTACTAGGTCACTAGATACGAAAGAACTGGAAGCTCCGGTATCACACAAAACTCTAACAGGAGCATCATAAACAGAAAGCATACCTTGAATAATGAAATTATTTCCCTTCGCTGCCACAGTTGGGGCATTCGACAAACAAGGAATAGCATTAAGGGTATATGCTTTCACCATCTGCTTTTCTTTAGGGGGTTGCAGACACTTGTCCTTGTGGTGTCCCACTTGGCCACAGTTGAAGCACTTCCTATCCGCTGGCTTGGCCCGAGAATTACTAGCATAATGACCCTTCTTACCACAGCTAAAGCACTCAATATCTTTCTTCTTCTTTTGGGCATCCTTATTCTGGTTCTGCTTCCTCTTATTTTGAGAACCATCCTTGCCTCCACCGCTTGCTTGCGGCTTTGGCTCCTCTGCAGATGCAACCTCAATCTTCGACTTAGGGTAAAGACTCTCTGACCTCAATGCTTTCCCCACAATCGATTCAAACGTCTCATCGATGTGGTTAATAAGCCTTTCCCCCAAGTACTGATCCAAGCCAGTTATAAACTTCTCGTTCTTCTTCTCGGCAGTATCTATTAGGGATAACCCATATTTCGAAAAAGTGTCGCATTCGGCAATATACTCCAAGACAGCTCTTCCATTCTGCTTGAGTTACAAGAATTTCTTAAACAACACTGACTTCTGAGCAGCTGGAAAAAACTTATCGCTAGAGTGAACCTTAAACTGATCCCAAGTAATCCGATCCTCGGGAGTAGCTGCCTTTATGGCATTCCACCAATTCATTGCCCGTACTTGCAGCTAACGGGATGCTAGCTTTCTCTTCATCGCATCCTCGATACCCAAATCTTCGAAGATACGCTCGCAGCTATCCAACCAATCCTGAACATCCGTAGCCGACTCCATTCCGTGGAACGGCTTCCCACCAAGACAAGTATAGTCCTTGTTCAACTTGGCGAAATCGGCCCTAGGCGCCTGCACTATTGGACCACCACCATTACCAGCATTGGGAGCTGCCCTCTGCACATCCCTAAGCATCTCTCTCATGAGGTCAGTAAACATCGTCCTCATATCAGCAACATTCCCATTATTTGCTCCTCTACCGGTCGCTCTTGCATATCGGCTCATCGTTCAATCTGTAAAGAGAAAATGATTAACCATCTCCATAGTGGTGCTAGTGCAGTGCGACTTCATCCTTAACTATATTAATAGTACATATATATTGCTTTTAAAAACCAAAATAATCACAAATACGCGCTCTCATATATGTATTATCTCTCCCTGGTGTCTTTCCTTAGGTTAACTACGCAGCCTAGAGCTCTGATACCAAGTGTGACGGCCCGCCCCGCACCAGCCGGCATTTCCTCCGAAGGTGCACTGTACACATGCCCGACTAGCGCGGAACTGTCGCCAAAGAAAGGAAAGAAGAGAATGAACTAATCGAAAACCTGTCGAATGTCTCACAGCGCATGGAATCAAATATAATAATAATGTACTTGACATAAAATAGGCGAGACAGTGCATAAGCTGATAACTAAAACCAACATCATCATCATCAGAGTAGCGGAAATCCAAATACAGCTTATTACAACTTTCCAAATTACTGTCTCTAAACAAAAGAAAGAAAAGTACACCACTAATGCCCAAAGTAGTGACCGCAGCAACACAGGGAGAATATCTATATATAAGTATCATACGTGGAAGCTTCCTGCTCGTCTTCGGTACAACTACTCGTGCATACCACCTAACATGTCTCTAGTCTGCTCGTGAGAGCACCCAGAGTAATAAGAAGAGACATAAAACTCTGGGTCAGACAAAAAGTCTGGTATGAGCGATAAGCAGCTAAACAGAACAATAATAGGTATACTAAACCATACTTGAACCTGCAACCAAAGAGTTAGCACCACATACCGTACAATACTCTAAGGTGTCACTGAACAGATGGTGTAAAGATAACGGGGGGGGGGGGTGCGCATGTCATAATAATGGAAAACAAATCAACCACAACAACCATCCTGACATATCTCACTCAGTGCGTAAAGCATATGATGCCCACCACTGTTAAACACCAAACCCATCGAAGTAGTGACGGAGTTCGACTGTGGACCTGTGGCCATTGTAGCCCTGAATCCGTTCACATACCCGCTACACATAGTGATCCAAAGTTATTGACATCGACAACCGCTTAGCACACGTCCCACAGCAAAGTCCAACTCATGTAGTTAACTCATTGGTTCCCAACTGGATCCTGAGCTCTACTTCCTATTTGTACTTCCTTTGCATCTCGGGTTTTGGTCGAATTGGAGTTGGTCTTCAGAAAAAGTCGTCGCATAATCGCAACTCCAATCCGGTTCGGTTCGGTTGTCCTTCCCTGGTTCGGTTGTCCTTCCCTGGTTCGGTTCGACTTGCTCCACTTCCTGGCGATCCGGTTCGGTTCGCAGTTCCACCCTCAGTTCGGTTCGGTGCTTTCATGCCACTTGTGTTCAGCTATCTTACTATCTTGATTCGGTTCGGTGCTCCTGCCTTGGTTCGGTTCTGCCTTTCTTTCCTCCAGCTAATCCGATCTGATCCCATGTCCAGCTTTAGTCCAATACCAACTCCAACCCTTATGCGGGAGGCCTTCCTTTTTGCCAAGCTCTCTTCTTGTACTAGGTTCCGATCCGGTTCGGTTCTCTGCTCAGTTCTCCGATCCGACCCGAGCCCCCTAACCCGATTCGATCCGAAACCCTGTAACTTTTCTAGTGATTGTTTTACGCCATATGATGGTGTTTTCGACCAATCTAACTCTCCTAATCGATTTCAAAGCATACCATACAGTCATAGCAACAAATAGAAGTGACCAAAAACACCAAAACAACAATATGACAAGGTTAAACGGATTAAACATAGCCAAAATTCCACTTTTCCCCTTAAGCATGTTTAAGCAAAACTAATGATATGATTAGCAAAACTTAACCAAATTAACCAGATTTCCTAACAAAGGCCTAGAACAATACTTCGTGATTTATAAATATTTTTCCAGAATTCAATCAGGTTTAAATTCGCTAATTAACACTAATTACCCTTAATTAACCATAATTAGTGAGGAACTATGCAAATCACTCACCTTGGCCACAAATCAACTTTTAGATCTGAAATAAATCTCTGTTATGGCACTGTTACCAATGCAAGACAGCAGCTCTAACCTTGCTTTGGTGCTATTCCTCCTCAGTTTGATGTTGATTAGGTTAATCTTCAATTAGAAAGTGGTTTGGGGATGTTTTAGATGTTGGAGGCCATGGCTAGGTTAAGAGAACGAATAGTGACGGCTGAAAAATGAGAAAATGGTATTCTCCAAACCCTAACAACCCTTTTAAACTCCTAATCCCGAAATTCCCCTTTGGGCCTAGCTGTTAATCACTCGGTTAAGCCCAATTAAGCTGTTTTTCACCATCTGAAAATTATTTCAGCCATATCTCCCAAACGGTGAGTCCGTTTGGCTAATGTGACCGCTCTACGGAATTGTAAACCATCATCCGGATCCAATGGAAGTGGTTTCAGGTCAAAACTCCTTTCCAATCAAAAGTTATGTCCAAAACAAAATCAACTGGGGGCAAAATAGTCATTTAAAATTGGCAAAAATCATGAACATGGGAAATGACTTCAATAGTCGTCTCCCAAAGTTACATGACCATACGACTTCGTATGTGAAAGAAATAAATATTCTACGATCCTGCGATGCGTAGAATGCGAGTCTTTACACATATTCTCCTCCTCTATCACTTCTTAAAGCTTTGATTTTCTTGTTGAGTTGATTCTCAACTTCCGATTTGTATTGTTTAAACACATCAAATCACATACATCTGTATGTATTATATCTAACGGTTCTATTTCTCGTTCAACATGATGAAACAAGTTTTTTTTTAGTTTTTTTTCTACACAAATTTGACATTTATAATTGGTGTCTTGATTAATCGATTTGTGCAATGTATCAAAGTTTACATGCCCTTATCTAGAATGCCACATGTTGGAAGAGTCAACAATATAAACAAAAGATTCACTTTTATTTATATCAGTGTATGGTGCAATAGTGATTACATTTTTTTCTTAAACGAACCATCACACACATATCCTCTTCCTACATACACTTCATTCTCATCTTCAAGGATTAATTTGAATCGATGTTTGCTGAGCAATGATCTTGAAATCAGGTTCTTACGAATTTCTGGAACATAGAGAACATCATTTAAAGTTAGTTCCTTTCCAGGTTGCATTCTGATATTACTGCACATAAATTCATATCAACAATTCCCTTTTTGAGATTTCAGCCAAATTTGATTTTGATATTTTTAGGAACATATTTGTTCAAAAATTTGCCAAGTCCTGATATTGTTAGATAAAGTGGCATTTTTATGTTGTCAATGCTTAAAATTGACGACGTTGAACTTCTCTTGCATTTCTCCATGAGACAGAACCATTATTGGAAACATTGGCGCAATCAGAGCGTTGGTTACCGTCTGTGTCGACGTAAAATTATGGTTGCTACTTTGCGACATAGCTTATTGTCGTCTGCAACAATCGATATTGTTTCGAGATTGTTAGAACATTTATCAATACATGATTGTATTACAAAGTTAGATCTTTTCGTCAATACACGATTGTATCGCAAATAGATAGTAACAACTATCAATGTTACTCAATAATGTCACAATTGTCATGTCAAACTGTGATTATAGCAATGATATTAAGCGAGACCGATTGTGCACTAGATTGAAGCGGTACATAACCGTCTCCAACAGGCTAGAAGAAGAATATTTTAGTAATGTCCAAGTCCAGAAATGATTCTGTTTCCTTGAAACAATGTTGCCATCTTATGCACTGATTGACGTGATAGCAATTTGTTTCCCAGGATAAAACGGACCAACCTCGTAGTGCAATGCCAACAAACGGAGCTCCGATGAACGGAAGTAGATTATAGAAACTTGAACAGAGGATTACTTTGAAGAAGAAGTAGAAAATTGAGAAGAATAACTAATGTGTATTCTATCTCATTTTGTGCCATGTATTTATAGGCTAGAGGAAATGTCTATTCGAACATTAATGACCTTTGGAAAGGTTGCGACCCTTTAACCAAGCGGTACACGAATGTGCGTTCGCATTTGAAAATGAAATGGTTGTATCCACCCAATTGAATGGACGTGACAGATCAAAAGTGATCAAGTAACTCGTTTCAATACAACAGACCAAAGCTGCAAGCAGCGACCTATTTAACCATGAGACCCCAAAGTTCCAAGGCACAAAGCCCAATTTTTGACACTAATATAATATTATGTCATGAACCCCAAGAGTCCCAAAGCACTAAACCCAAGTTGACATCAATATAATTTTGTGTCATGAACTCCAAGAGTCCAAAAGCACAAAGCCCAAGTTGACATCAATATAATATTATGTTATGGACTCTAAGAGTTCCAAGGCGCTAAGCCCAAGTTGACATCAATATAATATTGTGTCATGGACTCCAAGAGTCCCAAGGCACTAGGCCCGATTTTACATCAATATAATATTGTGTCTTGGCTTGGCCATACCATTCACATGCCCTCTTCTCCTTTATTTATATAAGCCTATAAAGAAGTAGGTACTCATATTTCATAATTTGGGATGTAGATTTTTCCCCCTCTTCTTCCAAAATTCCTCTTGCTCATTCATTTCCAATAATATCAATAATAGTTTATAAACATTCTTTCATAAACATAACAAGTATCATCATTTCTGCAGTAAAACTGATAAAATATGTTTACAAACTGTTCAGATGACCGTCTGCAACAAACTCAACATCTCTTAATTGCAAAAAATACACTGGTTTGCTTTGAGTTCGAATAACTTGCTGCAAAGTAGGGACACATCAATATTTGTAACAGTTCTTAATTCCAAGTGCAGTTTAGCCATACAACATATAATATAAAGCAAAAATCCAAGAATAAAGTCATGAAAAAAGACCGTAAGCTAAAAATTACAGACTTCTATCTACCATAAAATATTCAAAACTGATAACTTATTCGTGCTTAAAAAGCCATTGTAATGCTCCATAACACTCCATGAAATGTGTGGGAACGATGTATTTGTTGATCATCATCATTAATACAATGGTGGAGATCAAAATTATTGACAACCATATTGCAAAAGGGGTGTTTTTGAGTTTTCAGTATAATGAACATAAATTTCCAAAAATAATAAAAAAATGAACTGACCGTAAATAATTATGAAGGAGAAAACATGTAAGCCATAACCACAAACTAGTATAAACTTATCAAACCACCATAATTTTATGTTACTGGCTGGCACTACCTTTAATTTCTGTTTTTGTTTCTCCAGAATATAAATTAATAATGATTATAGCATGTCAAAGCCAGTTAATCAAAGATTCTACTATAGGGAAAATAACTTATTTAAGAAAAAATGAATTATGATAAAAGCTGCGTATAAGAAAATAGTGTTAATGTATTTTCATTTTATAGTCAAAATAGTTGAGTTCTTTTACTAAAATGGTAAGAAAAATAGAACAATCCAATGGATCGAAGGAAAAAGTTTTGTTACAATAAAATGAAAGTTAAAATTTTATATAATATAAATAAAGCATATTAGGATATATAGTTTGAAGAATATACAAAGCTTGTCGCAAATAGAACAATCTAATGGTTTCTCACAAATCTATAGGTGAGATCATTCTAATATATTTTTTCTAGAAATGACAGTTTTTGAGTATAATCTTATTAAGTGAAATAGTTTCACCATTCGATACACGGAGAATACAGTCAAGATCTAAGATTATCAAATAATAAAAAAGACTAATTTTTAAAAGCCATTAGAAAAATTATCCTTCTAATACAGTTGAGCAATTTTGATAATAATAGGTAATTTAGTACAATGTGGTAAATAAGTGAATAAACTTTAATTTTTAACCTACATATCATATTTTGTATTTCCATTCATGAAAAAAAACCAATTCTTACTAAAAAAAATGAATTTGTATGATATTTTTGCTCCTTTTGGGTCCTTTTAAAAAGTTGATCATTTGAAAAAACGGTTTGTTATTATATAACTAACTCTTTTTTAACATATTGATTCTGTTATAAGTCATAAAGTTTGTAATTAAACTACCCATGTCGTAACTTTTTTTGAAAAAATTAATAGTTGACCTTTTTACGATAGATTGAATATCTAACAATGTTAATTTCTAAAAAAAGTTAATCTTATGCTTTTAAAAAGAAAAAAAATCAGGTGTCTGAAAATATCAGAAATCTTTTTAAAATATTACCAATTTCTTAGAAATATCTGCCTCTTTTGAAAATATTTTCAGGATGTACTTGCATTTCATTAAATATATTTGGGCATATTGGAAAAAAAGGAAAACTTTTGGAAAATATTCAATTTTTTTCCTAAATTAACCTTTATTTCAAGTTCTCTATTTATTTGTTATCAAGTTTATCATTAAGAAAAGAACTTGTTTCCGATAAGGTATATTTAAGATTTTTGGGATATTCAACCATCTTCATATAAATGTTTTTTTTTTTTGAAACAGCTTGCATTGCTATGTGCATTTGAATTAGATCACTATTAATTTGTTAAAAGAAATGCTAAAACACAAGAAAGTAGATGAACTTTAGAAATGTGATTAAGCCATAATCTAGTATGTGAATATTATTTTATGTATTATATTAATCAAGTATGCCCTTTATTTTCTAAAAGAAAGCATTTAAATGCTGAGTTAGGTGGCATTAACCAATATTTTACAGAAGTTATCAAGAAACCAGAAAAGGAAAGAAGAAAAGTGGATCTAACTTGGGATAACATTTATGTAGTTTATCATTATACCTTTTTGCATGAAAATTAGTTAACAGCAAAAGTAGACATTTGATCATTTGGCAATAAAGCTTATTGTACTAATTTTGTGCATCGCACATGCGACATTTACATGTGCGTCCTTTTACATCTTATAAACGAAAAGTGTAATGATAGGTAAGTGCAAAAAAAAAAATGTTTAGTATCGTGAAATTCTTTCGAGTCACAAACTTGGTAATGTAATAGTTTCGTCTTAGGTTTATATGATGCAGTCTATTTTATTTGGGACTGCTAAAAATAACTTTTGACTTTTATATTGTTATTTTCATATAACTTCTACAGGTAGGAAATTCATTTTATGCAACTTATTATTAGCATAGACAGTAGGATCTAAATTAATCCTAGAGGTCGGGGGGGATGAAAAGGGTTTAATGCATTTTTTCGCTGAGTAATAAATAATAGCAATACAGATAATGATCATAGTAAGTGCGGATAAATAAATAACACACAAAAATACCCAGCTTAGGAAAATTAAACACTGTCTGCTACTGCATTTGCCAAGGTTTATACTGGGTATTAAAACAATCTCTACGTTTACAATCCCTGCAAACTCGCGACACCCGCTCTTAACTATTCTAATCCTACGCTCGAAACCTTTCACTGACCTCAATCCCAGAGATCAGATTTTCCCTAACTACAAAACCCTATAGCTAGAACCCTTTGTTTAGAAAACTAGTAAACACTGGAACAATTACTAGTGAAAAATAAAACATTAAAAAACTTAAAACCTAAAATACAAAACCCTGATTATATAACCTCAATTAAACTAAAATAGGTCGGCCCCTTGTTTTTGTGCTTTGTATACTTGTAAATCTCGGCTTCTTCTTTTATTGTCCAATGGCTACCATTTCTTTGATAAAAAAAAAATAAGGGTTTTGCTTTCTTTATCAAATCGCGGCTATTATGATATCGATTGCTGATGAATCTCTGTGGATTTTCTCGATTGCTCGCTACTGCTTTGCCTTATGATTTGATTTGCAGAAGTATTTGAGAGGTGATCGAAACACTCGAAATTATGAGTTCTTTGATTTTTTATTTCTATTTTGCTCGATTGAATTGCTTGGTTTCGATGATCATTCCTGTGATGAATATGGTGTATTTATAGGGTTTCGAACCCTTTGATTTTATTTGATTTCTCGCTACTTAGTGTGTTTTGAATTGTTCAACTTTGTTTAAAATAAACCTTGTGTATTTGTTGATTTCTGGAATTTTTGAATTGTTCTTCTTGCCAAACATATTTCTGGAAAGTTTGATTTATTTGACTTGCTAAAGAACCGATTGTGATTCCTTGATTTTTTTTTGAAGCATTCCTTCTTTCCGAGAATAAATACTTGATGAAAATAAACTTAAACCTTTTGCTATGCTTTGACCATCGTCTTTGTGTAGATAAAATTTGAATAGATACTATACTTGATTTTCCATAAAATTGAATTAATGCTATGCTTGAATTATTTATTTTTATCACTTGATTTTTTATCTTGGCCACTGCATGTCACTTGAATTTCTTTGTTGTGCTTCACCTGCTTCCTTGACACTGTCCTACTGCCACTGCCTTGTATCTAATTCATTTGTATACATTTTTTATGCTACCTGTCGCCACCCTTATATGCTTGTGTCTGAATTTTTATCTTTACATATGCTTGAGTTATTGTTTGTGCCACTACTCTATTTCACTATGTTTACTTGTACACACTACAACAAAATGACCCTATTACAACGGTGGAAAACAGTTGTAAAATACTTTTTACAACCGTGGAGCCACCGTCGTCTATGAAGAAGTTGTAATAGACTGAAATCTTTTACAACTTTTATCCACCGTTGTTAAATGTATATTTTACAACTGTTTTCCACTGTTGTAGTAATACATATTACAACATTTTTGCACTGTTGTAGTAATAGATATTACAACTTTTTTTCACCGTTGTAGTAATTCCTACTACAATTAATTATAACAATATGATTTTTGTTTCGTTATACATTACATTTCATATAAAAATAAATATTTATATTGAATAAAATGATACTACACTGAACTGAAATAACCAATTAAATATTTTATTTCAATATTTGAATTATTACAACTTTGTGATCCACTATCGTATAACTCACTTTTACATAATACAGTCATAACAAAACAAACATTCCTCCCTACAAACTGATCGCCCAACAAATCCGTGGCAGACGGTCTAGCTCTAGGCACATCACAAATGAGTATTTCGAGAGTGACCATTTCGATTAGGCACATCCCGATTGAGTAAATATACTTGCTCTGTGTAGTTCTCTTCGTATAGTTCAAGTGCCATGTATTCGGGCGTTCCGGTCATTGTGCGTGCTGCATGGTTCCTTTCTACTACTGCTGCTTCCCCAAGATCTCCTATTTTAACCTGTACATTGTTCATACCCCAAAAAAGAAAAATTTAAACATAGAAAGTCGGTATTTTAACTTGCTTACCCCAAAAAAGAAATGCAAGCAATAGTTAAAAGGTAGGAAGGAACAAGTAAGAAAGAATCTGCGAGCTTCAAAATGGAACATAATTTTCAGTATTTTGTTTTACTATGCCAAAAAAAATTAAAAAAAAATGAAATTGCCGTCTCCTTTTTAAGAGCATGAGCTTTGCTGGAAATTAGCAGAAACAAGCAACAACTTGCCACCACCAAGCAAAACCTTCAAGCATATAAGCAAGATAATTAAAAATTTTTGCATCCAAATTGCAAGCATCAACACCACAAAACAAAAGAAAAAGTAATGGAAGCAAACATAAATAAATGATACCTTTGTTCTAAACACGGTGGAATTACCATAATGCAAAATCAACGGTGCTAATGTTCGAACTCATTTTACTATTCTCCAGCAGCCATGTCTTGTTTGAAAAAAAATGCCAGCAACAAGTGGTTGATATGCAGTAGTCTATGCATAAACTTGAAAGATGTAACCATCATAATTACAGGCTCAGCCCAGACCACTAAAATCCATGTAGAAAACTCAACAGCTGAAATAAGATGCATTAAACTGTCCGTACGCATTCGCACCCGTGGCAGTTTCAATTGCTAGAAAAAATCAATAAGACACACTCCCTAAAACTCCATAACACCAAACTCTGAACTAAGTCACCAAGGAGCCAAATATACATCACCTGTCCTTCAGTCTCCCATATGATGACGAACACAGCTCATATCAGTCAAAACCACAATAGTAAACAAACTGGTTCGCAACTCATTATCATATCTAACTGCTGTGCAAAGATTCTGGAAGCCACAACACACTAGTATACCAAAATTCATGCATCAGAAACTAACCAACTAATGGGCGACTCAATTTTAAAGTAGTACAAACAAACTACTATTTTATTTCGGTTTCAGATTAAAGTTGCAAATTTGAACAAAAGATTTATCGTGAGTGAGGAGGTACTCACTTACACTGAACAGCAAGGAGGTGTAGACCGTGTGCTCAACGGGGTGACTTTGATTGCAGAAGCGGTGCTAGGGTTCTTCAATTTGATTAGGGGGAAACTCGGTTGCCGGTGGCTCACCTGCGAACAAGGCTTCGAAGGCAGTTATGGTGCTTCAAGCGACGTCAAGGAGGTGGAGAGAGAGCGGTGACGAAGGCTCCGGCCATTATTTTAGGGAAAGTTCGGATT
This sequence comes from Allium sativum, assembly GCA_030737875.1. Lineage (NCBI taxonomy): Eukaryota > Viridiplantae > Streptophyta > Magnoliopsida > Asparagales > Amaryllidaceae > Allium > Allium sativum. The sequence continues at coordinate 41,141,405 of CM060926.1, forward strand.
TTTGATTTAGAGAAAGGAGTTTTCTCTTCGGTAGCCATTGTTCTAAGCTTTGGGGAAAAATGGAAAAATGGAATTTGGAATTGTAGTCAAATTGTTCGGTCCGGATAATTTCAGTGGGTTTCGGGAGATCTTGAATTTGGATTAGGGTTTGGGAGGACATCTGGAGGCTGGAGTTCGAATTGACGAGGTGATTACATCCGAAAATTTCGTTTTAGAGCCAAGAAATTTCGTTTTGGAGCCAAGAAATTTCGTTCCTTGGAGCCAACGTGGCATGTTGCGTTACATGTTGCCTTACATGCCGAGAAATTTCTTTAGCCCCTAGCATATTGCGTTACATGCCATTCAGATCAAATGTGGCATGTTATTTTGTACTTTTTTTGTTCAATTTATTACTATAATTATTAGTAAATACTGAAATTTAACTTGTAACCACTTTTACATATTATAAAATTTTATTGTTAAGTACTAATTAGTAGCATTTAATAGTGAATTATCCGTTAATTAAATTACAGCCATTAAATTTCATTGTTTAATTTGCATTTAACATGACCGTCAGTTTTCCATCGGTTACAATTAAAATTTCACCAAAACTTAGAGAATTAAAAATTATAATTTAGAATTAATAAGTAAAATTTTATATTAAATATAAATATAATATGAATTTCTTGAGAATTGATTTTTGCTAAAATATTAAATATTACTGATTAATATTAATTATTATTAATAATTACCTAGTTCTTCAAAGTTATAATTGAATTCCAACTATTAAAAGTGAATTATTATGTAAATGTTATTGATTATATACTATTAAATATTTAATAGTAATTTTTAAAAAGTAACTATTATTTATTAATCATCAATTAAACATTTTTTATCTAATCTAATACTAATTAATAGTTATTGATATTAATTTGTAAATTTATTATTAAATATGAATTATTCTTAAATGTTAATATTACTAATTATTAAATATAAGTTGTTATTAATATTTAATAGGTTTCTAATACAAGAAATAGAAAAAAGAGTTACTAAAAATAAGTTTAAACGACTTTCTAATTTAACTATTAATTATCAGAAATTAATTAGTATATATTAGTTATATTAGAAAAAGAGTTACCAAATCAAATATTACTTATTAATAATAGTTATTATTTAACTTTTACTTATTTTAACTTAGATATAATCGATTAATAATTATTAAAAGCTGATAATGTATGTTACTAATTATTGATTAATAAGCAGTTAACATAGATTAACTATCAAAAATAAATTACTAGTTATTAAATAGTAATTATTTAATAATAATTAATAAATATTATTGATTCCTAAGTTTATTAATAATTATTAGTTAGTATTAAATATTAATATAATTGGTTATTAAATATAGATATTATAAACATGAAATTTGTAATGGGCATCTATTACAACCAAGAAAGTAAAAAGTTGTTAAAAATATGTTTATTACAACTTTAGGGAACTGACCGTTGTAAAAAACCATTTATTACAACGGTGCTTTTACCACCGTTGTAAAAACCCATTTATTACAACGGTGCTTTTACCACCGTTGTAAAAACCCATTTATTACAACGGTGCTTTTACCACCGTTGTAAAATTAAAGTTGTAATATGGTGTTTTTGTTGTAGTGACACTTGTATAATAATATGGCATTTTGAACTTGTACTTGTCGGTAGATTAACCCTAGAGGGGGGTGAATATGGTTTGTCACAAATTATCGCAATGTTTAAATTTATGGGATATTAAAATATTCACAGATCACAGAATGTAGCAAAAATAGAAGTGTAGAAAATAAATCACACACGGATATACTAAGCTTCGGCAAAACCCTGCCTACTGCTGCATTCCTAAGGTTTATACTTGGTAAAAGAACGGATCCCGCATACAAGACCATGTACACTCGCAAACTCCTCGCTCCTATTCTAATCCTATGCTCAAAACCCTAGACTGGTCTAAATCCCCTAGACTAGATTTTCCCCTAATTTTACAGACCCTAGTAACTGTCAGTTAACTCCTAACAGAATCTCTAGATTTTACAGACGCTATAACTTTTCTTTTGATTACAAAAGAAATTGGAAGACAAAACAATAAAAACAAAAACAAAATAAATAGAAGCCCTAGAAGTTTAAATTAAAAGGGTCATCCCCATTTTCCTTGAACTAAAAAATAGGCCAGCCCATCATTCTTTTATAAACCCGATCTCTTTTATTCTGTGAAAAAGGAAATGGTGGCGAGGGTTTTCCAATTCTTTTAGAAAATAAAATTAGCGGCTTCAAATTTGGGCTTAGGGTTTCTCTGATATTCCCAAATCTTGAATTGATTATTGGAGAAGGAAATTCTCTTGTGGCTCCAATCTCGAATGGCCTGCATCTTCAATTTAGCTTTATCTGATTTGGGAATTTGTTCATCGAAACTCAAAAATGAAATTGCAAGTCCTCTGTAATTTTGATCTTGAATTTTTATTGTTTTGTTTCGATTGAACAACCGATGATGAAAGTGGTGATAGTATGTAGGGTTTTCAAACCCTAAATTAACTCTGATTTCCTCGTATGATTTGCTCGGATTTCCTGTTATTGACTTGCCCTGATTTTGTTGGATTTCCTCTTTTGATTTCAACGATGAAATAGGCTTAATCGATTTGGCACATGTGTAAATTCGAAGTGATGAACCTGGACATATAAATTTGCTCCCTTGACTTTCTAGTGTTGAAACCATGCCATATATGTATTTTTGAAATGAATCTTGCAACATTTTCTATTCTGTGTATTCTGGAAATACATGATCACCTGCTAAAAAATGTGTTTTCGAAAATACCTTGATTAAAAGACTGAACCATTTTAGATTTGTGATTTGTACTTCTTGCTTTTAAAAAAATCTTTTTGTTGCCCAAAATTGTTGCCAATCTTCACATGTATATTTCTGGAACCATTATGAAAAATGAACTTGATTTTTATTTCTGGAAAAAAAATGATGCCAAAAATGTTGCCTTGAATAGAAAAAAATTCCTCTGTAAATTCCTGTGTAATCCCAACATAAATCTGGAAATATGGAAAGAATCCTTACCCAAAAAGATCCGTGCATCATTTCTTGCCTTAGATGATTTGAATTTGTCACTTGCATGATTTTTGCTCTCCCTTTGCATTTCAAAATTGATGCTGTAACTAAATGGTTCAATTCTGGAATCATATATTTGAATTGCTTCCTTATAACACCTTTGTGGAATTCTGAAAACCATCACTTCTTGCCAAAAACCGGAAACATGATTTCACCCATTGTTTACACCTGTGCTGACAGTTTCACTAGTAAAACTGAAAAGAATTAAAAACTTGGCCACCATGTACTTGTTAATGGCATGTATATATTTGCTGCAATTGTGAGTGTCCACACATGAAATTTAGACTTAATGGCTCGACCCATTTCCTTTACTTGTGTATTCAGACCAAATGTGTTCACATAAACCGATAGCTGTTGTACCCATTATTGCCATTTACTGTGTACACTTGAACATAGTTATATGCTATGTGAAATATATGACTTGAACTACTTCACCCATAGTGATATGTTTCTAAACATTCATGAATGCTTTGTGTACTGTCTTGATTAAGCTGCCATGTTGATTTGTTGTTACTTTCTTCGTTTACTTGTCCACTTGTGGCTTGGCATTGACTTACAGTCCATCACCATTTTGCTGGTGCTGCTTGTTGATGCTTGAACCATGAATCGGTATATGTATTTGTATATATGCTGTTGCACTTGTCCTCACTTTTGCTTTTGTATTGATATACCCTGAAAGACGAAGCTTGTACTTGGCTGTTCTCTAGCTTTTGTCCATATTGAACTTTGTTTATGTTACATTCTGTACTTGTAGACAGAATTTTTCATGCATATATATATATATGTATATAAATAAATACACATGTATTGATGTTGGACTTCATTGTTTATTTTGACACTTATTTGCAAACATGAACACCATGTTGTGCCATTTCTATAATCTGCCATGTCATGCTTGACTTACACCATACTTGAACATGAACCTGAAACTTGTGTCGAATCACATGCACCATGGTGCACATGTTTCATTACTCGACCATACATATGTTTGTGCACCATTTCTGAAATCATCCCTTGCTTGAAATTGTTGAGCTGATCTACCAAAATACCATATTGAGAGTTAACTTGCTTGTGCACCTTGTTGAACTGCATTGAACTTGAGCCATGATTGCATTTGAATTTGATATTGTTGCATCCCTCGATATTTTCAGTATTGCGAATTTATTTGCATGTGCACAGTCTTGCCAATATAAGTTTGTGTTGTGTTTGACTTTGCATTAAGTTGTTTTCATGTGTGCGCTGAGTCGAGTTGGTCCATGTGGCTGCTCCTCAGCTGCACACTAGATTGGCGAGGCAGTGCACACGTGTATATATATGCAGCCATCCAAAATAGATTTTCCTATCCCAGTATTATAATATGTGTATATACATACACATGTGTGTGTATACATATATCGTGCGTGTGCTACATTCACATATTAGATCAAGTCATGAAAAATGATGAGAAACACACCGAAATTCCGAGGCAAATAAAATTTTAAAAATGAAATTATATTTGCATGTGTTCGGTTTTTATTTCTATTGCAGTGCACTGTGTGTGTTTCTATTTGTGACAGGTAAGCCTGAAGATGACTAGATTGGTAGTGAACTTGTGAAGACCAAAGATAGAAGATGACAGAGAAATGTATAAAAGAATATCTGTAAATGAGTGAATCTATAAACTGAGTGACAGAGTGTACTGAGTGATGTTTGAGGAGCTTTGTATATAATGAAATTGGTCGAAATAGACTGTATTGTATTTCTGAGATGTACAAATTTGTGGAATTGTAAATCTGTACTGTTTGAATATTGAAATAAAACATTATATTTAAATAAAATACAGTGTGAATATTCGATTTTCTGTACATTCGTATTCTATTTAAATATAAATATTATATTCCCGTTTGTGATAAATATATGAAATAGTACAACAACAAACACATTTAAAATAATATATATTTTGTTGTTATCATCAAACAAAAATCATATAATTGTGTATGCAACACCGATATATACAACAATCTCCCCCTTTTGATGATGACAAACAAATATTAAGATTTTGAATACGATAAATGTGTTTGACAGAGAAGAACATAACTCCCTCTATTTGAAAGCTCCCCCTATAACGGAGACTCCCTCTATAACTGTGCGTGAGTGAAATGAAATGAATAATAATGAATTTTCAAAATTAAAAATATTTATAAAATATTCACTCAAAAATCAAAATCTCAACCCATTCTCCCCCTTTTGTTATCATCAAAAGGATTCGGAAATTTAAATATAGATGAAAAATGACTAAAAATATAATTTCAGCTTAAAAGGAAGAACAACCATCAGAAATCTCAATCAGTCAAACAAAAATCATAATATTCTAAGAACTAGTGGCATATTTCACATTTTTGAGAATGATGGGTTTTCGATGAAATTTATACGAATAGAGATAGTTTTAAAACAAATAATTCCAATTATTTTCCAATAAGATTTTCAAAAATAAAGCACAAAAACAGTAATGGATTTGGACTATAATTAATATTTCAATTTAAGTGACAAAATTGTATAATCTCAAATCCCAATAGCTATCAATCAACAAATCATAATACTCCATAAGATTTCAATACATTTCACAGATTAGAAAGATGGATTGATAGGCTGATTTTTAAAACACCAAGGAGAATTTCATATTAATTTTAATTTATAGCGCATTATTTCCCTTTTCTTTTTATTTTATTTAAGAGCACACTAACCATGCATAAGCAGAGCTTGGACTTTTAAATGAGGTTAGTCGCAGCTTAAATTATAAGTTGTCTCATAACCATGCATAACCAGAGCTTGGATTTTTAAATGAGGTTAGAGACACACTTATTAGTTATATATTTTATCATTTTCAACTTTATATAGAAAAACTCCTCAGTATATACAACCAATATGAATGATAGAAATGTGGTAGGCACAGAAATGGACTGTGAAATAAATTTCTAATTTATTTATATTATGAAATATGCTCGACTGTACCGGGATGATTGAAAATTTTCAATTATCACTAATTCTGAATAACATAGTCCAATTTCTATCACAAATATTTTCACAATTTGTTCTAGATGATTTTTTTTTTTAAAATTAAACTCTCCTCATTATTATAAAATCACGATGGATGGTAGAAAGATGAAAGATAATGAAGATGGTCGTGAAATAATTGCCAATTCAAAGATATTATAATAAATGCTCAACAATCATGAAAAAACTAAATAAAAATCTCCTCTTGTTGTGAAATATACTGCAGTCACAATTCATCGCAATTTTAAATCTAATAATAATTTTGATGAATTATAAATATAGTTCAATTTGGATATTGATTTCAATTTCTGAATGAATAATAAATAAATAATTTTAAAATTGAAAATCAATTACAAGAGGAATTTAGAGAGATATATACAAGACAATATATATATATATATATATATGCAGAATCAGAATAAGATCAATAAAGAATTCAACACTTCCTAATCTGATACCAATTGGTGTCCTTATTAACAAATATTAATCACAAAGCCCTACCAGACAAAACTGGACAAACTTGGCACATTTATCAGAGCTGCAGATAAGAACAAGCAGTTATTTGAAAAATAGTGTTAGATCAGCAAAGAGATAATAAACAAGCAATTTCCAAAATATTCTCAATTCAATATTAGGACAGCACAAACAGTTTCAAAGCAAACTTGTTAGGATGACGGTCACATAGGATGATTCATGATCCAAGATAAAAAATACCGTTTATTTTAAATCATTTGATGGAATATGAAGATATCAGGATTCAATGAATCGATCACACCAAATTATTAATTTTTGATTCGAGATATGTGTGAGATTTCAAAAATCAATAATTTCAAATGATTTTAAAACAAACAGATATTCAAATCAAATAACCATGAAATACCAATAAATTTCAAGAACCAATTTTTTCAAAGAATTTTTCAAAAAAAATCCCTGACAAGCACATGAGTAATTTCAAATCATTTACATCAAACTTAAGAGATATTCATGATCCAAAAAATTAAAAAATAATTTATTTGAAATCACTTGAATCACTGTCAAGTTTTGAGATATAACGAATCAGTCACACAAGATTGATAATTTCAAATTTAAGAGGTATGTGAGATTCGGAATATCAAGTATTTCATATGATTTCAAACAAATAGATTTCAACCAGAAAATGAACATGAATATAAGATGAATTTCTAGATGTATCACTGTAATTCAAGACAATTTAAAATATTAAAGCCAATCTGAAAATTTCTGAAATTATCTCAACTAATAAATAACAGAGCTCTATAATGAGCATAAATTTTCAAGACTTTCCAAAATGAATTAGAGGAGTCTCAAAACAACAAAGGTGTGTGAAATTCCACAGAACTTTCAAATCTTCAAAAATTCAGAATTCGAATCAACAGTGTTCAAGATATGAAAAGAATACATCAACACTGTTATGAATTCGGAGAATCAGAAAACAAACTTCAAATCAATTGCAGACATTTACAAAAATAAATTCAAGATCTGGAAATGATTAAACACATCAGAGTTTTATACAAATTAAGCGAATTTTCAGAAAAAATATGAATTCTGCAATTGGATGTTAAGGAAGCCCAAAAAAATATATAGCAGTGATAAATCAAAAATAAAACAAAAGAAAGGAAGAAGAGGTTGAAGGAGAGACAAACAAAAAAAAAATATTTACAAAGATGAGTTTAGAGATTATACCTGAAATCGATGTAAGCAAATGAATCTCTAACTCAACCAATCCTGGCTAGAGGAACTGTGAATGATACAGAAGTATAAACCAGCTTGATTTTACATTTCTTTTTGCACAACAGTTCCTCAGCTTCCACTAGTACCTAACACTTTATAGGATCGAGTGGTCTAACAAAGTTTGTAAAACCACTCTGAAATGTGTTCATGACTTTTGGTGCCCAAACCTGTTTATATAACAAACCATTCGAATCTATCTTTGTGCCTTCAGGAACCCAGATCTGTTTGAATTTAACTGAATTCATTTTACTTCCTTTTGGGATCTAAGAATGTTAAATGATTTATTATAAAACAAGTTCACATCTCGTTTATGATTTAAAAATCCTTTGAAATTATTAGAATTCAAATTTTCGAATCGATTCTTTTCAAAACAGTTTGAAGGACTTTTAAAATCATTAGAATTCTGTTTTTCAAAAACATTGTTTTTCCCAAAGCCAAGTCCACGTTTATTTCCAATAGAAATTTGGTTTTCAACAACATATTCAAAGATTTTTCTCCATCAGAAAATTTACTCAAAATTGTTTCAAGTTGTTGAATTTCAGTTTCAAGACCATCGTTTTCTTTCATTAAATCTGAACAACGATTTTTCGTGATCTTTCATCTTTCAAAATTAGATTTCAAAACCAAATTTTCATCATTAAGCAATTTAATTTTGGTTTAGGACTCAGAAAATTCAAATTCAAAATGATTTTGTTTTTCAAACTCAAATTTCTTGGATTTTTCAATCTCGTTTTCAAGCTCACTCAAAACCAATTTTGTTTTCAACAAACTATCATTTTTAGCAATTTCATGTTCGAAATTTTCGATAGTCTTAAATTTTTTAAATTCCTTTTGTAAAGAACTATTTGCATCTTTCAGCTCAATCTCGTTATCTTTTAGAATCAGAATTTCTTCTTCAAGTCTTAGAATGTTATTATTGTGATGAACGAGATAAGTTTAATTTCAAACAATTTTCACAATTAGAATTTTCTAATTTTATGACATTTGTAAATTCTGATTCCAAATAGTTAATTTTGCTATTCAACTTGTGATTTTTAGATTTTAAAGATTTGTTTTTACGACGGAGATTATCAATGATTTTTGTTAAATCAGTACACATATAAACCAAATCTTCATATGAGAAGCTTTCAGTTTCATTGTCTGTTGTGTCTCCATCGTCTGATCTACTTGAATTTTCATCTATTTCTTCTTCCGAGCATAGGTCTGAATCTGAGTTGATCTTCTTGAGTTTTGAGCTGCTGTTGTCAATTCTTCCATACCTCATATCGAGAGTATTCCATATTTCCTGCGGAGTTAAACAATGGGAGATAAGGCTATACTGGACATCATCAATATAAGATTACAAAGTATGAATAGCACGAGAATTAAACCCAATATTATTTCTACTAATCATATCATATTCATTGATAACAATATCCCAACATTTAACATCAACGGATTTTAAATACAACTCCATTTGTAATTTCCAATTTAAAAAATCTGTAGCATTGAAAATAGATCGAATGCAACTGGAGTAACTCTTAATGAACTGACAACTAGGATGACCCATTACTCTGGAGTTAATGGAATACCAGGCTCTAATACGACTTGTTGGATCTAAATTAAGCCTAGAGGTGGGGAGGGGGGAGGGTGAATAGGTTTTATCACAAATTATCGCATAATTTAAATATTACGGGATATTAAAATATTCATAGATCACAGAATGCATCAAAAATAAAAGTACAGAAAATAAATCACACATAGATATACCCAGGTTCGGCAAAACCCTGCCTACTCTGCATTCCTAAGGTTTCTGCTAGGTAAAAGAACAGATCCCGCATACAAGACCAAGTACACTCGCGAACTCCTTGCTCCTATTCTAATCCTACGCTCAAAACCCTAGACTGGTCCAAATCTCCTAGACCAGATTTATCCCTAGTTTAACAGACTCTACTAACTGTCAGTTAACTCCTAACTGAATCTCTAGATTTTACAGACTCTAGAACTGTTTGTTTGATTACAAAAGAAATTGAAAGACAAAACAATAAAAAAAATAGAAACCCTAGAAGTTTAAATTAAAAGGGTCATCCCCTTTTTCCTTGAGCTAGAAAATAGGCCAGCCCATCTTTCTTTTGTAAACCCGATCTCTTTTATTCTGTGAAAAAGGAAATGGCGGCAAGGGTTTTCCAATTCTTTTGGAAAATAAAATTGGCGGCTTCAAATTTGGGCTTAGGGTTTCTCCGATATTCCCAAATCTTGAATCGATTGTTGGAGAAGGAAATTCTCTTGTGGCTCCAGTCTCGAATGGCCTGCATCTTCAATTTAGCTTTATCTGATTTGGGAATTTGTTCATCGAAACACATAAATGAAAATTGTAAATCCTCTGAAATATTGATCACGAATTTTTATTGTTTTGTATCGATTGAACAACCGATGATGATAGTGGTGATAATATGTAGGGTTTTCAAACCCCAAATTAACTCTGATTCCCTCGTCTAATTTGCTCTGATTTCCCGTTATTGACTTGCCTTGATTTTGTTGGATTTCCTCTTTTGATTTCCATGACAAAATCGGCTTAATTGATTTGGCACATGTGTAAATTCGAAATGATGAACCTGGACATATAAATTTGCTCCTTTGACTTTCTAGTGTAGAAACCATGCCATATATGTATTTCTGAAATGAATCTTGTCACATTCGCTATTCTGTGTATTCTGGAAATACATGATCACTTGCTAAATAATGTGTTTCTGAAAATACCTTGATTAAAAGATTAAACTATTTTAGATTTGTGATTTGAATTTCTTGCTTTAAAAAAAAATCTTTTTATTGCCCAAAATTGTTGCCAATCTTCTCATGTATATTTCTGAAACCATTTTGAAGAATGAACTTGATTTTTATTTCTGAAAAAAAAAGATGCCAAAATTGTTGCCTTGAATAGAAAAAATTTCTTCTGTAAATTCCTGTGCAATCCCAACATAAATCTGGAAATATGAAAAGAATCCTTGCCCAAAAAGATCTGTGCATCATTTCTTGCTTAGTTGATTTGAATTTGTCACTTGCATGATTTTTGCTCTCCCCTTGCATTCCAAATTGATGTTGTGACTAAATGGTTTAATTCTGGAATCATATATTTGAATTGTTGCGTTATAACACTTTTGTGGAATTCTGGAAACCATCACTTCTTGCCAAAAACCGGAAACATGATTTCACCCATTGTTTACACCTGTGCTGACGGGTTCATCAGTAAAACTAAAAAGAGCTAATAACTTGGCCACCATGTACTTGTTAATGCCATGTATATATTTGCTGCAACTGTGAGTGTCCATACATGAAATTTAGACACATTGGCTCGACCCATTTCCTTTACTTGTGTATTCAGACCAAAGGTGTTCACATGAACTTGTAGATGTTGCACCCATTATTGCCATTTACCGTGTACACTTGAACATGGTTATATGCTATGTGAAATATATGACTTGAACTGCTTCACCCATAGTGATCTGTTTCTAAACATTCATGAATTCTTTGTGTACTGTCTTGATTAAGCTGCCATGTTGATTTGTTGTTACTTTCTTCGTTTACTTGTCCACTTGTGGCTTGGCATTGACTTACACTCCAACACCATTTTGTTGCTGCTGCTTGTTGATGCTCGAACCATGAATTAGTATATGTATTTGTATATATGCTGTTGCACTTGTCCTCCCTTTAGCTTTTGTATTGATATACCCTAGAAGTTGAAGCTTGTGCTTGGCTGTTCTCTGGCCTCTGTCCATATTGAAATTTGTTTATGTTACATTCTGTACTTGTAGATAGAATTTTTCATGCATATATATACACACACATGTATTGATGTTGGACTTCATTGTTTTTTTGACACTTGTTTGCAAACATGAACACCATGTTGTGCCATTTCTACAATCTGCCATGTCATGCTTGACTTACACCATACTTGAACATGAACCTGAAACTTGTGTCGAATCACATGCACCATGGTGTTGGTATATACATGCACATGTTTCATTGCTCGACCATACATATGTTTGTGCACCATTTCTAAAATCATCCCTTGCTTGAAATTATTGAGCTGAGCTACCAAAATACCATATTGAGAGTTAACTTGCTTGTGCACCTTGTTGAACTTCATTGAACTTGAGCCATGGTTGCTTTGAATATGACATTGTTGTGTCCCTCGACATTTTCAGTATTGCGAATTTATTTGCATGTGCACAGTCTTGCCAATATAAGTTTGTGCTGTGTTTGACTTTGCATTAATTTGTTTTCATGTGTGCGCTGAGTCAAGTTGGTCCACGTGGCTGCTCCTCAGTTGCACACTGGATTGGCGAGGTAGTGCACACGTGTGTATATATGCATGTGTGTACATGCAGCCATCCAGAATAGATTTTCCTGTCCTTGCACTACAATATGTCACGTGCTACATTCACATATCAGATCAAGTCATGAAAAATGATGAGAAACACAGAGAAATTCTGAGGCAAATAAAATTTTAAAAATAAAATTATATTTTCATGTGTTTAGTTTTTATTTCTATTGCAGTGTACTGTGTGTGTTTCTATTTGTGACAAGTAAGCATGAAGATGACTGGACTGACAGTGAGCTTGTGAAGACCAAAGACAGAAGATGACAGAGAAATGTATAAAAGAACATTTGTAAATGAGTGAATCTGTAAACTGAGTGACAGAGTGTATTAAGTGATGTGTGAGGAGCTTTGTATATAGTGAAATTGATCAAAATAGACTGTATTATATTTCTGAGATGTACAAATTTGTAGAGTTGTATGTTTAAATATTGAAATAAAATACTATATTTAAATAAAATATTGTGTTAATATTTGAATTTCTGTGCAGTCGTATTCTATTTAAATATAAATATTATATTCCCGTCTGTGATAAGTATATGAAACAGTACAGCAACAAACACATTTAAAATAATAAATATTTGGTTGTTATCATCAAACAAAAATCATTTAATTGTGTATACAACACCGTTATATACAATAGTACTTGAGTGTGTTGATCTTTGCTTGCTTTTTTTCAGTAGCCATTTATATGCACTGTGCATTATCCTGTTGGTTGCCTATATTGACTAGAGTACGGTCTAAACTTGTGTTGTACTAGAAACTGAGTGCTTGGCCTTTTACTTGTATCTACCTTGAAATGTTAACCTATTTGGCACTTTGGCCATGTCTCCCGACTTTGTGCCCGTGCTTATTTGTTGAGTACTCCTTGTACTTGACATATGATGTTGCTGCACCCTTGTTCATGACACCACGTTGCCAGACCCAGTTTAATTTATATTTGCACTGTGATATGAGAAGATGCTACACCTTTAATTCTTTTTTCTTTTCACTGTTACACTGTTGTCTTACACTTGTAATACTTCATGCTATGGCCTGCCACTGTGTACCTGTAATATTTGATCTTGACCTGCTGATCTATGTGCTTAATGCCCTTGCTATTTGTAATAGTTGTGTTACTGGACATAGTTTTGTGTGCCTTAAGCTATGTGCCTTGTTCATGGTCTTATGTCGTTTCATTTGTTTTTGCCCCTTCTGTAGTTCCATGCACATTTCTATGTACTACAAAATCTGACATTTTCAAGCTATGTGAACTATGCGCTTTGGCTTTAATTTGAACTTGGTATTTGTATATTGTGTTGCACCTGAACTCGTGCTATGACATAATCATGCTCTTGGTCATTGTGCTTGCATGACTTCTCTTGTACATTCACTGACCACTTTTTCATCTCTTACTTTGTTGTTGTGCATTTGCTATTTGAGCATGACCTGAAATTGCTTATGATTCAAAGTTGCCTTTGTACATCAGCATACCACTATATCTTGTGTTGTGGCTGGTCAAGATTAGCAGACCATATCTATGAATTGTAGCAGGTCTTGATCAACAGACCACTATAGCCGTGTTGAGGTTGATATGCGAGCACTAGTATTCAGTCTACCTTGTGGTATTTATATTGAATCATTGTGAATATCACAAGTAGTCTAGACTCAAATAAACAAGTATATATCTGACCAGGTCTAGAAAAATGATGAGAAACACACCATATATCTGATGCAAATAAAACTTAAAATTAAGTTTATATTTGTTAAAAATTAAATTTATTTTTATTGAATTTCACTATGCGTGCTTCTGTGACAGGTATGTAGGTGACTGGATCGAATATTGAAGTAATTGAAGATTCAATGTGACAGTGTATATCAAAGTGTATATGAAATCATATATGTAAATGGATGAACTGAGTGATGTAGTGAGGACAGTCTGTATGTATAAATTGCATAGTAGTGGAGTCCGAAAGTTTGTACTATTTCAAATATTGAAATAAAATATTTACTAGAATAAAAATATTGTTTGAATATTCAATTCTATGCAATGGTATTTTATTCAATCTAGATATTTATTTTTGTATGAGATGTAATATTGAATAGTTCTATTACACACACATTTATATAATAATATATATGTTCATTATCATCAAACAAAATTTATATTGTTATACTCAGTAATCTTCCCCTTTTGATGATGACGAACATACATTAAGGTTTTGAGTGTGATAAATGTGTTCAAATATGAAATGTAGTTGTAACACCCCACATCCGTTAGTGTCACTCACAAAGGGAATGCACTAAGTTCTGTGGAGCGTTTTGGGTAAAAGATGCAGATAAATTACAAGACAGACAAAAATTAAACAGCGGAAAATAAAACTTTGCTTTATTGATAAAACAGTTTGTACAATGATTTCTTTACAATATCAGAGTATCATCTGTCTTACAAAATAAAGAAGCATAAAACAATATTTATATTCCCCAGTTTTAGCAAGAGCCAGCCATAGCATCTGGAAAGAGAATCCAAGCAAAACTTCGACAAATCTTCAAGCTGGGAAAGAGTGACAGTCCAACTTAACCTCAGATATACTATTCCCTCCTTTACTACCTTGGGGGGGGGGGGGGGGAACGGAAGAAAAGAAGACGAAAGAAAAACAGAGTCAGACATAAAGCCTGAGTAAGTTCAGTAACTTCTAGCATGTGAACATGGAAAACCAAACGACATGAATTAACTGAATACAAGATTACACCATGACGATAGGGTCAGCAAGATTAGACAAGATAATCACAAGATATGCTAAGCTAAGATAAACTGGATATGCTCTAATACTTTCGCCGCTTCGCTATTTCCTTGTTATGCTGGTTTCTATATCTCTGCACCACCTAACTAGTGTCCCAACTAGTAACGATAACGTGATCCCAATCCCTGTATTTTCCATTGCCATCGGGCATCCATTTATTATTTATTACCTAGATCTAATCTAGGGTTTTCTATCAAGTGCTTTCTAGATTCAACTAGAGTTTACGCTATCTGCTGAACGCTTCTCGGATTCAGGGTTTATGCCACCTAGTCCAACTAGGGATTATGCTACCTGTCGAATGATGCCCCCAAGTCTAGGACACACTACCTAGAGTGGTATATGTTCCTACACTTCCCCACGCATGTATCGCGAATCACTATCGCTTGTCTAGATGCACATGTCCTGTAATGTGCGGCCCGAGTCCCGTGTCAGGGCAAATTAAGGAATACAGAACTCGGTCGAGAGCTTTCAGATATCTGCCGATGCAGATGCTAAGGTCTGTTTTTATTCCAGTGGCTATGGTCCCACCTGACCCCTCCCTCAACTAATGAAAGGCACACCTTGAAAAATGAGAACTATACGCCGGCCCCCGGTGCCCCACTATCCTATGGCCATCCTCACCCATAACTAGATAGCAAGTATATAGTCTTTTGGTGTTCTCCGCCTTTCCGCTTCATGTATCTCGATTGACTGAAGATGGATGGTAGACGATGAGTTGCTATCAAAGGGCTACCGTTTTCTCGCCGAATCACGCCGGTCCATCCTAGTCTTTAGGTTGCCATATATTGCAACCAAGGCATACCCCTGGTTCTTCTACGCAGACTTTAACCTCTGTGATCCCAGGAGGATCATCTACAGCCTCACAGAGGGATACCAAGAGTACCCTCATGTCCACTCGAAGCCTCGGGCTTCGTAACCCAACTCGTTGGCGCCTTCTTTTTGCTCAGACGGACATTCGCTTCTTCCCGTGTTATAGTAAGAATCACTACTTAGTTTTACTAACTAAGATTTACCACTTAGTTTCCATAATCGTTGTTTTCTTAACTAAGGTTTAATACTTAGTTCTCTTTCCCGTCAATTTGGATTGGTTAAGTGTCATTAGTCAATTCAAGCCAACTTAACACTCTTCATTCATCCTGTTAAACTGGTTAAGTGTTATCATTAATTCATGATGACTTAACCCTACCACAAACCAAGGTATATTGGTTAAGTATTTCTTATTACTTAACCCTACCCATTCATCCTGTATTGGTTAAGTGTTCCTTGCCCGTCTGTTTTAACTGACATGTTATTATTAATGGTTAAGTATTATCCCTTCATGTTTTAGACTTAACCCTATTCCTTTATCACAATCCGATGGTTAAGTGCTCAAGCTTACTTAACCCTACGGTCTAGCGCAGCTAACATATCAGATTGGCTAAGTGTATTTACTTAACCCCAACCTCTAGTCTAGTTAACATGTTAATTTGGCTAAGTGTATTAACTTTACTTAACCCCACCTTCTAGTCTAGTTAACATGTTAATTTGGCTAAGTGTATTAACTTTACTTAACCCCACCTTCTAGTCTAGTTAACATGTTAATTTGGCTAGGTGTTTCCTTAGTTACTTAACCCCTACAAATCTTGTCTTGTTACCATGTGAAGTTGGTTAAGTGTCCCTATGGACTTAGCCCTCCCATCCTAGCATAACTGTGTTAAGAACCTAACCCCACCCACCGGTCTGGTTATCATGTTGAATCGGTTAAGTGTCTTTGTTAACTTAACCCTACCATCCTTGTTCTAGCTTTAACTAAATAAATTAAAGCCGCTACCACTCACATTAGACAGATATTGTTGCGATTACTGGATGTGCCGGTTGGTTCCGGGCAGGTTTACATCGCAACTCAGTCTAACCTCGGGTTAGGCCTATTCGTGTTTTCTAAGTTCAAAGGGTTTGATTAATTTTCAAATCAGGTTTTGAAAGTAACCATCCCGTCCGTCGGATCAGTTAGGGATAGCGAAGGAGAGCAGGAAACTTGTATTTTCCAAACCCAAGCCTAGACACCATCCTCTCTGTCACCCTAGAACTTTCTGGTGTGTTATTAAAAGAGATGTCGTTTAACAAACCTTTAATTTGTCTAAGTTTACATTTCACATTTAGAACAAATTCTATAAGTAAATTATTCCTAATTTACTTATTTCCTAATTCCTTTTTTTCATGTAAATTGTCAACATTCATTCTTATGGCCCATTTCCCCCTCTAAATCATGTTTATGCTTTTTGGTATGTAAACTATACCAAATTAAGTGTCATTAACCATGATTTTGCTAAACCTGACAATTACTCCCAATTATGGCCTATTTCAAATTTATGCCAATATACTTATCATGCCAAATTAGCTAATCCAATTCTGATTTACATTCTAATTACGGTCCCTGTCAAACTAGACTTATTATTCTAGTTCACAATTCATGTAAATGCTAGATTTACAAGTCAATACTAGATTCAAATTACACATCCTATAATTCATGTCAAATTTATCCAATTTGCATCCTTATGAACATGCCATAATGCGTGTTCCCAATTTATGCCAATTTCCAAGTTTTAAAACTACGTTTCTAGTAAATTTCATATTTTCCCCAAATCGTATTCCCACCGTTCCTATAATCGTGATTCAATCTAGATTATAGATAAATCTAGATAGGGAATGAACCAAAGATGCTATGAAAAAGGATAGACATAATAACTGGCATAAAAAGGTTTGAATAACGACCTAGGTTCAAGAACATGGGTAGACCTAACTTAATAGGTAAATTCCCAAGGTCTAAAACCAAAGAAAACCAAGAATAGAAACGTGGGTTCCAGAACATGGGTAGACCTAACTTAATAGGTAAATTCCCAAGGTCTAAAACCAAAGAAAACCAAGAACAGACAGAATAGAAAATCAGGTTTAGACCCAATTTCACAGTCACAAAACTTAAGCAACACTTTCCTAGTCATGAATCATAGGTGTTTAGTCACAATTGTCCTTGTTAAGTCATAGGTAATGGTTTATGTTTTCTAATCAAAGGCATAGGCTTGTGTTCATAGTCTAGGAAATAATTCTCATAGTCACAGTCACAGTCATAGGCAATTTTCATAGTTATAGGCAATGTTCATAGTCAAAGAGGCATATGGGTCTAAGGTCCATAGTTTCATAGTCATGGTCTTATTTGTCCTCGAATCATGATAGTTCTTAATTAGGTCCAAAGAAATAGGCACTGATTCGAATAGAAAGAATTTGGCATACTCTTTTATTCCTTTAATTTCATGTCACGAAAAGAGAAACGTTCAAATCTGAGAAGTAACTGACTTACAGAAATTATATTAGATTCGTAGAAAAATAGTCGTTGCAGTCGTTTGAATCTTCACTTGAAATCCTAGCTTGACTTGAACCTCTTCTTGAAAGTCTTGAGCAGCATTTCCTCGTCTTGATTTATTTTATATATTATTTATTTATATATTTTCTCAGAGGCAGCATAAGGATAGAAAAGAATTGTGAATAAAGAAGGAGTCTAGGGCTGTTTATATAGTGTTAGGCGGACGAATCTAGGCAGAAACGTGACCAAATACATCAGAACGAACCAGGTTCAGAAAACTGGAAAAAGCAGGGGGGTCGACCCCCAGGTCGACTACCCAGTCGACCTGGGTGGCCCAGGTCGACTACCCAGTCGACTTGGGTGCCTTGGGCGGGAAAATTCCCGCCCAGCCCAACCTGGGTTTGTTTTTCGAATTTGAACTCCTTTTCTGACCTGTTTTGAAATTTGAACTTCGCTGAATCTTCCGGAGGCCATATCTTCCTCATACGGACTCCGATTTACACAAACTCGGACTCGTTTTCATGTAGAATTCCGAGACGAACGCAATGTTGCAGCCCGTTTCCTTTGATTTTGATTTTAATATTTAATTCTGCCTTGATTCGTAAATCCTAGTGTTGCAGAATTACGTGGTGTTACAGTAGTTCTCCCCTATTTATATGATTCCCCTACAACTGAACTCCCCGTTTGTGTGTGTGTATATATGCATATAAGAAAGTTTAAATTTAATTGAATTTCAAATATTAAAATTTTCTTGAATTATTCACTCATTAATCAAAATCTAACAATTCTCCCCCTTTTGTTATCATCAAAAGAATAATAGAAATCAAAATAGTGATGAACATAGATGAGAAATACAAATTCAAACTAGGAGGGAAAATGTATGTCGTAAACCTCATTTAATCAAACAAAAATCAGAATATTCTTCAAATTAGAAGCAAATTTCACTTTTCATAATGATGGATTTACGATTGATTTTATAAAATGAGGAGAGTTTTTAAATTTCAAATATAGGATTGTGAATTCCATAATTCTGAATTAAATTTTAAATTTAAGCACAAAAAATTTAATCACTTTCTAACCACGCATAAGCTTTAGGACTTTTAAATAGAGTTAGCAGTAACTTAAAATCTATTAAGTATTTTGTAACTATGCATAACCGGTAGGACTTTTAAATGAGATTAGAATAATACTTAACCTTTATCCTCTCTTATATGAGTTCCATCCATGCATAACCATAAGGATTTTAAATGAGGATGGAAGCACACATACAGAGACTAAAGGTGATTCACCCCTGCATAACCGTGAGGACTTTTTAAATGAGAGTGAATACCAAGGATAATTTTTTTAAAATATTTTCTTATTTGCAAAAACAATTAAATTCTCCACATTATATAAAACCATGATGAATGACATAAGGATGGTATAAAAAGAAAATGATCGTGAAATAAGCACTACCTCAAAAATATTATAAAATCTGTCCAATCATCATAAGAATTTAAATATATCTCCTTTTGTTATGAAATATATTATAATCACTACTCATCACACTTTCATAAATATAAAATAATTTTGATGAGTTTCAAAATGGTTTAATTGGTCAATAATTTTAATTTTTGAATAATAATCAAAAATGATTTTAGAATTGATGATATCTATTTCAAGGGAGGTTATTGAAATAACTATGCAAGTTGAAAATCAGTTTCAAAAATCAATCAGTAAATGTGAGAATATCTAATACTTGTTAAACTGATTGCTCTTAGACAATTCTAGAAACCACTTTTCTTTCTTAAAGTTTATTCAAAGGTAAAGAAAGATGTTTATCCACTGTGAAATGTGTTTATACTCCAATTTTCTTGATCGTAAGCTTTAATCTTTTTTTTTTTGATTAAATATGTTGAAAGCATTCATTCTTAGCATTTATTCCTTATTGAAACTTAAGTACATATATGCCAACTCTAGTACAAACGGATCAGAAGACTCTCACTCAGATCGACTCGGTCTATCATGTTTGATGGATTGTTGTCTTATTGGAAGGGATAATGCTTCCTCAAAAGATAGATACCGTGCTGTCATTAGTCCCACTTTATTATTTCAGTGTTGATAGCATAAATGAGCCACTATCTCTTTCCCTTTATAAGGCCATGTGTGTATCTGATACTCTTTCTTGGGTATATGCTCAGTTTCTTAAAGATTTCCCTTCGAACTTTAGGAATTCTCCACTGAGTTGTAGTTACCACAGTTCAATTCATATGCGGATTTCCTCAAAGCATAAGCAATTTCTCATAGATTGCATTGGGTTTTCTCAAACCTATGATCTCTTTCAATTTCTTATTAGAAGGAGTTTTTACTGAATAGGGACGTGGATAGGATTCTGAGGTTAAGCCCTCCTCTAGCATCAAAATTTTTAGCAAAAATATGGTTAACACACCCAAATGGGTGTAGTTCTTATGGAATCCTTTATTTGTGAAAGGGTTATCTCGGGTTACACTGCTATTTATGTAGAATATGTAACAACCCGGAAAATCAGAACCAATTTAAAAATTTTATTTTAGCAATTTTAACGGA
Organism: Allium sativum; assembly: GCA_030737875.1. Taxonomy (NCBI): domain Eukaryota; kingdom Viridiplantae; phylum Streptophyta; class Magnoliopsida; order Asparagales; family Amaryllidaceae; genus Allium; species Allium sativum. The sequence continues at coordinate 41,162,358 of CM060926.1, forward strand.
TTTTGAATATTTAAAATGAATTATTTTAAATAATAACGACTAAAAATTTATTCAAATCGAAGTTAGAATGAATAAATTTATTTTAATTATAAAACAAGCCTAAAATGGCGCGGTAGTTTGAAAATTTGATTTCTAATTTCAAATGAATACACAGAATTAAATATAAGTTAGAATTGGACGAAACAAGAAATATTGAATCTAATTAACAATATCTTTCTAACGGATGTAAGAAACTGAGATTTCACTTTATAAATTAAAAGTTACGTCCAGTTTAAAATTCTGAAAAGTCGTTGTATAATTTATGTATATTATAAATAAATATATATATATATACATATATATATATAAAGCCCTTAAGAATAGCCATTTTTGACCTCCGTTTTTGATGAAACCACTTTTGTTGGATCCAGGATGTCATGTTATTGCTCGGTTCCAATTTTCATAGTTTTTGAAATCAATATGTGAGCGTGGCAAAAGAAAACCTGTTTTGACAGTTTTAGTCAATTTGGATCGACCAGAAAATGGTCATTTTTCAAACAGTATTCAAATTTGATGAAATTAGCTTTGTTAGGACTGTTTCAACAAAACAAGGTCAGAAATAATTTTTCTGTAATTTTTGAAGTCAGTATGTAGCCCCAGTAAATTAAAATGTACGTTTAAAATTCAATATATAGATTTATATTTTAACTTTGAAAAAAACTGATCGAAACAGTCGAATTGGCTTACGAGACATGTCCCACTGTGTTCGAAATGGGGTATTTAGCTGTGGGCGACAGTCGTTGGATTTGATTTGGAGTTCAGATTGATAATCATGTATTATTGGAAATTAAATAATAGCTTTTAATCGTCCGTTTCTTCTTTAGAGGCGCGGTAAAGAGTTTGACCGTTTTATTGAAGAGATAGGGTTTGACCAAGGTAGTTATATATATAACTACCTTGGTCAAACCCTATCTCTTCAATAAAACGGTCAAACTCTTTACCGTGCCTTTAAAGAAGAAACGGACGATTAAAAGCTCCCAACCCTCTTCTACTAATTCCAATCAATCCATACAATGATCGAAGGAACTTCTGAAGCAAATTCGAAGACCAACTCGAGATCTTTCAATCAACTCGGTGAAAGTGTGAGTGCGTGTACTTGTCAGGTAATAGTACACTCGGATCGTGTAATATGGAATAACACACAACTATTTGTCTAATACAATAGTTATGCAAACAAATATGAAATAGAAAGATCTCACAGAAACAGTATCACAGATATGTAAATGCAGTAAAAGGAAAATCACACCAGGGATTTTTATACTGGTTCGGAGCACCGTCCTATGTCCAGTCCCAGACCTCTCTCTGGATTTTCACTAATCAACTATCTCGCTTCACCCGGACGAACAGGTTCACAATACCCGAGCAGCCGAACGGGATTTCACACCTCTTACAACACGTGGACTTCACAACTTTGTCTCTCACAACACGGAGGACTTCACACAAGATGAGTAGACTTGTAATTTGACAATGTGTGTTCTTAATAACACGAATTTGTCAATTCTTGTACAACCTTCCTATAATCTTATCCTCAAATAGAATTTGAATTCGTGAAGATTTGGAAGATGATATCGTGTTTGAATCAAAAGAATAGTATGTAGATTCTAGGATTCAACAGCGATATATGAAGATTATGAGCTTTTGAATGCTTTGAATGATCAAGAATGAAATCAGCAATAGATAGAATAGATAGAAAGAATTGGTTATTGGAATTGATGATTTCATGTTGTATTTATAGAGGATAAAGAGTTGCAAACATTGGTGAAGAGAAGTATTGAATAGAAATGATTTTTGATGAAAGGAAAAGGAAGCAACCATTGATTAATGAAGATATCTGTACGAAGAGTTGCTTTCAGTTCAAAGACCAGTCGATAGGTAAAAAATAACCAGTAGACTGGTATTTGAATATATACACGTTATATACATGTGTGCTCGTTCATTGTGCATTTCTGCCAAGAAACGGTCGACCGCACGTATTGAAACCGGTCGACCGGTTTCTGGCATTACGCACAATGAATGTGCATTCATATATATACATATATATATTCAAACTACTGAGGTATATGATTATTTGAGGATAGATTTTAACATTTTTAACACAACTAAATTATTGAATAATCAACCTCTAACTTTTAATACCATTGTATCTCTTCTTTTTGTAGATCTTGAAACTTCTCCTTGTCATTAATCAAAATGCCATGAATTCCTTGATTCAACATTCTCCCCCTTTTTGATTGATGACAACATGCTCTGAAAGTGTTTCTAACTCCCCCTGAATATGTACTCCCCCTGAAATATATATTAAACAAATCTACAAAACATATTGTTAGTAACATTTTTCTCCATTTTTGTCATCGACAAAAAGGAGTAGATATCATACAAATACCATAACTTAAGCATGAAATGCACGAGGATTGTAGCATACAATACACACCAGGCATAGCCAAACAAGTTATGTATCTAAGAGTTAATACGTACAAACCCAAAATAAAATACAATACTATTTATGTACAAGTGCTGAGTTAAGTCTTGCTTAAGTAAAAATATAATACCAACAGATGTGGATGGAAAGAACTACTGAGGTGGAGAATCGAATTCAGTTGTATCCCAATCTATTTCTTTGTTTCCTTCTTCTTCCTTGTTTCCTTCGAACGTCTTCCTCAGTCTCGGTTTCCCCACAACCACGTCCAACAATTGCTCCAGAACTTATGCCTTCCTTTGAAGATGACCATGTAAAAGTAGGAGGCACTGGACATTTGCCTGGGTCTTGTATGTGCGTAGAGGAGGATGACGATGCACATGAAATTGCATCCCAAAGAGTACCAAAGAAAGACTTAAGTTTTGAGAAGCGCTTGTCATGATTTGTATCTGAACGTTCGATTTTGTTGTCGGTACGCTTAAGTCTTGCTTCAAGAAGGAATTGATTCCGTGCAATTTGTTCAAGTGAATCTTTAGTCGATGAGGATGGTTGAAGGAGTTTAACCTCTTCTGGTTTAGGTTTGGAGGCTTTTGATGAAGTGCTTTCTTGGGGGCCTTGTTGTTGATATTGTTCGAAGGGTATGATATTCGAAAATGTTCAGGAAGCTTCATTCTCTCTCTCGTTGCTTTGTCGGTATATTTTGGTTTGGAGACTTTAGATTGGGGAAATTTGAGACCACAATCGAGTAGAAGTCTCATGATATATTCATTGTAGAATAAGTGTGGGCTTGTACAATTATTCACAAGCAGAATCTCATCAAAGTTCATGTTTATCCAGTTAATTTCTATATCTCCATATATCGCATACAAAGCCTTAAAATTCTCTTTATATATGGCATCAAAATTACCAACTCTCGGCAATAAAGAGTGTGTGATAGTATGATGTAATATTCTAGCAGTAGGCCGTAGGTTAATTGCTTTTGTACTGATTTTATGATCTTCAATAAAAAGATGACTGACCTTGTCTCGAGTATGAACTGTATAAAAATCGGTAGAGAATTCTCTTCCATTATTAGGCGAACCGAGAACCGTGGCCATTCGTTCCTTTGAAATAAAAATGTGCTCCCAACATACAACGGACCATAGACAACAAGCCGCATTCTCTGGTTTAAACTTGTCTAAGTTAAGATTAGCATAGAACAACTTGATCATGATATGATTGATTTCCACGTTGTTCTTATCATGGTCTAGGAGATTTTGAATGCGAGCTTGTTTTGCTAATTCTTTAACATCGTAGAGAGTAAAATCAGAGAAATTGATGAAATAACCTTCGTGAATCGTATAATCTTTCATACATTCCATCTTCTCATTGCTATTGATCCATTATCCATTGTTTGATATTGGAATCAATAGGTTGGAGTTGAGTAGAACTTGATTTCTTTAATCTCTTTTGTGGTGGAGCCATTGATTTTGTAGGAGAAAGAAATTTGGGGATTTTCTGGTTTTCAAAGGGTTTGAGAGAGATAAAAAGGAAGTGAATGGGTGAGTTTGATAGAACCGACGTTTTGATTGGGATTTTAAAAATAGAAAGTCACGTAACCGGTCGACTGGTTTCAAACAAAAACATTTTCGGTCGACTGGTGAAAATTTATCTGGTCGACTGGTTGATGAAAAGGCATATTTTTCCAGAGACTTAAACGGTCGACCGTTAACTTCATACCAGTCGACTGGTATATGAAAAATATGTTTTTCCAGAGACTTTTCCGGTCGACTGGTGGATCTCTGGCGGTTGACCGTTTCGTCTGAGCTTTGTTTTTCCTATTTTCTGAGATTTTTCGAAGTTCTATAATAATTTATTTCAAAATAAGAAAGAACCAAATACAATATATGAAAACAAATAAAGGAAATCTTATTGAAAAACACTTAGTATCCAACAAAGTAATAACGATATAAGATCAATGGTAGCTGGATGACTTGTCTTAGGAAATTTCTTTAATATTGGTAACTCTCGGTGTCCATGGCGACCAAGTTTCCTTTGCTCTTTCATTTCTCATGTAGTTACGATCCCAGGAGTTAGGACTCCTAGATGAAGGTGAAGCATGTGACATTGGTTCATGAACGTCGTGTTTATCTGTGCTACAGAAAAATGACGCCATGCATTCTAAGGGAGTTAAACGGTCGGACGTAAGTTTTTATTCATAATGAAGTTGACGCTGGAGATCCATCTGATGTTTCTGGTAGTGGTGAATCTCACTTATCTTTTCTCTTGTCCGTGGGAAGCAAAATAATGCTTTCTTAGCACGTTTGGACTTTGGTGTATATCTGGGGGTATGCGGACATTCTGGTCCACTTTTAGGTGTCTCCGGAGAGTAGTATTCCTCCGATTCAAAACTAGTGAACGAGATATATGATCTGTGAGCACATTCATTGCAGATGTGTTCCATTTTGGATATAATTAAACTCGTTTACAAATAATAAAATGGACTCAAAGGTAGTAGTTGCAGAAAAGAGAAGGAAAGATCATATATATATATAGGATTTTCTAAATAAAGAGTAATGGTTAAAAACATTCAGATCATATAAACCATAAAAATTTAAAGGTCATATTTTTTTTACTAATAATAGCAAAAGCTACTTAATAGCTAAGATATATAGAAATGAAAGCACCGTTTAGAAAAGAACTTATCAATGTTTATGTATGTTTATACGTTAAACATCAAGTTCAGTTCTAGAAATAAATCCAAGCTCTCTACACAATGAAATAAAACTTGATTCAAGTAGAGGCTTTGTAAAAATGTCCGCTAGCTGATGTTCAGTCTGGACATGTTCGAGACATATTGTTCCTTTTTCAATATTATCTCTTAAGAAATGATGTCGGATATCAATGTGCTTTGTTCGAGATTGATTGACTGGGTTTTTTGATAAGTTGATGGCACCTGTGTTATCATAGTATATGATGGAGTTTGATAAATGAATATCAAGATCACGAAGTGTTTGTTGCAAATATAGTAATTGAGTACAAGCTAGAGCTGCTGATATATACTCAACTTCACATGTCGAGAGTGGAACACAATTTTGTTTCTTACTAAACCAAGATACAAGTGATTTTCCAGTAAAATGGCACGTACAACTTGTACTCTTTCTATCCGTACGAGAGCCACCGAAATCAGCATCACTATAGGACACTAATTCGAATGGACAATCTTTTGGATAGAAAAGACCAAAGTCTTTGGTTTTATTAAGATACCGTATTATACGTTTTACAGCTCGTAAATGTGATTCTTTAGGATTTGGTTGAAACCTTGCACACAAACAAACACTCATCATTATATCAGGATGACTTGCGGTAAGATAGAGAAGAGAACCAATCATGCTTCGATATAACTTCTGTTCAACATTCTTACCATGTTCACCTTTTTTAAGATGTGTAGTCGTACTCATAGGAGTCGGTTTACCAGATGTATTTTCTAAACCGAAGCACTAGATAAGATTTCCACAGTATTTTTCTTGATTAATAAAAATACTGTTAGAATGCTGTTTCATTTGAACTCCAAGAAAATACGATAGTTCTCCCATATGAGACATTTCAAATTCTTTGGTCATAATATTTGCAATCTCTTTGCAGAGTTTATCGTTTGTTGAGCCAAAAATAATATCATCTACATATATTTGGATAATTAATATATCTTTTTGAGACTATTTGATGAATAAAGTCTGATCGACTTTACCAATTTGAAATCCAGAATCAGTAAGATAACTTCTTAACCGTTCATACCAGGCATGAGGTGCTTGTTTTAGTCCGTATAAAGCTTTTTTAAGTTTATATACGTGATCTGGATGTTTCTCATGTATGAACAAGGGAGGTTGTTCGATATATACATTCTCTTTGATAAACCCATTTAGAAAAGCACTTTTGACATTCATTTGATAAAGTTTGAAATTATGATGACAAGCAAAGGACAATAAGATTCTAATAGCTTCTAATCGAGCAACAGCTGCAAAAGTTTCTTCGTAATCGATACCTTCTTCCTAATTGTATCCTTGTGCTACTAGTCTTGCTTTATTTCTGGTTATATTTCCTTGTTCGTCGGTCTTATTTTTATAGACCCATTTCGTACCAATAACTGACTGATTAGTTGGTCTTGGAACAAATTCCCAGACATCAATGCACTCAAACTGATTTAGTTCTTCCTGCATGGCAATGAACCAGTAATCATCAGTAGCAGATTCTTTCGGATTCTAAGGTTCGATATTTGAAAGAAACGCGACATGACCCATTTGATTGATTTGACTCCTTGTTCTTATTTGTGATGTTATTTCTCTAATAAAATTTTGAATTGGATGATCTCTCAGAATTCTCGGAGGAGATCAAAATCTTGGTGGAGAAGGTATCACAACAGGCTGAGGAATATCCTCAACAATTTCCGAGTCAGAGTCATTATTTGTGATGATAGGATTATCAGTGACTATAGTTTCTTCATCATCTGATACATTATGAGACGGTTTATAGAATTCATCAACAGAGACATGAAGTGATTCTTCAATAGTTTTAGTTCTCTTATTAAATATACGATAGTGCTTGCTTTGTTCTGAATATCCAACAAATATACCTTCATCGGATTTTTGATCAAATTTTCCAAGATGGTCTTTCATATTTAAAATAAAACATTTAGAACCAAAAACTTTGAAGTATGAGATATTTGTCTTTCTTTGATTAAATAACTCATAAGGTGTATTCTTAGTAAGAGGTCGAATGGATACGCGATTCAAAACATAACATGCAGTTGCAACAGCTTCTGCCCAAAAATGTTTTGGTAAGGTGGATCCATTTAATAATGTTCTTGCACATTCTTATATTGTCTGATTTTTCCATTCTACAACTCCGTTTTGTTGTGGAGTTCTAGGAAATGAAAAATTATGATTTATACCTTTCTTTGTACAAAAATGTTCAAATTCATTATTTTCGAACACTCCGCCATGATCACTTCTTATATTCTTAACCTTAAGCTCTTTTGATTTTTGAATTCTCTTGACGAAGGATTTGAAATGATTAAAAGTGTCACTTTTGTTTTTCATGAAAATCACCCATGTATAACAAGAATAATCATCAACAATTACAAACACATATCGATTATGATTTATTGACTGAACCTGTGTTGGTCCGAATAAATCCATATGTAATAGCTCAAGCGATTGTAATGTTGATATGACTTTCTTGGATTTGAATGACGATTTAGTCAATTTTCCTAATTGACATGCATCACAAATATTATCAACCGTAAAACTTGTTTTGGGTATTCCTCTAACTAGATCATTTTTGGCTAGCTTGTCGATAGTTTTGAAGTTTATATGGCAGAAACGTTTGTGCCATAGCCATGGATCATTATCACTTGCTACAAGACATATATCTGAATTATGATTAATATTCATATTCAGAATATATATTTCTGTCTCTATAACCTTCAAAAACTAAATTACGATCTTTAACTAAAATACTACATTTGTTATCCGAAAAAGAAATGGAAAACCTTTGTCGCATGGTTGACTGATACTAAGTAAATTGTGTTTTAAATTTTTAATTAGCACGACATTTGTAATAAGAGGTAAGTTAGATGTACCGCAATTGCTCACATCGCCTTTGCCGATGATATAGCCTTTTGAATTATCTCCAAAAGTGGAGGAGCTACCATCTGAATAAGTGATATTTGTCAATAAGCTCTTGTCTCCAGTCATATGCTTCGAGCAACCACTGTCCAGTATCCACTTTCCTCTTTTCTTAAGTGGGACCTGCAAAAAGTAAAATTAAGTTCATGGTACCCACTTTTTCATAGGGTCCTAAGAGTTAGGTCTTAGGAGTCCAAACCCATACGGGTCCGGTATCCCCTTTATATAAATAATTGGAATTATGATGCACAGTATTCAAAAAATTCTGAATGTATTTATTCCTAATCAAATTGTTATTTGTTTTAGGAACCCATATTTTGATAGTCTTGACATTTTTCTTTTGAAATTTCACAGCCGGTTTTGGTTTAGAATATAATAAACTAAGATTTTTCTTAGCTTCAGTTTCTTGTACTTTTTTTTTCTTTTTCTTTTATTGCCAAGATGTTTCTTGATATCTTGTTTCTTATATCCCAAATGTAATGGCGCGTTTTGTTAGCTGTCGAATAATTAATTTATTTAATTATTTATATATCGATTTGGTGATATTGATAACTTAAAGTACAACGTTCGAACTTATAATTTATAATTATAATTAAAACGAACCTGAAACGTCGCGGTAGTTCGCAATTTGGCGATTTGAATTTCAACTGATTGTACATGATTCATTTTAAGCCGGATTTCTGTGAAACAAGAAACGTGTGGAGCTGGTGGAGTATATCTTTCTAGTGGAAGAGAAAAATCAGGATTTCGTCGTGTAGATTTTGAGTTATGTCCAAATAAAATTTCAGAAAAGTCGCTGTAGAATTCCTTTATAATTTGCGACGCTTTATATACGTTATAAAAGAGATTTTCAGTATAAACTGAAATACCAGGATAATCTAAAATCCGAAATATCAAACTGTAAATTCTGATATGAGATTCTGGAGCTGTACGATATCATATATGAATATATACGATAATATTAATTTATTAATATTAAATTTAATTATATTTAAATATATTTATATATTTAAATGGGTCATTCAGAGCTTTAAAAATAGCCAGTTTTTCATACGACCTCAGAATTCGACGAAACCAGTTTTGTTGGATACGCAATGTCAAATAGCTGTTAGATTTCTAGTTTCGTGATTTTTAGAGTCACCGTGTGGCCGTACGGATTTTTAGAGTGAGAAACAGTCAGTTTTTCGACAGTTAAAAATACGGAGTTTGAGCAAACGGAGTCGGAATTCGACGAAACCAGTTTCGTTGGGTCCGTAATGTCAAACTATAGTGGTATGTCAGTTATTGTGATTTTTGGGGATCGTATGTGATCGCTAGGATTTTTAAAAGACAGATGCAAGGAAAAAATCGAGTAAATAAATTACAAAAATCAAATTGAAAATATCCCTCCTATTTTCTGAGGTTCCGCACAGGCCACACGGCCTTCAATCTCAGCCACAAACGGCACCTAACCCAAAACAGGCTATATAAGGCCGACAATGCATTTCACAGCCAAAAATTCCCAATGGAAGAAATCAATAACAAACCAAAATAAAATCCTAAAATCCCAAAGCAAGTATATTCGAACTCGCGAGGTGTTTCTCCTTATGCTGTGTGAAGACGGGAGAGTTCGATCACCATTTTTTTCGAAGTCCTGTACCCAGCGAACAGCTAGGGTTCATCCTACTGTTGATTTTAAGCATGGATTCAAAGATTCGTGTATGAATTCGAGTTCGGGAGGGGATTTAGCATCAATTGTGGATTCTTGGTGGAGATCGGTTTCCGTTGAGTCCGACGATTCCTGTAGCCGAAGTGGAGAGCTCACTGACGCCAGGACCACGGTGGACGCGAGTTGAATAAGGGTGGTATGGGGAAGATGAGATCGAGATGAGGGTCAGTATGGCGATAAAGGTTTTGGGATCGGTGATGAAGTGGTGGAAGGGAAAATAGCAGAGATCGAACGAAGTGGTGAAATGAAAGTGCCAGGAAGCTTTCGGTAGTGAAATTGGGGAAGACGGGTAGGAAATTGGATGTGGTGGGTATTGGGTGTAATGGGCCAGAAGTTTAAGGTGAAGCCCAATTATACTAAAGAAATTTGAATTCTATTTTAATTTAAAACAATTTATTTACTTGTAAATGTAATATCTTTTTCATACGTTAACCGAATTCAGCGAAACAAGATCCGTTGGGATCGTATGGACGGGAGCAACAACATGGGACTGACTGGAAGTCCATCAGAGCTCGTTACAATTTATAGCAAAATAAATTGTCTGAATCAAGCGATGGTTATCGTCATTGACGATGATCATCCAAAAGTGAGTAAATCTCACTAACTCTGAACAGTTTATAATTTCAAATTGTATTGTTAGAACTGTTAAAATTGTCTGTTTGACTGTGTGTTGATTGAACTGCTAGTCAGTTAGTTAAATTTCTATATTGATTCTGTTTAACAGAATATATCATATGGAACTGAAAGTGATGTTATCTATATTGTCTAACATCTGTGATGCAGGGAAACAGGTTGGAGGAATCCGACTGGATTCCTCAACAGTTATTTTATTGTTTTTCATATATTGTTATATGATGTGATATAAAATCTGTGGGCGATTATATGTGCTTGGACGATATTGAATATCGTGATTTGATATGATTGAATACCATAACTTACCGAAATGTTGATAAGGGGATTTTCAATGTTTATATTGAAAATGAATCTTATTTATAAAATCGATAGGATTTTATAAAAGGAAAACATTTATTTAATTTGAAAATAAATAAATGAAAAAGGAAACATTTATTTAGAAAATAAATGAAATAAAATAGAAACATTTATTTAGAAAATAAATGAATTAGAATACAAAGGAATATTTATTTAGGAAATAAATATAGGAACATTTATTTAGATTATAAATAAATGGAATAAAGGAATATTTATTTAGGGAATAAATAAAGGAACACTTGTTCGGAAAATAAATAGAATTATACAAGGATAGATTTAAACACGTGCTTCGCACACAAGTATAACACGATATGGATTTTAAGGAGATATTGTAGAAGTAGGAATTATAACCAGAGTGTGATAAAAGGGTTAAACAAAGTAATTGGTTAGGTTAACCAAAGCAAGTTAGTCGAGTTAAACAAAGTAATTTGTTAGGTTAACAAAAGCAAGTTAGTCGAGTTAATCAAAGTAATGGGTTAAGTTAACCAAAGTAAATTAGTTAAGATAAACTAAGCGGTTAATCGAAGTGAATTAGTTAAGTTAAACTAATTGGTAAATCAAAGTGAATTAGTTACGTCAAACTAAGTGACTTAGTTAAGTTAAACTAATTTGTAAATCAAAGTGAATTAGTTGCGTCAAACTAAGTGAATTAACTAAGTTAAACTAAGTGGATTAGTTCAATTAATCGAGACAAGTAAATCAAGTTAGGTTAAACCATTTGAGTTAACCAGTTAGGTTAAACCATTTGAGTTAACCAGTAAAGTTGACCAGTTAAAGTTGACCAGTTAGAGTTACTCAGTTAGAGTTGACCAGTTAGAGTTGACCAGTTAGAGTTATCCAAGTGGAGTTAATCGAGTAGAGTTGCCGAATATCACTTATTCGAAGTAGAGTTATCGAATATAGTGTATTCGAGGGAAGAGTAATCGAATATAGTTTATTCGAGTGGAGAAATCAAATGTTATTCATTTGAGAAGAGTTACCGAATATTATTTATTCGAATAGTAGTTATCGAATATTGGTTATTCGAAGTTAGTTAATCCAAAGGAGTTATTCGAAGTTAGTAATCCAAAGGAGTTATTCGAAGTTAGTTAATCCAAAGGAGTTAGTCGAAGAGTTAATCGAATATAGTTATTCGAAAGAAAGTGTTAATCGAATATAGTTATTCGAGTAAAGTTAAAAGAGTTAATCGAATATAGTTATTCGAAAGAAAGTGTTAATCGAATATAGTTATTCGAGTAAAGTTAAAAGAGTTAATCGAATATAATTTATTCGAATAGAGTTAGAGAAGTTAATCGAATATAGTTCATTCGAATAGTGTTGGAGGAGATATCGAATATAGTTTATTCGATAGGATAGAAGTGAATATAATTTATCAATTAAGTTATTCGAATTAGTTATTCGAATAGAGTTAAACACGTAAGAGTTAATTGAATATTAGTTATTCAATTTGAGTTAATCGAATTTAGTTATTCAAAAGGAGTTAATCGATTTGGGTTAAGTTAAGCTATCGAGTTAAGATTTATCGAGTTAAGTAATCGAGTTAAGAAATCGAGTTGAGATAATCGAGTTAAGAAAATCAAGTTGAGTTAATTGAATAAGTTATTCGATAAGAGTAAATCCATTTAAGTTAAATCGGATGTTAGTTATTCGATAAGAATTGACACATTTAAGAAAATCGAATAATTGTTATTCGATAAGAGTTAATGAAATAGAGCCAACCAAGAAGAGTTATTCGAATATTAGTTATTCGATAGGAGTTAATCGAAATAGAGTTTATCGAATATCAGTTATTAAAAAGGGAGAGTTAATCGAATAGAGATTACTCGAAGGAGAGTTATACGTCGGATTCGATTATAGCGAATTCGGGAAAGTACTATTTACTTTCCAGGGTTTTAAATCAAGGTTTAGTTATTGATTTAGAAATTAGGTGTCCGTTTAATTATTCGAGTTAGGAGATAAAGTTATAATTCAGGTTAGGTATTGTAGAAGTAGGAATTATAACGTTATAGTTATAATCAAACACTGTCATATAAGAAGTGGATTCGTAACCTGAATCCGAGAATTTGCGTAAACATATGATTGTAAAAAGTGAGTGATGAGCTTCATCTATTTCACAGTAAAGGACGTTGTTCAATTAAGGTCTGAGAGGTAATTATACCCCAACTTGATTGACTTCAGAATTGACAAAGGAATAGTTGTGGTTCGATCTAAAAGGGTGGATTAGGAATAAAGATAAGGAATAAGCGATAAATGGAATAAGCATAACGATGTTTTATACAACGTTCATTTGAAATCCGTAAATGAGTTTTGGAAACGTTTTCCAAATATAATCAGATATGTTTTCTAAACATAGAAAATGAAATGTTTTCATGATAAGAATTTAAAAAATAGAGTTAAGCAAATTCAGAAACTGACTGGAGAGGGTAAGTTGAACGGTTTTCTAAGTGACGATCTGATGTTGGTTTCGACCTTCCGGATTGATACTTAGAGAATTGTTCTCATACTAGTTACAGTTAGGGACTGATAGTTGCGAAATAATAGTGATGTGAAAATAAGCTATGGAAATGTTTTCCAATGATTTATAACATATATTTTCTAAATATATGAAATAAGGAAATATGAACATATGATGATTGATCGATCGAATTCCCATTTGGAAATAAGATCGTTGTTTGTACACCGACATGTTTTCATTTGATAATTAAATCACAGACTATCAAAGTTTTGACCATTTTTACAATTGTTAATATGGAGAGACCGGTTGGATTATTATCCGAAGAACCACTCCGTATTAGCATAAGCGTTGCGAATAACGTACGCTGAAGATAATTGAAGACGGAGTGAAGTGCAAGGGCTATTGTGAAAAGCCTAGGTAGGATGGATTCACTGAATAGTGCCTTCGGTTTATTCAGTCCTAGAACAACGTATATGGATGAGTGTCTGACAAAGTATTCTTAACGAATCATATATGTTGATCTCTTTAAATGTATTACGTTGGTGGCGGAGAAATTCGTTTCTCTTAGCTTTTATACTCGTGATGCCTTGAGAAATCGATAATGATTTGGCGGGTATGACGATGTGGCATTCAAAGTAATTGAAGAAATAATCTGTCAAAGTGATAAACGTGACCTCAAAACCTCACAACCGGGAAATAACAGAAGTTGGGCTAGGCAGCATGGCTAGTTGTGCCATACCCAAGCAGGGTGTATTATCACCATCTAGAGAATATTCAATTGTACTTCTTTATAATCTATTTCAATGCTGTCCCTTATCGGGAAGGATGGTTGCTGATCCCAACCATCGGTGATAATATATTCGTTACACTCAAGCTAAATGAGTGGACGGTCATGTGTGGCCGGGTTGCAAGACGTTCTTGTTGAACCCTAGTGTATCTCCTCTAGAGTACACTGATCGGAAGGTGCTCCCATACCTTGTCTGTTGGAATCCAATCTCCAATAAGCGCTCACGGTTTATTTGTATACTATGTATGTGGAACGTGAGATGCAAGCGTTCTGCTAGATTGATATCTATTTGTATTTAGACATTATTATAATATCAGAAAGATATCCTTTATTTAACCAAGTGTTGGAGTTTTATTCACACCAGTCCCATGACTGACCCAGAGTTTATTTTGTTTGTTTTCCCTAAACTCTTGGGTGCCTAAATTTGTACGGGCAGTCAAGTAGTCGGGATTTTACAGATACACTTGGAGAGCTTGGAGCAGGAGACTTCAGGATTATAGCTATTATTATTCCGCTGTGTTATTAAGTGTTGTACTTTGAAATGGTATGTATATACGAGTACTGATTTGTATTTCAAAGTTATGTTATATTTTATTCGTTCCGCTGTGAGATTCGTGTTCACTCTGATGATGTAAGTTCTTCTTCTTCTTCTATTCTATTAGTTCTATCTTTTCCTCCTCACCCTCTACTTTCTTTCACTAACGTCTCGGGATTTTCGACTCTCGGGGAGTCGGAAATTTCCAGCCGTTACAGTTGGTATCAGAGCTTAAGTTAAGTGATTACCTTGGCTCTGTGGCATAACTCGATAGAGATGGGATTAGTAATATCCTAGATTGAGTTTGAATGTATATATATGAGCGCGTAATTGTTATTCAATATAAAATGGTTTTATATTGTGGAGACTCATTGGTTGAGTGGCTTATGAATTCTGGTCGATCAGTTGATCCACTGTATCGATAAGGGTTACTAAACACTCGAATACGATGAACCGTCATGGTATGTTTTGAAAGAGGGTAAATGAAATAATTTTTCCCAAAATATATTTGTTTATAGAAGAAATATATATCTTGAAATTATTATAGTATATTGATTGTGTTGGTTGTTATTATAATCGAATAAGATTATAAAAGGGTGAAATGGTTATAAATGACCAATCAGAATTCATATGAACGTAATATATGAAATAGTTTGAATTAAATATGAATTTAAATCAGAATTTGGAATTTAAAATAAGGAAATTTTAAGTTCCTGGGAGATTTTGAAAATGTTTTTCAAATTGAAAACTATATAGTATTTCGATAGCTGGAAAATAGATTTTGATGATGAATCTAGACATCATCAGTGTTCATTTTCGAGTTCTAAGTGACGGATTACTACCAAAGGTTGTGTTTTTGAATTGTTTTGAGAAAACAAGTTGTTTAGAAATTCAAAGGTTTTGAATTGGCATTATGATTTCAAATTGATTTGAAAGAAACCCAGGAACTAAATTCTGGAATTAAAATTTAACTAATGAAGTTAAATAAAATGAGATGGTAAAAATAAATTGAAATTTAACTTGAACCGAGTTAAATAAAATTGAATTGGATTAGAGATAATCTAGATTGGAACCAAATTGATAAGTCAATAATTTGGAATTTGATATTAGAGTTCGAATGAACTTCGATTTGGATTTGAGGATATGAACTGATTGGAGATCAATTGGAATGGATAACATTGGTATATGTTGAAGTGGTAGCAGATGAAAGGGGTAGAGTTAAATGCCCGACAAAAAGGTACAAGTTTATATCATATATGAGTTTGGATTTTATGAGCCGAATTACAAGCCGCTTGGCTATTTTGATTTCCTTTTTGGATTGGAGGAGGCCTAGAGAGGCGAGTTGTGGTTTGACGTATTGAGCCGTACAAAGGAGGTTATGGCGAAATTTTTTCGAAAATTTAAGGTGTTAGAAAATTTTCAGAATTTTTGAAAATTTTAGTTGGTCGGAAATGAATTAATAAAATAAATTAAAATTAAATAGGTCCAGTCAAAACTGAAATTTAGAGGTAAACAAAAAGGGATTTTTAAATCTAGTTAGTAGAGTTAGTAGCATTTTTCTAACTTAGCAATTTCGAGGACAAAATTATTTTAAGGGGGGAAGTCTGTAATGGCGCGTTTTGTTAGCTGTCGAATAATTAATTTATTTAATTATTTATATATCGATTTGGTGATATCGATAACTTAAAGTACAACGTTCGAACTTATAATTTATAATTATAATTAAAACGAACCTGAAACGTCGCGGCAGTTCGCAATTTGGCGATTTGAACTTCAACTGAATGTACATGATTCATTTTAAGCCGGATTTCTGTGAAACAAGAAACGTGTGGAGCTGGTGGAGTATATCTTTCTAGTGGAAGAGAAAAATCAGGATTTCGTCATGTAGATTTTGAGTTATGTCCAAATCAAATTTCAGAAAAGTCGTTGTAGAATTCCTTTATAATTTGCGACGCTTTATATACGTTATAAAAGAGATTTTCACTATAAACTGAAATACCGGGATAATCTAAAATCTGAAATATCAAACTGTAAATTCTGATATGATATTCTGGAGCTGTACGATATCATATATGAATATATACGATAATATTAATTTATTAATATTAAATTTAATTATATTTAAATATATTTATATATTTAAATGGGTCATTCAGAGCTTTAAAAATAGCCAGTTTTTCATACGACCTCAGAATTCGACGAAACCAGTTTTGTTGGATCCGCAATGTCAAATAGCTGTTAGATTTCTAGTTTCGTGATTTTTAGAGTCACCGTGTGGCCGTACGGATTTTTAGAGTGAGAAACAGTCAGTTTTTCGACAGTTAAAAATACGGAGTTTGAGCAAACGGAGTCGGAATTCGACGAAACCAGTTTCGTTGGGTCCGTAATGTCAAACTATAGTGGCATGTCAGTTATTGTGATTTTTGGGGATCGTATGTGATCGCTAGGATTTTTAAAAGACAGATGCAAGGAAAAAATCGAGTAAATAAATTACAAAAATCAAATTGAAAATATCCCTCCCATTTTCTGAGGTTCCGCACAGGCCACACGGCCTTCAATCTCAGCCACAAACGGCACCTAACCCAAAACAGGCTATATAAGGCCGACAATGCATTTCACAGCCAAAAATTCCCAATGGAAGAAATCAATAACAAACCAAAATAAAATCCTAAAATCCCAAAGCAAGTATATTCGAACTCGCGAGGTGTTTCTCCTTATGCTGTGTGAAGACGGGAGCGTTCGATCACCATTTTTTTCGAAGTCCTGTACCCAGCGAATAGCTAGGGTTCATCCTACTGTTGATTTTAAGCATGGATTCAAAGATTCGTGTATGAATTCGAGTTCGGGAGGGGATTTAGCATCAATTGTGGATTCTTGGTGGAGATCGGTTTCCGTTGAGTCCGACGATTCCTGTAGCCGAAGTGGAGAGCTCGCTGACGCCAGGACCACGGTGGACGCGAGTTGAATAAGGGTGGTATGGGGAAGATGAGATCGAGATGAGGGTCAGTATGGCGATAAAGGTTTTGGGATCGGTGATGAAGTGGTGGAAGGGAAAATAGCAGAGATCGAACGAAGTGGTGAAATGAAAGTGCCAGGAAGCTTTCGGTAGTGAAATTGGGGAAGACGGGTAGGAAATTGGATGTGGTGGGTATTGGGTGTAATGGGCCAGAAGTTTAAGGTGAAGCCCAATTATACTAAAGAAATTTGAATTCTATTTTAATTTAAAACAATTTATTTACTTGTAAATGTAATATCTCTTTCATACGTTAACCGAATTCAGCGAAACAAGATCCGTTGGGATCGTATGGACGGGAGCAACAACATGGGACTGACTGGAAGTCCATCAGAGCTCGTTACAATTTATAGCAAAATAAATTGTCTGAATCAAGCGATGGTTATCGTCATTGACGATGATCGTCCAAAAGTGAGTAAATCTCACTAACTCTGAACAGTTTATAATTTCAAATTGTATTGTTAGAACTGTTAAAATTGTCTGTTTGACTGTGTGTTGATTGAACTGCTAGTCAGTTAGTTAAATTTCTATATTGATTCTGTTTAACAGAATATATCATATGGAACTGAAAGTGATGTTATCTATATTGTCTAACATCTGTGATGCAGGGAAACAGGTTGGAGGAATCCGACTGGATTCCTCAACAGTTATTTTATTGTTTTTCATATATTGTTATATGATGTGATATAAAATCGGTGGGCGATTATATGTGCTTGGACGATATTGAATATCGTGATTTGATATGATTGAATACCATAACATACCGAAATGTTGATAAGGGGATTTTCAATGTTTATATTGAAAATGAATCTTATTTATAAAATCGATAGGATTTTATAAAAGGAAAACATTTATTTAATTTGAAAATAAATAAATGAAAAAGGAAACATTTATTTAGAAAATAAATGAAATAAAATAGAAACATTTATTTAGAAAATAAATGAATTAGAATATAAAGGAATATTTATTTAGGAAATAAATATAGGAACATTTATTTAGATTATAAATAAATGGAATAAAGGAATATTTATTTAGGGAATAAATAAAGGAACACTTGTTCGGAAAATAAATAGAATTATACAAGGATAGATTTAAACACGTGCTTCGCACACAAGTATAACACGATATGGATTTTATGGAGATATTGTAGAAGTAGGAATTATAACCAGAGTGTGATAAAAGGGTTAAACAAAGTAATTGGTTAGGTTAACCAAAGCAAGTTAGTCGAGTTAAACAAAGTAATTTGTTAGGTTAACCAAAGCAAGTTAGTCGAGTTAATCAAAGTAATGGGTTAAGTTAACCAAAGTAAATTAGTTAAGATAAACTAAGCGGTTAATCGAAGTGAATTAGTTAAGTTAAACTAATTGGTAAATCAAAGTGAATTAGTTACGTCAAACTAAGTGACTTAGTTAAGTTAAACTAATTTGTAAATCAAAGTGAATTAGTTGCGTCAAACTAAGTGAATTAACTAAGTTAAACTAAGTGGATTAGTTCAATTAATCGAGACAAGTAAATCAAGTTAGGTTAAACCATTTGAGTTAACCAGTTAGGTTAAACCATTTGAGTTAACCAGTAAAGTTGACCAGTTAAAGTTGACCAGTTAGAGTTACTCAGTTAGAGTTGACCAGTTAGAGTTGACCAGTTAGAGTTATCCAAGTGGAGTTAATCGAGTAGAGTTGCCGAATATCACTTATTCGAAGTAGAGTTATCGAATATAGTGTATTCGAGGGAAGAGTAATCGAATATAGTTTATTCGAGTGGAGAAATCAAATGTTATTCATTTGAGAAGAGTTACCGAATATTATTTATTCGAAGAGTAGTTATCGAATATTGGTTATTCGAAGTTAGTTAATCCAAAGGAGTTATTCGAAGTTAGTAATCCAAAGGAGTTATTCGAAGTTAGTTAATCCAAAGGAGTTAGTCGAAGAGTTAATCGAATATAGTTATTCGAAAGAAAGTGTTAATCGAATATAGTTATTCGAGTAAAGTTAAAAGAGTTAATCGAATATAATTTATTCGAATAGAGTTAGAGAAGTTAATCGAATATAGTTCATTCGAATAGTGTTGGAGGAGATATCGAATATAGTTTATTCGATAGGATAGAAGTGAATATAATTTATCAATTAAGTTATTCGAATTAGTTATTCGAATAGAGTTAAACACGTAAGAGTTAATTGAATATTAGTTATACAATTTGAGTTAATCGAATTTAGTTATTGAAAAGGAGTTAATCGATTTGGGTTAAGTTAAGTTATCGAGTTAAGATTTATCGAGTTAAGTAATCGAGTTAAGAAATCGAGTTGAGATAATCGAGTTAAGAAAATCAAGTTGAGTTAATCGAATAAGTTATTCGATAAGAGTAAATCCATTTAAGTTAAATCGGATGTTAGTTATTCGATAAGAATTGACACATTTAAGAAAATCGAATAATTGTTATTCGATAAGAGTTAATGAAATAGAGCCAACCAAGAAGAGTTATTCGAATATTAGTTATTCGATAGGAGTTAATCGAAATAGAGTTTATCGAATATCAGTTATTAAAAAGGGAGAGTTAATCGAATAGAGATTACTCGAAGGGGAGTTATACGTCGGATTCGATTATAGCGAATTCGGGAAAGTACTATTTACTTTCCAGGGTTTTAAATCAAGGTTTAGTTATTGATTTAGAAATTAGGTGTCCGTTTAATTATTCGAGTTAGGAGATAAAGTTATAATTCAGGTTAGATATTGTAGAAGTAGGAATTATAACGTTATAGTTATAATCAAACACTGTCATATAAGAAGTGGATTCGTAACCTGAATCCGAGAATTTGCGTAAACATATGATTGTAAAAAGTGAGTGATGAGCTTCATCTATTTCACAGTAAAGGACATTGTTCAATTAAGGTCTGAGAGGTAATTATACCCCAACTTGATTGACTTCAGAATTGACAAAGGAATAGTTGTGGTTCGATCTAAAAGGGTTGATTAGGAATAAAGATAAGGAATAAGCGATAAATGGATTAAGCATAACGATGTTTTATACAACGTTCATTTGAAATCCGTAAATGAGTTTTGGAAACGTTTTCCAAATATAATCAGATATGTTTTCCAAACATAGAAAATGAAATGTTTTCATGATAAGAATTTAAGAAATAGAGTTAAGCAAATTCAGAAACTGACTGGAGAGGGTAAGTTGAACGGTTTTCTAAGTTACGATCTGATGTTGGTTTCGACCTTCCGGATTGATACTTAGAGAATTGTTCTCATACTAGTTACAGTTAGGGACTGATAGTTGCGAAATAATAGTGATGTGAAAATAAGCTATGGAAATGTTTTCCAATGATTTATAACATATATTTTCTAAATATATGAAATAAGGAAATATGAACATATGATGATTGATCGATCGAATTCCCATTTGGAAATAAGATCGTTGTTTGTACACCGACATGTTTTCATTTGATAGTTAAATCACAGACTATCAAAGTTTTGACCATTTTTACAATTGTTAATATGGAGAGACCGGTTGGATTATTATCCGAAGAACCACTCCGTATTAGCATAAGCGTTGTGAATCAAGTACGCTGAAGATAATTGAAGACGGAGTGAAGTGCAAGGGCTATTGTGAAAAGCCTAGGTAGGATGGATTCACTGAATAGTGCCTTCGGTTTATTCAGTCCTAGAACAACGTATATGGATGAGTGTCTGACAAAGTATTCTTAACGAATCATATATGTTGATCTCTTTAAATGTATTACGTTGGTGGCGGAGAAATTCGTTTCTCTTAGCTTTTATACTCGTGATGCCTTGAGAAATCGATAATGATTTGGCGGGTATGACGATGTGGCATTCAAAGTAATTGAAGAAATAATCTGTCAAAGTGATAAACGTGACCTCAAAACCTCACAACCGGGAAATAACAGAAGTTGGGCTAGGCAGCATGGCTAGTTGGGCCATACCCAAGCAGGGTGTATTATCACCATCTAGAGAATATTCAATTGTACTTCTTTATAATCTATTTCAATGCTGTCCCTTATCGGGAAGGATGGTTGCTGATCCCAACCATCGGTGATAATATATTCGTTACACTCAAGCTAAATGAGTGGACGGTCATGTGTGGCCGGGTTGCAAGACGTTCTTGTTGAACCCTAGTGTATCTCCTCTAGAGTACACTGATCGGAAGGTGCTCCCATACCTTGTCTGTTGGAATCCAATCTCCAATAAGCGCTCACGGTTTATTTGTATACTATGTATGTGGAACGTGAGATGCAAGCGTTCTGCTAGATTGATATCTATTTGTATTTAGACATTATTATAATATCAGAAAGATATCCTTTATTTAACCAAGTGTTGGAGTTTTATTCACACCAGTCCCATGACTGACCCAGAGTTTATTTTGTTTGTTTTCCCTAAACTCTTGGGTGCCTAAATTTGTACGGGCAGTCAAGTAGTCGGGATTTTACAGATACACTTGGAGAGCTTGGAGCAGGAGACTTCAGGATTATAGCTATTATTATTCCGCTGTGTTATTAAGTGTTGTACTTTGAAATGGTATGTATATACGAGTACTGATTTGTATTTCAAAGTTATGTTATATTTTATTCATTCCGCTGTGAGATTCGTGTTTACTCTGATGATGTAAGTTCTTCTTCTTCTTCTATTCTATTAGTTCTATCTTTTCTTCCTCGCCCTCTACTTTCTTTCACTAACGTCTCGGGATTTTCGACTCTCGAGGAGTCGGAAATTTCCAGCCGTTACACCAAACCTTGTTTATTCGAAGAAGATTGTGAACTTTCAATATTTTTTGTCAAATTTTCTCGACCTTTGTTGAAGTTAGAAACATTTTGAGTGATGTTGTCTAACTTAGTTTGTAAATTAGCTTTTTCTAGGTCTAGAATTTTGACTTTCGCCTTAAGCTCATGATTTTCAGTAGTAAGAGCATTATTTTTCTCTTTTTGATTTTCAATTTCTTGACTTAAAAAAGATAATTGAGAATCAATATTAGATGATGATTCTTGAACTTTTTCAAGTTCCTCTTCTAATATTTTCTTCTTGCCTTTTAACATATCTCTTTCAAATTCTGCTCTACTTAAATCTGCATTAGCTTGCTTGCATTGTCGTTTCATATCTTTAAATTTAAATATTAATTCAGCATTTATATCAAGAACTTCTTCAAGAAGGAATTTGTACCTCATCTTCTGTCGCCATGAAACATACATTAGCTTGTTCATTGTCTGAGTCACTTTCACTATCAGAAGAAGATCAGTCTGAATCATCCCATGTCACTGAGAATGCTCGTTTCTTTGACTTGCCCTTCTTGTATTTGAATTTTTCATTTTCTGACTTCTTCTTTGCTCCAAACAATCCTTTTGCATATGTCCCTTTTTGTGACAATTGAAGCATTCTATATTTGATGATGATGATTTGTTTGAACTGAACTTCTTTTCGTTGTATCGACTAGCTTTTCATTTCTTTAAGAATTTCTTGAATCCTTTTGCAGTGAATGTAGATCTTCATCTTATGAATCTGAGATGTCTTCATCTTTTTTAGCATGAAAAGCTACATTTTTCTTTTCTTCTTTTTGTTCTTTTCTAACCAGCAAGTCAGCTTCATAGGACATAAGATTTTCTATCAATTCATCTGGCTTCATGGTGGAAAGATCATTAGCTTCTTCTATTGCTAATACTTTTCCTTCCCATTCATTAGTCAGAGAATGTAGGATTGTTGAAACTACATCAAAATCATAATATTTTTTCCCTAATCCGATAATGCATGATGAATGGTTTGAAACCGCGAATACATCTCATTGATTGTTTCATTCAGCTTCATTTTGAAATTAACTTTTCAACAATGCTATTTTTGCTTGTTTAACCTTGTTAGCACCTTCACGAGTGGTTTTTAGCGTTTGCCAAATTTGATATGCAGTGGTACAGATACTAACACTGTTATATTCATTTTGATCTAATGCACAAAACAACATATTTATTGCTTTTGCATTTACGGCTGCTGCCGTTTTCTCAGCCGGTGTCCATTCTGAATACTCAGTTGTTGGATTCACTATTTCTTTTTGTGTAGCATTCCAAGCATCATAATTAGTTGACTGCATGTAAAATGACATACGTGTTGCCCAATAACTATAATTAAGGCCATTGAAGAAAGGAGGTCTTTGTGTCGATTGACCTTCAGTGTAAGTGGTGTTAGTGCTACAACTAGGGTTATTTTCCATATTACAAGAATATATTAAATAATTGTGTTACGGTTATAAGATGACCATGCTCTGATACCAATTATGTAATGACCCAGGTTTTTGACGACTTTGGTTATCGCCATAAACTCAATGATGACTAACCAAACATCGAAAAATACCAGTCATTAGTGAAAGAAATTAGAGGGTGAGGAAAGATAAGATAGAAAATTAGAATAGAATAAGAAGAACACAACATCAGAGTAACACGAATCTCACAGCGGAACGAATAAATATATTTCATAACATAACTTTGAAATACAAATCTATACTTGAATATACATATCATTATCAAAGTACAACACTTACAACACAACGGAAATAACTATAGCTATATGATCCTGAAGCCTCCTGCTCCTAGCTCTTCCAGTATATCTGTAAATCCCGACTACTTGACAGCCCGTACAAATTTAGGCACCCAAGAGTTTAGGGAAAACAACAAAATAAACTCCGGGTCAGTTATGGGACTGGTGTGAGTAAATCATTTTAAAACAGTTCAAACAGGTAATCGATATCTCATAAGACCACGCCGTATAACGGAACGGGTTTTTCCCTTATGAGAATCCAAATTATCTTTATGTCAAAAACCTTTTGATACTATAATAATGTCTATCAACAACAATATAATAACCATCTAGCAGAAACGCTTTCATCTCACGTTCTACATATATAGTATACAACTCAAAACCGCAAGCACGTATTGGGTAATGGATTTCCAACTATGACAAGGTATGGAACCACCTTTCGCTAGTGTACCTCTAGAGAGGAATACACTGGGTTCAAAAAGAACATCTTGCAACCCGGCCACACATGACCGACCACTCATTTCGCTTGAGTGTATCGAATGTATATCACCAACGTTTGGGATCAGCAACCGTTTCCCAAATGGGACAGCATCAACAATAGATTTTTAGAAGTAAATGAAACTCTAGATCAAGTGATTATACACCCTACTTCGGTGCGACCGACTTAGCTATGCTGCCTGCCCGATTTCTGTCATTTACCGGATGTGAGGCTAGAGGTTACGCTTTATCATCACACCAGATTCACTTTGAATGCCACATCGTCAAATCCATCAAATCACCGATTGAAGTCCTCAACCATACATTATGTGTTAGCTAAAGAAGTTTCCTTCTCCGCTTCCACTCTTGGTACGGTTGGAGAAATCAATATACGTGATCGTTTGGAAATACTCTGTCAGACATCCGTCCATACAAGTCATCCAGGGACAGGATGAACTGAAGGCACTATTCTGTAAACAGGATAGCCCTTGCATAACTCCGTCTTCAATTTCCTTTGGCATATATGATTCGCAACGCTTATGCCAATACAGAGTGGTTCTTTGGAAAATAATCCAACCGGTCTCTCCATATTAACAACGTTAAAATGGTCAAAACTTCGATAGTCTGTGATTTAACTATCGAAGAAAAACAGGTGTGCAAACAATGATATTATTTCCAAATGGAAATTTATATTGATCAAACATCATTCAACATTTATCTCTTTATTTCATTAATTTACTTATCTCCTATTTCCCTATATTCAATATTTCTTATTTTCTAAATTTGGAATATATACGTTATTAACAATGGAAAACATTTCCATTTCTTGTTTTCTTTATTAAAAAACATTCTTGGTTTCTTATTTGGAAAACATTTCCAAAGCTTCTTCATTGGACTTAGACAGATGTTTAAACAAACCATCGCGATGCCAACTCAAACCATTTCCTTTAATTACTAAATTCACTTTACCATCCTTTACTATCGAACCTTAACCATTCCTTAGTAAAAATGAAGTTAATCAAGTTGGGCTAATACTACCTCTCAGACCTTAACTGAACAACGTTTCTAACCTTGAAATAGACAAAGTTCACCCTTTTTATTTCTTTAACAAACTTCCTTATGTAATTCTCTTTCAAATCTTTTCTATTCTATAATTCTTTCCTTCGATAAGGTATATTCGATAACTCTATTCAATTTATTCTATTCACTTAACTCTTTTGATTTAACTCTAACTCTATTCACTTAAGTCCTATCGAATAAACTATATTCGATAACTCTTTTAATTCTATTTGAATAAACTATATATTCGATTAACTCCTTTTACTATTCGAATAAACTATATCCGATTAACTCCTTTTACTATTCGAATAAACTATATTCGATTAACTCCATTTGAATAACTCTAGTACGATTTAACTCTATTCAATAAATTCTAGTTCGATATAACTCTATCGATTTACTTTAACTTATTAACACTAACTAGCTTACCCTAATGGTTTAACCAAACTGATTTACTCTAACCAATTAACTCTAATTGGTTAACCCTACCTGATTAACTCTGGTTGATTAATTCTAATCAATTAATTCTATTCGATGAATTCTGATCGAATAACTCCTTTTGGCTAAACTATATTCGAATACCTCCTTTTAACTTTTATTCGATAACATCCTTTATTCTATTCGAATAACTAATTCTTTTAACTCCCTTTTGAATAAACTATTCATTTATAAAGATTTACTTTTAGTTACGGTTCTTCACTTTACAAGTGATTTCCTTATATTCTAACTTATCCTTTTGATTTTATAAATATTCCTTTTATAAAAATCCTTTTCCTTTTCTATATAAAATCCATCGATTTTATATAAATAATTCATTTCAAAAATACACTTTGAAAATCCCCTTTCCCATATCCAGTATTTCTTATGGTATTTAACATACCATATAACAATGATAAATATCGTCCAACACACATAATCATCAACAGATTATATATCACATCATATATCACAATATATGAATCACAGTAAAATAAATGTTGAGGAATCCAGTTGGATTCCTCCAACCTGTCTCCCTGCATCCACAGATGTTAAACAATATAGATAACTTCACTTTCAGTTCCATATGATATATTCTGTTAAACATAATCAATATAGAAATTTAACTAACTGACTAGCAGTTCAATCAAACATTCAACACACAGTCAATCAGACAATATTTAACAGTTCTAAAAATACAACATGAAATTATAAACTATTTAGAGTTAGTGAGATTTACTCACATTGGCAGTTCATCGTTAATAACGATAAACTGTTTGTTTGATTTATATCAAACAATTTATTTCGCCATAAATTCAAATGAGCTCCAATGGACTTCCAGTCAGTTTCATTGTGGAGTGCTCGTCCATACGAATTCAACGCATCTGACCTTTCACGATTTCGACATAGTATGATCCAGTTATAAGGTTTACAAGTTAGTATACTATTTTATTTCAAATAAAACTTAAATAAAGATTCAATTGGGCCTTCACCCTTTATTACCTCTCCGTCCCATTCACCCTCCACACAAACCCGACCGCTCCCCTAACCTTCTTCCCCAAAACCACTTCGTACTCCAGTATTTTCTTCAATCTCCATGACCGCTTCTTTCCTCACCAACTACTCCTCCACCGATATGTTTTTATTCAAATAAAAATCGCCAAAAATCCTCTCCTTCCATCCTCTTTCCGCTCCTATGCTTTCCCCTAACTCGCACCACTGTTCCAGCTTTCGTCGTCCCCAAGCACCACGACAGTACCGAAACAAAATCACACCGATACCCATAAATATTCGGGAGCAAGCATGGTTTTCTTCGCCGAACCCAAATGCGAAACCCATTTCATGAATTGAACTAAACACTCGAAGGATTTGTGAACTCTAATTACCACGGTTGAAAATACAGGGAACAACCGAAAGCTCGAAGCCTGTAAAATTGATATGGACGCGGAGAGAAGCTCAGTAGTGATTCAAATATACTTGAGTTTGGATTTAACAGATTTTATTTCCTCTGATTTTGATTTTTGTTTGGGAATCTTCTTTGCTGTGTATCGTTCGACGGGTTTATATAGGCTGATTGTGGTTGGTGGTACTTGTGGCTGGGAATACAGGCTGTGTGGCCTTCTGTGGATCCAAAGAAAATGGGGGGAAATATTTTCAATTTAGTTTTTATATTTATTTATATTGATTTTCTCCTTGTATCTACCTTCTAAAAATCCCAGTGATTACATACGATATCCAAAAATCACCAAACTGAGCATGCACCTATAGTTCGACATTACGGTCCCAACGAAACTGGTTTCATCGAATTTCGACTCCGTATGCTCACACAGTGTATTTTTAACCGTCAGAATATCGACTGTTTTTCACTCTAAAAATCCGTACGGTCACACAGTGACTCTAAAAATCACGAAACTGGAAATCTAACAACTATTTGACATTGCAGATCCAACAAAATTAGTTTCGTCGAATTCTGACTTCGTTTGCAAAAGTTGCTATTTTTAAAGCTTTGGATGACCCATTTAAATATATAAATATATTTAAATATAATTAATTTAAATATTTAAAAATAAATATTATCGTCTATATTCACAGTCGAATACCATACAGCTCTAGAATATTCCTATCAGAATTTCTAACTTGATATTTCAAATCTGCGTCAACCCGATATTCGATTTATATTGAAATTCCTTTTTAAAAAAATAAATAATTCCTTTATAAATTATAAAGGAATTCCACAGTGACTTTTCTAAAATTTGATTTGGACATAAATTAAAATCTACACGACGAAATCCCGATTTTTCTTTTCCACTAGAAAGATATAGTCCACCAGCTCCACACGTTTCTTGTTTCACAGAAATCCGTCTTAAAACGAATCTTGTACATTCAATTGAAGTTCGAATCGCCAATTTACGAACTGGAGCGCCATTTCAAGCTCGATTTTAATTATATTATAATTCTACGTTTAAACTGTCGTTTATATAATATATTCGTCGTTCAAATTCAATTCCTAGCTGAATTAGATATCACAGATGATCCATTTTCACACCATATCGCCATTTCAGCCAATTCTGATTATTTCATAATTTAATATATTATTTAATATATTATTTTAATTAAATATTCACCATTACTTTATTCAACGACCATGAAATCCTTCTAATCACCTTTCATATAATTAAATTAATTAATTATAATACCTCTGCCAATGCGGGTCATTAAAAATTTAAAGTGTGAGTGCGTGTACTTGTCAGGTAATAGTACACTCGGATCGTGTAATATGGAATAACACACAACTATTTGTCTAATACAATAGTTATGCAAACAAATATGAAATAGAAAGATCTCACAGAAACAGTATCACAGATATGTAAATACAGTAAAAGGAAAATCACACCAGGGATTTTTATACTGGTTCGGAGCGCCGTCCTACGTCCAGTCCCAGACCTCTCTCTAGATTTTCACTAATCAACTACCTCGCTTCACCCAGAGGAACAGGTTCACAATACCCAAGCAGCCGAGCGGGATTTCACGCCTCTTACAACACGAAGACTTCACAACTTTGCCTCTTACAACACAGAGTACTTCACACAAGATGAGTAGACTTGTAATTTGACAATGTGTGTTCTTAATAACACGAATTTGTCAATTCTTGTACAACCTACCTATAATCTTATCCTCAAATAGAATTTGAATTCATGAAGATTTGGAAGATGATATCGTGTTTGAATCAAAAGAATAGTATGTAGATTCTAGGATTTAATAGCGATATAAGAAGATTATGAGCTTTTGAATGCTTTGAATGATCAAGAATGAAATCAGCAATATATAGAATAGATAGAAAGAATTGGTTATTGGAATTGATGATTTCATGTTGTATTAATAGAGTATAAAGAGTTGCAAACATTGGTGAAGAGAAGTATTGAATAGAAATGATTTTTGATGAAAGGAAAAGGAAGCAACCATTGATGAATGAAGATGTCTGTACGAAGAGTTGATTTCAGTTCGAAGACCAGTCGACAGATAAAAAATAACCAGTAGATTGGTATTTGAATATATATACATTATATACATGTGTGCTCGTTCATTGTGCATTTCTGCCCAGAAACGGTCGACCGCACATATTGAAACCGGTCGACCGGTTTCTGGCATTATGCACAATGAATGTGCATTCATATATATATATATATATATATATATATATATATATATATATTTAAACTACTAAGGTATATGGTTATTTGAGGATAGATTTTAACATTTTTAACACAACTAAATTACTAAATAATCAACCTCTAACTTCCAATACCATTGAATCTCTTCTTTTTGTCGATCTTGAAACTTCTCCTTGTCATTAATCAAAATGCCATGAATTCCTTGATTCAACACACGGGGTTGATCATTTATAGCGCTGAAACGGGCACGAATTCCTTGCTCAAAGGGTGCAGTTTCAATCGGAATTTTGGGGCTTAGGGGTTGTTCGAGTTTGCCGTACTTCAGGGCGCATGAGGAGCTCGTGTAGGGTAGCGGTGGAGTGGTAGTTGATTGGAGTTCGAACCCCCCTGGTGGCGCACGTGAGGAACCCTAGTTCTTGACGATGGGTTCTAGCAGCCAGTTCTTGGAGCAAGAAGACAGTGTACATTTCTATAAGTTAGCATTGTTTTTAAAATCAGTTTGTATGTATATATATAACATTAGTTTAAAATAAGTTTTTTTATAAATATACGTAGCATTACTTTATATAGGAAAAAAGTGTTTTTTTATAAATATACATAGCATCGTTTTACATAGGAAAAAAACCGATTTTTTTATAAATATACATAGCATTGTTTTACATAGGAAAAAAACGATTTTTTATAAATATATATAGCATTGTTTTACATAGGAAAAAAGTGATTTTTTTATAAATATACATAGCATTGTTTTACATAGGAAAATTGTTATTTTTTGTAAATATATATAGCATTATTTTACATAGGAAAAAAATGGTTTTTTTAAATATACATAGCATTGTTTTACATAGGAGAAAAGTGATTATATATATATATACACACACATAGCGTTGTTTTACATAGGAAAAAGTGACTTTTTATAAATATACATAGCATTGTTTTATATAGAAAAAAAGTGATTTTTTATAAATATACATAGCACTGTTTTATATAGGAGAACTGATTTATAAAAATATGATTTTTATTATATATAATAGCATTGTCAAAGTATGATTTTTATCTATGTAGCGTTGTTTTAAAAATGTGATTTTTAATGTATAAACCGCGTGAAACAGTCTGCGATGGAACCAACTAGAAGCGAACGGAATCTAAATCGTCCGCTAAAGAATGACGGAGTGGAAACCAAAGGTGAGAACTTCTTCTCACTCAAATTTTTACAGTTAAAGATATACTAGGTTGCAGACGGGGCTTAGTAGCTCCTGACATCGTCATCCATAGACCATGGACGACTTGTTTGATTATATTGTGTTCAAGAAAATGTGTAAACAATAAAAATCACATTTTATTGTATGAATGAAATAATAAAAACATTCATGTGTTGAATAAATTCTTTGAACGATAAAAATAACATTTTTAATATGTACATGAGCTATTAAAAATAGTCATGCTTTGAAATAAATTCTAGTTTATTAAAAATAACATTTTTAACATGTACATGAGCTATTAAAAATAGTCATGCTTTGAAAAAAAAAATCTATTTTCTTAAAAATTACATTTTTAACAGTATACGAGCTATATAAAATTGTCATACGTTGAAATAAATTCTAGTCTGTTAAAAATAACATTTTTAACATGTATATGAGCTATTAAAAATAGTCATGCCTTGAAATAAATAATAGTTCGCTAAAATTATCATTTATTGCTTATAAATGGAATATATATATATATATAATTGTCATATGATGGAAATATTATTAGTTCGGTAATAATACTATTTTAGCTTATATGTACATTGTGTGAAATTATATATGTGTTGTATGGGATAATTATTAGTTGATCAAAAAAATAAATATATGATTCTTAGCTTATATATGCTATATTGAGAATATATGTACAAGCGTCGTATGAGATTATATATATACGTTGTATGAATATATACATTCGTGGTTTAAAATTATATAAATGTTATATGAGAATATATATATAAACGTTATATGAGAATATATAATCGTTGTTTGAAATATATATATATATATATATATATATAAATATATATAAAAACGATGTATGAAATATATATATAACGTTGTATGGAATTTTATATAGGCATTGAATGAAATATTCATTACTTAGTTAAAAATATGTTTTTTAACTTATGTATGCGACATATAAAATTCACATGCAATGAAATAATTATTATTAGTCAAAAATGTTATTTTTAACTAAAGTATGCTATGAAAATAAGGAAATTAATACCCCAACTAGTATGCATTGGAATGAAAGGTAAATTAAGCCAACTTGAATCAAAAATTGAACTAAGTTGAAAATCGATTGATATTGCATACACGTATATGCATATAATTGAACAGGTCATAGCAAGGAGGCTAGAGAAGAGGAATAAAATTGTATGCCCGACAAATAGGAACATATTTAATGTTTGTTTTGGTTTGATGATTTTATGAGCCGATTGACTAGCCGCTTGGCCTTTTCTTTTTGATTGGAGAGGGCCTATGTGGCAGTTTGGGGATTTTCCCGATGCTCCCCGGAAAAAGGAGGTTATAGCGAAATTTTTCAAAAATTTAGGGTGTTAGCCAAATTTTTGAAAAATTTGAAAGTTCTTAGAAACTGAAAACTTGAAGAACTTGAGCCAGAATAGAAATTGGAATCATTTTCAAACGAATTTATAACGTTTATAAAATATATTTTATAAAGGAAATCGATGAAACATATATTATATATATAAATGCTTTGAATAGAACGCACCGCGCCG
Organism: Allium sativum; assembly: GCA_030737875.1. NCBI lineage: Eukaryota > Viridiplantae > Streptophyta > Magnoliopsida > Asparagales > Amaryllidaceae > Allium > Allium sativum. Next base: position 41,194,946 of record CM060926.1, read on the forward strand.
CGAACGTTCGCGAATTTCGACCATTGACTTTGAATGGACGTAACGGAAGATCCGACCGTCGAATTCTCCTAAAACTGAAACCATTGGGTTCGTATCGAAAATGGATTTCAAAAAATATAAGATATTTGAAATCTAACGGTTGGATTTGGAGATACGTCCAAATCAAATTTGGAAAAGGTCGCTGTAATTGCATTTCGGTGGCCGTTATTAGAAACCGGCTGTACGGGCCTTGATAAAATTATTAAAAATATCAATAATTTGTGTAAAATCATAATAAATGATTTGGAAGAAATTGAGTTGAAAATTTCCACATTTGAAAAGATAAAAATATATTTTTATCAAAATGAACTAGTTATGAACTAGAATTGTAGTCCAATATTTTAAATAAATAAATTGGATTTGAAATGGTTTTAAAAATAATCGAAATTTCCAATATATGAATTGGAATGGATTTGAATGAAATTATCTTCGGAATATTTTGATAGTGGATTCTGTGATTATACGGATATTATGATGGGAATTTGGAAGATATCGATATCGTTATTCCCGATATGATGTCTGTCGCTTTCAAGATTCGATGTTGAATATAAGTCGATACTATCTCTATTCAAAACCCTATATTTAATGTCAAATTGGATTGATTGATTGTTTGGACTGTGCTCGACCAATTTATGAGCAAAACACGCTTTTATATTTAGCAATGGTTGGGTAGAAATATATGTGTGCTAACACCCAGTGAAACACTTCACGATTTGACGATAAGGCGTTTAGCGATGTTGAGTTCATTTCAAATATAATGAATGATTTTGAAATTATATTTTTCTTAAGTGAAAATAAATGTATTCCCGATTTTGGACAGGGAATGTTTTATAAAAATGTTTTATAAAATAGAAAGGATTTCGAGGGCTAAAACCTGATGATTTCGAAATGATTTGGAAATGTATTATAGTTTTACATTATAGTTCATCACATATTCGATTAGTTGCTATTAATGATGTATCTGTTTGGTGGCGGAGAATTTATTCTCTTTCTTAACACCCTTCTTTGAGAGGTACAAGCTCAAAGATTATGTGATTAATAGTGACTGATTATATATGTGAATTGCTAATGTGAAGTACTATAGATCTGATTATACTTGTGACTATGTTGTGAAATGATTTTCCCTCCTTCAGGATATGAAATGATTTGGTATGTGGCTAAAGATTTGGTAACCCGATCTACTAAAAGTATGGGTGGGATCCAATGCCTTAGGGTGAGTGGTCTTTGTGTAGCCTGCTCCATGTGTGGGAGGTGCATATATATATATATATATGTATATATATATATATATAATTTTAAATGTAGATTTTCTCACACCAATCCCATGACTGACTCGTAGTTTGCTTTTCCCTTGCAAACTCGGGTGCCCCTATTTTCCACATGGGCAGTCAAGTAGTTTGTTTTGCAGATACTTATTTTGAGCAGGATTCTGGATTGAAGCTTAAAGCTGTGTCCAGAGCATTGATAGTCTACCGCTGTGTTACTTTATTTATTTCCAGTTGTGGATTGTATTACATTTATTGTAAATAAATCTTCCGCTGTATTATATTTCGACATACTCTGATATATTTTGTACTCTGATGTAACATTATTATGATGTTTATAAAAGTCTTCTGTTATTTGTTCTGATGTGTTGTATGCCCAGAGTCAGCGTCTACGGGATTCGAACGGTCTTGGTTGGTTTAGCGATCGATTAGGTCCGGGCGAAATCCTATCATTACAGATGGTATCAGAGCTTTGGTTAAACTCAAATATTTGGGGTACAATTCGTTAGAACAGAATGAAAGACTCATCAGAGGTTGGATTAGCAATATCCTATAAAAGAAAATTCATTAGAGATAGGATCAGTAGTATCCTAGAATGAGAAACACATTAGAGATGGGGTTCGTAATGCCCTAGAATGAGTTGAGAGTATTACGTATACGAGAGAGCGTAATCGTTGTATAAAATACGAACTTGTTGTCTTCTTTTCTTAGCTTCATTCCTTTTCGGGGACGAAATGATTTTAAGTGGGGGTGATTGTAACAACCCGGAAAATCAGAACCAATTTAAAAAATTTATTTTAGCAATTTTAATGGATTTTGAATATTTAAAATGAATTATTTTAAATAATAATGACTAAAAATTTATTTAAATCGAAGTTAGAATTAATAAATTTATTTTAATTATAAAACGAGCCTAAAATGGCGTAACAGTTTGAAAATTTGATTTCTAATTTCAAATGAATATACAGAATTCAATATTAGTCAGAATTGGACGAAACAAGAAATATTTGAATCTGATTAACAATATCTTTCTAACTGATGTAAGAAACTGAGATTTCACTTTATAAATTAAAAGTTAAGTCCAGTTTATAATCCAGAAAAGTCGCTGTAGAATTGATGTATATTTTGTATATATATAAAGCCCTTAAAAATAGCCATTTTGCAAACAACCTCCGTTTTCGACGAAACCACTTTTGTTGGATCCAGGATGTCAAGTTATTGCTAGGTTCCAATTTTTGTAATTAATATGTGAGTATGGCAAAAGAAAATGTGTTTTGATAGTTTCAGTCAATTTGGATCGACCAGAAAATGTCATTTTTCAAACAGTCTTCAAATTTGACGAAATTAGTTTTTTAGGACCGTATCGTCAAAACAAAGTCAAAAATATTTTTTTTGTAATTTTTGAAGTCAGTATGTAGCCCCAGTAAATTAAAATGTTCGTTTAAAATTCAACATATAGATTTACATTTTAATTTTAATAAAAATTGATCAATATAGTCAAATTGGCTTCTGGGACGTATCCCATTGTGTTCGAAATGGGGACAGTCATTGGATTTGATTTGGATTTCGGATTGATAATCATGTATTATTGTAAATTAAGTAATATATATATATGTATAACTACCCTGGTCAAACCCTATCTCTTCATTAACACAGTTAAACTCTTTACCGCGCCTCTAAAGAAGAAACCAATGATTAATTGCTCCCAACCCTCTTCTACGAATTCCAATTAATCCATACAATAATCCAAGGAACTTCTCAAGCAAAATTCGAAGACCAACTCAAGATCTTTCAATCAACACGGGTTTTATCATTTATAGCGCTGAAACTGGCACATATTCCTTGCTCAAATGGTGCAGTTTCAACTGAAATTTTGTGTTTAGGGGTTGTTCGAGTTTGCTGTACTTCAAGGCGCAGGAGGAGCTCGTGTAAGGTAGCGGTGGAGTGGTAGTTGATCGGAGTTTAAACCCCCTTTGGTTGCGCACGTGAGGACCCTAGTTCCTGACGATGGGTTCTAGCGGCAAGTTCTTGGAGAAAGAAGAGAGTGTAAATTTCTATAAGTTAGCATTGTTTTTAAAATCAGTTTTTATATATATATATATATAAAACATTAGTTTAAAATCAGATTTTTTTTTTAATAAATATACATAGCATTGTTTTACATAGGAAAAAGGTGATTTTTTATAAATATACATAACATTGTTTTACATAGGAAAAAAGTGATTATTTTATAAATATACATAGCATTGTTTTACATAGGAAAAAAATTGATTTTTTAGAAATATACATAGCATTGTTTTACATAGAAAAAAGTGATTTTTTATAAATATACATAACATTGTTTTACATATGAAAAAAGTGATTTTTTGTAAATATACATAGAATTGTTTGACATAGGAAAAAAATAGTTTTTTTAAATATACATAGCATTATTTTACATAGGAAAAAGTGATTATATATATATACATAGCATTGTTTTACATAGGAAAAAAGTGATTTTTTACAAATATACATAGCATTGTTTTATATAGAAAAAAAGTGATTTTTTATAAATATACATAGCATTGTTTTGTATAGAAGAACTGATTTATAAAAATATGATTTTTATTATATATAATAGCATTGTAAAAAGATGATTTTGATCTATATAGCGTTGTTTTAAAAATGTGTTTTTTAATATATAAACCGCGTGAAACAGACTGCGATGGAACCGACTGGAAGCAAACGGAATCCAAATCGTCCACTAAAGAATGACGGAGTGGAAACCAAAGGTGAGAACTCCTTCTCAATCAAATTTTTACAGTTAAAGATATACTAGGTTGCATACGGAGCTTAGTAGCTCCTGACACCGTCGTCCACAGACCATGGATGACTTGTTTGACTGTATTGTGTTAAAGAAAATGTGTGAACAATAAAAATCACATTTTATTGTATGAATGAAGTAATAAAAATATTCATGTGTTGAATAAATTCTTTGAATGATAAAAATAACATTTTTAACATGTACGTGAGCTATTAAAAATAGTCATGCTTTGAAATAAATTCTAGTTTGTTAAAAATAACATTTTTAACATGTACATGAGCTATTAAAAATATTCATGTTTTGAAATAAATTCTAATTTCTTAAAAATAACATTTTTAACAGTATTCGAGCTATATAAAATTGTCATACGTGGAGATAAATTCTAGTTTGTTAAAAATAACATTTTAAACATGTATATGAGCTATTAAAATTAGTCATGCCTTGAAATAAATAGTAGTTCGCTAAAATTATCATTTTTAGCTTATATATGGAAGATATATGTATATATATATATATATAATTGTCATACAATGGAAATATTATCAGTTCGCTAATAATATTATTTTAGCTTATATATACGTTGTGTGAAATTATATATGCGTTGTACGGAATAATATTAGTTGATCAAAAATATATATATGATTCTTAGCTTATATATGCTATATTGAGAGTATATATACAAGCGTCGTATGAGATTATATATATACGTTGTATGAATATAAACATCCGTGGTGTAAAATTATACTAATGTTATATGAGAATATATATAAACGTTATATGAGAATATATAAACATTGTATGAGATACATACATACATACATACATACATATATATATATATATATATATATATATATATATATATATATATATATATAAACAATGTATGAAATATATATATAACGTTGTACGGAATTATATATAGGCGTTGAATGAAATATTCAATAGTTAGTTAAAAATATGATTTTTAACTTATGTATGCGACATATAAAATTCACATGCAATGAAATAATTATTAGTTAGTTAAAAATGTTATTTTTAACTAAACTATGCTATGAAAATAAGGAAAGTAATATGCCAACTAGTATGCGTTGGAATGAAAGGTAAATTAAGCCAACTTGAATCAAAATTTGAACTAAGTTGAAAATCGATTGATATTGCATACATGTACATGCATATAATTGAACAGGTCATAGCAAGGAGGCTAGAGAAGAGGAATAAAATTGTATGCCTGACAAATAGGTACATATTTGCTGTTTGTTTAGGTTTGATGATTTTATGAGCCGATTGGCTAGCCGCTTGGCTTTTTCTTTTTCTTTTCGATTGGAGAGGGCCTATGTGGAGATTTGGGGATTTTCCCGATGCTCCCCGTACAAAGGAGGTTATGGCGAAATATTTCAAAAATTTAGGGTGTTAGCCAAATTTTTGAAAAATTTGAAAGTTCTTAGAAAATGAAAAGTTGAAGAACTTGAGCCAAAATAGAAATTGGAATCGTTTTCAAACGAATTTATAACGTTTATAAAATACGTTTTATAAAGGAAATCGATGAAATATATATTATATATATATATAAATGCTTTGAATAGAACGCGCCGCGCAGCGAACGTTCGCGAATTTCAACCATTGACTTTGAATGGATGTAACAGAAGATCCGACCGTCGAATTCTCCTAAAACCGAAACCATTGGGTTCGTATCGAAAAGAGCTTTCCAACAAAATATAAGAGATTTGAAATCTAACTGTTGGATTTGGAGATGCGTCAAAATCAAATTTGGAAAATGTCGTTGTAAGTGCATTTCGGTGGCCATTATTGGAAACCGGCTGTACGGGCCTTGATAAAATTATTAAAAATATCAATAATTGGTGTAAAATTGTAATAAATGATTTGGAAGGAATTGGGTTGAAAATTTCCACATTTGAAAAGATAAAAATGTATTTTTATCAAAATGAACTATTTATGAATTAGAATTGTAGTCCAGTATTTTAAATAAATAAATTGGATTTGAAATGGTTTTAGAAATAACCGAAATTTCCAATATATGAATTGGAATGGATTTGAATCGAAATTATCTCCAGAATATTTTGATATTGGATTCCGTGATTATAAGGATATTGTGATGGGAATTTGGAAGATATCGATATCATTATTCCCGATATGATGTCTGTTGGTTTCAGGATTCGATATTGAATATAAGTCGATACTATCTCTATTCAAAACCTTATAATTAATGTCAAATTGGATTGATTGATTGTTTGGATTGTGCTCGACCAGTTTATGAGCAAAATATGCTTTTATATTTATCATTGGGTTGGGTAGAAATATCTGTGTGCTAACACCCAGTGAAACACTTCACGATTTGACGATAAGGTGTTTAGCGATGTTGAGTTCCTTTCATATTTAATGAATGATTTTGAAATGACTTTTTTCTTAAGTGAAAATAAATGTATTCCCGATTTTGGACAAGGAATGTTTTATAAAAATGTTTTATAAAACAGAAAGGATTTCGAGGGCTAAAACCCGATGATTTCGAAATGATTTGGAAATGTATTATGGTTTTACATTGTAGTTCATCACATATTCGATTAGTTGCTATTAATGATGTATCTGTTTGGTGGCGGAGAATTTATTCTCTTGCTTAACACCATTCTTTGAGACGTACGAGGTCAAAGGTTATATGATTAATTATGACTGATCATATATGTGAATTGCTGATGTGAAGTACTATAGATTTGATTATACTTCTGACTATGTTGTGAAATGATTTTCCCTCCTTCGGGATATGAATTGATTTGGTATGTGGCTAAAGATTTGTGTAACCCGGTCTACTAAATGTATGGGTGGGATCCAGTGCCTTAGGGTGAGTGGTCAGTGTGTAGCCTGCTCCATGTGTGGGAGGTGCATATATATATATATATATATATATATCGAGTTGCTTAGGTACGTGCCCGTTGCCTTTTCTGAGGGGAGCCCGCTATTTGGTTGCATGCTTGTTTGTATGCATTTGTTTTGGAATTCATATTTCCAAATGATTTGATTTGAGATCCCGAAGTGAAATCTACTTTGATATAAAAGCTAGATATGTATTTCAAATGATTTGAAATTGAAATCAGGAAATAAAGTCCAAAGGAATAATTTCTGTAAATTAATTTGGATGTGGAAAATCTAAGTATGGTGATTTATCTAAATGGGTAGATTGGGATAATGCAAGTTGATTGATGCATAGTAGATCCATATCTCTATTACTGATTGTTGTTTATACACCGACATTCATGGGGGTAAACCCGTTCAGCGTTAGCGGCGTGGTCATGTGATTTTTTTATCATTTATATAAGTTAATTTTAAATGTAGAGTTTCTCACACCTATCCTATGACTGACTCGTAGTTTGCTTTTCCCTTGCAAACTCGGGTGCCCCTATTTTCTACATAGGTAGTCGAGTAGTTTGTTTTGCAGATACTTATTTTTAGCAGGATTCTGGATTGAAGCTTAAAGCTGTGTCCAGAGCATTGATAGTCTTCCGTTGTGTTACTTTATTTATTTTCCGTTGTGCATTGTATTACATTTATTGTAAATAAATCTTTCACTGTATTATATTTCGATATACTTTGATATATTTTGTACTCTGATGTAACATTATTATGATGTTTTCCTGGAGTTAGCGTATACGGGATTCAAACGGTCTTGGTCGGTTTAACGATCGATTAGGTCCGGGCGAAATCCATATCATTACAGAGTTCCTGCAGATAGCTTCAGTTATTCTTCGAAAGCAAATTCCTATAGAAAACATGATACAATGAACAGTTGTAGGCTAGTTGAAGCTGAAAAGACCACTCAGAAGGAACTCTGTTTTATGATATGTTATTTCATGCCATTTAACTTTTATTGAATTTGTAGTATAAATTTTGGTCAGGTTATCAAATCGTTTTGTAGGGCAGTGGAACTCTTAAATTTCCTTTGATGGACTACTATGCAGCATATTATTACTTAAAGTGTTTTGATCTAGTTTACAAAGAACCTCTCCGAATCTTCCGAAAGGGATAAGGAATTTTGGCCAACTCGGATATCTCAGGAAACCATCGATGGATTATGAATTACGAGGTTTCAGACATTCCTACCTTAATGTGAACATAATCAACTCGTACATGTACTATAGGCCTTTCAGAGCTTCTAAAAGTTACTTTTTTCAAATTATTTTCATTTGTTTCTCTTGGTATCAGACCTAAAAAATTATAAGATAATAACAATATGAAAAGTAAAGAATTACCATTTTGTTACCTAAATTATGCAAGATGAACTCTTTATTTATAAATTCAAGTATTACAAACTTTCCGCTAATTGATTTTGAAATTAGGGTTTTCCACTTAGACTTTCAGATAACTTAGTGAGAATGAGAAATTTGATACCCAGTTAAATCCTTGAGGTCATATTTATAGGTGCGGATTCACGCCTTCATCATGCAGCCTTTGTCCCCATATTTCTACGAAAGTGCATACGAAGATCTGGTGAAAGAACTTATGTTCATCAAGAAGCTAGTGCTCTGGATACCTTCCAAAAGGATAAATATTAGCCTGCCATAGGGTCCTCAGGAAGAGATTCTTATAGACTTTGGGTTATTTACAAGAGATATAAGTTTGTGGGAACTCCCAGCTTTTGATATTGCTTTAGGCATTATCCTCTCTTGGATAAGATGCCTATTCAGTGGCGGATCTAGGTTTTATGATGAGATAAGGCAATTTTTCTTAGACCTAGTCCCACATCTCCAAATCTCCTTAAACGATCTTATATATATATACTAATATGTGTTTGTCTAAGGTAAATTAGTTACAAATGCTGGTGTTTGGAGCAATTTCAAGTGACAAGTGTTCAGATAGGGCCAACTGTCCATTTCCAGCTATGGCAATCTAGTGGTGTATGTTTAATTTTGCCAGATTTGCAAAATTCCAGATAGGGCCTTGGCCCTTGCTGGCTATAACGTAGATACTCCCCTGTGCTTATTTGCACAATAATCATCTAATATAGGCTTAATCTCTCTGATTATTCCTCTCAAGTAGTTTGAAAGGCACAACAAGCTTCTTTCTAAGCGCTTAAAGATGACTGTCCCGAAGGACATTCCCTTCGGGTTTCACCAATAAGGGCTTTTTTGTAGGAATCTTCAATGTTGGGTTTGAAAGCAAGTGTTGAAGGAATGGCTTTTACTGCACTCAAAGCCTATTGTCCTTAACATTCCTTCACCTTGGCCTTGGGTTTCAGTCCTTCTATTGTTATTTTGGTGCTAACATGCAACTTTTATATTTATCATATTGGTCTACCGATATCTTTTACACATTCTTCAATATAGTTAGAATATTATTGTTTTCACTTTATCATAAATAATTACTAAAAGGTTATACACATTTTAAGTTCATAATTTTACATCCTTCATGTATATACAACATTAATTTGTTTTTCCTAACAATTGTGTTCATTAAATATCAAACTCGTTTTCTTCTTAATTCAAGTGTTTCATAAATTGAACTTTACATTTTTCACAAACGTTTAACTTTCTACAACTATTTATAAAGTTTTCAACCATCCAAAAATATCAAAACCTTGTTTCATTTTACAACTGAAATTTTCCAAATTACTTATCATATGTATTTTCTTAATTCATCATGGCATTTCTTGTGCAGATAGGTTTTATAAAAACATTACCATAGCATTTGTCAAAAATTTGATCTTTTTTTAAAGAAATTATCTTCATTATTCCATAAGATTATTTACTGAAATTTGTAAAAAAAAAAAATCATTAGTAATTTTTTGTAAAGCATCGACACCAAGTGTGAGATACAGATAACTATAAAGAAGCCAACATATTTTATGGAATTTAAGTCATCACATTTCCAAGTCACTTCTATAAAACCACGCTAGCTACAAATCCTACTCCAACTCTAACAATCGATAAGGCATATTATTATCTTACCTCCCATGTTAGCCACGGATCATAATCCTACTATATTAATATCTAGGCACATGATTAGTACAAAATACCAATGGGACAAACTCAAACTTCCCAACTTCTCCACATTATCATTCCTCTGAGTCTAATGTTAATTGATCATCCAAGTATCCTATCCTAATAGATACTTCCTAATCGTCGCTTCCCTACTCGTCAACGACCTCATTTCAGGCTTATATTTGTTAATTCATTTTGAGCATAACTCAACTATGACTGATTCTTTGGAACACGGCCCATTCCTAAGGGTATACCTTCTTCTATCTCATCAAATCCTTTTACTTCCACCTCCTCTAGATTCAAGAGAGCCTCTTCTTCTCCTTCCTCTTCTGCTTCATCTACCACCTCTTTTATTTCTTCTTTCCAAATAGCATCATTGCTATTCGACTCACAAAAATGCTACAGTCTTGGCTGCTCTTGATGGACTCACTTGAGATGTCGTACATCCAGGCATTTTAAGTCATGATGGCTCGACCATCAAATTCAACATTCTTATCCTCCCTTGGATCAGATTCCTCTTCCATAGATATCGACTCATCTATTGGTTCCTACTCGAAATTTATAGGGTTAGATAGCCATACTCTTTCTGACCCTTGATTAAGCTCATCATCGTTGGATATGATGATCATTTCATATGTTTAGGGAGGCATGATAATTTCTCATGTTTGATACTTATTATCCTTGCATAGGAGCATAGGATATGCTTTGACTCATTCAGGGAATATTGGATCAAGGAATGCTTGTAACACCCTATATTCTTAAATAATAATAGAAAATTAAATAGTTGTTAATGAAATATTTACATTCTAGGATTTCAGAGTTTGGCCTCGAAACACATCGTTGCGTTCGTGTTTTGATTCGTTTACATATATGATTTGTCCCAATAGAGTTTGTATGAGAAACTTGTTAACGGTTAAAATTTCATGAGCTGTACGCGAATATATGCGTAAACATTTAAATTCGAAATTTAAAATGTATAGAAAGAATGGAAAATAACAAAATAGAATGGATGAAAATAGACAAGAAGATAACATTATAGGCAACATTTTAATTCAAGCAATCATGAACGAACGACCCATTATACGATTGTAACAATCGTATATGGGTCGACCAACCTGGAGCATGGGTCGATCCACTTTGGGTCAGGCTGCATAGTTTGTTTCATTTTGAAGGGCTTGGATTTTATTCGTTTCAGTCCAACGGACGTGGTTCGTTTGGGTAGCTATAAATAACCTACAAGGCCTAACTTCCAACTCATATTTTCTAAGAGGGCAACCGAGTTTTGCCAATTTCTTTTCGTCTCCAATCTCATTAGAAATAATTATATTCCATATTTAGGATTTCTACTTATGGAATTGTGGGAAAAATATAGTTGTGACACCTCACGTCATTAATGTCACTCATTAAGAGAATGCATTAAGCTTCGGGAAGCGTTTTGAGCAAACAGAAACAAAAACATTACAAGACAGATAGAAAATAGCAGCAGAATAAAAACAAACTTTATTAATCATAAAGCCTCGTGATTCAAAACATCATATGTCTGAATAAAAATCAGTACATCAAAAATTTTTCTATCTTGTACTTAAATATCAGAGTACAAAATAACAGAAGCAAAATCCCCAAATAAAACGTAGCTATAGTAGCAAATATAGGAGCTTGAGCCATACATCTAAGCAGTTCCCACAAATGATAGCTAAATCCTAGTCAAGCTTGAGTATTCCCACCCTGAGAACCTGGGAGGGGAGGGGGGAGGGAACGGAAGAAAGAAGAGGAAACAAAAAGGGTCAGTGTAACGACCTGCATTCTACGCATCATAGGATCATAGAATATTTATTTCATTCACATACGAAGTCGTATGGTCATGTAACTCTGGGAGACGACTATTGGGGTCATTTCCCATGTTCATGATTTTTCCGGATTTTTAAATGACCATTTTACCCCTAGTCGGCACTGTTTTGGCCATAACTTTTGACTGGAAAGGAATTTTGATCTGAAATCACTTCCATTGGCTCCGGATGATGGTTTACAATTCCGTAGAGTGGTTACAATAGCCAAACGGACTCACCGTTTGGGAGATATGGCTAAAACAAGTTTTAGATGGTGAAAAATAGCTTAATTGGGCTTAACCGGGTGATTAGCAGCTAGGCCCAGAGGGGAATTTCGGGTTTAGAGGTATAGGAGGACTGATTAGGGTTAGGAAATCATTTCCATTTCAGTTTTGAGCCGCCACAAACATTCTTGAGACCCTAGTAATGGCTTCCATCCTCTAAAACCACTCCAAAACACTTTTTTAGTGAAGATTAAGCCTAAACTACATCAAAGCAAGGCCAAATAGCAACAAAGCAAGGTTGGAGCTGCTGCTATACCTAGGAATTCGACCTAAACAGAGAGTATTTCAGATTTGGTGTTTTATTTTGTGGCCAAGGTGAGTGATTTGCATAGTTTTTGCACTAATTACGGTAATTAAGGGTAATTAGTGAAGATTAGCGAATTTATACACTGATAAATTCTGGAAAAATGTTTAGAAATTCTTAAATAATGTTTTATGCCTCTGGTTGAAATTTGGTTCGATTTGATTAAGTTTTGTTAAACCTATGATTAGATTTGCTTAAACATGCTTAAGGGAAAATAAGGGGTTTTGGGCACATTTGATCCATTTTGACATATAAATTCATTGTTTTGGTGTTTGTGGTTAGTTTGCTATGTTGTTATGACTATTTGACATGAATTGTGATTGATTAGAATAGTTAGATTTGTCAAAAACGTCATCGAACGGCGTAAACAAGTTGCTGGAAAAAGTTGCAGAAAGTTGTGCAGGGCTTCGGATCGGATCGGATGAGGGCTCGGATCGGATATGTGAACTGGGCAAGAAAACCCGACCTGAACTGGAGTTTGGCACATAAGAGACTTGGTGAAAAGGAAGGCCGTTTACTTAGAGTTGGAGTGGACAAGGGGATCGGATCGGAAGAATAATGGGTGCCAGATCGGATCGGAAGAACATTGGGAGCGGACCAGATCGGAGTAAGCTAGGGAGCGGAGCAGATCGGACTGGAGTAAGGCGAAGGGATCGGATCGGATCGGAGTAGATGGAAAACGAGGGAACTGATCGGAGAAAGAGCATGAACTGGAAGGAAGACAACAACCCGACCCGACTCGGAGGAGGACACCGACCCGACCCGAAGTGGAGTATCCGACCCGAACCGAATGAAGAGATGACCACCGAACCGAACCGACGAGGGTGATGACTACCGAACCGAACCGAATTCTAGGACTGTTATTGCGCGACAACTCTTCTGAAGACCCACTCCAACTCGATCAAAACCCGAGATGCAAAGGAAGTCCAAATGAGAAGTTAGAGCTCAAGATTTAGATGGGAATCAACGAGTTCGCTTCATGGTTGGGCTTTGCTGCGGGACGCGTGTTAAGGGGTTATCGATGTCTATAGCTTTGGACCACTATGGTAGGAGGTACGAAGGCGGATTCAGGGCCATTATGGCATCGGTAGAACCAAGGGCTACGACCAATGAAGTGGGTCATTGAAATGTTTGGTCATGACTCCAAGTGTTTGGCTTGGTCACAGCAGGGTTTCTACAAGTCGGGATTCGTCGTTACCTCAATTTGTCTAGTGTTCCAAAGTGGTAGATATCGTATGCTTTACGCACTGAGTGAGAGATGTGAGGATGGTTGCTATGGATGATTTGTTTGCTATCATTATGACATGCACACCCCACCCCCGTATTCTTTACACTATTCATTATGGCACCTTGGAGTACTGTACGGTATGTGGTACTAACTCTTTGGTTGCAGGTCCAGGTTCAGGTATGGTTTAGTATACCTGTTATTGTTATGTTTAGATGCTTATCGCTCATACCAGGCTTTATGTCTGACCCAGAGTTTTATGTCTCCTCTTATTACTCTGGGTGCTCACACGAGCAGACTAGAGACAGGTTAGCTGGTGATGCACGAGTAGATGATCCGGAGACGATCAGGAGGCTTCCACGTAATACATATATATAGTATTCTCCCTGTGTTGTTGAAGATCACTTCTTGGTCATTGGTGGTGTATCTTCTACTTTGGATTTCTTTTGTTTAGAGACAGTAAATTTTGAAAAGTTGTAATAAGCTGTATTTGGATTTCCGCTGCTTTGATGTTGATGTTGGTTTTAGTATCAGCTTATGCACTGTCTCACCTGTTTTATGTCAAATATATTATTATTATTATATTTTATCCCATGCGCTGTGAGACATTCTACAGGTTCATTTCCTTCTTCCCTTTTCTTCTGACGACCCGTTTCGTGCTAACTGGACATGTGTACAGCGCACTTTTGGAGTAAATGCCGGTTGGTGCAGGGCGGGCTGTTACACTTGGTATCAGAGCTCTAGGTTGCGTAATTAACCTAGGGACGTTATCAGGGAGAGATAGTATACGTTTACGAGAGAGCGTATTTGTGATTATTTTGGTTTTCAAAGGCTATATATATATATATATATTTATATACTATTAGTAGTATAAGAATGAAGTCATGCTGCACTAGCACCACTATGGGGTCGTTAATCGTTTCCTTTTTCAGATTGACGATGAGCCGATATGTTAGAGGTACCGGTAGAGGGGCCAATAATGGGAATGCTGCTGACATGAGGACGATGTTTACTGACTTCATGAGAGAGATGCTTAGAGATGTACAGTGGGCAGCTCCCAATGGTGGAAATGGTGGTGGTCCTATAGTGCAGGCGCCGAGGGTCGACTTCGCCAAGCTGAATAAGGATTATACTAGCCTTGGTGGGAAGCCGTTTCGCGGAACGGAGTCGGCCACGGATGTTCAAGATTGGTTGGATAGTTGCGAACGTATCTTCGAGGATTTGGGTATCGAGGATGCGATGAAGAGAAAGCTAGCGTCCCGTCAGCTGCAAGGGCGGGCAATGAATTGGTGGAATGCTATAAAGGCAGCTACTCCCGAAGATCAGATTACTTAGGAGCAATTTAAGGCTCGCTTTAGCGAGAAGTTCATTCCAGCTGCTCAGAAGTCAGTGCTGTTGAAGAAATTCTTGGAGCTCAAGCAGAATGGCAGAGCTGTCTCGGAGTACATTGCTGAATTTGACACTTTGTCAAAATATGGGTTATCTCTTATTGATACTGCCGAGAAAAAGAATGAGAAATTCATAACTGGTTTGGATCAGTACTTGGGGGAAAGACTTATTAACCACATCGATGAGACGTTTGAATCGATTGTGGGGAAAGCATTAAGATCAGAAAGTCTCTACCTAAGCCGAAGACTGAGGTTGCATCCGCAGATGAGCCAAAGCTACAAGCAAGTGGTGGAGGCAAGGGTGGTTCCCAGAATAAAAGAAAGCAGAGTCAGACTAAGGATGGCCAAAAGAAAAAGAATAAGCAAGATGTTGAGTGCTTCATCTGTGGTAAGAAGGGCCATTATGCTAGTAATTGTCGGGCCAAGCCAGCGGATATGAAGTGCTTCAACTGTGGCCAAATGGGACACCACAAGGACAAGTGTCTGCAACCCCCCAAAGAAAAGCAAATGGTGAAAGCATATGCCCTTAATGTTATTCCTTCTTCGTCGAATGCCCCAACTGCGGCGGAGAAAGGAAAGAATGTCGTCATTCAAGGTATGCTTTCTGTTTACGATGTTCCTGTTAGAGTTTTGTTTGATACCGGAGCTTCGAGTTCTTTCATATCTAGTGACCTGGTAGATAGGTTGGGATTGGAGCCCGAGATTGTCGATAGACCTTTAGTAGTGACGAACCCGATTAGTGGTTCTACTAGCCTTAGCATGATTTGTCGAAATGTGGTCCTATCGAGTCATGGATGCATGTTTGTTTGTGATTGCTTTGTTTTGGGCTTTACTGGGTTTGGCATTATTTTGGGAGTAGATTGGCTCCAAAGATACGGGGTGGTGGTAGACTGTGAGGGCTTTTTGGTGACAGCTAGAGCGGATGATGGGCGGAGGATTGTGTTTGGTGGTCTACCCAGTAAGGGGGTATTGGCTAGTTTTCTAAACTCCCTTGACATTCCGCATAGTGAGTTGTCAGGTTTGCCCGTGGTTGGCCAGTATCCGGATGTTTTCGAAGAAGTGACCGGACTTCCACCACACCGAGAGATTGAGTTCCGTATTGATTTGGTAAAGGATGTCAGGCCTATAGTGATGCCACTTCGTCGTATGGCACCGAGGGAGCAGCGAGAGCTCGAGGTGCAAGTCAGCGATCTTTTGAAGAAGGGATTTATCAGAAGGAGTGTTTCTGAATGGGGAGCACCAGTTGTGTTTGCTACCAAGGCGGATGGTTCCCTTCGTTTGTGTGTAGACTACCGCGAGTTGAATAAAGTGACGAGGAAGAATAAGTATCCTCTACCGCGGATAGATGATTTGTTCGATCAATTGAGTGGCGCGAGAGTATTTTCTCAGTTGGATCTCACGACAGGTTTTCATCAGCTTAGAGTGGAAGCTGAGAGTATAGCTAAAACGACATTTCGGACGCCGTTTGGATTTTATGAGTGGTTGGTCATGCCATTCGGGCTGACCAATGCCCCAGCATATTTTGTGGATCTTATGAATAGGGTATTCAGAGATCAGTTGAATAAGTTTGTCCTTGTGTTCGTTGATGATATTTTGGTCTACTCGAGGACAGAGAAAGAACACAAGGAACATTTAAGAATAGTGATGGAGGTGTTGGGAAAACACCAATTGAAAGCAAAGTTTTCTAAGTGTCACTTCTGGAAGAGGGAAGTGAGGTTCTTGGGCCATGTTGTATCAGAGAATGGGATTGCCGTGGACCCGGCAAAGATGGCTACAGTACAGGATTGGCCTACGCCCAAGAATGCAACAGACGTAAGAAGTTTCTTGGGATTAGCTGGATATTATCGTAAGTTTATCCAAGGTTTCTCCAAGATAGCAGCACCATTGACCCAGTTGACTAAGAAGAATCAAGCTTTTGTCTGGGATGGAAGGTGCGAGAATGCATTCAAGAGTCTAAAGGACAAGTTGACAAGCGCGCCAGTGTTAGTCATTCCTAAGGGGACGAAGAGATGACGGTATACACGGATGCCTGTGGTACCGGACTGGGTGCTGTATTGATGCAAGGAGGTAAGGTTGTTGCTTATGCAAGTCGGCAATTGAAACCGCACGAGAGAAGATACCCTACCCATGATTTGGAATTGGCAGCGATTGTGTTCGCGTTAAAGATGTGGAGACACTATCTCTTGGGAGAAAGATTTGAGCTATTTACAGACCATAAGTCGTTGAAGTATCTCTTCTCCCAGAAGGATTTAAATCTCCGGCAACAAAGGTGGTTAGAGTTCTTGGCTTCCTATGATTTTGACATCGCATATACACCAGGAAAGGGCAATGCGGTGGCTGATGCATTGAGTAGAAGACATGCCAGTTTAGGGGCTATGTTTCTAGAATGGAAGCAACTGGAGTATATCGCGGGGTTTGATTTCAGACCAAAGTGCGAACTGAATCCAGAAATGTTAGCAAGTTTGACGGTCAGACCCACTTTAATTGAGCGGATCGGCTCTAGTCAGAGGGACGATCCTAACCTATTGGAAATCATCTCCAAGTTAGAGATGGGTATCGATGAGGAGATGAACAAGTATGGGCTTGATCGAGATGGATGGCTTAGAAAGAATGGGAAGCTTGTTGTACCCAATGTCGATGGATTGAGGGATGAAGTTCTTAGAGAATGTCATCACTCAAAACTGACTATACACCCCGGTGGTAATAAGATGTATCGAGACATGAAGCAGACCTACTACTGGGAGGGGATGAAAAGAGATATTGGGAAGTTTATATCCAAGTGCATGAATTGCCAGCTAGTTAAAGCCGAGCAAAAGAAGCCTAGTGGGTTGTTACAACCCTTAGAAATTCCCGAATGGAAATGGGAGCAAGTCTCGATGGATTTCATCGATGGTTTACCAAAGACTAGATCGGGACATGATAGCATTTGGGTGATTGTGGACCGATTGACTAAAAGTGCAAGATTTATACCAGTCAAATCAACCAGAACGGCAGCTAAGCTAGCAGAATTGTATATGAAGTGGGTAGTGAGATTTCATGGAGTACCTAAAAGCATTGTGAGTGACCGAGACCCGTTGTTCACTAGTGGGTTTTGGAACAGCTTACAAGAGGCTCTAGGGTCAGAGTTACATCTCAGTACCGCATATCATCCTCAGATCGACGGTCAGACGGAGAGGGTGAATCGTATTTTGGAAGATCTCTTGAGAGCATGTATATTGGATTTTGGTGGATCATGGGATGATCATTTGCATCTAGTAGAGTTTGCATATAATAATAGCTACCAATCCAGCATCGGTATGGCTCCATTTGAAGCTTTGTACGGAAGACCATGTAACTCACCATCATGTTGGATACAGACTGGCGAGAGGTTTATGCTTGGACCAGATGTGGTGAGGGAAACTTCAGATAAAATCAAGACCATTCAACAACGAATGAAGGCTGCCCAAGATAGGCAGAAGAGTTATGCTGATAAGAGGAGGAGAGACCTAAAATTCTCCGTTGGTGACTTGGTGTTTGTCAAGATTTCTCCGTTGAAGAGCGTAATACGATTTGGCAGGACATGCAAATTGGCACCAAGATTTGTTGGCCCATTCCCTGTTCTTGAATTAGTCGGGAATTTGGCATATAGAATTGACTTACCAGGGAAAATGGCGGGAGTTCACAATGTATTTCATGTTTCCCAACTAAGGAAGTTCGTTCACGACCCAGATATGACTGTTTCACCTGATCAGTTGGAGGACTTCGAAGTAGAACCTGAGGCGGTTGGGAACCGCAAGCCGGCCCGTATTGTCGAGCACGACATGAAACAACTTCGAAGGAAGGCGGTGAAGCTAGTCAAGGTTCAGTGGGGCGAGGACGAGAATGATTGTACTTGGGAGACAGAGGAGAACATTAGGAAGACTTATCCAGAACTCTTTGCCTGGTAAGATTTTGACTCCGATTTAGTTTTCCGCATGCTAGGGTAGGTTTGTTTGTTTGTTTTGCATGTTTGATTGTTGTATATGGCTGTTACGCATGCGGGATCTTTTGTATGTTTTGGGTTAAGGAATTTCGGGGACGAAATTTCTTAAGGGGGGGGGGGGGGGAGAGTGTAACGACCCGCATTCTACGCATCATAGGATCGTAGAATATTTATTTCATTCACATACGAAGTCGTATGATCATGTAACTCTGGGAGACGACTATTGGGGTCATTTCCCATGTTCATGATTTTTCCGGATTTTTAAATGACCATTTTACCCCTAGTCGGCACTGTTTTGGCCATAACTTTTGACTGGAAAGGAATTTTGACCCGAAACCACTATCATTGACTCCAAATGATGGTTTACAATTCCGTAGAGTGGTCACAATAGCCAAACGGACTCACCGTTTGGGAGATATGGCTGAAACAAGTTTTAAATGGTGAAAAACAGCTTAATTGGGCTTAACCGGGTGATTAGCAGCTAGGCCCAGAGGGGAATTTCGGGTTTAGAGGTATAGGAGGACTGATTAGGGTTAGGAAATCATTTCCATTTCAGTTTTGAGCCGCCACAAACATTCTTGAGGCCCTAGTAATGGCTTCCATCCTCTAAAACCACTCCAAAACACATTTTTAGTGAAGATTAAGCCTAAACTACATCAAAGCAAGGCCAAATAGCAACAAAGCAAGGTTGGAGCTGCTGCTATACCTAGAAATTCGACCTAAACAGAGAGTATTTCAGATTTGGTGTTTTATTTTGTGGCCAAGGTGAGTGATTTGCATAGTTTTTGCACTAATTACGGTAATTAAGGGTAATTAGTGAAGATTAGCGAATTTATACACTGATAAATTCTGGAAAAATGTTTAGAAATTCTTAAATAATGTTTTATGCCTCTGGTTGAAATTAGGTTCGATTTGATTAAGTTTTGTTAAACCTATGATTAGATTTGCTTAAACATGCTTAAGGGAAAATAAGGGGTTTTGGGCACATTTGATCCATTTTGACATATAAATTCATTGTTTTGGTGTTTGTGGTTAGTTTGCTATGTTGTTATGACTATTTGACATGAATTGTGATTGATTAGAACAGTTAGATTTGTCAAAAACGTCGTCGAACGGCGTAAACAAGTTGGTGGAAAAAGTTGCAGAAAGTTGTGCAGGGCTTCGGATCGGATAAGGGCTCGGATTGGATATGTGAACAGGGCAAGAAAACCCGACCTGAACTGGAGTTTGGCACATAAGAGACTTGGTGAAAAGGAAGGCCGTTTACTTAGAGTTGGAGTGGACAAGGGGATCGCATCGGAAGAATAATGGGTGCCAGATCGGATCAGAAGAACATTGGGAGCGGACCGGATCGGAGTAAGCTAGGGAGGGGAGCGGATCGGACTGGAGTAAGGCGAAGGGATCGGATCGGATCGGATCGGAGTAGATGGAAAACGAGGGAACTGATCGGAGAAAGAGCATGAACTGGAAGGAAGACAACAACGCGACCCGACTCGGAGGAGGACACCGACCCGACCCGAAGTGGAGTATCCGACCCGAACCGAATGAAGAGATGACCACCGAACCGAACCGACGAGGGTGATGACTACCGAACCGAACCGAATTCTAGGACTGTTATTGTGCGACAACTCTTCTGAAGACCCACTCCAACTCGATCAAAACCCGAGATGCAAAGGAAGTCCAAATGAGAAGTTAGAGATCAAGATTTAGATGGGAATCAACGAGTTCGCTTCATGGTTGGGCTTTGCTGCGGGACGCGTGTTAAGGGGTTATCGATGTCTATAGCTTTGGACCACTATGGTAGGAGGTACGAAGGCGGATTCAGGGCCATTATGGGATCGGTAGAACCAAGGGCTACGACCAATGAAGTGGGTCATTGAAATGTTTGGTCATGACTCCAAGTGTTTGGCTTGGTCACAGCAGGGTTTCTACAAGTCGGGATTCGTCGTTACCTCAATTTGTCTTGTGTTCCAAAGTGGTAGATATCGTATGCTTTACGCACTGAGTGAGAGATGTGAGGATGGTTGCTATGGATGATTTGTTTGCTATCATTATGACATGCACACCCCACCCTCGTATTCTTTACACTATTCATTATGGCCCCTTGGAGTACTGTACGGTATGTGGTACTAACTCTTTGGTTGCAGGTCTAGGTTCAGGTATGGTTTAGTATACCTGTTATTGTTATGTTTAGATGCTTATCGCTCATACCAGGCTTTATGTCTGACCCAGAGTTTTATGTCTCCTCTTATTACTCTGGGTGCTCACACGAGCAGACTAGAGACAGGTTAGCTGGTGATGCACGAGTAGATGATCCGGAGACGATCAGGAGGCTTCCACGTAATACATATATATAGTATTCTCCCTGTGTTGTTGAAGATCACTGCTTGGGCATTGGTGGTGTATCTTCTACTTTGGATTTCTTTTGTTTAGAGACAGTAAATTTTGAAAAGTTGTAATAAGCTGTATTTGGATTTCCGCTGCTTTGATGTTGATGTTGGTTTTAGTATCAGCTTATGCACTGTCTCACCTGTTTTATGTCAAATATATTATTATTATTATATTTTATCCCATGCGCTGTGAGACATTCTACAGGTTCATTTCCTTCTTCCCTTTTCTTCTGACGACCCGTTTCGTGCTAACTGGACATGTGTACATCGCACTTTTGGAGTAAATGCCGGTTGGTGCGGGGCGGGCTGTTACAGTCATACATAAAGTCTGGCGAGTCCAGTTACTCTCAGCAAGTAAATAAGTAAAATATCATGACAGACATATAAAGTGGATAAGAAAGATAACACCATAAAAAGGCAGGTATGACAAGATACACATGAGAGGGTGTATACGCTCTAAAGATTACTCTGATTCTCTGCACCGATACTAGTATAACCATAATAAGATGATCCCACCACTATAAGATGGTAGACATAGGTGTACTTCTGGTGATAGGTTTTAAGCCCAAACAATCCACAGACAACCCAACCTAACAGGCTCCTAAACCTTTTTACCAAAGTCTAAACGTACCCTAATCGATCGACTTCATACACCGTAGATACCCTTTGTCGGACCAACAATAGGAGGTATCACTTCCTAAAGTTGAAACCCATTGTTGATGTGCACAACCATATCTACTGGTGTCACGGTTGTAACTCCCCACGTCCATTAATGTCACTCACAAAGGGAATGCATTAAGTTTCGTGGAGCATTATAAGTAAACATAACAGAATATTACAAGATAGAAGAAGTAGTACTTGAAAATTTTGTAATTTTATTGCAGCGGAAACAGAAATAAGTGTGATTACATTTCCAAATACCAAAATAAAGTACATAATATCAGTCTTGTACAAAGTACATAATTTTAAAGCAATAATCCCCAACAGAAAAATGCCATACGTAGAATCAAAGCCAAGCAATACACCTTTCAACTTAAAGCTGGAAGAAAGAGGTATCTGAACTAAGCTTGAGTATTTCCTCCCTAAGAACCTGGGGGAGGGGGGATGAAAGAAAAGAGGCGAAAAAAAACCCGATCAGACATAAGTCTGGTGAGTCTAGTGACTTTAACAATATAATCATTAAAGTAACAGGATAAGAACATAAACCGAAAAGCAAAAAATGACTATAAAATAAACAGGCATGACAAAGCAGACAAGATGAACAATATATAATGTTGATTGCGCTTCTAATCACTACAGGATGATTACTACACTGCACCAATGCTAATAACACCGTATCATTACTAGTTACACCGCACCCTTACTAGTCCCATATTAAAAGTTGATCCCTCTTACTAATCATGATAATGGTAGTTTCCTGTACTCCTAGCTGCTATCGTAGGTGCCCCTTTTTGCTCCTACCCCCACGAGTTGTATCCACTATCTCCCTCGTTCGATCGGCTCCTTAACTAGCATGTATTTATTACTTGTGTCATTCGACCTCGCTTCTATGTATTCATTACTTGTGTCATTCGGCCCCACTTGTATGTAGATACTTGTACTGACCCCATCATGGGTGTATTAATTCCCATTATGGCAACCCGACACGATTCAATATGCACAGTGTATACTACTGATGCCCAATGCCTGCTTTTTCCACTCCGAAGCACGTGCACGCCCATACTCCGTCGGAACCTACAATGCTGCACCACCCGCCGCTATTTTGACCGCTTATAATCAGCCCAGTAATCGTGCCCCACCCTGCCTAGCTCAGGGCACCATGATACATCTATGTGGGTTATTGCTGAAATGGGTCCCTATTACTAAGGTTTCCTAATCAAAATGTTATAATGGTTAAGTGTTCTCAATTTAACTTAACCCCACCCATTTGCTTAATTAACATGTTGTACTGGTTAAGTGTTTCCTATTGATATGTTACTTAACCTTCTCACTGATTCACGCATGTTTATTTAACGTTAAGTTTGTGGGACTATATATAATAGTATTACCCACTTACCCAAGATTTACTTAACCCTTCCCCTTATCAAGTCCATATGTATTATTGGTTAAGCTTGCCTTAACCCTATCCACTTTGTTAATGTAATATTGGTTAAGTTGTCTTCTTGCCATGTTAACTTAACCCACCCACCTAACATGTTGTATTGTTTAAGTGTCGCCTGTTCATATATTACTTAACCTTTCCCTTTTTAGCATGTCTGTTCCTTAGCTTTTGTTTATTCATTAAAACACCAACCTCTCACATTAGAACTGTTGTTTGCGATTGCTGGATGTGCCGGGCGGTTCCCGGCAGACTTCTACCGCAAACTCATTCTAACCTCGGGTTTTTGGACTTAATGCGCTAACCTCTCACATTAGATCTATGTTGTTGCGGTCACTGGATGTGCCGGGCGGTTCCGGGCAGTCTTACACTGCAACTCACTCCAACCTCGGGTTAGGCACGTTCATCTTTTAGCCAATTTACATATTTACCATTCATGTCCAAGTTTATATGTAAATTATCCATAAGTGTGGTCCATTCAAGTTAGGCCATATTTTCTAGTTATGCCCAAAATTAATTATATGATTACAACCCCTTTTCATGCCAATTACAAAATATTCAACCTTTACCTAAACTTTTTCCCAAAGTTCCCACATCATTTGTACTTATAGTTCATGTGATACGTTAGGCTAGCAATTAGCCCAACTCATAAAAAGAAGGAAAAAAGGGAAGAAACACATGACATCATAACTGGCATAAACAATATAGATCTAAGACGGCATAAATCTAGTAAACAAATAAAAATGGATCCAATCAACATATTGTGTGAGAACTAGCATGGATCTAAACATAAACTTGCATGGATTTAAACATATGAACATATAGTTCTAAACATATGGACTGATATGGATCTAATCATATAAACATGTAGATCTAAACATATGAAAATATAGTTCTAAACATATGGACTGATGTGGATCTAATCACATAAAAATGTAGATCTAAACATATTAATATATAAAAACGATCTTACATGTATGAACATGACTTGTATATAATCTTTCATAACTTGCATAGATCGAGAAAACATGCATACATAACTTGCATACGTAATTAGGCATACGAATTAATATAGAACATAACTTGCATATAATGAATCAAATCAAGCATAAATCAAAACATAGTTTGCAAAGACATAAACTTTATATGATTTACAAACATTTTCATACAGTCCAATTCATAACTCATCACAATTACGTTTAAACATTGTGAAAGTTACTGCACTCACAGAAAACGGATCTTGAATTCTGGGATCTGATTTCTGAAGTTGCTAAGCTAATATGTTGATGTAGGCGTTGATTCGTTCGTTGTTGTTCTAGAATTCCTTTCCGCAATTCCTAGGCTTTGAATCTTTATCTCTTAACCTTTTGTCTTTAATCTTGAATTTGATTTGTTATGGTGGCGGCTAGGTTAGTTTGTAGATGAACATCATGATGACATCATAGTTTAGGGTTGTGAGGTTAGGGTTTAGGTTTAGCTATGTATATATATATGCTTAGGATTAATATGGGCCTTTAGATCAACGTAGGAGTCATCAAAGCCATCCAAACCCAAGAGAGCCAACCAGAACATGACATATATGCCCTAACACCTCAGAAAATCGTCACTGTCCAGATCAGTTCGCATGTGTCGACCCTATAGGGGAGGGAGGGTCGACACCCATGTCGACACCCCTAAGGGGGTCAACACCTATGTCGACACCCCCGGGGGGTCGACACCCACGAGCAGGAAATTTCCCGGTCAGTTGTTTTCTAAAGTTTTGAAATTCGAATTTGCTTTAATTATTTTAAGCTTAAACTTGAAAACTTCTAACCTCCATATGTTCTTCATACAGAGTCAGATTCATGCAAACTCGGACTCTATCTCAAGAAGAATTCCGAGATGAACGCAATGGAGTAACCCGTTTCACCCAATTATTCTTTTAAAGATTAATTATTCTTTAATTATCTCTTTTGTCCCGTTTTAAAATTATGGGGTGTTGCATTCCCCCTACTTAAAGGATTTCATCCCCGAAATCTTCAAGTCAAGAAGAATGTGTATCCTACCATCCAACAGCCATCTACTCAATCTTTCAATCACAGGCATCCATTGTCCTAAAAGAGGTTTCTAATGCTTTCATGATCATATGCATAGTGTGTGTGTATGTCCTTATCTAATGCAAAATCAAGCAGTCTACTGATTTAGTTGACCTCCTTAATGTGAATTATGTCAGTGCCATGAGTCCATCATGTATGCAATTATTCCTAATCGTACTTTAAAAATTCTACATGAGTGCACAATCATTCATAAAAATGCAACATTTATATGATAACACATCAAGTTTCAATCCATATACAAATACATATATGCATATGCAATATGAAAGTGACTGAGCCGATCTAGTGTCTAATGTGTGTGTAAATGCATCCACGAGCAATCACTAGCAAACACTTGCATCCAACAAATATAACATGTCTCAAACACATGTTTGCAACCATAGGACCTTCTTAACTAAAGATCAAGAATATAATCGAGAGGATGCACTAAACTATTGGAAAGTCTAAACAAAGTAATAGAAAAAGGAGAAATTAAGAGTATACCCTTAAAAATGAAAGGGTACAACGTACACATCTTGTCTCCCGTCTCCCAAGTCGCGTAAACTTGATCATCTCCTCATTGGATTTTAACCAGCTTGACCTCTCTGTTGCGTAACTTCTTGATCTCCGATCCAAGGATGCATGTAGGAGCTCGTATAATCGTGGCATCTTGCTCCACTTCCACTTCTCTAAGCATGCTCGACTCCACTATTTCCTCGGTATCATGTAAACACTTCCTCACATGCGACACGTGAAACATGTCATGAACACCACTAAGATTTTTCGGCAACTTCACTCTGTTGTCAATCCAATTCTTTCTGTAATGGGGGATTTCCCTACGAACCTTGGTGCTAATTTCCCCTCACTACCCAAAGCGAACTACGTTCCTCCACAGTGACACTTTAATAAAATCCTTGTCTCCAACATCGAACTAAAGGCCGGTTCATCTCTTGTCAGTGTTTAACTTTTGTTGGCCCTATGCCGTCTTCATTCATCTTCGAATAAAGTCTATCTCCTCAGAAGTTTCCCTAACCATATCTGGCCCAAGTAAAATCCTATCTATAGATTTCCACCATCAAGTTGGTGATGGACGCGGTCGTCCATAAAAACCCTAGTACAAGCTTAATAACTGTTGTTATAAGCGAACTCCACAAATGGAAAGTGCTCTTCCCATGTCCTCCAAAATCTAGGATGCATAACCTCAAAAGATTTTCAAGGATTCTACTCACCCTTTCTGTCTGTCCATCCATCTGTGGACGATACACGATGCTCAAACATAACTGCACAACTGCTACCTTTTCCATATCACCTTTTCCTCTTACATCGAAAACTGCTCCTATCCTTCCTCGCAAGTACCGGTATATACTATGAATGGTTTGCTCCCATCTAGCAAGGTCAAAATTGGGGCTGATACCTTCGCAAAGCCCTTAACAAACTTCCTATATTAGCCCGCCAACCCTAGAAAACTTCTTACTTCCATTGCTTTTCTAGGAACCTTCCATTCCTGGATTGCCACCACCTTTGTAGGATCCACTACTATCCTTTCCTTAGAGACCACATGTCCTAAGAACCTCACTTCTTACCTCCAAAAATGAGATTGGGGAACTTAGCTTTGAGTTGATGCGCTCTAGGGTTTCTAAGACTTCCCTAAGATGTAGGGTATACTCTTCGTCGCTTCTAGAGAAAATCAAAATACCATCCACAAAGACTACCACAAACTGGTTTAGGAACTCCCTAAACACCCTACTCATCAAGTCTACGAAAAATGTGGGTGCATTCGTAAACCCAAAAAAAAGTATGATGAGACCTTCGAAGAAACCGTTAGGAGTCCCAAAAGTAGTCTTATCTATGCTATCCTCAGCTACCCTCAACTGGTGAAATCCTATAGCTAAGTCCAACTGCGAGAAAACCGAAGCACCAGTTAACTGATAGAACAAATCATCTATCCTCGACAATTGGTGTCTATTCTTCTTCGTGAGCTTTTTCGGCTCCCTGTAGTCCACGCACAATCTCAACGAACCATCAGTCTTCGTAGCAAAAACAACCGGATCACCCCATTCCGAAATGCTTCTTCTTATGAACCCTTTCTCAAGTAGCTTCCTGGTAGATCCAAAATTTGCTCTAACACCCAAATGAGTAATGATTCTACTGAAATGAAATCAAAAAGCGAAGAAAACACACAATTTATAGTGGTTCGGCGTTAAATCGCCTACGCCCACTTTCTACTCTTTGAATTGATGACTTGAATGCAAGTACAACAGTGATTCTCACTCATACAATGCATTGATTCACTCAATTTCCTTCACAATATGATTCAAAAGGTGAATGCAATCTGAATAAGTTGATGAAATTCGGATAGCAAAGGAGTTTGAGTTTTGAAAATGCAAAAAGATCCTTCCAAATGTCCCTTGATGGTGTATTTACAGGTGTAAAATCCTCCTGGGATAGCTTCGGTTCGGATCCACGTGGCATCCATCCCATTATTACCGGGTTCGAATGGAGTACGGTGGCAACAACACATCAGATTAGTGGCGAACGTGGGGAGAACGTGGGTATAACCGCTCCGGGTCTTAAGAAACACAGGTTGTAACTACTGCTACTTCAATTTTCTGGGTTCGGATCGGAAGTTCTACAAATTTGGGGAACGGATCGGGTTTACCCGAACCGATCTGATTTGGCCTACACTCCTTCCTTCTCTACTCTATGTTGTTCTGTCTTTACCAAGGAAATCCGATCTAACTTGACTAAAAAAATTCTTCATTCTTTTGATCTTTTAATCTTTGTGTAGCCTAGTTCACAAATTAGGCTAACATTTTCCCCCCTCAAAGGACGCTTCTATTGAAGATGGAGCGTGCTTTGACATTATCCATTCACTAGTCTCTGAATTTGAACTATTGAATAGTCGCTTCCATTCGTTTGTAGGGACACGTTGTGTCATGAAGTCATGTCCCTTGTTGCCTATAAATGCACCAAAAAGTTCACGGATTTCCTTCTTCGTTTCAAACAGCTTTGAGAACTTTGAATTTTGTCCAACGACTCCTCCAGGTAAGCTCTTTGTTTATTTTTATTTTCCTTTGAATTCAATTCATATGCCAAGTCAATATGCGTGATTCCATCGAGGGTCGGTCTCCGATCCGAACGGCCTTTCTTACACTTCACTATCATTGAACAAATGGGCTGAATTCCCATATGGGCCAGTACTCCGGTCCGATCGGAATGACGCATTAGGATACTAAAAGTCATTCCAAATCCGTATAAATTCACTATTCATCCTCTTTCTCCTTCTTTCCCTCACTATCACCGTCTTCTAAGTTTTGCAAAAGAGAAAAACCCTAATTTTCTGAAAAATCAAAATTCCCTTCGATTCTCGAAATAATCATATAGGTAGGTTGCAAAACTTCAGCTAATTCCCTTTTAATTTATTTCGATTCAAACTCATGGGTAATTTGGACGATTTGAGTATGGTTCTTAGCTGGCTGTAATGCCATGACCCTCTCCCTTCCCCCTCGCCATCGCCGTTAATGGCCTCATCGCCATCTCAAGGTAGTAACGGAGGGGATTTAGGATCTATGGTTGAACACGTCAGCACGTATATGCTTGGCTTTGATTCAGTTTTGGGCATGATATTGGGTTCGGTGTTGGTTAAGGAAGAATGAGGATAAAGAAGAAGAAGAGGGAAAGGTCTGGGATCGGTTCAGGTGAAGAGGTATAAGAATGAAGAGGAGAGGGGGTTCCATCTACCGGATCGGGTCGGAGTGAAAAATAAAGAGAAGGATAAAAACAAGGTGTGCCCAATCGGGTCGGGTTGGAATGATAGACATGATCATGGATTTATATATGGTCACTCGGACCAATTCAGATCACGTAAAGTACCAACCTCCGAACCGAACCGATATGCTCGTAGTGTATTAACTTCTTCTTTGGGCCACACATGGTCCTAAATCCGGTCTGAACCCTTTCCTCTGTGGGCACCTGATCCGATCCCCTAAAATATATATATCTAAACCGAACTGGAATCATCCAACTTAATGCACAAGAAATGTCTGAATTGCTCAATCAATGTTTGCCTTGACTTACAACTAATGAACAGTTAGGATAGTGCCTTATGAACATGAACAAATATTTAAGACTATTCTGAACATTACTGTTCCGCCAAACCTTTGCATTATGCTCTTATGTGTTTACTTTGCATCTCTTGTACATATCACACACACTTTAGTTCACACACATGCACGGGGGGACACAGGCTATTTTACTCTAACTTATGTTATTGTTTCTTTAGTAGTTTAGCGACCATGGAAGAGAGACGTTCATCTAGGTTAGCAGAAAAGAGAGAAGTCGTAGAAACTTCCGAGAAACTCACTCTTGATGACATATCCTCTCCTTAGACCCTGAATGGGATGATGAGGGTCCAGATTATGAAATGGAAGCGCACAATAGTGAAATATCTTCCAGTAGTGAAGTTTCTCTTGTGATGAAGAGGAAGGAGAGATAGGAGATGATCGTGCTCCCGACGAGTTTGAAACTGCAACTATATTGAAGTTACCCAAAGATTCTGTTGAGTTGATGTTCGATGATTATAGATTCATCCGAATATGTCTAAAGCATGGGATATTAAAAGGAGAAACCCTGGTGCCATCGAAAACAGATCCCCCCCACAATCCACCGGAAAGATTTATGGCAATTACCCGATTGATGTGTCTGGTTGGGGCTATTCCATCGTTTCCGCCTTTTATCGTAGATTTTCTGAGACAGATGCGGGTTGCCCCCATGCAATTACATCCCAACTCTAATGCTTATTTATACACCTTTATATAGCAAACAAAGAAATTTTAGGTATAGAGCCTACCTTCGATGACATCCACTTCTTTTATAATTTCAAACATCTGACTTAAGAGACTCCCTCCTTCTCATATTTTGAGTTAGTTCGAAAAAGGAAAATTATTACTGTTCCATATAGTAGCAAGGCTGATGTTTCTAAACTTGAATGGTTTTATATCAGACAGCAACCGGGGTGCACCAGGAGGTGGACCAAATCAAGTAAAACACCAACTTTCTAGAATTCAACTTTAAATACTCATGCCAACACATTAATTTGCTTTCTTTTTCATTCACAGTTGATAACCCAAAGCAAATATCGGGTCAATTATACTTTGATCGTTTGCATCAGCTGCTCAGTGGTGACCTAAAGTTCTTAACCATCGACGAAGTTCTTAAGGATGAGTATCTCCATCATCACGGGTTAATATATATTACCCGTAGTATAGGTCATAGGACGGGTCCATATGTGTACATACCCCCGGTCGACATTATTCCTGAGATGGGTGAGGGCTCGAAAGGTCCAAGATACCCATTAGGACTCCTCCTTCTCCATCCTCAACTCAGGACGATGAATTAGCCAACATAGCTGAAAAGAACAGGGAAGGGTATACCATTCCTGATGACGCTATTTCTCCTGAGAAGTCAGCATCCCCTAAAGAGCTGCCACTAGACGCTTCTCAAGGAAATGCTCCAACTACCGACGATTCCACATTTAAGGGTTTAGGAAATCTTCCCTTGCCCGAAACTATTTATACTTCAGAGGACTTCGGAACGAATCCTTTAACCTTCACTTTTTCAGTGGAGACTACTCCCATGAAGACCAAAGAGCCCACTCATGCTAGTTTGGCTTTAGGCTCGGGTTTGTTGGGGGTGAACGTCACTTAGGATGCACATAACACATTAGCACAACATGTCATAGCACTCATATCTTATGTGAACATTGATTCTGAACACCACTTATACTGTTGTTCAGGTACAATGTCACGCCCTTACTATGATGTCAGGAAAATTCGCCGCAGCATGTCTAGACCTCCTTCTAACACTAAGCATGATCGCCGTGAGAGCCGGGGCAGAGATGACAGAAGGCCTCATGATCCTCATCGACCTCGCACTTCACACTCTCGTTCTCCTGCTCGGTCGGATCCAGACAGGTATAAGAGCCACCAAAGTCATCGTGGGGAAGATTCATCACAATTCAAAGACCGAATTTCTCTCGAAGACAAATATAATCGAGAAAAAAGTCCGCCGAAACACACTGATTCGCGAGACAAGCACAAAGCTTCTGAGAAGCGATCTGAAAAAGGCGATGCAACCATCGTCCCTGCTATGAGGAAACATATTGAACTATCATATTGCAAACCCCCGCCACTGGATGCATATTCCAAAACGAAACTAGCATATCTGGAGAAGCAGTTCCCAGATCACTACTTTGAGAATTTAACTTTCTTACCCGCACTCGAGCCTATTTCTTCGAAGTGGGCAGATGAGGCTAAGGCAAAGATTGACGTAGTAGAGAAACAATACTCGGAGATGTACAAATATTCACGCAATCTCTCCAGAATCATTCGGGCCTTACTTACAGACGTTGATGCAATAAAGAAGGCTTCAGATTCCGATGAGAATGTTTTGAAAAATTTGGAGAAGGACTTAGAAGATACATTGGCTCAACTTGTCATTCCTCAACGAGATGCCAACAACTTCAAAAAGCAATTTAAGGAATTACAAAAGAGTTATCATGACTTACTGGAATCTCACAGTCAAGAGCGTTCGGAGTTGAAGAAACAAGCTGAAGATGTTAAGTCAGACAGTGTCAAAATGCAACTAGCTTGCAATACTCTTGAGCAAGAAAAGGCTGAGTTAGCAAGGAAGAACGCTAAGTTGGAGAAATGAAATGCTGACTTGGAGTCCAAGTTAATGGAAGCCGAGACTAGAGTTGTCTTAGCTGAGGGCAATGTGGATAGCACTATTAAGTCTGCTGAAGAAGCTCATAAACAGCTACCATAGGCTCAAGAAGAATTGCACAGCTTTGGCGAACTGATGATTGAATTCTTTGCACACATAATCCATCGCCGAAACATCTATTGGATCGAAGACTATTCGACTACCTTAGTTCACGTATGGAGTCAAATCATCGAATGGGAAAAAGAGGAACTTAATGTAGACTTCGTTGATGAAGACAAACTCATGGAGAAGTATCTAAGAGATGATGAACCGGCACGTCTGGCTGAGGGGTGTCGCCTTATTGCTACTGCCATGGAGGAGGAGAAACGCCTGGCTAAAGAAAAGAATATCCTTAAAGTTGGTTCTTCTTCTGTTGCCGAAGCTACTAGAGTTGAGGAATATGATCCCGAGAATCCCGGAATTCCTAGAGCGTCCCTTTTATCTCCTATACTCGAATCAGCATCAGAGACGGTAGCTGCCCCGATTGAGAAATCATCAAAAGGTATTTCCACCTTTTCACCCCAATTCGTCAAGGCAGTCTCCACCTTTCATCACATCATAGGGCAATCGATCGAGATTCTTTATTTTCTCCTGAGTTGATAACCGTTGCTTCTCATTCTATAGGTGCTGAGCCAACCGAGGAGACTGACGAGCCTCGGGGAACCACCATTGGGAAAAATCTGTGGAAAAGGCTCAGGGAGGCCAGGATAAGGCTATCATCGTTGAATCCGGAGGGGGAGTTGAACCGCCTAAGGCTAACATTTCCCATGACGATGAAATGATAAACGCTCTGAAAGACGACGATGGTAATGAGGGGCATGAAGAAGATCCTGATGTTGCTATAACTGAGGATTCGAAAAATGCTGATGACATGAATTTGACTGAAATGAAAGCTGAACAAGACAAGCGCATGCGGCTGGAAGTCGAGGAATTAGACCCCGAAAGCCTTAAGCCCCTTGCAGTGGTGGATGTTGGATCGAGGTTAGTTGTTAAGCTTTCAACTAGGTCAATTACAGAAGAGCTTGTTAAAAAATCTTCTCTTGATTCCAGTGCTCTGACTCCTGGGAAGAAATCTACCAATTCTGGTACCTCAATTACAGAGAAGAAGAAACAAAAGCGTCTCATGTTTGATGCTGAAAAAGAAGCTAGAAAATGCTCTTAAGGCTGCCAAGAAGTCCAAGTCTACTCCAAAGCCCAAGTGACAATGCACTTTGTTTTTTTTATTTTGATATTCCACTGGTCCACTATTGTTGCAGTGAGTGCGGCCCTCGCATCTTTTGCTTAGCCTTCCTGTATAAACTCACATGTTTGTGAATAAAGTAGTTTGTTCCCTGCAATGTCTAATATTTGTAAATTCAGCATTTAAGTAAAAATGCAAATGAACAGTATGTCATATCATAGTTATATAATAAAGTCATTATTAAGGGGAACATGTGTACATATATATGCCCCCAATCAATCTTGGATAACTGATTAAGACTTATTCAAGATTGATTAAATTCAAAATTCAGCTGTCCCCGATTCTCTGACGGGGCATATTCTTTTCATCATTGATGCTTAGTCTTTTTAGCATCTTTATACTCTCCCGTCTCATAACAGGTTAGAGTATTACTGAGGCGGTCTCTTATTTGGGTGCACCTTCACGCCTTAAGGGACGTTGTCTTCCCATCCTTTATACTCTCTCTCGTTTCATGGGAGTTAGAGTTAAGAATGTCGTCTTCCCATTCTTTGCATCTTATCATGTAAGCGGTCATTTTGTTTTCTCCTGCACATAGGTTATCTCCAACTTTCCAAATCTAATTTAATGTTTTGTGTTTCATAGTCATGATAAAATAATTGCTGAAGATATAAATAATGCAGGAAAGTAAATGACACACGATATTTTTATAGTGGTTCAGCTAAGTCGTAGCCTATATCCACTTCATAATCCTTTGTTCATATAATCAAACTTTTTAAGGCAAGTCATGCCTTTTTACATAGCTTATAAAAACAAAAAGGAAGGCATTTCATATCTATCTCAGGTATCGTCGCAAGTGTTGAGCATTCCAAGCTCTGGGAATCTCTTCACCGTCAACAGTCGTTAGCTTGAATGCTCATGTATCAAGCTTCCGTTGGATGACATATGGCCCTTCCCATTTTGGACCCAATTGGGTTGATGGC
Organism: Allium sativum; assembly: GCA_030737875.1. Lineage (NCBI taxonomy): Eukaryota > Viridiplantae > Streptophyta > Magnoliopsida > Asparagales > Amaryllidaceae > Allium > Allium sativum. The sequence continues at coordinate 41,229,516 of CM060926.1, forward strand.
GGGAAGATTCGTTTCAATACTATGTCTTCTGGTTCAAAGGTTTTGAAGCGAACTTTCCGATCATAATAACGTTCTACTTGATGTCGATGTCTTGAGGCATGCAAGTCTGCTTCATCTCTTTTTTCTTCAACCATATCAAGAGACTCTAGGAGGAGTGTTCTATTCGTCATCGGGTCATGGTATGCTAGTCGATGAGAAGGGACTTCTAGTTCTATCGGGATTACTGCTTCTGACCCGAAGGAGAGTGAAAAAGGGGTATGGCCAGTGGCCATCTTAAAAGTTGTCTAGTAGGCCCACAAAGCTAGCGGCAACTCATCTACCCACTGGATTTGGCCCGCACCAACCACTTATTGAGAATATATTTAATGACCTTGTTTATTGCTTCAACCTGGCCGTTTGAGTGCGAGTGAGCTACATCGGAGTATCGTTTATCAATCTTGTACTTATGGCAGAAGTTTCTGAGTTCGACGCTGTCGAACTATGTCCCATTATCAGTTATGATGGTCTTCGGTATCCCAAACTAATCAACTTTCTTGCCGTGATCATTGTTAATGTGCTCTAGTAATCTTGGTGAATCTTTGTCATCTATCGCAACGTCGTGAATAATCAGCCACGTCTTTATTCACGGTAGGCCAAAAAATATCCATACCGTAATACTTTCTTTGCTAGGGTTTGGCTCCCGGTGTGGTCCCCACACTCACCTTCATGTTCTTCTTGCAGTACACGTTTGATGTCATCATGTGCGATACACCATAGTAGGGGCATTGAAAACCCTTGGCGATAAAGGACGTTGTCGTGTAAAACGTTTCTTGCAGCCTTACGTCTTACAGCTCGTCTTTCGCTTTTCTTCAGCAGGAGGGTTCCACTCTTGAGAAAATTCTTGATCGGTGTCATCCATGATTCTCTCTCTGGATCAACTTCTAAGGCTGGTTCCACCTCCATCAGGTCCAAACTTGGTGATTCCAAAACCTCTATCGGAACCGTTTCAGTTTTTTCGGGGTTATCAGAACTTGCTAGTTTTGCCAACCGATCTGCTTTCTGATTCTCTGTCCTTGGAATATGCTTTTTGCTGTAATGCTCCAAATTGTCCAACAACTCCTTTACCTTTTTGAGATAAGTAATGAGTCGAGGCCCTTTAGTAACAAATTCCTCCCGTACCTGGCATACAAATATCTTTGAATCGCAGCATATATCCAGTGTCTTCACCCGTAGTTCTTTGGCGAGTTTCAGTCCGGCAATCAGGGCTTCATACTCGCAATCGTTATTGGTAGCAGTAAATTCTAATCGCAATGCATAGTAAATAGATTGTCCTTTAGGAGTTATTAAAACAATTCCAGCGCCGGACCTTCGATCATTTTTGGCTCCGTCCATATATAGCTTCCATGGACTAAGCACTAATTCTTGGTCCAAAGTAACCACCTTGTCACCCATCGTTTCCTCTTCGGGAATTGTGAATTCGGCTATAAAATCGGCCAATGCGTGCTCCCTTATTGATCTCCGTGGCTGAAAATTTAAATCGAATTGACTCAACTTGATGTTTCATTTAAGTAACCGCCCGATGCCTCGGGTTTTTGCAACACTTGTCTTAAAGGTTGATCGGTATATACAACTATCGGGTGAGCCTGAAAGTAATGACGAAGTTTGCAGGAAGCAACCAGGAGGCTATAAGCAAGTTTTTCTATCTTTGGATAATTACGTTCTACAACAGCTAGCTTCTTGCTCACGTAGTATACAGGCCTCTGGACTTTATCCTCTTCACGTACCAATGCTGTGCTGACGGCATGAGATGATACCACTAGGTAGACAAACAAATCCTCATGTTCCACGGGTTTTGATAATATTAGAGGCTTTTCTAATAAGTCTAATAAATTCTAGAAAGCCTCCACATAATCCGGGGTCCACTCAAAATTTTGTTTTCCTCGTTTTATCAGATCGAAGAAAGGTACACACTTATCTATGGCTTTGGAGATAAACCTGCTCAATGCAACAACTTTTCTGGCTAGGCTTTGAACATCCTAAATCTTTCGTGGTTCTTCAATATTCCTTATTGCTTCTATTTAACTTGAATTTATCTCAATCCCTCGAGAACTCACGATAAACCCAAGGAATTTCCCAGATACGACCCCAAATGAGCATTTTAGGGAGTTTAACTTCCTTCCATACCTTCAAAGAATATCAAACATTTCATCTAAGTCCCTTGTATGGTCGGAAGATTGTTTAGACTTCACAAGCATATCATCCACATAAACCTCCATGGTTTTCCCGATTTGATTATAGAACATGCAGTTGACCAAACGCTGATACGTGGCTCATGCATTCTTTAATCCAAATGGCATTACCACATCACAATATAATCCAAAGTCTGTGATGAAACTTGTGTGCTCCTGATCTGGTATGTGCATGGGAATTTGATTGTACCCTAAATATGCATCCATAAAGGATAAAAGCTCGTATCCGGCCGTCGAGTCTACCAGTTGATCAATCCTGGGAAGAGGAAAGCTATTCTTCGGACAAGCCTTGTTCAAAATCAGAGAAGACAATACATGTACGCCACTTCCCATTAGAATTTTTGATCGGGATAGGATTTGATATCCAGTTGAGATATTTTGAATCCTTAATGAATCCATTATCCTTCAATTTCTCTACCTCATCCTTCAAAGCTGCTGACCGCTCTGGACCTAACATTCCGTCTCTTCTGTTTGACCGGTGGGTGCTTTGGATTAATGCATAAAGGGTGGCTCATAATGGAAGGTGAAATCCCACACATGTCAGTGTGAGTCCAGGCAAACACATCTAAATTTGCCCTTAAGAAATCAGCCAACTCTTTCGCTCGAATTGGATCTAGCTGCGAGCCGATCTTTAGTACTTTTGTCAAATCTGCCTCATCAATAGCTATATCTATTGTTGTCTCGTTAGGAGTCGCCTTTCTATCCTCAGGTTCTCTATCCTCTCTGGGATCTATATCCTCGAGCACATCTAAGGGTGACTCTCTTGGGGTTGGCCCCCTTAATTGCTATGCTGAGTTTTCCTTCGAAGGGGGAGAATCGTCCTTAGATTTTATATTCAACCCCTTCATCAGCATCTTCAACTCCGTCATGTAACAAGCTCGTCCCGTAGCTTGGTCACCTCTTATCACCCCTATTCCTGCGTCAGTCGGGAATTTAAGCAGCAAGCACCAAGGTGCGATACATGCCCTAAACTCGGCGAGGGCCGGTCGGCCTAGGAAAGCGTTGTGGGGGTGATTCTACATCCAAAACTACAAATGGTAGGATCCTCACTCTCTGGAGGTCTCCCTGTCCTAATGTTATTGGTAAATCTACGTAGCCCATCAGATCCGTTGACGCCCCATTGAAGCCCCGTATCCATCCTTCGCAAGGCTTTAGATCTTTTGCTTCAAGTCTCATTTGTTCAAAAGCTTTCTTGAAGAGGATATTGACCGAACTCCCGTTGTCCACCAACACTTTATGGATTAAGGCAGGGCCGATGGCCGTGGTAATTACCAGTGGATCTTCAGTTGTTGATTGAATTCCGGGATCATCTCTGCTACGTAATATGACATCGTCTGACATTGCCTTTTATTATTTTACTAGAGTAATGTCTTCGAGGTTACTGCATTCTCCTACCTCAAAATGCTTGGCGGCATTGACGTACTGATCCATCGCTTTGAAACTATGGCTTGCTAGGCAGGGTCCGCCTATAATAGTATTGATAATGATCCCCTTACCTTTCTGCTGGGCTGTGGGTTTAGAAGTATGCTGGTTTTGGTCCGGGGCTTGTCCACCTTGCCCCCTGTCCCTTGGGGCAACCTTGTACTCGTCTAACTTCCCTTGCCGCAGCAATCTTTCAACTACATCTATCAAATGACGACACTCGTTGGTGGAATGTCCATGGGTTCCATGGAACAAACAAAACTTTCCCGTTGTGATCTCTTTTTCAGTGGAGTCTCTGGGTGGTGGTTTTTTGTAGTGCAATATGTTGTATGTGTCTAAATAAATGTTTTCCAAGGTATCATTCAATGGAGAATAGTTTTCAAAAGTTTGGAATCGAGGTCTTTTGCTGGAATTGTTCCCTCGGTTCCTATTCCTCCTATTGTCGTTTCCATTCTTGTTGCTGTTACCTCCGTTCTGGTTGCCAACGTTCACTTCAACCTTCCCTGAACTGTCACCAGATTGTTTCACAGCAACATTTCTTTGGACACCTTCCCTCGAGGCCCCTTAGAAATTTCTCTTCCTATTTGCATAAGCTTCTTCTCGCCTTAAGAGAATATTAGCGTTTTCGTAGAACAACTCCCTTGTGGGAGGCAATTTCCCGGATAGATAATCCCCAAATTCTGTGTTCGGGTCAACTCAGCCATCAGAATAGTGGGTTCACGAGGGTCACTAACTTCAGTGATGGCCAGTTTGAAGCGGTCCAAATATGATTTCAGAGATTCGTCCGGAGCCTGTTTAATCCTTGATAATTCTATGACGCTTTTGGATTTTCAGGCGTGAAGTCGAAACTGGTTCATAAAGCGCTCACTTAATTCTGTGAAATTGGATACTGACCATGGAGGGACTCAGGTGAACCACATTAATGCTACATCTTCTAGATAAATCAGAAAGGCCATGCATTTTATAGAGTCTGGAGCTGCTGCGGCATTCATGAACCATGCATACCTCATCAGATGCTATCCTGGGTCCGTTCTCCCTGAATACTGATCCATTTGTGGTAAGTTGAATCGCTGAGGGAATTGGAAGTCCAATATATTATCTGTGAAGGGGTATGGCTTCGCTCAATGCCCCAGTCCTCATTAGTGTATCGTCGGCTTTCAGACATAATTTGACGCACCATTGCCCACACATCGGCATTTGTTAATGTATGCATAGGTTCTCTAGGCCTGATATTCAGATTACCCCTGGGTTCCTGATTAGGGGATAACCTCCTATTTCTAGCGGCGGCTGCTCTATATTGCTCCCTACACTCTTGGTCAATATCAGGAGGAAGGGGATGGAGAAGTTGCTGTTGCGTAGGATTAGTAATATTAGGATCCCTGGGTAGAACATGGGATCCACGCATGGGCAACAACATAGGCTCTCTCAAGATCGGGTCATCAGGCCCTAATACACAAGCGGCGTCCTCACGGGATCCTAAAGATCCAAAAGTTAACTGACCAAGATTCTGAGGTCGCTCAAGTGGCCTTCTTTCACGAGGATGTCCCTCATCTGAAGAAGATGAATAATCTGCAGCAAGGCGGTATGTTGGGGAAGGTGTCTTTTACCTTCAAAGATCCTTGAGTTCCCTACACATGGTGATCATGTTCTCTTGCATGCGAAGACTGTCACGCTTATGAGCTTCCAATGCCTCCTTAGTACTCTGGAGCATTTCAAAAAAGCGTGAAAAATCTCCTTGTGTGACGGGTGCAGATGGGTTAGGCTGATTATTGGTCATAGTGGCTGGAATCGCAACATTAGTAGGAGCACGAGTAGAAGTTCCAGCTTCACTTTGATTCGGGTCGGATCAGACCATAGTGGTACGGCCGGACCGGTTCGGATGGGGAGAGTGGGTGACTTCAACATCGTTGGATCTGATCGGATCGGTGTCTTCTGTTCGGATCGGTCCTTCCTGACTAGAGCGGCCTGCTCCGGAGTCTTGACCACGCGACCTCGTCACAACCTTTGTTTGCTGATCTTCGTTAACTTCATTCTCTCGGTTACTTTGGATTTCTTTGCCTTTTCCTTTGGCCATAATTTCCAATTCTTCAGTGATTAACCAACAGGTACTTAAAGATGCCGAAAACAGAGGATTATCTTCTTTGAACCTTGAAGGTCCAAATAGTAGAATGATAATCCCAAAAAGCGGAGATTCAAAAATTCTCAGTGAAAGCACCAAAAATGTTAGATCCAAAATTGGCTCTAACACCCAAATGAGTAATGATTCTACTGAAATGAAATCAAAAAGCGACGAAAACACATAATTTATAGTGGGTCGGCGTTAAATAGCCTACGTCCACTTTCTACTCTTTGAATTGATGACTTGAATGCAAGTACAATAGTGATTCTCACTCATTTTTCACTCATACAATGCATTTATTCACTCAATTTCCTTCACAATATGATTCAAAAGGTGATTGTAATCTGAATAAGTTGATGAAATTCGTGTAGCAAAGGTGTTTGAGTTCCGAAAATGCAAAAAGATCCTTCCAAATGTCCCTTGATGGTGTATTTATAGGTGGAAAATCCTGCTGGGATAGCTTCGGTTCGGATCCACGTGGCATCCATCCCATTATTATCAGGTTCGGATGGAATACGGTGGCAATAGCACATCAGGTTAGTGGTGAACGTGGGGAGAACATGGGTATAACCACTCCGGGTCTTAACGAAACATGGGCTGTAACCGTTGCTACTTCAATTGTCTGGGTTCAGATCGAAAGTTCTACAAATTAGGGGAACAAATCGGGTTTACCTGAACCGATCCGATATGGCCTGCGCTCCTTCCTTCTCTGCTCTACACTGTTCTGTCTTGACCAAGGAGATCCGATCCGATCCGACTTGACTAAAAAACATTCTTCATTCTTTTGATCTTTTAATCTTTGTGTAGCCTAGTTCACAAAGTAGGCTAACACTTCCCTACTTGTTTGCTGAGTTCCCTCCTCTCTCTCGGAGCCATGTGGCGCACTGGTAATGCAACTGGCTTTTCATTATCTACAAAGTATATTCAGAGGTCTATCTCGCGCCTCGGGGGTATACCCTGGACCTCAGCAAAGATGTCACCATACTCATGGACTACACGAACAGATTTCAAATCATCAATGAATGCTTCAAGAGATTCTAGGTAGCTAAGCATCACTGAACCCATAGGGTCACAAGAAATATCAAGGGTAACGAATCAACAGTCTAACTACCCTCTTTTCACAGTCTTGGATGGCACCACGCCATGCTAGCCAATCCATCCTTAGTATCAAGCCATAGACCGTGAAACCAGGAACGAAGACGTTGCATCCAAAACCAACGCCCAAGATAAACACTCTCAAAACCCGACAAACCATAGATAAGTGAGCCGAACCACCAATAGGATTTGAGACTACAATGGGATCCATAATTAGACTAGTATTTAAGTGCAGTGTTTCAGCCAACGAAGCAGATACAAACGATTGTGAAGCGCAAGAGTCAAACAAAGTTCAAATAGGATGACTGAAAAAGGAAAATCAAACTTTCAACAGAAATGCTTCTATCTCTCTCCTGTCCCGGTGCCGTGAGAGCATGAACCTGTCCTCTAGAAGTAGGTCTTGTCCTCTGTCCATGCCTTTGTCCTTAGCTCCTTGGGTAATCTTAAATCATATGTCCTGCCTCGTCGCAATGGTAACAACCATGCTTCTTCTTCTTTCTACAATCCTTAATTATATGGCCCGTTATACCACAATAAAGGCATTTTCTTTTGTTACGGGGGTTAATTATTCTTTCCACTTTATCCTTTACCTTCTTCATGGATTAAAGCCATATCAAAAAAATTCCTCATCCTTGGGTTGTGTTCCTTAGCCTAAACTTCCTCATCAACCAAGCAGCTAGCTGAACTTTCCTTCCATTGTCTATCTCCAAGATACCAAGCCAGTCCTTCGCTTCCTTGAGCCAATTTATAGCCTCGACAAACGTCTCAGTTCCTTGAAAAGGTTTTCTGCCCATTGTGCCAAAGTCCTTCCATATCTTAGGGAAGGCATCTAAACATGGAGAAAGAGACTCAAGAAGGAAAAAGGAAGAGATTCGAAACAAAGAATCGAAAGATAGATATATGGCTTTTGGAGATTATGTTTTTCATAGTGAATCTTTCTCTTGAAAATTCCTTCTTTGAAACATGTTTTTTTTGAAAGTTATACTTTTGAAGACGGTTTTCAAAATCTTTTATCTATTCTGGTAATCTTCAGCTCTGATACCATGTTTAACACCCCACGTCTGTTAATGTTACTCACAAAGGGAATGCATTAAGTTTCGTGGAGCATTATAAGTAAACAGAACGGAATATTACAAGACAGAAGAAGTAGTACTTGAAATTTTTGTAATTTTATTGCAGTTGAAACGGAAATAAGTTTGATTACATTTCCAAATACCAAAATCAAGTACACAATATCATTCTTATACAAAACCTTCAGAGTACATAATTTTAAAGCCATAATCCCCAATAGAAAAATGCCATACGCAAAATCAATGTCAAGCGATACACCTTTCAACTTCAAGCTGGAAGAAAGAGGTATCTGAACTAAGCTAGATTGTTTCCTCCCAAAGAACCTGAGGGGGGAAACGGAAGGAAAGAGGCGAAACAAACTAGTTTAGACATAAGTCTGGTGAGTCCAGCGACTTTAACAATATAATCATTAAAGTGACATGATAAGAACATAAGCTGGAAAACAAGAAATGACTGTTGAATAAACAAGCATGACAAAGCAGATAAGATGAACAAGATATAACGTTGATTGCGCTTCTAATAACTACAGGATAATTACTACACTGCACCAATGCTAGTAACACCGCATCATTACTAGTTACACCGCACCCTTACTAGTCCCATACTAAAAGTTGATCCCTCTTACTAATCATGATAATGATAGTTTCGTGTACTCCTAGCTGCTATCACAAGTGCCCCTTTTTGCTGCTACCCCCACGAGTTGTACCCACTAACTTCCTCGTTCGATCGGCTCCCTAACTCGCATGTATTTATTACTTGTGTCATTCGACCTCGCTTATATGTATTCATTACTTGTGTCATTCGGCCCCGCTTGTATGTAGATATCTATGCTGGCCCCATCATGGGGTGTATCAATTCCCATGATGGCAAACTGACATGATTCAAGATGCACAGTGCATACTACTGAAGCCCAGTGCCTTCTTTTTCCACTCCGGAGCACGTGCACGCCCATACTCCATCGGAACCCACACTGCTGCATCACTCGCTGCTATTTTGACCGCTTATAATCAACCCAGTAATTGTGCCCCAGCCTGCCTTGCTCAGGGTACCATGATACATCTATGTGGGTTACTACTGAAATGGGTCCCCGTTACTAGGGTTTCCTAATCGACATGTTATAATGGTTAAGTGTTCTCAATTTAACTTAACTCCATCAATTTTCTTAATTAACATGTTGTACTGGTTAAGTGTTGCCTATTCGTATGTTACTTAACCTTCTCACTAATTCACGCATTTTTATTTAACGGTTAAGTTTGTGGGCCTATATATACTAGTATTACCCACTTACCCAAGATTTACTTAATCCTTCCTCTTATCAAGTCCATATGTATTATTGGTTAAGCTTGCCTTAACCCTATCCACTTTGTTCATGTAATATTGGTTAAGTTGTCATCTTGTCCATGTTAACTTAACCCACCCACCTAACATGTTGTATTGGTTAAGTGTCGCCTGTTCATATGTTACTTAACCTTTCCGTTTTTAGCATGTCCGTTCCTTAGCTTTAATTTATTCATTAAAGCACCAACCTCTCACATTAGAACTGTTGTTTGCGGTTGCTGGATGTGTTGGGCAGTTCCGGGCAGACTTCTACCGCAAACTCATTCTAACCTCGGGTTTTTGGGCTTAATGCGCTAACCTCTCACATTAGATCTATGTTATTGCGGTCCCTGGACATGTCGGGCGGTTCCGGGCAGTCTTACACCGCTACTCACTCTAACCTCGGGTTAGGCACATTCATCTTTTAGCCAATTTACATATTTACCATTCATGTTCAAGTTTATATGTAAATTATCCATAAGTGTGGTCAATTCAAGTTATGCCACATTTTCTAGTTATGCCCAACATTAACTATATGATTACAACCCCTTTTTATGCCAATTACATAATATTCAACCTTTACCTAAACTTTCCCCCAACATTCCCACGTCGTTCGTACATATAGTTTATGTGATACGTTAGGCTAGCAATTATCTCAACTCATAAAAAAAGGAAAAAGGGTAGAAACACATGAAATCATAACTAGCATAAACAATATAGATCTAAGATGGCATAAATCTAGTAAACATATAAAAATAGATCCAATCAACATATTGAGTGCAAACTAGCATGGATCTAAACATAAACTTGCATGGATTTAAACATATGAACATATAGTTCTAAACATATAGACTGATATGGATCTAATCATATAAACATGTAGATCTAAACATATGAAAATATAGTCCTAAACATATGGACTACTATGGATCTAATCATATAATCATGTAGATCTAAACATATGAATATATAAAATATGATCTTACATGTATGAACATGACTTGCATATAATCTTTCATAACTTGCATAGATCGAGCAAACTTGCATACATAACTTGCATACGTAATTTGGCATATGAATTAACATAGAACGTTACTTGCATATAATGAATCAAATCAAGTATAAATCAAAACATAGTTTGCAAAGACATAAAATTTATATGGTTTACAAACATTTTCATACAACCCAATTCATAACTCATCACAATTACGTTTAAACAATTATCTTATGAAAGTAACTGCACCCACAAAAAACGGGTCTTGAATTCTGGGATTTGATTTCTGAAGTTGCTAAGCTAGTCCGTTGATGTAGGCGTTGATTCGTTCGTTGATGTTCTAGAATTCCTTTTCGCGATTCCTAGGCTTTGAATCTTAATCTCTCATCTTTTTATCTTTAATCTAGAATTTGATTTGTTATGGTTGCGGCTAGGTTAGTTTGTAGATGAACAACATGACGGCATCATAGTTTAGGGTTGTGAGGTTTGGGTTTAGGTTTAGCTATGTATAAATAGATGTTAGGATTAATATGGGCCTTTAGATCAACCTAGGAGTCATCAAAGCCATACAAATCCAATAGAGCCAACCAGAACATGACACATATGCCCTAACACCTCAGAAAATCATCACTGTCCAGATCAGTTTGCATGTGTCGACCCTACAGGGGGGGTCGGCACCCATGTCGACACCCCTAGGGGGGTCGACACCTATGTCGACACCCCCTAGGGGTTGACACCCCTGAGCGGGAAATTTCCCACTTAGCTGTTTTCTGAAGTTTTGAAATTCGAATCTGCTTTAATTATTTTAATTTAATTTCTGCTTAAACTTGAAAACATCTAAACTCCATAACTTCTTCATACGGAGTAAGATTCATGCGAACTCGGACTCTATCTCAAGCAGAATTCCGAGACGAAAGCAATGGCATAACCCGTTTCACCTAATTATTCTTTTAAATATTAATTATTCTTTAATTATCTCTTATGTCCCGCTTTAAAATTACGGGGTGTTACATTCCCTCTACTTAAAGGATTTCGTCCCCGAAATCTTCCAATCAAGAAGATTGTGCATCCTACCATCCAACAGCCAACTACTCAACCATTCAATCCCAGGCATCCATTGTTCTTAAAGAGGTTTCTAATGCTTTCATGATCATATGCATAGTGTCTGTGTGTGTGTATGTCCTTATCTAATGCAAAATCAGGCACTCTACTGATTCAGTTGACCTCCTTAATGCAAATTATGTCAGTGCCATGAGTCCATCATGTATGCAATTATTCCTAATCGTACTTTAAAACTTCTAAATGAGTGCATAATCATTCACACAAATGCAACATCTATATGATAACACATCAAGTTCCAATCCATGTACAAATACATATATGCATATGCAATATGAAAGTGACTGGGCCGATCTAGTGTCTAATGTGTGTGTAAATGCATCCACGAGAAACCACTAGCAAACACTTGCATCCATTTGCTTCCACCAAACATAACATGTCTCAAACACATGTTTACAACCATAGGATCTTCCTACCTAAAGATCAAGAATGTAATCGAGAGGATGCACTAAACGATAGGACAAGTCTAAACAAAGTGATAGAAAAAGGAGAAATTAAGAGTGTACCCTTAAAAATGAAAGGGTACAACGTACGCATCTTGTCTCCCGTCTCCCAAGTCGCGTCTCCTTGATCATCTCCTCATTGGATTTTAACCAACTTGACCTCTCTATTGTGTAACTTCTTGATCTCCGATCCAAGGATGCATGTAGGAGCTCGTCTAATCGTGGCATCTTGCTCTACTTCCACTTCTCTAAGCATACTCAGCTCCACTATTTCTGTGGTATCATGTAAACACTTCCTCACATGCGACACGTGAAACATGTCATGAACACCACTAAGATTTTTTGGCAACTTCACTCTGTTGTCTGTCCAATTCTTTCTCTAGTGGGGGATTTCCCTATGAACCTTGATGCTAATTTCCCTACACTCCCCAAAGCGAACTACGTTCCTCCACGGTGACAAGTTAATAAAAACCCTGTCTCCAACATCTAACTCAAGGTCGGTTCGTCTGTTGTCAGCGTTTGAATTTTGTCGGCCCTGTGCCGTCTTCATTCATCTTTGAATCAAGTCTATCTCTTCAGAAGTTTCCCTAACCATATCTGGCCCAAGTAAATTCTTATCCGTAGATTTCCACCAATAAGTTGGTGATCGACACAATCGTCGATTAAAACCCTAATACTAGCTTAATAACTGTTGTTATAAGCAAACTCCACAAATGGAAAGTGCTCTTCTCATGTCCTCCAAAATCTAGGATGCATAACCTCAAAAGATCTTCAAGGATTCTATTCACCCTTTATGTCCGTCCATCCGTCTGTGGATGATACGCGATGCTCAAACATAACTGCATACATACTGCCTTTTGCATATCACCTTTTCCTCTTACATCGAAAACTGCTCCAACCCATGCCTCGCAAGTACCGGTATATACTGTGAATGGTTTTCTCCTATCTAGCAAAGTCAAAACTGGGGCTAATACCTTCGCAAAGCCCTTAATGAGCTTCCTATAATAGCCCGCCAACCCTAGAAAACTTCTTACTTCCGTTGCTTTTCTAGGAACCTTCCAATTTTGGATTGCCACCACCTTTCTAGGATCTACTGCTATCCCTTCCTTAGAGACCACGTGTCCTAAGAACATCACTTCTTTCCTCCAAAAATGACATTGGGGAACTTAGCTTTGAGTTGATGCGCTCTAGGGTCTCTAAGACTTCCCTAAGATGTAGGGCATACTCTTCCTCGCTTCTAGAGAAAATCAAAATACCATCCACAAAGACTACCATAAACTTGTTTAGGAACTCCCTAAACACCCTACTCATCAAGTCTACGAAAAATGTGGGTGCCTTCGTCAACCCAAAAAAATGTATGATGAGCCCTTCGAAGAAACCGTTAGGAGTCCTAAAAGCAACCTTTTCTATGCTATCCTCAACTACCCTCAACTGGTGAAATCCTGTAGCTAAGTCCAACTGCGAGAAAACTGAAGCATCAGCTAACTGATAGAACAAATCATCTATCCTCGACATTGGGTGACTATTCTTCTTCATGAGCTTGTTCGGCTCCCTATAGTCCACGCACAATCTTAGCAACCATCAGTCTTCGTAGCAAAAACAACTAGAGCACCCATTTTGAAATGCTTCTTCTTATGAACCCTTTCTCAAGTATCTCCTTTACTTGTTTGCTGAGTTCCCTCCTCTCTCTCTCGGAGCCATGTGGCGCACTGGCAATGCAACTAGATTTTAATTATCTACTAAGTATATTCGGAGGTCTATCTCGCGCCTCGGGAGTAGACCCCGAACGTCATCAAAGATGTCACCATACTCACGGACTACATGAACAGATTTCAAATCATCGATGAATGTGTCAAGAGATTTTAGGTAGCTAAGCATCACTGAACCCCTAGGGTCACAAGAAATATCAAGGGTCTTTCCACAACGAGTCGACAGTCTAACTACCCTCTTTTCATAGTCTTGGATGGCACCATGCCTGGCTAGCCAATCCATCCCTAGAATCAAGCCACAGCCCGTGAAACCAGGAATTAAGGCGTTGCATCCAAACCCAACGCCCAAGATAGACACTCTCAAAACCCGAAAAACCATAGATAATTGAGCCGAACCACCACTAGGATTTGAGACTACAATGGGATCCATAACTAGTCTAGTATTTATGTGCAGTGTTTCAACTAATGAAGCATATACAAATGATTGCGAAGCGCAAGAGACAAACAAAGGTCGAATAGGATGACTGAAAAAGGAAAACCCAAATTTCAATAGAAATGCTTCTATCTCTCATCTGTACTGGTGTCGTAAGAGCATGAACCTTTCCTCCAGAAGTAGGTCCTGTCCTCTGTCCATGCCCTTGTCCTTACCTCCTTGGGTAATCTTAAATCATATGTCTTGCCTCACCGCAATGGTAACAACCATGCTTCTTCTTATTCATACAGTCCTTAATTATATGGCCCGTTATACCACAATAAAGACACCTTCTTTTGTTATGGGGATTAATTATTCTTTCTACTTTATCCTTTACCTTCTTCGTGGATTAAAGCCATATCAACAAATTCCTCATCCTTGGGTTGTGTTCCTTATCCTGAACTTTCTCATCGGCCAAGCAACTAGCTGAACTTTCCTTCCATTGTCTATCTCCAAGATACCAAACGATTCCTTCACTTCCTTGAGCTAATTTATAGCCTCGACAAATGTCTCAGTCCCATGAAAAGGTTTTCCGCCCATCGCGCCGAAGTCCTTCCATATCTTAGGAAAGGCATCTAAACGCGGAGAAAGAGACTTAAGAAGGAAAAAGGAAGAGATTCGAAACAAAGAATCGAAAGATAGATATATGGCTTTTGGAGATTATGTTTTTCATAGTAAATCTTTCTCTGGAAAACTCCTTCTTTGAAATATTTTTTTTTTTTTGAAAATAATATTTTTGAAGACGGTTTACAAAATCTTTTATCTGTTCTGGTAACCTTCAGCTCTAATACCACGTGTAACACCCCACGTCCATTAATGTCACTCACAAAGCGAATGCATTAAGTTATGTGGAGCATTATAAGTAAACAAAACGGAATATTACAAGACAGAAGAAATAGTACTTGAAAATTTTGTAATTTTATTACAGCGGAAACAGAAATAAGTTTGATTACATTTCCAAATACCAAAATCAAGTAAATAATATCAGTCTTGTAAAATACCTTTAGAGTACATAATTTTAAAGTCATAATCCCCAACAGAAAAATGCCATACGCAGAATCAAAGCCAAGCAATACACCTTTCAACTTCAAGCTGGAAGAAAGAGGTTTCTGAACTAGGCATGAGTATTTCCTCCCTAAGAACCTGGGGGTAGGGGGGAGAACGGAAGAAAGAGGCAAAACAAACTAGGTCAGACATAAGTCTGGTGAGTCCAGTGACTTTAACAATACAGTCATTAAAGTAACAGGATAAGAACATAAACTGGAAAGCAAGAAATGGCTGTAGAATAAACAGGCATGACAAAGCAGACAAGATGAACAAGATATAACGTTGATTGCGCTTCTAATCACTACAGGATAATTGCAACACTGCTCCAATGCTAGTAACACCGTATCATTACTAGTTACACTGCACCCTTACTAGTCCCATACTAAAAGTTGATCCCTCTTACTAATCATGATAATGGTAGTTTCGTGTACTCCTAGCTGCTATCATAGGTGCCCCTTTTTGTCATACCCCCATGAGTTGTACCCATTACCTTCCTCGTTCGATCGGCTCCCTAACTCGCATGTATTTATTACTTGTGTCATTCGACCTCACTTGTATGTATTCATTATTGTGTCATTCTGCCCCGATTGTATATAGATACCTATGCTGTTCCCATCATGGGGTATATCAATTCCCTTGATGGCAACCCGACACGTTTCAAGATGCACAGTGTATACTACTGATGCCTAGTACCTGCTTTTTCCACTCCAGAGCATGTGCATGCCCATACCCCATCGGAACCTACACTGCTGCACCACCCGCCGCTAGTTTGACCGCTTATAATCAGCCCAGTAATTTTGCCCCACCCTGCCTAGCTCAGGGTACCATGATGCATCTATGTGGGTTACTGCTGAAATGGGTCACCATTACTAGGGTTTCCTAATCGACATGTTATAATGGTTAAGTGTTCTCAATTTAACATAACCCCACCCATTTGCTTAATTAACATGTTGTACTAGTTAAGTGTTTCTTATTCATATGTTACTTAACCTTCTCACTGATTCATGCATGTATATTTAGCTGTTAAGTTTGTGAGCCTATATATACTAATATTACCCACTTACCCAAGATTTACTTAACCCTTCCCCTTATCAAGTCCATATGTATTATTGGTTAAGCTTGCCTTAACCCTATCCACTTTGTTCATGTAATATTGGTTAAGTTGTCTACTTGTCCATGTTAACTTAACCCACCCACCTAACATGTTGTATTGGTTAAGTGTCGCCTGTTCATATGTTACTTAACCTTTCCATTTTTAGCATGTCCGTTCCTTAGCTTTAATTTATTCATTAAAGCACCAACCTCTCACATTAGAACTGTTGTTTGCGTTTGCTAGATGTGCTGGGCGATTCCAGGCAGACTTTTACCGCAAACTCATTCTAACCTCGGGTTTTGGGCCTAATGCGCTAACCTCTCACATTAGATCTATGTTGTTGCGGTCACTGGATGTGCCGGGCGGTTCCGGGCAGTCTTACACCGCAACTCACTCTAACCTCAGTTAGCCACGTTCATCTTTTAGCCAATTTACATAATTACCATTCATGTCCAAGTTTATATGTAAATTATCCATAAGTGTGTTCAATTAAAGTTATGCCACATTTTCTAGTTACGCCCAAAATTAATTATACGATTACAACCCCTTTTTATGCCAATTACATAATATTCAACCTTTACCTAAAATATTCCCCAACGTTCCCATGTCGTTCGTACGTATAGTTCATGTGATACGTTAGTCTAGCAATTAGCCCAACTCATAAAAAAAAGGAAAAAGGGAAGAAACACATGACATCATAACTGGCATAAACAATATAGATCTAAGATGTCATAAATCTAGTAAACATATAAAAATAGATCCAATCAACATATTGAGTGAAAACTATCATGGATCTAAACTTAAACTTGCACGCATTTAAACATATGAACATATAGCTCCAAACATATGGACTGATATGGATCTAATCATATAAACATGTAGATCTAAACATATGAAAATATAGTTCTAAACATATGGACTGGTATGGATCTAATCATACAAACATGTAGATCTAAACATATGAATATATAAAATATGATCTTACATGTATGAACATGACTTGCATATAATCTTACATAACTTGCATAGATCGAGCAAACTTGCATACATAACTTTCATACATAATTTGGCATATGAATTAACATAGAATATAATTTGCATATAATGAATCAAATCAAGCATAAATCAAAACATAGTTTGCAAAGTCATAAACTTTATATGATTTACAAACATTTTCATCTAGTCCAATTCATAACTCATCACAATTACGTTTAAACAATTATCTTATGAAAGTAACTGCACTCACAGAAAACGGATCTTGAATTCTGGGATCCGATTTCTGAAGTTTCTAAGTTAATCCATTGATGTAGGCGTTGATTCGTTCGTTGTTGTTCTTGAATTCCTTTTCGCAATTCCTAGGCTTTGAATCTTAATCTCTTATCTTTTTATCTTTAATCTAGAATTTGATTTGTTATGGTGGCAGCTAGGTTAGTTTGTAGATGAACAACATGACGACATCATAGTTTAGGGTTTTGAGGTTAGGGTTTAGGTTTAGCTATGTATATATAGATGCTTAGGATTAATATGGGCCTTTAGATCAACCTAGGAGTCATCAAAGCCATCCAAACCCAAGAGAGTCAACCAAAACATGACACATATGCCCTAACACCTCAGAAAATCGTCACTTTCCATATCAGTTCATAGGTGTCGATCCTACAGGGGGGTCGACACCCTTGGAGGGGTCGAGACCCCTTGGGGAGGTCGACACCCCTGAGCGGGAAATTTCTCGCTCAGCTGTTTTCTGATGTTTTGAAATTCGAATTTGGTTTAATTATTTTAATTTAATTTCTGCTTAAACTTGAAAACTTCTAACGTCTATAACTTCTTCATACGAAGTTCGATTCACGCAAACTCGGACTCTATCTCAAGAAGAATTCCGAGAACACAATGGTGTAACCCGTTTCACCCAATTCTACTTTTAAGATTAATTATTCTTTAATTATCTCTTATGTCCCGTTTTAAAATTACGGGCTGTTACATCACGGTTGTCTTATCCCCTTATGCTCGGCTCATACACGCACATGTCCCCGGTCGGTTTGCGTCGCCTATACCATCCTCCACATTTGGATCTCTTATAATCAGCCCAGTAAGGGTGTCTTAACTCTGACCTAAGGAGCAGTACTCGTTCGATACCGTTATATGGGTTGCTGACTGAAACGGGTTCCACACACAAGATGATACAAGCTCTCCCCTTGTCTTTTATCCCCACTAGGATTTCCACCGGTTACGTATACTTATTGGAGTCTTTAATTACATAACCCTATCATTTCTACTGGTTATGCTTACCTAACGGTGTCTTTAATTACATAACCCTAACTAGTTAAGTTTTTGGGCCTATATAAATATTACCCACCCTACCCGGATTTACTTAACCCACCCACTGTTCAAACAGATTTACTTAACCCCTGTTCAAGTTCCTGTTCATACAATCCTTATGGATTCAACTAGGTTAAGTATTCCAATTCATTACCATGTCCATGTATGGTTATAATGTGCTGGACCCCTCACATTAAGCCTACCACTTGTGGATGCTGGATATGCTGGTCGGTTCCGGTAGAATTCTTCCACAAGTCAGGCTTAACCTTGTGTCTTAGCACGTCTCGTATTAGGGCACTAAGACCGGTCAAATTAGACTCACCACTTGTGGTCGCTGGATATGCCAGGCGGTTCCGGGCAGACTTCCACCATAAGTGTAATCTAACCTCGTGTCTAGGTGCAATTATAGTTTCTAATTACTGTAATCCTAAGCATTTCAATTTATTAACCAAACCAACATATGTCGTTATAGGTTTTCATGCCCCTTTTTCTCAAACTATGTTCATAATGAATTATATGCCATAAATTCATATTCATAATCATTATTCAAGCTATGCCAAATTCCCCATTTACAAGATACGCCCAATTTCAATGTTTTTCCCCTCATTCCCAAACTAACGCATTCACATATTTTTAGCGGCATGTCTAGGCTCGAAAGTAGCCTGACTATATAAAAAAAGGGAAAGGGTGAAGGGAAGATAACAAAAATGATTATTCTAACAAAATTGGCATAAACATATAATGGCATAATGTTGGGATGGACATATAAGAATGCATCTGCTGAACTTGTGATAATAAAACTGGTTCTAACATAGTAGGGATGTCATAATAAGCATAATTAGATCTAAACAAGGATTTAGATGTCCAACTAATGAAAGATCCAAATTTACCACCAATATGATAGGTACAAGATGATCTAAATAGTGAATTAGATCTATAATCAAAAGTAGAACTGACATGATAAAGGTTAAGATCCAAGCCATAATTAATTCAGAATATCATGGATGCACAATTACAATAGATCTGGTATGATTCAGTCACAGGGATAGATCCAAATTACAGCCATATCATGTTTTACTTTTGATTATTTTAATTTAAAGGTAACTTGAACTCATTGTGTTCGGATCTAGAAAGATAAAAGAAGACTAAAGGTTGAATCACAGATGTACATTTGAATCTCTGAACTTGATTGTAGAAGAAGAAAAGGATTAGATTCAGTCTAGGAACCGACAACATTTACAGCTCCATTGATTTCAGTGTGTGAAAACTAGAGAAATGAGGCCGTATATATAGCTACCAGCCCCCAGAATCGACCTGCCATGTCAGCCCCTGGGGGGGGGGGCGTCGACTCTCCTTATGGGGTCGACCCATGGGTCGATACCCCCTTGAAGGGTCGACACCCCTGGGTTGGATTCTTCCCGCTCACCCAGATTTGCGTGATTTGAACGGTTTTGAATTTTCTGAGCCGCATTTTGAATTTCTAGACCCTATATGTATATATATATTCTTCTTGAACATATACAAACTTCAAACCTTCATAACTTCTTCATACAGTGTCCGTTTTATGCAAACCAAATGTCTATCTTAACCAGAATTTCGAGATGAACTCAATGGCGTAGTCCGTGTCCCTTAATTCACAATATTAAATTAAATATTATTTAATTTATCCTCTCTAGTGTTGTTAATACTACGGGGTGTTACATTCTCGTCTACTCAAAGGATTTCATCCCCGAAATCTCCAAGTTAAGAAAAATGTATATTCTACCATCAATCAGACATCTACTCACACACCAATCACATGCATCCATTGTCCTTAAAGACTTCTAATGTTTATATGAACATATGCAAAGGTGTGTGTATATTCCCCAATACTAACGCGAAGATCAGGCGATCTACTGATTCAGTCGATCTACTGATTCAGTCGACCACCTTAATGCAATTTATGTTAGTGCCATGTATCCAACATGTACGCAATAATGTAAGTTCTATATGGGCGCAAAATCATCCATCTAAATGCAACATCCATATGATGATACATTCATTTTAATCCATTAAAAGAAGAAAAATGCGCACACATCCATATGCAGTATGATAGTGATTGAGCCGATCTAGTGCCTAATGTGTGTGTATATGCATCCACGAGCAACCATTAGCAAACACTTACATCCAGTTACATCCATCAAACATAACATGTCTCAAACACATGTTTACATCCATGGGATTCCTATCTAAAGGTTAAAATTCAATCGATAGGATATACTTAAATGATAGAAACAAACATAGATAAAAACTTTGGAAAAGGAGTTAAGAACATGCCCTCGAAAAGAAAAGGGTACGAAGCACGAATCTTGTCTTCGGTCTCCAAAGTCACATCCTCTAGGTTATCTCCCCGTTGAACTTTCACCAACTTGAATTCTCTATTACGTAGCTTCTTAACTTCTGATCCAAGAATACGGGAAGGAACTCGTCTGACTGTCGCCTCCCATGCCACCTGTACTTCCTCCAATATACTCGACTCAACTACCTCCGCGGTATCATGCTAGCACTTCCGTAAATGAGAGACATGGAAAACATCATGGAAGCCGGATAATCTCTTTGGCATCTTTACTCTATAGGCTATTTGGCCAGTCCTTTCTGTTATGGGAAATGGCCCTACAAATTTTAGTGCCAAGTTCCCTACAGATCCGAAGCGAGCCACATTGCTCAAAGGTGACACTTTAATGAAAACCATGTCTCCTACTTCAAATTCAATGTCAGTCCTTCTCTTGTCTGTGTAGGATTTCTGCCTATCTTGAGTGGTCTTCATTCATTGTCTAATAAGATCAATATTCTTGAACATTTCTCTAACCAGATCTGGTCCAAGCAATAGCCTTTCTGTAGATTCCCACCAACAAGCGGGTGACCTACAGGGTCATCTATATATTGCTTCGAAGCGTGCCATGCCAATGCTAGCTTGATAACTATTGCTGTAGGCGAACTCTACTAAAGGAAGATGCTCTTCCTAAATCCCTCCGAAGTCTAGGATACACAGCCTCAAAAGATCCTCAAGAATTCTATTCACCCTCTCCGTCTATCCATCGGTCTGAGGATGATAAGCGCTGCTCAAACATAACCATGTGCCTAATGCTTCTTGAAAGATCCTCCAAAATTCACTAGTGAAGATAGGGTCACGATCGCTTACGATGCTGGAAGGTACTCCATGAAGATGGACTATCTCACAAACATAAATTGCTGCCAACCAAGTTGCCGTCCTTTTACTTTTAACTAGAATGAAATGAGTGCTCTTAGTAAGTCTATCTACCATGACCCAAATACTGGTATTGCCTTTCTTCGATCTAGGTAAACCATCCATGAAACCCATAGAGACACTCTCCCACTTCCACTGTGGAACCTCTAAAGGATGAAGTAAACCACTGGGCTTCTTTTGCTCAGCTTTGACTTGTTGGCAAACTAAACATTGAGAAACAAACTCTGCCACATATTTCTTCATCATAGCCCAAAAGAAAACCCTCTTCATATCCCTATACATCTTAGCACCACCTGGATGAATAGTCATCTTAGAATGATGGGCTTCTTCTAAGACTGCCTTTAACAAACTTCCAGTTTGAGGAACATAAAGCCTTCCATCTCGTCGCAATCACCCTTTATCTTCTATGGAATATCTATTGAGGTGACTAGAAGTCTCCCCTTTACTGAGTCTATCCAGGATGTTTAAAATATGTGGATCATCTCACTGCAAAGCTCCTATTTGATCCATAAGAGTAGGTCGTATCTCTAGCGATGCAAACAAACCAAGCAAAAGCTCGGTGGAGGGCCTAAAATCAAAAGTCGATATGAACTCCAAGCATTTCCTTTCCACAAACAGAGGACATAAGGCCATCCGCTGCTTACTCGGTGCATCTGGCACTATATTACCCTTGCCAGGCGTATAAGCAATCTCGAAATCATATGAAGCTAGGAACTCCATCCACCTTTGTTGCCTTAAATTAAGATCCTTCTACGAGAACAAGTACTTCAGAGATTTATGATCGGTGTACAACTCGAACTTCTCTCCAAGCAAATAATGACGCCACATCTTAAGAGCGAACATTATGGCAGCTAGCTCTAAATCATGGGTAGGGTAGTTCTTCTCATGAACCCTTAGTTGTCTACCCCCATATCACATTACCTTCCCTTCTTGCATCAAAACCGCACCAAGCCCTGTACCACATGCATCAGTGTAAACTGTAAACACTTTATTCCCATCGGGCAAGGTCAAGACTGGTTGTCAGAGCCCTTTTCAATCGTTGGAAAGCAACATCACAATCTACATCCCATGAAAGCGCCAAATCCATCTTCGTCAGCCTGGTGTGTGGGGCTGATATCTTTGTGAAGTCCTTAATGGACTTCCTATAATAGCCAGCCAATCCAAGAAAGCTTCTCACCTCTCTTGCATTCTTCGGAATTTTCCAATCTTGGACTGCAATTACCTTTGCAGGATCTACTACTATCCCATCTTTGGAAACCACATGCCCTAGAAATCTCACCTCTTTTCTCCAAAAATGGCATTTGGAGAACTTTGCCTTAAGATGATGCGCATAGAGAGTTTTCAAAACTTCTCTCAAATGTTGGGCATGCTCTTCTTCGCTCTTTGAGAAGATCAAGATATCATCAACAAAGACCACGAAAAATTTATTTAGAAACTCCCGAAACACCCTACTCATCAGATCAACAAAATAGGCGGGTGCATTCGTCAACCCAAAAGGCATAACTAGTCATTCAAAGAAACCGTCTGGAGTCCTAAAAGCGGTCTTATCTATACTATCTTCGGCCACCCTCAACTAATGAATCCCCGTGGCCAAGTCTAACTGAGAGAATACCGAGGCACCAATAAGCTGGTCAAATAAGTCATCTATCCTCGGAAGTGGGTGTATGTTCTTCTTAGCGAGTTTGTTCAACTCTCTATAGTCCACACACAAGCGAAGCGAACCATCTACCTTAGTCATGAATACTACTGGAGCACCCCATTCAGATATGCTTTGCATAATAAATCCTTTCTCAAGTAGCTCCCTTACTTAATTGCTAAGATCCCTCCTTTCCCTTGGAGCCATATGGCGGAGAGGTAATGCAACTGGCTTTGCATTGTCCATCAAGTATATACAAAAATCGATCTCGTGCCCTGGTGGTAAGCCCCGTACCTCATAAAAAACATCAGGATAATCCTGGACTACTTGAACAGATTGCATATCATCGATAGATGAATCAAGAGACTCTAGGAAACTAAGCATAACAGATCCTTGCGGGTCACAAGAAATCTCGAGGGTTGTAATGTCTCGGGTTTTTCGATGACTTTGTTTAATAATAAACATTGATTTTTATAAGTTAATTAAAATGGAATTTAAACAAACTTAATCGATGGAATTTAAACAAACTTAATTAACTAAAATAGTTGCGAATATACACGTATGTAGATATACATATATTTTAGCTTGTATCTTAACATTTAATATTTAATAAAATGTTGCCATTTAAAATCCATACACTAAGAATATACACAACACAATACATATGTTCTTGAATATAGTATGGTATTTAATTAATTAAGGAATGAAGATGATCTCTAAATCCGTAACCTATGAAATGGAAAGGTAAGCAAGAGTCATCTCAGTAGAATAAAAAGTTAAATATAAACAACATTGAAATAAGCCTACCACATGTATGGTGAAATGACACATAGAAATACTAGTAGATAAACTTAGTCTAACCTAAAGAAGATTGTGAATGCTATAGCTTAAAGGGTAAGCAACTTATTAAATTAAGAAACAATGAAAAAGACAAATTGTGATAACCTTAAACAATTTGGCAACATTAATAAAGCATTGTGGTTAAAGCTATAACATAGGATAGCTTATCTAGTTTTAGCCATCTAGGATCTAAATCATATAATCAAACATGGAAAAAAAATCTGTCTTATATGCAAACTAAATCCAGGAAATCTTGTGTCTCTTCTAGAAGAAGGGGTAAGACAAAAATATAAGAAAATGTCTTGCTTAAATTACTAAAACAAATCAACAATGGGAAAGAGGAAAATCTAAAGCTATGTGTTGTATTATCCTAAGAACATTAGGGTATGGGACAACCTATAAAACATTAAATGAACCAGCATATTTTAATACTAAAATCTGCCTATAAATACCACTTGAAACAATGTGTTTCTCCAAACAAAAATCATTTGAAATCTGAAAAACAAAACTAAATCAGAGAAGGAAGTGGCAGATTCTGGAAACAGAGAAGAGATGACAAATTTGTGAGTAAGCTGAATCTTTAATTTTTGTTCAAATCTTTACCTTATGTACCCTTAACAATTATATGTTGATCATTCATGTTTAGTGCATCTGTATATGAATTTGTGGTGATATTAAACTCAGTAACATTAAGGAAGAAACCCTGTATATATGTGAAACAGAATTAGGATAATCCTACCTGTTTAATTAAAATATCACAACTTGAAACCAAACAGCTTGCAGGATTACATTTCTTCATGTAATTGTGGCTATATGTCTATAATATGTAAATAAATTAGTTCAGTTTATATAATAGCATATGTTCTTAGAACATACCCATTTTCCTGTAACCAGACCCAAAACATGAAATTTCAGTCATCACCGAATCATGATTCAGGCATATGAATACGATCGAGGAAGGAAATTATGAATTTTAGTCTAGTTATTAGGATTTTTAAGATTGTGGATGATGGGATATTGTGAGATGAACGGAAATGGTTCTTAAAGCTTTTTCCGGCGATCCCACTAACCAAATCCGACCGCATAAACATTGAAGTGGCGGAAGCATTCATAGATTAAGGGGAAAATGTCAGATATTTTTTCTATTGTGTAAATCGGTCGATTGAAGCTTATTTAGGTTTTAAGAGGAGTTTGGGTTTTGAGTCTTTTGAGAGTCTCGTATGGATTTCCCTGTGGATCGAGTGGGTTGAATTCAAGGGGGAGTCGCGTCTGAAGTCTGAGAGGAGGTGGAAGGAGGCGCAGGACTTCCGGTGGTCAGTGGCGAGTGGGAGAGGCGAGTTTTGGGGTAACTGTCAGTTTTACTGTTCGACAGTAAAAAGATGAAATGGTGTTTTTGAAATGGAGAGGCTCTAGCGCTTGGATAAAGTGTCAATGCTGATCTGGAGTGGTGGTGCGACTGGTCTGGGGGGTTGCGGCGGCTTTCGGTTGGGCTGAGAGTGTGTGCACGTGCACAGCGTGTCCCTATGCATTGTGAAAGCTTCAGTAAGCTTTGGGAAGAAGAAGAAGAAGCCAGAGAGGTTCATGAGCATTCAAAAATGATTAAAACAAGGAAACAAAAACAAAACAAAATAAAGAGTAAATCAAAGAAGAGTTGTTGCAGATTGTTAGAATAAGGGAAGAAGAAGCAACGGCAAAAGAATGGGAAAGGAACCAAGGCGTCAGAAGATTCAATAATGGAAACTAGTGCGATGAAGAAGGGGTCATCCTATGCTTGTTCATAAATCAGTTACTGGTGTTAGGAGGAGGATAATCCAGTTCGATGGATGGTCATTTCAGCGATGACATTTTTGCGTGGGGATGGAAACACAATATGGCTTTTGTAAATGGTGAAGGAAGGATTTAAGTACTGTGAAATACAGGGGAACTGCAGGGTGAAATCGAATTAAGGTAAGGAGGAATGGGGACAGGCTGACATTTTTGGGCATAGGATGGCATTTGGGCTTATGGGCCGAGAGTAGTAAAAACAAAAGAATTAAAAAGAAGAAAGTAAGGGAAAGGGTATTTTGGTTTTCACTAAAAGCTGGGCCTAGCGGGCTTCATTATTAGTACAATAGAAGATGGGAAATGGGCTGGGTATAGCTGACCGGGCCAGGAAGTAAATAAGGGAATTACTAATAAAACAAATTGAAAGCTAATAAAAGAAATTAAAAGAAAACTAATGGAAGTAGAATAGAAAGTAGAAATTAGATTTTAAAAAGAAAATAAAATTTTAGAAATTTAATTGATGAAAGGATTCTTTTTAAAGTATGAATTAATATGAGAAATTAAGGGAAGAAATGTTTGTATGGACGAAGAAATCAAAAAGGGTTTAACAAGTTTAACAACTAAATAAAAGGAAATTTAGAATGGAAGGGAAGTAGAAGTATAAAATAAAAAGGGAAAAAAATTACGAAAGAGAAAACAAAATCGGAAGGAGGAAAAAGGAATTGAAAGAAAAACATGGAAGGGGTTTGCCAGGAAGGGAAGTGCAAGTATCCAAACAAATAAGAAATAGGAAAGTAGAAATAAAATAGAAGTAAAAGAAGCAATCAACTTTAGTAAATAAATGTGATCCCAAATATTATATAACTTATGTCTTGTTTGGTTAAAATAACAGTATGAATATATTTAGGAAATGATCTCATCGACTCTAGAATAACAAAATAAAATAGAAAATAGAAGCCGTTGGAATGAAGTATGGAGTTAAACATTCATATACGACATATTAAGTTGAAATTAATTGAAGTAAATTAAATAAATGAAAAGGAAGAAGATCAAATTATTTAATTAAAAAAAATCTGATTTGTTGAATTGTGATTAACGACATGTTGTGACTATGAGACAGTGTTTAATCAGTATGGTTGTATCATAATAATTCCAGTTATTGAAATAAATATTGTAAACAACTGTTTTGAATCGTATGAACTTAAGTCGTTAATCATTTAACTGAAAGTGAACTACAAACTCAAATGTATGAACTAATATTATCATATTAATGGTCGTGTGCAAATCACGTGCATTCTAGTTAGATAATTAAATGTTGTGTATGTAGTTGTTATTTACAAGTATAAAGTCACAGTAAAATGCCGGGATTCTAAACAGTAAAGAATGATTAAATTCTGTTTAATCAAAGTCATTTTAAGGATATTTAGTCTGTTTATATATATGAAATGGATCATAATTCAAAAGCACTAAAGTATAAATTAATCGCTTTTTTATGTTAAGCCAAGCAGTAGAAAATATTGAATTCATCTTCAAATTCAATCGACTTAAGTGGGTTCCATTTCTTTAAAAACAAAAAATGTTTTGATATAAAATTTTGAAATCTATCATTAAGAATCGACTAGCCGTAAAAGAAGTTACGCTAATCATTTCGAAGAGTCCGGAATTAATATTCCACTTCGATTTGATTTATACGTCGCGTGTCAGAGATTATTGAAGATTTATTGAAGACGGAGAAACGAAAGGCTGTTCGGTTTGTCCAGTCCCAGGACGACTTGTATGGACGGATGTCTGACAGAGTATTTCCAAAGGGGTCATGTACGTTGATTTCCTCAAACGTATTCTGTGGTGGCGAGAAGACACCTTCTCTTAACTCAACGTAACAGCCCGATTATTTTTGTGGAAATCAAAATAGTCATCTCTGGAGGATTTGACGATGTGGCATTCAAAGTGAATGGTGACTAGATGTATTAGAAGAAACGTAGCCTCAAAGCCTCATCAACCAGGAAAGACAGAAATTGGGCTAGGCAGCATGGCTAGTTGGGTCATTCCCAAGCAGGGCGTGTTGTCACCAATCTAGAGAATATTCATATTTGTTACTTCATTTCAATTCTGTATCTCCTGGGAAAACGGTAGCTGCGCAGCCGTAATGGGTGGCAATATATTCGCCACACTCAAGCTAAATGAGTGGGCGGTCATGTGTGGCCGGGTTGCAAGACGTTCTTGTTGAACCCCAGTGTATCCCCTCTAGAGTACACTGGTCGGCAGGTGCTCCCATACCTTGTCAGCTGGAATCCAATCTCCAATAAGAGCCCGCGGTTTTAGATTTTATACTATATATGTGGATCATGAGATGCAAGCGTTCCGCTAGGTGGTTATTTATTTGGTAAAAACTATTATAATATCAGACGATTTTGATATTAAATATGTTTTATAGTAAGGTATAAACCGTCCATGTTTATGTGTGGGCTGGTCTTACTATTATCTTTTCTTTCAAAACATTTTTGAAAAGTTAAACCAATTGTTTTGTATCTCATGAGGGAAAAGCCCGTCCCGTCTTCACGGCGTGGTCTTATGAGCTATACTGCGCTATTCAAGTTGTGCTTTAATTTGTTTACTCACACCAGTCCCCCGACTGACCCAGAGTTTATTTTTTATGTTTTCCTAAACTCTTGGGTACTCATAACACTTGTTATGGGTAGACAATTGATCCAGGTGACTAATGGAATCCTTTTGAAGTATCGTGGAGTAAGAGTTCAAGACCCAGTCTAGCAGTTATAGCTATCTCTAAGTTTCTAGTTTGAATATCTGTATTAAACTAGTAATCATGTATGGTGATGTATTATGACGATGATGTACTATGATGTAACAGACTCTGATATGTATTATATTATATTTTGTGAAATTCCGCTGTGAGATTCTGATGTTCTTCTTACTCTTCTATTCTATTAGTTCTATCTTTTCTATCTCATCCTCTAATTTCTTTCTATTAACAGTCAGGAGTTCATTACTTGGTTTTGTTTGACGAGTAATACAGGATTTCATTTTACTGTTGAAAATTCAAGTATCGAATTTTTTCGGCCGTTACAAGGGTCCTTTCATGACAAGTCAGAAGCCTAACCACTCTCTTCTCACAATCCAGAATGGCACCACACAAGGCTAGCCAATCCATCCCTAGAATCAAACCGCAGTCCATAAAACCGAGCATATACGCGTCGCATTCAAACTCGACGCCTAAGACAGATATTCTCAAACCCCGACAAATCATGGATAAATGAGCCGTACCACCAATTAAGTTTAAGACAATAATGGGATCCACTACCATACAAGAATTTAAGTGCAGAGATTCAACCATAGAACTAGATATAAATAAATGCGAAGCGCTAGAATCAAAAAGAGTTCTAATAGGATGATTGGAAAGAGAAATCAAACCTTCCATGGAAATTTTCCTAACTTTATTTGTAGCACTGGTCGCGAGAGCATGTGCCTGCCCTCCAGAAGCTCCTACCCTTTGACCTTGTCCCTGTTTCTTCGGGCACTCCTTAGCAAAGTGTCTGACCTATCCACAATGGAAGCAAGAATTCTTCCTCTTTTTACAGTCATTCACCAAGTGACCCTCATGTCCACAACTGTGACACTTCCTCTTATCCTTAACCTTGTCATTCTTTCCTCCCTTCCTCTGTTGCTACTGTTGTTGTCCTTTCTTGGGCCATACTTTCTTGTTTTGAGTTGTTTCCTCAGCCTTTACTTCCCTCTTTTCTCCTTTGTCTTCCTCATGCATCAAAGCCATATCAACAAGTCTTTCAAAAGTAGATCCCATTGGAATATGGGACATAGCTAACCCATGAAGGGTTCATTCATCCCTTTAGTAAACCGCAAAGCTTTCTTATGCGGAGTATCTACTAGTTCCAATCCAAATCTTGCTAGTTGGTTGAATTTGTTCACATATTATTTAACAGTCATGTTTCTTTTTTTGAGCACCAAGAGCCTCTCCATTTTCATGCTCTTCTCAGCTTGAGAAAGAAATTTCATTTCAAACTTCATTCTATAATCATCCCATGTCTCCAACGGACGTCTAGGTTGGGTAACTTTCCACCAAAATGAAGCTTCATCTTTCATAAACCAGATAGCTAACTGTATCTTCCTTCGATCTTCTACCTCGAAAATTCCAAACAAGTCCTCGGTCTCCTTGAGCCAATTTCTTGTCTCTACAAATGTTTCGGTTCCACGTAATGGCTTCCCTCCCATGGCACAGAAATCTTTGCAGTTCTTGGCAAAATTATCTGCTCTTAGAGGAGGAGGAGGTGGAGGAACGACAGGTGCAGCTGGGGGAGGAACGTTAGCTTGACCACCGGTAGGCATCGTGGCCTCTAGATACCTACGGAACCAGGATGGTATCGTAACGCCCTCTGGAATATTGGGTTCCCCAGACATGCTGAGAAGAAAAGGAAAGAGATTCAGACAAAGGACCGAAAGATATTACATATGGATTTGGGGAATATGTTTTTCAAAACAGACTTTTCTTTCGAAAATACTTTCTTTTAAAACCTTTTTGAAAATAATTTTCAAAATCTTTTATCTAGTCTGGTAACCTTCAGCTCTGATACCAAGTGTGACATTCCACATCCGTTAATGTCACTCATTAAGAAAATGCATTAAGTTTCGTGAAGCGTTATAGGTAAATAGAAACAGAAACATTACAAGACTAATAAAAAATAACAACAGAATAAAAATAACTTTATTAATCATAAAGCATCGTGGTTCAAAACATCATATTTCTGAATAAAAACCTGTACATCAAAAAAATTTCTGTCTTGTACTTAAATATTAGAGTACAAAATAAAAGAAGCAACATCCCCAAATAAAACGTAGCCATAGTAGCAAAGACAGGAGCTTGAAGCCATACATCTAAGCAGCTCCAGCAAATGATAGCAGAATCCTTGTCAAGCATGAGTATTCCCACCTTGAGAACCTGAGGGGGAAATGGAAGAAAGAAGAGGAAACAAAAAGGGTTAGACATAAAGTCTGGCGAGTCCAGTTACTTTCAGCAAGTAAATAAGTAAAAGTATCATGATAGGCATATAAAGTGGATAAGAAAAATAACACCATAAAAAGGCAGGTATGACAAGATACACATGAGAGGGTGTATACGCTTTTCTAAAGATTACTTTGATTCTCTGCACCAATACTCGTATAACCATAATAAGATGATCCCACAACTATAAGATGGTAGACTTAGGCGTACTTCTAGTGAGAGGTTTTAACCCCATACAATCCATAGGCAGCCCAACCTAACAGGCTCCTAAACCTTTCTACCAAAGTCTAAACGTACCCTAACTACTACTACCCTAATCGATCAGCTCCCTACTCCGTAGAAACCCTGTGTCGGCCTCACAGTAGGAGGTATCACTTCCTAAAGTGGAAACCCTTCGTTGATGTGCACAACCATATCTACTGATGTCACGGTCGTTTCCCGGCCCATGCACGCACATGTCCCTGGTCGGTTTGCACCGCCCACACCGTCCTCCATGTTTAGATCTCTTACAATAAGCCCAGTAAGTGTGTCCCAACTCAAACCTAGGGAGGAGTGCTCATTTGATACCATTATATAGGTTATTGACTGAAATGGTTCCCACACACAAGATGATACAAGCTCTCCCCTTGTCTTGTATCCCCACTAGGATTTCCACCGGTTATGTATACCTATTGGTGTCTTTAATTACATAACCCCATCATTTCTACTGGTTATGCTTGCTTAACATTGTCTTTCATTACGTAACCCCAACTGGTTAAGTTTGTCGGCCTATATATAAATATTACCCACCCTACCCAGATTTACTTAACTCTCCCACTGTTCAAACAGATTTATGTAACCCCTATTCAAGTTCATTTTCATACAATCCCTATGGATTTAACTTGGTTAATTATTCCAATACATTACCATGTCCATTTATTGTTATAATGTGCTGGACCCCTCACATTAAACCTACCACTTTTGGATACGGATATGTCGGTTAGTTCTAGGCGGACTTCTTCCATAAGTCGGCCTTAGCCTCGTGTCTCAGCATGTCTCATATTTATGCACCTAGACCCCTCACATTAGACTCACCACTTGTGGTCGCTGCATATGTCGGGCGGTTTCAGGCAAACTTCCACCACAAGTGTAATCTAACCTCGTGCCTAAGCGCAGTTACATTTTCTAATTACCGTAATCCTAGGCATTTCAATTTATTACCCAAACTTATCTATTTTGTTATAGGGTTTCATGCCCATTTTTCTCCGACTATATTCATAATGAAATTATATGCCCTAAATTCATATTCATAATTATTATTCAAGTTATGCAAAATTCCCCATTTATAAGTGATGCCCAATTTCAATGTTTTTTCCCTTGTTGCCAAACTAACACATTCGCATATTTTTAGCGGCATGCCTAGGCTCGAAAGTAGCCTGGCTATATAAAATAAAAGGGAAAGGGTAAAGGGAAGATGGCAGAAATGATTATTCTAACAAAATTGACATAAACATATAATGACATACTGTTGAGGTGGACATATAAGAACAGATCTGGTGAACTTATGATAATAAAACTGGTTCTAACATAATAGGGATGTCATAATAAGCATGATTAGATCTAAACAGGGATTCAGATATCCAACTAATGACAGATCCAAATTAACCGCCAATATGATAGGTATAAGATGATCTACATAGTGAATTAGATCTATAATCAAAAGTAGATCTGACATGATAAAGGTTAAGATCCAAGCCATAGTTAATTCAGAATATTACGTATTCACAAATTACAATAGATCTGGTATGATTCAGTCACAGGGATAGATCCAAATTACAGTCATATTATGTTTTACTTTTTATTATTTTAATCTAAAGGTAACTTGAACTCATAGTGTTCAGATTTAGAAAGATAAAAGACTAGAGGTTGAATTACAGATCTACATTTGAATCTCTAAACTTGATTATAGAAGAAGAAAAGGATTTGATTCAGTCCAGACACCGACAACATTTGGGCCTCCATTGATTTCAGTGTGAGAAAACTAGAGAAATAAGGCCGTATATATAGCTGTCAGCCACCAGAACCGACCTGCCATGTCAGCCCTAGAGGGGTCGACCCCCTTATGAGGTCGACCCCTTATGGGTTCGACCCATGAGTCGACAACCCCCTTAAGGGGTCGACCCCCCTGGGAAAGATTTTTCCCGCTCACTTCTGGACCATATATGTATTTGTGTGTGTGTGTGTGTGTATATATATATTCTTATTACACGTATACAAACTTCAAACCTTCATAACTTCTTCGTACAGTGTCCATTTTACGCAAACCAATTGTCTATCTTGACTAGAATTTTGAGATGGACACAATGGCGTAGTCTGTTTCCCTTAATTATGAATGTTAATTAAGTATTATTTAATTTATCCTCTTTAGTGTTGTTAAAATTATGGTGTGTTACAATAGTAGATTCATGATGTAGAGCTTAGATTTCCATAGATCTATAAAAGTAAACATAGATTCAAATTAGATCCAAAACCTAGAGCTCAAATCCCATTTGAGTGGATCTAAATTATATCATCTTATAATAGTATATTTTATCATTTGATTGTTATAAGAATTTATAATATGTTCTCTTCTTCTTTTCATCCTTCCTACATTGGA
This sequence comes from Allium sativum, assembly GCA_030737875.1. Classification (NCBI taxonomy): domain Eukaryota; kingdom Viridiplantae; phylum Streptophyta; class Magnoliopsida; order Asparagales; family Amaryllidaceae; genus Allium; species Allium sativum. The sequence continues at coordinate 41,263,115 of CM060926.1, forward strand.
AAATATAGTTTGAGTTATATGCGAAATATACATGAACTTGAAAATATGGCATGTATAATTGAATTATGCGCTTAATCTATATTACTGATTATAATCCATTTTGTTTACGTGTGTTGGAAAATATAATTTTATTGGAATTATGAACAAAAAGAGTAAATCTGATGATTCAGTGCTAAATGAACGTATAGTGCCAAAAATTGCAGTGAAAGGGATATTTGGATTGAAAGTAAGCAAACTTGAAATAATTAATGTTATGCACATAAAATTTTGTGGTTAAATGTAAACATGACAATTTCTAAATTATTTATAAGAAATCACCTTTCAGATCTAGAATAGACTTAATATAGGAATTGTTGGAGTTGAAAGAAAAAAGGCTTATCGTGAACTTACAATTGTAAACATTAGTTTAATAAGAATTTTTTTATGGTAATGGTCTTATGGCGAAAAAGGAACTACAACCTATATTTGTGTAAATATGATAATTGGGAAATCATGATAAACATACCTAGTTTATTTGCAAATATGAATCTGATAGGAAATGAATAAAAGAACAGTTAGGGCTTAAGATGTACATATTGATTTACGAAGGGTAGGTAAATTACAAGCCTAAGATTTAGGCTTAGGCTTTAATATGAATGTATTGATTTAAAGAGGTTAAGTTATGGGCTTAAAACTAAAATTCTATCGTAAATAATAAAGTTGATTAGTAAAGGAAACAATATTCAGACTAAATGGATTAATGAATATTATAAATCAACAAAAAGGAAGGTAAGTGAAGTACATAATGGTAAATTAGACATAAGGTCTAATTAATATAACAAAACGCATTTGGTCCAGTTCGTAAGGGTGAAGATCCCATCGGGGAAATCATCGAAGGTGTTGGGAAACATGGTGCAAGCACGTCCAACTTATTTGCTGGGACTAGAAGGAAGTGCTGGACTTTTACATGACACGAGGATTCTCCATGATCATCCTCTATGGTAGACCCTGGGTTATACCCACAAAGGCATAGTGTATACGGTACCATCCAGTGAGTACGTGTTGGCTGCATCTGTCATTATGGGCAGCCAAAGATTGATTGGAATGATTTCTAGGATGATTTGGCGAATACCTCAGAGTGGAAGGCATCATGGTTAGGGCCTAACAAAGGATGGTAGGTCGTCGGACACCTATCATCATTAGTCAAAGTGTGCGGAAAATACTGGAGCTTAAACCAAGAGACCAGTGACCTTTTACTATCGGGACATTGGATGAAGGACCACAAGTTTGTGTAGACTGCTTGTTAGGAGTGATCATTTAGCTCTTTGAATGGTGTTTTGTTAGTTAGGGGATAAGTTGGGGACTAGAAGAGCCACTAAAAGAGACAGACCAAATTTTGATATCAGTATTTTGAGCTTAACGAACCCTCTATTTTTGGGCCTAATGAGGCCATTCTTGATAGATATGGTAAATCCCCCGATTGAGTTCCATAGAAGAACTCAGATTTTAAGTGCCTTTATGGCGCGTTGGTATGAGCCTATTCGCTTTCGTAGCACGGCTTAGTACACTTTCGTGACGTAGTAATGAAGACATAGTGCGTATTCGTAGCATGTTCAAGTACGCTTTCTTCACATGGCAATGGAGGTCTTGTACGTTTTCGCAGTATGGAGATGGAGATCACTCAAGGAAGGTACTGTGCGGAGTACCTCGATATATTAGGCATAAACCTATATATATATATATATGGTTTATTAGGATACTCTACTTAGGAGTAAATAGGTACGATTTATGAACGAAATTGGAAGCGTAATGTGTAGTAAACCCAAAATAAATAAATAAAGATAAAGAAGTGATAGAATGGTATATGTAGTGTTATTTATAGAAATTATAATTTGTCCATTCACCAGAACTTTGGTTCTGACCCCGTCTTGATAACAAACCCACAAGTTAGACAGTTGGCAGAGATTACAGCTTAGAGACACTTGTTAGACGGTGTCATTATCAGGGTAAGTATTTACTTACTATTGTATTTTATTCGTTCCGCTATGAGATATTTTATTGTGAGTGATGATATATTTTACCTTTTCCTTCCTACAGGATACCAAGCGAACCAACTCGGGTTTCGGTAGACTTGGATTTTAGCATTTTTACGAAAAAATCAGATCCATTGAAATTTGGATTGTTACATCTAGTATTAGAGCTTAGGATTAGGGTTCCTATATAGCTAGTGAGTGGGCATATTTGTATTTTTAAATATAAATTATATATATATCAAAATCCTTGAGAGAAACACACTTTGAGTAAATCATATATGAAAAGTTTTGAGTAATGAGTTTATACACCAATATTAGGGTTTTGGAAGATCCTAAAAGTTTAAGTACAAGCTTAACTATGTTATAGGGTGTACGATGGATTTGGTATTTAAACGGGAAGCTCATTTGTAGATATTTGGAAATGGACAAAAAATCTAAATTTATTGCTAGGCAATACTGTCTTGAGTTTGGAGAATGGATGGATTAGGGTAGTGTACAGATAGTGTGCATGGGAAGCACGAGTGCCAGACTCCACTTTTATTTTCGAATTTTTGAAGAATTGGATTAAAGAAGGAACAAATCTACAGGCATGACAATGAACAGAGAAAAGGAAGAGATTTAGAAATTGGTAATTATAATGGAAATGTGATATGAAAAAAGAAAAAAAATGTTGGAAAAGTTGTTCGGATGCAACAAAATCGCGATCGACACTGGAACTAGTTAACGACAATAATTGGAAATGGCAATCAGAAGGGAAGAGCATAAGACGCGACATACGAAAAATTTAAAATATGTAATAGTATATATATACCTAAAAATTGCTTCATTGTCTGGGTCGACCTAGGCATAGAGTGGGTTGATACATGTGTCGACCCAGCTCTAGGATGGGTTGACACCTGTGTCGACCCACCTTCAGTCGGGTCGACCCACCTCCGGGTCGAATCGACCTACCCAACGTTACTATCCTAGGTATAAAACGAAGCATTGCTTCGTTATCCCTCTTCCACCCAAGAAATGCAGCCTCCTCAAAAACCCAACGAAAACCACTCCTTTCGCCGCTTTCAAGCCGATAACTCCCTAAAAAATACTCTATTTCATTGAGACTCCAAATCAAACCCTACCAATATCTCTACCTAGATCTATACTCCTTATAGACAGATATGAGAGTTTTTCGTCATGCCTCCAAGGCAGTAGCCCTTGTCAACCCACTTTCCTCAATTGATACCTCAAGAAATTGCTTGATGCCGAAACAATAGGAAGATAGCCCAAAGTTATGTGGATTCAGTAGGATATCTGATTTTTCTTGGGAGATCGGTAAAGTTTTTAGATTTCTCGAATACCTCCTTTAGAGCAACTTTTTAAGGATACGGTATTGTATCAGTTTCTTAGCCATACTAAGATCGGGCGAGTCGATTATCCTAGGTTAGTCCACCTTTTGATGCTAATTTGGTTACTAGGGACGTCGGTAACGAGACTTCTTTTGAGTCCAAATTTAAGGGAGTGTGGATAGTATTTACGGAGACTCAAGTTGGAGGTATATTAGGGATTCGGGCTCAAGGCCCGAAGTTAGACCAGGTAAATCTGACAAATGAGGCCATATTGGGTTAGATTTTTATTAATCCTCAACATAAGGCAAGGGATACAGAGCATTTACGCCCTTTGTCTATATTGGTTATGTGCATTTTGTAGTATAACCTTATTTCTAGGACCAACAATTATGACAAGGTCACCGGTATTATTAGGCGTACTACGAATACCATATTTGTGGGATTTCAGATTAACCGAGCATGATAGATTTTGGTACAATCTGTGACTGCATCGACTAGGAGACAGTCGATGATTCCTTTTGGCCACCTATGGGTCGTCATATTTAGGCAGTATGTTGTAATGTTAGGCAATGAGAATTCTATTGAGGAGGTACATCCTTTGATCGATGCATCCACCCTGACTAGGATTCACCTTGAGCTAGCAGAGTTGCTGGGGATACAACTTATACAGCAGGAGGACGATCATGATGATGAGCCGATCCATGAAGATCGGCGTATACATCTTAAGAAGGGTATGAGGAGGAGCATGTGCAAGAGGAGGAGCACGGCATCGAGCATTCTTATCAATATTCGAGCCTCCTTCGGCATCTCAAGGATACCAACACATGAAACTACCATAGTAGGGAGGCACTGAGTCTTCTGATCCATCACATTGGAGTCCATGGCCTGATGAGGAGACACCCTCGTGGCAACCATGGGATTTATGGGGAGATGTTAAGTCTGTATATATCAGATAGGCATGATGAGTTGGCCAGTGAGCATCAAGAGATCTTGCTTGGATAGCCAGACTTAGCTCGCACTCAGCTTGACTTCGCCCAGACCTAGCAGCAGTCCTTACATTAGTTACTTCTAACATAACAGCGATTTGAGAAAATGCAGTTGAATGTATGAGAGGGTACTATATGTCAGTAGGAACTTTTAGGTGAATTGGGTTCTTTTATCTGGAATATTTTTGGACCTGGTGGTCAGGGTCGTAGGCCTCCTTTTTTCGGAATGATCAATATTATTGTGGTTTTCTAGTTAGAACTCTTAGTTTTAGCATTTAGCTACTCTTTGCTAAAAGGACGCATGAAGAAGAAACTATTATTTTAGTATTGATGTGTACTTTTACGTGATGTTCTGTCTTATAAAAATAGTTGTGTGCAACCTTTTTTTATTAGAAAATCTTGTAATATAAGATAAAATAGAAAAGATAGCTATGAAAGTGAAAATTTGAAATGACTAATTATATGATAATGACAGTAAACGATACACGGTGAAATAAATTAAATTTCCTTGGAAATTGGCTTTTCGAAAATACGAAAATTGATAAGAAAATTCGCTTATGTAAATTGTTCGTGGTAAATATTGAAATTTTAATGGTATAATACATAAAATTTCTAAGCACGAAGGAAATCGGTATATAAAAATGGGATGGAAAATATAAAGTTTTCCATATCCTACTTTCCTCTAACATAAGAAATTAAATTTGAAAAAACTAGATTCTACTGAAATTCATAAGTTTAAAGATGGTTGGTAGGGTTTGGATGCGAAAATTTGGATGAACTACACTCTTACTCTGTAAGAATGTAGGATGAATTGGATAAAAAAGAATTTTCAATTTGCAAAATTTGGCATTCATATCGAAATTATCAGTATATTTAGGATGTGTGCATGATGTTTTCAAAGGAGTTTCAAGAAAATTTGCATTCATATAGGAGGTACCGCTTAGGCATTCATGTATTTTCATGTTGTGTTACAATTTGCACAAGTGCACAAATGGTTGCAAAATTGGATGTACACATTATGGTTGCCAATTATGAGAGGAATTACATAATTTTACCCTTATTAAATTTCAGAGACAAAATATCCAGAAGGTGGGAAAATGTAACAAAACATATTCTTAAATAATAATAGAAAATTAAATAGTTGTTAACGAAATATTGATATTGCAGGATTTCAGCATTTGGCCTCAAAAATACACCATTATGTTCATGGTAATTTTCTGATTAGTTTACATCTATGATCTGTCCTAGACGGAGTCCATATGGGAAAGTTATTACTGGTTGAATTTTCATGAAGCTATGCGTGAATATATACGCATAAATTTATGATAAAAATTTAGAACATATACTAAGAAAGGAAAATAATAAAATAGAATGTATAAAAATAGGCAAGAAGATAACGTTATAGGCAACGTTTTAATTTGAGGGACAATCATGACTGAACGACCCAATATACGATTGTAACAGTTGGATATGGGTCGACCCACTTAGGAACTAACTCGATCCTCCTGGAGCCTAGGTCAACCTACTTCGAATCAAGCAGCGTAATTTGTTTCGTTCGGAATGGCTCAGATTTTGTTTGTTTCAATCGAACGGACGTAGTTCTTCTGGGTAGTTATAAATAATTCTACAGGGCCTAACATCCAACTCATATTTTCTGAGAGCGAGTCAGAGCTCTGCCATTTCCTTTTCATCTCCGAACTCTTCAGAAATAAATTATACTTTAGAATTAGGATTTCTAATTAAGAATTGGAGAAAAATATAGTAGACTCAAAATGTAGGTGCCCATATTTCCATAGATCTGTAAAAGTAAAAGCAGGTTCAAATCAAATTTAAAACTTAGAGCACAAATCCCTAGTGAGTGGACCAAAATTATATTTTCTTATAATAGTATATTTTTTGGTATTATTCCTATAATAATTTGTAATATATTTGCTTCTACTTTCCCCCTTTCTGCATCGGAAGATATAGTTTATGTTGAATTTTAGTAATGTGCAAAATATGTTGGGGAATGCAGATTAAGGATCTTAAGACAAACTAAGCACTAGAGGGGGTGAATAGTGTTTTATGGATCTTATTGATTTCATGAAATCTTTTTAAGTATATCAGAATGTTATGCAAATCACAAGTAGAATAATCAGATAATCAATCATAGATGTAGATGATAATAATAAAAGGCAGTAAAACGAAAGAACACACCGATATTTTATACTGGTTCAGAGTTAACCTACATCCAGTCGCATACAATGCTGGGCTGACGTACATTTCTTCCAATTTATATCCAAATTAAAATACATGATTTCCGGGCTACAAGGAAGCTACCTAACTGATTTCTGAAGTACAATGAGACTCAGTTGATTTTTGAGCCATAACCTGCATCCAATTGATTTTCGGGGACCAATCACAACCAGTCGATTTATATGGGACACGACCATACCTTTTTCAGCATCAATTTTGGAGGATAGACTCAATAAAACTTGATCTTATGATCTTTCATTATAGAAAGCCTTAAACTCTTGAGTAACACTTGAATTTTTGAGAGAGTTGGACAAAGAATTGAAGTAGAAAGAGATTGATATAGTTCTCTTTGAAAATTGGCAGAGTATAAGTATTTAATTTGAGAAATTAAGATAGTTAATGGAGAAAGAAGAAAGGAAGAAGAAGATAATGAAAAGTTAGTTAAAAAATCGAATTTAGAAGCATATTTATATTCTTCCAACAGTCTAATCCTTTCAGAATAGTTTTGAATTGAAAAGACACAACTTTTCAAAATTTGAATTTGAAAACAACGGCCACAAGGCAGCACAAACCTTCAACAACAAGCAAGTTATATATATGAATATGTAATTAGTGTAGAAAAAGGTAGTTTCTCCCTCTAATAGTGGAATAGAATGGCGATTATTAGATCTAATCATCGATCACCTACAACAGCCTTAAATTCCTCAAAATCAATACTATTCGTCAAACATAACACCACCGTTTAGATCAAAATCGATCTGGATCTTCAGTGAAACCAGTTTCCCCAATTTTATTCCGAGTTTTCAATCCTAGAAGAAATTGTGAGACGGTGATTCAAGATATCAGAGGATCAAGCCTTCGGGAGTAGGTTATACGGCGAAATGGATATTCTCGTTTTAGAATCTAAGTAGGAAAATCTTGACTCTCTCAATCGATTCTCTGTACTAGGAATAGTTCTGTTGACTTTCGATCTGGCAGGGTAATCCTAACTTGACTACATGAATTTGGGGGGGGGGGGGGAGGGGGGGAGGTGAATTGGATTGTAATCCATATAGTTAAAAGCTACATGTTATTGTCTTGTCTTACTATTGGCGACTTGCATCTTTCGCTCTTGCTGATTATTGGAAAAGAAATATTGCGCTAACATGAATTATTCTTCAGCTATTGGATGTAAATATGGTTAGATATTTTCTTCTTAACAATATTATTACATCTGAGGCTATCTGTGTTTAAAGATTGATGATCCCAGCAGATTCAGAAACTCCCCTGGCTATTGTCTGAAACTGTTATCAATTTCATGTACCCTTTTCCTGAATTTGATTAGAAGATTTCAGACAATACGTTATAAGTTGTTTATGGGTTTGTATATGGGTAGTGATGTATTTTGCTTCGGATAGATTCCACGCTTATTATCAAATTAATAGCTAGTCAGATGAAGAATTTAAAGTTTTTTAGATAGATCATTATTTTGAAAATTTGCTTGTCGCGCTGGACATTAACACCGCGTATGTGGTTGTGGAGTTTAGGCATTTTAGTGTAAACGGGATAACATGGATCTACTTTCTTAAATTGTGGAGATATTTTCGTAGTTAGCACATGAAGAAAGAGTTCTCAAGGAACAAGCTGATCAACGTTCACCATACATGGAGAAAGTCGGTTACATCTTTTCTGCAACGTTAAGCCATATACTAACAACATACGAGAAAGTCAATTACAGGTTTTCTGCACCTATAAAACACATCACAAACAACAATTGCTCTTGGAATTTGGTTTTTTATCTATCAAAATATGGAGCAATTTCTTTTATGATGGTGCATTAGAACAGAAATAACCCGTTACTGCTGGTGCAAGCAATGGGCTAAATTTGAGGAGAACATGTTATTAAGGAGGAAAGAGACGGTTTTCCTCCTATGCTTGTCCGGTGGATAATGTGGTTGCATATGGATGACACAACATTCGCTTCATAGTAAGGTAACAATAGGGTAGAAGATGTGTTTAAATTTGCTTATGAAGATGTTGGAAACTTGTGAATAGTAACAAAGTAATGGAATGGTGGCAAACTATTTTAATCTCTGCCACTCAAAGAAAAGATTTGAAGGATAGTAATAGAGGATTAGAAGTGCAGCGGGATCGCACTAGCTATGGAGTTGGTAACCTCATCATGGGTTCAAAACTCTCTTTTAGGATTTAATTTAGTACTTCGTATGTATTCTATTTTATGCTTTTCAGTTTGTATTTAGGTTAGTATGCTAAACTTATTATGTACTTTCCTAGTTGTTAATAAAAGTGAACTAATTTTCAAATATATATATATAAGAGAAGAGGGTAATAGGATTTTAGTTAGGGAACATAAGTTTTGATTTTTATAGAATTTACCAAAACAGTACCAAAAAATGGTCATTTTGAAACTGATTTTCGGATACGTTATTAATCAAAATAGAAAAAGTAATCAGAATCAAAGTTTGTTCAAATTCTGTTCTCTACAATTTAGAAAAAATAAAAACTAGATTTTGATTATTTTTGAGAGAGATATGGATGAAACACTGAAGGGCGTTTTCAGATCTAAAACCCTAATCCCGAAAATGGGTCTGAATGATTTGCATTTTTAGACAAAGAAAAACTTGAAATTTGAATAAGTGATCAATACAAAAAATTGTAGCCAACTTGATTCAACTGAATTTGAAAAAAAAAGTCAAATTGGAGCATTTTACAGGAAGTTATGATCATGGGAATCAGAGGCAAAAATTGATAAAATATAAAAAATAAAACACGGATTTTTAGAGTGTTAGGGTTTTAAGGTTAGGTTTGGGGCGGGGAGGTTTTACCCGAGATTAGGATGTAAGGAAGGTCTAGCAGTGGTTGCTAAAGGCGGGAAGAGGAGAAGAGATGAAGGTAGAAAGGAATATAGGTTTGGGATTTTTGAAATTTGAGAGGAAGAAAAATGGAGGCTGCAGCTAATTCTGAGAAGAAGGATGAGAAAAGGCAAGATTAAAGGAGAAAATAGATTAGGATTCTAAGTTTAGGGGATTTTTTTAAGAGAAGGAAGAAGATTTAAAATTTGCACATGATAATTATAGCGAAGAGAAAAGAATGAGGAAGGGAATTGAGAAAGGTGTGAGATTTATTTCTCATTGGGATTTCTTCACAAACGGTAGGTTACGAAGGAAGAAAATTGGCTGACTAGGCCCGAGATGTCGGTCTAATTAACATTTATTTATTATTGAAAATTCAAAAGTAATTCTAATAGGAAAAGAGAATAACGGAAAGAAATGAGTGCATGATTTATTATCTTACGTTGTTAGAAAGTTATGAGACTTTTCAAATTTCAAAACACATAATATTAAAATTTTAGAATTTAAGGAACATATTCAATTGGATAGACAATATTAAGGAAGAGAAAAGGCTAGAAATACAGTAGATAACGTTGATAGCTTTGTGAGGCTTTTCTTTGTTGTCCTTTTTTAGCTCTCTATGTATTTAGTATGTGCATTAAATCAGCACGTATTTAAGTTATGTCAAGCTGCAATATCGACACATATATATTATATATGACTTCCTAATACGCTATAATTTTGATAACTATGCTCATAAATTCTTGTATGAATAGTATAGATGAATACTAAACATTAGAATTGTACATTTACTTATTTAAATGTTGTTACATACCATATTTGTTCAGTGTTTCATACAATAACATCATTATGAAATTTTTATTATGAAATTTGTAATTTAACGATTGATCTAATTTATTTAAATTAAACTAAGCACACGCAATCTGAATTCAAATTCAAAATTTAAAATTTTAAGTTAAATGTCAAAATCGTTTCTATACCGCATATAGTTATTATTAAATGACTGTAAAATATTGTTTCAAGATTTTGATTTATTACTTTTATAAATATTATACTTTTATTTTAAATTGAACATGTATGATTTATTTGATTATTAATTAATGTTAACATTAGTTTTCATTAACTACGACAGTGAAAATGTATGTTATATATCGTTGACACTCTGTTTCGTTACAATTCTTCCTATACGAAACTAAACTGGAAACGTTTATTAATTTATTATCAATTATCACATTGATTCCTATATTGAAACTTTGAAACAAAATCAAGGATTCAATTGCTAAATTTTTTTTATCAACAATAGTTCAAAGTTAGCTAGTCCAAATGCATAATTTTTTTAATAATTTCCATTATTGTAATTCACAGTTCTTCTCAGTGTAAATTATTGTTTATTAAAAATAAATTTTGAAAATATAAATTAATGACATCATAAATTTGGTTTTAATACTATATTAAATTTAATAATTAAATATAATTCAATAACATAAATGGTCGAAATTCACGGGATGTTACAGTGATGGAGGTTGATACGAACACGGATACACAAAGCAGGATGCACAACTCCAACTATAAGTACAACTATGCGCTTTCTTACACCATGGAAAAAATAGATTCACAAATTAATAACCCAGGAAATGAAACACTCCACCTCCATTAACGTCACTCACAAAGGGAATGCCTTAACTTCGATGGAGCATTATAGGTAAATGACACAGAAAATTTACAAGACATAAGTATAAGCAGCGGAAAATAAAACTAACATTTATTTCATACGTGGTTCAACAAAAAACCCATTACAGTAAATTGTCTCAACACAACTTCCAAAACACTTCATCATAATCTCCGTCTTGATTAAAACATAAAGAAGCATATAACATAAATAAAACTGCATGAATCCCCAAGTCTAGTGTGCCCAAAGCGATAGCCAAAGATAAGAGATTCCAAGCCTTACATCACAGAGTCTTCAAATTTGGAAAGATGAACGGTCCAAATTAAGTTGAGCTATTCCCTCCCTGGCTACCTTGGGGGGGGGAACGGAAGAAAAGAATACGAAAGAAAAATGGGCCAGACATAAGTCTAGTGACTTTTCAGTGTGTGAATAAGGAAAAGGTCATGATAGGAATAAACTGAAAATATGATGGTAGCAGAACAGCAAACTAACATAAAGCTATATAAGGCAGGATAAACCAAATATACATCGCACCCATGTTTAATTCTCTGCACCTACTTATAGTTGTCTAACTAGCACCATGTGTTCATGGTGAAATGATTCCCTTATATCAATCAGCTCCTACTAGCATGCATTTATCACGTATGTCCTTCTGTAATGACCCGCATTTTTCAGCGATATAAATAATTTATTTAATTATTTAAAATAATGGTTTGGTTATTTAAAATGACCAGAATTAAATAATATGCAATATTTAATTAATATAATAATATATGTAATTTCCGAAATAGTCAGAAATAGTGGAATTCACATAATGGTGTGAATTGGATCATCTATGATATTAAATTCAGTTTAGAATTGAATTAGAATAACGAATATATTAGTTGAACGACAGTTGAACGTATAATTATACTATAATTAAAATCGAGCTCGAAATGGCGCTGCAGTTCGCTATTTGGCGATTTGAACTTCAATTGAATGTACAGGATTCGTTTTAAATCGGATTTCTGTGAAATAAGAAACGTTAGGAGCTGGTGAAGTATATTTTTCTAGTAGAAGAGAAAAATCGAGATTTCGTCGTGTAAATTTTGATTTATGTCCAAATCAAATTTTAGAAAAGTCGCTGTGGAATTCCTTTATAATTTATATCGATTAATTTATATTTTAAAATGAATTTTTAAGTATAAATCGAATATCGATGTAACACTGGATTTGAAATATCGAGTTATAAATCCTAGTGTAGTAGTATGATATTCTGTTGTGAATATATACGATAATAGTTATTTTTAAATATTTATTAAATTGAAATGTTTTTAAATATATTTATATATTTAAAATGGGTTATTTAGAGGTTTAAAAAATAGCCAGTTTTGCAAACGACCTCAGAATTCGACGAAACTAATTTTTTCGATCTAAAACATCAAATTTTTGTTAGATTTCAATTTCCGTGATTTTTGAAGTTAGTATGTGGCCGCACGGATTTTTAGAGTGAAAAAACAGTCAGTATTTTGACGGTTAAAAATACGCTGTGTGAGCAAACGGAGTCGGAATTCGACGAAACCAGTTTCGTTGGGTCTGCAATGTCGAACTGTAGCTGCATGTCCAGTTTCGTTATTTTTGGGTATCATATGTGATCACCGGAATTTTAGAGGACGAATACAAACAACGATTGCTTAGAATAAAATAAAATAATCAAATAAAAAAATAATATATCTATCCTATATATACCCCTTAATATTTCCAAACCCTAACCAAAATTTCCACAGTCAAAAGCATCACGCCGCCACCACATATAAAAAGAAAACGTGAAAATCCTCCTTCCGAAAATCATAACAATCCATATAAAAATTTTTAAATCATGGAACTAGTATTTTTATTCTCCTGGGATCGACCTCTTCATCATGATATGTATTTTTGCAAGGTTTGATTCCCTTCGTGGAAGTCCTCAGTACACAGCGGCTTCCTAGGGCTTAGAGATTCGCGATTTGCAAGCGTTGGTTCTTCGAATGGTTGTTGGATTTCGATTTAGGGGATGGTGCAGCTTCTCCTTGGAAAAATTGGGAGAAATCGGTGGATTTTAATGTCGATACCTGCTGTTATCGTTAGGAGAAGCCGTGCATCGCAATTCGTTTGGTGCGATCGAGTTTATCAATGTAGGTATGAGGTTAAAGAGGAAGGAAGGAGAAGAATTATGGATATTTTCTTGTGATTTTAAATTAACTGGAGAAGGGGATTTGGATGGAGCTTTGATGTGCGGTAATGGCTGTGATGAAGGAGGAGGCCACGGTACTCTGTTTGGGAAGAAGAATACAGGGGCGGGCCGGTATTTGTTCAAATGGGCCGGGAGTATCTAATAAGGTTAAAAGCCCAAAAGGGTTTTAATTTAAGTTTTTTTAAAAATAAAAAATGTATTGAACTTGTAAATTTTGTAACTTGATCATACGATATTAGATTGAGGAACCGTAAGTTGCATTGGGATCGTACAGATGGTGGCCACACCGTGGAACTGACGGGGAGTGAATCGAAGCTCGTTACAATATATGGCAAAATAAATTGTCTAATCAGAGTCATCTAATGCAAATCGTTATTTAACGGTTAACGCAAAATGTGAGTAAAACTCACTAACTCTTCTTAGTTATATTTTGTAACATATTTTTATAACTGATAAATAATGATTATTTGTTGTGTGTTGGCTGTTTGGTTGAACTGCTAGTCAGTTGATTAAAAATATAGATAACAATATAAATAAAATCGTTAATCAAATATTGATTTTGTTTAGCAGAATATTTCATAGTGAAATGAAATTGATGTTAATTTTATTGTTTAACACCTGTGGATGTAGGGAAACAGGTCGGAGGGACCCAACTGGGTTCCTCAACAATTATTTTACTGTTTTTCATATATCGTGTTATATGATGTGATATGAGATCTGTTGTTGTTTTTGTTTGGTTGAATGATACTGATCATTGTTATATGGTACGTTAAATACCATAAAGAATACTGGGATGTTAAAAAGGAAATTTTCAGTGTTATACTGAAAAAGAAATATTTATAAAATCAAAAGATTTTATAAAAAGAAAATATTTATTTAGAAAATAAATAGATTTAAAATGGATATTTATTTGTTAATCAAATAGACAAAATTGAAAGGAAATACCTTTTCAATTCAATTTGTAAACCGTTTACAAATTGAATTGAAAAGGAATAACTATTTGAAATAAGTAGAATAGAAAGAGGAAATATGAGTAAAACAAATAGATAGAAAATAGTTAGATTATCAAAGGAATTACTTGTAAAATCAATAGATTTTATAACTTGAAATATTTTATAGAATAAATAGAATTATTAAAAAGGGATTTATCTTGTAAAGCAATAGATTATAGAAAGGGAATACATGAAAAGTGAGTAGAATAGTATAAAAGGGAAATTTTACCTTTGAAATGTTTAGACCCATGCTTCGCACACGGGTATAACATGCTATGGATTTAAAGAAAAGATTTTAAATAGAATTTATTCTAACCAATAGATTGAGAAAAATAATTTATAAATAATATTTTATAGATTAAATAAGATGTTTATCATTGTATAAATAGAATATATAAGTCAGGACTTATATAGAGAAGTAAGAATCGATTTCAACATCGATATTTGAAACTGAATAAATGTAGAGTTAATCAAAGGAGTTAACCGGTTAGAGTTAATCAGCTAATCGAATTAGAATTTATTTGAATATTAGTTATTCAATTAGAGTTGATCGAATATAGTTAATTGAGATAGATTTAGTCAAACATAGTTATTTAGGATGTGTTGCCATTTCGTACGACTGCTAGCGTAATTCGCACGGCTGCAGATAGCCTACGGCGGTCGGATGTTTCCTGAGGGAATCAGGCATAACCATTGTGATCGTTGCGATCTAGAGTCAAGCGAATGGAGTTAAATCAAATATTAGCCATTCGAAATAAAGTTAAACAGACATAGTTCTTCGAATATAAATTAATCGAATATTAGTATTAGATAGGAGTTAGATAAGTTGAGTTAGATAAGTCGAGTTAGATAAGTTGAATAATCCAGTAGGTTAATCAAATGAGTTAATCAAATTGAGTAAATTCATATGAGTTAATCTAAAGGAGTTATTCGAAATAGTTTATTCGAATAGAATTAAAGGAGATTAATCGAATTTAAAACATTCGAAGAGAGTTAATCGAATGTAAATCATTCGAAGAGAGATTATCGAATATAGTTATTCAGAGAAAGAGTTATCGAATATAGTTTATTTGAAAAAGGGTTATCGAATAGAGATTATTTGAAAAAGAGAATTATACGTTGAATTCGATTATATCAAATTAGGGAAAGTACTACTTACTTTCCGGTGTATTTTATTATTAAATTAGTTATTTGTTATTTATCCATAATAAGGAATAAGAATTTTATTTAAGTTATTTTATTTTGAAAGCGTGGGATTATAACACCATCATTATAATCAAATGATTTGGTAAAAGAAGTAGATTCATAAATAGAATCCGAGTTACGTAAGGAAGTTGTTAAAGGTTCAAATGGTGAACTTTGTCTATTTCGAGGTTAGAAGGGTTGTTCAATTAAGGTCTGTGAGGTAATTATACCCCAACTTGATTGACTTCGTTTTTAACAAAGAAATGGTTAAAGTTTGATAGTGAAGATGGGTTAAGTGAATTTAGTTAATGAGTGTAATGGTTTAAATTGGCGTGGTGGTGTTTTATTTAAACATCTATTTAAATCAAATGAATAAATTTTGGAAACATTTTCCAAATATAATCAGAGATGTTTTCTAATCATAGAAAATGAAATGTTGATGAGAAAGAATAATGGAATGTCAGTAATACGTGAAACAGAGATGGAAATGTTTCCTAATGTTTGATGACGTATATTTCCTAAATTTAGAAAATAAGAAATGTTGAGTATACAGAAATGGGGAAATGAATAAATAAATGATTAATTTTATAGAAAGAGATAAATGTGGATTAATGATTGATCGATAGAATTTCCATCTGGAAATAATATCGTTGGTTGCACACCTGTTTTTCTTTGATAGTTAAATCACCGACTATCGAAGTTTTTGACCATTTTCCGTCATCAATATGGAGAGACCGGGATCAGATTCATTATCTGAAAACCAGTCTGTATGGACGTTAGCGTTGCGATCAAATATTGAAGATGGAGTTATGAAAGGACTATCCTATTACAGAATAGTGCCTTCGTTTTGTCCAATCCCAGGACAACGTGAACGGACGAATGTCTGATGGAGTATATCTAACAGATCGCATAAGTTGATCTCTTCAAACGTACTTATGGTTGGTGGCGGTGAAATTCGTTTCTCTTATCTTTATACCTGTGGTATTTTTGGGGAAATCAATTTGTGATTTGACGGGTATGACGATGTGGCATTCAAAGTAAATGAATGTATGCTCTGTCAAAAGATACGTTATGACCTCAAGCCTCATCAACTGGGAAATGACAGAAATCGGGCAGGCAGCATGGCTAAGTGGGTCGCTCCCATTATGGTGTATATCACCTATCTAGAGAAAATCCAATTCATTCTTTTATCTATTCGATGCTGTCCCTTTTCGAGAAGACGGTGGGTAGCTCCCAACCGTTGGTGATATACATTCGATACACTCAAGCGAAATGAGTGGTCGGTCATGTGTGGGCCGGGTTGCAAGACGTTCTTGTTGAACCCATTGTATTTGCCTCTAGAGATACACTATCGGAAGGTGGTCCCATACCTTGTCGAAGTTGGAATCCAATCTCCAATAAGCGCCCACGGTTTTGTTTGTGTACTATATGTGGAACATGAGATGCAAGCGTTCTGCTAGATTGATAATTACTTGTGATTAGACATTATTATAATACATGAGAAGTATTGATTTCCAAAACTGTTTTGGATTATCGTAAGGTAAAAACTGTCCGTGTTTATGTGTGGATTGGGCTTACGATTATCTTTTCTTTTACAAAGGATTTTGAAAAGTTAAACCGATGATTTGAGTTTACTCACCCCAGTCCCACGACTGACCCAGAGTTTGTTTTGTTTTGTTTTCCCTAGCTCTTGGGTGCCCAAATTTGTACGGGCAGTCAAGTAGTTCAGTTCTTTATAGATATACGTGGAGGAGCTTAAAGCAGGAGGCTTCAGGATTTTTATAGCTATTGTTATTTCCGCTGTGTGTAAGTATTGTACTCTGATAAACATTGTATATACATACTGTTTTATTGCAAAGTTATGTTATATATTATATCTTATTCGTCCTGCTGTGAGATTCGTGTCTACTCTGATTGTGATCTTCTTCTTCTTCTATTCTAATTTTTTATCTTATCTATTCTCACCCTCGAACTTCTTTCTATTAATGATCTGGAATGTTCGATGCCTGAATAATTGACACCGGTTTTATGTTGGTTTTCTGGGTCGAAAATCCCAGTTCATCATAGTGGTATCAGAGCTGAAGGTTAAGTGATTACCTTGGCTCTGTGGCGTGAATCAGTAGAGATAGGGTTAGTAATACCCTAGATTGAGTCTGAGTGTATATGTATGAGTGAACGTATTTGTAAATTTTATAAAAAAAAATTACATATATTGTGGAGATTTATTGATTGAGTGAATTATGTTCGATCTGTTTGATCCACTGCATCGATAGGAGTTTCTAAACACTTGAATACGATAAACCGACGCAGTATTTTTTGAAAATGGGTAAATGAAATAATTTTACCCAAAGTATATTTTGATATAAAGAAAATATTTATATTCGAATTATTATAGTATATTGGATGTGTTGGTTGATTATAATTGAAATGGTTATATAAATAATCGATTTGAGTTCGTATAATATAAAAGAAGATTAATTAAATATGAATTAAATCAGAATTGGAATTAAAATTCTGGGAACTGGGAAAAGTGTTCGTAAATGGATTTGAGTTAAACATAAGAAAATTTTAAAATCCTGGGAGATTTTAAATTGTTTACAAGTATCGTGAATGATATTTTGAAAAGATTTCAAAATGGAAGTGTTTAAGATATGAGGTTTGAAAAGCGATATAGTACTGAACTCACTTCGATAGCTGGGAAATAACTCTGATGATGATGGCCACATCCTCAGTGTTCATTTTCGAGTTGTAAGTGACGGATTGCTACCAAAGATTTTGTTTTCGAATTATTTTAGGAAAAGGAAGTTGTTTCGAATCCCAAAAGGGAATAATTTATTTTAGAAAACAAAACTGTTTAAAATACCTAGGAAGATAGTATGAATAAAAGAAAATTTAAAGAAATTTGTGAAAACAAATATGAATTAAATTGAAACCAATTAACGGGAAATTTAATTGGAATATAATATATGAAGTAAAATAAGATTTTGAATTGTGAGATAGAATTTGAAATGGTATTGGATTGGTGAGTTAGGAATTTGGAATCGAGAATGAATCTTGAGTTTGAAATGGTAATTAGCTTGTTTAAGCGAATAGCTGTGTTGAGGATAAATTGTTCAAAGATTGATTGGGATGATTTTGGTATATGCTGAATTAGCAACAGAATGAAAGGATATAAAGATATGCCCAACAAAAAGGTACACGTTTATTTTTATGGATTTGGTGATTTATGCTTTTGGATTGGAAAAGGCCTAGAGAGGTGAGTTGGGGTTTGAACTGTTGACCGGTACAAAGGAGGTGCTGGCGAAATTTTTCGAAAATTTCGGGTGTTAGAAAATTTTTCAGGATTTTAGAAAATTATCATTGATAAGAATTATTTAATATTTTTATTGAAATAAATTGGTTCAGTTAAAACTGATGTTAAGAATTAAACAAATAATTTTTATTCAGTTAGTAGGGTTTGTTCTCTACCTTAGCAATTTCGAGGACGAAATTGTTTTAAGGGGGAAGAATGTAACGACCCGCATTTTTCAGCGATATAAATACTTTATTTAATTATTTAAAATAATTGTTTGGTTATTTAAAATGACCAGAATTAAATAATATGGAATATTTAATTAATATAAATAATATAATAATATATGTAATTTCTGAAATAGTCAGAAATAGTGGAATTCACAAAATGGTGTGAATTGGATCATTTGTGATATTAAATTCAGTTTAGAATTGAATTAGAATAACGAATATATTAGTTGAACGACAGTTGAACGTATAATTATATTATAATTAAAATCGAGCTCGAAATGGCGCTACAATTTGCTATTTGGCGATTTGAACTTCAATTGAATGTACAGGATTCGTTTTAAATCAAATTTCTGCGAAACAAGAAACGTTAGGCGCTGGTGAAGTATATTTTTCTAGTGAAAGAGAAAATCGAGATTTTGCCGTGTAAATTTTGATTTATGTCCAAATCAAATTTTAGAAAAGTCGCTGTAGAGTTCCTTTATAATTTATATCGATTTATTTATATTTTAAAATGAATTTTTAAGTATAAATCGAATACCGATGTAACACTGGATTTGAAATATCGAGTTATAAATCCCAGTATAGCAGTATGATATTTTGTTGTGAATATATACGATAATAGTAATTTTTAAATATTTATTAAATTTAAATGTTCTTAATATATTTATATATTTAAAAGGGGTTATTTAGAGCTTTAAAAAATAGCCAGTTTTGCAAACGACCTCAGAATTCGACGAAACTAATTTTGTTGGATCCGCAACATCAAATTATTGTTAGATTTCAATTTCCGTGATTTTTGAAGTCAGTATATGACTGTACGGATTTTTAGAGTGAAAAACAGTTAGTATTTTGATGGTTAAAAATACGCTGTGTAAGCAAACGGAGTCGGAATTCGACGAAACCGGTTTCGTTGGGTCCGCAATGTCGAACTGTAGTTGCATGTCCAGTTTCGTGATTTTTGGGTATCGTATTTGATCACAGGAATTTTAGAGGATGAATACAAACATCGATTGCTTAGAATAAAATATAATAATCAAATAAAAAAAATAATATATCTATCCTTTATATACCCTTTAATATTTCCAAACCCTAACCAAAATTTTCACAGTCAAAAGCGTCACGCCACCACCACAGAGAAAAAGAAAACGTGAAAATTGTAACACCCCACCTCCGCCAGGGTGACTCTTGCAAGCACTCTGACTTTGGAGGAGCGTTTGAATCAGGTAAACATGCATAATGATATATCAAGGCAGAACAAGAACATATGTAAATGCGTAAACAGAGTAAATAACATAGATAAAACAGCGGAAGATTTTAAACCATTTCAAAACAAGTCTGTTACATCATAATGTCAACTTTCCCAATAAACCAGTCTAGATAAAACAACATCAACTGAAAAACTGAAATACATAAATACTAATCCCCAAAAGAAGTGATAGCCACAGCTAGCTTCATGTCAAACCGTACATGAGCTAAATCCCACAAGCAAGCAGTCAGAAATCCAGCTAAGCTCCAATATTCCCTCCCTGAGAACCTGGGGGGGGGGGGGAATGGAAGAAAAGAGGCGAAAGAAAACAGGTCAGTCAAAAAGACTGAGTAAGCCCTACTACAATCAATGTAAACTGATAAAGTTAACTGGCATGAGAAGCAGGTATGATCATAAGGATAACAACATACTAGCATGGTGATTAACTAACAAGGTAGATAAAGGTGTCATCGCCTAATCAGGATTAAAGTTTTGCACCACAGGTGTACTAGCAAACTAACGTGACTTGAATAAACAAGTATTGATCCCTTGGCCCAAGCTTTGGCCCAATAACATGAAGTGACCCTAATACAAGGTCCAACCAAACGGTCTAGTCGATCGGCTCCCTAAGCCTAACTCGTCACGTGTTGGTGTCAATACGGCCCAAACATGATTGTAGTCAGACTGTGCAGGGTCTCCCGTCGGGTGTATCAAGCCCTAGGGTGGCAACCCCTGGACACCATAAACATGAGTGCACAGCCTCGATCTACTGGTACCCGTGCATGCTTTCCCCGGCTTCGGACTATGTGCACGACCATGGTCCGCCCGGAACTACACCGGCGTACCCTCTGCCGTCGCTTTTGGTCGCTTACCTCCAGCCCAGTAATCGTGCCCCCACCCTAGCCTACTCCCTAGGGTCAAGATGATACTAACTTGGGATTACTGCTGGAGTGGGCCCCCCCATTGCTAGGATTTTTCTAGTGGGTTAAGTACGGTTTAACCCCCTTGCTAATCATGGATTAACTTGGTTAAGTGTAACGATGAGTTCACGACTTAACCCCGATTAATCTACCGAACCCAAATTGGTTAAGTACTAAGTGGACCATGACTTAACCCTAATCATGAGGCATTAATTAATTTAATGCGCCTTAACCTCTCACATTAGACTTTATTGCGGTTACTAGTTAAGCCGGGCGGGTCCGGGTAGCTTTACACCACAACTTGGTCTAACCTCGGGTCCAAGGTACAACATGACCAACTTCTCACATTGGGTCCTATTGTTTGTAGCAACTTGTTAAGCCGGTCGGTTCCGGGTAGGTTTACGCTACAAACTCAACCCAACCTCGAGTTGGCCACACTTATCTTTTCTAAGTGTCATGTCCATTATGTTTCCAAAACATGTTACAAGTTTTTCAAGCAATTGGGTAGACCTAACTTAATAGGTAAATTCCCAATGGGTAGACCTAACTTAATAGGTAAATTCCCAAGCTTATGTTTTATGTCTTTTAAGTTTACCCAACCCCCAAACACAATCCCATCGCTTACATATCGCAATAGCGCATAAAGGATAGAAAGAGGGAACTTGGCATAATCATGACATAAAGGTGTTGAAGCCACAAGTTTAACATGGTGGCATATAAAATGTTCATGTGTTCATATACTTGCATATTACATATTTTGGCCTCAAAAGCATGCATAAAACCAAACTTAGCATATAGGTGATACATGGTGATAAATGACATGTAGAAATGGCCATAAGTTCGCATTTAGCCTCACATGCAAGTTATCATAAGAGATATGATAACTTACATGTTGCCAAAGTGCAACCTTTGGCATAAAGCTTGAAGCTTTATGTTCATAAACCCAAGATAAGCTTGCATAACATGATAACATGAACAAAAGGATCAACCCAAACTTGCATAACACAACTTGCATAGCATAACATGATGAACTTGCATTTCATATCATAGCATACTTGCATAACATGATAAACTTGCATTTCAAAACATAACAAACTTGCATAACATGATAAACTTGCATTTCATAACATAGTAAACTCGCATATAAACTTGCATATCATACATTTAACTTTAGAGTTTAAGTATGAAAGTAGAATAGGGCTTACGATGCTTAAGAAGTCACAAAAATATGACAAAGCCCTTATTAAACCCAAAAATGCAAGCCAAAATGATCAAAACTCTTTCTTTATGATGCAAATATAGAAACTTGACTTGAATGCAAGCTAATGATGCTTATACAAGCTTAAAAACACTTGTATGCATGGAAAATCTCATAGAAATGACTTAGGAAATTTTATGAAGAGAGTGGAGGCCATGAGAGGATTGATTTTGCCATAGTTTAGTTGTAGGATAGATTAATGATGATTTAGGGCTAGGTTAGGGTCTTATTTATAGATTAGGCAAGTGTTTTAGGCCATAGGATTAAACCCTAGTTGCAATCTTAGCCCTTAAAACCGAATCTGGCCCCCAAGCTCAACACAATCTCAAAATGGTGCACCAGGCTAAACAGCCCGGCTGGACCAAGTCGACAGCCAAGTCGACAGGGCTGTCGACTTGGGTCCAACCAAGTCGACTCCCAAGTCGACAGGGCTGTCGACTTGGGTGCTCTGGCGGGAATTCTCCCGCCTGGCCCAAACTGGCCCAAATTTTCAAATTCGAACTTGAATTTGAAATCTGTTTTTACTTAGGAATTTTCTGAAAACTTCGTTGGGCCTTAAACGGGTCATACGGACTCCGATTTCCGAAAACTCGGACTCTATTTCGCGTATTTTTCCGAGACGAACGCAATGGCACAGCCCGTTTCCCTTGATTCAGATTTTAGAATTAAATCCTGCCTCGATTTATGTTATAACAGGTTATTGAAAATACGGGTTGTTACAAAAATCCTCCTTTCAAAAATCATTACAATCCATATAAAAAGTTTTAAATCACGGAACTAGTATTTTTATTCTCCTAGGATCGACCTCTTCATCATGATATGTATTTTACAAGGTTCGATTCCCTTCGTGGAAGTCCTCAGTACACAGCGGCTTCCTAGGGCTTAGAGATTCGCGATTTGCAAGCGTCGGTTCTTCGAACGGTTGTTGGATTTCGATTTAGGGGATGGTGCAGCATCTCCTTGCAAAAATTGGGAGAAATCAGTGGATTTTAATGTCGATACTTGTTGTTATCGTGAGGAGAAGCAGTGCATCGCAATTCGTTTGGTGCGATCGAGTTTATCAATATAGGTATGAGGTTAAAGAGGAAGGAAGGAGGAGAATTTTGGATACTTTCTTGTTATTTTAAATTAACCGGAGAAGGGGATTTAGATGGAGCTTTGATGTGCGGTAATGGCTGTGATAAAGGAGGAGGCCACGGCACTCGGTTTGGGAAGAAGAATTGAGGGGCTGGCCGGTATTTGTTCAAATGGGGCCGGGAGTATCTAATAAGGTTAAAGGCCCAAAAGGGTTTTAATTTAAGTTTTTTTAAATATAAAAAATGTATTAAACTTGTAAATTTTGTAACTTGATCATACGATATTAGATTTACGAACCGTAAGTTGTGTTGGGATCGTATGGATGGTGGCTACACCGTGGAACTGACGGGGAGTGAATCGAAGCTCATAACAATTTATGGCGAAATAAATTGTATGATCAGAGTCGACTAACGCAAATCGTTATTTAATAGTTAACGCGAAATGTGAGTAAAACTCACTAACTCTTCTCAGTTATATTTTATAACGTATTTTTATAACTGATAAATAATGATTGTTTGCTGTGTGTTGGCTGTTTGGTTGAACTGCTAGTCAGTTGATTGAAAATATAGATAACGATATAGATATAAATCGTTAATCAAATATTGATTCTGTTTAGCATAATATTTCATAGTGAAATGAAATTGATGTTAATTTTATTGTTTAACATCTGTGGATGAAGGGAAACAGGTCAGAGGGACCCAACTGGGTTCCTCAACATTTATTTTACTGTTTTTCATATATCGTGTTATATGATGTGATATGAGATCTGTTGTTGATTTTGTATGGTTTAATGATACTGATCATTGTTATATGGTACGTTAAATACCATAAAGAATATTGGGATGTTAAAGAGGAAATTTTCAATGTTATATTGAAAAAGAAATATTTATAAAATCAAAAGATTTTATAAAAAGAAAATATTTATTTAGAAAATAAATAGATTTAAAAGGGATATTTATTTGATAATCAAATAGATAAAATTGAAAGGAAATATTTGTAAACCGTTTACAAATTGAATTGAAAAGGAATATCTATTTGATATAAATAGAATAGAAAAAGGAAATATGTGTAAAAAAATAGATAGAAAATAGTTAGATTATCAAAGGAATTACTTGTAAAATCAATAGATTTTATAAATTGAAATATTTTATAGAATAAATAGAATTATTAAAAAGGGATTTATTTTGTAAAGCAATAGATTATAAAAAGGGAATACTTGAAAAGTGAGTAGAATAGTATAAAAGGGAAATTTTACATTTGAAATGTTTAGACCCGTGTTTCGCACACGGGTATAACATGCTATGGATTTAAAGAAAAGATTTTAAATATAGTCTATTCTAACCAATAAATTGAGAAGAATAATTTATAAATAATATGTTATAAATTAAATAAGATTTTTATCATTGCATAAATAGAATATATAAGTCAGGACTTATATAGAGAAGAAAGAATCGATTTCAACATCGATATTTGAAACTGAATAAATGTAGAGTTAATCAAAGGAGTTAACCCGTTAGAGTTAATCAGCTAATCAAATTAGAATTTATTTGAATATTAGTTATTCAATTAGAGTTGATCGAATATAGTTAATTGAGATAGAGTTAGTCAAACATAGTTATTTAGGATGTGTTGCCATTTCGTTCGACTACTAGCATAATTCGCAGGGCTGTAGATAGCCTACGGCGGTCGGATGTTTCCTGAGGGAATCAGGCATAACCATTGTGATCGCTGCAATCTAGAGTCAAGCGAATGGAGTTAAATCAAATATTAGCCATTCAAAATAATGTTAAACAGACATAGTTATTCGAATATAAATTAATTGAATATTAGTATTAGATAGGAGTTAGATAAGTTGAGTAATCCAGTAGGTTAATCAAATGAGTTAATCAAATCGAGTAAATCCAAATGAGTAATCCAAAGGAGTTATTTGAAATAGTTTATTCGAATAGAATTAAAGGAGATTAATCGAATGTAAAACATTCGAAGAGAGTTAATCGAATGTAAATCATTCGAAGAGAGATTATCGAATATAGTTATTCGAAGAAAGAGTTATCGAATATAGTTTATTTGAAAAAGGGTTATCGTATAGAGATTATTCGAAAAAGAGAATTATACATTGAATTCGATTATATCGAATTAGGGAACGTACTACTTACTTTCCATTGTATATTATTATTAAATTAGTTATTTGTTATTTATCCGTAATAAGGAATAAGAATTTTATTTAAGTTATTTTATTTCGAAAGCGTGGGATTATAACACCATCGTTATAATCAAATAATTTGGTAAACGAAGTAGATTCATAAATAGAATTCGAGTTACGTAAGGAAGTTGTTAAAGGTTTAAAAGGTGAACTTTGTCTATTTCGAGGTTAGAAGGGTTGTTCAGTTAAGGTCTGAGAGGTAATTATACCCCAACTTGATTGACTTCGTTTTTAACTAAGAAATGGTTAAAGTTCGATAGTGAAGATGGGTTAAGTGAATTTAGTTAATGAGTGTAATGGTTTAAATTGTCTTAGTGGTGTTTTATTTAAACATCTATTTAAATCAAATGAATAAATTTTGGAAACATTTTCCAAATATAATCAGAGACGTTTTCTAATCATAGAAAAATGAAATGTTGATGAGAAAGAATACTGGAATGTCAGTAATATGTGAAACAGAAATGGAAATGTTTCCCAATGTTTGATGACGTATATTTCCTAAATTTAGAAAATAAGAAATGTCGAGTATATAGAAATGGGGAAATGAATAAATAAATGATTAATTTTATAGAAAGAGATAAATGTGGATTGATGATTGATCGATAGAATTTCCATCTGGAAATAATATCGTTGGTTGCACACCTGTTTTTCTTTGATAGTTAAATCACCGACTATCGAAGTTTTTGTCCATTTTCAGTCGTCAATACGGAGAGACCGGGATCAGATTCATTATCTGAAAACCACTCTGTATGGAAGTTAGCGTTACGATCAAATATTGAAGACGGAGTTATGCAAGGACTATCCTGTTACAGAATAGTGCCTTCGGTTTTGTGACGGCCCGCCCCGCACCAACCGACATTTACTCCAAAAGTGCGCTGTACACATGTCCAGTTAGCACGGACCGGGTCGTCAGAAGGAAAAGGAAGAAGGAAATGAACATACAAAGAACCTGTAGAATGTCTCATAGCGCATAGAACAAAATATAATAATAACATACTTGACATAAAACAGGAGAGACAGTGCATAAGCTGAAAATCAGAACTAAACATCATAGCAGCGGAAATTCAGAATACAGCTTATTACAACTTTCAAAATGTCTCAAAGCAAAAGTAAGATAAATGAGGTACACTACTAATGCCCAAGTAGCGACCACCAACGACACAGGGAGAATGTTTATATATATATCATACGTGGAAGCCTCGTGCCCGCCTCCGAATCAGCTACTCGCGCATCACCAGCTAACCTGTCTCTAGTCTGCTCGTGTGAGCACCCAGAGTAATAAGAGGAGACATAAAACTCTGGGTCAGACATAAAGCCTGGTATGAGCGATAAGCATCTAAAGTGAACAATAACAGGTAGACTAAAAACATACCTGAACCTGGACCTGCAACCAAAGAGTTAGCACTACATATTGTACAACACTCAAAGGTACCATATCAAACGGTGTAAAGATACGGAGGTGGGGGAGGTGTGCATGTCATAATGATGGCAAACAATCAAGCATATCATCCATCCTCACATCTCTCACTCAGTGCATAAAGCATACGATATTCACCACTTCGATCACCCAACATACCTTGCTACGATCACTCTGCCCCATGAAGTCATAAATGGCTTCACTGCACTGATAACGTAGCCACTAATCCTTTGCTATGTCCACTTTGCCCCATGGAGTCACAAGAACCCCACTGCACTGGCTCATAGCCTTACCAATCCTTACTATGTCCACTTTGCCCCATGGAGTCACAAGAACTCCACTGCACCGGCTCATAGTCTTACTACGCATCACCTTGCCCCTCGGGTCATAATGACCCTACTGCACTGATAACGTAGTCTTGCTACCATCACTTTGCCCCTCAGGTCATAATGACCCTACTGCACTGATAAGTAGCCATCACTCATTCTTGGTGGTGAATCGAAGTTATGAACGTCGGCAACTCCTTAGCACACGTCCCGCAGCAAAGACCAACCATGAAGTGAACTCCTTGGTTCCCAACTGGATCCTGAGCTCTTACTTCCCCTATTGGACTACCTTTGCATCTCGGGTTATTGGTCAATACTGGGTCGGGTCGGGTTCCTCCTCCAGTTATCGGTTCGGGTCGGTGTCCTTCATCCGTTCGGGTCGGGTCTCCTTCTGGTGCGGTTCGGGTCGGGTATTCCTCTAGGTTCGAGTCAGATGCTTCTCTTTGGGTCGGGTCGGGTGCTTCCCTTCGGGTCGGGTCGGGTGTCCCTTCTTGGTTCGCGTTTTCGATCCGTCTTCATGCTCCCTTCATATGCTCCTATCTGATCAGCTTCCGTGCTCCTGCTCTGATTCGTCTTCGTGCTTCTGATCCGATCCGTCCTCCTCGATCCGATCCGTCCTCCTCGATCCGATCCGTCTTCCTCGATCCGATCCGATCCCAGTTCAGCTAGCGTGGCCTTCCTTTTTGCCACTCTTCCCAAGTGTTGGGTTCCGATCCGATCAGATTCTTTGCTCAGTTCAACATATCTGATCCGATCCGATCCCCCTTGTCCGATCCGATCCGAACCCTGCACTGTTTTCTGAAACTATTCCAGCAAGTGTTTACGCCATTCGACGACGTTTTCGACCATTCTAACTATTGGAATCAATCACAAAGCATTTCATACAGTCATAGCAACATGTATAAT
The DNA here is from genome assembly GCA_030737875.1 of Allium sativum. Taxonomy (NCBI): domain Eukaryota; kingdom Viridiplantae; phylum Streptophyta; class Magnoliopsida; order Asparagales; family Amaryllidaceae; genus Allium; species Allium sativum. The sequence goes on from CM060926.1 coordinate 41,291,461, forward strand.
CAACCACAAACATCATTCACATCAATATCATAGGTTAGAATGGATCAAACATACCCAAAATCCCATATTTCCCCTTAAGCATGTTTCGGTGAAACTAATGATAGGATTAGCAAAACTTAACCAAATTAACCCAAATTCATATCAGATGTCTAAAACATCATTTAGGAATTTATGAACATTTTTTCCGAATTTTATCATGCTTAAATTCGCTAATTAGCACTAATCACCCCTAATTAGCCATAATTAGTGTAAAACTATGCAAATCACTCACCTTAGCCACAAAATAAACTAAGATCTGAAATAATTCTCTGATTTGATGTGAATCTCAATGCCAAACAGCAGCTCCTATGTTGATTTGGTGTAGATCTTCCTTGATTAGGGGTTGCTAAGCCAAATCCTTGACCAAAAGATGATTTGGAGGTGATTTAGAGGTTGGAGGCCATTTTTAGGGATCCTTGGTGATAAGTGGAGGCTAGAAAACTGAAATGGAATGATTCTCCATCTCATTTCAGCCCTCCCATAACCCTAATCCCGAAATGGGTTATGGGCCTACTCGCTAATCACCCGATTTGGCCCGGTTAAGCAGTTTTTCAACCTCCAGACCTTGTTTCAGCCATATCTCCCAAACGGTAAGTCCGTTAGGCTAATGTAACCACTCTACGGAAAGGTAAACCATCAAACGAATCAAATGAAAGTGGTTTCAGGTCAAAATTCCTTTCCTATCAAAAGTTATGGACAAAACAGTACCAACTAGGGGCAAAATGGTCATTTAAAAATCGACAAAATTCATGAACATGGGAAATGACTCTAATAGATGTTTCCCAAAGTTACATTACCATACGACTTCATATGGGAAAGAAATAAATATTCTACGATCCCCCGATACGTAGGATATGGGTCATTACACTCTCCCCCGCTTAAGAAATTTGCCCCCGAAATTCCTTAATCAAAACACACACAAAGGTCCCGCATGCCTATCAATCATAAAACAACAACCAAACATGCAAAACAAGCAAAACTAATCTACCCTAGCATGCGGAAAAACTAAATTACGAAGTAAGTCTTACCAAGCAAAGAGTTCTGGATGCATCTTCCTAATGCTCTCCTCTGTCTCCCAAGTACAATCATTCTCGTCCTCGCCCCACTGAACCTTGACTAGCTTCACCGACTTCCTTCGAAGTTACTTCGTATCGTGCCCCACAATACGAATCGGCTTGCGGTTCCCAACCGCCTCGGGTTCTACTTCGAAGTCCTCTAACTGATCAGGTGAAATAGTTATATCTGAGTCGTGAACGAACTTCCTTAGTTGGGAAACATGAAACACATTGTGAACTCCCGCCATTTTCTCTGGTAAGCCAACTCTATATGCCAAATTCCCGACTAGTTCAAGAACAGGGAATGGGCCAACAAATCTTGGTGCTAATTTGCCTCTCCTGCCAAATCGTATCACGCTCTTCAATGGAGAGATCTTGACAAACACCAAGTCACCAACGGAGAATTTCAAGTCTCTTCTCCTCTTATCAGCATAACTTTTCTGCCTATCTTGGGCAGCTTTCATTCGTTGTTGAATGACCTTAATCTTATCTGAAGTTTCCCTCACCACATCTGGTCCAAGCACAAACTTCTCGCCAGTCTCTATCCAACATGATGGTGAGTTGCACGGTCTTCCGTACAAAGCTTCATATGGAGCCATACCGATACTGGATTGGTAGCTATTATTATATGCAAACTCTACTAGATGCAAATGGTCATCCCATGATCCACCAAAATCCAATATACAAGCTCTCAAGAGATCTTCCAATATACGATTCACCATCTCCATCTGACCGTCGGTCTGAGGATGATATGCGGTACCGAGATGTAATCTTGACCCTAGAGCCTCTTGTAAGCTCTTCCAAAATCCACTAGTGAACAACGGGTCTCGGTCACTCACGATGCTTTTGGGTACTCCATGAAATCTCACTACGCACTTCATATACAATTCTGCCAACTTGGCTGCTGTCCTGGTCGATTTGACTGGTATAAATCTTGCGCTCTTAGTCAATCGATCCACAATTACCCAAATGCTATCATATCCCGATCTAGTCCTTGGTAAACCATCGATGAAATCCATCGAGACTTGCTCCCATTTCCATTCGGGAATTTCTAATGGTTGCAACAACCCACTAGGCTTCTTTTGCTCGGCTTTAACTAGCTGGCAATTCATGCATTTGGATATAAACTTCCCAACGTCTCTTTTCATCCCTTCCCAGTAGTAAGTCTGTCTCATGTCTCGATACATCTTATTACCACCGGGATGTAAAGTCAGTTTTGAGTGATGACATTCTCTAAGCACTTCATCTCTCAAACCATTCACGTTGGGCACAACTAATCTTCCATTCTTTCGAAGCCATCCATCTCGATAAATCCATACACATTCACCTCCTCACCAATACCCATCTCTAACTTGGAGATGAATTAAAATAGATTAGGATCGTCCCTCTGGCTAGAACCAATCCGCTCTATCAAAGTGGGTCTGATCGTCAAACTAGCTAGCATAACTGGATCCAACTCGCACTTTGGTCTGAAATCAAACCCCGCGATATACTCCAGTTACTTCCATTCAAGAAACATTGCCCCTAAGCTGGCATGTCTCCTACTCAACGCATCGGCTACCGCATTACCCTTCCCAGGTGTATACGCGATATCAAAATCATACGAAGCCAAGAACTCTAACCATCTCTGCTGACGGAGATTCAGATCTTTCTGAGAGAAGAGATACTTTAACGATTTATGATCAGTAAACAACTCGAATCTTTCTCCCAAGAGGTAATGTCTCCACATTTTTAGCGCAAATACAATCGCTGCCAATTCCAAACCATGGGTAGGATACTTCTTCTCATGCGGCTTTAGCTGTCGACTAGCATAAGCTACAACCCTACCTCCTTGCATCAATAATGCACCCAGTCCGGTACCACAAGCATCTGTGTATACTGTCATCTCTTCATTCCCTTTAGGAATGACTAACACTGGCGCACGCGTCAACTTCTCCTTTAGACTCTTGAAGGCGTTCTCACACACTCCGTCCCAGACGAAGGACTGATTCTTCTTAGTCAACTGAGTCAACGGTGCTGCTATCTTGGAGAAGTCCTGGATAAACTTACGATAATATCCAGCTAATCCCAAGAAACTTCTTACATCTGTTGCATTCTTGGGTGTAGGCCAATCCTGTACCGTAGCCACCTTCGCAGGGTCCACGGCAATACCATTCTCGGAAACAACAAGACCCAAGAATCTCACTTCCCTTCTCCAAAAATGACACTTAGAGAATTTCGCTTTCAATTGGTGTTTCCTCAACACCTCCATCACTATCCTCAAGTGGCCCTTGTGTTCCTCCTCTGTCCTTGAATAAACAAGGATATCATCCACGAACACAAGAGCAAACTTATTCAACTGATCTCTGAATACTCGATTCATAAGATCCACAAAATAGGCTGGTGCATTGGTCAACCCAAATGGCATGACCAACTACTCATAAAATCCAGACGGCGTCCTGAATGCCGTCTTCGGAACACTCTCATCTGCTACTCGAAGCTGATGAAATCCTATCGCGAGGTCCAACTGGGAGAACACTCTTGCTCCTTCCAGTTGATCAAACAAATCATCTATCCGCGGTAGAGGATACTTATTCTTCCTCGTCACCTTATTCAACTCGTGATAGTCCACACACAAATGAAGGGAACCATCTGCCTTGGTGGCAAACACAACTGGTGCTCCCCACTCGGAGACACTCCTTCTAATAAATCCCTTCTTCAAAAGATTGCTGACTTGCACCCCGAGCTCTCGCTGCTCCCTTGGTGCCATACGACGAAGTGGCATCACTATAGGTCTGGCATCTTTCACTAAATCAATACGGAACTCAATCTCTCGGTGTGGTGGAAGCCCGGTCACCTCCTCGAAGACGTCCGGATACTGGCCAACCTCGGGCACATCTGACAACTCATCCTGCGGGATGTCGAGGGTATTTACAAAACTAGCCACAACCCCATCACTAGGTAGGCTACCAAACACTACCCTCCGCCCATCATCCGTCCTCACTGTCACCAAAAAGCCCTCACAGTCTACCACCACCTCGTATCTTTGGAGCCAATCGACTCCCAATATAATGCAATACCCAGTAAAGCCCAAAACAAAGCAATCACATACAAACATACATCCATGACTCGATAACACCAAATTCCTGCAAATCATACTAAGGCTAGTCGAACCACCAATCGGGTTCGTCACAATCAACGGTCTATCGACTATCTCGGGTTCCAGTCCCAACCTATCTACCAGGTCACTAGATATGAAGGAACGGGAAGCCCCAGTATCAAACAAAACTCGAACTGGTATATCATAAATAGAAAGCATACCTTGAATAACAACATTCTTTCCTTTCTCCGCCAAGGTTGGGGCATTCGACGAAGAAGGAACAGCATCAATAGCATATGCTTTCACAATCTGCTTCTCCTTAAGAGGTTGCGGACACTTATCCTTCTGATGTCCCATTTGACCACAGTTGTAGCACTTCCTTTCCGCTGGCTTGGCCCGACATTCCTTAGCATAATGGCCCTTCTTTCCACAGCTGAAGCACTCAACATCCTTCTTGCTCTTTTTCTGGCCACCTTTTGATTGGTCCTGCTTCCTCTTATTCTGAGAGCTATTCTTGCCTCCACCGCCTGCTTGTGGCTTTGGACCTTCTGTAGATGCAGCCTCAGTCTTTGACTTAGGGTAAAGACTCTCTGATCTCAAAGCTTTCCCCACGATCGATTCAAAAGTCTCATCGATGTGGTTGATAAGCCTTTCCCCCAAGTATCCATCTAAACCAGTAATGAACTTCTCATTCTTCTTTTCTGGAGTATCAATAAGAGACAGTCCATAATTCGACAAAGTGTCGAACTCATCAATGTAATCAGAAACTGCCCTTCCATTCTGCTTGAGTTCCAAGAACCTCTTAAACAGCACTGACTTCTGGGCAGCGGGAATGAACTTCTCTCTAAAGCGAGCCTTGAACTGATCCCAAGTAACTTGGTCCTCTGGAGTAGCTGTTCTAATGGCATTCAACCAATTCATCGCTCACCCTTGCAACTGACGAGATGCTAGCCTTATCTTCATCGCCTCCTCGAGACCCAAGTCATCAAAGATACGGTCACAGCTATCCATCCAGTCCTGAACATCCGTGGCCGACTCCGTTCCGTGGAACGGCTTCCCACCAAGATTAGTGTAATCCTTGCACAACTTGGCGAAATCGACCCTAGGCGCCTGCACTACTGGGCCAACACCAACTCCGGGATTGGGAATTGCCCCTTGCACTTCTCTAAGCATGTCTCTCATGAGGTTAGTAAACATTGCCCTCATGTCAGCGGCATTCCCTTGGTTGGTCCCTCTACCAGCACCCCTCGTGTCTCGGCTCATCGTCAATCTGAAAAAGGGAAACGATTAACGACCCCATAGTGGTGCTAGTGCAGTGCGACTTCATTCTTATACTACTAATAGTATATACATACATAGCTTTTGAAAACCAAAGTAATCACAAATACGCGCTCTCGTATACGTACTATCTCTCCCTAGTGTCTTTCCCTAGGTTCACTACGCAACCTAGAGCTCTGATACCAAGTGTGATGGCCCGCCCCGCACCAACCGACATTTACTCCAAAAGTGCGCTGTACACATGTCCAGTTAGCATGGAACGGGTCGTTAGAAGGAAAAGGAAGAAGGAAATGAAAATACAAAGAACCTGTAGAATGTCTCACAGCGCATAGAACAAAATATAATAATAACGTACTTGACATAAAACAGGAGAGACAGTGCATAAGCTGAAAATCAGAACTAAACATCATAGCAGTGGAAATTCAGAATACAGCTTATTACAACTTTCAAACTGTCTCAAAGCAAAAGTAAGATAAATGAGGTACACTAGTAATGCCCAAGTAGCGACCACCAACGACACAGGGAGAATGTGTATATATATATCACACGTGGAAGCCTCCTGCCCGCCTCCGAATCAGCTACTCGCGCATCACCAGCTAACCTGTCTCTAGTTTGCTCGTGTGAGCACCCAGAGTAATAAGAGGAGACATAAAACTCTGGGTCAGACATAAAGCCCGGTATGAGCGATAAGCATCTAAAGTGAACAATAACAGGTAGACTAAAAACATACCTGAACCTGGACCTGCAACCAAAGAGTTAGCACTACATACTGTACAACACTCTAAGGTACCATATCAAACGGTGTAAAGATACGGAGGTGGGGGAGGTGTGCATGTCATAATGATGGAAAACAATCAAGCATATCATCCATCCTCACATCTCTCACTCAGTGCATAAAGCATACGATATTCACCACTTCGATCACCCAACATACCTTGCAACGATCACTCTGCCCCATGAAGTCATAAATGGCTTCACTGCACTGAAAACATAGCCACTAATCCTTTGCTATGTCCACTTTGCCCCATGGAGTCATAAGAACCCCACTGCACTGGCTCACAGCCTTACCAATCCGTACTATGTCCACTTTGCCCCCAAGGAGTCACAAGAACTCCACTGCACTGGCTCATAGTCTTACTACGCATCACCTTGCCCCTCGGGTCATAATGACCCTACTGCACTAATAACGTAGTCTTTCTACCATCACTTTGCCCCTCAGGTCATAATGACCCTACTGCACTGATAATTAGCCATCACTCATTCTTGGTGGTGAATCGAAGTTATGAACGTCGGCAACTCCTTAGCACACGTCCCGCAGCAAAGTCCAACCATGAAGTGAACTCCTTGGTTCCCAACTGGATCCTGAGCACTAACTTCCCCTATTGGACTACCTTTGCATCTCGGGTTATTGGTCAATACTGGGTCGGGTCGGGTTCCTCCTCCAGTTATCGGTTCGGGTCGGTGTCCTTCATCCGTTCGGGTCGGGTCTCCTTCTGGTGCGGTTCGGGTCGGGTATTCCTCTGGGTTCGAGTCAGATGCTTCCCTTCGGATCGGGTCGGGTGCTTCCCTTCGGGTCGGGTCGGGTGTCCCTTCTTGGTTCGCGTTTTCGATCCGTCTTCATGCTCCCTTCATATGCTCCTATCCGATCCGCTTCCGTGCTCCTGCTCTGATTCGTCTTCGTGCTTCCGATCCGATCCGTCCTCCTCGATCCGATCCGTCCTCCTCGATCCGATCCGTCTTCCTCGATCCGATCCGATCCCAGTTCAGCTAGCGTGGCCTTCCTTTTTGCCACTCTTCCCAAGTGTTGGGTTCCGATCCGATCGGATTCTTTGCTCAGTTCAACATATCCGATCCGAGCCCCCTTGTCCGATCTGATCCGAACCCTGCACTGTTTTCTGAAACTATTCCAGCAAGTGTTTACACCATTCGACGACGTTTTCGACCATTCTAACTATTGGAATCAATCACAAAGCATTTCATACAGTCATAGCAACATGTGTAATCAACCACTAACATCATTCACATCAATATCATAGGTTAAAATGGATCAAACATACCCAAAATCTCATATTTCCCCTTAAGCATGTTTAGGTGAAACTAATGATAGGATTAGCAAAACTTAACCAAATTAACCCAAATTCATATCAGAGGTCTAAAACATCATTTAGGAATTTATGAACATTTTTCCCGAATTTTATCATGCTTAAATTCGCTAATTAGCACTAATCACCCCTAATTAGCCATAATTAGTGTAAAACTGTGCAAATCACTCACCTTAGCCACAAAATAAACTAAGATTTGAAATAATTCTCTGATTTGATATGAATCTCAATGCCAAACTGCAGCTCCTATGTTGATTTGGTGTAGATCTTCCTTGATTAGGGGTTGCTAAGCCAAATCCTTGACCAAATGATGATTTGGAGGTGATTTAGAGGTTGGAGGCCATTTTTAGGGATCCTTGGTGATAAGTGGAGGCTAGAAAACTGAAATGGAATGATTCTCCATCTCATTTCAGCCCTCCCATAACCCTAATCCCGAAATGGGTTATGGGCCTACTCGCTAATCACCCGATTTGGCTCGGTTAAGTAGTTTTTCAACCTCCAAACCTTGTTTCAGCCATATCTCCCAAACGGTAAGTCTGTTTGGCTAATGTAACCACTCTACGGAAAGGTAAACAATCAAACGAATCAAATGGAAGTGATTTCAGGTCAAAATTCCTTTCCAATCAAAAGTTATGGCCAAAACAGTACCAACTAGGGGCAAAATGGTCATTTAAAAATCGACAAAAATCATGAACATGGGAAATGACTCTAATAGATGTTTTCCAAAGTTACATGACCATACGACTTCATACGGGAAAGAAATAAATATTCTACGATCCCCCGATACGTAGGATACGGGTCATTACAGGTTTGTCCAATCCCAGGACAACGTGGATGAACGAATGTCTGACGGAGTATATCTAACAGATCGTGCAAGTTGATCTCTTCAAACGTACTTATGTTTGGTGGCGGAGAAATTTGTTTCTCTTAGCTTTATACCCGTGGTATTTTTGGGGAAATCAATTTGTGATTTGACGGGTATGATGATGTGGCATTTAAAGTAAATGAATGTATGATCTGTCAAAAGATACGTTATGACCTCAAGCCTCATCAACCGGGAAATGACAGAAATCGGGCAGGCATCATGGCTAAGTGGGTCGCTCCCATTAGGGTGTATACCACCTATCTAGAGAAAATCCTGTTCATTCTTTTATCTATTCGATGCTGTCCCTTTTCGGGAAAACGGTGGGTAGCTCCCAACCGTTGGTGATATACATTCGATACACTCAAGCGAAATGAGTGGTCGGTCATGTGTGGGCCGGGTTGCAATACGTTCTTGTTGCACCCAGTGTATTTGCCTCTAGAGATACACTATCGGCAGGTGGTCCCATACCTTGTCATAGTTGGAATCTAATCTCCAATAAGCACCCGCGGTTTTGTTTGTATACTATATATGTGGAACATGAGATGCAACTGTTTTGCAAGATTGATAATTACTTGTGATTCGACATTATTATAATAGCAGAGAAGTATTGATTTCCAAAACTGTTTTGGATTATCGTGAGATAAAAAACGTCCGTGTTTATGTGTGGACTGGTCTTACGATTATCTTTTCTTTTGAAAAGGATTTTGAAAAGTTAAACTGATGATTTGAGTTTACTCACACCAGTCCCATGACTGACCCAGAGTTTGTTTTGTTTTGTTTTCCCTAAACTGTTGGGTGCCCAAATTTGTACGGGCAGTCAAGTAGTTCAGGTCTTTACAGATATACGTGGAGGAACTTGAAGCAGGAGGCTTCAGGATTTTGATAGCTGTTGTTATTTCCGCTGTGTGTAAGTACTGTACTCTGATAAACATTGTACATACATACTATTTTATTGCAAAGTTATGTTATATATTATATCTTATTCGTCCCGCTGTGAGATTCGTGTTTACCCTGATTGTGATCTTCTTCTTCTTCTTTTCTAATTTTCTATCTTATCTATTCTCATCCTCTAACTTCTTTCTATTAATGATCTGGAATGTTCGATGCCTGAATAATTAACATGGGTTTTATGTTGATTTTCTGGGTCGAAAATCCTAGTTCGTTACACCTTCGGCCCCCGCTTGACTGTAGATACATGTGCTGGTCCCACCACGGGGTGTTTCAAATCCTATAGTGGCAACCCGACACGATTCAAGATGCACAGTGTATGACTACTGATGCTCAGTGCCTGCTTTTTCCACTCCGGAGTACGTGCACGCCCGATACTCCGTCGGAACCTACACTGATCCACCACCGCCGATGTTTTTGACCACTTATAATCAGCCTAGTAATCGTGCCCCACCCTGCCTAGTTCAGGGCCCCATGATACATCTACGTGGGTTACTACTAAAATGGGGCCCCGTTGCTATGGTTTTCCATTCAACATGTTAAATTGGTTAAGTGTCCAAATTTACCTTAACCCCACCCATCAGTTTAGCTAACCTGTTGGATTGGTTAAGTGTTTCCTTAATTGACTTAACCCTTCTACTCTTGACTTAGCTTTATTAGAGCACCAACCACTCAAATTAGACAGGTATTGTTGTGGTCACTGGATGTGCCAGTCGGTTCTAGGCTGTAACAACATGGAAATTTTGAGCTAGTTTAAAATTTTTATTTTGGCAATTTTAATGAATTTTGAATATTTAAAATGAATTATTTTAAATAATAACATTGAGAAATTTATTTTGAATATAATTCAAACGTATATATTTATATACATCGTCGTTAGAATATAAATATTTATTTTAAATTATAAAAGGAATTGAAAATGGCGTAGTAGTTCGATAATTCGATTTCAAATTTCAATTGAAAATACCGAGTGCAAAATAAATCGGATTTTGGCGAAACCAAAAATATTAGAATCTAGTTGAAAATATCTTTACAACGAATCTGAAAAATCGAAATTTCATAGCGGGAATCAAAAGTTATGCCCAGTTGAAAATTCAGAATAGTCGCTATGTAAATTATACATGGCCCAAAAAGTCAAATTTTGCATACGGATGAATTTGGACTCGAAACCACTTCCATTGAGTTCAAAATGCCGTTTAGAACTCCGAAAAGTATAAGCTTCGATATATTCCGATATCCGGAATAGTAGCAATTGGCAGAAGCTTTTCGGTTAGCAAAACATTGCCCTTAAAAAGTGAAATTTTACATACGAGCTCAGAATTCGACGAGATAAATTTTTATGGATTCAAAATGACAAATTATTGTTGAGTTCCAAAGTGCGCGTCGAACGGAGTCAGTATGTGGCCGTACGAAGCAAAACTATTTGTTCAAAAGCGGGCAGTCATTTTACAAAGGAACATTATTGATACGACCTCGGAATTCGATTCTACTTTTTTTCTGGATTCGTATCGTCTAATAATGGTTAAATCTAAGAGGGCTTGATTTTTTGAGTTAGCATGTGAGCGTGCAAGAAGAAATGGTGCGCCAAAATCGCATATTTAGAGCTTATCTAAGCATTTTTGAGAATTTTAACGGACAGTCAAACGAACTCGGAATTCGACGAAACTTGTTTCGTTGGACTTGTCTTCACGTCTACTATCTCGTGTCTGAAATCCGCGGCGATTGGAGATCATTAGCGTTCAGGCGATATGGGAGAAACTAGCATATAATCACTTTTCTTCTAATTCTTTTCTCACTTCTTCCTTTCTCCTTCTTCCTCCAAAAAGAACAAAACTATCCTCCAACCCCAAACCCGTCGCTGCCGCCCCTACTCCGCTGCCACCACCCACCGCCGCCGCTCCTTCTCCTCCCCTCCGGCGTCACCTCCTCCTCCTCCTCTCTCTCCTCTCTCTTCTCTTTGATTTCTACAAACCCTACCCCTAAATCACCACCCAACCCCACCACCGCGGGCCCCTCCACCACCGCCGCCGCCCACCAGCACCCTCCCCACCTCCAATCAGGTCCAGCGCCGCCACCCCCCAGCCCAACTCCGACCGTGGGCCCCGCTACACCCAAAAACTCATTTTCACCAAAAATCCAGTTTTGCAAATAACACCCTGTCCTTATTTCGCAAATAACTCTCAAACCGTGCATTTCTAGCCAAAGTTCCTCATTTCTAGCCAAAGTTCCTCAAGACCAAAGTCGAAGAGCACGATTTTCGCTTCGATTTGGTATATGATAGTCCTATTTTGCATTGGGGAGTTGTCGGGAAAACGCGTCCAATGTCTGTTGTCCAAACACTGTCAAAATTCTGTCTTTTTGCGATTTCCGGCGAAATGGCACATTTTCGGAAGGAAGACCACTAGGCGAAAGTTGTCCGGAATGGCGCGTTTAAGCTAGAACAAAAGATGGTGTGAAGATTGAAGCTCATTTCCAAATTCTGGAACTAGAACAGCGAATCCGGGAGTTAGAAAAAATGTGTTTTCTCCGTTTTAAAGCTTCTATGGTTTTTGACGAATGAAGTAGAATAAAAATATGAGTTTTATATAGTAGAGATAATAAAAATACGATTTTTATATTATATAGATAGTAAAGATTTGATCTTTACTATATGAACAGCGGTATAAAAATAGAATTTTTATCTATATAGTAGTAGTAGTATAAAAATGTGATTTTTATATACATAGCAACAGTATAAAAATGTGATTTTTATATATGTAGTGACTACGGGCAGTGAAATTGGCAAAAAAGCGAGCACGACGAAGATTTCTACATAAGAAGAGTCGTGGCGTTTGGTTTAGCTAGTCAGTGAGAACTTCTCACTTTAAATTTCCTTTTCTAGTTATAAATATATACTAGGATGCAGACGGTGTTTAGCAGCATCCGACACCATTGTCCACAGACCATGGACTTGTTTGTTTGGTTGTGTGGTTGGTTAGATTATTTGATCTAAATTTGGTTGTTTGGTGAATTGAAATTGGTTTGATTGATATGTGTATTGCGTGGGCCATTATTAGACCGGGGATAAGGCTAGGCCTTGTCCCGTTTCTAGTATCGTGCCGTTATGCCGCCGAAATTTTCTAAAATAAGTTAGAAAAATAAAGATATCATTTTATTTAATAAATGAACCGAATAGAATATTCGTAGGTTGAATATAATAATTTGGTCGTTAAAAATATAACTTTTAACGTGAATGTGAACAAATAAATATTCATTTACAAATCGAACGATTTGTTTATGTACACTGATTTGACTGACATTGATTGGGACGATAAATTTTACACATCGCCCAACTGCACAAATAAAAATCTTTGTTTGTTGATTTGAAATCCCACACGAGTATTGGGATAATATACGACATACACTAATTCCAATAATTAGTTGTATGTCGATCGATGGATTGACAGACTGATATAAGCGTTAGATATTTATATTTGATGCTTATACAGTGTAGTGCACTTTGGATGATGGTTGATTATTTATCGTTGCTATTATATACATGTGTTGTATGGAATCCATATAATTAACATTATATGGTAATTGATTGGGCCTCATTCCAATTGGGAAAATAAAGAATATTTTAAAATATAGGTTCATGTGTTGACCGTACTCATTCGTTGAGATTAGTCATGTGTTGAACGAAATATTTTAACAATAAGATTTACATCTTTATCGTATATAAAATTAGAAACTAACTGGAAAATAGATAAGATGAGTGGTCTCCTGGATGTTGATCTGATGTTGGTTTCGGCCTTCGGGGTTAATATTCAGGGAATCGTTCTCTTACTAATTTACGGTTGGAGTCTGATTTGAAATCAAACGATAGATACCATAATTTTTATAAAATATATTAAATAACAAAAATAGTCACATGTGGACAGTACTCATTCGTTGAGATTAGTCATGTGTTGACCAAAATATAGAGTCCTGAACGATAGATACCATAATTTTTATAAAATATATTAAATAACAAAAATAGTCACACGTGGACAGTACTCATTCGTTGAGATTAGTCATGTGTTGACAAAAATATAGATTCATGTATTGAATAGGATAAATATTCATTTGTTGAATAGAATAACGGAATTATTGAAATATATAAAGCCGTGTTGATTAGAGATGCGCTATTTTGACGCGAACGATATGTATATCGATTATATTCGTTTTTAGAATTGAATTGAATATAAGAGAAATTCAAATTGAATTGAATATAAAAGAAATTCGAATTGAATTGAATATATAACGAATTAGAATCGAAATGAATATAAAAAGCAATTCAAATAAATTGAATTTGAAATGAATTCAAATTGAATTGAAATTTGAATTGAATTGAGATGAATTTTAAAACGAATTTATAAGGAAAAATTCAATTTTGATTTGAATTTGAAATGGAAGTTGAAATGTTTTTGAAATGAATTTAAAACTATTTATAGAATTCGTTTTAAATAGAAATCGACGAAATATATATTATATATATAATATAATGGCCAGAATAGAACGCGCCGCGCAGCGGCAGTTCATGAATTTCGACCATTGATTTCGAACGGACATTACGGGAGATCCGACCGTCGGATTCTCCTAAAACCAGAACCGTTGGGTTCGTATCGAAAAGAGCTTTCTAACGAATATTAGAAATTTGAAATCTAACGGTTGGATTTGGAATTATGTCCAAATCAAATTTGGAAAAGGTCACTGTAAGTGCAGTTCGATGACCGTTGATGGAAATCGACTGTACGGGCCTTGATAAAATTATTAAAAATATCAATAATTTGTGTAAAATAATAAGAAATGATTTGTGAAGAACTGGGATGAAAAATCCCGCATTTGTAAAGACAAAAATAGATTTTTATCGAAATGAACTAGTTCTGAACTAGAATTAAAACCCAATTATTTTTAAAATAAATAAATTGGATTTGAAATGGGTTTTAAATAACTGGAATTTCTAATATATTTTATTGGAATGGAATTAGAATTGATTAGTGGGTTTATCGTGAACGGTGTTTTAAATAACACTTGTTCTTTAACGCGATAATAAGTAGAATGTGATTTGGGTTTATCGTGAACTGTGTTTTAAATGACATTAGTTCTTTAACCCAGTAAAAGGAGTTTTAATGAATCTGCAATTAGATTGAAATGTGAATTGATAATTTAAATTATCAAATTTGGAAAATGAGCGAGAACGGAGTATCACCAGTTTTGCTCCAAGCGATAGTTAAATCTTTAAATTAGACTTGAACGTGAAATGGTAATTAATTTTATCGATAACACCGTGGTATTTAGATATGGAGTATTACCCGTTTTGCTTCATGGAATAAATAGGTGGGGATTGGGAAATAAAATAAATAATTATTTCGGTGTGGTTCGCTAATCCCGACTAGTTTGGAAAACCATAATTTGGTTTGAAATGATATCCAAAGGAAGATTAAAGAATAAATTTAAAAGAATTTATCTTTGATAAAATTAATGGGAACCTTTCCCTAAGATTATGGAATTTAGAAACTAGCCGTAGATTAGCTAGGAAGAATGGTTTCCTGGGTATTGATCTGATGTTGGTTACGGCCTTCGGGGTTAATATTTGGGAAATTGTTCTCTTGCTGATTTACGGTTAGTGGCTGCTGAATTGGAATGAGGCGAAAGTTGTGTTTGTGTAACATTTGTTTACTATATACGCGGGTTGTTCGGAAAGACCGGGTTTATACCCATTCTGAATAACCGATTCGACGATAGGTCGAAGATGATGACGGTGGTCGAAGACCGGAAGTCTTCACATCGTTTGGGTGATTACTGATGATCCTGATTGGGCGGTACACCCAAGAGGATGGAAATAGTCGGTGGTCGTCCAGACGTACTTGGAGATCGATGGATATGCGAGGAAAGTGCCTCCGGTTTCGTTCAGACCCAGAACGAACTTGTAAATGGATTGTGTGTCTGACATTGGATTTTATTCTGTGTTGATTGATCTCTATTAAATATACATCTGTTTGGCGGTGGAGAATTTATTCTCTTGCTTAATGCCCTTCTCTAAGACGTACAAGCTCAGAGGTTGTATATCGATGGACATCAGTCGCATGGCATGAATTGCCTGTGTGGCACGCCTAAGTGGCAATTGATCAAGACTTCTGTTGAAAAGCAAAGTCTTGTGGTTGATGATCAAAGCACGGCCTCTGTGGCGTAGCTTTGTGTATAACGTGAATTCGCGAGCCTCACACCTCGGTATGAGTTAAAAACGGGATAAGGACTGCAAGGAGAGCAAGACGTTTCTTTCTAGCTTTGGTGGTGTCAGTGACTTACTAGCCCTGACATTTATATACTTTTCACCTATGTGGTTGTTGGATGAGGCGCCTCGATTTTAGGTCTGTAAGGACCGGGAAACGTGTGTTCAGGAATAATTAATCCTCAAACGTAAGAGAGGACCGGCCCTGAAGCATCCAAGGGTTACTCAGAGTGTGTAGTCCTGGGACATTGGCTAGATTGTCTCGAAGCGGAGAGGAGCTTGCTCCTTGCCTCGACTCATGACGGAAATCCAATTTCCAATACGTGATATTGCGGTTTTAATTGTAGAACTAGTATGGAGACATGATAGATGGTACCCATGCCGCCTAGGATTGATATTTATGATTGAAATTGTTTTGACACTATACACCTATTATAGTATCAAATGATTTGTTTTTAAAACGTACCAAGCATGTTTGGCTATTGTAAGGGAAAACCCTATCCTCCGGCTTGCGTTGCATTGTGTGATGGGACCTGGGTCTTATAATAGCTTCATTTTTCGAAAAAGCATTGCGCTGTTTATTCTATGCACTGGTATTCTTGGGAGGAAACCCGTTCCGTGTTATACGGCGTGGTCCCTTGAATTACTCTCTTTTATAGTAAAGCTTTAAATAACTGTTTTAGTTCTCACACCAGTCACATGACTGACCTGGAGTTTATTGTTTTAACCTAAACTCTGGGTGCCCTTATTTTCGTCACGGGCAGCTAGTTGTTTTGGTTTTACAGATTTATATTCACAGGATCCTGGTTTACAGCTGGAATGATATCCAGAAAGCTCTGTATCCGTATATCACCTTCAGTTGTGCTTTGTATTATTTTCCGCTGCTATGTGATTTATTGTAATCTCTGATATGTATTGATTGTAATTTATTCAATTATACTCTGTATATTCTTGTATCTAATGGAATTGTTGTAATAATAATGAAATGTTCTTCCGTTAGCGTTCTATTTTGTCGGGTTCTCAAGGTAATCCGGGCTTTCCTTCACGGGGAAGTTACGGGTTCGCACAGTTGGTATCAGATCTTTGGTTTACAAAGCTCGAGAACAAGACACATTAGAACCATACGAAAGAATTCATCAGATATTGGATTAGTAATATCCAATTAGATTGACTCGTTAGAGATAGGATCAGTAGTATCCTAGAACGAGTGTGAAGAGTATATATTTCAAATGAAAACAATTTTGTTTTGAAATTTAAATCGTTTTATACGTATTTGAATAATTTATTTATATTGATTTGGATAATCTAGTATATAAAGGTTTTGCATATACGCGTCATGAACGTATATTCGAAGTTTTAATATATTAGATAGATATAGAGTCACACTCTAGTCGCCCAGACAAGGTCCTGATGATGAAGTATACCATCACCAGTATTTATTTTCGAGTGACGAAGGTGTGATATCTATATATTTCCATTAGACTGGTGTGAGAACCAAAACTAGATAGGTTTATTGTTGTGATTTGGCATCAAAAACATGCTTTTCTGTATATATATATATCAAATTATGAATTTGAAAAGCTAATTCACTAATTGATTGATGGTTGTGTTGTATGATTATTTATTTAAACCATTATGTGAATGAATGGTGAATTTAGGCTTAATTGAACCAAATATTGAATTGTATTGTAAATTATTTGCAAATGCATGCATATACATATATATGTTTGAACAGGTAAATGGATTAGCTGTTGAGTAAAGAATTTATTTGTGTGCCCGACAAATAGGTAAACCTTAATGAGTTGGATGCGCACTTTTATTATTATATCAACTCCTGTGAGTGCCATTGGATACGGAGTGCTGGTTATTCTGTGTGTAATTAATAAATGTCGCCATAGGATAGTAACAATTAATTTTGAACTACACTGCATGGCATACTTCCTGAAGATGGCATACTTTTTAATATCGCATACTTCATCATATACCACACAAGCATTTGGAGCTTGTGTGACGAGGTGGCAGATTTACCATACGAGCGAGAGGCTTCTATGGCGATGACTATATATTACAGGTTGAATTGATGATAGATATGGACTATATATTACGGGTTAAACTGATGACTGATATGGACAATATAAAATTGTAACGGTAAATTTTCCAGATTAATAAAAACCCCACACAGGTCTGGAGTTGACAATAATCACGTCTCTCTAGTCATTAGATACAACACATGGATTATTTATTTCCCACACGGGACGAGGTGACGAGAATTTATTCTCTGGAGAAATTAAAATACACACTCCCTCAGGCTTTGACAGGGTGACGAGAATTTATTCTCTGGAGTTATTATCTATACACGCTCCCCTGTAAACACCAGAATATATCACTATAAATATGTGTATGCTTTATAGGATTTATTGGATACCTAATACGGCCCAATAAATTTCCAAACCCCTCCCCGTACAAAGGAGGTTATGGCGAAATTTTTCGAAAATTCCGGGTGCTAGCCAAATTTTTGAAGAATTTGAAAATTCTCAGAAACTGAAAAGTTGGAGAATGGAAGCCAGAATGAATGTTGAGTTAGTTTTTAAAACAACTTTCGGCTTCGTTCCTTTTCGGGGACGAAAAGTTTTAAGTGGGGGAGATTGTAACAACCCGGAAATTCTGAGCCAGTTTAAAATTTTTATTTTGGAAATTTTAATGAATTTTGAATATTTAAAATGAATTATTTTAAATAATAACAACGAGAAATTTATTTTGAATATAATTCGAACGTATATATTTATATACATCTTCGTTAGAATATAAATATTTATTTTAAATTATAAAAGGAATTGAAAAAGGCGCGGTAGTTCGATAATTCGATTTCAAATTTCAATTGAACATACCGAGTGCAAAATAAACCGGATTTTGCCGAAACCGAAAATATTAGAATCTAGTAGAAAATATCTTTCCAACGAATCTGAAAAATCGAAATTTCATAGCGGGAATCAAAAGTTATGCCCAGTTGAAAATTCAGAATAGTCGCTATGTAAATTATACATGGCCCAAAAAGTCAAATTTTGCATACGGATGAATTTGGACAAGAAACTACTTCCATTAAGTTCAAAATGCCGTTTAGAACTCCGAAAAGTATAAGCTTCGATATATTCCGATATCCGGAATAGTGGCAATTTGCAGAAGCTTTTCGGTTAGCAAAACATAGCCCTTAAAAAGTGAAATTTTACATACGAGCTCAGAATTCGACGAGATAAATTTTTATCGATTCACAATGACAAATTATTGTTGAGTTCCAAAGTGCGCGTCGAACGGAGTCAGCATGTGGCCGTGCGAAGCAAAACCATTTGTTCAAAAGCGGGCAGTCATTTTACAAAGGAACATTATTGATACGACCTCGGAATTCGATTCTACTTTTTTTCTGGATTCGTATCGTCTAATAATGGTTAAATCCAAGAAGGCTTGATTTTTTGAGTTAGCAAGTGAGCATGCAAGAAGAAATGGTGCGCCAAAATCGCATTTTTAGAGCTTATCTGAGCATTTTTTAGAATTTTAACGGACGGTCAAACGAACTCGGAATTCGACGAAACTTGTTTCGTTGGACTCGTCTTCACGTCTACTATCTCGTATCCGAAATCCGCGGCGATTGGAGATCATTAGTGTTCAGGCGATACGGGAGTAACTAGCATATAATGACTTTTCTTCTAATTCTTTTCTCACTTCTTCCTTTCTCCTTCTTCCTCCAAAAAGAACAAAATTGGCCTCCAACCCCAAACCCGCCGCTGCCGCCTCTACTCCGCTGCTACCACCCACCGCCGCCGCTCCTCCTCCCCTCCGGCGCCACCTCCTCCTCCCCTCCGGCGCCACCACCACCTCCTCCTCTCTCTCCTCTCTCTTCTCTTTGATTTCTACAAACTCTACCCCTAAATCACCACCCAAACCCACCACCGCGGGCCCCTCCACCACCGCCGCTGCCCACCAGCACCCTCCCCACCTCCAATCAGGTCCAGTGCCGCCACCCCCCAGCCCAACTCCGACCATGGGCCCCGCTACACCCAAAAACTCATTTTCACCAAAAATCCCGTTTTGCAAATAACACCCAGTCCTTATTTCGCAAATAACTCCCAAACCGTGCATTTCTAGCCAAAGTTCATCAAGACCAAAGTCGAAGAGCACGATTTTCTCTTCGATTTGGTATATGATAGTCCTATTTTGCATTGCGGAGTTGTCGGGAAAACGCGTCCAAAGTTTGCTGTCCAAACACTGTCAAAATGCTGTCTTTTCGCGATTTCCGGCGAAATGGCACATTTTTGGGAGGAAGACCACTAGGCGAAAGTTGTCCGGAATGGCGCGTTTAAGCTAGTAAAAAAGGTGGTGTGAAGATTGAAGCTCGTTTGCAAATTCTGGAACCAGAACAGCGAATCCGGGAGTTTGAAAAAATGTGAGTTTTCTCCGTTTTAAAGCTTCTATGGATTTCGACGAATGAAGTAGAATAAAAATATGATTTTTATATTATAGGAAGAATAAAAATATGATTTTTATATAGTAGAGATAATAAAAATACGATTTTTATATTATATAGATAGTAAAGATTTGATCTTTATTATATGAACAGCGGTATAAAAATAGATTTTTTATCTATATAGTAGTAGTATAAAAATGTGAGTTTTATATACATAGCAACAATATAAAAATGTGATTTTTATATATGTAGTGACTACGGGCAGTGAAATTGGCAAAAAAGCGAGCATGACGAAGATTTCTACATAAGAAGAGTCGTGGCGTTTGATTTAGCTAGTCGGTGAGAACTTCTCACTTTAAATTTCCTTTTCTAGTTATAAATATATACTAGGATGCAGACGGTGTTTAGCAGCACCCGACACCATTGTCCACAGGCCATGGACTTGTTTATTTGGTTGTGTAGTTGGTTAGATTATTTGATCTAAATTTGTTTGTTTGGTGAATTGAAATTGGTTTGATTGATATGTGTATGGCGTGAGCCATTATTAGACTGGGGATAAGGCTAGGCCTTGTCCCGTTTCTAGTATCGTGCTGTTATGCCGCCGAAATTTTCTAAAATAAGTTAGAAAAATAAAGATATCATTTTATTTAATAAATGAACCGAATAGAATATTCGTAGGTTGAATAGAATAATTTGGTCGTTAAAAATATAACTTTTAACATGAATGTGAACAAATAAATATTCATTTACAAATCGAACGATTTGTTTATGTACACTGATTTGACTGACATTGATTGGGACGATAAATTTTACACATCGCCCAACTGCACAAATAAAAATCTATGTTTGTTGATTTGAAACCCCACACGGGTATTGGGATAATATACGACATACACTAATCCCAATAATTAGTTGTATGTCGATCGATGGATTGACAGACTGATATAAGCGTTAGATATTTATATTTGATGCTTATACAGTGTAGTGCACTTTGGATGATGGTTGATTATTTGTCGTTGCTATTATATACATGTGTTGTATGGAATCCATATAATTAACATTATAAGGTAATTGATTGGGCCTCATTCCAATTGGGAAAATAAAGAATATTTTAAAATATAGGTTCATGTGTTGACCGTACTCATTCGTCGAGATTAGTCATGTGTTGAACGAAATATTTTAACAATAAGATTTACATCTTTATCATATATAAAATTAGAAACTAATTGGAAAATAGATAAGATGAGTGGTCTCCTGGATGTTGATCTGATGTTGGTTTCGGCCTTCGGGGTTAATATTCAGGGAATCGTTCTCTTCCTAATTTACGGTTGGAGTCTGATTTGAAATCAAACGATAGATACCATAATTTTTATAAAATTTATTAAATAACAAAAATAGTCACACGTGGACAGTACTCATTCGTTGAGATTAGTGATGTGTTGACAAAATTATAGAGTCATGAACCATAGATACCATAATTTTTATAAAATATATTAAATAACAAAAATAGTCACACGTGGACAGTACTCATTCGTTGAGATTAGTCATGTGTTGACAAAAATATAGATTCATGTATTGAATAGGATAAATATTCATTTGTTGAATATAATAACGGAATTATTAAAATATATAAAGCCGTGTTGATTAGAGATGCGCTATTTTGACGCGAACGATATGTATATCGATTATATTCGTTTTTAGAATTGAATTGAATATAAAAGAAATTCTAATTGAATTGAATATAAAAGAAATTCGAATTAAATTGAATATATAACGAATTAGAATCGAATTGAATATAAAAAGAAATTCAAATAAATTGAATTTGAAATGAATTCAAATTGAATTGAAATTTGAATTGAATTGAGATGAATTTTAAAACGAATTTATAAGGAAAAATTCAATTTTGATTTGAATTGGAAATGGAAGTTGAAATGTTTTTGAAACGAATTTAAAACTATTTATAGAATTCGTTTTAAATAGAAATCAACGAAATATATATTATATATATTATATATATAATATAATGGCCTAAATAGAACGCGCCGCGCCGCGGTAGTTCATGAATTTCGACCATTGATTTCGAACGGACATTACGGGAGATCCGACCGTCGGATTCTTCTAAAACCGGAAACGTTGGGTTCGTATCGAAAAGAGATTTCTAACGAATATTAGAAATTTAAAATCTAACGGTTGGATTTGGAATTATGTCCAAATCAAATTTGGAAAAGGTCGTTGTAAGTGCAGTTCGATGACCATTGATGGAAATTGACTGTACGGGCCTTGATAAAATTATTAAAAATATCAATAATTTGTGTAAAATAATAAGAAATGATTTGTGAAGAACTGGAATGAAAAATCCCACATTTGTAAAGATAAAAATAGATTTTTATCGAAATGAACTAGTTTTAACTAGAATTAAAACCCAACTATTTTTAAAATAAATAAATTGGATTTGAAATGGGTTTTAAATAACAGGAATTTCTAATATATTTTATTGGAATGGAATTAGAATTGATTAGTGGGTTTATCGTGAACGGTTTTTTAAATAACACTTGTTCTTTAACCCG
This sequence comes from Allium sativum, assembly GCA_030737875.1. NCBI lineage: Eukaryota > Viridiplantae > Streptophyta > Magnoliopsida > Asparagales > Amaryllidaceae > Allium > Allium sativum. The sequence goes on from CM060926.1 coordinate 41,314,106, forward strand.
ATAATAAGTAGAATGTGATTTGGGTTTATCGTGAACTGTGTTTTAAATGACATTAGTTCTTTAACCCAGTAAAAGGAGTTTTAATGAATCTGCAATTAGATTGAAATGTGAATTGATAATTTAAATTATCAAATTTGGAAAATGAGCGAGAATGGAGTATCACCAGTTTTGCTCCAAGCGATAGTTAAATCTTTAAATTAGATTTGAACGTGAAATGGTAATTAATTTTATCGATAACACCGTGGTATTAGATATGGAGTACTACCAGTTTTGCTTCATGGGATAAATAGGTGGGGATTGGGAAATAAAATAAATAATTACTTCGGTGTGGTTCGCTAATCCCGACTAGTTTGGAAAACCATAATTTGGTTTGAAATGATATGTAACGACCCATATTCTACGCATCATAGGATCGTAGAATATTTCTTTCTTTCACGTATGAAGTCATATGGTCATGTAACTTTGGGAGGCGACTATTGGGGTCATTTCCCATGTTCATGATTTTTCACGATTTTTAAATGACCATTTTACCCCTAGTTAGTACTGTTTTGGCCATAACTTTTGACTGGAAAGGAATTTTGACCTAAAACCACTTCCATTGGCTTCGGATGATGGTTTACAATTCCGTAGAGTGGTCACATTAGCCAAACGGACTCACCGTTTGGGAGATATGGCTGTAACAAGTTTCAGATGGTGAAAAACAGCTTAATTAGGCTTAACCGAGTGATTAACAGCTAGGCCCAATGGGGGATTTCGGGATTAGGGTAAGGAGGAGGCTGAAATCAGTTAGAGAATGATCTTATCCTCATTTACCAGCCGCCACTTTCTTTCTTGCAACCCTAGCAGTGGCCTCCAACACCCAAATCACCTTCTAATCACTTTCTAATCAAGTTTTGGCTTAATCTACGTCAAATTAAGGAGAGGAAACACGAAAGCAAGGATAGAGCTGCTGTTAGACATCAGTATTCGCCCAAATCAGCAAGGTTCAAGCTCTGAGAATTTCGTTTGTGGCCAAGGTGAGTGATTAGCATCGTTTTGACAGTAATTACAGTTAATTAGGGGTAATTAGTGAAGATTAGCGAATTTATACACTGATAAATTCTGGAAAAATATCTATAAATTCGAAAATAATATTTTATGCCTCTGGTAGAAATTTGGTTTAATTTGGTTAAGTTCTGTTAACCATATGATTAGTTTTACTTAAACATGCTTTAGGGAAAATAAGGAGTTTTTGGGTATATTTGATCCATTTTGACATGTAAATTCATTGTTTTGGTGTTTGTGGTTAGTTTGTTATGCTGCTATGACTGTTTGGAATGATTTTTAGTTGATTAGAATAGTTAGATTGGTCGAAAACGTCGTCGAATGGCATAAACAAGTTGCTGGAAAAAGTTGCAGAAAGTTGTGCAGGGTTTCGGATCGGATCGGGTATGGGCTCGGATCGGGTAGGGAGCTGGGCAAGGAATCCGACCCGAACTGGAATCTGACGCAAAAGAAGTTTGGCAAGAAGGAAGGCCACTGCTTCGAGTTGGAGCTATGGGGCAGGATCGGATCGGAGCTATGGAGCAGAATCGGATCGGAGCTACGGAGCAGGATCGGATCGGTCAGACGAGGCACAGGAGCTGGAGCACGAACTGAATGGGGGATGGCAACCAGACCCGACCCGAAGTGGAACACCCGACCCGAACCGATGCAACGCTGTGAACCCGAACCGAACTGAACGGGGAGACTGGGGATGATTTATCCGAACTGAACCGATTGAAACAGATGGGGCCAAGCTGAATTGAACTTCCATCTCTTCTATGCGACGACTCTTTTGAAGACCAACTCCGATTCGACCAAAACCCGAGATGCAAAGGAAGTCCAAATGAGGAGCTTTGACTCAGGATCTAGCTGGGGACCAATGAGTGGGCTTTGCTGCGGGACGTGTACCAAGGGGCAGTCGATGTTTATGACTTTGGATCACTATGTATGGAAAGTACGTGAACGGATTCAGGGCTGAAATGGCCTAGGTACGACTAAAAGGCTATAAACACTACACCATAATGGCCCTTTGGCAACTCTTATTTTTTTCAACTGCCAACACTTGTATGTGTTATAGACTAGCGACACTAATATGTGTTGCCATAGCAAATATGTGTCACCAAAAATGTGCTAACACTTGTATGTGTTGGTAGGCCTAGTCAACCCTTCTTTTCTAAGGGCAAAAGGGTAACTTATCACACACAAACCCTATTCTTACCTCAACACTTATTCCTCAACGTATATTGCTTTACGGCCGCATCATAGATAAATAAAAAATGGGGCTTAGAAGAAATTATATCAGCGATTAGCTAATCCTCTCTCCACTGCTTCGATCCTCTCAAATCCTCTCTCCATTACTTCGATTTGGATCTTCTACGATTTGGGGCTTCTACGAATTGGGGGCTTCTACGAATTGGGGCTTCAACGAATTGGGACTTCAGGTAAAAAATTGATTTTTTGTTTGTTAACATGTGTCCCTTCGTTTATTAACTTGTATACAGATCGATTAGTCTAATTTAGCACTGCTTTTGCTATATGTAATCCTATACATAAGTTTGTGTTATGTGTTAGTCAACCAATACTATATTCTTGACTTACAGATAGGACCTGCCTTTTTTGTAAGGATGGGAATGTATGAATTTTGACATATGATCGATGCAACTATAGTTTGCATCTAAACAATTTTTGAACTCACAATTTGATTGCACATTTATATATATACTGATATGTATGAAAAGTGCAAATACAATCATATATCCACTATGATTCTAGGACTTCCTATGATTTAATGAACATATATGTATAGACATGTATGTATTTGAGCTGTTGGTTAAAACATCTTTTGTGCTTGAACATATATTGATGATATATATATTTATAGTGATAAATTCACAATGTATGTTCAGTTTTCTATAATTACAGGAAATTATGTTTTCAATTTTGTTTCAGTTTTATACTAATTGTATAAATAATTGATTCGAAATACTAAATTGGTAAAAGGTCATATCAACATGCAGAAAATGACCTTATGCATTTATAAATGACCAGCACTCATATTCATTGTTAAGAAAAATCTGGCACTAATTTTGGGACTTGGCTAGGAGTTATGTTTTGAACCTAATCTTCCAAGCCTATGAATGATTGGCTCAGAATTATATTTGCACAAGTTCATATACATGTAAATCAAGAGTTCAAACATCATTACTATTTAAGAATACATGGTGATGTATCTGTTCAGCAATAATGAATTGTTGTTTAATAAGATATGTAATTCCCTATTTAATAAGTTTTGATAGAATATTGACCACACCGCTTATTTATGGAAATATACCTGAATTGAATCTGAAATACTGCAAAATTTATTTGTAGTCATACTCTTAAAAGAATCATCATCGGATGTATTTCCTTTGATTTTTTTTTTTAAATTTGCTGTTTTCTGAACCATTGTAGTATATTAACCATAAGTGATGGAATGTGATAATGTGTACATAGGTTTTGAAAAATTATTGCAAGTATGATTTATCTTACTCTCAAGCTGTTAAATTTGTGTTATAAAAAAAATGAACATTAAATTTGTTTTGGAACATTTTTTACTGTTCAACATCGCTTGACAATTATATACCTGATATAATTGCTTAACATTGTTTACATTAATGTAATGAGCAGATCTGTGATAATTTAAATTTATTGTGAATCTGATTTGCAATAAAAATTATAAATTGGTTTTCCCTTTACATATAATATTAGGACCCATACTTTGTTGCATAATATTTGATGATTGGATTGCATAATATTTGATGCTTGGATATGATCTTTATAGACATGGTTTTATGGCATGCACTGCAATTCATCATAATTAGATATGGTATAATTGTACTTGTATCTTACAGATGTACATATACATAAATCAGACATATTCCCTAGCACATAATTTTGTATTAACCTGCATCTTTACTGGACATTGAAATTGTATTCAAGATACAATTACACTGAGTAAAGTTCACATATTTTGTATTCAAGATACAATTACACTGAGTAAAGCCCATCAGTAACATTTCGTAATTGTTCTCTGAAACTGGGCAATGCTCAGTTTCGAGTTCTCGAAACTTAAACTGAGCATTGCCCAGTTTCGAGTACTCGGAACTCGAAACTGAGCATTGCTCAGTTTCGAGTTCCGAGTACTCGAAACTGGGCAATGCTCAGTTTCAGTTTCGAGAACTCGAAACTGTCGAGAACTCGAAACTGAGCAGTTACGAAACTGAAACTGAGCAATGCTCAGTTTCGAGTTCCGAGTACTCTTCATTTACGATTCATTTTACATTATTATTCAAATCAGTTAAAACTGCAGCATAGAAAATTCATTCAATACATATTGATATATTCAATGCACTTATTGGAGTCCACACTTCAATCAATTACGATTATAAAAATGATTTCAATATGTGCACTTATTGGAGTCCACAATGGCCAATTGGCGACTCTTACATTATTATTCAATCAATTACCTTTATTTTAATCATAAACAGTGGATTTCCAGAAGCGTCCATGAGAACGATATTTCTTTTGATTCTAATAGAGTAGTTATCAATGCGAAACACTATATTTCCATTAGAGCCAAATACGGTAAATCCTTTGCAGTTTAATTCCATTACCATTCACACGAAAATAGACAATACGCTATAGTTAATCAAAACATACTTGGAAAGTAAACTAAACATTGGATTAGTGTTGACTGCTTACCTAATTCAACATGTGCATTATGTATGTATTTTTTTTAGGTTATTTACACAATTACTGTGAAAAAATAGAGATCTATTTAATTCTTCTTACTATTGTTTATGTGCATCTACTAAATCATTATATGCTCAGTTTCAGTTTCGACTCGAAACGGAAACTGAATGCTCAGTTTTGGTTTCGACTCGAAACTGAAACTGAGCATTCAGTTTCAGTTTCGAGTCGAAACCGAAACTGACCTTTCAGTTTCAGTTTCGAGTCGAAACCGAAACTGAGCATTCAGTCTCAGTTTCGGTTTCGAGTCGAAACCGAAACTGAGCATTCAGTCTCAGTTTCGGTTTCGACTCGAAACTGAAACTGAATGCTCAGTTTCAGTTTCGATCAGTTTCAGTTTCGATCGAAACTGAAACTGAATGCTCGGTTTCGGTTTCGAGTCAAAATCGAAACTAAAGTCAGTTTCAGTTTCGAGTCGAAACCGAAACTGACCATTCAATTTCCGTTTCGACTCGAAACCGAAACTGAGCATTCAGTCTCAGTTTCGGTTTCGACTCGAAACTGAAACTGGATGCTCAGTTTCGGTTTCGATCGAAACTGAAACTGAATGCTCAGTTTCGGTTTCGAGTCGAAACCGAAACTGAGCATTCAGTTTCAGTTTCGAGTCGAAACCGAAACTAAAGTCAGTTTCAGTTTCGAGTCGAAACCGAAACTGGCCATTCAGTTTCAGTTTCGAGTCGAAACTGAACGTTCAGTTTCAGTTTCGAGTCGAAACCAAAACTGAACATTCATTTTCGTGCTACTTTGCTGAATTTGCTTACCATGCTACTTTGCTGAATTTCTTTAATGCTTGTGTACACTGTACAATTTATTATGCTAGCTCGACCAAATGGGCTGTTTTGGCTTTCACTTGAAAATGCTTCTCGGCTTTGTTGGCTTGTGTCTTGGCTTATCACTTTTAAAACTTTTAAATATATCACTTGCTTTGCCATAAACTTATTGTTCTAATTTGATTATCAGTGTATAAAAGAAAAATTATGTGCACTTTTATAGTTTCTTACATGTAAAATCTGTTCTGTGGTTCTCTGAAATATATAAAGTTATCATTCAAATATAGCATGCAATTCATTTCTGAATTCATTCTTTTTCTTCCTTTTTTAAATATAGTAAGTTCTCATTCAAATATAGCATGTAAAATCTAATGTACCATTTATTGTTCCTGCAGTTCTCATTCGCTTATTTTTTCTGCACCTCATCATATTGTGTCTGCTCCCTTCATTGGATTTCAGTTTCAGGTGCGTATGTGTATTGAAGGCGGGACATAAAAATAAGAAAACTGGACAAGTTATTCCATCAGCAGCAAAAACCTATGTAAGTTTAATAATATTCCATTGCTATGTTTATGGGTTTCATTATCATCTATGAAGTGTTTACTGCCTAGTGCGAAGTTTCATTCGAGTTATTCACATGATTTTTATGCCTGCATTCATTATCAGTGCCTTAACTTGTAATCCTTGCTCGGTCAACTCACATCAGTCATCACAAGCTAACTTGACAACCATATAAGTTGAATTTTAAATTTTTGAGGCAGATTCTTTATTTTAGTCATGTTATTTTAACTACCAGATTTTTATTAAGACACTCAATTGTTATTAAAATTTATTTCTAAAATTACATAACATTCCAAATACAAAAAAGGCAATTACAATTGCTCAGTTTCGGTTTTGAGTCGAAACTGAAACTGAATGGTCAGTTTCGGTTTCGAGTCGAAACTGAAACTGAATGGTCAGTTTCAGTTTCGACTCGAAACTGAAACTGACTTCAGTTTCACTTTCGACTCGAAACTGAAACTGAATGCTCAGTTTCGGTTTCGACTCGAAACTGACTTCAGTTTCACTTTTGACTCGAAACTGACTTCAGTTTCGGTTTCGACTCGAAACTGACTTCAGTTTCACTTCGGTATGAAGCAAGAGTGCTATTTTCTTAGTTGTCTGATATAATTTTTGTATTCATTTTCTTCATATATTATATTTGAAAATGGGACGCATCTTTAAAACGTCTATTGTACTGTTTGAATATTAATTTTATGCATATGTTTAAATTGAACAAAAAAATGTTGAGCTGATGATTGCTTATTATTCAATTTGATTATTTGTTAAATTCAGTTCTTAATTTTGTATTCATTTCTATTTACACTACAATGTTCAGTTATTATTTATATGAAATGGATCCCTGCTACTAGGAGCAATTTAACTTTTCTTTGATCAATATGTTACTATACATGGAAGAGTTCTAGTTATAAATTGTGTACGAGCACAAAGAAATAACAATTATTTTCATGCAAGAATTTGTTTTTTTTGCATTCGAGTTTTGTTGCTCATTCAAATCAACGTTCTATGTTCATTTTCTTCACAGTTGGTTGACTGAGTTACTTCAGTATTCAATTTCTCATACTACTTGAACAGATTTTCATCATTCTTTATAAAGCAAATTTTGCCTTGATCAGTCAAACAGATCGCTTCCTTTTTCTTATTAAATAACCGTAGTATCCATGTAGAACTTGATTAATTTTGTATCATAATCAACTGAGTTTGGAAAACCAAGTTTGCAACTCAGTTTAGCAAACTGAGTTGCAAACTCAGTTTTTGCAACTTCGCAAAGCCAAAGCTTATCCAGTCGAAACTGAAACTGAATAATGCTCAGTTTCGGTTTCGAGTCGAAACTGAAACTGACTTCAGTTTCACTTTCGACTCGAAACCGAAACTGAGCATTCAGTCTCAGTTTCGGTTTCGACTCGAAACTGAAACTGGATGCTCAGTTTCGGTTTCGAGTCGAAACTGAAACTGACTTCAGTTTCAGTTTCGATCGAAACTGAAACTGAATGCTCAGTTTCGGTTTCGAGTCGAAACTGAAACTGACTTCAGTTTCACTTTCGACTCGAAACTGAAACTGAATTCTCAGTTTCGGTTTCGACTCGAAACTGAAACTGACTTCAGTTTTGGTTTCGACTCGAAACTGAAACTGAATGCTCAGAAACTTGACTTGCAATTTGTTATTTCTGTAAAACTGATTGCGTTTATATTTTGTAGGCACTTGTGGAGGAGGAGGAAAAAAAACAGAATTTGGAATGTAATAGCAACGAGCATGCAAACATGTTTGATTTTGACAATGATCCTATCGCCAAAGTTTTTGGTTCTGACAAAAGGAAAAATTATTGTCGTGCAATTAGCTCCTCTTCTTCCGCAAAGCACGTAAAGATAATGCAAGCATCAAAAGCAATTGCCGACAAGAATAAAAAGGATGATTTTCGTCAATGGTCTAAGGAATTACAAAATCAAGTTGCAAGTCAAGTGGCGAGTCAAGTGTCAATCCAAATCAACGATGCTCTTAAATCCTTTCTTATTATGGTACCGGGATTACAACATAACGTTAATGACGGTGTTATGACGCCTATGACAGAAACCGCTTCTAATTTGGGTAAATCTACACCGAACGTTGGAATTGCTGATTCGGTTATTCCGACAAATGATGTTGGATCATCAACAAAAGGAAAACAATTTGTAATGCTATTATCACCAGATATGAAGGAAGTAGCAAAAGCTTATATTGGTACGCAAACCATGTGTCATTTTAGAGAGATAGTGCCAAATGTTGAGAAAGTTGTTTGGATAACAGAAGTTTTAGATCCGGAAGCACCAATTTACGATGGTCCTCAAAACGGACACTACAAGCTTTGTGAATTTTCAGATGGAGGCTTTGTGATATGGTCCATGTTTCGCCTTCATAATATCTAAAATTCTATGTATCTTTAGTAAAACTTTGTATTGTTTTTTGTAATTTGAACTTGATATTATGGTATTTTGAAATTGAAAGCATTATGCAAAAGTGACATTATTGAATTTGGAATATGGAAGTGTACCAAATACTTTTATTTGAATTGATATGTTGAATTATATATGGAATATGGAAGTGTACCAAATAAGAGTTAGTAGGATTATGATACTGACATTTATAAGTGTTAGCAATGAATATGTTTGTAACACTTATAAGTGTTACCATATATTATGGTTCCAACATTTATAAGCGTTAGCAATGATTATGTTTGTAACACTTATAACTGTTAGCAGTTGGTCTGCTTGTTACACTTATAAGTATGTTTGTAACACTTATAAGTGTTACCATATATTATGGTTCCAACATTTATAAGTGTTAGCAATGATTATGTTTGTAACACTTATAAGTGTTAGCAGTTGGTCTGCTTGTAACACTTATAAGTGTTAGGAGTTACTCTGCTTGTAACACTTATAAGTGTTACAGGAAATTCCTCACAGGCCGTTAGTGACACATAAAAGTGTTACAGAAATTATTTGTAACACTTATACTTGTTGGGAATCCACTGTTTTGGTGTAGTGAAACCAATGAAGTGGTGTCATTTGTAAAGATTTGGTCATGACTCCATGTGGTAAGCTTGGTAGTAGCAGTAGTTGTACAAGTTGAACACCGTCACTACATCGATGGGTCTAGTGATTGACAGTGGTGGACATCGAATGATTTACGCACTGAGTGGGAGATGTGAGGATGGTTGCTATGGTTGATTTGTCTGCCATCATTATGACATGCACACCCCACCCCCGTATTCTTTACACTATTTATTATGGCACCTTATAGTACTGTACGGTGTGTGGTACTAACCCTTTGGTTGCAGGTCCAGTTTCAGGTATGGTTTAGTATACCTGTTATTGTTCTGTTTAGATGCTTATCGCTCATACCAGGCTTTATGTCTGACCCAGAGTTTTATGTCTCTTCTTATTACTCTGGGTGCTCACACGAGCAGACTAGAGACAGGTTAGCTGGTGATGCACGGGTAGATGATCCGGAGACGAGCAGGAGGCTTCCACGTAATATATATATATATATATATATATATAGTATTCTCCCTGTGTTGTTGAAGATCACTGCTTGGGCATTGGTGGTGCATCTTCTACTTTAGCTTTCTTTTGTTTAGAGACAGTAAATTTGGAAAGTTGTAATAAGCTGTATTTGGATTTCCGCTGCTCTGATGTTGATATTGATTTTAGTTATAAGCATATGCAATGTCTCACCTGTTTTATGTCAAGTATGTTATTATTATTATATTTTACTCCATGCGCTGTGAGACATTCTACAGGTTCTTGATTAGTTCGTTCCCTTCTTTCCTTTCTCCTGACGACCGTCCCGTGCTAGTCATGCACGTGTACAGCGCACTTTCGGAGGAAATGCAGGCTGGTGCGGGGCAGGCCGTCACACTTGATATCAGAGCTCTAGGTTGCATAGTTAACCTAGGGAAGTTATCATGGAGAGATAATATACGTATACGAGAGAGCGTATTTGTGATTATTTTGGTTTTTAAAAGCTATATATAAATATATATACTATTAGTAGTGTAAGAATGAAGTCGTGCTACACTAGCACCACTATGGGGTCGTTAATCGTTTCCCTTTACAGATTGACGATGAGCCGATATGTTAGAGGTACCGGTAGAGGGGCCAATAATGGGAATGCTGCTGACATGAGGACGATGTTTACTGACCTCGTGAGGGAGATGCTTAGGGATGTACAGAGGGCAGCTCCCAATGGTGGAAATGGTGTTGGTCCAATAGTGTAGGCGCCGAGAGTCGACTTCGCAAAGCTGAATAAGGATTATACTAGCCTTGGTGGGAAGCCGTTCCACGGAACGGAGTCGGCTACGGATGTTCAGGATTGGTTGGATAGTTGCGAATGTATCTTCGAGGATTTGGGTATCGAGGATGCGATGAAGAGAAAGCTAGCGTCCCGTCAGCTGCCAGGGCGGGCAATGAATTGGTGGAATGCTATAAAGGCAGCTACTCCCGAAGATCAGATTACTTGGGAGCAGTTTAAGGTTCGCTTTAGCAAGAAGTTCATTCCAGCTGCTCAGAAGTCAGTGCTGTTTTAGAAATTCTTGGAGCTCAAGCAGAATGGCAGAGCTGTCTCGGAGTATATTACTGAATTCGATACTCTATCGAAATATGGTTTATCTCTTATTGATACTGCCGAGAAGAAGAATGAGAAATTCATAACTGGTTTGGATCAGTCCTTAGGGGAAAGGTTTATTAACCACATCGATGAGACTTTTGAATCGATTGTGGGGAAAGCATTGAGATCAGAAAGTCTCTACCCTAAGCTAAAGACTGAGGTTGCATCCGCAGATGAGCCAAATCCACAAGCAAGTGGTGGAGGCAAGGGTGGTTCCCAGAATAAGAGGAAGCGGAATCAGACTAAGGATGGCCAGAAGAAAAAGAATAAGCAAGATGTTGAGTGCTTCAGCTGTGGTAAGAAGGGCCATTATGCTAGTAATTGTCGGGCCAAGCCAGCGGACATGAAGTGCTTCAACTGTGGCCAAATGGGACATCACAAGGACAAGTGTCCGCAACCCCCTAAAGAAAAGAAAATGGTGAAAGCCTACGCCCTTAATGCTATTCCTTCTTCGTCGAATGCCCCAACTGCGGCGGAGAAGGGAAAGAATGTCGTCATTCAAGGTATGCTTTCTGTTTATGATGTTCCTGTTAGAGTTTTGTTTGATACCGGAGCTTCCAGTTCTTTCATATCTAGTGACCTAGTAGATAGGTTGGGATTGGAGCCCGAGATTGTCGATAGACCTTTAGTAGTGACGAACCCGATTGGTGGTTCGACTAGCCTTAGCATGATTTGTCGTAATGTGGTCTTATCGAGTCATGGATGCATGTTTGTTTGTGATTGCTTTGTTTTGGGCTTTACTGGGTTTGGCATTATTTTGGGAGTAGATTGGCTCCGAAGATACGGGGTGGTGGTAGACTGTGAGGGCTTTTTGGTGACAGCTAGAGCGGATGATGGGCGGAGGATAGTCTTTGGTGGTCTACCCAGTGAGGGGGTATTGGCTAGTTTTCTAAACTCCCTCGATATTCTGCATAGTGAGTTGTCAGGTTTGCCCGTGGTTGGCCAGTATCCGGATGTTTTCGAAGAAGTGACCGGGCTTCCACCACACCGAGAGATTGAGTTCCGTATTGATTTGGTAAAAGATGCCAGACCTATAGTGATGCCACTTCGTCGTATGGCACCAAGGGAGCAGCGAGAGCTCGAGGTGCAAGTCAGCGATCTTTTGAAGAAGGGATTTATCAGAAGGAGTGTTTCTGAATGGGGAGCACCAGTTGTGTTTGCTACCAAGGCGGATGGTTCCCTTCGTTTGTGTGTAGACTACCGCGAGTTGAATAAAGTGACGAGGAAGAACAAGTATCCTCTACCGCGGATAGATGATTTGTTCGATCAGTTGAGTGGCGCGAGAGTATTTTCTCAGTTGGATCTCGCGACAGGTTTTCATCAGCTTCGAGTGGAAGCTGAGAGTATAGCTAAAACGACATTTCGAATGCCGTCTGGATTTTGTGAGTGGTTGGTCATGCCATTCGGGCTGACCAATGCCCCAACATATTTTGTGGATCTTATGAATAGGGTATTCATAGACCAGTTGAATAAGTTTGTCCTTGTGTTCGTTGACGATATTTTGGTCTATTCGAAGACAGAGAAAGAACACAAGGAACATTTAAAAATAGTGATGGAGATGTTGAGAAAACACCAATTGAAAGCAAAGTTTTCTAAGTGTCACTTCTGGAGGAGGGAAGTGAGGTTCTTGGGCCATGTTGTATCAGAGAATGGTATTGCCGTGGACCCGGCGAAGGTGGCTACGGTACAGGATTGGCCTACGCCCAAGAATGCAACAGATGTAAGAAGTTTCTTAGGGTTAGCTGGATATTATCGTAAATTTATCCAAGGTTTCTCCAAGATAGAAGCACCATTGACCCAGTTGACCAAGAAGAATCAAGCTTTTGTCTGGAATGAAAGGTGCGAGAATGCATTCAAGAGTCTAAAGGACAAGTTGACATGCGCACCAGTGTTAGTCATTCCTAAGGGGAATGAAGAGATGACGGTATACACGGATGCCTGTGGTACCGGACTGGGTGTTGTATTGATGCAAGGCGGTAGGGTTGTAGCTTATGCAAGTCGGCAATTGAAACAGCACGAGAAAAGATACCCTACCCATGATTTGGAATTGGCAGCGATCGTGTTCGCGTTGAAGATGTGGAGACATTATCTCTTGGGAGAAAGATTTGAGTTGTTTACAGATCATAAGTCGTTGAAGTATTTCTTCTCCCAGAAGGATTTAAATCTCCGGCAACAAAGGTGGTTAGAATTCTTGGCTTCCTATGATTTTGACATCGCATATACACCGGGAAAGGGCAATGCGGTGGCTGATGCATTGAGTAGGAGACATGCCAATTTAGGGGCTATGTTTCTTGAATGGAAGCAACTGGAGTATATCGCGGGGTTTGATTTCAGACAAAAGTGCGAATTGAATCCAGAAATGTTAGCAAGTTTGACGGCCAGACCCACTTTGATTGAGCGGATCGGCTCTAGTCAGAGGGACGATCCTAACCTATTGGAAATCATCTCCAAGTTAGAGATGGGTATCGATGAGGAGATGAACAAGTATGGGCTTGATCGAGATGGATGGCTTAGAAAGGATGGAAGACTAGTCGTACCCAATGTCAATGGATTGAGAGATGAAGTGCTTAGAGAATGTCATCACTCAAAACTGACTATACACCCCGGTGGTAACAAGATGTATCGAGACATGAAGCAGACCTACTACTGGGAAGGGATGAAAAGAGACATTGGGAAGTTTATATCCAAGTGCATGAATTGCCAGCTAGTTAAAGCCGAGCAAAAGAAGCCTAGTGGGTTGTTACAGCCATTAGAAATTCCCGAATGGAAATGGGAGCAAGTCTCGATGGATTTCATCGATGGTTTACCAAGGACTAGATCGGGACATGATAGCATTTGGGTGATTGTGGACCGATTGACTAAAAGTGCAAGATTTATACCAGTCAAATCGACCAGAACGGCAGCTAAGTTAGCAGAATTGTATATGAAGTGGGTAGTGAGATTTCATGGAGTACCTAAAAGCATTGTGAGTGACCGAGACCCGTTGTTCACTAGTGGGTTTTGGAAGAGCTTACAAGAGTCTCTAGGGTCAGAGTTACATCTCAGTACCGCATATCATCCTCAGACTGACGGTCAGACGGAGAGGGTGAATCGTATTTTGGAAGATCTCTTGAGAGCATGTATATTGGATTTTGGTGGATCATGGGATGACCATTTGCATCTAGTAGAGTTTGCATATAATAATAGCTACCAATCCAGTATCGCTATGGCTCCGTTTGAAGCTTTGTACGGAAGACCATGCAACTCACCATCATGTTGGATAGAGACTGGCGAGAAGTTTATGCTTGGACCAGATGTGGTGAGGGAAACTTCAGATAAGATCAAGATCATTCAACAACGAATGAAAGCTGCCCAAGATAGGCAGAAGAGTTATGCTGATAAGAGGAGAAGGGACTTAAAATTCTCCATTGGTGACTTGGTGTTTGTCAAGATTTCTTCGTTGAAGAGCGTGATACGATTTGGCAGGAGAGGCAAGTTAGCACCAAGATTTGTTGGCCCATTCCCTGTTCTTGAACCAGTCGGGAATTTGGCATATAGAGTTGACTTACCAGAGAAGATGGTGGGAGTTCATAATGTATTTCATGTTTCCCAACTAAGGAAGTTCGTCCACGACTCAGATATGACTATTTCACCTGATCAGTTAGAAGTCTTCGAAGTAGAACCCGGGGCGGTTGGGAACCGCAAGCCGGCCCGTATTGTCGAGCACGACATGAAGCAACTTTGAAGGAAGGCGGTGAAGCTAGTCAAGGTTCAGTGGAGCGAGGACGAGAATGATTGTACTTGGGAGACAGAGGAGAACATTAAGAAGACATACCCAGAACTCTTTGCCTGGTAAGATTTTGACTTCGATTTAGTTTTCCGCATGCTAGGATAGGCTTGTTTGCTTGCTTTGCATGTTTGGTTGTTGTATGTGGCTGTTAGGCATGTGGGATCTTTTGTATGTTTTGGGTTAAGGAATTTCGGGGACGAAATTTCTTAAGGGGGGGGGGGGGGGGGGAGAGTGTAACGACCCGTATTCTACGCATCATAGGATCGTAGAATATTTATTTCTTTCACATATGAAGTCGTATGGTCATGTAACTTTGGGAGACGACTATTGGGGTCATTTGCCATGTTCATGATTTTTCCCGATTTTTAAATGACCATTTTACCCCTAGTTGGTACTGTTTTGGCCATAACTTTTGACTGGAAAGGAATTTGACCTGAAACCACTTCCATTGGCTCCGGATGATGGTTTACAATTCCGTAGATTGGTCACATTAGCCAAACGGACTCACTGTTTGGGAGATATGGCTGAAACAAGTTTCAGATGGTGAAAAACAGCTTAATTGGGCTTAACCAGGTGATTAACAGCTAGGCCCAATGGGAGATTTCGGGATTAGGGTAAGGAGGAGGCTGAAATCAGTTAGAGAACGATCTTATCCTCATTTCCCAGCCGCCACTTTCTTTCTTGCAACCCTAGCAATGGCCTCCAACACCCAAATCACCTTCTAATCACTTTCTGATCAAGTTTTGGCTTAATCTACGTCAAATTAAGGAGAGGAAACACGAAAGCAAGGCTAGAGCTGCTGTTAGACATCAGTATTCGCCCAAATCAGCAAGGTTTCAGTTCTGAGAATTTCGTTTGTGGCCAAGGTGAGTGATTAGCATCGTTTTGACACTAATTACAGTTAATTAAGGGTAATTAGTGAAGATTAGCGAATTTATACACTGATAAATTCTGGAAAAATATCTATAAATTCGAAAATAATATTTTATGCCTCTGGTAGAAATTTGGTTAAGTTCTGTTAACCCTATGATTAGTTTTACTTAAACATGCTTTAGGGAAAATAAGGTGTTTTTGGGTATATTTGATCCATTTTGACATGTAAATTCATTGTTTTGGTGTTTGTGGTTAGTTTGTTATGTTGCTATGACTGTTTGGAATGATTTGTGGTTGATTAGAATAGTTAGATTGGTCGAAAACGTCGTCGAATGGCGTAAACAAGTTGCTGGAAAAAGTTGCAGAAAGTTGTGCAGGGTTTCGGATCGGATCGGGTATGGGCTCGGATCGGGTAGGGAGCTGGGCAAGGAATCCGACCCGAACTAGAATCTGGCGCAAAAGAAGTTTGGCAAGAAGGAAGGCCACTGCTTCGAGTTGGAGCTATGGGGCAGGATCGGATCGGAGCTATGGAGCAGGATCGGATCGGAGCAGGATCGGATCGGCCAAACGAGGCACATGAGCTGGAGTACGAACTGAATGGGGGATGGCAACCCGACCCGACCCGAAGTGGAACACCCGACCCGACCCGAAGTGGAACACCCGACCCGAACCGATGCAACGCTGTGAAACTGAACCGAACTGAACGGGTAGACTGGGGATGATTCATCCGAACCGAACCGATTGAAACAGATGGGGCCAAGCTGAATTGAACTTCCATCTCTTCTATACGACGACTCTTTGAAGACCAACTCCGATTCGACCAAAACCCGAGATGCAAAGGAAGTCCAAATGAGGAGCTTTGACTCAGGATCTAGCTGGGGACCAATGAGTGGGCTTTGCTGCGGGACGTGTGCCAAGGGGCAGTCGATGTTTATGACTTTGGATCACTATGTGTGGGAAGTACGTGAACGGATTCAGGGCTGAAATGGCCTATGTACGACTAAAGGGCTATAAACCAATGAAGTGGGGTCATTTGTAAAGATTTGGTCATGACTCCATGTGGTAAGCTTGGTAGTAGCAGTAGTTGCACAAGTTGAACACCGTCACTACTTCGATGGGTCTAGTGATTGACAGTGGTGGACATCGAAAGCTTTACGCACTGAGTGAGAGATGTGAGGATGGTTGCTATGGTTGATTTGTCTGCCATCATTATGACATGCACACCCCACCCCCGTATTCTTTACACTATTTATTATGGCACCTTAGAGTACTGTACGGTATGTGGTACTAACTCTTTGGTTGCAGGTCCAGGTTCAGGTATGGTTTAGTATACCTGTTATTGTTCTGTTATCGCTCATACCAGGCTTTATGTCTGACCCAGAGTTTTATGTCTCTTCTTATTACTCTGGGTGCTCACACGAGCAGACTAGAGACAGGTTAGCTGGTGATGCACGGGTAGATGATCCGGAGACGAGCATGAGGCTTCCACGTAATATATATATAGTATTCTCCCTGTGTTGTTGAAGATCACTGCTTGGGCATTAGTGGTGCATCTTCTACTTTAGCTTTCTTTTGTTTAGAGACAGTAAATTTGGAAAGTTGTAATAAGCTGTATTTGGATTTCCGCTGCTCTGATGCTGATGTTGATTTTAGTTATCAGCTTATGCACTGTCTCACCTGTTTTATGTCAAGTATGTTATTATTATTATATTTTACTCCATGCGCTGTGAGACATTCTACAGGTTCTTGATTAGTTCGTTCCCTTCTTTCCTTTTTCATGACGACCGTCCTGTGCTAGTCGGGCATGTGTACAGCGCACTTTCGGAGGAAATGCAGGCTGGTGCGCGGCGGGGCGTCACATGATATCCAAAGGAAGATTAAAGAATAAATTTAAAAGAATTTATCTGTGATAAAATTAATGGGAACCTTTCCCTAAGATTATGGAATTTAGAAACTAGCTGTAGGTTAGCTAGGAAGAATGGTTTCCTGGGTATTGATCTGATGTTGGTTTCAGCCTTCGGGGTTAATATTTGGAAAATTGTTCTCTTGTCGATTTACAGTTAGTGGCTGCTGAATTGGAATGAGGCGTAAGTTGTGTTTGTGTTACATTTGTTTACTATATACGCGGGTTGTTCGGAAAGGCCGTCTTTATACCCATTCTGAATAACCGATTCGACGATAGGTCGAAGATGATGACGGTGGTCGAAGACCGGAAGTCTTCACAACGTTTGGGTGATTACTGATGATCCTGATTGGGCGGTACACCCAAGAGGATGGAAATAGTCGGTGGTCGTCCAGACATACTTGGAGATCGATGGATATGCGAGGAAAGTGCCTCCAGTTTCGTTCAGACCCAGAATGAACTTGTAAATGGATTGTGTGTCTGACATTGGATTTTATTCTGTGTTGATTGATCTCTATTAAATATACATCTGTTTGGCGGTGGAGAATTTATTCTCTTGCTTAATGCCCTTCTCTAAGACGTACGAGCTCAGAGGTTGTATATCGATGGACATCAGTCGCATGGCATGAATTGCCTGTGTGGCACGCCTAAGTGGCAATTGATCAAGGCTTCTGTTGAAAAGCAAAGTCTTGTGGTTGATGATCAAAGAACGGCCTCTGTGGCGAAGCTTTGTGTATAACGTGAATTCGCGAGCCTCACACCTAGGTATGAGTTAAAAACGGGATAAGGATTGCAGGGAGAGCAAGACGTTTCTTTCTAGCTTTGGTGGTGTTAGTAACTTACCAGCCCTGACATTTATATACTTTTCACCTATGTGGTTGTTGGATGAGGCGCCTCGATTTTAGGTCTGTAAGGACTGGGAAACGTGTGTTCAGGAATAATTAATCCTCAAACGTAAGAGAGGACCGGCCCTGAAGCATCCAAGGGTTACCCAGAGTGTGTAGTCCTGGGACATTTGCTAGAGTGTCTCGAAGTGGAGAGGAGCTTGCCCCTTGCCTCGACTCGTGATGGAAATCCAATTTCCAATACGTGATATTGCGGTTTTAATTGTAGAACTAGTATGGCGACATGATAGATGGTACCCATGCCGCCTAGGATTGATATTTATGATTGAAATTGTTTTGACACTATACACCTATTATAGTATCAAATGATTTGTTTTTAAAACGTACCAAGCATGTTTGGCTATTATAAGGGATAACCCTATCCTCCGGCTTGCGTTGCATTGTGTGATGGGACCTGGGTCTTATAATAGCTTCATTTTTCGAAAAAGCATTGCGTTGTTTATTCTATGCACTGGTATTCTTGGGAGGAAACCCGTTCCGTGTTATACGGCGTGGTCCCTTGAATTACTCTCTTTTAAAGTAAAGCTTTAAATAACTGTTTTAGTTCTCACACCAGTCACATGACTGACCTGGAGTTTATTGTTTTAACCTAAACTCTGGGTGCCCTTATTTTCGACACGGGTAACTAGTAGTTTTGGTTTTGCAGATTTATATTCATAGGATCCTGGTTTACAGCTGGAATGATATCCGGAAAGCTCTGTATCCGTATATCACCTTCAGTTGTGCTTTGCATTATTTTCCGCTGCTATGTAATTTATTGTAATCTCTGATATGTATCGAATGTAATTTATTCAATTATACTCTGTATATTCTTGTATCTGATGGAATTGTTGTAATAATAATGAAATGTTCTTCCGTTTGCGTTCTATTTTGTCGTGTTCTCAAGGTAATCCGGGCTTTTCTTCACGGGGAAGTTACGGGTTCTCACACAGGCAGTTTTACACCACAACTTAGTCTAACCTCGGGCCCTTTTTGGTCTCAGTGCACTAACCACCCACATCAGACATGTATTGTTGTGGTCGCTAGATGTGCCAGTCGGTTCCGGCCAGTTTTACACCACAACTCAATCTAACCTCGGGTTAGGCTTATTCGTCTTTTCTAAATTTATATATTTATCCTTTTATGCTTTTATGTAAATTTGTCAACAATTTATTGTTATGGACCACTTTCCTTTTAAATCAAATTCATAATTTTTGGTAAGTAAATTATACCATTTCGATGCCTTACCATTTACATGGTTATGAGCCAAATATGTTAATTATGTATAATTCTCATGTTTTCCCCAACGTTACCCCCGTTGTACGTTCGCAAAATTACATAAGATGTTAGGCTCGACATTTTAGCCTAACTAATAAACTAAAAAGGGAAAAAGATGAACTTGCAGTATTCCAACATCATACAAAAATATGGATCTAACTACAGATGTGTCACATGAACTTGGCATAATATACTTTTAATTATGAACTTGCAAACTAGATCTATGCAACATGAATCATAAAATAATAGTATTACATAGAACTACCAAAATGTAATTAGACGTGTAGTGGTGAACATGCATAGGTTGAATCATGTTAATATTGATCTAACATAAAGGCATATGGTTCTAACATGTACGTTGTAGATCTAAACATATAGGTTTACATAGTCATGTTTTTAATCTATAAACTTGCATGTATTCATAAAAGATAGCATTACTTAACTTGCATAAACATGGCATAATTTCTAAATTAACATACAACATATAGATGTCATCACAGGGTCGTAGATCTAAACATGTATGCATAATGGATCTAAACAATTAGGCATAAACTATATGACTTAGCCTAAAACTTGTATAATATCAACCAACTTACATATGATAATTTCATAACATCATAGGTTTATTCATCAATTTCCACAAAACATGATAGACCACAATAATTCATAGCATATACGATAGAATGAACATGAATAAACATTAATCAACATCACATACAACTTGATACAATTCTATTTTTCAATACATTACAAACCATGTCTTTAATTCAGTCACATCTGAAAAATAACTACTTACAAACAAATAGGAATTCTTGAGTTCTGGGATCTGTATTCTGAAATTGAATTGCTCGCCTTTGATGTAGATCATTGAATTTTTTTAGTTTAATTAGATTAGATTTAATTTTGATGTAGCTTCAATCTTGCCTTTGAGTTGAAAGAGAAGACGGCTATTCTATGTTCACCATTGACGGCATAGCGGCTCTTGGTATGAATATTTGTGATTTAGGGTTAAGAGTTAGGTTGTTTTTATAGATTTTTAATTAATTTAGAGTCGTCAGATTAACCCCAGAAATAATCAAGGCCATCCAGTCAAGATAGGATAACACCTCAGCCCTAATGACTTAGCTGGGAGTCAGAAATCGTCATCCTTTCAGATCTGCCCGGGGGGGGGGGGGGGAGGGGAGGTAGGTCGACCTGCAGGTAGATCGACACTAGGGTCGACCTGGCCTGGGCAGGAATCTTCTCTGCCCTGCCCTCTTCTGTGTTTAAATTTGAATTACAAATTTTTGAAACTTCCGAAGGCCACAACTTCTTCATACGAAGTCCAATTCACGCAAACTCAGACTGTATCTCAACATGAATTCCGAGACAGACGCAATGGCGTATCCCGTTTCCCTTAATTCTCACATGTAAAATTAATTATTCTTTAATTCATTACTTTAAGGTTTATCGAAAACACGGGGTGTTACATGAAATTTTAAAAGAAGGTAATTGAGGGGTTTTGGCCAAGGTAGATAAATTTTGATTTTTACAAAATATTACAAGAACTGAATAAAATTTTAATCATTTTAAAATTGATTTTTGCACAGGATAACCTCAAAATTTAGAAGTCATTAACATAAAAGTAATTGCAAATTCTTATCTCTTCTGTTTACAAAAAAAAACTAGTTTTCGATAAATTTTGAAAAAAAATACGACCAAAATAATGATAATTTTTTTTCTAGTCAGAGATTTGGACCTAAAATTATGTTTAAAAGATTCTTTATTTCAGCATAGAAGATTTTGAAATATGAAAATTCTTCAATATGATAGTTTATAGCTATTTCAATTGTACCCAATTTGGAAAAAAGTGAATTTAGGATTTATAACAGGAACTTATGGCCTTTAGAACTGTAGTAACCCGCATTTTAGCTGTTGAACAATTTATTTATTTAATTATTAAATATCGATTTATCGATATCGAGAAGTGAATTAAATAATATTGAATATTTAATTAATAATTATAATATAATAAAATATATTATAATGTCGAAATAGTCAGAAATAGTGAAATTCACAATATCGTGTGAATTAAATAGCATACGAGATTTGGTGGAGTTTCGATTCGAAATATAATAACGATTATATTGAATCGACGACAGTTGAACATATAGTTTATAATATATTTATAAACGAGCTCGAAATGGCGCTGCAGTTCGCTATTTGGCGATTTGAACTTCAACTGGATATACAGGATTCGTTTTAAGCCGGATTTCTGTGAAACAAGAAACGTGTGGAGCTGGTGGAGTATATCTTTCTAGTGGAAGAGAAAAATTGGGATTTCGTCGGGTAGATTTTGATTTACGTCCAAATCAAATTTCAGAAAAAGTCGCTATGGAATTCCTTTATAATTCGTAACGCTTTATATACGTTATAAAAGGATTTTTCAATATAAATTGAATATCGATTCAATCTGGACACAGAATAGAGAGTATATAATTTTCCTGGAGCTGTATGGTATTCCACAGTGAATATATACGATAATATAAATTTATTTATATTTAATTTAATTTATTTAAATATTTAAATGGATTATTCAAGGGATTAAAAATAACCACTTTTGCAAACGAAGTCGGAATTCGACGAAACCAGTTTTGTTGGATCCGCAATATCAAATAGTTGTTAGATTTCCAGTTTCGTGATTTTTAGAGTCGCTGTGAGATCGTACGGATTTTTAGACTGAGAAATAGTCAGTATTTCGACGGTTAAAAATACGCTGTGTGAGCATACGGAGTCGGAATTCGACAAAACCAGTATCGTTGAGACCGTAATGTCGAACTTTAGCTGCATGTCTAGTTTGGTGATTTTTAGATGTTGTGTGTGACCATAGGAATTTTTAGAAGACAAAAATGAATATATAAATGAGCATATACCGGGAATATTCCCTTTTGAAAAATATCTAGATATTTTTCTTTCTCTATAAATACCCCAATAAAATTTCCTAACCCTAAATTTCTACCTTCTGAAGTCAACAAGAGCTTCAGCGCCCCATTTTTTTCATTTACAGTAAACCAATCTTCATTGTAAAATCCAAAGAAATAGGAATCAATTCCTATAAATCATCCAACCTTTATAATTGAAATACTGGGGAGTTTCTCTTCAATGTAGCAGCGATTTTAGAGGGTTCGAACAATGTTCTGTTCGATGTCGTGAAACCCGTTCGAACTAGGGTTGGATTGATGGCAAGATACACGCAATAAATGATGAAATGGAGTTCATATTATGATTCAGGAGATCGAATAGCTCCTTGCTACTGATTTTTGAAGGATTCCGCTAAGATGAATGTCGCACCTATGTCTGGTACTGGCCGTCGAGCTACTGCTGTCGCGGTGTGTACAGGGAGCTCGAACTCGAGCGTATAGGACTGACGAGGAGGAGGACACGACGGGGAGATGAATGGTGGTGTTGAATTTGAATACCGTGAAGAGAGGATGGAGTTATGGGTGAAGGAACGTGATGGGTTTGGGTTGATGAGGTCGGTTTGAGAATCCTAGAAGAAGAAGATGCGGGTTTTGGTAATGAAGGGTTCGGGTGGGCTTGTTCAAGGGTGGTTGGGCCAAGGAAAAGAAAAGGGTAAAGGCCCATGTTTATTTTAAAAATCCAAGTTTATATTTAAGTTAAAAGTGTGTTAACTTTACAATCGTATAACTTAGTCATACGAGGTCAGAATCGAGAACCGTAAGTTGCGTTGGGATCGTATGGACGGGACGAACACAATGAGACTGACTGCGAGTCGATTGGAGCACGTTACAATTTATGGCGAAATAAATTGTCCGACTGAATCAAATAACGCAAACCGTTATTTAACGGCTAACGCGCAACTGTGAGTAAATCTCACCAACTCTGAACAGTTTATAATTTCATGTTGTGTTTTTAGAACTGTTAATCATCTGTTGATTTCTGTGTGTTGGGTGATTGATTGAACTGCTAGTCAGTTAATAGAAATATTATATATATATATATATATATGTATATATATATATATAAACTGTTAAATATTTTTATGTCGATTCTGTTTATCAGAATATTTAACAGTGAAGTGAAATCGATGTTATTCTATTGTCTAACATCTGTGATGCAGGGAGACAGGTTGGAGGAATCCGTCTGGATTCCTCAACAGCTATTTTATTGTTTTTCATATATTGTTATATGATGTGATATAAAATCTGTGGGCGATTATATGTGCTTAGACGATATTGAACATCGTGATTTGATATGATTGAATACCATAACATACCGGAATGTGGTTAAGGGAATTTTCAAAGTGATATTGAAAATAGCATATTTATAAATATGGGATATTTATAAATAAGAGATATTTATAAAGTGGAATATTTATAAATAAGAAATGTTTATAAATTGGAATATTTATAAATAGGAGGTATTTTAAAAAGGAAATAAATTCAAAACATTTTCTTTTGAATGGAAAGGCCTGTGTGGCGAGTTTGGGGATTTTCCCGATACCCCCGATACAAAGGAGGTTATGGCGAATTTTCCCGGGAATTTAAGGAGTTAGAATATTTCAAGAATAAATTTGAAAAGGAAATATTTGTAAACCATTTACAAATAGAATTGAAAAGGAAACGTTATAAAAGGGAAATCATTTTTAAAGTGTAGAACCGTTATGTAAAAATAAATCTTTTCAAATGAATAAAACGTTGTTAAAAAGGAAATCTTTATAAAGTAAATCGAATATGGTATTCGAAGTTAGTAATCGAATATGGTATTCGAAGTTAGTTAATCGAATATAGACATTCGAAAGGAGTTAGTCGAATATGGTATTCGAAGTTAGTTGGTCGAATATGGTATTCGAAGTTAGTTCATCGAATATAGACATTCGAAAGGAGTTAGTCGAATATGGTATTCGAAGTTAGTTAATCGAATATGGTATTCGAAGTTAGTTAATCGAATATAGACATTCGAAAGGGGTTAGTCAAGTCGAGTTAGTCAAATAGAGTAAATCAGTTAGAGTTAACCAAATAGAGTAAATCAGTTAGAGTTAACCAAATAGAGTTAATCAGTTAGAGTTAACCAGTTAGAGTTATTCAGTTAGAGTTAACCAGTTAGAGTTAACCAGTTAGAGTAAATCAAATAGAGTTAACCAGTTGGAGTTAATTAGTTAGAGTTAATCGATTAGAGTTAAAACGAACTAGAGTTAATCAAATATAGTTATTTGAGACAGAGTTAGTCAAGATAGTCGAGCCTAGTTGATCGAATCGAATTGGTCAAACCAAGTAAGTCGAGTTAGTCGAGTCAAGTTAAGTTAGTCGAGTTAGGTTCGTCGAGTTAAATAATCGATGTTATATAATTCGAAAGGAGTTATCGATGTTAGTTTCATCGAAAGGAGTTATCGATGTTAGTTTCATCGAAAGGAGTAATCGATGTTAGTTTCATCGAAAGGAGTAATCGATGTTAGTTTCATCGAAAGGAGTTATCGATGTTAGTTTCATCGAAAGGAGTCATCGATTATAGTTTAATCGAAGTGAGACTTTCAAATATGAGATATTTAAAAAGGAAGAGTTATCGAATATTAGTTATTCGAAGAGAGATTATCGAATATCGTTTATTCGAGAAGGAGTAATCGAATATAGGTTATTCGAAGAAGAGTTAATCAAATAGAGATTTCTCGAAGAGAGTTAATCGGAAAATTCGATTATATCGAATTCGGGAAAGTACTTATACTTTCCAATGTCTAAATAGAGATTTATTTATTTATAAATAAATAAGTGTAGGTTAATTATTCACTAATAAGAATAGAAGTTATAATTAAAGTTAGATAATTCGAAAGTAGGGATTATAACGTTATCGTTGTAACCAATGTTTTAAATATAGAAGTGGACTAGTAAAATTGAATCCGAGAAAGGCGTAAAGAAGTTGTTAAAGATTAAAAGATAAACTTTGACCATTTCGAAGTTATAACGTTGTTCAGTTAAGGTCTGAGAGGTAATTATACCCTAACTTGAGTGACTTCCTTCTTAACTAAGAAATGGTAAGGTTTGATCGTAAAGGAGTTTTGGAAATGTTTTCCAAACGAGAATCAGAAATGTTTTCTGATAAAAGAAAATAAGAATTTAGAATATAGGGAAACAGGAGATAAGTAAATAAATGAACTAAAGAGATTAATGTTAAATGATGTTTGTTCGATATAATTTCCATCTGGGAATAATATCGTTGTTTGCACACTTGTTTTTCTTTGATGGTTAAATCACAGACTATCGAAGTTTTGACCATTTTAACGTTGTTAATATGGAGAGACCGGTTGGATTATTATCCAAAGAACCACTCTGTATTGGCATAAGCATCGCGAATCATATATGCCAAAGATAATTGAAGACGGAGTAAAATGCAAGGGCTATCCTGTTTACAGAATAGTGCCTTCGGTTTGTCCAGTCCCAGGACAACTTGTATGGACGAAGGTCTGACAGAGTATATCCAATGGATCGCGTAAGTTGATCTGTTCAAACGTACTCACGTTTGGTGGCGGAGGAATTCGTTTCTCTTAGCTGTATACCCGTGTTATTTTTGGATAAGTCAATTTGTGATTTGGCGGGTATGACGATGTGACATTTTAAGTGAATGAAGATGGATGTCTGACAGAGTATTTCCAGAAAGGTCACGTACATTGATTTCTTCAACCGTACCAAGAGTGGAAGCGGAGAAGGAAACTTCTTTTAGCTGACACGTAATGTATTGTTGTAGACGTCAATTAGTGATTTTCGATGGATCTGACAATGTGGCATTCGAAGTGAATCTATTGTGATGATAAAGCGCAGCTTCTAGCCTCACATCCGGTAAATGACAGAAATCGGGCAGGCAACATGGCTATGTAGGTCGCACCTATTAGGGTGTATAATCACCTGATCTAGAGTTTCATTTATTTCTAAAAATCTATTGTTGATGCTGTCCCATTCGGGAAACGGTTGCTGATCCCAACCGTTGGTGATATACATTCGATACACTCAAGCGAAATGAGTGGTCGGTCATGTGTGGCCGGGTTGCAAGATATTCTTGTTGAACCCAGTGTATTCCTCTCTAGAGGTACACTAGCGAAAGGTGGTTCCATACCTTGTCATAGTTGGAAATCCATTATCCAATACGTGCTTGCGATTTTGATCGTATACTATATATGTAGAACGTGAGATGAAAGCGTTTCTGCTAGTTGATATCTATGTGTACATAGACATTATTATAATATCAAAAGGTTTTTGATATAAAGATATTTTGGATTCTCATAAGGGAAAAACCCGTTCCGTTCTGCGGCGTGGTCTTATGAGATATCGTTTACTTGTTCATATGCCTGTTTAAACCGTTTTACTCATACCAGTCCCATGACTGACCCGGAGTTTATTTGTTGTTTTCCCTAAACTCTTGGGTGCCTAAATTTGTACGGGCAATCAAGTAGTCGGGATTTTACAGATACACTTGGAGAGCTTGGAGCAGGAGGCTTCAGGATTCAATAGCTATTATTATTTCCGCTGTTGTTGTAAGTGCTGTACTCTGATAAGTGTTATTGTATACATATACTGATGTTATTTCAAAGATATGTTATGTATATTTTATTCGTTCCGCTGTGAGATTCGTGTTTACTCTGATGATGATGTTCTTCTTCTTCTTCTATTCTATAAGTTCTATCTTATCTATCCTCACCCTCTAATTTCTTTCATTAATTACCGGGATTTTTCGATGTTTTGGTTATCGACGTCGAGCTTACGTCGATAACCAAAGTCGCTCAAAATCCGGGTCACCACAAGAACACTGGTCAAAATCAGAAAGTAATAAATAGAAAATTAAAAGTCTTTTGTTTTTAAGTGAAAAATGGCCATGCTTGGGGTTTCAGGTAGGGCCTCTTGCTGGAGGTGAAGGAAGGTTGGTCAGGGGTGGTTAGGTCAGTGTTGGAGGTCCTAGGTGGCGATGGTGGCCAAGAGGAGAAAGAGAAGCCATGGAGAAAAACAATGGTTTGATTTGAATATAAAGAGAAGAGAGCTTTGAATACAAAATTTATAAATAAACAATTTTTTTGCTTGGATTTGAGATGAGAAGGAATTCACAAAGAGGAAAATTTGTTGAGGAAGAAGAAATAGAGGAGGAAGAGAAGAAAATCGATGTATTATAAATGACGAGTATATAAAGAAAATGTCTGCATTTTAATTTTCTCAAAGTCTATTCAAATTTCAAAACATAATTTGACTACGATGGGGTGAGGTGGTAAATCTTTCCAAGAAGCCAAAGGAAGACAATAGTAAATAATTCAATAAGGAGGAAGAAAAGTATGTGGTTTTTGTCAGTTCACGAAAAAGGGAGTTATTAGGGATTGCAGAAAGGATCAATAAGGAAAAACAAACACTAAAGGAGGGGGGTGAATAGTGTCCTTGAGAAATTAACAAAAATCTAAAGCTTACGTTATAAACCATATGAATCAAACACCACAGAAATAATCACAGACACAGAATCAAACACAGATGCTAAATAAACCAAAATAAAATTGCAGAAAAGGAAAGAACACACCAGATTTTATACTAGTTTTGATTGCTCCTACGTCCATTCTCATGCAACGCTGGATTGCGCAGAGTATCATTAATATACCAAAATCCAATTACAACCTCCTTGATTTCACGGCTACAAGGGATATCTCTGTTTCGACACACACTTGATCAAGTTTTGCCCATCCTTGATTTCAAAGCTACATGGCAAACCACCAATTCCGTCCATGATTTTACGGTTACAAGGGATACCACCGATTCCTTTATTCAACCCAAAATTTTTACAGATAGCCCTATAACTTTTCAATAGCACTTCATTTTTAGAGTAGAGAGTGTAGAGAGAAGAAGTTTGATCAAAACAGAATTGAATTCGGTAGAGTATTAGTATAGAAATCATAAAAATAATTAAGAATAATGGTGTAGAGAAAGAGGATGAAGTTAGAGAATAAGAGTTGATAAAAAATTCGAATTTAAGCATTTTTTATAGAGTTTGAAAGGATGTCACGCTTCAAAACCGTCACAAATAGTGAAAAGACACTTCCTTTCAAAATTGAAAAAACGACAGTTATATATCGACATACTTATAGTGTAAAATTAATTTTTGAGCATTTTTCAAATGTTTTGATATAAATATAACTCTGGACATTCTTGAATTCAAATATAGTGTTATAAATTAATATTGTAAAGTAGGAAATCATATAAAAACATAAATATAAACTATATAAATATATTTATAAAATTATAAAGTTTAAAACTATATGAAATGTGAAAATATAAATATATGAAACTTATCAAACTTTGAGTTTGAAAACAAAATTAAAATAAAAAAGAGAACAGAAAGGATAGAAAATAAAATAGAGAAGATTTGAAGATATAATTTGAAAACAAAATTTGAAAAGCAGAATTTGAATTTGAACCTAGAGTGCTATTTAGAGTCTTACATAATCTAGATTCTATATTAATCTTGAACTCTTGAAATATTGAATACTCATGAATCTCGAAATTTCTCTGAACTGTGAATCTCTAATATCTTTAAACTGTACAGTCTTCAGTAATATTTTCTGTATATAAATCATGTATATATGTGTGTCTATATATATATATATATATATATATATATATATATATATATATATATATATATATATATATATATATCCGAAGCAAAATTGTCAGTATATATTTTATTATCAATTAATATTGAAATAAATTTGTTGTCATCAAAACTCCATTCTCCAACAATCTCCCCATTTTTTATGGTGACAACCTTAGTTTATAAAATATATCATAGCTGTATACCTGTTGACGATGATTCTTCAAATACTCCCCCTGTCTATATGAATCCTATAAACTATGTCTATATTTTATAATTTCTCCCCCTTTGGCATTATCAAAAATAAATTCTGAAAATACACCCCTTAAATAATATAACTATTACTAAATTTAAGTACTCCCCCTGAATCTTAAATCTAATATATATCCTATAAAAATACTCCCTCTATATCTATGCCTATATTATATCCTTATGCTAATATATTCTAATACTAAATCCTAAATCTATGCTATAAATGATCCTAATGATTATACTAGTCTAAAGTAGAAGTATAAGAAATCCAATCAATTCATACAAGCAAATCAATCCAATCAAGCAATTCAAACAATCAATGAAAGAAAGCGATTCAAGCAATCAATTCAAGCAAGCAATTCAAGCTGTCAATTCAAGCAAGCAATTCAAGCGATCAATTCAAGCAAGCAAATCAAGCAATCAATTCAAGCAAGCAATTCAAGCAATCAACTTAATATATGTTAATAAACACTTCTTGAACCTCCAACTATCCTAGAAACTATAAAACTCTCTCTTAATCTAACGCCCTTATACTAATACAAGACTAAACCTATCCTAAACTCTAATTTCTTTTAATCTAGACTAAGAAATAACTCTGATAAGATATCCTTAAATCTATGATATAAGTTAAATAAAGTGATTTATTCCAAATGATCAACCAATTTAAGTTTTGTTGTAACAAAACATTAATAAGTTCAAAGCTAAACATTTATTATAACTTCTATTTATCCTAAAACTTATAAAGTTCTTATCAACCACTGATGAAATTTAACCCAGTCAAGCGAGTCAATCGGGTTGTTCAAGTCAAACTAATCAAACAAACTAAACAAGTCAATCAATTTAATCAAGCCAAATAAGTCAATCAAATTAACCACGACAAAGTAAATATGTTATGTATACTTGTTATGTGTGGAGTTAAAGTTAATGTGTAATACAGTGTGTTGGTAATAATGCAGTATGACATATGCAAAACTATATGAAGTGATATATTGAATGAAATGCAACTTGTGATGTGAATGATTTTAATTTGGGATGTACTATTTTAAGGACCCGAAAATTCCCGCCCTTTGAATCGACGATAAACCACACAGGTCTGACCCAAAAGATGGAAATCTTCGAATATTTTAACTTTGGGAATACAGCACATTAGAACATTAACGGCAAACTTTTATTACATTATAATAATGTTACATCAGAGTATAGAATATCAGAGTACATCGATATATAAAATACAACGAAAGACTTATTATAATAAATTGATACAATACATAGCGGAAGACTTTCTATACTCTGGACACAGCTTTAGACTTCGATCCAGAATCATGCTCAAGAGATAAATATCTGCAAAAAGCTACTCGACTGCCCGTGTGGAAAAGAGGGACTCGAGTTTGCAAAGTGAAACAAACTACGAGTCAGTCATGGGGCTGGTATGAGAAATCTAACTTAACTAATCTAATAATAAGGCTAATCACAGGATCACGCCGCTAACGCGGAACGGGTTTACTCCATCGTATTGCCAGTGCATAACATAAGGTAAATCATTAAACAACACAATGCTTTTTAGAAAAATGAAATCTTTATAAGACTCAAGTCCCATCACACAATGCAACACAAACCGGAGGATAAAGTTTTACCTTATATTGGTCAAAAATGCTTGATACGATAAAAAAGGATTTGATACTACTACTAGTGTATATATGTTTCAAAAACAATTTCAATCATAATGTATCAATCATAGACGGCATGGGTACCATATATCTTGTCGCCATATTAGTTCTACAATCAAAACCGCATGGTGTCGTATTGGAAATTGGGTTTCCGTCATGAATCGAGGCAAGGGATCGTCCTCTCCGATTCGAGGCACTCTAGCAAAATGCCTCAGGATTCAGACTCTGGCGAACCCTTGGATCTTCAGGGCCGGTCCACACTTTAATGCTTAGTGGATTAGTTATGCCTGAACACGCGCCTCCCGGTTCTTTTGAACCTCTATATGGCCACTAACAACCAATAAAACCGAGGTACCTCATAATCCATCATCCACATAAGTAAATTGTCAGGGCTGGTAGGTCGCTGACATCACTCTAGCTAGAAAGAAACGTGTGCACTCCATGCAGTCCTAATCTTGTTTTTGACTCATACCGGGGTGTGAGGCTCGCGAAGTCACGCTATAAACAAAGCTACGCCTAAACAGGCTATGCTTTGATCATCAACCACAAGGCTTTGCTTTTCAACAAAAGCCTTGATCCATGCATCTTAGCATGCTACATTGTCAATCCATACCATACCATTGATTCCTATCAATATATAACCTATAAGCTCGTACGTCTTAGAGAAGGGTGTTAAACACCAAACAGATATAAATTTAATAGAGATCAGCGAATACAACATAAAGGAATACAATGTCAGACATACTATCCATTTACAAGTCCGTTCTGGGTCTGAACGAAACCGGAGGAACCTTATTCCTCGCATATCCGAACAATCAACAAATACATCCGGACAACTACCACTACAGCCCCTTCAAGGTAGCTACTCCAATCTTGGGTGTCAGTAGTCCTCATCCATTCGATGTGAAGATCGTCGGTCTTCAATCACGGTCTTCAAATCTTCGACTTAAATAATCGTAGTAATTATTTTAAATGAGTTGAACTCAGTCTTTTCAAATAACTCTCAAATAATTATCATTTAAATCATTTCATATCGTTCATATTTATTTGTAGCGGTTTATCGCTATTTTATTTATTTAAAATAGCTCAATTAGAATCAAACGATGCTTCGGGTCAATGGGCGGCCCTGGCGCTGTTTTTATCCAAATTTGATTTGTATTTATCTCGAAATATAACCATTGGATTTTGACGAAACTTATATTTTGGGAAGATTTTCCCAAAGCAGTCCTAATGGTTCCAGTTTTGGGAAAATCCGATGGTTAGATCTTTCCGTATAATTGTTTAAAGTCACAAATACCGAAACGCGAACTACCGCGCGCGTTTCGTTTTAACTTTAATTTTAATTTATATATAATTATAAATATAAATCGTTTGTCGATTTCAACTATTTATAATCTATTTTTTTTGGCATCTAAAATGACGATAAGAATATCACTTTATTTCTATTCTTTTTATCGCATCTAAAATGACGATAAAAATAGTTCTTTTATTTTTACTCTTTTTATCGTCTCTAATTTAACGATAAAATTATCTCTTTTTTCTACTATTTTTATTGTCCCTAGAATGACAATAAAAATATGTCTTTTTATTCTACTCTTTTTTTATTGTTTCTATTCTGATAATAAAAATTTAACATTAAATTCTATCCTTTGATTACATCTATAATGACATTAAAATGTAACTTCAAAATTTAATCTTTTTATTGTCTCTATTTTGACAATAAATTCTACCTTTTTGATTACATCTAAAATGTAAATTTAAAAATGCCTCATTTAATCTAATCTTTTTATTTACACCTAGAATGTAAATAAAAATATAACCTTGATTCTACTCCTTATTTACATCTAAATTGTAAATAAAGATGTTACTTTAAATTTATTCTTTTTATTTACCTCTAAAATGTAAATAAAGATGTCGCTTTTTATTACATCTAAAATGTGAATAAATTATCCTTTATAAATTAAGTTTTTATTTTCATGTTTTTATTTATATCTAAAATGCAAATAAAAATATCCTTTTTCAATTCATGTGTTTATTTATATCTAAAATATAAATAAAAATGTCAACTTTTTATAATCATGTTTTTATTTACAACTAAATTGCAAATAAAATTGTACTTTATAACTTCATGTTTTTATTTGCAACTAACTTGCAAATAAAATGTGTACTTTATATCTATGGTTTTTATTTGCATATAAAAAGGCAAATAAAAATGTACTTCTAAATTTCCTGCCTTTTATTCACATTTAAAATATGAATAAAATATCCTTTACAAATTCATGTCTTTACTCTCATCTAAAATGTGAATAAAATATACCCTTTTAGTACAAGTCTTTTATTTACAGAAAAATGTAAATAAGATATACTTCTTTATTCGTGCCTTTTATTTACATGTAAAATGTAAATAGTTGTTATTTTAATATAATATTACATTTGATAACAAAGTGTTATTTTAACACAATATACATTCTTTAACAAAAATGTTATTTTAATTCTCATGCTACATTTTTCAATAAAAATGTTAATTTTCTCTAATGCAACATTTTATATGAAAATGTTATTTCTAATCTAATATAACATTTTACATAAAATGTAATTTACAATCTATGTTATTCAAGTGACAAATAAATGGTCATTTATTTAAAATCAATTTTCTAAGTTATTCAAATCATAAATAAATGGTCATTTATTTGTAATCAATTTTCTATGTATATTAATGTCACATAAATGCATATTTCATGTGTCACAATTTCCTATGTAAATTTTTGTCTAACTCTTTTTAACCAACAAAAATGTATATTTTTGTCTAACTCTTTTTTATCTAATATAGCACCTTCATTTCCATATAATTTTCTTATGTACTCTTGTAATAACCCGGAAATGCGAGCCAATTAAAATTTTTTATTTTGGCAATTTTAATGAAGTTTGAACATTTAAAATGATTTATTTTAAATAATAACGACGAAAATTTATTTTGTATAGAATCGAACGTATATTTATATAGATCGTCATTGGAATATAAATATTTTATTTTAATTATAAAAGGAATTGAAAATGGCGCGGTAGTTGGATAATTAGATTTCAAATTTCTATTGAACATACCGGTTGCAAAATAAACTGGATTTTAGTGAAATCAAAAATATTTGAATCTAAATGAGAATATCTTTCCAACGAATCCGAAAAATTGAAATTTCATAGTGGGAATCAAAAGTTACGTCCAGTTGAAAATTCAAAATAGTCGCTATGGAATTTAAGCCCTTAAAAATGGAAATTTTGCAAACGACCTCGGTTTTCGACGAAACCACTTTTGTTGGATCCGGGATGTCAAGTTATTGCTAGGTTTCAAAATTCATAATTTTTCGAATCAATATGGTAGCGAGGCAAAGGAAAACGCGTTTGACCAGTTTTAGTTGATTTTAATCGACTGGAAAATGGTCATTTTTCCAACGGTCTCAGAATTCGATGAAACTGGTTTTGTTAGGATCGTATCGTCAATACGAAGCTAGAAAATATTTTTCTGGAATTTTTAAAGTCCGTATCTGGCCCCGGTAAATTGAAATGCGCGTTCAAATTCAATATAAAGAGTTATATTTTGATTTTGGAGGATACTGATCGAAACGGCCAAATCACCCTTCGAAGCGAGCCCATTCACCCAAAACCCAACGAAAACCAGTGCCGCCTGCCACTCTGGCCCCACACCCGACCACCGCACCTCCCCTTGGCCATCAGTAGGCGTAGCCGCCCCTCCCCGCCACCCACCTCAGACCGTGTGTCCCCCACTGGAAAAAAATCCGATTTTATCGTCTTCATTGCGTGTAATTAACATCCCGGCCTGTTTCAGCTCTCCCCGAGCCTTCTCCGCCACTCCGACAGTGAATGTAAGTTTTATTTCTATTTTTAATTCATATATGTAGATAAAAATGTGTTTTTTCCCAATAAAAATAGGATTTTTATTTATATGTATAGTGAATAAAGGTATGATTTTTATACTGGTAGCATGTAAAAGAAGTGATTTTTAATTAAAGCAAAAAGTGATTTTTATTATATAAAAATATAATTTTTATGTAATGTAGAAGTTAAAAATATAATTTTCGTATGATGTAGAAGATTAAAAATATAATTTTTATATAGTAGAAGAAATAAAGATGTGATCTTTATAGAAGTAGCCAAGTAAAAAT
Organism: Allium sativum; assembly: GCA_030737875.1. Lineage (NCBI taxonomy): Eukaryota > Viridiplantae > Streptophyta > Magnoliopsida > Asparagales > Amaryllidaceae > Allium > Allium sativum. The sequence continues at coordinate 41,349,307 of CM060926.1, forward strand.
ATGATTTTTATATATTCGTTAGCGAAGTAAAAATTCGATTTTTATATATTCATTAGCGAAGTAAAATTTTGATTTTTATATATTCATTAGCGAAGTAAAAAATCGATTTTTATATATTCATTAGCGAAGTAAAAACTCAATTTTTAAACATTCTTATAGCGAAGGAAAATAGAATTTTTATCTATATAGTAGCGATGTAAAAATAGAATTTTTATCCATATAGCAAAGTTATAAAAATGTGATTTTTATATACATAGCAACAATATAAAAATGTGATTTTTATATATGTAGTGGCTACGGACAACGAAATTGACAAAGGGGCGAGCACGACGAAGATTTCTACATATGAAGAGTCGTGGTGTTGGTTTAGCTAATCGGTGAGAACTTCTCACTTTAAATTTTCTTTTCTAGTTATATATATATTATGATGCAGACGGTGCTTAGTAGCACCCGACACCCGTCGTCCACAGACCATGGACGGCTTGTATGCTTGTTTGTTGTGTTGTGAAGTTTGTTAGTGATGTTGATGTGAAGTGGATAATAAAATATTCATGTGTTGAAATAAATTAATTATCGTTAAAAATATAATTTTTAACGTGAATGTGAATAAATAAATATTCATTTACAAACCGTACGGTTTGTTTATGTACACCAATTTGAAGGATATTGATTGGGACGATAAATTTTACACATCACCCAACTACACAAATAATATTCAGTATTTGTTGATTTGAAACCCCACATGGGTGTTGGGATGATATTTGGCGTACATTAATCCCAATTATTTAGTTGTATGTCGATCGATTGGTCGACAGACTGTGTAAGCGTTAATTATTTATATTTAATGCTCATGTAGTTGTGTAGTGCACTATGGATGTTGGTTGATTATTTATCGTTGCTATTATATACATGTGTTGTATGGAATCCATATAATTAACATTATATGGTGATTGATTGGGCCTCATTCCAATTGGGAAAATAAAGAATATTATAAAATTAAGATTCATGTGTTGAATAGAATAAATAGTCATGTGTTGACGATGCTCATGTGTTGAGGAAACTCATGTGTTGAAACTTATCGTGTGTTGAGTAAAATATTTTAACAATAAATTTTACATCTTTATCATATTTAAGATTAGAAACTACTTTACTGTTGGAGTCTGATTAAAAATCAAACGATAGATACCATAATTTTATAAAATATATTACATAACAAAAATAGTCATGTGTTGACAGTACTCATGTGTTGAGATTAGTCGTGTGTTGAAAGAAATATAGATTCATGTGTTGAGTAGAATAAATATTCATTTGTTGAACAGAATAACAAAGTTACTGAAATACATAAAGTCGTGTTGATTAGAGTTGCGCTATTTTGACGTGAACGATATTTATATCGATTACATTCGTTTTTATAATGAATATAGAAAAGGTAGTGATTTCAAAATATAACGTTTTGAAAATATTATCATTTATATGGTAATGATATGAAATATTCAATTTTGATTTGAATTTGAAAATAGAGTTGAAATGGTTTTGAAAACGAATTTAAAACGATTTATAAAATACATTTTAAAAGGAAATCGACGAAATATATAATATATAAGTTATATATATATATATAATGGCCTGAATAGAACACGTCGCGCCGCGGCAGTTCGTGAATTTCGACCATTGACTTCGAATTGACGTTGCAGGAGATCCGACCGTCGAATTCTCCTTAAACCGGAACCGTTGGGTTCATATCGAAAAGAGCTTTCCAATGAATATTAGAAATTTGAAATCTAACGGTTGGATTTGGAATTATGTCCAAATCAAATTTGGAAAAGGTCGTTGTAAGTGCAGTTTGATGGCCGTTGATGGAAATCGACTATACCGGCCTTGATAAAATTATTAAAAATATTAATAATTTGTGTAAAATCATAATATGTGAATTTGAAAGAACTGGGATGAAAAATTCCACATTTGAAAGGATAAAAATATATTTTTATCGAAATGAACTAGTTTCGAACTAGAATTAAAATCAATTTATTTTCGAAATAAATAAATTGAATTTGAAAGTGGTTTTAAAAATAATCAGAATTTCCAATATACGAATTGGAATGGATTTGAATCGAGATTATCTTCGGAATATTTCGATGTTGGATTTCGTGATTATACACATATGGTTGTGGAAATTTGAAAGATATATTTTATATCGTTATTTCCAATACAATATTTATTTGTTTCAGAATTTGATATTGAATACAAGCCGATGTATTTTCTATTCAGAGCCTTGTATTTAATATCAAATGTGATTTGGGTTTGTCGTGAATCGTGTTTTAGGTGACATTGGTTCTTTAACCCAGTTAAAGACAGGATATTGATTTTTTGAGAAGATTAAAACTAAGTGGAGTTTTAATGAATCTTTAATTAGATTGAAAGTGAATTGATAATTTAAATTATCCAATCTGAAAAGTGATCGAGAATGGAGCACCACCAGTTTTGCTCCAAAGCGATAGTTAAATCTTAAATTAGATTTGAACGTGAAATGGTAATTAATTTTACCAATAACATAGTGGTGTTAGATATGGAGTATTACCAGTTTTCCTCCATGGGATGAATAGGTTGGGATTGGGAAATAAAATAAATAATTACTTCGGTGTGATTCGCTAATCCCGACTAGTTTGGAAAACCATAATATGGTTTGAAATGATAGCCAAAGGAATATTAAAGAATAAATTTAGAAGAATTTATCTTTGATAAAATTAATGGGAACCTTTCCCTAAGAATGTGACTTTATGAATAAAAGAATATTCTGAATTGGAATGAGGCATATGTTGTGTTTGTGTAACATTTGTTTATTATATACGCGGGTTATTCGAAAAGGCCGGGTTTATACCCATTCTGAATAACCGATTCGATGATAAGTTGAAGATGAAGACGGTGGTTGAAGACCAGAAGTCTTCACATCGTTTGGGTGATTACTGATGATCTTGATTTCTATACACCCAAGAGGAGAGAAACAGTTGGTGATCACCCCGACGTACTTAGAGATCGATGGATATGCGAGGAAAGAGCCTCTGGTTTCATTCAGACCTAGAACGAACTTGTAAATGGACTGTGTGTCTGACATTGGATTTTATTCTGTGTTGATTGATCTCTATTAAATATACATTTGTTTGGTGGCGGATAATTTCTTCTCTTGCATAATGCCCTTCTCTGAGACGTACGAGCTCAGAGGTTGTATATCGATGGACCTCAGTCGCGTGGCATGAATTGCCTGTGTGGCACGCCTAAGTGGCAAATGATCAAGGCTTCTATTGAAAAGCAAAGTCTTGTGGTTGACGATCAAAGCACGGCCTGTGTGGCGCAGCTTTGTGTATACCGTGAGTTCGCGAGCCTCACATCTCGGTATGAGTCAAAAACGAAATAGTGACTGCAGGGAGACCACGACGTTTCTTTCTAGCTAGTGGTGGTGTTAGTGCTTAAAATGGTTGACACTTATATACTTTTCACCTGTGTGGTTGTTGGAATGCGAGGCGCCTTGGATATAGGTCTGTTAGGACCGGGAATGTAACGACCCGGAAAATCTGAACCAATTTAAAAATTTTAAATTGGCTAAAATAGTGTATTTTAAATATTTAAAATAAATATTTTAAATAATAATAATTGAAACTGAGTTTGAATCGAAAATTGAAAACGAATATAATTAATTCTAATTATAAACAAGGCCTGAAATGGCGCGGTAGTTTCAAAATTTGAATTCAAACTTTGTCGGACTGTACCGGGTGCAAAACAAAACGGATTTGAGTGAAACCAAAAATATTTAAATCTGTTAGTGAATACCTTTCTAACGAATCTGAAAAATCGAAGTTTCATAGCGGAAAGCAAAAGTTATGGCCAAATGAATTTTCAGAAAGGTCGCTATGGAAATTATATAGCCCGTGAAAATGGCCATTTTGCATACGACCTCGGAATTCGACGAAACCAGTTTTGTCGGATCTGGGATGTGATGTTATTGCTATGTTTCAAATTTCATAATTTTTGAAGCTAGTATGTGAGCGTGGCAAAGGAAAACGTGTTTTGGTCAATTAAAGTTAAGTTGGATCGACCAGAAATGGGCCTTTTTGCAGACGGTCTTAGAACTCGACGAAACTACTTTTGTTGGGACCGTATCGTCAAAACAAATCTAGATTTATTTTTCTGGAATTTTTCGAATCAGTTTGTGGCCCTGGCAAATTGAAATGTACGTTCAAATTAAATATTGAATGTTATATCTTTTAATTTGAAGAAAAACTGACTGAAACATTCGAATGGGCCTTCGAAACATATCCCATTGTGTTCGGAAAGGGGGTAAAAAGCTAGGGACGACAGTCGTTGGGTTTGGATTGGAGTTCGTATGAGATAAGGGGTATTTTTGGATTTTAAAATATTATAAATATAAAAAAAATCTGATTGGGCCATCGTTTCTCTCTCTCTCTCTCTCCTTTCTCTCTCCCCGTAACACGATCAAAGGCGGAAAACCCTCCAAATCTTCCCGTCCATTTTCTGATCGATCCACGCACCAAAATCAAACACTCCAGTTGGGAAATTTGTAGAGCTCGAGAAGATCTTCAAATCCATATATAGTTTGGATTTTTTCATTGAGTGGTTTGGGAGAATCTAACTCGGGAAGTTCGGGTGTTTTCGCCGCCGCCCCGCCTGCCACGGGCGATCGAACGCCTCCTCCCTTCAGGCGCAGGCGCGCCTCTCCTCCCCCTTCGACGCTGCGAAGGCTGATCGATGAATAGCTACACGGATTCGAAGAAAAATCCAAACCTAGTTTTGAAGAATTCAGAGAGGTAACGATTGATTTTCTTTGAACTGATTTTAACACCTTTAAACCGTTGCAAACTTTGAAAAATCATATCTTTTTCGTTTCTTGTCGAAATCCAGTGAAACAAGAGAGAGTGGACTCGTGTGGATGTCTTCTACATTCTAGAAGAGACTGCATATTTTTCTGAGCCTTCTGCTATTTTTGGTGGAGTGGAACCCAATGTGAGATTTCTAATTTATAAACGATATGGAAAACGACGATGTATAAATTATATAGTCGATATATGAGTTATATAAGCGTTGTACACCTCCTGTATAAGCGTTGTATAAGTTGTATGTTCGATGTATAAGTTGTATATGCGTTGTAAAAATTATATATGTGTTTAAATAGAAGTGAAATGCTATATATAAATATATATATATATATATACATACGCCCCTCGTCCACAAACCATGGACGATATTTATTGGTTGTGATTGTTGTGAAAATTGATTGATAGCGAATGGTTGATTGGAATTGTTTGTGGTTGATATTGATTGATTGTGGTTGAAAAATACACGTTTGTGGTTGAGAAATATTTGGTTGAAACCACATAGGATTAGTTTGTGGAAATGAAAAAAATATACATGCCGCCTGCGTGCGAACTAGATGCATGATTCCCCATTGTCAAAAGCTGCGAGGCTTTAAGGTAGAGCGAGGAGCCGTACTAGGGACGGTCCCGGTTTTAACTACCTTGCCGTTATGCTACCGAAATTTTGAATAATATTCATGTGTTAGAATTATTTTCCTATATTGAAACTATATTCGTCTGCTGAATAGAGAACCTTCATGTGTTGAATTGAAATTCATTCGTTGAATAGAATTCATGTGTTGAATGGTATTCGTGTTTTTAAATATAAAAATCACCTTTTTATCTATTTATATAAACTATAGAAAACCTTCATGTGTTGAATTGAAATTCATTCGCTGAATAGAATTCATGTGTTGAATGGTATTCATGTTTTTAAATATAAAAATCACCTTTTTATCTATTTATATAAACAATAGAAAACCTTCATGTGTTGAACTGAAATTCATTCGTTGAATAAAATTCATGTGTTGAATGGTATTCGTGTTTTTAAATATAAAAAACACCTTTTACCTATTTATATAAACTATAAAAAACCATCATGTGTTGAATCGATATTCATTCGTTGGATAGAAATTCATATGTTGAATCTTATTCATATTTTGAAAGAAATTGTTTTATAATAAAAATCCAATTTTTATCACCTATACGAACTATATAAAATAATCTTGTTTTGAAATAAATTGTTTTATAATAAAAAATCCTATTTTTATCACCTATATCAACTATATAAAATAGTCGAGTTTCGAAATAAATTATTTTACATTAAAAATCACATTTTTGTTATATACATGAATTGTTAAAAATAGTGAAGTGTTGAAATAGAAGACAGTTAGATAAAAATATCATTTTTATCAAAGGTATGAAAAGAATATAGTTTTGCAACCGAAGAATCGATATATATATATATATATATATAGAATTAATATATATCGAATAACGAAGCTGCAGTTCGTATTTTGAAACCGTGATTTCAAACGATTAGTGTGGGAGATCCGACCATCGGATTTTCCCGAAACTGCAACCGTTGGGTTCGCTTTGGAAATACCTTTCCAACGACACCAACTTTGTAAAAATCCAACGGTTGGATTGTCTGGAATGTTTAATTCAAATCTAAAGAAAAACAACGCCAGAATCGATTATATATATATATATATATATATATATATATATAATTATAATCGAATAACGATGCTGTAGTTCGTATTTTGAAATCGAAACTTCAAACGATTATACCGGGAGATCCGACCGTCGGATTTTCCCAAAACTGGAACCATTGGATTCGTTTTGAAAAGATCTATATAATGATGTAAATTTTGTGAAGATCTAACGGTTAGATTTTCAGATATGTGTAAATAAAATCTGAAGAAAAACAGCGCCACGGCCGCGTTATGGCCCGAAGCGTCGTTTTGAATAAATTGGCTATTTTAAAATAAATAAAATAGCGATAAATCGTTATAAAATATTATAAATGATATGGATGTGAAATTTAGAAACTAACTGAAGGTTGGCTAAGTCGAATGGTTTCTTGGGTATTGATCTGATGTTGGTTTCGGCCTTCGGGGTTAATATTTGGGAAGTCGTTCTCATAATGATTGACGGCAAGTGACTAATGAATTGAAATGATGCGTAGTAGTGTTTGTGTAGCACTTGTTTATTATATACTCGAGTTGCTCAGAAAGACCGGGTTTATCCCATTCTAAATAACTGAATCGACGATAAGAAATTGAAGATGAAGACGGTGGTCGAAGACCGGAGATCTTCACCTCGTTTGGATGGTAACCGAGGTCCTGATTGGGAGGCATCCCGAAATATGGATAATGAGTGGTGATCGTCTAGACGTTCGTGGTGATCGATGGGTTTGCGAGGTATATAGTGCCTCCGGTTTCGTTCAGACCCAGAACGGACTTGCAAATGGACAGTGTGTCTGACATTTGAATTTATTCTGTGTGATTGATAGCCATCAGTTGCACGGTGTGAATTGTCTGTGTGGCATGCTAAGATGCAGTGATCAAGGCTTCTGTTGAAAAGCAAAGTCTTGTGGTGATGATCAAAGCACCGCCTGTGTGGTGTAGCTTTGTGTATAATGTGAATTCGCGAGCCTCACACCCTGGTATGAACCAGAAACGGGAGAGGACATCAGGGGGGACGTGCGCTTTCTTTCTAGCTAGAAGTGGCGTCAGTGGTTTTACACGCCCTGACGAATTTGACTTATGTGGTTGTTACTGTTGCGAGGCGCCTCGGTTTGACCGGACGATCCGGGTCCGATGGAGTCATTCGTTGGCTCATTTAAGCCCCAAAGGGCGGAGGGACGCATTGTTCAGGCATTATAATCCACTTCGTGTGGACCGGCCCTGACGATCCAAGGTATGGTTGCGGCTGTGCCTGAGACATGGGCTAGATTGTCTCGAAGTCGGTAAGGACTATCTTTTGCCTTGGTTTATGACGGAAATCCAATTTCCAAATACGACATCGTGCGGCTTTGATTGTATATATATATGGTGACATGATATATGGTACCCATGCCATCTATGATTGATAGTTATGATTCGAAATTGTTTTTGAAACATGTAAACACTAATAATAATATCAAACGCTTTTGTTTTATTCGTATCAAGCATATTTTGGCCATTATAAGGTAAAAATTCTATCCTCCGGTTTGCGTTGCATTGTGTGATGGGAACTGAGTCTTATAATGGCTTCATTTTTATAAAAAGCTTTGCGATGTTTAAAAGAATGATTTGTTTTAAAGCACTGGCAATCCAATGGAGTAAACCCGTTCCACGAAAGTGGCGTGGTCCTGTGATTAGCCATATTTTAAATGTGTTGAGTAGATTTCTCATACCAGTCCCATGACTGACTCGTAGTTTGTTTCACTTTCAAACTCGGGTGCCCCTTTTTCTACACGGGAAGCTTTGTATTCGGGTTTAGCTAGCTCTTTCTGGATAGCTGGAGCTGAAGATGGATTCTATTATTTATCTCTTTTTATGCTGTTCAGTTCCTATTGTACATTATGTTTGTTTTCCACTGTAGACATTTATGTATAACTGAACTGTATTTATACTAAGTATGATCCTGTATACTGTGTAACTCTGATGACTACGTTTATCCAGTATATTCTATTGTGCATTATCTGGTGTATTTATTAATTTCTGTTCTGCTATTATCTGTTTCTGTGTTATATTCCAAGGATTACCCTTGCCACCGTCAGTACGGGGTTTGGGGTCGTCTCATTTGGTATCAGAGCTTTGGTTAAGCTTAGTTCTGGAATATAACATATGAACGAACTCGTCAGAAATAGAACCAGTAGTGTTCTAGGACGGGTAACTCTATACAGATAGGATCAGTAATATCCTAGTATAAGTAAAGCAGAATGAAATACACCCCAGTAGAAACATTTACATTCAAGTATTTGTCTCTATACTTTGAAATATCTTTTCTGTTGACCTGACACTTTGTCTGCTAATTGCAGACGCACTAGAAAATGAGTGACAGGAACAGAAGAAATAATCGTATGGCTCGACCAGCTAATGAGCCAGTTGTGCTCCCTCAGTCAGAATCAGATATAGAAGTCCTATTCAAGAGGTTTCGAAATCTGGGTGGATCACCATTCTTAGGCAAAGAGTCCATTATGGAAACACAAGCTTGGATCCTTTCTGCAGAGAAAATCTTTGAGGGTTTAAAGCCGAGAGACGATCAGAAAAGATTATTGGCGTCTTGGGCACTCAAAGAAGAAGCCTTATTTTGGTGGGATTCAGTTATTAAAGATAATCCAGAAGGTGATATCACCTGGGATAAATTCAAAGTGATTTTCTTAGAAAGATTTACTCCTCTCGAAGCAACCGAGCGATTATGTGATGAATTTTCTTATCTGATACAAGGTGATATGACCATCCCAGAATATCATAAGAAATTCAACAAACTTTCTCACTTTGCTCCTCATCTGATTCAAGATCCAAAGAGGAAGAATATGAGATTTATTCATGGCCTACAAAGGAAATATCAGAATAGTATAATGAGGAATGTGAAGCTCCCCTTTTCTGAAATGATGTACATGGCTTACCAGTACGAAGATCTCGACAAGAAAGGTATGCTGCCTTACAAAGAAGAGGTCAGCTCTAGCAAGAAAGTTGAGTCAGAAACTGATCGTCCTGAGGCCAGTACGATGTCTGAGGTCAGTAACAAGCCCAAAGTCAATCGGAAAAGGGCCAGATCTGAAAAAGAACCAGCAACGACTGCCATATGCAATAACTGCCATAAACAAGGGCATTTGCAAGGAAAGTGCAAATCTCTGAAGAAACAAAAGAATGACGGGTTTAAATCCGGCAAGAAGCTCCAGGAAAGTAAAAGATGCAATCAATGCCATCAGTTTGGTCATGTAAAACAAGAGTGCCGGCTGTTAAAAACAACCAAAGAAGCTCAGGTAAATGAAATGGCAGGAGTGCCTGCATCTTCGTCTGCCCAGGAAAGGGCTGATGCTTTAGAAGGCACGCTCAATGCCAAAAACATTCCATTTAAAGTGCTGTTTGATACAGGCGCGTCACGAAGCTTCATAGCCAAGAATGCAGTTAAGAAGTTGGATTTGAATTTGAAGAAGCTCAAAGAACCAATGACTGTCCAAAATCCGGTTGGGGGTTCCATCGATCTCAGTTGGGTTTGTGCAGTACCTGTCTCTTTTTCCTGTTATAAATTCCCTGCTATCACTATCGTCATGAACTTTACTGAATTCGATCTTATTCTGGGATTGGATTGGCTAACCAAATATGAAGCAGAGGTTAGATGCGCCGAGAGAGTTGTTAGGGCTAAGATTAAATCAGGGAATTATATAACCATACCGTGTGGAGGTCAGAATCCTAATAGAAAAGACTTCTGGGCAGCTCTCGATATTTCTCCTGTTCAAATAGAAAATACCCCAGTAGTCACAGAGAATATTCCTGACCTCATCAAAGACATTCCTGTCGTCAAGAACTATGCGGATGTGTTCGAAGTTGTTCGCTTACCTCCGCAGAGAGAAATAGATTTCAAGATTACTTTGATTCCGAATGCAAGGCCGGTAGTTCACGCTATTCGAAGAATGTCCTTGAAGGAGAAAGAAGAACTTGACAGTCAAACAAGACAGCTAGTATGGAAGGGTCTAATCTGGCCCAGTTTCTCTGATTGGGGAGCAGCAGTGGTGTTTGTCCCAAAATCTGACGGTACTCTACAGCTATGTGTGGATTATCGTGATTTAAACAAGCAGACAATAAAGAACAAATATCCATTACCGCGGATTGATGATTTGTTGGATCGATTAAATGGCGCACAAGTATTTTCACGAATGGACCTAGCTATAGGTTTCCATCAGCTTCGTATCGCCGAGGAGTGTGTTCCTTAGACAGCATTCAGAGGTCCAGACTTATTCTATGAGTGGTTAGTAATGCCGTTTGGCTTATGTAACGCTCCAGCCTATTTCGTCGATCTAAAGAACAGAGTATTCAGAGGAGTATTGAATAAATTTGTTCTGGTTTTCATTGATGATATCCTTATCTTATCTAAGTCAGAAAGCGAGCATGAAAAACATTTGGAACAAGTGTTAGAAATTCTCAGAAAGAATGTGTTGAAAGCAAAGTTTTCCAAATGTATATTCTGGCAAGAAGAAGTCAAATTTCTTGGCCACGTAGTGTCAATGCAAGGAATTGCAGTGGATCCCAGTAAAATCACTACTATTCAGAATTGGAAACAGCCTCGTATGCCAATAGAAGTTAGAAGTTTTCTCGGGTTAGCCAGTTATTATCGGAAATTCATTAAGGATTTCGCGAAGACATCTAGTTCTTTAACGAAACTGACGAAGAAACATTCGAGATTCAATTGGACTCCGGTATGTGAGGAAGCTTTCCAGGAGCTGAAATTAAAACTGACAACTGCTCCAGTGTTAACAATAATAGATGGCAATGAGGACTTGAAAGTCTGGACTGACGCTTCTAGAGAAGGCCTTGGCGCAGTGTTAATGCAAAGAGGTCAAGTGATTGCGTATGCTAGCCGTCAGTTGAAACCACACGAGAAGAACTATGTAACTCATGATCTTGAGTTATTGGCTATAGTATTCTCCTTGAAAATCTGGAGGCACTATCTTCTGGGTGAGAGATTTGAACTGTTTACAGATCACCGGTCATTAAGGTATCTGTTCACTCAGAAAGACTTGAATCTGAGGCAGCAACGTTGGCTAGAGTTCCTTACAACATACGATTTTGAGATTATATACACTCCAGGGAAAGCCAATGCCGTGGCCAATGCGTTAAGCCGAAAGAATGAAATGATCGCCAGTTTTATTATCACAACTTCATTGATAGATAAAATATCTGCTCTTCAAAAGGATGATCACTTCATTCAGAAGATCAGAGAGATAATTCAGAAAGGCGAGCCCTCGAGTTTTCAAGTTGATAATGAGGAGATTCTAAGGCTGAAAGGTCGAATCTGTGTTCCTAACATTGCTGAGCTCCGAAAGGAAGTTCTGGATGAATGCCACAAGTCAAAACTTAGTATCCACCCGGGAGTAAGCGAAATGTATAATGACAACAAACGCACTTTCTAGTGGAAGTCGATGAAGAGGGACATTTCTTTATATGTTAGCCGATGCCCTACTTGCCAGCTAGTCAAAAGCGACCAACAAAAACTTGTTGGATTATTGCAACCGCTAGACGTTCCTGGTTGGAAGTGGGAACATATTTCCATGGACTTCATTGATGGTTTGCCCAGAACCAGAAAAGGAAATGACAGTATTTGGGTGATCGTAGATCGCTTCACGAAGACCGCCCATTTCATACCTGTCAGATCAAACAGAACTGCTCAGAGTCTGGCGTAGATTTACTTCAAGGAAATTGTAAGGCTACATGGAGTGCCGCTCAGTATAGTCAGTGATAGAGATCCAATATTTACTAGAAAATTCTGAGAGGCATTTCAAGTCGAACTAGGAACGAAGTTGAACTTGAGCACCACATATCATCCTCAGACAGATGGTCAGACTGAGAGGGTGAATCGTATACTAGAAGATCTATTGCGGGCTTGTGTTCTAGATTTCAGTGGATCATGGGAAGACCATCTGCATTTGGCTGAATTCTCATATAATAATAGCTACCAGGCGAGCCTGACAATGTCGCCATTCGAAGCATTATATGGTAGACCGTGCCGATCTCCTGCTTGTTGGGTCGAACCCGGTAATAGACTTGTATTGGGACCTGATATGATCCGAGAAGCTGCCGACAAAGTCGATTTTATCAAGAAACGATTACTCGCTGCTCAAAGCCGACAAAAGAGCTATGCCGATAGGAGAAGAAGAGATATATCATTTGCTGTTGGCGACTACGTATATTTGAAAGTATCGCCGATGAGAGGAGTTATCCGGTTCGGTAAAACTGGGAAGTTGGCGCCCAAATTCATTGGTTCGTTTCCTATTCTGGAACGGATCAAAACTCTCGCTTATAGGGTTAAATTGCCAGATTGGTTGCCTGGGGTGCATGATGTATTTCATATATCTCAACTTCGAAAGCACGTTCATGATCCAGACTTGATCGTGGAAGAAGCAGCTCAACAAGATATTGAAATTACTCCAGAATTAGCTGTGAGAAGAGAGCCGCTAAAGATTATCGGCAAAGAAACCAAAGAGCTGAGGAACAAGAAAGTTCACTTAGTCAAAGTTCAATGGAGTGGAGATCCGCGAGATTGTACTTGGGAAACCGAGGAGAGCATTCAGAAAGCCTATCCTAAGTGTCGAGTGGATATCTCTGATTGACTCCGGTGCAAGGTACATTTACCATACTTTGCATTACTAATTAGTTCTCTACTTTGTTGTTATTTTCTTTCCATGGATGTGCACTTTTAATTCTATAGTCTGAATGATTTCAAAAGAGTATAGAAATTGATTAGTATATTTTTGAAAAGTTAAAAACTATTTGATTGATGTTTGTGTTGTGTGATAGTAGATTAGATTAATTAAATTATCAGAACGATAGTTAATTTAATCAATAATTGAATGAATGGTAGAATTTATTCGATTAAATCACACATTGAACTGATAGAAAATAGATAGAAATATATACATGTGCATTATATAAGTTTGAATAGGTAACTGGGTAGCTGATGAGTAAAGAAATTAATTGCGTGCCCGACAAATAGGTAAACCTTAATGAGTTGGATGCGAAATATTATTATATCAATTCAAGTGAATGCCATTGGATGCGGAGTGCTGGTTATTCTGTGTGTAAAAATAAATGTCGCCAAAGGATAATGTAATGACCTGTATTCTACACATCATAGGATCGTAGAATATTTATTTCTTTCCCATGTGAAGTCATATGGCCATGTAATTTTGGGAAACATCCATTAGAGTCATTTCCCATGTTCATGATTTTTGTCGATTTTTAAATGACCATTTTGCCCCTAGCTGATCTTGTTTTGGCCATAACTTTTGACTAGAAAGGAATTTTGACCAGAAACGACTTCCATTAGATTCGTTTGATGGTTTACCTTTCCGTAGAGTGGTCATAATAGCAAACAGACTTACCGTTTGGGGGATATGGCTGAAATAAGGTTTGGAGGGTGAAAAACTGCTTAACCGGGCCAAATAGGGTGATTAGTGAGTAGGCCCATAACCCATTTCGGGATTAGAGTTATGGGGAGGCTGAAATGAAGTAGAGAATCATTCCATTTCAGTTTTCTAGCCTCCACTTATCTCCAAGGAATCCTAAAAATGGTCCCCAACCTCTAAATCACCTCCAAATCATCTTTTGGTCAAGAATTTGGCTTAGCAACCTCTAATCAAGGAAGATCTACACCAAATAAACATTGGAGCTGCTGTTTAGCATTGGGATTTGTATCAAATCAGAGATTTATTTCAGATCTTAGTTTATTTGTGGCTAAGGTGAGTGATTTGCATAGTTTTGCACTAATTATGGCTAATTAAGGGTAATTAGTGGTAATTAGCGAATTTAAACATGATAAAATTCTGGAAAAATGTTCATAAATTCTTAAATGATGTTTTAGACCTCTGATATGAATTTGGGTTAATTTGGTTAAGTTTTACTAATCCTATCATTAGTTTCACCTAAACATGCTAAAGGGGTAATATGGGGTTTTGGGTATGTTTGATCCATTTTAACCTATCATATTGACGTTTTGATGTTTGTGGTTGATTATGCATGTTTCTATGACTGTATGATATGCTTTGTGATTGATTTAAATAGTTAGAATTGTCGAAAACGTCGTCGAATGGCGTAAACACTTGGTGGAATAGTTTCAGAACGCAATGCAGGTTTCGGATCGGATCGGATATGGGGGCTCGGATCGGATATGTTGAACTGGGCAAGGGATTCGATCGGGTCGGAACCTAACACTTGAGAAAATTGGCAAAAAGGAAGGTCACGCTAACTGAACTAGCATCGGATCGGATAAAGGAGGAGGGATCGGATCGGAGCACGTGAAGAATGAGGAAGCGGATCGGAGCGGAAGCACGAACTGGATAGGAGATGGCACCCGACCCGAACTGATGCGATGGAGTGGACCCAAACCGAACCGTTCCAGGGAAGGACCATGAGCTAACGCAACGCAAACACCCGACCCGAACCGATGGTTTGAAGAGAACCCGACCCGACCCAGTATTGACCAATAACCCGAGATGCAAAGGTAGTCCAATATGGGAAGTTAGAGCTCATGATCCGGTTGGGAACCAATGAGTTCACCTCATGATTGGGCTTTGCTGCGGGACGTGTGCTAAGGAGTTGTCGACGTTCATAACTTCGATTCACCACTAAAAATGAATGATGGGCTACTTATCAGTGCAGTAGAGTCATTACGACTCGAGGGGCAAGGTGATGGTAGCAAGACTACGTTATCAGTGCAGTAGAGTCATTATGACTTGAGGGGCAAGGTGATGCGTAGTAAGGCTATGAGCCAGCGCAGATGGGGTGAATAACTCCATGGGGCAAGTGGACATAGCGAAGGATTAGTGGCTACGTTATCAGTGCAATGAAGCCATTTATGGCTTCATGGGGCAAAGTGATCGTAGCAAGGATGGGTGATCGAAGTGGTGGATATCGTATGCTTTACGCACTGAGTGAGAGATGTGAGGATGGATGCTATGTTTGATTGTTTGCCATCACTATGACATGCACACCCCCACCTCCGTATCTTTACACCGTTTGATATAGCACCTTAGAGTGTTGTACAGTATGTAGTGCTAACTCTTTGGTTGCAGGTCCTGGTTCAGGTATGTTTTGTCTACCTGTTGTTGTTCACTTTAGATGCTTATCGCTCATACCAGGCTTTATGTCTGACCCAGAGTTTTATGTCTCCTCTTATTACTCTGGGTGCTCACACGAGCAGACTAGAGACAAGTTAGCTGGTGATGCGCGAGTAGCTGATTCGGAGGCGAGCAGGAGGCTTCCACGTATGATATATATATTCTCCCTATGTCGTTGGTGGTCGCTACTTGGGCATTAGTAGTGTACCTCATTTATCTTGCTTTTGCTTTGAGACCGTTTGAAAAGTTGTAATAAGCTGTATTTTGGATTTCCGCTGCTATGATGCTTAGTTTTGATTTTCAGCTTATGCACTGTCTCTCCTGTTTAATGTCAAGTATGTTATTATTATATTTTGTTCTATGCGCTGTGAGACATTCTACAGGTTCTTTGTATGTTCATTTCCTTCTTCCCTTTTTCCTTCTGGCGACCCGTTCCGTACTAACTGGACATGTGTACAGCGCACCTTTGGAGTAAATGTCGGTCGGTGCGGGGCGGGCCGTCACACTTGGTATCAGAGCTCTAGGTTGCGTAGTTAACCTAGGGAAAGACACTAGGGAGAGATAGTACGTATATGAGAGTGCGTATTTGTGATTACTTTGGTTTTCAAAAGATATATATATACTATTAGTAGTATAAGAATGAAGTCGCACTGCACTAGCACCACTATGGGGTCGTTAATCGTTTCCCTTTTACAGATTGACGATGAGTCGATATGCTAGAGGTGCTGGTAGGGGAGCCAATAATGGGAATGCTGCTGACATGAGGGCGATGTTTACTGACCTCATGAGAGACATGCTTAGAGAAGTGCAAGGGGCAATTCCCAATCCCGGAGTTGGTGCTGGCCCAATAGTGCAGGCGCCTAGGGTCGATTTCGCCAAGTTGTGCAAGGATTACACTAACCTTGGTGGGAAGCCGTTCCACGGGACAGAGTCGGCCACAGATGTTCAAGATTGGATGGATAGCTGTGATCATATCTTCGATGACTTGGGTCTTGAGGATGCGATGAAGAGAATGCTAGCGTCTCGTCAGCTGCAAGGGCGAGCGATGAATTGGTGGAATGCCATTAGATCAGCTACTCCAGAGGATCAGGTTACTTGGGATCAGTTCAAGGCTCGCTTTAGCGAGAAGTTTATTCGAGCTGCCCAAAAGTCAGTGTTGTTTAAGAGGTTCTTGGAACTCAAGCAGAGTGGTAGGGCAGTTTCTGACTATATTGCTGAGTTCGACACTTTGCTGAAGTATGGGCTATCTCTTATCGACACTCCTGAAAAGAAGAATGAGAAGTTCATTACTGGTATGGATGGATACTTGGGGGAAAGGCTTATCAACCACATCGATGAGACTTTTGAATCGATTGTGGGGAAAGCTTTGAGATAAGAGAGTCTTTACCCTAAGCCAAAGACTGAGGCTGCATCTGCAGAAGGGCCAAAGCCGCAAGCAGGCGGTGGAGGCAAGAATAACTCTCAGAATAAGAGGAAGCAGGACCAATCTAAGGGTGGCCAGAAAAAGAACAAGAAAGATGTTGAGTGCTTCAGCTGTGGTAAGAAGGGCCATTATGCTAAAGAATGTCGGGCCAAGCCAGCAGAAAGGAAGTGCAACAACTGTGGTCAAGTGGGACATCATAAGGATAAGTGTCCGCAACCTCTTAAGGAGAAGCAGATTGCGAAAGCATATGCTATTGATGTTGTTCCTTCTTCGTCGAATGCCCCAACTGCGGCGGAGAAAGGAAAGAATGTTGTTGTTTAAGGTATGCTTTCTATTTATGATGTACCAGTTCGAGTTTTGTTTGATACTGGGGCTTCCCGTTCCTTCATATCTAGTGACCTGGTAGATAGGTTGGGACTGGAACCCGAGATAGTCGATAGACCATTGGTTGTGATGAACCCGATTGGTGGTTCGACTAGCCTTAGTATGATTTGCAGGAATTTGGTCTTATCGAGTCATGGACGTATGTTTGTTTGTGATTGCTTTGTTTTGGGCTTTACTGGGTATGGCATTATATTGGGAGTCGATTGGCTCCAAAGATACGGGGTGGTGGTAGACTGTGAGGGCTTTTTGGTGACAATGAGGGCGGATGATGGGCGGAGGGTAGTGTTTGGTAGTCTACCTAGTGATGGGGTTATGGCTAGTTTTGTAAATTCCCTCGACATCCCGCAGGATGAGTTGTCAGATGTGCCCGTGGTTGGCCAGTATCTGGACGTCTTTGAGGAGGTGACCGGGCTTCCACCACACCGAGAGATTGAGTTCCGTATTGATTTAGTGAAAGATGCCAGACCTATAGTGATGCCACTTCGTCGTATGGCACCAAGGGAGTAGCGAGAGCTCGGGGTGCAAGTCAGCAATCTTTTGAAGAAGGGATTTATTAGGAGGAGTGTCTCTGAGTGGGGAGCACCAGTTGTGTTTGCCACTAAGGCAGATGGTTCCCTTCGTTTGTGTGTGGACTATCGCGAGTTGAATAAGGTAACGAGGAAGAATAAGTATCCTCTGCAGCGGATAGATGATTTGTTTGATCAACTGGAAGGAGCAAGAGTGTTCTCCCAGTTGGACCTCGCGACAGGATTTCATCAGCTTCGAGTAGTAGATGAGAGTGTTCCGAAAACGGCATTTAGGACGCCGTCTGGATTTTATGAGTGGTTGGTCATGCCATTTGGGTTGACCAATGCACCAGCCTATTTTGTGGATCTTATGAATCGAGTATTCAGAGATCAGTTGAATAAGTTTGTTCTTGTGTTCGTGGATGATATCCTTGTTTACTCAAGGACAGAGGAGGAACACAAGGGACACTTTAGGATAGTGATGGAGGTGTTGAGGAAACACCAATTGAAAGCAAAATTCTCTAAGTGTCACTTTTGGAGAAGGGAAGTGACATTCTTGGGTCATGTTGTTTCAGAGAGTGGTATTGCCGTGGACCCTGCGAAGGTGGCTACGGTACAGGATTGGCCTACACCCAAGAATGCAACAGATGTAAGAAGTTTCTTGGGGTTAGCTGGATATTATCGTAAGTTTATCCAGGACTTCTCCAAGATAGCAACACCGTTGACTCAGTTGACTAAGAAGAATCAGTCCTTCGTCTGGGACGGAGTGTGTGAAAAAGCATTCATGAGTCTAAAGGAAAGGTTGACGCGTGCACCAGTGCTAGTCATTCCTAAGGGGAATGAAGAGATGACGGTATACACGGATGCTTATGGCACCAGACTAGGTGCTGTATTGATGCAAGGAGGTAGGGTTGTAGCTTATGCTAGTCGACAGCTAAAGCCGCATGAGAAGAAGTATCCTACCCATGATTTGGAATTAGCAGCGATCGTGTTTGCACTGAAGATGTGGAGACACTATCTCTTGGGAGAAAGATTTGAGTTGTTCACCGATCATAAATCGTTAAAGTATCTCTTCTCCCAGAAAGATCTGAATCTCCGTCAGCAGAGATGGTTAGAGTTCTTGGCTTCGTATGATTTTGAGATCACATACACATAGGAAAGGTAATGCGGTTGCCGATGCCTTGAGTAGGAGACATGCCAGTTTAGGGGCAATGTTTCTTGAATGGAAGCAACTGGAGTATACCACGAGGTTTGATGTCAGACCTAAGTGCGAATTGGATCCAGTTATGATAGCTAGTTTGGTGATCAGACCCACTTGGATAGAGCGGATTGGTTCCAGCCAGAGGGACGATCCTAATCTATTGGAAATCATCTCCAAGTTAGAAATGAACATCGACGGTGAGGAGATGAATGTGTATGGGCTTGATCGTGATGGATGGCTTAGAAAGAATGGAAGACTAGTTGTACCCAACGTGAATGGTTTGAGAGATGAAGTGATTAGAGAATGTCATCACTCAAAACTGACTATACACCCCGGTGGTAATAAGATGTATCGAGACATGAAGCAGACTTACCACTGAGAAGGGATGAAAAGAGACGTTGGAAAGTTTATATCCAAATGCATGAATTGCAAGCTAGTTAAAGCCGAGCAAAAGAAGCCTAGTGGGTTGTTGCAACCATTAGAAATTCCCGAATGGAATTGGGAGCAAGTCTCGATGGATTCCATCGATGGTTTACCAAGGACTAGATCGGGATATGATAGCATTTGGGTAATTATGGATCGATTGACTAAGAGTGCAAGATTTATACCAGTCAAATCGACCAGAACGGCAACCAAGTTAGCAGAATTGTATATGAAATGGGTAGTGAGATTTCATGGAGTACCTAAAAGCATTGTGAGTGACCGAGACCCATTGTTCACTAGTGGGTTTTGGAAGAGCTTACAAGAGGCTCTAGGGCCAGGATTACATCTCAGTACCGCATATCATCCTCAGACTGATGGTCAGACGGAGAGGGTGAATCGCATATTGGAAGATCTCTTGAGAGCATGTATGTTGGATTTTGGTGGATCATGGGATTACCATTTGCATCTAGTAGAGTTTGCATATAATAATAGCTACCAATCCAGTATCGGTATGGCTCCATATGAAGCTTTGTACGGAAGACCGTGCAACTCACCATTATGTTGGATAGAGACTGTCGAGAAGTTTATGCTTGGACCAGATGTGGTGAGAGAAACTTCAGATAAGATTAAAATCATTCAACAACGAATGAAAGCTGCCCAAGATAGGCAGAAGAGTTATGCTGATAAGAGGAGAAGAGATTTAAAATTCTCCGTTGGTGACTTGGTGTTTGTCAAGATTTCTCCGTTGAAGAGCGTGATTCGATTTGGCAGGAGAGGCAAATTGGCACCAAGATTTGTTGGCCCATTCCCTGTTCTTGAATTAGTCGGGAATTTGGCATATAGAGTTGGCTTACCAGAGAAGATGGCGGGAGTTCACAATGTATTTCATGTTTCCCAACTAAGGAAGTTCGTTCATGACTCAGATATGACTATTTCACCTGATCAGTTAGAGGACTTCGAAGTAGAATCCGAAGCGGTTGGGAACCGCAAGCCGATTCGTATTGTGGGGCACGATACGAAGCAACTTCGAAGGAAGGCAGTGAAGCTAGTCAAGGTTCAGTGGGGGCGAGAACGAGAATGATTGCACTTGGGAGACAGAGGAGAGCATTAGGAAGGCATATCCAGAACTCTTTGCCTGGTAAGATTTACTTTGCAATTTAGTTTTCCGCATGCCAGGGTAGACTTGTTTTGCATGTTTGATTATTGTTTTATGATTGATAGGCATGCGGGACCCCTTGTGTGTTTTGATCAGGGAATCTCGGGGGCGAAATTTCTTAAGGGGGGGGGGAGAGTGTAATGACCCGTATTCTACACATCATAGGATCGTAGAATATTTATTTCTTTCCCATGTGAAGTCATATGGCCATGTAACTTTGGGAAACATCCATAAGAGTCATTTCCCATGTTCATGATTTTTGTCGATTTTTAAATGACCATTTTGCCCCTAGCTGATCTTGTTTTGGCCATAACTTTTGACTGGAAAGAATTTTGACCTGAAACCACTTCCATTAGATTCGTTTGATGGTTTACCTTTCCGTAGAGTGGTCATAATAGCTAAACAGACTTACCGTTTGGGAGATATGGCTGAAATAAGGTTTGGAGGGTGAAAAACTGCTTAACCGGGCCAAATAGGGTGATTAGTGAGTAGGCCCATAACCCATTTCGGGATTAGGGTTATGGGGAGGCTGAAATGAAGTAGAGAATCATTCCATTTCAGTTTTCTAGCCTCCACTTATCTCCAAGGAACCCTAAAAATGGCCTCCAACCTCTAAATCACCTCCAAATCATCTTTTGGTCAAGGATTTGGCTTAGCAACCTCTAATCAAGGAAGATCTACACCAAATCAACATTGGATCTGCTGTTTAGCATTGGGATTTGCATCAAATCAGAGATTTATTTTAGATCTTAGTTTATTTGTGGCTAAGGTGAGTGATTTGCATAGTTTTGCACTAATTATGGCTAATTAAGGGTAATTAGTGGTAATTAGCGAATTTAAACATGATAAAATTCTGGAAAAATGTTTATAAATTCTTAAATGATGTTTTAGACCTCTGATATGAATTTGGGTTAATTTGGTTAAGTTTTGCTAATCCTATCATTAGTTTCCCCTAAACATGCTTAAGGGGAAATATGGGGTTTTTGGGTATGTTTGATCCATTTTAACCTATCATATTGACGTTTTGATGTTTGTGGTAGATTATGCATGTTGCTATGACTGTATGATATGCTTTATGATTGATTTCAACAGTTAGAATGGTCGAAAACGTCGTCGAATGGCGTAAACACTTGTTGGAACAGTTTCAGAACGTAGTGCAGGTTTCGGATCGGATCAGATATAGGGGCTCGGATCGGATATGTTGAACTGGGCAAGGGATTCGATCGGATTGGAACCTGACACTTGAGAAAATTGGAAAAAAGGAAGGTCACGCTAACTGAACTGGGATCAGATCGGATAAAGGAGGAGGGATCGGAACGGAGCACGTGAAGAATGAGGGAGCGGATCGGAGCGGAAGCACGAACTGGATAGGAGATGGCACCCGACCCGAACCGATGCGATGGAGTGGACCCGAACCGAACCGTGCCAGGGAAGGACCATGAGCTAACGCAACGCAGACACCTGGTCCGAACCGATGGTTTGAAGAGAACCGGACCCAACCCAGTATTGACCAATAACCCGAGATGCAAAGGTAGTCCAATATGTGAAGTTAGAGCTCAGGATCCGGTTGGGAACCAATGAGTTCACTTCATGGTTGGGCTTTGCGGCGGGACGTGTGCTAAGGAGTTGTCGACGTTCATAACTTCGATTCACCACTAAAAATGAATGATGGGCTACTTATCAGTGCAGTAGAGTCATTACGACTCGAGGGGCAAGGTGATGGTAGCAAGACTACGTTATCAGTGCAGTAGAGTCATTATGACTTGAGGGGCAAGGTGATGCGTAGTAAGGCTATGAGCCAGCGCAGATGGGGTGAATAACTCCATGGGGCAAGTGGACATAGCGAAGGATTAGTGGCTACGTTATCAGTGTAGTGAAGCCATTTATGGCTTCATTGGGCAAAGTGATTGTAGCAAGGATGGGTGATCGAAGTGGTGGATATCGTATGCTTTACGCACTGAGTGAGAGATGTGAGGATGGATGCTATGTTTGATTGTTTGCCATCACTATGACATGCACACCACCACCTCCGTATCTTTACACCGTTTGATATGGCACCTTAGAGTGTTGTACAGTATGTAGTGCTAACTCTTTGGTTGCAGGTCCAGGTTCAGGTATGTTTTGTCTACCTGTTATTGTTCACTTTAGATGCTTATCGCTCATATAAGTCTTTATGACTGACCCAGAGTTTTATGTCTCCTCTTATTACTCTGGGTGCTCACACGAGTAGACTAGAGACAGGTTAGCTGGTGATGCACGAGTAGATGATTCGGAGGCGGGCAGGAGGCTTCCACGTATGATATATATATTCTCCCTGTTTCGTTGGTGGTCGCTACTTGGGCATTAGTAGTGTACCTCCTTTATCTTGCTTTTGCTTTGAGACCGTTTGAAAAGTTGTAATAAGCTATATTTTGGATTTTCGCTGCTATGATGCTTAGTTTTGGTTTTCAGCTTATGCACTGTCTCTCCTGTTTAATGTCAAGTATGTTATTATTATATTTTGTTCTATGCGCTGTGAGACATTCTACAGGTTCTTTGTATGTTCATTTCCTTCTTCCCTTTTTCCTTCTGGCGACCCGTTCCATGCTAACTGGACATGTGTACAGTGCACCTTTGGAGTAAATATCGGTCGGTGCGTGGCGGGCTGTCACAGATAGTAACAATTAATTTTGAACTACATTACATGGCATACTTCTTGAAGATATGCATACTTCATCATATACCACATAAGCATTTGGAGCTTGTGTGACGAGGTGGAAGATTTACCATACGAGCGAGAGGCTTGTATGGCGATGACTATATTTTACAGGTTGAACCGATGACTGATATGACCATATAAAATTGTAACGATAAAATTTCCAGATAAATAAAAACCCCACATGGGTCTAGAGTTGACAATAATCTCGTCTCTCTAGTCATTAGATACGGCACATTGACTATTTATTTCCCACACGGGACGAGGTGACGAGGATTTATCCTATGGAGCAATTAAAATACACACTCCCTCAGGCTTTGACAGGGTGACGAGAATTTATTCTCTGGAGTTATTATCAATACACGCTCCCCTGTAAACACCAGAATATATCACTATAAATATGTGTATGCTTATTAGGATTTATTGGGTACCTAATACGGCCCAATAATTTTCCAAACCTCTCCCCGTAGAAAGGAGGCTATGGCGAAATTTTTCGAAAATTCTGGGTGTTAGCCAAATTTTTTGAAGAATTTGAAAATTCTCAGAAACTGAAAAGTTGGATAATGGAATGCAGATTGAAGGTAGAGTTGGTTAATCAAACCACTTTTGACTTTGTTCCTTTTCGGGGATGAAAAGTTTTAAGTGGGGGAGATTGTAACGACCCGGAAAATCTGAACCAATTTAAAATTTTTAAATTGGCTAAAATAGTGGATTTTAAATATTTAAAATAAATATTTTAAATAATAATAATGAAATCTGAGTTTGAATCGACAATTGAAAACGAACATAATTAATTCTAATTACAAACAAGGCCTGAAATGGCGCGATAGTTTCAAATTTTGAATTCAAACTTTGTCAGACTGTACCGGGTGCAAAACAAAACAGATTTGAGCGAAACTAAAAATATTTAAATCTGTAAGTGAATACCTTTCTAACGAATCTGAAAAATCGAAGTTTCATAGCGGAAAGCAAAAGTTATGGCCAAATGAATTTTCAGAAAGGTCGCTATGGAAATTATATAGCCCGTGAAAATGGCCATTTTGCGTACGACCTCGGAATTCGACGAAACCACTTTTTTTGGATCTGGGATGTCAAGTTATTGCTAGGTTTCAAATTTCATAATTTTTGAAGCTAGTATGTTAGTGTGGCAAAGGAAAACGTGTTTTCGTCAATTATAGTTAAATTGGATCGACCAGAAATGAGCCTTTTGCAGATGGTCTCAGAATTCGAGGAAACTAGTTTTGTTCGGACCGTATCTTCAAAACAAAGCTAGATTTATTTTTCTGGAATTTTTCGAATCAGTTTGTGGCCCTGGCAAATTGAAATGTACGTTCAAATTGAATATTGAATGTTATATATTTTAATTTGAAGAAAAACTGACTGAAACATTCGAATGGGCCTTCGAAACGTATCCCAT
The DNA here is from genome assembly GCA_030737875.1 of Allium sativum. NCBI lineage: Eukaryota > Viridiplantae > Streptophyta > Magnoliopsida > Asparagales > Amaryllidaceae > Allium > Allium sativum. The sequence continues at coordinate 41,374,208 of CM060926.1, forward strand.
TGTGTTCGGAATGGGGGTAAAACGCTAGGGACGAAAGTCGTTGGGTTTGGATTGGAGTTTGTATGAGATAAGGGGTATTTTTGGATTTAAAAAAATTATAAATATAAAAAAATCTGATTGGGCCATCGTTTCTCTCTCTCTCTCCTTTCTCTCTCCCCGTAATATGATCGAAGGCCTAAAATCCTCCAAATCTTCCCGTCCACTTTCTGATCGATCCACACACCAAAATCAAACACTCCAGTTGGGAAATTTGTAGAGCTCGAGAAGATCTTCAAATCCATATATAGTTTGGATTTTTTCATTGAGTGGTTTGGGAGAATCGAGCTCGGGAAGTTCGGGTGTTTTCGCCGCCGCCCCGCCTGCCACAGGCGATCGAACGCCACCCCCCTTCAGGCGCAGGCGCGCCTCTCCTCCCCCTTCGACGCTGCGAAGGCTGATCGACGAATAGCTACACGGATTCGAAGAAAAATCCAAACCTAGTTTTGAAGAATTCAGAGAGGTAACGGCTGATTTTCTTTGAACTGATTTTAACACCTTTAAACCGTTGCAAACTTTGAAAAATCATATCTTTTTCGTTTCTTGTCGAAATCCAGTGAAATAAGAGGCAGTGGACTCGTGTGGACGTCTTCTACATTCTAGAAGAGACCGCATATTTTTCTGAGCCTTCTGCTATTTTTGGTGGAGTGGAACCCAATGTGGGATTTCTAATTTATAAACGATATGGAAAACGACGATGTATAAATTATATAGTCGATGTATGAGTTATATAAGCGTTGTACACCTCTTGTATAAGCATTGTATAAGTTGTACGTTCGATGTATAAGTTGTATACGCATTGTAAAAATTATATATGTGTTGAAATAAAAGTGAAATGCTGTATATATATATATATGCATATATATATATATATATATATATATATATACGCCCCTCGTCCACAAACCATAGACGATATTTATTGGTTGTGATTGGTGTGAAAATTGATTGATAGCGAATGGTTGATTGGAATTGTTTGTGGTTGATATTGATTGATTGTGGTTGAAAAATACCCGTTTGTAGTTGAGAAATATTTGGTTGAAACCACATAGGATTAGTTTGTGGAAATGAAAAAAAAAATATATGCCGCCTGCGTGCGAACAAGATGCATGATTCCCCATTGTCAAAAGCTGCGAGGCTTTATGGTAGAGCGAGGAGCCGTACTAGGGACGGTCCCGGTTTTAACTACCCTGCCGTTACGCTGCCGAAATTTTGAATAATATTCATGTGTTAGATTTATTTTCCTGTATTGAAACCATATCCGTCTGTTGAATAGAAAACCTTCATGTGTTGAATTGAAATTCATTCGTTGAATAGAATTCAAGTGTTGAATGGTATTCGTGTTTTTAAATATAAAAATCACCTTTTTATCTATTTATATAAACTATAGAAAACCTTCATGTGTTGAATTGAAATTCATTCGTTGAATAGAATTCATGTGTTGAATGGTCTTCGTGTTTTTAAATATAAAAATCACCTTTTTATCTATTTATATAAACTATAGAAAACCTTCATGTGTTGAATTGAAATTCATTCGTTGAATAGAATTCATGTGTTGAACGGTATTCGTGTTTTTAAATATAAAAATCACCTTTTATCTATTTATATAAACTATAGAAAACCTTCATGTGTTGAATCGATATTCATTCGTTGGATAGAAATTCATGTGTTGAATGGTATTCATATTTTGAAAGAAATTGTTTTATAATAAAAATCCAATTTTTATCACCTATACGAAATATATAAAATAATCTTGTTTTGAAATAAGTTGTTTTATAATAAAAATCCTATTTTTATCACCTATATCAACTATATAAAATAGTCGAGTTTTGAAATAAATTGTTTTACATTAATAATAACATTTTTATTCTATACATGAATTGTTAAAAATAGTGAAGTGTTGAAATAGAAGACAGTTAGATAAAAATATCATTTTTATCAAAGGTATGAAAAGAATATAGTTTTGCAACCGAAGAATCGATATATATATATATATATATAGAATTAATATATATCGAATAACGAAGCTGCAGTTGGTATTTTGAAACCGTGATTTCAAACGATTAGTGTGGGAGATCCGACCATCGGATTTTCCCGAAACCGCCACCGTTGGGCTCGCTTTGGAAATACCTTTCCAACAACACCAACTTTGTAAAAATCCAACAGTTGGATTGACTAGAATGTTTAATTCAAATCTGAAGAAAAACAGCGCCAGAATCGATTATATATATATATATATATATATATATATATATATATATATATAATTATATTTAATCGAATAACGACGCTGCAGTTCGTATTTTGAAATCGAAACTTCAAACGATTATACCGGGAGATCCGACCGTCGGATTTTCCCGAAACTGGAACCATTGGATTCGTTTTGAAAAGATCTTTCTAACGATGTAAATTTTGTGAAGATCCAATGGTTAGATTTTCAGATATGTGTAAATCAAATCTGAAGAAAAACAGCGCCACGGCCGCGTTATGGCCCGAAGCGTCGTTTTGAATAAATTGGCTATTTTAAAATAAATAAAAATAGCGATAAATCATTATAAAATATTATAAACGATATGGATGTGAAATTTAGAAACTAACTGAAGGTTGGCTAAGTCGAATGGTTTCTTGGGTATTGATCTGATGTTGGTTTTGGCCTTCGAGGTTAATATTTGGGAAGTTGTTCTCTTACTGATTGACGGTTAGTGACTAATTGTAACACCCCGCGAATTCTATAACTGTGAAATTAACAAATTAAAGTATAATTAATTTGAAATCAAAGAACTAAGGGAAACGGGATACGCCATTGCGTTCGTCTCGGAAAAATACGCGAAATAGAGTCCGAGTTTTCGAAAAATGGAGTCCGTATGAAGAAGATATAGCCTCCGGAAGTTTCTGAATCAAGTTTAAAATTAAAAATCGGGCCCAATTGGCCGGGACGGGAAAAGTCCCGCCTAAGACACCCAGGTCGACTGGGTTGTCGACCTGGTCTAGCCAGGTCGACAGGGCTGTCGACAGGGCTGTCGACCTGGTCCAGAGCCAGGTCGAACCCAGCCCAACCTGGCTGGCCTATTCTATGTTGGTCGATTTTCTGTAGTCTGCTTTGTCATTAGGGCTAGGTGGCAGGCTCTAATTGGTCTCTCTCTCGAATGAATGGCTACGATCAATCCAAGCAACATCGATGGTCCTAATCAGTTCATAAACTCTATAAAAATGACCCTAGACTCTACCTAGGTTTCTTACACAATTCTCTAGCCTCCATTGCTCTCTTCTTCTAATAAAAAAATAAAAATGGCGTCGCTGCTCTGCTGGAATTAAAACTAGAAGATAATCAACATCAGCCTAAGCAACTCAATTCAAACTAGAGATTAAAGTTTCTGCAAAGATTCTACAACAAGTTAAAGTTCTTTCTTTAATCCAATCAAGGCAAGTACAGTTATTTTCCTCTATAAACGTTAATTATAATTTTGATATGTTTTTAATTCTGAATCTGAGATTGTATATATATTCTCTTCTGTCAGATTTGTTTTTCTGTGACTGTTCTGTATCCCTTTTCTTCTTTTCTGTTTTTATAGCCAGGCTACCACGAGCCTGTGCCTAATCTCATAAGAGATGAACGTATGAACGCAAATTTTGGGATAAATAATGAATGATGCGAAATTTGACAAGACTAAATTGAATGTATGACTTTAGGTCTGAGGCATAAAATATATTGGACATATGCATAAATTTGACTATGAACATATAATTTATGCATGTTGTATGCATAGTTATGTTGTAATTTAGAACTGTAATTAATGAGCATATGTTGTAAACTAGATTTGGATCTATGCATATTCTATGATAGAAGAAAAGAGGAACCATTGTAAGATTACATATGATTTGAGATTTTGGACAAAATGCACATAAAAGTCAAGATATGATTTTTAGAAGATATGATTTAAAGATTTATATTGTTGGGTATAGTTTGCATAAGGATTCATGACTCAAAAAGAAGAAGATATGGAAACTTAGGTGTAAAGATTTACATTAATTAGGATATCTATTATTGTGATTACACCTAAATAGGGATTTTTGGATATATGGCATGCATTGAAATTAATGGTTATATTTGGTATAATTTATATGTGAATCTGCTGTAAAATGCTAGTTTAACAAAAATTGGAACATAGGTTATATGACAAATTATGTCCATATTCTGCGCTTATGCAAACATGGAGTATATGTTGTGAATCATGATAATTATGTAAGCATATGAATTTAGGCCAATTTATGATTGGGCAAGGCATGTAAATAGAACTTTTAGAAATATTAAATTTGCTAAATCTGCTAATTTGTCAAGTTGCCTAAACTACTAGTTTTGTTATATTGCCTAGACTGCTAATTAGATTGAAATGCCTAATCTGTTAAATTTGTCGGTTGAAATGCCTAACCTGTTATATGCCAAAATCTGCTAAGTTGCTAAATATGTTAAATCCGTTAAGTCATATAAAATCTGTTATCTGCTATGTTGATATAATCATCCTGTTATTGATATAATCTGAATTGGCATATATATTGGGCGTGCGCATAAACGGTAAATTATTAATTAATTGGCCGCAAAGATAAACATGGCTAACTCGAGGTTAGAATGAGTTTGCGGCGTAATTCTGCCCGGAACCGCCCGGCACATCCAGTGGCCGCAAACAATAGGTTCTAATGTGAGAAGTTAGTCATAACCTGCTTAAGACACGAGGTTAGGTCTGGCTTGTGGCAGAAGTCTGCCCGGAACCGCCCGGCCCATCCAGCGGCCACAAGCTAGCGACCTAATGTGAGAGGGCTGGGCATTAATAATTAATTAATGCAAATCCAAGATAAGAATGACGTCTAAAACGTATTGGGGGAAAATAGGGTTAAACCAACTGGATTAATAGGTGTAGTAAACCTGTCCATGAATCTGTAGGCCCAATACAAAGTTAGACAAATCTGAAAAGTCTGTACATCTGATCTGTTAGTCTGAAAACTTGTTAACTTAATCTATGAACTAGTAAATCTGAATTCTGTATGTCTGAACTTGTAAACAAGTTAATCTGAGATCTATTAGCCTGGGGACACAAGGTTAGGAGGGGAATTACTTGTGTCATCTGTTGTTTGGGACCCATATTAGTCAGTAACCCTTTCTGGTATCAAAACTTTGACCCAACAGTAGGTAGGGTCCGGGCACGCTTACTGAACTAATTATAAGTGGTTCATTCTGATAATGGCGAGGGGTGTCGATGGTGCGTTCCAACCGGGTCATGTGCGTGCATGGATCCCGGTCTGCCTCTGAGGATGTAAGACGCCGTGACATCTGTAAATAGGTCTGTGCCAATTGGTTGTCACTTTAGGGAGTGATACACCCTACTGTGGGGCCGACACAGGATATTTATGTATTAGGGAGCCGATCGCTTGGGGTAGGGTTTTAGGGTACGCTTAGTTCTGTCTGTTTCTATTGGTACCGTCTGTTTCTGTTGGGTGGTAACACCTGTCTGTTTCTGTGTGGTACCGTCTGTTCGGGTGGTAAAGGCCCATTACTAGTGTACACCTAATTCTACATTCTGTTTCTGTAGAGATAAATCTGTTCCTGCTTCTATCTGTTTCTGATCGGGTAGTAAAAGCCCATTTTTAGCATTCTGTTTCTGTTAAAGTATTCTGTACCCGTTCCTGCTTCAATTTAGACATTAGGGAGACACCTAATTCTGCTATACTAGTATTAGTGCAAAGAAGTGTAAAACAATAGTTTATATCATTCTGTTTTTCTGTTATATCTGCTACACCTGTTATAGTTATCTCACATCCAGTTTTATGTTCATATCATATTATTATTATCTGTTCATATGCTGAAAGTCACTAGACTTGCCAGACTTTTTGTCTGACCCTTGTTGTTTCGCCTCCTTTCTTCCGTTCCCCCCCCCAGGTTATCCAAGGAGGGAAATACTTAGCTTGATCCGGATTTCTCTTTGCTTGAAGTGCTTAAAGTATGGCTTGGCTCTGTATAGCTTCCGTTCCATGGGGATTATGATTTTAAACTATGCATTTTGAAGGCTTTTGTACAAGACTGATATTTTGTACTTGAATTCTGAAATTGAAAGAATGTAACCATATTAATTTTTGTTTCCGCTGTAATAAAGTTAAAATTTTTCAAGTACTGTTTTATCTGTCTTGTAAGTTTCTGTTCTGTTTACTAAAATGCTCCACCAAAGTTAAGGCATTCCCTTTGTGAGTGACCTTAACGGAGGTGGGGTGTTACACTTGGTATCAGAGCTGAAGGTTACCAGATTGGGTAAAGTTTTTGAAAAACTGTTTTCAAAAAGGTTTTGGAACGAAGTATTTTCAAAAATAAAGCTTATTTTGGAAAACATGATCCCCAAGAGCCATATATCTTTCTTTCAGTCCTTTTTGTATTGAACCTTTCCTTTTTCGTTCCAGCATGTCTGAAGCATCTGAGATACCAGAGGGTGTTCATGTACCCGGTTGGTTTCGTCAATATCTTGAGGCTAGGACCGCCGCTGCAGGTCCAGCAAATGATCCCCCTCCTCCACCCCCTCCTCGTGCAATTGCTTTCTCAAAGATCTGTAGAGATTTTAGGGCCATGGGTGGGAAGGATTTCAAAGGAACTGAATCATTCGTAGAAGCAAGGAATTGGCTCAAAGAAACTGAGGATCTATTCGTTATCTTCGAGGTGGACGATAGGCAGAAGGTACAGTTGGCAGTATGGCTGCTCAAAGACGAAGCTTCCTACTGGTGGGAAGTCACTAACGCCGAGAGGCCGGTTGAGACATGGATGGATTTCAGAACAAGGTTTGAGACAAAATTCCTCTCGCAAGCTGAACGAAGTTTACAATTGGAAAAGTTCTTGTCTCTTAAGCAAGGAAGTATGACGGTCAAGGAATACGTCAACCAGTTCAACCAACTAGCAAGATTCAGATTGGATTTAGTCAACACTCAGCATAAAAAGGCTCTCCGCTTTGTTAAAGGATTGAATGAGCCACTGCACAGCCTAGCCATGACCCATGTACCCATGGGAGCAACATACGAGAAATTGGTGGATATGGCACTACTGCACGAGGAAGACAAGGGCCCGAAAGAGACAAAGAAGGAAGAACCACAGAATAAGAAAGCGGGGCCCAAAAAGGAAACACAAAAGAAGGATGAGAAGCCTGAAGATAAGAAGGGGAAAAAGTGCTTTACTTGTGGGAGCTCAACTCATCTGAACAAGGATTGCAGAAAAAGGAAGGGCGCTTGCTTCAACTGTGGGGAGATGGGACACTTCACTAGGGACTGCCCGAAGAGACGAGGACAAGGAGGGCAGGCGAACACTCTTGAGGCTAGTGGCTAGGATAGAAATAGGAAAATTTCTATAGTAGGTTTAATTTCTTTATCTGATTATGGAGTTAAGACTTTTTCTGATTCTGGTATTTTGATTTTGTAATCGATACTCTGCACTTTAATACTAGTATTATTTCTGAATTCCGCTATAGACTCAGACCCATAATGGTTATGGATCATCTGTTTGAGATTGGGGTTTGAGGGATATCTGTGTTAGGCGTCAAGTATGACGCATACATTCTGAGTTTTCGTGGGGTGTCAATTTGATATTGGTTTCGGTCTTTGGGGCCGATACTTAGGACCCATGTCTAATGGGAACCAAATTTTCGTTCTATCTGTACTCGCTTCCATCATTCGACTGTATCATATCGATCGAATATTTGAACTTTAGGTAGAAACTAATGGGTGTAAACATGTGTTTGAGACATGTTATGTTTGATGGTTGCAAGTGGATGCAAGTGGTTGCCCGTGGATGCATATACACACACTAGGCACTAGATCGGCTCGAAAACACTCTCATACTGCATATGGATGGGTGAGCATTTTTCAATTCTTGTGGATGCAAAATGGTTGATTCAGCACATGGATGTTGCATTTGAGTGAATGGTTGTGCACTCATATAGAAATAATATATATCATCAGAATTCTATTGCATACATGTTGGACTCATGGCACTGACATAATTCGCATTAAGGAGGTCAACTGAATCAGTAGACCGTCTGATCTTTGCATTAGGTAAGGAACATATACACACACTTTTGCATATGTTCATACAACATTAGAAGTTTTCTAAGTACAATGGATGCTTGTGGATGATGGTTGAGTAGATGGGTGATTGGATGGTAGGACACATTCTTCTTAACTTGAAGATTTCGGGGACGAAATCCTTTTAAGTGGGGGAGAATGTAACACCCCGCGAATTCTATAACTGTGAAATTAACAAATTAAAGTATAATTAATTTGAAATCAAAGAACTAAGGGAAACGGGATACGCCATTGCGTTCGTCTCGGAAAAATACGCGAAATAGAGTCCGAGTTTTCGAAAAACGGAGTCCGTATGAAGAAGATATAGCCTCCGGAAGTTTCTGAATCAAGTTTAAAATTAAAAATCGGGCCCAATTGGCCGGGGCGGGAAAAGTCCCGCCTAAGACACCCAGGTCGACTGGGCTGTCGACCTGGTCTAGCCAGGTCGACAGGGCTGTCGACAGGGCTGTCGACCTGGTCCAGAGCCAGGTCGAACCCAGCCCAACCTGGCTGGCCTATTCTATGTTGGTCGATTTTCTGTAGTCTGCTTTGTCATTAGGGCTAGGTGGCAGGCTCTAATTGGTCTCTCTCTCGAATGAATGGCTACGATCAATCCAAGCAACATCGATGGTCCTAATCAGTTCATAAACTCTATAAAAATGACCCTAGACTCTACCTAGGTTTCTTACACAATTCTCTAGCCTCCATTGCTCTCTTCTTCTAATAAAAAAATAAAAATGGCGTCGCTGCTCTGCTGGAATTAAAACTAGAAGATAATCAACATCAGCCTAAGCAACTCAATTCAAACTAGAGATTAAAGTTTCTGCAAAGATTCTACAACAAGTTAAAGTTCTTTCTTTAATCCAATCAAGGCAAGTACAGTTATTTTCCGCTATAAACGTTAATTATAATTTTGATATGTTTTTAATTCTGAATCTGAGATTGTATATATATTCTCTTCTGTCAGATTTGTTTTTCTGTGACTGTTCTGTATCCCTTTTCTTCTTTTCTGTTTTTATAGCCAGGCTACCACGAGCCTGTGCCTAATCTCATAAGAGATGAACGTATGAACGCAAATTTTGGGATAAATAATGAATGATGCGAAATTTGACAAGACTAAATTGAATGTATGACTTTAGGTCTGAGGCATAAAATATATTGGACATATGCATAAATTTGACTATGAACATATAATTTATGCATGTTGTATGCATAGTTATGTTGTAATTTAGAACTGTAATTAATGAGCATATGTTGTAAACTAGATTTGGATCTATGCATATTCTATGATAGAAGAAAAGAGGAACCATTGTAAGATTACATATGATTTGAGATTTTGGACAAAATGCACATAAAAGTCAAGATATGATTTTTAGAAGATATGATTTAAAGATTTATATTGTTGGGTATAGTTTGCATAAGGATTCATGACTCAAAAAGAAGAAGATATGGAAACTTAGGTGTAAAGATTTACATTAATTAGGATATCTATTATTGTGATTACACCTAAATAGGGATTTTTGGATATATGGCATGCATTGAAATTAATGGTTATATTTGGTATAATTTATATGTGAATCTGCTGTAAAATGCTAGTTTAACAAAAATTGGAACATAGGTTATATGGCAAATTATGTCCATATTCTGCGCTTATGCAAACATGGAGTATATGTTGTGAATCATGACAATTATGTAAGCATATGAATTTAGGCCAATTTATGATTGGGCAAGGCATGTAAATAGAACTTTTAGAAATATTAAATTTGCTAAATCTGCTAATTTGTCAAGTTGCCTAAACTACTAGTTTTGTTATATTGCCTAGACTGCTAATTAGATTGAAATGCCTAATCTGTTAAATTTGTCGGTTGAAATGCCTAACCTGTTATATGCCAAAATCTGCTAAGTTGCTAAATATGTTAAATCCGTTAAGTCATATAAAATCTGTTATCTGCTATGTTGATATAATCATCCTGTTATTGATATAATCTGAATTGGCATATATATTGGGCGTGCGCATAAACGGTAAATTATTAATTAATTGGCCGCAAAGATAAACATGGCTAACTCGAGGTTAGAATGAGTTTGCGGCGTAATTCTGCCCGGAACCGCCCGGCACATCCAGTGGCTGCAAACAATAGGTTCTAATGTGAGAAGTTAGTCATAACCTGCTTAAGATACGAGGTTAGGTCTGGCTTGTGGCAGAAGTCTGCCCGGAACCGCCCGGCCCATCCAGCGGCCACAAGCTAGCGACCTAATGTGAGAGGTCTGGGCATTAATAATTAATTAATGCAAATCCAAGATAAGAATGACGTCTAAAACGTATTGGGGGAAAATAGGGTTAAACCAACTGGATTAATAGGTGTAGTAAACCCGTCCATGAATCTGTAGGCCCAATACAAAGTTAGACAAATCTGAAAAGTCTGTACATCTGATCTGTTAGTCTGAAAACTTGTTAACTTAATCTATGAACTAGTAAATCTGAATTCTGTATGTATGAACTTGTAAACAAGTTAATCTGAGATCTGTTAGCCTGGGGACACAAGGTTAGGAGGGGAATTACTTGTGTCATCTGTTGTTTGGGACCCATATTAGTCAGTAACCCTTTCTGGTATCAAAACTTTGACCCAACAGTAGGTAGGGTCCGGGCACGCTTACTGAACTAATTATAAGTGGTTCATTCTGATAATGGCGAGGGGTGTCGATGGTGCGTTCCAACCGGGTCATGTGCGTGCATGGATCCCGGTCTGCCTCTGAGGATGTAAGACGCCGTGACATCTGTAAATAGGTCTGTGCCAATTGGTTGTCACTTTAGGGAGTGATACACCCTACTGTGGGGCCGACACAGGATATTTATGTATTAGGGAGCCGATCGCTTGGGGTAGGGTTTTAGGGTACGCTTAGTTCTGTCTGTTTCTGTTGGTACCGTCTGTTTCTGTTGGGTGGTAGCACCTGTCTGTTTCTGTGTGGTACCGTCTGTTCGGGTGGTAAAGGCCCATTACTAGTGTACACCTAATTCTACATTCTGTTTCTGTAGAGATAAATCTGTTCCTGCTTCTGTCTGTTTCTGATCGGGTAGTAAAAGCCCATTTTTAGCATTCTGTTTCTGTTAAAGTATTCTGTACCCGTTCCTGCTTCAATTTAGACATTAGGGAGACACCTAAAGGGCTTCACTCCTCACTCCTTATCCTGTAAGCCGGAGAAGATATTTTAACCCAAGAAGGCTGAACCGGTAGGCAGTATATTAATTGGGCTTCGCAGCTGATCTAACATCATGCATGAACGGTTCTTCTATCTTGAAAAATTGGATTAAAGTAAGGACTAAAAAAAACAAGAAAAAAATAGAATTGAACGACGGAAAGGGAAAATATCTGAAATGATTTCAATATTGGACCTTGGACATATAATAGTTCCGAATGCAGTCAATCAATATAGATTGATCCGAAATCTGATTCAAATCCAATATAGCATCTATGGGTACATAATAGCGAAGCAAATGCTCGTTCTATGGGAAGCAGCTATCCAAACTTCCCAGGCCAATTAATATACTCCTTATTCAGGGTAGGCTCTTCACGAAAGAGAAGTATCCGTAGCTGAGTGAGAGCCTAGCGATTGTATGGCCAATCATTTTGGGTATAATGGTAGATGCCCGAGACCAAGTTACTATTATTTCTCTTTTGATTCTGCAATATTTTTTTCATTAATTACCCCGGACTCTTTCATTTCCATGTAGAGATCATTCGTAAAATTTGTGAAAAATGTCGACTGATCCGTAGGCGCGTATTCATGGTCTTGATGAAGTAATGTCAGGGTGTTCCCCTTCTTGTGCCTTTAAATCCAGAAGTACCGGCGGAGGCCCAAGAAACCACTCGACCTCGGGGGCTCTCTGGTAGGGAAGAGTGGAACCCTTGAGGGTCTGCTATACTAGTATTAGTGCAAAGAAGTGTAAAACAATAGTTTATATCATTCTGTTTTTCTGTTATATCTGCTACACCTGTTATAGTTATCTCACATCCAGTTTTATGTTCATATCATATTATTATTATCTGTTCATATGCTGAAAGTCACTGGACTTGCCAGACTTTTTGTCTGACCCTTGTTGTTTCGCCTCCTTTCTTCCGTTTCCCCCCCCCCCCAGGTTATCCAAGGAGGGAAATACTTAGCTTGATCCGGATTTCTCTTTGATTGAAGTGCTTAAAGTATGGCTTGGCTCTGTATAGCTTCCGTTCCATGGGGATTATGATTTTAAACTATGCATTTTGAAGGCTTTTGTACAAGACTGATATTTTGTACTTGAATTCTGAAATTGAAAGAATGTAACCATATTAATTTTTGTTTCCGCTGTAATAAAGTTAAAAATTTTCAAGTACTGTTTTATCTGTCTTGTAAGTTTCTGTTCTGTTTACTAAAATGCTCCACCAAAGTTAAGGCATTCCCTTTGTGAGTGACCTTAACGGAGGTGGGGTGTTACACTAATGAATTGAAATGATGCGTAGTAGTGTTTGTGTAGCACTTGTTTATTATATACGCGAGTTTCTCAGAAAGACCGGGTTTATCCCATTCTGAATAACTGAATCGACGATAAGAAATCGAAGATGAAGACGGTGGTCGAAGACCAGAGATCTTCACCTCATTTGGATGGCAACCGAGGTCCTGATTGGGAGGCATCCCGAAATATGGATGATGAGTAGACATCGTCCAGACGTACGAGGTGATCGATGGGTTTGCGAGGTATATAGTTCCTTCGGTTTCGTTCAGACCCAGGACGGACTTGCAAATGGACAGTGTGTCTAACATTGGAATTTATTTTGTGTGATTGATAGCCGTCAGTTGCACGGTGTGAATTGTCTGTGTGGCATGCTAAAATGCAGTGATCAAGGCTTCTATTGAAAAGAAAAGTCTTTTGGTGATGATCAAAGCACCGCCTGTGTGGCGTAGCTTTGTATATAACGTGAATTCGCGAGCCTCACACCCCGGTATGAACCAGAAACGGGAGAGGACATCAGGGGGACGTGCGCTTTCTTTCTAGCTAGAAGTGGCGTTAGTGGTTTTACACGCCCTGACGAGTTTGACTTATGTGGTTGTTACTGTTGCGAGGAGCCTCGGTTTCATCGGACGATCCGGGTCCGATGGAGTCATTCATTGGCTCATTTACGCCCCAAAGGGCGGAGGGACGCATTGTTCAGGCATTATAATCCACTTCGTGTGGACCGGCCCTGACAATCCAATGTACGGTTGCGGCTGTGCCTGAGACATGGGTTAGATTGTCTCGAATTCGGTAAGGACTATCTTTTGCCTTGGTTCACGACGGAAATCCAATTTCCAAATACGACATCGTGCGGTTTTGATTGTATATATATATGGCGACATGATATATGGTACCCATGCCGTCTATGATTGATAGTTATGATTCGAAATTGTTCTTGAAACATGTAAACACTAGTAATAATATCAAACGCTTTTGTTTTATTCGTATCAAGCATATTTTGGCCATTATAAGGTAAAAACTCTATCCTCCGGTTTGCGTTGCATTGTGTGATGGGAACCGAGTCTTATAATGGCTTCATTTTTATAAAAAGCATTGCGATGTTTAAAAGAATGATTTGTTTTAAAGCACTTGCAATCCAATGGAGTAAACCCGTTTCACGAAAGTGGCGTGGTCCTGTGATTAGCCATATTTTAAATGTGTTGAGTAGATTTCTCATACCAGTCCCATGACTGACTCGTAGTTTGTTTCACTTTCAAACTCGGGTGCCCCTTTTTCTACATGGGCAGCCTTGTATTCTGGTTTAGCTGGCTCTTTCTGGATAGCTGGAGCTGAAGATGGATTCTATTATTTATCTCTTTTTATACTGCTCAGCTCCTATTGTACATTATGTTTGATTTCCGCTGTAGACATTTATGTATAGCTGAACTGTATTTATACTAAGTATGATCCTGTATACTGTGTAACTCTGATGATTACGTTTATCCAGTATATTCTATTGTGCATTATCTGGTGTATTTATTAATTTCTGTTCTGCTATTATCTGTTGCTGTGTTATATTCCAAGGATTACCCTTGCCACCATCAGTACGGGGTTTGGGGTCGTCTCATCGAAACGTGTGTTCAGGAATAACTAATCCTCAAAAGTAAGAGAGGACCGGCCCTGAAGATCCAAGGATCATAGTGGGGTCCTGAGACATTTTGTAACGACCCGAACTTCCCCGCTAAGGAAAGAACGGATTGAGTTGAGAACAACACACAAAAGAACGCAGACGGAAGAACATTTCATTGTTAATTACAGCAATTCATCAAAATACAAGAATATACAGAGTATGAATAAATATACACATTATAAAATATCAGAGATTACAATACATTACATAGCAGCGGAAAATAATACAATACACAACTGAAGGAGATATACGGATACAAAGCTTTCCGGATATCATTCCAGCTGTAAACCAGGATCCTACGAATATAAATCTGCAAAACCAAAAGTACTAGCTGCCCGTGCGGAAAATATGGGCACCCAGAGTTTAGGTTGAAACAATAAACTCCTGGTCGGTCATGGGACTGGTGTGAGAACTAAAAACAGTTATTAATCTTTATTTTAAAGTTAGGTAAATCAAGGGACCACGCCGGATAGCACGGAACGGGTTTCCTCCCAAGAACACCAGTGCATAAAACAACAGCGCAATGCTAAATAAAGAAAAATGAAGCTATTATAAGACCCAGGTCCCATCACACAATGCAACACAAGCCGGAGGATAGGGTTTTACCTTATAATAGCCAAAGAATGCTTGATATGCTAAATTTCATCTTTTATTATTACTATAAGTGTATAGTGTCAAAATAATTTCAAATCATAAGTACCAATCATAGACGACATGGGTACCATATATCATGTCGCCATACTGCGGTCTACAATCAAAAACGCAAAGTCACGTATTTGGAAATTGGATTTCCATCTGCGAACTGAGGCCAAGGATCGTCCTCAACCGATTCGAGACAATCTAGCTCATGTCTCAGGACCCAGACACAGGTGAGCCCTTGGATCGTCAGGGCCGGTCCACCGATGTGGATTAAAATGCCTGAACACTACGTCTCCCCGCCCTATGGGGCGTAAATGAGTCTAATGACTCCATCGGTCCCGGATCGACCGATATATCCGAGGCGCCTCGCCACAGCAACAACCACATAAGTCAAACTCGTCAGGGCATGTAAAACCACTGACGCCACTTCTAGCTAGAAGGAAACGCATGCCCTCCCTGTAGTCCTCTCCCGTTTCTAGTTCACAACTGGGGTGTGAGGCTCGCGAATCAACGCTACACAAAGCTATGCCACACAGGCCATGCTTTGATCATCCACCACAAGACTCTGCTTTTCAACAGAAGCCTTGATCATATTGCCACTTAGGCGTGCCACACAGGCAATTCACTCCATGCGTTTGATATCCATAGATAAATAACCCCTGAGCTCATACGTCTCAGAGAAGGGCGTTAAGCAAGAGAATAAATTCTCCGCCACCAAACAGATATATATTTAATAGAAATCAATCACAAATACTAAAATCCAATGTCAGACATGCATTCCATTTACAAGTCCGTTCTGGGTCTGAACGAAACTGGAGGCACCTAGTACCTCGCATATCCATCGATCTCCAAGTACGTCTGGACGATTACTAACTGATTCCCTCCTCTTGGGTGTATGGCCCAATCAACATCATCAGTAATCACCCAAACGACGTGAAGACCTCCGGTCTTCGACCACCGTCTTCATCTTCGACACCACGTTGAATCAATTATTCAGAATGGGATAAACCCGGACTTTCCGAATAACTCGCGTATATAATAAACAAGTGTTACACAAACACAACATACGCCTCATTCCAATTTAGAATATTCTTTTATTCAAATATTCATACACTTTGGGAAAGGTTCCCATTAATTTTATCAAAGATAAATTCTTTAAATTTATTCTTTAATCTCCTTTCAATATCAATTCAAACTAGTCGGGATTTGCGAACCACACCGAAGTAATAATTTATTTTATTTCCCAATCCCAACCTATTCACCTCATGAAGTAAAACTGGTAATACTTCATATCTAACACCATGGTGCAATTACCATTTCACGTTCAAATCTAATTAAAGATTTAACTATCGCCTAGAGTAAAACTGGTGATACTCCATTCTCAATCTTTTCAACCTAATTAAAGATTCATTAAAACTCCACTTAGTTTTAATCTGTAACTGGGTTAAAGAATCAGTGTCATTTAAAACACGGTTCACGATAAACCCAAAAATTAATACCAATTCAATTCCAATTAAATATTATTTAATTGGTACACTTCATTAAATCTAAATAAAAAGATTTAATCTTTTTCTCAACTGGGCTTAAGAACAGTGAATGAAGACACCATTCACGACAAACTCAAATCACATTTGATATTAAATACAAGGCTCTAAATAGAAAATATATCGGCTTATATTCAATATCAAATTCTACGACCAACAAATATCGTATTGGAAATAACGATATAAATATATCTTTCAAATTCCCATAGAAATACCTGTATCATCACGAAATCCAACATCGAAATATTCCAAAGGAAATTTCGATTCAAATCCATTCCAATTCACTTATTGGAAATTCTAGTTATTTTCAAAACCATTTCAAATCTAATTTATTTACTTAAAAAAATAAATAGAGTTATAATTCTAGTTCAAAACTAGTTCATTTCGATAAAAATCTATTTTTATCTTTTCAAATATGGAATTTTCCACCCCAATTCTTCACAAATCATTTCTTATGATTTTACAAAAATTATTACTATTTTTAATAATTTTATCAAGGCCCGCACAGTCGATTTCCGTCAACGGCCATCGAACTGCACTTACGGCGACCTTTTCCAAATTTGATTTGGACATAATTCCAAATCCAATCATTAGATTTCTAATTTCTAATATTCGTTAGAAAGCTCTTTTCGATACGAACCCAATGGTTCCGGTTTTAGGAGAATCTGACGGTCGGATCTCCCACAATATCCATTCGAAATTAATGGTCGAAATTCACGAACTACCGCAGCGCGGCGCGTTCTATTCAGGTCATTATATAATATATATATAATATACACTTCGTCGATTTCCTTTTAAAACATATTTTATAAATCGTTTTAAATTCGTTTTTGAAACGATTTCAACTTCATTTTCAAATTCAAATCAAGATTTAATTTTTCAATATTAATTCGTTTTAAATTCATTTCAAACTGATTTCAATTCAAATTGATTTCAATTCAAATTGATTTCTAATTCAATTTCAGTTCGTTTTCAGTTCAATTCAATTTCAATTCGAATTCATTTCTATTCAATTTCAATTCGAATTCATTTCTATTCAATTTCAATTCGAATTCATTTCTATTCAATTTCAATTCGAATTTCAATTCTATTCAAAATATCAGATTTTGAAATCACTCTCGATATTCATAATAAAATGAATAAAATCGATATAAATATTGTTCACGTCAAAATGGCGTCAATCTAATCTACACGGCTTCATATATTTCTATTTTCAAATATTATATTTCAAATATTTTTGGTTTCGCCAAAATCCGGTTTATTTTGCACCCGATACATTCATTTGAAATTTGAAATCGAATTATCGAACTACCGCGCCATTTTCAATTCCTTTTATAATTTAAAACAAATATTTTTATTCTAACGACGATTTATTGAATAGATACGTTCGAATTCTATACAAAATAAATTTCTCGTCGTTATTATTTAAAATAATTCATTTTAAATATTCAAAATTCACTAAAATTGCCAAAATAAAAAAAATAAATTGGCTTAGATTTCCGGGTTATTACACATTTGCTAAAGTGTCTCGAATCGGAGAGGAGCTTGCCCCTTGCCTCGACTTATGACGGAAATCCAATTTCCAATACGTGATATTTCGGTTTTATTTGTAGAGCCTAGTATGGCGACATGATAGATGGTACCCATGTCACCTATGATTGATATTTATGATTGAAATTGTTTTGACACTATACAGCTATAATAGTATCAAGTGATTTGTTTTAAACGTACCAAGCTTGTTTGGCTATTATAAGGGAAAACCCTATCCTCCGGCTTGCGTTGCATTGTGTGATGGGACCTAGGTCTTATAATAGCTTCATTTTCCAAAAAGCATTGCGCTGTTTTGTTATATGCACTAGTGTTCTTGGGAGGAAACTCGTTCCATGTTATATGGAGTGGTCCCTTGAATCACTCTCTTTTAAAGTAAAATTTTAAATAACTGTTTTAGTTCACACAACAATCACATGACTGACCTGGAGTTTATTGTTTTAACCTAAACTCTGGGTGCCCCTATTTTCCACACGGGGAGCTAGTAGTTTTGGTTTTGCTGATTTATATACACAGGATCCTGATTTACAACTGGAACGATGCTCGGAAAGCTCTGTATCCGTGTATTACTTTCAGTTGTGTTTTGTATTGTTTTTCCGCTGCTATGTAATTTATTGTAATCTCTGATATTTGTCGAATGTATATTTATTCATACTCTGTATATTCTTGTATTCTGATGGAATTGTTGTAATAAACAATGAAATGTTCTTCTGTTTGCGTTCTATTTTGTCATGTTCTCAAGATAATCCGGGCTTTCCTTACCGGGTAAGTTACGGGCTATCACAGTTGGTACCAGAACTTTGGTTTACAGAGCTCGAGAACAAGACACATTAGAACCATACGAAAGAATTCATCAGATATTGGATTAGTAATATCCAATTAGAATAACTCGTTAGAGATAGGTTCAGTAGTAACCTAGAACGAGTCTGAAGAGTATGTTTTTAAATAAAACAAATTTTGTTTTGAAAATTGAATTCAAGTATACGTATTTGAATATTTTATTTGGATTGAATTTGGACAATCGAGTATATAGAGATTCTGTGTATACGCGTCATGAACGTATATTCGAAGTTTTAATATACTGGATAGATATAGAATCACATTCTAGACACCCGAAGATGATTATGATGATTGATATATCATCATCAAAATTTGTGTTCGTGTTTCGAAAGTGAGATATCTATATATTTCCATTAGACTGGTGTGAGAACCAAAATTAGATAGGATTATTTGTTGTGATTTGGCATCAAAAATATGATTTTTGACTATGTATTAAAGTTATGTGTTTGAAATTATAATCCACTAATTGATTGATGGTTGTGTTGTTTGTTTATTTGTTTGATAATTTTGAACCATTTAGCCTAATGGAATCAAATATTGAACTGTATTGAAAATTGTTTGAAATTGCATGCATAAACACGCACTTACATTGAACAGGTCATAACGAAGAGGCTAGAGCAGAAGAATAAAATTGTTTGCCCGACAAATAGGTACATCTTTACCATAATTTACTGTTTTGTTAGGGTGATGATGATTTTATGAGCCGATTGGCTGGCCGCTTAGCTTTTTCCTTTTCTTTTGGATTGAAGAAGGCCATGGGAGGCTATATGAAATATCCCCAAGTCCCCGGTGCAGGGGATGTTATGGCGAAATTTTTCGGAAATTTAGGGTGTTAGCCAAATTTTTGAAAAATTTGAAAAGTTCTTAGAAACTGAAAAGTTGAAGAACTTAAGCCGTAATGAAAAGAAATGGAAGTTGAGTTGGTTTGTAAAACAACTTTCAGCTTCGTTCCTTTTCGGGGACGAAAAGTTTTTAGTAGGGGAGATTGTAATAACCCGAAAATGCGGGCCAATTTAAAATTTTTATTTTGGCAATTTTAATGAAGTTTGAACATTTAAAATGATTTATTTTAAATAATAACGACGAAAATTTATTTTGAATAGAATTCGATCGTATATTTATATAGATCGTCGTTGGAATATAAATATTTTATTTTAATTATAAAAGGAATTGAAAATGGCGCGGTAGTTCGATAATTCGATTTCAAATTTCAATTGAACATACCGGTTGCAAAATAAACCGGATTTTAGTGAAACCAAAAATATTTGAATCTAAATGAGAATATCTTTCCAACGAATCTGAAAAATTGAAATTTCATAGTGGGAATCAAAAGTTACGTCCAGTTGAAAATTTAGAATATTCGCTATGGAATTCAGGCCCTTAAAAATGGAAATTTTGCAAACGACCTCGGTTTTTCGACGAAACCACTTTCGTTGGATCCGTGATATCAAGTTATTGCCAAGTTTCAAAATTCATAATTCTTCGAATCAATATGGGGGCGTGGTAAAGGAAAACGCGTTTGACCAGTTTCAGTTGATTTTAATCGACTGGAAAATGGCCATTTTTCCAACGGTCTCAGAATTCGATGAAACTGGTTTTGTTAGGATAGTATCGTCAATACGAAGCCAGAAAATATTTTTTTGAAAATTTTAAAGTCCGTATGTGGCCCCAGTAAATTGAAATGCGCGTTCAAATTCAATATATAGATTTATATTTTGATTTTGACGGAAACTGATCGAAACGGACAAATCAGTTTACGATACATATCCCATTGGGTTCGGAATGGGGGTAATTAGCTAGGGACGACAGGTGGTGGGTCTCGTTTAGTGGTCGAAATTAAAAGTTACTTTTTGGAATTAAAATAATTAAATATATATATATTATAATATATACACTCCTCCCTCTTATCTCTCTCCTCCCCCTTCAGTTATTCAAATCGACAGATTAAAAAAAACCTAATCGACTACAGCGCGGGCTCCCTCTACCACCGCCGCACGACGCCCCCCCTTTGAGGCGCCGTCCGCTTTCTCGGTCGTCCCTCCTGCTCCCTTCGAAGCGAGCCCAGTCACCCAAAACCCAATGAAAATCAGTGCTGCCCGCCACTCTGGCCCCACACTCGACCACCACACCTCCCCTTGGCCATCAACAGGCGTAGCCGCCCCTCCCCGCCACCCACCTCCGACCGTGGGTCCCCCATTAGATAAAAATCCGATTTTTATCGTCTTTGTTGCGTGTAATTAACATCCCGACCTGTTTCAGCTCTCCCCGAGCCTTCTCCGCCACTCCGACAGCGAATGTAAGTTTTATTTCTATTTTTAATTCCTATATGTCGATAAAAATGTGTTTTTTTTTTCAATAAAAATAGGATTTTTATTTATATGTATGGTGAATAAAGGTATGATTTTTATACTGGTAGCATGTAAAAGAAGTGATTTTTAATTAAAGCATAAAGTGATTTTTATTATATAAAAATATAATTTTTATATAATGTAGAAGTTAAAAATATATTTTTCGTATGATGTAGAAGATTAAAAATATAATTTTTATATAGTAGAAGAAATAAAAATGTGATCTTTATAGAAGTAGCCAAGTAAAAATATGATTTTTATATATTCATTAGCGAAGTAAAAATTTGATTTTTATATATTCATTAGCGAAGTAAAAATTCGATTTTTATATATTCATTAACGAAGTAAAAATTCGATTTTTATATATTCATTAGCGAAGTAAAAACTCGATTTTTATACATTCTTATAGCGAAGGAAAATAGAATTTTCATCTATATAGTAGCGATGTAAAAATAGAATATTTATCCATATAGCGTAGTTATAAAAATGTGATTTTTATATACATAACAACAATATAAAAATGTGATTTTTATATATGTAGTGGCTACGGACAACGAAATTTACAAAAGGGCGAGCACGACGAAGATTTCTACATATGAAGAGTCGTGGTATTGGTTTAGCTAGTCGGTGAGAACTTCTCACTTTAAATTTTCTTTTCTAGTTATCTGTATACTAGGATGCAGACGGTGCTTAGTAGTACCCGATACCCGTCGTCCACAGACCATGGACACTTGTATGCTTGTTTGTTGTGTTGTGAAGTTTGTTTGTGATGTTGATGTGAAATGGATAATAAAATATTCACACGTTAAAATAAATAAATTATCGTTAAAAATATATTTTTTAACATGAATGTGAATAAATAAATATTCATTTACAAACCGGACGGTTTGTTTATGTACACCAATTTAAAGGATATTGATTTGGACGATAAATTTTAAACATCGCCCAACTGCACAAATAATATTCAGTGTTTGTTGATTTGAAACCCCACATGGGTGTTGGGATGATATTTGGCGTACATCAATCCCAATTATTTAGTTGTATGTCGATCGATTGGTCGACAGACTATGTAAGCATTAATTATTTATATTTAATGCTTATACAGTTGTGTAGTGCACTTTGGATGATGGTTGATTATTTATCGTTGCTATTATATAATGTGTTGTATGGAATCCATATAATTAACATTATATGGTGATTGATTGGGCCTCATTCCAATTGGGAAAATAAAGAATATTATAAAATAAAGATTCATTTGTTGAATAGGATAAATAGTCATGTGTTGACGATGCTCATGTGTTGAGGAAGTTCATGTGCTGAAACTTATCGTGTGTTGAGTAAAATATTTTAACAATAAAATTTACATCTTTATCATATTTAAGATTAGAAACTACTTTACGGTTGGAGTCATATTAAAAATCAAACGATAGATACCATAATTTTATAAAATATATTACATAATAAAAATAGTCATGTGTTGACGGTACTCATGTGTTGAGATTAGTCGTGTGTTGAAAGAAATATAGATTCATGTGTTGATTAGAATAAATATTCATTTGTTGAACAGAATAACGAAGTTACTGAAATATATAAATCCGTGTTGATTAGAGTTGCGCTATTTTGACGTGAACGATATTTATATCGATTATATTCGTTTTTATAATGAATATAGAAAAGGTAGTGATTTCAAAATATAACGTTTTGAAAATATTATCATTTATATGGTAATGATATGAAATATTCAATTTTGATTTGAAATTGAATATAGAGTTGAAATGGTTTTGAAAACGAATTTAAAACGATTTATAAAATACGTTTTGAAAGGAAATCGATGAAATATATAATATATATATATGTTATATATATAATGGCCTGAATAGAACGCGCTGCGCCGCGGCAGTTCGTGAATTTCAACCATTGACTTCGAATTGACGTTGCAGGAGATCCAACCGTCGAATTCTCCTAAAACCGGAACCATTGGGTTCATATTGAAAAGAGCTTTCCAATGAATATTAGAAATTTGAAATCTAACGGTTGGATTTGGAATTATGTCCAAATCAAATTTGGAAAAGGTCGTTGTAAGTGCAGTTCGATGGCCGTTGATGGAAATCGACTGTACGGGCCTTGATAAAATTATTAAAAATATTAATAATTTGTGTAAAATCATAATATGTGAATAAGAAAGAACTGGGATGAAAAATTCCACTTTTGAAAGGATAAAAATATATTTTTATCGAAATGAACTAGTTTTGAACTAGAATTAAAATTTATTTATTTTGGAAATAAATAAATTGAATTTGAAAGTGATTTTAAAAATAATCAGAATTTCCAATATACGAATTGAAATGGATTTGAATCGAGATTATCTTCGGAATATTTCGATGTTGGATTTCGTGATTATACAGATATGGTTGTGGAAATTTGAAAGATATATTTTATATCGTTATTTCCAATACGATATTTGTTGGTTTCAGAATTTGATATTGAATATAAGCCGATATATTTTCTATTCAGAGCCTTGTATTTAATATCAAATGTGATTTGGGTTTGTCTTGAATCATGTTTTAGGTGACATTGGTTCTTTAACCCAGTTGAAGATAGGAAATTGATTTTTTGAGAAGATTAAAACTAAGTGGAGTTTTAATGAATCTTTAATTAGATTGAAAGTGAATTGATAATTTAAGTTATCCAATCTGAAAAGTGATCGAGAATGGAGCACCACCAGTTTTTCTCCAAAGCGATAGTTAAATCTTTAATTAGATTTGAACGTGAAATGGTAATTAATTTTACCAATAACACAGTGGTGTTAGATATGGAGTATTACCAGTTTTCCTCCATGGGATGAATAGGTTGGGATTGGGAAATAAAATAAATAATTACTTCGATGTGATTCGCTAATCCCGACTAGTTTGGAAAACCATAATATGGTTTGAAATGATAGCAAAAGGAAGATTAAAGAATAAATTTAGAAGAATTTATCTTTGATAAAATTAATGGGAACCTTTCCCTAAGAATGTGATTTTCTGAATAAAAGAATATTCTAAATTGGAATGAGGAATATGTTGTGTTTGTGTAACATTTGTTTATTATATACGCGGGTTATTCGGAAAGGCTCGGAAAGCTCTGTATCTGTATATTACTTTTAGTTGTGTTTTGTATTGTTTTTCCGCTGCTATGCAATTTATTGTAATCTTTTATATTTGTCGAATGTATATTTATTCATACTCTGTATATTCTTGTATTCTGATGGAATTGTTGTAATAAACAATGAAATATTCTTCTGTTTGCGTTCTATTTTGTCATGTTCTCAAGATAATCCAGGCTTTCCTTACCGGGTAAGTTACGGGCTATCACAACTTTAATGACAAATCAAAGAATATTTTATTTGTTTACCTTTTTCTATGTGTTTTAATAACATATAAAATAATATTTTATGTGTTTACATTTTTCTATGTATTCTAATATCATATAAGAGAATATTTTATATGTTAACATTTTTCTATGTATTCTTATATCATATAAGAGAATATTTTATATGTTAACATTTTTCTAACCTTTCATATTAACATAAAAAGTTAGTTTTACGTTAAATCAATTCTAACATTTAACATTTCAACAAAAACAAATAAAAAGGATAACTTTGTTTTTGATGACAATTCTATTTCAACAAAAACATATAAAAGTGATATATTTGTTTTGTCGACAACTCTAATTCAACAAAATACATATAAAAATGATAAATTTGTTTTTTTTTCAATCCTAACTCAACAAAACAAATAAAAAGTGATATTTTGATCAACTCAACATTTTATAACTAAAATGTTATTTTTATTCACCTTAACTGAAATGACCCAAACTTCCAAGTAAAGGAAAGCCTGGATTGCTTTGAGAACAATACACATCAGAACACAAACTAAAGAACATTTTATTGCTGATTAGAACAATTATATCAGAGTACAAGAATATAACAGAGTACGAATATATGTTACACAAAAGTAATACATTAATATCAGGGTTTTAAACTACATTTAAATAGCAGTGGAAAATAATACAAATATACAACCGAAAGGAATACACGGATACAGAGCTTTCCAAATACCGCTTCAGTTGTAAACCAGGATCCTGTAAATATATTTGCATAAAGCGACTCGACAGCCCGTGTGGAAAATATGGGCACCCGAGTTTGCCAGTGAAACAAACTACAGGTCAGTCATGGGACTGGTATGAGAAATCTTAACTAAACTTATCTAATAATAAGGCTAATCACAGGACTACGCCGCTAACGCGGAACGGTTTTACTCCATTGGATTGTCAGTGCATAAATTAAAGTAAATCGTTAAACAACGCAATGCTTTTTAGATAAATGAAACCATTATAAGACCCAAGTCCCATCACACAATGCAACGCAAACCGGAGGATAGGGTTTTACCTTATAATGGTCAAAAGATGCTTGATACGATAAAACGGATTTAATATTAGTGTGTATATCTATGGGTATATATATTTCAAAAACAATTTCAGTCATAACATATTAATCATAGACGGCATAGTACCCCATCCAACTATGTCGCCATACTAGTTCTACAATCAAAACCGCAAGGTCGTATTGGAAATTGGATTTCCATCATGAGTCGAGGCTAGGGGCAAGCTCCTCTCTGATTCGAGACACTCTAGCAAATGCCTCAGGATCCCCCGCAGTGAACCCTTGGATCTTCAGGGTCGATCCCTACCTAAGGGTAGTGGATTAATTATGCCTGAACACACGCTTCCCGGTTCCTTTGAACCTATAATATGACCACTATCGGCCTATAAAAATCCGAGGCGCCTCAAAATCGATCATCCACATAAGTAAAATGCCAGGCCATGTCAAAGCACTGACACTACCACTAGCTAGAAAGAAACGTGTGCACTCCCTACAGTCCATATCCCTTTTTTACTCATACCGGGGTGTGAGGCTCGCGAACTCACGATATACACAAAGCTATGCCGTAATAGGCTATGCTTTGATCACCCCACAAGGCCCTGCTTTTCAACAAAAGCCTTTACCAATTGCATCTTGGCGTGCCACATTGACAATTCAGGCCATGCGATCAATCACTATTAATATATACCAGGGTGTTAAGTAGAGAATAAATCGTCCACCACCAAACAGACATACATTAGCAGAAATTGATTTAATTCACATGGAATGAAATCCAATGTCAGATACGTATCCATTTACTAGCTTATGCTCTGGGTCTGAGCGAAAACCAAATCCGAACAATCAACAATAGTCCGGACGGCCACCACTGAAGCCCCTTCAAGGTAGCTACTCCCATCAAGGGTCTCTGTAGCAACACATCCATTCGATGTGAAAATCGTCGGTCTTCAACCACCGTCTTCATCTTCGACTCTTCATCGTCGTAGTAATTATTCGGAATGGGTTAAGCCCGGTCTTCCCGAATAACTCACGTATTTTATAATTAAAAATCAATTACTATAAAAATACATCCTACGCCACATTCCAATTCAGAATTATTCTTCTAATAAAATATTCACAAAATTTTATCAAAGATAAACTCTTTAAATTATTCTTAAATCTTTCTTTTAAAGATTTATTAAAAACCTAATTTGGTTTTAAATATCACAAATCAAATCATTATTCAGTGATTAATTAAATTTAAGAAATTAATCTTATCTTTAACTGGGTTAAAGAACTAATGTCATTTAAAACATAGTTCACGATAAACCCAAAATCATCTTCCATAAAATATGGAATCTTCACAGAAATCAAATCAATATATAATCGTTATAAATTGCTGTATCCAACCAATAATATAAATGGAATAACGGCAAAGCCTCTTAAATTCCATATGTAGTATCGGTCTTCTTTTACAGAATCTTATCTCAGTTATTATAAATTCAAATTCCATTCAACTCCAAATTAATATATTAAATTGGAAAACTTGGCTTTTGGAAAATTCCCCTAAAGATCTTAATAAAAGATTTATAAATCCCAAATCATATTTTCACTATCAGTTGGGTTAAAGAACATATGTCACTTAAAAACACAGTTCACAATAAACCCAACTCACATTTCATAATACTTTAATAATCTAAATAAAAGATTTTTCTTTTCACACGGGGTTTTTTTAGAACAGTGTTATTTAAGACACTATTCACGACAAACCCAAAACCCAATTTATTTAGTTTAACTTCAATTAAATATTCACTAATTGGGGAAACTTCATTAAATCTAAATTTAATGATTTATTCTGGTTAATAACTAGTTTTTATCAATAAAAGAAATATATTTTTCTAAAAGATATTCTTTTTCTAAATTATATTCTATAATATTCTTTTTCTAGAATATCCTTTTATTGGAATGTGACTCAATCAACAACCATATATTGTATGTAATCAACAATCATGACAAATAATTATTAAACATCCAAATGACGACCAAAGTGGAATTTATAACTGTGTGAGCATTAAAGTAAATAGCTAACGCTCATCACAGACTGTCAATCTATCGATTGACAAATAACTAAATATTGGGATTAGTGTGTATCCAGTATCATCCCAATACCCGTGTGGGGTTTCATCCATCAGCCAAATAATAAATTATTTGTGCACTTGGGCGATGTGTGAAAATTATCGTCCCAATCACATAGACAAGTCGGGTAACTTGTAAATGGAAGTGTAATATTCAATTTGAATATACAAACATTATATTTATCACATCAAACATTTCAACATCATAAACATATAATTTCAATTCTCTTTATTGTGAACCAAAGGGAATAGAATTCTAGTCTTTTATTTCCATCCTTTTCTTTTTGTTGACAAATGACAATAAAATAATAACTCTCATTTATTTACCAAAATGTATATTTTTGGTCTCATTCATTTTTAAATGACAAAATGAATATTTTACTTCATCCCTTTTTAATATGACAAAAATGTCGTTTTCATTCTAATTTCTTTTAAAGTGACAAAAACTGTAATTTTGTCTAATCCCTTATTAATGTACAAAATATGATAATTTTGTCTAGTTCTTTCAATGTAACAAAATATGATAGTTTTGCCTATTCCTGTTAATGTAACAAAAATGTAAATTTTGTCAAAAGTGTAAACTTTGAGTGTCACCTTTCTATTTTACCAAATGAATACATTTTGTTTGTGAACACATGATGATTTTTCTAATGTGACACAACTAATAGTTTGATTTTGACAAATCTAGTATTAACAAAAATGAGAGTTTTGATTTTTACAAAATTAAATTGACAAAACGAAAGTTCTAATTTGCCAAAATAAGAGTTTTGATTTTTACAAAACTAAATTTGACGGCAATGACAATTTTTAATTCAATACCTATGGTTTGACAAAGATAGTGGTTATAATTCGACTGTTCTAATGTAACATATCTTAACAAAATGTTATTTTAATCTCAAGCAACATTTATAACAAAATGTACTTTTTAATTCTAACATTACATTTTTATAACAAAAATGTATTTTTAATGATAGGTAACATTTTATAAATAAAAAATGTACCTTTTGCTACTAAGATAACATTTTATAACAAATGTTATTTTTATCACCAATGAAACATTTTATAGCCAAATGTGCTATTTATACAATATTACATTTTAATGCAAAATGTGCTATTGAAAAATCTAATCTTTTTATATGTTAACAATATTACATAGAAAGGATGTCTTACAATTCTAATCTTTTATATGTAAATAATATTACATAAAAAGATAACTTGAAATCCTAGTCTTTCAAAAGATAACAATATTACACAAAAATGTAATATTGAAATTATAATCTTTTTATGTAAATAAAATTGCACAAAAATGATATCTTGAAGTTTTAATCTTTTTAATGTACACAAAATTACATAAAAAAAATATAGTCTTTAAAAATCAAATCTTTTAAATGATTATATAACTACATTAAAGATGTAATCTTTTTATTTGAAACAAATTACATTAAAAAAAAATGCAACTCTGAGATCAGTTTATTCTATCATCTTTAACATTTTCTAACTTATTAATCATAATGTGACCAAAAATGTTATTACATTTTGCAAAACACATTCTTTACAAAAATGGGGTCTTTATTTACATAATAAATTTCAATCAAAAATGTCATTTTATATGCATAGTACATTTCAAATAAAAATGTCGGTTTTTATTTACATAACAAATCTATTAAAAAAAATGTTAATTTTCACTAATCACATTTGTTCTATTTCACTAATCAATTTTGCTCTAACAATTTCTCTTCAACAAATTTGTGTTTTGTTCTAACAGTTTTGTTCAACACACATGTCACCAAATCTATCGATTTTCATAACACAGTCATATATCAAATCATGCTGTAATGTCCCGTATTTTTCTTATCTTTTATTTGAAATATTTTATTTATTTAAAATATTGATTTGAATTTATATAATGTGATTTGACCCTTTTAATGATTTAATTATATTAATAATATAACAATAATTTATTTTTATTTAATCGTTTTGATAACTATTTATATTATAGCAATAACCATTTAAAATAATAACTATATATTTATGACCTTTCCAAGTAAAGCACATACAAATTTTCCTATATTAGATTTTCTTTGCCTAAACAACTTGCAACGTAGCTTATATATATTCAGTGTTATGAGCACTAGGCCTATCAACACATAAACCTGCAAAGTATTATATCGTTGTCTCTATCCAGAATCATATTTACTTTAAAAAGAAAGTTAAAAGTGATTTAAATTTCCATAAGGAAAACTAATTGGAGTTGGCGTTGCATGTTGGTTCGATGTTGGACTACTCACATATAGATTAGGTTGGCCACTTGCTCAGCTCATGGATCGTTGGATCAATGCAATGGAATATAGAACAAGTTGGTATCAAGGTCGAGCCGACGTTTTTTTTTCAATGGAATATAAACTTCATTTTTGAACTGATAATATGCATTTGTATGCATATAACATAAATTATTTCTTGGTAAACCTGTCTTTACTACCTATTAATTGTAATTAAGTTCATAAACTAATATCTTGATGGGAATCAAACTGATAATATTTGAATAGGTATGTTATCTTACTTTCATATGTATTCATTCTTACGAATATCAACTGTCCATTTTTGGATAGGAACGTAGACGAATAATTGATCTTTGAATGTACTGTAGGCAGAACAGTAAAACGAATACATTATTCACCAATCTATTGAAACAAAACAGTTAAAAATATATGGATCTACATCATATGGATTACAAATCTGAAAACATATATTCATACACAGAAATTTATGTCTGAATCTCATGTACAGATACATAAATCCGATAAAAGATAAAGCAGATCCAAATTTTTAATCTAAACCGAAATGACAATTCAAACAGAAAGAATAAATATGAATTTACAGACAAATCTTGTCATATAAACAGATATACATTTATATATAAAATCTGTAAATCTCATGTACGAACAGCTCTGCATGATATCCTAGCTTGAATCTGCAAATCGAAAAGGGAAGAAAATCAATAGCTTAATGTGTGTAAAAGACTATTCAGAACGGAAAAGATATGGATTTACACCATCAATCAAAGCAGAATTGATCTCCATATCCAGAAGACCTAGAGTACATATCTTGTTCTGCCGTATATATATATATATATATCATGATTCTGATCTGAAAAAAATATATGAAATAAACAATTAAACCAACTACAAATACATGGAAAATGAAAAAGACAATACATACAGATCAAGTCTGCAAGAAGGGATAGAAAATATCAACTAAACAATGCATAGCTGTACATAATAACAGTTTGATCCATATGTGGATCTGAACACACATGACAATTCAATACCATTCGATTAAACAATGAGCAAAATCATAGCTGCACCTAAATCCACATGGGAACAGTAAGATTTTGTAAATTTATGACCTAAGACGGTACATAAAATCCAATACAAATCTCACTGCTAAGTTTCACAGCTATCAATGTCCATCAAGGTACCACAGTTCGGTCATAGCATAACTGAAATGAAATTTCACAATTTGATTCGACATTGATCATATCCAGACTTCTACACCACTATATATACGTGTAGTATCTCACAATTTCCACAGTCAAAAACAGATTGAACCGATAACAAGACAACCGTTCGAACCCTTCGTAAAATCAAAACAGAAATTTAAATTGCAAAAAAAGAAAGAAATTAAACTTATCTGATTCGTAAGTCCATCTTCATCATCACAGAATGACTTAGAGGGATTCGGGAGGAGTTGTTTTGAAGCCGAGCAACTAGGGTTTGGAGAATCTTCATACTAAAGTCTCGATCTGGGATTTACTGAAGTCAAGAGGAGGACTGAAGGGTGGCACATTCGATTGCGCTGAGGGATTGAGGATGGAAGAGCCGATGGTTGCGGCATGGATGTGGTTTTCTTTTTTTCCTCTGATTTGTGTGGCGGCGGACGGATTGGGATAATGGAAGTGGGAGCTGATTGTTTTAGGGTTTTAAATGGATTGAAGGGGTGCGGGCCTGGTATGATTCAAGTGGGCTGGACAGAGAAGGGTATGGCCCAATTCTCTTAATATATAGGTTTGGTTATTAATTTCCTTAAGTGATTTATTTTATTAACGAAAGTTAAAGCTAAATTTAACACCTTTTGCATGTTGTTAATTAGTTTGTCAAGTTGATCGTGTTATTTACGTTAATATGAAACTTTAATAGTTTTTTGTTGGTATAATTAAATTATTAATTAAAGCGATTAAGGATTTTTATTTTAATTAAATAAACCCTCAACAAAGTTAACTGTTTAAAATGATAGTGAGTTAAGTACGGGTTAAGTTATGGGTATTTAGTTTAACATAATGGGATTAGTTATTTAATCTAGTTAAGGGTCAAGTGAGTTTAATTTAAACCATTAACATTATGACCCAATTCATATATGGGCAGAATCAGACAAATCAACTTGTGTTACCATCATGGAAACAAGCAGAATTTTATGGAACAAATCTACACGGAGATGGAGATAATGAGGATTACGGTTAAGTTAAATGACTATTTAACTATAACCAGACCAGTCAGAAATAGATGGGATCAGATCAAGGTGAGTTAAACTCACTCAGTTTCCCATTTATATTTTTATATAAATTGGGTTTTTATTTTGTGTGATCTGTCTGCTGATTGACTGTCTGAACATTATAAATTTATTTGTTGATTTATCTGATGAAATTAAATCGTTATTTAATTTCAGTGAAATACCAAATCGTTATTTTAACGATTTGACCCAATAAGGGTAACTTACCTTGTTGGCTATGTTTATTTATAAACGTGTTTAAATTGTTTGAATTGCTTGAAAATTTATTGGTGTTGATGGCCGTTATTTATTGTTATCAGTTAAATGAAACTGAATGATCTGGTTTGTGATAACCGGTTTGAATACAGAAGAGGTTGGAGGGATCGGACTAGATTCCTCACATATTTTATTTATTTTCAAATTTATCACACATGAACTGTCCTGCTCGGAGTGATTGATTTGATTGAAGACTATTAAATATTCAACATCTGTTAGTTAAACCAATGGGCGATTTTGGTTGAGTATTTGGCGGCGTATGGCCAATAAAATCAATCGTTGATTCGCTGTCAGATGAGTCGGTCGAGTTGAAGTTATAAAAATCTATTTTATAACTAGAGTTAGTTTTTGAAATAAATTAATTTGAATAAAAGTATGAAAAGGGGTTTACTATTTAGTAATAAGAAAATTTACTACTGAAGTGATTAAAGTAAATTATTATAAAAATTGAGGGAAGTGTCTTTTAAAAAGAATAATCAAAGTTGAAATAAAATCTAGTGGAATGGTGAGGAGGTCTTATAAACGGGTTTTATATTTTGAAGGGAAACCCAAAATCTTTATAACAAGGTTATAAAGGGAACTTTAAGCGAAGACGATAACTCAGATGTAAAAGTTACTTAGTTATGTGAATAAAGCTAGAGAAAATTAAGATAAAGGTTTATAATCCACCAAGGATTTATAAATGAAGTTTAAAAGAGTAAAGGCGTTAATTTTTCATTAACGTTACTTGAAAATAAGATCAAGTAAAAATGGGAGATTGAAATAAGATTCCAAAATGGGAATAGTTGAATAGATTGAAAGGAGATTGGTAAAAATATATTTGAGGTAAAAAGTGGGTCGTAGGGATTGTATAACTAAATCCATGTTAAAAGTGAAATTTGTTTGAGACTGGAAGGGGATATTGATTTTTGATTACAACTTATATTTATCTGAAGATAAGATCGTGGTCGATCAAGGTCTGAGAGGTAATTAGAATACCGCAACTTGAACGACTTCAGGAATATCTGAAGATAATATTAGTTGGTGATCGTGAGAGAAGTTAGTGAAAATTTATTATTTCCATTTGGGAGATAAAGATGCAACGTTTGGGAAATTTGGAAATATATAATGATGTATCTGAAGTAAAGATAATGTAAAGTTAGTTTTATTGGTTATGGTTTCCAAGCACGGGATAAGGGATATGACATTCTGATTTCGAATAATAAGTTATATGGATTTCCCAAGTCAAATATTAAAGAATAACGTAACAAATGATTTCAAAGAGAGAATTTAGTAGAAATTGAATATGGATATTTTACTAAGTATTATGGTGAAATGATTTCGAGAATATTAGTATACAAGAATTTAATTATCATGGTTTCAATATTAAAGAAGTTAGAAGTTCTAATGAAACAAAAGTGAATAAGTTTGTTTTTAATTACAAGGCCAAGTTATGCTGAATACTGAATCAGTAGACTCATTGGAGTGTCATGATTGAAACACTGTTTATTTTGATAGTTAAATCACCGACTATCAGACCCGACCAATTAGATTGTTGGTACGGAAAGACTGGGATCAAATTTATATTCGAAAGCCATTCCGACCAACAAATACATGAAGATACCAGAAGATGATCGAGATGGAGCTGTGAAGACCGTAGGTTTTCATAAACGGAGGAATTATTAAGAATCTCTGGGATTGCAACCAGAGATAAACTATGATTCTGTCGTGATTGGAATCTATGGGTTGCAAGGACTTCTCGCTACTGATCCATGGGGTGATTCCTATATGAGATGCAGTAGGGGAGTACCTTCGGTTCATCCTGTTCCTGGATGACTTGTATGGACGGATGTCTAACAAAGTATTTCCCAAGGAATTACATGCGTTGATTTCTCCAAACGTACCATGGTTGATGGCGGAGAAATGGTTATTCTCTAGCCAGATAACTAGAGTATTTTTGTGGACATCAATCAAGTGAGATCTGGAGGATCTGACGATGTGTCATTCAAAGTGAATGGTGACAAAATGTTTAAAGTCAAGTTCTGGCCTCAAGCCTCATCAACCGGGAAATGACCAAAATCGGGCAGGCAGCATGGCTATGTAGGTCGCTCCCATTAGGGTGTATGATCACCTATCTAGAGGAATTCGATTTGCTTCCTTAATCTATATTTCGATGCTGTCCCTTTTCGGGAGGCGGTTGCTGATCCCAACCGTCGGTGATATACATTCGATACACTCAAGCGAAATGAGTGGTCGGTCATGTGAGGGCCGGGTTGCAAGACGTTCTTGTTGAACCCAGTGTATTCG
This sequence comes from Allium sativum, assembly GCA_030737875.1. Classification (NCBI taxonomy): domain Eukaryota; kingdom Viridiplantae; phylum Streptophyta; class Magnoliopsida; order Asparagales; family Amaryllidaceae; genus Allium; species Allium sativum. The sequence goes on from CM060926.1 coordinate 41,409,047, forward strand.
TCTCTAGAGATACACGATCGGTAAGTGGTCCCATACCTTGTTAGAGTTGGAATCCATCTCCAATAAGCGCCTGCGGTTTTGTTTGTATATATATACGTGGAGCGTGAGATGCAAGCGTTCCACTAGATTGATATTTACTTGTATTTAGACATTATCATGATATCAGACAAGATATTTATTTCAAAACTGTTTGGGTTATCGTAAGGTAAAAACCGTCCGTGTTTATGTGTGGATTCGGTCTTACGATTATCCTTTTCTTTTGAAAGGGTTTTGAACTTTGAAATCAGGTTGGATGATTTACCATAAATACTGTATGAGTTTATCTCACTCTGGTTCACCAGACTGACCCGGTGTTTTGTAAATGCTCGGGATAGCCCGACGTGTACAGGTTCAGGTTATCGTATGCTGCGAAGTACAGATATAAGCTGGAGAAGTTCAAACGTATTATATATATGATGTGTATTCCACTGTGTCTGATATATGTTGTACTCTGATGACTGGTATGTATATAAAGTTTTTGTATAAAGGATTTGTTATATTATATTTTATTCGTTCCGCTGTGAGATTCTGACATGTTCTTCTTCTTGCTTCTATTCTAATATTCTTTCTTTCTATTCTCACCCTCTAAATTCTTTCCAAAACTATCTAGTATTTTCAGTGCTTGGAGGATCGGCATGAGTACAGTAAAGGTATTTATGTCGATTTTCGAGGCCGAAATCCGCTGGGTCGTTATAGTGGTATCAGAGCTATTGGTTTAGTGATAACCTTGGCTCTGTGGTGTAACTCGATAGAGATGGGGTTAGTAACACCCTATATCGAGATTGAGTGTGTATATATATGAGAGCGTATTTGTAAATTTTATATACAAATGTTTTGTATTGTGTTGTGGGTCGGTTCAAGTGTTGAAAAGCACTGAACTGGTAAAGGAACACAATATTGTTTGTAAAAGGGGTAAATGAAATAATTTAACCCGAAATTTATTTTTGTATTGAAAGGAAATAATTTTCTCAAATTATTTAGATATGGTATGTTGACTGATTTGAATGGAATTCAAAATTTGGTTAAAATTTTGAATTGAAACTTAACTGGGTTAAGTGAAATCGAATTAAATCATTAATAAGGATATTGGAATTAAATTAAGAAATAACTTAGTAATAAAATAATGTTGATTTGAAATTGGAAATTTAATGATAATAATTAAATAAGAATCAATCGAATATCAATCGGCTGATATTCAAATATGTTGAATTAAATTAAATAGAAAAATGGAATGTAAATTCAGTGATTTGACTGAGTTTGTTGTGCCTTGATTGTTGGTCGATTTTTGTGTGCTTATTAGGTTGGTTGAATGTATTTCATCCATGGATTAATAAAGAATTAAATAAACCCAGAAAATGAAGTATAATGTAGTTGAAATAAAACTGCATATAAGTTGAAACTGAGTGATTTAGCTCTATATTTGCAAGGGGTTTGATGGCACCAGTTTGATTTTGAAAATCCATATAATTACACTTACCGAAAAATGAAGTGTTATTTAAATATATTTTAAAAGTTACTGGAATTTACAATATTTTCTTACCTTAGCAATTTCGAGGACGAAATTATTTTAAGGGGGGAAGAATGTAATGTCCCGTATTTTTCTGATCATTTATTTGAAATATTTTATTTATTTAAAATATTGATTTGAATTTATATAATGAGATTTGACCCTTTTAATGATTCAATTATATTAATAATATAACAATAATTTTTTTTATTTAATCGTTTTGATAACTATTTATATTATAGCAATAACCGTATAAAATAATAACTATATATTTATGACCTTCCCAAGTAAAGCACATACAAATTTTCCTATGTTAGATTTTCTTTGCCTAAACAACTTGCAACGTAGCTTATATATATTCAGTGATATGAGCACTAGGCCTATCAACACATAAACCTGCAAAGTATTATATCGTTGTCTCTATCCAGAATCATATTTACTTTAAAAAGAAAGTTAAAAGTGATTTAAATTTCCATAAGGAAAACTAATTGGAGTTGGCGATGCATGTTAGTTCGATGTTGGACTACTCACATATAGATTAGGTTGGCCACTTGCTCAGCTCATGGATCGTTGGATCAATGCAATGGAATATAGAACAAGTTGGTATCAAGGTCGAGCCGACGTTTTTTTTTTCAATGGAATATAAACTTCATTTTTGATCTGATAAAATGCATTTGTATGCATATAACATAAATTATTTCTTGGTAAACCTGTCTTTACTACCTATTCATTGTAATTAAGTTCATAAACTATTATCTTGATGGGAATCAAACTGATAATATTTGAATTGGTATGTTATCTTACTTTCATATGTATTCGTTCTTACAAATATCAACTATCCATTTTTGGATAGGAACGTAGATGAATAATTGATCTTTGAATGTACTGTAGACAGAACAGTAAAACGAATACATTATTCACCAATCTATTGAAACAAAACAGTTAAAAATATATGGATCTAAATCATATGGATTACAAATCTGAAAAAATATTTTCATACACAGAAATTTCTGTCCGAATCTCACTTACAAATACATAAATCCGATACAAGATAAAGCAGATCCAAATTTTTAATCTAAACCGAAATGACAATTCAAACAGAAAGAAAAAATATGAATTTACAGACAAATCTTGTCATATAAACAGATATACATTTATATATAAAATTTGTAAATCTCATGTACGAACAGCTCTGCATGATATCCTAGCTCGAATCTGCAATTCGAAAAGGGAAGAAAATCAATAGCTTGCAGTATGTAAAAGACAATTCAGAACAGAAAAGATATGGATTTACACCATCAATCAAAGCAGAATTGATCTCCATATCCAGAAGACCTAGAGTACAGATCTTGTTCTGTCGTATAAATATATCATGATTCTGATCTGAAAAAAAATATATGAAATAAACAATTAAACCAACTACAAATACATGGAAAATGAAAAAGACAATACATACAGATCAAGTCTGCAAGAAGGGATAGAAAATATCAACTAAACAATGCATAGCTGTACGTAATAACAGTTCGATCCATATGTGGATCTGAACACACATGACAATTCAGTACCGTTCGACTAAACAATGAGCAAATTCATAGCTGCGCCTAAATCCACATGGGAACAGTAAGATTTTGTAAATTTATGACTTAAGACAGTACAGGAAATCCAATACAAATCTCACTGCTAAGTTTCACAGCTATCAATGTCCACCAAGGTACCACAGTTCTGTCATAGCATAACTGAAATGAAATTTCACAATTTGATTCGACATTGATCATATCCAGACTACTACACCACTATATATACGTGTAGTATCTCACAATTTCCACAGTCAAAAACAGATCGAACCGGTAACAAGACAACCGTTTGAACCCTTCGTAAAATCAAAAAAGAAATTTAAATCGCAAAAAAAGAAAGAAATTAAACTTATCTGATTCGTAAGTCCATCTTCATCATCACAGAATGACTTAGAGGGATTCGGGAGGAGTTGTTTTGAAGCCGAGCAACTAGGGTTTGGAGAATCTTCATACTAAAGTCTCGATCTGGGATTTACTGAAGTCAAGAGGAGGACTGAAGGGTGGCACATTCGATTGCGCTGAGGGATTGAGGATGGAAGAGCCGACGGTTGCAGCATGGATGTGGATTTCTTTTTTTTTTCTCTGATTTGTGTGGCGGCGGACGGATTGGGAAAATGGAAGTGGGAGCTGATTGTTTTAGGGTTTTAAATGGATGGAAGGGGTGCGGGCCTGGTATGATTCAAGTGGGCTGGACAGAGAAGGGTATGGCCCAATTCCCTTAATACATAGGTTTGGTTATTAATTTACTTAAGTGATTTTTTTTATTAACGAAAGTTAAAGCTAAATTTAACACCTTTTGCATGTTGTTAATTAGTTTGTCAAGTTGATCGTGTTATTTACGTTAATATGAAACTTTAATAGTTATTTGTTGGTATAATTAAATTATTAATTAAAGTGATTAAGGATTTTTATTTTAATTAAATAAACCCTAAACAAAGTTAACTGTTTAAAACGATAGTGAGTTAAGTACGGGTTAAGGTATGGGTAGTTAGTTTAACATAATGGGATTAGTTATTTAATCTAGTTAAGGGTCAAGTGAGTTTAATTTAAACCATTAACATTATGACCCAATTCATATATGGGCAGAATCGGACAAATCAACCTGTGTTACAATCATGGAAACAAGCAGAATTTTATGGAACAAATCTAGACGGAGCTAGAGATAATGAGGATTACGGTTAAGTTAAACGACTATTTAACTGTAACCAGACCAGTCCAGAAATAGATGGGATCAAATCAAGGTGAGTTAAACTCACTCAGTTTCCCATTTATATTTTTATATAAATTGGGTTTTTATTTTGTGTGCTCTATCTGCTGATTGACTGTCTGCACATTATAAATATATTTGTTGATTTATTTGATGAAATTAAACCGTTGCTTAATTTCAGTGAAATACCAAATTGTTATTTTAACGATTTGACCCAATAAGGGTAACTTACCTTGTTGGCCACATTTATTTATAAACGTGTTTAAATTGTTTGAATTGCTTGAAAATTTATTGGTGTTGATGGTCGTTATTTATTGTTATCAGTTAAATGAAACTGAATGATCTGGTTTGTGATAACCGATTTGAATATAGAACAGGTTGGAGGGATCCGGCCAGATTCCTCACATATTTTATTTATTTTCAAATTTATCACACATGAACTGTCCTGCTTGGAGTGATTGATTTGATTGAAGATTATTGAATATTCAACATATGTTAGTTAAACTAATGGGCGATTTTGGTTGAGTATTTGACGGCGTATGGCCTATAAAATCAATCGTTAATTCGCCGTCGGATGAGTCAGTCGAGTTGAAGTTATAAAAATCTATTTTATAACTAGAGTTAGTTTTTGAAATAAATTAATTTGAATAAAAGTATGAAAAGGGGTTTACTATTTAGTAATAAGAAAATTTACTACTGAAGTGATTAAAGTAAATTATTATAAAAATTGAGGGAAGTGTCTTTTAAAAAGAATAATCAAAGTTGAAATAAAATCTAGTTGAATGGTGAGGATGGCTTATAAACGGGTTTTATATTTTGAAGGGAAACCCAAAATCTTTATAACAAGGTTATAAAGGGGACTTTAAGCGAAGACGATAACTCAGATGTAAAAGTTACTTAGTTATGTGAATAAAGCTAGAGAAAATTAAGATAAAGGTTTATAATCCACCAAGGATTTATAAATGAAGTTTAAAAGAGTAAAGGCGTTAATTTTTCATTAACATTACTTGAAAATAAGAACAAGTAAAAAGGGGAGATTGAAATAAGATTCCAAAATGGGAATAGTTGAATAGATTGAAAGGAGATTGGTAAAAATATATTTGAGGTAAAAAGTGGGTCGTAGGGATTGTATAACTAAATCCATGTTAAAAGTGAAATTTGTTTGAGACTGGAAGGGGATATTGATTTTTGATTACAACTTATATTTATCTGAAGATAAGATCGTGGTCGATCAAGGTCTGAGAGGTAATTAGAATACCCCAACTTGAACGACTTCAGGAATATCTGAAGAAAATATTAGTTGGTAATCGTGAGAGAAGTTAGTGAAAATTTATTATTTCCATTTGGGAGATAAAGATGCAACGTTGGGGAAATTTGGAAATATATAACGATGTATCTGAATTAAAGATAATGTAAAGTTAGTTTTATTGGTTATGGTTTCCAAGCACGGGATAAGGGATATGACATTCTGATTTCGAATAATAAGTTATATGGCTTTCCCAAGTCAAATATTAAAGAATAACGTAACAAATGTTTTCAAAGAGAGAATTTAGTGGAAATTGAATATGGATATTTTACTAAGTAATATGGTGAAATGATTTCGAGAATATTAGTATACAAGAATTTAATTATCATGGTTTCAATATTAAAGAAGTTAGAAGTTCTAATGAAACAAAAGTGAATAAGTTTGTTTTTAATTACAAGGCCAAGTTATGCTGAATACTGAATCAGTAGACTCATTGGAGTGTCATGTTTGAAACACTGTTTATTTTGATAGTTAAATCACCGACTATCAGACCCGACCAAAACGATTGCTGGTACAGAAAGACCGGGATCGAATTTATATTCGAAAGCCATTCCAACCAACAAATACGTGAAGATACCAGAAGATGATCGAGATGGAGCTGTGAAGACCGTAGGTTTTCATAAACGGAGGAATTACTAAGAATCTCTGGGATTGCAACCAGAGATAAACTGTGATTCTGTCGTGATTGGAATCTACGGGTTGCAAGGACTTCTCGCTACTGATCCATGGGGTGATTCCTATATGAGATGTAGTAGGGGAGTACCTTCGGTTCATCTTGTTCCTGGATGACTTGTATGGATGGATGTCTGACAAAGTATTTCAAAAGGAATTACATGCGTTGATTTTTCCAAACGTACCATGGTTGATTGCGGAGAAATGGTTATTCTCTAGCCAGATAACTAGAGCATTTTTGTGGACATCAATCAAGTGTGATCTGGAGGATCTAACGATGTGTCATTCAAAGTGAATGGTGATCAGATGTTTAAAGTCAAGTTCTGGCCTCAAGCCTCATCAACCGGGAAATGACCAAAATTGGGCAGGCAGCATGGCTATGTGGGTCGCTCCCATTAGGGTGTATGATCACCTATCTAGAGGAATCCCATTTGCTTCCTTAATCTATATTTCGATGCTGTCCCTTTTCGGGAGGCGGTTGCTGATGCCAACCGTCAGTGATATATATTCGATACACTCAAGCGAAATGAGTGGTCGGTCATGTGAGGGCTGTGTTGCAAGACGTTCTTGTTGAACCCAGTGTATTCTTCTCTAGAGATACACGATCGGCAGGTGGTCCCATACCTTGTCAGAGTTGGAATCCATCTCCAATAAGCGCCTGCGGTTTTTGTTTGTATATATATACGTGGAGCGTGAGATGCAAGCGTTCCACTAGATTGATATTTACTTGTATTTAGACATTATCATAATATCAGACAAGATATTTATTTCAAAACTGTTTGGGTTATCGTAAGGTAAAAACAATCCATGTTTATGTGTGGATTCGGTCTTACGATTATCCTTTTCTTTTGAAAGGGTTTTGAACTTTGAAATCAGGTTGGATGATTTACCCTAAATACTGTATGAGTTTATCTCACTCTGGTTCACCAGACTGACCTGGTGTTTTGTAAATGCTCGGGTTGGCCCAGCGTGTACAGGTTCAGGTTATCGTATGCTGCGAAGTACAGATATGAGCTGGAGAAGTTCAGACGTATTATATATATGATGTGTATTCCGCTGTGTCTGATATATGTTGTACTCTGATGATTGGTATGTATATAAAGTTTTTGTATAAAGGATTTGTTATATTATATTTTATTCGTTCCGCTGTGAGATTCTGACATGTTATTCTTCTAGCTTCTATTCTAATATTCTTTCTTTCTATTCTCACCCCCAACCCGGACACAATGGAACATGTTTCGTAACCCAATTCGGCTGTTACGATAAGTTTTGCTTTAAATTAAAATATAAAACATTTATATATTTAATTTATACGTACATTTTAATTTAACGGGGCCACATACTGACTCTAAAAATTACAGAAAAATTATTTCTAGTTATGTTTTGATGATACGGTCCTAACGAGACTAATTTCATCGAATTCTGAGACTGTTTGAAAAATGGTCATTTTCAAGTCGATTAAATTTGACCGAAACTGACAAAACACATTTTCCGTTGCCACGCTCACATATTGATTCGAAAAAATTATGAAAATTGAAACCTAGTAATAATTTGACTTTCCGGTTCCAACAAAAGTGGTTTCGTCGAAAACAGAGGTCATTTGAAAAATGGCTATTTTTAAGGCCAATATTTTATATTAAAATATATATAAATTCTACAGCGACTTTTCAAAATTTTAAAGTGGACATAACTTTTGATTTATAAAACGAAATTTCAATTTTTCAGATTCGTTAGAAAGATATGATTAAATAGATTTAAATATTTTTGGTTTTATTGAAATCCGATTTGTTTTGAATCCTGTACATTCAGTCAAAGTTTATATTCAAATTTTCAAACTGCAGTGCTGTTTCAAACTCCTTTTATAATTAAATTGAACTTATTCGTTTTAAAATAAATTTTTCATCGTTATTATTTAAAATAAAGTATTTTAAACATTTAAAATCCATTAAAATTTCTAAAATAAAAATTTTAAATTGGCCCCAAAATTCCAGGTCGTTACAATCGCCCCCACTTAAAATCTTTTCGTCCTCGAAAAGGAACGTAGCTAAAAGTTAAACCAATAATCAAACATCACAACCAGCAATCAATTAGGTGATTAACTTTCCAAATATATATAACTTTTATATAATCCAAAAATCATATTTTTAGTGCAAATCACAGTAATGTGTACTAACTAAGATTTGGTTCTCATACCAGTCAATGGAAACATATAGAAATCCCACTTTCGAGACTCGAACATAAACTCTGATGACGCTAGCAATCATCAGAATCATCTCCGGGCGACTAGAGTGTGATTCTATATCTATCCAGTATATTAAAACTTCGAATATCCGTTAATTACTCGTATATTCAAAATCTTTATATACTCGATTGTCCACATTAAAATATAATATATACAAATACGTATATTTAGATAAAATTTTCAAAACTAAATTTGTTTTCATTTTTTTTAAAGAAAATAATACTCTTCACACTCGTTCTAGGATACTACTGATCCCATCTCTAACGAGTTATTCTTATTGGATATTACTAATCCAATCTCTGATGAATTCTTTCATTCGGTTCTAACGTGTCTTGTTCTCGAGCTCTGTAAACCAAAGCTCTTATACCAGCTGAAACGACCCAAACTTCCCAGTAAAGGAAAGCCTGGATTGCTTTGAGAACAATACACATCAGAACACAAACTGAAGAACATTTTATTGCTGATTACAACAATTATATCAGAGTACAAGAATATAACAGAGTATGAATATATGTTACACAAAAGAAATACATTGATATCAGGGTTTTAAATTACATTTAAATAGCAGCGGAAAATAATACAAATATACAACCGAAAGGAATACACGGATACAGAGCTTTCCGAATACCGCTTCAGCTGTAAACCAAGATCCTGTAAATATATCTGCAAAAAGCTACTCGACTGCCCGTGTGGAAAATATGGGCACCCGAGTTTGCCAGTGAAACAAACTACAGGTCAGTCATGGGACTGGTATGAGAAATCTTAACTAAACTTATCTAATAATAGGGCTAATCACAGGACCACGCCGCTAATGCGGAACAGGTTTACTCCATTGGATTGCCAGTGCATAAATTAAAGTAAATCGTTAAACAATGCAATGCTTTTTAGAAAAAATGAAACCATTATAAGACCCAAGACCCATCACACAATGCAACGCAAACCGGAGGATAGGGTTTTACCTTATAATGGTCAAAAGATGCTTGATACGATAAAACGGATTTAATATTATTGTGTATATCTATGGGAATATATATTTCAAAAACAATTTCAATCATAATGTATTAATCATAGACGGCATAGTACCCCATCCTACTATGTTGCCATATTAGTTCTACAATCAAAACCGCAAGGTCGTATTGGAAATTGGATTTCCATCATGAGTCGTGGCTAGGGGAAATCTCCTCTCCGATTCGAGACACTCTAGCAAATGCCTCAGGATCCCCCGCAGTGAACCCTTGGATCTTCAGGGCCGGTCCCTACCTAAGGGTAGTGGGTTAATTATGCCTGAACACACGCTTCCCGGTTCCTTTGAACCTATAATATGACCACTATCGGCCTATAAAAATCCGAGGCGCCTCAAAATCCATCATCCACATAAGTAAATGCCAGGCCGCGTCAAAGCACTGACACTACCACTAGCTAGAAAGAAACGTGTGCACTCCCTGCAGTCCATATCCCGTTTTTGACTCATACAGGGGTGTGAGGCTCGCGAAGTCATGATATACACAAAGCTATGCCATAATAGGCTATGCTTTGATCATTCCACAAGGCCCTGCTTTTCAACAAAAGCCTCGATCAATTGCATTTTGGCGTGCCACATTGACAATTCATCCCGTGCGATCAATCACTGTTAACATATACCAGGGTGTTAAGTAGAGAATAATTCCCCCACCACCAAACAAACATACATTAACAGAAATCGATTTAATTCACATGGAATGAAATCCAATGTCAGATACGCATCCATTTACTAGCTTATTCTCTGGGTCTGAGCGAAAACCAAATCCGAACAATCAACAATAGTCCGGACGGCCACCACTGAAGCCCGTTCAAGGTAGCTACTCCCATCAAGGGTCTCTGTAGCAACATATCCATTCGATGTGAAGATCGTCGGCCTTCAACCACCGTCTTCATCTTCGACTCTTCATCATCGTAGTAATTATTCGGAATAGGTTAAACCCGGTCTTCCCGAGTAACTCACGTATTTTATAATTAAAAATCAATTACTATAAAAATACATCCAACGCCACATTCCAATTCAGAATTATTCTTCTAATAAAATATTCACATTATTTTATCAAAGATAAACTCATTAAATTATTCTTAAATCTATCTTTTAAAGATTTATTAAAAACCTAATTTGGTTTTAAATATCACAAATCAAATCATTATTCAGTGATTAATTAAATTTAAGAAATTAATCTTCTCTTTAACTGGGTTAAAGAACTAATGTCATTTAAAACATAGTTCACGTTAAACCCAAAATCATCTTCCATAAAGTATGGAATCTTCACAGAAATCAAATCAATATATAATCGTTATAAATTTCTGTATCCGACCAATAATATAAATGGAATAACGGCAAAGCCTCTTAAATTCCATATGTAGTATCGGTCTTCTTTTACAGAATCTTATCTCAGTTATTATAAATTCGAATTCCATTCAACTCCAAATTAATATATTAAAGTGGAAATGTAGTAACCCGGATTTTCGGCGACTTTGGTTATCGACGTAAGCTCGACGTCGATAACCAAAACATCAAAAAATCCCGGTAATTAATGAAAGAAATTAGAAGGTGAGGATAGATAAGATAGAACTTATAGAATATAAGAAGAAGAAGAACATCATCATCAGAGTAAACACGAATCTCACAGCGGAACGAATAAAATATAACATAACATATCTTTGAAATAACATCAGTATATGTATACAATAACACTTATCAGAGTACAACACTTACAACAACAGCGGAAATAATAATAGCTATAGAATCCTGAAGCCTCCTGCTCCAAGTTCTCCAAGTGTATCTGTAAAATCCCGACTACTTGACTGCCCGTACAAATTTAGGCACCCAAGAGTTTAGGGAAAACAAAATAAACTCCGGGTCAGTCATGTGACTGGTGTGAATAAACTCAAATCATTTAAACAGGTATACGATATCTCATAAGACCACGCCGTGAATACGGAACGGGTTTTTCCCTTATGAGAATCCAAATAACTTTTCAAAACAATATCATTCTGATATTATAATAATGTCTAAGTACAAATAAATATCAGTCTAGTAGAAACGCTTGCATCTCACGGTACTACATATATAGTATACAATCAAAATCGCAAGCACGTATTGGATGATTGGATTTCCAACTATGACAAGGTATGGAACCACCTTCCGATCAGTGTACTCTAGGAACGATACACTGGAGTTCAACAAGAACATCTTGCAACTCAGCCACACATGACCGACCACTCATTTCGCTTGAGTGTATCGAATGTACATCACCAATGGTTGGGATCAGCAACCGTTCCCGTATATATATGGGACGGCATTGATAGATTTAAGAAACAAATGAATATTCACTAGATAGGTGATTATACACCCTACTTCGGTGCGACCGACTTAGCCATGCTGCCTGCCCGATTTCTGTCATTTACCGGATGTGAGGCTAGAAGCTACGCTTTGTCATCTCAATAGATTCACTTCGAATGCCACATTGTCAGATCCATCGAAAATCACTAATTGATGTCTACAACAATACATTACGTGTCAGCTAAAAGAAGTTTCCTTCTCTGCTTCCACTCTTGGTACGGTTGAAGAAATCAATGTACGTGACCCTTCTGGAAATACTCTGTCAGACATCCATCTTCATTCACTTAGAAATGCCACATCGTCATACCCGCCAAATCACAAATTGACTTATCCAAAAATAACACGGGTATACAGCTAAGAGAAACGAATTCCTCCACCATCAAACGTGAATACGTTTGAACAGATCAACTTACGCGATCCATTTGATATACTCTGTCAGACTTTCGTCCATACAAGTTGTCCTGGGACTGGACAAACCGAAGGCACTATTCTGTAAACAGGATAGCCCTTGCATTTTACTCCGTCTTCAATTATCTTTGGCATATATGATTCGCACGCTTATGCAATACAGAGTGGTTCTTTGGATAATAATCCAACCGGTCTCTCCATATTAACAACGTTAAAATGGTCAAAACTTCGATAGTCTGTGAGTTAACTATCAAAGAAAAACAAGTGTGCAAACAACGATATTATTTCCAAATGGAAATTATATCGAACAAACATCATTTAACATAAATCTCTTTAGTTCATTTATTTACTTACTCCTGTTTCCCTATGTTCTAAATTCTTGTTTTCTTTTATCAGAAAACATTTTCTGATTCTCGTTTGGAAAACATTTCCAAAACTCCTTTACGATCAAACCTTACCATTTCTTAGTTAAGAAGGAAGTCACTCAAGTTGGGGTATAATTACCTCTCAGACCTTAACTGAACAACGTTATAACTTCGAAATGGTCAAAGTTTATCTTTTAATCTTTAACAACTTCTTTACGGCTTTCTCGGATTCAATTTTACTAATCCTCTTCTATATTTAAAAACATTGGTTATAACGATAACGTTATAATCCCTACTTTCGAATTATCTAACTTTAATTATAACTTCTATTCCTATTAGTGAATAATTAACCTAACACTTATTTATTTATAAATGAATAAAACTCTATTTAAACACTGGAAAGTATAAGTACTTTCCCGAATTCGATATAATCGAATTCGCCGATTAACTCTCTTCGAGAAGTCTCTATTTGATTAATTCCTCTTCGAATAAGCTATATTCGATTAACTTCTTTCGAATAAACGATATTCGATAATCTCTCTTCAAATAACTAATATTCGATAACTCTTCATTTTCAAATATCTCATATTTGAAAATCTCACTTCGATTAAACTATGATCGATAACTCCCTTCGATGAAACTAACATCGATAACTCCTTTCGATGAAACTAACATCAATAACATCTTTCGATGAAACTAACATCAATAACTCCTTTTGATGAAACTAACATCAATAACTCCTTTCGATGAAACTAACATCGATTTATTTAACTCGACGAACTTAACTCGACTAACTTAACTTGACTCGACTAACTCGACTTACTTGGTTCGACCAATTCGATTCGATTTACTAGGCTCGACTAACTTGACTAACTCTGTCTCAAATAACTATATTTGATTAACTCTAGTTCGTTTTAACTCTAATCGATTAACTCTAACTAATTAACTCCAACTGGTTAACTCTAACTGATTAACTCTAACTGATTAACTCTAACTGGTTAACTCTAACTGATTAACTCTAACTGGTTAACTCTAACTAATTAACTCCAACTGGTTAACTCTATTTGATTAACTCTAACTGATTAACTCTAACTGGTTAACTCTAACTGGTTAACTCTAACTGATTAACTCTATTCAACTAACTCGACTCGGCCAACCCCTTTCGAATAACATATTCGATTAACTTACTTTCGAATACCATATTCGATTAACTAACTTCGAATACCAAATTCGATTAACTAACTTCGAATACCAAATTCGATTAACTCCTTTCTAATTACGTTTATCCCTTTAAAAAGGATTTCCTTTTCAACAACGTTTATTCATTTATAAAGATTTACTTTTAGTAACGGTTCTTCGCTTTACAAATGATCTCCTTTTTAATTCTATTTGTAAATGGTTTTACAAATGTTTCCCTTTTGATTTTTTTTTTGTAAGTGTTTTACAAATATTCTCTTTTTCTAATTCATTTGTAAGTGTTTTTTTCAAGTATTCTCTTTCTATTTCATTTGTAAGTGTTTTACAAATATTCTCCTTTTCTAATTTATTCTTAAAAATATTCTATCTCCTTAAATTCCTGGAAAAATTTGCCATAACCTCCTTTGTATCGGGAGTATCGGGAAAATCCCCAAACCGCTACACAAGCCTTTCCATTCAAAAAGAAATGTTTGAATTTATTTCCTTTTTAAATTATCTCCTATTTATAAATATCCCAATTTATAAATATTCCTTATTTATAAATATTTAAATTTATAAATATCTCTTATTTATGAATATTCCAATTTATAAATATTTTGTTTTCAATATCACTTTGAAAATCCCCTTATCAACATTTCGTATGTTATGGTATTCAATCATATCAAATCACGATGTTCAATATCGTCCATACACACACAATCAACAACAGGTTATAATTCACATCATATATCAAAATATATGAAAAACAATAAAATAACTGTTGAGGAATCTAGTCGGATTCCTCCAACCTGTTTCCCTGCATCATAGATGTTAGACAATATAGATAACATCACTTTCAGTCCCATATGATATATTCTGTTAAACAGAATCAATATAGAAATTTAACTAACTGACTAGCAGTTCAATCAAACAATCAACACACAGTAAATCAGACAAATTTCTAACAGTTCTAAAGATACAACATGAAATTATAAACTGTTTAGAGTTGGTGAGATTTACTCACAGTTGCGCGTTAGCCGAAAAATATCGATTTGCGTCCTCTGACTCAGTTGGACAATTTATTTCGCCATAAATTGTAACGGACTGCTTTCACGCGCGGTCAGTCTCATTGCGTTGCTCCCGTCCATACGATCCTAACACAGCTTACGGTTCGTGATTCTGATGTCGTATGTGGAAGTTACACGGTCTACAATTTATACACTATTAAATAAACAAAACATGAATTTAATTTATTCAATTTTGGCCTTAGCTTCTCTTACCAGCCCATTATCATTGAAGTGCCAGACCCGTCCAAACCTCAAAGCCCACATCCGACCTTTCTTCCTCCTCCTCATTAGGCCGTAACTCCCAATGGCCATAGCCGACTTTCAAGCATTCACCGATCCTAAACCTTCCAACAAAACTCAAAACTGATTTCATGGTTTCACTTCTCTTCACATTCTACTTCCACCCAAATAGAAATGAACGAACTCGAGCTCGAAACCATGGTCGCGACATCGACCTGACTTCCGCACAACAGTGAAAAGGTGCGACAATTTTCCTTCTGGAAATGCATCGTACTTTGCCAAAACGTTTGCCTCGATCCCAGGGACTTCACGCTCCCTTTACTTTGCTTCCGTTCATCACCTATCTCCGGCGCGACTCAACCCTAGGTTTTCTGCCTAAAACTCAACGAACCCGTACTGACGTCGAACTCAATGAAAGTAGGACAGAATCGAAGAGCATCTTCCACTGATTCGATCTGTATATGTATTGGAATTTATAGAATTATATTTGAATTGATATGATTTTAGAGAGGATCCGAATGTTTTTGCTTTGGTGAAAAAACATACGGCGCAAATCCTGTTGACTATGGAAAGTTATGACTTAGGTTTAGATGTAAAGGTAATATATAGGATACTTTATACTATTTTTATATTGAATTTTATATTAAATTTTAATCAACCCTTAAGTTCATTCGTTGTTTAAAAATTCGTATGATCGCATACGGTACCCAAAAATCGCGAAACTGGACATGCGGCTACAGCTCGACATTACGGTCCCAACGAAACTGGTTTCGTCGAATTCCGACTCCGTCTGCTCACACAGCGTATTTTTAACTGTCGAAATACTGACTGTTCTTCACTCTAAAAATTCGTACGGCCACACAGTGACTCTAAAAATCACGAAACTTGACATCTAGCAACTATTTGATATTGCGGATCCAACAAAATTGGTTTCGTTGAATTCCGACTTCGTTTGCAAAAGTGGCTATTTTCAAAGCTCTAAATAGCCTATTTAAATATATAAATATATTTAAATAAATTTAAATATTAATAATTTAATATTATCGCATATCTTCACATATGATATCATACAACTTCAGAATATCATATCAGAATTTCCAGTTTGATATTTCAGATTTCAGATTTATCGATATTCAATTCATATCAAAAAATCCATTTATAACGTATATAAAGCGTCGCAAATTATAAAAGAATTCTACAGCGACTTTTCTGAAATTTGATTTGGACGTACATCAAAATCTACCCGACGAAATCCCGATTTTTCTCTTCCACTAGAAAGATATACTCCACCAGCTCCACACGTTTCTTGTTTCACAGAAATCCGGCGTAAAACGAATCCTGTACATTCAGTTGAAGTTCGAATCGCCAATTTACGAACTGCAGCGCAATTTCAAGCTCGATTTTAATTATAATATAATTATACGTTCAAACTGTCGTCGATTCAATATAATCGTTGTTATATTTCGAATCGAAACTCCACCAAATCTCGTATGCTATTCAATTCACACGATATTGTGAATTTCACTATTTCTGACTATTTCGACATTATAATATATTTTATTATATTATAATTATTAATTAAATATTCAATATTATTTAATTCACTTCTCGATATCGATAAATCAATATTTAATAATTAAATAAATAAATTATTCAATAGCTAAAAATGCGGGTTGCTACAATCTTCCCCCCTTAATAAAATTTCGTCCTCGAAATTGCTAAGCTAAGGGATGACCCTATCTTCTGGGTAAAAATTTATCTGTTTACCTCTTGTCTCCGGTTTCAACTGAACCAATTAATATCGACTAAAATATTAATTTATTCCGTCTAAATAAATTTTCAAAAATTCTGAAAATTTTCTAACACCTTAACTTTTCGAAAAAAATTTCCAGCACCTCCTTTGTACTGGTCAATATCTCAAACTCCAACTCGCCTCTCTGGGCCTTCTTTAACCCAAAAGAAAATCAAACAGCCAAGCGGCTTGCCAATTCGGCTCATAAATCTCATATCCATATATAATATAAACTGGTACCTTTTTGTCGGGAATATCAACTCTATCACTTCCATATGCTATCAACTCAGCATATACCAGTGTTATCTCGATCAAATTTCAAATCAGTTCATATCCTCGAATCCAAATCGAATTTCATTCGAACCCGAATATCAAATTTCAAATTATTGACTCATCAATTTGGTTCCATTCTAGATTATCTTTAATCCAATTCAATTTTATTTAACTTAGTTCAAGTTAAATTCTAATTCACTTATTCACATTTGTCATCTCAGTCTATTTAACTTCATACGTTAAATTTTAATTCCAGAACTTAAATCCCTGGGTAAATTTCAAATCAATTTGAAATCATAATGCCAATTCAAAACCTTTGAATCTCCAAACAGCTTGTTTTCTCAAAACAATTCAAATCAAAATCTTTTGTAGTAATCCACCACTTAGAACTCGAAAATCACACCGATGATACTGAGCAGTCATCATCGGAATTATCTTCCAGCGACCCAAGTGATTTCAATACTATATCATTTCCAAAACCATTACTAAATACTTCCATTTTGAAAACATTTCAAAATCTCCCAAGAACTTAAAATTTCCTTATTTTAATTCCAAATCTGATTTAAATTCATATTTAATTCATCTTATTTCATATACTTTACTTATATGAATTCTGATTGGTTATATATATAACCATTTCACATGTTATAATCTTACTCGATTATAGTTACAACCAATATATCTAATATATGATAATATATTACATATCCATACTGTGTCGGTCCATCGTATTCAAGTGTTTATTTACTCCTACCGATACAGTGGATCAAACTGATCGACCAGAACGCATAAACAACTCAGCCAATGAATCTCCACAATATAAAACCATTTTTATATCAAATACAAATACGCACTCGTGTATATACACTCAAACTCAATCTAGGGTATTACTAACCCTATCTCTACTGAATCACGCCACAGAGCCAAGGTAATAACTAAACCAATGCTCTGATACCAACTGTAGTAACCCGGATTTTCGGCGACTTTGGTTATCGACGTAAGCTCGATGTCGATAACCAAAACATCGAAAAATCCCGGTAATTAATGAAAGAAATTAGAACGTGAGGATAGATAAGATAGAACTTATAGAATAGACGAAGAAGAAGAACATCATCATCAGAGTAAACACGAATCTCACAGCGGAACGAATAAAATATAACATAACATATCTTTGAAATAACATCGGTATATGTATACAATAACACTTATCAGAGTACAACACTTACAACAACAGCGGAAATAATAATAGCTATAGAATCCTGAAGCCTCTTGCTCCAAGCTCTCCAAGTGTATCTGTAAAATCCCGACTACTTGACTGCCCGTACAAATTTAGGCACCCAAGAGTTTAGGGAAAACAAAATAAACTCCGGGTCAGTCATGTGACTGGTGTGAATAAACTCAAATCATTTAAACAGGTATATGATATCTCATAAGACCACGCCGTGAATACGGAACGGGTTTTTCCCTTATGAGAATCCAAATAACTTTTCAAAACAATATCATTCTGATATTATAATAATGTCTAAGTACAAATAAATATCAGTCTAGTAGAAACGCTTGCATCTCACGGTACTACATATATAGTATACAATCAAAATCGCAAGCACGTATTGGATGATTGGATTTCCAACTATGACAAGGTATGGAACCACCTTCCGATCAGTGTACTCTAGGAACGATACTCTGGAGTTCAACAAGAACATCTTGCAACTCAGCCACACATGACCGACCACTCATTTCGCTTGAGTGTATCGAATGTACATCACCAATGGTTGGGATCAGCAACCGTTCCCGTATATATATGGGACAGCATTGATAGATTTAAGAAACAAATGAATATTCACTAGATAGGTGATTATACACCCTACTTCGGTGCGACCGACTTAGCCATGCTGCCTGCCCGATTTCTGTCATTTACCGGATGTGAGGCTAGAAGCTACGCTTTGTCATCTCAATAGATTCACTTCGAATGCCACATTGTCAGATCCATCGAAAATCACTAATTGATGTCTACAACAATACATTACGTGTCAGCTAAAAGAAGTTTCCTTCTCCGCTTCCACTCTTGGTACGGTTGAAGAAATCAATGTACGTGACCCTTCTGGAAATACTCTGTCAGACATCCATCTTCATTCACTTAGAAATGTCACATCGTCATACCCGCCAAATCACAAATTGACTTATCCAAAAATAACACGGGTATACAGCTAAGAGAAACGAATTCCTCCACCACCAAACGTGAATACGTTTGAACAGATCAACTTACGCGATCCATTTGATATACTCTGTCAGACTTTCGTCCATACAAGTTGCCCTGGGACTGGACAAACCGAAGGCACTATTCTGTAAACAGGATAACCCTTGCATTTTACTCCGTCTTCAATTATCTTTGGCATATATGATTCGCACGCTTATGCCAATATAGAGTGGTTCTTTGGATAATAATCCAACCTGTCTCTCCATATTAACAACGTTAAAATGGTCAAAACTTCGATAGTCTGTGAGTTAACTATCAAAGAAAAACAAGTGTGCAAACAACGATATTATTTCCAAATGGAAATTATATCGAACAAACATCATTTAACATAAATCTCTTTAGTTCATTTATTTACTTATCTCCTGTTTCCCTATGTTCTAAATTCTTATTTTCTTTTATCAGAAAACATTTTCTAATTCTCGTTTGGAAAACATTTCCAAAACTCCTTTACGATCAAACCTTACCATTTCTTAGTTAAGAAGGAAGTCACTCAAGTTGGGGTATAATTACCTCTCAGACCTTAACTGAACAACGTTATAACTTCGAAATGGTCAAAGTTTATCTTTTAATCTTTAACATCTTCTTTACGCCTTTCTCGGATTCAATTTTACTAATCCACTTCTATATTTAAAAACATTGGTTATAACGATAACGTTATAATCCCTACTTTCGAATTATCTAACTTTAATTATAACTTCTATTCCTATTAGTGAATAATTAACCTAACACTTATTTATTTATAAATGAATAAAACTCTATTTAAACACTGGAAAGTATAAGTACTTTCACGAATTCGATATAATCGAATTCGCCGATTAACTCTCTTCGAGAAGTCTCTATTTGATTAATTCCTCTTCGAATAAGCTATATTCGATTAACTTCTTTCGAATAAACGATATTCGATAATCTCTCTTCAAATAACTAATATTCGATAACTCTTCGTTTTCAAATATCTCATATTTGAAAATCTCACTTCGATTAAACTATGATCGATAACTCCCTTCGATGAAACTAACATCGATAACTCCTTTCGATGAAACTAACATCAATAACTTCTTTCGATGAAACTAACATCAATAACTCCTTTCGATGAAACTAACATCAATAACTCCTTTCGATGAAACTAACATCGATTTATTTAACTCGACGAACTTAACTCGACTAACTAAACTTGACTCGACTAACTCGACTTACTTGGTTCGACCAATTCGATTCGATTTACTAGGCTCGACTAACTTGACTAACTCTGTCTCAAATAACTATATTTGATTAACTCTAGTTCATTTTAACTCTAATCGATTAACTCTAACTAATTAACTCCAACTGGTTAACTCTAACTGATTAACTCTAACTGATTAACTCTAACTGGTTAACTCTAACTGATTAACTTTAACTGGTTAACTCTAACTAATTAACTCCAACTGGTTAACTCTATTTGATTAACTCTAACTGATTAACTCTAACTGGTTAACTCTAACTGGTTAACTCTAACTGATTAACTCTATTCAACTAACTCGACTCGGCCAACCCCTTTCGAATAACATATTCGATTAACTAACTTTTGAATACCATATTCGATTAACTAACTTCGAATACCAAATTCGATTAACTAAATTCGAATACCAAATTCGATTAACTCCTTTCTAATTACGTTTATCCCTTTAAAAAGGATTTCCTTTTCAACAACGTTTATTCATTTATAAAGATTTACTTTTAGTAACGGTTCTTCGCTTTACAAATGATCTCCTTTTTAATTCTATTTGTAAATGGTTTTACAAATGTTTCCCTTTTGATTTTTTTTTTGTAAGTGTTTTACAAATATTCTCTTTTTCTAATTCATTTGTAAGTGTTTTTTTCAAGTATTCTCTTTCTATTTCATTTGTAAGTGTTTTACAAATATTCTCCTTTTCTAATTTATTCTTAAAAATATTCTATCTCCTTAAATTCCTGGAAAAATTTGCCATAACCTCCTTTGTATCGGGAGTATCGGGAAAATCCCCAAACCGCTACACAAGCCTTTCCATTCAAAAAGAAATGTTTGAATTTATTTCCTTTTTAAATTATCTCCTATTTATAAATATCCCAATTTATAAATATTCCTTATTTATAAATATTTAAATTTATAAATATCTCTTATTTATGAATATTCCAATTTATAAATATTTTGTTTTCAATATCACTTTGAAAATCCCCTTATCAACATTTCGTATGTTATGGTATTCAATCATATCAAATCACGATGTTCAATATCGTCCATACACACACAATCAACAACAGGTTATAATTCACATCATATATCAAAATATATGAAAAACAATAAAATAACTGTTGAGGAATCCAGTCGGATTCCTCCAACCTGTTTCCCTGCATCATAGATGTTAGACAATATAGATAACATCACTTTCAGTCCCATATGATATATTCTGTTAAACAGAATCAATATAGAAATTTAACTAACTGACTAGCAGTTCAATCAAACAATCAACACACAGTAAATCAGACAAATTTCTAAAAGTTCTAAAGATACCACATGAAATTATAAACTGTTTAGAGTTGGTGAGATTTACTCACAGTTGCGCGTTAGCCGAAAAATATCGATTTGCGTCCTCTGACTCAGTTGGACAATTTATTTCGCCATAAATTGTAACGGACTACGTTTCACGCGCGGTCAGTCTCATTGCGTTGCTCCCGTCCATACGATCCCAACACAGCTTACGGTTCGTGATTCTGATGTCGTATGTGGAAGTTACACGGTCTACAATTTATACACTATTAAATAAACAAAACTTGAATTTAATTTATTCAATTTGGGCCTTAACTTCTCTTACCAGCCCATTATCATTGAAGTGCCAGACCCGTCCAAACCTCAAAGCCCACATCCGACCTTTCTTCCTCCTCCTCATTAGGCCGTAACTCCCAATGGCCATAGCCGACTTTCAAGCATTCACCGATCCTAAAACTTCCAACAAAACTCAAAACTGATTTCATGGTTTCACTTCTCTTCACATTCTACTTCCACCCAAATAGAAATGAACGAACTCGAGCTCAAAACCATGGTCGCAACATCGACCTGACTTCCGCACAACAGTGAAAAGGTGCGACAGTTTTCCTTCTGGAAATGCATCGTACTTTGCCAAAACGTTTTCCTCGATCCCAGGGACTTCACGCTCCCTTTACTTTGCTTCCGTTCATCACCTATCTCCAGCGCGACTCAACCCTAGGTTTTCTGCCTAAAACTCAACGAACCCATACTGACGTCGAACTCAATGAAAGTAGGACAGAATCGAAGAGCATCTTCCACTGATTCGATCTGTATATGTATTGGAATTTATAGAATTATATTTGAATTGATATGATTTTAGAGAGGATCCGAATGTTTTTGCTTTGGTGAAAAAACATACGGCGCAAATCCTGTTGACTATGGAAAGTTATGACTTAGGTTTAGATGTAAAGGTAATATATAGGATACTTTATACTATTTTTATATTGAATTTTATATTAAATTTTAATCAACCGTTAAGTTCATTCGTTGTTTAAAAATTCGTATGATCGCATACGGTACCCAAAAATCGCGAAACTGGACATGCAGCTACAGCTCGACATTACGGTCCCAACGAAACTGGTTTCGTCGAATTCCGACTCAGTCTGCTCACACAGCGTATTTTTAACTGTCGAAATACTGACTGTTCTTCACTCTAAAAATTCGTACGGCCACACAGTGACTCTAAAAATCACGAAACTTGACATCTAGCAACTATTTGATATTGCGGATCCAACAAAACTGGTTTCGTTGAATTCCGACTTCGTTTGCAAAAGTGGCTATTTTCAAAGCTCTAAATAGCCTATTTAAATATATAAATATATAAATATATAAATAAATTTAAATAAATTTAAGTATTAATAATTTAATATTATCGCATATCTTCACATATGATATCATACAGCTTCAGAATATCGTATCAGAATTTACAGTTTGATATTTCAGATTTCAGATTTATCGATATTCAATTCATATCAAAAAATCCATTTATAACGTATATAAAGCGTCGCAAATTATAAAGGAATTCTACAGCGACTTTTCTGAAATTTGATTTGGACGTACATCAAAATCTACCCGACGAAATCCCGATTTTTCTCTTCCACTAGAAAGATATACTCCACCAGCTCCACACGTTTCTTATTTCACAGAAATCCGGCGTAAAACGAATCCTGTACATTCAGTTGAAGTTCGAATCGCCAATTTACGAACTGCAGCGCCATTTCAAGCTCGATTTTAATTATAATATAATTATACGTTCAAACTGTCGTCGATTCAATATAATCGTTGTTATATTTCGAATCGAAACTCCACCAAATCTCGTATGCTGTTCAATTCACACGATATTGTGAATTTCACTATTTCTGACTATTTCGACATTATAATATATTTTATTATATTATAATTATTAATTAAATATTCAATATTATTTAATTCACTTCTCGATATCGATAAATCAAAATTTAATAATTAAATAAATAAATTATTCAACAGCTAAAAATGCGGGTTACTACAGGAAAACTTGGCTTTTGGAAAATTCCCCTAATGATCTTAATAAAAGATTTATAAATCTCAAATCATATTTTCACTGTCAGTTGGGTTAAAGAACATATGCCACTTAAAAACACAGTTCACAATAAACCCAACTCACATTTCATCTTATTGCAGTTACTAAATACTTTAATAATCTAAATAAAAGATTGTTCTTTTCACACGGGTTTTTTTAGAACAGTGTTATTTAAGACACTATTCACGACAAACCCAAAACCCAATTTATTTAGTTTAACTTCAATTAAATATTCACTAATTGGGGAAAACTTCATTAAATCTGAATTCAATGATTTATTCTGGTTAATAACTAGTTCATATCAATAAAAGAAATATATTTTTCTAAAATATATTCTTTTTCTAAATTATATTCTATAATATTCTTTTCCTAGAATATCCTTTTATTGGAATGTGACTCAATCAACAACCATATATTGTATGTAATCAACAATCATGACAAATAATTATTAAACATCCAAATGACGACCAAAGTGTAATTTATAACTGTGTGAGCATTAAAGTAAATAGCTAACGCTCATCACAGACTGTCAATCTATCGATTGACAAATAACTAAATATTGGGATTAGTGTGTATCCAGTATCATCCCAATACCCGTGTGGGGTTTAATCCATCAGCCAAATAATAAATTATTTGTGCACTTGGGCGATGTGTGAAAATTATCGTCCCAATAACATAGACAAGTCGGGTAACTTGTAAATGGAAGTGTAATATTCAATTTGAATATACAAACATTATATTTATCACATCAAACATTTCAACATCATAAACATATAATTTCAGTTCTCTTTATTGTGAACCTAAGGCAATAGAATTCTAGCCTTTTATTTCCATCCTTTACTTTTTTTTGACAAATGACAATAAAATAATAACTCTCATTTATTTACCAAAATGTATATTTTTGTGGTCTCATTCATTTTTAAATGACAAAATGAATATTTTATTTCATCCCTTTTTAATATGACAAAAATGTCATTTTCATTCTAATTTCTTTTAAAGTGACAAAAACTGTAATTTTATCTAATCCCTTATTAGTGTACAAAATATGATAATTTTGTCTAGTTCTTTCAATGTAACAAAATATGATAGTTTTGCCAATTCCTTTTAATGTAACAAAAATGTAACTTTTGTCAAAAATTTAAACTTTGAGTGTCACCCTTCTATTCTACCAAATGAATACATTTTGTTTGTGAACACATGATGATTTTTCTAATATGACACAACTAATAGTTTGATTTTGACAAACAAAAATGAGAGTTTTGATTTTTACAAAACTAAATTGACAAAACGAAAGCTCTAATTTGCCAAAATAAGAGTTTTGATTTTTACAAAACTGAATTTGACGGCAATGACAATTTTTAATTCAATACCTATGGTTTGACAAAGATAGTGGTTATAATTCGACTATTCTAATGTAACATATCTTAACAAAATGTTATTTTAATCTCAAGCAACATTTGTAACAAAATGTACTTTTTAAATCTAACATTACATTTTTATAGCAAAAATGTATTTTTAATGATAGGTAACATTTTGTAAATAAAAAATGTACTTTTTTCTACTAAGATAACATTTTATAACAAATCTTATTTTTATCACCAATGAAACATTTTATAGCCAAATGTGCTATTTATACAATATTACATTTTAATGCAAAATGTGCTATTGAAAAATCTAATCTTTTTATATGTTAACAATATTACATAGAAAGGATGTCTTACAATTCTAATCTTTTATATGTAAATAATATTACATAAAAAGATAACTTGAAATCCTAGTCTTTCAAAAGATAACAATATTACACAAAAATGTAATATTGAAATTATAATCTTTTTATGTAAATAAAATTGCACAAAAATGATATCTTGAAGTTTTAATCTTTTTAATGTACACAAAATTACATAAAAAAAATATAGTCTTTAAAAATCAAATCTTTTAAATGATTATATAACTACATTAAAGATGTAATCTTTTTATTTGAAACAAATTACATTAAAAAAAAATGCAACTCTGAGATCAGTTTCTTTTATCATCTTTAACATTTTCTAACTTATTAATCATAATTTGACCAAAAATGTTATTACATTTTGCAAAACACATTCCTTACAAAAATGGGGTCTTTATTTACATAATAAATTTCAATCAAAAATGTCATTTTATATGCATAGTACATTTCAAATAAAAATGTTGGTTTTTATTTACATAACAAATCTATTAAAAAAATGTTAATTTTCACTAATCACATTTGTTCTATTTCACTAATCAATTTTGCTCTAACAATTTCTCTTCAACAAATTTGTGTTTTGTTCTAACAGTTTTGTTCAACACACATGTCACCAAATCTATCGATTTTCATAACACAGTCATATATCAAATCACGCAGAATAGAATTTAGCAGCACAAATCTCACAACACAAATTCTAGCACAGACCACACATTAGGGTTTAGCAAATTTTTATTATATAAAATAAAATAAAAATGAAGAGGATTTCTCACCGATAGTCAAATTCTGAACAGTTTACATTTGAAATTCCCTAAAATTCAGAATTGCTCCGTTTCAGTTCTAGTCTTTTCCATAGCGTAGTATTTTCATATACGAGTTCAACGCAACTCACGGTTCGTGTTTTCGTCGCTGTATGAAAAAGTTATGTTGATTTAACTATTGGATTACATTAATGATAAATTTAAATAATTAATCAAGTTTTAAACCTTTATTTTCCCTAATCCCTTCTTCCTATTCTTCTGCTAATCGTCGAACCCATCATCGCAGAAACAAACCGCCACTTGCACTCGCCAGAAGCCATCGGAGCTGCATCCAGGAACACCACGCCGATCGCCATGGCCAGAGCCTCCCCCGCCGTGAGAACGGCAAAGCTCGGTGGTCCCTAGGGCGTTGAAAACGGCCTCCAAGCGTCGGCCTTTGAGCCTTTAAATCTCTCGATTCACCACTCCATTAATGATCACATCCTTTGATATTAAAGAGCTCGGATTGCTCTTCGATTTGGTATGTAGAAATTTGAATTTCGCTGTGTGGATTGGGAGAAAAGTGAGGAAGAAGTTTGGAGCTTTCTGTCCCTCCATCCATGAATACGGCGGCTGCATCAGACTAGGCTAGGGTTTAGCATATACTACTGTATTTATACTAGTATATATAACGTATTTTATTTTATTTATTTTCTAAACTTATCTGTATGTTGCTACAAGCTCCAAATCAAACCCAACGAGTGTCGCCCCTAGCTAATAACCCCCATCCCGGACATAATGGAACATGTTTCGTAACCCAATTCGGCTGTTACGATCAGTTTTTCTTAAATTAAAATATAAAACATTTATATATTTAATTTATATGTACATTTTAATTTACTGGGGCCACATACTAACTCTAAAAATTACAGAAAAATTATTTCTAGTTATGTTTTGACGATACGGTCCTAACGAGACTAATTTCGTCGAATTCTGAGACTGTTTGAAAATTGGCCATTTTCAAGTCGATTAAATTTGACCGAAACTGACAAAACACGTTTTCCTTTTCCATGCTCACATATTGATTCGAAAAAATTATGAAAATTGAAACCTAGCAATAATTTGACATTCCGGTTCCAACAAAAGTGGTTTCGTCGAAAACAGAGGTCGTTTGAAAAATGGCTATTTTTAAGGCCAATATTTTATATTAAAATATATATAAATTCTACAGCGACTTTTCAAAATTTTAAATTGGACATAACTTTTGATTTATAAAACGAAATTTCAATTTTTCATATTCGTTAGAAAGAGATGATTAAACAGATTTAAATATTTTTGGTTTTATTGAAATCCGATTTGTTTTGAATCATGTACATTCAGTCAAAGTTTAAATTCAAATTTTCAAACTGCAGTGCTGTTTCAAACTCCTTTTATAATTAAATTGAATTTATTCGTTTTAAAATAAATTTTTCATCGTTATTATTTAAAATAAATTATTTTAAATATTTAAAATCCATTAAAATTTCTAAAATAAATTTTTTAAATTATCCCCAAAATTCCGGGTCGTTACATTAACATTTTATAACAAAAATGTTATTTTTCTTCACTTTAACATTTTATAACAAAAATGTTATTTTTATTCTAAATAACCTTTTTTTAACCAAAATTGTTATTTTTATTCTAACTAAACAACTCTAACAAGGATGTTTGTTTTTATCTAACATGACAATTTTAACCTAAAACGTGATTTTGTCTTACTATGGCATTTTTATAACAAAAATGTGATTCTATTTCTACTGCAACATTTTTATCCAATGTAACCTTTTAAACTACAAATGTTATGTCATGACAAAAATGATGTATTTTTGGTTTCAATCTTTTTGTCACAACAAAATGATATATTACTTTCACCTATTTTATTATAACAATAATGAGATATTGGTTTACAACAATTTTATCGTAACCAAAATGACATATTTGTTTTCAACAATTTTATAATCACAACATGACATATTTGTCTCCAATTATTTTATTATAACAAATATGATATATTTGTTTTCAACTATCCCATCTTAACAAACAAGAGATATTGTTTTCAACAAACAAACATGAAATGTTTATTTTCAACTATCTTATAACAATCAAAATAATTCAGTTAATCAACAGATCAAATCACGAATAACACAAATATTTACAACCCATGTGTAGCACTAAAATTATAATTAACAAATTTAAATTATATAATTAAAGGAATATAATTTCTCACCTTGAGGTTTTGAACTATTCAAAATTCTAGTTTGCTCCATTTCAGATCTCATCAGTGTCATGTTGTAGATCTCAAAAAGACAATTCCAACGGATCTTGAATCGTTCGATTCTGATTTAATTTGAGCAAGATATCAATATTTAGAGTTTATATAATTTAATAAACAATTAAATCCTTAATTAGTTAGTTAAATCACTAATTACTTTTGCAAATCACCTTCCCCCTTCGTTTCATTTCCTGGAACAGTTAAACCTTTGAAACTCAATCTGGACCATGAGCCCCCCTTGCGCGCGCCTATCTAAGCAGTTGGACTGGTCGACAGTGACCACAGCGAAGCCCCAAGCATCACCTCCCACCGCCTTCATCCTTGTAAGACTCGCACACCCCTGGCAGTGGCAAAAGGGCTGCGAACGGCAGCAATTCCCGAGCCAAATTCAAGCACCCTAGTTAACAAGTCCTCATCATAGCCGTTCAATTTGTTCAACTCTTTACGTTCTTTGATTTTGGTATTAAATTCCTACACTAATTCGAATTATATTGGGAAATTATTGGAGAGAAAATTGGGAGCTTTTGGTACGTTCATCTCCATTAGGGCGGCGGCTGTAGCTTTTGAGATAAGGTTAGGGTTTGTAATCCTTAGTATATTTATAATTAAATAATATTAAACTCTCTAATTATCGGTTTAAACCTGTTGACCCATTTCAGTTCCAATTGCAGCCCAATAAAAGTTGTCTTTAGACAAATACCCATGCTCCAGATGCAATGGGCTAGGTCCCGTCAGCCCAAATGATTGTTTTCACACTGTTTTATTTAATTTAATATTTAAATCATTTATTTAATTAATTCAACTTTACATTTAAATTCACCTGGGCCACATATGACTTCTAAAAATTCCAAAAAAAATTATATTTGGCTTTGTTTTGACGATACGGTCCTAACAAAACTTATTACATCAAATTCCGAGACCGTTTGAAAAATGGTCATTTTCAAGTCGATTAAATTTGACGAAACTGACAAAACACAATTTTCTTTTCCACGCTCACATATTGATTCGAAAAATTCTGGAAAATTAAATTTAACAATAATTTGATAGTCCGGTTCCAACAAAAGTGGTTTCATCGAAAACAAAGGTCGTTGCAAAATGGCTATTTTTAAGGGCCATATATTATATTAAAATATATAAATTCTACAATGTCTTTTCTTAATTTTAAACTGGACATAATTTTTGATTTATAAAGTGAAATTTCAGTTTCTTAGATTCGTTAGAAAGATATCGTTAAATAGATTCTAATATTTTTTGTTTCGCTAAAATCCGATTTATTTTGGATCCTGTACAGTCAGTCAAAGTTCAAATTTAAAATTTTAAACTACCGCGCTATTTTAAATCCTATTTATAATTAAAATAAATTTATTTTTTTTAACTTCAATTAAAATAAATTTCTAGTCGTTATTATTTAAAATAGATTAATCTGAATATTAAAAATCCAATAAAATTTCTAAAATAAAAATTTTAAATTGGCCCCAAATTTCTGGCTTGTTACAATCTCCTCCACTTAAAATCTTTTCGTCCTCGAAAAGGAACGGAGCTAAAAGTTGTTTAATTAACCAACTAAATTCTTTCCTTTTTATTTATTTCAATAATTTTATTAGTTGATTAACTTTTCAAATATATATAATTTTTATATATTTAAAAATCATATCTTCTAAGATCGGATTATATATAATCTCAAATACGTTAATTATAGACTTGGCACTCTCAACTCATTCTATGGCATTACTAACCCCGTCTCTAATGAGTTTTCTCATTCTAGGATACTACAGATCCTATCTCTATTGAGTATTCTTATTGGATACTACTAATCCAATCTCTGATGAGTCTTTTGTTCAGTTCTGACGAGTTGTACCCCAAAGATTTGAGCTAACCAGAGCTTTGATACCAACTGTAAAGACCCGAAAATTCCCGCCCTTTGAATCGACGATAAACCACACAGGTCTAACCGAAAAGTTGGAAATATTCGAATACTTTAACTTTGGGAATACAACAGAATAGAACAATAACAGCAGTCTTTTATTACATTACAATAATGTTACATTAGAGTATAGAATATCAGAGTACACCGATATATGAAATACAGTGGAAGACTTATTATAATAAATTGATACAATACACAGCGGAAGACTTTCTATACTCTGGACACAGCTTTAGGCTTCGATCCAGAATCCTGCTCAAGAAATAAATATCTGCAAAAAGCTACTCGACTACCCATATGGAAAAAAGGGCACCCGAGTTTGCAAAGTGAAACAAACTACGAGTCAGTCATGGGAGTAGTTTGAGAAATCTAACTTAACTAATCTAATAATAAGGCTAATCACATGACCACGCCGCTAAAGTGGAACAGGTTTACTCCATCGGATTGCCAATGCATAACATAAGGTAAATCGTTAAACAACGCAATGCTTTTTAGAAAAATGAAACCATTATAAGACTCAAGTCCCATACACAATGCAACGCAAACCGGAGGAGAGATTTTTACCTTATAATGGTCAAAAATGATTGATACGATAAAAACGGATTTGATATTATTACTAGTGTATATATGTTTCACAAACAATTTCAATCATAATGTATCAATCATAGACAGTATGGGTACCATATATCATATCGCCATACTAGTTCTACAATCAAAACCGCATGGTGTCGTATTGGAAATTGGGTTTCTATCATGAATTGAGGCTAGGGATCGTCCTCTTCGATTCGAGACACTTGAGCAAATGCCTCAGGATTCGGACTCTGGCGAACCCTTGGATCTTCAGGGCCGTTCCATACTTTAACGCATAGTGGATTAGTTATGCCTGAACACATGCCTCCCGTTTCTTTTGAACCTCTATATGGCCATTAACAACCTATAAAACCGATGTACCTCATAATCCATCATCCACATAAGTAAAATGTCAGGGCTGGTAGGTCGCTAACATCACTCTAGCTAGAAAGAAACGTGTGCACTCCCTGCAGTGCTAATCCCGTTTTTGACTCATACCGGGGTGTGAGGTTCGTGAAGTCATGCTATACACAAAGCTACGCCTAAATAGGCTATGCTTTGATCATCAACCACAAGGCTTTGCTTTTCAACAAAAGCCTTGATCCATGAATCTTAGCATGGCACATTGTCAATCCATACCATACCATTGATTCCTGTCAATATATAACCTCTAAGCTCGTACGTCTTAGAGAAGGGTGTTAAACACCAAACAAATATATAATTAACAGAGATCAACGAATACAACATAAAGGAATACAACGTCAGGCATACTAACCATTTACAAGTCCGTTCTGGGTCTGAACGAAACCGGAGGAACCTAATTCCTCGCATATCCGAACAATCAACAAATACGTCCGGACAACTACCACTATAGCCCCTTTAAGGTAGCTACTCCAATCGCGGGCGTCAGTAGTCCTCATCCATTTGATGTGAAGATCGTCGGTCTTCAATCACCGTCTTCAAATCTTCGACTTAAATCGTCGTAGTAATTGTTTGAAATGAGTTGAACTCGGTCTTTTCAAATAACTCTTGAATAATTATCATTTAAATCGTTTCATATCGTTCATATATATTTGTAATGGTTTATCGCTATTTTATTTATTTAAAATAGCTCAATTATAATTAAACGACGCTTCGGGTCAATGGGCGGCCCTAGCGCTGTTTTTATCCAAATTTGATTTGTACTTATCTCAAAATCTAACCGTTGGATTTTGACGAAATTTCTATTGTTGGGAAGATTTTCCCAAAGCGGTCCTAACGGTTCTAGTTTTAGGAAAATCCGACGGTCAGATCTTTCGGTATAATCGTTTAAAGTCACGAATACCGAAACACGAACTACTGCACGCGTTTCGTTTTAATTTATATATAATTATAAATATAAATCGTTTGGCGATTTCAACTATTTATAATCTATTTTTTGGCATCTAAAATGACGATAAGAATATCACTTTATTTCTACTCTTTTTATCGCATCTAAAATGATGATAAAAGTAGTTCTTTTATTTCTACTCTTTTTATCGTCTCTAATTTGACGATAAAAATATCACTTTTTTCTACTATTTTTATTGTCCCTAGTATGACAATAAAAATATGTATTTTTATTCTACTCTTTTTTTATTGCCTCTATTCGGACAATAAAAATTTAACATTAAATTCTATCCTTTGATTACATCTATAATGACATTAAAATGTGACTTCAAAATTTAATCTTTTTATTGTCTCTATTTTGACAATAAATCATAACATTAAATTCTACCTTTTTGATTACATCTAAAATGTAAATTTAAAAATGCCTCTTTTAATCTAATCTTTTTATTTACACCTTGAATGTAAATAAAAATATAACCTTGATTCTATTCTTTATTTACATCTAAATTGTAAATAAAGATGTTACTTTAAGTTTATTCTTTTTATTTACATCTAAAATGTAAATAAAGATGTCGCTTTTTATTACATCTAAAATGTGAATAAAATATCCTTTATAAATCAAGTTTTTATTTTCATGTTTTTATTTATATCTAAAATATAAATAAAAATATCCTTTTTCAATTCATGTGTTTATTTATATCTAAAATATAAATAAAAATGTCAACTTTTTATAATCATGTTTTTATTTACAACTAAATTGCAAATAAAATTGTACTTTATAACTTCATGTTTTTATTTGCAACTAACTTGCAAATAAAAAGTATACTTTATATCTATGGTTTTTATTTGCATATAAAAAGGCAAATTAAAATGTACTTCTAAATTTCCTGTCTTTTATTCACATCTAAAATGTGAATAAAATATCCTTTGCAAATTCATGTCTTTACTCACATCTAAAATGTGAATAAATTATACTCTTTTAGTACAAGTCTCTTATTTACAGAAAAATGTAAATAAGATATACTTCTTTATTCATGCCTTTTATTTACATGTAAAATGTAAAAAGGTGTTATTTTAATCTAATATCACATTTGATAACAAAGTGTTATTTTAACCCAATATACATTCCTTAACAAAAATGTTATTTTAGTTCACATGCTACATTTTATAATAAAAATGTTATTTTTCTCTAATGCAACATTTTATATGAAAATGTTTTTCTAATCTAATATAACATTTTATATAAAATGTAATTTTCAATCTAATGTAACATTTAACATAAAAATGTAATTTTCAATTCTAATATTACATAAAATAATATTTTGTATGTAAATATTTTCCTATGAATTCTAATGTCAAATAAATGAATATGTATTTGTAACCAATTTTCTATGTTATTCAAATGACAAATAAATGGTCATTTATTTGTAATCAATTTTCTAAGTTATTCAAATGACAAATAAATGGTCATTTATTTGTAATCAATTTTCTATATACATTAATGTCACATAAATGCATATTTCATGTGTCACAATTTCCTATGTATATTTTGTCTAACTCTTTTTAACCAACAAAAATGTATATTTTTGTCTAACTCTATTTTATCTAATATAGCACCTTCATTTCCATATCTTTTTCTTATGTACTCTAATGACAAATAAAAGAATATTTTATTTGTTTACCTTTTTCTATGTGTTTTAATAACATATAAAAGAATATTTTATGTGTTTACATTTTTATAAGTATTCTAATATCATATAAGAGAATATTTTATATGTTTACATTTTTCTATGTATTCTAATATCATACAAGAGAATATTTTATATGTTAACATTTTTATAACCTTTCATATTAACATAAAAAAAGTATTTTTACATTAAATCAATTCTAACATTTCAACAAAAACAAATTAAAAGGATAACTTTGTTTTTGTTGACAAGTCTATTTCAACAAAAACATATTAAAGTGATTTTTTTTTTTTTTTTTTGTCGACAACTCTAATTCAACAAAACACATATAAAAATGATATATTTGATTTTTTGTCAATCCTAACTCAACAAAACAAATAAAAAGTGATATTTTAATCAACTCAACATTTTATAACTAAAATGTTATTTTTTTCACTTTAACATTTTATAACAAAAATTTTATTTTTATTCTAAATAAACTTTTTTAATAAAAATTGTTATTTTTATTCTAACTAAACAACTCTAACAAGGATGCTTGTTTTTATCTAACATGACAATTATAACCTAAAATGTGATTTTATCTTACAATGGCATTTTTATAACAATAATTTCATTCTATTTCTACTGCAACATTTTTATCCAATGTAATCTTTTATACTACAAATGTTATGTCATGACAAAAATGATGTATTTTTGGTTTCAATCTTTTTGTCACAACAAAATTATATATTACTTTCACCCATTTTATTATAACAATAATGAGATATTGGTTTACAACAATTTTATAGTAACCAAAATGACTTATTTGTTTTCAACAATTTTATAATCACAACATGACATATTTGTTTCTAATTATTTTATTATAACAAATATGATATATTTGTTTTCAACTATCCCATCTTAACAAACAAGAGATATTATTTTCAACAAACAAAAACGAAATGTTTATTTTCAACTATCTTATAACAATCAAAATAATCCAATCATTCAACAGATCGGTATAAGAGAATTCATCAATCCACATCAAATCATGAATATCACAAATATTTACAGCGCTTGTGTAACACTAAAGTTATAATTAACAAATTTAAATTATATAATTAAAGAAATATAATTTCTCACCTTGAGGTTTTGAATTATTCAAAATTCTAGTTTGCTCCATTTCAGATCTCGTTAGTGTACGTTGTAGATCTCGAAAAGACGATTCCAACGGATCTTGAATCGTTCGATTCTGATTTAATTTGAGCAAGATATCAATATTTAGAGTTTAGATAATTTAATAAACAATTAAATCCTTAATTAGTTAGTTAAATCACTAATTACTTTTGCAAATCACCTTTCTCCTTTGTTTCATTTCCTGGAACAGTTAAACCTCCGAAACCCAATCTCGACCATGAGCCCCCTTGCGCACGCCTATCTAAGCAGCTGGACTCCGATCGACAGTGACCACAACGAAGCCCCAAGCATCACCTCCCACCGCCTTCATCCTTGTGAAACTCGGAAACCCCTGGCGGTGGCAAAAGGGCTGCGAACGGCAGCAACTCCGGAGCCAAATTCGAGCACCCCAGTTAACAAGCCCTCATCACAGCCGTTCAATTTGTTCAACTCTTTGCATTCTTTGATTTTGATCTTAAATTCCTACACTAATTCAAATTATATTGGGAAATTATTAGAGAGAAAATTGGGAGCTTTTGGTGCGTTCATCTCCATTAGGGCGGCGGCTTTAGCTTTTGAGATTAGGTTAGGGTTTGTAATCCTTGGTATATTTATAATTAAATAATATTAAACTCTCTAATTATCGGTTTAAACCTGTTAACCCATTTTAGTTCCAATTGCAGCCCAACGAAAGTTGTCCCTAGGCAAATACCCATGCTTCAGACGCAATGCGCTAGGCCCCGTCAGCCCAAATGATTGTTTTCACCCTGTTTTATTTAATTTAACATTTAAATCATTTATTTAATTAATTCAACCTTGCATTTAAATTCACCGGGGCCACATACGACTTCTAAAAATTCCAGGAAAATTATATTTGGCTTTGTTTTGATGATACGATCCTAACAAAACTAATTTCATCAAATTCCGAGACCGTTTGAAAAATGGCCATTTTCAAGTCGATTAAATTTGACCGAAACTGACAAAACACATTTTTCTTTGCCATGCTCACATATTAATTCGAAAAATTCTGGAAAATTAAACTTAACAATACTTTGACATTCCAGTTCCAACAAAAGTAGTTTCGTCGAAAACAGAGGTCGTTTGCAAAATGACTATTTTTAAGGGCCATATATTATATTAAAATATATAAATTCTACAGTGATTTTTTTTTATTTTAAACTGGACATAAATTTTGATTTATAAAGTGAAATTTCAGTTTCTCAGATTCGTTAGAAAGATATTGTTAAATAGATTCTGATATTTTGGTTTCGCTAAAATCCAATTTATTTTGAATCCTGTACAATCAGTCAAAGTTCAAATTCAAAATTTTAAACTACCACGCTATTTTAAACTCTATTTATAATTAAAATAAATTTATTTGTTTTAATTTCAATTAAAATAAATTTCTACTTGTTATTATATAAATTAAATTATTCTGGATATTAAAAATCCATTAAAATTTCTTAAATAAAATTTTTAAATTGGCCCCAAATTTCTGAGTTGTTACAACTATAATTTATAATAATGATGTATGATATGAAATAAGACGTGCAATGATAGTATGCAGAATGATTTGGTAATTATGTCTATATATTCAAAGTACTATCTAACTATTATGCATATATATATATATATATATATATATATATATATTATAAATTATTTGAATTAAACGAGGATAATATATATTAATTTCTAGACTTAGGTTAATGATACTTATGAAAGAGACTAAAAGGATAGTAAAGATAAAAGTTTTATGGTATTCATAAGGTATAATAAAATAATTAAAATAATTCTATGAGAAATTTGGTTTTATATTATAGATTTATATTTCAAGTTTAACTATTTCCTTAAATAATATTAATCCTAACAAACATTCAAAATTTATTTTATTACTATATTTATAATTTACTAATTTATTAGTATTTTGAATTTCAAAATTCAAAATTGAAATTGAAATTTTAAATTTCAAGTTTGAATTTTAAAGTTTAAAATCGCAAATTCTAAACAAAGCAAAGTAAACAAAACATCATTTAACCAAAAATTTAAAAATTTAATTAAGGCGTACCCTGTTTTTAGATCCAAAAATTTTAAAAATTAATTAAGCTACAAGGCAGACCACCAAAAATTTAAAAAATTAATTAAGGCGTACCCTGTTTGCAGAATTTGAACACCGTATGAGAAAGATATTGAAGATTTAGTAGTTCAACGAACTTGGCGCCAAAATTTGAATTTGAAATTTGAATGAATGGACGTTTCAACTACTATATAAAGGCCCAAAAGTCATGTCTTTTCACAATATCTTCTCTACTTCTTCTTTTCATTGTCCTTTTTCAATCAAAATTTCAGGAGGCAAAACTTCTTTGTTTCTTGATGGAATTGGACGAAATTAGTGGCAAATCGAAGAGAAATCCAAGGACTATGATATATAAACAGTTTAGAGACCAAGTTGGATGGTATTGGGGTGTATCAAGTCGAAACAGTAACAGATATGCATGAAATCTCGTTACAATTTTTCAGTTTTGCATAGCCAACTTCAAATAGTCACATCTAACTCATTTTGATTGGAATTTGATGATCTACGCATCAAATCGACCGCCAGAGCGAGAGTTACAATTTGGAAAAGGATTTAGGGCAAAATACTTCAACCTATGGATGCAATTTGAAGATAACCATCGACAGTTTTAGTTTCCTTCTCCCTTTATTCACCAAAATTTCATTTGATCATTACTTGATCAGTTCTTGATGGATTTACATGAAACTAGCGGCACTCCAAAGAAAACGAAGAGAAGTACGGTATTGAATCTACTTGTAGATGAGAATCAAAAGTTTCTACATATCTGGTACCCATTTCTTCGTTGATTTACATTGTGTATTTCCATTTCTTCCTCTTGATGTCTTTTCATCAATCGCCATTACTCTTCTTCAATTGTCCTTCAGAATTTGAATTCTCAACACACACCAGTTCGGAATCTGAATTTCCAACAACCAGCTATATTTTCAACTTTTTAATTTTCAAAAGTCATATAGCAACATCTTTTCCTGCAAAACAACACAACTATTCAAAGAATCGAATGACTTTTCAAAAAATAAATGAGTCTTAAAATAATCAAGCGACTTTTCAACTAATTAACTGCAATTTTAAACAATAATATCATGATAGTTTTGGAACACATCCATGGATCAAAAATTTCAAAATATAAAACATTTCAAATTTCAAAAATCAAACCATATAACTTGATTTTTCAATAAAATTCAATGCAGACTCATCTAATACTAATGCAAGACAAGAATTTAAACTATTGTTCAAAAATTGCCATTTAAAATTTCAATAGTCAGATTATGAACTTTTTGTAAAACCTTGCTCTAATACCAATTGTTAGGGATTGCGAAAAGGATCGTTAAGGCAAAACAAACACTAAAGGGGGGATGAATAGTATTTTTGAGAAATTAACAAAAATCTAAACTTATGTTATAAACTATATGAATTAAACACTACATAAACAATCATAGACACGAAATCTAACACAAATGCAAAATAAACAGAAACAAAAATGCAGAAAAGGAAAGAACACACCGGATTTTATACTGGTTCAGATTGCTCCTACGGCCAGTCCCACGCAACGCTGGATTGCATAGAGTTTTATTACTATATCAAAATCCAATTACAACCTCCTTGATTTCACGGCTACAAGGGATACCACCGTTTCCACACACACTTGTTCAAGTTTTTCCTGCCCTTGATTTCATAGGGGAAACCATCGATTTCGTCATTGCTTTTACGGCTACAAGGGATACCATCTATTATTTTATTCAACCCAAACAAATTACAAACAATCCTATAACTTTTCAATAGCACTTGATTCAGAGAGTAAAGAGTGTAGAGAGAAGAAGTTTGATCAAAACGGAATTGAATTCGACAGAGTATAAGTATAGAAATCATAAAAATGATTAAGATTACTGTTGTAGAAAAAGAGGATGAAGTTAGAGAAGAAAAGATGATAAAAAATTCGAATTTAAGCCATTTTTAAAGAGTTTGAAAGGATGCCACACTTTAGACCCACCACAAATAGTGAAAAGACACTTCCTTTCAAGATTGAAAAAATAACAGTTATATGTCGATATAGAGGTTTTTATATGCCGACATACTTATAGTGTAAAATTAATTTTTGGGCATTTTTCAGGTGTTTCAATATAAATATAATTCTGTAAAT
Source organism: Allium sativum (assembly GCA_030737875.1). Classification (NCBI taxonomy): domain Eukaryota; kingdom Viridiplantae; phylum Streptophyta; class Magnoliopsida; order Asparagales; family Amaryllidaceae; genus Allium; species Allium sativum. Next base: position 41,448,836 of record CM060926.1, read on the forward strand.
TCTTGAATTCAAATATAGTGTTATAAATTAATATTGTAAAGTAGGAAATCATATAAAAACATAAATATAAACTATTTAAATATATTTATAAAATTATAAAGTTTAAAACTGTATAAAATGTGAAAATATAAATATACGAAACTTATAAAACTTTGAGTTTGAAACATAATTAAAACAAGAAAAGAGAACAAAAAGGATAGAAAATAAAATAGAGAGGATTTGAAGATAGAATTTGAAAACTGAATTTGAAAAGCAGAATTTGAATTTGAACCTCAAATGCTACTTAGAGTCTTACATAATCTAGACTCTATAACTATATTAATCTTGAACTCTTGAAATCTTGAACACTCATGAGTCTTGAAATTTCTCTGAACTTTGAATCTCTAATATCTTTAAACTACATGGTCTTCAGTAATATTTTCTATATATAAATCCTACATATGTGTATATATATATTCTATGCAAAAGTATTAGTATATATTTTATAATTAATTAATATTGAAGTAAGGTTGTTGTCATTTGTGACGATCCCAAAACCCCGTGACACGGTGTTAAGGATAATCATTGGAATATAACACATTAATCATCATTAGCAGATCACAGATAATAGCATAAACAGAAAATAGAATAATTTACACATATATGACAGCGGAATCATATAGATATCATCACATCAGACAGCACAGTACAGGATACAACTTAGTGCATAATGATACATAATCAGTCACCATCGCCTGAGGCGGAATCATACATAAAGAGTACACAAAATAAATATCAGTCTATATCGCCAATGGCGGAATCATAATATAGATACAATAATGGCGGAGAAAATCCAAATCAGCACGGTGTAGTCAAGCCTCGCCATGAGCCAAAAGGTGCGTCAGATCATTAAAACTCCATTCTCCAACAGGAGTTACGGAATACTAAATGTTATTTTAATAAATAGTTCCTTACAGATTCATTTCACTTATTCAAATTTAGACCAGTATTAACACCAATTAGAATGTCAAGGAAGATATAAATGAGACATGTTTAATACAGACATAATACATATGTGATAAACGTCGTCTGTCTTGCGTGTTTTTTAACAATTACAAATGCAAATTCTAGACAAACGAAATTGAATTTTAACGAAACAAAAAAACGCTAGACAATCAAAATTCAATGTAGCATAAAACAAATATAAGTTTGAATTTTGAAGTTTTAAAATTTTCATTTTGAATTGAAATTTTAACAAAATCTGACCAGTACTGACTTTTTTCGGAAAATTTTATATTTTAATGGGTTTGGTAAATTAAAATACTCAATAATTCAAATACATTATTTAAATTTAAGTTTTAAGAATTTACTTAAATTCAAATAACACAAATTAAGTCATGTTCAACAATTAAATTCTAATTTACCAGTTTTTTAACTTCATTATTCAAATGGTACTTATTTTTATGTATACACAAAATTAAATTCACTTATTTCATTACGGTTAACAATAAATTAAAATTTTAAATTAAAATTTTAAATTCCAATCAAATAACTAATTAAAAATCTTTTTTAAATTCAAGTTGTTACACCAATAGACTTTATTTATCACATTTAGGGGGTACAATTTCATATTCGATAGCAGTTTCCTTGGTAATACCAGTGTGCAAAAGATCTAGTATTTTGTCGAGCAATTTAGTTTCAGTATCAATAGATTGTTTCATTTTGGCATATCTAGTATACTATTTTCTAGCAGTTTTCTCATCAATATGAGTTGGCATACCAAAATAATTTGCAATCATGGATAGCGCTTCAGTAGGCCACATCTCAATGTCAAGATTGTACAATCGGATCCAAACTTGAATAGTAGGCCACATCTCAATGTCAAGAACGGTTTTCAAGTGGGTGCAAGACAATTGTGTTAATCCATGCAGCTTTAAATTCGTCGAATGTTTTCTCAGAAAGATAAACATATGCACACAGATTATGTTATATTTTTGTATTAAATTATCATTGAATGTTTACCGTTTTAGCGGAAACTTTAGTACAGTGAAATTTGATTGCAATGTTTCATTCAATACATTTGTAGCTGAAGTATTTTAGAAGGCCAGAAAATTTTAGCTTCTTTCAAATAATTTATTTTCAAAATATTTTAAAAAAAGTTGATTAAAGATAGCATTTGCTTAAGGTAAGGCGTACAATAAACATGTTAATTACTTATGTCAAATATAACGCATATTGTGCCACTTCCCATAATTTGGAAAATGTTGACATTGTAATTGTCCACAAAACTATAAAAACTGAATGTATATAAAACTCATATTTATCACATTAACCAAAAGTATACATTAACGTTACAGAGTCAACTATGTTATCATCAATTTTTTTGAATTTATACACCATGTCATATTCGATGCCCGAATATTTAAACCAAATTAATGACAATAAAATACAACTATCACACCATACTCTTTAAAAAGATTAGGAGCTTTTGATATCAATGCTCTTTTTTCATTCCTATCATTTTTTCATTAGTACCTCCAGCAATTAATAACTTCCAACTTCAGATGCCCATTCATTCAAATCACTTGTCTTTACAACCAACTTCATGCAATTAAGCTGGATGTACACCAACTCATTTAGTTAGTTACTTTAGTAATTTCTTGGTAGTTCAATCGGCTTATCATCTGCTCAATACATTACTAAGGGTGTGTTTGGCGCAAGCGGAAGCAGAGAATTATGGAGTACTTCAGCGAAGTATTATAACAGAGAATTGAAGTTAGTGGAGAATGCGTTTGGCGCATTAAACATACCATTTGAGCGGAGAATGTTGACGGGGTGTTTAGTATAATAGAAAAATTATAAATTACTCCAATTCAGTTCAAACCAACTCCATTACGTGGAGCACTTCGACACGATCGCAACGCAAAAAACCACATCTCAAACGGATTTCATTTGCACAAGTTATTAATTTTTAAAATATATAAAAGACTAAATTTAACACTAAAACTTGATTAAGTAACCTAATTAATCCAAACGCACTTGTGTTGATAGCTACCAGATCGAAATTGATGCAGTGGGCAAACAGAGCATTTTGCCTCGTTTTGCAATGGATGCGTCGGACGCGTCCGTTGGCAAAATGGAGCAAATACTGCTCCCAAACACACCCTAACAGTCAACTTTGACCTTCACGTACCTTCTTCAACCCAGTTACGATAACTACAACCATAGGAACCTAACAGTTTGGAAATTTTGCAACCATAGTATCTACATGTTTTGTACAGTGGAAAAAACACTTTTGCTATTTTTCACCACCCGAAAACTGAACAAAGATTAATATCTCTAGATTGGATATGTTTTTGTTGTTAAAATATTTGAAACAAATATCTAGAAAACTTGAAATTGTATTTTTCTTACTTATTTATATCTAAAACACAAACCATAACTTATGATTTTAACACCATTTTCTTTTATTTTCATTAGTGGTTTACCACTGAAACACAATTTTATGTTTTAATTGAATTATGATGTATTTAGAAGCATTTTCTCTTTTAACTACATAAAAATGAAATGCATCTTAAATGGAGGAAGTTAATTAATATTTCACAATTTGGAAATTAATATGCATAAAACTCAAAATATACATTTTTGTTGAGTTTCTTTCGCAAAATTTGAAGCGCAGTATTTTTTAAATTAAACTGAAGTGTGATTTAGTTTCTCTTAGTTCTTTCTTGAAACCGAAATCAAATGACCGAAAGAACGATATTTTGGTCAAAACTTCAAACCTTGATTTTATATCATTAAATTTCTGTTCATTGTTAACCACTTATTAATACATAAAGCAACATTTCACTTTATACACAAACACACATATATATGTATAGACTCATTGTGAATCTTATATGTTAAACATTGGTAATACAACATTGACAAAAAATGTTTCGGTTTCAATGAAATAATCCAAAGAATTTAAATATTATTAGAACATTCACCAAATTTGTTAATAGTTTAATCCTTTTTAATATCATATTTGGCAGGGATTTGCACCGGTATGACCGTAGATTCCAGTTGTTTTAAAAAGTAGCATATATATCTTTTTTCTAGTTTAATTCATTGCTACATTCAACTGCCGGTGCAATGAATTTGAACTTCTTACTAATTTTTAATTTATATTATGGAATAATTAGCTGCTGACATATAGCTAAACAGTTAGATTAACGACGATGACACGTTAAATTGGTTTCCTCTTGTTGATTGAAGGATGAAGGCTAGCAAATTCATTATGTAAAAATGCGATTAGTTACATTGTCATTAGCAATGGAATAGTGTAGATTGAATGAGCAAGACATACCATTATGTTTTAGTAAGCTAACCATTAGGAACTCTTACAACTATAATAGCTGCTTATTTTGTATAGTTACAGGATAGCATTAACTATTTTTCCACTTTTCACTTACCAAAAACTACAGTAAAGGTGCTATCTCTAAATTAAATAGGATTTTTTTGTTAAAAGAGTGAACAAATATCTTGTGGACATGAAATTAAATTTGTTCATTTTCTGTGGCAAAGCCATCCGGTTTTTAGATGACCGCAAACACCTTTTTATTAGAACTAATAATAAAAAATACAATATAATATAGGTGGTTGTAATTAGCAATTAGCTGCTTCGGTTTTAAGGTGGACCACCGTTCATTGCCTGTGGCATATATTGTGGGTCGTCCAAACTATCTAAATAAGATTATAGCTCAGGAGCTAGTTTAAGCACTAGATTACTATAGATTACATTTTTCTTATGACCTAACTCTCCACGCAGGTAGAGTAAAAAGTAGTGAATTACATAATAATACATTAAAATAGTACAAGACTATTTGAAATAAGAACATCTCCAACAAGGTTCAGACCTTGAATATTAAAACACGTAATATTCAGCTGAATATTACGTGTTGTTCACAACAGATAAAAAAAAAATTCCGTAGCGCACCTATTTTATTGGCTCCTGAGTTAAAAAATTAATTTTATTTGTCACGAGCCTATTTTATCGGCTCTTGAGTTAAGAAAATAATTTTATTTATCACGAGCCTATAAAATTGGCTCGTGACAAATAAAATTAATTTGTCATTTGCTGCTGTCGCCAGCCGATTAAATCGGCTCGCGACATCGCGAGCCGATAAAATCGGTGCGCGGGGCATATTCCGAATTCATAATATGCCCCGTAACATTTTCCTGAATATTCAGGGAGAAAATTTCTATTGGGAACTGTATTTTCTTCAATTTAGAATACATACCTTGAATCAAGCAACTGTTGGAGTTTCCCTGAAGCATAGGTATTCTTTAAATTTCATGACAAAACCGAATTATGTACAAAACAAATAGGTGTAGTAGCTAGAGTTTGTTCCATACAGTAGCCTGTCATGGTTTCTTGAGCTCTAAATATAAGTAGTATCATGCACGGTTTTCAAGAGAAAGATTTCCATAGCAGCCCAACATGACTGAGTCATGTGAGAGGAAGGAAAAATTCGAAACACAACGGTAAAGACAACGATGTTAAATGCCAGAGCTTCACCAGTATCGCCGCATCACCATTAGCCATGCAATGAGCTAGAACACCAAACCCACGAAACCCAGATGGACAACCGAAAAGGATACTGCTCATAATATAAATTGTGCTTCTACCATCAGTAAATGCACAGGCAGGCAGAAAACAACCATACAAACAACAACAAGGGTTAGTGCAAAGCATCTCGTGTTTTGCCGTCGTTCAATGATGATAACCAATCCATACAAACACTAGACTCATGATACTAAAGGGCAGCATAACGTGAATAATTAGCAGAGACCCAAATAACATGTATCTGGGCAACTAAATTTGCAAAGAAGCAACCAAACACCTCATAATTCAACAGAAATCCAAAATAACCCAACGCGACAACAAGAACTACTATCATGATGAGAACATGGCAAAACATTGAATACCCCTTTTGCAAAATGTACCATCACAGGCACTAAGCCGAAACGCAAAAAAAAATAGCAAAGGAGGAGCGACTGCTCACCAGTTATCTCCGCGATAGTGATTGTACCTCATCCTCTACCTAGACCATCAGTTGAAGAACTAGCAGAGCAGGTAATTTCCTGAAATACTCACATGTATTAGTTGAGATCTTTGTCGGAGAAGGATTCTTCAATGTACGGAGGAGATGAGACGAGACTGAGGATTATATGGAAAAATGGATCTCAGGAAATTTCATGGAAAAGCTTAGATCTAGATCGAAAATTATTTTCAGGGAAACGTACACGTGTGGTGAAAGTATGGTGGGGAGAAGCGAAGAGATTTGAGAGAGGGAGGGGTTATTTGGAGGAGAAAGGAAGAGCTTTGAAGAGAATAAGAAGAAATGGAGTCACCATGTTACCACCAATAGACGTTCACCCGAGAACGAAGCTTTGTTTGAAATTTGTTCATTTTTACCTATAAGAACGAAGCTTTGTTTGAAATTTGTTCATTTTTACCTATACCTAAAACACATATAGTAATATATGATTTAAATACCGTCTTACTTTATTTTTATTAATGGTTGACCAATGAAACTGAATTTTATGCTTTAGTAGACTTATAATGTGTTTATAAGCATTCCTCTTTTAAGTATATGAAAGTTAAAAGTATGTAAAATGAAGCAATTTATTAAAATTTCAAATTTTGAAAAGTAATATATTAAAACTCAAATCTACTCTTTTATTTGGTTTCTTTTGCAAAATTTGATTCAGTTTGAAATAGAGTCGAATGATCGTAGTCAGTATTCTGGTTAGAACTTTAAATCTTGAGTTTACCTCATTAAATTTTTATCCTTTATTGAGCCACTTAATAACAAATGAGGTAGAAATTATATAAACATACACGCACATATACATACATATACATTATGAATCTTATATATCATGGACTAACCAAAATATGGCAAGAAATGAGCTATTCTTATGGAGGACCTCCAATTTTGGTGCACTGAAAAAAGAAAATGAAATTTATGTTTGTAAATTACAAAATAAAAATAAAAGAAATCTTGCTGTTACAAAATCAAAATTTCAATTATTTATCATGTATATGAAATCTAGTATCTTGGAACTAATCATGTAGTTTAACTAAAAGTAAGACCATGTCAAAACAAAACAGCAAGCAATTATAAAAGAAATAAGAGGAAATATAATTACCACAGTACAACACACCATCGTATAAACCTATGCTTAGAGACAACTTTTAATTATAGTTTGTCAAAAAGCAAAGAAAAAGCTAATCTATAAATCACAAAACAGAGAATAAAAAAAATCTTGCACCTCCATAAATGAAAATTCAATTCTTTATCATGTATATAAAATAAATAAACATATCTTTTTTAACAAAATCTAATTAAAAAAGTAAATTCATGACAAATAAACATCAAGCATTATAAGAAAATAAGAGGAAATATAATTACAATTCATCATCATTGAAACCTATTCTTAGAGATGACGCCCAATTCTTGTAGGTTCAAAAATAACGAAGAAACACGTAAAAAAATAAAATCTTCATGATACTTAAATGAAAATTAAATTTTTATCTTGTATATCTTGTATATAAAATCAAATATTTTAGCACCCGCAATACTTAAAATATAAAACCATGACATATAAATAACTAGCAGTTAAAATTATATACCCTCGATAACTGTGCCAAAAACTTGCTTGCAAACGGATTTTCTATCGAATTAGAAAACCGTCAACAAAATATTGCAATAAAACCTCAAGCACACGACGTACAATTGTTAGTATGGGGGCGAGTACGGGTCGATCCACAGGAAAACAAATAATTTTAATCTTACTCAATCAAATTAAACCCAACTTTAGAATGTTTTAACTTAACAAAAACTAATGAAAGTTATAAATTAAGTTGAGAACTTATGAGAATAGGGAGCAATTTAGAGGTAAATCCCCTCTCATATTTATGTAAATTAACAAACATATGATATGTGATCTCTATTTTTAAGATTAAGTGACATAAATGTTGCATTTATCATAAGTATAGTTTATTTATGTTATTAGTTAACATAACATAAACTATCAAACTACAACACAACAATTAAACCACTCATTGTTCTCATGAAAATGAAAGCAAAGCAAAAACTATTTTAAGTATGATCAATTCACTATTGTAATTAGTGGCATAGATCATCAAATTTTGTTCTTGATTTTATCTCATAATCAAAAACCACTTAGCAAATATTGATGTAATTTGTGTTTATATTGAATAAGAATAGCTAATTTGCATATGCAACATAAGCTATCAAACCTACATGTATAAACTTACATCAAAATCCATTATCATGAAGCACAAATAAGAGAGACCACAAATCATACAAATGTTGAACTTACAAAAAATTAGAGAGCTTCATTAACCCTAAATTGTAGGGGCTTAGCTACTAATATGTGTTATCATATTAACACACGTAAGTTCCAACATTGGAAAAGAGTGCAAATGAAAAACTAAACTGAACAAGAAATGAACTAAACTAAGTGCATGTAAATAAATCTGAACTACAAACATAAAGTGAAGAGTATATAAATTAAAAGATGCATAAGATAGACATAAAAGAAAGAGGCTTGGAAGCCATTTTTATTGACTTGATCACTTACACTTTCATATCATCGAAGGGAGATCCAAAATACATGAAATAAAGGGGTATAAATACATGATCTAAAACCCTAAAACCCTAATCACTCTTCGTGGGAATTCCCCAAAATTCCCATTTGTGAAGCTTCTAATTGTCTTTAGCCACTAATAATTCATGTAGAATGCATGATGCCTTTTGTCTCATCCAATTAGTCCTTAATATGAAGCTTAAGAGTAAGCGGGTTACTTGAAAGGTGGAGGCCTCGAGTATCCATAAAATGAATTATCTCTTTGCTTCCTCTTGTGTATATGCATGCACTCCTTCACAAATTCATGTGAAAATATCAATTTTTCTCCAAAATTCCTACAAGAGATAATTACAAGGAACAAGTAAATGCAATCTCGAACTAGAACATGCACATTTTACCGTTAAACCCCCCGAATGAGTGATGATTTTGAAAACATTTAAAATGTGGTTTGATCATATAAAATACCCAAAAATGTTCATTTATTCAACTAAACAAGAAAAAATATATGACTGTAAATGTGCATTTTTACATGCACATCATCGACGGACACTCAGTCATGCATTTTGTTTAACTCGTATTTTTGAATTCCCTAATTTTTATTTTTCTAATGTCCCTTTTACTTCACATGTCCTTTTTTGTACTTATCGCAAATGTTGAAGTTTGACAACATTTATTTAGTTTAAGCGATTTGGGTTCCTCCTAGTGGGCTTTTGGGGTTGCGTTGACTTTAATTTTTTTAAATTTATTTTTCCGTATAAGTTCTTTATATTAAAAAAAACTATTTTTTTTTCATGTAGCCAGTTTAAACCTAATTTTTTTCCCTATTTAAACACGTACATAACAACTGTAACCATCAGAGGTGCCTAACAGTATAGAAAACGTTTTTTTAGGAAGACGGGTGTGTAGCGTGGTGCTACACAGCTAGTTACGCATATATATATATATATATATATATATATATATATATATATATATATATAACAAGTAATATAAGCTGGTTGACAAGCCCAACTGGTGGCATAATAAGTCTAGACCCTGAAGGTCAATAAAGAGAGTACAAGCATAGCATATAATATGTACATAAAACAGCGGCGATCATAACATATAGATACACAACCAAAAAGACCCATAGTTATGAGATATAACCTATGTTTGACATCAGTAAGGGAAGAGAGAGGTACTGCCTTGTATTCCAGGGGACTGCGGCATGGGAAGAGAGAGCCTGAAGCGAACGGGCCTAGCTGTGCCTGTCCATAGTTCGAAAAGATGCAGGATGTGATAACATGTTTCCATCAAGTGTTTCTTGGTTCTATCGAAGACATGAGCATTACGTTCTAACCAAATGCTCCAAGAGAAGAGAGCTACTAAGGAATCCAGTTTGGGGTCAGGGGGTTGTGTTGTCATTATTCAAACAAGGATTGGAAATAAGGGATGGAACCAAGCAGGAATGAACTGATTGCAGCCCATACTGCGAAAGAGAAGTCACATTCAAAGAAAAGATGGGGAAGTGATTCATTCTGGTGATTGCAGAGCACACATACAGGATCAATATTGACATTGAAGTTGCAGAGTCTGTCTTTCGTGTTGATGCGGTTGTAAATGAGGAGCCATTGAAAGAAGATAACACGAGGAGGAAGGTGACATTTCCAGATGCAAGAGAAGGTGAAACAGCAGTTTGGGTGGATCAACAATTTGTAGCAGGGCGCCACTGAGAATTTGTTGGATTGGCCCAAAGCCCATACGAAAGAATCAGGACCATTTGAAAAATGTGAAGAGTTAATAATACGCCCAATCGAAATAATTTCGTTGAGTGTGTCAAGCCCAAAGAGTGTTGAAGGAATAAAGCAAATCGGGCTAAGTCCACAGGCCTCTGCAATGGTTAAAGGGATGGATTGGTTTAAAGAGGCAAGATTAGGAAATAAATTGGAAAAAGGGATCTGCTCTTTCCAAATATCCATCCAAAGTAGACAAGATTCACCATTGTTTACCATCACGTGAAAGAGGGGTTTGATTTTGATGAGAAAAGATAATACCCCCTTCCAGAACGGCGACGGTCTAGTTGATGGTCGGAAGTGAAGAATAAGAAAAGGGTTTGAGTTATATAGACGTAACAAGATCCAATCTTTCGAAATAAAGTTTCTTGGTGAGAGAATGCGCCATAGCCATTTTGCAAGCAGCGTAAGATTGAAAGCGGAGAGATTGAGAACTCCACGACCGCCATGATTCAGAGGGAGACAAATAGGTTGCCGATTGATTAGTTTTTTCAGTTTGCCACCACTCCATAGAAAAGAGCTGCGAATTGAATCAATTTTATTAATTACCCAAATCCAGTAGGTTGGTAAAGATGAGAGGACATGCTTGAAGAGGATAGGATGATTGATGGAGGATAAGGAGTTAGCTTTCCAGCTTGAAGTTTGGATTCAATTTTAGGAGCCAATCAGATTTGTGGACTTGGTAGGTCAGAGAGGTATGCCCAAGTAGTTTATTGGGAATAAGTCAAGCTTACAGTTAAGACATTCAGAAATAGTAGGACAAAGATTGTTACAGTTTCCCAGCATGATAATGGAGCTTTTATTGAAGTTAATGGAAAGTCCTGATACCATTTCAAATGTATAGAGAAGAACTTTGAGGCAGTGAATATTTGAAGGGGTGGGAGAGGCAAAAAGAATTGTCTGCAAATTACAAACTGGATGTGCATAAATTGGAATTTGGGAATGAGATGCTTGAAAAAAAATGTTATGAGAAAGGGATAATTTCACCATTTGATTGAAGACATCTTCTATTAGCACAAATATGAGGGACGAGAGGGGGTCTCCTTGTCTTAAACCTCTTTTCGATTTGATTTTTCCTCCGGTTTCTCCATTTACACAAACTGTTGAGAAGCTAGTGTTCAGGATTACACTAATCCGGTTGCACCATTTCAATGGGAAGCCCCTATGGGCCATAAAAGCAAGAATGAAATTCTAATTAACCGAGTCAAATGCTTTTGAGAAGTCAAGTTTAATGAGGACTCTAGGGGTATTAGAAACATGACAGAAAGAGATAACTTCTTGCGTGGCAGCTACAAAGTCAAGTATGTTCCTTCCTGAGATGAATGTAGACTGTTCACTACCAACTAGTGAATCAATATAGGATTGTATCCTGTAAGCTAAGATTTTGGTGATGATCTTGAATATGGCATTGAGGAGACTAATAGGCCTAAAAGAAGAGAGGGTGTTTGCACCAAAAAACTTTGGTATGAGGATGATATTAGCGTAGCTCAATTTAGCAATTATAGAAGGGTTAGAGAAAATTCTGAGCACATCCCAATTATATCAGATTTTATGATGGGCCAAAAGTGTATGAAAAAGGATGGGACAAAACCATCAGGCCCAGGTGCCTTATCATCTTCCATGTCTTTTAAAGCTTCCAAAATTTCTTCTTCCATGAAGGGGTGATCAATGGCTATGGAGATGGGTAAGGATAGCCAATTGATTGCCAAGAAAGGAGGTGGAGGTGAGCCAAGAAGGTCTTGGTAGAAATTGATGAAATGATGGCAAATTTCCTTCGAGTCATTAAGAATGAAGTTGTTATGAATAATCTCTGATATAAAAGAAGCACGGCGATGACAATTAGGCATACGATGAAAACAAACAGTGTTTTTATCTCCCTCATTTATCCGTTTAGTTTTTTATCTTTGTTTCCATCCAATTTCTTCCTGCTTGATTAGTCTATCTAATTCTTCCTCATATTCTCTCAGGTTTTGAGGTTCAGATGCTAATAGCAGATGGATCTCTTCAGTAATATTTAAGTTGAGGATGGCATCTTGTGTGGATGAAATTCGGGATTTGAGAGAGTTACATATATTTTTAGACCATGGACAAATTAGTTTACGCATAGAACGAAGTTTGCAAAACACCCTGACAGTAGTAGACTGGTGCATTGATAATTGACGCCAAATGTGATTGACAAAATTTTCTAAAGAGGGTTTTAAGAGCCAGAGTCTCTCAAATCTGAATGGATGTTTGATAAGTGTGTCTGACCAAGTGTTTAAAAGAATTGGGCAGTGATCTAAAATGATGGTGGCTAGACCATTGACTAAAGATAAAGGGAAGAGGTCATCCCAGATAAGATTAAAGAAAAAATGGTCCAGCTTAGCCAGTGAGGGGTCTTCCCTTCTACTTGACCATGTAAAGCGGCGACTGTTGATAGAGGGCTCAATAAGAGAACAAGATTGAATAAAAGGGTTAAAAGGGATCGAGTCATTTGAGATATTTCCTGAATTACATTTGACAATAGTGCGAGTAGTGTTGAAGTCCCCTCCTATAATCCAAGGTTCATTTATATGTTGCGATAAGTTATGGCATTATTGCCATACTTCAGATCTACCATGTAAGTCATTTGGTGCATAAACATTAGTGAAGTGAAAAATAGTGTTTGATGAAATGTGGAGGAGGGACACGTGTAGGACAGATGGATGAGTAAGAGAATGGAATAAAGACCACACAAGATCATTCCACGTTGTTATTAAGCCTCCACGAGTATCGAAAGCATTGATGTGTAACCAACCAGATAAACGAGGTCCACATAGTTGACGAATAAGGGAATTGGGTAGGTTAGAAATCTGGGTTTCCTATAAAAATAAGATATCAATATGAATTGGGGAGATAATTATATTGATAACATGATTTTTTGTAGGGTCCCCTGACCCTCTGACATTCCATGAAACTATCTTCATTTAGAGTGGTTAGTATGCTGCTGTTCTAGGGTTTGTATGGCTGAATAATGTTTATCATGCAAACACACACCTATGCATTTTGCTAATTTTTTATTTAAAGCTTTATTAGCCGAAGAAAAAAACAATAGGTTCAAAGTAGCTACCTGATGTGCCTGGAGGAAGAGAGTGAGCTCTGCTGATTTTGGCACTCCTTCTGATTGCAGTCGATAAAACATGTGGAGACGTTGATCCTTGACCCTCCTAGTGCACTTGCCCCTGATGCACCTAATGTGGTGGCCACTGTTGATGCAAGGGGACAAAGAGATCCAGATCTGCCAATGGGTCCCATCTAGGCACCGCATTGTAATCATTATGTTGCACAATTATGGCCAAGTCTTGTTGCTGATCTGCAAATGCCACTGGGACTTGCCTCGCTGCTTCATCTGATATCACATCATACATTTCAACTTCAATCTAATCATCGTGCTGAGCTAAAGGTTGGAAAATGTAGCCATCGTATTCATAGTCTATCCCCATGAGGAGCGTTTCTTGGCGTTGGCAAGGGTGTGCATGTGGCCAGCGATCAATCCAGAGTTTAACAACATGATTATTCAAATGGGCTACATAGGTACTGTAACACCCCACCTCCGTTAAGGTCATTCACAAAGGGAATGCCTTAACTTTGGTGGAGCGTTTTAGTTAAAAGATGCAGATAAATTACAAGACAGACAAATAAAGCAGCGAAAAATAAAGTATTTTATAAACAATGTAGTTCAGATAAGCTTTTACAACAATTGTCTCAATCATACTTAAAAGTAATATATAGAAATTCTGTCTTGATTTAAAAACTTCCAAGTATAAAAGAAGCATAAAAATAACAATGATATTCCCCAATAAAGCATGAACCAGCCATAGCAGTGGAAGAGAGTCCGAAGCAATACATTGACTATCTCCGTGCTTGGAAAGAAAACTGAGCTAAGTGGTAACATTTCCTCCCTGTGAACCTGGGGGGAGGGGGAAACGGAAGAAAAGAGGTGAAACAAACTAGGTCATGCATAGATCTGGTAAGACCAGTGACTTTCAGTATATAAACAGGTAAAAGAAACATGACATGAATAAATTGAATATAAGACAATACCGTGATAACCGGGATATCAAAATAACATAAGATTAGCATATGACATGATAAGGCAAGATAAACTGAATGCGCTTCTTACTCTTTCTCTGCTTCACTACTACCTTGTTATTCTGATTTTTATATCTCTGCACTGCCTAACTAGTGTCCCAACTAGTAATCTATGTAAAATGATAATAGTACAACACGATTCTAATCCATGCAATTATGGTAGCCTTCAGGTGTACATCTAGTATGAAGATCTTACCTCAATCAGCCTAATTGCCGTGAAGATGTTAGATGTACCCTTACTACCCTGTCGATTGGCTCCTTATTCATATTAATTTTCCTTGTGTCCATGTCAATCAGCCCTTTCTTGCGTGTAGATACCATGTGCTAGTCCCATCATAAGGTGTATCAGTCCCTATGATAGCAACCCGACACGATTCAAGGTGCACAATGTATAACTATTGGTACCCAGTGCCTGCTTTTTCCACTCCGGAGTACGTGCACACCCGTAATCCGTCAAAACCTACACTGATGTACCCCCTGTCGTTATTTTGACCGCTTATAATCAACCCAGTAATCGTGCCCCACCCTGCCTAGTTCAGGGTACCATGATACAACTATGTGGGTTACTACTAAAATGGGTCCCCGGTACTAGGGTTTCCTACTGGTTAAGTTTGTGGGCATATATATATAAATATTACCCACCTACACGAGATATAATTAACCCTCCCACTGGTTCAAACATGTTTATTTAATGGTTAAGTTTGTGGGCCTATATTTACTAATATTACCCACCAACCATTTATGTACTTAACTCTCCCACACATTATGCCATATTGGTTAAGTGTTGTCCACTCATGTTAACTTAACCCACCCACTCATCATGTCATGTTAGTTAAGTGTTTCTTACTAACTTAACCCTACTCGATCATGATGTTATATTGGTTAAGTGTTTCCCATTAATTTAACCCCACTCGTTCATCATGTTATATTGGTTAAGTGTTTCTTACTAACTTAACCCCACTCGTTCATTTTGTTATATTGGTTAAGTGTTTCCCCTTAACTTAACCCTACTCATTCACATATTAGTTAAGTGTTTCCTTATTAACTTAACCCTACTCATTAATCATGTCATATTGGTTAAGTGTTCCTTATTAACTTAACCATATCCACTTGTTCATGTAATGTTGGTTAAGTTGTCATCTTACTCAAGTTAACTTAACTCGACCCACCTAACACGATTTAGGTATCATATTCATCTTTGATCAGCATTAATTTATTAGTTTAACAAGAAAGCAGGAACTCAACACCGCTTACATGTCCTCGCCTCCATCTATTATTTCAAAATGCTATCATTTGCTGCTTTCAACGCAATTCTTCTTTTCTTTCCTTTGACCCGTTTACTTACACCTGTCGGTTAACTTTGCATACGCACTATCTCCCACCGATGGAATCCTGAATGCCCATTTGAATTTCTCCCCAATTTTCCCTCCTCCTCTGAATTCCATCACTCTTTAACGCCACATGACTATCTGTTAGCATTTACTGCTCCGTTACGCATCAAGTTAACGATTTCCCACCGTTAATTTTTATCCCCATCAATCGTAATTGAAACGACATCCAATTCCAGCCGCACTTACATGGATGTAAGCCAAACTACTACAGAAGGTAACCTATTCCCGACTTTTTCATACCCCTGCAGATTACCGTACTTTCTACTTTGTTTTCAATTCGTAAATAGCGAACTTTAACTGCGTTTGAATCTCACCGGAAACTGTAATTGTACTGCTGTACAAGTGTAGGCACTAGGCACGGATTTCGGTTGAAACAATTTTCCCTCGCCCACAGAACAGTGCTTTGTACTCGGATTATTTCTGAAAGACAATGAACATGTATGCTGGTTTGCTAATTAATTTCATCAGCAAGGCATGACATGAACAACACATTATTTAATTGATGCTAAATATTCGGATGGCATCTGAGTTCTGTTTGTATGGTAAAATTTAGCGCATAGTTACTTCCACGAAAATTTATTCGTCAGCCCGACTATGGTTTGTTTCCTGTGTCCCCAAATTCCAAACTATCTCATACAATTATAATGTAGAATTTGCTATTTCCATTGATCAGGTACTAGCACTTCACTATTTCACCTTACTCGATCTACAAATAGTGAAATCGTTTTTAGTTCTCAGTTACGTTGTTGTCAGCTGCAATCACTGTTATAATGGACGGAATATGAACACGTTTGAATACACATGGTGACAACCTTCTACCAGACCTTAGTTCTAATTTTTATAACCATTTATTAACAGCTAAGCCTCATGGTTTTCATATATAATTGGCGAACTAATATATTTTTTTGATTTCTTTTTGGCTACACTACCAACATTTCTATCTTTTTCCATAAATTTATTTATTTCTATTTTACTAGGTGACAGAGATAATTTCGGTTTAAAGACAAGGAATTCTATTTGAAAGGTACAACCCTTTTTTATTTCAAGTATCAGACACATGTTTTGATTCCAGAATAATTAGGAGAGCACTTCATTTTTCAGTAAATGGATTAAATATATAATAGCTAATGCGTGCGGACCAACTCAAACCTGCAGCACTATGAAAACAATACTATAAAGTATAAAATATCATGTCATTATGTGGGCAAGCTTCAACGTAGAGCACAAAAAACATGGTTGGAATATGAATATTCATCCATTAGCAATTTATTTGTTGGGTTTTATGATAGGCGTAGTTGAATATCACCTACCATTTTTATATGTTGTATAAATATACAATCATTAGTTATGAATATTGCTTCTACCTTTAGATTTCCTACTAAATCGTCTACAGATTCAGTTCAAGAAGATTTATGCCACGGTATATTTTAACCATTGACAACATTTACAGACGTAGATTATTCACCATTTTATGTCTTTGTGCTAGGTTTTTGTAATAAGAGTTCCAAGATTTGTTCGCATGCCATTATTGCTACGAGCTTATGAAATCCAATACTATAGATCAACTAATTATCAAAGATAAAGCTTATATCCTGCTTGGGTGATAGGAAATCACTATTATTTTTGCCTCAGCATAGTATTGCTACTATGTGTTTGAATATGAAACTAATTCAGTAAAAAATGGGTTTTGGAGAATGATATGCATTGAATTTTATGTGATTCTCATTGTAAATTAATGCTTAAATCTATACTCCAGAAGTGGATGTTACTTAACAAAAAAATACTTACTCATATTGCAAAAAATACGAGCTAAATAAGCATGTCAACGAATACTTTAAAGCATAGTTTTTGTCTATCGACATCCTTATCCAAGATCGTTTTCACATAATATATGTTATTATTTTATCCATGAATAATCGGCAAATCTTAAGATGTAAATTCAATTTTCGACTTACATAAAATTTTAAAATTGCAAAAAATATAGTACATACAGTTACAAAAATAGTATTGAAACTTTTGAATACGACGTGCACCGTATACCTGTTATATGCTACTCTATCAATAAAATAATTTATACATATCATTTATTATACTTGGTAAACATAATGTTAGCCATGTATTGACGAGAAAAATTAGATACCATTATTTCCGCATTTGTTTACTTTTTATGGAATTCAAACATCTATTTTACTTTTGAATACAGTTGTGAAAGAATTTTAGATTTTTTAGATATTCATTGTCTAAATTTTGATAGGCTGGCAAAAATAACTTTCTAGATTATTGAGTTTTGAACATCACTGTACTGATACCAAACGCACTAACTAGATACATTATATCTTACACATAATATATGGCGTAGGACAATTTCAAGGCTTACTACCAAGAATAGTACAAATTAAATCATCGACAAAATACCATCTATAATGTACTATATTCACTTATGCAAAGCACTACCCCATACTAGAATTATTTACTTATTTTAATTTTTATTTTAGTTTATTTTTACATTTTAGGATATAAGAATTGGCACAGCGAGGTCTTCTTTTTTTTCGTTTTTTCTTTTTGGCATTTAACCAAGAATGGCTACTTCTTTGTATATAAAAAAAACATTACAATATACTTGACTTACAAGTCCACTTCTTAACTTCACACCAACCGCTCGACCATTTTCAATCACAATTTCTTCTACATGAGAATTTACTGCAAGTTTTCCACCATATTTTTGCATGCCACGCACAAGAACATCTGTTACTGCTCCAGCCCATGAATAGGGTTGTAACACCCCGTGTACTCTATAACAGTGAAATTCACAAATTAAAGTATAATTAATTTCAAATCAAAGAATTAAGGGAAACAGGATACGCCATTGCGTTCGTCTCGGCATTCTGCTTGAGATAGAGTCCGAGTTTGCGTAAAGCGGACTCCGTATGAAGAAGATATGGCCTCCGGAAGTTTCAGAATTCAGTTTAAAATTCAAACAGACCAAAACAGCTCAGAAAAACTAATTCAAATTTCAAAATCGGGCTGGAATGGCCAGGGCGGGAAAATTCCCGCCAAAGGCACCCAGGTCGACTTGGCAGTCGACCTGGGGCTAGCCAGGTCGACTGGGCAGTCGACCTGGGTCACCCGTGTCGACTGCCAAGTCGACACGGTGTAGACTGGGGTGTCGACCTGGCCCCTGAGCCAGGTCGAACCCAGCCCACCATGGCTGGCCTGGTCTGTGTTTGGTCGATTTTCTGAGCCTTGCCTTGTCACTAGGGCTAGGTGTCAGCTCCTGGTTGGTCTCTCCTTCAAACGAACGGCAATTATTAAACCAAGCTCCATCGACGGTCTAAATCAACTCACAAACTCTATAAAAAGGACCTAAGACTAACCCTAATACACACAAACAAAAATGGAGATAAGACCGTCATGCTGCTGAGGAGAGACTAAGAATAGCCGTCAGAAATAGAGAGACAATTAGGAGATAATTTGAAAGCTTAAAGCAACGTCAATCAAATCAAAACAACGCCTACAACAAAGGATAGCATCTCCAATTTCAGAATTCAAATACCTGAATTGAAGATTCGTCATACGTTGTAAGTAGAGTGCTATTCCGATATGAATAATTAATTGCGTTTGATTTGTGTAAAATGCGAAATGGAATTGTGGCGATAATAATCTATATTTTTATCTTATTTTGATTCTAAACGATTTGGGAATGTTATGGTATATGATTGGATATTTGCAAGTATGTGATTTGCGTTGGAAGTTAACAACGAAATGGAATTGTGGCGATAATAATCTATACTTGTATGTTATTTTGATTCTAAATGATTTGGAAATGTTATGGTATACGATTGGATTCATACAAGTATATGATTTATGTTGACAACCATATGTTGAGGTATTTTATTTGGGATTCATGCAAGTATATGATTCACTATTATGCCAATATGATGTACATACTTTTATGATCACTTTTAGTGTGTAATTGGATACGATTAAGTACTATAGTTTATATGAATCTATGTTGGAATTAGCAAATCATAATTTTGTATTAGAAGCAAAAGTAAGCACCTTTATGAACATGACTAAACTATGTTTGGTATTATGCCTAGTTGAAACATGTTTTAGGCCTAAGTTGTTATCAAAAACCATATGGTGATATATGTGACTCAATTAAGTTAGATTTACATTCCAATTGCAAGTTTACATGAATAGAATGATTCATGTTTAAGTATTATTTATGCCATGATTACATGAATAGAATGATTCATGTTTAAGTATTATTTATGCCATGATTATATGAATAGAATGATTCATGTTTAAGTATTATTTATGCCATGATTATGTGAATAGAATGATTCATGTTTATGCCATAATCATATGAATAGAATGATTCATGTTTAAGTATTGTTTATGCCATGATTATATGAATAGAATAATTCATGTTTAAGTATTGTTTATGCCATGATTATATGTTGTTACAATTGCAAGTTCACATGTGCCTATTTTATGTTAATTGATTCGTTATGTTGCAAGTTCATGCGTTCACACTCCCCTTTTTATGTTACCTCATAAACACCATGTTATAAGCCTCCCCTTTTTCATATGGCTAAGTTGGGTTTAAATGTTAAACCCAACATATCTTATGTTGTAGCGAACGTGTAAAACGGGGGTAATGACGTTTGGGTTAAAATATAGAACATATGTGTTGGCATGTGTGACGCATGCCAACAACCTTGAAAAAAAAAACAATTAAGTGGCATAAATAAATTTTAACCAATAAAGATAAATTTGAATAATGGGCCGCAAATATTTACATATAAAAAGAAAAGAGACAAGATATGTAAATGTAGAAAATACGATGTGTTTAAACCGAGGTTGGATTGAGTTGTGATGTAAACCTGCCCGGAACCGCCCGGCTATCCAATAGTCACAACAATACCTATCCAATGTGGGTGGTTAAACATGGAGCCCAATAAGGACCCGAGGTTAGACAGAGTTGTGGCGTAGGACTGCCCGGACCCAACCGGCAACAGGCAGCCATAACAATACCTGTCTAATGTGAGAGGTCAAGGTTTTAATAAGACAATTAAGGATGAGTCAGGATTGATAGGATTAAGTAAATTAAATTAATACTTAATCAAAATGGAACATGCTAAACTAAACATACTGATTGGGGGTTAGGTTTATTAAACACTTAACCAACTTAGCATGTTGGCTAGAAGTAGAAAACCTAGTAGCGGGGGACCCTTTTCAACAGTAACCCTACAAGGTGTATCAGGTTACCCTGAACTAGGCAGGGTGGGGCACGATTAATGGGCTGACTGTAAGAGGTCAAATCGATGGCGGTGGTGCAGCAGTGTAGGTTTTAACGGGGTGCGGGCGTGCACACACTCCGGCGCAGAAAAATAAGGCACTGAGCACTAGTAGCATACCTGTGCATTCTAGAAATGTGTCGGGCCACCACCATGGGACTTGATACACCCCATGGTGGGACCAGCATAGGTAACTTCAACAACGTGGGCCGTAAGACACATGTAACTATGCGAGTAGGAGCCGATCATCAGAAATGGATCACTTCACTCTGATTATGGGGTGCCTGTTGGGAACTGGTCTATATGGGCACAGAGATTAATATGGGGTACGATAGTATTCGACCCTAGACAACTTAACTTAGTTTATGATGCTTTCCCATTTCCAGTTTATGCTTATCATACCAAGTTCTTTATTCATAGACAGAATAGTCCTAGACTTACTCAGGCTTTATGTCTGACTCTACTTTTCTTTCGCCTTCTTTTCTTTCGTCCCCCCCCCCCCCCCAAGGTCCACAGGGAGGGAATACCGCAGCTTGACCATTTTCCGCATCCAGCTTGAAGAGAAAGAATGTATTGCTTGGATCTTTTCCGTTTTGGGCTATGGCTTTGGACAACAATTATGGGACTTTTGCAGTTTATTTATGTTTTCTTTATGCTTCTTTAAATAATGTAATCAAGACAGTTATGGAGATGTTATGTTTTGGGAAGTATTGTAAAACAAATTATGACATGGTTTGTGTAACACGTATTTTGTTGAAATAAAAGTTGTTGATGTTTTCCGCTGTTCAAAAATTTGTGTTCTTATATCTGTCTTGTATATCTGTGACTTATACTTATAAACCTCCACCAAAATTAGGGCATTCCCTTTGAGAGTGACCCTAACGGAGGTGGGGTGTTTCACTTGGTATCAGAGCATAGGTTTACCAGATAAGATAAAAAGTTTTGAAAATTTATTTTTCAAAAAGAAATTTAAAGAAGCATTTTTAAAAGATAAAATATTATTTTATTTTAAAAAGGCAAAGTCCCCTAAAGCCATAGGTACTATCTCTTATCCTTCGTTTTGAATCTATCCTTTTTGTTTCATCATGTCCGAGGAACTTAACTTGCCAGAGGGTGTACCAATACCTGGTTGGTTTAGACGATTCTTAGAAGAAAGGGCCACTCAGCCAGGCCCTACCGTTCCTCCTCCCCAGCTGTAGGGAATCATCCGGCTGCAGCAGCACCTCTTCCTCCACCTCCTCCACGGGGAAACACTTTTGCTAAGATATGTAAAGATTTTAAAGCTATGGGAGGAAAGGACTTCCATGGAACTGAGTCCTTCGTGGCAGCTAGGAATTGGCTGAAAGAAACCGAGGACTTATTCGTCATCTTTGAGGTAGAAGATAGGCAGAAAGTACAACTGGCAGTGTGGCTACTAAAGGGCGAGGCTTCCTACTGGTGGGAAGTCACTAATGCAGAAAGACCAGTGGAAACATAGGAAGACTTTAGGGCAAGGTTTGAGGCTACATTTCTCTCAGACGCGGAAAGGAGTTTGCAGTTGGAAAAATTCTTATTTCTTAAGCAAGGGAATAAGACAGTCAAAGAGTATGTTAATCAGTTCAATGAGCTGGCTAGGTTCGGACTGGACCTAGTCAACACCCCGCACAAGAAGGCTCTCCGTTTTGTGAAAGGTTTGAATGAGCCATTACACAGTTTGGCCATGACCCATATACCCATGGGAGCTACGTATGAAAGATTGGTACAGATGGCATTGCTGAACGAAAAGGATAAGGGCAAGAAGGAGACAAAGGCAGAAAGCTCTCAAGGGAAGAAAGAGGGTTTACAGCCTAAGAAGACAGACTTTAAGAAGGGCGGGAAAGACAACAAAGAGAAGAGGAAGTGTAATTTCTATGGCAAAGTGGGGCATTTAGTAAAAGATTTCCAGAAAAAGAAGGCCAAGATGAATGGCGAGTGCTTTTCTTGCGGTGAGACAGGCCACATGGCAAAGGACTGCCCAAAGAAACGAGGACAGGGGCAGAGGGCTGGATCCACCTCGGGGGTGCAGGTTCATGTGCTAGAGGCGCCACCTCTGCAACAGCGAGGTATAAATACTTCTGTGGAAAGTGTAGTTTATCTTTATGATCACCCCGTTCGCACTTTATTTGATTCTGGCGCATCACACTCCTTTATCTCATCTGCTTTACTAGAATCCCTGCACCTAGAAACTAGTATGGTAGAGGACCCCTTAATTGTTTCAAATCCAATTGGGGGCCTGGCTCATTTGTCTATGATCAGTGTGGGATTGAAAATTTCTATTCTAAGCGTAGAATTTAGATGTAGTGCCTTTGTTTTGGGCTTTTCGGGATATGGTTTGATTTTGGGCATGGATTGGCTATCCAGTAATGGGGCCATCCTTGATTGTGAGAAAAGGGTTGTTAGGCCCCTGACCCAGCTCGGTAACACTTTGGAAATTACTTGTAATCCCTCGTACGCGGTTATGCTTAGTTATCTTGAATCGCTAGATGCCTCCGTTGAAAATTTGCAATCGGTTAGAGTGGTCTGGGAATATCCGGATGTCTTCGAAGAGGTGAAGGGCTTGCCTCCGAAGCGGGAGATAGACTTCCGCATATATCTTGTAGATAATGCAAAGCCCGTTGCGATGCACGTTAGACACATGGCTCCACGGGAAAGAAAGGAGCTCAGTAAACAGATTAAAGAGCTTCTAGAGAAGGGGTTCATTAGAAGGAGCATTTCAGAATGGGGCGCTCCAGTGGTGTTCGCTACAAAGGAGGATGGTTCACTCCGTCTATGTGTTGACTATAGGGAGCTCAACAAGCTAACGAAAAAGAATAGGCACCCTCTCCCCAGAATTGACGATCTGTTTGATCAGCTTATAGGAGCGTCTGTTTTCTCCCAACTCGATTTAGCGACCGGTTTTCATCAGCTAAGGGTGGCTGAAGATAGCATCGATAAAACGACATTCAGAAGCCCAGAAGGCTTCTTTGAATGGCTTGTCATGCCTTTCGGCTTAACAAATGCACCTGCTTACTTCGTGGACAAGATGAGTAGGGTATTCAGAGATTTCCTCAATAAGTTCGTAGTGGTCTTCGTAGACAATATCCTTATCTTCTCAAAGAGTGAAGAGGAACATGCTCAGCACTTAAAGGCAATCATGGAAACTCTGCGAGTCCATCATCTAAAAGCCAAATTCTCCAAATGCTACTTTTGGAGAGAGGAAGTAAGATTTCTTGGGCACATAGTATCCAAGGAAGGGTTAGTTGTAGACCCAGCTAAGGTAGTAGCGGTGCAGGATAGGAAGACACCAAAGAACGCAACAGAGGTCCGAAGCTTTCTCGGGCTAGCAGGCTTCTATCGGAAATTCATCAGAGACTTTGCAAAGATATCAGCTCCGCTCACAAAGTTGACCAAGAAGAATTTAGTGTTCAATTGGGATTTGGATTGCGAGTTTGCTTTCCAACGACTAAAAAGGGCTCTTACAACAGCCCCAGTTTTAACGTTGCCAGATGGAAGCAAGATGTTCACAGTTTATACAGATGCATGTGGGACTGGGCTAGGCGCTGTCTTAATGCAAGAAGGAAGGGTAGTAGCTTATGGCGGGAGACAATTGAAAGTGCATGAAAAGAACTACCCGACCCACGATCTTCAGTTAGCTGCCATCGTCTTTGCACTCAAGTCTTGGCGACACTATCTCCTAGGTGAGAAGTTCGAACTTTACACTGACCATAAATCATTGAAATACCTTTTCTCGCAGAAGGACCTTAACTTGAGGCAACAGAGATGGATGGATTTTCTTGCCTCGTATGATTTCGAGATCTCCTATACTCCGGGCAAAGGCAACGTAGTGGCAGACGCGTTGAGCCGAAAGAAACTGACCCTAAGCCCGCTGTTTGTTGAAGGACAAAGCCTAGAGTTTATAACCAACTTTGACTTTAGGCCTTCCTCCGATTTTGTACCAGGCTTGCTAGCATCTCTCGAAGTACACCCGACTTTAGTGGACTCGATAGGGACAGCACAACGCGAGGACCCTAAGTTAGTGGAGACGATTGATAGGGTAATTAGGGGTGAGACTTCAAGTCACCTCAACAGATACTCCATCAACGACAAGGGTTGGCTAAGGCGAGACGGAATACTATGCATCCCACAGACAAGGGATTTAGTAAAGAAGGTTCTCGAGGAAGCACATCACTCCAAGATGACGATACACCCAGGCGGAGATAAAATGTACAAGGACATAAAAAGAACTTTCTTTTGGAACGGCATGAAGAAGGACATGGCAGATTTCGTTTCTAAGTGTATGGTGTGCCAACAGGTTAAGGCGGAACAAAAAAAGCCTGGCGGTCTGCTACATCCTCTAGAGATCCCACAGTGGAAGTGGGATAGCATCTCAATGGACTTCATTGATGGGTTGCCTAGGTCTAGGAGAGGCAACACTAGCATTTGGGTAATAGTGGATAGGCTTACTAAAAGCGCCCACTTTTTACCTATCAAAAGTAAAAGAACTGCCTCATCCCTAGCATCTCTTTACCTCAAGGAAATTGTTCGACTCCATGGAATACCATCCAGCATTGTTAGTGACCGAGACCCTATCTTCACAAGTGAGTTTTGGCGGAGTCTGCAAGAAGCGGTAGGCACACAATTATGCTTGAGCACAGCCTATCATCCCCAAACCGAAGGCCAAACAGAAAGAGTGAACAGAGTTTTGGAGGACCTTCTAAGACTGTGCGTCCTTGACTTCGGAGGGACATGGGAAGACCATCTTCCTTTGGTGGAATTTGCCTATAACAACAGCTATCAAGCAACCATCGGAATGGCGCCCATCGAAGCTTTATATGGAAGACCGTGCGATCGCCCACTTATTGGTGGGAGTCTACTGATAAGCTCATACTTGGACCAGATATGATCCGAGAGGCTTCAGAGAAAGTAGACTTAATACGAAGAAGGATGAAGATGGCCCAAGACAGACAAAAGTCCTACGCCAATAAGAGGAGGACCGATCTTGAATTTGAGGTTGGGGACAGAGTTTTTCTTAAGGTATCTCCACTAAGGAACGTTGTTCGTTTTGGAACCACAGGAAAGCTAGCACCAAGGTTTGTAGGGCCATTCCCTATCATCGAGAAAATTGGGAAAATGGCGTATAGATTAGAGCTACCCGAAAAATTGGCCGGAGTTCACAACGTCTTTCACGTTTCACATCTCCGAAAATGTCTACATGAGTCTGCTGAAGTGGTAGAGCCAAATATCCTAGAAGAAGCTGAAGTGGAACGCGAAGCAACCGTAAGGAAAGTTCCAACCCGCATATTAGGAACGGAAGTGAAGAAGCTACGCAACCGCGAAGTCAAGCCCGTCAAAGTTCAACGGAGCGAAGCCGAAGAAGATGCAACTTGGGAAACTGAAGCTAGAATACGCGCAGCCTACCCTTTTCTTTTCGAGGGTACATCTTTGATCTTTCCTTTTTCCTTAAGTTGCGCTTTTATCTATCTTTTTAGGTATATCTCCTCGACCTTATCTTTTAGGAAGATACCCTTTGGATGGAAACATGTAATTGAAACATGTTATGGATGATGGTTGCAAGTGGTTGCAAGTGATTGCTAGTGGTTGCTCGTGGTTGCATATACACACACAATCTAGGTTTTAGATCGGCTCAGTCACTTCATATTGCATATGCATATATGTTTGCATTCGTATATGGTTGAACTTTAATGGGTTGTCATATGGATGTTGCATTTGTATGAATGATTATGCACTCATGTAGAGTCATGAATAGGAGAATTTGCATACATAATGGATTCATGGCACTTACATAATTCACATTAAGGAGGTCAACTGAATCAGTAGACCGCCTGATTTTGCATTAGATAAGTTCATGTACACACACACTTCGCATATGATCATGAAGCATTAGAAGTCTTTTAAGGACAATGGATGCTCATGTTTGATGGATGAGTAGATGGATGTTTGGATGTTAGGATATACATTCTTCCTAAACTTGAAAATTTTGGGGACGAAATCCTTTTAAGTGGGGGAGAATGTAACACCCCGTGTACTCTATAACAGTGAAATTCACAAATTAAAGTATAATTAATTTCAAATCAAAGAATTAAGGGAAAAGGGATAAGCCATTGCGTTCGTCTCGGAATTCTGCTTGAGATAGAGTCCGAGTTTCTGTAAAACGGACTCCGTATGAAGAAGATATGGCCTCCGGAAGTTTCAGAATTCAGTTTAAAATTCAAACAGACCAAAACAGCTCAGAAAAACTAATTCAAATTTCAAAATCGGGCCGGAATGGCCAAGGCGGGAAAATTCCCGCCCAAGGCACCCAGGTCGACTTGGCAGTCGACCTGGGGCTAGCCAGGTCGACTGGGCAGTCGACCTGGGTCACCCGTGTCGACTGCCAAGTCGACACGGTGTCGACTGGGGTGTCGACCTGGCCCCTGAGCCAGGTCGAACCCAGCCCACCCTGGCTGGCCTAGTCTGTGTTTGGTCGATTTTCTGAGCCTTGCCGTGTCACTAGGGCTAGGTGTCACCTCCTGGTTGGTCTCTCCTTCAAACGAACGACTATTATTAAACCAAGCTCCATCGACGGTCTAAATCAACTCACAAACTCTATAAAAAAGACCTTAGACTAACCCTAATACACAAACAAAAATGGAGATGAGACCGTCATGCTGCTGAGGAGAGACTAAGAATAGCCGTCAAAAATAGAGAGACAATTAGGAGATAATTTGAAAGCTTAAAGCAACGTCAATCAAATCAAAGCAACGCCTACAACAAAGGATAACATCTCCAATTTCAGAATTCAGATTCCTGAATTGAAGATTCGTCATACGTTGTAAGTAGAGTGCTTTTTTGATATGAATAATTAATTGCGTTTGATTTGTGTAAAATGCGAAATGGAATTGTGGCGATAATAATCTATATTTTTATATAATTTTGATTCTAAACGATTTGGGAATGTTATGGTATACGATTGGATATTTGCAAGTATGTGATTTGCGTTGGAAGTTAACAACGAAATGGAATTTTGGCGATAATAATCTATACTTGTATGTTATTTTGATTCTAAACGATTTGGAAATGTTATGGTATACGATTGGATTCATACAAGTATATGATTTATGTTGACAACCATATGTTGAGGTATTTTATTTGGGATTCATGCAAGTATATGATTCACTATTATGCCAATATGATGTACATACTTTTATGATCACTTTTAGTGTGTAATTGGATACGATTAAGTACTATAGTTTATATGAATCTATGTTGGAATTAGCAAATCATACTTTTGTATTAGAAGAAAAAGTAAGCACCTTCATGAACATGACTAAACTATGTTTGGTATTATGCCTAGTTGAAACATGTTTTAGGCCTAAGTCGTTATCAAAAACCATATGGTGATCAATATGACACAATTAAGTTAGATTTACATTCCAATTGCAAGTTTACATGAATAGAATGATTCGTGTTTAAGTATTATTTATGCCATGATTACATGAATAGAATGATTCATGTTTAAGTATTATTTATGCCATGATTATATGAATAGAATGATTCATGTTTAAGTATTATTTATGCCATGATTATATGAATAGAATAATTCATGTTTATGCCATAATCATATGAATAGAATGATTCATGTTTAAGTATTGTTTATGCCATGATTATATGAATAGAATGATTCATGTTTAAGTATTGTTTATGCCATGATTATATGCTGTTACAATTGCAAGTTCACATGTGCCTATTTTATGTTAATTGAATCGTTATGTTGCAAGTTCATGCGTTCACACTCCCCTTTTTATGTTACCTCATAAACACCATGTTATAAGCCTCCCCTTTTTCATATGGCTAAGTTGGGTTTAAATGTTAAACCCAACATATCTTATATTGTAGCGAACGTGTAAAACGGGGGTAATGACGTTTGGGTTAAAATATAGAACATATGTGTTGGCATGTGTGACGCATGCCAACAACCTTGAAAAAAAAAATTAAGTGGCATAAATAAATTTTAACCAATAAAGATAAATTTGAATAATGGGCCGCAAATATTTACATATAAAAAGAAAAGAGACAAAATATGTAAATGTAGAAAATACGATGTGTTTAAACCGAGGTTGGATTGAGTTGTGATGTAAACCTGCCCGGAACTGTCCGGCTGTCCAGTAGTCACAACAATACCTATCCAATGTGGGTGGTTAAACACGGAGCCCAATAAGGACCCGAGGTTAGACAGAGTTGTGGCGTAAGACTGCCCGGACCCAACCGGCAACAGGCAGCCACAACAATACCTGTCTAATGTGAGAGGCTAAGGCTTTAATAAGACAATTAAGGATGAGTCAGGATTGATAGGATTAAGTAAATTAAATTAATCCTTAATCAAAATGGAACATGCTAAACTAAACATACTGATTGGGGGTTAGGTTTATTAAACACTTAACCAACTTAGCATGTTGGCTAGAAGTAGAAAACCTAGAAGCGGGGGACCCTTTTCAACAGTAACCCTACAAGGTGTATCAGGTTACCCTGAACTAGGCAGGGTGGGGCACGATTACTGGGCTGACTGTAAGAGGTCAAATCGACGGCGGTGGTGCAGCAGTGTAGGTTCTAACGGGGTCCAGGCGTGCACACACTCCGGCGCAGAAAAATAAGGCAGTGGGCACCAGTAGCATACCTGTGCATTCTAGAAATGTGTCGGGCCTCCACCATGGGACTTGATACACCCCATGGTGGGACCAGCATAGGTAACTACAACAACGTGGGCCGTAAGACACATGTAACTATGCGAGTAGGAGCCGATCATCAGAAATGGATCACTTCACCCTGATTATGGGGTGCCTGTTGGGAACTAGTCTATATGGGCACAGAGATTAATATGGGGTACGATAGTATTCGACCCTAGACAACTTAACTTAGTTTATGATGCTTTCCCATTTCCAGTTTATGCTTATCATACCCAGTTCTTTATTCATAGACTGAATAGTCCTAGACTTACTCAGGCTTTATGTCTGACTCTACTTTTCTTTCGCCTTCTTTTCTTTCGTTTCCACCCCCAGGTCCACAGGGAGGGAATACCGCAGCTTGACCAGTTTACGCATCCATCTTGAAGAGAAAGAATGTATTGCTTGGATCTTTTCCGTTTTGGGCTATGGCTTTGGACAACAATTATGGGACTTTTGCAGTTTATTTATGTTTTCTTTATGCTTCTTTAAATAATGTAATCAAGACAGTTATGGAGATGTTATGTTTTGGGAAGTATTGTAAAACAAATTATGACATGGTTTGTGTAACACGTATTTTATTGAAATAAAAGTTGTCGATGTTTTCCACTGTTCAAAAATATGTGTTCTTATATCTGTCTTGTATATCTGTGACTTATACTTATAAACCTCCACCAAAATTAGGGCATTCCCTTTGAGAGTCACCCTAACAGAGGTGGGATGTTTCAAGGGTACTCCAATGCACAACCGGGTTTGTACCATTCTGCAAACATATAAACAATTTCAGCTGAGAGGCAGCCATCAGAATTGACCCCAGCCAGTAAAAAGTAGAATAAATCTACCCAGTTCCGAACAAAAGGATCTTTCAGGTTCAATGAATCAACAATTTCTGAGAAGGGCCTCAAAAGCTTTGTAGCGCCTAAGGCCCCTTTTGGACCCATTTGAATAAATGACTTCAGTAGAGATGGAGCATATCTAGCTGCTGTAGTCGACAGAATTCCTAAATCTCCTCTAATGGAAATTGGAGGTATTGCCATTGCAGCCACAGACAAGGGAAGTACAGCATCATGAAGCTTTTTCCATTCACGTACAGCCTCAAGGCCTGCATGAGTCTCAAGATCCTTGAGAAACTCCGTAGGGCCTATTCGTGACAGGAACTCTCCTTCAGGTACATATACCATCCATGAATCGTAGGATGCACAAACTACTGACTCACCCAATGCATCAAGAACCTGTGCAAGTGGATATGCCTGAACGCCTCTTGATTGAAACCCAGAAAATAAAGATGGACCAGAATCAAATTTATAACCTTTAATGTCAAACGAATGTGCAGCACCACCAGGAACATCATGGCTTTCCAATACAAGAACATATTTGTTGTATCTAGCTAAAAGTTCAGCACAACATAGTCCACCAATACCGCTTCCAATAACAATAACATCTGCTTCTACCTTTCCTGGAAAACTGTTCTTCTCTAATGAGGGCAGCCCATTATCAGTTGTCTGCTCGTTCTTCTTCACTCTAGAGTTCGGCGCACAAGAAGGCCGATTTAGTCTTAAATTGAAAGGATCGACTTTGGAAGGAAAGAATCTCCCCCATATTCCTAAAGCTAAAGCCATTAAAAGAGGAAAATGCAGAAAAAAACCGGATGCTTAATGAAAGGATTAAAACGCGCCAAACGTTTAAGGTATGAGATTGCTTAGCATTTAAATGGCCACGATATGAACATTGTTCACGCCCAAATAGATTCCCAAACTGTACCCGTAAATGCAATTTGTAATTGAAAGGTATTTAAAACTTAGTGAGGTCTTCATTCTCCACTAGGAATTCTGGTGCAAGTTGAATTAAGAAAGAAGATATATATTGTTGCTTGATCTTTGTTTCCTAAAAAAGAGTAGCAACCATCATTTCAAACTTCGCTTCAAGGAAAAAATGTTGTGATTCATTGAGATTTCATTATTTCTCCTTATTTAAGTTTAAACAAGTTATGTTGAATACTTTTGATTGACAGTCAGGCTGAGAGACGTTCAACTGATTGGATTTCGTTGTTTCCAGCAAGCAACTGACCCTTCATAATCGAAAGTATGTCGTGCTCAACATTTTGTTTTAATTTAACAGCCACTTCACCATATAATGCTCATTTTGGTGCAGATGAGATGAACATGATGAACTTGCCTATGTCACTTGAGACTATATCCGAATTTTAGATCTTCAAAATAGGCCAAGCATGGGTATTATACAAGGCACACAATTGGGATATGTAAGGTGACAAAAATATATCCTATTTTGGAAAGGTACTGACTGTGTAAGTTTACCTGGCAAATTCCATCAAGCTCCATTATCGACACCATGCCAAATTCCATCATATCTGTATGGCCACTGTAACCATGATGCGTGTGATGGGATTACAAATATATGGATCAGGAATTTATGGTGTTGGATGGATGAAAGTTATGTCGTCACCTACTTTGCGCCGATTGGAGAGGTATTCTAATATGTCTATCCAGATTACCTATGTTGATTAGTTGTCAATATTACACAAGTTCTTGAGAGAAGTGTTGATGTCGTCATGATGGAAAAGTGAATGCCTTCCAAAGTAACGTCTTCATGATATCATGATAAACTCTACAAATTTCAGCTACGTTGCTGTACCAAATTGATTTAGAGGATATTTAGGTTATGAAACTCAAATCTACGTCAACTAATGGCTAATCTTACATATTTTGTTGAACGATTTATATACAATCATGCTTTTTTGAATTTTATTAAGTACTGACTACAATCTTTATTGTTATATATAATTTAGTTTACGCAGCGAAAATTAGTCTACAAATATCATGCCTTGACATTAAGTGCAGTTTATGCTATGGTTTTTTTTTTTTTTTTTTTTTTTTTTTTACAAGCATAGACAAAATAAATGAATAGAAGACCTAACGTCCTCCTTCCAGACATCACACCTCATTGGAATGCATTGTTATTTAACTGATTGTTGAAGCAAAGTTAGTCTACATGTAAAATGTAGCTATATTAAGAGGTTACCTGTGTAGCAATCCAATCATTGATTTAATTAATAGGAAATAACATCAGTGGGAAAATGGATTCAAATTTCATTTAGGTTGAGATATTTTACATGTCAAGCTTATTAGGCCTTTGTTTAAACTATAATGAATCATCAACTGGTTTTCAACATCCCATGCATTTTGAAGTTTTTGTCTCTTCATCTATTTATTATTGGGTAGAATAAGATATCTTGCAGGAGCTTCATTTACTTTATTTCAAAGATTGTAATACTTTAGTGCAGGTTGTATTTGTAAAGCAAATCAAGTATAAGCAGTCCGAGCAACTAGATTGTTATGGCTTTGTACAATTCAGAACTACTTGCCTTTTTGGTTCTTCTGCATGGATTTGTTCTACAGCAATGTGCATCCTTGTGCTATGGTTTTTATTATTACCAATTTGGCAATTTGCTGATCCTGGAGAAGTTCTATATGTTCTTATTCCCAACTCTTTCAATAAATACAGGTTGTAAAGATTAGAAGGTTAGTCAATTCGATGTTTGGCAAGCAATGTGAATAACTCAATTATCAAATTTCATTTTGGTGTTATACAGCAGAATATTAATCATCTACTATTTCAACTTTTATGTGTTTGCTCATTGTATTAATCTGCAAAAGTTATGTAGTTCTTATTCTGATCATATTGTACATACGGCTGCACTAGAACATGTTAATCGATTTGCTGTTGTTTACAGAAAGAACTATTATAAGTAGAGATGGTGCGATGCTACATCAAATTATATAGTTCTGTCATATGCACCAAACAAAATTTAAATTGTTATAAATAATTATACCGTAACTACCTAAACTATGTTGCAGTAAGAATCATATAAGCAAAATTAACTTTCCATTGTTTTCTGTGTTAGGAATTTATAAACAATTAACTGTTATTAAAAAAAACCTTAAATACCATGAATTATCATGTGCCAAGCATGAGTCTAAAACAGATTAAAACACAGATCAAAACATCAGGCAATGGCTGATTAATTCACTTTTTTACTTTTCTTACTTGGCCGATTGGTCTTTTACCGTATTTAAATTTGTGCATTCAATTTTCTTGCATGAAGCTAAATTCAAATCTATTTTGGTCAACAATTAGAGGGAAACAGGTTACCAACAATTACTGTACTAAATGTGGAAGAGATGTAACCATAATGCGACAATAAAAATTGCTTCTTCTATGCATTGCCTTTCTTACCGTCCTATGTCGCCATCAGCTAACTCCCCATGCATAGTGTCATTTAGTTTTATGCTGAAAACACTGATCACATATGATTCAGATATTCACCGTACAATACTACTCAAACTTCTAACAATGACTTTGTTCCACAAACTGCCCGTGTGCGAAGCACGGGCCTCAGCCTAGTTAATTATTAATGCACAGACCTCTCACACTAGATCGATAGCTTGCGGCCACTGGATGTGCTGGGCTTTCCGGGCAGACTTCTGACACAAGCCAGACCTAACCTCATGTCTAAGCATTTCTTAGTTATGCTTACGACCTCTCACATTAAACTGGCCGTTTGCAGTTACTGGTTAGGCCGGTTAGTTCCGGGCAGGTTTCTACCGCAAATGGAGTCCAGCCTCGTGTCTCGGCATGTTTATCTTAGCCAATTGGTTCATTTACAGATTATTCCAGCTTTAGGCTAGGTATGTCAATTTATTCATCTACATCGTAGCCTTTCCAATTACAGTATTCACTTTCAACAGATTTCAGCATATTAGTCAGTTTAATAAATTAAACATCACTTAAAGTTCTATTAACATATCTTGCCTAATCACAAATTAAGCCTATAAACTTACATGCCCAAAACCATGGTCATAATTCACAATATAACACGTGCCCTAAGGTTTAGTCATATTGCACCATATAGAATATTCTCCAAAAAACCCCAATCATGATTCACTTTATAAACTATGCCAAATTATAGCCTTTAATTACAGTGCATGTCAATTACCCAAAATCCCAAATGAGGCGTGTTCTCATTTAACAGTTATCCCTATCTTACTATAGGTTTTCATGCCTAAGCCATACATCACTATACACAATAATCTCCTTCATCCAAGTCATAAACTATCATATATATATGCCCCAATTTTAGGTCTTAAACCACAACATGAACTATGCCTTACATGTTTACAGTTCAATTTACGCCCCGAATCCCAAGTCATATGTCCAATATACTTTATGCCTCAAATCTCAAGTCATATGTTCGTTACACTTTATGTTTCAAATACAACATGTGTTATGTCCTCAAATCCATTACAAATCAGTTATGCCCAATTATACATAATTTAATACTTTTCCCAATTTTAGTGCTGGCCATGTCCAAATCATATATTATGCCCAATTTTTCCCATCGTACGTTCATCTCTTATGAGATTTGGCTCAGGCTCGCAGTAGCGTGGCTATAAAAACAAAAAGGGAAGAAGGAAAGAAGAGACAAATATTGGACATAATAATATCAATGAGATAGATCCAATGGATATAGAAAGACAGATAGAAATAGGCATAATCTCAGATTTAGATTTATTACAATGTCAGAATCACAATTAAATTTTATTTCTGAAAGTAACATGGACTCACAAATTACAGAACAGTCTTGAATTCTGGGATCTGATTTGTGAATTTGATTAGCTATTCCTTTGATGTAGACTTTGACTGTTAACTTGAAAACTCTAATTTGATTGATTAAGGTAGAGGCTAGGTCACTTCAGGTTTTACAGCATATAAACGCCTATGAATTCGTGTGGAGAAAACAATAGGTTTAGAGGTCTATTTATAGGTGTATAGGGAGATTTAGAGCCTTCAGATCAGTCTAGAAGTCATCAGAATCGTCCGTAGCAGAATAGCACGTCACATAGCGAATCAGAAAGCGACATGTGGCGAAACACGTCTTCGGCCAGATCTGGGCCAACAGGGGTCGACTCCCCTATAGGGGGGTCGGCACCTATGTCGACACCCCTATAGGGGGGTCGACACCTATGTCTACTCCCCTTGGGGGGGTCGACACCCTTGAGTGGGAAATTTCTCGCCCAGCCTGCTTTGACCCAAATTCGAGATTTGAACCTTGTTTTGACTTCTGGAATTATTTTATATGTATATATATACTTCCTTGGGCGTATACGAACTTATAAGGCTTATAACTTCTTCATACGGTGTCCGATTTATGCAAACTCAGGACTCTATCCCAAGAATTCCGAGACGAACGAAATGGCGTAACCCGTTTCCCTTAATTCCTACTTTTAAAACTAGGTATTCTTTAATTCATTACTTTAATATCCATTGGAAATACGGGGTGTTACAGGTACACGGGGTCGGGATGCCTTGCATCTTTACATATAAGAAGCAATGATCAACATAAGACCAAACTCATGGATCTGTATGATTAAGACGGCCCATTGGTTTAAAAGCTTCTCTAATTGCTTCTGAGTTGTTTCTATAGAATTCAGGGAAGCCACTAATCTTAGCCCATGTTTCTTTCAAAAAAGAGGGTTCAGGGGTTTCTTCATGGGTGGAGGTTTGTTGAAGGAGAACAACTCTGTCTTCTTTAGCCAGAATTTTTAAGTGCAAAGCATGACTTTTGGTAGCAGCGTCAGGGAAGCTGATGAGAAAGGAGTTATCTGTGATGTACCAAATTGGCCATTCATGATCTTGTCCAAACGTTGATTTAAGTGAGACGACCCGAACTTCCCCGGTAAGAAAGCCCGGATAGAATTGAGGACAAGACTAATCAGAACGCAGACGGAAGAACATTTCATTGTTATTACAACAATTCCATCAGATACAAGAATATACAGAGTATAAATGAATAAAATACATTCGATGAATATCAGAGATTACAATAAATTACATAGCAGTGGAAAAATATACAAAACACAACTGAAAGTGATACACGGATACAGAGCTTTCTGAGCATCGTTCTAGCTGTAAATCAGGACCCTATGAACATAAATCTGCAAAACCAAAACTACTAGCTGCCCATGTGGAAAATAGGGGCACCTAGAGTTTAGGTTAAAACAATAAACTCCAGGTCAGTCATGTGACTGGTGTGAGAACTAAAACAGTTATTAATCTTTATTTTTAAAGTTAGGTAAATCAAGGGACCACGCCGTATAACACGGAATGGGTTTCCTCCCAAGAATACCAGTGCATAAAACAAACAGCGCAATGCTAAATAAAGGAAAA
This sequence comes from Allium sativum, assembly GCA_030737875.1. NCBI lineage: Eukaryota > Viridiplantae > Streptophyta > Magnoliopsida > Asparagales > Amaryllidaceae > Allium > Allium sativum. Next base: position 41,486,014 of record CM060926.1, read on the forward strand.
TGAAGCTATTATAAGACATAGGTCCCATCACACAATGCAAGCAAGCCGGAGGATAGGGTTTTTACCTTATAATAGCCAAAGCATGCTTGATACGTTTAAAACACATTATTTTGATATTACTATAAGTGTATAGTGTCAAAGCAATTTCAATCATAAATATCAATCATAGACAGCATTAATGACCCATTCCACTATGTCGCCATACTAGGTTCTACAAATAAAACCGAATTATCACGTATTGGAAATTGGATTTACGTCATGAATCGAGGCAAGAGGCAAGCTCCTCTCCGTTCGAGACACTCTAGCAAATGTCTCAGGACCCCACTATGATCCTTGGAATCGGTTGGGCCGGTCCTCACCTAACTCTGGAGGATTAGTTATTCCTGAACACACGTTTCCCAGTCCTAACAGATCTATATCTGAGGCGCCTCGCATTCCAACATCCACATAGGTAAAAATTATATAAATGTCAAGGCTGGTAGGTCACTGACATCACCCATAGCTAGAAAGAAACGTCGTGTTCTCCCAACAGTACGTATCCCTTTTTGACTCATACCGAGGTGTGAGGCTCGCGAATTCACGTTATACACAAAGCTATGCCACACACGCTGTTCTTTGATCATCAACCATAAGACTTTGCTTTTCAACAAAAGCCCTGATCATCTGCCACTTACGCGTGCCACACTGGCAATTCACTCCATGCGACTGATGTCCATCGATATACAACCTCTGAGCTCGTACGTCTCAGAGAAGGGCGTTAAGCAAGAGAATAAATTCTCTGCCGCCAAACAGATGTATATTTAATAGAGATAAATCAACACAGAATAAAATCCAATGTGGGACACACAGTCCATTTACAAGTTCGTTCTGGGTCTGAACGAAACCGGAGGCACTTTCCTCGCATATCCATCCATCTCCAGGTACATCTGGACGATCACCAACTGTTTCCCTCATCTTGGGTGTACAACCCAATCGAGATCATCAGTAATCACCCAAACGATGTGAAGACTTCCGGTCTTCAACCACCATCTTCATCTTCGACATCTCGTCGAATCGGTTATTCAGAATGGGTATAAACCCGGCCTTTCTGAATAACCCACGTATATGATAAACAAATGTTACACAAACACAACAAACGCCTCATTCCAATTCAAAATATTCTTTTATTCACAAAATCACATTCTTAGGGAAAGGTTCCCATTAATTTTATCAAAGATAAATTCTTCTAAATTTATTCTTTAATCTTCCGTTGGATATCATATCAAACCATATTATGGTTTTCCAAACTAGTCGGGATTAGCGAACCACACCAAAGTAATTATTTATTTTATTTCCCAATCCCAACCTATTTATCCCATGGAGAAAACTGGAAATACTCCATATCTAACACCACGGTGCTATCGGTAAAATTAATTACCATTTCACGTTCAAATCTAATTAAAGATTTAACTATCTCTTTGGAGCAAAACTAGTGGTACTCCATTCTCGATCACCTTTCAGATTTGATAATTTAAATTATCAATTCACATTTCAATCTAATTAAAGATTCATTAAAACTCCACTTAGTTTTAATCTTTTCAAAAATCAATATCCTGCCTTTAACTGGGTTAAAGAACCAATGTCATCTAAAACACGGTTCACGACAAACCCAAATCACATTTGATATTAAATAAAAGGCGCTGAATAGAAAATATATCGGCTTATATTCGATATCAAATTCTGAAACCAACAAATATCGTATTGAAAATAACGATATAAATATATCTTTCAAATTCCCACAACAATATCTGTATAATCACATAATCCAACATCGAAATATTCCAAAGACAATTTCGATTCAAATCCACTTCCATTTCATATATATTGGAAATTCGGGTTATTTTCAAAACCAATTCAAATTCAATTTATTTATTTCAAAAATAAATTGATTTTAATTCTAGTTCAAAACTGGTTCATTTCGATAAAAATATATTTTTATCTTTTCAAATATGGAGTTTTTCATCCTAGTTCTTTCCAATTCACATATTATGATTTTATACAAATTATTAATATTTTTAATAATTTTATCAAGGCCCGTACAGTCGATTTCCATCAACGGCCATCGAACTGCACTTACAGCGACCTTTTCCAAATTTGATTTGGACATAATTCCAAATCCAACTGTTAGATTTCAAATTTCTAATATTCATTGGAAAGCTCTTTTCGATACGAACCCAACGGTTCTGGTTTTAGGAGAACCCGATGGTCGGATCTCCCGCACCGTCAATTCGAAGTCAATTGTCGAAACTCACGAACTACCGCGGCGCGGCGCGTTCGATTCAGGCCATTATATATATTAGGTATATTTTGTCGATTTCCTTTTAAAACAAATTTTATAAATCATTTTAAATTGGTTTTCGAAACGATTTCAACTTCCCTTTCAATTTCAAATCAAAATTGAATTTTCCTTTATAAATTCGTTTTAAATTCATTTCAAATTGATTTCAATTCAAATCGATTTTTAATTCAATTTCAATTCAATTTGAATTTCAAATTAATTCAATTTCAATTCGAATTCATTTCTATTTGATTTCAATTCGAATTCATTTCTATTTGATTTCAATTCGAATTCATTTCTATTTGATTTCAATTCGATTTCATTTCTATTTGATTTCAATTCGAATTCATTTCTATTTGATTTCAATTCGAATTAATTTCTATTTGATTTCAATTCGAATTCATTTTCCGATATTCATAAAAAAATGAATAAAATCGATATAAATATCTTTCACGTCAAAATGGCGCATCTCTAATCAACACGGCTTTATATATTTCAATAAATTCGTTATTCTATTCAACAAATGAATATTTATTCCATTCAACACATGAATCTATATTTCTTCTTACTTACAATAAAAAGGTAAATTTTATTGTATAAATATTTTATTCAACACATGAATACACTTTCAACACATGAATTCTCAGCACCTGAATCTTCTTTTATAATATTCATTATTTCCCAATTGGAATGAGGCCCAATCAATCACCATATAATGTTAATTATATGGATTTCATACAACACATGTATATAATAGCAACGATAATCAATCAACCATCATCCAAAGTGCACCGCATAACTGCATAAGCATCAAATATAAATAATTAACGCTTACACAGCCTGTCGACCGAACGATCAACATACAATTAAATAATTGGGATTAGTGTACGCCAATATCATCCCAACACCCATGTGGGCTTTTAAATCAACAAACACATATTTTTATTTGTGCAGTTGGGCGGTGTACAAAATTTATTATCCCAATCAATATCAGTCAAATCAGTGTATATAAACAAATTGACTGATTTGTTTATAAATATTCATTTATTCATATTCACGTTAAAAATTATATTTTCGACGATAATTAATTTATTTCAACACATGAATATATTTCATTATCTATTTCACATCAACATCACAAACAATTTTCACAACACATCAATCAAACAAACAAGCCGTACATGGTCTGTGGACGACGGGTGTCGGGTGCTACTAAGCACCGTCTGTATCCTAGTATATATATTTATAACTAGAAAAAGAAATTTAAAGTGAGGAGTCCTCACCAAAGCTATCCCAACTCCACGACACTTCAAATGTAGGAAATCATCACGGTTCTCGCCTTTTGTCACTTTCGTTACCCGTAGCCACTACATATATAAAAATCACATTTTTATATTCTTGCTATGTATATAAAAAATCACATTTTTGTAATCACGCTATACGGATAAAAATTCTATTTTTACATCACTACTATATAGATAAAAATTCTATTTTTATACCGCTACTATATAAATAAAAATTCTATTTTTACACCGCTACTATATAGATAAAAATTCTATTTTTACACCGCTACTATATAGATAAAAATTCTATTTTTACACCGCTACTATATAGATAAAAATTCTATTTTTACAACGGTGTTCATATAATAAAGGTTATATTTTTATCATGCTATTCTCAATATAAAGATTTTCCCTTCTCAACTATAAAGATTTCGCCTTTTCAGATATAAAGATTTCGCCTTTTTAAACATAAATATTTCGCCTTTTCATATATAAAGATTTCGCCTTTTCAAACATAAAGATTTCGCCTTTTCAAATATAAAGATTTCGCCTTTTCAAACATAAAGATTTCGCCTTTTCAAATATAAAGATTTCACCTTTTCAAACATAAAAATTTCGCCTTTTCAAATATAATGTAATCTTTCATTAACAAAAAATCCTATCTTTCTTTATAAAAATCGAATCTTTATCACTTGAAAGATCAAACCTTTATAATGATTAAAATCATATCTTTTATCCGCTTAAAAAAAATCTATTCTTTACTAACATTAAAATCTATATATTTTTTCCATCAAAGTAAATCTATTTTTCAATCAACGAATTCATCTAGAAATCAACAAAGGAATTAAGAAGAAAAAAACTTACAGTGCAAAAGAAATTTTAGGGTTTCGGAGAGCTCGACGCTGGTGGGGTTCGCTGGCGTCGGCGTCGTCGTCGGAGGCCGCTGGGGAGGGGCGAGGTGGTGGCTGTGTGGTGCGTGGCGGCCATGGCGGTCGATTTGGGCTCTCGCGTGGAAGGAAGGAGCAGGGGAGGAGGGAGCTCACGCGAGGCTAGGTTTGCTGGAGGGGAGGTCGGCTCCCGATCGACGGTGGCAGAGGCGCGGTGGCGCGCCGCCTGAAGGAGCGGTCCCCCCTTTTCCGTCTCGGTTTTTTTTCTCTATCTGTTTTCGGTTTTGAACGATAGTCTTTGGGGAGAGAGAAAGGTAGGGTAAGGGAGGGAGTGTTTTATAATATTTTTAATTATTTATTTAATTCAGTCCACTAAAAAGTAACTTTTTATTTCGAACACGAAACGAATCCCACCACCTGTCGTCCCTAGCTAATCACTCCCATTCCAAACACAATGGGATATGTATCGTAGGCCGATTTGATCATTTCGATCAGTTTTCGTCAAATTCAACATATAACTCTATATATTGAATTTGAACGCACATTTCAATTTACCGGGGTCACATACTTACTCTAAAAATTCCCGAAAAATATTTTCTAGCTTCGTATCGATGATACGGTCCTAACAAAACTAGTTTCATCGAATTCTGAGGCCGTTGGAAAAATGGTCATTTTCCAGTCGATTAGAATCAACTAAAACTGGCCAAACACGTTTTCCTTCGCCACGCGAAAATATTGATTCAAAAAATTATGAAAATTGGAATCTAGCAATAATTTGACATCACGGATCCAACAAAAGTGGTTTCATCGAAATCCGAGGTTGTTTGCAAAATGGCTATTTTTAAGGGCCTGAATTCCACATCGACTATTCAGAATTTTCAACTGGACATATCTTTTGATTCCCGCTATGAAATTTCAATTTTTCGGATTCGTTTGAAATATATTCTCAAATAGATCCTAATATTTTTGGTTTCACTAAAATCCGGTTTATTTTGCACCCGGTATGTTCAATTGAAATTTGAAATCGAATTATCGAACTACCGCGCCATTTTCAATTCCTTTTATAATTATAAATAATTATTTATATTCTAACGACGATCTATATAACTATACATGTTCTAACTTCATTAAAAATAATTTTCGTTGTTTTTATTTAAAATAATTCATTTTAAATATTCAAAATTCGCTAAAATTGCCAAAATAAAAAATTTAAACTGGCTCGCATTTCCGGGTTGTTACAATCTCCCCCACTTAAAACTTTTCGTCCCCGAAAAGGAACAAAGCCGAAAGTTGTTTAACTAACCAACTCAACTTCCATTATTTTGATTACGGCTTAAGTTCTTCAACTTTTCAGTTTCTTAGAACTTTTCAAATTTTTCAAAAATTTGGCTAACACCCTAAATTTTCGAAAAATTTCGCCATAACCTCCCATGCACCGGGAGCACCAGGAAAATCCCGAAATTTCCATACAGGCCCTCTGATCTCAAAAAGAAAAAGCCAAGCGGCTAGCCAATCGGCTCATAAAATCATCATCACCCAAACAAAACAGTAAATTATGATAAACATGTACCTATTTGTCAGGCAAGCATATTTTATTCTTCTGCTCTAGCCTCCTTGCTATGACCTGTTCAATGTAAGTACATGTATATGCAAGCAAATGCGACCAATTTTCAATACAATTCAATGTTCGATTCTATTAGGCATAATGGTTCAAAATTATCAAACAAATAAACAAACAACACAACCATCATCCAATTAGTCGATTAATGTTTCAAATTCATAATTTTGATACATATACAGAAAATCATGTTTTGATGCCAATTCACAACAATAAACCTATCTAAATAAGTTTTGGTTCTCACACCAGTCTATGGAATCATATAGAAATCACACCTTCGAAACACGAACATAAATACTGATGATGCCATGGTCATTATCAACATCATCTACGGGCGATTAGAGTGTGATTCTATATCTATCCAGTATATCAAAACTTCGAATATACGTTCATGACGCGTATATGCAAAAATTTTATAGATTGAATTGTCCAAATCAATATAAATAAAATATTCAAATACGTATAAAACGGTTTAAATTTTCAAAACATAACTGTTTTCATTTGAAAAATATACTCTTCACACTCGTTCTAGGATACTACTGATTCTATCTCTAACGAGTCATTCTAATTGGATATTACTAATCCAATATCTGATGAATTCTTTCGTATGGTTCTAATGTGTCTTGTTCTCGAGCTCTGTAAACCAAAGCTCTGATACCAAACTGAGACGACCCGAGCTTCCCCGGTAAGGAAAGCCCGGATAGAATTGAGGACAAGACCAATCAGAACGCAGACGGAAGAACATTTCATTGTTATTACAACAATTCCATCAGATACAAGAATATACAGAGTATAAATGAATAAAATACATTCGATGAATATCAGAGATTACAATAAATTACATAGCAACGGAAAAATATACAAGACACAACTGAAAGTGATACACGGATACAGAGCTTTCCGAGCATCGTTCCAGCTGTAAATCAGGAACCTGTGAATATAAATCTGCAAAACCAAAACTACTAGCTGCCCGTGTGGAAAATAGGGGCACCCAGAGTTTAGGTTAAAACAATAAACTCCAGGTCAGTCATGTGACTGGTGTGAGAACTAAAACAGTTATTAATATTTATTTTTAAAGTTAGGTAAATCAAGGGAACACGCCGTATAACACGGAACGGGTTTCCTCCCAAGAATACCAGTGCATAAAACAAACAGCGCAATGCTAAATAAAGTAAAATGATGCTATTATAAGACCCAGATCCCATCACACAATGCAACACAAGCCGGAGGATATGGTTTTTACCTTATAATAGCCAAAGCATGCTTGATACGTTTAAAACACATTATTTTGATATTACTATAAGTGTATAGTGTCAAAACAATTTCAATCATAAATATCAATCATAGACGGCATTAGTGACCCATACCATTATGTCGCCATACTAGGTTCTACAAATAAAACTGAATTATCACGTATTGGAAATTGTATTTCCGTCATGAGTCGAGGCAAATGGCAAGCTCCTCTCCGTTCGAGACACTCTAGCAAATGTCTCAGGACCCCACTATGATCCTTGGAATCGGTTGGGCCGGTCCTCATCTAACTTTAGAGGATTAGTTATTCCTGAACACACGTTTCCCGGTCCTAGCAGACCTATATCCGAGGCGCCTCGCATTCCAACATCCACACAGGTAAAATGTATATAAATGTCAGGGCTGGTAGGTCACTGACATCACCCATAGTTAGAAAGAAATGTCGTGTTCTCCCAACGGTCCATATCCCGTTTTTGACTCATACTGAGGTGTGAGGCTCGCGAATTCACGTTATACACAAAGCTATGCCACACAGGCTGTGCTTTGATCATCAACCACAAGACTTTTCTTTTCAACATAAGCCCTGATCATCTGCCACTTACGCATGCCACACTGGCAATTCACTCCAAGCGACTGGTGTCCATCGATATACAACCTCTGAGCTCGTACGTCTCAGAGAAGGGCGTTAGGCAAGAGAATAAATTCTCTGCCGCCAAACAGAAGTATATTTAATAGAGATAAATCAACACAGAATAAAATCCAATGTCAGACACACAGTCCATTTACAAGTTCGTTCTGGGTCTGAACGAAACCGGAGGCACTTTCCTCACATATCCATCCATCTCCAGGTACGTCTGGACGATCACCAACTGTTTCCCTCATCTTGGGTGTACTACCCAATCGAGATCATCAGTAATCACCCAAACGATGTGAAGACTTCCGATCTTTAACCACCATCTTCATCTTCGACATCTCGTCGAATCGGTTATTCAGAATGGGTATAAACCCGGCCTTTCTGAATAACCCACGTATATGATAAACAAATTTTACACAAACACAACAAACGCCTCATTCCAATTCAAAATATTCTTTTATTCACAAAATCACATTCTTAGGGAAAGGTTCCCATTAATTTTATCAAAGATAAATTCTTCTAAATTTATTCTTTAATCTTCCTTTGGATATCATATCAAACCATATTATGGTTTTCCAAACTAGTCGGGATTAGCGAACCACACCGAAGTAATTATTTATTTTATTTCCCAATCCCAACCTATTTATCCCATGGAGAAAACTGGTAATACTCCATATCTAACACCACGGTGCTATCGGTAAAATTAATTACCATTTCACGTTCTAATCTAATTAAAGATTTAACTATCGCTTTGGAGCAAAACTGGTGGTACTCCATTCTCGATCACCTTTCAGATTTGATAATTTAAATTATCAATTCACATTTCAATCTAATTAAAGATTCATTAAAACTCCACTTAGTTTTAATCTTTTCAAAAATCAATATCCTGCCTTTAACTGGGTTAAAGAACCAATGTTATCTAAAACATGATTCACGACAAACCCAAATCACATTTGATATTAAATAAAAGGCTCTGAATAGAAAATATATCGGCTTATATTCGATATCAAATTCTGAAACCAACAAATATCGTATTGGAAATAACGATATAAATATATCTTTCAAATTCCCACAACAATATCTGTATAATCACGGAATCCAACATTGAAATATTCCAAAGACAATTTCGATACAAATCCACTTCCATTTCATATATATTGGAAATTCGGGTTATTTTCAAAACCAATCCAAATTCAGTTTATTTATTTCGCAAAAATAAATTGATTTTAATTCTAGTTCAAAACTAGTTCATTTCGATAAAAATATATTTTTATCTTTTCAAATGTGGAATTTTTCATCCCGGTTCTTTCCAATTCACATATTATGATTTTACACAAATTATTAATATTTTTAATAATTTTATCAAGGCCCGTACAGTCGATTTCCATCAACGGCCATCGAACTGCACTTACAACGACCTTTTCAAAATTTGATTTGGACATAATTCCAAATCCAACCGTTAGATTTCAAATTTCTAATATTCATTGGAAAGCTCTTTTCGATACGAACCCAACGTTCCGGTTTTAGGAGAATCCGACGGTCAGATCTCCCGCAACGTCAATTCGAAGTCAATGGTCGAAATTCACGAACTGTCGGCGCGACGCGTTCTATTCAGGCCATTATATATATAATATATATATATATTATATATATATATTTTGTCGATTTCCTTTTAAAACGTATTTTATAAATCGTTTTAAATTCGTTTTCGAAACGATTTCAACTTCCCTTTCAATTTCAAATCAAAATTGAATTTTCCTTTATAAATTCATTTTAAATTCATTTCAAATTGATTTCAATTCAAATCGATTTTTAATTCAGTTTCAATTCAATTTGAATTTCAAATTAATTCTATTTCAATTCGAATTCATTTCTATTTGATTTCAATTCGAATTCATTTCTATTTGATTTCAATTCGAATTCGTTTCTATTTGATTTCAATTCGAATTCATTTTCCGATATTCATAAAAAAATGAATAAAATCGATATAAATATCTTTCACATCAAAATGGCGCATCTCTAATCAACACGGCTTTATATATTTCAATAAATTCGTTATTCTATTCAACAAATGAATATTTATTCCATTCAACACATGGATCTATATTTCTTCTTACTTACAATAAAAAGGTAAATTTTATTGTATAAATATTTTATTCAACACATGAATACACTTTCAACACATGAATTCTCAACACCTGAATCTTCTTTTATAATATTCATTATTTCCCAATTGGAATGGGGCCCAACCAATCACCATATAATGTTAATTATATGGATTTCATACAACACATATATATAATAGCAACGATAATCAATTAACCATCATCCAAAGTGCACCGCACAACTGCATAAGCATCAAATATAAATAATTTACGCTTACACAGCCTGTCGACCGAACGATCGACATACAATTAAATAATTGGGATTAGTGTATTCCAAATATCATCCCAACACCCGTGTAGGGTTTTAAATCAACAAACATAGATTTTTATTTATGCAGTTGGGCGAGTGTAAAATTTATCATCCCAATCAATATCAGTCAAATCAGTGTATATAAACAAATCGACCGATTTGTTTATAAATATTCATTTATTCATATTCACTTTAAAAATTATATTTTCAACGAAAATTAATTTATTTCAACACATGAATATATTTCATTATCTATTTCACATCAACATCACAAACAATTTTCACAACACATCAATCAAACAAACAAGTCGTCCATGGTCTATGGACGATGGGTGTCGGGTGCTACTAAGCACCGTCTGCATCCTAGTATATATATTTATAACTAGAAAAAGAAATTTAAAGTGAGGAGTCCTCACCAAAGCTATCCTAACTCAACGACACTTCAAATGTAGGAAATCATCACTGTTCTCGCCTTTTGTCACTTTCGTTACCCGTAGCCACTACATATATAAAAATCACATTTTTATATTCTTGCTATGTATATAAAAAATCACATTTTTGTAATCACGCTATATGGATAAAAATTCTATTTTTCCATCACCACTATATAAATAAAAATTCTATTTTTACACCGCTACTATATAGATAAAAATTCTATTTTTACACCGCTACTATATAGATAAAAATTCTATTTTTACACCGCTACTATATAGATAAAAATTCTATTTTTATACCGCTACTATATAGATAAAAATTCTATTTTTACAATGGTGTTCATATAATAAAGGTTATATTTTTATCATGCTATTCTCTATGTAAAGATTTCCCCTTTTCAACTATAAAGATTTCGCCTTTTCAAATATAAAGATTTCGCCTTTTCAAACATAAAGATTTCGCCTTTTCATATATAAAGATTTCGCCTTTTCAAACATAAAGATTTCGCCTTTTCAAATATAAAGATTTCGCCTTTTCAAATATAAAGATTTCTCCTTTTCAAACATAAAGATTTCGCCTTTTCAAATATAAAGATTTCGCCTTTTCAAACATAAAGATTTCGCCTTTTCAAATATAATGTAATCTTTCATTAACAAAAAATCCTATCTTTTTTTATAAAAATCGAATCTTTATCACTTGAAAGATCAAACCTTTATAATGATTAAAATCATATCTTTTATCAGCTTAAAAAAATCTATTCTTTACTAACATTAAAATCTATATTTTTTTCCATCAAAGTAAATCTATTTTTCAATCAACGAATTCATCTAGAAAACAGCAAAGGAATTAAGAAGAAAAAAACTTACAGTGTAAAAGAAATTTTAGGGTTTCGGAGAGCTCGACGCTGGTGGGGTTCGCTGGCGTCGGCGTCGGAGGCCGTTGGGGAGGGGCGAGGTGGTGGCTGTGTGGTGCGTGACGGCCATGGCTATCGATTTGGGCTCTCGCATGGAAGGAAGGAGCAGGGGAGGAGGGAGCTCACGCGAGGCTAGGTTTGCTGGAGGGGAGGTCGGCTCCCGATCGACGGTGGCAGAGGCGCGGTGGCGCGCCGCCTGGAGGAGCGGTCCCCCCCTTTCTGTCTCGGTTTTATTTTTCTCTATCTGTTTTCGGTTTTTAACGATAGTCTTCGGGGAGGTAGAAAGGTAGGGTAAGGGAGGGAGTGTTTTATAATATTTTTAATTATTTATTTAATTCAATCCACTAAAAAGTAACTTTTTATTTCGAACACGAAACGAATCCCACCACTTGTCGTCCCTAGCTAGTTACCCTCATTCCAAACACAATGGGATATGTATCATAGGCCGATTCGATCATTTTGATCAGTTTTCATCAAATTCAACATATAACTATATATATTGAATTTGAACGCGCATTTCAATTTACCGGGGTCACATACTAACACTAAAAATTCCCGAAAAATATTTTCTAGCTTCGTATCGACGACACGGTTCTTAAAAATCTAGTTTCATCGAATTCTGAGGCGGTTGGGAAAATGGTCATTTTCCACTCGATTAAAATCAACTAAAACTGGCCAAACATGTTTTACTTCGCCACGCGAACATATTGATTCAAAAAATTATGAAAATTGGATTCTAGCAATAATTTGACATCACGGATCCAACAAAAGGGGTTTCGTCGAAATCCGAGGTCGTTTGCAAAATGGCTGTTTTTAAGGGCCTGAATTCCATAGCGACTATTCAGAATTTCAACTGGACATATCTTTTGATTCCCGCTATGAAATTTCAATTTTTCGGATTCGTTGGAAAGATATTCTCAAATATATCCTAATATTTTTGGTTTCACTAAAATCCGGTTTATTTTGCACCCGGTATGTTTAATTGAAATTTGAAATCGAATTATCGAACTACCGCGCCATTTTCAATTCCTTTTATAATTATAAATAATTATTTATATTCTAACGACGATCTATATAACTATACACGTTCTAATTTCATTCAAAATAATTTTTGTCGTTTTATTTAAAATAATTCATTTTAAATATTCAAAATCCGCTAAAATTGCCAAAATAAATTTTTTAAACTGGCTCGCATTTCCGGGTTGTTACATTAAGGGTGAGAGTGAGCATTTCAATGGACCAAAGCCCATCAATGGTAGTCGCTGTGAGATAAAGGTAAGCATCTTCCATTTCTAGAAGAAGAGGAAATTCTCAGTTGGAATTAGTAGAGAGAGTGAAGAGGGATTTTTGTTTGAATTTATAAGTGAATCAGATTTGAAGTGAGAGTAAAATGAATTAGGGTTATTATGATAATTAGAGGCTTGAGAAGACCGGTGGGACCCATTTCTCTAATTTTGCAAGTTGTTTGGCTCGCGGTTGTTTGTCGTTTGAGCTGCGTTGGGACGCATCAACAAGTCAGCATTTCTGGTTTGAAAAGATGATGTCTTTTTATTGGGACATTGCGAGCTTGCATGTCCAAACAAGGAGCAATGATAACATATCAACGCGTTCCTACATTGTTTCTCCATGTGTCCCCTATCAATGCATTTGAGATAGCTTCGTTCAAAATTCAAAAACTTCAATGTCTCCTGTACCGACTTGAACACTGTTAGAATCCGTCGTCTTCTGGTGGGGGGATTGGGGAGAATTGGTGGAAATTTTGATCGAGAAGCCACCACCTGAGCATTGGATGGTGGATATTGTGGCGATGATGAGTGCATACGAGCTTTGTTATGAACATTGCATGTTTCAGGAGGGAAACGATGAACTGGTACGGAATCGATGTCAAGCAGAGAAGGTTGTAAACTTGAAGAGATGAACTGAGAGGACGACGGAGGATGGGGCTGAGCAAAGTGAAGTGATGCTTTAGGTTGGAATGAGTTATGCTGGGATGGGGCCGCCATTGAGTAACATTCTATGTGAATAAACTATTATTAGGTAAATAATTAACAGTATAGAAAATGTTAATTTGTCATACCAAAAGCGAAGTGTCTAATTCTGTATATTGAAATCGCGTTTTTTTAAGATTCCAATTCATATAAAAAATTTCCTATAATTATTATAATGGATCTAAACTTTGTAAGTTTGAACATTTAGTACATGGCTATGAAAAGTGCACAGAAAAACGTAAGCAAATGGTGCACAACAATACTACTGCTTATTTACCAATTGGGAAAATTACCACCATAAGTGAATAACATCGGTTTTATTATTCGGTCTGAAGGATGAATTCAATGGGCCTTGGGCTTTATCTTTTTTATTTATTTTACGCAGGTTTATACCAGTCGTTGGCAATGCAACGCGCTACATATATATATATATATATATATATATATATCAATCATATATTTTCCTTTCACAATTGTACCCAATAATTACAATATTTCTGCTATTGAATAAAAGATCAAATATTTCTTCTTTTCCGATTTGGTATCAGAGCACATTGCTGAAAGGCATCTTCTCTCGATCCAGCATAGTCGTTAATCGAACAGGGGATTGGGTGATAATTCTCCTCGGTTTTGTTACTCATCATCGGAGATCCACGCTTGGACATAAGGCAACTGACCTGATTGGATCTTCGTCAGAGAAGTGCCATGCCTAGCTTTCAATGAGATGCATCATCTCCACCTCACCGTAATCCGTGGAAGAGAAATAAACGGCTACAAACCCTAAATCTGTCATGCTAAACAATATATATAGCTATAGAATTAGATATTGTCGTGCCAGGCGTAACTCTCAACCACTGTTTCTTTTTTATTGCAACTTTTGGTATTTTGTGTCTTGAGCAGGCTGCAGCCCCGTAGACCTGCCTCGCCATGGCACAAGATAATGAGTCAACATCAGCATTACCAGGTAGCAATGCCCGTGGAACTTCTACTAATCTTCTAAACCTGATCAAACCGAAAAGCCAAGGTATTACAACATCATTGGATGAAGACAACTATATACTTTGGAAATATCAAGTTGAAATTGCTTTATGGGGATATGGACTGCAAGACTTCATAAAAGGACTCAAATGAACCCCCCCAGTGATGATTACCAATCAGGATGGCAATACATTACCAAATCCAAACTACATCAAATTTCAAAAATACGATAGTTTGTTATCATCCTGGTTGTTATCGTCCATCTGCTCAAATTTTCTATCACAAGTAGTTGGATGCAACACGTCTCATGAGATATGGCCAACAGTGGAACAAATCTTCAGCTCAAAATCAATTGCATGAGTCATGCAGTACAGAAGGTCCTACAAAATTGAAGAAAAGAGGATATGAGTATAAAGGAATATCTGAGAAAAATAAAAAATTTATTTAGTAGATTAAACGTTGTAGGACACAAGATTAGTGACAGAGAACAAATTCTATTCATAACCAATGGTTTAGATGAGGAATACGAGTCTTTGGTCACTATTACAGTAATACAACAAGCTTTACCTGATTTGAAATTTGTTCGATCTTCCCTCCTACCCCACGAAGGCATAATTGATTAAAGGAAGACTGTACAAGGTGAAATTTCTGCCAACTTTTTTGCTTCCAAGAACAAGTAACCACAAAGGAACGATAATAATCCAAACAAACCAGAAAACCAGTACCAGAAACGATACCAACCTCAAAGGGGTTCCAACCGCAACGAGGATGTGGGAGAGGCAGATGGAACAACAATAATAGAGTAAAGTGTCAAATATGTGAAATATTTGGTCACATGGCCAACAAGTGCTACTTCAGATATAGCACTGATTTTAATCGTCCACAACTCCGTCAAGGAAATACTAGTAAGAGAGGGGCACAAGCCAACATAGCCACTTTCAGCAATCAAAACAGAAGTAACAATAACAACAACAAGAATCGGTATACAAGCAATGAGGACACCGAATAATCAAGCAATCTTCAAAATTTAAATGTGGGAAACAAAAGCTACACAAGTATGAAATCTTTATATATGGGTAACGGTGAAACCATAAGTATCACTCACATTAGTAAGGTAACCATAACTGGAAAGAGACAACTTAAAATCAATGATCTACTAACTATCAATAAAAACTTATTTAGTGTCTCAAAGTTAGCCAATGATAATAATGTGTACTTTGAGTTTCACCCGCAATTTTGTTTAGTTATGGACTTATTAAGCCAAGAAATATTACTACAGCGTAATCTACACGATGGCTTTTACAAATTGGGCAACTTGAAGATGAAAATTCACTGAATAAAGAATTCTTGTGTAACAATGTAGATGCCAGTAGTAGTAATGACAACAATATCTTAGATGCTAGTAGTAATAATATAAGTAATAGTAATAATGAACTCGAATCATGGTATGTAAGTCTGGGTCATCCCAATTATAATACTGCCAAAACTTTTTTAAGTATTAATGGTATTTCCTTTAAAACATACATGTTAAACACAACTGCACACACTGCCAACTTGGCAAAAATCACAAACTCCCATTCAATAACTCAGAAACCATACATTACAAGCAATTAGAGCTTGTATCAGCAGATCTATGAGGCATAACACCAGTGAACTCATATCAAGAACACAAGTACTATCTTTCTTTTGTCGATGCTTACTCAAGGTACACTTGGATATATATGCTAAAAACCTAGTCAAATGCATGTAATGTGATTGTATAATTCATAATATATATAGAAAAGCAAACCAATTGTTATGTCAAAATTCTACAAACAAATGGTGGGGCATAGTTTAAACCATTAATCAACTATTTCATTAAAAGAGGCATAAAATATTGATTGACCTTCCCACATACGTCTGAGTAGAATGGCTTAGTCGAGAGGAAACATCGACACATTGTTGATACTGGTCAAACATTACTATCTCAAGGGTCACTGCCAATGAAATATTGGAATGAGGCTTTCCACATATCAGTATTTCTCATCAACAGATTACCCACAAAAGTACTAAATAATTGTAACGGCGGGGAATTTTCGACCCAGAAAATCAACATAATTACACTGTCAATTTCTCTAGCATCGAAAATACCGGGACATTAATAGAAGAATTTAGAAGATGAGATAGAAAAGATAGAACTAATAGAATAGAAGAAGAAGAAGATTACAACTGAACAGAATCAGAGTAAACACGAAACTCACAGCGGAATAAATAAAATGTATTATAACATAACTTTGAAATACAAAATCTGAATTTGTACTTACATATCATATCAGAGTACAACTCACATATATCACAACGGAAATAATCTCTAACTAATTATTGGTGAAGCCTTCTATTTCCAGCTCCTCCAAGTGAATCTGCAAAGCCTGAAACACTTGACTAGCCATACAAATTTGGGCACCCAATAGTTTAGGGAAAACACAAACAAAATAAACTCTGGGTCAGTCATGGGACTGGTGTGAGTAAATTCCAGCCATACTGTTTACTTTGAAAATTCTTTTCAAATAAGAAGATAATAGTAAGACCGGCCCACACATAAACATGGACGGCTTTTACATTACTATAACCCAAAGTATTCTTGATATCAAAACCAGTGATATTATGATAATGTCTAACAATATAATTATCCAAGTAGCAGAACACTTGCATCTCATGTTCCACATATATATATTATAAAATCATAAACCGCAGGGCGCTTATTGGAGAATGGATTCCAATAGACAAGGTATGGGAGCACCTTCTGAATAGTGTACTCTAGAGGGGATACACTCAGGGTTCAACAAGAACGTCTTGCAACCAGGCCACACATGACCGCTCACTCATTTAGCTTGAGTGTCGCGAATATATTTCCACCACGGTTGTAGGCCATCCAACCGTCATCCGAAGATACAGAATCAAAAAAGAAGTATAAATATGAATTTTCTCTAGATCGGTGATAATACACCCTTCTTGGGGATGACCCAACTAGCCATGCTGCCTAGCCCAACTTTTGTAACTTCCTGGTTGTGAGGCTAGAGGCTACGTCTATCTTCAGAACATCTGATCACCATTCACTTTGAATGTCACATCGTCAAATCCGTAATCACATATTGATTACACAAATGCGCACTGGGTGTAGAATAAAGAGAAGTTACCTTCTCCCCACCAACTTGGCATATTCGTACAAATCAACGGCGTGACCGTTGGAAATACTCTGTCAGACACTCGTCCATACAAGTTGTCCTGGGACTGGACAAACAGATAGCATCTTTTCTGGAACAGGACGACCCTTGCGTTTAACTCCGTCTTCAATTTTACTTAAATATAATTCACAGTGCTTATGCCTATACGGAGTGGTTTTCAGATAATAAATCCAACCGGTCTCTCCGTATTGACACGATGGTCAAAACACTTCGATAGTCGGTTATTTAACTATCGAAGTAAAAACAAACAACCATTCACAAACACTGGCCCTTTTATTTAATACTAACTTTCTAGTTTCCCATATTTCTATAAACTCTTCCTTACTTCCCTTCATTTCTACTCTATTAGTTCCTCGTTATAAATCGGTAAGTGAATAAATTTCTAAGTATTAACCACAAAGGACGAAACCAACATCAGATTGACGCCTCGAAAGTTACTCAACTCAACCAATATACAACGGGTTCTAATTTCTTTAAAACTATATCACCTTCCTTATCATGCTCAGTATATCTTTTTAAAACATTATAACTCATCGACTTACTTTAAAACCCATATATTTTAACTAATGCTACTATCTTTTCCTTTATAACTAATGCAATACACTGCTATATTCTCTTTTATATCTATTGCAATACGCTGTTGTATTCTCTTTTATAAATACTGCAATACGCTGCTATATTATCTTTTATAACTATTGCAATACGTTGCTATATTCTCTTTTATAACTACTGCAATACGCTGCCATATTCACATTTCATTTGATAAACTCTGTTTCTAAGTCAGGTTCTTATTAAATCAATATCAAGTTTATAACTAAATACTGATTACATATCCTATTATAATTTGTTGGTTTAAAACTAAATATTAACTAGCCTATCAGATTATAATTCCTAATAATGTTATTTAGGTTCAGGTCGTATATATAAATACTATACAACAAACAGTACATACAAATATTGAGGAATTCGGTTTGATTCCTCTAACCGGTTTCCTATATCCACAGATGTTAGCCACAATAAATATCATTAATTTCATATCATTATGAAATATCAGTGTTCAATCGTCAGTTTTAGATATATAACGGTTTATATTATTTCAACCAATTTAATTGTAATCTACCTAAACGACCATCACACAGCATGCAACCAATATTGAAATATAATTAAAATATTTTAAAATAGATCAGAGTGAGTGAATTTACTCACCTTGGCGCGTTAACCGTTAAATAACGATTTGCGTCACTAGACTGGATCTGTCGTTTAATTCTGCCATCGTCGACTTCTTGTTGTTATCGGAACTGCACCTACCCATTCCTTCTGCCTCTTCCTTCTCGGTCCAACGTTACATAATTCTAGTATATTTATATTTCCATTTAAAAACTCTAAACTGTCCTTTCCTCTCTTTCTTCTGTCATGACCCTTTTCCCTTAAGTCCCCTTTTCATGCATGACACCCTGTGAAGTGTACACAACACTTCATGCACACCACGTCTTTCCCCCATGGTACAAATGCATGTTCCAAAAGCATGAAAGCTTCCCATGTTTTACACTTGCGCTCACTTCTTCTTCTTCTGTTAACCTCCTTCACGTCAGTTCTTGCGCCCCTACACCGGATCCAACCCCCTTACAAACTACACGTCCCCCATGCAGCGTGACCTTCCATGCATTCATGACCACTAGTCCTCCTTACTACCACCGCTAACTCCTCCCCAGTCTCCATTGACCATCATCGCAAAACTCAAGGGGACCGAAAGCTTCCTACTCCAACTTCAAACTTAAGAAGGTAAACGCCATGCACACTACGCTCTGCCGTGACAATTTCCCCCTCAGTTTTACACTGTTTGAACCCAGATCCGCTCCCTTCCTTTTCGATCCCATTCTCCACTAAGTTTGTTTTCAGAATTTTCAAGCTATTTAAAACAGCATCTCGACGCTTCTTTCGTTTGGGGTTTTGTGTTTTTAGATCTGAAAATGGTAAACTTCAATTTGCTGGAGTATATATAGGATGATGAAGCTTCATGCTTAAGCAATAGCGTATATAGGGCATGTTGATTTTTCATTATAATAGGCCATGCTGCCGACAAGAAAATACATGGGTAGGTGTTGATTTTTTTCCAAAAGCTAGCTGTATGGTTTTAGATATAGTGTATGGTTGTTGAATGAAACGCGTGATGTTGATGTAGAGGGTATGTATAATTACTTAGCATAGAAGGTATGGAAATATACTTTTTAAATAAGTTACGGGTATGAATAAATATCTAGGGGAATGGGCATAAGCTCTTTGACGTACCATCTATCGTATATGGTCATGTTCATGTGGTTCCTCACTGTATAGAATTCCATTCGGACTGCTGCAGACAGAAATAAGAGTACGGTCGTGCTCAGTGAGGTGCCACGATCCCAAAAATATAATAATACCGGTAGATTGACTCATATTTTGAAATCCCGAAATACCGATATAGGGTACACAATACTCCAAATAAAAAATTGCATATTTAATTAATTAAAAATTATAGTAAAATTATAAAAATTAAATTATAGCTGCGCCTCAAAAGAACCTTGTCCAGATTTGCAACCGATATCTAGTTATTTCAAATAAACCGTTACGGTGGATATGCGATTCTACAACGACTTTTTGAATATTTGATTTGGATATATCCTGCAATCTATACGATGAAATCTTGATTTTTCACTTCTATTAGAAAGATACAGTTCAACAGATTCCAACGCTTCTTGTTTCAAAGAAATCCGATTCAAAATGAATCCTGTACACTCAGTTGAATTTCAGAACGTTAAATTACGAACTGCAGCATCGTTATGAGCTCGATTATAATTAATATATATTTTTATACGTTCAACTTCGTTTTAATTAATATATGTAAATTCACTTATATTACGAATTCAATATTTAAACTGATTTAAATATTCAAATACAACCCGATGAAAATGCGGGATGTTACAGTCCTTCCCCCTTAAAATAATTTCGTCCTCGAAATTGTTAAGATAGGGAAAATGTAATAACCCGAAAATCTGGGCCAGTTTAAAAATTTTATTTCGGCAATTTTAGCGAATTTTGGGTATTTAAAATGAATTATTTTAAATAATATCGACGAGAAATTTATTTTGAATATAATTAGAACGTATATATTATACGCGTCGTCGTTAGAATATAAATATTTATATATAATTATAAATAGAATTGAAAATGGCGCGGTAGTTCGATAATTCGATTTCGAACTTCAATTGAATGTACCGGGTGCAAAACAATCCGGATTTTAGTGAAACCAAAAATGATAGGATCTAATTGATGATATCTTTCTAACGAATCCGAGTAATCGAAATTTCATAGCGGGAATCAAAAGATATGTCCAGTTGAAAATTCTGAATAGTCGCTATGGAATTCAGGCCCTTAAAAATGGACATTTTGTAAACGACCTTGGATTTCGACGAAACCAGTTTTGTTGGGTCCGGGAGGTGAAGTTATTGCTAGGTTTCAAATTTCATAATTTTTCGAATCAATATGTGAGCGTGGCAAAGGAAAATGCGTTTGACCAGTTTCGGTTGATTTTAATCGACTGGAAATTGGCCATTTTTCCAACGGTCTCAGAATTCGACGAAACTAGTTTTGTTAGGACCGTATCGTCAATACGAAGCTAGAAAATATTTTTCTGGAATTTTTCGAGTTAGTATGTGACCACGGTAATTTGAAATGTACGTTTAAAATTCAATATAGTGATTTAAATGTAAATTCAAAGGAAACTGATCGAAACGATCAAATCAACCTACGATACATATCCCATTGTGTTCGGAATGGGGGTAAAATGCTATGGACGACAGGCAGTGGACCTCGTTTCGAGGTCGTATGTAAAAGTCAGCTTTTTGAAAATTAATTAATTAAATAATAAAAAAAAAACCTCTCCCTGTTAACCCGCTCTGGCCCCCCCCCTCTTCATTTCGATTTCAGATAGAAAAAAAAAAAGAAAAAAAAACCCCGATCCAATCGCCCGCCCACCCATCGACTGACGCCATCGCCACCACCGCGCCTTCCCCGACGCCACCACCTCACCTCCGTCGACCCCCCTCCTCTCCGTTCTGCCACCTCGCTTGAAACCCCCAAATCGCACAGAAACCCCCCGAAACCCTAACGCAACCGCACCGAGCCCCGCCACCACCGTTCGTTCTCCCCCTCCTTCGCCTGAGCGATGGCGCACACTCCCCCTGCTTCGACTGGACCCGCAACACCCTAGCCCACTGCGCCTGCTGCCGAACTTCACCGCCTCCTCCCGTGGAGCCACCACGTCTCCAGCCAACAAAACTCTAGTTTTTAATGTAAGTTTCTCCGGTTTTGTTTATTTAGTTTATTTTATATTTAGGCTAGGAAAAACCGATATTTTAGTAATGATAGAAACTGATTTTTATTAGTAGATAAAACTGAAAAAAAATGATTTTTATTATAGTAGAGTAATAAAAATGTGATTTTTATATTTTTAAAGTATTAAAAATATAGTCTTTACTATATAGATGATATAAAAATGTAATTTTTACATTATAGGAATATTAAAAATATCATCTTTATATAGGTAGCAAAATAAAAATATGATTTTTATATTTTTAAAGAATTAAAAATATGATTTTTATATTTTTAAAGTATTAAAAATATGATCTTTATTAGGTAGAAGATGAAAGGTGAAATCTTTATTTTAGAAAAGGTGAAATCTTTATTTTAGAAAAGGCGAAATCTTTATTTTAGAAATGGTGAAAGATCTATTTTTGAAAAGGCGGAAACTTTACATAGAGAATAGCGTGATAAAATAGAATTTTTATCCATATAGCATCGAAGTAAAAATGTGATTTTTATATATTGAACTTCGAAATAAAAATGTGATTTTTATATATTGAACTTCGAAATAAAAATATGATTTTTATATATTGAACTTCGAAATAAAAAATATGATTTTTATATATTGAACATCGAAATAAAAATATGATTTTTATATATTGAACTTCAGAATAAAAATTCAATTTTTATATATGGAATAGCGAAGTAAAAATTCGATTTTTATATATGTAGTGGCTACGGGCAACGAAGATGACAAAAAGGCGAGGACGACGAAGACTTCTGCAAAAGAAGAGTCGAGATGGCTGGATAGCTTTCGGTGAGAATTTTTCACTCTTCAATTTCTTTTCTAGATATATATATATATACTAGGATGCAGACGGTGCTTAGTAGCACCCGACACAATCGTCCACAGACCATGGACTTGTTTGTTTGATTGCAAAAATAAGTTAGATTATTTGATTGAAATTGAATTGTTTGGTGAAATGAATGGATTGATTGATGTGTGAATGGCGTGGGCCTTCACTAGACCGGGGATAAGGCTAGGCCTCGTCCCGTTTCTAGTATCGTGCCGTTATGCCGCCGAAATTTTCTAAAATATGTTAGAAAAATAAAAATATCATTTTATTGAATAAATGAACTGAATAGAAATTCATATGTTGAAATAAAAATGTTTTTATCGTTAAAAATATAATTTTTAACGTGAACTGAATAAAATAAAATATTCATTTACAAACCGAATGGTTTGTTTATGTACACCTATTTGAAGGACATTGATTGGGTCGATAAATTTTACACATCGCCCAACTGCACAACTAAAATCTGTGTTTGATTGTTTGAAACCCCACACGGGTGTTAGGATGAAATTTGAAGTTCACTCATCCTGATTGATTAAATATGTCGATCGATCGATTGACAGGCTGTTATAAGCGTTAGATATCTATAATGGATGCTTATACAGTGTAGTGCACTTTGGTTGATGGTTGATTATTTTTCAATGCTATTATATGTGTGTAATGTATGAAAATCCATATAATTAACATTATATGGTGATTGATTGGGCCTCATTCCAATTTGAAAAATAAAGAATATTATAAAATAAAAGTTCATGTGTTGACAGTACTCATCCATTGAGATTGGTCATGTGTTGAACGAAATATTTTAGTAATAAAATTTACATCTTTATCAATATAAAATAAAGGTTCATGTGTTGACAGTACTCATCCATTGAGATTGGTCATGTGTTGAACGAAATATTTTAGTAATAAAATTTACATCTTTATCAATATAAAATACAGATTCATGTGTTGACAGTACTCATCCATTGAGATTGGTCATGTGTTGAACGAAATATTTTGATAATAACAACTATTTTGAAAAAGAAATATTTGAAATAGAATATTTGAAAATAGAAATTTATGAAGCCGTGTTGATTAGATTGACGCCATTTTGACGTGAACGATATTGAAAACGATTTCGAAATAAATTGAATTGAAAACGATTTCGAAATAAATTGAATTGAAAACGATTTCGAAATGAATTGAATTGAAAACGATTTCGAAATAAATTGAATTGAAAACGATTTCGAAATAAATTGAATTGAAAACGATTTCGAAATAAATTGAATTGAAAACGATTTCGAAATAAATTGAATTGAAAACGATTTCGAAATGAATTGAATTGAAAACGATTTCGAAATGAATTGAATTGAAAACGATTTCAAAATGAATTGAATTGAAAACGATTTCGAAATGAATTGAATTGAAAACGATTTCGAAATAAATTGAACTGAAAACGATTTCGAAATAAATTGAATTGAAAACGATTTCGAAATAAATTGAATTGATAATGATTTCGAAATAAATTGAATTGAAAACGATTTCGAAATAAATTGAATTGAAAACGATTTCGAAACGAATTGAATTGAAAACGATTTCGAAATGAATTGAATTGAAAACGATTTCGAAATGAATTAAATGGAAAACGAATTCAAATTGAATTGAAAGCGAATTGAAATGAATTCAAATTGAATTGAAATTTGAATTGAATAGAAATGAATATTAAAACGAATTTATAAAGATGAATTCAATTTCGATTTGAATTGAAAAGGAAGTTGAAATTGCTTTTGAAACGAATTTAAAACTATTTATATAATTTGTTTTAAATAGAAATCGACGAAATATATATTATATATATAATATAATGGCCTGAATCGAACGCGCCGCGCCCCGGCAGTTCACGAATTTCGACCATTTATTTCAAATGGACATTACGGGAGATCCGACCGTCGGATTCTCCTAAAACCAGAATCGTTAGGTTCGTATCGAAAAGAGCTTTCTAATGAATATTAGAAATTTGAAATCTAACGGTTGGATTTGGAATTATGTCCAAATCAAATTAGAAAAAGGTCGCTATAAGTGCAGTTCGATGGCCATTGATGGAAATCGACTGTACGGGCCTTGATAAAATTATTAAAAATAGTAATAATTTGTGTAAAATCATCAGAAATGATTTAGAAAGAATTGAGATGAAAAACTCCGTATTTGAAAAGATAAAAATAGATTTTTATCGAAATGAACTAGTTTTGAACTAGAATTATAATTCTATTTATTTTTGAATAAATAAATTGAATTTGAAATGGTTTTGGAAATAACCAAAATTTCCAATGATTGCATTGGAATGGATTTGAATCGAAATTGTCTTCGGAATATTTCGATGTTGGATTTCGTGATTATACAAATGTTGTTATGGAAATTTGAAAGATATATATATATATATATCGTTATTTCCAATGCGATATTTGTTAGTCGTAGAATTTGATATTGAATATATGCCGGTATATTTTCTATTCAGAGCCTTGTATTGAATATCAAATGTGATTTGGGTTTGTCGTGAATGGTGTCTTCACTAACACTGTTCTTGAACCCAGTTGAGAAAAGATTAAATCTTTTTATTTAGATTTAATGAAGTGTACCAATTAAACAATATTTAATTGGAATTGAACTGATATTGATTCTTGGGTTTATCGTGAACAGTGTTTTAAATAACACTCGTTCTTTAACCCGATAATTAATGGAATGTGAACTTGGGTTTATCGTGAACCGTGTTTTAAATGACACGGATTCTTTAACCCAGTTAACAATTAAAACTAAGCGGAGTTTTAGTGAATCTTTAATTAGATTGAAATAATCGAGAATGGAGTATCACCAGTTTTGCTCCAGGCGATACTTAAATCTTTAATTAGATTTGAACGTGAAATGGTAACTGAATTTAGCGATAACACCGTGGTGTTAGATATGAAGTACTACCAGTTTTACTTCATGGGATGAATAGGTTGGGATTGGGAAATTAAAACAAATGATTACATCGGTAAGGTTCGTTAATCCCGACTAGTTGAATCGAAATTCAAAGGAAGATTAGAGAATAAATTCAAGAAATTATCTTGGATAAAATTAATGGGAACCTTTGCCTATGAATGTGAAAATCAGAAACTAACTGTCGGTTAGCCAAGCTGAATGGTTTTCTGGATATTGATCTGATGTTGGTTTCGGCCTTCGGGGTTAATATTTGGGGAATTATTCTCTTGATTAATTTACGGTTAGTGACTAATGAATTGGAATGAGGCGTATGTTGTGTTTGTGTAACACTTTTATAATATATATACGCGAGTTATTCGGAAAGACCGGGTTTATCCCATTCTGAATAACTGATACGACGATAAGTCGAAGATGAAGACGATGGTCGAAGACCGGAGGTCTTCACGTCGTTTGGGTAATTACTGATGATCTTGATTGGGCTGTACACCCAAGAAGATGGAAACAGTTAGTGATCGTCCAGACGTGCTTGGAGATCGATGGATATGCGGGGTACTAGGTGCCTCCGATTTCGTTCAGACCCAGAATGGACTTGTAAATGGACTGTGTGTCTGACATTGGATTTTAGTCCGTGTGATTGATCTCTATTAAATATATATCTGTTTGGCGGCGGAGAATTTATTCTCTTGCTTAACGCCCTTCTCTGAGACGTACGAGCTCAGGGGTTATATATTGATGGATATCAAACGCATGGAGTGAATTGCCTGTGTGGCATGCCTAAGTGGCAATTGATCGAGGCTTCTGTTGAAAAGCAAAGTCTTGTGGTGATGATCAAAGCAAGGCCTTTGTGGCGTAGCTTTGTGTAACGTTTACTTCGCGTGTTTCACACCCGGTATGAACCAAAAACGGGAGAGGACGTCAGGGTGGGCATGCGTTTCTTTCTAGCTAGAAGTGGCGTCAGTGGTTTTACACGCACTGACGAGTTTGACTTATGTGGTTGTTGCTGTTGCGAGGCGCCTCGGATTGATCGGTCGTTCTCGAACCGATGGAGTCATTTAGTTGGCTCACCTACGCCCCATAGGGCGGAGAAACGCATGTTCAGGGTTTAAGTTTAATCCACATCGGTGGACTGGCCCTGAGGATCCAAGGGCCCACCTGAGTCTGGGTCCTGTGGCTCGGGCTAGAGAGTCACGAATCGGTTGAGGACTATCTTTTGCCTCGGTTCATAGATGGAAATCCAATTTCTAAATACGTGACATTTGCGGTTTTATTTGTAAACCTCTATATGGCGACATGATATATGGTACCCATGCCGCCTATGATTGATACTTATGATTTGAAGTTGTTTTATACACTATACACTTATAATAGTATCAAATGATTTGTTTTAAACGTATCAAGCATTCTTTGGTTGTTATAAGGGAAAACCCTATCCTCGGCTGCGTTGCATTGTGTGATGGGACCTGGGTCTTATAACAGCTTCATTTTTCTTTATTTAGCATTGCGCTGTTTGTTTTATGCACTGGTATTCTTGGGAGGGAGCCCGTTCCGTGTTATACGGCGTGGTCCCTTGATTTACCTAATGATTTAAAATAAAGATCAATACCTGTTTTAGTTCTCACACCAGTCCCATGACTGACCTGGAGTTTATTGTTTTAACCTAAACTCTCGGTGCCCCTATTTTGACACGGGCAGCTAGTAGTTTTGGTTTTGCAGATTTATATTCACAGGATCCTGGTTTACAGTTGGAACGATATCCGGAAAGCTTTGTATCCGTATATCTCCTTCTAGTTGTGTATTGTATTATTTTCCGCTGCTATGTAATTTATTGTAATCTCTGATATTTTGGTGTAATATTCATTTATACTCTGTATATTCTTGTAATTTGATGCATTGTTGTAATATACAATGAAATGTTCCTTTGTATGCATTCTGTTGTGGCTTGTTCTCGAACTACCCGACACTTTCTTTTATGGGGAAGTTACGGGTTTTCACAGTTGGTATCAGAGCTTTGGTTTACAGAGCTCGAGAACAAGACACATTAGAACCATACGAAAGAATTCATAAGATATTGGATTAGTAATATCGAATTAGAATGACTTGTTAGAGATAGGATCAGTAGTATCCTAGAACGAGTGTGAAGGGTATATTTTTCAAATGAAAACATTTTTGTTTTGAAATTTAAACCATTTTTAGATGTATTTGATTATT
This sequence comes from Allium sativum, assembly GCA_030737875.1. Lineage (NCBI taxonomy): Eukaryota > Viridiplantae > Streptophyta > Magnoliopsida > Asparagales > Amaryllidaceae > Allium > Allium sativum. Next base: position 41,514,318 of record CM060926.1, read on the forward strand.
TATTTATTTTGAATATGGACAATCCAATATATAAAGGTTTTGTATATACGCGTCATGAACGTATATTCGAAGTTTTAATATACTGGACAGATATAGGATTACACTCTAGTCGCCCGGAGATGATATTGATGATAGCGATCGCATCATCAATATTTATGTTCGAGTTTCGAAGGTGTGATTTTCTATATATTTCCATTAGACTGGTGTGAGAACCAAAACTAATATAGCTAGAATTCATTGGTGTGATTTGGCATCAAAACATGATTTTCTTTATATATATCAAAGTTATGAATTTCAAATGTTAATTCACTAATTGATTGATGTTTGTGTTGTTTGTTTAATTGTTTGATAATTTTGAACCATTATGCCTAATTTGATCAAATATTGAATTGTATTGAAATTTGGTCGCATTTGCTTGCATATACATATACTTACATTGAACAGGTCATAGCAAGGAGGCTAGAGCCAGAGAATAAAATTTGTTTTCCCGACAAATAGGTACATGTTTACTACATAATTTACTGTTTTGTTTGGGTGATGATGATTTTATGAGCCTATTGGCTAGCCGCTTGGCTTTTTCTTTTTCTTTTTGAGATCTGAAGGACCGGGGAAGCTATTTGAAATTCCCCGATGCTCCCGGTGCAGGGGAGGTTATGGCGAAATTTTTCAAAAATTTAGGGTGTTAGCCAAATTTTTGAATTTTTTTTGAAAATTCTCAGAAACTGAAAAGTTGGAGAATGGAAGCCAGATCGAACGTAGAGTTGATTAATCAAACCACTTTCGACTTTGTTCCTTTTCAGGGACGAAAAGTTTTAAGTGGGGGAGATTGTAATAACCCGAAAATCTGGGCCAGTTTAAAATTTTTATTTCGGCAATTTTAGCGAATTTTGGGTATTTAAAATGAATTATTTTAAATAATATCGACGAGAAATTTATTTTGAATATAATTAGAACGTATATATTATACGCGTCGTCGTTAGAATATAAATATTTATATATAATTGTAAATTGAATTGAAAATGGCGTGGTAGTTCGATAATTCGATTTCGAACTTCAATTGAATGTACCAGGTGCAAAACAATCCGGATTTTAGTGAAACCAAAAATGATAGGATCTAATTGATGATATCTTTCTAACGAATCCGAGTAATCGAAATTTCATAGCGGGAATCAAAAGATATGTCCAGTTGAAAATTCTGAATAGTCGCTATGGAATTCAGGCCCTTAAAAATGGACATTTTGCAAACGACCTCGGATTTCGACGAAACCAGTTTTGTTGGGTCCGGGAGGTGAAGTAATTACTAGGTTTCAAATTTCATAATTTTTCGAATCAATATGTGAGCGTGGCAAAGGAAAACGCGTTTGACCAGTTTCGGTTGATTTTAATCGACTGGAAATTGGCCATTTTTCCAACGGTCTCAGAATTCGACGAAACTAGTTTTGTTAGGACCGTATCGTCAATACGAAGCTAGAAAATATTTTTATGGAATTTTTCGAGTTAGTATGTGACCCCGGTAATTTGAAATGTACGTTTAAAATTTAATATAGTGATTTAAATGTAAATTCAAAGGAAACTGATCGAAACGATCAAATCAACCTACGATACATATCCCATTGTGTTCGGAATGGAGGTAAAATGCGATGGACGACAGGCGGTGGGCCTCGTTTCGAGGTCGTATGTAAAAGTCAGCTTTTTTAAAATTAATTAATTAAATAAAAAAAATAAAAAAAAATAAAACCTCTCCCCGTTAACCCGCTCTGGCCCCCCCCTCTTCATTTCGATTTCAGATAGAAAAAAAAAGAAAAAAAAACCCGATCCAATCGCCCGCCCACCCATCGACTGACGCCATCGCCACCACCGCGCCTTCCCCGACGCCATCACCTCACCTCCGTCGACCCCCCCTCCTCTCCGTTTGCCACCTCGCTTGAAACCCCCAAATCGCACAGAAATCCCCCCGAAACCCTAACGCAACCGCACCGAGCCCCGCCACCACCGATCGCCCTCCCCCTCCTTCGCCTGAGCGATGGCGCACACCCCCCCCCTCTGCTTCGACTGGACCCGCAACACCCTGGCCCACTGCGCCTGCTGCCGAACTTCACCGCCTCCTCCCGTGGAGCCACCACGTCTCCAGCCAACAAAACTCTAGTTTTTAATGTAAGTTTCTCCGGTTTTATTTATTTAGTTTATTTTATATTTAGGCTAGGAAAAACCGATATTTTAGTAAAGATAGAAACTGATTTTTATTAGTAGATAAAACTAAAAAAAAATGATTTTTATTATAGTAGAGTAATAAAAATGTGATTTTTATATTTTTAAAGTATTAAAAATATAGTCTTTACTATATAGATGATATAAAAATGTAATTTTTACATTATAGGAATATTAAAAATATCATCTTTATATAGGTAGCAAAATAAAAATATGATTTTTATATTTTTAAAGAATTAAAAATATGATTTTTATATTTTTAAAGTATTAAAAATATAATCTTTATTAGGTAGAAGATGAAAGGTGAAATCTTTATTTTAGAAAAGGTGAAATCTTTATTTTAGAAAAGGCGAAATCTTTATTTTAGAAAAGGCGAAATCTTTATTTTAGAAATGGTGAAAGATCTATTTTTGAAAAGGCGGAAACTTTACATAGAGAATAGCGTGATAAAATAGAATTTTTATCCATATAGCATCGAAGTAAAAATGTGATTTTTATATATTGAACTTCGAAATAAAAATGTGATTTTTATATATTGAACTTCGAAATAAAATATGATTTTTATATATTGAACTTCGAAATAAAAATATGATTTTTATATATTGAACATCGAAATAAAAATATGATTTTTATATATTGAACTTCGGAATAAAAATTCAATTTTTATATATGGAATAGCGAAGTAAAAATTCGATTTTTATATATGTAGTGGCTACGGGCAACGAAGATGACAAAAAGGCGAGGACGACGAAGACTTCTGCAAAAGAAGAGTCGAGATGGTTGGATAGCTTTCGGTGAGAATTTCTCACTCTTCAATTTCTTTTCTAGATATATATATATATACTAGGATGCAGACGGTGCTTAGTAGCACCCGACACAATCGTCCACAGACCATGGACTTGTTTGTTTGATTGCAAAAATAAGTTAGATTATTTGATTGAAATTGAATTGTTTGGTGAAATGAATGGATTGATTGATGTGTGAATGGCGTGGGCCTTCACTAGACCGGGGATAAGGCTAGGCCTCGTCCCGTTTCTAGTATCGTGTCGTTATGCCGCCGAAATTTTCTAAAATATGTTAGAAAAATAAAAATATCATTTTATTGAATAAATGAACTGAATAGAAATTCATATGTTGAAATAAAAATGTTTTTATCGTTAAAAATATAATTTTTAACGTGAACTGAATAAAATAAAATATTCATTTACAAACCGAACGGTTTGTTTATGTACACCTATTTCAAGGACATTGATTGGATCGATAAATTTTACACATCGCCCAACTGCACAACTAAAATCTGTGTTTGATTGTTTGAAACCCCACACGGGTGTTAGGATGAAATTTGAAGTTCACTCATCCTGATTGATTAAATATGTCGATCGATCGATTGACAGGCTGTTATAAGCGTTAGATATCTATATTGGATGCTTATACAGTGTAGTGCACTTTGGTTGATGGTTGATTATTTTTCAATGCTATTATATGTGTGTAATGTATGAAAATCCATATAATTAACATTATATGGTGATTGATTGGGCCTCATTCCAATTTGAAAAATAAAGAATATTATAAAATAAAAGTTCATGTGTTGACAGTACTCATCCATTGAGATTGGTCATGTGTTGAACGAAATATTTTAGTAATAAAATTTACATCTTTATCAATATAAAATAAAGGTTCATGTGTTGACAGTACTCATCCATTGAGACTGGTCATGTGTTGAACGAAATATTTTAGTAATAAAATTTACATCTTTATCAATATAAAATAAAGGTTCATGTGTTGACAGTACTCATCCATTGAGATTGGTCATGTGTTGAACGAAATATTTTGATAATAACAACTATTTTGAAAAAGAAATATTTGAAATAGAATATTTGAAAATAGAAATTTATGAAGCCGTGTTGATTAGATTGACGCCATTTTGACGTGAACGATATTGAAAACGATTTCGAAATAAATTGAATTGAAAACGATTTCGAAATGAATTGAATTGAAAACGATTTCGAAATGAATTGAATTGAAAACGATTTCGAAATAAATTGAATTGAAAACGATTTCGAAATAAATTGAATTGAAAACGATTTCGAAATAAATTGAATTGAAAACGATTTCGAAATAAATTGAATTGAAAAGGATTTCGAAATAAATTGAATTGAAAACGATTTCGAAATGAATTGAATTGAAAACGATTTCGAAATGAATTGAATTGAAAACGATTTCGAAATGAATTGAATTGAAAACGATTTCGAAATGAATTGAATTGAAAACAATTTCGAAATAAATTGAATTGAAAACGATTTCGAAATAAATTGAATTGAAAACGATTTCGAAATAAATTGAATTGATAACGATTTCGAAATAAATTGAATTGAAAACGATTTCGAAATAATTTGAATTGAAAACGATTTCGAAATGAATTGAATTGAAAACGATTTCGAAATGAATTGATTTGAAAACGATTTCGAAATGAATTAAATTGAAAACGAATTCAAATTGAATTGAAAGCGAATTGAAATGAATTCAAATTGAATTGAAATTTGAATTGAATAGAAATGAATTTTAAAACGAATTTATAAAGATGAATTCAATTTCGATTTGAATTGAAAAGGAAGTTGAAATTGCTTTTGAAACGAATTTAAAACTATTTATATAATTCATTTTAAATAGAAATCTACGAAATATATATTATATATATAATATAATGGCCTGAATCGAACGCGCCGCGCCGCGGCAGTTCGCGAATTTCGACCATTTATTTCAAACGGACATTACGGGAGATCCGACCGTCGGATTCTCCTAAAACCGGAACCGTTGGGTTTTTATCGAAAAGAGCTTTCTAATGAATATTAGAAATTTGAAATCTAACGGTTGGATTTGGAATTATGTCCAAATCAAATTAGAAAAAGGTCGCTATAAGTGCAGTTCGATGGCCATTGATGGAAATCGACTGTACGGGCCTTGATAAAATTATTAAAAATAGTAATAATTTGTGTAAAATCATCAGAAATGATTTAGAAAGAATTGAGATGAAAAACTCCATATTTGAAAATATAAAAATAGATTTTTATCGAAATGAACTAGTTTTGAACTAGAATTATAATTCTATTTATTTTTAAATAAATAAATTGAATTTGAAATGGTTTTGAAAATAACCAAAATTTCCAATGATTGCATTGGAATGGATTTGAATCGAAATTGTCTTCGGAATATTTCGATGTTGGATTTCGTGATTATACAAATGTTGTTATGGAAATTTGAAAGATATATATATATATCGTTATTTCCAATGCGATATTTGTTAGTCGTAGAATTTGATATTGAATATAAGCCGGTATATTTTCTATTCAGAGCCTTGTATTGAATATCAAATGTGATTTGGGTTTGTCGTGAATGGTGTCTTCACTAACACTGTTCTTGAACCCAATTGAGAAAAGATTAAATCTTTTTATTTAGATTTAATGAAGTGTACCAATTAAACAATATTTAATTGGAATTGAATTGATATTGATTCTTGGGTTTATCGTGAACAGTGTTTTAAATAACACTCGTTCTTTAACCCGATAATTAATGGAATGTGAACTTGGGTTTATCGTGAACCGTGTTTTAAATGACACGGATTCTTTAACCCAGTTAACAATTAAAACTAAGCGGAGTTTTAGTGAATCTTTAATTAGATTGAAATAATCGAGAATGGAGTATCATCAGTTTTGCTCCAGGCGATAGTTAAATCTTTAATTAGATTTGAACGTGAAATGGTAATTGAATTTACCGATAACACCGTGGTGTTAGATATGAAGTACTACCAGTTTTACTTCATGGGATGAATAGGTTGGGATTGGGAAATTAAAACAAATGATTACATCGGTAAGGTTCGTTAATCCCGACTAGTTGAATCGAAATTCAAAGGAAGATTAGAGAATAAATTCAAGAAATTATCTTGGATAAAATTAATGGGAACCTTTCCCTATGAATGTGAAAATCAGAAACTAACTGTCGGTTAGCCAAGCTGAATGGTTTTCTGGATAATGATCTGATGTTGGTTTCGGCCTTCGAGGTTAATATTTGGGGAATTATTCTCTTGATTAATTTACGGTTAGTGACTAATGAATTGGAATGAGGCGTATGTTGTGTTTGTGTAACACTTTTATAATATATATACGCGAGTTATTCGGAAAGACCGGGTTTATCCCATTCTGAATAACTGATACGACGATAAGTCGAAGATGAAGACGATGGTCGAAGACCGGAGGTCTTCACGTCGTTTGGGTAATTACTGATGATCTTGATTGGGCTGTACACCCAAGAAGATGAAAACAGTTAGTGATCGTCCAGACGTGCTTGGAGATCGATGGATATGCGGGGTACTAGGTGCCTCCGGTTTCGTTCAGACCCAGAACGGACTTGTAAATGGACTGTGTGTCTGACATTGGATTTTAGTCCGTGTGATTGATCTCTATTAAATATATATCTGTTTGGCGGCGGAGAATTTATTATCTTGCCTAACGCCCTTCTCTGAGACGTACGAGCTCAGGGGTTATATATTGATGGATATCAAACGCATGGAGTGAATTGCCTGTGTGGCATGCCTAAGTGGCAATTGATCGAGGCTTCTGTTGAAAAGCAAAGTCTTGTGGTGATGATCAAAGCAAGGCCTTTGTGGCATAGCTTTGTGTAACGTTTACTTCGCGTGTTTCACACCCGGTATGAACCAAAAACGGGAGAGGACGTCAGGGAGGGCATGCGTTTCTTTCTAGCTAGAAGTGGCGTCAGTGGTTTTACACGCCCTGACGAGTTTGACTTATGTGGTTGTTGCTGTTGCGAGGCGCCTCGGATTGATCGGTCGTTCTCGAACCGATGGAGTCATTTAGTTGGCTCACCTACGCCCCATAGGGCGGAGAAACGCATGTTCAGGGTTTAAGTTTAATCCACATCGGTGGACTGGCCCTGAGGATCCAAGGGCCCACCTGAGTCTGGGTCCTGTGGCTCGGGCTAGAGAGTCACGAATCGGTTGAGGACTATCTTTTGCCTCGGTTCATAGATGGAAATCCAATTTCCAAATACGTGACATTTGCGGTTTTATTTGTAAACCTATATATGGCGACATGATATATGGTACCCATGCCGCCTATGATTGATACTTATGATTTGAAGTTGTTTTATACACTATACACTTATAATAGTATCAAATGATTTGTTTTAAACGTATCAAGCATTCTTTGGCTGTTATAAGGGAAAACCCTATCCTCGGCTGCGTTGCATTGTGTGATGGGACCTGGGTCTTATAACAGCTTCATTTTTCTTTATTTAGCATTGCGCTGTTTGTTTTATGCACTGGTATTCTTGGGAGGGAGCCCGTTCCGTGTTATACGGCGTGGTCCCTTGATTTACCTAATGATTTAAAATAAAGATCAATACCTGTTTTAGTTCTCACACCAGTCCCATGACTGACCTGGAGTTTATTGTTTTAACCTAAACTCTGGGTGCCCCTATTTTGACACGGGCAGCTAGTAGTTTTGGTTTTGCAGATTTATATTCACAGGATCCTGGTTTACAGCTGGAACGATATCCGGAAAGCTTTGTATCCGTATATCTCCTTCTAGTTGTGTATTGTATTATTTTCCGCTGTTATGTAATTTATTGTAATCTCTGATATTTCGGTGTAATATTCATTTATACTCTGTTTATTCTTGTAATCTGATGCATTGTTGTAATATACAATGAAATGTTCCTTTGTATGCATTCTGTTGTGGCTTGTTCTCGAACTATCCGACACTTTCTTTTACGGGGAAGTTACGTGTTTTCACAGAAAACGCTAAAATCTTTGTTATAACGGGTTAAAAATCTTTTTGGTTTACTTCATAATTTCAGTTTCAACTGAACTGATTAATTCCAATTAAATATTCACTCCTTCTTATTTCGAATATTTTGAAAATTTCCCAAGAGCTCAAATTTTCGGAGAATTTTGCCAGCATCTTATCTGCTTGGCTCAATTGGTACTACTACCATTCGCCACTCTGGGCCTTCCCCAAATCCAAAGAAAATTCCATCAGCATATGTCCAATCATCCTTGGTTGATTTCCCATCAATCCATTCAAATCAATCTTTCACATTTACTAAGCCAAATTTCTTATTTCAATTCCAATTCCATTTACTGATTTATTTCTCCAATCAGTTATCTTCATCTACAAATTCGATTCTTATTCTCCAAGAATCAATTCATTTTAATAACTTGAATCTCCAATATTTCTCTTTTACAATTTCCATTCTGAGTCGTTCCAAATTCAGTCCAAATTTGTTTATCTTAGTTTAAATTCCACTTTTACCATTTTAACTCCATAGGTTAAATTTTTATTTTAGAATTCAAATTCCTGATATTTATTTCAAATCAGTTTGAAATCATACATTATTCAAAACATTTTAATTTCTAACAACTTGTTTCAAAACAAAATCTTTGGTAGTAATCCGTCACTTACCAGCTCGAAAACGAACACCGATAATGTCGCGATCATCATCGGAATTTATTTTCCAGCCATTGAAGTGAGTTCAATACTATATTACTTTCAAAACACTTATTTTCAACATTTTTATTTGAAAATCACTTCAAAATATCCTTTCAAAATGCTTGGAAAATATTTCCAAATCTCTCCCAGGATTTTAAATTTTCCATGTATTCAATCCAACATTATTTCCAACTTTTTCCAAGTTTCCAACATTTTAATTCCCAATTCTGGTTTTAAGCTCAGATTTAATCTATCTGATTCTGTATATTATACTTGTATAGCATTTCGACTGGTTATTTATATAACCAACTTAATTACAAATCTTATTTGATAATAATAACAATCAATACTACAATAATCTCAAGATATATACTCCTTTTTATATCAAAATTTATTTTGGGAAAAATTTATTTTATTTACCCTCTTTTCAAAACATACTATGTCGAATTACTCTGTTCAAGAGTTTAGAAACACCTATCGACACAGTTTGCATTACTGTTTCGACCAGAATTCATAAACCACTCGACTGACCAGTCAAACACAATATAAAACAATTTTTATATTAATTTACAAATACGCGCTCCTATATATACACTCATACTCAATCTAGGGTGTTACTAACCCCATCTCTATTGAGTCATGCCACAGAGCCAAGGTAATCACTTGTAACACCCCGTATTTTCTGTGAACATAAAAAAATCAAGGTATAATTAATTTTTAGAAAAATAATTAGGTGAAACGGGTTGCGTCGTTGCGTTCGTCTCGGAATTCTGCTTGAGATAGAGTCCGAGTTTGCGTAAATTGGACTCCGTATGAAAAAGATATCCTTAAATTAAATATTGTAGCAAAACATGGAAAAAGAGGAATGAGAAAAGAATAATGTTTAGCATTGTTCTAAGAATGGTAATCAAAAGACATAATAGCTCATTTGGTTGGAACATGTGACTTGCATACAAGAGGGTGCAGAGTTCGATCCCCGCCAACGCCATATTTTTGTTTTAGGGGAATGGCTAAAAAGCGGCTTAGTGTGAACGCGGTTCAAAAAAAAATTAAATATATATATATATTGAATATATATATATGTATATATATATATATATAATTGAGAAGATAAATACAGTCAATTTATTGGGAGGGAAAGATTTATGCATAAGTAGATATGTATGTATGTAGGTAACTTAATTATGCATTGATTTTGCATGTTGCAAGGAAAGTAGAGAAAAAACAAGGGAAATTAAATTATATGCTCGATTTCCTTTTTTTTCAGGCAAGCAATTAATTTGCATTATTTGAATTCATGAATAGGTGCATGTATATATATATATATATATATATATATATATATATGGGCAGTTAATGTAAACATGAATAGAAGTTTATTAATTTGCTGAGTGTATGCTGAGTCACTTCTGACTCATTGCTGAGTCAATAAGATAAACCCCATCTTGTCTGAACGGCTGCGGTTATTTCTAGGTTAAATATAATGGCCTAAATGAATCCTAAATTCTATAAATAAGTGGGTAGTCTCTTATTCTAATTCAAATGAAAAATTAGAGAAGCCGCCGTCATGCCGTCGCCATGGAACTCCGAGTAGCCGCCGCAAATCAAAGTAGAAGAAAGCTAATCTAATCCAATTCTAATCAATTCTAATCAATTCTAAAAGCAATCTAGACTCTCTCTTTCTTCTTAAATTGTGAGTATGATGATTCTCACAAGATTATTAGCAAACTAATTTGATTAAGATGTAAATGGAACATAAGAAAATGATGTGAATTGTCATATATGTTATTGTAAAATCTTATGTTATCATGTATGTTCTAAATGTTTTGTTATGCTATGATGAAAATCATGCTATGCTATGTTATGCTATCATGCCATGCTATGATGAAAATCATGCTATGCTATGTTATGCTATCATGTTATGCTATGTGTAAATTATGCTACGTTATGTCATAAATCTTATATATGTTGTAGATCTCATGTTAACACATATGTTGGAAATCCATAAGTTATATGATTATGATATCATGTTAAGTTGTGTTGAATCGTACAAGTTGTAAAATCATGATGTTGTTATTTATGCAAATTGGATCATGTTTGTGACGGCAAGGAATTTCGCTCGGTCCGAACCAGTCGCTAAACCGACCCAGACCGTTCGAAATGCCCTATCGTTTGAGAACACGACAAATCAGAACTCATACAGAAGAACATTTCATGTATATTACAACAATGCATCAGATTACAAGGATATACAGAGTATATATGAATAAATATTGCACAGAAATATCAGAGATTTAGATTACATTTAAATACATAGCAGCGGAAAATAATACAATACATAACTAGAAGAGATATACGGATACAAAGCTTTCCGGATATCATTCCAGCTGTAAACCAGGATCCTATGAATATAAATCTGCAAAACCAAAACTACTAGCTGCCCGTGTCAAAATAAGGGCACCCAGAGTTTAGGTTAAAACAATAAACTCCAGGTCAGTCATGTGACTGGTGTGAGAACTAAAACAGTTATTAATCTTTGTCTTTAAAGTTCGGTAAATCAAGGGACCACGCCGTATAACACGGAGCGGGTTTCCTCCCAAGAATACCAGTGCATAAAATGAACAGCGCAATGCTAAATAAAGAAAAATGAAGCTGTTATAAGACCCAGGTCCTATCACACAATGCAACGCAAGCCGGGGGATAGGGTTTTCCCTTATAACAGCCAAAGAATGCTTGATACGTTCAAAACAAATCATTTGATACTATTATAAGTGCATAGTGTATAAAACAACTTCAAATCATAAGTATCAATCATAGGCGGCATGGGTACCATATATCATGTCGCCATATATAGGTTTACAATTAAAACCGCAAATGTCACGTATTTGGAAATTGGGTTTCCATCTATGAACCGAGGCAAAAGATAGTCCTCAACCGATTCGAGACAATCTATCCCATGTCTCAGGATCAGAGCTCGAGTGACCCTTGGATCGTCAGGGCCGGTCCACCGATGTGGATTAAACTTAAACCCTGAACACTACGTTTCCCCGCCCTTTGGGGCGTAAATGAGCCAACTAAATGACTCCATCGGTTCGAGAACGACCGATCAATCCGAGGCGCCTCGCAACAACAACCAACACATAAGTCAAACTCGTCAGGGCGTGTAAAACCACTGACGCCACTTTTTAGCTAGAAGGAAACGCATGCCCTCCCTGAGGTCCTCTCCCGTTTTTGGTTCATACCGGGTGTGAAACACGTGAAGTAAACGTTACACAAAGCTACACCACAAAGGCCGTGCTTTGATCATCACCACAAGACTTTGCTTTTCAACAGAAGCCTCGATCAATTGCCACTTAGGCATGCCACACAGGCAATTCACTCCATGCGTTTGATATCCATCGATATATAACCCCTGAGCTCGTACGTCTCAGAGAAGGGCGTTAAGCAAGAGAATAAATTCTCCGCCGCCAAATAGATATATATTTAATAGAGATCAATCACACGGACTAAAATCCAATGTCAGACACACAGTCCATTTACAAATCCGTTCTGGGTCTGAACGAAACCGGAGGCACCTAGTACCCCGCATATCCATCGATCTCCAAGTACGTCTGGACGATCACTAACTGTTTCCATCTTCTTGGGTGTACAGCCCAATCAAGATCATCAGTAATCCCCCAAACGACGTGAAGACTTCCGGTCTTCGACCACCGTCTTCATCTTCGACTTATCGTCGTATCAGTTATTCAGAATGGGATAAACCCGGTCTTTCCGAATAACTCGCGTATATTTTAAATAAGTGTTACACAAACACAACATTCGCCTCATTCCAATTCATCAGTCACTAACCGTAAATTAATCAAGAGAATAATTTCCCAAATATTAACCCCGAAGGCCGAAACCAACATCAGATCAATATCCAGAAAACCATTCTGCTTGGCTAACCGACAGTTAGTTTCTAAATTTCACATTCATAGGGAAATGTTCCCATTAATTTTATCGCAGATATATTCTTTGAATTTATTCATTAATCTATTTTTGAATATCAATTCAAACTAGTCGGGATTAGCGAACCTTACCGAAGTAATCATTTGTTTTAATTTCCCAATCCCAACCTATTCATCCCATGAAGTAAAACTGGTTATACTTCATATCTAACACCACGGTGTTATCGGTAAATTCAATTACCATTTCACGTTCAAATCTAATTAAAGACTTAACTATCGCCTGGAGCAAAACTGGTGATACTCCATTTTCGATCATTTCAATCTAATTAAAGATTCATTAAAACTCCACTTAGTTTTAATCTTTGACTGGGTTAAAGAATCAGTGTCATTTAAAACACAGTTCACGATAAACCCAAAGTCACATTCCATTGATTATCGGGTCAAAGAACAAGTGTTATTTAAAACACTGTCCACGATAAACCCAAAAATCAATATCAATTCAATTCCAATTAAATATTATTTAATTGGTACACTTCATTAAATCTAAATAAAAAGATTTAACCTTTTCTCAACTGGGTTCAAGAACAGTGTTAGTGAAGACACCACTCACGACAAACCCAAATCACATTCGATATTCAATACAAGGCTCTGAATAGAAAATATATCGGCTTATATTGAATATCGAATTCTACGACTAACAAATGCCGTATTGGAAATAACGATATAAATATATATCTTTCAAATTTCCATAACAACCCATGTATAATCACGAATTCCAACATCGAAATATTCCGAAGACAATTTCGATTCAAATCCACTCCAATGCAATCATTGGATCTTCTGGTTATTTTTAAAACCCTTTTTAAATTCAATTTATTTATTTAAAAATAAATAGAATTATAATTCTAGTTCAAAACCAGTTCATTTCGATAAAAATCTATTTTTATCTTTTCAAATATGGAGTTTTTCATCCCAATTCTTTCTAAATCATTTCTTATGATTTTACACAAATTATTGCTATTTTTAATAATTTTACCGAGGCCTGTACAGTCGATTTCCATCAATGGCCATCGAACTGCACTTACAGCGACCTTTTTCAAATTTGATTTGGATGTATCTCCAAATCCAACCGTTAGATTTCAAATTTCTAATATTCGTTAGAAAGCTCTTGTCGATACGAACCCAACGGTTCCGGTTTTAGGAGAATCCGACGGTCGGATCTCCCGTAATGTCCGTTTGAAATAAATGGTCGAAATTCGCGAACTGCCGCGGCGCGGCGCGTTCTATTCAGGCCATTATATTATATATATAATATATATATAATATATATTTCGTCGATTTCTATTTAAAACGAATTATATAAATAGTTTTGAATCTATTTCAAAAACAACTTCCATTTCAATTCAAAGAAAAATTGAATTCTTCTTTATACGTTCGTTTTAAAATTCATTTCTATTCAATTCAAATTTCACTTCAATTTGAATTCATTTCAATTCGCTTTCAATTCAATTTGAATTCGTTTTCAATTCAATTCATTTCGAAATCGTTTTCAATTCAATTCATTTCGAAATCGGTTTCAATTCAATTCATTTCGAAATCGTTTTCAATTCAATTCATTTCGAAATCGTTTAAAATCGATATAAATATCGTTCACGTCAAAATGGCGTCAATCTAATCAACACGGCTTCATATATTTCTATTTTCAAATATTCTATTTCAAATATTTCCTTTTCAAAATAGTGGTTATTATCAAAATATTTCGTTCAACACATGACCAATCTCAATGGATGAGTACGGTCAACACATGAACCTTTATTTTATAATATTCTTTATTTTTCAAATTGGAATGAGGCCCAATCAATTACCATATAAAGTTAATTATATGGATTCCATACAACACATGTATACAATAGCATTGAAAAATAATCAACCATCAACCAAAGTGCACTACACTGTATAAGCATCAAATATAGATATCTAACGCTTATAACAGCCTGTCAATCGATCGATCGACATATTTAATCAATCAGGATGAGTGAACTTCAAATTTCATCCTAACACCCGTGTGGGGTTTCAAACAATCAAACACAGATTTTATTTGTGCAGTTGGGCGATGTGTAAAATTTATCGTCCCAGTCAATGTCATTCAAATAGGTGTACATAAACAAACCGTCCGGTTTGTAAATGAATATTTATTTATTTACATTCACGTTAAAAATTATATTTTTAACGATAAAACATTTTATTCATCCTATGAATATTCTATTCAGTTCATTCTTTCAATAAAGTGATATTTTATTTTTCTAACTTATTTTAGAAAATTTCGGCGGCATAACGGCACGATACTAGAAACGGGACGAGGCCTAGCCTTATCCCCGGTCTAGTGAAGGCCCACGCCATTCACACATCAATCAAAATCACCAAACAACCAAATTCAAATCAAATCATATAACTAATCTATGCAACCAAACAAACAAGTCCATGGTCTGTGGACGATTGTGTCGGGTGCTACTAAGCACCGTCTGCATCCTAGTGTATATATATAAATAGAAATGAAATTGAAAGGTGAGAAATTCTCACAGATAGCTATCCAAATCTCCACGGCACTTCATTGATAGAAATCTTCATCGCTATCGCCTCTTCGTCATCTTCGTTGCCCGTAGCCACTACATATATAAAAATCGAATTTTTATTGCGATGTCTTTAAAATAAAAATCACATTTTTATTTTCTCACCTTCAATTTAAAAATCATATTTTTATAATTGCTTCATACTTTTAAAAATCGAATTTTTATTCCGTTATTCAATATATAAAAATCGAATTTTTATTACTATGTTATATAGATAAAAATTATATTTTTATCACGCTATTTTCCATATAAAGATTTTGCCTTTTCAAATTTAAAGATTTCATCTTTATAAAAATCTCATTTTTATTTTTCTACACATCTAAAGATGATATTTTTAATATTCCTTTTATGTAAAAATTATATTTTTTATTTTCTACCTAAACAAAAATCATATTTTTATAGTCGCTATATAGTAAAGACTATATTTTTAATACTTTAAAAATATAAAAATCATATTTTTAATACTTTAAAAATATAAAAATCATATTTTTATTACATAAAAAATCCTATCTTTACAGTCTCTTCCTATATTAAAAAAAAATCAAACTTTTTCTAATTATAAGCAAATAAAAAAAATTAAAACTGAAAAGAAAATCAAAGCTTTCAAATAAAAACCATTTTTTCTCTATGACTTGAATTTTCAGTTTTATTTTAGGAATGTAAATTACATAATAAATGATAAAGAAAATAAAGCAAATAAATAAATAAATAAAAACTAAAATCAACTTACAGCGGGGTGGGGGGGGGGGGACTGTGCTTGCGGCAGCAGCAAGGTCGGGGGGGTCGAGGTCGCAGGCGAAGGGAGGGGAGGGAAGGAGGAGGAGAAGGCGGCGTGGTGGAGGAAGAAGAAGAAGAAGCCGCGACAGCAGCAGGGGGGGTCGCGAGAAGAGGGGGGGCCCACGCCTGAAGCGGCGCGGTGGGCGATGCGGGTGGGGGGGGGGGGGGGGGTTTGCCTGGCCGCGGCGGCTCCACGATGGGGGAGGAGCGATTTGTCTTCGTCTCTTTTTTTTTTCTGATCGATTTGGAAATGAGTGAAGGGGGGGGGGGGGGGGGGCAGAGCGGTTAAAGGGGGGGGGGAAGAAAATTAAATTAATTTTTAATTAATTTAATTGCAAAAAGTTGACTTTTTCATACGACCTTTAAACGAGGTCCACCGCCTGTCGTCTATAGCATTTTACCCCCATTCCGAACACAATGGGATATGTATCGTAGGTTGATTCGATCGTTTGAATCAGTTTCCATTAAATTTACATTTAAATCAATATATTGAATTTTAAACGTACATTTCAAATTACTCGGGTCACATACTAATTCTAAAAATTCCCGAAAAATATTTTCTAGCTTCGTATTGACGATACGGTCCTAACGAAACTAGTTTCGTCGAATTCTGAGACCGTTAGAAAAATGGCCAATTTCCAGTCGATTAAAATCAACTGAAACTGGTCAAACGCGTTTTCCTTTGCCACGCTCACATATTGATTCGAAAAATTAAGAAATTTGAAACCTAGCAATTATTTAACATCACGGACCCAACAAAACTGGTTTCGTCGAAATCCGAGGTCGTTTGCGAAATGTCCATTTTTAAGGGCCTGAATTCCATAGCGACTATTCAGAATTTTCAACTGGACATATCATTTGATTCCCGCTATGAAATCTTGATTTTTCAGATTCGCTAGAAAGATATTCTCAACTAGATCCTAACGTTTTTGGTTTCACTAAAATCCGGATTGTTTTGCACCCGGTACATTCAATTGAAGTTTGAAATCGAATTATCGAACTACCGCGCCATTTTCAATTCCTTTTATAATTTATATATAAATATTTATATTCTAACGACGACGTATATAATATATACGTTCTAATTCTATATTCAAAATAAATTTTCGTCGATATTATTTAAAATAATTCATTTTAAATAATCAAAATTCGCTAAAATTGCCAAAATAAAAATTTTAAACTGGCCCAGATTTTCGGGTTATTACAATGTTTTAAAGTTTATGTTTTTTTTCTAAAAATTAAATGGATCATGATTATGGGAATTTGCCTATTAAGTTAGGTGTACCCATATGCATGAATCTATGACTAAATGAATTTTTATTATAGGAATTTGTCTATTAAGTTAGATGTACCCATATACATGAACCTATGTTATTAAGTTAGATGATGATATGTTGTAAATGATGTCACATATGTTACATAGTCACGATGTTAGTATCCATGTTGGTTAGTTCATGTTAGTCAAATCATGATATTATATATGTTTGGGCTATGATGATTCATACATGTACCTATGCAAGTTTTGGCACTGATTAATAAAAAATTGTGTAGGTTTCATGACACTTATTTTAGATCTAAAATTAGATCCATGACATGTGTGAGTTCTATACTAGTTCACACCACCATTATGTTGCAAGTTTATACATGAATTTGGGTTATATTATGTAGACTGTGACATTTAACCAAACAAGTTGACACCTTTAACATGTGTAGCTTATGCAAGTTATAGTCTTAGCCTATGCAAGTTTAAGTGTTGGACCTCTATCACATATGCAAGTTTCACCCCTTTTTATGAGTAGATCTATTTTAGTCATATACATATATGTTGTTGTTGTGATAATTTATCTTCGTGCTATGAGTTAGACTATTCGAGTCTAATGTATATTTTACATTTAACGTATGAACGTACAACGTGGGATAGGGGTGATATTAAAAGAATTAATATTGAGAATTTGCACGAAATAGCCTTAAAAAGGCTTATAACAAATTTGAGATATGTGAATTGCCTTAAAAGGCGAAAAATGGAATTAAGACATTAATTGGAAAATTAATGCGTATAAATGGTCATAAGTTAATTATGGATTTATTTGAATTTGGATAGGTATTGAGAAATTGGTATAAAATGTCTTTAATGGCATATAATGAATTTGTGGTGAAAAAAGGTATGATTTATCATACCATAAATGGATGGACATAATTGAGTCAATTATGGACATCATTAAATTTTGAATAAATTATTAATTTGGATAGGGAAGTTAATTCAAATTTGGGAAAGATTAATTAATTAATTAATTAATCACTTAAGATAATTAACATTCTTTCTATCTACATACACCAGAAGGTTCTAGGGTGACAGAGAGGATAGTTTCTAGGCTTGGGTTTGGAAAACAAGTTTCCTGCCCTCCCTGGCTATCCCTAACTGACCCAATGAACGGGATGGTCTTGAATTTAGAAAGAAAACATGTGGTGGGACATGGGAATCTAGTAGGTGCCTTGGGTGGCATGAGAAAATACGATTAGTAACACTTAACCAAATTAAATATGTAAGTGGGACATAGGGGTTAAGTGGGTGCCTTGGGTGGCATGTGGAATTACTAATAGAAACCCTTAACCAAATTTAAAACATGTAAGTGGACATGAAGGGGGTTAAGTGGAATGTGTTAGAGGGGACCAAGCCTAGGTGGGAAGCTTGGTGGGAGGCCCATTTCAACCCGTATCCCAAACATATCTTTGTGAGCTCGACCCAAGTCGAGGACGGGACACGCATACCGGGCTTGACTGTAAGAGGCCAAAACGGGTTAGCGGTGGCAACGCAAGTCCAACGGGTTCATATGCGTGAGTGGACCCGGGCTGGTAGGTAAGACGTTGATGCATCGTGTGGGTATAAGCCGTGCATCCTTAAGTTGTATCGGGTTGCCACTTCAGGGTAGTGATACACCCCACTGTGGGTCCAGCACGGGTATCTACGAGTTAGAGAGCAGATCGAATGGGGCAGGGTAGTGGGTACACCTAGTAGTACACGAACCTACCATTATTAATTAAGTATTAAAAGGGTACACCTAGTGGAGATAGGGGCAGACGGCACCTATGACGTCAGCTAGGAGTACGTGGAATTACCATTATTAAGGGGGTACGTCTAGTAGGGATAGGTACACGTTGGGTACCTAGGATAGCAACTAGAGATACACAGTCAAACGTGGAGGATAGTGGGTACATCTAGTAGTACACGAAGCTATCATCATTCTATTTAGGGATCAAAGTGACTAGTAGGGGTGCAGTTAGTGCTAGTACAGTACAGCACGGTACAGTACGGTAGAGTATAGTAATTATCCTATATTGATTAGGAAGCGTCATTAATGTTAGTGATTGGTAACGGGTGTGGTGCAGCGTAGTAATTATTCTTTAGTTGGTATGCCTTTATTGTTACCATGGTTAACCTCATTTCCTTTGCCTGTTCTGTCACACCCAATAGTTCATAGGCATTTCCTTATTCTCCAGCTTATGCCTTAGTCTGATTACTTTGAAAATAGTATTGTTAGAATTGTCATACTCGCCAGACTTTATGTCTGACCGCCTCTATTTCTATCTTTTTCCCCCTCCAGGTCCTCAGGTTGGGCCCAGCTCTAGTGGTATTTGATTGGATTGCTGATCTCTTTTGGAGAGCTTGGACTGCTAAAGTAAAGTCCAGCTTATTATCTTTTGTTTAATGGCTATTTATGTAATGGGATTATGTATTTTGTTTTATCAAGATAGATATTGTACTTGACTTTGATTTATGGTATTATGATGTAATCAAACATGTTTTGACTTCTGCTGCAATGAAATAAAGTTTTAAATTTCCAAGTACTATTTTATATCTGTCTTGTTGTAATTTTACTGTTCTATACTCACTTCAAACCTCCATGGAAGTTAATGCATTCCTTTTGTGAGTGACATTAATGGACGTGGGGTGTTACACGTGGTATCAGAGCTTAAGGTTACCAGAACAGATAAGATATTTTGAAAAACTATTTTTCAAAAGCATTTTTATAAAGAATACTTTCAAAAATATGTTTGTAGAAGAGTATTTTTGAAAGAAAGGTTTATTTTGAGAACATAATCCCCAAGAGCCATATATCCTTCCTTCGATTCTCCGTTTTGAATCTCTTCCTCTTTCTCTTTTTGAATTTCCCCTCCGCGTATAGATGCTTTTTGTAAGTTAAATAAGGACTTCCGTACGAAGGACGGAAGAACCACTTCAAGGGACTTAGACGTTTGTCGGGCTAGAAGTTAGTCCAAGGAGGTGGAGGGTTGTGGGAACCTTTAGGATGGACGATGGGAGGAAGGTTCAAATAGCTGTTAGGATAATAAAGGACGAAACCTCATCTTGGTGGGAGGTCACGAATGGAGAATGTGAAGAAGAAGGATAGTTGTTTTGGAGAAATAGGACACCTTATTAGGATTGTCCAAAGAGGCAAGAATAAAGTACAGGATCTTCTGGAGGGTTGTTGTATTCCCTCACGGCTGGTATACCTGATGGGGGTAGGACCGTCTAGGTTGAAATTTGGTTTTCTTTATCATCCTGTTCGAACCTTGTTTGATTCTGGCGCTTCATACTCGTTAGTATCTGCTTCGTTAGTTGAAACACTACACCTAAATACTAGTCTAGTTAAGGATCCCATCCTAGTCTCAAATCCTGTTGGTGGTTCGGCTCATCCTTCAATGGTTTGTTGGGATTTGAGAGTGTCTATCTTGGGCGTTGGGTTTGAATGAAGCACATTCATTCTTGGTTTCACGGTCTATAGTTTGATTCTAGGGATGGATTGGCTAGCCAGGCGTGGTGCCATCCTAGATTGGGGAAGGAGGGTAGTTAGACTACTGGTTCGTTATGGAAAGACCCTCATATTTCTTGTGACCATAGGTGTAACACCCCACCTCCGCCAGGGTGACTCTTGCAAGCACACTAGCTTCGGAGGGGCGTTTATACAAGGTAAACATGCATGCAGATATCACAAGACAGAATATATAAGTAAAACAGAGTAGTAAAGCAGCGGATAAAACTAGCATTTCAAAACCATAGTTAAGTTACAACAAAGTACTTGATCATTATTTTCCAACAAGCAAAGTCTAGCATAAACTTAAAAACTGAAATAAATAAAGTACTATCCCCAAAATGAAGTGATAAACCATAACTAGCTCAATGTCCGAGACCGTACATGAGCAAATCCAGTAAGCAAGCTGTAAAGATCCAAGCTAAGCTCCAATGTTCCCACCCTGAGGACCTGAGGGGGGGGGGAGGGGAAACGGAAGAAAAGAGGCGAAAGAAAACGGGTCAGTCAAAAAGACTGGTAAGCCCTACTACTATCTGTCTATGAAGTAGTAAAGTTAACTGGCATGAGAAGCTGAGATGAACATAAGGATAACAACATACTGGCATGATGATTAACTAACAAGATAGATAAAGGTGTCATCGCATAATTAAGGTTAAGTTTTGTACCACGGGTGTACTAGCATTCTAACATGTCAAGTAAAAACAAGAATTGATCCCTTGGCCCAAGCTTGGCCCAATATAATGAGGTGACCTAAATCAAGGTCCAACTACATAGTCTAGTCGATCGGCTCCCTATAAGCCTAACTCGTCAAGTGTCGGTGTCATACGGCCTAATCATGTAATGTAGTTGACTGTGCAGGGTCCACCCTAGGGTGTATCAGGCCCTATGGTGTAACCCTCTGACACCATTAGAGGATGCACAGTCCAAACCTACCGGTGCCCGTGTTCAACTCCGGACTTGATGTGCACGACCATGGTCCGCCTGAACAACCGGGGCATCATTCAACCGTCTCTTTTGGTCTCTTACAATCAGCCCAGTAATCGTGCCCCACCCTAGCCTAGTCCTAGGGTCTTATGATACTACCTAGAAGGTTACTGCTGAAAAGGACCACGCAACTAGGGTTTCTTAACGGGTTAAATGTGGTTAACCCGATCCACACGTGGATTAAATTGGTTAAGAGTACCCAAGGCTCCTGACTTAACCTCGATTAATCCATCAAGCCCAAATTGGTTAAGTATTAAGTGGACCATGACTTAACCCTAATCAGGAGGCATTAATTAACTTAATGCGCTTTAACCTCTCACATTAGACTTTGTTGTGGTTACTAGTTAAGCCGGGCGGGTCCGGGTAGCTTTATACCACAACTAGGTTTAACCTCGGGTTCGAGCACAACATGACCAACTTCTCACATTGGGTCCTATTGTTTGTAGCCACTAGTTAAGTCGGGCGGGTCCGGGTAGATTTATGCTACAAACTCAACCCAACCTCGAGTTGGCCACACTCATATTTGCTAAGTGTCATGTCCATTATGTTTCCAAAACATAATTACAAGTTAACATATCACGTTATGTTATAAAAACCATGTTTATATCATAATGTTACCCAACCCCAACGTAATCCCATCGTTTACATAATCGCAACAACGCATAAAGGATAAAATGGGGAACTTAGCATAATCATGACATAAAGGTATTGAAGCCACAAGTTTATCATGGTGGCATATGAAATGTACATATGTTCATATACTTGCATATTGCATTGTTAGGCTTCAAAAGCATGCATAAAACCAAACTTAGCATATCAGTGATACATGGTGATAAATAACATGTAGAAGTTGCTAGAAGTTCGCATTTAGGCTCACATGCAAGTTATCATAAGGGATATGATAACTTTCATGTTGCCAAAATGCAACCTTTAACATAAAGCTTGAAGCTTTAAGGCCATAAACTCAAGTTTAACTTGCATAACATGATAACATGTGTATAATGGTCAACCCAAACTTGCATAACATGATAACATGTGTCATACATAACTTGCATAATGATCAACCAAACTTGCATATAATGATCAACCAAACTTGCATATAATGATCAACCAAACTTGCATATAATGATCAACCAAACTTGCATCATTCATTTAACTTTAGAGTTCAATAAAAAGAAAGTAGAAAAGGGCTTACTATGCTATGAAGACACAAATTAATATTTATTATAAAGAATGAGACGAAGCCCTTATGCAAGCACCAAAAACCCAAATATGCAAGCTCCAAATGAAAACCCTTGAGCCAATTCAATAAAAACCCTTGCTTTGAAATAGAGATGTTGCAACTTGACTTGAATGCAAGCTAAGAACACTCATACAAGTTTGAAAACACTTGTATGAACTCAAAATCTCTCATAGAAATTAACTTAGAAATTTTAGCATGAGAGTGGAGGCCATGAGAGGAACAAATTTGACATAGTTTAGTTGTAGCATTGAATAATGGTGATTTAGGCTAGGTTTGGGGTCTTTTTATAGAGGATTAGGATAGTATTAGCCATATGATTAACCCTAGATTCAATCCAAGCCATCAAAGCATGTCTTGGGGAAGAAGTCAAGTGTAGGAACCATCTAGGGCCTTTAGATTAAAGCTGAACCATGAGAACCATTCAAATGCAAAATCTGCATTTGAGTGAATCGGCCCACGGGTTGACAGCCAAACACCCTAGATTAACCCCTAGTCGACCCAGCGGGCTTGGGTCGACCTCAAAAATCGGCCGGTTCGGTTATTCCCCTCTCCCAATTCGCTGTTTTGAACATTTTTGCATATTTATTTATTTAATTTTCAATTATATATATATATCAATATATATATATTTCTCTGCGCAACCCATTTCACTTAATTAAGTATACTTTAATTTGTGAATTTTTCGTGAAACTTCGCGAGGCCATATCTTGGTCATACAGACTCCGATTTTCGAAAACTCGGACTCTATTTCGCGTATTTTTCCGAGACGAACGCAATGGCAAAGACTATTTCCCTTGATTCAGATTTTACAGTTTAATTCTGCCTCCATTTATGTTATAAATGTTATTCAAAAATACGGGTTGTTACATTCTCCCCTCCTTAAAGGATTTCGTCCCCGAAATCTCCAAGTTAGGAAGAACGTATCCTACCATCCATCATCCATCTACTCAAAACATCATCCACGAGCAATCATTGTCCTTAAAAGGTTCTAAATGTTGTATGATCATATGCAAAGGTGTGTGTATATGTACTTATCTAATGCGAAAATCAGGAGGTTACTGATTCAGTAAACCCCCTTAATGCAAAGTATGGTAGTGAAATGAGTCCATATGTATGCAAATTCCTAACATAATTTATAATCTCTACATGAGTGCACATAACATTCATCCATATGCAACATCCACGTGATAGCATAACAAGTTTTCATCCATGAATAAGCATAAACACTCATGCATATGCGGTATGAAAGTGTGTGAGCCGATCTTAGTGCCTAACGTGTATTATGCATCCACGAGTACCCACTTGCAAACACTTGCAACCACTTGCAAACATCAAACATAACATGTTTCAAATACATGTTTCAACCAAGGGTTTCTACCTAAGGTTCTCATGACAAGATTTACGAAACAAGATAAACTAGATAAGCATGGATAGCAAAGGGAAGATATACCAATCTAGGAAAAGAGATTGAAAATGTATCCTCCAAGAGAAATGGATAAAGCACGCGCCTCTTCTCCTTGGTTTCCCAAGTTGCGTCTCCCTCTGTTTCACTCCATTGCGCCTTAACAAGCTTAACTTCTTTGCTTCTTAGCTTCTTTGTCTTCATTTCCATGATACGAATCGGAGCTCGTCTCAGGGTTGCTTCATCCTCTACCTCCATGTCTTCAAGAATACTTGGTTCAACCACTTTGGCAGGTCTGTGCAAACACTTCCGGAGATGCGAGACATGAAAGACATTATGCACTCCGGCCAGCTTCTCGGCAATTCCACCTTATAAGTCATCTTCCCGACTCTTTCTATAGTAGGGAAGGGTCCTACGATCCTTGGTGTCAGCGAACCATATTTCGCAAAGGAGAAATCTTCACAAAGACCATATCTCCAAATTTTAAATTCCAAGTCTGTCCTTCGCTTGTCTGCATAGGATTTCTGTCTGTCTTGGGCCGTTCTTATCCGTCTTCGAATCAATTCAACCCTCTCGGATGTGTCCCTTATCATGTCGGGCTCAATTATAAGCTTATCCGTCATCTTCCCACCAACATGTTGGTGGCTTTGCACGGCCTCCCATACGAAGCTTCAAATGGTGCCATCCCTATGCTGGCTTGATAGTTATTATTATAAGCAAACTCTACAAGAGGAAGGTGGTCTTCCCAAGTACCACCGAAGTCGAGAACACAAAACCTCAAAAGATCTTCTAGCACTCTATTCACCCTTTCGGTTTGGCCATCCATCCAGGGGTGATAGGCTATACTCAGATTCAATCGCGTACCCATCGCTTCTTGCAAACTGTTCCAAACTGGCTAGTGAAACTCGGGTCACGATCGCTAACTATGCTAGAAGGAACTCCATGCAACCGCACTATCTCTCGAAGATAAATAGATGCTAGCCATGATACGGTCCTCTTGCTTTTCACTGGAATGAAATGGGCTCTCTCTTTGTAAGTCTATCAGTTATTACTCATATCCCATAAAGTCCAAATGGTTTGGTGACGAACATCTTCACCGCAACTGTATATCACAAACGGGCGAGTCATACTCCTTATGGAGTTTGCAACAGAACTATGGTTGAGGATAGGACCAAGAGGATATTCTTAAAAGATAGCATGCGAGCAAGCTCTACGGAACAATAGGGATCAAGGATATACTCTTAGAAAGGGATTTAATGCGCGTATCTAGTCTTCAATCTTCTAAGCTGCATTTTTCTTGTGCTTATTCCCATCGTGCCTTGACCGTCTTTTAACTTCACAATTCCGTAGTTCTTAATTCTTATTTCCAAAATATGAGTTAGAACTCATTTCATCGTTGCCTCTCATTCCACTTCCACTTATTCTTTGCCTAAAATACTTGGCTTTCACCCAACTGCGTACTCATGGTTTCATGCAAGCTTTCCAAGATTCGTTAGTGAATCTTGGATCTCGTTTACATACTATACGGTATCCCACGCAGAAAACTATCTCTTGAAAACAGTGCCAATCCACGTTGCCAAACTGGAGCTGAGGTAAGGGCTCTCTTTAGCCTTTGAAAAGCAAGCTCACACTCCAAGTCCCATGCAAAGACTAAGTTCTTCTTCGTCAACTTAGTAAGAGGGGCCGAAATCTTAGCGAAGTCCCTGATGAACATCCTATAGTAGCCTGCCAGACCGAGATAGCTTCTTACTTCGGTTGCATTCCTCGGAGTCTTCCAGTCTTGAACCACAACCACTTTCTCAGGATCCACCGCTATGCCTTGCTTAGAAACTATATGTCCAAGAAACCGAACTTCCCTTCTCCAGAAATGACATTTGGAGAACTTGGCTTTCAACTGATGCGCTCTAAGTGTATCCATCACTTCCTTGAGATGTCTGGCATGTTCTTCCTCATCCTTTGAGAAGATCAGAATATCATCCACGAAGACAACAACAAACTTGTTGAGGAACTCCCTGAACACCCTACTCATCAAGTCTATGAAGTATGCGGGTGCATTAGTCAAACCGAATGGCATGACAAGCCATTCAAAGAATCCATCTGGAGTCCTAAATGCAGTTTTATCAATACTATCCTCAGCTACTCTAAGCTGATGGAATCCGGTAGCTAGATCGAGCTGAGAGAAAACAGAAGCACCAACAAACTGGTCAAAGAGATCATCAATCCTCGGTAACGGGTGCCTATTCTTCTTTGTCAGCTTGTTCAATTCTCGATAATCAACACATAGACGAAGCGAACCATCCTCCTTAGTAGCGAATACCACCGGAGCACCCCATCCAGAAATGCTTCGTCTAATAAAATTCTTCTCAAGCAACTCCTTGATTTGCTTACTGAGCTCCCTTCTTTCACGAGGGGCCATGTGCCTAACAGGCAATGATACTGGCTTGGCATTATCGACTATATAAATGTGGAAATCTATCTCTCGTTTAGGGGGTAACCCCTTAACTTCTTCAAAGACATCGGGATAGTCTCGGACCACCCTTACAGATTGCAGATCATCGATGGACGAGTCGAGAGATTCAAGATAACATAACATGACGGGACCTCTAGGGTTACAAGAAATTTCTAAGGTATTACCGAGGCGAGTCATGAGCCTCTCCACCCTATGCTCACAATCGAGGATGGCTCCATAACTGGACAACCAATCCATGCCCAAGACCAACCCATATCCCGTGACCCCGAGAACATAAGAACTACACGTGAATTCTACGGCCAAAATAGAAAATTTCAAATCCACCCAAATCATAGACAGATGGGCGGAACCCCCAATTGGATTTGAAACACAAACGGGATCCTCAACTAGGCTAGTACTTAGGTGCAAACCTTCAACAAAATCAGAAATAAAACTATGCGATGCGCCAGAATCAAACAAGGTATGAACAGGGAAATTAGAAATGTAAACAAGGTTTTCTACAGAAATACTACCTCGATCAAGAACTGGAGCGATGTTGAGAGTATGCACTAGCCCTATAGAAGGTCCTGCACGCTGATTCTGCCCTTGCCCTTGTCCTTGCTTCTTGGGGCAATCCTTGCTAAGATGTCCAGGCTCTCCATAGTGAAAGCATTCGCCCAACTTCCTCTTCTTCTTCCTACAGTCTTTGACTATGTGCCCAGTAATCCCACAGAAGTTGCACTTCCTCCTTTCTCTTGACTTGTTGTTCTTGCTATGGTTGTTCTTATCTCTTTCCTCGGTATCTTCCTTCTTGCCTTGGGACTCATTTGCCTTGACCTCCTTCTTTCCACTCTTATCTTCCTCTTGAAGTAAGGCCATATTCACCAAATTTTCGAAGGTCGCCCCCAGGGGTATATGAGATATGGCCAAACCACACAATGGCTCATTCAATCCTAGAGCAAAGCATAGGGCCTTCTTCCGAGCGGTGTTAACCCATTCTAGACCGAACTGAGCAAGTTGATTAAACTTATCCACGTATTCTCTAACGGTCATGTCCCCTTGCTTTAGTGACAGGAACCTCTCTAGCTGAAGGTTCTCTTCTGCTGATGATAAAAACTTTAGTCCAAACCTTCTCCTAAAGTCATCCCAAGTCTCGATGGGTCTAGTAGTGGTGGTGACTACCCACCAATAAGCAGCTTCCCCTTTCAATAGCCATACCGCCAACAGAACTTTCCTACGATCTTCCACATCAAAGATAGCAAAGAGGTCTTCAGTTTCCTTTAACCAGTTTCTTGCCTCCACGGAAGTCTCCGTTCCGACAAAATTCTTGCAACCCATCGCCTTAAAGTCTTTGCAAAGCTTTGCGAAATCCTCTTGCGGATGCTGAGGGGGAGAAGGAACCTCAGCTACGGGAGGAGGAGAGATGTTAGCGGTGGAGGAAGGAGGAGAAATGTTCGCGGGGCCGGCTTCATCCGCCCTTGCCTCCATAAATCTCCAGAACCAGACGAGTACTTGTACGCCTTCGGGGATGTTAAAGCGATCGGCCATACTAAAACGAAGAAAAAGATAGATTCAGAATGAAGAAACGAAGGATAGTGCTATGGCTTTTGGGGAATAGTGTAACACCCCGAATTATCTATTAACACTAAAGTTGCTAAAATAATAATAAGTGTGTAGAAGAGGGGATGTATCTAATATGAATATAAAAATGTTAATAAGTGTGTAAGAGAGGGGATGTATCTAATATGAATATAAAAATATTAATAAGTGTGTAAGAGAGGGGATGTATCTAATATGAATATAAAAATATTAATAAGTGTGTGAGAGAGGGGATGTATCTAATATGTATATAAAAACAATAATAAGTAAAGGGGGATGTATCTAATATGTACATTGTAGAAAAAATATATATATTTATGACATGAATAGAAGTTTATTAATATGCTGAGTGTTTGCTGAGTCACTTCTGACTCATTGCTGAGTCAACAAGATAAACCCCATCTTGTCTGAACGGCTGCGGTTATTTCTAGGTTAAATCTAATGGCCTAAATGAATTCTAAAATCTATAAATAAGTGGGTAGACCCTAGACCTAAATCACTTGTAAAATTAGAGAAGCTATCGTCATGCTGCTGCCGTGGAGTTCAGCATAGCCGTCACAAACTAAGAAGAGGAAGCCTAATCATCTACAACTAAATCTACACAAATCAAATCAAAAGATCTCTCTTTCTCTAATTCTTTTCTTTTGTTGGTGAGTATGATGATTCTCACAAGACTATTACAAACTAATTTGACTCAGTTATGAATGGATCACAAGAAAGTGATGTGATTTGTAACTGTAAATTCTATATATTGTGGATCTCTTATTATGTTATTATGTTGTCGTATGATGTAAATTATATATGCTATGTCATGCTATGTTGTAAATTCTCTTATGCTATGTCGTGGTATGTTGAGAATCATGTCAAGCTACGTTATACTATCATACTATGCCATGTTATAAATCATGCTATATTATGTTGAAAAATCATGATGTTGTTGGATCATGCTTAAAGTTATGTTTTTTTTTCTTAATTTAAATGGATCTTGTTTATGGGAATTTGCCTATTAGGTTAGGTGTACCCATAAACTTGAAACTATAATTAAATAAAACTTGATTATGGGAATTTGCCTATTGAGTTAGGTGTACCCATATAAAACCATGTTGTTAAAAAAATTAGATGATGTTGATTCACACATGTTCATATGTAAGTTTATGAAAATTGATTGAGATTATATTAGGTGAATTTTGAACAAGTTGACACCTTTAGGTCCATGACATGTATAATCTATGCAAGTTGGACATATGCAAGTTTCACCCCTTATTATGATTCATTTGGTCACATATACATGTTGTTATTATGATAATCTCTTTTATGCTATGAGTTAGGCTATTCGAGTCTAACATATATTTTGCGAATAAACGTTCAAACGTGGGGTAGGGGTAATATTAGGAATTAATAAATTGGGTGCAATTTTGTAAGATTTTGCATACCATGAATGGATGTCCATAATTGAGTCAATTATGGACATTGTTAAAAATTGGAAGTAATTAATAATTCAAGTAGGGAATTATTAAAATTGGGGGAAAGTGGATTATTATTAATAATCAATGCTTAGGACACGAGGTTGGACCCGTTTGTGATGTAAACCTGCCCGGACCTGCCCGGCAAATCCAGTAGTCACAAATGTCGGCCCAATGTGAGAGGTCCTAGGCCCAAACTAAAGCATAACAGTTGTAAAGACACGAGGTTAGACTCTTTTATGGTGTAAGACTGCCCGGACCCGCCCGGCAAATCCAGCTGCCATAAATGCCAGTCTAATGTGAGAGGTCTTTATGAGGTTATGGCCTTAATGAACTAAAAAAATACTTAACCAGATAATCATGTAAGGTGGGACATGGGGGTTAAGTAGGTGCCTTGGGTGGCATGAGGAATCTGGTGGTTGCCTTTAGAGGCATTTGAAATACGATTAGACTTAACCAAACACACATGTAAATGAACATGACTAAGTGGGTTAAGTGGGATGGACTAATGGGGACAAGCTTAGGTGGAATGCTTGTGGTAAATAGTGGGGGCCCATTTCAACCAGTATCCCAAAACGTATCTTTGTGGGCTCGACCCAAGTCGAGGACGGGACACGCATACTGGGTTTGACTATAAGAGGCCAAAACAGGGAGCGGTGTCAACGCAAGTCCAACGGGTTTCATATGCGTGTGTGGACCCGGGCTGGTAGGTAAGACGTTGTTGCATCGTGTAGGTATAAGCCGTGCATGTCCGTTGTATCAGGTTGCCACTTTAGGGGAGTGATACACCCCACTGTGGGGCCAGCACGGGTATCTACGAGTTAGGGAGCCGATCGAATAATGGGAAGTAGGGTACACCTAGTGGAGATAGGGGCAGGCAGCACCTATGTAGTCAGCTAGGGGTACGTAAAGCCATTGGGAAAGTTTCTAAGTGAAGTTAAGTGGGATGAATCTTTAGGGTGACTGGTGTGGTGCAGTATAGTGTTTATCCTTTAGTATTTAGGAGCGCCTATAACGTTGCCTTTAGCGATTGTCTATGTCCTTAATCTGCTCTTCATAGACATTTTCTTATTTTCCAGCTTATGCCTTAGTCCAGTTATTTTGGTAATAGTATTGTAGAATTATCATATTCACCAGACTTTATGTCTGACCCCCTCTTTTCCATCCTTTTTCTCCCTTCAGGTCCGCAGGTTGGGCCAAGTTCTAGTGGAGTCTAGTTGGATCGCTTATCTTCTGGAAAGCTTGGACTGCTGAAGTAAAGTCCAGCTTGTTATCTTTCTTTTTAATGGCTATTCATGTAATGGGATTATGTACTTGTTTTATCAAGATAGATATTGTACTTGACATTGAATATGGTGTTATGATGTAATCAAACATGTTTTGACTTCTGCTACAATGAAATAAAGTTTTTGAATTTCCAAGTACTATTTTATATCTGTCTTGTTGTAATTTTACTGTTCTATATTCACTTAAAACCTCCATGGAAGTTAATGCATTCCCTTTGTGAGTGACATTAATGGACATGTATTGTTACACGTGGTATCAGAGCATAAGGTTACCAGAACAGATAAAAAATTTTTTTTAGAAAAATATTTTTTTTCTAAAGTATTTTTGGAAGAAGTGCTTTCAAAAAAAAAAAAAAAAACATGTTATTTAAAGAGAGTTTTTATGTAAAACATAATCCCAAATAACCACATCCTTATCTTTATCTTTCGAATTCTCCATTTTGAATCTTTCCTTTTTCGTTTCAGCATGGCTGAAGATCTTAATCTCCCAGAAGGTGTGACGATTCCAGGGTGGTTTAGGAGATACTTGGAGGCTAGGGCCACCACTGCAGGCCCAGCGGATACTCCTCCACCCCTAGTTGCACCCATTCCTCCTCCTCCTCCTCCTCGTGTTGACACTTTTGCAAAGACGTGCAAGGAATTCAAGGCTATGGGAGGAAAAACTTTTCAAGGGACTGAGACGTTTGTGGAGGCCAGAGATTGGCTTAAGGAAACTGAGGAATTGTTGGATATCTTTGAAGTGGAAGATGGGAGGAAAGTCCGTTTAGCTGCTTGGTTAATGAAGGGAGAGGCCTCGTTTTGGTGGGAGGTCACTAACGGGGAACGTCCAGTTGATTCATGGGCGGATTTCAGACGAAGGTTTGAGGCAAAGTTTCTTTCAAGGGCAGAGGAGAACTTAAATATGGAAAAATTCCTGGCACTAAAGCAAGGGAGCTCATCAGTAAAGGAATATGTCAATAAATTTAATCAGTTAGCAAGGTTTGGCTTGGAGTTGGTGAACACGCCAGAGAAGAAAGCTTTGAGGTTCGTTAGAGGCTTGAATGAACCGTTGCAAGGGTTGGCTATGACCCACATCCCTATGGGAGCTACCTTTGAAAAGCTAGTAGAAATGGCACTTATGCATGAGGATAAGGCAGTTGAAAAGAAAGGGGATCAGAAGAAACCCCAACAGCAAAATAAGAAGGGTGGTAAAAACAATAATGGCAAAGGGAAGAAGAAATGCTTCAATTGTGGGACGCCTGGCCATCTCAGCAAAGATTGTAGAAAGAAAAAGAAGACTGGTTGTTTTCATTGTGGAGATGCGGGACATTTAGTGAAGGACTGTCCAAAGAAGGGGCAGAGGGCAGGGTCTACCTCGGGAGGACAGGTGCAGGCTCTTATGGCACCAGGGCAGGCAAGGGGGCAAGTTCAGGCTATTGCGGCCCCACCGCTGCAAGAAAGAGGTAGAACATTTTCTGTTGAAAGCTTAGTTTTTCTGTTTGATCATCCTGTCCGTACCTTATTCGATTCTGGCGCATCTCATTCGTTTATCTCTGCATCATTAGTTGAATCACTGCACTTGAACACCAGTTTAGTAGAGGATCCCTTGGTCGTTTCAAATCCAATTGGGGGTTCGGCTCATTTGACCATGATATGTTTGGATTTGAAAATCTCTATACTTAGCGTTGAATTTAGATGTGATGCTTATGTATTGGGCTTCACGGGCTATGGGCTAATTTTAGGAATGGATTGGTTGTCTAGAAATAGGGCCATTCTTGATTGTGAAAGGAGAGTAGTTAGGCTTGTGACTCGCCTTGGTAATGCTCTCGACATCTTTTGTAATCCCATAAATTCCGTTATGCTAAGTTATCTTGAATCGCTTGACGCGTCTGTAGAGAACCTGCGATCGGTAGAAGTGGTCCGGGAATATCCGGATGTGTTTGAGGAGGTGAAGGGCTTACCTCCAAAGCGGGAGATAGACTTTCGAATTTATCTTGTGGATAATGCTAAACCCGTATCTTTGCCAGTGCGCCACATGGCTCCTCGTGAAAGGAGGGAACTCAATAAGCAAGTAAAGGAGTTTCTTGAGAAGGGGTTCATAAGACGTAGTATATCGGAGTGGGGTGCTCCAGTAGTTTTTGCCACAAAGGCGGATGGGTCTCTTAGACTTTGTATGGACTATAGAGAACTAAACAAGCTTACTAAAAAGAACCGACACCCACTGCCGAGGATTGACGATCTCTTTGATCAGTTAGTTGGCGCCTCAGTGTTTTCGCAGTTGGACTTAGCCACTGGCTTTCATCAACTGAGAGTGGCTGAGGATAGTATAGATAAGACTGCTTTTAGGACTCCTGACGGATTCTATGAATGGCTAGTGATGCCCTTTGGTTTGACAAACGCCCCTGCATATTTTGTTGATTTGATGAGTAGGGTGTTTAGGGAATACCTTAACAAATTCGTGGTAGTCTTTGTGGATGACATCTTAGTCTTTTCTAAGAATAAAGAAGAGCACTCCCTACATCTTAGGGAAGTGTTGGAAACCCTTCGAGCGCATAACCTTAAGGCAAAATTTTCTAAGTGTCACTTCTGGAGGAAGGAAGTACGGTTCTTAGGGCACGTGGTTTCCAAAGAAGGGATAGCAGTGGATCCCGCAAAGGTGGTGGCCATCCAAGATTGGAAGGTCCCTAAAAATGCAACCGAAGTAAGAAGTTTCTTGGGGTTGTCTGGCTATTATAGGAAGTTTATCAAAGACTTCGCAAAAATATCAGCTCCATTAACACGGTTAACGAAGAAGAACCTGGTTTTTACGTGGGACAAAGATTGCGATGATGCGTTCCAACGTTTAAAGAGAGCCTTAACTTCAGCCCCAGTCTTAGTGCTGCCAGACGGGAATAAACCGTTTACCATCTATACTGATGCTTGTGGGACGGGACTTGGCGCGGTCCTCATGCAAGAGGGAAGAGTAATAGCCTATGGTGGAAGGCAGTTGAGGGTTCATGAAAAGAATTACCCCACGCATGACTTAGAGCTAGCCGCAATTGTTTTCGCGCTTAAGTCTTGGCGTCACTATCTTCTTGGTGAGAAATTCGAACTGTTCACTGACCACAAATCATTAAAATACTTATTCTCTCAGAAGGATTTGAATTTAAGGCAGCAACGGTGGATGGAATTCTTAGCCTCCTACGATTTTGAAATAGCATATACCCCGGGCATGGGTAACGTGGTGGCAGACGCCTTAAGTAGGAAAAGGTTGTCCTTGAGTCCGTTGTTTGTTGAACGACAAAGCTTAGAATTCATCTCTATGTTTGACTTTAGACCCTCCGTTGACTTAGTACCCGGTCTGTTAGCATCCTTGGAGGTTAGACCTACACTTCTAGGACGGGTTGGTGAGGCACAGCGAGACGACCCACAGTTGGTTGAGATAGTAGAAAAGCTCAAAGGGGGGGAGTCGTCAAGCCATCTTCGTAGGTATACCCTAGACGATAAGGGTTGGTTACGAAGGGATAATAGACTTTGTGTACCACAAGACGAAGACTTAAGGAAGGCCATTCTTGATGATGCTCATCGCTCAAAAATGACCATTCATCCCGGCGGGGATAAGATGTACAAAGATATGAAGCGGGTTTTCTTTTGGGCCGGTATGAAAAAGGATGTGGCCGAGTACGTCGCTAGATGCTTGGTGTGCCAACGAGTTAAAGCAGAACAAAAGAAACCCGGTGGGTTGCTTCACCCATTAGAAGTTCCACTATGGAAATGGGAAAGCATCTCAATGGATTTTGTGGATGGATTACCAAGATCAAGGAAGGGTAACACGGGGATTTGGGTTATAGTAGATAGACTTACTAAAAGCGCCCATTTTATTCCCGTGAAAAGTAAGAGGACTGCTCCGTGGTTGGCTTCTGTATACATTAAGGAGATTGTTCGTTTGCACGGTATTCCTTCTAGTATAGTAA
The DNA here is from genome assembly GCA_030737875.1 of Allium sativum. NCBI lineage: Eukaryota > Viridiplantae > Streptophyta > Magnoliopsida > Asparagales > Amaryllidaceae > Allium > Allium sativum. The sequence continues at coordinate 41,549,552 of CM060926.1, forward strand.
GCGACCGTGACCCCATCTTTACTAGCGAATTTTGGAAGAGTTTACAAGAGGCGGTAGGGACTCAGATATGTTTGAGCACCGCATATCATCCTCAGACAGACGGCCAGACCAAGAGGGTGAATCGCATTCTAGAGGATCTTTTAAGGCTTTGTATCCTAGACTTTGGGGCTACATGGGAAGAGCACCTTCCGTTAGTAGAATTCGCATATAACAATAGCTTTCAGTCTAGTATTGGCATGGCACCTTTCGAAGCTCTTTATGGAAGGCCTTGCCGTTCGCCTACATATTGGTGGGAATCTACCGATAAAATCCTACTTGGGCCCGATATGGTTAGGGAAACCTCGGAGAAGATTGAGTTGATTCGAAGGAGGATGAAAGCAGCACAAGATAGGCAAAAATCGTATGCTGATAAGAGGAGGACAGATCTTGAGTTTGACATTGGGGACATGGTTTTTATCAAAGTATCTCCGTTACAGAATGTTGTTCGCTTTGGGTCCGTGGGGAAATTAGCACCAAGGTTTGTAGGGCCGTTTCCTGTAAAAGACAGGATTGGGAAGATGGCATATAGGGTGGAGTTGCCTGAGAAACTTAGTGGAGTACACGATGTATTCCATGTATCAAATTTTAGGAAGTGTTTGCACAAGACCGCGGAGGTGGTAGAGCCGAGCTTGCTTAAAGAGGTGGAAATAGAGCGTGATGCAACAATTAGACGAGCTCCTACATGCATTCTTGGGTCGGAGATCAAAAAGTTGAGGAATCGAGAGGTCAGACTGGTTAAAGTGCAATGGGGAGATGATGAGAGCAACGCAACTTGGGAGACAGAAGAGAAGATGCGTTCGTTGTACCCTTTTCTTTTTGAGGGTATGTCTTTTAATTTCTCCTTTATCGCTTAGCTTATCTTATCTTATCTTTAGTATGTCCTCTCATTAGTATCTTTGACCTTTAGTTAGGATAATCCTATGGTTGAAACATGTGTTTGAGACATGTTATGTATGATGGATGCAAAATGGATGCAAGTGTTTGCTAGTGGTTGCTCGTGGATGCATATATACACACACTTTAGGCACTAGATCGGCTCAGTCACTTCATATTGCATATTGCATATATATGGATGTATTTAGTATAATGGATGTATAATGGTTGTACCATCATATGGATGCTGCATTCGGTTGAATGGGTGTGCACGCATATAGAAGTAGTATGTAAGCAATTAGGATCTTTTGCATACATAATGGATTCATGACACTTACATAATTTGCATTAAGGAGGTCAACTGAATCAGTGGACCGCTTGATTTTGCATTAGATACGGACATATACACACACTGTGCATTTAAACATGAAAGCATTAGAAGTCTGTAAGGACAATGGATGCCTGTGTATGATGGATGAGTAGATGGACGTTTGGATGGTAGGATATACATTCTTCCAGACTTGAAGATTTCGGGGACGAAATCCTAAAAGGAGGGGAGAATGTAACACCCCGAATTTTCTATTAACACTAAAGTTGCTAAAATAATAATAAGTGTGTAGAAGAGGGGATGTATCTAATATGAATATAAAAATGTTAATAAGTGTGTAAGAGAGGGGATGTATCTAATATGAATATAAAAATATTAATAAGTGTGTAAGAGAGGGGATGTATCTAATATGAATATAAAAATATTAATAAGTGTGTGAGAGAGGGGATGTATCTAATATGCATATAAAAACAATAATAAGTAAAGGGGGATGTATCTAATATGTACATTGTAGAAAATATATATATATTTATGACATGAATAGAAGTTTATTAATATGCTGAGTGTTTGCTGAGTCACTTCTGACTCATTGCTGAGTCAACAAGATAAACCCCATCTTGTCTGAACGGCTGCGGTTATTTCTAGGTTAAATCTAATGGCCTAAATGAATTCTAAAATCTATAAATAAGTGGGTAGAACCTAGACCTAAATCACTTGTAAAATTAGAGAAGCTACCGTCATGCTGCTGCCATGGAGTTCAGCATAGCCGTCACAAACTAAGAAGAGGAAGCCTAATCATCTACAACTAAATCTACACAAATCAAATCAAAAGATCTCTCTTTCTCTAATTCTTTTCTTTTGTTGGTGAGTATGATGATTCTCACAAGACTATTACAAACTAATTTGACTCAGTTATGAATGGATCACAAGAAAGTGATGTGATTTGTAATTGTAAATTCTATATATTGTGGATCTCTTATTATGTTATTATGTTGTCGTACGATGTAAATTATATATGCTATGTCATGCTGTGTTGTAAATTCTTTTATACTATGTCGTGCTATGTTGAGAATCATGTCAAGCTATGTTATACTATCATACTATGCCATGTTATAAATCATGCTATATTATGTTGAAAAATCATGATGTTGTTGGATCATGCTTAAAGTTATGTTTTTTTTTCTTAATTTAAATGGATCTTGTTTATGGGAATTTGCCTATTAGGTTAGCTGTACCCATAAACTTGAAACTATAATTAAATAAAACTTGATTATGGGAATTTGCCTATTGAGTTAGGTGTACCCATATAAAACCATGTTGTTAAAAAAAATTAGATGATGTTGATTCACACATGTTCATATGTAAGTTTATGAAAATTGATTGAGATTATATTAGGTGAATTTTGAACAAGTTGACACCTTTAGGTCCATGACATGTATAATCTATGCAAGTTGGACATATGCAAGTTTCACCCCTTATTATGATTCATTTGGTCACATATACATGTTGTTATTATGATAATCTCTTTTATGCTATGAGTTAGGCTATTCGAGTCTAACATATATTTTGCGAATAAACGTTCAAACGTGGGGTAGGGGTAATATTAGGAATTAATAAATTAGGTGCAATTTTGTAAGATTTTGCATACCATGAATGGATGTCCATAATTGAGTCAATTATGGACATTGTTAAAAATTGGAAGTAATTAATAATTCAAGTAGGGAATTATTAAAATTGGGGGAAAGTGGATTATTATTAATAATCAATGCTTAGGACACGAGGTTGGACCCGTTTGTGATGTAAACCTGCCCGGACCCGCCCGGCAAATCCAGTAGTCACAAATGTCGGCCCAATGTGAGAGGTCCTAGGCCCAAACTAAAGCATAACAGTTGTAAAGACACGAGGTTAGACTCTTTTATGGAGTAAGACTGCCCGGACCCGCCCGGCAAATCCAGCTGCCATAAATGCCAGTCTAATGTGAGAGGTCTTTATGAGGTTATGGCCTTAATGAACTAAAAAAATACTTAACCAGATAATCATGTAAGGTGGGACATGGGGGTTAAGTAGGTGCCTTGGGTGGCATGAGGAATCTGGTGGTTGCCTTTAGAGGCATTTGAAATACGATTAGACTTAACCAAACACACATGTAAATGAACATGACTAAGTGGGTTAAGTGGGATGGACTAATAGGGACAAGTTTAGGTGGAATGCTTGTGGTAAATAGTGGGAGCCCATTTCAACCAGTATCCCAAAACGTATCTTTGTGGGCTCGAACCAAGTCGAGGACGGGACACGCATACTGGGTTTGACTATAAGAGGCCAAAACAGGGAGCGGTGGCAACGCAAGTCCAACGGGTTTCATATGCGTGTGTGGACCCGGGCTGGTAGGTAAGACGTTGTTGCATCGTGTAGGTATAAGCCGTGCATGTCCGTTGTATCAGGTTGCCACTTTAGGGGAGTGATACACCCCACTGTGGGGCCAGCACGGGTATCTACGAGTTAGGGAGCCGATCGAATAATGGGAAGTAGGGTACACCTAGTGGAGATAGGGGCAGGCGGCACTTATGTAGTCATCTAGGGGTACGTAAAGCCATTGGGAAAGTTTCTAAGTGAAGCTAAGTGGGATGAATCTTTAGGGTGACTGGTGTGGTGCAGTATAGTGTTTATCCTTTAGTATTTAGGAGCGCCTATAACGTTGCCTTTAGCGATTGTCTATGTCCTTAATCTGCTCTTCATAGACATTTTCTTGTTTTCCAGCTTATGCCTTAGTCCAGTTATTTTGGTAATAGTATTGTAGAATTATCATATTCACCAGACTTTATGTCTGACCCCCTCTTTTCCATCCTTTTTCTCCCTTCAGGTCCGCAGGTTGGGCCAAGTTCTAGTGGAGTCTAGTTGGATCGCTTATCTTCTGGAAAGCTTGGACTGCTAAAGTAAAGTCCAGCTTGTTATCTTTCTTTTTAATGGCTATTCATGTAATGGGATTATGTACTTGTTTTGTCAAGATAGATATTGTACTTGACATTGAATATGGTGTTATGATGTAATCAAACATGTTTTGACTTCTGCTACAATGAAATAAAGTTTTTGAATTTCCAAGTACTATTTTATATCTGTCTTGTTGTAATTTTACTGTTTTATATTCACTTAAAACCTCCATGGAAGTTAATGCATTCCCTTTGTGAGTGACATTAATGGACGTGGGGTGTTACAAATAGCCTTTTTAAAATAACTAGACTTTTCTTGGAAAATACTTAATTGGTTTTGAAAATAGTTTTTCAAAAGGTAAGTTTCAAAAACACTTTTGCTCAAATCTTGTAAACCTTATGCTCTGATACCAAATGTAACACCCCACCTCCGCCAGGGTGACTCTTGCAAGCACACTAGCTTCGGAGGGGCGTTTAAACAAGGTAAACATGCATGCAGATATCACAAGACAGAATATATAAGTAAAACAGAGTAGTAAAGCAGCGGATAAAACTAGCATTTCAAAACCATAGTTAAGTTACAACAAAGTACTTGATCATTATTTTCCAACAAACAAAGTCTAGCATAAACTTAAAAACTGAAATACATAAAGTACTATCCCTAAAATGAAGTGATAAACCATAACTAGCTCAATGTCCGAGACCGTACATGAGCAAATCCAGTAAGCAAGCTGTAAAGATCCAAGCTAAGCTCCAATGTTCCCACCCTGAGGACCTGAGGGGGGGGGGGGGAACGGAAGAAAAGAGGCAAAAGAAAACGGGTCAGTCAAAAAGACTGGTAAGCCCTACTACTATCTGTCTTTGAACTAGTAAAGTTAACTGGCATGAGAAGCTGAGATGAACATACGGATAACAACATACTGGCATGATGATTAACTAACAAGATAGATAAAGGTGTCATCGCATAATTAAGGTTAAGTTTTGCACCACGGGTGTACTAGCATTCTAACATGTCAAGTAAAAACAAGAATTGATCCCTTGGCCCAAGCTTGGCCCAATATAATGAGGTGACCTAAATCAAGGTCCAACTACACAGTCTAGTCGATCGGCTCCCTATAAGCCTAACTCGTCAAGTGTCGGTGTCATACGACCTAATCATGTAATGTAGTTGACTGTGCAGGGTCCACCCTAGGGTGTATCAGGCCCTATGGTGTAACCCTCTGACACCATTACAGGATGCACAGTCCAAACCTACCGGTGCCCGTGTTCAACTCCGGACTTGATGTGCACGACCATGGTCCGCCTGAACAACCGGGGCATCATTCAGCCGTCTCTTTTGGTCTCTTACAATCAGCCCAGTAATCGTGCCCCACCCTAGCCTAGTCCTAGGGTCTTATGATACTACCTAGAAGGTTACTGCTGAAAAGGACCACGCAACTAGGGTTTCTTAACGGGTTAAATGTGGTTAACCCGATCCACATGTGGATTAAATTGGTTAAGAGTACCCAAGGCTCCTGACTTAACCTCGATTAATCCATCAAGCCCAAATTGGTTAAGTATTAAGTGGACCATGACTTAACCCTAATCAGGAGGCATTAATTAACTTAATGCGATTTAACCTCTCACATTAGACTTTGTTGTGGTTACTAGTTAAGCCGGGTGGGTCCGGGTATTTATACCACAACTAGGTCTAACCTCGGGTTCGAGCACAACATGACCAACTTCTCACATTGGGTCCTATTGTTTGTAGCCACTAGTTAAGCCGGGCTGGTCCGGGTAGATTTATGCTACAAACTCAACCCAACCTCGAGTTGGCCACACTCATATTTGCTAAGTGTCATGTCCATTATGTTTCCAAAACATAATTACAAGTTAACATATCACGTTATGTTATAAAAACCATGTTTATGTCATAATGTTACCCAACCCCAACGTAATTCCATCGTTTACATAATCGCTACAACGCATAAAGGATAAAATGGGGAACTTAGCATAATCATGACATAAAGGTATTGAAGCCACAAGTTTATCATGGTGGCATATGAAATGTACATATGTTCATATACTTGCATATTGCATTATTAGGCTTCAAAAGCATGCATAAAACCAAACTTAGCATATGAGTGATACATGGTGATAAATAACATGTAGAAGTTGCTAGAAGTTCGCATTTAGGCTCACATGCAAGTTATCATAAGGGATATGATAACTTTCATGTTGCCAAAATGCAACCTTTAACATAAAGCTTGAAGCTTTAAGGCCATAAACTCAAGTTTAACTTGCATAACATGATAACATGTGTATAATGATCAACCCAAACTTGCATAACATGATAACATGTGTCATACATAAATTGCATAATGATCAACCAAACTTGCATATAATGATCAACCAAACTTGCATATAATGATCAACCAAACTTGCATATAATGATCAACCAAACTTGCATCATTCATTTAACTTTAGAGTTCAATAAAAAGAAAGTAGAAAAGGGATTACTATGCTATGAAGACACAAATTAATATTTATTATAAAGATTGAGACGAAGCCCTTATGCAAGCACCAAAAACCCAAATATGCAAGCTCCAAATGAAAACCCTTGAGCCAATTCAATAAAAACCCTTGCTTTGAAATAGAGATGTTGCAACTTGACTTGAATGCAAGCTAAGAACACTCATACAAGTTTGAAAACACTTGTATGAACTCAAAATCTCTCATAGAAATTAACTTAGAAATTTTAGCATGAGAGTGGAGGCCATGAGAGGAACAAAGTTGACATAGTTTAGTTGTAGGATTGAATAATGGTGATTTAGGCTAGGTTTGGGGTCTTTTTATAGAGGATTAGGATAGTATTAGCCAGAGGATTAACCCTAGATTCAATCCAAGCCATCAAAGCATGTCTTGGGGAAGAAGTCAAGTGTAGGAACCATCTAGGGCCTTTAGATTAAAGCTGAACCATGAGAACCATTCAAATGCAAAATCTGCATTTGAGCGAATCGGCCCACGGGTTGATAGCCAAACACCCTGGATTAACCCCTAGCCGACCCAGCGAGCTCGGGTCGACCTCAAAAATCGGCCGGTTCGGTTATTCCCCTCTCCCAATTCGCTGTTTTGAACATTTTTGCATATTTATTTATTTAATTTTCAATTATATATATATATATCAATATATATATATTTCTTTGCGCAAACCATTTCACTTAATTAAGTATACTTTAATTTGTGAATTTTTCGTGAAACTTCGCGAGGCCATATCTTGGTCATACGGACTCCGATTTTCGAAAACTTGGACTCTATTTCGCGTATTTTTCCGAGACGAACGCAATGGCACAGCCCATTTCCCTTAATTCAGATTTTACAGTTTAATTCTGCCTCCATTTATGTTATAACATGTTATTCAAAAATACGGGTTGTTACAATATGAGTTTAGTGATGCTTAGTTGCCTAGAATCTTCTGATGTATCCAACGATGATTTGGGATCTGTTTGTGTGGTCCGTGAGTATGGGGATGTCTTCGATGTAGAGCGGGGTTTACCTAGAGGAGCGAAGTAAGCTTTCGTGTGTGCCTAGTGGATAATGCAAAGCCAGTTATGAGATCAACGATGGTTTTGGAGCAAGACTGGCAAGGACAGCCAGAGTCCGTTAAGTGCTCAGTTATTTGGCCGTTTTACTAGTATCATCTCATATATGTCATCTGAATTCGAAGGAGGTATCCCTTGGGTGTTTGTCTAATATTGGTTTAGGCCTTTGGGACTTGCACTTGGGGGATGTCGAGTTCGACTAGGATGGTCTGCGTGAGAGATGGACAGTTGTGACAAATTTTGCATGGAATAATATCCTGGTTTTCTCTAGAAGAGGAGAAAAGCATGCCCTACATCTTAGGGAAGCCTCTGGGGAAGGGTGATGTGTTAGGGAGGAAGACTATCGAAAGTCCATGAGGGGAATTACCCTACCCACGAATTAGGAGTTGCTTTCAGACCATAAGTTTCCAAGGTATTTGTTCTCCCAGAAAGATCTGAACTTGAGGCAGCAAAGGTGGATGGAGTTCTTGGCGTCCTACGATTCCGAAATAGCATATACCCCTGGCAAGGGTAACGTTGTGGTGGCGGCCTTAAGTAGAAAAGGTTTGACACTGAGTCCTTGGTCTGTTGAGCAGCGTAGCTTAGAGTTTATCTCTACCTTTGACTTTAGACCATCCATTGATTTTGTACTTGGTTCGCTAGCATCCTTAGAGGTCAGACCTATGCTTTTGGGACGGATTGGAGAGGCACAGCGAGTTGACCCACAGTTGGTTGAGTTAGTAGAGAATCTCACAAGAGGGGAGTCATCAAGCCATCTTAGTAGGTATACCCTAGATGATAAGGGTTGGTTGCGTAGGGACGGTAAACTTTGTATGTTACAGGACGAAAGTTTGAGGAAGTGTTTACATGATACGACGAAAGTGGTGGAGCCGAACACGCTTAAGGAAGTGGAAGTAGAGCGAGATGCCATGATCAGACTAGCTCCTACATGCATTCTTGGGTCGGAGATTAAGAAGTTGAGAAACCGAGAGGTCAAGCTAGTCAAAGTGCAATGGGAAGAAGATCAAGGAGACGCTACTTGGGAGACAGAAGAGAAGATTCGTTTGTCGTACCCCTTCCTTTTCGGGGTTATGTCTTTTATATTCTCCTTTATCGCCTAGCTTATACTTGTCCTGTCTTTAGTACATCCTCTCGTTTAAGTCTTTGACCTTTAGAAGGGTAGTCCTATGGTTGAAACATGTGTTTGAGACATGTTATGTTTGATGGATACAAGTGGATGCAAGTGTTTGCTAGTGGTTGCTCGTGGATGCATATACACACACTTTAGGCACTAAATCGACTCAGTCACTCTCATATTGCATATAAATATGTGTGCATATTTAAATTAATGAATGAATAGTGGTTGTATTATCATATGGATGCTGCATTAAGATGAATGGTTGTGCACGCATATAGAAATAATATGTATCATTAGGAATCTTTTGCATACATAATGGACGCATGGCACTATCATAGTTCGCATTAAGGAGGTCAACTGAATCAGTAGATCGCCTGATTTTTGCATTGGATAAGGACATGTACACACACTATGCATATAAACATGAAATCATTAGAAGTCTGTTAAGGACAATGGATGCCTGTGCCTGATGGTTGAGTAGATGGATGATTGGATGGTAGGACACATTCTTCCTAACTTGAAGATTTCGGGGACGAAATCCTTTAAGGAGGGGAGAATGTAACACCCCGTATTTTCTGTGAACATAAAAAAAATCAAGGTATAATTAATTTTTAGAAAAATAATTAGGTGAAACGGGTTGCGCCGTTGCGTTCGTCTCGGAACTCTGCTTGAGATAGAGTCCGAGTTTGCGTAAATTGGACTCCGTATGAAAAAGATATCCTTAAATTAAATATTGTAGCAAAACATGGAAAAAGAGGAATGAGAAAAGAATAATGTTTAGCATTGTTCTAAGAATTGTAAGCAAAAGACATAATAGCTCATTTGGTTGGAACATGTGACTTGCATACAAGAGGTGCAGAGTTCGATCCCCGCCAACGCCATATTTTTGTTTTAGGGGAATGGCTAAAAAGCGGCTTAGTGTGAACGCGGTTCAAAAAAAAATTAAATATATATATATGTATATATATATTGAATATATATATGTATATATATATATAATTGAGAAGATAAATACAGTCAATTTATTTGGAGGGAAAGATTTATGCATAAGTAGATATGTATGTATGTAGGTAACTTCATTATGCATTGATTTTGCATGTTGCAAGGAAAGTAGAGAAAAAAAAAAGGGGAAATTAAATTATATGCTCGATTTTTTTTTTTTTTCAGGCAAGCAATTAATTTGCATTATTTGAATTCATGAATAGGTGCGTGTATATGTATATTTATATATTTATATATATATGGGAAGTTTATGTAAACATGAATAGAAGTTTATTAATTTGCTGAGTGTTTGCTGAGTCACTTCTGACTCATTGCTGAGTCAATAAGATAAACCCCATCTTGTCTGAACGGCTGCGGTTATTTCTAGGTTAAATCTAATGGCCTAAATGAATCCTAAATTCTATAAATAAGTGGGTAGTCTCTCATTCTAATTCATATGAAAAATTAGAGAAGCCGCCGTCATGCCGTCGCCATGGAACTCCGAGTAGCCGCCGCAAATCAAAGTAGAAGAAAGCTAATCTAATCCAATTCTAATCAATTCTAAAAGCAATCTAGACTCTCTCTTTCTTCTTAAATTGTGAGTATGATGATTCTCACAAGATTATTAGCAAACTAATTTGATTAAGATGTAAATGGAACATAAGAAAATGATGTGAATTGTCATATATGTTATTGTAAAATCTTATGTTATCATGTATGTTCTAAATGTTTTGTTATGCTATGATGAAAATCATGCTATGCTATGTTATGCTATCATGCCATGCTATGATGAAAATCATGCTATGCTATGTTATGCTATCATGTTATGCTATGGGTAAATTATGCTATGTTATGTCATAAATCTTATATATGTTGTAGATCTCATGTTAATACATATGTTGGAAATCCATAAGTTATATGATTATGATATCATGTTAAGTTGTGTTGAATCGTACAAGTTGTAAAATCATGATGTTGTTATTTATGCAAATTGGATCATGTTTTAAAGTTTATGTTTTTTTTTCTAAAAATTAAATGGATCATGATTATGGGAATTTGCCTATTAAGTTAGGTGTACCCATATGCATGAATCTATGACTAAATGAATTTTTATTATGGGAATTTGTTTATTAAGTTAGATGTACCCATATACATGAACCTATGTTATTAAGTTAGATGATAATATGTTGTAAATGATGTCACATATGTTACATAGTCACGATGTTAGTATCCATGCTGGTTAGTTCATGTTAGTCAAATCATGATATTATATATGTTTGGGCTATGATGATTCATACATGTACCTATGCAAGTTTTGGCACTGATTAATAAAAAATTGTGTAGGTTTCATGACACTTATTTTAGATCTAAAATTAGATCCATGACATGTGTGAGTTCTATACTAGTTCACACCACCATTATGTTGCAAGTTTATACATGAATTTGGGTTATATTATGTAGACTGTGACATTTAACCAAACAAGTTGACACCTTTAATATGTGTAGCTTATGCAAATTATAGTCTTAGCCTATGCAAGTTTAAGTGTTGGACCTCTATCACATATGCAAGTTTCAACCCTTTTTATGAGTAGATCTATTTTAGTCATATACATATATATTGTTGTTGTGATAATTTATCTTTGTGCTATGAGTTAGACTATTCGAGTCTAACGTATATTTTACGTTTAACGTATGAACGTACAACATGGGATAGGGGTGATATTAAAAGAATTAATATTGATAATTTGCACGAAATAGCCTTTAAAAGGCATATAACAAATTTGAGATATGTGAATTGCCTTAAAAGGCGAAAAATGGAATGAAGACATTAGTTGGAAAATTAATGTGTAGAAATGGTCATAAGTTAATTATGGATTAATTTGAATTTGAATAGGGATTGAGAAATTGGTATAAAATGTCTTTAATGGCATATAATGAATTTGTGGTGAAAAAGGGTATGATTTATCATACCATAAATGGATGGACATAATTGAGTCAATTATGGACATCATTAAATTTTGAATAAATTATTAATTTGGATAGGGAAGTTAATTCAAATTTGGGAAAGATTAATTAATTAATCACTTAAGATAATTTACATTCTTTCTATCTACATACACCAGAAGGTTCTAGGGTGACAGAGAGGATAGTGTCTAGGCTTGGGTTTGGAAAACAAGTTTCCTGCCCTCCCTGGCTATCCCTAACTGACCCAATGAACGGGATGGTCTTGAATTTAGAAAGAAAACATGTGGTGGGACATGGGAATCTAGTGGGTGCTTTGGGTGGCATGAGGAATCTAGTGGTTGCCTTTAGTGGCATTTGAAATACGATTAGTAAGACTTAACCAAACACACATGCAAATGAACATGACTAAGAAGAGGTTTAAGTAGGTGCCTTGGGTGGCATGAGAAAATACGATTAGTAAAACTTAACCAAATTAAATATGTAAGTGGGACATAGGGGTTAAGTGGGTGCATTGGGTGGCATGTGGAATTACTAATAGAAATCCTTAACCAAATTTAAAACATGTAAGTGGACATGAAGGGGGTTAAGTGGAATGTGTTAGAGGGGACCAAGCCTAGGTGGGAAGCTTGGTGGGAGGCCCATTTCAACCCGTATCCCAAACGTATCTTTGTGAGCTCGACCCAAGTCGAGGACGGGACACGCATACTGGGCTTGACTATAAGAGGCCAAAACGGGTTAGCGGTGGCAACGCAAGTCCAACGGGTTCATATGCGTGAGTGGACCCGGGCTGGTAGGTAAGACGTGGTTGCATCGTGTAGGTATAAGCCATGCATCCTTAAGTTGTATCGGGTTGCCACTTTAGGGGAGTGATACACCCCACTGTGGGGCCAGCACGGGTATCTACGTGTTAGGGAGCCGATCGAATGGGGCAGGGTAGTGGGTACACCTAGTAGTACACGAAGCTACCATTATTAATTAAGTATTAAAAGGGTACACCTAGTGGAGATAGGGGCAGACGGCACCTATGACGTCAGCTAGGAGTACGTGGAATTACCATTATTAAGGAGGTACGTCTAGTAGGGATAGGTACACGTTGGGTACCTAGGATAGCAACTAGAGATACACAGTCAAACGTGGAGGATAGTGGGAACATCTAGTAGTACACGAAGCTATCATCATTCTATTTAGGGATCAAAGTGACTAGTAGGGGTGCAGTTAGTACTAGTACAGTACAGCATGGTACAGTACGGTAGAGTATAGTAATTATCCTATATTGATTAGGAAGCGTCATTAACGTTAATTATTAGTAACGGGTGTGGTGCAGCGTAGTAATTATTCTTTAGTAGGTATGCCTTTAATGTTACCATGGTTAACCTCATTTCCTTTGCCTGTTCTGTCACACCCAATAGTTCATAGGCATTTCCTTATTCTCCAGCTTATGCCTTAGTCTGATTACTTTGAAAATAGTATTGTTAGAATTGTCATACTCTCCAGACTTTATGTCTGACCCCCTCTATTTCTATCTTTTCCCCCTCCAAGTCCTCAGGTTGGGCCCAGCTCTAGTGGTGTTTGATTGGATTGCTTATCTCTTTTGGAGAGCTTTGACTGCTAAAGTAAAGTCCAGCTTGTTATCTTTTGTTTAATGGCTATTTATGTAATGGGATTATGTATTTTGTTTTATCAAGATAGATATTGTACTTGACTCTGATTTATGGTATTATGATGTAATCAAACATGTTTTGACTTCTGCTGCAATGAAATAAAGTTTTAAAATTCCAAGTACTATTTTATATCTGTCTTGTTGTAATTTTACTGTTCTATACTCGCTTAAAACCTCCATGGAAGTTAATGCGTTCCTTTTGTGAGTGACATTAATGGACGTGGGGTGTTACATCACTTAACCTGGCTCTGATACCAACTGTAACGGCGGGGAATTTTCGACCCAGAAAATCAACATAATTACACTGTCAATTTCTCTAGCATCGAAAATACCGGGACATTAATAGAAGAATTCATAGGATGAGATAGAAAAGATAGAACTAATAGAATAGAAGAAGAAGAAGATCACAACTGAACAGAATCAAAGTAAACACGAAACTCACAGCGGAATAAATAAGATGTATTATAACATAACTTTGAAATACAAAATCTGAATTTGTACTTACATATCATATCAGAGTACAACTCGCATATAACACAGCGGAAATAATCTCTAACTAATTATTGGTGAAGCCTTCTATTTCCAGCTCCTCCAAGTGAATCTGCAAAGCCTGAAACACTTGACTGCCCGTACAAATTTGGGAACCCAAGAGTTTAGGGATAACACAAACAAAATAAACTCTGGGTCAGTCATGGGACTGGTGTGAGTAAATTCCAACCATATTGTTTACTTTGAAAATCCTTTTCAAATAAGAAGATAATAGTAAGACCGGCCCACACATAAACATGGACGGCTTTTACCTTACTATAACCCAAAGTATTCTTGATATCAAAACCAGTGATATTATGATAATGTCTAACAATATAATTATCCAAGTAGCAGAACGCTTGCATCTCACGTTCCACATATATATATATATATATTATAAAATCATAAACCGCAGGGCCCTTATTGGAGAATGGATTCCAATAGACAAGGTATGGGAGCACCTTCTGAATAGTGTACTCCAGAGGGGATACACTCAGGGTTCAACAAGAACGTCTTGCAACCCGGCCACACATGACCGCTCACTCATTTAGCTTGAGTGTCATGAATATATTGTCACCACGGTTGTAGGCCATCCAACCGTCATCCGAAGATACAGAATCGAAAAAGAAGTATAAATATGAATTTTCTCTAGATTGGTGATAATACACCCTGCATGGGGATGACCCAACTAGCCATGCTGCCTAGCCCAACTTTTGTTACTTCCTGGTTGTGAGGCTAGAGGCTACGTCTATCTTCAGAACATCTGATCACCATTCACTTTGAATGTCACATCGTCAAATCCGTAATCACATATTGATTACACAAATGCACACTGGGTGTAGAATAAAGAGAAGTTACCTTCTCCCCGCCAACTTGGTATATTCGTACAAATCAACGGCGTGACCGTTGGAAATACTCTGTCAGACACTCGTCCATACAAGTTGTCCTGGGACTGGACAAAAAGATAACTTCTTTTCTGGAACTGGACGACCCTTGCGTTTAACTCCGTCTTCAATTTTAGTTAAATATAATTCGCAGCGCTTATGCCTATACGGAGTGGTTTTCGGATAATAAATCCAACCGGTCTCTCCGTATTGACATGATGGTCAAAACACTTCGATAGTCGGTTATTTAACTATCGAAGTAAAAACAAACATCCATTCACAAACACTGGCCGTTTTATTTAATACTAACTTTCTAGTTTCCCATATTTCTATAAACTCTTCCTTACTTCCTTGATTTCTATTCTATTATTTCCTCGTTATAAATCGGTAAGTGAATAAATTTCTAAATATCAACCCCGAAGGCCGAAACCAACATCAGATTGACGCCTCGAAAGTTACTCAACTCAACCAACGTACAACGGGTTCTAATTTGTTTAAAACTATATCACCTTCCTTATCATGCTCAGTATATCTTTTTAAAACATTATAACTTATCGACTTACTTTAAAACACTTATATTTTAACTAATGCTACTGTCTTTTCCTTTATAACTAATGCAATACGCTGCTATATTCTCTTTCTCTTTTATAACCATTGCAATACGCTGTTGTATTCTCTTTTATAACTGTAACACCCCGTATTTTCTGTGAACATAAGAGTTAAAAATTAAGGTATAATTAATTTTTAGGAGAAGAAATATGGGAAACGGGTTGCGCTATTGTGTTCGTCTCGGAAAAATACGCGAAATAGATTCCGAATTTGCGTAAATCGGCGTCCGTATGAAGAAGATATGGACGAACGAAGTTAGGCAGAAAAACCGGAAACAGGCCAGAAAACACTGGCGCACTTGTGAATTGCGCCAGTACAAAAATACACTGGCGCACCTGCCAAGTGGGCCCATACAAATCCAGCACCGAATTCTGCAGTGTTCTGAGGTGACATGTCTTCTTTTGAGTGGCTGGATGATGTGTATTCGAGCTGTGCGATTCTGATGACTTCTGGACTGATCTGAAGGCTCTAAATCACCCTATCCTCCTATAAATACATCCCTAACCTAAACCTAAGTCTCTTACACAATTCTCTAGCCTCCATTGCTCTCTTCTTCTAATTAAAAATAAAAATGGCGTCGCTACTCTGCTAGAATCAAAACTAGAAGTCAATCAACATCATCCTAAATTCAAATTTGAGATAAAAGCTTCTGCAACAATTCTGTAACAACTAAAGTTCTTTCTTTAATCCAATCAAGGCAAGTACAGTTATTTTCTGCTATAAACATTAATTATAATTCTGATATGCTTTTAAATCTGAATCTGAGATTGTATATCTGTCAGATCTGTTTATCTGTGACTGTTCTGTATCCCTTTCTGCTTCCTTTCTGTTTCTATAGCCAGGCTACCACGAGCCTGTGCCAAATCTCATAAGAGATTAATGTATGAACGCAAATTTTGGGATAAATAATGAATGATGCGAAATTTGACGAGACTGAATTGAACATATGACTTTAGATCTGAGGCATAAAATATATTGACATATGACTTGGGATTGGATGCATGAATTTGACTGTAAACATATAATTTATATATGTTGTATGCATAGTGTACGTTGTAATCTAGATCTGTAACTAATTAGAGAAATGAACATATGTTATTTAGATCTGTAATTAATTAGAAAAATAAGCATATGTTATAAACTTGTTTTAGACCTATGCATATTCTGTGATAAAAGAAGAAGAGGAACCACTGTAAGATTACATATGATTTGAGACTTTGGACAAAATGCATATAAAAGTCAAGATCTGATTTTTAGAAGATATGATTTAAAGATTTAGATTGTTGGGTATAGTTTGCATAATGATTCATGACTTAAAAAGAAGAAGATATGGAAACTTAGGTGTAAAAGATTTACATTAATTAGGATATCTATTATTGTGATTACACCTAAATAGGGATTTTTGGATATATGGCATGCATTGAAATTAATGGTTATATTTGGTATAATTTATATGTGAATCTGCTGTAAAATGCTAGTTTAACAAAAATTGGAACATATGTTATATGGCAAATTATGTCCATATTCTGCGCTTATGCAAACATGGAGTATATGTTGTGAATCATGACAATTATGTAGGCATATGAATTTAGGCCAATTTATGATTAGGCAAGGCATGTAAATAGAACCTTTAGAAATATTAAATTTGCTAAATCTGCTAATTTGCCAAGTTGCCTAAACGGCTAGCTTTGTTATATTGCCTAGACTGCTAATTAGATTGAAATGCCTAATCTGTTAAATTTGTCGGTTGAAATGCCTAACCTGTTATATGCCAAAATCTGCTAAGTTGCTAAATCTGTTAAATCCGTTAAGTCATATAAAATCTGTTATCTGCTAAAATCTGTTATCTGCTGTGTTGATATAATCATCCTGTTATTGATATAATCTGAATTGGCATATATATTGGACGTGCGCATAAACGGTAAATTATTAATTAATTGGCCGCAAAGATAAACGTGACTAACTCGAGGTTAGAATGAGTTTGCGGCGTAATTCTGCCCGGAACCGCACGACACATCCAGTGGCCGCAAACAATAGGTTCTAATGTGAGAAGTTAGTCATAACCTGCTTAAGACACGAGGTTAGGTCTGGCTTGTGGCAGAAGTCTGCCCGGAACCGCCCGGCCCATCCAGCGGCCACAAGCTAGCGACCTAATGTGAGAGGTCTGGGCATTAATAATTAATTAATGCAAATCTAAGATAAGAATGACGTCTAAAACGTATTGGGGGAAAATAGGGTTAAACCAACTGGATTAATAGGTGTAGTAAACCCGTCCATGAATCTGTAGGCCCAATACAAAGTTAGACAAATCTGAAAAATCTGTACATCTGATTTGTTTGTCTGAAAACATGTTAACTTAATCTGTGAACTAGTAAATCTGAATTCTGTATGTCTGAACTTGTAAACAAGTTAATCTGAGATCTGTTAGTCTGGGGACACAAGTTTAGGAGGGGAATTACTTGTGTCATCTATTGTTTGGGACCCATATTAGTCAGTAACCCTTTCTGGTATCAAAACTTTGACCCAACAGTACGTAGGGTCTGGGCACACTTACTGAACTAATTATAAGTGGTTCATTCTGATAATGGCGAGGGGTGTTGATGGTGCGTTCCAACCGGGTCATGTGCGTGCATGGATCCCGGTCTGCCTCTGAGGATGTAAGACGCCGTGACATCTGTAAATAGGTCTGTGCCAATTGGTTGTCACTTTAGGGAGTGATACACCCTACTGTGGGGCCGACACAGGATATTTATGTATTGGGGAGCCGATCGCTTGGGGTAGGGTTTTAGGGTACGCTTAGTTCTGTCTGTTTCTATTGGTACCGTCTGTTTCTGTTGGGTGGTAACACCTGTCTGTTTCTGTGTGGTACCGTCTGTTCGGGTGGTAAAGGCCCATTACTAGTGTACACCTAATTCTACATTCTGTTTCCGTAGGGAAAAATCTGTTTCTGCTTCTGTCTGTTTCTGATCGGGTAGTAAAGACCCATTATTAGCATTCTGTTTCTGTTAAAGTATTCTGTACCCGTTCCTGCTTCAATTTAGACATTAGGGTGACACCTAATTCTGCTATACTAGTATTAGTGCAGAGAAGTGTAAAACAATAGTTTATATCATTCTGTTTTTCTGTTATATCTGCTACACCTGTTACAGTTATCTCACATCCAGTTTTATGTTCATATCATATTATTATTATCTGTTCATATGCTGAAAGTCACTGGACTTCCCAGACTTTTTGTCTGACCCTTGTTGTTTCGCCTCCTTTCTTCCGTTTCCCCCCCAGGTTATCCAAGGAGGGAATACTTCAGCTTGATCCGGATTTCTCTTTGCTTGAAGTGCTTAAAGTATGGCTTGGCTCTGTATAGCTTCCGTTCCATGGGGATTATGATTTTAAACCATGCATTTTGAAGGCTTTTGTACAAGACTGATATTTTGTACTTGAATTCTGAAATTTGAAAGGATGTAACCATATAAATTTCTGTTTCCGCTGTAATAAAGTTAAAAATTTTCAAGTACTGTTTTATCTGTCTTGTAAGTTTCTGTTCGGTTTACTAAAATGCTCCACCAAAGTTAAGGCATTCCCTTTGTGAGTGACCTTAACGGAGGTGGGGTGTTACACTTGGTATCAGAGCTGAAGGTTACCAGATTGGGTAAAGTTTTTGAAAACTATTTTCAAAAAGGTTTTGGAAGGAAGTATTATCAAAAATAAAGCTTATTTTGAAAAACATGATCCCCAAGAGCCATATATCTTTCTTTTAGTCCTTTTTGTATTGAACCTTTCCTTTTTCGTTCCAGCATGTCTGAAGCATCTGAGATACCAGAGGGTGTTCATGTACCCGATTGGTTTCGTCAATATCTTGAGGCTAGGACCGCCGCTGCAGGTCCAGCAAATGATCCCCCTCCTCCACCCCCTCCTCGTGCAATTGCTTTCCCAAAGATCTGTAGAGATTTTAGGGCCATGGGTGGGAAGGATTTCAAAGGAACTGAATCATTCGTAGAAGCAAGTAATTGGCTCAAAGAAACTGAGGATCTATTCGTTATCTTCGAGGTGGACGATAGGCAGAAGGTACAGTTGGCAGTATGGCTGCTCAAAGACGAAGCTTCCTACTGGTGGGAAGTCACTAACGCCGAGAGGCCGATTGAGACATGGATGGATTTCAGAACAAGGTTTGAGACAAAATTCCTCTCGCAAGCTGAACGAAGTTTACAATTGGAAAAGTTCTTATCTCTTAAGCAAGGAAGTATGATGGTCAAGGAATACGTCAACCAGTTCAATCAACTAGCAAGATTCGGATTGGATTTAGTCAACACTCAGCATAAAAAGGCTCTCCGCTTTGTTAAAGGATTGAATGAGCCACTGCACAGCCTAGCCATGACCCATGTACCCATGGGAGCAACTTACGAGAAATTGGTGGATATGGCACTACTGCACGAGGAAGACAAGGGCCCGAAAGAGACAAAGAAGGAAGAACCACAGAATAAGAAAGCGGGGCCCAAAAAGGAAACACAAAAGAAGGATGAGAAGTCTGAAGATAAGAAGGGGAAAAAGTGCTTTACTTGTGGGAGCTCGACTCATCTGAACAAGGATTGCAGAAAAAGGAAGGGCGCTTGCTTCAACTGTGGGGAGATGGGACACTTCACTAGGGACTGCCCGAAGAGACGAGGACAAGGAGGGCATGCGAACACTCTTGAGGCTAGTGGCTAGGATAGAAATAGGAAAATTTCTATAGTAGGTTTAATTTTTTTATCTAATTATGGAGTTAAGACTTTTTCTGATTCTGGTATTTTGATTTTGTAATCGATACTCTGCACTTTAATACTAGTATTATTTCAGAATTCCGCTGTAGACTCAGACCCATAAGGGTTATGGATCATCTGTTTGAGATTGGGGTTTGAGGGATATCTGTGTTAGGCGTCAAGTATGACGCATACATTCTGAGTTTTCATGGGGTATGATTTTATCATGCTTAGCTTCCTAAGAATCATTAGGGAACCTGATCTGTACCAGTAGTCTGTAAATATCTAAATACTTTTGATAGGATTTCCAGTTTTGACATTGTCTAAAGAAGGTAATCCTCTGGGTGTCAATTTGATGTTGGTTTCGGTCTTTGGGGCCGATACTTAGGACCCATGTCTAATGGGAACCAAATTTTCGTTTTATCTGTACTCGCTTCCATCATTCGACTGTATCCTATCGATCGAATCTTCGAACTTTAGGTAGAAACTAATTGGTGTAAACATGTGTTTGAGACATGTTATGTTTGATGGTTGCAAGTGGATGCAAGTGGTTGCTAGTGGTTGCCCGTGGATGCATATACACACACTAGGCACTAGATCGGCTCGAAAACACTCTCATACTGCATATGGATGGGTGAGCATTTTTCAATTCTTGTGGATGCAAAATGATTGATTCAGCACATGGATGTTGCATTTGAGTGAATGATTGTGCACTCATATAGAAATAATATATATCATTAGAATTCTATTGCATACATGTTGGACTCATGGCACTGACATAATTCGCATTAAGGAGGTCAACTGAATCAGTAGACCGCCTGATCTTTGCATTAGATAAGGAACATATACACACACTTTTGCATATGTTCATACAACATTAGAAGCTTTCTAAGGACAATGGATGCTTGTGGATGATGGTTGAGTAGATGGGTGATTGGATAGTAGGACACATTCTTCTTAACTTGAAGATTTCGGGGACGAAATCCTCTAAGGAGGGGAGAATGTAACACCCCGTATTTTCTGTAAACATAAGAGTTAAAAATTAAGGTATAATTAATTTTTAGGAGAAGAAATAAGGGAAACGGGTTGCGCTATTGTGTTCATCTCGGAAAAATACGCGAAATAGAGTCCGAATTTGCGTAAATCGGCGTCCGTATGAAGAAGATATGGACGAACGAAGTTAGGCAGAAAAACCGGAAACAGGCCAGAATACACTGGCGCACTTGTGAATTGCGCCAGTACAAAAATACACTGGCGCACCTGCCAAGTGGGCCCATACAAATCCAGCACCGAATTCTGGAGTGTTCTGAGGTGACGTGTCTTCTTTTGAGTGGCTGGATGATGTGTATTCGAGCTGTGCGATTCTGATGACTTCTGGACTGATCTGAAGGCTCTAAATCACCCTATCCTCCTATAAATACATCCCTAACCTAAACCTAAGTCTCTTACACAATTCTCTAGCCTCCATTGCTCTCTTCTTCTAATTAAAAATAAAAATGGCGTCGCTACTCTGCTAGAATCAAAACTAGAAGTTAATCAACATCATCCTAAATTCAAATTTGAGATAAAAGCTTCTGCAACAATTCTTTAACAACTAAAGTTCTTTCTTTAATCCAATCAAGGCAAGTACAGTTATTTTCTGCTATAAACATTAATTATAATTCTGATATGCTTTTAAATCTGAATCTGAGATTGTATATCTGTCAGATCTGTTTATCTGTGACTGTTCTGTATCCCTTTCTGCTTCCTTTCTGTTTCTATAGCCAGGCTACCACGAGCCTGTGCCAAATCTCATAAGAGATTAACGTATGAACGCAAATTTTGGGATAAATAATGAATGATGCGAAATTTGACGAGACTGAATTGAACATATGACTTTAGATCTGAGGCATAAAATATATTGACATATGACTTGGGATTGGATGCATGAATTTGACTGTAAACATATAATTTATATATGTTGTATGCATAGTGTACGTTGTAATCTAGATCTGTAACTAATTAGAGAAATGAACATATGTTATTTAGATCTGTAATTAATTAGAAAAATAAGCATATGTTATAAACTAGTTTTAGACTTATGCATATTCTGTGATAAAAGAAGAAGAGGAACCACTGTAAGATTACATATGATTTGAGACTTTGGACAAAATGCATATAAAAGTCAAGATCTGATTTTTAGAAGATATGATTTAAAGATTTAGATTGTTGGGTATAGTTTGCATAATGATTCATGACTTAAAAAGAAGAAGATATGGAAACTTAGGTGTAAAAGATTTACATTAATTAGGATATCTATTATTGTGATTACACCTAAATAGGGATTTTTGGATATATGGCATGCATTGAAATTAATGGTTATATTTGGTATAATTTATATGTGAATCTGCTGTAAAATGCTAGTTTAACAAAAATTGGAACATATGTTATATGGAAAATTATGTCCATATTCTGCGCTTATGCAAACATGGAGTATATGTTGTGAATCATGACAATTATGTAGGCATATGAATTTAGGCCAATTTATGATTAGGCAAGGCATGTAAATAGAACCTTTAGAAATATTAAATTTGCTAAATCTGCTAATTTGCCAAGTTGCCTAAACGGCTAGCTTTGTTATATTGCCTAGACTGCTAATTAGATTGAAATGCCTAATCTGTTAAATTTGTCGGTTGAAATGCCTAACCTGTTATATGCCAAAATCTGCTAAGTTGCTAAATCTGTTAAATCCGTTAAGTCATATAAAATCTGTTATCTGCTAAAATCTGTTATCTGCTGTGTTGATATAATCATCCTGTTATTGATATAATCTGAATTGGCATATATATTGGGCGTGCGCATAAACGGTAAATTATTAATTAATTGGCCGCAAAGATAAACGTGACTAACTCGAGGTTAGAATGAGTTTGCGGCGTAATTCTGCCCGGAACCGCACGGCACATCCAGTGGCCGCAAACAATAGGTTCTAATGTGAGAAGTTAGTCATAACCTGCTTAAGACACAAGGTTAGGTCTGGCTTGTGGCAGAAGTCTGCCCGGAACCGCCCGGCCCATCCAGCGGCCACAAGCTAGCGACCTAATGTGAGAGGTCTGGGCATTAATAATTAATTAATGCAAATCTAAGATAAGAATGACGTCTAAAACGTATTGGGGGAAAATAGGGTTAAACCAACTGGATTAATAGGTGTAGTAAACCCGTCCATGAATTTGTAGGCCCAATACAAAGTTAGACAAATCTGAAAAATTTGTACATCTGATTTGTTTGTCTGAAAACATGTTAACTTAATCTGTGAACTAGTAAATCTGAATTCTGTATGTCTGAACTTGTAAACAAGTTAATCTGAGATCTGTTAGTCTGGGGACACAAGTTTAGGAGGGGAATTACTTGTGTCATCTATTGTTTGGGACCCATATTAGTCAGTAACCCTTTCTGGTATCAAAACTTTGACCCAACAGTACGTAGGGTCTGGGCACGCTTACTGAACTAATTATAAGTGGTTCATTCTGATAATGGCGAGGGGTGTTGATGGTGCGTTCCAACCGGGTCATGTGCGTGCATGGATCCCGGTCTGCCTCTGAGGATGTAAGACGCCGTGACATCTGTAAATAGGTCTGTGCCAATTGGTTGTCACTTTAGGGAGTGATACACCCTACTGTGGGGCCGACACAGGATATTTATGTATTGGGGAGCCGATCGCTTGGGGTAGGGTTTTAGGGTACGCTTAGTTCTGTCTGTTTCTATTGGTACCGTCTGTTTCTGTTGGGTGGTAACACCTGTCTGTTTCTGTGTGGTACCGTCTGTTCGGGTGGTAAAGGCCCATTACTAGTGTACACCTAATTCTACATTCGGTTTCCGTAGGGAAAAATCTGTTTCTGCTTCTGTCTGTTTCTGATCGGGTAGTAAAGGCCCATTATTAGCATTCTGTTTCTGTTAAAGTATTATGTACCCGTTCCTGCTTCAATTTAGACATTAGGGTGACACCTAATTCTGCTATACTAGTATTAGTGCAGAGAAGTGTAAAACAATAGTTTATATCATTCTGTTTTTCTGTTATATCTGCTACACCTGTTACAGTTATCTCACATCCAGTTTTATGTTCATATCATATTATTATTATCTGTTCATATGCTGAAAGTCACTGGACTTGCCAGACTTTTTGTCTGACCCTTGTTGTTTCGCCTCCTTTCTTCCGTTTCCCCCCCAGGTTATCCAAGGAGGGAATACTTTAGCTTGATCCGGATTTCTCTTTGCTTGAAGTGCTTAAAGTATGGCTTGGCTCTGTATAGCTTCCGTTCCATGGGGATTATGATTTTAAACCATGCATTTTGAAGGCTTTTGTACAAGACTGATATTTTGTACTTGAATTCTGAAATTTGAAAGGATGTAACCATATAAATTTCTGTTTCCGCTGTAATAAAGTTAAAATTTTTCAAGTACTGTTTTATCTGTCTTGTAAGTTTCTGTTCGGTTTACTAAAATGCTCCACCAAAGTTAAGGCATTCCCTTTGTGAGTGACCTTAACGGAGGTGGGGTGTTACAATAACTACTGCAATACGCTGCTATATTCTCTTTTATAACTACTGCAATACGCTGCTATATTCTCTTTTATAACTACTGCAATACGCTGCCATATTCACATTTCATTTGATAAACTCTGTTTCTAAGTCAGGTTCTTATTAAATCAATATCAAGTTCATAACTAAATACTGATTACATATCCTATTATAATTTGTTGGTTTAAAACTAAATATTAACTAGCCTATCAGATTATAATTCCTAATAATGTTATTTAGGTTCAGGTCATATATATATATATACTATACAACAAACAGTACATACAAATATTGAGGAATCCGGTTTGATTCCTCTAACCGGTTTCCTGTATCCACAGATGTTAGCCACAATAAATATCATTAATTTCATATCATTATGAAATATCAGTGTTCAATCGTCAGTTTTTGATATATAATGGTTTATATTATTTCAACCAATTTAATTGTAATCTACCTAAACGACCATCACACAGCATGCAACCAATATTGAAATATAATTAAAATATTTCAAAATAGATCAGAGTGAGTGAATTTACTCACCTTGGCGCGTTAACCGTTAAATAAAGATTTGCGTCAGTAGACTGGATCTGTCGTTTAATTCTGCCATTGTCGACTTCTTGTTGTTATCGGAACTGCACCTACCCATTCCTGCTGCCTCTTCCTTCTCGGTCCAACGTTACATAATTCTAGTATATTTATATTTCCATTTAAAAACTCTACACTGTCCTTTCCTCTCTTTCTTCTGTCATGACCCTTTTCTCTCAAGTCCCCTTTTCATGCATGACACCCTGTGAAGTATACACAACACTTCATGCACACCACGTCTTTCCCCCATGGTACAAACGCATGTTCCAAAAGCATGAAAGCTTCCCATGTTTTACACTTGCGCTCACATCTTCTCCTGTTAACCTCCTTCACGTCAGTTCTTGCACCCCTACACCGGATCCAACCCCCTTACAAACTACACGCCACGTCCCCCATGCAGCGTGACCTTCCATGCATTCATGACCATTAGTCCTCCTTACTACCACCGCTAACTCCTCCCCAGTCTCCACTGACCATCATCGCAAAACTCAAGGGGACTGAAAGCTTCCTACTCCAACTTCAAACTTAAAAAGGTAAACGCCATGCACACTACGCTCTGCCGTGCCAATTTCCCCCAAGTTTTACACCGTTTGAACCCAGATCTGCTCCCTTCCTTTCCGATCCCATTCTCCACTAAGTTTGTTTTCAGAATTTTCAAGCTGTTTAAAACAGCATCTCGACGCTTCTTTCGTTTGGGGTTTTGTGTTTTTAGATCTGAAAATGGTAAACTTCAATTTGCTGGAGTATATATAGGATGATGAAGCTTCATGCTTAAGCAATAGCGTATATAGGGCAGGTTGATTTTTCATTATAATAGGCCATGCTGCCGACAAGAAAATACAAGGGTAGGTGTTGATTTTTTTTTCAAAAGCTAGCTGTATGGTTTTAGATATAGGGTATGGTTGTTGAATGAAACGCGTGATGTTGCTGTAGAGGGTATGTACAATTACTTAGCATAGAAGGTATGGAAATATACTTTTTAAATAGGTTACGGGTATGAATAAATATCTAGGGGAATGGGCATAAGCTCTTTGACGTACCATCTATCGTATATGGTCATGTTCATGTATTTCCTCACTGTATAGAATTCCATTCGGACTGCTGCAGACAGAAATAAGAGTACGGTCGTGCTCAGTGAAGTGCCACGATCCCAAAAATATAATAATACCAGTAGATTGACTCATATTTTGAAATCTCGAAATACCGATACAGGGTACACAATACTCCAAATAAAAAGTTGCATATTTAATTAATTAAAAATTACAGTAAAATTATAAAAATTAAATTATCGCTGCGCCTCAAAAGAACCTTGTCCGATTTGCAACCGATATCTAGTTATTTCAAATAAACCGTTACGATCGATATGCGATTCTACAGCGACTTTTTGAATATTTGATTTGGACATATCCTGCAATCTATACGATGAAATCTTGATTTTTCACTTCTATTAGAAAGATACAGTTCAACAGATTCCAATGCTTCTTGTTTCAAAGAAATCCGATTCAAAATGAATCCTGTACACTCAGTTGAAGTTCAGAACGTTAAATTACGAACTGCAGCGTCATTATGAGCTTGATTATAATTAATATATATTTTTATACGTTCAACTTTGTTTTAATTAATATATATTAATTCACTTATATTACGAATTCAATATTTAAACTGATTTAAATATTCAAATACAACCCGATAAAAATGCGGGACGTTACAATAATAAAATACCATATGAAATGTAATATGATGAGAGACCAGATTATAAATTTTTAAATCATTTGGTTGTCTATGTTTTCCATGTCTAAGAGATTACAATAAACATAAAATAAGCATGAGATCAAGTCCTTTCACATGGCTATGAAAAGTGCACAGAAAAACATATACCAAAAGGTATACAAGAATACTGCTTATTTACCAGCTGGGAAAATAACAACAAATAGATGAATAAGGGAACGCTATTTATGATAAATTGACAATTGTGCATCAGTTTCGTACATTTCATAATAGCTACATATGCTCAGTAAAGAAATTTAAAGAAAGCTTTTAATAGGATAATGAAAAATGAAGTTAAAAAAGAAACCACATTGAAACTAAAGCAAATGTAAATGCAAAGATGGGAAATATACAGGAGGAAAATAGATGTAAAAGCCTAAAAGTCTTGCAACACGGATGTTCTGTTCATGTATGTTTTACATGACTATGTGTAAAGCACAATCAATTATTTTTGAATTATTAAGCGCTAACCTATAAAGGAATAGAAACTATCAAATCAAGAGTATGCATAATTGTCGCGAACCTTTCCCATACAAATCTAGATCTGTTTTATTTCTTGGAGGGGTTAAGGTTCTTTACAAACTTTGGGAAACATTAATAGCTAAGTATACTTATTAAAAATGACATGGTGGTATATTGTGAATTCTTGTGAAAATGTATAAAGTAATAATCATTTGCATCTTTAATTATTTAATTATTTAAGATTCACAAATTATAATATATCACTTAATTTTTTTTTAATTTTTTTAAATAGTGATATATATACATACATATATATATCATTTATCTAAAACTTAGCAACCCATACACAAAGGGTTTCTTAAATTAACTTTTTTGTAATGTTCAAATTAGGTATTTTGAATTATATTCATGAAAATAAAAGAGTTTCTTATAATTAGCAAAAAACTGTTTCTTTTTCTTAAGCGAAACGGTTGTATAGCATAGGACTACACGGCCGATTACTTAGTTAAATAAAGTAACATAGTCGGTCAATATGCCAAAGGTACCAAAAATTAGCATTTTAGGACAAAAGATGATCAAAAAGTCACACACAAACATCAACAAGAAGGATGAAATACAAATACTACAGACATAAGCATAAAGATAGACAAACATAACATGAAAAATTATAGTTGAATATGTTATTTTATTTGATTAGTGTGTAATGATAGAATGTTAAATGATAGGGAACATACCATTCAAGATTTGGAAGATGTAGAATAATAGACAAATATGGCATCGAGAAAAAAAATGATAGACAATTATAACATGTGGAATAGATCTATACCCAAGATATATTGTTTAACCGGAAAACTAAAAAAGTTTCCAAAGACTTCTGAATTCAAACTTAAGCGGGCGAGATGTAACGGATGCCCGAACTCAAACATAAGCGGGTACCTTTGGGATGCAAAGGACGCCTGGACTCAAACCTAAAAGGGTACTTATGGGATGCAAAGGACGTATGAACTCAAATTTAAGCTAGTACTTATGAGATGTAAAAGACGTACATACTCAAACCTAAGCGGGTACATTTGAAAACCAATCTATACCCAAAATGTATTGTTTAATCGAACAAACTAAAAAAATGCAAAGGACGTCCAGGCTCAAACCTAAGCGGGTACTTATGGGATGAAAAGGACATCTGGACTCAAACCTAAGCGGGCACGTTTAAAAACAAATCTACACCCAAAATACATTGTTTAGCCAAACAAACTAAAAAAATGCAAAGGACGTCCAAACTTAAACCTAAGTGGGTACGTTTGAAAACCAATCTATATCCAAAGTATATTGTTTAACCAAACAAAATAAAAAAATTCAAAGGACATCCAGACTTAAACCCAAGTGGGTATCTATGGGATTCAAAGGACATCTGGGCTCAAACCTAAGCAGATATTTATGGGATGCAAAGGACGTATGCATTCAAAACTAAGAGGGTACGTTTAAAAACCAATCGATACCCAAAATATATTATTTAATCGAACAAACTAAAAAAAATTCAAATTTCAATCTAGCATTTTTGTATATAGTAGTCTAATTTTGCAATCCACTAGAATGATTTAAAAATTGTAAAATGATAATATAATTTAGCATTTTTGTACAAGATCTAGTAGAGTGCTTATGATACATAAAAAATTAGTTTCATATGACATTTTAATTATGAAATCCACTTCAATATTTATAACATTAAAATTGATATATTAACGTAGCATTTTTTTATAAAGTCTACTAGCATGTTTATGATATTTTTCAACACTTTTATTGGAGGATCCATTTTGAATATAGATTTTGGTAAGAAAAGTTTTGTTATTAAAATGTTTTTTTAATCCACAAGAAAATATTGTTCTAAGGTAAGAACACTTTAAATGCAAAACAAATTGAATCTTTTTATGATAATGTTTGCGTATGCTAGAAAGACAACAACAACAACACATATACGCACACACACAGATATATATATATATATATATATATATGTGTGTGTGTGTGTGTCTGTGTGTGTGAGAGAGAGAGAGTGTACGGATATACATACATATTGTAATGACTCGGAACTATGTAGGAAATATTTGATGGATATTAAATATTTAAAAAGATTTATTTTAGGAATTATCCACTTAGAATTTTAAATCAAATATGGTTTGAAGGCATTTATAATATAATTAAAAATGAGCTCGTAACGGTGCGGTAGTTCGTAATATTACGTTTTGAACTTTAGACTATATAGAATTCGATGAAACAAGAAATGTTAGGATGTCTTTAACTATATCTTTCCAATAAATGTGAAAAATCGAGATTTC
The DNA here is from genome assembly GCA_030737875.1 of Allium sativum. Taxonomy (NCBI): domain Eukaryota; kingdom Viridiplantae; phylum Streptophyta; class Magnoliopsida; order Asparagales; family Amaryllidaceae; genus Allium; species Allium sativum. The sequence goes on from CM060926.1 coordinate 41,579,477, forward strand.
GTCATATAAGTTATGTCTAAATCAAATTTCCAAATAGTAACTGTGCCATTTAACTCAAAATTTGTAAATATTGAATGGTAGGTATATACAATCCCATTAGGATATATATATATATATATATAGGATAATAATAATTAGTTTATTACCAAATTGGTTAATTTTAGAATTTTGTAATATTACATAAGCCTTAAAAAAATTATTTTGCAAACGACCTATGTTTTCGACGAAACAATTTTTTTTTTGGAACCAGAATAGTGAATTATTGTAAGATTCCAAATTTCGGGGCATCGGAGTTGTTTTGTGGCAGTTTGTAATGACCCGCCTTTTGCTTGATTTTCGTCGGTAATTAAACCAACTTAAATCGTTCATGAAGACAGATAGTTATGGGTACAAACATATTTAAACACAAAGAATAGAACTTTCCATTACATTACAAAATTTTTACATCAGAGTTACAGTAAACTAGAGTACAACATATGCTCAGCGGAAACAAAACGCTCATAGCGGAAGGAGTAAAATCAAACAAAACTCTAGCTTCAAATCCGAATCCAGCTCTGAAGACTAAAACTGCTAACTAAACTACTAGCTACCCGTGCATAATATGGTCACCTAGAGTTTAGGTTGGAAACGATAAACTCTAGGTCGGTCGTGGGACTGGTGTGAGAAATTAAAACAGTTACTATTCAGGGTTTATTTTAATGTTGGAAAATTCACCGGACCACGCCGTTAACGCAGAACGTGTTTACTTCTTATGAATTCCCATGCACATAAATCCGTAATGACTTAGGAAAACGAAGCTATCATAAGCTCATCCCATATCACACAATGCAAGCGCACACCAGATGGGCGAATTTTATATTATGATAACCAATAATGACTTAATATGTAAAAAATCTCTTTTAATACGATAATCAGTGCGTAGTGTTGAAACCGTTTCACAAATAAATATGTAAACCTTAACGAGCATAGTAACTATGCTCACATACATAGTTTAAAAACAAATCGAAAGACTCGTGCTGGTTATTGGGTTTTCCAACATGATGGTTTCTGGCACGAAAGATTAATCGAGGACAAGAAGCTAAGTATCTCCCGGTTAACATCCGGACATAGACATAGAATACAGAGCGCGAAGTATATATCTCGGTTTTCATCCAGACTTAGACACCATATAAACTTTATTTTCTTAGGTTTCGCATGGCTCGGGACTGGTCTGGACTTGGCGCTGACCATGGCGGTGGTGGTTGGTGAATGGAAAATTGGCGTTGAGTGAGGCTCGCCGAAGGGATTTGTGGTTGAACGAATGTGTATTTCAAGAGGAAGCCTTGGGTCGACTTCGGTCTGGAGGGTACGATGGCGACGACAATAGCTCTCAGCCTAAAGGGAGGAAGTGGGTGCAGATATGGCGGAGAGGACAGTGCGTGGAACAATGGAAGTGATGAGGTCCAATTGTTTTGAGGGGGGAAACAACAACAGTAAAGAAGAGAGGCCACCGTGAGGGTGCACTAGCGGTGGATGGAGAGGCCGATCATCTCAAGATGGGGAGGAGCTGACTAGTTTGAGAAGGGGAGGACAATAATTGGGGAATGGAATAGCATGGCGATTTAGTGAAAGATGGGGAGATGAGTTTCACGCGGTTTGGTGGAGCCAAATAATATTATGGAGAAGGAGTTTGACAGTTTTTTTTCATGAGGAAAAGAAGATAGATGAGGTGAAGAAGAATGATGGGGAAGAAGCTAAACACAGTGGAGAGGGGAAGGTGTATACGGTTGGAAGAAATACTCAAAATGGTATGCAGATTCAAACATTAGGTAATAAATAAATAAATAAAGAAACAAATAAATAAATAATGAACAAATGGAGGGTAGCACTTGTACCATTTGAGGAAAAATGTCCTTTTCGACCTTGTTTACTCTACACGTTTTATCATTATTTAATTTCTACAAATATTTCATGCTTCACCGTCAACTTGGAACAACCTTATCTTCCGCTCTCATACAAATAGACTTGCGTGTTCTATTTTTATTTATTTAAGTATTTATTGTGATTTTCATTTAATTAATTACAAATTATGAATGGCAGCAGAAAAAGTATAATCATGTACAACAAAGCGCGACAATCCCAAAATAGTAGTCAAATAGTCCGATTGATTAATTCTGTAAAGTGTCTAATGGACCACGGTTGCCCTAGAACACATCAGAAAAATGTGTGCTTATTTTCCAAAATAAAATTTATAATAAGATTCTATAAAATATTTTAAAACTACGCATTTTGAAACTGAACGATTATTTAAACCACTTATTTAATTATAATTTATGTTCGAAACACCGACCGTTTCAGCAATTATATTGCACATTGTTTACCGCTTTTCGAAAACGAACATTGTTTTTTTAGCTAAATTTGTTTAACAAAAATGATTAACCAATCCATATAAAATTTTATAAGTTGTCAAAATAATATACATATATATATTTCACTAAAATACCATATATTATTAAAATAATATTACTTAGAATATATATACATATGTCTTACCCAGTATTAATAAAAATTTAACAATCTTAATAAAACTAATGTATATATATATATAACTATTATAAATTAAATAACGTCTAAAAAAAATTTCAACACAATCTTATGTAAACATTTTTATTAATCATATTTTTTTTCTTCTAAATAACATCATTACTTATAAAAATCTTATAAATCAAACATATCTAAAATAAATTTCCTTTTCCAAACTCATATGGATAAAATAAGACAAAATGCAAAAGATTATTAAATCAATACTTGTAAGTAAATATAAAAAATTTCAATTTATATTTAGAAAACCCAAATTATATTATAGAAATTCAATTTAAATTTAGTAAAAATCCTGGATTATTACAGCGAGATATAAACATTCTACGTAAGTAATTGATCAATAATTCGAGTTCGAACTAGCTATAACGGGCTTGGAATTTGACAAAACAATTTTTGTTAGGACTGTAACGACAAACCATAGATGTGTATCAATTTTCACCTAGAATGGAGTTCGTGTGTGCCCGTGCGAATTATTAAATGGCGATCGGAGTAGCGATAACTAAGAAAATAGTAAAATAGAAATATGAAGCTTACCCTAGAAGCTACCCTACCTCTATATAATGTCCTAATCTTTACCCTAACCCTAACCTACCTCATTCCATAGCCCTTTTTTTTGGTGAAGCAACAGGAAAATGAGTGCTTTGAAAATCAAGAACAAATGAAATAAAAATCTATAAATTACAAAGCTTGAATCTTTAAGCTCGTATGAGTGTATGCTTCGATATGTAGAAGTTTAGCCGGGTTCGAGGGTATTTTGGTGGTCGTGACAATTTTTGTCGTGAGTTTAATATGGCTAGGGTAAAGCCATTCGCGAAATTGAAGCATCGATGTTGTTTTTGGAATGAGGAGATGAAATGAAGGTTGTGTACAAAATTTGAGAGGATTTGGCACCTATAAGGTGCACACTCTATAGCCTTAGTACAGTGAGGGGAGTTATGCACACATTTCTTGGGGAGGAGCCGGGTTATGTGATTTTGGGGTAATGTTAAAGAGGATTGAAAGAGAAGAATTTATGTTATTTTAGTTTCAATTAAGTTGAGAGGAGATGGAGCATTGGTTGAAGATTGGTGCAGAAAATGGTGCGTGAGGGAGCAGGTTACGTGAGGAAGAAAGTGATGAGGAGGTAAATTAGTGATTAATTGGTAATTAAGGAGCTAATTAAATATGTTATTAGAATTCCGCAAAATAAGATTTTTGGAATCGCATGGATGCAGGAAGCGCAATGAAACTAATTTGGAATGATTTGGAGCTTATTTCAATTTATGGCAAAATAAAACACCTGATTTAACTATCAAAAACGATCGTTATTGCAACGATCAACAAAAATCAAGGTGAGAACTCCCTAACCTAATTTATAAGTTATTATAATCTTATCTGATTATATATTGATTACTTTTGATTGCAGTGGCTGCTTTGTGGATGATGAACCTTTATTTACATTTTTATATATACTGTTTATTGTGCATTTAAGCATTGAAATTATAAACGCTTATTTTATGACTGTTGATTGTGGTTATTGGATATGGGTATGAACCTCAATGATGTTGAATACATATGTTAGCTGATGATTTGTTTTGTGTATAATCTGTTGATTGACAAAACCATATAAGCATTAAATAGTTTAAAGCTTATATGGATTATATCACAATAATTGTGATTGGATGCTATCATCGTTAATGATAATATGATATGTGATTAGCATAGCTGATATACCCAAAAAAATTAAATTATTGGCACATTGGTTAAGTCTCCATTCATTAAAATATTTTTAACGAATATTTTATTAATATAATAATAGGTGAAAAATAAAAGTCAAAATTTGACGTCCAATTTTTGATGGATGTTAAGTATAATTCGCTATGATGAATATTTGCAAAAGATAGAAATGGTTTTGGGATAATTTTTACACAATTAAGGCATATTCAAGTTTTTATTTTAAAATGAATAATAACTAGGAAAAATGAAGTTCAGTTAGGGTAGCAAGGAAAGGGTTTAAAAGAATTTTCTTTTCAAAACTTTCTTATTCATTTTTATAATGGATGTCAGGAAAATTTGAATTTAAAATATTGAAGTTTGTAAAATAATATTATAATAGCCATTTAATAAAGATATTGAGTTACAAAGTGAAAAATGGAAAATATATTTCCCGAAAGTTATTAACTACATTTTATATAATAATTTATAAGTGATTCGATGTAGTTTATAATATATGGTCAGAATAGAACTCATCGCGTAGTGGAATTTCGCAAATTTCAACCTGTAACTTCAAACTGACATACCGGGAGATTTAACCATCGGATTTCCCCGATACCAGAAACATTGGGTTAGAAATGAAAATAGCTTTCCAACGATATGTAGATTTTTAAAATCCAACAGTTAGATCTGGAGATAAGTTCAAATCAATTTTGAATGAAAATAGCGTTGTATGCAACTAAATGACCTGAAACGTTGTCGGACTGAAACGACCTATTTTTAAATAAATAAAAATATGGAAAAATTATTATTAATTATAATAAAGGATTAGAAAGAGGTTTGAACCAAATATATATGGTTTTTAATGATAAAAACCTGTTAACTAGAAATATGCTGTTTTGCAACCCGAAAACGGTTTTAAATAAAAAATGCTATTTTTAAATTATTAAAAATAGGGAAAAATTATGATAAATCATAATAAAATATTTCAAAGTGATTTGAAAAATAGATATGTAGTTTCAAACTATATTTTTGGGTATTTGCATTTTCAGCCTAACTGGTTGAAAACGGTAAAATAATGTCTTATAAATTTAAGCGAAATAAACTTAAATTATTTGGCTTATCAAATATAACCATGATTAGAAAGAAGTGTTTCGATAAATCTTTTTATTTTAGAAAAGATTTCCAATTTGAATAAAAATTGGATTTGGATAGAAATGATCTTCAGATATTTGGTATATATTAATGTTGTGTAGACATTTACTATATCGAGGAATTTCGAAGATGTTGATATCGTTATTTCACTTATAATATTCGTTGATTTTGGAAATTGTTGTTGAGTATAAGTTGATATAACTCTGTTTTAATTCTTATATTTAATGTCAATTGGTTAGGGATTTATCGTGAATGATACTTTAAATAACATTCGTTATTTAACCCAGTTAATGGAAAGATTAAAACTGAGTTAGAGTTTTAATAATAAATCTTTCAACAAAGATTAGTATAGATGAAATTGAGATTAAAGCTAAGTAAGAGTTTTAATGGTATCTTTAGTTAGTTTTGAAATGAAAAACAATAAGTAAACTTACAAAAACCTGAGGGGTAATAGATATATAGCACCACCAGTTTCGCTCCATGGGATGAATTGGATGGAAATGGGAAAACGATTTTCGAGGAAAGATTTAAACAAGTAATTTATAAGAATGTAAATATTTGATAAGATTCAGGGAATAGTTCCCAATGTAAAGGATGATTGAGTATTAGAATATTCCCAAAATGGCTTAAGATTTAAGACATCTTGTATATCTTAATTGATTTGAAAGATGCGCTAGTTATTTCGAAAAGACCGGGTTTCGGCCCATTTTGGAAAATTATACGATGACTATTAAAAATACTTGAAGATGGTGCTTGAAGACCGGAGATCTTCACATTGTTTGGATTATTGCTGATGTCACGATTCGGAGGTATACCCAAGACGAGATTATAAGTGGCGGTCATTTAGACTTACTTGGAGATTGGCCAAATGTGCAAGGACCTCTCTCCTTAATTGGACGAGGAATAAGGTGCCTTCGGTTTCGTTCAAATCCAGAACGGACTTGTTAATGGATGTGTGTCTAACATCATATTTTACGGCATAACCAATTGGTTTCTATTGATGATATATCAGTCAGTGATGGAGAATTTATTCTTTTAGCTTAACACGATCCTCTGAGACTTCGGTATTCAGAGGGTTATATATTAATATACATCGATTATATATTGTAAATTGACAATGTGGTATGCTGAGTACTGCTAGTATATAGATCAAATTTTTTGTTGAGAAACAAAGCTTTGTGGGACATTGACTCTTGGGCCTCAAACCTCGAAATAAGCCAAAAACAGGAAGATATACGGTTGAGATATGGACTAACGTTTCCTTCTACCTAAAAAGTGATGCCATGATATGAAGCCCATGCAGGTTTACTTATGTGGATATTGGAGAGGCGCCTAGAATTACAGTCAAAAACGACCGGGGGAATGTTATGTTCAGGAAAGATTCCAATCATCCGCGTTCAGTGCTGGCCGGCTCAGTTGCTCCGAAGGATCCAATGGTGGACTCCTGGGACATTTGCTAGATTGTTTTGAATGCGGTTATGGAAGATCCTTTGCCTTGGTTCATTGATGGAATCCAACTTCTACTACGAGCTTTGCGTTTTCAGTTGTAAACCTATATAGCGACATAATCGGATGTTGCAATATGTCGTCTAAGATTTATACATTTATTTATGAAAATGTTTTCAGCACTGTGTACTAGTAATAATATCAAAATTATTTGTTTTTCCCGTATCAATCATGTTCGGCTATTATAAGGTAAAACTCTTTCCTCCGATTTGCGTTGCATTATGTGATGTGACTTGAGTCTTATAATAACTTCGTTTTTTAAAAAAGCATTTCGAATAGATTATGATTGGTATTAGTGTGGAGAAAACCCATTTTGTGTTATACGGCGTGGTCCTGTGGTTTACTCAACTTTTAGATTAAAGATTTGTAACTGTTTTAGTTCTCACACTAGTCCCGTGACTGATCTGGAGTTTACTGTTTCCCACCTTAACTCTAAGTTCCCATAATTTCCACACTGGCAGCTAGTAGTTTTGATTTGCAGATATTTTATAGTAGGTGCTGGATTGAAGCTTAAACTGTGCCCAGAGAATTATAAGTCTTCCGCTGAGAGTTTTTTGTAATATTTCCGATGTGTATTTATATTTGTTATACTCTGGTATAGTTATTCCGCTATGCAATGAATTTATTAATATACTCGTATATTTCTTTACTGATGTAAAATTATTGTAGTGATAATGAAAATGTTATTTGTCTCAGCTCTTATTAGTCGTAATCCCAAGTGACTCGAGGATTTTTTTCCATTTGGATTGGAATTGTGCGGTTTGTAGTCGATTCGAAAGAAAGGAGTTTTCGAGCCTTCACACACACACACACACACACACACACACACACAGATATATATATATATATATATTAGTATGCGCCTGTTCTTCGCACACGCTTGTTGCAAAATAAATGTATTTATATTGTTATTTGCATGTGAAATGATAAGGAAGTTCCATATTAAAATATTTATTCCTGCTTTGGTTCAGGTCGACAAATCGTGTACTAGCTGAATCCACACCGATGGCGCTTTTGCTCTTCCTCATCCTATCGACTCGTGGTAGTAGTCTTCGTTGAATTTATTTCAGGTGTTTACCAATTTTCCATCGAGGTAGTTTCGATTACCGATTTCCTTGTTTATTGTGTAAACCTCAGTTATGAATTTTCATTTCGGATTAGTATTTACCCAATTCTAAATAAATGAAAATACAATTACTACTGATTTGTATTTGCCTCAAAATTTTCCTTTTGGATTAATTTCCAAAGTTGAATAAACTTTAAAGGTCTGCTTTGTATTAGTTTATTTAAATGCTGAAAAATACTCTCTTTTTAGCCATGAAGGTTTACATAAAGATATGAACTATATTCGTATTTTTAGGTTAATATGACGTTTATAAATATATTTTTACTTTGTTGAGAATTTAAGATACTTTATCCCATCTCCATTAAGTGTTAATATGGTGAACACATGCACTCTTCGCCAATTAGTTGAATTTCGGCATTTTTATTTATCTCCAATAATTAGCATTTTCTCTTGAAATGTAAATCACAATATTATATCAGCATGATTGACTTCTGGTATGGTTACAGTAGTTTGCATTTGAAGTTTGGTTAACGATATAATGACATTTGGTTACTAATTGTCTGGGAAAATTGTTTAATGCTTGAGAAATCATATGAATTGAAAACTATGTAATAAATAGTTAGTAATTGATGTGACTCATTTCTTCCCTTTTTCCCTACAAATTTATGCCATGGTTACAATCGTTGCGACATTTTTATTCGGGAATCCGTTTAGGATATAGATTTTGGTAAGAACCTTTTTGATATTAAAATGATTTTTTTAATCTACAAGAGAATAATATTGTTCTAAGGTAAGAGGCTTCACATGCAAATTGATGTAGCGCAGGAATGTGATGGTTTGGAAAACAGTCATTCCGAAAACCACAACTGCATTACGAGTTTTGGAACGATAGGCCTCTCGACTTCTATCAAGTTCAGTGATATTAGTTAACTGGCAGGGGTCTCGGCTTCTTCTGTTATCGGTTCTATAATAAAGTTCTTTCAGCTTTGGGTTTCGTCATTTGAAGTTGTTTTCATCTTCCGCAAAGTATTGTCTCTCTTTCGGTTCTATTAATAAAGCCTTTTGGTTTTTAATAAAGCTTTTGGGTGGGATTCTGCTATTGGTTTACCAATAAAGCTCTCGGGTTCAATGTCAACACAAAGGATATATATACACACTTATAGAAAGAATGTCTCAGCAACCAGGACCTGGTCGTGATGGCTTTCGGAGTATTCTGCTGTTGGTGTTGTTCGTATTTCTTTGTATTGTTGTTGTTTTACTTTTGATGCTGGTTATTAGTCCTGATTTCCTTTCTTTATTGCTGCATGTGTCGGCTTATGTGTGTCTAAATCCTATAAATAGGGTGTGAGTAGTAAAAGTTGTTGAATTTTGAAACTAAATATTGGCATCCACTATTATTGGGAGCTTTGTTTCTCTATCCCCAACTACGACATCCTTTCTGGATCAACGATTTGGAAGATCATCTTTCTGGCATCAAGTTTGATTAACGGAGAGTTGGTGATCACATTTCCAGCGAGATCAATGGAAATTGTGTTTACTGTTTTCATCGAGATCACAGTCCTACTATCTTTCCGAAATCGTCTCCGATCAACGGAAGAGGGAATTATCTTGTTTCTACCAAATTGTACTGCATCAAACTCATCAGTATTTTGTGAAAGAGAGTATTACTGTAAGATTTGAATATCTTTGAAAACCCTATAAATCTACTACATTAGTTTGGTATAGGAGCCAAAGCGATTGTTGAAGTTCGGTATTGATTTTACGTTGGAGCTCGGGGATCACCAAAGGTTCGAGTTCGAACATAAGTTATCGAAATCGAGTTTGGAAATTATATTGTTGCGGATTTGGTGAAAGTGTTGGTTGTGTTTCAGAGCATCGTACCGTACTGCTTGATTCAGAAGTTTACAACAACAAGTGATTGCGACTGAGAAGGCTCAATCAAAAAGAGCTTACTACAGTAAGTTGTTTTTAAAGTTAAGTGTCAGTGTTTAATTGGTGAAATTTAGACTGAAGCATTTATTTTTATTATTGATTGAAAATGCCTCCAAGAAGAGCAAATAGACATCACAATGTTGAATAATTTTATGGACAAGAAGATGCAAAGCAAATGGAGAAACAACGCAATGATCAGATGGGATTGGATGGTTGGAGAGAATGATTTTAGATGTATCAGAATCCAAGACAAAGAACTCCACCTGCATCAGAAAATATGTTTGGTGAAGAAGGCGACCGTGGAAGTTATCAATCTCAACATCGTGAAGATACAAGATCGTAAATACAAACTCAAATCATAGATAGACGATGGGAGTTAGGAATGAGAACTGAAATACAAGAATTCAAGGGTGGTATGCAAAGCGAGGAATTCTGGGACTGGGTTACAAATGTCGAAGAAATTCTTGAATACAAGGGATTTCCAGAAGAGCATCGATTACAATTAGTCGGTACAAGATTGAGAGGGAGAGCTACGACATTGTGGCAATAAACCAAGTTAACTAAAGCAAGAATGGGAAAGCCAAAGTTGGTTACATGGGACAAGATGAAGAAGTTGATGAGGGCTACATTTTTACCTTATAACTATCAGTCGTTAATGTATCAATGATTATAGAATTTACGGCAAGGCACATATTCTGTTAATGATTACATAAAGGAGTTTTTTTAATTAATTGCCTATAATGATATATCCGAGACCGAAGAACAATTGGCCGCAAGATATATATTGGAGGACTTCGAATTCAAATTCAGGATATGGTTAACATGTTCGACAAAAATCTGTTGTTGAGGCGCATCAGAGAGCTCTTTCTTGGGAGAAACAGGGTAGATGTGGAGGTAGTTACTCGACTTCTAACAGTCAGAGTAAGAATGTTGGTAGTGGTGCCATTGCTAGTAAACCTACTAATCCAAATCCTACTAAGGAAAAAGAATGCAGTAGTATGAAGTGTTTCAATTGCCAAGAATTTGGACACAAAAGTTCTGAATGTACCAGGCCAAAGAAAAGAACTATGGTCACAAATGAAATTGAAGAATAAAATGAAGAGGTTATGGTAGATTTTTTCATCTCCACCGTGATTTGATGAAGAAACAGAAGAAATTATGGTTAGCGACGAAGGTCATAATTTGATGATTAAAAGAACTTGCTTAACTCCTGAGTCAAGCGACAAATCTGAATGGTTACGAAGCAACATTTTTCAGTCTACATGTACTGTTTTGGTAAAAGTGTGTCGATTCATGATTGACACGGAAAGTTGTGACAATATCATTTTAGAGGAGGTTGTACAAAAACTTGGAATCAAGACGGAAAAGCACCCTCGACCTCACAAACTCACATGGTTGAAGAAAGGAGGAGAGGTAAAAGTTTTCAAACGAGCTTTTATTCCTTTTTCAATTGGTTTAAAATATAAAGATGAAATTTGGAGCGATGTTGTGAATAAGGATGTATATCATCTCTTGTTGGGGAGACCATGTGTAATGACCCAAATTTTCGTACCCTTTGAGTTGACTAATTACACCACACGTCCAACCCAAATTGCACAAAAACATGAATCATTTGTAGAAAGAGGTTAGAGGGTGAGACATAGAAAGAAAGAGAAATTACAATAGAAGAAAATGGACAACATAAATCTCATAGTGGAACGAATAAAATATATAATATAATATAACTTTCGAAATACAAATCAGTTTTGTATATACATACCATTATCAGAGTACAACAAAATATATCACAGCGGAAATAAATAGCAGCTATATAATGCTGAAGGCTCCTACTCCAAGCTTTTCCAAGTGTATCTGAAAAAATCCCTACTACTTGATTACTCGTACAAATTTAGGCACCCAAGAGTTTAGGGTAAACCATAAAAATAAACTCTGGGCCTATCATGAGACTGGTGTGAGTAAACTCTAGCCATTTTATTTAACTTTAAAAAATAATTCTTTCAAAAGAAAAGATAATCGTAAGACCGATCTACACATAAACATGGATGGTTTTTACCTTACGATAACCAAAACATTTTTGATATCAAAATCCAGTAATATTATAATAGCGTCTAAATCAAACAAATAACAATCTAGCGGAAAGCTTGCATCTCATGCTCCACATACATAATATAAAATCAAAAATCACAGGCACTATTGGAGAATGGATTTCCAACTACGATAAGGTATGGGACTACCTTCCGATAGTGTATCTCTAGAGAGGAGTACATTGGGTTCAACAAGAACATCCTGCAACCGGCCACACATGGCTGGTTACTCATTTAACCTGATCGTACCGAGCATATCATCACTGATGCTTGTGATCAACAACTATTACCAAAAGCATACATCAACGAATAGAATAAGAAGCAAAATGAAATTCTCTCCCATAATGGGAATGATCCATTTGGCCATACTACCTGCCAGATTTTTGTCATTTCCCGGTTGATGAGGCTTGAGGTCACGACCTCCTTTTTAGAACATCATGCCATCTTTTACTTTGAATGCCACAACATCAGATCCGTTAAATCAATAATTGACGTCCACAAATACACTTTGTGTGTTAAGCTAGGAGAATTTTCCTTCTCCATCAGACTTGGTATATTTTAAGAAATCAATGTATGTGACCATCTAGAAATACTCTATTAGACATTCATTCATATACATTGTCCTGAGACTGGACAAATTGAAGGCACCATTTTATTAATCCATTTTGGGAAATTTGTACCAAGTATTAACAGAACAGCCCTTTTGCTTTACTCCGTCTTCGATCATCTACAACATAAGTTGATTCGTAACGCTTATGCCAATATGGATTGGTTTTCAGATAATAGACCTGATCCCGGTCTCTCCGTATTGACAACGGAGGTATAAAATAAACCAAACCTTGATAGTCGGTTGTTTAACTATCAAAGGAAACATTCATAAACCAACGATCCTATTTCCAAATAGAAATTCTATCGATCAACCATCAAGCAGTACATGCCCTTTTTTATCTTAATTCTTTATTATATTATCAATTCCAAATTTTCATTTCCCAATTTTCATATCCTTTCAAAGCTCGATTGTCTCTCTCGATTATTGGGAAACATTTCCAATATCATAATTTCTTTATTCAAGATAATACCTCCTATCCCAGTTAGAAAAGATTTCCATATATTCACAAATTCTTATTTTCTATATTTTAGAAAATATACGTTATTAACACTGGAAAACATTTCCAATTATCATTTCTTAACTTCTCGTTATCCCAAAGCATTTCATTTTCTATACCTAGAAAACACCTCCGATTTACTTTGGAAAACATTTCCAAAATCTTTTTATTTGGTTAAACCGATGTTATATAGTAAGCATTGTTACTATATCTTAACCTATTAATCATTTATTAACCGTATCACTAACCAATCTCGTTACCGAACCTTAACCATTCCTCAATCAATCTAGTTGGGGTATAATTACCTCTCAAACCTTAACTAAACAACATTATCTACTTTGAAATAGACACGGCACACAACTTAAATCTTAACAAACACTTCTTATGTAACTCTTGGATTCAATTTAAGAATCCACTTCTTTTACGGAAATATTGATTATAATAATAGCGTTATAATCCATGCTTCCTAAATATTTAATTTTAACATATAACCCTGATTCATTAATTTGGATTAATTAATTAAATAATTAATAAGTAAATAAATTAATAATCTAAATATTCAAACCTTTATTTTAAACTGAAAGTAAATAATACTTTCCTAAATTCGATATAATCGAATTCAATAAATAACTCTTTCTCAAATAATCTATATTTGATTAATATTCTGAACTTGGAATAAATCTATCTTTCTAGGTTAATTCAGATTCCCTTAAAATTATTCCATTCGCAAAACATTTTCTGTAACACCCCACCTCCGTTAAGGTCACACACAAAGGGAATGCCTTAACATTGATGGAGCATTTTAGTAAACAGAATAGAATATTACAAGACAGATATAAAAATAATACTTGAAAAACTTAATAACTTTATTGAAGTGGACAGAAATCAGTTTGGTTACAACTTTACCAAAAACTCAAGTACATATATATCAGCCTTGTTCAAAATCCATCAGAGTACAAAACTTTAAAATCATAATCCCCACCAAAGATGCTAGAAAAAGACAAGCCATACTTTAAGCACTTCAAGCAGGAAGAAAGATCCGGATCAAGCTAGAGTATTCCCTCCTTGAAAACCTGGGGGGGGGGGGGGAACGGAAGAAAAGAGGCGAAACAACAAGGGTCAGACATAAAGTTTGGAAAGTCCAGTGACTTTCAGTTATGAACAGATAATAGTGTCATGGCATGCAAATAAAACTGGATGAGAGATAACAGGAAACAAGAATAACATATATACTTAGGTTAAACAGAAGAAACATGATGATATTACTTTTCACTTCTCTGCACTAATACTAGTATAACACAGGATTAGGTGTTACCCTAATGTCTAAACAGAAACAGAATAATGGCCTTTACCACCCTAACGGAAGATACAGAAACATAATGCTAATAATGGGCCTTTACCACCCGAACAGAGACAGAAACGGAAACAGAATAATCCCTACGGAAACAGAATGTTAGAATTAGGTGTACACTAGTAAATGGGCCTTTACCACCCCAACAGACGGTACCACGCAGAAACAGACAGGTGTTACCACCCAACAGAAATAGACGGTACCCCACAGAACAGACAAATCTAAGTGTACTCGAAATCCTACCCCACGCGATCGACACCCTAATACATAAATACACTGTGCCAGCCCCACAAAAGGGTGTATCATTCCCTAAAGTGGCAACCTTTGAATGACACAGACCTATTTATAGATGTCACGGCGTCTTACATCCTCAGAGGCAGACCAGGATCCATGCACGCACATGACCCGGTTGGAACGCACCATCAACACCCCTCGCCATTATCAGAATGAACCGCTTATAATTAGTTCAGCAAGCGTGCCCGGACTCTACCTACTGTTGGGTCAAAGTTTTGATACCAGAAAGGGTTACTGACTAATATGTTCCCAAACAACAAATGACACAAGTATTTTCCCTCCTAACCTTTTGCCTCCAGACTAACAGATTTCAGATTAACTTGTTTACAAATTCAGATATACAGAGTTCAGGTCAACTAGTTCACAGATTAGAAAATCAAGTTAATAAGTTTTCAGACTAACGGATCAGACATACAGATTTAACAGATTTATAAACTTATCTAACTTTGTACTGGGCCTACAGATTCATGAAACGGGTTTATTAATTTCATTAGTTGGTTTAACCCTATCCACCCAACACGTTTTAGACATCATATTTATCTCAGATTTTCATTAATTAAATATTAATGCCCAGACATCTCACATTAGACTGACAGTTTGCGGCTACTGGTTAGGCCGGTTGGTTTCGGGCAGATTTCTGCCATAAACTGAGTCTAACCTCGGGTTTCAAGCATGTTATGACTAACTTCTCACATTAGAACCTATTGTTTGCGGCCACTGGATGTGCCGGGCGGTTCCGGGCAGGATTACGCCGCAAACTCATTCTAACCTCGAGTTAGCCATGTTTATCTTTGCGGCCAATTAATTAATAATTTACCATTTATGCCCATGCCTAATATACATGTCAATTATTCATAACTATAGTCAATTCAGATTATGTCAATAACAGAATAAATATATCAACTCAGCAGATAAAAGATTTCGCAGATTAGGCGACTTAACAGATTTAGCAGATTAAGCAATTTAGCAGATTTAGCATATAATGGATTAGGCATTTTCAGCAGATGACAGATTTAGCAGATGAACAGATCTAGCATATTAGGCAATATAGCAGAACTAGCAAATTAGGCAATATAACAAATTTAGCAGATAACGGATTAGGCAATTTAACGGATTTAGCAGATAACAGATTTAGCAGATTATATATATCTAAAACTCTATTTACCTATCTTGCCTAATCATAGATTTAGCCTAAACTTACATGCCTAAATCAAGGTCATAATTCATAATACAATATATGACCCAAATCTTAGCCTTAATATTCCCATGTACAGTTCTTGTCAAAACTAGATTTAATATTCTAGTTTACCATTTTTGTCCAAGACTAATATGCATGTAAATCATTCTCTATCATAGCCAATTCAAATTATGCCAACATATTTATTAACTTAATTAAGCTACGCACAATGTTTCAACAAGTTCTCTAAGTACTCATGAAATGGCCCTAGCAAAAGGAATAGGAGATAAGCACAAGAAAGAATAGGCATGAAATAATGAACCAAATACAATGATAATGGCCCCACTGGGCTCGATGTACATAACAGTGAATGGGAATAAACTAGCAAAGTTACATACTAAATATGAGATCTAGTATCATTAAGGGAATAGGCGTAAGAAACTAACTACAATAGTCATGGGCGACAAATCACAATAGTTTCTTATTCAATGTCATAGGCAATAGTCTCATAGTCATGAATCATAGTCATATGCAATAGTCTCATAGTCATGAATCATAGTCATAGGCAATAGCTTCATTTCCAATTATGCATTATTCATTATTTGTCCCAAAATTTAGCGTTCGTGCGTTAATCTCTTATGAGATTCGGCACAGGCTCGTAGTAGCCTGGCTATAGAACAGAAAGAAGAAAGAGATACAGAATAAGATAGATCTAAACAGAACAGAACAAACATAACCTCAGATTTAGATTTACAATTCATGCCACAATCATAATTAACGTTTATATCGGAAAATAACTGTATTTGCCTTTCGTGGCTAAAGAAAAGGATTATAAATCAAATTTGATGCAGAAACGCTGATTAATCTTCTTCGATTGTTGTTGCAACTCTAAACTTTAATTTGAATTGTGAATGAACACTTGAGATTAGATTTAGAGGCAGCGGCTAGGGTTTAAGAGAGAGTTTGGTAGCATAATGGTGTCATAGACAATATTCTATGAATTAGGGTTAGGTTAATCACATATTTATAGGAGTAGAGAGTGTTTCAGAACCATTAGATCACCCTAGAAGCCATCAGGTCCGTCCAGCACATCAAAAATCGTCATTAGAACTCTCTAGGACCCTGTGCATGTTTCTGGCTCGACATGGGCGCACTTCCCAAGTGCACCAGTGTATTTTTATGTTGGAGCACTTCACAAGTGCGCCAGTGCATTTCTAGCCTATTTCCGGTTTTTCTGCCTAACTTCGTTCGTCCATATCTCCTTCATACGGTATCCGTTTTACGCAAACTCGGACTCTATCTCAAGAAGAATTTCAAGATGAACACAATGGCACAACCCGTTTCCCTTAATTCTTCTCCTAAAAATTAAGTATACTTTAATTTGTTACTTATACGTTCACAGAAAATACGGGGTGTTACATTCTCCCCTCCTTAAAGGATTTCGTCCCCAAAATCTTCAAGTTAAGAAGAATGTGTCCTACCATCCAATCATCCATCTACTCAACCATCATCCCAAGCATCCATTTTCCTTAGAAAACTTCTAATGTTGTATGAACATATGCAAAAGTGTGTCTATATGTCTCCTATCTAATGCATAGATTAGGCGGTCTACTGATTCAGTTGACCTCCTCAATGCAAACCATGATGGTGCCATGAGTCCAATTATGTATGCAAGAAATCCTATTTGATACACATCATTTCTATATGTGTGCACAATCATTCATCCAAATTCTACATCCATGTGATGAATCAATCATTTTTCATCCACAAAATTGAAAATGCACACACATCCATATGCAGTATGAGAGTGTTTTCGAGCCGAAAAATAATCCCTACGGAAACAGAATGTTAGAATTAGGTGTACACTAGTAAATGGGCCTTTACCACCCCAACAAACGGTACCACGCAGAAACAGACAGGTGTTACCACCCAACAGAAACAGACGGTACCCCACAGAACAGACAGAACTAAGTGTACCCTAAATCCTACCCCACGCGATCGGCTCCCTAATACATAAATACCCTGTGCCAGCCCCACAAAAGGGTGTATCATTCCCTAAAGTGGCAACCTTTAAATGACACAGACCTATTTATAGATGTCACGACGTCTTACATCCTCAGAGGCAGACCGGGATCCATGCACGCACATGACTCGGTTGGAACGCACCATCAACACCTCTCGCCATTATCAGAATGAACCGCTTATAATTAGTTCAGTAAGCATGCCCGGACCCTACCTACTGTTGGGTCAAAGTTTTGATACCAGAAAGGGTTACTAACTAATATGTTACCAAACAACAAATGACACAAGTATTTTTCCTCCTAACCTTGTGCCCCCAGACTAACAGATTTCAGATTAACTTGTTTAAAAGTTCAGACATACATAGTTCAGGTCAACTAGTTCACAGATTAGAAAATCAAGTTAATATGTTTTCAGACTAACGGATCAGACATACAGATTTAACAGATTTACAGATTTGTCTAACTTTGTACTGGGCCTACAGATTCATGAAACGGGTTTATTAATTTCATTAGTTGGTTTAACCCTATCCACCCAACACGTTTTAGACATCATATTTATCTCAGATTTTCATTAATTAAATATTAATGCCCAGACCTCTCACATTAGACTGACAGTTTGCGGCTACTGGTTAGGCCGGTTGGTTCCGAGCAGATTTCTGCCACAAACTGAGTCCAACCTCGGGTTTCAAGCATGTTATGACTAACTTCTCACATTAGAACCTATTGTTTGCGGCCACTGGATGTGCCGGGCAGTTTCGGGCAGGATTACGCCGCAAACTCATTCTAACCTCGAGTTAGCCATGTTTATCTTTGCGGCCAATTAATTAATAATTTACCATTTATGTCCATGCCTAATATACATGTCAAATATTCATAACTATAGCCAATTCAGTTTACGTCAATAACAGAATAAATATATCAACTCAGCAGATAACAGATTTCGCAGATTAAGCGACTTAACAGATTTAGCTGATTAAGCAATTTAGTAGATTTAGCATATAACGGATTAGGCATTTTCAGCAGACTTAGCAGATGACAGATTTAGCAGATTAGGCAATATAGCAGAACTAGCAAATTAGGCAATATAACAGATTTAGCAGATAACGGATTAGGCAATTTAACGGATTTAGCAGATAACAGATTTAGCAGATTATATATATCTAAAACTCTATTTACCTATCTTGCCTAAACATAGATTTAGCCTAAACTTACATGCCTAAATCAAGGTCATAATTCATAATACAATATACGCCCCAAATCTCAGCCTTAATATTCCCATTTACAGTTCATGTCAAAACTAGATTTAATATTCTAGTTTACCATATTTGTCCAAGACTAATATGCATGTAAATCATTCTCTATCATAGTCAATTCAAATTATGCCAACATATTTATTAACTTAATTAAGCTGCGCCCAATGTTTCAACAAGTTCTCTAAGTACTCATGAAATGGCCCTAGCAAAAGGAATATGAGATAAGCACAAGAAAGAATAGGCATGAAATAATGAACCAAATACAATGATAATGGCCCCACTAGGCTCGATGTACATAACAGTGAATGGGAATAAACTAGCAAAGTTACATACTAAATATGAGATCTAGTATCATTAAGGGAATAGGCGCAAGAAACTAACTACAATAGTCATGGGCGACAAATCACAATAGTTTCTTATTCAATGTCATAGGCAATAGTCTCATAGTCATGAATCATAGTCATGCTCAATAGTCTCATAGTCATGAATCATAGTCATGAATCATAGTCATAGGCAATAGTCTCATAGTTATGAATCATGGTCATAGGCAATAGTCTCATAGTCATGAATCATAGTCATTGGCAATAGTTTCATGTCCAATTATGCATTATTCATTATTTGTCCCAAAATTTAGTGTTCGTGCGTTAATCTCTTATGAGATTCGGCGCAGGCTCGTAGTAGCCTGGCTATAGAACAGAAAGAAGAAAGAGATACAAAATAAGATAGATCTAAACAGAACATAACAAACATAGCCTCAGATTCAGATTTACAATTCATGCCACAATCATAATTAACGTTTATATCGGAAAATAACTGTACTTGCCTTTCGTGGCTAAAGAAAAGGATTATAAATCGAATTTGATGCAGAAACGCTGATTAATCTTCTTCGATTGTTGCTGCAGCTCTAAACTTTAATTTGAATTGTGAATGAACACTTGAGATTAGATTTAGAGGCGGCGGCTAGGGTTTAAGAGAGAGTTTAGTAGCATAATGGTGTCATAGACAATATTCTATGAATTAGGGTTAGGTTAATCACATATTTATAGGAGTAGAGAGTGTTTCAGAACCATTAGATCACCTTAGAAGCCATCAGGTCCGTCCAGCACATCAGAAATCGTCATTAGAACTCTCTAGGATCCTGTGCAGGTTTCTGGCTCGAAATGGGCACACTTCCCAAGTGCGCCAGTGTATTTTTGTGCTGGTGCACTTCACAAGTACTCTAGTGCATTTCTGGCCTGTTTCCGGTTTTTCTGCCTAACTTCGTTCGTCCATATCTCCTTCATACAGTATCCGTTTTACGCAAACTCGGACTCTATCTCAAGCAAAATTTCGAGACGAACGCAATGGCGCAACCCATTTCCCTTAATTCTTCTCCTAAAAATTAAGTATACTTTAATTTGTTACTTATACGTTCACAGAAAATACGGGGTGTTACATTTTCTTTCAATCATTGTTTACTTTCAAATATGCATATCATTTCTTAAATAGGAATCTAGATTCGTTTTATCAAATAAACTTGATTTTACATGCAAATATAATTATAGACTCAAATCTTAGTTATCGATTCACTTAATAAACCCACTTCATATTCCACCTCATTTATCAGTTCTGTTTAAAAAAATGCTACTGACACCTTTTTGCTTATATAAAACAATTTAATTTCCTTTTTTAAACGTATTTACAAGCGATACATTCCATACTTCTGAGACCACCTTTATTTGATTCCTTATATTCCCTTCTTGTTTAATAATATTAATTTAAAATAATACTAAAATATTGCAAAGCATATAGTTTTGTTATCATATTTGTAACTATTGAAATATTAGCTTCTTAATATATTTTAATTAAATTATAGATTCACACCAAATAGAATTTATATTGTAACACCCCACCTCCGTTAAGGTCAATCAAAAAGGGAATGCCTTAACTTTGGTGGAGCATTTTAGTAAACATAACAGAAACTTACAAGACAGATAAAACAGTACTTGAAAAATTTATAACTTTATTTCAATAGAAGCTTGGTTACATCCTTTCAAATCACAATATCAGAATTCATATACAAAATATCAGTCTTGTACAAAAGCCTTCAGAATGCATAGTTTAAAATCATAATCCCCACAGAAAAAGACAAGCCATACTTTAAGCACTGCAAGCGGAAGAAATCTGGAACAAGCTAGAGTATTCCCTTCTACAAAACCTGGGGGTGGGGGGTAACGGAAGAAAGGAGGCGAAACAACAAGGGTCAGACAAAAAGTCTGGCAAGTCCAGTGATTTTTAGTTATGAACAGATAATAATAACATGACATGAACATAAAACTGGATGAGAGATAACTGTAACAGGTGTAGCAGATATAACAGAAGAACAAAATGATATAAGCTATTGCTTTACACTTCTCTGCACTAATACTAGTATAACAGGATTAGGTGTCACCCTAATGTCTAAACTGAAACAGAAACGAGTACTGAATTATTTCCACAGAAACAGAACGCTAATAATGGGCCTTTACCACCCGATCAGAAACAAAAACAGATTTATCCCTACGGAAACAGAATGTAGAATTAGGTGTACACTAGTAATTGGGCCTTTACCACCCGAACAGACGGTACCACGCAGAAACAGACAGGTGTTGCCACCCAACAGAAACAGACGGTACCAACAGAAACAGACAAAACTAAGTGTACCCTAAAACCCTACCCCAAGCGATCGGCTCCCTAATACATAAATACCCTGTGTCGGCCCCACAGTAGGGTGTATCACTCCCTAAAGTGACAACCAATTGGCACAGACCTATTTACAGATGTCACGGCGTCTTACATCCTCAGAGGCAGACCGGGATCCATGCATGCACATGACCCGGTTGGAACGCACTATCAACACCCCTCGCCATTATCAGAATGAACCGCTTATAATTTGTTCAGTAAGCGTGCCCAGACCCTACCTACTGTTGGGTCAAATTTTTGATACCAGAAAGGGTTACTGACTAAATGGGTCCCAAACAACAGATGACACAAGTAATTCCCTTCCTATCCTTGTGTCCCCAGACTAACAGATTTCAGATTAACTTGTTTACAAGTTCAGACATACAGAATTCAGATCAACTAGTTCACAGACAAGTTTTCAGAATAACGGATCAGATATAAAGATTTAACAAACTTACCGATTAACTAGTTACAGATTAATAGACTTACAGATTTGTCTAACTTTGAAATTGGGCCTACAGATTCACGGAACAGATTTATTAAATTCGTCAGTGTAACACCCCGAATTTCAATTAACACTAATAGTTAGTAATTAAAGTTTAATTAATCTCAGATGGAAGAACCAGGGGAAACGGGCTGCGTCATTGCGTTCGTCTCGGAAAAATACGCGAAATAGAGTCCGAGTTTTCGAGAATCGGAGTCCGTATGGCCCGGTTATGGCCCAAAGAAGTTTTAGGAAATTTAAATTTAAATTTCAGATTTGAAAAACAAGTTTGGAGCCAAAAGAGGAAAGGGGGGAAAAATTCCCGCCTAGCCCCATGTCGACAGCCATGTCGACAGGGGTGTCGACAGGGGTGTCGACAGCCCTGTCGACAGGGGTGTCGACACAGGGTGTCGGCCCTGCTGGTCTGGGTGCACCAGGTTTGGTCTTGGCTGAGTCTAGGGCCATGTTCTAGAGGGTTCCTAAATCTAAGGGTCCTAATCTAATCTAGGGTTAATCTAAGGGCCTAAAACACTTTCTAATCCTATAAATAAGACCCTAACCCTACCCTAATTCATTCATAATTAAACCTAGTAACTAAACTATGGCAAAATGCTAGCTCTCATGGCCTCCACTAATTTTATGAAGAGGGTTGCATGCTAATCACTCTCAAATCAACCTCTAATCTCTTCTTAGCATCTTAATCTTCTTTAGTTGGTGTGCAAAGTTGCTAGTTGTGAGTTTCTATCACTTTGATGATCTTTTGGTAAACTAATTAGATGAGATGTGATGAGATTTATGGTTTTGTATGTGGATTAATGAGCTTTGAATCATATGATATGATGTTAGCATTAATCTTATGTTTATGCATGTTGAGTATGTAAGTTTATGCAAGATTAATATGATGTATGTTATGTTTGCATGATGCTAAATATGCAAGTTGTGGGCTATGTAATCATATGCATGTTATGCAAGTTCATGGTGATATGCTATGCAAGTTACATGTTTGTTAATATGCAAGTTACATGTTTGTTAATATGCAAGTTACATGTTTGTTAATATGCAAGTTACATGTAAGAAAATATGCAAGTTACATGTTTGTTAATATGCAAGATTCATGTTTGTTAACATGCAAGTTACATGTTTGTTAATATGCAAGTTACATGTTTGTTAATATGCAAGTTACATGTAAGAAAATATGCAAGTTACATGTTTGTTAATATGCAAGATTCATGTTTGTTAACATGCAAGTTACATGTTTGTTAATATGCAAGTTACATGTATGTAAATATGCAAGTTATATGTTTGTTAATATGCAAGTTCATGATGACACATTATGCAAGTCTATGAGTTAATATGCAAGATTGTTATGCAAGTGAATATGTAAGTTATGTGACATATTATATGCAAGTTATGTGACATGTTATGCAAGTGCATGTGCAAGTTATGTGTTTGTTAATATGCAAGATGGCACCTTTGAAACATGTTCATTCATATGCAAGTTGACACCTTTTATATGTGTTATATCATGAGAACGAAATTACGTGGGAACGATGGGGTAATTAAATACATAAGTTAATAAGATTGTGTGAAATTGATATAATTATGCATAACATAAAATAAAGGAACATAGTATGGGAATTTGCCTATTAAGTTAGGTGTACCCATACTATGTGTTGGGAATTTACCTATTGAGTTAGGTCTACCCCATGGGAATTTACCTATTGAGTTAGGTCTACCCATGTTATGAAAAGCTTGACATTAATTAGGGATAATTAATATGGGGGTGATTAATTAGGTGTAATTAATCGACTAAGACACGAGGTTGGACTCATTTGTAGTGTAAAACTGCCCGGACCCGACCGGCTTAACCAGTTGCTACAAATGTCAGCCCAATGTGAGAGGTCTTAGGCACAAATTAAAAACGTGATTAAGGTAAAGATATGAGGTTAGACTCTGTTATGACGTAAGACTGCCCGGATTCTACCGGCTTAACCAGGCGGTCATAACAGTCAGTCTAATGTGGGAGGTCTTTACGGGAGATCACGGTCTTAATTAATTAAGAAACACTTAACCATTATAGCATGTAGTGGGACATGAGGGGTTAAGTGGGTGCCTTGGGTGGCATGTGGAATCTTAAGTGGGTTGCCTTGGGTGGCAATAGAAAATACGATTAGTATACTTAACCAAGAGAAACATGTAATTAAACATGATTAAAGGGTTAAGTGGGATACACTAGATATTTGACAAGCTTAAGTGGGTAGCTTGTGGGGGCCCATTTCAACCAATATCCCAAACGTATCTTTGTGGGCTCGACCCATGTCGAGTGACGGGACACGCATATTGGGCTTGATTATAAGAGGCCAAAACGGGTTAGCGGTGGCAACGCAAGTCCAACGGGCTTCATATGCGTGAGTGGGCCCGGGCTGGTAGATAAGTCGTTGTTGCATCGTGTAGATATAAGCCGTGCACCGTTAATTATATCGGGTTGCCACGTTGGGGGAATGGTACACCCCACGGTGGGGCCAGCACGGGTATCTACGTTAGGGAGCCGATCGAATGGGGAGTAGTGTGTACACCTGGTGGATTGTAGGGCCCCGTGGCGCCTACTTGGTCATCTAGGGGTACGCAAGTACTATTAAAGTAATTTTATAAGTCCTTAGGTGGGATCAACCTTTAAGTTAGGAACGACTGGTGTGGTGCAGTTTAGTAATTTACCTTAGGAAGGGTAGATGCGTCTTTATCCTTTATCTTAGTTTAGTTGATTGCTTAGGGTAGCTATTCATCCCTATATGTTACCGTATATCAATTCATGTCTTCTCTGGTTACTTTAACGATTGTATTGTTAAAGTTATAGGACTCGCTCAGACTTATGTCTGACCCCGTTGTTTTTATCTTTTTCCCAACCCTCAGGTCCTGTGGTGGATCCTAGCAGTAGTGGAGCTTGATCGGATTGCTGTTCCAGTCTTTAGGAGCTTGGGTAGATGTAAAGCTCCAGTTATCCAGTTATCTTTTCTTTTGTTTTGGCTATTGTATGAGAGTGGGATTATGTATTTCTTTATTTTGATGGATATTGTACTTGACTTTTATAGTGAGTTTATGATGTAACCAGACATGTTTTACTTCCGCTATTATGAGATGATGTTTTAAAATTTCAAGTACTATTTATATCTGTCTTGTTGTAATTTTTCTGTTCTATATTCACTAAAATACTCCACCGATGTTATGGCATTCCCTTAGTGAGTGACCATGGCGGGAGTGGGGTGTTACACGTGGTATCAGAGCTTAAGGTTACCAGAACAGATAAATTTTTTTTTTTTTTTAGAAAAACTATTTTCTAAGAGTATTTTCGAAGAAAGTATTTTCAAAAACATGTCTTTAAAAGGAAAAGTTTTTGAAAAAGAAAAGCATAATCCCCAATAGCCATATCGTTATCTTTCGGAATCTCCTTTTTGAATCTTTCCTCTTTCGTTTCAGCATGGCTGAAGATCTTAACATCCCGGAGGGTTTAGTTATACCACTATGGTATAGGAGGTTGCAAGAGGCTAGGGCCGCGGCTGCGGGTCCAGCCAATGCTACTACACCAGAGACAACCGCTCCTCCTCCTCAGCCTAGAGTGGATAATTTTGCTAAGGTTTGCAAGGAGTTCAAGGCTATAGGAGGAAAACCTTTTCTAGGTTCAGAGACCTTCGTAGAGGCTAGAGATTGGCTTAAGGAAGTGGAAGAGTTGCTAGATATCTTTGAAGTGGAAGAGGGAAAGAAAGTCAAGTTGGCGGCTTGGTTGATGAAGGGAGAGGCCTCATTCTGGTGGGAGGTCACTAACGGAGAACGCCCTGTTGACTCTTGGGCAGATTTTAAGCAAAGGTTTGGGGCTAAGTTTCTCTCAAGGGCGGAAGAGAATCTGTTTATGGAGAAGTTCTTGAATTTGAAGCAAGGGAATCTCACGGTGAAAGAATATGTCAACAAATTCAATCAATTAGCAAGATTTGGCATAGAGTTGGTGAATACACCGGAGAAGAAGGCTTTGAGGTTCGTTAGAGGCTTGAACGAACCATTGCAAGGAATAGCTATGACTCACATTCCTATGGGGGCCACCTTTGAGAAGCTTGTCTACATGGCACTTATGCATGAGGATGATAAGAATTCTAAGGCACCAGAGAAAAAGGGGGATCAGAAGAAACCGCAACAACAACAACAACAAGGCAAGGGCGGTAAAGGCAATGGTGACAAAAAGAAGACGAAGAAGAAGTGCTTCAATTGTGGAACACCAGGACACCTTAGTAAGGATTGTCGCAAAAAGAAGAAGACCGGTTGCTTTCATTGTGGTGAAGCAGGGCATCTTGTGAAAAACTGCCCAAAGAAGGGGCAGAAGACGGGGTCTACCTCAGGAGGTCAGGTGCAAGCTCTTATAGCACCACCTCAGTCAGGGGGGCAAGTTCAGGCTCTCTCAGTTCCACCGATTCAGCAGAGAGGTAGAACTATTTCCGTTGAAAGTCTGGTTTTTCTGTTTGATCATCCAGTTCGTACTTTGTTTGACTCTGGCGCATCGCATTCTTTTATCTCATCATCGTTAGTTGAGTCACTGCACTTAGACACCAGTCTAGTTGATGATCCCTTGGTTGTTTCAAACCCAATTGGGGGCTCCATATATCTGTCTATGATATGTTTGGGTTTGAAGATTTCTATACTTAGCGTTGAGTTTAGATGTGATGCTTTTGTATTAGGCTTCACGGGCTATGGGTTGATTTTGGGCATGGACTGGTTATCCAGTAATGGTGCCGTTCTTGATTGTGAAAGGAGAGTTGTCAGGCTTATGACCCGCTTGGGTAATACTCTCGAGATCTCTTGTAATCCCATGGAATCTGTTTTGCTAAGTTATCTTGAATCGCTCGATGCTTCGGTTGAGAGTTTGCGTTCTGTCAGAGTAGTCCGGGAATATCCGGATGTGTTTGAAGAAGTAAAGGGTTTGCCTCCGAAGCGGGAGATAGATTTCAGAATTTATTTGGTGGATAATGCCAAACCGGTGTCTTTGCCAGTGCGCCACATGGCTCCTCGGGAGAGAAGAGAACTTCATAAGCAAGTAGGGGAGTTGCTTGAGAAGGGGTTCATAAGGCGAAGTATATCGGAGTGGGGAGCTCCAGTAGTGTTTGCCACGAAGGCAGATGGGTCCCTCAGACTTTGTGTGGATTATAGAGAACTTAATAAGCTCACAAAGAAGAATAGACACCCATTGCCGAGGATAGATGATCTCTTTGATCAGTTAGTTGGCGCCTCAGTGTTTTCACAGATGGATTTAGCTACAGGGTTTCATCAGTTGAGAGTGGCGGAGGACAGTATAGAGAAGACTGCTTTCCGGACTCCGGATGGTTTTTATGAGTGGCTAGTGATGCCATTTGGGTTGACAAACGCCCCTGCATACTTTGTTGATCTCATGAGTAGAGTGTTCAGAGAGTATCTGAATAAGTTTGTAGTAGTTTTTGTTGATGACATCTTGGTCTTTTCCAAGAATGAAGAAGAGCATGTCTTACATCTCAAGGAAGTGTTGGAGACTCTTCGAGCACATAGTCTTAAAGCTAAATTCTCTAAATGCCATTTTTGGAGAAGAGAAGTGCGATTCTTAGGGCATGTGGTCTCTAAGGAAGGGATAGCTGTGGATCCCGCAAAGATAGTATCTATCCAGGATTGGAAAGTTCCTAGAAATGCTACCGAGGTAAGAAGTTTCTTGGGGTTGGCAGGATATTATAGGAAGTTCATCAAAGACTTCGCGAAGATATCAGCCCCATTAACCCGCCTGACGAAGAAGAATCTGGTTTTCTTATGGGACGTAGATTGTGATGATGCTTTCCGACGGTTAAAGAGAGCTTTGACCACCGCTCCAGGTTTAGTGCTCCCAGATGGGAGTAAGCCGTTTGTTGTTTATACCGATGCTTGTGGAACAGGATTGGGCGCAGTCTTGATGCAGGAGGGAAGGGTAATAGCCTATGGAGGGAGGCAATTGAGAGTGCATGAGAAGAATTACCCTACCCATGATCTAGAGTTGGCCGCGATTGTTTTCGCACTTAAGTCTTGGCGCCATTATCTTCTTGGTGAGAGATTCGAGTTGTTCACTGACCATAAATCATTGAAGTACTTATTCTCTCAGAAAGATCTAAATTTAAGACAGCAAAGGTGGATGGAGTTCTTAGCATCTTATGATTTCGAGATAGCATATACTCCGGGCAAGGGTAATGTGGTGGCGGACGCCTTGAGTAGAAAAAGGCTATCTTTGAGTCCATTGTTCGTGGAACGGCGAAGCTTGGAGTTTCTTTCTTTGTTTGACTTCAGACCTTCTGTTGACTTTGTACCTGGTTTGTTGGCATCCTTGGAAGTTAGACCTACCCTTTTGGGACGGATTGGCGAGGCTCAGCGAGACGACCCACAGTTGGTTGAGTTGGTAGAGAAGCTTATAAGGGGGGAGTCGTCCAGCCATTTGGGTAGATACACTATAGATGATAGGGGATGGTTGCATAGAGACGGTAGACTTTGTGTACCGCAAGATGAGGGTTTGAAGAAGGCTATTTTGGATGATGCACATCGTTCGAGAATGACTATTCATCCCGGTGGAGACAAAATGTACCAAGACATGAAGAGAGTTTTC
Organism: Allium sativum; assembly: GCA_030737875.1. NCBI lineage: Eukaryota > Viridiplantae > Streptophyta > Magnoliopsida > Asparagales > Amaryllidaceae > Allium > Allium sativum. The sequence continues at coordinate 41,608,512 of CM060926.1, forward strand.
TTCTGGGCCGGTATGAAGAAAGATGTGGCCGAATACGTGGCTAGATGCTTAGTATGCCAACAAGTTAAAGCGGAGCAAAGGAAACCCGGTCGGTTGCTACACCCATTGGAAGTTCCGCAATGGAAGTGGGATAGTGTCTCGATGGATTTCATCGATGGGTTACCGAGATCGAGGAAGGGCAATACGGGAATTTGGGTTGTGGTAGACAGACTTACCAAGAGTGCCCATTTTATACCTGTGAAAAGTAAGAGGACCGCTCCATGGCTTGCTTCAGTCTATGTTAGAGAGATTGTTAGATTGCATGGCGTACCATCCAGCATTGTGAGTGATCGAGATCCTATCTTCACTAGTGAGTTTTGGAGAAGTTTGCAAGAGGCGGTAGGGACTCAGTTGTGTTTGAGCACCGCATATCATCCTCAGACAGACGGCCAGACCGAGAGGGTGAACCGTATCTTAGAAGATCTCTTGAGGCTTTGTATCTTGGATTTTGGAGGTACATGGGAAGAACATCTTCCTTTGGTGGAGTTCGCATATAATAACAGCTTTCAGTCCAGTATTGGCATGGCACCTTTCGAAGCTCTTTATGGAAGGCCTTGTCGATCTCCTACATGTTGGTGGGAATCTACGGATAAGATCTTGCTTGGGCCAGATATGGTTAGAGAGACTTCAGAGAAGATTGATTTAATTCGTAGAAGGATGAAGGCAGCGCAAGATAGACAGAAATCTTATGCGGATCAGAGGAGGACGGATCTTGAGTTTGAGATTGGGGATATGGTTTTTGTCAAAGTATCTCCATTGAGAAATGTTGTTCGCTTTGGGTCCGTTGGGAAGTTAGCACCGAGGTTTGTTGGGCCGTTTCCTATTAAGGAAAGGATTGGACGGATGGCATATAGGGTGGAATTGCCCGACAGACTTAGTGGTGTTCACGATGTATTCCATGTATCACATTTGAGGAAGTGCTTACATGAGACCGCAGAGGTGGTAGAGCCGAGCTCGCTTAGAGATGTAGAGGTAGAGCGTGATGCGACGATTCGACGAGCTCCTACTCGCATCCTTGGGTCAGAAACTAGGAAGTTGAGGAATAGAGAAGTTCAGCTAGTGAAAGTGCAATGGGGAGATGACGAAAGCAATGCTACTTGGGAGACGGAAGCGAAGATGCGTTCTTTGTATCCATTTCTTTTTGAGAGTATGTCTTTTAACTTCTCCTTTATCGCTTGTCTAGTACTTATCTTATCTTTAGTATATCCTCTCGCTAGTACCTATGACCTTTAGATAAGGTAAAACCTATGGTTGAAACATGTGTTTGAAACATGTTATGGTTGATGGATGCATGTGGATGCAATTGATTGCTAGTGGTTGCTCGTGGACGCATATACACACACATTAGGCACTAGATCGGCTCAGACACTTCATGTTGCATATTGCATAAATGGATGTGCTAGATAGAATTGATGGATGTATCATGGCTGTGTTATCATATGGATGATGCATTTTTGTGTATGGTTGTGCACGCATGTAGAAATTTGTATGTGTCAATAGGGTTTCGCATACATATTGGATGCATGGCACTATCATGGTTTGCATTAAGGAGGTCGACTGAATCAGTAGACCGCCTGATTTTGCATTAGCATACGGACATATACACACACTTTCTGCATATGTTCATACATCATTAGAAGTTTCTAAGGATAATGGTTGCTTGTGGTTGATGGTTTAGTAGATGGTTGTTTGGTTGGTAGGATACGTTCTTCTTAACTTAGAGATTTCGAGGGCGAAATCCTTTAAGTAGGGGAGAATGTAACACCCCGAATTTCAATTAACACTAATAGTTAGTAATTAAAGTTTAATTAATCTCAGATGGAAGAACCAGGGGAAACGGGCTGCGTCATTGCGTTCGTCTCGGAAAAATACGCGAAATAGAGTCCGAGTTTTCGAGAATCGGAGTCCGTATGGCCCGGTTATGGCCCAAAGAAGTTTTAGGAAATTTAAATTTAAATTTCAGATTTGAAAAACAAGTTTGGAGCCAAAAGAGGAAAGGGGGGAAAAATTCCCGCCTAGCCCCATGTCGACAGCCATGTCGACAGGGGTGTCGACAGGGGTGTCGACAGCCCTGTCGACAGGGGTGTCGACACAGGGTGTCGGCCCTGCTGGTCTGGGTGCACCAGGTTTGGTCTTGGCTGAGTCTAGGGCCATGTTCTAGAGGGTTCCTAAATCTAAGGGTCCTAATCTAATCTAGGGTTAATCTAAGGGCCTAAAACACTTTCTAATCCTATAAATAAGACCCTAACCCTACCCTAATTCATTCATAATTAAACCTAGTAACTAAACTATGGCAAAATGCTAGCTCTCATGGCCTCCACTAATTTTATGAAGAGGGTTGCATGCTAATCACTCTCAAATCAACCTCTAATCTCTTCTTAGCATCTTAATCTTCTTTAGTTGGTGTGCAAAGTTGCTAGTTGTGAGTTTCTATCACTTTGATGATCTTTTGGTAAACTAATTAGATGAGATGTGATGAGATTTATGGTTTTGTATGTGGATTAATGAGCTTTGAATCATATGATATGATGTTAGCATTAATCTTATGTTTATGCATGTTGAGTATGTAAGTTTATGCAAGATTAATATGATGTATGTTATGTTTGCATGATGCTAAATATGCAAGTTGTGGGCTATGTAATCATATGCATGTTATGCAAGTTCATGGTGATATGCTATGCAAGTTACATGTTTGTTAATATGCAAGTTACATGTTTGTTAATATGCAAGTTACATGTAAGAAAATATGCAAGTCACATGTTTGTTAATATGCAAGATTCATGTTTGTTAACATGCAAGTTACATGTTTGTTAATATGCAAGTTACATGTTTGTTAATATGCAAGTTACATGTAAGAAAATATGCAAGTTACATGTTTGTTAATATGCAAGATTCATGTTTGTTAACATGCAAGTTACATGTTTGTTAATATGCAAGTTACATGTATGTAAATATGCAAGTTATATGTTTGTTAATATGCAAGTTCATGATGACACATTATGCAAGTCTATGAGTTAATATGCAAGATTGTTATGCAAGTGAATATGTAAGTTATGTGACATATTATATGCAAGTTATGTGACATGTTATGCAAGTGCATGTGCAAGTTATGTGTTTGTTAATATGCAAGATGGCACCTTTGAAACATGTTCATTCATATGCAAGTTGACACCTTTTATATGTGTTATATCATGAGAACGAAATTACGTGGGAACGATGGGGTAATTAAATACATAAGTTAATAAGATTGTGTGAAATTGATATAATTATGCATAACATAAAATAAAGGAACATAGTATGGGAATTTGCCTATTAAGTTAGGTGTACCCATACTATGTGTTGGGAATTTACCTATTGAGTTAGGTCTACCCCATGGGAATTTACCTATTGAGTTAGGTCTACCCATGTTATGAAAAGCTTGACATTAATTAGGGATAATTAATATGGGGGTGATTAATTAGGTGTAATTAATCGACTAAGACACGAGGTTGGACTCATTTGTAGTGTAAAACTGCCCGGACCCGACCGGCTTAACCAGTTGCTACAAATGTCAGCCCAATGTGAGAGGTCTTAGGCACAAATTAAAAACGTGATTAAGGTAAAGATACGAGGTTAGACTCTGTTATGACGTAAGACTGCCCGGATTCTACCGGCTTAACCAGGCGGTCATAACAGTCAGTCTAATGTGGGAGGTCTTTACGGGAGATCACGGTCTTAATTAATTAAGAAACACTTAACCATTATAGCATGTAGTGGGACATGAGGGGTTAAGTGGGTGCCTTGGGTGGCATGTGGAATCTTAAGTGGGTTGCCTTGGGTGGCAATAGAAAATACGATTAGTATACTTAACCAAGAGAAACATGTAATTAAACATGATTAAAGGGTTAAGTGGGATACACTAGATATTTGACAAGCTTAAGTGGGTAGCTTGTGGGGGCCCATTTCAACCAATATCCCAAACGTATCTTTGTGGGCTCGACCCATGTCGAGTGACGGGACACGCATATTGGGCTTGATTATAAGAGGCCAAAACGGGTTAGCGGTGGCAACGCAAGTCCAACGGGCTTCATATGCGTGAGTGGGCCCGGGCTGGTAGATAAGTCGTTGTTGCATCGTGTAGATATAAGCCGTGCACCGTTAATTATATCGGGTTGCCACGTTGGGGGAATGGTACACCCCACGGTGGGGCCAGCACGGGTATCTACGTTAGGGAGCCGATCGAATGGGGAGTAGTGTGTACACCTGGTGGATTGTAGGGCCCCGTGGCGCCTACTTGGTCATCTAGGGGTACGCAAGTACTATTAAAGTAATTTTATAAGTCCTTAGGTGGGATCAACCTTTAAGTTAGGAACGACTGGTGTGGTGCAGTTTAGTAATTTACCTTAGGAAGGGTAGATGCGTCTTTATCCTTTATCTTAGTTTAGTTGATTGCTTAGGGTAGCTATTCATCCCTATATGTTACCGTATATCAATTCATGTCTTCTCTGGTTACTTTAACGATTGTATTGTTAAAGTTATAGGACTCGCTCAGACTTATGTCTGACCCCGTTGTTTTTATCTTTTTCCCAACCCTCAGGTCCTGTGGTGGATCCTAGCAGTAGTGGAGCTTGATCGGATTGCTGTTCCAGTCTTTAGGAGCTTGGGTAGATGTAAAGCTCCAGTTATCCAGTTATCTTTTCTTTTGTTTTGGCTATTGTATGAGAGTGGGATTATGTATTTCTTTATTTTGATGGATATTGTACTTGACTTTTATAGTGAGTTTATGATGTAATCAGACATGTTTTACTTCCGCTATTATGAGATGATGTTTTAAAATTTCAAGTACTATTTATATCTGTCTTGTTGTAATTTTTCTGTTCTATATTCACTAAAATACTCCACCGATGTTATGGCATTCCCTTAGTGAGTGACCATGGCGGGAGTGGGGTGTTACAGTCAGTCTAATGGGTTTAACCCTATCCGCCCAACACGTTTTAGACATCATATTTATCTCAGGTTTTCATTAATTAAATATTAATGCCTAGACCTCTCACATTAGACTGACAGTTTGCGGCTACTGGTTAGGCCAGTTGGTTCCGGGCAGGTTTCTGTCGCAAACTGAGTCTAACCTTAGGTTTCAAGCACGTTATGACTAACTTCTCACATTAGAACCTATTGTTTGCGACCACTGGAATATGCCGGGCGGTTCCGAGCAGAATTACGCCGCAAACTCATTCTAACCTCGAGTTAGCCATGTTTATCTTTGCGGCCAATTAATTAATGATTTACCATTTATACCCACGCCTAATATACATGTCAATTATTCATAACTATAGCCAATTCAGATTATGTCAATAGCGGCCTAATTCTCTTTATACCGGAATAAAAGAATATGCCAAATCTTTATACCTAAGCCATATTCTCTTTATACGTAAGCCATATTCTATTTATCTCAAGTCATATGTTCAATACAGTCTATATGTTATAAATATAACATGTCCAGTCATATGTCTCAGATTTATGTTCTAGCTACAGTCCATGTTCTTTCCTCAAATCGGTCACCTATTGGTCATGCCCAATTTATGCATCATTCATTTTGTTGTCCCAAACATTTTAGCGTACGTTAATCTCTTATGAGATCGGCTCAGCCTCGTGGTAGCCTGGCTATAGAACAGAAAGAGGAAAGAGATACAAGATAGGATAGATCTAAACAGAACAGAACAGATATAACCTCAGATTCAGATTTACAATTCATGTCACAATCAGAATTAACATTTATATCGGAAAATAACTGCACTTGCCTTGGTTAGATTAAAGAAAGAACTTTTAATTGTTGTAGAATCGTTGCAGAAGCTTTAATCCCTAGTTTGAATTGAGTTGCTTAGGTTGATGTTGTTTAGCTTCTAGTTTTGATTCCAGCGGAGTAGCGACTCCATTTTTATTTTTATTAGAACAGAGGTAGAGTAGAAGCAGAATATAATTGTGTGTAGAGAAGGCTAGGTCTTAGGATGTATTTATAGGTGTTGAGACTCATTTAGGCCCTCAGATTAACCCTAGACCTCATCAGGTCCGTCCAAACACGTCACAGCCCTCAAAATCGCATACACACGCACCAGGTTCGACCAGGGAGGTCGACCCCCAGGTCGACTGCCCAGTTGACCTGGTCTGGGGGGTCGACTCCCAGTCGACCTGGGTCCTGGGGGGTCGACTGCCCAGTCGACTCCCCAGTCCACTTGGGCCCTGGGCGGGAAATTTTCCGCCCAGCCCGCTTCTGGGTTTGAATTCGAATTTCGAGCTGTTTTCGATTCTGAATATTTCTGAAACTTCGGAGGGTCATATCTCCCTCATACGGACTCCGATTCTTGCAAACTCGGACTTGTATCCAAGCAGAATTCCGAGACGAACGCAATGGTGCAACCCGTTTCCCTTGATTCTTATTTTAAAAATTAATTATCCTCTGATTTGTTACCTATACGTTCACAGAAAATACGGGGTGTTACATTCTCCCCTCCTTAAAGGATTTCGTCACCGAAATCTTCAAGTTAAGAAGAATGTGTCCTACCATCCAACATCCATCTACTCAATCATCAATCACTGGCGTCCATTGTCCTTGGAAACTTCTAATGTTGTATGAACATATGCAAAAGTGTGTGTATATGTTCCTTATCTAATGCAAAGATCAGGCGGTCCACTGATTCAGTTGACCTCCTTAATGCGAATTATGCCAGTGCCATGAGTCCAACATGTATGCAAATTTTCCTACTCGATACATACCTTTTCTATATGAGTGCACAACCATTCAGCCATATGCAACATCCATGTGCTGAGTCAATTGTTATGCATCCACAAAAATTGAAAATGCTCACATATCAATATGCAGTATGAGAGTGTTTTCGAGCCGATCTAGTACCTAGTGTGCGTATATGCATCCACGAGCAGCCACTAGCAAACACTTGCATCCACTTGTAGCCATCAAACATAACATGTCTCAAACACATGTTTACACCCATTAGTTTCTACCTAAAGTTCGAAGATTCGATCGATAGGATACAGTCGAATGATGGAAGCGAGTACAGATAAAATGAAGACTTGGTTCCCATTAGACATTCGTTGAGAAAATAATTCCTCTAAGTATCAACCCCGAAGACCGAAACCAACATCAGATTGACACCCAGAGGATTACCCTCTTTAGACAATGTCAAAACTAGAATTCAGAATTATTCAGATATTTACAGACTACTGGTACAGATCAGGTTCCCTAATGATTCTTAGGAAGCTAAGCATGATAAAATCATATCCCACAAAAACTCAGAATGTATGCGTCATTCTTGACGTCTAACACAGATATCCCTCAAACCCCAATCTGTCATAAACAGATGAGTCATAACCCTTATAGGTTTGAGTCTACCACGGAATCAGAAACAATACTAGTATTAATGTACAGAGTATCGATTACAGAATCAAAATGCCAGAATCAGAAAGAGTTTTAACTCAACAATCAGATAAGAAAATTAAACCTTCTACTTAAATTTTCTTATTTCTACCCTATCTACCAGTCCCTCGAGCATTCGCCTGTCCTCCAGAAGTGGGTTCTACCATCTGTCCTTGCCCTCGTTTCTTCGGGCAGTCCCTAGTGAAGTGTCCCATCTCACCACAGTTGAAGCAAGTGCCTTTCCTCTTTCAGCAATCCTTGTTCAGATGAGTCGAGCTCCCACAAGTAAAATGTAACACCCCGTAATTCTATAATGCTAAGATTCACAAATCAAGGCAGAATTAAAAGTTAAAATCAAAATCAAGGGATACGGGCTGTGCCATTGCGTTGTTCTCGGAATTCTGCATGAAAACGAGTCCGAGTTTGCGTAAATCGGAGTCCGTATGAGGAAGATATGGCCTCCGGAAGTTTCAACAAAGTTCAAATTTCAAAACAGACTCAGAAGCGGGTCGGTCGGGAAATTTCCCGCCCAAGACCCAGGTCGACTGGGGAGTCGACTAGGTAGTCGACCCCCTCCCAGGTCATCTGGGGAGTCGATTGGGTAGTCGACCCCCCCCCCCCCCCCCCGCCCCCCTCTTTTTCCAGCTTTCTGAACCTGATTCGTTTCTCTGTATTCGGACGCCATTCTGACCAGATTCGTTGACTTCTACACTGTATAAACAGCCCTAGTCTCCTTTTCTATTCACAATTCTTTTCTATCCTTATGCTGCCTCTGAGAAAATATATATAAATAAATAAATATAAGAAAATACTACGAAAATCCAAGACAAGGTTATGCTGCTCAAATTGTCCAAAAGAGATTCAAATCAAGATTAAAGCTTCAAGATAAGGATCAAAGGTAACGTTGCACGAATTATAGCAACGCCATCTTTCTTTTCTAATCTAAATCTCCGTAAGTCAGTTATTTTTAGATTTCAACGTTCCTCTCTGTTCGTGACATGAAATTAAAGGAATAAAAGAATATGCCAAATCTTTCTTTTCAAACCTGTGCCTATATCTTTGGACCTAATTAAGAACTGTTATGATTCGATGACCAATTAGGCATTGCCTATGACTATGAACATTGCCTATGACTATGAACATTGCCTATGATTATGAACATTGCCTATGACTATGAACATTGCCTATGACTATGGACACTGCCTATGACTACGAACATTGCCTATGACTGTGATTGTGGCTGTGAGGATTATTTCCTTGACTAAACCTATGCCTTTGATTAGAAAACATAAACTATTGCCTATGACATAACATGGACATCTATGATTAAACACCTATGATTCATGACTAGGAAAGTGTTGCTTAAATTCTGTGATTATGAGATTAAACCCGATTATTTATTCTGCCTGTCCTTGGTTTTCTTTGGTTTTAGACCATGGCAATTTACCTATTAAGTTAGGTCTACCCATGTTCTTGAACCTGCGTCTCCATTCTGTCTATCCTTGGTTTTAGACCTTGGTAATTCACCTATTAAGTTAGGTCTACCCATGTTCTTGAACCTACGTCGTTATTCAAACCTTTTATGCCAATTATTATGTCCATCCTTTTTCATAGCATCTTTGGTTCATTCCCTATTTTCTACGAGTCTAGATTTATCCATAATCTAGATTGAATCGCAATTATACGAACGGTGGGAATACGATTTGGGCATAATGTGAAATGTACTAAAAACACAGTTATAAACTTGGAATTTGGCATAAATTGGGAACATGAATTATGGCATGTTCATAGAAATATAAATTGGATAAATTTAACATGAATTATAGGATGTGTAAGTTGAATCTAGTATTAACTTGTAAATCTAGCATTTACATGAGTTATGAACTAGAATAATAAGTCTAGTTTGACGTGAACTATAATTAGAATGTTAAATCAGGATTAGATTAGCTAATTTGGCGTAATAAGTATATTGGTATAAATTTGAAATTGGTCATAATTGGGAATAACCGTCAGGTTTAGCAAAATCATGGTTAGTGACACTTAATTGGTATAGTTTACATACCAAAAGGCATAAATATGATATAGAGGGGAAAATGGGCCATAAGAATAAATGTTGACAGTTTACATAAAAAGGGTAATTAGGAAATAAGTAAATTAGGAATAATTTACTTATAGAATTTGGCCTAAATGAGGAAATGCAAATTTAGACAAATTAAAGTTTTATTAACGACATCTCTTTTAATGGTACACCAGAAAGTTCTAGGGTGACAGAGAGGATAGTGTCTAGGCTTGGGTTTGGAAAATACAAGTTTCCTGCTCTACCTGGCTATCCCTAACTGATCCGACGGATGGGATGGTTACTTTCAAAACTCGATTTGAAAATAAACCAAAACCCTTTTGAACTTAGAAATCACGAATATGCCTAACCCGAGGTTAGACTGAGTTGCGATGTAAACCTGCCCGGAACCAACCGGCACATCCAGTAATCGCAACAATATCTTTCTAATGTGAGTGGTAGCGGCTTTAATTTATTTAGTTAAAGCTAGAACAAGAATGGTAGGGTTAAGTTAACTAAGACACTTAACCAATTCAACAAGATAACCAAACCGATGGGTGGGGTTAGGCCCATACAGACACAGTTAAGCTAGAATGGGAGGGTTAAGTCTATAGGAACACTTAACAAACTTAACACAGTCGATCTAGAATGGGAGGGCTAAGTCCATTGGGACACTTAACCAAACTTATGGTAACAAGACCAAATTTGTAGGGGTTAAGTAACTAAGAAAACACTTAGCCAAACTAACATGTTAACTAGACTAGAAGTGGGGTTAAGTAAAGTTGATACACTTAGCCAAATTAACAAGTTGACTAGACTAGAGGTTGGGTTTAAGTAAATACACTTAGCCAATTTGATATGTTATCTGGGCTAGACTGTAGGGTTGAGTAAACTTGAACACTTAACCATCAGATTGTGATAAAAGAATAGGGTTAAGTATAAACATGAAGGGATAATACTTAACCATTAATAACATGTTAGTTAACACAGACGGGCAAGGTTAAGTTAAAAAGGAACACTTAACCAATACAGGGTGAATGGGTAGGGTTAAGTAATAAGAAATACTTAACCAATATAACTTGGTTTGTGGTGGGGTTAAGTCAACATGAATTACTGATACCACTTAACCAGTATAACAGGATGAATGAAGAAGGTTAAGTTGGGTTGAATTGACTAATGACACTTAACCAATCCAAATTGACGGGAAAGGGAACTATGTAGTAAACATTAGTTAAGAAAACAACGATTCTGGAAACTAAGTGGTAAATCTTAGTTAGTAAAACTAAGTAGTAATTCTTAGTATCACACGGGAAGGAGCGAATGTCCGTCTGAGTAGAAAGAAGGCTCCAACGAATTGGGTTACGAAGCCCGAGGCTTCGAGGGGACGTGAGGGTACTCTTGGTATCCCTCTGTGAGGCTGCAGATGATCCTCCTGGGCTCACAGAGGTTAAGGTCTGCGTAGAAGAACCAGGGGTATGCCTTGGTTGCAATACTTGGCAACCTAAAGACCAGGATGGACCGGCGTGATTCAGAGAGAAAACGGCAGCCCTGTGATAGCAACTCGTCGTCTACCATCCATCTCGAGTCAATCGAGATACGTGAAGCGGAAAGGCGGAGAACTCCAAAAGACCATATACTTGCTATCTAGTAATGGGTGAGGATGGCCATAGGATAGAGGGGCACCGGGAGCCGGCGTATAGTTCTCAATTTACAAGGTGTGCCTTTCATTAGTTGAGGGAGGGGTCAAGTGGGACCATAGCCACTGGAATAAAAACAGACCTTAGCATCTGCATCGGCAGATATCTGAAAGCTCCCGACTGAGTTCTGTATTCCTTGATTTGCCCTGTCACAGGACTCGGACCGCACATTACAGGACATGTGCATCTAGACAAGCAATAACGATCCGCGATACATGCGTGGGGAAGTATAGTAACATATACCACTCTAGGTAGTGTGTCCTAGACTTGGGGGCATCGTTCGACAGGTAGCATAATCCCTAGTTGGAGTAGGTGGCATAAATCCTGAATCCAAGAAGCGTTCAGCAGATAGCGTAAACTCTAGTTAAATCTAGAAAGCACTTGATAGAAAACCCTAGATTTGATCTAGGTAATAAATAATGAATGTATGCTGGAAGGCAATGGAAAATACAGGGATTGGGTTCACGTTATCGTTACTAGTTGGGACACTAGATAGGCGGTGCAAAGATATAAAAACCAGTATAACAAGGAAATAGCGAAGCGGCGAAAGTATCAGAGCGTATCCAGTTTATCCTATCTTAGCATATCTTGTAAATACCTTGTCTAATCTTGTTGACCCTATCGTCATGGTGTAATCTTGTATTCAGTTAATTCATGTCGCTTTGTTTTCCATGTTCACATGCTAGAAGTTACTGAACTTACTCAGGCATTATGTCTGACTCTGTTTTTCTTTCGTCTTCTATTCTTCCGTTTCCCCCTCCCCCTATTGTAGTAAACGAGGGAATAGTTTAGCTCAGGTTAAGTTGGAATGCCACTCTTTCCCAGCTTGAAGATTTGTCGAAGTTTGCTTGGATTCTCTTTTCAGATGCTATGGCTGACTCTTGCTAAAATCGGGGAATATAAATGTTGTTTTTATGCTTCTTTATTTTGTAAGACAGATGATACTCTGATATTGTAAAGAAACCATTGTACACTATTTTATCAATAAAGCAAAGTTTTATTTTCCGCTGTTTAATTTCTGTCTGTCTTGTAATTTATCTGCATCTTTTACCCTAAATGCTCCACAGAACTTAGTGCATTCCCTTTGTGAGTGACACTAACGGATGTGGGGTGTTACACATGGTATCAGAGCTGAAGGTTACCAGATCAGATAAAGGATTTGAAAAATTATTTTCAAACCGGTTTTTAAAGAAGCATTTTCAAGAGAAAAGATTTGTTTTAAAGTCATATTCCCCAAAGCCATACGCACTATCTTCTCTTCCTCTGTTTAAATTCTTGTCTCCTTCTTTCTTGAGTCTCTGGGGCTCCTGGCTTTCTGGGAGGTAACCTCATCGAAGGGCAAAGTAGTGCCCGGCTTCCATCCATAGCCATAGTTGTTTCATCTACGGGCAGTTTTCTTTCGAAGCTTATAGGGTTTTCCGGACGATGGAGGCAGTTTTCGAGAGATTTGTCAACATGACTACACACGGAAGGGGATGAGGAGTTTAGCTAAGGAGCATAACCCTAGGATGAGGAATTCATGGATGTAGACTTAGCACACGAAGAAGGAAGAAATTATAAAACCTAAGACAAGAGGAAGTATCTTTACTAGGGTATGATAGGGCATATACTTAAGGACAAGGGCAAGAACGAGGACGAGATTTTCAGAAGGACAAGTACATGCTTTCGCCACCAAGCGTACCTAGGAGAAAGGTAGTCCGGTTGGAAGAGTCTAGTTTTCTGTTCGTACTATTTCCTTAGGTTCTAGCGCTTCTCATTTGTTCATATCCACTTCCATAGTTGGGTCTCTGCACCATAGTACTTGTACAGTAGAAAGATCCCACTGGAGTCTCAAATCCAATTGGTGGTCCGACCAGTTTATTTTTGGTTAGTAGGGATTTGAGAATAGCTATCGAGTTTGCTTATATCATCTCACGTAGATCGTCTAAATTCGGGGGAGATATTCCTTGGGTGCTTTTCTGATATTGGTTTAGGCCTTTGGGGCTTGTACTTGAGGAATGTCGAGTTCAGTTTGGATGGTTTGCGTGAGAGATGAATAGTTGTGGCAGGCACTCCAAAGAGCACGTAGTGACCTTTCGACTCTTATAGTTATGGCATGGCGGATAAGAGGGAAACCTCTAATCATCTTAGTACGTATACCTGGTACCGTGATTGAAATCTGTTTATTTGGAATTGGAGATCTGGAACTTCACAATCGTGAAGTTAAATTAGCTAAGATATAGTGGAAGCACAAGAAGGCTAGATACTAGCATCATACCGTTTTCCTTGAGGGTGCATCCTTGATTTCCTTGTTTTAGGAGCTTTACGCATAATTGTTTCTCTCTTTCCAAAGTATATCACCTAGGTCGTATCTTCGATCCTTAGGTAGAAGCCAATGGATGTAAACATGTATTTGAAACATGTTATGGTTGATTGTTGCAAGTGGTTGCTAATGGTTGCTTGTGAATGCATATGCATACGTATTAGGCACTAGATCAGTTCAGATGCTTTCATATTGCATTTACAGATATGTATTTGTTTGTAAATTGAACTTGATATGTTATCATATGGGTGTTGCATATGGATGAATGGCCGTGCACGCATATAGTATTTACATAACTAGGGATGCTTGCATACAACGCATGGCACTGACATGACTCGCATTAAGAAGGTCGACTGAATCAGTAGACCGCCTGATTTTACAGTAGATAAAGACATATACACACACTATGCATATGAACATGAAAGCATTAGAAATCTTTTAAGGACAATGGATGCCAGTGAGTGAATGGTTGAGTAGATGGGTGATTGGATGGTAGGACACATTCTTCCTAACTCGAAGATTTCGGGGACGAAATCCTTTTAAGTGGGGGAGAATGTAACACCCCATAATTCTGTAACGCTAAGATTCACAAATCAAGGCAGAATTAAAAGTTAAAATCAAAATCAAGGGAAACAGACTACGCCATTGCGTTCGACTTGGAATTCTGCATGAAAACTAGTCCGAGTTTGCGTAAATCGGAGTCCGTATGAGGAAGATATGGCCTCCGGAAGATTCAGCAAAGTTCAAATTTGAAAACAGACTAAAAAGCGGGCTGGGCGGGAAATTTCCCGCCCAGGACCCAGGTCGACGGGGGAGTCGACTGGGTAGTCGACCCCCCCAGGTCGATTGGGGAGTCGACTGGGTAGTCGACCCCCCCAGTTCGACTGGGGAGTCGACTGGGTAGTCGACCCCCCCCCCCCGCTTTTTCCAGCTTTCTGAACCTGATTCGTTTCTCTGTATCCGGACGCCATTCTGACCAGATTCGTTGACTTCCACACTATATAAACAACCCTAGTCTCCTTCTCTATTCACAATTCTTTTCTATCCTTATGCTGCCTCTAAGAAAATATATATAAATAAATAAATATAAGAAAATACTACGAAAATCCAAGACAAGGTTATGCTGCTCAAATTGTCCAGAAGAGATTCAAATCAAGATTAAAGCTTCAAGATATGGATCAGAGGCTAACGTCGCACGAATCATAGCAACGCCATCTTTCTTTTCTAATCTAAATCACTGTAAGTCAGTTATTTTTAGATTTGAACGTTTCTCTCTGTTCGTGACATGAAATTAAAGGAATAAAAGAATATGCCAAATCTTTCTATTCGAACCTGTGCCTATATCTTTGGACCTAATTAAGAACTGTTATGATTCGCGACCAATAAGGCATTGCCTATGACAATGAACATTGCCTATGACTGTGAACATTTCCTATGACTATGAACATTGCCTATGACTATGAACATTGCCTATGATTATGGACACTGCCTATGACTACGAACATTGCCTATGACTGTGACTGTGGCTATGAGGATTATTTCCTTGACTAAACCTATGCCTTTGATTAGAAAACATAAATTATTGCCTATGACATAACAAGGACATCTGTGATTAAACACCTATGATTCATGACTAGGAAAGTGTTGCTTAAGTTCTGTGATTACGAGATTAAACCCGATTATTTATTCTGCCTGTCCTTGGTTTTCTTTGGTTTTAGACCATGGGAATTTACCTATTAAGTTAGGTCTACCCATGTTCTTGAACCTGCGTCTCCGTTCTGTCTATCCTTGGTTTTAGACCTTGGGAATTTACCTATTAAGTTAGGTCTACCCATGTTCTTGAACGTACGTCGTTATTCAAACCTTTTATGCCAGTTATTATGTCCGTCCTTTTTCATAGCATCTTTGGTTCATTCCCTATTTTCTACGAGTCTAGATTTATCCATAATCTAGATTGAATCGCAATTATACGAATGGTGGGAATACGATTTGGGCATAATGTGAAATGTACTAAAAACATAGCTATAAACTTGGAATTTGGCATAAATTGGGAACATGATTTATGGCATGTTCATAGAAATACAAATTGGATAAATTTAACATGAATTATAGGATGTGTAAGTTGAATCTAGTATTGACTTGTAAATCTAGCATTTACATGAGTTATGAACTAGAATAATAAGTCTAGTTTGACGTGAACTGTAATTAGAATGTTAAATCAGGATTGGGTTAGCTAATTTGGCGTAATAAGTATATTGGTATAAATTTGAAATTGGTCATAATTGGGAATAACCGTCAAGTTTAGCAAAATCATGGTTAGTGACACTTAATTGGTATAGTTTACATACCAAAAGGCATAAATATGATATAGAGGGGAAAATGGGCCATAAGAATAAATGTTGACAGTTTACATAAAAAGGGTAATTAGGAAATAAGTAAATTAGGAATAATTTACTTATAGAATTTGGCCTAAATGATGAAATGCAAATTTAGACAAATTAAAGGTTTATTGACGACATCTCTTTTAATGGTACACCAGAAAGTTCTAGGGTGACAGACAGGATAGTGTCTAGGCTTGGGTTTGGAAAATACAAGTTTCCTACTTTCCCTGGCTATCCCTAACTGATCCGACGGACGGGATGGTTACTTTCAAAACCTGATTTGAAAATTAACCAAAACCCTTTTGAACTTAGAAAACACGAATATGCCTGACCCGAGGTTAGACTGAGTTGCGATGTAAACATGCCCGGAACCAACCGGCACATCCAGTAATCGCAACAATATCTGTCTAATGTGAGTGGTAGCGGCTTTAATTTATTTAGTTAAAGCTAGAACAAGAATGGTAGGGTTAAGTTAACTAAGACACTTAACCAATTCAACAAGATAACCAAACCGATGGGTGGGGTTAGGCCCATACATACACAGTTAAGCTAGAATGGGAGGGTTAAGTCTATAGGAACACTTAACCAACTTAACACAGTCGAGCTAGAATGGGAGGGCTAAGTCCATTGGGACACTTAACCAAGCTTATGGTAACAAGACCAGATTTGTAGGGGTTAAGTAACTAAGAAAACACTTAGCCAAAATAACATGTTAACTAGACTAGAAGGTGGGGTTAAGTAAAGTTGATACACTTAGCCAAATTAACATATTAACTAGACTAGAGGTTGGGTTTAAGTAAATACACTTAGCCAATTTGATATGTTATCTGGGCTAGACCGTAGGGTTTAGTAAACTTGAACACTTAACCATCAGATCATGATAAAAGAATAGGGTTAAGTCTAAACATGATGGGATAATACTTAACCATTAATAACATGTTAGTTAACACAGACGGGCAAGGTTAAGTTAAAAAGGAACACTTAACCAATACAGGGTGAATGGGTAGGGTTAAGTAATAAGAAATATTAACCAATATAACTTGGTTTGTGGTGGGGTTAAGTCAACATGAATTACAGATAACACTTAACCAGTATAACAGGATGAATGAAGAGGGTTAAGTTGGCTTGAATTGACTAATGACACTTCACCAATCCAAATTGACGGGAAAGGGAACTAAGTAGTAAACCTTAGTTAAGAAAACAACGATTCTGGAAACTAAGTGGTAAATCTTAGTTAGTAAAACTAAGTAGTAATTCTTAGTATAACACGGGAAGGAGCGAATGTCCGTCTGAGTAGAAAGAAGGCTCCAACGAATTGGGTTACGAAGGCCGAGGCTTCGAGGGGACGTGAGGGTACTCTTGGTATCCCTCTGTGAGGCTGCAGATGAACCTCCTGGGCTCACAGAGGTTAAGGTCTGCGTAGAAGAACCAGGGGTATGCCTTGGTTGCAATACTTGGCAACCTAAAGACCAGGATGGACCGGCGTGATTCGGCGAGAAAACGGCATCCCTGTGATAGCAACTCGTCGTCTACCATCCATCTTGAGTCAATCGAGATACGTGAAGCGGAAAGGCGGAGAACTCCAAAAGACCATATACTTGCTATCTAGTTATGGGTGAGGATGGCCATAGGATAGAGGGGCACCGGGAGCTGGCGTATAGTTCTCAATTTACAAGGTGTGCCTTTCATTTGTTGAGGGAGGGGTCAAGTGGGACCATAGCCACTGGAATAAAAACAGACCTTAGCATCTGCATCGGCAGATATCTGAAAGCTCCCGACCGAGTTCTGTCTTCCTTGATTTGCCCTGTCACAGGACTCGGACCGCACATTACAGGACATGCGCATCTAGACAAGCGATAACGATCCGCGATACATGCGTAGGGAAGTATAGTAACATATACCACTCTAGGTAGTGTGTCCTAGACTTGGGGCATCGTTCGACAGGTAGCATAATCCCTAGTTGGACTAGGTGGCATAAATCCTGAATCCGAGAAGCATTCAGCAGATAGCGTAAACTCTAGTTAAATCTAGAAAGCACTTGATAGAAAACCCTAGATTTGATCTAGGTAATAAATAATGAATGTATGCTGGAAGGCAATGGAAAATACAGGGATTGGGTTCACGTTATCGTTACTAGTTGGGACACTAGATAGGCGGTGCAAAGATATAAAAACCAGTATAACAAGGAAATAGCGAAGCGGCGAAAGTATCAGAGCGTATCCAGTTTATCCTATCTTAGCATATCTTGTAAATACCTTGTCTAATCTTGTTGACCCTATCGTCATGGTGTAATCTTGTATTCAGTTAATTCATGTCGCTTTGTTTTCCATGTTCACATGCTAGAAGTTACTGAACTTACTCAGGCATTAAGTCTGACTCTGTTTTTCTTTCGTCTTCTATTCTTCCGTTTCCCCCTCCCCCTATTGTAGTAAACGAGGGAATAGTTTAGCTCAGGTTAAGTTGGAATGCCACTCTTTCCCAGCTTGAAGATTTGTCGAAGTTTGCTTGGATTCTCTTTTCAGATGCTATGGCTGGCTCTTGCTAAAATCGGGGAATATAAATGTTGTTTTTATGCTTCTTTATTTTGTAAGACAGATGATACTCTGATATTGTAAAGAAACCATTGTACAAACTATTTTATCAATAAACCAAAGTTTTATTTTCCGCTGTTTAATTTCTGTCTGTCTTGTAATTTATCTGCATCTTTTACCCTAAATGCTCCACAGAACTTAGTGCATTCCCTTTGTGAGTGACACTAACGGATGTGGGGTGTTACACATGGTATCAGAGCTGAAGGTTACTAGATCAGATAAAGGATTTGAAAAATTATTTTCAAACCGGTTTTTAAAGAAGCATTTTCAAGAGAAAAGATTTGTTTTAAAGTCATATTCCCCAAAGCCATACGCACTATCTTCTCTTCCTCTGTTTAAATTCTTGTCTCCTTCTTTCTTGAGTCTCTGGGGCTCCTGGCTTTCTGGGAGGTAACCTCATCGAAGGGCAAGGTAGTGCCCGGCTTCCATCCATAGCCATAGTTGTTTCATCTACGGGCAGTGTTCTTTCGAAGCTTATAGGGTTTCCGGACGATGGAGGCAGTTTTCGAGAGATTTTTCAACATGACTACACACGGAAGGGGATGAGGAGTTTAGCTAAGGAGCATAACCCTAGGATGAGGAATTCATGGATTTAGACTTAGCACACGAAGAAGGAAGAAATTATAAAACCTAAGACAAGAGGAAGTATCTTTACTAGGGTATGATAGGGCATATACTTAAGGACAAGGGCAAGAACGAGGACGAGATTTTCAGAAGGACAAGTACATGCTTTCGCCACCAAGCGTACCTAGGAGAAAGGTAGTCCGGTTGGAAGAGTCTAGTTTTCTGTTCGTACTATTTCCTTAGGTTCTAGCGCTTCTCATTTGTTCATATCCACTTCCATAGTTGGGTCTCTGCACCATAGTACTTGTACAGTAGAAAGATCCCACTGGAGTCTCAAATCCAATTGGTGGTCCGACCAGTTTATTTTTGGTTAGTAGGGATTTGAGAATAGCTATCGAGTTTGCTTATATCATCTCACGTAGATCGTCTAAATTCGGGGGAGATATTCCTTGGGTGCTTTTCTGATGTTGGTTTAGGCCTTTGGGGCTTGTACTTGAGGAATGTCGAGTTCAGTTTGGATGGTTTGCGTGAGAGATGAATAGTTGTGGCAGGCACTCCAAAGTGCACGTAGTGACCTTTCGACTCTTATAGTTATGGCATGGCGGATAAGAGGGAAACCTCTAATCATCTTAGTACGTATACCTGGTACCGTGATTGAAATCTGTTTATTTGGAATTGGAGATCCGGAACTTCACAATCGTGAAGTTAAATTAGCTAAGATACAGTGGAGTAAAGCACAAGAAGGCTAGATACTAGCATCATACCCTTTTCCTTGAGGGTGCATCCTTGATTTCCTTGTTTTAGGAGCTTTACGCATAATTGTTTCTCTCTTTCCAAAGTATATCACCTAGGTCGTATCTTCGATCCTTAGGTAGAAGCCAATGGATGTAAACATGTATTTGAAACATGTTACGGTTGATGGTTGCAAGTGGTTGCTAATGGTTGCTTGTGAATGCATATGCATACGTATTAGGCACTAGATCAGTTCAGATGCTTTCATATTGCATTTACAGATATGTATTTGTTTGTAAATTGAACTTGATATGTTATCATATGGGTGTTGCATATGGATGTATGGCCGTGCACGCATATAGTATTTACATAACTAGGGATGCTTGCATACATGGTTGGACGCATGGCACTGACATGACTCGCATTAAGAAGGTCGACTGAATCAGTAGACCGCCTGATTTTACAGTAGATAAAGACATATACACACACTATGCATATGAACATGAAAGCATTAGAAATCTTTTAAGGACAATGGATGCCTGTGAGTGAATGGTTGAGTAGATGGGTGATTGGATGGTAGGACACATTCTTCCTAACTTGAAGATTTCGGGGACGAAATCCTTTTAAGTGGGGGAGAATGTAACACCCCATAATTCTGTAACGCTAAGATTCACAAATCAAGGCAGAATTAAAAGTTAAAATCAAAATCAAGGGAAACGGACTGCGCCATTGCGTTCGTCTCGGAATTCTGCATGAAAACTAGTCCGAGTTTGCGTAAATCGGAGTCCGTATGAGGAAGATATGGCCTCCGGAAGATTCAGCAAAGTTCAAATTTCAAAACAGACTCAAAAGCGGGCTGGGCGGGAAATTTCCCGCCCAGGACCCAGATCGACTGGGGAGTCGACTGGGTAGTTGACCCCCCCCCCAGGTCGATTGGGTAGTCGACTGGGTTGTCGACCCCCCAGCTCGACTGGGAAGTCGACTGGGTGGTCGACCCCCCCCCCCACCCAGCTTTTTCCAGCTTTCTGAACCTGATTCGTTTCTCTGTATCCGGACGCCATTCTGACCAGATTCGTTGACTTCCACACTATATAAACAACCCTAGTCTCCTTCTCTATTCACAATTCTTTTCTATCCTTATGCTGCCTCTAAGAAAATATATATAAATAAATAAATATAAGAAAATACTACGAAAATCCAAGACAAGGTTATGCTGCTCAAATTGTCCAGAAGAGATTCAAATCAAGATTAAAGCTTCAAGATATGGATCAAAGGCTAACGTCGCACGAATCATAGCAACGCCATCTTTCTTTTCTAATCTAAATCTCTGTAAGTCAGTTATTTTTAGATTTGAACGTTTCTCTCTGTTCGTGACATGAAATTAAAGGAATAAAAGAATATGCCAAATCTTTCTATTTTAACCTGTGCCTATATCTTTGGACCTAATTAAGAACTTTTATGATTCGATGACCAATAAGGCATTGCCTATGACTATGAACATTGCCTATGACTGTGAACATTGCCTATGACTATGAACATTGCCTATGACTATGAACATTGCCTATGATTATGGACACTGCCTATGACTACGAACATTGCCTGTGACTGTGGCTATGAGGATTATTTCCTTGACTAAACCTATGCCTTTGATTAGAAAACATAAACTATTGCCTATGACATAACAAGGACATCTGTGATTAAACACCTATGATTCATGACTAGGAAAGTGTTGCTTAAGTTCTGTGATTACGAGATTAAACCCGATTATTTATTCTGCCTGTCCTTGGTTTTCTTTAGTTTTAGACCATGGGAATTTACCTATTAAGTTAGGTCTACCCATGTTCTTGAACCTGCGTCTCCGTTCTGTCTATCCTTGGTTTTAGACCTTGGGAATTTACCTATTAAGTTAGGTCTACCCATGTTCTTGAACGTACGTCGTTATTCAAACCTTTTATGCCAGTTATTATGTCCATCCTTTTTCATAGCATCTTTGGTTCATTCCCTATTTTCTACGAGTCTAGATTTATCCATAATCTAGATTGAATCGCATTTATACGAATGGTGGGAATACGATTTGGGCATAATGTGAAATGTACTAAAAACATAGCTATAAACTTGGAATTTGGCATAAATTGGGAACATGAATTATGGCATGTTCATAGAAATACAAATTGGATAAATTTAACATGAATTATAGGATGTGTAAGTTGAATCTAGTATTGACTTGTAAATCTAGCATTTACATGAGTTATGAACTAGAATAATAAGTCTAGTTTGACGTGAACTGTAATTAGAATGTTAAATCAGGATTGGATTAGCTAATTTGGCGTAATAAGTATATTGGTATAAATTTGAAATTGGTCATAATTGGGAATAACCGTCAGGTTTAGCAAAATCATGGTTAGTGACACTTAATTGGTATAGTTTACGTACCAAAAGGCATAAATATGATATAGAGGGGAAAATGGGCCATAAGAATAAATGTTGACAGTTTACATAAAAAGGGTAATTAGGAAATAAGTAAATTAGGAATAATTTACTTATAGAATTTGGCCTAAATGAGGAAATGCAAATTTAGACAAATTAAAGGTTTATTAACGACATCTCTTTTAATGGTACACCAGAAAGTTCTAGGGTGACAGAGAGGATAGTGTCTAGGCTTGGGTTTGGAAAACACAAGTTTCCTACTTTCCCTGGCTATCCCTAACTTATCCGACGGACGGGATGGTTACTTTCAAAACCCGATTTGAAAATTAACCAAAACCCTTTTGAACTTAGAAAACACGAATATGCCTAACCCGAGGTTAGACTGAGTTGCGATGTAAACCTGCCCGGAACCAACCGGCACATCCAGTAATCGCAACAATATCTGTCTAATGTGAGTGGTAGCGGCTTTAATTTATTTAGTTAAAGCTAGAACAAGAATGGTAGGGTTAAGTTAACTAAGACACTTAACCAACTCAACAAGATAACCAAACCGATGGGTGGGGTTAGGCCCATACATACACAGTTAAGCTAGAATGGGAGGGTTAAGTCTATAGGAACACTTAACCAACTTAACACAGTCGAGCTAGAATGGGAGGGCTAAGTCCATTGGGACACTTAACCAAGCTTATGGTAACAAGACCAGATTTGTAGGGGTTAAGTAACTAAGAAAACACTTAGCCAAACTAACATGTTAACTAGACTAGAAGGTGGGGTTAAGTAAAGTTGATACACTTAGCCAAATTAACATGTTAACTAGACTAGAGGTTGGGTTTAAGTAAATACACTTAGCCAATTTGATATGTTATCTGGGCTAGACCGTAGGGTTTAGTAAACTTGAACACTTAACCATCAGATCGTGATAAAAGAATAGGGTTAAGTCTAAACATGAAGGGATAATACTTAACCATTAATAACATGTTAGTTAACACAGACGGGCAAGGTTAAGTTAAAAAGGAACACTTAACCAATACAGGGTGAATGGGTAGGGTTAAGTAATAAGAAATATTAACCAATATAACTTGGTTTGTGGTGGGGTTAAGTCAACATGAATTACAGATAACACTTAACCAGTATAACAGGATGAATGAAGAGGGTTAAGTTGGCTTGAATTGACTAATGACACTTAACCAATCCAAATTGACGGGAAAGGGAACTAAGTAGTAAACCTTAGTTAAGAAAACAACGATTCTGGAAACTAAGTGGTAAATCTTAGTTAGTAAAACTAAGTAGTAATTCTTAGTATAACACGAGCGAATGTCCGTCTGAGTAGAAAGAAGGCTCCAACGAATTGGGTTACGAAGCCCGAGGCTTCAAGGGGACGTGAGGGTACTCTTGGTATCCCTCTGTGAGGCTGCAGATGATCCTCCTGGGCTCACAGAGGTTAAGGTATGCGTAGAAGAACCAGGGATATGCCTTGGTTGCAATACATGGCAACCTAAAGACCAGGATGGACCGGCGTGATTCGACGAGAAAACGGTAGCCCTGTGATAGCAACTCATCGTCTACCATCCATCTTGAGTCAATCGAGATACGTGAAGTGGAAAGGCGGAGAACTCCAAAAGACCATATACTTGCTATCTAGTTATGGGTGAGGATGGCCATAGGATAGAGGGGCACCGGGAGCCGGCGTATAGTTCTCATTTTACAAGGTATGCCTTTCATTAGTTGAGGGAGGTGTCAAGTGGGACCATAGCCACTGGAATAAAAACAGACCTTAGCATCTACATCGGCAGATATCTGAAAGCTCCCGACCGAGTTCTGTATTCCTTGATTTGCCCTGTCACAGGACTCGGACCGCACATTACAGGACATGTGCATCTAGACAAGCAATAACGATTCGCGATACATGCGTGGGGAAGTATAGGAACATATACCACACTAGGTAGTGTGTCCTAGACATGGGTACATCGTTCGACAGGTAGCATAATCCCTAGTTGGACTAGGTGGCATAAATCCTGAATCCGAGAAGCGTTCAGCAAATAGCGTAAACTCTAGTTAAATCTAGAAAGCACTTGATAGAAAACCCTAGATTTGATCTAGGTAATAAATAATGAATGTATGCCGGAAGGCAATGGAAAATACAGGGATTGGGATCACGTTATCGTTACTAGTTAGGACACTAGATAGGCGGTGCAGAGATATAGAAACCAGTATAACAAGGAAATAGCGAAGCGGCGAAAGTATTAGAGCGTGTCCAGTTTATCTTAACTTAGCATATCTTCTGACTACCTTGTCTAATCTTGTTGACCCTATCGTCATGGTGTAATCTTGTATTCAGTTAATTCATGTCGCTTTGTTTTCCATGTTCACATGCTAGAAGTTACTGAACTTACTCAGGCTTTATGTCTGACTCTGTTTTTCTTTCGTCTTCTTTTCTTCCGTTCCCCCCTAGGTAGTAAAGGAGGGAATAGTTTAGCTCAGGTTAAGTTGGACTGCCACTCTTTCCCAGCTTGAAGATTTGTCGAAGTTTGCTTGGATTCTCTTTTCATATGCTATGGTTGGCTCTGGCTAAAATCAGGGAATATAAATGTTGTTTTTATGCTTCTTTATTTTGTAAGACAGATGATACTCTGATATTGTTAAGAAGCCATTGTACAAACTATTTTATCAATAAAGCAAAATTTTATTTTCTGCTGTTTAATTTCTGTCTGTCTTGTAATTTATCTGCATCTTTTACCCTAAATGCTCCATAGAACTTAGTGCATTCCCTTTGTGAGTGACACTAACGGATGTGGGGTGTTACATAAAACACTTTTTCTCCTTCTTATCTTCAGACTCCTTATCTTTCTTTTGGGTTTCCTTTTTGGGCCATGCCTTCTTGTTCGATGGCTCTTCCTTCTTTGCCTCTTTCTTCTCGGGTGCCTTATCAGCTTTAGTGACTTTTTCCTTGTGCATGAGTGCCATGTCTACTAGCTTCTCAAAGGTGGCCCCCATAGGGATGTGGGTCATAGCCAACCCCTGCAATGGCTCGTTCAAGCCATTAACGAACCTCAGAGCCTTCTTCTCCGGCGTGTTCACTAAGTCCAAGCCAAATCTTGCTAATTGATTAAATTTGTTGACGTACTCTTTCACTGATGAGCTTCCTTGCTTTAATGTCAAGAACCTTTCCATATATAGATTCTCTTCTACCCTTGAGAGAAACTTTTCCTCAAACCTACTTCTAAAATCCGCCCAAGAATCAACAGGACACTCCCCATTAGTGACATCCCACCAAAACGAGGCCTCTCCCTTCATTAACCATGCTGCTAATTTGACTTTCCTCCCTTCTTCTACCTCAAAGATTTCTACCAATTCTTCCACCTCCTTAAGCCAATCTCTAGCTTCCACAAACGTTTCTGACCCTTGAAAAGGTTTTCCACCCATAGCCTTAAATTCCTTGCACGTCTTTGCAAAAGTATCTACGCGAGGAGGGGGAGGAGGAGCGGGTGCAACTGGTGGTGGAGGAACAATGGCAGGACCTACAGCAGCCCTAGCCTCTAATAACCTCCTATACCATCCTAGTATCGTTACACCATCCGGAAGGTTAAGATCTTCAGCCATGCTGAAACGAAAAAGGAAAGATTCAAAATGGGGAATTCGAAAGATAAGGATATATGGCTATTGGGGATTATGTTTTTCTTAAAAACTTTCCTCTTAAATCACTCATCAAGACATGTTTTTGAAAATATTTCTTCCAAAAACACTTTAGAAAAATAGTTTTTCTAAAAAATTTATCTGTTCTGGTAACCTTAAACTCTGATACCAAGTGTAACACCCCACCTCCGTTAAGGTCACTCACAAAGGGAATGCCTTAACTTTGGTGGAGCATTTTACTAAACAGAACAGAAACTTATAAGACAGATAAAACAGTACTTGAAAAATTTATAACTTTATTTCAATAGAAGCTTGGTTACATCCTTTCAAATCACAATATCAGAATTCAAGTACAAAATATCAGTCTTGTACAAAAGCCTTCAGAATGCATAGTTTAAAATCATAATCCCCACAGAAGAAGACAAGCCATGCTTTAAGCACTGCAAGCGGAAGAAATCTGGATCAAGCTAGAGTATTCCCTTCTACAAAACCTGGGGGGAAACGGAAGAAAGGAGGTGAAACAACAAGGGTTAGACAAAAGTCTGGAAAGTCCAGTGATTTTCAGTTATGAACAGATAATAATAACATGACATGAACATAAAACTGGATGAGAGATAACTATAACAGGTGTAGCAGATATAACAGAAGAACAGAATGATATAAGCTATTGCTTTACACTTTTCTGCACTAATACTAGTATAATAGGATTAGGTGTCACCCTAATGTCTAAACTAAAACAGAAATAAGTACTGAATAATTTACACAGAAACAGAACGCTAATAATGGGCCTTTACCACCCGATCAGAAACAGAAACAGATTTATCCCTACGGAAAACAGAATGTAGAATTAGGTGTACACTAGTAATTGGGCCTTTACCACCCGAGCAGACGGTACCACGCAGAATCAGACAGGTATTGCCACCCAACAGAAACAGACGGTACTAACAGAAACAAACAGAACTAAGTGTACCCTAAAACCCTACCCCAAGCGATCGGCTTCCTAATACATAAATACCCTGTGTCGACCCCACAGTAGGGTGTATCACTCCCTAAAGTGACAACCAATTGGCACAGACCTATTTACAGATGTCACGGTCTCTTATATCCGCAGAGGCAGACCGGGATCCATGCACGCACATGACCCGGTTGGAACGCACCATCAACACCCCTCGCCATTATCAGAATGAACCGCCTATAATTAGTTCAGTAAGCGTGCCCGGACCCTACCTATTGTTGGGTCAAAGTTTTGATACCAGAAAGGGTTACTGACTAATATGGGTCCCAAACAACAGATGACACAAGTAATTCCCTTCCTATCCTTGTGTCCCCAGACTAACAGATTTTAGATTAACTTGTTTACAAGTTCAGACATACAGAATTCAGATCAACTAATTCATAGACAAGTTTTCAGACTAACGGATCAGATATACAGATTTAACAGACTTACCGATTAACCAGTTACAGATTAACAGACTTACAGATTTGTCTAACTTTGTAATTGGGCCTACAGATTCACGGAACAGATTTATTAAATTCGTCAGTCTAGTGGGTTTAACCCTATCCACCCAACACGTTTTAGACATCATATTTATCTCAGGTTTTCATTAATTAAATATTAATGCCCAGACCTCTCACATTAGACTGACAGTTTGCGGCTACTGGTTAGGCCGGTTGGTTCCGAGCAGATTTCTGTTGCAAACTGAGTCTAACCTCGGGTTTCAAGCACGTTATGACTAACTTCTCACATTAGAACCTATTGTTTGCGGCCACTGGATGTGCCGGGCGGTTCCGGGCAGGATTACGCCGCAAACTCATTCTAACCTCGAGTTAGCCATGTTTATCTTTGCGGCCAATTAATTAAAAATTTACCATTTATGCCACGCCTAATATACATGTCAATTATTCATAGCTAATTCAGATTTTGTCAATAACAAACTAATTATATCAACTCAACAGATATAGCAGAAAACAGAATTTTCAGATTAGGCGACTTAAGCAGACTAGCAGATAATAGATTAGGCATCTCAACAGATTTAGCAGTTTAGGCATCTCAACAGATTTAACAATTTAGGCATCTCAACAGATTTAGTTTAGCAGATTTGACATTTCAACAGACTTAGCAGATGACAAATTTAGCAGATTAGGTAATATAACAGAACTAGCAGATTAGGCAAATATAACAGATTTAATCATTCTTTAAAGTTTCACAAACATATCTTGCCTAATTATAAATTTGGCCTAAGTTTACATGCCTAAATAGTTGATATGATTCACACTATGATCATATTCCCCACGTTTGCATTGAATTTACATGTCACAGATTATGGTCATAATTTACATGTCCCAATTTAGTTCAACTTTCCAAGTACAAAAGATTCACATATAAATTATACTAATTATAGCCATCGCTTTCAATGCATGTCATATATTCCAAAGATCCCTCACCTAGGTGTTTATTTACATTTAATAGATGTCCTAATTTAATGTAAATCTTTATACATAAGCCATATTCTCTTTATCTCAAGTCATATGTTCAATACAGTCTATATGTTATAAATATAACATGTCCAGTCATATGTCTCAGATTTATGTTCTAGCTACAGTCCATGTTCTTTCCTCAAATCGGTCACCTATTGGTCATGCCCAATTTATGCATCATTCATTTTGTTGTCCCAAACATTTTAGCATATGTTAATATCTTATGAGATCGGCTCAGGCTCGTGGTAGCCTGGCTATAGAACAGAAAGAGGAAAGATACAAAATAAGATAGATCTAAACAGAACAGATATAACCTCAGATTCAGATTTACAATTCGTGTCACAATCAGAATTAACGTTTATATCGGAAAATAACTGCACTTGCCTTGGTTGGATTAAAGAAAGAACTTTTAATTGTTGTAGAATCGTTGCAGAAGCTTTAATCTCTATTTTGGATTGAGTTGCTTAGGTTGATGTTGATTAACTTCTAGTTTTGTGTAATGACCCGGATATTTCGTCGGTAAATTTAGAATATTTAATGAGGTTTAAATATTGAAATAAAAATATAAAAGAAATTTTATATTTGATTATCGATTTAAAAGCCGAAATATGATTTACTTTGAATTTATATAATTTTCGAAATACGAAGTTAATTGAATTCAAGAGTTCAGACTATACTGAAATTGATTCAGAAAATCAATAGATATTCAAAACTGAATAATAACGATAACATCAATTTATTGTCGAGGGAATTAATTGTTCTGGAATTTAATTTATATAGGATTTAAGTTAATACCTTCTCCATATGATCGAATTGGACGTCGTGACCTATCTCAGTGTGTTTAGAGCAGTGGTATTACGATAGAAATGAAAGTTGTTGGGTTCAGTGAGGAATTCAGAATCAATGGTTATTTTTATTTAGAGGATACCGAATTAAATTGAATTGAAATATCTTTGTTGAGTGGACATTACCAAAGCAACAAGGCAAAGTAAATAGGCCTTGCTGTTCAATTTAAAACCACGACTACCCAACCCAATTTCTTATATCTCCCCGATTAATTTCCTTCAGCTCAGAGGAATTCAAAAGCTCCAAATCAAATAAAAATGGCTACTCGAATTGAAATTGAAAGCTTCAAGGGGGCCGCTACTACTTACATCCATTCGATTTCGATTCTAGGAGGGGTCAGCTTCGTCGTGAGTGGAAGGTATCTCGCTGGGTTTAAAATCATCAAATCGTGATTCATCAGAAGTGGTGGATCATCGCAAGTTTGAAGGGTAGGGTAGTGAACGGTGGACACAATTTCTGATATCGCGATGGGTTCTGGGTGGTTCAGAGCTCGAATAATGGCGAGGTGTTCTCAGGATTTGAGGCGCAGGAGTTGTAGGGTTTTTGAGGAATCTCGATGTCGGCTAATTCAATAGGATTTGGGGGGGGGGGTGTGATGTACAATTTCAACAGCTAGGGGTGGGCTGCGATGATCCAGAAAGGGTCTGGAACCTTCGACGATGGCCATAGGGTTTAGGGCTTTTTGATAGTTGGGTCACGGTGAAGATCGCTGCAGGGAGAATCAATGTTGGATGGTGGGTTCTTCGAAGTTGTGAGAGCTGGAGTAGAGTTCGGTGTTGATAGAGAGGTTCGACAGTTTTGAAAGTGGTGGTGCTGTACTGCTATTGAAGGTTGGTCAGCGTGATGGAGTTTGAGCAACATGAAGCATTGGTTCTTTGTCTATAAACATGAAAATGAGATTAAGGTAATTTCAATTTAATACCTTAATTAAATTTATGGTTTAAAAATACATAGGTTGGTTTAATTTTATTGGTTAAGTTAAAACTAATTTAGTAACCACTAATAGAAGAGAAAAATAGAAGAAAGTTGTTTATTTAAATAATTGTTTTAAATAAATAAATGGTTAATCGGAAAAATTTAAATAAACTTTATCGCAGGTATGAATTTATTCGAGACGATACATAGCCGAAATGAAATGGAGATTTATTGGATATCCAGCAAATGAATTAATGTGAGTAAATTCTCACTCACCTTTTATTTAGAATTTATTTTTATATAGTTAAAAATAATTGTCTGTGCTTGTTTGAATGCTGTCTGATTGTTTTAAAATATATATAGTTATTTAGGATTGGTTGACTATTATATATATATATATATATATATATATATATATATATATATATATATTGGGTTGATGATTGGTTGGATTCCCGCAGTTTCATTAGCGGATGCCCGCGGTACCATAGCGGATGATTACCCTATACGCCCCACGCTATGATTAGTGGATGACCTTCTATACCGCGATATCCTGCCTCGAAGCAGGATGGGTATTACTATGTTGACTAACGTCTGTGGATGCAGGAAAACAGGTTGGAGGAATCCAACCGGATTCCTCAAAAATATATATTATCTGTTGTTTGTTTGATTTCATATATATATTCATATATGATGTGATAAAAATCAAATGATTGAAAATTGGTTGATTTGATTGTTTAAAAATATCACTGGGGCTTGAATATTGATCTTTAAAAAATATCGAAAAGGGTATTTGAGATTTTAAAAAAAAGAAATTCTATTTTTATAAATAGAATTTGAAGTTTTAATGAACTAGGGAAAATATTAACTTGTTTTGAATATATAAAACAAGGAAGGAATTTATAAACGTTGTTTATAAATGGAAAGGTAGGATTTGAATCGAATTTATAAACTTTGTTTATAAATAAAAATATGGGATTTGAATCGAATTTATAAACTTTGTTTATATATAAAAATATGGGATTTGAATCGAATTTATAAACTTTGTTTATAAATGAAAATATGGGATTTGAATCGAATTTATAAACTTTGTTTATAAATGAAAATATGGGATTTGAATCGAATTTATAAACTTTGTTTATAAATGAAAATATGGGATTTGAATCGAATTTATAAACGTTGTTTATAAATGGAAAGGTGGGATTTGAATTGAAGTTATAAACGTTGTTTATAAATAATGCCGAGAATTCAAATGGACTTTGAATATAAGGAATTGAAATAGAATTTGAATAATAGAATTCAAATGGAGTTTAACTATAGAATTTGAATATAGTATTTCAAAAGGAATTTGAATATAGAAATTCAAATGGGATTTATAATAAATAGTGTAACACCCCGTGAATTCTATGACTGTGAAACTCACAAATTAAAGTATAATTAATTTCAAATCAAAGAACTAAGGGAAACGGGATACGCCATTGCGTTCGTCTCGGGAAAATACGCGAAATAGAGTCCGAGTTTTCGAAAAACGGATATCGTATGAAGAAGTTATGGACGAACGAAGTTGGGCGAAAAACCGAAAAAGGGCCAGAATGCACTGGCGCACTTGGGAAGTGCGCCAGAACAAAAATGAACTGGCGCACCTGTGAAGTGCGCCAGTGCATTTTTGACCTGGCGCACCTGCCAAGTGCGCCCAGGTCAAAAATGACCTGCTGGTCAGGTCTGGTCTAGCCCTGGCTGGCCAGGTCGGTGTGTGGTCGAATTTCTGTGGTCTGCTTTGTCATTAGGGCTAGGTGGCGGGTTTTTATTGGTCTCTCTATCTAATGAATGGCTACGATCTAACCTAGCAACATCAAGGGTCCTAATCAATTCCTAACCTCTATATAAACAACCCTAGACTAAACCCTAATCTATTCATTTAAAATAAGATTATAGCCGCCATGTTGCTGAGGAACGACAAAGAGTAGCCGCCGACTAGAGAGAGAGTTAGGAAGAAAGTTCTAAAGCCTAAAGCAATTCAAAGCAACCTAAAGCTAATCAATTCAACAAAGGAATCGTGTCTCTTAATTAGAGAATTCGCCGCAACCATTGTAAGTAGAGTATTACTTTGGTATAATAAACAACTGTGTTGATGTGTATGCTTGAATTGTGGCAATGAAAGTGATTCATATTTATGCGTTCTTATCAATTTATATACGTTTGGATATTTATGGATTATGTTATAAAGAACTACATGCGGTAGTTCTATACAAGTATACGTTTGGAATATTGCGCAAATTATGTTATCTATGTTGAAGCTACATGTATGTAGTTGATTGAAATTTATGCGAATTTGGGCTTTGTTATTATGCTATCATGATGTATATTTTGTGCATAAATCATTTTGCAAGTAATTGAACAAGTTTGGTTGTTATAGTTCATATGAAACTATGTTGGAATTTTGACACCATAATCCATGTATTAAACCATGCTTTTGCAAAAACTCATTAATATGGCTAGGCTATGAATAATATTAGGCATAATTGAAATCCATGTTAGTTCTATGTTGTTAAATGACATATGTGAGACATGGCTAGGTTGGACTCAAAAATCCCCTTTTTGCAAGTTTAAAGCAAACACCATGTTTAGGAATATTTATGCATCATTATGTGATTAGGCTTAAATCATGATTAAGTTGAATTATGCTTATGTTTGACCATATGCCATGCTTATGCTAGAAGTATTTTATGCCATGCTTATGTTTGACAATATGCCATGCCTATGCAAGAAGTATTTTATGCCATGCTTATGTTTGACAATATGCCATGTTTATGCTAGAAGTATTTAGGCCATGCTTATGTTTGACATTATGCCTAAATAAGAATATAGGTTCATGTTGTAGTTAAACCTATGCAAGTTTACATGCCTTGATTTATGTCACCTATGTTTTATGACCAAAATACATGTCACCACTATGCAAGTACACCAATTTCTATTATGTATTTTCCAACGTCATATGCAAGTTCATGCGCTCACCTTCCCCTCTTTGTGTATATGCCATAAGCCTCCCCTTTCGCATGGCTAAATTGGGCTTTAAAAGGCTAAGCCCAATATATATGAACGGAAGTGTAAAACGGGGGAAAATAACGTTGGGTTAAAATGAATTAATGAATGAAAATATAAAATAGAAGGGCCCAAATTCAAGTATGGGTTGGGCCCGTGATTGGTGTAACCTTTACACCATTAACTTAATAATGGGCCGCAAATATTTACATATAAATAAAGAAGAATGACAAGATATGTAAATGTAGAAAAGACGATGTGTTTAACCCGAGGTTGGATTGAGTTGTGATGTAAACCTGCCCGGAACCGCCCGATTGTCCAGTAGTCACAACAATACCTATCCAATGTGGGAGGTTAAACATGGAGCCCAGCAAGGACCCGAGGTTAGACTGAGTTGTGGCGTAAGACTGCCCGGAACCAACCGGCAACAGGCAGCCACAACAATACCTGTCTAATGTGAGAGGTCAGGGCCTTAATAAGACAATTAAGGCTGAGTCAGGATTGTTAGGATTAAGTGAACTAAAGACTTAATCAAAATGGAACATGCTAAACTAAACGGACTGGTGGGGTTAGGTTAGGAAACACTTAACCAACTTAGCATGTTGGCTAGAGATAGAAAACCTAGTAACGGGGGACCCTTTTCAGCAGTAACCCTAGAAGGTGTATCAGGATACCCTGAAACTAGGCAGGGTGGGGCACGATTACTGGGCTGATTGTAAGAGGTCAAATCGACGGCGGTGGTGTAGCAGTGTAGGTTCTAACGGTGTGCGGGCGTGCACGCACTCCGGCGCAGAAAAATAAAGCACTGGACACCAGTAGCATACCTTTGCACTCTAAGGTTGTGTCGGGTTGCCACTATGGGACTTGATACACCCCATGGTGGGACCAGCATAGGTAACTACAGACATCGGGGGGCCGTAAGACACATGGAACTATGCGAGTAGGAGACGATCATCGTTGAATGGATCACATCACCCTGATTATGGGGTGCAAATTGGAAACTAGTTTATATGGGTTCAGAGATTAACATGGGGTACGATAGTATATTCGACCCTAGACAACTTAACCAAGTTATAGTGTTTGCCCACTTCTTGTTATTACTTATCATACCCAGTTCTTTATTCATAGACAAAGTAGTACTAGACTTGCTCAGGCTTTATGTCTGACTCTATTTTCTTTCGTCTTCTTTCTTCCGTTCCCCCCCCCAGGTCCTCAGGGAGGGAACACAGCAGCTTGACCAGCCTCAACATCCGGCTTGAAGAAGAGAAATGTATTGCTTGGACTTTCCTGTTTTGAACTATGGCTTTGGACAATCCACTAAGGGGCTTTTGCAGTTTATCTATGTTTTATTTATGCTTCTTTAAATAATGTACTCAAGACAGATTATGAAAGTGTTATGTTATGTTTTTGGAAAGGATGTTGTTGTAACACGTATTTGACTTAATGAAATAAAGTTTGTTGTTCTTCCGCTGTTTTACAAATATGTGTTCTTATATCTGTCTTGTATATCTGTGACTTGTACTTATAAACCTCCACCAAAATTAGGGCATTCCCTTTGAGAGTGACCCTAACGGAGGTGGGGTGTTTCACTTGGTATCAGAGCATAGGTTTACCAGATAAGATAAAAAGTTTTGAAAAATTATTTTCAAAAAGGAAATTTAAAGAAGCATTTTTAAAAGAAAAATATCATTTTATTTTAAAAAGGCAAAGTCCCCAAAGCCATAGGTACTATCTTCTATCCTTCGTTTTGAATCTATCCTTTCTGTTTCAGCATGTCTGGAGACCTTACTCCCCAGCTGCTGACGCTTTCACTCCTCCTCCTCCACGTGAACCAGCAAGCGGAAGAGTCCCAGAGTAGGAAGACGAATAATAGTCAAACAAGAAAGGATCGTAACAGTAATAATAAGAAACGAGAAAAAAAAATGCAATTTTTGTGGTACCGAGGGGCACATAGCCAAGGATTGTAGAAAGAGGAAAAGAAGGCAAGGTGAATGTTTTCATTGTGGGGAGATTGGACACATCAGCAAAGACTGCCCTGAGAAGACAGACTTTGAGAAGGGCGGGAAAGACAACAAGTCCCTAGAGAAGAGGAAGTGTAATTTCTGTGGCAAAGTGGGGCACTTAGTAAAGGACTGCCGGAAAAAGAAGGCCAAGGAGAATGGTGGGTGCTTTTCTTGCGATGAGACAGGCCATAGGGCGAAGGACTGCCCAAAGAAACGAGGACAGGGGTAGGGGGTTGGATCCACCCCAGGGGCACAGGTTCATGTGCTGGAAGCGCCACCTCTGCAACAGCGAGGTACAAACACTTCTGTAGAAAGTGTAGTTTATCTTTATGATCACCCCGTTCGCACTTTATTTGATTCTGGAGCATCACACTCCTTTATCTCGTCTGCTTTAGTAGAATCTCTGCACCTAAAAACTAGTATGGTAGAGGACCCCTTAATTGTTTCAAACCCAATTGGGGGCCCAGCTCATTTGTCTATGATCTGTGTGGGATTGAAAATTTCTATTCTAAGCGTAGAATTTCTATGTAGTGCCTTTGTTTTGGGCTTTTCGGGGTATGGTTTGATTTTGGGTATGGATTGGCTATCCAGTAATGGGGCCATCCTTGATTGTGAGAAAAGGGTTGTTAGGCTCCTAACCCAGCTCGGTAATACTTTGGAAATTTCTTGTAATCCCTCGTATGCGGTTATGCTTAGTTATCTTGAATCGCTAGATGCCTATTTTGAAAATTTGCAATCAGTTAGAGTGGTCCGGGAATATCCGGATGTCTTTGAAGAGGTGAAGGGCTTGCCTCCGAAGCGGGAAATAGACTTCCGCATATATCTTGTAGATAATGCAAAGCCCGTTGCGTTGCCCGTTAGACATATGGCTCCACGAGAAAGGAAAGAGCTCAGTAAACAGGTTAAAGAGCTTCTAGAAAAGGGGTTCATTAGGAGGAGCATTTCAGAATAGGGCGCTCCAGTAGTGTTCGCCACTAAGGCTGAAGGTTCATTTTGCTGATGCATGAGTTGTAAAGAATCACCTTAGTAAGTACATTTGGCAACATAGTTGACATTTGTTAATTTTCAAGAGATAATTCATCTATGTGGAATACCTTCTAGTAAGTGAACAAGATCCAAGATTCACTAATGAATTTTGGAGAGCTTGCATGGAACCATGAGTACGCAGTTAGGCTTGAGCCAAGTATACTAGAAGGAGAATAAGTGAAAGAGGAATGAGAAATAGGTTCCAACTCATATTTTTGAAACAAGGATTAAGAAGCTACGAAATTGTGAAGTTAACGACGGACAAAGCATAATGGAGTTAAGCTCAAGAAATGCGACTTAGAAGATTGAAGACTAGATTCGTGCATAATATCTCTTCTTAAGAGTATATCCTCTCGGTCCCATTCTCAATCCAATTTCTGTTGCAAACCACATAGGGAGTATGACTCATCTGTTAGTAACACATGTTGGGGCTCGAGGGTGTTCATTGGTTTGACTAAAGATTTTGAGTTTTATAAGCTACGGATTGGTCTTAGGAAGGGACTCCCTTGTGACCTAAAAGGAGTCCATCATGCTTAGTTGCCTAGAATCATATATGGTGGTTGGGTTGATTAACTCTTTGGGTGTCAGTCTGATGTTGATTTCGGTCTTCGGGGCTAGTGCTTAGAGAGTTCTTCTCCTAATCAATATATATGTGGCGTAGGTTTTCAGTTTTGACATTGCCTAATGGGCACAAAGTTTTTACTTCGACTATACCTTTAGATAGGAACAATTGGGAAAATTTCCTATAGATTAGAGCTACCTGAGAAGTTGGCTGAAGTCCACAACGTCTTTCACGTTTCACATCTCCGAAGATGTCTACATGAGTCTGCTGAAGTGGTAGAGCCGAATATCCTCGAAGAGGCCGAAGTGGAACGCGAAGCAACCATAAGGAAAGTTCCAACCCGCATCTTAGGAACGGAGGTGAAGAAGCTACGCAACCGCGAAGTCAAGCTCGTCAAAGTTCAGTGGAGCGACGCCGAGGGAGACGCGACTTGGGAAACTGAAGCTAGAATCCGTACAGCCTACCCTTTTCTATTCGAGGGTACATCCTTGATCTTTCCTTTTCCTTAAGTTGCGCTTTTATCCATCTTTGTAGGTATATTTCCTCGACCTTATCTTTTAGGTAGAATCTTTTTGGATGGAAACATGTAGTTGAAACATGTTATGTATGATGGTTGCAAGTGGTTGCAAGTGATTGCTAATGGTTGCTCGTGGTTGCATATACACACACAATCTAGGTTTTAGATCGGCTCAGTCACTTCATATTGCATATGCATATATGTTTGCTTTCGTATATGGTTGAACTATAATGTGTTGTCATGTGGATGCTGCATTTGTATTGAATGATTGTGCACTCATGTAGAATCAAGAATAGGAAAATTTGCATACATAATGGATTCATGGCACTTACATAATTCGCATTAAGGAGGTCAACTGAATCAGTAGACCGCCTGATTTTGCATTAGATAAGTTCATGTACACACACACCTCGCATATGATCATGAAGCATTAGAAGTCTTTTAAGGACAATGGATGCTCGTGTTTGATGGATGAGTAGATGGATGATTGGATGTTAGGATATACATTCCTCCTAGCTTGAAGATTTCGGGGACGAAATCCTTTTAAGTGGGGGAGAATGTAACACCCCGTGAATTCTATGACTGTGAAACTCACAAATTAAAGTATAATTAATTTCAAATCAAAGAACTAAGGGAAACGGGATACGCCATTGCGTTCGTCTCGGAAAAATACGCGAAATAGAGTCCGAGTTTTCGAAAAACGGATATCGTATGAAGAAGTTATGGACGAACGAAGTTGGGCGAAAAACCGAAAAAGGGCCAGAATGCACTGGCGCACTTGGGAAGTGCGCCAGAACAAAAATGAACTGGCGCACCTGTGAAGTGCGCCAGTGCATTTTTGACCTGGCGCACCTGCCAAGTGCGCCCAGGTCAAAAATGACCTGCTGGTCAGGTCTGGTCTAGCCCTGGCTGGCCAGGTCGGTGTGTGGTCGAATTTCTGTGGTCTGCTTTGTCATTAGGGATAGGTGGCGGGTTTTTATTGGTCTCTCTATCTAATGAATGGCTACGATCTAACCTAGCAACATCAAGGGTCCTAATCAATTCCTAACCTCTATATAAACAACCCTAGACTAAACCCTAATCTATTCATTCAAAATAAGATTATAGCCGCCATGTTGCTGAGGAACGACAAAGAGTAGCCGCCGACTAGAGAGAGAGTTAGGAAGAAAGTTCTAAAGCCTAAAGCAATTCAAAGCAACCTAAAGCTAATCAATTCAACAAAGGAATCGTGTCTCTTAATTAGAGAATTCGCCGCAACCATTGTAAGTAGAGTATTACTTTGGTATAATAAACAACTGTGTTGATGTGTATGCTTGAATTGTGGCAATGGAAGTGATTCATATTTATGCGTTCTTATCAATTTATATACGTTTGGATATTTATGGATTATGTTATAAAGAACTACATGCGGTAGTTCTATACAAGTATACGTTTGGAATATTGCGCAAATTATGTTATCTATGTTGAAGCTACATGTATGTAGTTGATTGAAATTTATGCGAATTTGGGCTTTGTTATTATGCTATCATGATGTATATTTTGTGCATAAATCATTTTGCAAGTAATTGAACAAGTTTGGTTGTTATAGTTCATATGAAACTATGTTGGAATTTTGACACCATAATCCATGTATTAAACCATGCTTTTGCAAAAACTCATTAATATGGCTAGGCTATGAATAATATTAGGCATAATTGAAATCCATGTTAGTTCTATGTTGTTAAATGACATATGTGAGACATGGCTAGGTTGGACTCAAAAATCCCCTTTTTGCAAGTTTAAAGCAAACACCATGTTTAGGAATATTTATGCATCATTATGTGATTAGGCTTAAATCATGATTAAGTTGAATTATGCTTATGTTTGACCATATGCCATGCCTATGCTAGAAGTATTTTATGCCATGCTTATGTTTGACAATATGCCATGCCTATGCAAGAAGTATTTTATGACATGCTTATGTTTGACAATATGCCATGTTTATGCTAGAAGTATTTAGGCCATGCTTATGTTTGACATTATGCCTAAATAAGAATATAGGTTCATGTTGTAGTTAAACCTATGCAAGTTTACATGCCTTGATTTATGTCACCTATGTTTTATGACCAAAATACATGTCACCACTATGCAAGTACACCAATTTCTATTATGTATTTTCCAACGTCATATGCAAGTTCATGCGCTCACCTTCCCCTCTTTGTGTATATGCCATAAGCCTCCCCTTTCGCATGGCTAAATTGGGCTTTAAAAGGCTAAGCCCAATATATATGAACGGAAGTGTAAAACGGGGGAAAATAACGTTGGGTTAAAATGAATTAATGAATGAAAATATAAAATAGAAGGGCCCAAATTCAAGTATGGATTGGGCCCGTGATTGGTGTAACCTTTACACCATTAACTTAATAATGGGCCGCAAATATTTACATATAAATAAAGAAGAATGACAAGATATGTAAATGTAGAAAAGACGATGTGTTTAACCCGAGGTTGGATTGAGTTGTGATGTAAACCTGCCCGGAACCGCCCGGTTGTCCAGTAGTCACAACAATACCTATCCAATGTGGGAGGTTAAACATGGAGCCCAGCAAGGACCCGAGGTTAGACTGAGTTGTGGCGTAAGACTACCCGGAACCAACCGGCAACAGGCAGCCACAACAATACCTGTCTAATGTGAGAGGTCAGGGCCTTAATAAGACAATTAAGGCTGAGTCAGGATTGTTAGGATTAAGTGAACTAAAGACTTAATCAAAATGGAACATGCTAAACTAAACGGACTGGTGGGGTTAGGTTAGGAAACACTTAACCAACTTAGCATGTTGGCTAGAGATAGAAAACCTAGTAACGGGGGACCCTTTTCAGCAGTAACCCTAGAAGGTGTACCAGGATACCCTGAAACTAGGCAGGGTGGGGCACGATTACTGGGCTGATTGTAAGAGGTCAAATCGACGGCGGTGGTGTAGCAGTGTAGGTTCTAACGGTGTGCGGGCGTGCACGCACTCCAGCGCAGAAAAATAAAGCACTGGACACCAGTAGCATACCTTTGCACTCTAAGGTTGTGTCGGGTTGCCACTATGGGACTTGATACACCCTATGGTGGGACCAGCATAGGTAACTACAGACATCGGGGGGCCGTAAGACACATGGAACTATGCGAGTAGGAGCCGATCATCGTTGAATGGATCACATCACCCTGATTATGGGGTGCAAATTGGAAACTAGTTTATATGGGTTCAGAGATTAACATGGGGTACGATAGTATATTCGACCCTAGACAACTTAACCAAGTTATAGTGTTTGCCCACTTCTTGTTATTACTTATCATACCCAGTTCTTTATTCATAGACAAAGTAGTACTAGACTTGCTCAGGCTTTATGTCTGACTCTATTTTCTTTCGTCTTCTTTCTTCCGTTTCCCCCCCAGGTCCTCAGGGAGGGAACACAGCAGCTTGACCAGCCTCAACATCCGGCTTGAAGAAGAGAAATGTATTGCTTGGACTTTCCTGTTTTGAACTATGGCTTTGGACAATCCACTAAGGGGCTTTTGCAGTTTATCTATGTTTTATTTATGCTTCTTTAAATAATGTACTCAAGACAGATTATGAAAGTGTTATGTTATGTTTTTGGAAAGGATGTTGTTGTAACACGTATTTGACTTAATGAAATAAAGTTTGTTGTTCTTCCGCTGTTTTACAAATATGTGTTCTTATATAT
Source organism: Allium sativum (assembly GCA_030737875.1). Lineage (NCBI taxonomy): Eukaryota > Viridiplantae > Streptophyta > Magnoliopsida > Asparagales > Amaryllidaceae > Allium > Allium sativum. Next base: position 41,649,445 of record CM060926.1, read on the forward strand.
GTCTTGTATATCTGTGACTTGTACTTATAAACCTCCACCAAAATTAGGGCATTCCCTTTGAGAGTGACCCTAACGGAGGTGGGGTGTTTCAAATAGATTTGGATAAATAGAAGTGGATTAGACTAAGAAGAGTTAAGTAACAAGTTTATTTAACAAATTGAGTTAAAACGATTTGGTATACTTAAATAGATTGGGCAGGTATAAATATACACGAGACAGGTTTGGAATAAAGTATAGAAGTGAAATAAATAGAATGCCCGACGAAAAGGTACGTATTTAATTCATATATGAGATTTTATGCGCCGTATCGGCAAGCCACTTGGCTTTTTCTTTTTTCTTTTTGAGATGAGAAGGACCGGGAAAGCTATTTGAAATTTCCCGATGCTCCCGGTACAAAGGAGGTTATGGCGAATTTTTCCGGGAATTTAAGGAGATAGAATATTTTTAAGATAATTTGATAGTTAGAAATTAACGTATCAAAATATATAGAAGTCGATAAGGAAACGAACTTAGAAATAGAATAGTATAATCAAAAAGGAAGACTAGAGATAAAATCTAGTAAGAATAGAAAGAGAAAGAGTATACGTGTTTAAAAAGTGAATCAGTAGTTGTATGGTATTGATTATTCGAGTAAGTAGTCATATCTGTTTTGACGTTATAAATGTTATTCAGTCAAGGTCTGAGAGGTAGTTATACCCCAACTTGATTGATTTCATTATTAACAGATAAACAGTAAGATTTCAGGCTCGAAGATCAATGTTGAATGAGAGTTAGTTGAATATAGTATTTGGGTTGTCGTACCGATGTTTTACACAACATCCGGTTTAACCCAAATAAATGTAAGCTTGGAAATGGAATAACAAATATTTCTAAAGTTAGAAAATAAAAGAAGGCGATATATGGAAATGTTTTCCAAATAACGTATAAGGCCAATATGGTTATTGAAAATATTTGGTTAACAAATATTGATAAAGAAATAGAGAAATGATTTAATTAATGAAATATTAATTAAAGGATCAGTGATTGTTGGATGTTTGGATGAACACTTGTTTTATTCGATAGTTAAATCATCGACTATCGAAACACTTGTTTTTATTCAATAGTTAAATCACACACTATCGAAGTTTTGACCATCGTTGTCAATATGGAGAGACCGGTTGGATTATTATCCGAAGAACCACTCCGTATTGGCAGTAGCGTGGGAATCAGATTATATAAAGATAATTGAAGACGGAGTAGAGTGCAAGGACTTTTTCTATTAATAGAAATAGTGCCTTCAGTTCATCCTGTTCCTGGGTGACGTGTATGGATGAATGTCTTGACAGAGTATTTCCAGAAAGGTCACGTACATTGATTTCTTCAACCGTACCAAGAGTGGAAGCGGAGAAGGAAACTTCTTTTAGCTAACACGTAATGTACTGTTGTAGACATCAATTAGTGATTTTCGATGGATCTGACGATGTGACATTCGAAGTGAATCTGGTGTGATGATAAAGCGTAGCTTCTAGCCTCATCATCCGGTAAATGACAGAAATCGGGCAAGCAGCATGGCTATGTAGGTCGCACCTATTAGGGTGTATAATCACCTGATCTAGAGTTTCATTTATTTCTAAAAATCTATTGTCGATGCTGTCCCATTCGGGAAACGGTTGCTGATCCCAATCGTTGGTGATATACATTCGATACACTCAAGCGAAATGAGTGGTCTGTCATGTGTGGATGAGTTGCAAGATGTTCTTGTTGAACTCGGTGTATTCTCCACTAGAGATATACTAGCGGAAGGTGGTTCCATACCTTGTCATAGTTGGAAATCCATTACCCAATACGTGCTTGCGGTTTTGATTGTATATATATGTGGAACGTGAGATGCAAACGTTCCACTAGATTGTTATTTACTTGATTTAGACATTATTATAATATCAAAAGAGTTTTGATATAAAGATAAGTCAAGTGTTGGGATTCTCATAAGGGAAAAACCCGTTCCGTGATATACGGCGTGGTTTTATGAGATATCATTTAGTTTCTGAAACTGTTTTAAACTGTTTACTCATACCAGTCCCATGACTGACCCGGAGTTTATTTTGTTTTGTTCTACCTAAACTCTTGGGTGTCTAAATTTGTACGGGCAGTCAAGTAGTTCAGGATTTTTCAGATATATCTAAAGGAGCTTGGAGCAGGAGGCTTCAGCGTTATCTAGTTATAGCGGTTCCATTGTGTTGTAAGTGTTGTACTCTGATAAGTGTATGTTATACAGTTAAGATTTTGTATTTCAAAGATATGATATATTATATTTTGTTCCGCTGCGATGTGAGATTCTGTGTTGTATTTCTGTTCTTCTTCTATCTCTTTCTTCAAAAAAAAAAATGTTCCGTATTTTCGTGATATTTGGGTTGGACGTATGATGTATATAGTCAACTCTGATGTTACGGAAATCTGGGTCATTATAGTTGGTATCAAAGCTTAGGTTGAGCGAATACCTAGGCTTGTTGGAATGTGCTCATTAGAGATAGGATCAGTAGTATCCTAGAATGAGTTGAGTGTATATATATACGAGAGCGCGTACTTGTTATTTGATATAAAAACTGTTTTATATTGTGTTGACTAGTCTGCTGAGTGGATTATAAATTTTGGTCGAATCGTGGGACGCCACGATGTCGATAGGAGTTTATAAACACTTGAACAGGAGATTGGACACGATATTGTTTTAATAGTTAAGTTGATTTCTAGGATTATAATCAAATTAGACTAAAACAGAAATAGTTTTATATATAACCAATGGAATTTGTATATGAAATCAAATATACAAATGTGATAAACTGAAATTGAATTCCAACCAGAATTTTGAATTTAAAATCCTGGGAGTTTGGAAAATAGTTTTCTAAATGGATTTTGAAAGAAATAAAGCACTGAACTTATTCAGTACCTGGGAAATAATTCTGATGATGGTTGCAACATCATCAGTGTTCATTTTCGAGTTTCTAAGTGATAAATTGCTGCCTTAGAAAAGTTTTGATGGAATTTCTTTGAAAAGAAACAAGTTGTTTGAAAATTCAAATGTTTTGAATTTGGGATATATATATAAATATATGTATATATTTATATTACTTCAGAGGAATTTTGAAATGGGGATTGAAATATAGATTTCAAATAGAAGTAAAATAAAGGAATTTGAATATATATATAATTCAAATAGAAGTGAAATAGAATTTGAATTCAAAGGAATTCAAATGAGTTTGAATAAAGAAAATTCAAATAGAAATTGTATAAGAAAAATTGAAATGGAATTTGAATTCAAAGGAATTCAAATGAGTTTGAATAAAGAAAAGTCAAATAAAGATTTGAATATTAGAATTCAAATGGAATTTGGTTAAATAGAATTTCAAAGAAAATATAAAGTTTGAAATATAATTTGAATTCAAAGTGAAATTTAAATAGGATTTGAATTCAAAGGAGTTAAAATAGAATTTGAATTCAAAAGAGTTAATATAGAATTTAAATTCAAAGGATTTCAAATTGAAATTAAACAAAGGAATTTAAAGAAATTGAATAAAGGATTTCAAATGGAATTTGAATAAGGGATTTGAAATGGGTTTTGAATAAAGGATTTCAAATAGAAATTGAAGATAAGAAATTCAAATAGAATTTGAAGGTAAGAAGTTGAATTAGAAATTGAATAGAAGGAAATTCAAATATAGAGTTTGAATAAAGAAATTCAAATGGAATTTGAATATTGTAAATATATAGGATTTGAATATTAGAAGTGAGATAGATCGGGAATATTATGAAATGGATTTGATATATATTAAAAATATATCAGAATGGAGATTGAATTTATTATAAACAAAGTTAAAACTTTTATATTTATAAATATAATTAAAACAAGCTCGCCGTAGCGCGGCAGTTCGTAAATTGGCGATTCGAACTTCAATTTCGTATACAGAACTCAATTGAAGTCGGAATTCTTTGAAACAAGAATCGTCGGGACCGGTTGAACAATAGTTTTCTAATGAAAGAGAAAAATCTGGATTTCGTCGTATAGATTTTGAGTTATGTCAAAATCAAATTTTTAGAAAAGCAGCGCCAGAACCATTAGAAAACCATAACGACTTAATTAACTAAATAAAAGGATTGTTAGGAAATAAAATCCGAATTGGCATTAGAAAAATCCAGACTGGAGATATAAAATGAATATGAACTCTAGTGAAGTAAGTGAAATGATTTTTAAGACAAAAATCATATTTTAAATGGTTAAATAGAATTAACTAAATTGGAGAATAATTAGTTAAAGGAAATTTGAATCGAAATTGGGTTTTTGGATAAGTGAAAGAGATTGAGAATTTATATTCGAAATTGAATATATAACTCGAGTTGAAGATATAATTAGATTAGTTTATAATTAAGTTGACATATATTTGAACAAGTTATATTCAAATAAAAAGGGTGAAATCGGCAAAACGGTTAATTAGCAACTAGTTAATGGGAATTTGAATGGTTGAAATTAAATTTAACTTAAGTAAGTTAAATGGATCAAAACAAATAAATTGAGTAAAATCATGTGAATGAAATATGAACTGGGTTTGAATAAAGGAAAAACCAAAAGAGTTATAAAGGAAATATAGTTGTAACACAAATACAAAGGAAGTTATGTGCAAACAAATAGAAGGAGAAATATTTGTAGAAACATTTGCAAATAGAATTTGAATAGGAGATATTTGTAAAACATTTACAAATAGATTAAATGGAATGATTTATTTATAGAAAATAAATTGAATGTTATAAATGAGATATTTATTTGTTAAATAAATAGAAATTAATCAAAGGAATATTTAGAAGATGAATAGAAAGTGGAAATCTGTTTTTAACAGATAAATAGAAAAGATTAATTTATAAATAACAGTTTATAAATTAAATTAAATATTTATCATTGGATAGATGGAATATATAAGTCTGGACTTATATAGAGAAGAGATATTGGTTTTTAACACCGATAGTTTTAAATAGAAGGGGTACGCAACACTTGTATAAGTGAAGTAACGTTATTAAAGAGACATTTATAAAATGAAGAACCGTTACTAAAAGTAAATCTTTTTAAATGAATAAATGTTATCCAATAGGAGATGTTCGAATAAGAAAAGCCGATTAGAGTTAGAAATAATCGATTAGAGTTCGAATAAATCGATTAGAGTAAGAATTAACCAGTTAGAGTTAATCAGTTAGGGTTAATCCGTAGAGTTAGTTGAATATTAGTGATTCAATCAGAATTTATCGAATATTTGTTATTCAAATTAAGAGTTAACCAGATAGAGTTAATTGAACATAATTAATCGAATTAGAATTTAATTGAATGTTAGTTATTCAATTAAAGTTGATCGAATATAGTATTGAGATAGAATTAGTCAAACATTGTTACTCAGGATAAGTTGCCATTTCGTACGACTGCTAGCGTAATTCGCAGGGCTGCAGATAGCCTAGGGCGGTCGGATGTTTCCTGGGGGAATTAGGCGTAACCATTGTGATCGCTGCGATCTAAAGTTAAGCGAATGAAGTTAAATCAAATATTAGTTTATTCGAATAGAATTAAAGGAGTTATCGATTATTTGTTAATCGAAATGAGTTATCGATTATTTGTTAATCGAAATGAGTTATCGATTATAGTTTAATCGAAAAGAGTTATCGATTAGATTAATCGAAGTGAGTTATAGAATATTGGTTATTCGAAGGAGTTATCGAATTTAGTTATTCGATGGAGTTAATCGAAAAGAGTTAAATCCAATAGAGTTAATTGATAAAAGTAAATTTAATAGAGTAAATCGAATATAGTTTATTCGAAGAAAGTTTTTCGAATCTAGTTATTCGAAAGAGAGATTATCGAATATAGTTATTCGAAGGGAGGAGTTATCGAATAGGGATTTATTCGAAAGAGAGTTACGTAAGGAAGTTTGAAATGTTGAGTATCAACATAAATAAGTTTTGAAAGGTTAATGGGTTTGTAGCACTTTTTCTACCTTAGCAATTTCGAGGACGAAATTATTTTAAGTGGGGAAGAATGTAATGACCCGGATATTTCGTCGGTAAATTTAGAATATTTAATGAGGTTTAAATATTGAAATAAAAATATAAAAGAAATTTTATATTTGATTATCGATTTAAAAGCCGAAATATGATTTACTTTGAATTTATATAATTTTCTAAATACGAAGTTAATTGAATTCAAGAGTTCAGACTATACTGAAATTGATTCAGAAAATCAATAGATATTCAAAACTGAATAATAACGATAACATCAATTTATTATCGAGGGAATTAATTGTTCTGGAATTTAATTTATATAGGATTTAAGTTAATACCTTCTCCATATGATCGAATTGGACGTCGTGACCTATCTTAGTGTGTTCAGAGCAGTGGTATTACGATAGAAATGAAAGTTGTTGGGTTCAGTGAGGAATTCAGAATCAATGGTTATTTTTATTTAGAGGATACCGAATTAAATTGAATTAAAATATCTTTGTTGAGTGGACATTACCAAAGCAACAAGGCAAAGTAAATAGGCCTTGCTGTTCAATTTAAAACCACGACTTCCCAACCCAATTTCTTATATCTCCCCGATTCATTTCCTTCAGCTCAGAGGAATTCAAAAGCTCCAAATCAAATAAAAATGGCTACTCGAATTGAAATTGAAAGCTTCAAGGGGGCCGCTACTACTTACATCCATTCGATTTCGATTCTGAGAGGGGTCAGCTTCGTCGTGAGTGGAAGGTATCTCGCTGGGTTTAAAATCATCAAATCGTGATTCATCAGAAGTGGTGGATCATCGCAAGTTTGAAGGGTATGGTAGTGAACGGTGGACGCAATTTCTGATATCGCGATGGGTTCTGGGTGGTTCAGAGCTCGAATAATGGCGAGGTGTTCTCAGGATTTGAGGCGCGGGAGTTGTAGGGTTTTTGAGGAATCTCGATGTCGGCTAATTCAATAGGATTTGGGGGGGGGGTGCGATGTACAATTTCAACAGCTAGGGGTGGGCTGCGATGATCCAAAAAGGGTCTGGAACCTTCGACGATGGCCATAGGGTTTAGGGCTTTTTGATAGTTGGGTCACGGTGAAGATCGCTGCAGGGAGAATCAATGTTGGATGGTGGGTGCTTCGAAGTTGTGAGAGCTGGAGGAGAGTTCGGTGTTGATAGAGAGGTTCGACAGTTTTGAAAGTGGTGGTGCTGTACTGCTATTGAAGGTTGGTCAGCGTGATGGAGTTTGAGCAACATGAAGCATTGGTTCTTTGTCTATAAACATGAAAATGAGATTAAGGTAATTTCAATTTAATACCTTAATTAAATTTATGGTTTAAAAATACATAGGTTGGTTTAATTTTATTGGTTAAGTTAAAACTAATTTAGTAACCACTAATAGAAGAGAAAAATAGAAGAAAGTTGTTTATTTAAATAATTGTTTTAAATAAATAAATGGTTAATCGGAAAAATTTAAATAAACTTTATCGCAGGTATGAATTTATTCGAGACGATACATAGCCGAAATGAAATGGAGATTTATTGGATATCCAGCAAATGAATTAATGTGAGTAAATTCTCACTCACCTTTTATTTAGAATTTATTTTTATATAGTTAAAAATAATTGTCTGTGCTTGTTTGAATGCTGTCTGATTGTTTTAAAATATATATAGTTATTTAGGATTGGTTGACTATTATATATATATATATATATATATTGGGTTGATGATTGGTTGGATTCCCGCAGTTTCATTAGCGGATGCCCGCGGTACCATAGCGGATGATTACCCTATACGCCCCACGCTATGATTAGTGGATGACCTTCTATACCGCGATATCCTGCCTCGAAGCAGGATGGGTATTACTATGTTGACTAACGTCTGTGGATGCAGGAAAACAGGTTGGAGGAATCCAACCGGATTCCTCAAAAAAAAATATTATCTGTTGTTTGTTTGATTTTATATATATATTCATATATGATGTGTTAAAAATCAAATGATTGAAAATTGGTTGATTTGATTGTTTAAAAATATCACTGGGGCTTGAATATTGATCTTTAAAAAATATCGAAAAGGGTATTTGAGATTTAAAAAAAAAAGAAATTCTATTTTTATAAATAGAATTTGAAGTTTTAATGAACTAGGGAAAATATTAACTTGTTTTGAATATATAAAACAAGGAAGGAATTTATAAACGTTGTTTATAAATGGAAAGGTAGGATTTGAATCGAATTTATAAACTTTGTTTATAAAAAAATATGGGATTTGAATCGAATTTATAAACTTTGTTTATAAATAAAAGTATGGGATTTGAATCGAATTTATAAACTTTGTTATAAATGAAAATATGGGATTTGAATCGAATTTATAAACTTTGTTTATAAATGAAAATATGGGATTTGAATCGAATTTATAAACTTTGTTTATAAACGAAAATATGGGATTTGAATCGAATTTATAAACGTTGTTTATAAATGGAAAGGTGGGATTTGAATTGAAGTTATAAACGTTGTTTATAAATAATGCCGAGAATTCAAATGGACTTTGAATATAAGGAATTGAAATAGAATTTGAATAATAGAATTCAAATGGAGTTTAACTATAGAATTTGAATATAGTATTTCAAATGGAATTTGAATATAGAAATTCAAATGGGATTTATAATAAATAGATTTGGATAAATAGAAGTGGATTAGACTAAGAAGAGTTAAGTAACAAGTTTATTTAACAAATTGAGTTAAAACGATTTGGTATAGTTAAATAGATTGGGCAGGTATAAATATACAGGAGACAGGTTTGGAATAAAGTATAGAAGTGAAATAAATAGAATGCCCGACAAAAAGGTACGTATTTAATTCATATATGAGATTTTATGCGCCGTATCGGCAAGCCGCTTGGCTTTTTCTTTTTTCTTTTTGAGATGAGAAGGACCGGGAAAGCTATTTGAAATTTCCCGATGCTCCCGGTACAAAGGAGGTTATGGCGAATTTTTCCGGGAATTTAAGGAGATAGAATATTTTTAAGATAATTTGATAGTTAGAAATTAACATATCAAAATATATAGAAGTCGATAAGGAAACGAACTTAGAAATAGAATAGTATAATCAAAAAGGAAGACTAGAGATAAAATCTAGTAAGAATAGAAAGAGAAAGAGTATACGTGTTTAAAAAGTGAATCAGTAGTTGTATGGTATTGATTATTCGAGTAAGTAGTCATATCTGTTTTGACGTTATAAATGTTATTCAGTCAAGGTCTGAGAGGTAGTTATACCCCAACTTGATTGATTTCATTATTAACAGATAAACAGTAAGATTTCAGGATCGAAGATCAATGTTGAATGAGAGTTAGTTGAATATAGTATTTGGGTTGTCGTACCGATGTTTTACACAACATCCGGTTTAACCCAAATAAATGTAAGCTTGGAAATGGAATAACAAATATTTCTAAAGTCAGAAAATAAAAGAAGGCGATATATGGAAATGTTTTCCAAATAACGTATAAGGCCAATATGGTTATTGAAAATATTTGGTTAACAAATATTGATAAAGAAATAGAGAAATGATTTAATTAATGAAATATTAATTAAAGGCTCAGTGATTGTTGGATGTTTGGATGAACACTTGTTTTATTCGATAGTTAAATCATCGACTATCGAAACACTTGTTTTTATTCGATAGTTAAATCACAGACTATCGAAGTTTTGACCATCGTTGTCAATATGGAGAGACCGGTTGGATTATTATCCGAAGAACCACTCCGTATTGGCAGTAGCGTGCGAATCAGATTATATAAAGATAATCGAAGACGGAGTAGAGTGCAAGGACTTTTTCTATTAAAAGATATAGTGCCTTCAGTTCATCCTGTTCCTGGGTGACGTGTATGGATGAATGTCTTGACAGAGTATTTCCAGAAAGGTCACGTACATTGATTTCTTCAACCGAACCAAGAGTGGAAGCGGAGAAGGAAACTTATTTTAGCTAGCACGTAATGTACTGTTGTAGACATCAATTAGTGATTTTCGATGGATCTGACGATGTGACATTCGAAGTGAATCTGGTGTGATGATAAAGCGTAGCTTCTAGCCTCATCATCCGGTAAATGACAGAAATCGGGCAAGCAGCATGGCTATGTAGGTCGCACCTATTAGGGTGTATAATCACCTGATCTAGAGTTTCATTTATATCTAAAAATCTATGGTCGATGCTATCCCATTCGGGAAACGGTTGCTGATCCCAATCGTTGGTGATATACATTCGATACACTCAAGCGAAATGAGTGGTCGGTCATGTGTGGCTGAGTTGCAAGATGTTCTTGTTGAACTCGGTGTATTCTGCTCTAGAGATATACCAGCGGAAGGTGGTTCCATACCTTGTCATAGTTGGAAATCCATTACCCAATACGTGCTTGCGGTTTTGATTGTATATATATGTAATTACCCGAAAATCTGGGCCAGTTTAAAATTTTTATTTTGGCAATTTTAGCGAATTTTGATTATTTAAAATGAATTATTTTAAATAATATCGACGAGAAATTTATTTTGAATAGAATTCGAACGTATATATTATACGCGTTGTCGTTAGAATATAAATGTTTATATATAATTATAAATAGAATTGAAAATGGCGCGGTAGTTCGATAATTCGATTTCAAACTTCAATTGAATGTACCGGGTGCAAAACAATCCGGATTTTAGTGAAACCAAAAATAATAGGATCAAATTGATAATATCTTTCCAACGAATCCGACCAATCGAAATTTCATAGCGGGAATCAAAAGGTATGTCCAGTTGAAAATTCTGAATAGTCGCTATGGAATTCAGGCCCTTAAAAATGGACATTTTGCAAACGACCTTGGATTTCGACGAAACCTGTTTTGTTGGGTCCGGGAAGTCAAGTTATTGCTAGGTTTCAAATTTCATAATTTTTCGAATTAATATGTGAGCGAGGCAAAGGAAAACGTGTTTGACCAGTTTCAGTTGATTTTAATCGACTGGAAAATGGTCATTTTTCTAACGGTCTCAGAATTCGACGAAACTAGTTTTGTTAGGACCGTATCATCAATACGAACCTAGAAAATATTTTTCGAAAATTTTTAGAGTTAGTATGTGACCCCGATAATTTGAAATGCGCGTTTAAAATTCAATATATAAATTTAAAATGAAAATTCAACGGAAACAAATCGAAACAATCGAATCAGCTTGCGTTACATATCCCATTGGGTTCGGAATGGGGGTAAAACACTGTGGACGACAGGCGGTGGGCCTCGTTCTGAGGTCGAAAATAAAGGTTGCTTTTTGGCGAAAAATAAATTAATTAAATAATAAAAAAAAAACACAAAACCCTCTCCTCCCTTATACGTTCTGCCCCCCCCCCCCCAAATCATTTCGATTCAGATAAAAAAAAAGAAAGAAAGAAGGAGCGGCGCAGGGGAGGGGGGAAAACCGCCGCTGCCGCCCCTCTAGGTGGCGCGCCCAACTACCGATCCGCCGCAATCCCCTTCTGCTTCACCTCCTTCTCGACTGCGAAACCGAACCCGACAACCCAGCCTTCACCACGCGTCGCTCGAAGAACCCCAGCCCGCCACCTCTTGAACCGTGCCACCCACCACCATCGTGACTGGCGCGAGCTCCCCTCCCCCACTTCCAAGTCCGACGTCGAACCCCCCCTCTTCGCTGAAGAAACCAATAACAGTAAGTTTTTTTTGTTTTTGTTTAATTAATTAGTTTATTAGTTTATTTAGGTTAAGTTATTTAAAATTTGGGTTTTTTTTATAAAAAAAATATTTATAAAAATTCAGATCTTTTAAATATAAAAACATGGTTTTTGTTTAGTTTGTTTTTGTATAAAACCATGATTTATTTTCAGTTTTGAAGTAATAAAAAAATGAAGAAAGAGACAATTTTTATGTGAAGAAAGTAGAAAAGATTTTAAAACTGATTTTTAAGGTTTCGAAAACTGATTTTTTTTTGGTTTAAAATAGAAAAAAAGTTGAAACTTTGAAATAGAAAAAGGTTTAATCTTTTAATAGAAAAAGATTTGAACTTGCAAAAATAAAGATCATATTTTTAAAAAAGAGAAAAAGGCGGGATTTTTATTAGGTAAAAGAAGTAAGGTATGATTCTTATATTTTTAAAGCAATAAAAATATAATTTTTACATCGTAGGAATATTAAAAATATAATCTTTGTTTTTAAAATATGATTTTTATATATTGAATAGCGAAGTAAAAATATGATTTTTATATATTGAATAACATAGTAAAATTTCGATTTTTACGTATGTAGTGAAAGCAGCAACGAAGGTGACAAAAAGGCGAAACGGCGAAGACTTCTGCAAATGAAGTGCCGTGGAGCTAGGATAGCTATATGTGAGAATTTCTCACTCTTCAATTAATTTTTCTAGTTATATATATATATATACTAGGATGCAGACGGTGCTTAGTAGCACCCGACACAATCGTCCACAGACCATGGACTTGTTTGTTTGATTGCAAAAATAAATTAGATTATTTGATTGAAATTGAATTGTTTAGTGAGATGAATGGATTTGATTGATGTGTGAATGGCGTGGGCCTTCACTAGACCGGGGATGAGGCTAGGCCTGGTCCCGTTTCTAGTATCGTGCCGTTATACCGCCGAAATTTTCTAAAATATGTTAGAAAAATAAAAATATCATTTTATTTAAAGAATGAACTGAATAGAAATTCATATGTTGGAATAAAAATTTTTATCGTTAAAAATATAAATTTTAACGTGAATGTGTATAAATAAATACTCATTTACAAACCGGACGGTTTGTTTATGTACACCTATTTGAAGGACATTGATTGGGTCGATAAATTTTACACATCGCCCAACTGCACAAATGAAATCTATGTTTGATGGTTTGAAACCCCACACGGGTGTTGGGATGAAATTTGAAGTTCACTCATTCTGATTGATTAAATATGTCGATCGATTGATTGACAGGCTGTTATAAGCGTTAGATATCTATATTTGATGCTTATACAGTGTAGTGCACTTTGGTTGATGGTTGATTATTTTTCAATGCTATTATATACATGTGTTGTATGAAAATCCATATAATTAACATTATATGGTGATTGATTGGGCCTCATTCCAATTTAGAAAATAAAGAATAATATAAAATAAAAGTTCATGTGTTGACTATACTCATCCGTTGAGATTAGTCATGTGTTGAACGAAATATTTTAATAATAAAGTTTACATCTTTATCAATATAAAATAAAGGTTCATGTGTTGACAGTACTCATCCTTTGAGATTGGTCATGTGTTGAATGAAATATTTTAATAATAAAGTTTACATCTTTATCAATATAAAATAAAGGTTCATGTGTTGACAGTACTCATCCTTTGAGATTGGTCATGTGTTGAACAAAATATTTTAATAATAAAGTTTACATCTTTATCAATATAAAATAAAGGTTCATGTGTTGACAGTACTCATCCTTTGAGATTGGTCATGTGTTGAACGAAATATTTTGATAATAACAACTATTTTGAAAAAGAAATATTTGAAATAAAATATTTGAAATAGAAATTTATGAAGCCGTGTTGATTAGATTGATGCCATTTTGACGTGAACGATATTTATATCGATTTTATTCATCTCGAAATGAAATGAATTGAATTGAAAACGATTTCGAAATGAATTGAATTGAAAACGATTTCGAAATGAATTGAATTGAAAACGATTTCGAAATGAATTGAATTGAAAACGATTTCGAAATGAATTGAATTGAAAACGATTTCGAAATGAATTGAATTGAAAACGATTTCGAAATGAATTGAATTGAAAACGATTTCGAAATGAATTGAATTGAAAACGATTTCGAAATGAATTGAATTGAAAACGATTTCGAAATGAATTGAATTGAAAACGATTTCGAAATGAATTGAATTGAAAACGATTTCGAAATGAATTGAATTGAAAACGATTTCGAAATGAATTGAATTGAAAACGATTTCGAAATGAATTGAATTGAAAACGATTTCAAATGGAATTGAAAGCGAATAGAAATGAATTTTAAAACGAATTTATAAAGATGAATTCAATTTTGATTTGAATTGAAATGGAAGTTGAAATTGCTTTTGAAACGAATTTTAAAACTATTTATATAATTCGTTTTAAATGGAAATCGACGAAATATATATTATATATATTATATATATAATATAATGGCCTGAATAGAACGCGCCGCGCCGCGACAGTTCGCGAATTTCGACCATTTATTTCAAACGGACATTACGGGAGATCCGACCGTCGGATTCTCCTAAAACCGGAACCGTTGGGTTCGTATCGAAAAGAGCTTTCTAACGAATGTTAGAAATTTGAAATCTAACGGTTGGATTTGGAGATACGTCGAAATCAAATTCGAAAAAGGTCGCTGTAAGTGCAGTTCGATGGCCGTTGATGGAAATCGACTGTACGGGCCTTGATAAAATTATTAAAAATAGTAATAATTTGTGTAAAATCATAAGAAATGATTTAGAAAGAATTGGGATGAAAAACTCCATATTTGAAAAGATAAAAATAGATTTTTATCGAAATGAACTAGTTTTGAACTAGAATTATAATTCTATTTATTTATAAATAAATAAATTGAATTTAAAAAGGGTTTTAAAAATAACCAGAATATCCAATGATTGCATTGGAGTGGATTTGAATCGAAATTGTCTTCGGAATATTTCGATGTTGGAATTCGTGATTATACATATGTTGTTATGGAAATTTGAAGGATATATATTTATATCGTTATTTCCAATACGACATTTGTTAGTCGTAGAATTTGATATTGAATATAAGCCGATATATTTTCTATTCAGAGCCTTGTATTGAATATCAAATGTGATTTGGGTTTGTCGTGAATGGTGTCTTCACTAACACTGTTCTTGAACCCAGTTGAGAAAAGATTAAATCTTTTTATTTAGATTTAATGAAGTGTACCAATTAAATAATATTTAATTGGAATTGAATTGATATTGATTTTTGGGTTTATCGTGAACAGTGTTTTAAATAACACTCGTTCTTTAACCCGATAATTAATGAATGTGACTTTGGGGTTTATCGTGAACCGTGTTTTAAATGACACTGATTCTTTAACCCAGTTAACGATTAAAACTAAGTGGAGTTTTAATGAATCTTTAATTAGATTGAAATAATCGAGAATGGAGTATCACCAGTTTTGCTCCAGGCGATAGTTAAATCTTTAATTAGATTTGAACGTGAAATGGTAATTGAATTTACCGATAACACTGTGGTGTTAGATATGAAGTATTACCAGTTTTACTTCATGGGATAAATAGGTTGGGATTGGGAAATTAAAACAAATGATTACTTCGGTAAGTTTCGTTAATCCCGGCTAGTTGAATCGAAATTCAAAAGTAGATTAAAGAATAAATTCAAGAATTTATCTTTGATAAGATTAATGGGAACCTTTCCCTATGAATGTGAAATTTAGAAACTAACTGTCGGTTAGCTAAGCAGAATGGTTTTCTGAATATTGATCTGATGTTGGTTTCGGCCTTCGGGGTTAATGTTTGGGGAATTATTCTCTTGATTAATTTACGGTTAGTGTAACACCCCGTAATTCTGCGACATTAAGATTCTCAAACTAAAGTATAATTAATTTTTAAAAGAAAAATTAAAAGAAAAAGATCCATGCAGTTGTTTAATTTAAGTATTGTAACTAACATGAAAAAGAGAAGTAAGGAGAGAACAATAATTATTATTGTTCTAAGACTTATTAACAAAAGCCTCTGGAGCTCAGTTGGTTAAGGCATTGGATTTGTAGCATGGAGGTCGGGAGTTCGAACCCCGGCGGCGGCATAATTTTTTATCTTTGTTTTAGAGAGGGCCAACTGAACATGCAAATATATGTACGTATACAAATTCAAAATTTGAAAGGATAAGAACGTACATATAAGGAAATAAAGAATATATATATATACATATGAGAATATAAATATATATATATATGCAAAAATATATGTATACGAAAGATAAAATTCAAGATAAGGCTACAGTCAATGAAATATGGCAACATCATTTGAATTTTGAAAATAAAATGAAAGTAGTGCGTATATATATACGCGTAAAATGGTCGTTAGAGGAATTGTATACATATAAGAATATTTCATGTGAATAAAACAGTTAAATAAATTCCAGAAATTCAAAAGTTTGAAAATCAAACTTTTACGCCAAAATAGCTTGTGGGACCCAATGCTGACTCAGCACTGCGTGTACGATAAGGTTTGGCTAGATTCATCTACGTACCTGGACTATTTTCTTACCTAGGTTCAATGCTGACTCAGCGCTGTGTGTACGATAAGGTCTTAAGCAGCTATATAAACAGCCCTAGTCTTCATTCTCTTTGCACCAATTCTCTTCTATCCTTATGCTGCTAAGATTCATGGCTTCTTCCCCTCTTCTAAATTTTCTTAAATAAGTAAAATAAAATATGATTCAAGACGAGGAGATGCTGCTAAAAGACTTTTAAGGAGGGATTCAAATCAAAGTTTCAAGTGAAGAATTCAAAGGCTAGCTCAAACAAGTTTCAAGCAACGACGCACGAATCATAGCCACGCTTTCCTTCTTTTCTAGATCTATTTTCTGTAAGTTGGTTATTTCTAGATCTGAATATTTTGTTTTATTTGTGACATGAAATTAAAGGAATAAAGGAATATGCCAAATCTCTCTCTCTCTCTCTTCGAATCTGTGTTTATACTCTTGGACTGAATTAAGAACTGTTATGATTCGAGGACAAATAAGACTGTAACCGTGACTATGACTATAGAACTGTGGCCTTTGAAAGCATATGCCTTTGGACTATGACATAAGCCTTTGATTTTGGGACATATAAACATTGCCTATGACAATGACTTAGGAATATGGGAATTATTTTCCCTTTAAACTATGAACATCGCCTATATTGCCTATGACCATGGACATTACTTATGACTAAGAACATAAGCCTTTGAATTGGACATAAACTATTGCTTATGACATAATGAGGACAATTGTGATTTTGACACCCATGATTCATGATTAGGAAAATATTGCTTTAGTTTGGTGATTGTGAAATTGGGTCTAAACCCAATTATTTATTCTACCTGTTCCTTGGTTTTTTTCTTTGGTTTTAAGACAGTGGGAATTTACCTATTAAGTTAGGTCTACCCACGTTCTTGAACCTATTTTGCCCATTCTTTGGTTTTAAGACAGTGGGAATTTACCTATTTAGTTAGGTCTACCCATATTCTTGAACCTACATTGTTATCCAAACCTTTTTATGCCAATTATTCCTTCTTGTCATTTTGATTCATTCCCTTTTTATCTACGAATCTAGATTTATTTATAATCTAGGTTGAATCACGATTATTCGAACGGTGGGAATGCGATTTGGGGAAAAACATGGAAATGAATATGAACGTAATTGTAAACTTGGAAATTGGCCTAATTTGGAATATGTATTATGACATGCATATTAAAATGAAAACGGGGAAATTTGACATGGATTAGGGAATATGTGATTTTGACATATTAAATTTAGCGTTAGTAAGTAAGCTAAATTTTAGGCATAAAATGTAAACTAGAAAAATAATTCTAGTTTTGCCATAAATTGTGAATTAGGATGTTAAACCAAGATTGGGTTAATTAAGGTTGATTTGGAATAAGTATATTAGCACAATTTTGAATTTATTCATAATTGTGAGCAATTGTCATGTTTAGAATAAATTATGGTTAGCGACACTAAATTTGGTATAATTTACATACCAAAAAGTATAAATATGATAAATAAGAGAGAATGGGCCATAATAATAAATGTGACAATGTACATTAAAAGAGTAGTAATGAAATAAGTAAATTAGGAGTAATTTACTTATAGAATTCGTCATAAATGTTAAATTACCACAAAATATGTAACTTGGTTAAGTTTTGGCAATAAATTATAAACTAGGATATTTAATCTAGTTTCGGCAATGAAATAGGAAATGGCCTAAGCTGCATATTGGGTTTGGACTTGGGCCTAGAATATAAGTATACTAGCAGGCTTGACAAATAAATATAGGCCAAATTTGTCTAAAAAGGGGAAATGGGCTTTTGAAATAAATTGTTAACAATTTATAAACAAAAGAAAAGTATTTTGATAACATCCCTTTTTATAACACATAGACCAGAAGGTTCTAGGGTGACAGAGAGGATAGTGTCTAGGCTTGGGTTTGGAAAATACAAGTTTCCTGCCCTCCCTGGCTATCCCTAACTGATCCGAAGGACGGGATGGTTGTTTTCAAAACCAGATTTGGAAATTAATCAAAAACCCTTTGAACTTAGAAAACATGAATATGCCTAACCCGAGGTTAGACTGAGTTGCGGTGTAAACCTGCCCGGAACCGACCGGCACATCCAGTAACCGCAGCAATATCTGTCTAATGTGAGAGGTTGCGGCTTTAATTTGTTAATTAAAGCTAGAACAAGAATGGGAGAGTTAAGTCCATAGGAACACTTAACCAATCTAACACGGTTAAGCTAGAATGGGAAGGTTAAGGAACACTTAACCAACTTAGCACAGTTAAAGCTAGAATGGGAGGGTCAAGTCCATGGGAATACTTAGCCAAATTAACATGTTGACTAGACTAGAAGGTGGGGTTAAGTAAAGTTAATACACTTAGCCAATTTAACATGTTAATTAGACTAGAGGTTGGGGTTAAGTAATACACTTAGCCAAATTAATATGTTAACTGGACTAGACCATAGGGTTAAGTAAACTTGAACGCTTAACCATCAGAATATGATAAATGAATAGGGTTAAGTAAAAAGCATGAAGGGGTAACACTTAACCAGTGTAATAGGATAAGGGAAGAGGGTTAAGATAGCTTGAATCGACTAAAGACACTTAACCAACCCAACCTGGCGAGAAAAAGGGACTAAGTAGTAAAACTTAGTTAAGAAAACAAGGAATTTGGAAACTAAGTGGTACACCTTAGTTAGTAGAACTAAGTAGTAATTCTTAGTATAACACGAAGGAGCGGACATCCATCTGGTTTTAAGAAGGCTCCAACGAATTGGGTTACGAAGCCCGAGGCTTCGAGCGGACGTGAGGGTACTCTTGGTATCCCTCTGTGAGGCTGCAGATGATCATCCTGGGCTCACGGAGGTTAAGGTCTGCGTTAGAAGAACCGAGGGTATGCCTTGGTTGCAATATATATATGTGGCAACCTAAAGACTAGGATGGACCAGCGTGATTCGACGAGAAGACGGTAGCCCTGTGATAGCAACTCGTCGTCTACCATCCATCTTGAGTCAATCGAGATACGTGAAGCGGAAAGGCGGAGAACTCCAAAAGACCATATACTTGCTATCTAGTTATGGTTGCGGATGGCCATAGGATAGTGGGGCACCGGGGGCCGGCGTATAGTTCTCATTTTACAAGGTGTGCCTTTCATTAGTTGAGGGAGGGGTCAAGTGGGACCATAGCCACTGGAATAAAAACAGACCTTAGCATCTGCATCGGCAGATATCTGAAAGCTCCCGACCGAGTTCTGTATTCCTTGATTTGCCCTGTCACAGGACTCGGATCGCACATTACAGGACATGTGCATCTAGACAAGCGATAACGATTCGCGATACATACGTGGGGAAGCCTAGGAACATATACCACTCTAGGTAGTGTGTCCTAGACTTGGGGGCATTGTTCGACAGGTAGCGTAATCCCTAGTTGGACTAGGTGGCATAAACCCTGAACTCGAAAAGCGTTCAGCAGATAGCGTAAAACTATAGTTAAATCTAGAAAGCAGTGGATAGAAAACCCTAGATTAGATCTAGGTAACAACTAATAAATGGATGCCTGAAGGCGATGGAAAATACAGGGATTGGGATCACGTTATCGTTACTAGTTGAAACACTAGTTAGGCGGTGCAGAGATATAGAAACCAGTATAACAAGTAAATAGTGAAGCAGCGAAAGTATTAGAGCGTATCCAGTTTATCTTAGCATATCTTGTGACTACCTTGTCTAATCTTGTTGACCCTATCGTCATGGTGTAATCTTGTATTCAGTTAATTCATGTCGTTTTGTTTTCCATGTTCACATGCTAGAAGTTACTGAACTTACTCAGGCTTTATGTCTGACTCTGTTTTTCTTTCGTCTTCTTTCTTCCGTTCTCCCCCCCCCCCCCCAGGTTGTTAAGGAGGAAATAGGATAGCTCAGATTTGTTTTGGGATGATTTCTCTTTCCAAGCTTGAAGAATCTTGGATGCATCGGCTTTGGATTGCTATGGCTGGCTTTTGTTACATTGGGGAATATAAATGTATTTTATGCTTCTTTATTTTGTAAAGACAGTTGATACTCTGATATTGTAAAGGAACCTTGTACAAATTATTTTGTCAATAAAGCAAAGTTTTATTTTCCGCTGTTTAATGTTTGTCTGTCTTGTAATTTATCTGCATCTTTTACCCATAATGCTCCACAGAACTTAGTGCATTCCCTTTGTGAGTGACACTAACGGATGTGGGGTGTTACATTGGGGAATATAAATGTATTTTATGCTTCTTTATTTTGTAAAGACAGTTGATACTCTGATATTGTAAAGGAACCTTGTACAAATTATTTTGTCAATAAAGCAAAGTTTTATTTTCCGCTCTTTAATGTTTGTCTGTCTTGTAATTTATCTGCATCTTTTACCCATAATGCTCCACAGAACTTAGTGCATTCCCTTTGTGAGTGACACTAACAGATGTGGGGTGTTACACGTGGTATCAGAGCTGAAGGTTACCAGATCAAATAAAGGATTTGAAAAATTATTTTCAAACGGTTTTAAAAGAAGAATTTTCAAAAGAAGAGATTTGTTTTAAAGGCATATTCCCCAAAGCCATACGCACTATCTTCTCTTCCTCTGTTTAAATTCTTGTCTCCTTCTTTCTTGAGTCTCTGGGGCTCCTAGCTTTCTGGGAGGTAACCTCATCGAAGGGCAAAGTAGTGCCCGGCTTCCATCCATAGCCGTAGTTGTTTCATCTACGGGCAGTTTTCTTTCAAAGCTTATAAGGTTTTCCGGACGATGGAGGCGGTTTTCGAGAGATTTGTCAACATGACTACACACGGAAGGGGATGAGGAGTTTGGCTAAGGAGCATAACCCTAGGATGAGGAATTCATGGATGTAGACTTAGCACACGAAGGAGGAAGAAATTATAAAACCTAAGACAAGAGGAAGTATTTTTACTAGGGTATGATAGGGCATATACTTAAGGACAAGGGCAAGAACGAGGACAAGATTTTCAGAAGGACAAGTACATGCTTTCGCCACGAAGCGCACCTAGGAGAAAGGTAGTTCGGTTGGAAGAGTCTAGTTTTCTGTTCGTGCTATTTCCTTAGGTTCTAGCGCTTCTCATTTGTTCATATCCACTTCCATAGTTGGGTCTTTGCGCCATAGTACTTGTATAGTAGAAATATCCCACTAGAGTCTCAAATTCAATTGGTGGTCCGACCAGTTTATTTTTTTAGTAGGGATTTGAGAATAGCTATCGAGTTTTCTTATATCATCTCACGTAGATCGTCTAAATTCGGGGAGATATTCCTTGGGTGCTTGTCTGATATTGGTTTAGGCCTTTGGGGCTTGTACTTGAGGAATGTCGAGTTCGGTTTGGATGGTTTGCGTGAAAGATGAATAGTTGTGGCAGGTACTCTAAAAAGTACGGAGTGATCTTTTGACTCTCATAGTTATGGCGTGATGGATAAGCTAAGAGGGTGGCCTCTAATCATCTTAGTACATATACTTGGCGCTGATTGACATCTGTTTATTTTGGAAATGGAGATCCGGAACTTCACAATCGTAAAAGTTAAATTAGTTATGATACAGTGGAGTAAATCTCAAGAAGGCTAGATACTAGCGTCATACCCTTTTTCTTAAGGGTGTATCTTTGATTTCTTTGTTTAGGAGCCTTGCGCATAATTGTTTCTCTCTTTCCAAAGTACATCACCTAGGTCGTATCTTCGATCCTTAGGTAGAAGCCAATGGATGTAAACATGTATTTGAAACATGTTATGGTTGAATGGTTGCAAGTGGTTGCAAATGGTTGCTCGTGGATGCATATGCATACGTATTAGGCACTAGATCAAGTTCGGACGCTCTCATATTGCATTTACATATATGCATTTGTTTATAAGTTGAACTTGATATGATATCATATGGACGCTGCATATGGATGAATGGCTGTGCACGCATGTAGTATTTACATGACTAGGGATGTTTGCATGCATGATTGGACGCATGGCACAAACATGATTTACATTAAGGAGGTCAACTGAATCAGTAGACCGCCTGATTTTTCATTAGACAGATACATATACACACACTATGCATATGAACATGAAAGCATTAGAAATCTTTTAAGGACAATGAATGCCTGTGATTGAATGGTTGAGTAGATGGGTGATTGGATGGTAGGACACATTCTTCCTAACTTGAAGATTTCGGGGACGAAATCCTTTTAAGTGGTGGAGAATGTAACACCCCGTAATTCTGCGACATTAAGATTCTCAAACTAAAGTATAATTAATTTTTAAAAGAAAAATTAAAAGAAAAAGATCCATGCAGTTGTTTAATTTAAGTATTGTAACTAACATGAAAAAGAGAAGTAAGGAGAGAACAATAATTATTATTGTTCTAAGACTTATTAACAAAAGCCTCTGTAGCTCAGTTGGTTAAGGCATTGGATTTGTAGCATGGAGGTCGGGAGTTCGAACCCCGGCGGCGGCATAATTTTTTATCTTTGTTTTAGAGAGGGCCAACTGAACATGCAAATATATGTACGTATACAAATTCAAAATTTGAAAGGATAAGAACGTACATATAAGGAAATAAAGAATATATATATATACATATGAGAATATAAATATATATATATGCAAAAATATATGTATACGAAAGATAAAATTCAAGATAAGGCTACAGTCAATGAAATATGGCAACATCATTTGAATTTTGAAAATAAAATGAAAGTTGTGCGTATATATATACGCGTAAAATGGTCGTTAGAGGAATTGTATACATATAAGAATATTTCATGTGAATAAAACAGTTAAATAAATTCCAGAAATTCAAAAGTTTGAAAATCAAACTTTTACGCCAAAATAGCTTGTGGGACCCAATGCTGACTCAGCACTGCGTGTATGATAAGGTTTGGCTAGATTCATCTACGTACCTGGACTATTTTCTTAACTAGGTTCAATGCTGACTCAGCGCTGCGTGTACGATAAGGTCTTGAGCAGCTATATAAACAGCCCTAGTCTTCATTCTCTTTGCACCAATTCTCTTCTATCCTTATGCTGCTAAGATTCATGGCTTCTTCCCCTCTTCTAAATTTTCTTAAATAAGTAAAATAAAATATGATTCAAGACGAGGAGATGCTGCTAAAAGACTTTTAAGGAGGGATTCAAATCAAAGTTTCAAGTGAAGAATTCAAAGGCTAGCTCAAACAAGTTTCAAGCAACGACGCACGAATCATAGCCACGCTTTCCTTCTTTTCTAGATCTATTTTCTGTAAGTTGGTTATTTCTAGATCTGAATATTTTGTTTTATTTGTGACATGAAATTAAAGGAATAAAGGAATATGCCAAATCTCTCTCTCTCTCTTCGAATCTGTGTTTATACTCTTGGACTGAATTAAGAACTGTTATGATTCTAGGACAAATAAGACTGTAACCGTGACTATGACTATAGAACTGTGGCCTTTGAAAGCATATGCCTTTGGACTATGACATAAGCCTTTGATTTTGGGACATATAAACATTGCCTATGACAATGACTTAGGAATATGGGAATTATTTTCCCTTTATACTATGAACATCGCCTATATTGCCTATGACCATGGACATTACTTATGACTAAGAACATAAGCCTTTGAATTGGACATAAACTATTGCTTATGACATAATGAGGACAATTGTGATTTTGACACCCATGATTCATGATTAGGAAAATATTGCTTTAGTTTGGTGATTGTGAAATTTGGTCTAAACCCAATTATTTATTCTATCTGTTCCTTGGTTTTTTTCTTTGGTTTTAAGACAGTGGGAATTTACCTATTAAGTTAGGTCTACCCACGTTCTTGAACCTATTTTGCCCATTCTTTGGTTTTAAGACAGTGGGAATTTACCTATTTAGTTAGGTCTACCCATATTCTTGAACCTACATTGTTATCCAAACCTTTTTATGCCAATTATTCCTTCTTGTCATTTTGATTCATTCCCTTTTTATCTACGAATCTAGATTTATTTATAATCTAGGTTGAATCACGATTATTCGAACGGTGGGAATGCGATTTGGGGAAAAACATGGAAATGAATATGAACGTAATTGTAAACTTGGAAATTGGCCTAATTTGGAATATGTATTATGACATGCATATTAAAATGAAAACGGGGAAATTTGACATGGATTAGGGAATATGTGATTTTGACATATTAAATTTAGCATTAGTAAGTAAGCTAAATTTTAGGCATAAAATGTAAACTAGAAAAATAATTCTAGTCTTGCCATAAATTGTGAATTAGGATGTTAAACCAAGATTGGGTTAATTAAGGTTGATTTGGAATAAGTATATTAGCACAATTTTGAATTTATTCATAATTGTGAGCAATTGTCATGTTTAGAATAAATTATGGTTAGCGACACTAAATTTGGTATAATTTACATACCAAAAAGTATAAATATGATAAATAAGAGAGAATGGGCCATAATAATAAATGTGACAATGTACATTAAAAGAGTAGTAATGAAATAAGTAAATTAGGAGTAATTTACTTATAGAATTCGTCATAAATGTTAAATTACCACAAAATATGTAACTTGGTTAAGTTTTGGCCATAAATTATAAACTAGGATATTTAATCTAGTTTCGGCAATGAAATAGGAAATGGCCTAAGCTGCATATTGAGTTAGGACTTGGGCCTAGAATATAAGTATACTAGCAGGCTTGACAAATAAATATAGGCCAAATTTGTCTAAAAAGGGGAAATGGGCTTTTGAAATAAATTGTTAACAATTTATAAACAAAAGAAAAGTATTTTGATAACATCCCTTTTTATAACACATAGACCAGAAGGTTCTAGGGTGACAGAAAGGATAGTGTCTAGGCTTGGGTTTGGAAAATACAAGTTTCCTGCCCTCCCTGGCTATCCCTAACTGATCCGAAGGACGGGATGGTTGTTTTCAAAACCAGATTTGGAAATTAATCAAAAACCCTTTGAACTTAGAAAACATGAATATGCCTAACCCGAGGTTAGACTGAGTTGCGGTGTAAACCTGCCCGGAACCGACCGGCACATCCAGTAACCGCAGCAATATCTGTCTAATGTGAGAGGTTGCGGCTTTAATTTGTTAATTAAAGCTAGAACAAGAATGGGAGAGTTAAGTCCATAGGAACACTTAACCAATCTAACACGGTTAAGCTAGAATGGGAAGGTTAAGGAACACTTAACCAACATAGCACAGTTAAAGCTAGAATGGGAGGGTCAAGTCCATGGGAATACTTAGCCAAATTAACATGTTGACTAGACTAGAAGGTGGGGTTAAGTAAAGTTAATACACTTAGCCAATTTAACATGTTAATTAGACTAGAGTTTGGGGTTAAGTAATACACTTAGCCAAATTAATATGTTAACTGGACTAGACCATAGGGTTAAGTAAACTTGAACGCTTAACCATCAGAATATGATAAATGAATAGGGTTAAGTAAAAAGCATGAAGGGATAACACTTAACCAGTGTAATAGGATAAGGGAAGAGGGTTAAGATAGCTTGAATCGACAAAAGACACTTAACCAACCCAACCTGGCGAGAAAAAGGGACTAAGTAGTAAAACTTAGTTAAGAAAACAAGGAATTTGGAAACTAAGTGGTACACCTTAGTTAGTAGAACTAAGTAGTAATTCTTAGTATAACACGAAGGAGCGAACATCCATCTGGTTTTAAGAAGGCTCCAACGAATTGGGTTACGAAGCCCGAGGCTTCGAGGGGACGTGAGGGTACTCTTGGTATCCCTCTGTGAGGCTGCAGATGATCATCCTGGGCTCACGGAGGTTAAGGTCTGCGTTAGAAGAACCGAGGGTATGCCTTGGTTGCAATATATATATGTGGCAACCTAAAGACTAGGATGGACCAGCGTGATTCGGCGAGAAGACGGTAGCCCTGTGATAGCAACTCGTCGTCTACCATCCATCTTGAGTCAATCGAGATACGTGAAGCGGAAAGGCGGAGAACTCCAAAAGACCATATACTTGCTATCTAGTTATGGTTGCGGATGGCCATAGGATAGTGGGGCACCGGGGGCCGGCGTATAGTTCTCATTTTACAAGGTGTGCCTTTTATTAGTTGAGGGAGGGGTCAAGTGGGACCATAGCCACTGGAATAAAAACAGACCTTAGCATCTGCATCGGCAGATATCTGAAAGCTCCCGACCGAGTTCTGTATTCCTTGATTTGCCCTATCACAGGACTCAGATCGCACATTACAGGACATGTGCATCTAGACAAGCGATAACGATTCGCGATACATACGTGGGGAAGCCTAGGAACATATACCACTCTAGGTAGTGTGTCCTAGACTTGGGGGCATTGTTCGACAGGTAGCGTAATCCCTAGTTGGACTAGGTGGCATAAACCCTGAACTCGAAAAGCGTTCAGCAGATAGCGTAAAACTATAGTTAAATCTAGAAAGCAGTGGATAGAAAACCCTAGATTAGATCTAGGTAACAACTAATAAATGGATGCCTGAAGGCGATGGAAAATACAGGGATTGGGATCACGTTATCGTTACTAGTTGAAACACTAGTTAGGCGGTGCAGAGATATAGAAACCAGTATAACAAGTAAATAGTGAAGCAGCGAAAGTATTAGAGCGTATCAAGTTTATCTTAGCATATCTTGTGACTACCTTGTCTAATCTTGTTGACCCTATCGTCATGGTGTAATCTTGTATTCAGTTAATTCATGTCGTTTTGTTTTCCATGTTCACATGCTAGAAGTTACTGAACTTACTCAGGCTTTATGTCTGACTCTGTTTTTCTTTCGTCTTCTTTCTTCCGTTCTCCCCCCCCCCCCCCCAGGTTGTTAAGGAGGAAATAGGATAGCTCAGATTTGTTTTGGGATGATTTCTCTTTCCAAGCTGGAAGAATCTTGGATGCATCGGCTTTGGATTGCTATGGCTGGCTTTTGTTACATTGGGGAATATAAATGTATTTTATGCTTCTTTATTTTGTAAAGACAGTTGATACTCTGATATTGTAAAGGAACCTTGTACAAATTATTTTGTCAATAAAGCAAAGTTTTATTTTCCGTTGTTTAATGTTTGTCTGTCTTGTAATTTATCTGCATCTTTTACCCATAATGCTCCACAGAACTTAGTGCATTCCCTTTGTGAGTGACACTAACGGATGTGGGGTGTTACAGTTAGTGACTGATGAATTGGAATGAGGCGTATGTTGTGTTTGTGTAACACTTATTTAAAATATACGCGAGTTATTCGGAAAGGCCGGGTTTATCCCATTCTGAATAACTGATACGACGATAAGTCGAAGATGAAGACGATGGTCGAAGACCGGAGGTCTCCACGTCGTTTGGGTAATTACTGATGATCTTGATTGGGCTGTACACCCAAGAAGATGGAAACAGTTAGTGATCGTCCAGACGTACTTGGAGATCGATGGATATGCGGGGTACTAGGTGCCTCCGGTTTCGTTCAGACCCAGAACGGACTTGTAAATGGACTGTGTGTCTGACATTGGATTTTAGTCCGTGTGATTGATCTCTATTAAATATATATCTGTTTGGCGGCGGAGAATTTATTCTTTTGCTTAACGCCCTTCTCTGAGACGTACGAGCTCAGGGGTTATATATTGATGGATATCAAACGCATGGAGTGAATTGCCTGTGTGGCATGCCTAAGTGGCAATTGATCGAGGCTTCTGTTGAAAAGCAAAGTCCTGTGGTGATGATCAAAGCACGACCTTTGTGGCGTAGCTTTGTGTAACGTTTACTTCGCGAGTTTCACACCCGGTATGAACCAAAAACGGGAGAGGACCTCAGGGAGGACATGCGTTTCTTTCTAGCTAGAAGTGGCGTCAGTGGTTTTAAACGCCCTGACGAGTTTGACTTATGTGGTTGTTGCTGTTGCGAGGCGCCTCGGATTGATCGGTCGTTCCCGAACCGATGGAGTCATTTAGTTGGCTCATTTACGCCCCATAGGGCGGAGAGACGTATTGTTCAGGCACTATAATCCACTCCGTGTTGACCGGCCCTGTCGCTCCAAGGGGCAGTTGCGGCTGTTCCGGAGACATGGGCTAGATTGTCTCGAAGACGGTGAGGACGATCCCTGGCCTCGGTTCATAGACGGAAATCCAATTTCCAAATACGTGACATTTGCGGTTTTAATTGTAAAACTAGTATGGCGACATGATATATGGTACCCATGCCGCCTATGATTGATACTTATGATTTGAAGTTGTTTTATACACTATGCACTTATAGTAGTATCAAATGATTTGTTTTAAACGTACTAAGCATGTTTGGCTGTTATAAGGGAAAACCCTATCCCCCGGCTTGCGTTGCATTGTGTGATAGGACCTGGGTCTTATAACAGCTTCATTTTTCTTTATTTAGCATTGCGCTGTTTGTTTTATGCACTGGTATTCTTGG
Organism: Allium sativum; assembly: GCA_030737875.1. Classification (NCBI taxonomy): domain Eukaryota; kingdom Viridiplantae; phylum Streptophyta; class Magnoliopsida; order Asparagales; family Amaryllidaceae; genus Allium; species Allium sativum. The sequence goes on from CM060926.1 coordinate 41,678,150, forward strand.
GAGGAAACCCGTTCCGTGTTATACGGCGTGGTCCCTTGATTTACCTATCTTTAAAATAAAGATTAATAACTGTTTTAGTTCTCACACCAGTCCCATGACTGACCTGGAGTTTATTGTTTTAACCTAAACTCTGGGTGCCCTTATTTTGACACGGGAAGCTAGTAGTTTTGGTTTTGCAGATTTATATTCACAGGATCCTGGTTTACAGCTGGAACGATATCCGGAAAGCTTTGTATCCGTATATCTCTTCTAGTTGTGTATTGTATTATTTTCCGCTGCGATGTATTTAAATGTAATTTAAATCTCTGATATTTTTGTGTAATATTCATTTATACTCTGTATATTCTTGTAATCTGGTGCATTATTGTAATATACAATGAAACGTTCTTCTGTATGCGTTCTGATTTGTCGTGTTCTCAAACGATAAGGCGTTTCGAATGGCCTGAATCGGTTTAGCGACTGGTTCAGACCGAGCGAAATTCCTTGCCGTCACAGTTGGTATCAGAGCTTTGGTTTACAAAGCTCAGAGAACAAGGCACATTAGAACCATACGAAAGAATTCATCAGATATTGGATTAGTAAAAATCCAATGGGAATGACTCGTTAGAGATGGGATCAGTAGTATCCTAGAACGAGTGTGAAGAGTATATTTTTAAAAGTGAAAACAAATTTTGTTTTGAAAATTTAAATCAATTATTCGTATTTGATTATTTATTTATATTGATGTGGACAATCCAGTATATATAGATTTTGCGTATACGTCTGATCCGCGTGTATTCGAAATTTTAATATACTGGATAGATATAGAATTATACTCTAGTCGCCCGGGGGTGATTCTGATGGTTGATATATCATCATCAGAATTTATATTCGAGTGACGAACGTGTAATATCTATATATTTCCATTAGACTGGTGTGAGAACCAAAATTAGATAGGGCTAATTGTTGTGATTTGGCATCAAAAACATGATTTTTGACTATGTATCGAAATTATGAATTTGAAACTATAATTCACTAATTGATTGATGATTGTGTTGTTTGTTTAATTGTTTGATAATTTTGAACCATTACGCCTAATTGTATCAAATAATGAATTGTATTGAAATTGGTCGCATTTGCTTGCATATACTTGTACTTACATTGAACAGGTCATAGCAAGGAGGCTAGAGCAGAGAATAAAATTTGTTTGCCCGACAAATAGGTACATGTTTACTACATAATTTCCTGTTTTGTTTGGGTGATTATGATTTTGTGAGCCTATTGGCTAGCCGCTTGGCCTTTTCTTTTTCTTTTTGAGATCTGAAGGACCGGGGAAGCTATTTGAAATTCCCCGATGCTCCCGGTGCAGGGGAGGTTATGGCGAAATTTTTCAAAAATTTAGGGTGTTAGCCAAATTTTTGAAATTTTGAAAATTCTCAGAAACAAAAGAGTTGGAGAATGGAAGCCGGATCGAACGTAGAGCTGAATAATCAAACCACTTTCAACTTTGTTCCTTTTCGGGGACGAAAAGTTTTAAGTGGGGGAGATTGTAATAACCCGAAAATCTGGGCCAGTTTAAAATTTTTATTTTGGCAATTTTAGCGAATTTTGATTATTTAAAATGAATTATTTTAAATAATATCGACGAGAAATTTATTTTGAATAGAATTCGAACGTATATATTATACGCGTTGTCGTTAGAATATAAATGTTTATATATAATTATAAATAGAATTGAAAATGGCGCGGTAGTTCGATAATTCGATTTCAAACTTCAATTGAATGTACCGGGTGCAAAACAATCCGGATTTTAGTGAAACCAAAAATAATAGGATCAAATTGATAATATCTTTCCAACGAATCCGACCAATCGAAATTTCATAGCGGGAATCAAAAGGTATGTCCAGTTGAAAATTCTGAATAGTCGCTATGGAATTCAGGCCCTTAAAAATGGACATTTTGCAAACGACCTCGGATTTCGACGAAACCTGTTTTGTTGGGTCCGGGAAGTCAAGTTATTGCTAGGTTTCAAATTTCATAATTTTTCGAATTAATATGTGAGCGAGGCAAAGGAAAACGTGTTTGACCAGTTTCAGTTGATTTTAATCGACTGGAAAATGGTCATTTTTCTAACGGTCTCAGAATTCGACGAAACTAGTTTTGTTAGGACCGTATCATCAATACGAACCTAGAAAATATTTTTCGAAAATTTTTAGAGTTAGTATGTGACCCCGGTAATTTGAAATGCGCGTTTAAAATTCAATATATAAATTTAAAATGAAAATTCAACGGAAACAAATCGAAACAATCGAATCAGCTTGCGTTACATATCCCATTGGGTTCGGAATGTGGGTAAAACGCTGTGGACGACAGGCGGTGGGCCTCGTTCTGAGGTCGAAAATAAAGGTTGCTTTTTGGCGAAAAATAAATTAATTAAATAATAATAAAAAAAAAACCTCTCCTCCCTTATACGTTCTGGCCCTCCCCCCCAAATCATTTCGATTCAGATAAAAAAAAAAAAAGAAGGAGCGGCGCGGGGGAGGGGGGAAAACCGCCGCTGCCGCCCCTCCAGGTGGCGCGCCCAACTACCGATCCGCCGCAATCCCCTTCTGCTTCACCTCCTTCTCGACTGCGAAACCGAACCCGACAACCCAGCCTTCACCACGCGTCGCTCGAAGAACCCCAGCCCGCCACCTCTTGAACCGTGCCACCCACCACCATCGTGACTGGCGCGAGCTCCCCTCCCCCACTTCCAAGTCCGACGTCGAACCCCCCCTCTTCGCTGAAGAAACCAATAACAGTAAGTTTTTTTTTGTTTTTGTTTAATTAATTAGTTTATTAGTTTATTTAGGTTAAGTTATTTAAAATTTGGGTTTTTTTTATAAAAAAAAATATTTATAAAAATTCAGATCTTTGAAATATAAAAACATGGTTTTTGTTTAGTTTGTTTTTGTATAAAACCATGATTTATTTTCAGTTTTGAAGTAATAAAAAAATGAAGAAAGAGACAATTTTTATGTGAAGAAAGTAGAAAAGATTTTAAAACTGATTTTTAAGGTTTCGAAAACTGATTTTTTTTTGGTTTAAAATAGAAAAAAAGTTGAAACTTTGAAATAGAAAAAGGTTTAATCTTTTAATAGAAAAAGATTTGAACTTGCAAAAATAAAGATCGTATTTTTAAAAAAGAGAAAAAGGCGGGATTTTTATTAGGTAAAAGAAGTAAGGTATGATTCTTATATTTTTAAAGCAATAAAAATATAATTTTTACATCGTAGGAATATTAAAAATATAATCTTTGTTTTTAAAATATGATTTTTATATATTGAATAGCGAAGTAAAAATATGATTTTTATATATTGAATAACATAGTAAAAATTCGATTTTTACGTATGTAGTGAAAGCAACAACGAAGGTGACAAAAAGGCGAAACGGCGAAGACTTCTGCAAATGAAGTGCCGTGGAGCTAGGATAGCTATATGTGAGAATTTCTCACTCTTCAATTAATTTTTCTAGTTATATATATATATACTAGGATGCAGACGGTGCTTAGTAGCACCCGACACAATCGTCCATAGACCATGGACTTGTTTGTTTGATTGCAAAAATAAATTAGATTATTTGATTGAAATTGAATTGTTTGGTGAGATGAATGAATTTGATTGATGTGTGAATGGCGTGGGCCTTCACTAGACCGGGGATGAGGCTAGGCCTTGTCCCGTTTCTAGTATCGTGCCGTTATACCGCCGAAATTTTCTAAAATATGTTAGAAAAATAGAAATATCATTTTATTTAAAGAATGAACTGAATAGAAATTCATATGTTGGAATAAAATGTTTTATCGTTAAAAATATAAATTTTAACGTGTATGTGAATAAATAAATACTCATTTACAAACCGGACGGTTTGTTTATGTACACCTATTTGAAGGACATTGATTGGGTCGATAAATTTTACACATCGCCCAACTGCACAAATGAAATCTATGTTTGATGGTTTGAAACCCCACATGGGTGTTGGGATGAAATTTGAAGTTCACTCATCCTGATTGATTAAATATGTCGATCGATTGATTGACAGGCTGTTATAAGCGTTAGATATCTATATTTGATGCTTATACAGTGTAGTGCACTTTGGTTGATGGTTGATTATTTTTCAATGCTATTATATACATGTGTTGTATGAAAATCCATATAATTAACATTATATGGTGATTGATTGGGCCTCATTCCAATTTAGAAAATAAAGAATAATATAAAATAAAAGTTCATGTGTTGACTGTACTCATCCGTTGAGATTAGTCATGTGTTGAACGAAATATTTTAATAATAAAGTTTACATCTTTATCAATATAAAATAAAGGTTCATGTGTTGACAGTCCTCATCCTTTGAGATTGGTCATGTGTTGAACGAAATATTTTAATAATAAAGTTTACATCTTTATCAATATAAAATAAAGGTTCATGTGTTGACAGTACTCATCCTTTGAGATTGGTCATGTGTTGAACGAAATATTTTGATAATAAAAACTATTTTGAAAAAGAAATATTTGAAATAAAATATTTGAAATAGAAATTTATGAAGCCGTATTGATTAGATTGACGCCATTTTGACGTGAACGATATTTATATCGATTTTATTCATCTCGAAATGAAATGAATTGAATTGAAAACGATTTCGAAATGAATTGAATTGAAAACGATTTCGAAATGAATTGAATTGAAAACGATTTCGAAATGAATTGAATTGAAAACGATTTCGAAATGAATTGAATTGAAAACGATTTCAAAATGAATTGAATTGAAAACGATTTCTGTGACGGCCCGCCCCGCACTAGCCTGCATTTCCTCCGAAAGTGCGCTGTACACATGCCCGACTAGCACAAGACGGTCGTCAGAAGAAAGGAAAGAAGGGAATGAACTAATCAAGGAACCTGTAGAATGTCTCACAGCGCATGGAATAAAATATAATAATAACATACTTGACATAAAACAGGTGAGACAGTGTATAAGCTGATAACTAATAATCAATGTCAACATCAGAGCAGCGGAAATCCAAATACAGCTTATTACAACTTTCCAAATTTACTGTCTCTAATCAAAAGAAAACTAAAGTAGAAGATACACCACCAATGCCTAAGCAGTGATCTTCAACAATACAGGGAGAATACTACATATATTACGTGGAAGCCTCCTGCTCGTCTCCGGATCATCTACCCGTGCATCACCAGCTAACCTGTCTCTAGTCTGCTCGTGTGAGCACCCAGAGTAATAAGAAGAGACATAAAACTCTGGGTCAGACATAAAGCCTGGTATGAGCGATAAGCATCTAAACAGAGTAATAACAGGTATACTAAACCATACCTGAACCTGGACCTGCAACCAAAGAGTTAGTACCACATACCGTACAATACTCCAAGGTGCCATAACAAATAGTGTAAGAATACGGGGGTCGGGTGTGCATGTCACAATGATAGCAAACAAATCATCCATAGCAACCATCCTCACATCTCTCACTCAGTGCGTAAAGCGTACGACATCTACCACTTTGGAACACTAGACAAAACTGAGGCAACGACGAATCCCGACTTGTAGAAACCCTGCTATGACCAAGCCAAACACTTGGAGTCATGACCAAACATTTCAATGACCCACTTCATTGGTCGTAGCCCTTGGTTCTACCGATGCCATAATGGCCCTGAATCCGCCTTCGTACCTCCTACCATAGTGGTCCAAAGCTATAGACGTCGATAACTCCTTGGCACGCGTCCCACAGCAAAGCCCAACCATGAAGCGAACTCATTGATTCCCATCTAAATCTTGAGCTCTAACTTCTCATCTGGACTTCCTTTGCATCTCGGGTTTTAATCGAATTGGAGTGGGTCTTCAGAAGAGTCATCACGAAGTAGTAAAAGTACACGTCCGGTTCCCCATGCTCGGTTCGGTTCGGATACGTTTCCCCGGTTCGGTTCGGAGTGCCACCTTCTTCTGGGTTCGGGTCCTTCTCCCTCATGCGGTTCGGTTCGGTGCTCTCCCTCATGCGGTTCGGTTCGGTTCGGTGATTCTGAAGCGGTTCGGTTCGGATACCCCATAGCTTGAATGCCTCCGTCTCCGTCTCGTCAGCATCAGTTCGGTTCGGGTATTCGGTTCGGTTCGGAATATGGTATCCATGCTCCACTTTCTTCCACTTCAGTCCTCCTTGTCCCTTCCGATCCCACGCTACACCCCTCCGATCCGATCAGGCCTTCCTTGTCGCCTCTTCACGTCATGCTCCAGAAAGTACCACGCCCCGGTCCGGTTCAGACATGTCCGATCCGATCCCTACCCGATCCGATCCCTACCCGATCCGATCCCCTACCCGATCCGATCCGGATCTCTGTAGCATTTCCTGCAGCTTTTCTAGCGAGTGTTTTGCGCCATACGACGGCGTTTTTGACCAATCTAACTATTCTAATCAATCATAAAACATACCAAAGAGTCATAGCAACATATAACAGCAACCACAAGCGACAAACAACAATTTAAATGAATCAAAATGGATCAAAAGTGGCCAAAACCTCACATTTTCCTATAATCCCTCTTAATCATGTTTTAAGCATACGATTAGCAAAACACATCGAAATTAACCCAAACTTCTAACAGAGCCTTAAAACATTATTTTAGAATTTTAAGAATTTTTCCAGAATTTATTTACGTATAAATTCGCTAATCTCCACTAATTACCCTTAATTAACCGTAATTAGTGTCAAAATGATGCTATCACTCACCTTTGCCACAACTAGAACCCCAAAACTGAAATATTCTCTGATTTGGCGCTGTTCCCAATCTTATACAGCAGCTCCAACCTTGCTTTGGTGCTTTTTCTTCTTAATTTAATGTTTGCTAAGCCTAATCTTCAATTAGAAGGTGATTTTTGGGTGTTTTAGAGAGATTTAGAGAGTGGAGGCCATGACTAGGTTAAGAGGAATGAAAGTGGCGGCTGGAAAATGTCTAAAGAAATGTTTTCTAACCCTAATCAGCACCTATATCTCCCTAAACCCGAAATTCCCCTTGGGCCTAGCTGCTAATCACCCGTTTAAGCCCAATTAAGCTGTTTTTCACCATCTGAAACTTGTTTCAGCCATATCTCCCAAACGGTAAGTCCGTTTGGCTAATGTGACCATTCTACGGAAAGAGAAACCATCATCCGGAGCCAATGGAAGTGGTTTCAGGTCAAAATTCCTTTCCAGTCAAAAGTTATGGCCAAAACAGTGCCAACTAGGGGTAAAATGGTCATTTAAAAATCGGGAAAAATCATGAACATGGGAAATGACCCCAATAGTCGTCTCCCAAAGTTACACGACCATACGACTTCGTATGTGACAGAAATAAATATTCTACGATCCTATGATGCGTAGAATGCGGGTCGTTACACTCTCCCCCCCTTAAGAAATTTCGCCCCCGAAATTCCTTAACCCAAAACATACAAGGGATCCCGCATGCCTAACAACCATATACAACAATCAAATATGCAAAACAAGCAAACAAGCCTATCCTTGCATGCGGAAAAACTAAATCGAAGTCAAAATCTTACCAGACAAAGAGTTCTGGATACTTCTTCCTTATGTCCTCCTCTGTTTCCCAAGTACAATCACTCTCGTCCTCGCTCCACTGTACCTTGACTAGCTTCACCGCCTTCCTTCGAAGTTGCTTCATGTCGTGCTCGACAATACGGGCCGGCTTACGGTTCCCAACCGCCTCGGGTTCTACTTCGAAGTCCTCTAACTGATCAGGTGAAATAGTCATATTTGAGTCGTGAACGAACTTCCTTAGTTGGGAAACATGAAATACGTTATGAACTCCTGCCATCTTCTCTGGTAAGTCAATTCTATACGCCAAATTCCCGACTAGTTCAAGAACAGGGAATGGGCCAACAAACCTTGGTGTCAACTTGCCTCTCCTGCCGAATCGTATTACGCTCTTCAACGGAGAAATCTTGACAAACACCAAGTCGCCAACGGAGAATTTTACGTCTCTTCTCCTCTTATCAGCATAACTCTTCTGCCTATCTTGGGCAGCCTTCATTCGTTGTTGAATGGTCTTGATTCTATCTGAAGTTTCCCTCACCACATCTAGTCCAAGCATAAACTTCTCGCCAGTCTCTATCCAACATGATGGTGAGTTGCATGGTCTTCCGTACAAAGCTTCAAACGGAGCCATACCGATACTGGATTGGTAGCTATTATTATATGCAAACTCAACTAGATGCAAATGGTCATCCCACGATCCACCAAAATCCAATATACATGCTCTCAAGAGGTCTTCCAAAATACGATTCACCCTTTCCGTCTGACCGTCAGTCTGAGGATGATATGCGGTACTGAGATGTAACTCTGACCCTAGAGCCTCTTGTAAGCTCTTCCAAAACCCACTAGTGAACAACGGGTCTCGGTCGCTCACAATGCTTTTAGGTACTCCATGAAATCTCACTACCCACTTCATATACAATTCTGCTAACTTAGCTGCCGTTCTGGTCGATTTGACTGGTATAAACCTTGCGCTTTTAGTCAGTCGATCTACAATTACCCAAATGCTGTCATATCCCGATCTAGTCCTTGGTAAACCATCGATGAAATCCATCGAGACTTGCTCCCATTTCCATTCGGGAATTTCTAATGGTTGCAACAACCCACTAGGCTTCTTTTGCTCGGCTTTAACTAGCTGGCAATTCATGCACTTGGATATAAACTTCCCAACATCTCTTTTCATCCCTTCCCAGTAGTAAGTCTGCTTCATATCTCGATACATCTTATTACCACCGGGGTGTATAGTCAGCTTTGAGTGATGACATTCTCTAAGCACTTCATCCCTCAATCCATTGACATTGGGTACAACAAGCTTTCCATTCTTTCTAAGCCATCTATCTCGATCAAGCCCATACTTGTTCATCTCCTCTTCGATACCCATCTCTAACTTGGAGATGATTTCCAATAGGTTAGGATCGTCCCTCTGACTAGAGCCGATCCGCTCAATCAAAGTGGGTCTGATCGTCAAACTTGCTAACATTTCTGGATCCAATTCGCACTTTGGTCTGAAATCAAACCCCGCGATAAACTCCAGTTGCTTCCATTCAAGGAACATAGCCCCTAAGCTGGCATGTCTTCTACTCAATGCATCAGCCACCGCATTGCCCTTTCCCGGTGTGTATGCGATGTCAAAATCATAGGAAGCTAAGAACTCTAACCATCTCTGCTGACGGAGATTCAGATCTTTCTGAGAGAAGAGATACTTTAACGACTTATGATCTGTAAACAGCTCAAATATTTCTCCCAAGAGATAGTGTCTCCACATCTTTAACGCGAACACGATTGCTGCCAATTCTAAATCATGGGTAGGGTATCTTCTCTCGTGCGGTTTCAATTGCCGACTTGCGTAAGCTACAACCCTACCGCCTTGCATCAATACAGCACCCAGTCCGGTACCACAGGAATCCGTGTATACCGTCATCTCTTCATCCCCTTTAGGAATGACTAACACTGGTGCGCTTGTCAACTTGTCCTTTAGACCTTTGAATGCATTCTCGCACCTTCCATCCCAGACAAAAGCTTGATTCTTCTTGGTCAACTGGGTCAATGGTGCTGCTATCTTGGAGAAACATTGGATAAACTTACGATAATATCCCGCTAACCCCAAGAAACTTCTTACATCTGTTGCATTCTTGGGCGTAGGCCAATCTTGTACCGTAGCCACCTTCGCTGGGTCCACGGCAATACCATTCTCTGATACAACATGGCCCAAGAACCTCACTTCCCTCTTCCAGAAGTGACACTTAGAAAACTTTGCTTTCAATTGGTGTTTTCTCAACACCTCCATCGCTACTCTTAAATGTTCCTTGTGTTCTTCCTCTGTCCTCGAGTAGACCAAAATATCATCAACGAACACAAGGACAAACTTATTCAACTGATCTCTGAATACCCTATTCATAAGATCTACAAAATATGCTGGGGCATTGGTCAGCCCGAATGGCATGACCAACCACTCATAAAACCCAGACGGCGTCCGAAATGCCGTTTTAGCTATACTCTCAGCTTCCACTCTAAGATGATGAAAACCTGTCGCGAGATCCAACTGAGAAAATACTCTCGCGCCACTCAACTGATCGAACAAATCATCTATCCGCGGTAGAGGATACTTGTTCTTCCTCGTCACTTTATTCAACTCGCGGTAGTCTACACACAAACGAAGGGAACCATCCGCCTTGGTAGCAAACACAATTGGTGCTCCCCATTCAGAAACACTCCTTCTGATAAATCCCTTCTTCAAAAGATCGCTGACTTGCACCTCGAGCTCTCGCTGCTCTCTTGGTGCCATACGACGAAGTGGCATCACTATAGGCCTGGCATCCTTTACCAAATCAATACGAAACTCAATCTCTCGGTGTGGTGGAAGTCCGGTCACTTCTTCGAAAACATCCGGATACTGGCCAACCACGGGCAAACCTGACAACTCACTATGCGGAATGTCGAGGGAGTTTAGAAAACTAGCCAATACCCCCTTACTGGGTAGACCACCAAACACTATCCTCCGCCCATCATCCGCTCTAGCTGTCACCAACAAGCCCTCACAGTCTACCACCACCCCATATCTTTGGAGCCAATCTACTCCCAAAATAATGCCAAACCCAGTAAAGCCCAAAACAAAGCAATCACAAACAAACATGCATCCATGACTCGATAAGACCACATTACGACAAATCATGCTAAGGCTAGTCGAACCACCAATCGGGTTCGTCACTACTAAAGGTCTATCGACAATCTCGGGCTCCAATCCCAACCTATCTACCAGGTCACTAGATATGAAAGAACTGGAAGCTCCGGTATCAAACAAAACTCTAACAGGAACATCATAAACAGAAAGCATACCTTGAATGACGACATTCTTTCCCTTCTCCGCCGCAGTTGGGGCATTCGACGAAGAAGGAATAGCATTAAGAGCGTATGCTTTCACCATTTGCTTTTCTTTAGGGGGCTGTGGACACTTGTCCTTGTGATGTCCCATTTGGCCACAGTTGAAGCACTTCCTATCCGCTGGCTTTCGCCCGACAATTACTAGCATAATGGCCCTTCTTACCACAGCTGAAGCACTCCACATCTTGCTTATTCTTTTTCTTCTGGCCATCCTTAGTCTGGTTCTGTTTTCTCTTATTCTGGGAACCACCCTTGCCTCCACCACTTACTTGTGGCTTTGGCTCTTCTACAGATGCAACCTCAGTCTTCGACTTAGGGTAGAGACTTTCTGATCTTAATGCTTTCCCCACAATCGATTCAAACGTCTCATCGATGTGGTTAATAAGCTTTTCCCCCAAGTACTGATCCAAACCAGTTATGAATTTCTCATTCTTTTTCTCGGCAGTATCAATAAGAGATAACCCATATTTTGACAAAGTGTCAAATTCAGCAATATATTCCGAGACAGCTCTGCCATTCTGCTTGAGCTCCAAGAATTTCTTAAACAGTATTGACTTCTAAGCAGCTGGAATGAACTTCTCACTAAAGCGAGCCTTAAACTGCTCCCAAGTAATCTGATCTTCGGGAGTAGCTGCCTTTATAGCATTCCACCAATTCATTGCCCGCCCTTGCAGTTGACGAGACGCTAGCTTTCTCTTCATTGCATCCTCGATACCCAAATCCTCGAAGATACGTTCGCAACTATCCAACCAATCCTGAACATCCGTGGCCGACTCCGTTCCGTGGAACGGCTTCCCACCAAGGCTAGTATAGTCCTTATTCAGCTTGGCGAAGTCGACTCTTGGCGCCTGCACTATTGGACCACCACCATTTCCACCATTGGGAGCTGCCCTCTGTACATCTCTAAGCATCTCCCTCATGAGGTCAGTAAACATCGTCCTCATGTCAGCAGCACTCCCATTATTGGCTCCCCTACCGGTACCTCTAACATATCGGCTCATCGTCAATCTGAAAAAGGAAATGATTAACGACTCCATAGTGGTGCTAGTGCAGTACGACTTCATCCTTATACTACTAATAGTATATATATATAGCCTTTAAAAACCAAAGTAATCACAAATACGCTCTCTCGTATACGTATATTATCTCTCCCTGATAACTTCCCCAGGTTAACTACGCAACCTAGAGCTCTGATACCAAGTGTGACGGCCCGCCCCGCACCAGCCTGCATTTCCTCCGAAAGTGCGCTGTACACATGCCCGACTAGCACAAGACGGTCGTCAGAAGAAAGGAAAGAAGGGAATGAACTAATCAAGGAACCTGTAGAATGTCTCACAGTGCATGGAATAAAATATAATAATAACATACTTGACATAAAACAGGTGAGACAGTGTATAAGCTGATAACTAATAATCAATGTCAACATCAGAGCAGCGGAAATCCAAATACAGCTTATTACAACTTTCCAAATTTACTGTCTCTAATCAAAAGAAAACTAAAGTAGAAGATACACCACCAATGCCCAAGCAGTGATCTTCAACAATACAGGGAGAATACTACATATATTAGGTGGAAGCCTCCTGCTCGTCTCCGGATCATCTACCCGTGCATCACCAGCTAACCTGTCTCTAGTCTGCTCGTGTGAGCACCCAGAGTAATAAGAAGAGACATAAAACTCTGGGTCAGACATAAAGCCTGGTATGAGCGATAAGCATCTAAACAGAATAATAACAGGTATACTAAACCATACCTGAACCTGGACCTGCAACCAAAGAGTTAGTACCACATAGCGTACAATACTCCAAGGTGACATAACAAATAGTGTAAGAATACGGGGGTGGGGTGTGCATGTCACAATGATAGCAAACAAATCATCCATAGCAACCATCCTCACATCTCTCACTCAGTGCGTAAAGCGTACGACATCTACCACTTTGGAACACTAGACAAAACTGAGGCAACGACGAATCCCGACTTGTAGAAACCCTGCTATGACCAAGCCAAACACTTGGAGTCATGACCAAACATTTCAATGACCCACTTCATTGGTCGTAGCCCTTGGTTCTACCGATGCCATAATGGCCCTGAATCCGCCTTCGTACCTCCTACCATAGTGGTCCAAAGCTATAGACGTCGATAACTCCTTGGCACGCGTCCCGCAGCAAAGCCCAACCATGAAGCGAACTCATTGATTCCCATCTAAATCTTGAGCTCTAACTTCTCATCTGGACTTCCTTTGCATCTCGGGTTTTGATCGAATTGGAGTGGGTCTTCAGAAGAGTCATCACGAAGTAGTAAAAGTACACGTCCGGTTCCCCATGCTCGGTTCGGTTCGGATACGTTTCCCTGGTTCGGTTCGGAGTGCCACCTTCTTCTGGGTTCGGGTCCTTCTCCCTCATGCGGTTCGGTTCAATGCTCTCCCTCATGCGGTTCGGTTCGGTGATTCTGAAGCGGTTCGGTTCGGATACCCCATAGCTTGAATGCCTCCGTCTCCGTCTCGTCAGCATCAGTTCGGTTCGGGTATTCGGTTCGGTTCGGAATATGGTATGCATGCTCCACTTTCTTCCACTTCAGTCCTCCTTGTCCCTTCCGATCCCACGCTACACCCCTCCGATCCGATCAGGCCTTCCTTGTCGCCTCTTCACGTCATGCTCCAGAAAGTACCACGCCCCGGTCCGGTTCAGACATGTCCGATCCGATCCCTACCCGATCCGATCCCCTACCCGATCCGATCCGGATCTCTGTAGCATTTCCTGCAGCTTTTCTAGCGAGTGTTTTGCGCCATACGACGGCGTTTTTGACCAATCTAACTATTCTAATCAATCATAAAACATACCAAAGAGTCATAGCAACATATAACAGCAACCACAAGCGACAAACAACAATTTAAATGAATCAAAATGGATCAAAAGTGGCCAAAACCTCACATTTTCCTATAATCCCTCTTAATCATGTTTTAAGCATACGATTAGCAAAACACATCGAAATTAACCCAAACTTCTAACAGAGCCTTAAAACATTATTTTAGAATTTTAAGAATTTTTCCAGAATTTATTTACGTATAAATTCGCTAATCTCCACTAATTACCCTTAATTAACCGTAATTAGTGTCAAAATGATCACTACAAGAAAAATACCCTATTGCAACTAGCTATTTGCAACTGGCCTCAAATGTCAGTTGCAGTAAATGATATTTAGCAACGGACCTTTCGTAGCTGTTGCAATAGATAAGATTTAACAACAGGCTTTTCCTTCCTGTTGCGAAATGCATATTGTTTGCAACAGCGCTTTCGTGCCTGTTGCGAAAACATACTTTTGGCAACTGCACTTTCATTCCTGTTGCAATAGACATATTATTTGCAACCACACTTTCAAACCAGTTGCAAAAATTATATATTTAGCAACTGTTTTCACCAGTTGCGATAACTGTAATTTTTTGCAACAAGTAAAGCCACTTGCGAAAAACGTACTTTTGAATACTTAATACTTACTTAATAATACATACTTCTGCATACTTAACTAATTTATTGATAGTTTTTCGCAAGTAATGAATTATTAAAAGTAGATATTGATTAATGGTTCTTAAGAATTAAATAAATATCAAAAGCTAATTACTAAATTGTACTATCAAATATTAGTCTTAATTAATTACAAATCATTATATAATAAAAAGTTAATTTAAAACTTTTAATAATTATTTCTAAATTAAATTTGTTAATAATTACAATCCCATGTTATACAGGCCGAAATATAAGTGAAATTTGCGTCCCTTAATTCCGCTTCCATTTTTCCCCACGAGTCCACAAAATTACCGATCCCGCTTCCATTTTTCATTTCCCGCTTCATAATTGACATCGCTTATCTCTAAAACAAAAGCCCTTATCTCTAGAAAGCCCCAAAATCAAATACCCGATTCGCTTATCTTCCAATCTCAGCATGGCAAACCCCAGAATCGCTCCCAATTCACAAAATTCACAAGTCGAACTCCAATTTTTAGATCTGAGAGAAGCAATAATAAGAACTGCCGCAAGACGGCGACCTGCGTCAGCCAACATCCAACTAGAAGGCTCCATCTCCAAGTAGCCTTCATCCCGGCGATGGCTCCGCCTAGGACACGAGCTTCAAATTCATCTCAGCAACAACAGCTACTAGCTAGGGGTGGCTTCGTTCGGCTCCATCTATTGATTCAGGTGCTGATAATTTAGGTTTTATATGTTTTAAACTTCAAATCATTATTTGTTGAGTTAGTTTAGTATTTTATTGTAATTTACATTATTCGGTAATTAGTAAAATGATTCAATGAACAATTGTTCAGAACAGTCCAATTTTTTTCTTTTTAAACTTTACAATGATTCTTTGTTTGGTCTGACATTGATGAATATTTTAAAATAACTTATATCTTAGTTCGAACCCAGAAATATTAGATTCATTTATGACTGTTTTAAGAGTAAGACGTGCAGTCAGTCTCCAGCCAATCTAAATTTGGACATATAGTTGCCAAAAAGTATTAAGATTGAAAAAGATAACTGTTGCGTTTCAGCAAGTGAAAATTGAAAAAGAAATGGTCCTCTATTACCTGCTTGCTTCATACTGATCTTTAAGAAAATTTAAGGTATTTTGTTCGAACTCGAGTCTGTTGCGGACTAGCATTTACATAGCATAAATATTAGGGAAATAGCACCTTCGGAAGATTCATTTCATAATCACTGTTTTAAGAGTATGACGTGCAGTCAGTTTCCAGCCAATCTAAATTTGGACATATATTTGCCAAAAAGTATTAAGATTGAAAAAGATAACTATTGCGTTTCAGCAAGTGAAAATTGAAAAAGAAATGGCCCTCTATTACCTGCTTGCTTCATACTGATCTTTAAGAAAATTTAAGGTATTTTGTTCGAACTCGAGTCTGTTGCAGACTAGCATTTACATAGCATAAATATTAGGGAAATAGCACCTTTGGAAGATTTTTCGCCTGTTTATTTGTCACATCATGTTAGTATCTCCTGCTCTAGTTTAATCGAACCACACCTGCTTAATGCTGAGCGTCGTGCTTTTGTGTCGGAGACCATGCTTCATAGGTCCATTTGTCAATGGGGTAACTCATTAGTCTTGGTTGTCCTTGGCTCGCGCCTGTATTATGTTCATCTGACTGCCTACATTCGCCGTGTCTAGAAGCCAGTCGGTGGCTTCAAACTTTTTGCCAGAAAGAATGACCATTTATTAATCAATTTCAACTGTGTTATTGATTTAGAGAGGATCTGTCTTAATCCTGCCCTCTAAGGAGAAAAAAATAACGTGCGAACAGGGATATGCTGACGTGCGCACATGGTTTGGGTTGCATTTTGAAACTACCCGTCCATATCCCTATCCTTTCGATTTTTGAATCTTGGAAACACTATCCCACTCCAGATTTGTTTTTCATTCTATCTTACTCAAACTCACTACTTATTCTAAAAAACCATCTCTGTTCCTCCTGTTTCAACTTTTCTTCCAACTTAAGGAAAATCTTCCAACTGTAAACCTATATTTCATCCCCAAATTTTGTGCTCTGATTTTACATCACTGCTTCATTTCACCTCCTTCCTCTTCAATGATTTCTCTCTCTATAATCTAATGAAGTAATCAGTGCTCTGCAATCAGCTTCTACATTCGTCTTCACTCTCTTTACACAATCGTGTAGAACAAATGATGTCAAATTAATTATGGAATTTCACTTCGGGGGTAAAATATTAAACGACCTTTTTTTGCATGCATATTTGTTCGACAGTTTTCTATGCAATTCCAATTTCGACCACTACATGTCCCCTCCTGAATCTTAGTTGCCAGTCTGATTCTGGTTCACCGTGACTCGAAGAAATCTATTTCGTTCGTAATCATTAAAGAAGTCAACAATCATTGGTTAGTTCTGTGCGCTTTCGTGTAGAATAAATATAATATGAGCCTAAAACAGAATCAAATACAAAAAGGTATTTAAGAATAGTTTCATTAGTCCTGGTAACTTGCGTATTAGTCACAACGACAGCTCCAATATTCGATGGTAGCCTACACCGTTTCAGAAACTTAAGCTTAAATATGGCGATATCATTGCTGCTGAAGAAACATGTATTTCCTTAATTTTTAAATATGCAAGGGCCATCACCATTATTTTTTTACTGTGTACCATGTTTTTATCATATAAAGGGTATGAAACCCAACTGTAACTGCAAACTTAGGACTAATGAGCTACCTAATTTGCAAAATAATTATTGAGCATAACAGACAGAAACACTATATCTTGACTTGGATTTTTATTTTAGAACATATATCATTGGAGTTTATAATTATTGTCACTCTTTTACTGCCACGGTTTCCATTAGAAACTAGCTATCTATGTGTGGCTTACAATTTGACTATAGGTTCTGAACCTCTGTAACAATTATGCTATACCACATTTTCAAAAGTTGATTTATCAGTAAATTTCAGAGAAAAAGTTTGTTAGGTCTTTGGTCTTTGAACTTTTTTCCTTTATTTTCTAAAATAAATTAAACGAATGTTTTAAGTTATTTTTTCAATAAAATTTGTTTCTACCAAATTAAGCCGGTCATGTTTCAGTTACAGTTTCATTATAACTTGATAATTTAAATTATACTTATACCTTGCCATTAAGCTTAAAAGTTCTGAATTATTATTTCTTTCATTATAGTAATGTGCAACCTGTAGCATATATTGCTGATCTAAATTATTGCTGTAATTCGAAATTCTTTTATTTCATTTAGAAAAGTGAACTCAATTGATTACATATTCTCTATGTTTTATAACTTCATTTTTCAGATGCATCACTAACTGAGTTTATAAAAGTAATTCTTTTATATCGAGGACCATTTTTTTATACTACCACTACTTTAGAGAAATATATTATATTATTTAGCTTTTCTTTACTCTCACGAACCTATTTATATGATATGATGTCTTGCTGGATAGACAACTTTTATGAACCGAATATTGAAACATTATGTCAGCCCAATTTGATTTCGTGCTATTCCAAAGGTTGTCTCTTTACTGTATTGGAAATGCATAGAGGTTAGTTGGTTGTGTATGTGTTATAATACAATTATGAAATTATAGATTTGAGATTGACAGTAAATCTTTTGGGATGACAGTCCTGCTTTAGTGCCATCACAATTTCCTTCGGTAATACTCTAGGAAATTGATTTTTCTCCTAATTGATACATGATATCTACATGTTTGATTTACTTACTTTATGTAAATTTATGTTCGTCATCAAGACTATTTCACCTCGGTTTTTTGCATCCTAATTATATTAACTACCTCAGCATACAAATCTTAAAACCACATGTTTTCTGTAAATTATGATATGCAAGTAATTCTCATCAATTTTTTTAATTAATACATAGAATGAAAAAAAAAAATATGTTACAGACTACTTGTGGGGATGATAGTCCTGTTTCTATACATTTTTGACACATCGCCAGTATAAGTCAATTTACAGTATATCATATCGCTTTACCAATAATTGCACATAAAAAAAACTAATGATCCATGTAAGCAGGTATGCATATTAGTAGCATTCATGTAATTTCATTTTGCGATTCTATTTTTTTCACAGGAGCATCTCATACATATATTTAATAAATCCTTGGTAAAATGAATCATATAAATAAATATTTCACAGGGGGATTTTTGGGAAGCACCATGTTTATGCGCTTTTTGAGTTCGAGAATTTGCAGCAGTAAAGTATTTTGAAAATAACATTCTGTAATTAGAAGTCATTATATTCGTATATTACATTAGTATCAAATAGTTGCTTATAACTTGTATGCAACCTGTATAGGAAACTATATGATTCAGTTTTAGAGAAATTGTTCAAATACAAATATTGAATGACTATTTGCAATTTTTTTATGAAGATTTGTTCATTCACAAGCTAGAAACAACATTATATTTCAATCGAATGATTATACCAACATGATGTGAGTGCACGTCTTTCATCACCACATCCATCTTTTCATATCGTAGTTTTTTCCTTTGAATATGTCAAATTGGTGTGCTATGCTAATGTCAATGGTGATTGTCAGATGACGTCTTATAAAAGTTAGTTTGCAGTTTATGTCAAAATTTATTATAGGTTACATCCCAGCTTATAGAGGAAAAAGGGTGAATTCGGGTGGTATTAGTTTACAGGTGTATCATCTTGTTGTTTTTGGGATCACTGAAGGTATTCCTGCTGCAATTGCTTTTCTTGGTTTGTTTTGGACGTTGGAGCAAAAAATTTAGGTGTTGTTTTGGGTGTTGGCATTTTAAGTATGTGCTGTTGATCTTCTAGTTCAGATCTTTCAGGGGAGTTTACTTTATTATAATTGATTTCTTTTATTTGGTTATCACTCAGTGCCTTATACATGTCGTTGATACGAACATCTATTCATTTTCTATTTTCTGCTTCTTAAGGAAAAAGCAGTCTCTTCCTTCATTCGAGACTTCTCAGGCTTAGAGTTATTTCCAGATTTTGGTGAGAGATTTTTGATAGTGTAAACTAATTTTCATCATTTCATGAACTGCAGATTTTGGCATGTGTCCGTTCATGAGCGACAACAAACTTGGAGCATGAACTGCAGATTTGTTCTAGTGAGATGATGATATTTATTCTCTTGTAATAGTATATGTATGCTAGAGTAGAAATATGACTAGAGAATACTCTATTTGAAAACAATGTGTTGTGTGAGAGAAGAAATTGTTATATATGAATAATGTATGAAAATTATAGAATTTTTTGCTGTAATTGTTTGCACTGTAAAAACTTTGTTAAAATAAAATTTTAATTTTTTTATTTCATTCTATGATATAACAATTATTAAAATAAATACATTTAATAAGTAATATTTATAAGCTATAATATTTTTTTTTACAGATTTATGAATCTATTGCAACAGGCATATACTGTTGCAAAAGGGTCTGTTGCAACAGTAAAAGCCTGTTGCAAAATAGTCTACCGCAACATCATTTTGCAACGGGCGAAAACTGTTGCAGACCTTTGGCAACTTCGGCTATGCAAACGGGCGCTGGCCTGTTGCGATAGGCCTACTGCAACAGATTTTGCCTGTTGCGAAAAGTGTTTTTTGTTGTAGTGGATGCTATCACTCACCTTTGCCACAACTAGAACCCCAAAACTGAAATATTCTCTGATTTGGCGCTGTTCCCAATCTTATACAGCAGCTCCAACCTTGCTTTGGTGCTTTTTCTTCTTAATTTAATGTTTGCTAAGCCTAATCTTCAATTAGAAGGTGATTTTTGGGTGTTTTAGAGAGATTTAGAGAGTGGAGGCCATGACTAGGTTAAGAGGAATGAAAGTGGCGGCTGGAAAATGTCTAAAGAAATGTTTTCTAACCCTAATCAGCACCTATATCTCCCTAAACCCGAAATTCCCCTTGGGCCTAGCTGCTAATCACCCGTTTAAGCCCAATTAAGCTGTTTTTCACCATCTGAAACTTGTTTCAGCCATATCTCCCAAACGGTAAGTCCGTTTGGCTAATGTGACCATTCTACGGAAAGAGAAACCATCATCCGGAGCCAATGGAAGTGGTCTCAGGTCAAAATTCCTTTCCAGTCAAAAGTTATGGCCAAAACAGTGCCAACTAGGGGTAAAATGGTCATTTAAAAATCGGGAAAAATCATGAACATGGGAAATGACCCCAATAGTCGTCTCCCAAAGTTACACGACCATACGACTTCGTATGTGACAGAAATAAATATTCTACGATCCTATGATGCGTAGAATGCGGGTCGTTACACTTTCGAAATGAATTGAATTGAAAACGATTTCGAAATGAATTGAATTGAAAACGATTTCGAAATGAATTGAATTGAAAACGATTTCGAAATGAATTGAATTGAAAACGATTTCGAAATGAATTGAATTGAAAACGATTTCGAAATGAATTGAATTGAAAACGAATTCAAATGGAATTGAAAGCGAATAGAAATGAATTTTAAAACGAATTTATAAAGATGAATTCAATTTTGATTTGAATTGAAATGGAAGTTGAAATTGCTTTTGAAACGAATTTTAAAACTATTTATATAATTCGTTTTAAATGGAAATCGACGAAATATATATTATATATATTATATATATAATATAATGGCTTGAATAGAACGCGCCGCGCCGCGGCAGTTCGCGAATTTCGACCATTTATTTCAAACGGACATTACGGGAGATCCGACCGTCGGATTCTCCTAAAACCGGAACCGTTGGGTTCGTATCGAAAAGAGCTTCCTAACGAATGTTAGAAATTTGAAATCTAACGGTTGGATTTGGAGATACGTCCAAATCAAATTCGAAAAAGGTCGCTGTAAGTGCAGTTCGATGGCCGTTGATGGAAATCGACTGTACGGGCCTTGATAAAATTATTAAAAATAGTAATAATTTGTGTAAAATCATAAGAAATGATTTAGAAAGAATTGGGATGAAAAACTCCATATTTGAAAAGATAAAAATAGATTTTTATCGAAATGAACTAGTTTTGAACTAGAATTATAATTCTATTTATTTATAAATAAATAAATTGAATTTAAAAAGGGTTTTAAAAATAACCAGAATATCCAATGATTGCATTGGAGTGGATTTGAATCGAAATTGTCTTCGGAATATTTCGATGTTGGAATTCATGATTATACATATGTTGTTATGGAAATTTGAAGGATATATATTTATATCGTTATTTCCAATACGACATTTGTTAGTCGTAGAATTTGATATTGAATATAAGCCGATATATTTTCTATTCAGAGCCTTGTATTGAATATCAAATGTGATTTGGGTTTGTCGTGAATGGTGTCTTCACTAACACTGTTCTTGAACCCAGTTGAGAAAAGATTAAATCTTTTTATTTAGATTTAATGAAGTGTACCAATTAAATAATATTTAACTGGAATTGAATTGATATTGATTTTTGGGTTTATCGTGAACAGTGTTTTAAATAACACTCGTTCTTTAACCCGATAATTAATGAATGTGACTTTGGGGTTTATCGTGAACCGTGTTTTAAATGACACTGATTCTTTAACCCAGTTAACGATTAAAACTAAGTGGAGTTTTAATGAATCTTTAATTAGATTGAAATAATCGAGAATGGAGTATCACCAGTTTTGCTCTAGGCGATAGTTAAATCTTTAATTAGATTTGAACGTGAAATGGTAATTGAATTTACCGATAACACTGTGGTGTTAGATATGAAGTATTACCAGTTTTACTTCATGGGATAAATAGGTTGGGATTGGGAAATTAAAACAAATGATTACTTCGGTAAGTTTCGTTAATCCCGGCTAGTTGAATCGAAATTCAAAAGTAGATTAAAGAATAAATTCAAGAATTTATCTTTGATAAGATTAATGGGAACCTTTCCCTATGAATGTGAAATTTAGAAACTAACTGTCGGTTAGCTAAGCAGAATGGTTTTCTGAATATTGATCTGATGTTGGTTTCGGCCTTCGGGGTTAATGTTTGGGGAATTATTCTCTTGATTAATTTACGGTTAGTGACTGATGAATTGGAATGAGGCGTATGTTGTGTTTGTGTAACACTTATTTAAAATATACGCGAGTTATTCGGAAAGGCCGGGTTTATCCCATTCTGAATAACTGACATGACGATAAGTCGAAGATGAAGACGATGGTCGAAGACCGGAGGTCTTCACGTCGTTTGGGTAATTACTGATGATCTTGATTGGGCTGTACACCCAAGAAGATGGAAACAGTTAGTGATCGTCCAGACGTACTTGGAGATCGATGGATATGTGGGGTACTAGGTGCCTCCGGTTTCGTTCAGACCCAGAACGGACTTGTAAATGGACTGTGTGTCTGACATTGGATTTTAGTCCGTGTGATTGATCTCTATTAAATATATATCTGTTTGGCGGCGGAGAATTTATTCTTTTGCTTAACGCCCTTCTCTGAGACGTACGAGCTCAGGGGTTATATATTGATGGATATCAAACGCATGGAGTGAATTGCCTGTGTGGCATGCCTAAGTGGCAATTGATCGAGGCTTCTGTTGAAAAGCAAAGTCCTGTGGTGATGATCAAAGCACGGCCTTTGTGGCGTAGCTTTGTGTAACGTTTACTTCGCGAGTTTCACACCCGGTATGAACCAAAAACGGGAGAGGACCTCAGGGAGGACATGCGTTTCTTTCTAGCTAGAAGTGGCGTCAGTGGTTTTACACGCCCTGACGAGTTTGACTTATGTGGTTGTTGCTGTTGCGAGGCGCCTCGGATTGATCGGTCGTTCTCGAACCGATGGAGTCATTTAGTTGGCTCATTTACGCCCCATAGGGCGGAGAGACGTATTGTTCAGGCACTATAATCCACTCCGTGTGGACCGGCCCTGTCGCTCCAAGGGGCAGTTGCGGCTGTTCCGGAGACATGGGCTAGATTGTCTCGAAGACGGTGAGGACGATCCCTGGCCTCGGTTCATAGACGGAAATCCAATTTCCAAATACGTGACATTTGCGGTTTTAATTGTAAAACTAGTATGGCGACATGATATATGGTACCCATGCCACCTATGATTGATACTTATGATTTGAAGTTGTTTTATACACTATGCACTTATAGTAGTATCAAATGATTTGTTTTAAACGTACTAAGCATGTTTGGCTGTTATAAGGGAAAACCCTATCCCCCGGCTTGCGTTGCATTGTGTGATAGGACCTGGGTCTTATAACAGCTTCATTTTTCTTTATTTAGCATTGCACTGTTTGTTTTATGCACTGGTATTCTTGGGAGGAAACCCGTTCCGTGTTATAAGGCGTGGTCCCTTGATTTACCTATCTTTAAAATAAAGATTAATAACTGTTTTAGTTCTCACACCAGTCCCATGACTGACCTGGAGTTTATTGTTTTAACCTAAACTCTGGGTGCCCTTATTTTGACACGGGCAGCTAGTAGTTTTGGTTTTGCAGATTTATATTCACAGGATCCTGGTTTACAGCTGGGACGATATCCGGAAAGCTTTGTATCCGTATATCTCTTCTAGTTGTGTATTGTATTATTTTCCGCTGCGATGTATTTAAATGTAATTTAAATCTCTGATATTTCTGTGTAATATTCATTTATACTCTGTATATTCTTGTAATCTGGTGCATTATTGTAATATACAATGAAACGTTCTTCTGTATGCGTTCTGATTTGTCGTGTTCTCAAACGATAGGGCGTTTCGAACGGCCTGAATCGGTTTAGCGACTGGTTCGGACCGAGCGAAATTCCTTGCCGTCACAATATATGTGGAACGTGAGATGCAAACGTTCCACTAGATTGTTATTTACTTGATTTAGACATTATTATAATATCAAAAGAGTTTTGATATAAAGATAAGTCAAGTGTTGGGATTCTCATAAGGGAAAAACCCGTTCCGTGATATACGGCGTGGTCTTATGAGATATCATTTAGTTTCTGAAACTGTTTTAAACTGTTTACTCATACCAGTCCCATGACTGACCCGGAGTTTATTTTGTTTTGTTCTACCTAAACTGTTGGGTGTCTAAATTTGTACGGGCAGTCAAGTAGTTCAGGATTTTTTAGATATATCTAAAGGAGCTTGGAGCAGGAGGCTTCATCGTTATCTAGTTATAGCGGTTCCGTTGTGTTGTAAGTGTTGTACTCTGATAAGTGTATGTTATACATTTAAGATTTTGTATTTCAAAGATATGATATATTATATTTTGTTCCGCTGCAATGTGAGATTCTGTGTTGTATTTCTGTTCTTCTTCTATCTCTTTCTTCAAAAAAAATGTTCCGTATTTTCGTGATATTTGGGTTGGACGTGTGATGTATATAGTCAACTCTGATGTTACGGAAATCTGGGTCATTACATTTTGATTCCAGCAGAGTAGCGACGCCATTTTTATTTTTATTATAACAAAGGTAGAGTAGAAGCAGAATAGAATTGTGTGTAGAGAAGGCTAGGTCTTAGGATGTATTTATAGGTTTAGAGAATCATTTAGGCCCTCAGATTAACCCTAGAACTCATCAGGTCCGTCCAAACACGTCACAGCCCTCAAAATCGCACACAAACGCACCAGGTTCGACCAGGGAGGTCGACCCCCAGGTCGACTACCCAGTCGACCTGGTCTGGGGGGTCGACTGCCCAGTCGACTCCCCAGTCGACCTGGATCCTGGGGGGTCGACTGCCTAGTCGACTCCCCAGTCGACTTGGGCCCTGGGCGGGAAATTTCCCGCCCAGCCCACTTCTGGGTTTGAATTCGAATTTTGAATTTGAATTTCGAGCTGTTTTCGATTCCGAATATTTCTGACACTTCCGAGGGTCATATCTCCCACATACGGACTCCGATTCTTGCAAACTCGAACTCGTTTCCAAGAAGAATTCCGAGACGAACGCAATGGCGCAACCTGTTTCCCTTGATTCTTATTTTAAAAATTAATTATCCTCTGATTTGTTACCTATACGTTCACAGAAAATACGGGGTGTAACATATATCCTTTCTGAACTAAATCATTTTAATAAGATTCGACATAGTCGAATTCTAAATATAAATACTTGGATTTATCTCAATTTATATTCCAAACTATGGAATAAATCCACCGCTTTCTTCCAAAAACAAATTCTTGTTCGAATTTCCATTTGAATTCATTTTTCCTTTATGATCGTTAAGTTCCAAACCTAGTTATAAATATCGGTTTCAAAATCCACTTTATAAATTCAGACTTGAATTTATATCTAAATTTATCTGACGATAAATATTTTTCTTAATTTATAAACATCGTTTATAATCAACTGCTTATTTATTTATTTATTTATTTATACTAGCTTCTATTTTTCAAGTCCATTCAAAATTAAATTTATATTTTAGAAATAAATTTCCTTTTTATAATATCAAATTTCCTTTCTGTATTCAAAAATATTATTTAAATACCATAATTCTAGGGCTAGGGTAATTCATACACAACAAAAATCAATCATATATCATATCATATAGCATAATAAAGGAAAACAGTAATATAAATGTTGAGGAATCCAGTTGGATCCCTCCAACCTGTTTCCCTGCATCTACAAATGTTAATTAATGCAGATAATATAAATTTCACTTCAATATAAGATATCATGGTAAATAGAATCAATATTCAACCAACAATTCCATATATATATAACTATCTCAATCATTTCAACCAATATATCAACCATTCATCCAAATAATCATCACGCAACATAAAATTACTATATATAAATTTATAACTCGTTTATATAAAAATATAAATGAGCCAGAGTTAGTGAGTTTACTCACATTGCTTTGTAGTTGATGATTCTGCTTTTATTTCGTTTACAATCAAACAGACGTTTGGTTTTATTATGAAATTCTAGTAGCTCGGTTCTCAACCACGTCAGTTCCACAACATTGCTACGGTTCCAACGTGATTGGTTTCATCTGATTTTGATAAAAAATGAAATAGATATCACTATTACTAATTTTAAACGAATTAATTTATATTATTATAGCCGAATTAAAATCATTAAGATAATTATTTATTAATTTACCTAGTCAGCGCTTAACACTAATCTTTTTCGCCTCCACTTCGTAATTGATCGACACTTCCTAAGATCTAGAAAAGCGCGAATTTTGTAATAATAACGACAAGCACGCAGATCATGTAATATGCAGGTCGAACACAAGGATGAATTTTAAATTTAATTATTTATATATTTCTTGGGCGAGTTAGACAATATTTGGAGATAGTTTTGAACTAATGCTATTGAAACTACTATGGATTTAAATCTAATCAGATCAATACCAAATTTGACAACTAAAGCAATAGGACAAATTACTAGAAAAGAAACAACAAACAAAAACAACAAAAAATTAAAATTAGGATTGTTGTTGAATCAAATAAAACGGTCAATCGATAATAAGAAAAATAGATTGCAAAGACAACTTGTGCTCTACCAAATCTAATTATATAGATGACACAACTTACTTTAAAAATAAAATTATAGAGAAATAAAAGAAAAGCTTTATTAATGGAGAATAACAAAATACAACACAGTAAAAACGGAACTTCATTTACAATGGATATCATGTGTATTTATAGAAGATGTAGGCACCTCTCAATATGAATATTGGGCCTAGAAATTATCTCCTAAATATCGTTGTTTACAAATAAAAAAAGACATGACATAATGGTTGAGATATTCCATGCAGATTTCCTCTCCTAATTAATGATACGTGGCAGATTGATTGGCTTTTCCTTGGCAATAATTCAATCAAATATTCTTCTAAATGGCAATTGAAAAATGAATGATTTGAATTGATATCCTTGAGAAGAATATGCTTATTCCTGAAATGTTTATTAGTGTATATCATACATACATACATACATATGAATATATATATATATATATATATAATAGAACACTAATACATATATTCTTCAGCGCAAAGGAGCCAGTGTGAATGTTCCTTTCTTCAACAAAAAGAGGGCTTATTCGGGATCGAGCTCAGCTCTCTTTGTACAAATTTCTATGCCTTACCAGTGAGCTACAACTTCCTTTGGGATTGAGATAGTGTTGACATAAGGAAGTAGCTTTTCTTTGTAGTTGGCTTTTAATTGAAATGAATGAGACATTAATTGACAATATGTAAAACACACAAAAATACCCAAAGTAAAATTTGTTTATTTACAAACGATAAGATATAAGAGCATAAAATAAACACATTTCTATGCTAATCAAATACCCCCACACTTATCTTTTACTCTTCCTCGAAAAAAAAGAAAGAAAAATAAAAAAATTGAAAAGCTAAACTAGATAGGTCACACTTTTCTAGGAAACAAGATTGCATTGAGCATATGCACAAGCTTTTAAGCCCCTAGGTGTCCCTAGTAGGACGAGTTGTCTCGTGTTGGTTTTCAATGGATACTGCCCACAAAATCCAAATGCAGTACGTTGTGGTTCTAATGCAACTACATGAATGCAATGGACATATGCAAAGGAAAACAAAAAACGAAAACAAGACTTGTTTAAGAAAAATGGTACAATAAATTAAGTTAACAATTTCTAGTCAGTCGATTTTATTTTAGATACCTCAACTTGTCACAAGTTTTCAATATAATTCAAGTTTTTAAATGTTAAATTCCAGTTTGGCCAGTTGGTTCAGTTGATGACATAGTGCAGCCATGATATAAATTCTTAGTTTGCTTGTCACAGTTCGCAAAGTACTATTATTATTTTCTCGTGTATGGCTAGTCAAACCAATAAGGTCAAGAAGTGCTTGGGCATCACCGCTTATTCTCTATTTCTATAAAAATTAAAATTTATGATTAATTACATACACCTATCTTAAAAGATCAGGGTATACCACCCACGCACTGCCTTGCGGACTAACGGAGAGTTGGGAAATAGCTTGGCGGATTGTGCAGAACGACGCTGACTTCGTCAACAAGATGTCGGTAATCCTTAGGTGTCCAACTCATTTTTATGTGAAAGATATACCGACGATGACTTTGTCAACAACATGTCAGTTAGAGCTTGGTGGGTTTGCACACCAACGCTAGATTTACAAGCAATATTGGGTACCCTTGGATTACTATTATTATTATTATTGAAAATATAAGAATAAGAGAGATTACATGAATTCATCTGAACACAACTTAGTTTTAAAGACTCGAAAAGCCAATATAAATATTTTAAGTCTTCCACTCATTAAATAAAGACTACAATTTAGAATAGACTTCATGGCCATCACCGAAGAATCTCTCTATGTACCAGTTGCACTATTATCCCTCAAAATTCAACTTTTCATTATATTACTTATTCGATATTAGCTGAGAGAAAAAAGACTATCCACTTACTAACAAATGTTAACTTATTTTGTTGTATCAATCTAAAATGAGTCGTATTTCAAAAAAAAAAAAATTGACATGTTACTACAATCTAAAATGCATCATAGTCCTGTATGAAAAGAAAAATAAAACTTAAAGAAAAATGAAAAGAATGCAATGCAGACTCCCCCCACACTTGTTCAAAACAGTGACCACACTGTATACACGTTTCCTAAATTTGAAAGATAGTACCCATAGGTGAATGAGATGCAAAACAATTTGTAAAATGTAATGATGTTTAGCAACTATGTGCAAATGAAAGTCATATGCAAAATGAAATCTATGATGATGATGAATGTTTGAGGAATGAAATTTCCTTTTTTCCCCTACACTTGCTTCTATCGAAAATAATGCACAATAATTTCTTATTTGATTTGTGAGGTGCAACAAGCATGTCAGTGAATTCTGAAATAATGATCTTTCCAATGAAAATTGTGTCATGCCAATGATTTGTACAATTCAAATGCAGATTATCTCATAAAATTTTCAAAGTTTTTTTCTTCTTGGTCCTCGGTAAGGTCAGAGGCCAGAATTTCGGGAAAATTTTCTGCAGACTCCAAGTAAGCATGCTCAAGGTCTTGTGGCAGGGGTTTGAGTTCTAACTTAGGAAGTTCTCGTGTGCTAACATTGGTTAATATTCCTTGGTTAGATTCAAATGATAAGGGTTTCGATTCAAGTAGTTCATTTAATTCAGATATGTATTCGAGATCATCGATATCAGAGTTGAAATGGTCAAGACACATTTTCAAGGCTTCAGTAGTGCCATTAGAGGTTTCATCA
Organism: Allium sativum; assembly: GCA_030737875.1. NCBI lineage: Eukaryota > Viridiplantae > Streptophyta > Magnoliopsida > Asparagales > Amaryllidaceae > Allium > Allium sativum. The sequence goes on from CM060926.1 coordinate 41,707,730, forward strand.
ACTGTGGTTTGAATCATGTCAATTTCATTAATCTTAAAATCCCTAGGTTGTTTGTTGAGATTAAAAATGTTTAGCTCAATGGTTAGGTGCCCGAAGGAAAGTCAAAGATCACCGTTCCTACAATTAATGATAGCATTTGAGGTTGCTAAGACGGGGCGTCCTAATATCAACGGGATTTGAATATTGGGATTTGAGACAGGCTCGGTTTCTAGAACTATGAAATCGACAGGGAAGTAAAACTGTTCAGTCTGTATCAAGACGTCTTCGGTCATGCCCAATGGCTTTTTGACAGATTGATCAGCTAACTGAAGAGTGATGTTTGTTGGTTTAATCTCCCCCAATCTAAGTTGACGATAAACGGTGCAAGGGAGAAGATTTACACTGGCACCAAGATCAAGTAGGGCCTGAGAGATGTTAGTGTTCCCTATTTTGCAATCAATTGTAGGGCAGTCAGGGTCCTTATACTTGATTGGTGAAGGATTCGAGAAAATAGAGCTAGCATTCGCAGTCAAGAATGCAGTTTTAGGAACGTTAGTGGCTCGTTTTCGGGTGCATAGCTCTTTGAGACACTTGGCATATTGAGGGATTTTTCGATGGTGTCCAGAGTGGAATATTGACATGAACTTGTTTGAAAATTTCAAGATTTTTTCAGAAATTCGCATCCTTCTTCTTATTGTTAAGTCTATGAGGATAAGGAGCTATTGGTTTATAGACTCTTTCAGAGTTTTGATCATTAGAAGAGGAAGGTTTCGATGTGGAAAGTGAGGGAGGTACAGGAATTGAAGGTGAGCTGCTGGGATTGCCAACATTAGAGGAGGAGAAATTGTCAAGGTTGCTGACATTAGAAGAAGAGATGTTGGGATTGCCAACATTCGAAGAAGATGGGGGTTTAGATGGTTCCAAGAAGTTGGCATTGGTTGCCATCGGGTGATCCTCAAGATGTTGATTTGGAGTTGGTATCGAAGGATAATCGGGATTGCCAACATTATTCTCAAATGTTTTTCCAAACATATGGTGATGACAGCGTTAACTTTATTGTTTCCATCCTCCCAAATATTCACAGTACGAAAATTATATTTTGGATTCACCTCGGTTTGAATAGGCAATTTCCCTTTCTCGTTACTTTTCATTGGTTACTTCAACATATTCATCATTTGGTCAAGTTTAGCTTTGTGTGAGTTCATTTTAGCTTCGTGGGAGTTCATCTGTTTCTCTAAACGCACAATTTCTTGTGATGGTTGAGAAGATTGGGTTGATGATTGAAAGTTGGAGTCCCTATAAGGTTGTTTGGATTGAGGTGCAGCTTGACAGGTTTGAGAATTGGGAGATAGAGCTTGGTAATTCGGATTGGGAATAGAGGGATGCATGTGAACGACCCAGATTTTTCAACCGTTGAATTCTGAATATTTAAATTTGTTTTAAATATTTTATTTGAATTATATATAGGAAATTATTTAATAAAACGATATTTAAATGTATAATTTATAATATAATTTAAAATGAGCTCGTAAAGTCGTGGCAGTTCGTAATTTAACGTTTTGAACTTCAACTGAATATACAAGATCCAAAATAAGTCGGATTTTTTTGAAACAAGAAACGTTTAAATCTATTAAACTGTATCTTTCTAATGGAAGTGAAAAGTCTAGATTTCGTCTTGTAAATTGAAAGTTATGTCCAAATTAAATATTCAAAAAAACAGCAGCGTATTCGTTTATTACCATAACGGTTATTTAAATATATTTAAATATCGTTCTTGAATTTTGACAAGGTTCTTTTGAGGTGTAATTATAATTTAATTTTTAGAATTTTACGGTAATTTTTATTTAATTAAAAACGCAACTTTTTATTTGGAGTATTTTGCACCCTATATTAATATTTTGGGTTTTCACAATATAAGTTAAACTACCAATATTATTATATTTTTGGGATCGTAGTACATTGCTGGATATAACGGTAATTTTATTTTCATCCTTTGCAGTCCGTAAATAAACAAAAGCCTGATACCGTATAAACTTCAAATTTTGCAAGACAAATATACACCATGATATGGAGCATATTACATTTCAACTCCCTGGGCATAATATGCTACCCATTAGCTTGTCCCTTTCTTATAACCTTCAGCGGAAATTTAATGAAAACATAGGCAACGTTCCATCCACGCTAATTACTCTGTGCGTCTCAAGCTACTTTTAACTCCGTGCCCCTCACGCTATTAGATGTCATGCTTTCCAAAACTCTTACTTCTTTAAGTACTGTTCAAGCTTCTTCTCAATTTTGGTTCTCATATCCAAAACGAAAGAACCCCTCAAAACAAGAAAAAATTATATAAAAGAAATTGGTCCACGTTCTAGTAAAAGAAACCGCGGCTCTCCTTGTTTATAAAATCCCAGAATCCTTGTTTTCACTCGAAATGATAAAATGAACGGTTGTTACCCTGACCACCAAAACCCACTTCGATCTCCTCCCTCAGGCCTTGTTGTTTATGATCTCTGAAGCAAATATGTTCGTCTACGTGGAACCTGTCCATAGCCGAAGGCGTGGAGTCTCAAATCGCTGTGGCTGGCCATTTCGAACTCGAGGACCTTCTGCAGTTTCGGATCGATTTAAAGAGCAGTGGGTGTCGATAGGAGATGGGACCAAGGTGTAAAGGCGCGGCTTGGGTAGGGGTTTGGATGTGAAAACCCGTAATTTCCCCGGTTGGGAAAGCGTGGATAATTCGAGAACAAGCCACAACAGAACGCAGACGAAAGAACATTTCATTGTATATTACAACAATGCACCAGAATACAAGAATATACAGAGTATAAATGAATATTACACAGAAATATTAGAGATTTAAATTACATTTAAATACATCGCAGCGGAAAATAATACAATACACAACTAGAAGAGATATACGGATACAAAGCTTTCCGGATATCGTTCCAGCTGTAAACCAGGATCCTGTGAATATAAATCTGCAAAACCAAAACTACTAGCTGCCCGTGTCAAAATAGGGGGCACCCAGAGTTTAGGTTAAAACAATAAACTCCAGGTCAGTCATGGGACTGGTGTGAGAACTAAAACAGTTGTAAATCTTTATTTTAAAGTTGGGTAAATCAAGGGACCACGCCGTATAACACGGAACGGGTTTCCTCCCAAGTATACCAGTGCATAAAACAACAGCGCAATGCTAAATAGAGAAAAATGAAGCTATTATTGTAACAACCCGTATTTTCAATAACCTGTTATAACGTAAATCGAGGCAGAATTTAATTCAAAAATCTGAATCAAGGGAAACGGGCTATGCCAATGCGTTCGTCTCGGAAAAATACGCGAAATAGAGTCCGAGTTTTCGAAAATCGGAGTCCGTATGACCCGATTAAGGCCCAACGAAGTTTTCAAAAAATTTCAAAGTAAAAACAGATTTCAAATTCAAGTTTGAATTTGGAAAATTGGGTAAGATTGGGCCAGGCGGGAAAATTCCCGCCAGAGTACCCAAGTCGACAGCGCTGTCGACTTGGGAGTCGACTTGGTTGACCCAAGTCGACAGCCCTGTCGACTTGGCTGTCGAATTGGTCCAGCCGGGCAGTTTTGCCTGGTGCACCATTTTGGGTTTGTGTTGAGCTTGGGGGCCAGATTCAGTTTTGAGGGCTGAGATTGGAACTAGGGTTTAATCCTAGGGTTGAAACTAGTCCTAATCTCTATAAATAAGGCCCTAACCTAACCCTAAATCATCATTATTCATTCATACAACTAAACTATGGCAAAATCAATCCTCTCATGGCCTCCACTCTCTTCATAAAATTCCTAAATAAATTTCTATTAGATTTTCCATGCATACAAGTGTTTTCAAGCTTGTATGAGCATCATTAGCTTGCATTCAAGTCAAGTTTCTATATTTGCATCATAAAGCAAGGGTTTTGATCATTTTGGCTTAAGGGTTTTTCTATTGAAGCTTGCATTTTGGGTTTAATTGGTTGCATAAGGGCTTTATCATATTTTTGTGTCTTCATAAGCATTGTAAGCCCTATTCTACTTTCATACTTAAACTCTAAAGTTAAATGTATGATATGCAAGTTATGTTATGCAAGTTTGATATGCAAGTTTGTCATATGATATGCAAGTTATGTTATGCAAGTTTGATATGCAAGTTTGTCATATGATATGCAAGTTTGATATGCAAGTTTGTCATATGATATGCAAGTTATGTTATGCAAGTTTGATATGCAAGTTTGTCATATGATATGCAAGTTATGTTATGCAAGTTTGATATGCAAATTTGTCATATGATATGCAAGTTATGTTATGCAAGTTTGGGTTGATCCTTTTGTTCATGTTATCATGTTATGCAAGCTTATCTTGGGTTTATGAGCTTAAAGCTCCAAGCTTTATGCTAAAGGTTGCATTTTGGCAACATGTAAGTTATCATATCTCTTATGATAACTTGCATGTGAGGCTAAATGCGAACTTATGGCCATCTCTACATGCCATTCATCACCATGTATCACCAATATGCTAAGTTTGGTTTTATGCGTGCTTTTGAGGCCTAAAAATGTAATATGCAAGTATATGAACACATGTACATTTCATATGCAACCATGTTGAACTTGTGGCTTCAACACCTTTATGTCATGATTATGCCAAGTTCCCTCTTTCTATCCTTTATGCTCTATTGCGATATGTAAGCGATGGGATTGCGTTTGGGGTTGGGTAAACTTAAAATACATAAAAACATAAGCTTGGGAATTTACCTATTAAGTTAGGTCTACCCATTGGGAATTTACCTATTAAGTTAGGTCTACCCAATTGCTTGAAAATTTGTAACATGTTTTGGAAACATGATGGACATGACACTTAGAAAAGATAAGTGTGACCAACTCGAGGTTGGGTTGAGTTTGTAGCGTAAACCTACCCGGAACCGACCGGCTTAACTAGTTGCTACAAACAATAGGACCCAATGTGAGAAGTTGGCCATGTTGTACCTTGAAACCGAGGTTAGACCAAGTTGTGGTGTAAAGCTACCCGGACCCGCCCGGCTTAACTAGTAACGACAACAAGGTCTAATGTGAGAGGTTAAGGCGCATTAAATTAATTAATGCCTCGTGATTAGGGTTAAGTCATGGTCCACTTAATACTTAACCAATTTGGGCTTGGTAGATTAATCAGGGTTAAGTCGTGAACTCATCGTTACACTTAACCAAGTTAATCCATGATTAGCAAGAGGGTTAAATCATACTTAACCCACTAGAAAAGCCTAGCAATGGGGGTCCACTCCAGTAGTAATCCCAAGTTTGTATCATCATGGCCCTAGGGTCTAGGCTAGGGTGTGGAGCACGAATTACTGAACTTGAGGTAAGCGACCAAAAACGACGGCAGAGTGGTACGCCGGTGTAGTTCCGGGCGGACTTATGGTCGTGCACATAGTCCGAAGCCGGGGAAAACATGCACGGGTACCAGTAGATCGAGACTGTGCACGCATGTTTATGGTGTCCAGGGGTTGCCACCCTAGGGCTTGATACACCCGACGGGAGACCCGGCACAGTCTGACTACAATTATGTTTGGGCCGTATGGACACCAACACGTGACGAGTTAGGCTTATAGGGAGCCATCGACTAGACCGTTTGGTTAGACCTTGTATTATGGTCACTTCATGTTATTGGGCCAAAGCTTGGGCCAAGGGATCAATACTTGTTTATTCAAGTCAAGTTAGTTTGCTAGTACACCTGTGGTGCAAAACCTTAATCCTGATTATGCGATGACACCTTTATCTACCTTGTTAGTTAATCATCATGCTAGTATGTTGTTATACTTATGTTCATCCCTGCTTCTCATGCCAGTTAACTTTATCAGTTTACATTGATTATAGTAGGGCTTACTCAGTCTTTTTGACTGACCTGTTTTCTTTTGCCTCTTTTCTTCCGTTCCCCCCCCCCCAGGTTCTCAGGGTGGGAACGTTGGAGCTTAGCTTGGATTTAGGATTGCTTGCTTGTGGGATTTCAGCTCATGTACGGTTTCGACATGAAGCTAGCTATGGTTATCACTTATTTGGGGATAGTACTTATGTATTTCAGTTTTTTCAGCAATGTTGTTTTTATCTAGACTTGTGTATTTGGAAAGTTGACATTATGTTGTACCAGACTTGTTTTGAAATGGTTTGAAATCTTCCGCTGTTTTATCTATGTTATTTGCTCTGTTTACATATATACATATGTTCTTGTTCTGCCTTGATATATCATTATGCATTTTTACCTGATTCAAACGCCCCTCCAAAGTCAGAGTGCTTGCAAGAGACACCCTGGCGGAGGTGGGGTGTTACATTTGGTATCAGAGCATATGGTTTACGAGAAGGAACAAAAAGGTTTTTAGAAAACTTTTGGAAAACTATTTTCAAAACCAAGTATAAAGTATTTTCCAAAGAAAAGTCTAGTTTATTTTAAAGGTTATTCCCCAAAAAGCCATTAGCAAAATTCCTTCGTTTTTCTCCATTCTGAATCTGTCTTTTTCTTCATTTTCAGTATGGCCAATAACTTTTCTATTCCGGAGGGAGTACACGTACCTGTTTGGTATAGGAGACTTTTGGAGGCTAGGGCGACCGAAGCCGGCCCCGCAGATGTCCCTCCTCCTCCTCCTCCAGTAGTTAATGTTCCTCCTCCTCCTCCTCCGGTAGTTAATGTTCCTCCTCCTCCTGTCGCTGAGGTTCCTCTTCCTCCTCCCCCTCAGCATCCTCAAGCTGAATTCGCAAAGACTTGCAAAGATTTCAAAGCAATGGGTGGCAAGAACTTTCAAGGCACTGAGACTTTTGTAGAGGCCAGAAATTGGTTGAAAGAGACCGAGGATTTGTTTTCTATCTTTGGGCTAGACGATCAGAGGAAGATCTTGTTGGCGGTTTGGCTTATGAAGGATGAAGCCGCTTATTGGTGGGAAGTCACCAATGGTACTAGGCCTGTTGAGACTTGGGCCGATTTCAGGGCAAGGTTCGTGCTTAAGTTTCTATCTTCTGCTGAGGAGAATCTGCAAATGGAGAGGTTCATAACTTTGAAACAAGGAGATATGTCGGTCAAAGAATATGTGAACAAGTTCAATCAGTTAGCTCATTTTGGCTTGGATATGGTGAATACTCCTCAGAAGAAGGCTCTCCGTTTTGCTAGAGGATTGAATGAGCCGTTGCAGGGATTGGCTATGTCACATATTCCCCATGGGGCCACGTTTGAGAGCTTGGTTGAAATGGCGTTACTTCAGGGAGATGTCAAGAAAGAGATCAAGATGAATGATACTCAAGCCAAGAAGACTGATTCCCAGTGGAAAGGAAATCAGGGTAATCCAAGTGGTCAGAACAGTCAAGGCAATCAGAACAAGAACAAGAGTCAAGGCAACAAAGGGAACAACAACAAGGGCAAGAACAACAAGGGGAAGTGCCATTATTGTGGTTCAGTTGGGCATCTCATTAAGGATTGTAAGAAGAGAAAAAGGAAGAATGGTGAATGCTTTTTCTGCGGTGAGACTGGACATTTCAGAAAGGATTGCCCGAAGAAGCAAGGGCAAGGCCAGGGTCAGACTCAACGTGCTGGACCTTCAGGAGGGCAAGTTCATGCTCTCAATGTCGCTCCAGTTCCCGATCGAGGTAGTATTTCTGTTGAGAGCCTTGTATATATTTCTGATTTTCCAGTTCGTACCTTGTTTGATTCTGGTGCATCGCATAGCTTTATCTCATCTGATCTTGTTGATAGTTTGCACCTTAGTACTAGCTTGGTGGAGGATCCCGTTTGTGTCTCAAATCCTATTAGGGGTTCCGCCCATCCATCTATGATATGTGGGGATTTGAGGATCTCTATACTGAGTGTAGAGTTCTTGTGAAGTGCTTATGTTCTTGGTTTTAGGGGATACGGATTGATATTGGGCATGGATTGATTGTCCAGATATGGAGCCATCCTAGATTGTGGGCATAGGGTTGTGAGGCTCGTGACTCGCCTCGGAAACACCCTAGAGATTTCTTGTGATCCGAGAGGTCCCGTCATGTTGTGCTATCTGGAATCACTCGACTCGTCAATGGAAACTCTTCAGTCTGTGAGAGTGGTTCGAGAGTATCCGGATGTTTTCGATGAAGTTAGGGGGTTGCCCCCTAAGCGAGAGATTGATTTCCGCATTTATCTGGTGGATAATGCAAAGCCGGTTTCTTTGCCCGTTCGGCACATGGATCCGCGTGAAAGGCGGGAGCTAAGTAAGCAAGTGAAAGAGTTGCTTGAGAAGAACTTCATTAGACGAAGTATATCTGAATGGGGAGCGCCTGTGGTATTTGCTACCAAGGCAGATGGTTCTCTCCGACTTTGTGTTGACTACCGAGAGTTGAATAAGCTGACTAAGAAGAACAGACACCCGTTACCGAGGATTGATGATCTCTTTGACCAGCTTGTCGGTGCTTCTGTTTTCTCTCAGCTTGATCTTGCTACGGGATTCCATCAGCTCAGGGTAGCTGAAGATAGTATAGACAAAACTGCGTTCAGAACGCCAGATGGATTCTTCGAATGGCTTGTCATGCCGTTCGGCTTGACTAATGCACCCGCATATTTCGTGGACTTGATGAGTAGGGTGTTCAGGGAGTTCTTGAACAAGTTTGTCGTGATCTTCGTAGACGATATTCTGATCTCCTCTAAGGATGAGGAAGAGCACGCAAGGCATCTCGTGGAGGTGATGGATACGCTTAGAGCGCATCAGTTAAAGGCCAAGTTCTCCAAGTGTCACTTTTGGAGAAGGGAAGTTAGATTCCTTGGGCATATATTATCTAAGCAAGGCTTAGCGGTGGATCCCGTTAAGGTAGTTGCAGTTCAGGATTGGAAGACTCCAAGGAATGCAACCGAAGTGAGAAGTTTTCTAGGTCTTGCAGGTTTTTACCGGAAGTTCATCAAGGACTTCGCGAAGATTTCGGCTCCTCTCACTAAATTGACGAAGAAGAATTTAGTTTTTGCTTGGAGCATAGAATGCGAGCTTGCTTTTCAGAAGCTCAAGAGAGCCCTCACATCAGCACCTGTTCTAGCTTTGCCCGATGGAGGGAAGTTATTTACAGTATACACCGATGCATGTGGCACGGGGTTAGGAGCTATTCTGATGCAAGAAGGGAGAGTGATATGCTTTGGCGGTAGACAACTCAAAGTGCATGAGAAGAATTATCCCACTCATGACTTAGAGTTAGCAGCAATAGTATATGCACTCAAGGCTTGGCGCCATTATCTTCTGGGAGAAAGATTTGAGCTTTATACCGATCACAAGTCATTGAAGTATCTCTTTTCTCAGAAGGATCTGAATCTGAGGCAACAAAGATGGATGGAATTCTTGGCGTCCTACGATTTTGAGATAGCTTATACCCCTGGCAAGGGGAATGTGGTAGCAGATGCATTGAGTAGAAGAAGGTTGACCCTAAGTCCTCTATTCGTTGAGATGAAAAATTTAGAGTATGTGGCAACCTTTGATTTCTCTTTGGCGGTTGAGTCGATGACCAGTTCTTTAGCATCTCTAGAACTCAGACCTACCCTTCTTGATCAAGTTGGGGCTTCGCAGAGAGAAGACCCTCAGATAGTTGAGATTATGGATAAGCTGATTCGAGGAGAGGCGTCTAGTCATCTCGCTCGATATTCTATTGATGACAAGGGTTGGCTGAGGAGAGACGGAAGGTTATGTGTTCCAATGGTAGAAGATTTAGTAAGAAAAGTTCTTGAGGAATCGCATCACTCTAAGTTGACTATACATCCGGGCGGGGATAAGATGTCTAAAGATATGAAGCGCATTTTCTTTTGGCCTGGGATGAAGAAGGATGTGGCAGAGTTTGTCTCTAGATGTATCATTTGCCAGCAAGTTAAGGCCGAGTCGAAGAAGCCCGGTCGGCTATTGCATCCTCTAGACGTTCCACTATGGAAGTGGGAGAGTATTTCCATGGATTTTATCGATGGGCTACCAAGGTCAAGGAAAGGGAATACAAGCATTTGGGTTATTGTGGATAGACTTACGAAGAGTGCTCATTTCATTCCGGTGAAGAGCAAGAGGACCGCATCTTGGCTAGCGTCGGTATATCTTCGTGAGATTGTGAGACTACATGGAGTCCCTTCTAGTATAGTCAGTGACCGTGACCCAATCTTTGCAAGTCAATTCTGGAATAGCTTGCAAGAAGCTATGGGAACGAGGTTGAATTTAAGTACGGCTTATCACCCACAGACGGACGATCAAACCGAAAGGGTGAATAGGGTACTCGAGGATCTATTGAGGCTTTGTATTCTGGATTTTGGTGGTACTTGGGAAGACCATCTTCCTCTTGTTGAGTTTGCATATAATAACAGTTATCAGGCAAGCATAGGGATGGCACCATTTGAAGCTTTATATGGGAGGCCGTGCAAGTCGCCTACATGTTGGTGGGAGACTACAGATAAGCTTATACTTGGGCCCGATCTGATCAGAGATACATCCGAGAAGGTCGAGTTGATTCGGAGACGGATGAAAGCGGCCCAAGACCGACAGAAATCCTATGCTGATAAGCGAAGAACTGATTTGGAGTTTGATGCTAGGGATATGGTTTTCGTGAAGGTTTCTCCTTTGCGGAATGTGGTCCGATTTGGAGCCGTTGGGAAGTTGGCACCGAGGTTTGTTGGACCATTCCCTATTATAGAGAGGATCGAGCAGATGGCTTATAGAGTGGAGTTGCCCGAGAAGCTTGCCGGAGTACACGATGTTTTTCATGTCTCGCATCTCCGGAAGTGTTTACATGAATCAGCAGAGGTTGTTGAGCCAACTGTTCTGAAAGATGTGGAAGTGGAGAAAGAGGCTACCTTGAGGAGAGCTCCGATTCGTATCTTGGGGACGGAGACCAAGAAGCTAAGGAATCGAGAGGTCAAGTTGGTGAAGGTTCAATGGGGTAAAGCCGAAGAAGACGCAACTTGGGAAACCGAGGAGAAGATACGTGGGCTTTATCCATTCCTTTTTGAGGGTACACTCTCAATCTCTTTTCTTTGTTAGCATATATTTCTCTTTGCTACCTATGTTTATCTAGTTTATCGTGTTAATCTTGTCATGAGAACCTTAGGTAGAAACCCTTTGGATGAAACATGTGTTTGAAACATGTTATGCTTGATGTTTGCAAGTGGTTGCAAGTGTTTGCAAGTGGTTACTCGTGGATGCATTATACACATTAGGCAATAGATCGGCTCACACACTCCTCATATTGCATATGCATGAGTGTTTATGCTTATTCATGGATGGAAAATTTTTTTGTTATCACATGGATGTTGGATATGGATGTATGTTATGTGCACGCATATAGATGTTATACATTATGTTAGGAATTGCATACATATGGATTCATTTCACTAACATAATTTGCATTGATGATATTTGCATTAGATAAGTACATATACACACACCTTTGCATATGTTCATACAACATTTAGAATCTTGTAAGGACAATGATTGCTCGTGGATGATGTTTTGAGTAGATGGATGTTGGATGGTAGGATACGTTCTTCCTAACTTGAAGATTTCGGGGACGAAATCCTTTAAGGAGGGGAGAATGTAACAACCCGTATTTTCAATAACGTGTTATAACATAAATCGAGGCAGAATTTAATTCAAAAATCTGCATCAAGGGAAACGGGCTATGCCATTGCGTTCGTCTCGGAAAAATACGCGAAATAGAGTCCGAGTTTTCGAAAATAGGAGTCCGTATGACCCGATTAAGGCCCAACGAAGTTTTCAGAAAATTTCAAAGTAAAAACAGATTTCAAATTCAAGTTTGAATTTGGAAAATTGGGTAAGATTGGGCCAGGCGGGAAAATTCCCGCCAGAGTACCCAAGTCGACAGCGCTGTCGACTTGGGAGTCGACTTGGTTGACCCAAGTCGACAGCCCTGTCGACTTGGCTGTCGACTTGGTCCAGCCGGGCAGTTTTGCCTGGTGCACCATTTTGGGTTTGTGTTGAGCTTGGGGGACAGATTCGGTTTTGAGGGCTGAGATTGGAACTAGGGTTTAATCCTAGGGTTGAAACTAGTCCTAATCTCTATAAATAAGGCCCTAACCTAACCCTAAATCATCATTATTCATTCATACAACTAAACTATGGCAAAATCAATCCTCTCATGGCCTCCACTCTCTTCATAAAATTCCTAAATAAATTTCTATGAGATTTTCCATGCATATAAGTGTTTTCAAGCTTGTATGAGCATCATTAGCTTGCATTCAAGTCAAGTTTCTATATTTGCATCATAAAGCAAGGGTTTTGATCATTTTGGCTTAAGGGTTTTTCTATTGAAGCTTGCATTTTGGGTTTAATTGGTTGCATAAGGGCTTTATCATATTTTTGTGTCTTCATAAGCATTGTAAGCCCTATTCTACTTTCATACTTAAACTCTAAAGTTAAATGTATGATATGCAAGTTATGTTATGCAAGTTTGATATGCAAGTTTGTCATATGATATGCAAGTTACGTTATGGAAGTTTGATATGCAAGTTTGTCATATGATATGCAAGTTATGTTATGAAAGTTTGATATGCAAGTTTGTCATATGATATGCAAGTTATGTTATGCAAGTTTGATATGCAAGTTTGTCATATGATATGCAAGTTATGTTATGCAAGTTTGGGTTGATCCTTTTGTTCATGTTATCATGTTATGCAAGCTTATCTTAGGTTTATGAGCTTAAAGCTCCAAGATTTATGCTAAAGGTTGCATTTTGGCAACATATAAGTTATCATATCTCTTATGATAACTTGCATGTGAGGCTAAATGCGAACTTATGGCCATCTCTACATGCCATTCATCACCATGTATCACCAATATGCTAAGTTTGGTTTTATGCATGCTTTTGAGGCCTAAAAATGTAATATGCAAGTATATGAACACATGTACATTTCATATGCCACCATGTTGAACTTGTGGCTTCAACACCTTTATGTCATGATTATGCCAAGTTCCCTCTTTCTATCCTTTATGCGCTATTGCGATATGTAAGCGATGGGATTGCGTTTGGGGTTGGGTAAACTTAAAAGACATAAAAACATAAGCTTGGGAATTTACCTATTAAGTTAGGTCTACCCATTGGGAATTTACCTATTAAGTTAGGTCTACCCAATTGCTTGAAAATTTGTAACATGTTTTGGAAACATGATGGACATGACACTTAGAAAAGATAAGTGTGACCAACTCGAGGTTGGGTTGAGTTTGTAGCGTAAACCTACCCGGAACCGACCGGCTTAACTAGTTGCTACAAACAATAGGACCCAATGTGAGAAGTTGGCCATGTTGTACCTTGAACCCGAGGTTAGACCAAGTTGTGGTGTAAAGCTACCCGGACCCGCTCGGCTTAACTAGTAACCACAACAAGGTCTAATGTGAGAGGTTAAGGCGCATTAAATTAATTAATGCCTCGTGATTAGGGTTAAGTCATGGTCCACTTAATACTTAACCAATTTGGGCTTGGTAGATTAATCAGGGTTAAGTCGTGAACTCATCGTTACACTTAACCAAGTTAATCCATGATTAGCAAGAGGGTTAAACCATACTTAACTCACTAGAAAATCCTAGCAATGGGGGTCCACTCCAGGAATAATCCCAAGTTTGTATCATCATGGCCCTAGGGTCTAGGCTAGGGTGTGGGGCACGAATTACTGAACTTGAGGTAAGCGACCAAAAACGACGGCAGAGTTGTATGCCGGTGTAGTTCCGGGCGGACTTATAGTCGTGCACATAGTCCGAAGCCAGGGAAAACATGCACGGGTACCAGTAGATCGAGACTGTGCACGCGTGTTTATGGTGTCCAGGGGTTGCCACCCTAGGGCTTGATACACCCGACGGGAGACCCGGCACAGTCTGACTACAATTATGTTTGGGCCGTATGGACACCAACACGTGACGAGTTAGGCTTATAGGGAGCCGATCGACTAGACCGTTTGGTTAGACCTTGTATTAGGGTCACTTCATGTTATTGGGCCAAAGCTTGGGCCAAGGGATCAATACTTGTTTATTCAAGTCATGTTAGTTTGCTAGTACACCTGTAGTGCAAAAACGTAATCCTGATTATGCGATGACACCTTTATCTACCTTGTTAGTTAATCATCATGCTAGTATGTTGTTATCCTTATGTTCATCCCTGCTTCTCATGCCAGTTAACTTTATCAGTTTACATTGATTGTAGTAGGGCTTACTCAGTCTTTTTGACTGACCTGTTTTCTTTCGCCTCTTTTCTTCCGTTCCCCCCCCCCCCCAGGTTCTCAGGGTGGGAACGTTGGAGCTTAGCTTGGATTTCGGATTGCTTGCTTGTGGGATTTCAGCTCATGTACGGTTTCGACATGAAGCTAGCTATGGTTATCCCTTATTTGGGGATAGTACTTATGTATTTCAGTTTTTTCAGCAATGTTGTTTTTATCTAGACTTGTGTATTTGGAAAGTTGACATTATGTTGTACCAGACTTGTTTTGAAATGGTTTGAAATCTTCCGCTGTTTTATCTATGTTATTTACTCTGTTTACATATATACATATGTTCTTGTTCTGCCTTGATATATCATTATGCATGTTTACCTGATTCAAACGCCCCTCCAAAGTCAGAGTGCTTGCAAGAGACACCCTGGCGGAGGTGGGGTGTTACAATTATAAGACCCAGATCCCATCACACAATGCAACGCAAGCCGGAGGATAGGGTTTTTGCCTTATAATAGCCAAGAATGCTTGATACGTTTAAAACAAATCATTTGATACTATTATAAGTGCATATTGTAAAAAATATCTTCAAATCATAAGTATCAATCATAGACGGCATAAGTGCCCCATCCCACTATGTCGCCATACTAGGCTCTACAAATAAAACCGAAATACACGTATTGGAAATTGGATTTCCATCATGGTGGCTCCTGATTCGAAAGATCGATCGCGTAATGCAATTCCCCACGGCTTACGTCCCAGCAAGAGAAAACACCGTCTGCACATCCGCACATTTGGGACCAGAGTACCACCGCGGCTTACGTCCCAGCGAGAGAAAACACCGCCTACTCTATATAACCCTGACCACTAAGCTCATCTCGGTCGACCGAATCCACGACACCACTAAGATGCCAATCCACTAAAAAGCATACTGATCAAACCATCAGTTTACCACCATTCCGGGATGTGAGGCTCGCGAATCAACGCTATACACAAAGCCATGCTATATTAAAGCTGCGCTTTGATCATCAACCACCAAACTTTGCTTTTCAACAAAAGTCTGGATCACTGCATCTCAGCATGCCACACTATCAATCCATATCGTACCACTGATTTCTTCCAATATATAACCTCTGAGCTCGTATGTCTCAGAGAAGGGCGTTAAGCAAGAGAATAAATTCTCCGCCGCTAAACAGATATATATTTAGCAGAGATCAACGAATACAATATTAAGGAATACAATGTCAGACACACCATCCATTTACAAATCGGTTCTAGGTCTAAACGAAACCGGAGGCACTTTCCTCGCATATCCATCCATCTCCAATTACGTCTGGACGACCACCAACTGATTCCCTCATCTTGGGTGTACAGCCCAATCAAGATCATCAGTAATCACCCAAACGATGTGAAGACTTCTGGTCTTCGACCACCGTCTTCATCTTCGACATATCGTCGAATCAGTTATTCAGAATGGGTATAAACCCGGCCTTTTCGAATAACCCGTGTATATAGTAAACAAATGTTACCTAAACACAACATATGCCTCATCCCAATTCAACAGTCACTAACCGTAAATTAGCAAGAGAACAATTCCCCAAATATTAACCCCGAAGGCCGAAACCAACATCAGATCAATACCCAGGAAACCATCCTTCTTAGCTTACCTACAGTTATTTTCTAAATTTCATGTTCTTAGGGAAAGGTTCCCATTAATTTTATCAAAGATAAATTCTTTAAAATTTATTCATTGATCTTCCTTTGGATGTCATTTCAAACCAAATTATGGTTTTCCAAACTAGTCGGGATTAGCGAACACACCGAAGTAATTATTTATTTTATTTCCCAATCCCAACCTATTCATCCCATGAAGCAAAACTGGATATACTCCATATCTAATACCACGGTGTTATCGGTAAAATTAATTACCATTTCACGTTCAAATTTAATTAAAGATTTAACTACCACTTTGGAGCAAAACTGTGATACTCCCTTCTCACTCAATTTCTAAATTTGATAATTTAAATTATCAATTCCCATTTCAATCTAATTGAAGATTCATTAAAACTCCTTTTACTGGGTTAAAGAACTAATGTCTTTTAAAACACAGTTCACGACAAACCCAAATCACATTCTATTTATTATCGGGTTAAAGAACAAGTGTTATTTAAAACACTGTTCACGATAAACACACAAATCAATTCTATTTAAAACCCTTTTCAAATCCGATTTATTTATTTAAAAATAAATGGGTTTTAATTTTAATTCAAAACTAGTTCATTTCGATAAAAATTTATTTTTATCCTTTCAAATATTGAGTTTTTCATCCCAATTTTTCCCAAATCATTTCTTATGATTTTACACAAATTATTACTATTTTTAATAATTTTATCAAGGCCCGTACAATCGATTTCCATCAACGGCCATCGAACTGCACTTACAGCGACTTTTTTCGAATTTTATTTGGACGTATCTCCAAATCCAACCGTTAGATTTCAAATTTCTAATATTCGTTAGAAATCTCTTTTCGATACGAACCCAATGGTTCCGATTTTAGGAGAATCCGACGGTCGGATCTCCCGTAATGTCCATTCGAAGTTAATGATCGAAATTTACGAACACTCGTGGCGCGTCGCGTTCTATTCCGGCCATTATATTATATATATATAATATATAATATATATATATTTCGTCGACTTCTATTTAAAACGAATTTTATAAATAGTTTTAAATTCGTTTCAAAAACAATTTCAATCTCCATTTCAAATTCAAATCAAAATTGAATTTTCTATTATAAATCCTTTTTACTTTCATTTCTATTTGATTTTAATTCAACTCGATTTTAATTCGATTCGAATTCATTTTCTTTTCAATTCGATTCTATTCGAATTCGTTTTCTTTTCAATTCGTTTTCTATTCAAATTCAATTCATCTTCTATTCAATTCAAATTCAATTCATCTTCTATTCAATTCGAATCAAATTCGTTTTCTATTCCTTTCAAATTAAATTCGTTGTATATTCAATTGAAATCAAATTCGTTATATATTCAATTGAAATCAAATTCGTTTTCTATTCCATTTAATTCAAATTTCATTTCAACATATTCGATTTCGAAATCACTTTTCAATATTCATTTTAAAATGAAAAAAATCGATATAAATATCATTCACGTCAAAATGGCGTCAATCTAATCAACACAGCTTCATTTATTTCTATTTTCTAATATTCTATTTCAAATATTTCTTTTTCAAATATTTCCTTCTCAAATATTTCTATTTCAAATATTTTTATTTCAAATATTTCTATTTTTAAAATATTTCGTTCAACGCATGACTAATCTCAACGGATGAGTACTGTCAACACATGAACCTTTATTTTATATTGATAAAGATGTAAATTTTAGTATTAAAATATTTCGTTCAACATATGACTAATCTCAACGGATGAGTATTGTCAACACATGAACCTTTATTTTATATTGATAAAGATGTAAATTTTATTATTAAAATATTTCGTTCAACACATGACTAATCTCAACGGATGAGTACGGTCAACACATGAACCTTTATTTTATATTGATAAAGATGTAAATTTTATTATTAAAATATTTCGTTCAACACATGACTAATCTCAACGGATGAGTACAGTCAACACATGAACCTTTATTTTATAATATTCTTTATTTTTCAAATTGGAATGAGGCCCAATCAATTACCATATAGCGTTAACTATATGGATTCCATACCACACATGCATATAATAGCAACGATAAATAATCAACCATCATCCAAAGTGCACTACACTGTATAAGCATCAAATATAGATATCTAACGCTTATAACAGCCTGTCAATCAATCGATCGACATACAACTAATTATTGGGATTAGTGTATGCTGTATTTTATCCCAAAACCCGTGTGGGGTTTCAAACAATCAAACATAGATTTCATTTGTGCAGTTGGGCGATGTGTAAAATTTATCGACCCAATCAATATCAGTCAAATCAGTGTATATAAACAAATCGGCCGATTTGTTTATAGATATTTATTTATTCACTTTCACGTTAAAAATTATATTTTTAACGGCCAAAATATTTTATTCACACTATGAATATTCTATTCGGTTCATTTATTCAATAAAATGATATTTTTATTTCTCTAACATATTTTAGAAAATTTCGGCGGCATAACGGCACGATACTAGAAACGGGACAAGGCCTAGCCTTATCCCCGGTCTAGTGAAGGCCCACGCCATTCACACATCAATCAAATCCATTCACTTCACCAAACAATTCAATTCAAACCAAATAATCTAACCAACTACACAACCAAACAAACAAGTCCATGGTCTGTGGACGATTGTGTCGGGTGCTACTAAACACCGTCTACATCCTAGTATATATATAACTAGAAAAGAAATTGAAGAGTGAGAAATTCTCACCGATAGCTATCCTAACTCCACGACACTTCTAATGTAGAAATCTTCGTCGTTCTCGTCTTTCATCACTTTCGTTTCCCGTAGCCACTACATATATAAAAATCGAATTTTTACTTCGCTATTCAATATATAAAAATCGAATTTTTACTTTGCTATTCAATATATAAAAATCGAATTTTTACTTTGCTATTCAATGTATAAAAATCGAATTTTTTCTTTGCTATTCAAAATATAAAAATCGAATTTTTCCTTTGCTATTCAATATATAAAAATCAAATTTTTTCTTTGCTATTCAATATATAAAAATCGAATTTTTACTTTGCTATTCAATATATAAAAATCGAATTTTTACTTTGCTATTCAATATATAAAAATCAAATTTTTACTTTGCTATTCAATATATAAAAATCGAATTTTTTACTCTGCTATTCAATATATAAAAATCGAATTTTTACTTTGCTATTCAATATATAAAAATCGAGTTTTTCCTTTGCTATTCAATATATAAAAATCGAATTTTTACTTTGCTATTCAATATATAAAAATCGAATTTTTACTTTGCTATTATATAGATAAAAATCACATTTTTATTTCTACTTACTAACATATATAAATTTCAATTCTTTTCACACATAAAGATCAAATCTTTTAACATAAAAACCATCTTCTACCATAACAAAATTCAATTTTCATTCTATGCTATTTATCTTTTCTTTTCTTTTTCTTTTATTCAAAACAACATTTCAAACAAACTTATTTATTTATTTATTTATTTATTTATTTATTTTAAATCATGCTACTTATAAATAAATAAATAAATAAAATAATATACTTTTAATTCACAAAGCTTTATATCTTTTTTAAAAACTGAAAATAAATGTAAGCTATTTCTATTTAAAACCAATGTTATTTTTATTAAAAGAAAACTATGCAAATTCCTATTTTAAAAACAATGCAACATATATTACAGAATCAATGCACATATATATAAGAAACAATGTAATCTAGATTTCAAAAACAATGCTATTTTATTTACAAAATTAATTAGAGTAATTAAAGAAAAGAAGAATGCTCACTGTTATTCAGTTCTGGACGTTTTCAAAGGGAGCCGCACCTAGGGTTTGCTCGCGCACGCCCATTGGAGCCACTCGGCGTTGATCAGGAAACTCCATGCCGTAGCCTGCAGCGTCGCCCCCCTACACCCTTGACGGTGCGCAGCTCGAGGCCCTAGAGGCGTCGGAATCCGCGTGCGACTGCTGCGAGTTGGAGCAGCAATTTTGAGCTCCATCCTCCCTTAAATCTGATCCCAGCGGTGTAGAATTGGAGAGCTCGTGAAGCTCCTTGATTTGCGTTCAACAATGAGGGAGTAATTCGATTTGGAGGAGATCGATTTGGGATTCCTTTTTTTTTTGGAACGATTTACGTCGTTCATGAAGGCGGGGGCGCGATATTAGGTTTGACCACGGGGTTGACTTCTGACTAGGGTTTAGTGCCTTATATAGTTTTTTTTTTAAATTCCGAAAATAGTTCCTTATCAATCCGTACTCTAAATCAAACCCAACAACTGTCTCCCCTAGCTAATTACCCCTATTCCGAACACAATGGGACATGTTTCGCAAGCCAATTCTATCGTTCTGATCAGTTTTCATTTAAATTAACATATAAATCATTATATTGAATTTTAAACGTACATTTCAATTTATCGGGGGTCACATACTAACTCGAAAAATTCCAGAAAAATATTTTCTAGCTTCGTATTGATGATACGGTCCTAACAAAACTAGTTTCGTCAAATTCTGAGACCGTTTGAAAAATGGCCATTTTCCATCGATTAAAATCAACTAAAACTGGTCAAACGCGTTTTCCTTTGTCACACTCACATATTGATTCGAAAAATTATGAAATTTGAAACCTAGCAATAATTTGACATCACGGATCCAACAAAAGTGGTTTCGTCGAAATCCGAGGTCGTTTGCAAAATTTCCATTTTTAAGGGCCTGAATTCCATAGCGACTATTCAGAATTTTCAACTGGACATATCTTTTGATTCCCGCTATGAAATTTCGATTTTTCGGATTCATTGGAAAGATATTCTCAAATAGATCCTATTATTTTTGGTTTCGCTAAAATCCGGTTTGTTTTGCACCCGGTATGTTCATTTGAATTCTGAAATTGAATTATCGAACTACCGCGCCATTTTCAATTCCTTTTTTAATTTAAAATAAATATTTATATTCTAACGACGATGTATATAA
The DNA here is from genome assembly GCA_030737875.1 of Allium sativum. Taxonomy (NCBI): domain Eukaryota; kingdom Viridiplantae; phylum Streptophyta; class Magnoliopsida; order Asparagales; family Amaryllidaceae; genus Allium; species Allium sativum. The sequence continues at coordinate 41,728,576 of CM060926.1, forward strand.
TATATACGTTCGAATTCTATTCAAAATAAATTTCTCGTCGATATTATTTAAAATAATTCATTTTAAATATTCAAAATTAGCTAAAATTGCCAAAATAAAAATTTTAAACTGGCCCAGATTTTCGGGTTGCTACAATCTCCCCCACTTAAAACTTTTCTTCCCCGAAAAGGAACAAAGTCGAAAGTTGTTTGATTAATCAACTCTACGTTTGATCTGGCTTCCATTCTCCAACTTTTTAGTTTCTAAGAATTTTCAAATTCTTCAAAAATTTGGCTAACACCCGGAATTTTCGAAAAATTTCGCCATAACCTCCCCTGCACAGGGAGCCACGGGAAAATCCAGAAATTGCCATATAGGCCTTCTGATCTCAAAAAGAAAAAGGAAAAGCCAAGCGGCTAGCCCATAGGCTCATAAAATCATCATCACCCAAACAAAACAGTAAATTATGTAGTAAACATGTACCTATTTGTCGGGCAAACAAATTTTATTCTCTGCTCTAGCCTCCTTGCTATGACCTGTTCAATGTAAGTACATGTATATGCAAGCAAATGCAATAAATTTTCAATAATATTCACTATTTGGCTCAATTGGGCTATATGGTACAAATTTTAATTAATTAACCAATAATCAACTACACAACCATCAATCAATTAGTTGATTAGCTTTTCAAATTCATAACTTTGATACATAGTCAAAAATCAGATTTTTGATGCCAAATCACAACAGTAGGCCCTATCTAACTTTTGTTCTCACACCAGTCAATAGGAAATATATAGATGTCCCACCTTCGTCACTCGAACATAAATACTGATGATGCGATCGCTATCATCAGAATTATCCCCGAATGACTACAGTGCAATTCTATATCTATCCAGTATATTAAAACTTCAAATACACGCGGATCAAACGTATATGAAAAATCTATATATAATGGACTGTCCAACTCAATATAAATAGATAATCAAATACGAATAATTGATTTAAATTTTCAAAACAAAAATTTGTTTTCATTTTCAAAAATATACTCTTTACACTCGTTCTAGGATACTACTGATCCCATCTCTAACGAGTCATTATAATTGGATATTACTAATCCAATATCTGATGAATTCTTTCGTATGGTTCTAATGTGCCTTGTTCTCTGAGCTTTGTAAACCAAAGCTCTGATACCAACTGTGAAAACCCGTAACTTCCCCGGTTGGGAAAGCGCGGATAATTCGAGAACAAGCCACAACAGAACGCAGACGAAAGAACATTTCATTGTATATTACAACAATGCACCAGAATACAAGAATATACAAAGTAATAATGAATATTACACAGAAATATCAGAGATTTAAATTACATTTAAATACATCGCAGCGGAAAATAATACAATACACAACTAGAAGAGATATACGGATTCAAAGCTTTCCGGATATCGTTCCAGCTGTAAACCAGGATCCTGTGAATATAAATCTGCAAAACCAAAACTACTAGCTGCCCGTGTCGAAATAGGGGACACCCAGAGTTTAGGTTAAAACAATGAACTCCAGGTCAGTCATGGGACTGGTGTGAGAACTAAAACAGTTGTAAATCTTTATTTTAAAGTTGGGTAAATCAAGGGACCACGCCGTATAACACGGAACGGGTTTACTCCCAAGAATACCAGTGCATAAAACAACAGCGCAATGCTAAATAGAGAAAAATGAAGCTATTATAAGACCCAGGTCCCATCACACAATGCATCGCAAGCCGGAGGATAGGGTTTTTACCTTATAATAGCCAAGAATGCTTGATACGTTTAAAACAAATCATTTGATACTATTATAAGTTCATATTGTATAAAATATCTTCAAATCATAAGTATCAATCGTAGACGGCATAAGTGCCCCATCCCACTATGTCGCCATGTAACAACCCGTATTTTTGAATAACATGTTATAACATAAATGGAGGCAGAATTAAACTGTAAAATCTGAATCAGGGGAAACGGGCTATGCTATTGCGTTCGTCTCGGAAAAATACGCGAAATAGAGTCCGAGTTTTCGAAAATCGGAGTCCGTATGACCAAGATATGGCCTCGCGAAGTTTCACGAAAAATTCCCAAATTAAAGTATACTTAATTAAGTGAAATGGGTTGCGCAGAGAAATATATATATATTGATATATATATATATATATAATTGAAAATTAAATAAATAAATATGCAAAAATGTTCAAAACAGCGAATTGGGAGAGGGGAATAACCGAACCGGCCGATTTTTGAGGTCGACCCGAGCCCGCTGGGTCCACTAGGGGTTAATCCAGGGTGTTTGGCTGTCAACCCGTAGGCCGATTCGCTCAAATGCAGATTTTGCATTTGAATGGTTCTCATGGTTCATCTTTAATCTAAAGGCCCTAGATGGTTCCTACACTTGACTTCTTCCCCCAGACATGCTTTGATGGCTTGGATTGAATCTAGGTTTAATCCTATGGCCTAAAACACTTGCCTAATCTATAAATAAGACCCTAACCTACCCTAAATCATCATTATTCATTCATACAACTAAACTATGGCAAAATCAATTCTCTCATGGCCTCCACTCTCTTCATAAAATTCCTAAATAAATTCCTAAGTGATTTTCCATGCATACAAGTGTTTTCAAACTTGTATGAGCATCATTAGCTTGCATTCAAGTCAAGTTTATATATTTGCATCATAAAGAAAGAGTCTTGATCATTTTGGCTGAAGGGTTTTGCTTGCATTTTGGGTTTAATTGATTTCATAAGGGCTTTGTCATATATTTGTGACTTCTTAAGCATTGTAAGACCTATTCTACTTTCATACTTAAACTCTAAAGTTTAATGTATGATATGCAAGTTTATATGCAAGTTTATCATGTTGTGATATGCAAGTTTATATGCAAGTTTATCATGTTGTGATATGCAAGTTTATATGCAAGTTTATCATGTTGTGATATGCAAGTTTATATGCAAGTATGCCAAGTTATGTTATGCAAGTTTGGGTTGAACATTTTGTTCATGATATCATGTTATGCAAGCTTATTTTGGGTTTATGAACATAAAGCTTTAAGCTTTATGCCAAAGGTTGCATTTTAGCAACATGTAAGTTATCATATCTCTTATGATAACTTGCATGTGAGGCTAAATGCGAACTTATGGCCATCTCTACATGTCATTTAGCACCATGTATCACCAATATGCTAAGTTTGGTTTAATGCATGCTTTTGAGGCCTAAAAATGTAATATGCAAGTGTATGAACATATGAACATTTCACATGCCACCATGTTAAGCTTGTGGCTTCAATACCTTTATGTCATGATTATGCCAAGTTCCCTCTTTCTATCTTTTATGCGCTATTGCGATATGTAAGCGATGGGATTGCGTTTGGGGTTGGGTAAACTTAAAAGACATAAAACATAAGCTTGGGAATTTACCTATTAAGTTAGGTCTACCCATTGGGAATTTACCTATTAAGTTATGTCTACCCAATTGCTTGAAAACTTGTAACATGTTTTGGAAACATGATGGACATGACACTTAGAAAAGTTAAGTGTGGCCAACTCGAGGTTGGGTTGAGTTTGTAGCGTAAACCTACCCGGAACCGACCGGCTTAACTAGTTGCTACAAACAATAGGACCCAATGTGAGAAGTTGGTCATGTTGTACCTTGAACCCGAGGTTAGACCAAGTTGTGGTGTAAAGCTACCCGGACCCGCCCGGCTTAACTAGTAACCACAACAAGGTTTAATGTGAGAGGTTAAGGCGCATTAAATTAATTAATGCCTCGTGATTAGGGTTAAGTCATGGTCCACTTAATACTTAACCAATTTGGGCTTGGTAGATTAATCGGGGTTAAGTCGTGAACTCATCGTTACACTTAACCAAGTTAATCCAGGATTAGCAAGAGGGTTAAACCGTACTTAACCCACTAGAAAAATCCTAGAAATGGGGGCCCACTCCAGCAGTAATCCCAAGTTAGTATCATCATGACCCTAGGGACTAAGCTAGGGTGGGGGCACGATTACTGGACTAGAGGTAAGTGACCAAAAGCGACGGCAGAGGGTACGCCGGTGTAGTTCCGGGCGGACTCTGGTCGTGCACATAGTCCGTAGCCGGAGAAAACATGCACGGGTACCAGTAGATCGGGACTGTGCACTCATGTTCATGGTGTCCAGGGGTTGATACCCTAGGGCTTGATACACCCGAAGGGTGGACCCGGCACTGTTCGACTACAATTATGATTGGGCCGTATTGACACCAACACGTGACGAGTTAGGCTTAGGGAGCCGATCGACTAGACCGTTTGGTTGGACCTTGTATTATGGTCATTTCATGTTATTGGGCCAAAGCTTGGGCCAAGGGATCAATACTTGTTTATTCAAGTCATGTTAGTTTGCTAGTACACCTGTGGTGCAAAACCTTAATCCTGATTATGCGATGACACCTTTATCTACCTTGTTAGTTAATCATCATGCTAGTATATTGTTACCCTTATGTTCATCCCTGCTGCTCATGCCAGTTAACTTTATCAGTTTACATTGATTGTAGTAGGGCTTACTCAGTCTTTTTGACTGACCTGTTTTCTTTCGCCTCTTTTCTTCCGTTCCCCCCCCCCCCAGGTTCTCAGGGAGGGAATACTGGAGCTTAGCTTGGATTTCGGATTGCTTGCTTGTGGGATTTCAGCTCATGTACGGTTTCGACATGAAGCTAGCTATGGTTACCACTTAATTGGGGATAGCACATATTTATTTCAGTTTTTCAGTTGATGTTGTTTTATCTAGACTTGTTTATTTGGAAAGCTATGTTGTACCAAACTTGTTTTGAAATGTTTTGAAATCTTCCGCTGTTTTATCTATGTTATTTACTCTGTTTACATATATACATATGTTCTTGTTCTTCCTTGATATATCATTATGCATGTTTACCTGATTCAAATGCCCCTCCAAAGTCAGAGTGCTTGCAAGAGCCACCCTGGTGGAGGTGGGGTGTTATATTTGGTATCAGAGCATATGGTACGAGAAGGAACAAAAAGGCTTTTAGAAAACTTTTGGAAAACTATTTTCAAAACCAAGTATAAAGTATTTTCCAAAGAAAAGTCTAGTTTATTTTAAAGGCTATTCCCCAAAAAGCCATTAGCAAAATTCCTTCGTTTTTCTCCATTCGGAATCTGTCTTTTTCTTCGTTTTCAGTATGGCTGATAACTTTGCTATTCCGGAGGGAGTACACGTACCTGTTTGGTATAGGAGACTTTTGGAGGCTAGGGCGACCGAAGCCGGCCCTGTAGATGTTCCTCCTCCTCCTCCTGTGGTTAATGTTCCTCCTCCTCCTCCTGTTGCTGAGGTTCCTCTTCCTCCTCCCCCTTAGCATCCTCAAGTGGACTTCGCAAAGACTTGCAAAGATTTCAAAGCAATGGGTGGCAAGAACTTTCAAGGCACTGAGACTTTTGTAGAGGCCAGAAATTGGTTGAAAGAGACCGAGGATTTGTTTGTTATCTTTGGGTTAGACGATCAGAGGAAGCTCTTGTTGGCGGTTTGGCTTATGAAGGATGAAGCCGCTTATTGGTGGGAAGTCACCAATGGTACTAGGCCTGTTGAGACTTGGGCCGATTTCAGGGCAAGGTTCATGCTTAAGTTTCTATCTTCTGCTGAGGAGAATCTGCAAATGGAGAGGTTCATAACTTTGAAACAAGGAGATATGTCTGTTAAAGAATATGTGAACAAGTTCAATCAGTTAGCTCGTTTTGGCTTGGATATGGTGAATACTCCTCAGAAGAAGGCTCTTTGTTTTGCTAGAGGATTGAATGAGCCGTTGCAGGGATTGACTATGTCACATATTCTCCATGGGGCCACGTTTGAGAGTTTGGTTGATATGGCGTTACTTCAGGGAGATGTCAAGAAAGAAACCAAGATGAATGATACTCAAGCCAAGAAGACTGATTCCCAGGGAAAAGGAAATCAGGGTAATCCAAGTGGTCAGAGCAGTCAAGGCAATCAGAACAAGAACAAGAGTCAAGGCAACAAGGGGAACAACAACAAGGGCAATAACAACAAGGGCAAGAACAACAAGGGGAAGTGCCATTATTGCGGTTCAGTTGGGCATCTTATTAAGGATTGTAAGAAGAGGAAAAGGAAGAATGGTGAATGCTTTTTCTGTGGTGAGACTGGACATTTCAGTAAGGATTGCCCGAGGAAGCAAGGGCAAGGCCAGGGTCAGACTCAGCGTGCTGGACCTTCAGGAGGGCAAGTTCATGCTCTCAATGTCGCTCCAGTTCCCGATCGAGGTAGTATTTCTGTTGAGAGCCTTGTATATATTTCTGATTTTCCAGTTCGTACCTTGTTTGATTCTGGTGCATCGCATAGCTTTATCTCATCTGATCTTGTTGATAGTTTGCACCTTAGTACTAGCTTGGTAGATGATCCCGTCTGTGTCTCAAATCCTATTGGGGGTTCCGCCCATTTGTCTATGATATGTGGGGATTTGAGGATCTCTATACTGAGTGTAGAGTTCTTGTGCAGTGCTTATGTTCTTGGTTTTAGGGGATACGGATTGATATTGGGCATGGATTGGCTGTCCAGATATGGAGCCATTCTTGATTGTGAGCATAGGGTTGTGAGGCTCGTGACTCGCCTCGGAAACACCCTAGAGATTTCTTGTGATCCGAGAGGTCCCGTCATGTTGTGCTATCTGGAATCACTCGACTCGTCAATGGAAACTCTTCAGTCTGTGAGAGTGGTTCGAGAGTATCCGGATGTTTTCGATGAAGTTAGGGGGTTGCCCCCTAAGCGAGAGATTGATTTCCGCATTTATCTGTTGGATAATGCAAAGCCTGTTTCTTTGCCCGTTCGGCACATGGCTCCGCGTGAAAGGCGGGAGCTAAGTAAGCAAGTGAAAGAGTTGCTTGAGAAGAACTTCATTAGACGAAGTATATCTGAATGGGGAACGCCTGTGGTATTTGCTACCAAGGCGGACGGTTCTCTCCGACTTTGCGTTGACTATCGAGAGTTGAATAAGCTGACTAAGAAGAACAGACACTCGTTACCGAGGATTGATGATCTCTTTGACCAGCTTGTCGGTGCTTCTGTTTTCTCTCAGCTTGATCTTGCTACGAGGTTCCATCAGCTCAGGGTAGCTGAAGATAGTATAGACAAGACTGCGTTCAGAACTCCAGATGGATTCTTCGAATGGCTTGTCATGCCGTTCGGCTTGACTAACGCACCCGCATATTTCGTGGACTTGATGAGTACGGTGTTTAGGGAGTTCTTGAACAAGTTTGTCGTGGTCTTCGTAGATGATATTCTGATCTTCTCTAAGGATGAGGAAGAGCACGCAAGGCATCTCATGGAGGTGATGGATACGCTTAGAGCGCATCAGTTGAAGGCCAAGTTCTCCAAGTGTCACTTTTGGAGAAGGGAAGTTAGATTCCTTGGGCATATAGTATCTAAGCAAGGCTTAGCGGTGGATCCCGCTAAGGTAGTGGCAGTTCAGGATTGGAAGACTCCAAGGAATGCAACCGAAGTGAGAAGTTTTCTAGGTCTTGCGGGTTTCTACCAGAAGTTCATCAAGGACTTCGCAAAGATATCCGCTCCTCTCACTAAATTGACGAAGAAGAATTTAGTTTTTGCTTGGAGCATAGAATGCGAGCTTGCTTTTCAGAAGCTCAAGAGAGCCCTCACATCAGCACCTGTTCTAGCTTTGCCCGAGGGAGGGAAGTTATTTAACGTATACACCGATGCATGTGGCACGGGGATAGGAGCTGTTCTTATGCAAGAAGGAAGAGTGATATGCTTTGGCGGTAGACAACTCAAAGTGCATGAGAAGAATTATCCCACTCATGACTTAGAGTTGGCAGCAATAGTATATGCACTCAAGGCTTGGCACCATTATCTTCTGGGAGAAAGATTTGAACTTTATACCGATCACAAGTCAATGAAGTATCTCTTTTCTTAGAAGGATCTAAATCTAAGGCAACAAAGATGGATGGAATTCTTGGCGTCCTACGATTTTGAGATAGCTTATACCCCTGGCAAGGGGAATGTGGTAGCAGATGCATTGAGTAGAAGAAGGTTGACCCTAAGTCCTCTATTCGTTGAGATGAAGAATTTAGAGTATGTGGCAACCTTTGATTTCTCTTTGGCGATTGAGTCGATGACCGGTTCTTTAGCATCTCTGGAACTCAGACCTACCCTTCTTGATCAAGTTGGGGCTTCGCAGAGAGAAGACCCTCAGATAGTTGAGATTATGGATAAGCTAATTCGAGGAGAGACGTCTAGTCATCTCGCTCAATATTCTATTGATGACAAGGGTTGGCTGAGGAGAGACGGAAGGTTATGTGTTCCAATGGTAGAAGATCTAGTAAGAAGAGTTCTTGAGGAAGCGCATCGCTCTAAGTTGACTATACATCCGGGCGGAGATAAGATGTATAAAGATATGAAGCGCATTTTCTTTTGGCCTGGGATGAAGAAGGATGTGGCAGAATTTGTCTCTAGATGTATCATTTGCCAGCAAGTTAAGGCCGAATCGAAGAAGCCCGGTGGGCTATTGCATCCTCTAGACGTTCCACTATGGAAGTGGGAGAGTATTTCCATGGATTTTATCGATGGGCTACCAAGGTCAAGGAAAGGGAATACGATCATTTGGGTTATTGTGGATAGACTTACGAAGAGTTCTCATTTCATTCCGGTGAAGAGCAAGAGGACCGCATCTTGGCTAGCGTCTGTATATCTTTGTGAGATTGTGAGACTACATGGAGTCCCTTCTAGTATAGTCAGTGACCGTGACCCAATCTTTACAAGTCAATTCTGGAACAGCTTGCAAGAAGCTGTGGGCACAAGGTTGAATCTAAGTACGGCTTATCACCCACAGACGGACGGTCAAACCGAAAGGGTGAATAGGGTACTCGAGGATCTGTTGAGGCTTTGTATTCTGGATTTTGGTGGTACTTGGGAAGACCATCTTCCTCTTGTTGAGTTTGCATATAATAACAGTTATCAGGCAAGCATAGGGATGGCACCATTTGAAGCTTTATATGGGAGGCCGTGCAAGTCGCCTACATGTTGGTGGGAGACTACAGATGAGCTTATACTTGGGCCTGATATGATCAGAGATACATCCGAGAAGATCGAGTTGATTCGGAGACGGATGAAAGCGGCCCAAGACCGACAGAAATCCTATGCTGATAAGCGAAGAATGGATTTGGAGTTTGATGTCGGGGATATGGTTTTCGTGAAGGTTTCTCCTTTGCGGAATGTGGTCCGATTTGGAGCTGTTGGGAAGTTGGCACCGAGGTTTGTTGGACCATTCCCTATTATAGAGAGGATCGGGCAGATGGCTTATAGAGTGAAGTTGCCCGAGAAGCTTGCTGGAGTACACGATGTTTTTCATGTCTCGCATCTCCGGAAGTGTTTACATGAATCAGCAGAGGTTGTTGAGCCAAGTGTTCTAAAAGATGTAGAAGTGGAGAAAGAGGCTACCTTGAGGAGAGCTCCGATTCGTATCTTGGGGACGGAGACCAAGAAGCTAAGGAATCGAGAGGTCAAATTGGTGAAGGTTCAATGGGGTGAAGCCGAAGAAGACGCAACTTGGGAAACCGAGGAGAAGATGCGTGGGCTTTATCCATTCCTTTTTGAGGGTACACTCTCAATCTCTTTTCTTTGTTAGCATATCTTTCTCTTTGCTATCCATGTTTATCTAGTTTATCGTGTTAATCTTGTCATGAGAACCTTAGGTACAATCCCTTTGGATGAAACATGTGTTTGAAACATGTTATTCTTGATGGTTGCAAGTGGTTGCAAGTGTTTGCAAGTGGATACTCATGGATGCATAATACACGTTAGGCACTAAGATCGGCTCACACACTTTCATATCGCGTATGCATGAGTGTTTATGCTTATTCATGGATGAAAACTTGTTATGCTATCACGTGGATGTTGCATATGGATGAATGTTATGTGCACTCATGTAGAGATTATAAATTATGTTAGGAATTTGCATACATATGGACTCATTTCACTAACATATTTTGCATTAAGGGGGTTTACTGAATCAGTAACCTCCTGATTTTCGCATTAGATAAGTACATATACACACACCTTTGCATATGATCATACAGCATTTAGAACCTTTTAAGGACAATGATTGCTCGTGGATGATGATTTGAGTAGATGGATGATGGATGGTAGGATACGTTCTTCCTAACTTGGAGATTTCGGGGACGAAATCCTTTAAGGAGGGAAGAATGTAACAACCCGTATTTTTGAATAACATGTTATAACATAAATGGAGGCAGAATTAAATTGTAAAATCTGAATCAAGGGAAACGGGCTATGCCATTGCGTTCGTCTCGGAAAAATACGCGATATAGAGTTCGAGTTTTCGAAAATCGGAGTCCGTATGACCAAGATATGGCCTCGCGAAGTTTCACGAAAAATTCCCAAATTAAAGTATACTTAATTAAGTGAAATGGGTTGTGCAGAGAAATATATATATATTGATATATATATATATATATAATTGAAAATTAAATAAATAAATATGCAAAAATGTTCAAAACAGCGAATTGGGAGAGGGGAATAACCGAACCGGCCGATTTTTGAGGTCGACCCGAGCCCGCTGGGTCCACTAGGGGTTAATCCAGGGTGTTTGGCTGTCAACCCGTGTGCCGATTCGCTCAAATGCAGATTTTGCATTTGAATGGTTCTCATGGTTCATCTTTAATCTAAAGGCCCTAGATGGTTCCTACACTTGACTTCTTCCCCAAGACATGCTTTGATGGCTTGGATTGAATCTAGGTTTAATCCTATGGCCTAAAACACTTGCCTAATCTATAAATAAGACCCTAACCTATCCTAAATCATCATTATTCATTCATACAACTAAACTATGGCAAAATCAATCCTCTTAGGGCCTCCACTCTCTTCATAAAATTCCTAAATAAATTCCTAAGTGATTTTCCATGCATACAAGTGTTTTCAAACTTGTATGAGCATCATTAGCTTGCATTCAAGTCAAGTTTATATATTTGCATCATAAAGAAAGAGTCTTGATCATTTTGGCTAAAGGGTTTTGCTTGCATTTTGGGTTTAATTGATTTCATAAGGGCTTTGTCATATTTTTGTGACTTCTTAAGCATTGTAAGCCCTATTCTACTTTCATACTTAAACTCTAAAGTTAAATGTATGATATGCAAGTTTATATGCAAGTTTATCATGTTGTGATATGCAAGTTTATATGCAAGTTTATCATGTTGTGATATGCAAGTTTATATGCAAGTTTATCATGTTGTGATATGCAAGTTTATATGCAAGTATGCCAAGTTATGTTATGCAAGTTTAGGTTGAACATTTTGTTCATGCTATCATGTTATGCAAGCTTATTTTGGGTTTATGAACATAAAGCTTTAAGCTTTATGCCAAAGGTTGCATTTTAGCAACATGTAAGTTATCATATCTCTTATGATAACTTGCATGTGAGGCTAAATGCGAACTTATGGCCATCTCTACATGTCATTTAGCACCATGTATCACCAATATGCTAAGTTTGGTTTAATGCATGCTTTTGAGGCCTAAAAATGTAATATGCAAGTGTATGAACATATGAACATTTCATATGCCACCATGTTAAGCTTGTGGCTTCAATACCTTTATGTCATGATTATGCCAAGTTCCCTCTTTCTATCCTTTATGCGCTATTGTGATATGTAAGAGATGGGATTGCGTTTGGGGTTGGGTAAACTTAAAAGACATAAAACATAAGCTTGTGAATTTACCTATTAAGTTAGGTCTACCCATTGGGAATTTACCTATTAAGTTAGGTCTACCCAATTGCTTGAAAACTTGTAACATGTTTTGGAAACATGATGGACATGACACTTAGAAAAGATAAGTGTGGCCAACTCGAGGTTGGGTTGAGTTTGTAGCGTAAACCTACCCGGAACCGACCGACTTAACTAGTTGCTACAAACAATAGGACCCAATGTGAGAAGTTGGTCATGTTGTACCTTGAACCCGAGGTTAGACCAAGTTGTGGTGTAAAGCTACCCGGACCCACCCGGCTTAACTAGTAACCACAACAAGGTCTAATGTGAGAGGTTAAGGCACATTAAATTAATTAATGCCTCGTGATTAGGGTTAAGTCATGGTCCACTTAATACTTAACCAATTTGGGCTTGGTAGATTAATCGGGGTTAAGTCGTGAACTCATCGTTACACTTAACCAAGTTAATCCAGGATTAGCAATGGGGGCCCACTCCAGCAGTAATCCCAAGTTAGTATCATCATGACCCTAGGGACTAGGCTAGGGTGGGGGCACGATTACTGGACTGGAGGTAAGTGACCAAAAGCGACGGCAGAGGGTACGCCGGTGTAGTTCCGGGCGGACTCTGGTCGTGCACATAGTCCGTAGCCGGAGAAAACATGCACGGGTACCAGTAGATCGGGACTGTGCACTCATGTTCATGGTGTCCAGGGGTTGACACCCTAGGGCTTGATACAACCGAAGGGTGGACCCGACACAGTTCGACTACAATTATGATTGGGCCGTATTGACACCAACACGTGACGAGTTAGGCTTAGGGAGCCGATCGACTAGACCGTTTGGTTGGACCTTGTATTAGGGTCATTTCATGTTATTGGGCCAAAGCTTGGGCCAAGGGATCAATACTTGTTTATTCAAGTCATGTTAGTTTGCTAGTACACCTGTGGTGCAAAACCTTAATCCTGATTATGCGATGACACCTTTATCTACCTTGTTAGTTAATCATCATGCAAGTATATTGTTATCCTTATGTTCATCCCTGCTGCTCATGCTAGTTAACTTTATCAGTTTACATTGATTGTAGTAGGGCTTACTCATTCTTTTTGACTGACCTGTTTTCTTTTGCCTCTTTTCTTCCGTTTCCACCCCCCCCCCCCCAGGTTCTCAGGGAGGGAATACTGGAGCTTAGCTTGGATTTCGGATTGCTTGCTTGTGGGATTTCAGCTCATGTACGGTTTCGACATGAAGCTAGCTATGGTTACCACTTAATTGGGGATAGCACTTATTTATTTCAGTTTTTCAGTTGATGTTGTTTTATCTAGACTTGTTTATTTGGAAAGCTATGTGGTACCAGACTTGTTTTGAAATGTTTTGAAATCTTCCGATGTTTTATCTATGTTATTTACTCTGTTTACATATATACATATGTTCTTGTTCTGCCTTGATATATCATTATGCATGTTTACCTGATTCAAACGCCCCTCCAAAGTCAGAGTGCTTGCAAGAGCCACCCTGGTGGAGGTGGGGTGTTACACGCCATACTAGGCTCTACAAATAAAACCGAAATACACGTATTGGAAATTGGATTTCCATCATGGTGGCTCCTGATTCGAAAGATCGATTGCGTAATGCAATTCCCCACGGCTTACGTCCCAGCAAGAGAAAACACCGTCTGCACATCCACACATTTTGGACCAGAGTACCACCGCGGCTTACGTCCCAGCGAGAGAAAACACCGCCTACTCTATATATCCCTGAGCACTAAGCTAATCTCAGTTGACCGAATCCACGACACCACTAAGGTGCCCATCCACTAAAAAGCATACTGATCAAACCATCAGTTTACCACCATACCGGGATGTGAGGCTCGCGAATCAACGCTATACACAAAGCCATGCTATATTAAAGCTGCGCTTTGATCATCAACCACCAAACTTTGCTTTTCAACAAAAGTCTGGATAACTGCATCTCAGCATGCCACACTATAAATCCATATCGTACCACTGATTTCTGCCTATATATAACCTCTGAGCTCGTATGTCTCAGAGAAGGGCGTTAAGCAAGAGAATAAATTCTCCGCCGCCAAACAGATATATATTTAGCAGAGATCAACGAATACAGTATAAAGGAATACAATGTCAGACACACCATCCATTTACAAGTCCGTTCTAGGTCTGAACGAAACCGGAGGCACTTTTCTCACATATCCATCCATCTCCAAGTTCGTCTGGACGACCAACAACTGATTCCCTCATCTTGGGTGTACAGCCCAATCAAGATAATCAGTAATCACCCAAACGATGTGAAGACTTCCGGTCTTCGACCACCGTCTTCATTTTCGACATATCGTCGAATCGGTTATTCAGAATGGGTATAAACCCGGCCTTTCCGAATAACCCGCGTATATAGTAAACAAATGTTACCTAAACACAACATACGCCTCATCCCAATTCAACAGTCACTAACCGTAAATTAGCAAGGGAACAATTCCCCAAATATTAACCCCGAAGGCCGAAACCAACATCAGATCAATACCCAAGAAACCATCCTTCTTAGCTAACCTACAGTTAGTTTCTAAATTTCACGTTCTTAGGGAAAGGTTCCCATTAATTTTATCAAAGATAAATTCTTTAAAAAAAATTCTTTGATCTTCCTTTGGATGTCATTTCAAACCAAATTATGGTTTTCCAAACTGGTCGGGATTAGCGAACCACACCGAAGTAATTATTTATTTTATTTCCCAATCCCAACCTATTCATCCCATGAAGCAAAACTGGCAATACTCCATATCTAATACCACGGTGTTATCGGTAAAATTAATTACCATTTCACATTCAAATATAATTAAAGATTTAACTACCGCTTTGGAGCAAAACTGGTGATACTCCATTCTCGCTCAATTTCTAAATTTGATAATTTAAATTATCAATTCCCATTTCAATCTAATTGAAGATTCATTAAAACTCCTTTTACTGGGTTAAAGAACTAATGTCTTTTAAAACACAGTTCACGACAAACCCAAATCACATTCTATTTATTATCGGGTTAAAGAACAAGTGTTATTTAAAACACTGTTCACGATAAACCCACAAATCAATTCTATTTAAAACCCATTTCAAATCCGATTTATTTATTTATTTAAAAATAAATGGGTTTTAATTTTAATTCAAAACTAGTTCATTTCGATAAAAATCTATTTTTATCCTTTCAAATATGGAGTTTTTCATCCCAATTTTTCCCAAATCATTTCTTATGATTTTACACAAATTATTACTATTTTTAATAATTTTATCAAGGCCCGTACAATCGATTTCCATCAACGGCCATCGAACTGTACTTACAGCGACCTTTTTCGAATTTGATTTGGACGTATCTCCAAATCCAACCATTAGATTTCAAATTTCTAATATTCGTTAGAAAGCTCTTTTCGATACGAACCCAACGGTTCCGGTTTTAGGAGAATCTGACGGTCGGATCTCCCGTAATGTCCATTCGAAGTTAATGGTCGAAATTTACGAACTGCCGTGGCGCGACGCGTTCAATTCAGGCCATTATATTATATATATATAATATAATATATATATATATATATATATTTCATCGATTTCTATTTAAAACGAATTTTATAAATAGTTTTAAATTCGTTTCAAAAACAATTTCAATCTCCATTTCAAATTCAAATCAAAATTGAATTTTCTATTATAAATCCTTTTTACTTTCATTTCTATTTGATTTTAATTCAACTCGATTTTAATTCGATTCGAATTCATTTTCTTTTCAATTCGATTCTATTCGAATTTGTTTTCTTTTCAATTCGTTTTCTATTCAAATTCAATTCATCTTCTATTCAATTCAAATTCAATTCATCTTCTATTCAATTCGAATCAAATTCGTTTTCTATTCCTTTCAAATTAAATTCGTTGTATATTCAATTGAAATCAAATTCGTTATATATTCAATTGAAATCAAATTCGTTTTCTATTACATTTAATTCAAATTTCATTTCAACATATTCGATTTCGAAATCACTTTTCAATATTCATTTTAAAATGAATAAAATCGATATAAATATCGTTCACGTCAAAATGGCGTCAATCTAATCAACACAGCTTCATATATTTCTATTTTCTAATATTCTATTTCAAATATTTCTTTTTCAAATATTTCCTTTTCAAATATTTCTATTTCAAATATTTTTATTTCAAATATTTCTATTTTTAAAATATTTCGTTCAACGCATGACTAATCTCAACGGATGAGTACTGTCAACACATGAACCTTTATTTTATATTGATAAAGATGTTAATTTTATTGTTAAAATATTTCGTTCAACACATGACTAATCTCAACGGATGAGTACTGTCAACACATGAACCTTTATTTTATATTGATAAAGATTTAAATTTTACTATTAAAATATTTCGTTCAACACATGACTAATCTCAACGGATGAGTACGGTCAACACATGAACCTTTATTTTATATTGATAAAGATGTAAATTTTATTATAAAAATATTTCGCTCAACACATGACTAATCTCAACGGATGAGTACGGTCAACACATGAACCTTTATTTTATAATATTCTTTATTTTTCAAATTGGAATGAGGCCCAATCAATTACCATATAGCGTTAACTATATGGATTCCATACCACACATGCATATAATAGCAACGATAAATAATAAACCATCATCCAAAGTGCACTACACTGTATAAGCATCAAATATAGATATCTAACGCTTATAACAGCCTGTCAATCAATCGATTGACATACAACTAATTATTGGGATTAGTGTATGCCGTATTTTATCCCAATACCCGTGTAGGGTTTCAAACAATCAAACACAGATTTTATTTGTGCAGTTGGGCGATGTGTAAAATTTATCGACCCAATCAATATCAGTCAAATCAGTGTATATAAAAAAATCGGCCGATTTGTTTATATATATTTATTTATTCACTTTCACGTTAAAAATTATATTTTTAACGACCAAAATATTTTATTCACACTATGAATATTCTATTCGGTTCATTTATTCAATAAAATGATATTTTTATTTCTCCAACATATTTTAGAAAATTTCAGCGGCATAACGGCACGATACTAGAAACGGGACAAGGCCTAGCCTTATCCCCGGTCTAGTGAAGGCCCACGTCGTTCACACATCAATCAAATCCATTCATTTTACCAAACAATTCAATTCAAACCAAATAATCTAACCAACTACACAACCAAACAAACAAGTCCATGGTCTGTGGACGATTGTGTCGGGTGCTACTAAACACCGTCTGCATCCTAGTATATATATATAACTAGAAAAGAAATTGAAGAGTGAGAAATTCTCACCGATAGCTATCCTAACTCCACGACACTTCTAATGTAGAAATCTTCGTCGTTCTCGCCTTTCATCACTTTCGTTGCCCGTAGCCACTACATATATAAAAATCGAATTTTTACTTCGCTATTCAATATATAAAAATCGAATTTTTACTTTGCTATTCAATATATAAAAATCGAATTTTTACTTTGCTATTCAATATATAAAAATCGAATTTTTTCTTTGCTATTCAATATATAAAAATCTAACTTTTCCTTTGCTATTCAATATATAAAAATCGAATATTTTGTTTGCTATTCAATATATAAAAATCTAATTTTTCCTTTGCTATTCAATATATAAAAATCGAATTTTTACTTTGCTATTCAGTATATAAAAATCGAATTTTTCCTTTGCTATTCAATATATAAAAATCGAATTTTTACTTTTCTATTCAATATATAAAAATCAAATTTTTACTTTGCTATTCAATATATAAAAATCGAATTTTTACTTTGCTATTCAATATATGAAAATCGAATTTTTCCTTTGCTATTCAATATATAAAAATCGAAATTTTACTTTGCTATTCAATATATAAAAATCGAATTTTTACTTTGCTATTATATAGATAAAAATCACATTTTTATTTCTACTTACTAACATGTATAAATTTCAATTCTTTTCACACATAAAGATCAAATCTTTTAACATAAATACCATCTTCTACCATATAAAAATTCAATTTTTATTCTATGCTATTTATCTTTTCTTTTCTTTTTCTTTTATTCAAAACAACATTTCAAACAAACTTATTTATTTATTTATTTATTTTAAATCATGCTACTTATAAATAAATAAATAAAATAATATACTTTTAATTCTCAAAGCTTTATATCTTTTTTAAAAACTGAAAATAAATGTAAGCTATTTCTATTTAAAACCAATGTTATTTTTATTAAAAGAAAACAATGCAAATTCCTGTTTTAAAAACAATGCAACATATATTACAGAATCAATGCAAATAAATAAAAGAAACAATGTAATTAAAGAAAAGAAGAATGCTCACTGTTATTCAGTTCTGGACGTTTTCAAAGGGAGCCGCACCTAGGGTTTGCTCGCGCACGCCCATCGGAGCCACTCTGCGTTGATCAGGAAACTCCACGCCGTAGCATGCAGCGTCGCCCCCCTAAACCCTTGATGGAGCGCATCTCGAGGCCCTAGAGGCGTCGGATTCCGCATGCGACTGCTGCGAGTTGGAGCAGCAATTTTGAGCTCCATCCTCCCTTAAATCTGATCCCAGCGGTGTAGAAATGGAGAGCTCGTGAAGCTCCTTGATTTGCGTTCAACAATGAGGGAGTAATTCAATTTGGAGGAGATAGATTTGGGATTCCTTTTTTTTTGGAACGATTTACGTCGTTCATGAAGGCGGGGGCGCGATATTAGGTTTGACCACGGGGTTGACTTCTGACTAGGGTTTAGTGCCTCATATAGTTTTTTTATTATTTAAATTCCGAAAATAGTTCCTTATCAATCCGTACTCTAAATCAAACCCAACGACTGTCTCCCTTAGCTAATTACCCCCATTCCGAACACAATGGGACATGTTTCGCAAGCCAATTCTATCGTTTCGATCAGTTTTCATTTAAATTAACATTTAAATTATTATATTGAATTTTAAACGTACATTTCAATTTACCGGGGTCACATACTAACTTGAAAAATTCCAGAAAAATATTTTCTAGCTTCGTATTGACGATATGGTCCTAACAAAACTAATTTCGTCGAATTCTGAGACCGTTTGAAAAATGGCCATTTTCCATTGATTAAAATCAACTGAAACTGGTCAAACGCCTTTTCCTTTGTCACGCTCACATATTGATTCGAAAAATTATGAAATTTGAAACCTAGCAATAATTTGACATCACGGATCCAACAAAAGTGGTTTCGTCGAAATCCGAGGTCGTTTGCAAAATTTCCATTTTTAAGGGCCTGAATTCCATAGCGACTATTCAGAATTTTCAACTGGACATATCTTTTGATTCCCGCTATGAAATTTCGATTTTTTGGATTCATTGGAAAGATATTCTCAAATAGATTCTATTATTTTTGGTTTCGCTTAAATCCGGTTTGTTTTGCACCCGGTATGTTCATTTGATTCTGAAATCGAATTATCGAACTACCGCGCCATTTTCAATTCCTTTTATAATTTAAAATAAATATTTATATTCTAATGACGACGTATATAATATATATGTTCGAATTCTATTCAAAATAAATTTCTCGTCGATATTATTTAAAATAATTCATTTTAAATATTCAAAATTAGCTAAAATTGCCAAAATAAAAAATTTTAACTGGCCCAGATTTTCGGGTTGTTACAGGAGCGGTCATACCTGATCGGAGCTCGGTCACCATGAGTAGGCGTAGTAAGGGAGAGAAGGGTTGCAGCGGTTTCCGTGTTCTAGAAATGAAGGAAAGTCTGGAAAATCGAAAAGTATTGCCTGAGAATTTACGTAATCATGTGGGAATGTTTTATTCACAGATGTTGGGTATTTGAGGGGGGGAAATAAATGAGTACGCATGAATATAGGAGTGAATTTCGGTAGAGAAGGAAAGGAGAGTTTGGTCGTGAAAAAGAGGACATGCATCCTTATTGGGAAAGAAGAAAGAAGGACCAGGTGATATTTTTTTAAGTCGCCTGTAACAGAAGCAAAACAGTCATTTATGTAAAATAGTAATTAATTTTTGATGGCCAGAAGTTAGCTAAACGGTGAACTACTGGTTACACGCTTTACTGTGAACAAGATGGGAGGACACTGTACTCGGTGGAGTGTGATAGGATTCCGGGCAGGGAGATGGTAGTTCGAATGGAGGTTGTTTCTAAGTGATACTTTTTTGAAGGGTAAAAGAAGAAGCGTCGAAACTATGTTGAGGAAACGAAGTTCAATTCTTTAATCTCCAAATTATCAGCCTGTCTAAAGTAAGACAAAAGTAATTAACGTTAACCATTTTAATTTAGGAAGATAATTAAATTTGTTGAATCATATAATTATAAAGTTTATACCCTAGTCATATATTAACAAAATCCGATGAAACCAGTTATATTAGATTCATAGCAACAAATTTTTTGATGTGGAACTGATTTTGTTAAGGGCAGAGCTAGTGGAAATTCGTGATAAAATCAAACGCTTGTTTAATATTAAAACGAAACAAAAGCAGAATCATCGACTGAGAACCAAGGTGAGTAACCTCAATAGTCTCTGACTTGTTATATTTTTATATTAACGAGTTTTAAACATATTTATAGCAATTTCATACTCTGTGATGGTTCTTTGGTTGCATGGTTGATAAAAATTGGTTTATATAGCCATATCATTAATCGATTCTATTCACCATGATATTCATATTGTTGTGAAATTAATGTTATGGATGTTGATTAACATCTGTGGATGGAGGGAAACAGGTTGGAGGGATCCAACTGGATTCCTCAACATTTTATTTACTATTTTTTTTGTGGTATTTGATGTGATATATGACTGGTAATTGATTAGGCTATGGTTGAATTACACTGGACCTAGAAATTGTTATTTTAAATACCGAAAAGTATTTTTGAATACAGAAAAAGAAATTTGGATTTAAAATAGTGTTTATTTTCAAATAGAAATCGAATTTCGAATGGAGCTGAAATAGAACTTGATCAAATAAATACACGAGCAATTGATTTTGAACAATGTTTATAGATTGAGTAAAAGATTTATCTTAGGATAAATTGGGATAGATTTACATTGAAAAGTGGGAAACGATTTTGAGATTTGATATTTTTAATTAGATTTGAACTTAAAGGGAATCTATCTACCAAACAGAAATTTAACTTCAAATGTACTTGAAATTAGAAACTGGTTTAATTGGGTAATACAAGATTGGTTATAAATGACGTTTATAAAACCAGTAAATTATTATCTTAGGGTAAAATGTAATAATAAATTCTGATCCGAATTTATATCAAATGTGGAAATCGGTTAACATTTAAGTGATATGTATGGTTGACAAAAAAATTAACCATTTTAATTGATAATGAAATAAATTTGAATTTAACGAAGAGTGTTAAATATTAGTTAATCTTCGATTAACTATAATTAAAGTAATTATCGAAATGGTTAGTGTTAATAAAGTTAATTATTAATTTAAAAGTGATAATTATAGTATTTTTAGTTAATAGCAAAGTTAACTATTTTTAATATAGTTAATAATAAAGTTAATTATTATTTTAATTAATAATAATGGTTTTAATCGAAGATTCAATTAAGGAATGATTTAGTGGAATTA
Organism: Allium sativum; assembly: GCA_030737875.1. Taxonomy (NCBI): domain Eukaryota; kingdom Viridiplantae; phylum Streptophyta; class Magnoliopsida; order Asparagales; family Amaryllidaceae; genus Allium; species Allium sativum. Next base: position 41,749,962 of record CM060926.1, read on the forward strand.
CAGTTTGATCAAGGAAGTGATAAGAGTTTCATAAAGGGATTGTAATCCAAGTTTAATTGGATTTTTGAATTAAAGTCCAAGGAAGAGGTCTTGTTGTAAAGCAGGTAGAAAGCGGATTTTTATCCTTATTCAACCTTTATCGTATGGGTTGTCGACAAAGAGAATGGTATATGTCTGCATTGTTTAAATCCAGACATTTTGACTATCTTTTAAAAATGAACAATGGAAGCATGTGCGTCGCACACGGTACTTTATTCAAACAGCGATTATAATGCTACTGTTATCACAAATGTTTTTAACAGCGATTTTAACGCTGCTATTATAATATAAGCTAAACAGCAATTGTAACGCTGTCATTGAAAGAAGTATTTTATGAATCAAATATTTAAAAACAGCAATTATAACGCTGTTGTATAATAAATGTTTTATAAGTCTAAACAGCGATTATAACGCTGTTGTATAATAAATGCTTTATAAGTCTAAACATTGGTTTTAATGCTACCATTATAATTAATGTTTTATAAATCAAATACAGCGATTATAACCTACCGTTATAATCAATGTTTTTCCATAAAGAAAGTAGATTCTTGGATTGAATCTGAGAGTCACATAAGTGATGTTTTGTTGGTGTGTGAGCTTTGGCTATTTCAAAATCGAGAATGTTGTTCAATTAAGGTCTGAGAGGTAATTATACCCCAACTTGATTGACTTCATGATTTATGGAGGAATGGTTAAGGTTCGATAGTGAAGATTGGTTTGCAACATGGTTTGTTAATAAACGATAAATGGGTTGAGTTATAATAACGATGTTTTTATAACATCAGGTTAATTTAAAAGGATTTTGACATGTTCCCCAAATAAAAGTAGAGATATTTTCTACGCATGGAAAATGAAACGAATTGGTCAATGAGAAATCAAGAAATGGAAATGGAAATATTTTCCGATATTTATAACATATATTTTCTGAATATAGAAATATGGATTTCGTGACCAATTAGAAATGTTTTCCAACTAAAATAAGAGATATTTTCTTGAATAGAGAAATTAGAATATTGGAAATGTTCCCAATAGAATCAAGAGAGGCGATCGAGCTTTGAAAAGATAGGAAAGGTAGAGGTTTGAAATCGATAATATAATAAAGAACTAATATAAAAAGGGGCCTGTGTTATGTGATGTTTGATTGGTAGAATTTCCAACTGGAAATAGGACCATTGATTGTATGGATGTTTCTTTGATAGTTAAATCACCGACTATCAAAGTTTTGATTTATTTTATACCTCCATATTCAGTATGGAGAGATCGGGATCAGATTTAATATCTGAAACCATTCCGTATTGGTATAAGCGTTACGTATCAACGTATGCTAAAGATAATTGAAGATGAGGTAAAGTGCAAGGGATGTCCTGTTAATCCTAGGTAGAAATTGCCTAAGATGGATTAATAGAATGGTGCCTTTGGTTTGTCCAGACCCAGGACAATTTGTAAGGACGAGTGTCTGATAGAGTATTTCCAAAGCGATTACGTACGCTGAATCCTTCAAACATACGAAGTTGATGGCAAAGAAGGGAAACTTCTTTAGCCTAACAATCTGAGTATTTTTGTTGGATTCAATTAGTGATTTCCGATGGATCCGACGATGTGGCATTCAAAGTGAATGGTGGCCAGATTTTTCAGGAAGATAATTCAAACCTCAAGTCTCACAACCGGAAATTTGACAAAAATCGGGCAGGCAGCATAGCTATGTTGGTCGCTCCCATGAGGATGTATAATCACCTATCTAGAGAAATTCTATTTACTTCTTTAATCTTGATGTTGTCCTTTTCGGGAGACGGTTGCTGATCCCAACCGTTGGTGATATACATTCGATACACTCAAGCGAAATGAGTGGTCGGTCATGTGTGGGCCGTGTTGTATGACGTTCTTGTTGAACCCAATGTATTTGCCTCTAGAGATACACTATCGGCAGGTGGTTCCATACCTTGTCATGTTGGAAATCCAATCTCCAATAAGCACCCTGCGGTTTTTGATTTAGTATTATATATGGAGCGTGAGATGTAAGCGTTCCGCTAGACTCTATTTATTTGATGTAGACATTATTATAATATCACAAATTTTGATATCAAAATGTTTTGGGTTATCGTAAGGTAAAAACCATCCGTGTTTATGTGTGGATCGGTCTTATGATTATCTTTTCTTTCGAAAGGATTTTTAAATGTTAAATCAATGGTTGGAGTTTACTCACACCAGTCCCATGACTGACCCAGATTTTATTTTGTTTTGTTTTCCCTAAACTCTTGGGTGCCCAAATTTGTACGGGTAGTCAAGTAGTCGGGATTTTTCAGATTCACTTGGAAGAGCTGGAAGCAGGAGGCTTCACCAATTAGCTATAGACTATCATATTTCCCGCTGTGTATCATGTTTATATCTCGAAACAGGCGTTTATAACTGTTTAGAAATTTTATGATGTACTCTGGTAATGGTATGTATATGCAAAACAGATTTGTATTTCAAAAGTTTATGTTATCTAATATATTTTATTCATTCCGCTGTGAGTTTGTGATCTTCATTTTCTTCTATTCTAATATTTCTTTCTTTCTATTTCTCATCCTCTAACTTCTTTCTAATAATGATTCGTATTTCTATACAATTTGGGTTGGACATGTGGTGTTATTAGTCGGCTCAAAGAGTACAGAAATTCGGGCTATTACATTTGGTATCAGAGCTGAAGGTTGAGTAGTAACCTTGGCTCTGTGGCCTGACTCAATAATGATGGGGTCAGTAATACCCTAGATTGAGTTTGGTGTTTGTATATGAGCGCGTATTTGTAGATTTGATATAAGTTTGTTTTATATTGTGTTGATTGGTTTGTTGAGTGATTTATGAATTCTGGTCGATAGGATGTACAAATGTATCGATAAGTGTTTCTAAACTCTTAAACAAAACAACTCGACATAGTATGATATTAAAATAGGCAAATGAAATAATTTTGCCCACAAAATTATTTGATATAAAAGGAATTATTTCTAAATTACTATATATGAATGTGCTGATTGTTATTACAATCAAATGGAATTATAAAATATTGAAATGGTTATGTATAACCAAATATAACTTGTATATGGGAAATATACATAAATAAGATGAACTGAAATTAAATTCAAACCAAAATTTGGAATTTAAATCCCGGGTGGTTAGAAAATATTTTCTAAAGTATTTTTAAAATAATATGAAATTACTTTTAATTTTTTTTTTGTTAAAAGTGGTTTTAAATAGATTTTGAAAAGTGATTAAGCATTGAACTCACTTCAGTCGCTGGATAATAATTCTGATGATGATCTAAACATCATCGGTGTTCATTTTCAAGTTTCTAAGTGACGGATTGCTACCGTAAAGTTGGTTATGAATTGTTTTGAGAAAAGAAAACCATGATTTGATTAAAACTTCCAAATGAGATTTGATATTTATATAATTGATTTCAAACTGATTTTCAAATAAACACTGGGAATTTAAATTCTGAAATTGAATTTAACTTGTATAAGATTGAATGAATTGAAATAGGGGAAATAAATCAAATGGATTGAAATTTAACATAAGTTAAATGGAAATATAAACCCAAATAAGTGGGTTGACTTAAATAAAAATCAAATTGGAATTGATAGAATGGAGGTGAACTAATCTGAAGATGATTAGAGAGTTAAAAACTGGAAGTTGGATTGATTTGAAACCAACAGGAAATGGATATATGTATGCTGAGCAGATATCGAATGGAAGAAAATACAACAGATAGAATTACGCCCGACTAAAAGGTACATGTTTACAATATTACTTGGGTTTGATGGTTTTATGAGCATATGGGGCAAGCCGCTTGGCTGTTTGATTTTCTTTTGGATTGGAGAAGGCCTAGAAAGGCGAGTTGTGGTTGTACCGATTGAGCCGTGCAAAGGACATGCTGGCGAAATTTTTTGAAAATTTAAAGAGTTAGAAAATTTTAATGAAATATTTGATAATTAGGAATCGATTTATTGATTTTATTTTGAATTAGGAAACCAGATTGGTTAAAGGAAGTTAATAAATAATTTTAGAATCAATATCGAATAGACATAAACCTGGAAATATGCAGAAGATCATATGGGTCTAATATAAGGATGTAATGATGGATTGTCCAGATATGGTGGGTAGTTCATTAGAGATAAATAATGAAATGTTTGGTATCGATACGAGAATAAACAATTCCGTTATGGAAATATGAAGTATAAGATTTCATCCAACTAAGTTGTGAGGAGTTAGAATTATAACATCTTTATTGGTTGGCAATTTCGAGGACGAAATTATTTTAAGGGGGAAGGAATATAACGACCCAGATTTTTTAGCCGTTGAATTTTGAATATTTTAATTTGTTTTAAATATTTTATTTTATATATAGGAATTTATTTAATAAAACAATATTTAAACGTATAATTTATAATATAATTTAAAATGAGCTCGTAAAGTCGTGGCAGCTCGTAAATTAACATTTCGAACTCCAACTGAATATACAGGATCCAAAATAAGTCGAATTTCTTTGAAACAAGAAACATTTGAATCTATTAAACTACATATTTCTAATGGAAGTGAAAAATCAAGATTTCGTCTTGTAAATTGAAAGTTATGTCCAAATTAAATATTCAGAAAAACAGCGACATATTCGTCTATGGACATAACGGTTATTTAAATATATTTAAATATCGGTCTTGAATTTGGAAAAGGTTCTTTTGAGGTGTAATTATAATTTAATTTTTAAAATTTTACTGTAATTTTTAATTAATTAAATACGCAACTTTTTATTTGGAGTATTTTGCACCCTATATCAATATTTTGGGTTTTCACAATATAAGTTAAAATATCGATATTATTATATTTTTGGGATCATAGTACATTGCTGGATATAACGGTAATTTTATTTCCGTCCTTTGCAGTCCGTATATAAACAAAAGCCTGATACCATATAAACTTCAAATTTTGCAAGACAAATATACACTCTGATATGAAACATATTACATTTCAACTCCCTGGGCATAATATGCTACCCATTAGCTTGTCCCTTTCTTATAACCTTCAGCGGAAATTTAATGAAAACATAGGCAACATGCCATCCACGCTAATTACTCCGTGCGTCTCAAGCTACTTTTAACTCCGTGCCCCTCACGCTATTAGATGTCGTGCTTTCCAAAACTCTTACTTCTTTAAATACTGTTCAAGCTTCTTCTCAATTCTGGTTCTCAGATCATAAACGAAAGCACCCCTCAAAACAAGAAAAAAAAATATAAAAGAAATTGTTCCACGTTTTACTAAAAGAAACCGCGGCTCTCCTTGTTTATAAAATCCCAGAATCCTTGTTTTCACTCGAAATGAAAAAAAGAATGATTGTTACCCTAACCACCAAAACCCACTTTGATCGTCTCCCTCAGGCCTTGTTGTCGATGATCTCTGAAGCAAATATGTTCGTCTTGGTGGAACTTCTCCATAGCTGAAAGCGTGGAGTCTCAAATCGCCGTGGCTGGCCATTTCGAACTCGAGGACCTTCTATAATTTCGGATCGATTTAAAGAACAGTGGGTGTCGATAGGAGATGGGACCAAGGTGGAAAGGCACGGCTTGGGTAGGGGTTTGGAGTAGTCATACCTGATCGAAGCTCGGTCACCATGTGGAGGCGCATCAAGAGAGGGAAGGGTTGCAGCGATTTCCTTGTTCTAGAAATGAAGGAAAGTCTGGAAAATCAAAAAGTATTGCCTGGGAACATAAGTAATGACGTGGGAATGTTTTATTCACTGATGTTGGGTATTTGAGGAGGGGAAATAAATGAGTACGCGTGAATATAGGAGTGAATTTCGGTAGAGAAGGAAGGGAGGGTTTGGTCGTGAAAAAGAGGACATGCGTCCTTATTGGGAAAGAAGAAAGAAGGACCAGGTGATATTTTTTTAAGTCGCCTATAATAGAAGCAAAACCGTCATTTATTTAAAATAGTAATTAATTTTTGATGGACAAAACTTGGGTAAACGGTGAACAACTGGTTACACGCTTTACTGTGAGCAAGATGGGAGGACAGTTTACTCGGTGGAGTGTGATAGGATTCCGGGCAGGGAGATGGTAGGTCGAATGGAGGTTGTTTCTAAGTGATACTTTTTCGAAGGGCAAAAGAAGAAGCATCGAAACTATGTTTAGGAAACGAAGTTCAATTCTTTAATCTCCAAATTATCGGCCTGTCTAAAGTAAGACAAAAGTAATTAACGTTAACCATTTTAATTTAGGAAGATAATTAAATTTATTGAATCATAAAATTATAATGATTATACCTAGTCATATATTAACAGAATCTGATGAAACCAGTCATATTAGATTCGTAGCAACAATTTTTTTGATGTGGAACTGATTTCGTTAAGGGCAGAGCTAGTGGAAATTCATGATAAAATCAAATGCATGTTTAATTTTAAAACGAAACAAAAGTAGAATCATTGACTGCGAACCAAGGTGAGTAACCTCACTGAACTCTGACCCATTATATTTTTATATTAACGAGTTTTAAACTTATTTATAGCAATTTCATACTTTGTGATGGTTGTTTGGTTGCATGGTTGATAAAAATTGGTTGATATAGCTATATGATTAATCGATTTTGTTCACCATGATGTTTCATATTGTTGTGAAATTAATGTTATTGATGTGGATTAACATCTGTGGATGCAGGGAAAGAGGTTAGAGGGATCCAACTGGATTCCTTAACATTTTATTTCCTGTTTTTTTTTGGTGATATTCGATGTGATATATGACCGGTAGTTGATTAGGTTATGGTTGAATTACACCGGCCCTAGAAATTTGTATTTTAAATACCGAAAAATATTTTCGAATACAGAAAAAGAAATTTGGATTTAAAATAGAATTTATTTTCAAATAGAAATCAAATTTCGAATGGATCTGAAATAGAACTTGTTCAAATAAATACACGAGCAATTGATTTTGAACAATGTTTATTGATTGAGTAAAAGATTTATCTTAGCATAAATTGGGATAGATTTACATTGAAAAGTGGGAAATGATTTTGAGATTTGATATTTTTTTATTAGGTTTGAATTTAAAGGGAATCTATCTACCAAACAGAAATTTAACTTCAAATGTATTAAAATTAGAAACTGGTTTAATTGGGTAATACAAGATAGGTTATAAATGACGTTTATAAATCCATTAAAGTATTATCTTAAGGTAAATTGTAATAATAAATTCAGATTTGAATTTATATCGAAAGTGGAAATCGGTTAACAGTTAAGTGATATGTATGGTTGGCAAAAAATTAACCATTTTAAAAGATAATATAATTAATTCGAATTTAACGAAGAGTGTTAAATATTAGTTAATCTTCGATTAACTATAATTAAAGTAATTATCGAATTGGTTAGTGTTAATAAAGTTAATTATTATTTTAAAAGTGATTATTATACTATTTTTAGTTAATAGCAAAGTTAACTATTTTTAATATAGTTAATAATAAAGTTAATTGTTATTTTAATTAATAATAATGGTTTTAATCGAAGATTCAATTAAGGAATGATTTTGTGGAATTATAGTTTGATCAAGGAGGTGACAAGAGTTTCATAAAGGGATTTGTAATCCAAGTTTAAATGGATTTTTGAAATAAAGTCCAAGGAAGTGATCTTGTTGTAAAGAAGCTAGAAAGCGGATTTTTATCCTTATAAAACCTTTATCGTATGGGTTGTCGACAAACAGAATGGTATATGTCTGCATTTTTTAAATCCAGACAATTTGACTATCTTTTAAAAATGAACAACGGAAGCGTGTGCGTGGCATACAGTGCTTTATTCAAATAGCGATTATAATGCTACTGTTATCACAAATGTTTTTAACAGCGATTTTAACGTTGCTATAATAATAAAAGCTAAACAGCAATTGTAACGCTATCATTGAAAGAAATGTTTTATGAATCAAATATTTAAAAACAGCGATTATAACGCTGTTGTATAATAAATGTTTTATAAGTCAAAACAGCGATTATAATGTTGTTGTATAATAAATGCTTTGTAAGTCTAAATAGTGGTTTTAATGCTACCATTATAATTAATGTTTTATAAATCAATACAGCAATTATAACCTACCGTTATAATCAATGTTTTTCCATAAAGAAAGTAGATTCTTAGATTGAATCTGAGAGTCACATAAGTGATGTTTTGTTGGAGTGTGAGCTTTGGCTATTTCAAAATCGAGAATGTTGTTCAATTAAGGTCTGAGAGGTAATTATACCCCAACTTGATTGACTTCATGATTAATGGAGGAATTGTTAAGGTTCGATAGTGAAGATTGGTTTGCAATATGGTTTGTTAATAAACGATAAATGGGTTGAGTTATAATAATGATGTTTTTATAACATCTGGTTAATTTAAAAGGATTTTGAAATGTTCCCCAAATAAAGTAGAGATATTTTCTATGCATAGAAAATGAAACGAATTGGTCAATGAGAAATCAAGAAATGGAAATATTTTCCGATATTTATAACATATATTTTCTGAATATAGAAACAAGGATTTCATGAACAATTAGAAATGTTTTCTAACTAAAATAAGAGATATTTTCTTGAATAGAGAAATTGGAATATTGGAAATGTTCCCAACAGAATCTAGAGAGGCGATCGAGCTTTGAAAAGATAGGAAAGGTAGAGGTTTGAAATCGATAATATAATAAAGAACTAATATAAAAAGGGGCCAGTGTTGTGTGATGTTTGATCGGTATAATTTCCAATTGGAAATAGGACCATTGATTGTATGGATGTTTCTTTGATAGTTAAATCACCGACTATCAAAGTTTTGATTTATTTTATACCTCCGTTATCAGTATGGAGAGACCGGGATCAGATTAAATATCTGAACCACTCCATATTGGTATAAGCGTTACGTATCAACGTATGCTGAAGATAATTGAAGAAGAGGTAAAGTGCAAGGGCTGTCCTGTTAATCCTAGGTAGAAATTTCCTAAGATGGATTAATAGAATGGTGCCTTATGTTTCTCCAGAGCTAGGACAACTTGTAAGGACGAGTGTCTGACAAAGTATTTCCAAAGGGATTACGTACGTTGAATCCTTCAAACGTACGAAGTTGGTGGCAAAGAAGGGAAACTTCTTTAGCCTAACAATCTGAGTATTTTTGTGGGATTCAATTAGTGATTTCCGATGGATCTGCCGATGTGGCATTCAAAGTGAATGGTAGCCAGATGTTCTAGAAGATAATTCAAACCTCAAGCCTCACAACCGGAAATTTGACAAAAATCGGGCAGGCAGCATGGCTATGTGGGTCACTCCCATGAGGATGTATAATCACCTATCTAAAGAAATTCCATTTACTTCTTTAATCTATCGATGATGTCCCTTTCGGGAGACGGTTGTTGATCCCAACCGTTGGTGATATATATTCGATACACTCAAGCGAAATGAGTGGTCGGTCATGTGTGGGCCGGGTTGCAGGACGTTCTTGTTGAACCCAGTGTATTTGCCTCTAGAGATACACTATCGGCAGGTGGTTTCATACCTTGTCATGTTGGAAATCCAATCTCCAATAAGCGCCCTACGGTTTTTGATTTAATATTACATATGGAGCGTGAGATGCAAGCGTTCCGCTAGACTCTATTTATTTGATGTAGACATTATTATAATATCACAGATTTTGATATCAAAATGTTTTGGGTTATCCTAAGGTAAAAACCATCCATGTTTATGTGTGGATCGGTCTTACGATTATCTTTTCTTTCGAAAGGATTTTTAAAAGTTAAATCAATGGTTGTAGTTTACTCACACCAGTCCCATGACTGACCCAGAGTTTATTTTGTTTTGTTTCCTAAACTCTTGGTTGCCCAAATTTGTACCGGCAGTCAAGTAGTCGAGATTTTTCAAATTCACTTGGAAGAGCTGGAAGCAGGAGGCTTTACCAGCTAGCTATAGACTATCATATTTCCTGCTGTGTATCATGTTTATATCTAGAAACAGGCGTTTATAACCGTTCCGTAAATTTGATGATATACTCTGATAATGGTATGTATACGCAAAACAGATTTGTATTTCATAAGTTTATGTTATCTAATATATTTTATTCGTTTCGTTATGAGTTTGTGATCTTCGTTTTCTTCCATTCTAATATTTCTTTCTTTCTATTTCTCATCCTCTAACTTCTTTCTTATAATTATTCATATTTCTGTATAATTTGGGTTGGACGTGTGGTGTTATTAGTCGACTCAAAGAGTACGGAAATTCGGGCCATTACAATGTGAGATGGGTTTGCCGAATTATTAGGATTTAACCAAGAAAATTTTCGGTGGTTCCTCCAACTAGGGTTGTACGTGGATGAGTAAAGATTATTTTGAGCTATACCATTGGCTTGGTCTTGAGAGTAATAGTGGGGTAGCCCATCTCCGACTTAAGGAGTTTGATTTTCTAAGGAAGGTGACTTGGGTCCACGACATGCACTCCTCTAGTAAAAGTATGAATGGGAACACGAATTAATTCCTATTGCATGTATTTTTTAGAATAATCTTCTGAGAATTGCCAAGCTTCATCGGCCGTCTTAGACATAAATTCTCCTCCACACAATGCTTCTAGGTGAGTTCTAGTCTGATAGTTTAGCCCTTCATATGCAATTTGACATAAGTGATCTTTGAGACTGCATGATGAGGACAACTATATAATAATTGGTTGAACCTCTCAAAGTATTTTAAAAAAGATTCCCCCTCATTTTGACAAAATCGATTTATCATGGTTCATAGTTTTTAGAGTTTTATGGAAAGGGAAAAACTTTTTCAAGAATACAGTGACAAATTCATCCCAAATTCTTATGGAATGTTTTGGAAGAGAATTTAGCCATCTTTTAACGCTTTCAAGTAGGGCAAATGGAATTAGCCTTAGCTTGATTGATTTGTTAGACAATTTTTGCATTTTTGTTATGGACGCATACAACTCAAATTACACTTAGAAATTCATATGCATTTTCAGACCCATTAAATTTTGGTACCCCTTAAATAAACGAATGTTTAAGATCAAAATTATTTCCTTCATTTGGTGGGAACACAATGACAGAGGGTTCAATAGTCCTAGTTGGATAACATCGATCCCGAACAGATAAGGGTCTATCCATTTCTAGGTTGAGATTTTGAAATTTTTGATTAATTCGATTTTGATCCATCTCGTTTGCAAAGTTTTGGTTTATCCGTGAACTCATATGAGAATTTTGTTGGCTAACACTTTTTCACTCATTGTTGTTAAATGCAAACAAGGAAAATCCTAGACTTAAGGTTGGTACAAGAAGCTCCTAATTAAAATTAATAACAAACTCAAGTATATCTTATTAGTTCATAATCTCGATTTGAAGAGGGAAGAGGGTTTTATGGTCGTTCACGTTTAGTATAAATACCAAGGGATACGACCAATGTTTTACGGGTAGTATGCAACCTCTTTTGCTAGAACTTCAATAAATTGAACTAATATATATCCGCGATCAAACCCTAGAGAGAATCAATTTCAAAAAAATACACCCTTGTCGTTAAATATTTTGCAAATCAAATCAAGTTTTATTAGGAGAGTGAATATTTTAACTATGGAAATTCATTCCTCACCAAATCTATTTAGCAATTTCAGTCAACACAACAGCCTAACAATAATTATTGCAGAAAATTAAAATATTGTACAAGCAAGCCGCTGCCCCTGCAGAATATTTTTCCAAGCATTGTGTGTGTGTGTGTGTATATATATATTGCAGCAGAGCACCAGTAGAGTTCAAGAAATTTTATAGTGGGTTATGGCTATCCGTCCAGAGCAATTGCTTGTCCCTTGGATCCGAGTTTGCTTTGCTTGACTATGTTCCTTGCTTGGGCCTTTGATTTTGATTTCTCTGGATTTTTTTTAAGAAAAGGAATAAATTTGCAAATTGAAAAGAAGAAAGAAAAAGTATGGAAAAGAAATAACAAGATAGTTGCTTAAAACAATCTCATACAAACAAACCGTGCACCACGATCACAAAAGCAAAAGAAGAAAACACAGATCATGACTCACAAAGTAGAACAAATTTCTCCTTTTTTCCTTTTCCGAAAAACAAATGATAGCAAAACTAGAATTTAGATAAGAATAAAATGAATTTAAAACAAAACTAACTCAACAAAAATAAAAATGAAGCCTAACAAAATAAAAAATAAAAGACTCAACTCATGCCGCTCCTCATGCCCTGGAAAATGTCAAACTACCGTTCTAATATAAATCACCCAAATGTATTTTTTCTCACAACCCAAAAATAACAGTAAATAAGAAATCAAAATGGAAAGAAAAATTTACCCCTTCTTTCTTTTTCAACTTTCCATCTAAATTTATGCCAGCTCTAAAAAAATGCGAAATACAGTAAATAAATCGACTTTGATTTCTATCTAGTTTCTAGGGTTTCAGGTATTCGATATAGGGTTGTCGAATTGGGTACTTGGAGTACGAATTTGATATTGTGGGTTTGTGTATACGGGTCCAAATCAGATTTGGAGTTGTGATGCTCGATCTGGGGACGTCGATGTTGGTTTTTTCGAATCTTATCTAAGTTCAATTTGGCGGATGAAAAGGTTGCGGTGATGTGTTGATTCGACGATTAATAGATGATGGATGGGGCAGGGATGAGTTCGGTGTTAAGGTGATGGTACATAGCATAAGCTGGGGTTGTTTTGTATGGATTTTGGTTTGAATTGTGATGGAAGAAATTGGGTTGATGACTTGAACTGTGGTCGGGACAAAGTTGACGTCTGCTTGTTCCTTGAAGTTGCATGACTTTTGTTAAGAGTTCGAATTTGTTTTTGCTATATGGTTTATGAATTGGTAGGAATGATGGTCAGTATAAGGGTGTATGACATTTGATGTAGTGGATTGAAAGCTTATTGTTATTGGTTGGTGATCTGTGATGTTGCGTGGAGTTGAACATGGGGTATGTTGCTGTGAAGGGTGGTTTGTTAAAAACGGCGTGGTGTTTGTTCTAATGTGTAGAAGAACTGCGATTTGGGGAAAGGTTTGTCTGAGGGAATGGTGACGTAATGAAGATTTACTTAAGATTGGGAAGGGAATGTTGGAGGTGATTGTAGATGAACGGTTATGTGGTACTGTGGTGTTAAGAAATTTTTGATGAAAATGAAAAAAAAAATGGCAAAACAAAGCAAGCAAGGGGGAAAATTTGCAAAATGAAACTTTTTTGTTTTTGTCTTTTTTTTGAACAGAAAATTTGTAAGAAAAGAAGAAAAGAATGTAGAGAGTGGAAAGGAAACAAGAAAAAGGAAAGAAATCTATTAAATTTTTTTTTTGTTATGTAAAAGAAATAAAAGAACAAATTTTTAAATAACTAATAGAAAACAAAATTAGGATTACCGCTGAATCTAATCAGATAGTCAATCACTAATGGAAATAAGTGTAAAAGACAACTGGTACTCTACCAAACCTAATTGTGTAAATGACACTGGTTGCTAATAAAATAAAAATGCAGAAAAGTAAAAGAAAACTTTATTAATGGAGAAAAGAAGTACAGAATAATAAAAAATGAAACTTCATTTACAATGAATATCATGTGTATTTATAGAAGATGTAGGCAGCTCTCAATATGAATATCGGGCCTAGAAATTATATCCTGAGTAACTTTGTTTACAAATAAAAAAGATATGACATAATGGTTGAGATATTCCATGTAGATTTCCTCTCCTGATTAGTGACACGTGCTAGATTGATTGGATTTTCCTTGGCAATAATTCAATCAAATATTCTTCTAAACGACAATTGAAAAATGGATTATTTGAATTGATATCCTTGAGAAGAATATGCTTATTTCTGAAATTTTTATTAGTATATATCATACATACATACATATGAATATATATATATATATATATAATATATAATATATAACACTAGTCCATATATTCTTCAGAGCAAAGGAGGTAGTGCGAATGTTATTTCTTCAGCATAAAGAGGGCTTATTGGTGATCGAGCTCAGCTCACTTTGTACAGATTTCTATGCCTTTACTAGTGAGCTACAACTTCCTTTGGGATTGAGATAGTGTTGACATAAGGAAGTAGCTTTTCTTTGCAATTGTCTCTTAATTAAAATGAAGAAAACATTAATCGACAATCTGTAAAAACACACAAAAATACACAAAGTAATATTTATTGATTTACCAAAGATAAGATATAAGAGCATAAAATAAACACATTTTCTATGCTAATTAGTAATATCATAATTCGAAACCTAAGACGCATCACCAATGTCAAACCTTCTTTGATCAACACTCCTCCATTTCTCCATTTATTCACTAACTAACACCATCACTCCCTTTCTCTTCTTCTCCTCTCCCTAGCGACCCCCTCTACCTCAACTCTCACTCCTAATCGAAACATGACATTAGGCAGACCTCCGCAAACTATAGTGTTCAACATCAAACTCCCTTATCACGGGAATCTTAAAAAGTTTACATGTCGATACCAAACCTCATAGAAACCTAAAAACAATTACAAATTCATGCCTTGAAGCTCCGAATTCGCGAATTCTATAATCCACAAACACTGCCCTAATGTCTATTGTTTAAACAATGACATACTGGAATGAAATCACACCCAGAAATAAATATATAGGAATGAAGCTCGAAATTTTGGCATCTCAACGAATCCAAGCTTGACCGATTTCATTTAGATTTGAATCTTTAGTGATTATTGAATGATCGAAACAAAAACTCTGTTTTGTTTTCTTTACTGGAGGAGCAGATTTCCGCTCGAAAGAGGAGAGTCGAGAATGGAGATTGAGAAATTTAGGGATTTCAAAACGAATGGCTTGTTTATATAATTGTAAATATATATTATTTAATTCGAATATTTTATTAGTTTTCATAGTTCCATGCCTATCCTCATTTTGTTTACTGTTTATAATTTTATATGATTCCATATGATATCCGTTTGCGATGAACAAGGAATATACACCTACAATTTGAAATTTTATACCCAACGAAACTTGTTTCGTTGAAATTGGAGTCCGTTTGATAAAATAGCGAAATTTTGAATATTAAATTTGTTGACTGATTTACGTTATATTTTTATGCGCTCGCATAACAACTCTAAATGGTTTGAAACTTGAAATCTTGCAATAATTAAATATTCTGGACACGATGGAACTAGTTTCGTCAAATTCCAAGATCGTTTGGTATAACTCTCTTTTTAATTCACAACGTAAATCGATACACGTTTATATCACCCACGATAATAAAAATAACTCCAACTGATTCCAAGCTGGAAATCTCACAGTTATAATCACTACGGATTTAATAAAATTGTTTCATTTAATTGGAAGTCATTTGAAAATCGACTATTCTTAGGTTCCATATTAAATCAAGTAAACGATTAAATAAAAATCTGGGTGTTTATGGCTACCGCGGTCACAGACATTATCGAATCGACATGTAATTTATTTTCATGTAATAATTTCACATTACAGATCCGATGAAACTAATTTCATCGAAAACGGAGGTCGTTTGCAAAAATGCTATTTTTAAGGCTTAAATAAATCAATTAAAACATAAATAAATTCAAAAACAATTCAATTTAATAATAATAAATTATTATTATTGCACATATTCGAATAGAGCATCGTATAACTCCAAAATAAATATATCTAGATTTTAAACTTGATATTTCAAATTAAAACAACATTCAAATTATTTAAAATCGATTTATATATAAAATAAACCGTTATAATTTATAAACGATTCCATAATGACTGTTTGAAATTTTGATTTGTACACAACTCACAATCTATAAGATGAAATCTCGATTTTTCTCTCTCATTAGAAAAATATAGTTTAATAGATACAAACGTTTCTTATTTCAAAGAAATCCGACTTATATTGGATCTTGTATATCTAATTGAAGTTCAAAATGTGATATTACGAACTACCACGACCTTAATTGCTCGTTTTAAATTTAATTTTAAATTATATGTTCAAACGCTATTTTAACTAATAAATTCCATATAAATTTCCAATACAACATTTAAAACAAATTCAAATTTTCAAAATTAAAAGACTAAAAATCTGGGACGTTACAATCCTTCCTCTTAAAAGAATTTCGTCCCCGAAATTACAAGGTCAGGAAAAATGCTACAAACCCATCAACTTGTCAAAAATCCACTTAGTTAAAATTTTAATTCCAACTAGTCCAGTTAGTTTCAAATAAAATGACAATTCAGTTCTTTTTAACAAAAAAATTCAAAAATCTTGAAAATTTTCTAACACCTAAAATTTCCAAATTTTTGGCAGAGTCTCCCTTATGTAGAGGTCCTTCGGAGATATCGCAGGAATAACAAATATATATACATCAACCCACATGGTCGAAAAACAAAATTAAAACCCCATTTTTTGTATTTTTGCGTAGGCGTACCTTATATAGCATTATTAAGTGAACTCGCTTAATTCGTAGGCAATATGCGCAACCAAACCCAAGCTAATGGCTCCAGATACCTGTACTTACTCAACTTTAATGAGTGAGTTCCAATAATTGATGATTAAATAATCATTCACTCCCTTAAATTATATAGCCACGTTACTCAATTGGTTTTGAATGATTCTCAATCCTTATTTTCGCATCCACTCCATTAGCCATATACAAACATTCACATCCATACAAATTGATTCTAAATCAATTTATTCACTTTTATAAGCCATGCAATCTTAATTTCTTAAGAATCCATCCAATTTCATTTGTCTTAAACTTAAGTTAAATTTCAATCATTTGAGTCTCTTTTATAATTTCAATCTATTTAACTTGCACAACTTAAATTTTAATTCAGAATTCAAATTCCGGGCTTTTTGTTTCAAACTCTTACATAAAGTTATAAATATAAGCAAATATTGTAACCATTGGAAAACTTAAAACATTTGAAATTTAAAAACTTGTTTTTTCTCAAACAAATTTGCTTTGGAAATTTCACTATAGTAGCAATCCATCATTCAAAAACTCGAAAATAAATATTGATGATGCAGTCGTCATCATTCAGAACTATTTTCTAGCTACTGAAGTGATTTCAGCGCTTTACCACTTTTAAATATATTTAAAATGATTTTTATTCAAAAACTCCTTCAAACTGTGCTGTATTACTTTATAATGCTTTAGAAATTATTTTCTAAACAATTGGGATTTAAAATTCCAAATTTTGGTCTAAATCCAATTTAATTCATTTCACTTGTATATTCCATTCTTATACAAATTCTATTCAGTTATACATATAACCAAATTAATATTATAATATCATTCGATTATAATTGTAATAACTAACCACATCAATCATTTCAGAAAATTATTTCTTTATAACAAAATATTATTTTGGGTAAAATTATTTCATTTACCCACTTTAAAACAATATTATGTCGAATCATTTTGTTCAAGTGTTTAGAAATCCCTATTGATCATGTCAGTTGTGATGACTCCAAACTTCCACAGAATGAAAGTAAGGAATAATCATTTGGAATACAACATAAATACAATAATACATATCATAGATACAACATAGCATTGGAAATTCATAAAGTAACAACAATATAGCAACAGAAATATAATGTCATCAACCACAGAAAATCCCCAGTCATAGAATTCTAGATTATTACATCAAGTTTGCAGAAAAAGAAATAAGTTCCAACTCCAACTTAAACAACGTGAAATAAACCAAATTTAATGTTTGGAATTAAAAAGAGAAAAATGCAAAAGCAACGAATGATAGATGTCTTCAAGCTTCTAGTCATCACCTCTCCACAAAAGCATATCCAAGGAAGATAATAAGTAGCGCCAAAGAAAAGACTCCTAACTAAGAATAAACTTGTTTACTTGGCTTCCCGTGTAGAAAGGAGGGCACCCGAGTTTGCAAAAAGGTGGAAACAAACATCGGGTCAGTAGTGGGACTGGTGTGAGAATTCTTAACTAATTAATCACTATTAATAGGGCAAATCCAAAGACCACGACGCTAATGCGGAACGGGTTTACTCTAATGGATTGCCGTGCATAAAAGTGTCAGAACAAATAATAAGTAAATTGTACAAAACGTCATGCTTTTTAGAAAAATGGAATCAACATAAGACCCAGGTCCCATCACACAATGCAACACAAACCAGAGGATATGGTTTTACCTTATAGTGATTAAACATGCTAAATACGGCAAATACGAGTTTAATATTATTATTAGTATATATCAAAACATTTCAAAGTAAATGTATAAATCCTAGGAAGAATAGTATCCCATACTACTATACCTCCATACTAGTAATACAATCAAATTCGCAGGGTCGTATTTGGATTTTGGTTTCCATCATGAGTCAAGGCTAGGGAGGAGCTCCTACCGATTCAGTTGGAAGGATTGCTTCAATTTCAATTTCTGGACCGCATTGCTAGAAATAAAGCTTCTTGATGCACCCGTATCAAATAAGGCAGTAACAGGGATATTTTTAACAGAAATGGTACCATCTAAAACATCAGGCTTACCTCCTCCTTCGGAAGAAGTAGGAGCAGAAGAAGATGGTGCACTTTCCCCCTCATACACATGTGCAACCTGTGCTCCTTTTAACAGCGGACAATTTGGCTTGATATGACCCTTCTTGTGGCAATTATAGCATTCCTTGGTGTCGTCGCTTCGGGCCTTCTTAGGATTCCTGCAGTCCTTGCTGTAGTGCCCAAACTTTTGGCAGTTGTAGCATTGCACCTTTTACTTATCGTGCCCCTTAGCAGCTCCAGAATTGCTTCCTTCAGTCTTCTTCTCTGTTTGCTTCCTCTTATTGTTGGCAAGCTCCTTTCCCTGTCTTGTTGGGAATTCTTCCTATCATTCTCCTCATATCGACAAGCGAACTCCACCAGCCTATTGAAGGAGAGGTCGATGTGGGCAGTGGCTCTATCAATATACTTCCTCGCAAGCCCATTTATGAACCTCTTGTTCTTCTGAAAGTCATCCTAAACCAATTCAGGGGCATAGCGAGACAGGTCTTCAAATCTTCGTACATATTCTGAAATGGTCTTGTCGCCTTGCTTCAGATTGGCGAACTCGTCATGTAGTTTCTCTACCTCCTGCCTTGGAATGTATTTGTCATTGAAAAGCTCCTCAAACCTTGTCCAAGTCATATTGTCTGCAATCCCTCCAACCGTGACTGTGTCCCACCAGTTTTGAGCTTCCTCTTGTAGCAGCCATGAAGCCACTAATCTTTTCCCATGATGCTCCAGCTCTAATCCTCCAAAAATCTTTTCACAGTTCCTCAGCCAAGCTTGAGCTTTTGTCACAGTCTCAGTACCCTTGAATGGCACTCCTCCCAGGTTTTTGTATTTCTTTGCCATCTTATCCAAATCAAAGGGCTGCGGTGGTGGTGGCTGTTGAATGGTAGCCTCCTCAGTTCCTTCAGCATTTTGCCTCCTTGCTCTAGCTCTAGCGGCTCTAGCGGCAGCGGTACTCATTTCTAGTTAGTTCTGTACGATCAAGGAAAGAGTCAGAACAACTATAATGGTGTTTTGAGGAGTTGATCGAGATAAAAGGGCGGATAAAAGATAATGATAGAATGACTGACTATTATGTATTCACATGAAATGTCCACTATAGAATATTGTGATTCTATGTAAACGAATTATCATAAATATGTTTTATCCCAAAGCAAAGTTTAACCAAAGCTCTGATACCAACTGTGATGACCCCAAACTTCCACAGAATGAAAGTAAGGAATAATCATTTGGAATACAACATAAATACAATAATACATATCACAGATACAACATAGCATAGGAAATTCATAGAGTAACAACATCATAGCAGTGGAAATATAATGTCATCAACCACAGAAAATCCCCAGTCACAGAATTCTAGACTACTACATCAAGTTTGCAGAAAAAAAATAAGTTCCAACTCCAACTTAAACAACGTGAAATAAACCAAATTTAATGTCTGGAATTAAAGAGAGAAAAATGCAAAAGCAGCGAACCTCTCCACAAAAGCAAATCCAAGGAAGATAATAAGCAGCTCCAAAGAAAAGACTCTAAGCGAAGAATAAACCTGTTTACTTGGCTGCCCGTGTAGAAAGGAGGGCACCCGAGTTTGCAAAAAGGTGGAAACAAACAATGAGTCAGCTGTGGGACTGGTGTGAGAATTCTTAACTAATTAATCACTATTAATAGGGCAAATCCAAAGACCACGCCGCGAATGCGGAATGGGTTTACTCTAATGGATTGCCATGCATAAAAGTGTCAGAACAAATAATAAGTAAATCGTACAACAACATCATGCTTTTTAGAAAAATGGAATCACCATAAGACCCAGGTCCCATCACACAATGCAACACAAACCAGAGGATAGGGTTTTACCTTATAGTGATTAAACATGCTAAATACGGCAAATACGAGTTTAATATTATTATTAGTATATATCAAAACATTTCGAAGTAAATGTATAAATCCTAGGAAGAATAGTATCCCATACTACTATGCCTCTATACTAGTAATACAATCAAATTCGCGGGGTCGTATTTGGATTTTGGTTTCCATCATGAGTCAAGGCTAGGGAGGAGCTCCTACCGATTCGAGACACTCGAGCTAATGTCTCAAGATACCCCGCAGTGAACCCTTGGAAAGCTGCAGGGCCGGTCCACCATATGAGTTGCGGATTAGTTATTCCTGAACACACGTTTCCCAGTCCTATAGGACCTATCATCCGAGGCGCCTCATTCCATCATCCACATAAGTAAAATGTTGGGCCGTGTTAAAGCCCAATCACCACTTCTAGCTAGAAAGAAACGTTTTGCTCTCCCTGCGTTCCCTTCTCCCAATTTAGACTCCGCCGGTGTGTGAGGCTCGCGAAGTCACGCTATACACAAAGCTATGCCAAAACAGGCTATGCTTTGATCGTCCCACAAGGCCTACTTTTCAACAAAACCTTGATCCTATGCATCTTAGCATGCCACATCATTACTCCATATCGTACTACCAACCCTTTGCCGAAATTTATGAACGGGTGTTAAGCAAGAGAATAAATTCCCCGCCACCAAACATCCATACATTCGACAAAAGATCAATAACGTGATATTTGATAGATTATGATGTCAGACACACGATCCATTTATTAGCTTATGCTCTGGGTCTGAGCGAAAGCCAAACCCGTGAAATCAACACATACGTTTGGGCAATGACCATGACCCTTGAATTGGGAGCAAGTCAAATCAGGGCCTCGATCATTGTCCATTCGAGGGAAGATTTACGGTCTTCGTACACCATCTTCATACTTCAATTAACGTCGTTTGATTATTTAGAATGAGTGAACTCGGACTTTCCAAATAATCCTCGTTTTTATATATATATTTAAAATCCTTCTTATACATTAATAATTATTTTTATTAACAATTCATTCCTATTTTAATTATTTAAAATAATTAAATTTTTATATGACGACGCCTTAAGTCCATGGGCGACAATGGCGCTGCATTCAACCAATTTTGATTTTTTACATTTCTCAGAATCTAACCGTTGGATCTTAACGTAATATATATCGTTGGAAAGATTTTTCCAAGACGGTCCTAACGGTTTCAGTTTCAAGAAAATCCGACGATCGGATCTTCTTGTATAGTCGTTTAAAAGTACGATTTCAAAACGCGAACTACCACGCCCTATTCGTTTAATTTATATATATATATATATATATATATATATATATATATATATATATATATATATATATATATATGAATCGTAATAACGTCGTTTGATTAAAACAACGCTCTACACAACTACCGATCCTTACTAAATTTTAATTCATTTGAAAATGAAGATAATATTACCACATCCTAAATTCATTCTTTACTTATATTGAAAGTGTAAATTCCATCCTTTTTATTTACATAAAAATGTAAATTTAATTCCCATGCAAATTCCTATATTTTTATATTTACATGTGAAACAATTGTAAATTTTGATACATTCCAAAATCCTACTTTAAATTACATATAAAAATGTAGACTTCAACTTCAATGTATATTCTCATCTTAGTTACATAATAAAAATGTACTTATATTTGCAGTGACTCCTATTCTAAATTTACATCTAAAAATGTAAGTTTTATTTACAATGCAAACTCTACTTCCTATTTACATTGTAAAAATATGATTTTTAATTACAATGCAAACTCTACTTCCTGTTTACATTGTAAAAATATGATTTTTAATCACAATGCAAACTCTACTTCTAATTTACATTGTAAAAATATGATTTTTAATTACAATGCAAACTCTACTTCTAATTTTCATTGTAAAAATATAATTTTTAATTACAATGTAAACTCTACTTCCTATTTACATTGTAAAAATATGTTTTTTAATTACAATGCAAACTCTACTTCTAATTTATATTGTAAAAATATGATTTTTAATTACAATGCAAACTCTACTTCTAATTTACATTGTAAAAATATGTTTTTTAATTACAATGCAAACTCTACTTCTAATTTACATTGTAAAAATATGATTTTTAATTACAATGTAACATTTCTACATCTTATTTACATATAAAATAAATAAATTTTATTTCTAATGTTCATTCCCATATTATGTTACATATATATATATATATATATATATATATATAATGTAAGTTCTATCATACAATGAAATTGCATCCTTTAATTACATTGACAAATGTAGTTTTTGTCATACGGTATACTTTCCTATAGACATTACATATAAAGATGTAATATTTAACACACAATGTAAATTCATGTTTTAATTACATATAAAGTGTAAATTTTATCCTACGGTGTAATTCCCTATATAATTTACATATGAAAATGTAAATTTTAACATACGATGAAGTTCACATGTTAATTACAAAGAAAAATGTAATTTTTACAATACGGTGTACATTCCTATATAATTTACATATAAAAAATGTAAATTTTAACATACGATGGAATTCACTTTATAATTTACAAAGAAAAATGTAATTTTTTGACATACGGTGTGAATTCACTTTTAATTACAAAGAAAAATGTAATTTTTGACATACGGTGTGAATTCACTTTTAATTACAAATAAAAATGTAATTTTTGACATACAGTGTGAATTCACCTTTAATTACAAAGAAAAAGGTAATTTTTGACATACAGTGTGAATTCACTTTTAATTACAAAGAAAAATGTAATTTTTCCACTATGCAAAATCACTTTAATTTAACATTATAAAAATGTAAATTTTCCTACCTTAATTCACAATAAAAATAATGTAAATTACATATTGATGTAAATTTATTAACGATATGAATTTCTACTTTAATTCACGATAAAATAATGTAAGTTGCATAACGATGTGAATTTCACAACGATGTAAATTCCTACTTTAATTCACGATTAAATAATGTAAGTTGCATAACGATGTGAATTTCACCACGATGTAAATTCCTACTTTAATTCACGATAAAGTAATGTGAATTACAATATGATGTAAATGATGATAGATAAATACATGATTCATATCCATAAGGCATACTTCAACAAATTTAAACGAGGAAAAATCTAATTTTTCCTACCGATCTATGTTTTTAATCAACAGATCTATGATTAAAAATAACGGATCTAAAATCATAGCATCACAACAATTTGAATCCATCCCATGGCAACATTCATCGCAGATTTATTTATTTTTAACCATTTAAACTTCACATAACGCAATTAAATAATAATTAAATTATATTTAAAAATAAATTCTCACCTAGTTCGGGACTGGAATGAAGGTTCGGATTCAATCAGATCTCGTGTTCAAAGCCACGATGGTTTCGGATCTGAAAGATTTCAATTCGAAGTTCATACAAATAAATCAGAACTGACTTTTAACAACTGTCGCTGTAACACTTAAAAGCGTCACAAATCTGAAATATTCATACCTTGAAATTTCCAGAAAAGTTCAAAACTTTGAATTCAGATTTCGGGAGCTGTAGTAGACGGTTTTGCGAACGGTTTGCGGGAGATTGGAGAGCTACGAGAGGCGCATCCACGCCGGGAATATTGGGGGGTGCGGCGGCCTGTGCATGGGGCGGCGGAGGTTTTAATGTCATGGGTTGGGTCTCGAAATTCGAGAGCTGGGCGTGAAATCGAATGAAACTTGTCGGAGATTGGAGAGGAAGGGAAAAGCTTCAAAAAGTTCAATTACTGCTAAGTCTAATTGTGAGCGGATTGATGGGAAAATGGAGATGAACTTTAAAGGGAGGGCTATGGGTTATTGCGATCGGGGAAGAAGACGATGTACAGGGCCGTATTTATACAGGTATTTTCCATGTATTTCCCATTTTATTTAATTTATTTAATTCCAGAAAATAGGGTTTTTCCGTTCGAACTCCAATTCGCGCTCAACGACTGTCGAACAATAGGTTTTGACGCCTTCTGAACGCAATGGCGCTACTGCCGAAGTCCAATTCTGAAGTTAAAAGCATGTTTCTTTTATTTTCAAATTAATTCTTTTATTTTTAATTCGAACGTACTTTCTAATTTTACTGGGGTCACAAACGAAGTCACAAAAATCTAGAAAAAATGTTTTTGGCTTTCTTATGACAATACGATCCTAACAAAATTTATTTCGTTTAATACTGAGACTGTTTGAAAAATGGCTATTTTTCAGTCAATTAATTTTGAACAAAATTGACAAAACACAGTTTCTTTTGCCACGCTCACATACTAGCTTCAAAAATCATGAAATTTGAAACCTAGCAATAATTTTACATCCCGGATCCAAAAAAAATGGTTTCGTCGAATTCCGAGGTCGTATGCAAAATGTCGATTTTCAAGGGCGATATAATCTCTATAGCGACCTTTCTGAAAATTCATTTGGCCATAACTTTTGATTTCCGCTATGAAACTTCGATTTTTCAGATTTGTTAGAAAGATATTCATTTACAGATTTAAATATTTTTCGTTTCACCAAAATCCGGTTTATTCTGCATCCTGTGTAGTTAGTAAAAGTTAAAGTTTGACTTTTCAAACTACCGTCCTATTTCTAATTCTTTATGTAATTTATTTTAATATATTTGCATTAACTTTGCTCAAAATAAATTTCCATTCATTTTTATTTGAAATAATTTAGTTTAAATATTTAAACACCCCTAAAATCTCTAAAATGAAAATTTTAAATTTGCCCCAAATTCCAGGTTGTTACATCAGCTAAACCTATCAATATGAAATTTATATACCACACGACAAATCAACCAACATAATATAAAACCATTTTTATAACGCTAACAAGTGCGCTTCTAATATATACACAATCGAAAACTAAATCTAGGGTATTACTAACATCGTCCTATTGAGTTGCGCCACAGAGCCAAGGTTATTAGTCAACCTTCAGCTCAGATACCACTTGTAATGACAAGGATTTCCATGCCATTTGAGTTGACTAATTACACCACATATCCAACCCAAATTGCAAAAAAACATGAATCATTAATAGAAATAAGTTAGAGGGTGAGACATATAAAGAAAGAGAAATTATAATAGAAGAAAATGAAGAACACAAATCACAATGAAAGTTAAAGTATTCGGGTTTAACTCTATTGCAGAATTGTTGACTACGTTCCCTACTTTCCAAAGATTCTAGAAAAGGTAAAGAAGGGAGAACTATCAATTTTTTCGATACAAGACGGTTTTCTTTTTAAAGGAAATTAGTTGTGTGTTCCAGACTGTAGTATACGAATAAAGACTATCCAAGAATTACATAATGAACGTCATGTTGGAAGAGATACCTAACGATTGATTACAGATTCTTATATTTGGCCATCAATGCAAAAGGAAGCTGATAAATTCGTGCAATGATGTCACAGTTGTTATGTATCAAAAGGGACTGCAACAAATGTTGGGTTGTATATGCCCTTACTACTAGTTCCTTCCAAACCATGGGTTGATGGGTATAGGTTTGCCAAGAACATAGAGAGGCAATGATTCTATCTATCTAGTCATTGATCGTTTTTCCAAGATGGTTCATTTCATTGCTTGCAAAAAAATGACAGACACAATCAACGTAGCTCAACTACACTTTCGAGAAATATACCGACTACATGGACTACCATAATCAATTGTTACATATCGTGACACTCAATTTTTAAGTCATTTCTAGCTAAGTTTTTGGAAAATGGTGGGAACATAATTGAAGTTCAGTAGTGCCTATCATCCGCAAACGGATGGACAGACCGAAGTAGCGAACAAATCTTTAGGAAACCTGCAAAGAAGTCTTGTACAAGACAATTTGAAAAGTTGGGATTCTAAATTGTGCCAAGCTGAATTCGCGCACAATCATTCCATCAATTGCAGTACTGGATTCAGCCCATTCAAAATTGTGTACTCATAGGTACCTAAGGGGTCGTTGGATCTAATTCCGTTTACTCGTTAAGGTAGAATGCAGGGAAAAGCCATTGACCTTATCACATAGTTACATGAACTCCATTGTGTGGTCCATAAACGGTTGGTTGAAACAAATCAAAAATATAAGCAAACTGATGATTTGAAATGTTGACATGTTGAATTTCAGAAGGGGACTTTGTATGGGTAGTGGTAACAAAAGATAGATTTTTTGCTGTAACATACAATAAGTTAGCTTCAAGGACGATTGGACCTTTGGAAATTGTTGAAAATATCAATCCAAATGCGTACCGCTTGAAATTACCAAGTCATGTTCATACTTCTAATGTTTTAAAAATTAAGCACTTAATACCATATTATGAAGAAGATCTGGTTGAAGGTGTTACTTCCAATTCGAGGACGAATTCTTTCAAACCTGGGGAGGATGATGCAGCGCAGGAATGTGGTGGTTTGGAAAACAATCATTCCGAAAACCACAACTGCAATATGGGTTTCAGAACGATAGGCCTCTCGACTTCTGTCAAGTTCGATGATATTACTTAACCGACAGGGGTCTTGGCTTCTTCTGTTATCGGTTCTCTATTAAAGTTCTTTTGACTTTGGGTTTCGTCAGTTGAAGTTGTTTCCGTCTTCCGCAAAGTATTGTCTCTCTTTCGGTTTCGGTAATAAAGCCTTTCGGCTGGAATTCTACTGTTGGATTGCCGAAAAAGCTCTCGGGGTCAATGTCAACAGAAATAATATATATACACACAATTCTGGAAAGAGTATCTCAACATCCTGGTCTCGGTCATAATGGCATTTAGTATATTCTATTGTCGGTATTGTCCTTGTTTCTCTGTACTGTTGATATTTTACTTTTGGTGTTGGTTGTTAGTCCCGGTTTCCTTTCTTTACTGTTGTCAGTGTCGGCTTATGTGTGTCTAAAGCCTATAAATAAGCGGTGTGTGGGAGTTGTAAATGTTGTTGAATTTTGAAATTAAATATGGGCATCATCCATTATTGGGAGCTTTGTTTCTCTATCCCTAACTACGTTTATGGATCAACAACTTGGAAGATCATCTTTCTGGCATCAAGTTTGATTAACAGAGAGTTTCTAATCACGTTTCCGGCATCTTCGAGATCAATGGAATTGTGTTTACTGTCTTTATCGAGATCACGGTCCTAATACCTTTCCAACATCGTCTCTGATCAACGGAAGTGGGAATTATCTTGTTTCTACCGAATTGTACTATGCCAAACTCATCATTGTTTCTAGAAATCGAGTATTACTATAAGATTCGAATATAACTTCGAAAACTCTATAAATCCATTGCGTCACAAACTAAATGGAATATTATTACGATAATGTTTGCATATACATGCTTGAAATATATATATATGTTATATATATAGAGAAAATCTATTTGAACGCAACATTTAGACACAATTGGTGACATAATGAATTTAGACCATTGGATCACCCCATGAATTACACTCTTTCATGTATAGACAAAGTAATCTAACAGTTAAGATTGTGTGTCCACTAATTTGTGTCTAATTTTATGTCTAAATAGCCTCTTTCATATATGTAACGACCAAAACTTCCCCTTTCGAAAAAGCCTGGATTGAGTTGAGAACACAACAAATCAGAACACAAACAATAGAACATTCCAATGTTATTACAACAACTTACATCAGAGTACAAGAATATATCAGAGTATGAATAAATATTACACAGAAAAAAATCAATGATTTAAAATACAAAACAACGAAAAAATGTACAGATACAAAGCTTAGCGGAAAACAACTACTAATACAAATGGAAGAGATATACGAATACAAAGCTTTTCGAATATAGCTCCAGCTGTAATCCAGGATCCTGTGAATATAATATCTGCAAAACCAAAACTAATTGCTGCCCATGTGGAAAATAAGGGCACCTAGAGTTTAGGTTAAAACAATAAACTCCAGGTCAGTCATGGGACTGGTGTGAGAACTAAAACAGTTATTAATTTGATTTTAAAGTTAGGTAAATCAAGGGACCAAACCGTATAATACAGAATAGGTTTACCCCCAAGAATACCGGTGCATAAACAAACAACGCAATGCTAATTAAAGAAAAATGAAGCTATTATAAGACTCAGGTCCCATCACACAATGCAACGCAAGCCGGATGATAGAGTTTTACCTTATAATAGCCAAATATGCTTGGTATGCGAAATTTAACTTTTATTATTACTATAAGTGTATAGTGTAGAAATCAATTTCGAAAGCAAATGCATCAATCCTAGACGACATGGGTACCATATATCATGTCGCCAATATTGGTTTACAATTAAAACTGCAAAGCTCGTTTTGGAAAGTTGGATTTCCATCAGGATGGCTCCTGATTTGAAAGATCTATCGTGTAGTGCAATTCCCCATGGTTTACGTCCCAGGCATGAGAAAATGTCATAATGTACATCCGAATAATATCCAGGATATTGAGTATCTCCACGACTTACGTCCCGTGCATGAGAAAACGCCGCTTACTCTATCCATCTGGGAATCGGGGGGGTGTGCCCTATCCCTTTGAGCGTGGAGCGACCAAAATCCGCTTATCTCGGTCGACCGAATCCATCCTCATATCGAAAGCATACTGACCTGACCATCCGTTCACCATCATACCAATGTAAGGCTCGTGAAGTAACGCTACACAAAGCTATGCTAATTAAAGTTATGCTTTGATCATCATCTACAAGGCTCTTCTTTTCAACAAAAGCCTTGATCCATGCATCTCAGCATGTCACATTGTCAATCCATACCATACCATTGATTTCTGCCAATATATATCCTCTAAGCTCGTACGTCTCAGAGAAGGGTGTTATGCAAGAGAATAAATTCTTCGCTGCCAAACAGACATATATTTAGCAGAGATCAACGAATACAGCATAAAGGAATACAATGTCAGACATAACATCCATTTACAAGTCTGTTATGTCTGAATGAAATCGGAGGCACCTTATTCCTTGTCCCGTATGTCCAATACACGAGAGAGGCCCTCGTATATCCGAACAATCAACAAATACGTCCGGACGGCTACCACTGTAGCCCCTTCAGGGTAGCTACTCCAATCATGGGAATCAGTAGCATCCCATCCATTCGATGTGAAGATTGTCGTTCTTGCACCGCCTTTAATCTCTTCGTCTGTTAGTCACCGTATTCATTATTCATAATGGGGTTAAATCCAGTCTTTCCGAATAACTCGTGTGTTTTATAATCAAGTGCTATAAAAACACATCATACACTTCATTCCAATTCAGAATGTTCTTTTAATAAAATATTCACATTATTAGGGAAAGTTTCCCATTAATTTTATCCAGGATAAATTCTTTTAAATTTATTCTTTAATCTTCCTTTGTATATCAATTTCAAAATATTTTATTAACTAGTCGAGATTATCGAACCTTACCGCAATAATCATTTATTATTTTCCAATCCCAACCTATTTATCCCATGGAGAAAAACTGGTAGCACTCCATATCTAACACCCACTGTGTTCTGGGTATAATTAACTACCCTTATGTTTAAATCTAATTAAATATTTAACTATCGCCTGGAGTAAAACCGATGGTACTCCATTCTCGATCCTTTCAAGAATTCGATAAATTTAATTATCCCATTCCCATTTCAATCTAATTGAAAATTTATTAAAACACCAATTTGGTTTTAATATCAAAATTCATTACTTTATGGTTATTCAAATTTAAGAAATTAATCTTATCTTTAACTGGGTTTAAGAAGTAATGTCATTTAAAACACAGTTCATGATATACCCAAAATCATCTTCCATCAAAATGGAATCTACACGGAAATTATAATAGTGTATAATCGATATAAATTCCTATGCCAGACTAATAATATAAATGGAATAGCGACAAAGCCTTTTAAATTCCATATATAGTAACGGTATTCATTCATAAAAGCTCATCACGATTAGTACCAAATCGAATTCCATTCAATTCCAATGTAATATATTAAATTAGAAAAACTTTACTTTTGAAAATTTCCATTAAAACTAAATAAAAAGATTTATAAATTCCAAATCATATCTTCACTGTTAATTGGGTTAAAGAACAAATGTTATTTAAAACATTGTTCACGATAAACCCAAAAATCCAATTTCAATTCAATTCTAATTTAATATTAACTAATTGGTAAACTTCTCTAAATCTTAATTAAAAGATTTATTCTTTCCTAAACTTGGTTTAATAATAGTGTTATTGAAGATACCATTCACGACAAACCCAAAATCCAGTTCGATATTAAATATAAGGTTCTGAATAGAAATTACATCGGCTTATATTCAATATCAAATTCTGAAACCAAAAAATATCGTATTAGGAATAACGATATATACATCTTCCAAATTGCTCACAATATCTGTATAATCACGGAATCCAATATCGAAATATTCTGAATATAATTTCCATTCAAATCCACTCCAATTTATATATTGGAAAATTCTGGTTATTTCAAAACCATTTACAAATCTAATTTATTTATTTAAACATTGAATTATTATACTAGTTAATAACTAGTTCAATTGGATAAAAATATATTTTTAGCTTTACAAAATTGGACTCATTTATTATGAGTTTACAAAAATTATTAATATTTTTATAATTTTATCAAGGCCCGTACAGTCGGTTTCCAACAACGGCCATCAAACTACATCCATAGCGACCTTTTTCAAATTTGATTTAGACATAATTCCAAATCCAATCGTTAGATTTCAAATATCTTATATTCATTGGAAAGATCTTTTCGATACGAACCCAATGAATTCGGTTTTAGGAGAATCCGGCGGTCGGATCTCTTGTTACATCAATTTGAAATTAATGGTCGAAATTCGCGAACAATCGCTGCGTGACGCGTTCTATTCAGGCCATTAAATATATATATTATATATATTATATATTTTTCCGATTTCCATTTAAAACGTATTTTATAAATCATTTATTATTTCGTTTTAAAACGATTTCAACTTCATTTTTAATTTTAAATCAAAATTGAATATCCCATATGTTTATCATATTAAAATGATAATATCTTCAAAATATAGATTTTGAAACCACTTCTTTTCAATATTCATTTTAAAATGAATAAAATCGGATCAATAAACCCATTCGGGTTAAAATGGCGTTTGCTACTTAACTCGGCTTCACATTTCAATTTTTTTGTGCCTATCCAAAATCGGACATCAAAATCATAATTTTATTCTTCACTGAATATTATTTTAAAATATTCATTATTTTAAAATATTCCTTATTTTAAAAGATTCTTTATTTTAAAATATTCTTTAGTTTAAAATAATCTTTATTTCTAAATCGGAATGCGAATCAATTAATTACCATATAATTTCAGTTATATGGATTTCATACATCGAATATGTAATGACCCGCATTGGCAGAGGTATTATAAATAAATTATTTAATTATATAAATAGTGATATAGTGAATTAAATGATCGTGGAATTAAATAATGGTGAATATTTAATTAAAATAATAATTTAAATAATATATTTAATTTTGAAATAATCAGAATTGGCGGAAATGACGATATGGTGTGAACCAGATCATCTGTGATATTTAATTCAACTTGGAATTGAATTTGAATAACGAATATATTATATAAACGACAGTTTGAACATAGAATTATAATATAATTAAAATCAAGATTGAAATGGCGCTGCAGTTTGTAAATTGGCGATTCGAACTTCAACTGAATGTACAGGATTCGTTTTAAGCTAGATTTCTGTGAAACAAGAAACGTGTGGAGCTGGTGGAGTATATCTTTCTAGTGGAAGAAAAAAATCGCGATTTCCTCATGTAGATTTTGATTTATGTCCAAATCAATTTTCAGAAAAGTCGTCGTGGAATTCCTTTATAATTTATAAAGGAATTATTTATATTTTTAAAGGAATTTCAATATAAATCGAATATCGGGTTGACCCAGAAGTGAATATCGAGTTAGAAGTTCATATAGGAATATTCTAGAGCTGTATGGTATTCCACTGTGAATATAGACGATAATATAAATTTATTTATATTTAATTTAATTATATTTAAATATATTTATATATTTAAATGGGTCATTCAAAGCTTTAAAAATAGTTGGTTTTGCAAACGAAGTCGGAATTCGACAAAACCAATTTTGTTGGATCTGTAATACTAAATTATTTTTAGATTCCAAGTTTCGTGATTTTTAGAGTCACTATGTCGCCGTACGGATTTTTAGAATGAAAAACAGTCAGTATTTTGACGATTAAAAATACGCTGTGTGAGCAAACGGAGTCGGAATTCGACGAAACGAGTTTTGTTGGGACCGTAATGTCAAATTTTAGCTACATGTAAATTTTCATGATTTTTAGGTGTCATGTGTGATCACAGGAATTTCTACAAGGCAAATACAAGCAGCGGTTCGATATAAACTCATTAACTAATCGAATAAAAAATTAATATTCTATTCCTATATAATACCCTTTGGATCTTAAACCTAGGTCATTTGGTTAGAGCAATTTTTGTGCCGCCATCAACTGAAATAAACAGCTGAACCATTCATCCCGTTCTCCTCAACTTTTCTTTCGATTAGAAACCAAATCCCACAAAACTTCTTCAGCAATAATTTCAAGTATGATGAGAATTTCATACTGGATGGCTATGATCACCGATAGAGCCAAGGATCGGCCGAAATCTCCACGGCAAGGCGTCGACATAATTTTTTGGTGTTAGGGAAATTTCGAGCTGAGTGATTTTCAGGGGATAAGAAGAGGACAAGGAGGGCTACGAGATGGGACGGTTTGATCGGATTCCAGTGGTCAATAGGTGTTGGCGGCAGTTATGGGTAGTTGGAGAGCAAGCATAGGGGTAGATACTGTTCTAAGTGCGTACAGGGAAGTAGGAAGCTTTCGTAAGTTTCCTATAGCCGAAGTCTTTGAGGCTGAAGCACGATTCTTCTCAACTGCTGCGGGTTTGAAGGTGATGGTTGGAGGAGGAGTAGGTTTCAATGCTGGTTGCGATGGTGGAGTCCCTATCAGTGCTGAGTGACTAGGGAGTTGGCGAAGTGAAGTAGAAACACGAAAAGCGGAGTAAAAAAGGGGGGTATCAGGATTGTATTCAAACTAGGAAGAAACCATGTTAAGGGATTTATGATACAGTTGAAACGTGAGTGATGATTTTGGAACCTAGTAGTGATGCCATCGAAGTGGTTGTATGGGTGTTTATCGGAAGGCATGGGTGGTGCTGTATGGTTTCAAGGAAGTGTTGTATTTGATTTGGGGAAAGTAATGTTTTGTTGAAGTGCAGTCATCATTTCTGGAGTTTGAACGTTTGTTTGCACTGGAGGAGTTAGAGCATCTTGAGGAATCGGTAGTTGGATCTTCTTTCTGGAGTCGGGATCGAAGTGGTGAAAAGGGGGAGAAGGAATACTGTTGAAAGCGGGTCTGTGTTTTTGGGTTTGGACGGACCGTTTGTGTTTGAGTGGGTAACGTTAGGATCGTATGGAAATAGACTACGAAATGGAACTGACGTGGAGTGAATCCGAGCTCGCTACAATTTATTACAAAATAAATTGTCCGTCTGAATCAAAGATAGTAAATCGTTTTTAACGATAACAGTCCAATGTGAGTAAAACTCACCAACTCTAAACACTTCTATTTTTATAACGTATATTTAGAACTGATAAGTGATGACTGATTGCTGTGTGTTAACTGTTTGGTTGAGTTTCTTATGTATTGATTGAAAATATAGATAACGATATACATATAAATCGTTAATCGAATATTGATTCTGTTTATCAGATTATGTTATACTCGTATTGTCTAATATCTGTGATGCAGGGAAATAGGTTGGAGGGACCCAACTGGGTTCCTCAATATAAATACTGTTTTGTTTTATATATTGTGTTATACGAGGTGATATGAAATCTGTTGATGATTTTATATGTGTGAATGATACTGATCATTGTTGTATGGCAAGTTAAATACCATAACATACCGAAATTTTGATAAAGAGGAATTTGTCAAAGTGATATTTGAAAATAAAATATTTATAATTGGAATTTTTATAAATAAGAAATATTTATGAATTGGAATATTTATAAATAGGAGATATTTAGAAAAAGGGAAAACCTTATAAAAAGGAAACTGTTATAAGAAGGAAATCATTTTAAAGTGGAGAACCGTTAGTAAAAGTAAATCTTTAAAAATGGATAAACGTTGTTAAAAAGGAAATCTTTATAAAACGAATAAAGGAGTTAAATCGAATATGGTATTCGAAAGTTAGTAAATCGAATTAGTTATTCGAAAGGGGTTAGTCGAGTCGAGTTAGTTGAATAGAGTTAATCGAATATTTGTTATTTGAATAAGAGTTAACCAGTTAGAGTTAAACCAGTTAGAGTTAATCAGTTAGAGTAAATCGAACTAGAGTTATTCAAATGGAGTTATCGAATATTAGTTTATTCGAATAGAGTTAAAGGAAAGGAATTATCGATTATTAGTTAATCGAAGGAGTTATTGATTATAGTTTAATTGAAAAGAGTTGTCGATTTCTTTAATCTAAGTGAGTTATAGAATATTGGTTATTCGAAGGAGTTATCGAATTTAGTTATTCGATGGAGTTAATTGATTAGAGCGAATAAAGGAGTTAATCGAATATAGTTTATTCGAATAGAATCAATTGATTTAATCGAATATTAGTGATTCGAATAAAGTAAAAGGAGTTATCGAATATTAGTTATTCGAGAAAGAGTTAAATAGAGTTATCGAATATTAGTTATTCGAAAAAGAGTTAAATAGAGTTATCGAATATTAGTTATTCTAATAGAGTTAAATAGAGTTATCGAATATTAGTTACTCGAAATATAGTTAAATAGAGTTAAAGGAGTTATCGAATATTAGTTATTCGAAAAAGAGTTAAATAGAGTTAATCCAGTAGCATTAGTCCAATAGAGTAAATTGAATAGAGTTATCGAATATACCTCATTCGAAAAAAAGAATTATCAAATAGAGATGATTCGAAAGAGAGTTACGTTAGGAAGTTTGTTAAAGAATTAAAAGGTTCGATAGTGAAGGTGGGTTAAAGGAATTTAGTTAATAAGCGTAATGGTTTGAGTTGGCATCGCGATGGTTTATCTAAACATCTGTCTAAGTCCAATGAAGGAGTTTTGGAAATGTTTTCCAACTAAGAACCAGAAATGTTTTCTGATATAGAAAACAAGAAATGGAAATGTTTTCCAATGGTAATAACATATATTTTCTAAATTTAGAAAATAAGAAATGTTGAATATGGGGAAACAGGAGAAAAGCAAAATAAGGAAATATGAATATATATATAAATATATTACTGATGATTGATTGATAGAATTTCCATTTGGAAATAATATCGTTGTTTGCACACGTGTTTTCTTTGATGGTTAAATCATAGACTATCGAAGTTTTGATCATTTTAACGTTGTTAATATGGAGAGACCGGTTGGATTATTACCCAAAGAACCACTCTGTATTGGCATAAGCGTTGCGAATCACATATGCCGAAGAAAATTGAAGACGGCATAAAGTGCAAGGGCTATTGTATAAGTCTTAGGTAACAGTACCTAAGACTGAATAGTGCCTTCGGTTCATCCTGTTCCTGGGTGACTTGTATGGATGGATGTCAGACAGAGTATTTCCAGACGGCCACGTATATTGATTTCTCCAACCGTACCAAGAGTGGAAGCGAAGAAGGAAACTTATTTTAGCTAACACATAATGTATGATTGAGGACGTCAATCGGTGATTTGATGGATTTGACGATGTGACATTCGAAGTGAATCTGATGTGATGATGAAGCGTAACCTCAAGCCTCATCAACCGGTAAATGACAGAAATCGGGCAGGCAGCATGGCTAAGTCGGACGCCCCGAAGTAGGGTGTATAATCACCTGATCTAGAGTTTCATTTACTTCTAAAAATCTATTATTGATGCTGTC
The DNA here is from genome assembly GCA_030737875.1 of Allium sativum. Classification (NCBI taxonomy): domain Eukaryota; kingdom Viridiplantae; phylum Streptophyta; class Magnoliopsida; order Asparagales; family Amaryllidaceae; genus Allium; species Allium sativum. Next base: position 41,786,373 of record CM060926.1, read on the forward strand.
CCATTCGGGAAAACGGTCGCTGATCCCAAGCGTTGGTGATATACGTTCGATACACTCAAGCGAAATGAGTGGTCGGTCATGTGTGGCCGAGTTGCAAGATGTTCTTGTTGAACCCAGTGTATTCCTTTCTAGAGGTACACTAGCGAAAGGTGGTTCCATACCTTGTCATAGTAGGAAATCCATTACCAAATACGTGCTTGCGGTTTTGATTGTATACTATATATGTAGAACGTGAGATGAAAGCGTTTCTGCTAGATGATTATATATACTGTGGTTGATAGACATTATTATAATATCAAAAGGTTTTTGATATAAATATAAATTTGGATTCTCATAAGAGAAAAACCCGTTCCGTTATACAGCGTGGTCTTATGAGATATCGATTACTTGTTCGAACTGTTTTAACTGTTTTACTCATACCAGTCCTATAACTGACCCGGAGTTTATTTGTTTGTTTCCCTAAACTCTAGGGTGCCTAATTTTGTATGGGCAGTCAATTAGTCGGGATTTACAGATATACTAGAAGAGCTGGAGCAGGAGGCTTCAGGATCATATAGCTATAGTTTATTTCCGCTATGTTGTAAGTGTTGTACTTTGATAATGATGTATATTCAAATACAAATGTATATTTCAAAGTTATGTTACATCTATTATATGTTATTCGTTCCGCTATGAGATTCGTGTTACTCTGATGTTGTGTTCTTCTTCTTCTTCTATTCTAAGTTTCTATCTTATCTATTCTCACCCTCTAATTTCTTTCACTAATGACTGGTATTTTTCGATGTTTGGTTAGTCATCATTGAGTTTATGGCGATAACCAAAGTCGTCAAAATCCCGGGTCATTACAGTTGGTATTAGAGCTTAAGTTAAGTGAATTACCTTGGCTCTCTTGCATGACTCGATAGAGATAGGGTTAGTAATGCCCTAGATTGAGTTTGAGTGTATATATACGAGTGAACGTATTTGTAGATGATATAAAAATTTGTTTTATATTGTGGTGATTTATTGGTTGAGTTGTTTATGAATTCTGGTCGATTAGTTTGACCCACTGTATCGGTAGGAGTTACTAAACACTCGAATACGACGGGTCGACACGATATGTTTTGACAAGAGGGTAAATTAAAATAAGTTTACCTATGGTATATCTTGATGTAGAGAAGATATATATATCAAAATTATATATACATGGGATATATTGGTTATTATTACTATCGAGTAAGATTATAAATTAAATGGTTATGTAAATAACCAATCAGAATTCATATAAGTGAAATACGTGAAATCAGATGAGTTAAATCTGAAATTTTAACCAGAAATTGAATTAAAACTCTAGAGAATTGGATAAGTGTTTGTAAATGGATTTGGAAATAAGAAAAATTTAAGATCCTGGGAGATTTTAAATTGTTTTACAAGCAGTGTGAATTATATTTCGAAATGAATTTCAAAGTGGAAATGTTTAGAAATGGTTTTATAGTATTGAACTCACTTCGATCGCTGGAAAATAGATTCTGATGATGACAACTGCATCATTAGTATTCATTTTTGAGTTGTAAGTGACGAACTACTACCAGAGATACTATTTTGAATTTGTTTTTGGGAAAGACAAGTTGTGTTGAATTTCAAAATGGGATTTAAAATATAGAATTTGAATTTTTAAATAGATTTGAAATATTAACTTGTTTTAAAAGAAATAAAACGAGAAGTTCCTTTATAAACGAAGTTTATAAATAGTTCTTTTATAAACGAAGTTTATAAATGAAGTGAAAAGAATTATCATTGGGTAATTCAGAAATAAAAATACAAGTGTGTAATTGAAAGGGAAATCTATTTTCCAAAGGTAGAAATATCGATTTCAAAAGGAATTGAAATCGAGACTTATTTAAAGAATGAATAAAGAAAGTTTGAAAAAGAATTTTAATAAACGAAGTTCAAACGTAGAATTTAAATAAGAAAATTCAAAGGGGATTTGAATATATAAAATTCAAAGGGGATTTGAATATAGAAATTCAAATGAGATTTGAATAAAGAAGATTTAAATAATGGAAAAGTGAATATAGAATTCATATAGAGTAATAATAGGATTTGAATATAGAAATTCAAAGGGAGTTTGAATATATGAAATTCAATGGAATTGAAATAGAGTTTGAATATAGAAATTCAAATGGAAATCAAATATAGAATTTGAATATAGAAAATATAAAGGAATTCAAATATAGGATTTGAATATATAGAGTTTGAATATAGAATTCAAATGGAATTTAAACTATAGAATTTGAATATATAGAATTTGTAAATAGAAATTCAAATGGAATTTATAATATAGAATTTGAATAGGATTAGATATATAGAATTTGAATAATAGTATTTGATATATAGATTTGAATAATAGAAGTGATATAAAATTTGGATAGAAATTGAATAGAATTAACTAAGTCGAAGAGGAATTAGTTAATCGACTTTTGAATTTGAAGTTGAACTTTGAAAGGTGAATTGGATTTGTAAATGGATATTCGAAATCGAATATAGAAATTAAATTTGAAATTTGGATTCAAATTAGTTAATAAGCAAGTTAAAATATATTTGAACATGTCATGTTCAAATATAAAAGTGAAATAGACTAAAGAGTTAATTAACAAATTAATTAACGAATTGAGTTATAACGATCAGGTATAGTTAAAATAGATTAGGCAGGTATAAATATGCATGAGATAGGTATGAATAAGGTATGATGGTATATAAATAGAATGCTCGAAGAAAAGGTATGTATTTAATTCATATATGAGATTTTATGCGCCGTATTGGCTAGTCGCTTGGCTTTTTCATTTTCTTTTGGATTGGTGAGGGCCATGTGAGGCAATTTGAAATATCCCGATGCTCCTAGTACAAAGAAGGGTATGGCGAATTTTTCTGGGAATTTAAGGAGTTAGAATATTTTTAAGATAATCTGATAGTTAGAAATCAACGTATCGATATATATATAGAAGTCGATAAGGAAACGAACTTAGAAATAGAATAGTGAAATCAAAAAGGAAGACCAAGAATAAAATCTAGTAAGAATAGAAAGAGAAAGTGTATACGTGTTTAAAACTGAATAAGTAGTTGTGTGGTATTGATTATTCGAGTAAGTAGTCATATCTGTTTTGACGTTATAAATGTTATTCAGTCAAGGTCTGAGAGGTAGTTATACCCCAACTTGATTGATTTCATTATTAATAAATAAATAGTAAGATTTCAGGCTCGAAGATCAGTGTTGAATAAGAGTTAGTTAAATATAGTATTTGGGTTATCGTAACGATGTTTTACACAACATCCGTTTTAACCCGAATAAGTGTAAGCTTGGAAATATAATAAAGAGTATTTCCTAAGTATAGAAATAAAGGAGATCGGAAAAGAGATAAGTAATTGGAATATTTTCCAATTATAAATAGCACATATTTTCTAAAGTTTAGAAAATAAAGGAAGGCAATATTTGGAAATGTTTTCCAAATAACATAAAAGGGCCAATATGGTTATTGAAAATATTTGGTTAACAAATATTGATAAAGAAATAGAGAAGTGATTTAACTAATGGAATATTAATTAAGGGCTCAGTGACATGTTCAAAAAGGAAAATTTGATTTTTGAAAAGTGTAAATTGTTTAAAAACTCCCAGAAAGACTGTTTGAATTAAAAAAAAATTAACAGAAATTTGTGAAAGCAAATTGGAATTAAAAATAAAGCCAGTAAAGTGGTAACTGAGATTGAATTAGAATGATATCAAGACAAACTGGATTGTGAGATTCAAATTTGAAGTGTAATGTGATAATCAAGTTAAGAGTTGGGAATTGAGAAGAAACTCGAGTTGAAATTATATTTGGCTCGGATATAAGAGAATGGTTGTGTTGTGGATAAAAGCAGATTGGATTTTGATTGGGATGACCCTTGTATCCGCTGAATTAATAACAGGTGGAAAGGATAAAATGATATGCCACAAAAGATATAAGTTTATATTTCTATTGGATATAAGATTTATGATCCGAATTTGGCAAGCCACTTGGCTGTTTGATTTTCTTTTGGGATGGAGATGGCCCAGAGAGGCGAGTTGGAGTTTGGCCGATTGACCAGTACAAAGGAGGTGCTGACGAAATTTTTCGAAAAGATAAGAAGTTAGAAAATTTTCAGGATTTTTGGAAATTTTCGTTGATAAGAATTAATTAATATTTAATTGAAATTAAATTGGTTCAGTTGAAACTGAAGTTAAGAAATGAACAAATATGTTCTAACCAGTCGATAGGGTCGTCCTCTACCTTTTAGCAATTTCGAGAACGAAATTATTTTAAGTGGGGAAGATTGTAATGACCCGCATTGGCAGAGGTATTATAATTAATTTATTTAATTACATAAATAGTGATGTAGTGAATTAAATGATCGTGGAATTAAATAATGGTGAATATTTAATTAAAGTAATAATTTAAATAATATATTTAATTTTGAAATAATCAGAATTGGCGGAAATGACGATATGGTGTGAACCGAATCATCTGTGATATTTAATTCAGCTTGGAATTGAATTTGAATAACGAATATATTATATAAACGACGGTTTGAACATAGAATTATAATATAATTAAAATCGAGCTTGAAATGGTGCTGTAGTTCGTAAATTGGCGATTCGAACTTCAACTGAATGTACCGGTTTCGTTTTAAGCCGGATTTCTGTGAAACAAGAAACGTGTGGAGCTGGTGGAGTATATCTTTCTAGTGGAAGAGAAAAATCGGGATTTCGTCGTGTAGATTTTGATTTATGTCCAAATAAAATTTCAGAAAAGTCGTCGTGGAATTCCTTTATAATATATAAAGGAATTATTTATATTTTTAAAAGGAATTTCAATATAAATCGAATTTCGGGTTAACCCAGAAGTGAATATCGAGTTAGAAATTCATATAGGAATATTCTAGAGTTGTATGGTATAACACTGTGAATATAGACGATAATATAAATTTAATTATATTTAATTTAATTATATTTAAATATATTTAAATGGGTCATTCAGAGCATTAAAAATAGCTGGTTTTGCAAACGAAGTCGGAATTCATCGAAACCAATTTTGTTGGATCCGCAATACTAAATTATTGTTAAATTCCAAGTTTCGTGATTTTTAGAGTCACTGTGTGGCGGTACAGATTTTTAGAATGAAAAACAGTCAGTATTTTGATGGTTAAAAATACGTTGTGTGAGCAAACGGAGTCGGAATTCGACGAAACCAGTTTCGTTGGGACCGTGATGTCAAACTGTAGCTACATGTAAATTTTCATGATTTTTGGGGGTCATGTGTGATCACAGGAATTTCTAGAAGGCAAATACAAGTAGCGGTTCGATATAAATTCATTAACTAATCGAATAAAAAATTAATATTCTATTCCTATATAATACCCCTTAGGATCTTAAACCTAGGTCATTTGGTTAGAACAATTTTTGTGCCGCCATCAGCTGAAATAAACAACTGAACCATTCATCCCATTCTCCTCAACTTTTCTTTCAATTAGAAACCAAATCCCATAAATCTTCTTCAGCAATAATGTCAAGTATGATGAGAATTTCATACAGGATGGCTATGATCATCGATAGAGCCAAGGATCGGCCGAAATCTCCACGGCAAGGCGTCGACATCGATGTAATTTTCTGGTGTCAGGGAAATTTCGAGCTGAGTGATTTTCAGGGGATAAGAAGAGGACGAGGAGGGCTACGAGATGGGACGGTTTGATCGGATTCCAGTGGTCAATAGGTGTGTTGGCGGCAGTTACGGGTAGTCGGAGAGAAAGCGTGGGGGTCAATACTGTTCTAAGTGCGTACAGGGAAGTAGGAAGCTTTCGTAAGTTTCCTGTAGCCGAAGTCTTTGTGGCTGAAGCGCGATTCTTCTCAGCTGCTGCGGGTTTGAAGGTGATGGTTGGAGGAGGAGCAGGTTTCGATGCTGGTTGCGATGGTGGAGTCTCTATCGGGGTTGAGCGACTAGGGAGTTGGCGAAGTGAAGTAGAAACACGGAAAGAGGAGTAACAAAGGGGGGTATCAGGATTGTATTCAAACTGGGAAGAAACCATTTTAAGGGATTTATGATACAGTAGAAACGTGAGTGATGATTTTGGAACTTATTAGTGATGCCATCTAAGTGGTTGTATGGGTGTTTATCGGAAGGCATGGGTGGTGTTGTATGGTTTCAAGGCAGTGTTGTATTTGATTTGGGGAAAGTAATGTTTTGGTGAAGTGCAGTCATCATTTCTGGAGTTTGAACGTTTGTTTGCACAGGAGGAGTTAGAGCAGCTTGAGGAATCGGCAGTTGGATCTTCTTTCTGGAGTCAGGATCGAAGTGGTGAAAAGGGGGAGAAGGAATACTGTTGAAAGCGGGTCTATGTTTTTGGGTTTGGACAGACCGTTTGTGTTTGAGTGGGTAATGTTAGGATCGTATGGAAATAGACTATGCCATGGAACTGACGGGGAGTGAATCCGAGCTCGCTACAATTTATTACAAAATAAATTGTCCGTCTGAATCAAAGACAGTTAATTGTTTTTAACGATAACAGTCCAATGTGAGTAAAACTCACCAACTCTAAACAGTTCTATTTTTATAACGTATATTTAGAACTGATAAGTGATGACTGATTGTTGTGTGTTAACTGTTTGGTTGAGTTTCTTATATACTGATTGAAAATATAGATTACGATATACATATAAATAGTTAATCGAATATTGATTCTGTTTATCAGAATATGTTATACTCGTATTGTCTAACATATGTGATGCAAGGAAATAGGTTGGAGGGACACAACTGGGTTCCTCAATATTAATACTGTTTTGTTTTATATATTATGTTATACGAGGTGATATGAAATCTGTTGATGATTTTATATGTGTGAATGATACTGATCATTGTTGTATGGCATGTTAAATACCATAACATACCGAAATGTTGATAAAGAGGAATTTGTCAAAGTGATATTTAAAAATAAAATATTTATAATTGGAATTTTTATAAATAAGAAATATTTATAAATCGGAATATTTATAAATAGGAGATATTTAGAAAAAGGGAAAACGTTATAAAAAGGAAACTGTTATATGAAGGAAATCATTTTAAAGTGGAGAACCGTTAGTAAAAGTAAATCTTTAAAAATGAATAAACGTTGTTGAAAAGGAAATCTTTATAAAACGAATAAAGGAGTTAAATCGAATATGGTATTCGAAAGTTAGTAAATCGAATTAGTTATTCGAAAGGGGTTAGTCGAGTCGAGTTAGTTGAATAGAGTTAATCGAATATTTGTTATTCGAATAAGAGTTAACCAGTTAGAGTTAAACCAGTTAGAGTTAATCAGTTAGAGTAAATCGAACTAGAGTTATTCAAATGGAGTTATCGAATATTGGTTTATTCGAATAGAGTTAAAGGAAAGGAATTATCGATTATTAGTTAATCGAAGGAGTTATCGATTACAGTTTAATCGAAAAGAGTTGTCGATTTGTTAAATCGAAGTGAGTTATAGAATATTGGTTATTCGAAGGAGTTATCGAATTTAGTTATTCGATGGAGTTAATCGATTAGAGCGAATAAAGGAGTTAATCGAATATATTTTATTCGAATAGAATCAATTGAGTTAAACGAATATTAGTGATTTGAATAAAGTAAAAGGAGTTATCGAATATTAGTTATTAGAGAAAGAGTTAAATAGAGATATCGAATATTAGTTATTCGAAAAAGAGTTAAATCAAGTTATCGAATATTAGTTATTCGAATAGAGTTAAATAGAGTTATCAAATATTGGTTATTCGAAGTACAGTTAAATATAGTTAAAGGAGTTATCGAATATTAGTTATTCGAAAAAGAGTTAAATAGAGTTAATCCAATAGCGTTAGTCCAATAGAGTAAATTGAATAGAGTTATCGAATATACCTTATTCGAAGAAAAGAATTATCGAATAGAGATGATTCGAAAGAGAGTTAAGTAAGGAAGTTTGTTAAAGATTTAAAAGGTTCGATAGTGAAGGTATATTCGATAGTGAAGGTATATTCGATAGTGAAGGTATATTCGATAGTAAAAGGTTCGATAGTGAAGGTATATTCGATAGTGAAGGTATATTCGATAGTAAAAGGTTCGATAGTGAAGGTATATTCGATAGTGAAGGTATATTCGATAGTAAAAGGATCGATAGTGAAGGTAGGTTAAAGGAATTTAGTTAATAAGCGTAATGGTTTGAGTTGGCATCACGATGGTTTGTTACAACATCTGTCTAAGTCCAATGAATGAGTTTTGGAAATGTTTTCCAACTAAGAACCAGAAATGTTTTCTGATATAGAAAACAAGAAATGGAAATGTTTTCCAATGGTAATAACATATATTTTCTAAATTTAGAAAATAAGAAATGTTGAATACAGGGAAACGGGAGTAAGCAAAATAAGGAAATATGAATATATATATATATATATATATATATATGACTGATGATTGATTGATAGAATTTCCATTTGGAAATAATATCGTTGTTTGCACACGTGTTTTCTTAGGTGGTTAAATCACAGACTATCGAAGTTTTGACCATTTTAACGTTGTTAATATGGAGAGACCGGTTGGATTATTATCCAAAGAACCACTCTGTATTAGCATAAGCGTTGAGAATCACATATGCCAAAGAAAATTGAAGACGGAGTAAAGTGCAAGGGCTATTGCATAAGTCTTAGGTAACAGTGCGTAAGATGGATGTACTGAATAGTGCCTTCGGTTCATCCTGTTCCTGGGTGACTTGTATGGATGGATGTCTGACAGAGTATTTCCAGACGGTCACGTATATTGATTTCTCCAACCGTACCAAGAGTGGAAGCGGAGAAGGAAACTTCTTTTAGCTAACACATAATGTATGGTTGAGGACGTCAATCGGTGATTTGATGGATTTGACGATGTGACATTCAAAGTTAATCTGATGTAATGATGAAGCGTAACCTCAAGCCTCATCAACCGGTAAATGATAGAAATCGGGCAGGCAGCATGGCTAAGTCGGTCGCTCCGAAGTAGGGTGTATAATCACCTGATCTAGATTTTCATTTACTTCTAAAAATCTATTGTTGATGCTGTCCCATTCGGGAAAACGGTTGTTGATCCCAACCGTTGGTGATATACATTCGATACACTCAAGCGAAATGAGTGGTCGGTCATGTGTGGCCGGGTTGCAAGATGTTCTTGTTGAACCTAGTGTATTCCTTTCTAGAGGTACACTAGCGAAAGGTGGTTCCATACCTTGTCATAGTTGGAAATCCGTTACCCAATACGTGCTTGCGGTTTTGATTGTACACTATATATGAAGAACGTGAGATAAAAGCGTTTCTGCTATATGATTATATGTACTGTGGTTGATAGACATTATTATAATATCAAAAGGTTTTTGATATAAAGATAAAATTTGGATTCTCATAAGGGAATAACCCGTTCTGTTATACGGCGTGGTCTTATGAGATATCGATTACTTGTTCGAACTGTTTTAACTGTTTTACTCATACCAGTCCTATGACTGACCCGGAGTTTATTTGTTTGTTTCCCTAAACTCTTGGGTGCCTAATTTTGTACGGGCAGTCAATTAGTCAGGATTTACGGATATACTGGAAGAGCTGGAGCATGAGGCTTCAGGATCATATGGCTATAGTTTATTTCCACTGTGTTGTAAGTGTTGTACTCTGATAATGATGTATATTCAAATACAAATGTATATTTCAAAGTTATGTTACATATATTATATGTTATTCGTTCCGCTGTGAGATTCGTGTTACTCTGATGTTGTGTTCTTCTTCTTCTTCTTCTATTCTAAGTTTCTATCTTATCTATTCTCACCCTCTAATTTCTTTCACTAATGACTGGTATTTTTCGATGTTTGGTTAGTCATCATTGAGTTTATGGCGATAACCAAAGTAGACAAAATCCCGGGTCATTACAGAATATATACAACAATAATGATAAACAATCATTAGAAATTCATACAACATCCAGAGTGCATTTTATAACTATATAAGCACTAAATATAAATAATTGATGATTACAACAGTCTGTCAATCAATCGATTGACATAAAGCTAAACAGTTTGTGTAAATGTATGTCAAATATCATCCCAATACCCATTTAGGGGTTTCAACCAACAAATACTGAATACTATTTGTGCAGTTGGGCGACGTGTAAAATTTATCGTCTCAATCAATATTAGTTAAATGGGTATATATTAACAAATCGTCCGATTTGTAAATGAATATTTATTTTATTCATATACACGTTAAAAATTATATTTTTAATTATAAAATATTTATTTCGACACATGAATATTTTATACAGTTCATTTATACAATAAAAATGATATTTTTATTGTTCTAACATTTTTTTAGAAAATTTTGGCAGCATAACGACACGATACTAGAACCAGAATAAGGTTTAGCTTTATTGCTTGCGTAATACTGGCTCGCGCCATTCACAAACCAATTCCAATCAATTCCATTCACATCCCAAACCAAATTCAAACAAATAAATCAATCAAAACAAACATCCAAACATCCATGGTTTCAATCAAAGGTGTCGGGTGCTACTAAGCACCGTCTGCATCCTAGTATATATTTAACTGTAAACAAAATTTGAGTGAGAAGCTCTCACCTTTGGTTTCCACTCCGCCATTCTTTGATTGCACGGTTTGAATTTGTTACAACGTGTTGTGTTCTTCTCTGTGATTTCAACGCAATCTGTTTCATGTAGTTTATATTAAAAATCACATTTTTAACAAAGCTATATATATTTAAAAATCATATTTTTATAACGCTACTTCATATATAAAAATCATACTTTTATACTACTACTGTATATATAAAAATCACATTTTTATCTTTCTAAAAATTATTTGATAGCTACGATAAAAATCATATTTTTATCTACTAAAAATTATATTTTTACATAATTAAAAATCATATTTTATATCATTAAAAATCGTATTTTATATAACTAAAAATCATATCTTTATTCTAATACTATATATGTAAAAATCACATTTTTATTCTAATGTTATGCATATAAAAATCACATTTTTATTCTAATATTATGCATATAAAAATCACATTTTTATTATAATATTATGAATATAAAATCAAATTTTTATTCCAATGTTATGCATATAAAAATCACACTTTTATTTTAATGTTATGCATATAAAAATCACACTTTTATCTCACTATCTTCATAATAAAAATCATATTTTTATTTCTCTATCTTCATAATAAAAATCCTATTTTTATTCCTAAGATGTTTATATAAAAATCATATTTTTTATTTCAATGCTAAGTATATAAAAATCATATCTTTATTCCAACGCTATATAGATAAAAATCATATTTTTATTAACAAAGAAATCATATTTTCATCAACAAAGAAATCATACTTTCATTAACAAAGAAATCATATTTTCATAACGATGTTCATAGAATAAAAATCATATTTTTATAATGACGTTTATAGAGTAGAAATCATATTTTTAACTTGCCAAAAATATTTTCTTCCTACGATAAGAATCCTATCTTTCACTGACCAAGATGATATTTTTACATAAAACTAATGATCATAACTTTATGTAATTAAAAATCATAACTTTTTGTAAATAAAAATCATAACTTTTTATAAATAAAAATCATAAATTTATGCGATTAAAAATCATGACTTTATGCGATTAAAAAATCACATCTTTATGTGATTAAAAATCACATCCTTATGCGCTTAGAAATCTTATCTTTATGCGGTTAAAAATCATATTTTTATGCGATTAAAAATCATATTTTTGTGTGATTAAAAATCATGACTTTACGTGATTAAAAATCATATCTTTATGTTTGTTACACCAATTAAAAATCACATTTTTAATCTCATAATTGAATAAAAAATGAAAAATAAAAGCATGCAGGCGGTGCTGAGGTGGCGGGGAGGGGCGCAGGCGGTCGGGGAGGCTGTTGGCGGTCGGTGGTGGCGATTTTGGGCCTTGGAGCTTTGGGGGTGCGGAGTTTTTTTTAGAAGAGGGAGGAGGAGACGGGAGATTGGAGGAGGTGAATAGGGGGAAACTCACATTGAAGAGAAAGGAGAGCAGCAGCGTGATATTGAGAAATAGAATTAGGTTAGGGAAGTGAAAAAGATATTATATAGTGGAGGAAGGTTGATTTGTTTTCACATTGGAAGAGGAGGGTGCGACATAAACTTTTGCTGAAGAAGGAAGTGATTAGGGTTAGGGAGGGTTGAGATATCATATAGGATAGGGGAAATATTTTTTTTATTAGTTTTATATATTTTATTTTGTCCAATTTATGTTTGTTTTCGTGGTTTGAAAATCAGTGTGATTACATACGGATTCCATTTTCAATGAAAATTGACATGAAGCTACTCTTCAACATTACAGACCTAACGGAACTGGTTTCGTCGAATTCCGAGTCTGTATGCACAAACAACGAATTTTTAAAGTCAAAATATTATCTGTTTTTCACTTTAAAATCATTCCCTGTCACATACTGATTCTAAAATTTATGATATTTGGAATTTTACCATTATTTGATGCTACGGATTTAGTAAAAAATAATTCGTTGAATTGCGAGGTCGTCTCAATAATGTTCCTTTGTAAAATTGCTTAAATTAGCTTCAAAAATGCGACTTTAACGTACCTTTTCTTCTTGTACGCCCAAACGCTTACTCCAAAAATTAGGCCTTTTGGATTTAACCATTAATTGACGATACGAATCCAGAAGAAAAAGTGGAATCGAATTCCGAGATCGACTCAATAATGTTTATTTGTAAAATGTATGTCTGTTTTTGAATAAATGGATTTGCTTCGCACGGCCACATACTGACTCCGTTTGACACGCATTTTGGAACTCAACAATGATTTATCATCATGAATCCAAAAAAAATTACCTCGTCGAATTCGGAGCTTTCTAGCACTGCTCACGATGATTTGTCACTAACGATAAAATTAATTACCATTTCACGTTCATATCTAATTAAAGATTTAACAATCGCCTGGAGTATAACTGGTGGTACTCCATTTTCGATCATTTCTTGTATTTGATAATTTTAATTATCCCATTCCCATTCCAATCTTATTAAAGATTCATTAAAACTCCAATTCAGTTTTAATCTCGAAAATCATTACTTAATGATTATTCCAAGTTAAGAAATTAATCTTATTTTTAACTGGGTTAAAGAACTAATGTCATTTAAAACACAATTCACGATAAACCTAAAAATCACATTCCATTAACAATGAAATCTTCATGGAAAAACAAACCATTATATAATCGATAACAATTTCTGTAACGACACGGATTTCACCCGGACCTAATCGATCGCTAAATCGACCAAGACAGTTTGAATCCCGTATACACTAACTCTGGGTATACAACACACCGGAACAAATAACAGAAGACTTCTATAAACATCATAATAATGTTACATCAGAGTATAGAATATTAGAATATATCGAAATATAATCAATACAGCGGAGGATGATTTTACAATAAATGTAATACAATGCACATCGGAAATAAATAAATAACACAGCGGAAGACTAACGATGCTCTGGACGCAGCTTTAAGCTTCAATCCAGAATCCTGCTGATATTTCTACAACATAAACTACTCGACTGCCCATGTGGAAAATAGGGACACCCGAGTTTGCAAGGGAAAAGAAAGCTGTAGGTCAGTCATGGGACTAGTGTGAGAAACTCTAAACAGTTATAACCTTATATAAATCATATGGCATATCACGGGACCACGCCGCTAACGCAGAACGGGTTTACCCCCATGAATGCCAGTGTATAAACAACAATCAATATAGATATATGGATCTACTATGCATAAATTAACATGCAATATCCCAATCTACCCACTTATATTAATCACTACACTTAGATTTTCCAAACCCAATTCAATTTATAGAAATTATTCCTTTGGACTTTATTCCCGATTTCTTATTTCAAATCATTTGAAATACCTATCTAACTTTCTATATCAAAGTAGATTTCACTTCGGGATCTCAAATCAAATCGTTTGGAAATATGAATTCCAAAACATAACAATGCATACAGACAAGTATGAAACCAAATATCATGCTCCCCATCGACAAGGCAAAGGGTACGCACCTCGCAACTCGATATATAAATGTGCACCTACCCCACATAGGAGTAGGCTACACCGACGGTGCACCTCCCATACACCGCCCTCTCACCCATACTTTTAGTCTCAGGGTTACCCGAATCTTTTGCCACATACTAAATCATTTCATATCCCGAAGTAGGGAAAATCAATTCACAACGTAATAATCACAAGTACTTTCAAAATATAGTAGTTCACATCAGTAATTCACACATATGATCAGTCACTATTAATCACATAACCTTTGAGCTTGTACGTCTCAAAGAAGGGTGTTAGGCAAGAGGATAAATTCTCCGCCACCAAACAAATACATCATTAATAGCAACTAATTGAATATGTGATGAACTACAACGTAAAACCATAATACATTTCCAAACCATTTCGAAATCATCGGGTTTTATGCCTCGAAATCCTTTCTGTTTTATAAAACATTTTTATTAAACATTCCCTGTCCAAAATCGGGAATACATTTCTTTTCACTTAAGAAAAATATATCATTTCACAATCATTCATTAAATTTGAAATGAACACAACATTGCTAAACACCTTTTCGTCAAATCGTGAAGTGTTTCACAAGGTGTTAGCACATAGATATCTTTACCCAACCCAATGCTAAATGTAAAGGCATATTCTACTCATAAACTGGTCGAGCTCCATCCAAAAAATCAATCAACCACAATCAATATGAACAACTAAGTAAATTTGGTTTAATCACATCACGTGTTTTGGTAAATTCAATCACCATTCATTCATCCAAATCTAATTAAAGATTTATTCAAACCCCAATTGGTTTCATCTCTAAAATCATTTCATATTGATTGTTCTACTTTTTGGAAATTAATCATGCTTTTACGCGGGTTAAAGACGTCATTTAAACACAGTTCACGACAAACCCCAAATCCATTTTCATATTAAACACAAGGCTTTGAATAGAAAATAGTATTGGCTTATATTCAACATCAAATTCTGAAACCAACAAATATCGTACTGGAAATAACGATATTAATATATCTTTCAAATTTCCACAACCATATCTGTATAATCACGAAATCCAACATCGAAATATTCCGAAGATAATTTCGTTTCAAATCAATTCCAATTCATATATTGGAAATTCTGGTTATTTTTAAAACCATTTTAAATCCAATTTATTTATTTATAACCATTGGATCATTTTTCTAGTTAATAGCTAGTTCGTTTCGATAAAAATATATTTTTATTTTTTCAAATATGCAATTTTTCATCCCAATTCTTCACAAATCATTTCTTATGATCTTACACAAATTATTACTATTTTTAATAATTTTATCAAGGTCCGTATAGTCGATTTCCATCAATGGCCATCGAACTGCACTTACAGCGACCTTTGCCAAATTTGATTTGGACATAATTCCAAATCCTACTGTTAGATTTCTAATTTCTAATATTCTTAGAAAGCTCTTTTCGATATGAACCCAACGGTTCCTGTTTTAGGAGAATCCGAAATTCGGATCTCCCGTAATGTCCGTTCAAAGTTAATAGTCGAAATTCGCGAACTACCGCACCGCGGCGCATTCTATTCAGGCCATTATATGTATAATATATATATTATATATATTTCGTCGGTTTCCTTTTAAAACGTATTTTATAAATCATTTTAAATTCATTTTCGAAACGATTTCTACTTCATATTCAATTTCTAATCTAAATTGAATATTCCATATACACGACAATTTTATACAGTGTATTTATATGTTAAAAATTATATTTTTAACAATCAAATCATTTTCACATTTCATATATATATATATATATATATCATTTTCATTTCATATATACATCGTTTTCACTTTTCATATATATATATATATATAATATTTTCACTTTTCATGTATATAATATTTTCACTTTCATATATATAATATTTTCACTTTTATATATACAATGTTTTCACTTTTCTATATACAATGTTTTCACTTTTGTATATACAATGTTTTCACTTTTCATATATATAATAATTTCACTTTCACATCGTATATATTTTATTCAACACACACACACATATATATATTTTATTTAACACATATATATATATTTATTTTCATCTCATATATATATATATATTTTATTTCACATCGTATATATATTTCATACACTTCAAATATATATAATTCATTTCACATCACGATCAATTTTCACGTAGAATACAACCAAACAAACAAGTCGTCCATCGTCTGTGGACGACGGGGAACAGTTCATATATGCTATTATGAAATAAATAACTGAACAGAAAATTTTAGTGAGAGAATTCTCACATTGATCGGTTTTATTTCTGAATTTCTGTTTTGATTCTGTTCGCGTTCAAATTTGCTTGAAATTCCAGAGTGCTCAGTTTTGGTTTTGGTCAGTTCTGAAATGTAGAGCTCTTCAACACGATTTCAACGGAACCGACGGTTCATAAATCCGACCTCGTATGAAGGAGATATGGATTTTATTACATTTCAATACAATTCGAAATAATTAATTATTTAATTAAACACTAATCCCCTCATTAACCTCTAATCCTTCTTCCTCCTTCCCCGTAACATGTTCCAGGTCCATCGTTCCAATACCGCAACCCATTCTTCGATATTAGGTCTTCACATTGTCGTCCGTCCGTTCAGCGTTGCCTCCATCAAACACCACCAGGCTGAAGCCCTTCGCACTAGCTTCCTCCGCCACTTATTCCCTCGTAACTCGCGCCTGTCACTGACCCACAATTTCAGCCGAACGCCGGCCAGTTTCAGGCCAAATTCCGGAAAAATCCCCTAGCAAAACTCCTTCTCCACTGTTCATATGAACTATCTCATGCCCCTCTTCAATTTTCTCTTTATAAATTTAAGGAATTAATTCGTGGATTGATTGGGAAGGGAGGATTTTGTCTAGATCTCATAAATCGTCGATTTCCTCTAACTGGCGGCTGCTTTCAGAACGGGGTAGGGTTTGAGGGTAGTTAGGGTTATTTATATAAATATTTTATTATTTTAATTTCAAATTATCTGTTTACCGATCTGAACTCCAATCCGAAGCCAACGACTGTCGGCTCTAGCTAATTACCCTCATTCCGAACACAATGGGATATGTTTCATAACCCATTTCGGCTGTTACGATAGGTTTTCACCAAAATTAAACTATAAATCTATATATATTCAATTTGAACGTACATTTTAATTTACCAGGGCCACATACTAACTCTATAAATTCCCAAAAAATATTTTCTAGCTTCGTATTGATGATATGGTCCTAACAAAACTAGTTTCGTCGAATTCTGAGACCGTTTGAAAAATGTACCTTTTCTAGTCGATCCAATTTAATAGAAATCGACCCAAACACATTTTCCTTTGCCACGCTCACATACTAGCTTCAAAAATTATGAAATTTGAAACCTAGCAATAATTTGACATCCCGTATCCAACAAAAGTGATTTCGTCGAATTCTGAGGTCGTTTGCAAAATGGCCATTTTCACGGGCTATATAAACTCTATAGCGACCTTTCTGAAAATTCAGTTGGCCATAACTTTTACTTCCCGCTACGAAATTTTGATTTTTCTTATTCGTTAGAAATATATTCACTAACAGATTTAAATATTTTTGGTTTCATCAAAATCTGTTTTGTTTTGCACCCGGTACAGTCAGCCAAAGTTTGAATTCAAATGTTGAAACTACCGCGCCATTTCAGGCCTTGTTTATAATTAAAATTAATTATATTTATTTTCAAAGATCGATTCAAACTTAATTTTCGTCGTTATTATTTAATCTATTTATTTTAAATATTTTAAATTCACTAAAATAGCCAAATTAAAATTTTCAAACTGGTTCAGATTTTCCGGGTTGTTACAATCTCCCCCACTTAAAACTTTTCGTCCCCGAAAAGGAACAAAGCCGAAAGTTGTTTAACAAATCAACTCAACTTTCATTATTTTCTATACGGCTTAAGTTCTTCAACTTTTCAGTTTCTAAGAACTTTTCATATTTTTCAAAAATTTGGCTAACACCCTAAATTTTCGAAAAATTTCGCCATAACCTCCCGTACGCCGGGGACTTCGGGATATTTCAAATAGCCTCCCATGGCCCTCATCAATCCAAAAAGAAGAAGAAACAGCCAAGCGGCTAGCTAACCCCATCTCTAATGAGTCACTCATTCTAGAATGCTACTGATTCTATCTCTAATGAGGATTCTTCAATAGGATATTACTAATCCAATCTCTGATGGGTCTTTTGTTCAGTTCTAACGAGTTATACCCCAAAGATTTGAGTTAACCAAAGCTCTGATACCAGCTGTAACGACACGGATTTCGCTCAGACCTAATCTATCGCTAAATCGACGAAGACCGTTCGAATCCTGTATACGCTAACTCTGGGTATACAACACATCGGAACAAATAAAAGAAGACTTCTATAAACATCATAATAATGTTACATCAGAGTACATAATATCAGAGTATATCGAAATATAATCAATACAACGGAAGATGATTTTACAATAAACGTAATACAATGCACAGCGGAAATAAATAAATAACACAGTGGAAGACTAACGATGCTCTGGACGTAGCTTAAAGCTTCAATCCAGAATCCTTCTCATATATCTGCAACATAAACTACTCGACTGCCCGTGTGGAAAATAGGGGCAACCGAGTTCGTAAGGGAAAAGCAAACTACAGGTCAGTTATGGGACTGGTGTGAGAAACTCTAAACAGTTATAACCTTATATAAATTATTTGGCATATCACGGGACCACGCCGCTAACGCGGAACGGGTTTACCCCCATGAATGCCAGTGTATAAACAACAATCAATATAGATATATGGATCTACTATGCATAAATCAAGATGAAATATCCCAATCTACCCACTTAGATTAATCACTACACTTAGATTTTCCAAATCCAATTCAATTTACAAAAATTATTCCTTTGGATATTATTCCCAATTTCTTATTTCAAATCATATGAAATACCTATCTAACTTTCTATATCAAAGTAGATTTCACTTCGGGATCTCAAATCAAATCGTTTGGAAATATGAATTCCAAAACATAACAATGCATACAGACAAGTATGCAACCAAATATCGTGCTCCCCATCGACAAGGCAAAGGGTACGCACCCCGCAACTCGATATTTAAATGTGCACCTACTCCACATAGGACTAGGCTACACCGACGATGCACCTCCCACACATGGAGAGCACACACCGCCCTCTCACTCATACTTTTAGTCTTAGGGTTACTCAAATCTTTAGCCACATACTAAATCATTTCATATCCCGAAGTAGGGAAAATCATTTCACAACATAATAATCACAAGTAATTTCAAAATATAGTACTTCACATCAGTAATTCACACATATGATCAGTCACTATTAATCATATAACCTTTGAGCTCTTACGTCTCAAAGAAGGGTGTTAAGCAAGAGAATAAATTCTCCGCCACTAAACAGATACATCATTAATAGCAACTAATCGAATATGTGATGAACTACAATGTAAAACCATAGTACATTTTCAAATCGTTTCGAAATCATCGGGTTTTAGGCCTCGAAATCCTTTCTGTTTTATAAAACATTCGTTGTTCAAAATCGGGAATACATTTCTTTTCACTTAAGAAAAATATATCATTTCACAATCATTTATTAAATTTGAAATGAACACAACATCACTAAACACCTTATCGTCAAATCGTAAAGTGTTTCACAAGGTGTTAGCACAAAGATGTCTTTACCCAACCCAATGCTAAATGTAAAGGCATATTCTGCTCATAAACTGGTCGAGCACCATCCAAACAATCAATCAACCACAATCAATATCAACAACTAAGTAAATTTGGTTTAATCACATCGCGTGTTTTGGTAAATTTAATCACCATTCATTCATCCAAATCTAATTAAAGATTTATTCAAACCCCAATTGGTTTCATCTCTAAAATCATTTCATATTGATTGTTCTACTTTTTGGAAATTAATCCTGCTTTTATGCGGGTTAAAGAACTAATGTCATTTAAACACAGTTCACGACAAACCCCGAATCCAATTTGATATTAAACACAACGCTCTGAATAGAAAATAACATCGGCTTATATTCAACATCAAATTCTGAAACCAAAAATATCGTATTGGAAATAACGATATTAATATATCTTTCAAATTTCCACAACCATATCTATATAATCACGAAATCCTACATCAAAATATTCTAAAGATAATTTCGATTCAAATCCATTCCAATTCATATGTTGGAAATTCTGGTTATTTTTAAAACCATTTTAAATCCAATTTATTTATTTATAACCATTTGATCATTTTTCTAGTTAATAGCTAGTTCGTTTCGATAAAAATGTATTTTTATCTTTTCAAATATGGAATTTTTCGTCCTAATTCTTCATAAATCATTTCTTATGATCTTACACAAATTATTACTATTTTTAATAATTTTATCAAGGCCCGTACAGTTGATTTGCATCAATGGCCATTGAACTGCACTTACAGCGACCTTTTCCAAATTTGAATTGGACATAATTCCAAATCCAACCGTTAGATTTCTAATTTCTAATATTCGTTAGAAAGATCTTTTCTATACGAACCCAAAAGTTCCGGTTTTAGGAGAATCCGACGGTCGGATCTCCCGTAATGTCTGTTCGAAGTTAATGGTCGAAATTCGCGAACTACCGATATATAATATATATATATATATATTACATATTTCGTCGGTTTCCTTTTAAAACGTATTTTATAAATCGTTTTAGAATCGTTTTCGAAACAATTTCTACCTCATATTCAATTTCTAATCAAAATTGAATATTCCATATACGCGATATTTTTATACAGTGTATATATATGTTAAAAATTATATTTTTAACAAACAAATCATTTTCACATTTCATATATATATATATATATATATATATATATATATATATATGTATATGTATGTATGTATGTATGTATATCGTTTTCATTTCATATACACATCGTTTTCACTTTTCGTATATATAATATTTTCACTTTTCATGTATATAATATTTTCACTATCATATATATAATGTTTTCACTTTTCTATATACAATGTTTTCACTTTTCTATATACAATGTTTTCACTTTTCATATATATACTATTTTCACTTTCACATCGTATATACTTTGTTCAACACACACATATATATATTTATTTATTTATTTAACACATATATATATTTTCATCTCATATATATATATATATATATATATTATTTCACATCGTATATATATTTTATGCACTTCTAATATATATAATTCATTTCACATCACGATCAATTTTCACACAGAATACAACTAAACAAACAAGTCATCCATGGTCTGTGGACGACAGGGAACAGTTCATATATGCAGTTATGAAATAAATAACTGAACAGAAAATTTTAGTGAGAGAATTCTCACATTGATCGGTTTTATTTCTGAATTTCTGTTTTGATTCTGTTCGCGTTCAAATTTTCTTGAAATTCCAAATTGCTTAGTTTTGGTTCTGGTCAGTTCTGAAATGTAGAGCTCTTCAACACGATTTCAACGTAACCGACAGTTCGTAAATCCAACCTCTTATGAAGGAGATATGGATTTTATTACATTTCAATACAATTCGAAATAATTAATTATTTTAATTAAACACTAATCCCATCATTTACCTCTAATCCTTCTTCCTCCTTCCCCGTAACATGTTCCAGGTCCATCGTTACAATACCGCAACCCATTCTTCGATATCAGGTCTTCACATTGTCGTCCGTCCGTTCAGCGTTGCCTCGATCAAACACCACCAGGCTGAAGCCCTTCGCACTAGCTTCCTCTGCCACCCATCCCCTCGTAACTCGCGCCGGCCGTTGACCCACAATTTCGGCTGAACGTCGGCCACTTTCAGGCCAAATTCCGGCAAAATCCCCTAGCAAAACCCCATCTCCACCGTTCATATGAACGATCTCATGCCCCTCTTCAATTTTCTCTTTATAAATTTAAGGAATTAATTCGTGGATTGATTGGGAAGGGAGGATTTTGTCTGGAGCTCATAAATCATCGATTTCCTCTAACTGGCGGCTGCTTTCAGAATGGGGGTAGGGTTTGAAGGTAGTTAGGGTTATTTATATAAATAGTTTATTATTTTAATTTCAAAATTATCTGTTTACCGATACGAACTCCAATCTGAAGCCAACGACTGTCGCCTCTGGCTAATTACCCCCATTCTGAACATAATGGGATATGTTTCATAACCCAATTCGGCTGTTACGATAGGTTTTCACCAAAATTAATCTATAAATATATATATATATATATATATTCAATTTGAACGTACATTTTAATTTACCGGGGACACATACTAACTCAATAAATTCCCGAAAAATATTTTCTAGCTTCGTATTGACGATACGGTCCTAACAAAACAAGTTTCGTTGAATTCTGAGACCGTTTGAAAAATGGCCCTTTTCTGGTCGATCCAATTTAATAGAAATCGACCCAAACACATTTTCCTTTGCCAAGCTCACATACTAGCTTCAAAAATTATGAAATTTGAAACATAGCAATAATTTGAAATCCCGGATCCAACAAAAGTGGTTTCATGAAATTTTGATGATGTTTGCAAAATGGCCATTTTCACAGGCTATATAAACTCTATAGCGACCTTTCTGAAAATTCATTTGGCCATAACTTTTGCTTCCCGCTACGGAACTTCGATTTTTCAGATTCGTTAGAAAGATATACACTAACAGATTTAAATAATTTTGGTTTCACCAAAATCCGTTTTGTTTTGCACCCGGTAAAGCAGTCAAAGTTTGAATTCAAATATTGAAACTACCGCGCCATTTCAGGCTTTGTTTATAATTAAAATTAATTATATTTATTTTCAAACATCGATTCAAACTTACTTTTCATTGTTGTTATTTAAAATATTTATTTTAAATATTTTAAATTCACTAAAATAGCTAAATTAAAATTTTCAAACTGGTTCAGATTTTCCGGGTTGTTACATTTTCCGTATCCGACTATAATTATAAATGGAATAACGGCAATGCCTTTTAAATTCCATATATATTACCAGTCTTCCTCTATAGAAGTTCATTTCGATTATTATCAAATCGAATCCCATTCCATTCCAATTTATTTTACTAAATTGGAAAACTTTACTTTGGAAATTCCATTAAATCTTAGAATAAAGATTTATAAATTCCAAATCACAGTTCACTATAAATCGGTTAAAGAACAATTGTCGTTAAAACACAGTTCACGATAAACCCAATTCACATTCGATTAGTCTCTAACCGTAAATTAGTAAGAGAACAATTGCCTAAGTATTAATCCCGAAGGCCGAAACCAACATCATATCAATACCCAGGAAATCATTCAACTTAGCTAACCTCCAGTTAGTTTCTAATTCCCTTAACTCCATTGGGTTTAAGAACAGTGTTAGTGAAGACACCGTTCACGACAAACCAAAAATCCCATTTGATATTAAATACAAGGCTCTGAATAGAAAATATATTGGCTTATATTCAATATCAAATTCTGAACTCAACAAACATCGTATTGGAATAACGATATATATCTTCCATATTCCTTCACAATGCCCGTTTAATGACGGAATCCAATATCGAAATATTCCGAAGATAATTTCGATTCAAATCCATACCAATTCATATATTGGAAATTCTGGTTATTTTTAAAATCATTTCAAAAATCCAGTTTATTTATTTAAAAATAATTGGATTATAATTCTAGTTCATAACTAGTTCATTTCGATAAAAAAATATTTTTATCTTTTCAAATATGAAATTTTTCATCCCAATTCTTTCCAAATCATTTCGTATGATTTTACACAAATTATTGATATTTTTAATAATTTTATCAAGGCCCGTACAGTCGATTTCCACAAACGACCATCGAACGGCACTTACAACGACCTTTTCCAAATTTGATTTGGACATAATTCCAAATCCAACCGTTAGATTTCTAATTTCCTGTATTTGTTAGAAAGCTCTTTTCAATACGAACCCAACAGTTCCGGTTTTCGAAGAATCCGACAGTCGGATTTTCCGTAATATCCGTTCGAAGTCAATGGTCGAAATTATCCAACTACGCAACGCGGCGCGTTATATTCAGGCCATTATAGTATGTACAAAATCTATATAATATATATTTCATCGATTTCCATTTAAAACGTATTTTATAAATCGTTTTAAATTCATTTTCAAAACGATTTCAACTCCATATTCAATTTCAAATCAAAATTGAATATTCCATATCATTAAAATATAAATGATAATATTTTCAAAATATTAGATTTTGAAATCAATTCCTTTTCAATATTCATTATAAAAATGAATAAAATCGATATAAATATCGATCACGTCAAAATCGCGTTAATCTAATCAACACGGCTATATATATTTAAATATATTTGTGTCTATCCCAAATCGGACATTAAAATCAGATTTTTGATCTTTTGCTGAATATTATTCTAAAATATTCATTATTTTAAAATATTCATTCTTTCTGAACTGGGATCAGACATAGTCAATTACCATATAATGTTGATTATATTGATTTCATACAATACATGTATACAACAACAATGATAAACAATCAACCATCATCCAGAGTGCATTCTACACTGTATAAGCATTAAATATAAATATTTAACGCTTATACAGCCTGTCAATCCAATCGATCGACATACCACTAAACAATTAAGATTAGTGTACGTCCAATATCATCCCAACACCCGTGAGGGGCTTCAATCCACAAACAATGAATACTATTTGTGCAGTTGGGAAATGTGTAAAATATATCGTCCCAATCCATATCAGTAAAATGGGTGTTCATAAACAAATCATCTGATTTGTAAATGAATATTTATTTCATTCATATCAACGTTAAAAATTATATTTTTAACGATAAAATATTTTATTCAACATATGAATATTCTATTCACTCATTTATACAATAAAATGATATTTTTATTGTTCTAACATATTTTAGAAATTTTGGCGGCATAACGGCGCGATATCAAAATCGGGTAATGTCCAGCATTACCCCTCTCCCGATACTGGCTCACCCCATACACACATAACAATTCTAATCAGTTCATTTCACCCAAACAGCCAAATTCAACCAAGTAATCTAATCAACCAAATCAAACAATCAAACAAGTCGCCCATGGTCTGTGGACGACGGGGAACAGTTCATATATGCAGTTATAAAATAAATAACTATATTAGAAAATTATAGTGAGGAGTTCTCACCTTTGGGATCCACTCCTCCATTCTTTATTTCTAATTGGTTCGGATTTCGTTTTGATTTCCGTTTGATCCATCACCATCTGTTTCACGTAGTTGGTTATTAAAAATCACATTTTTATACTTCTACTACATAAATAAAAATCATATTTTTATATTCTCTATTATATAAAAATCATATTTTTATAATCCCTATAATATAAAAATCATATTTTTATTATCTCTATAATATGAAAATCATATTTTTATAATCTCTATTATATAAAAATCATATTTTATTCTCTCTATAATATAAAAACCATATTTTTATAATTTCTATAATATAAAAAATCATATTTTTATTATCTCTATAATATAAAAATCATATTTTTATAATCTCTATAATATAAACATCATATTTTTATTTTGCTATTATATATATAAAAAACGAATTTTTATCTTGGCATTACATAATAAAAAATAAGATTTTTATCCTCTATAAATAAAAATAAAAATCCTATACTTTTTCCAATCAAAAATCTAACCTCCTTATCTAAGAAAAATAGCAGATTTTATATATTAAATTAAAAATAGAAAACTAAAACTCACTATGGAGGTGTAGGAGGACGGGGGAAGCTCGGCAGGTTGGAGGCGGGCCCTAGATGGAGGCGTCGGTAGTCGGAACTGCTTTAAGGGTGGAGCGACTGCTCCTTAGCAGCGGCGGCGGTTTCTTCGATGGGGGAAGGGAGGGCGTTCGAACGGGTTTGGAGGAGTGGAGGGGGGTCGTGGTCGAAGTTTGGTGTGGCGGAGGTCGGTTTGGGAGTGAGGAGGGGGTCGCAGTGGTGATCGACGTCAAGGGGGGCGGAGCGCGGTGGATATTGGTTTTTTTTTATGTTTTGAATAGATTGTGGAAAATAGAAAAAAGGGGGGTTGACTTGGGTTAAGGATAAGGAGGGGGTTTATTAAAAGGGTGCGTTTTTTACAGGTCCCTGTTAAGGTTTTAAATTAGGCTCACATCCGCTCATAGTTTCATATACATTTTCGGTCCCTATTTTTGAACAGCTGCCTCCTACCATCAAGGATCTGCTCCCTACTTTCACGTCCAGCCTACCCACTTCGCTCCCTTTGCTCCTTCGCTTTTTACAAAAAAAATGTGCGGCCATGTATATAAAAAAATAAAAAATCTAAAATCTGGAAATAATCCAAGAAGTCCACGCCGAGAAGAAAAAAAAAACTTGCATATATGTATGCAAGTATTGTCAATACTTGCATACATGTATGCAATTATTGCACAAGGTAAATTATCCCATAATTTTGTCTGCATATATGTTGCACACATATGTGCATGTTTCGGATTTAATTGCATACTTGAATGCAAATAAAAATGAACTGAGTTACACTACTATGAAATTTTGATACATATACGTAAGAAATTGAAATTCTTGCATAACAAAATGCATTTAACTGCATTTTTTGCTGTTTTTTTCTTGTTTGATTTTATTTTTTACATGTTTTTGATTTTTTTTTAAGTGAATTTATGGTCGAATGAATAACTTATTTAAATAATAATTTTCGTTTTTTAAGTTTTTATTTTCATTTATTTCGCAACTTTTGAAAAATAGGGACCTAATACATAATAAGTTTATCACTGGATGTGAGCCTAATTAAGTTTGCTTTTAGGGATGTGAGCCTAATATTCACTTATTAAAATATTTAAATTTTATTCAATTTGAATTCTAAAAAGGTGGTTTTTCATTCGAACCCCATTTCAAACCCAATGGCTATCATCCCTTGCTAATTACCCCTATTCCGAACACAGTGGGATATGTTCCGTAAGCCAATTCGGCTGTTATGATCAGTTTTCTTCAAATTCAAAATATAAAACAATATATATTGAATTTGAACGTACATTTCAATTTACCGAAGCCACATATTGACTTTAAAAATTCCCGAAAAATAAATCTTGCTATGTTTTGACGATACGGTCCTAACAAAACTAATTTTGTTGAATTTAAGGACCGTTTGAAAAATGGCCATTTTCTGGTCGATCCAAATTGACTGAAACTGTTAAAACACGTTTTCTTTTTCCACGCTCTCATATTGATCCCAAAAATTATGAATTTTGGAATCTAGTAATAACATGACATCCTGGATCCAAAAAAAGTGGTTTCGTCGAAAAACGGAGGTCGTTTATAAAATTTCCATTTTTAAGGGCTATATTTTCCATAACGACCATTCCGAATTTTCAATTGGACATAACTTTTTATTCCCGCTATGAAATTTCAATTTTTCGGATTCGTTGGAAAAATATTTTCAAACAGATTCAAATTTTTTCTGGTTTCGCTAAAATCCGGTTTATTTTGAATCCTGTACATTCATTTGAAATTTGAAATTGAATTTTCAAACTACCGCGCCATTTCCAATTCCTTTTATAATTAAAATAAATTTATATTCTAACTTCGATTTAAATAAATACATACATTCTAATTCTATTCAAAATAAATTTCTTGTCATTATTATTTAAAATAAATCATTTTAAATATTCAAAATTCATTAAAATTGCCAAAATAAAAATTTAAATTGGTTTCTACATTTGAATCGCTTAATACAAGTCAGGTTTCTACATTTGAATCGCTTAATGGAGATGAGTTCTACCTTAATAGTAGTACTACTACAAGTTCAAAATGGTAATGCTGCTAGACCGATTACTATAGCTTTCCTTTTTTTATTAACTATGAGCTTGTCAAAGTCACTTTGGACTAGTTCCACCCTACTGTTCATACTAGTGTCCATGATATTTTCTGTCATTCCCCAGGGTCATGTTGAAATGGTACATACTCCTTGCATAGGTGACTCAAGTACAAAGAGCTTTCTTTGTGTTTGTTTTACATTTGGCAACGAATTATACGTATGGACATGAAAAGATTCATGGAACGTTGCTTACAAAGAATGGGGAAAGTTGCATACAACGTGCGTGTTATGACCAACGACAATAAAACTATGTTGATACAGTAATCTACAGATTATGAATACTAATCTGGAAACTTTGCAAAATGAATGCAACAGGAATACAAAGCGAGGAAAATATACCATCGCAGTTGATTAGAAAATACGTAGTAATCCAAGTCCAGTCTGAAATTGACTGTTTCCTTACCCCTTTGTAGCACTTTAGGGTTTTGTTGCAAATCGATTCCCAAGATAAAACAGATCAACTTCGCCGTACCGTGCGGTAGACGAAGCAACGGCGAATGCAAAGTAGCTGTATTTACAGAATAGAGTGTTGGAGGAAGAATGGCAAAAGGGAGAAACCCAATACTGATTTGATCTTTCGCTGGCCTTTATATTGGCTGTGAAGAGGTATTTATTCGTGAAGTGATGTCACTGTTCAAATTGCAACGGTAATGACTGTTGGAAAGGTTGCAACCCTTTACCAACAGTCATTTCCATTGGTATCTGCGCGGCTATTTAAAAAATAGTCGTTTGAATAGCACAAGCAGGCCTGCTGGCATTCAGAGGCCCTATACGATAACGAGACCCCAAGAGCCCCAAGGCCCTAATCTTTGAACTTCTTAATTTAACATGAAAGATGTGCATGCTTTGTTCATGCTATTCCATTGCCTCTCTCTTCCTCTTTCTTTTGATATAACATATCAAGCTTTTGTATATGTAGTGAATTAAGGCGCAAGTTTTCCCCATGTAGGACTTAGTGGCGTTGCTAAATCTTGCCAAATCCACTTATTCATTTCTAACAATCCCCTACATGAATGAGTGGTTCTCTAATCTGTTCTGATATTTTGTGGAATATTTATCATATTGGTAAAAGTAGCACAAAGGCCTTGAACTTTTCCTAGTGTTTTATCATTATAACTGACTGGTGAATTAGTGGACTAGACTGTCTTTGAACTGTAAGTTGTTTGTTTAAGTCTATAAAGATAACACATGATAAATATTCTTTAACTCCTTGGTTCTCTGTTTGTGTCCGTTTTTTCCATGAACACCGTCTTGGTTTCATTAGTGCTTGAATAATTTGACCTTACGACTTCTTGAAGCGACGCCTTCGCACTCACGTAGGTGATTCTATAATGAGTATCATGTAATACCCCCATTTCGTTCTTTATAACACCACAGTATAGACATCATTAAAAGCCATACTTATCCTATTCTCCGACAGGTAGTGCACTAACTTATCTTAGGAATGGTTTGCAGTAAACAGTGCCATCGAGTTTATCTTAAACTTAGTTGTCCCTTTGAACCTAGATCTTGGGATCTCCAGTCAACTAGGTGGGGTTTCCATTTTAGAAAACTTTTAATTCATAGGTCTTAAACCCATTCCCATCGATAAGGTTTGAACTTTCTCTCTTGGCAAGCCTTTGGTTAGTTGATCCGCTATGTTATCCTTTGACCTTACATAGTCTATAGAGATAACTCCATTAGAGAGAAGTTGTCTTATAGTTTTATGTCTACGACGAATATGTTGAGACTTACCATTATACAATGTATTATTTTCCACTCCTATAGCAGATTGACTATCACAATGTATATATTGGAGGTACAGGTTTTTCCCAATTTGGAATATCTGCCAAGAAACTCCTAAGCCAATCTGCCTCTTTTTCGGCTTTATCTAGAGCAATGAACTCTGATTCCATTGTCGACCTTGCTATACAAGTCTGTTTGGATGATTTCCAAGAGATTGTTCCATTTCCTAGTGTAAACACATATCCACTTGTGGATTTTGTGTCATTTGAGCCAGTTATCCAATTGGCATCACTATATCCTTCTACTTTTGAAGGATACTTCTCATATTGCAACACATAGTTTTGTGTGTACTTTAGATATCCTAGGATCCTGATTATTGCTTTCCAATGATATTTGCTAGGATTACTGGTATATCTACCCAACTTGCTTATAGCGTATGCAATATCAGGCCTAGTACAACTCATGACGTACATAATACTTCCTAGTATATGAGAGTATTCAAGCTGATATATTCCATCACCGGTGTTCTTTACCCAATTTTGGTTCATATCCACTGGTGATTTTGCAATGGTTATATTATACTGCTTGAACCTTTCAAGTAGTTTGGCACTGTAATATGACTGAGATAATGCATATCCTTGTGGTGTTTTTATAATTTTCATACCCATGTTTACATCAGCCTCTCCTAGGTCTTTCATATCTAATCTAGAGGACAACATATCCTTCGTAGATTTTATTATGGCCTTATTATTCCTTAGGATTAACAAATCATCAACATAAAGACATACAATGACATATCCAATATCCGTATATCTTATATATACGCATTTATCTGATTCATTTATTTTGAATCCATTTGATAACATAGTTTTATCATTCTTGTGCCGTTGTTTCAGAGCTTGTTTAAGGCCATAAAGTGATTTTACTAATTTACACACCTTATTTTCATTTCCAGGGCCTAAAAACCCTTCAGGTTGTTGCGTATATATTTCTACTTCCAGTTCACAATTCAAAAACGTAGTTTTCACATTCATTTGGTGTATTTCCAAATTTAATATGGATGCAATTGCTATAAGCATCCTAATCGATGTTATTCTAGTTACTGGTGAATACGTATCAAAGTAATCTAGACCTTTCTTCTGTCTAAATCATTTTATTACAAGTCTTGCTTTATACTTGTCTATTGAGCCGTCAGCTTTCAATTTTTTATTAATATCCATTTATATCCTAGTTGTTTTGATCCTTTAGGTAGATCCACTAGTACCCATGTATGGTTTTGTAAAATGGATTCTATTTCACTGTTGACAACCTCCTTCAAGTATGGAGCCTCAGGAGATGACATTGCTTATGGGTAAGTAAGAGGGTCATTTTCTATCATATATGCATAGAAATCGGGTCCAAAGGTTCTCAAAGTCCATTGACGCTTGCTCCTTCTAGGTTCCTCTACCTCAGTTTCAACATTTCTCTCATTCAAGTTTTGATTAACATTATCCTTAGGAGTATCTATTTCTCTTGATCTCTTTTGAACAATTGTTTCAATAGAGGATTTTAGAGAATAAATGTGTTCAAAGAATCTAGCATTTCATGACTCGATAATGGTGTTTTCATGAATGTCATCAATTTCAGATTTGTACACCAAAAATTGATATGGACTACTATTATAAGCATATCCAATGAATATGCAATCTATAGTCTTTAGTCCAATTTTGACCTTTTTTGGTTTTGGTATTTCTACTTTGGCAAGACACCCCCACACTTTCAAGTATTTGTAGGATGGTGGTCTATTTTTCCAAAGTTCATGTGGAGATTTTGATATTTTCTTTCGTGGTATTTTATTTAAGATGTGATTTATCGAAAGAAAGCTTCTCCCTAAAAGTTATTTGGCAATCGAGAACTAATTAATGAGGCATTCATCATTTCTTTAAGATTTCTATTTTTCCATTTGGCGAAACCGTTAGATTGAGATGAATACTGGGCTGAAGTTTGATGTATAATTCCATGCTTACCACAAAATTCCTCAAACGGAGACTCATATTCTCCTCCTCTATCACTTCTTAATGATTTTATTTTCTTATTGAGTTGATTCTCAACTTCTGTCTTACACTGTTTAAACATGTCGATTGCTTCGTCCTTGCTTCTAAGGAGATATACATGACAATATCTTGTACAATCATCAATGAATGTGATAATGTACCTCTTTCCACCTCTAGTTTGACATATTTTCAAATCGCACACATCGGTATTTTTTAATTCTATAGGTTCGGTCCCTCGTTCAACGTGATGAAATGAGGTTCTAGTCATTTTTGGTTCTGCACAAATTTGACATTTATAGTTGGAGTCTATGTTACATTTTGGTATAAAGTCTAGATTAATCAATTTTTGCAATGTTTCAAAGTTAACATGCCCTAATCTAGAATGCCAAATGTTAGAAGAGTCTACGATATAAATAGAAGATTCAACTTTATTCATATTGTCTTTTGGTACAATGGTAGTTACATTAGCTTTAAATAAACCATTACTAACATAGCCCCTTCCCACATACACCCCATTTTTTAACAATACAAATTTATCAGACACAAATATGAGTTTGAAACCATGCTTGCTAAGAAGCAATCCAGAAATCAAGTTTTTATAAATGTCTGGAATGTGAAGGACATCAGTCAAGGTAAGTTCCTTTCCAGAAGTCATTTTGAGCACGACCTTTCCTTTTCCTTCAAATTTTGATGCAGATGAGTTGCCCATCAACAACTGTTCCTCCTTGGTAGCAACTTTGTAAGTCATGAACATCCATTTATTTGCACAAATGTGGCGAGTGGCCCTGATGTCCACGAACCATTCCTTGTTGTTTCCAATAAGGTTACATTCAGAAACTACCGTGCACAAGTCCATGTCAGTAATGCCATCAGAAATTTCATCCACATTTGCTTCAGACTTCTTCTTCATTCTGCGACATTCTGCTGCCTTGTGTCCTTTCTTTCCGCAGTTATGACAAGAGCCTTTAAACCATTTAGCCTTTTTATTTGGACCATTTTCGCGTTCTCTTTTGTTGGGCTTTTCTTCTTCAACTACATACGCCTTCGCTGCCATGTTGAAGGACCCCTTTTTCTCTGATTTTTGGTATCTTCCTCAATCCTCAATCGAACCACTAGTTCTTCAACAGTCATCTCCTTGTGCTTGTTATTTAAATAATTTTTGAAATCCTTCCATAAAGGGGGAAGTTTTTCAATTGCAGCAGCCACTTTGAATGATTCGCTGAGCGTCATTCCTTCATCATTTAATTCGTGGAAGATGACTTGCAATTCCTGCATTTGACTGATAACATTTTTTCTATCAATCATTTTGAAGTCAAGGAATTTTCCTGCTATGAACTTCTTCATTCCTGCATATTCAGATTTGTATTTCCTATCGAGTGCAGTCCATAATTCTTTGGAAGTTTTAGCAGTACAGTAGACATTATACAGAGAGTTGTCCAGGCCATTGAGTATATAGTTCTTGCATACAAAATCTGCATATTTCCAGACATTGAGGGATTCAACCTTCGTTGCATCTGGTTCCAATTCATCCACCGTAGGAGCATCTTCTGTCAGATACTTTGCAAGGCCCAGAGTTGTCAAATAGAACAACATATTTTGCTGCCACCTTTTGAAATCCATCCCCGTAAAAATTTTAGGCTTTTCGCTATGGGATAGACTTACTGGTGGAAGAACTGTCGGAGGCTGAGGTACAGTCACTATTGGTGCCGCGTTGTTGGTTTGTTTAGATATATTCGCCTGCACAAGCAACAGCAGCCCAAAAAAAAAAAAGAATACGATTTAAGATTGTTATGATCAACGACAGTAAAACTACGTTGATACAGTAATCTGCAGATTATGAATACTAATCTGGAAACTTTGCAAAATGAATGCAATAGGAATGCAAAGCGAGGAAAATATACCATCGCAGTTGATTAGAAAATACGTAGTATTCCGAGCCCAGTCCAAAATTGACTGTTTCCTTAAATCGTATTTGCACCTCTTTGTAGTACTTAAGGGTTTTGTTGCAAATCGATTCCCAAGATAAAACAATTCAACTTTGTTGTACAGTGCAGTAGACGAAGCAACGATGAACGCAAAGTAGTTGTATTTACAGAATAGAGTGTTGGAGGAAGAAGGCAAAAAGGGAGAAAACTGATACTGATTTGATCTTTCACTGCCCTTTATATAGGCTGTGAAGAGGTATTTATTCGTGAAGGGGTGTCACTATTCAAATTGCAATGGCAAAGACTGTTGGAAAGGTTGCGAACCTTTACCAACAATCATTTTCGTTGGTATCTACACGGCTATTTAAAAAATAGTCGTTTGAACAATACAAGCGGGCCTTGTGGCATTCGGAGGCCCTATATGATCATGAAGCCCCAAGAGCCCCGAAGCCTTAATCTTTGACCTTTTTAATTTAATATGAAAGATGTGCATGCTTTGTTCATGCTATTCCATTGCCTCTCTCTCTTCCTCTTTCTTTTGATATAACATATCAAGCTTTTGTATATGTAGTGAATTAAGGCAGAAGTTTTCCCGATGTGGGGCTTAGTGATTTTGCCAAATTTTACCAAATCCACTTATTCAATTCTAACAGCGCGTGCATGTTTGGAGTTAATGAAGTGAAACAAACACATGCACATTGGAAGTGAATGGTTCTGAAACATGAATGCCAAAAAGATGGAAGAGTGGTATTGTTTTGGACATAAAAAAAGTAGCTTAGAAAAAATGATATTAAATATATGTATGGGTTTTGGAAAAACAAAAAGGGAAAGTAACGCATGGCTAATCTATAAAATATATGTTCCTGATTGACATAGAAATATGTTTATTTTATGCTCTTATTTCTTATCTTTTGTATATCAATAAATATTACTTGGGTATCGTTTTGTTACTTTTACAGATATACCATCCTAGCCCGCATGCAACCAGAAATTTAGAGAAATAGAGATCAATTTGCTGTGTATTTGCATTTCGAAGAATTGTAGATGAAGATATCACATCTAGTTGCTGTTAGACAAGAAAAGGATTGATAACAAGGCTTTGCACATCACAAATCAATGAAGAAGTGTCAAGGAAGCAAGAGGAAAAGAGAAAAGGCCCAAATTTGCTTTATTTATCTAAGGCCCATTTATGTTTCTCATTGTAAACTAATTAGTGATGTAATGACCAGGCCCAGTTATCATTAGGGTTAGGGTTAGGGTTTGGCTATCTACCCTATATATACCCTTGTAATGGCATTGTAGCCACCATCCTATCATATATCTCACTCTATTCTCTTCTTCATCAATAAAACTCATTTTTCTTTTTATGCAATTTTCTATTTTTCTTAGCAATTAGTGTTGTCTACACGATTAGATTCGGTAGAACACTATTTGTCTTTTGCATTTCTTTCCGTTAGTGATTGACCATCTGATTAGATTCAGCGGTAATCCTAATTTTTATTTTCTGTTCGTTTAATTCTGTTCTGCAATTTTATTTCCATTGTTCTATTTTATCTTTAATCGTTGAATTTATTACAGATCTGATTAGATTCGAATCTGCAGTAAATTTAATTGCATCTTTTAATTGTAGTTTCACTTTTATTTTGTTTGGCAAATCAACCTCTAGCTTCGTCTAACACGCCCAAGAAAAAATAAATAATAATTTTTAATTAAACCTCCCTGTGTTCGACCTGTATGCTACATGCCTGTATGCTTGCAGAATTTATTACAAATGTCGCGCTTTTCTAATTCATAGACTAGCGTCGATCAAGTTTTTGGCGCCGTTGCCGGGGAGGTAACGATTGAATTTCATTATTTATTTAATCTCTGATTCGTGTTAGTTTTTTATTTTATTTTATTTTCTTCTTGTTTTTGTCTCTATTTCGTTTAAAAAAATAATAATAATCTTGATTGAATAGATTTGGTATCGTTCTATGATGCTGTAATCTTTCAAATAAGAAAAAAAACAACTTACCAAATTTTTCTTCATTCCTTCTCCTTTTCTTTAATCCCTTTTCTTCCAATATTTACATTTCTTTCCTGTCATTTTCCTTCCTGATTTCTACACATTTGATTCTTTTCCTCTTTTGACAATTCGTCTATAAAAAAATAAATAAATAAAATGTCTCAACTTTTGCTTTTATTTCTTTTCTTACAAGTTCTTTCCTTCTTGCAACTATTTTTTTTTTTTAAAAAAAAGAATACAAATTTCTTTCCTTTTACTTTTTTTCCCAATCCACCACTTTCCCACTTACCATACACTATTTCAATCTCACGCTGCTCACATCCATCATCACAACACCCCTTCAAACAATTCGAAAGCCATCCTCCTGTCCACAGCAAAACTCCAACCATACAGCATCTCAGTACTCAAAACACCCTCCACTTATCTCCTTCACCACCGCAAATCACCGTCATCACAATCGCAAAACACAAGCCAAGAACAGTCTCCCAACATCACCGAAACCATCCCCTTCACAACTTTTACCACGTCCTCACTTCCCATACAATAACCACCGTTCACCCCTTTCAAAAATCACCACACCGCCATACTCCAATAACCCCTCTTCATACCCCTTTTTTTTTTCTTCCAAATCCACATACAGCAAATTACCACGTTCATCCCTCACCAAACAAAAACTCTGTCCAAACTCCCTTTGCCATTAATCACCAGTACCACACAGTCACTCAAAACCCACTTCAAACCACCATCCTTCCTTTTGCCACTCATTCACATCGTCAACCTTCACGCTCCTACCAAATTCGTACCCAGCGCTCTCTTCAACAATACCCCCACACTTAGAAAAAAAAAATTCTTGTTTCCTTTATTCTGCCTTGAATTCTTTCTCCTCTTCTCCTACAAAACCCACACAGTAACTTACATACCAGAATCCCCTTGCACCACCGAACACACAAAGCCCCATCCCAACTTCACATCATCACCATACCAAAGCCTTCGCCTCCACAAACTGATCTGCCCCGATCCAAAATCAACAGCGTCACCACGTCCGCACGACCACAGTCAAAGCCGAACCACCAACGCTACCGTCAATCACAGACCATCACCCACGCACTATCACACCTGAAACCCATCGAACTCTCAACCAAATCCGCACAGCTCCCCCACCATGAAAATACGTCCGCCGATCATCATACCAGTCCAACCACCTCACTTCCTTCATCTTCACCGGACGCCCCCAATTCCGCAAGCCTCAAAAACCACGCTCCCTCCTCAATTCAACACCTATACTCGTAGATCTGTCCATCAACACCGAAATCGAACTCACCGCAAGTCGCCAGAAACCCCAACTTCAGACCTTAAGTCAATTTTGAAAAAAAGAAAAAAAAGAATAGACGGCAAAGAGGGGTGCGAGTTTCTTTGTGGGGGTTTTAAAAATTAGTAGTTGCTTCTATTATTTTGGTTTATGAGAAACGGACGTGAATTATTTGGTCTTTTTGTTCCCTGAGACAAGAAAGGGACGTGAATTATTTGTTTCTATTTTTATTTTTATTTGGTTTGTGAGAAAGGAAACTGTGATTTCTAATTTTGAATGGTGGCTTGTGTGAATTAGTGAACGCGGGGATTAGTTTGACTCTAATACTGATTCACGTGTATTTTGATCGGCCTGTAATTGAATTTGAGAAACATTTATTTTGTGACTTTGTTCACTAAGCTCGGTCTGACTTGTTCGTGGGTGCGAGCCTGCTTAGTTTTTATTTTCAGTTAGTTTTGTTTTCTTTAGTTCTAAGTTTATTGTTCGTCGGCTTATTTTTCTTTTCATTTGTTTTTATTTGTTCTCTTTTCTTTAAAAACAAAAAAAAAGAGGAAAATTTTTCAAAAACAGGTACAGCTGAAATTTCAAAAACAGGAGCCCGAACCCGTGCCGCAACGCAGTCAAGCAATTAGTAGAAGGGGACAACAACAGAAAGCAGCGGACGATTCAAATGGGTTGGAGCGGTTGCACACCAAGTGGGGTGTGAACGCGCTAGCGCTTCCCAAATTCACTGGAGGACTGCCGATCAAGGTGAAAACTTTTAAAACTCTACAGGTACTCTGCCGCAAAGAAAAAATATATATAGACAATTGTTGTAAAAAATTTCTGTAGGGGCAGCGGCTTTGAATGTACAATTTTTAATTTCTGCAATTATTTTGTGTGATTGCTGTTATTTCTGCATCTTTTATTCATTCTGTTAAGGGCAATACCCCAATTCACATAAGGTGAGGGATTTCATCACCCTTTCCTTAGCCCACAAATTGCATTTCATCATATAATCTGACTAATAATAACGGTTAGACATTGGACTTAAGGAAGTCACGGGCTCATCTAGGGCTTAATTATATTGTGATAGTTGATTCATTTGGAACGAATTATTTCTCGGTGTCTAGACTACGGCAGAGAAATAACCGTTTATAAATATTACGGTGATTCGTAAATATTATATCGGTTGTTACTCTGAAGGTACTTAAACCTTCGGCTGCATTGCTAAGGTGATTCCTGGTGCACCGATAACTCCTGTCCGTTAACTGGCTGAGAATCTTTTGATCTAAGTAATCAAACGCATCACTTTATAATTTTGGGTTAAGAACCAATAAGGAAAGAAAACTTCATTGTATCTAAATTCTGTGCTTGCATTTAACAAAAATGAGTGAAAAAAGTGTCAGCCAACAAAATTCTCCTAGGGGTTCTCGAATCAACCAAAATTTTCCAACCGAATTGGATCAAAATCGAGTGAATCAAAACCTTCCAAACTTTGGGGATCAAAACCAAATAAATCAAAATTTTCAAAACCTCAATATCCAAATGGATAGACCCTTGTCTCTTCGTGATCGATGTTATCCTACTAGGACCGTTCAACCATCTGTCATTGTGTTCCCACTAGCTGAAGGGAACAATTTTGAGCTAAAACATTCTTTTATCCAAGGGGTACCAAAATTTACTGGGTCTGAAAATGCTTATGAATTTTTGAGTGAATTTGAATTGTATGCCTCCACAACAAAAATGCAACAACTATCTAACGAATCGATCAAGCTAAGGCTAATTCCATTTGCACTACTTGAAAGCGCTAAAAGATGGCTAAATTCTCTTCCACGACATTCCATAAGAAGTTGGGATGAATTTGTCACTACATTCTTGAAAAAGTTTTTCCCTTTCCATAAAACTCTTAAAATCCGAACCGAGATAAATCAATTTTGTCAAAATGAGGGGGAAACTTTTTCAAAATACTTTGAGAGATTCAACCAGCTATTATATAGTTGCCCTCATCATGGAATTCTAAAAGATCACTTATGTCAAATTGCATATGAAGGGCTAAACTATCAGACTAGAACTCAACTAGAATCAATGTGTGGAGGAGACTTTATGTCTAAAACAGCCGATGAAGCTTGGCGGTTTTTAGAAGATTATTCTAAAAAGGACATGCAGTGGGAATCAATTCGTGTTCCCATTCGTACTTCTACTAGAGGAGTACATGTCGTGGACCCAACTCAAATTCCCTTAGGAAATCAAACTTCTCAAGCCGGAGAAGGGTTACCCCACTATTACTCTCAAGACCAAGCCAATGCCATAGCTCAAAATAATCCTTACTCATCCACGTACAACCCTGGTTGGAGGAACCACCCAAATTTATCCTGGTCGAACCCCAATAATTCGGCTAACCCATCTCACGTGCAACCCTTTATTCCAAATCCGAATTACCAAGGTCCACCCCCTAATTCTCAAACCTCTCAAGCTACACCTCAATCCAAACAACCTTATAGGCACCCCAATTTTCAATCATCAAACCAATCTTCTCAACCATCACAAGATATTGGGCGTCTAGAAAAACATATGAACTCTTACGAAGCTAAAATAAACTCGCAAGACGCTAAAATGGACCAAATGTTTAATATGATGAAGGAATTTATGAAAACTCATGAGAAGGGAAAGTTGCCTAGTCAACCTGAGGTAAATCCAAAATATAACTCTCATGCTGTAAATTCTTGTGAGGACGAAAATCATAATCCAGTCAACGCAATTACAACCCTTCGATCTGGTAAGAGGATTGATAATAACGTGGACGACCCTGACGAACTTTCTAACTCGACCCCAATCCCTTATCTTGCTGATCACCCATTGGCTTCGAATGCCAATTCTTCTAAACCTCCATTTTCCTCAAATGTTGGCAATCCCAACAGTTCTTCTCCCAGTGTCAGCAAACCCGACCCACCTTCGAAAAATAATGTTGGCAATACCAACATTCCATCTTCTACAACCTTACCACCTTCTCTTCCCTTGGATAAACCTTCTTCTTCGAATGATAAAACTCATCACAGAGTTGAAAAACCAGTAGCTCCTTTTCCTCATAGACTCAATAATAAGAAGAAAGCGGCAAATTTCGATAAAATTTTGGAAATTTTCAAACAAGTCCGTGTGAACATTCCTCTTTTAGACACCATTGAACAAATTCCTCAATATGCTAAATGTCTTAAGGAATTGTTGTGACGGCAATGAATTTCGCTCGGTCCGAACCAGTCGCTAAACCGATCCAGGCCGTTCGAAACGCCCTATCGTTTGAGAACACGACAAATCAGGACGCATACAGAAGAACATTTCATTGTATATTACAACAGTGCATCAGAATACAAGAATATACAGAGTATAAATGAATATTACACAGAAATATCAGAGATTTAAATTACATTTAAATACATAGCAGCGGAAAATAATACAATACACAACTAGAAGAAGATATACGGATACAAAGCTTTCCGGATATCGTTCCAGCTGTAAACCAGGATCCTGTGAATATAAATCTGCAAAACCAAAACTACTAGCTGCCCGTGTCAAAATAAGGGCACCCAGAGTTTAGGTTAAAACAATAAACTCCAGGTCAGTCATGTGACTGGTGTGAGAACTAAAACAGTTATTTATCTTTATTTTCAAAGTTCGGTAAATCAAGGGACCACGCCGTATAACACGGAACGGGTTTCCTCCCAAGAATACCGGTGCATAAAACAAACAGCGCAATGCTAAATAAAGAAAAATGAAGCTGTTATAAGACCCAGGTCCCATCACACAATGTAACGCAGCCGAGGATAGGGTTTTCCCTTATAACAGCCAAAGAATGCTTGATACGTTTTAAAACAAATCATTTGATACTATTATAAGTGCATAGTGTATAAAACAACTTCAAATCATAAGTATCAATCATAGGCGGCATGAGCGTCCCATGCCACTATGTCGCCATATATAGGTTTACATATAAAACCGCAAATGTCACGTATTTGGAAATTGGATTTCCGTCTATGAACCGAGGCAAAAGATAGTCCTCAACCGATTCGAGACTGCCTAGCCCCAGCCTCAGGATCAGAGCTCGAGTGACCCTAGGAGCGACAGGGCGGGTCCACCGATGTGGATTAAAATGCCTGAACACTACGTTTCCCCGCCCTTTGGGGCGTAAATGAGCCACTAAATGACTCCATCGGTTCGAGAACGACCGATCAATCCGAGGCGCCTCGCAACAGCAACAACCACATAAGTCAAACTCGTCAGGGCGTGTAAAACCACTGACGCCACTTCTAACTAGGAAGAAACGCAGGCCCTCCCTGAGGTCCTTTCTCCCGTTTTTGGTTCATACCTGGTGTGAAACACGCGAGGTAAACGTTACACAAAGCTACGCCACAAAGGCCGTGCTTTGATCATCAACCACAAGACTTTGCTTTTCAACAGAAGCCTTGATCATTTGCATCTTAGCATGCCACACAGGCAAGCCATCCTATGCAACCGATATCAGTCACACAGAATGAAATCCGATGTCAGACACACAGTCCATTTACAAGTCCGTTCTGGGTCTGAACGAAACCGGAGGCACCTAGTACCCCGCATATCCATCGATCTCCAAGTACGTCTGGACGATCACTAACTGTTTCCATCTTCTTGGGTGTACAGCCCAATCAAGATCATCAGTTATCACCCAAACGACGTGAAGACCTCCGGTCTTCGACCATCGTCTTCATCTTCGACTTATCGTCGTATCAGTTATTCAGAATGGGATAAACCCGGTCTTTCCGAATAACTCGCGTATATATTATAAAAGTGTTACACAAACACAACATACGCCTCATTCCAATTCATTAGTCACTAACCGTAAATTAATCAAGAGAATAATTCCCCAAATATTAACCCCGAAGGCCGAAACCAACATCAGATCAATATCCAGAAAACCCTTCTGCTTGGCCAACCGACAGTTAGTTTCTAAATTTCACATTCATAGGGAAAGGTTCCCATTAATTTTATCAAAGATAAATTCCTTGAATTTATGCTTTAATCTGCTTTTGAATATCAATTCAAACTAGTCGGGATTAGCGAACCTTACCGAAGTAATCATTTGTTTTAATTTCCCAATCCCAACCTATTCATCCCATGAAGTAAAACTGGTAATACTTCATATCTAACACCACGGTGTTATCGGTAAATTCAATTACCATTTCACGTTCAAATCTAATTAAAGATTTAACTATCGCCTGGAGCAAAACTGGTGATACTCCATTCTCGATCTTTTCAATCTAATTAAAGATTCATTAAAACTCCACTTAGTTTTAATCTGTGACTGGGTTAAAGAATCAGTGTCATCTAAAAACACGGTTCACGATAAACCCAAAATCACATTCATTAATCATCGGGTTAAAGAACGAGTGTTATTTAAAACACTGTCCACGATAAACCCAAAAATCAATATCAATTCAATTCCAATTAAATGTTATTTAATTGGTACACTTCATTAAATCTAAATAAAAAGATTTAATCATTTCTCAACTGGGTTCAAGAACAGTGTTAGTGAA
The DNA here is from genome assembly GCA_030737875.1 of Allium sativum. Taxonomy (NCBI): domain Eukaryota; kingdom Viridiplantae; phylum Streptophyta; class Magnoliopsida; order Asparagales; family Amaryllidaceae; genus Allium; species Allium sativum. The sequence goes on from CM060926.1 coordinate 41,829,087, forward strand.
GACACCATTCACGACAAACCCAAATCACATTCGATATTCAATACAAGGCTCCGAATAAAAAATATATCGGCTTATATTCAATATCGAATTCTACGACTAACAAATGTCGTATTGGAAATAACGATATAAATATATATCTTTCAAATTTCCATAACAACATCTGTATCATCACGAAATCCAACATCGAAATATTCCGAAGACAATTTCGATTCAAACCCATTCCAATGCGATCATTGGAAATTTTGGTTATTTTCAAAACCCTTTTCGAATTCAATTTATTTATTCAAAAATAAATAGAATTATAATTCTAGTTCAAAATTAGTTCATTTCGATAAAAATCTATTTTTATCTTTTCAAATATGGAGGTTTTTCATCCCAATTCTTCACAAATCATTTCTTATGATTTTACACAAATTATTACTATTTTTAATAATTTTATCAAGGCCCGTACAGTCGATTTCCATCAATGGCCATCGAACTGCACTTACAGCGACCTTTTTCGAATTTGATTTGGACATAATTCCAAATCCAACCGTTAGATTTCAAATTTCTAATCTTCGTTAGAAAGCTCTTTTCGATACGAACCCAACGGTTCCGGTTTTAGGAGAATCCGACGGTCGGATCTCCCGTAATGTCCGTTTGAAATAAATGGTCGAAATTCGCGAACTGCCGCGGCGTGGCGCGTTCTATTCAGGCCATTATATTATATATAATATATATATAATATATTTCGTCGATTTCTATTTAAAAACGAATTATATAAACAGTTTTAAATTCATTTCAAAATCTATTTCAACTTCCATTTCAATTCAAAGCAAAATTGAATTCTTCTTTATAAATTCGTTTCAAAATTCATTTCTGTTCAATTCAAATTTCAATTCAATTTGAATTCATATTCAATTCAATTCATTTCGAAATCGTTTTCAATTCAATTCATTTCGAAATCGTTTTCAATTCAATTCATTTCGAAATCGTTTTCTATTCAATTCATTTCGAAATCGTTTTCAATTCAATTCATTTCGAAATCGTTTTCAATTCAATTCATTTCGAAATCGTTTTCAATTCAATTCGAAATCGATAAAATCGATATAAATATCGTTCACGTCAAAATGGCGTCAATCTAATCAACACGGCTTCATAAAGTTCTATTTTCAAATATTCTATTTCAAATATTTCTTTTTCAAATATTTCTATTTTAAAACTGGAATGAGGCCCAATCAATTACCATATAAAGTTAATTATATGGATTTTCATACAACACATGTATAATAGCCTTGAAAAATAATCAACCATCAACCAAAGTGCACTACACTGTATAAGCATCAAATACAGATATTCAACGCTTATAACAGCCTGTCAATCAATCGATCGACATATTTAATCAATCAGGATGAGTGAACTGCATATTTCATCCTAACACCCGTGTGGGGTTTCAAACAATCAAACACAGATTTTATTTGTGCAGTTGGGCGATGTGTGAAATTTATCGACCCAATCAATATCATTCAAATAAGTGTACATAAACAAACCATCTGGTTTGTAAATGAATATTTATTTATTCACTTCACTATTTTCATATTCACGTTAAAATTATATTTTTAACGATAAAACATTTTATTTCAACCTATGAATTTCTATTCAATTCATTTATTCAATAAAATGATATTTTTATTTTTCTAACATGTTTTAGAAAATTTCGGCGGCATAACGGCACGATACTAGAAACGGGACGAGGCCTAGCCTTATCCCCGGTCTAGTGAAGGCCCACGCCATTCACACATCATCAACTCAATTCGTTATGCAAACCACAAAATTTGGAGTAAGAGTCTAACCTAGCCTTACTCCTTCGCCTTATAACGGCGCACGTCTAATCCTAACCAATTTATCGATTCGATTTTTCACACCACAAACCACATTCAAACCAATATCGCAATCAATCACCAAACAGTCAAACAAACAAGTCCATGGTCTGTGGACGATTGTGTCGGGTGCTACTAAGCACCGTCTGCATCCTAGTATATATATATAACTAGAAAAGAAATTGAAAGGTGAGAAATTCTCACAATTAGCTATCCAAACATCTTGACTCTTCTTTTGCAGAAGTCTTCGTCGTTTCGCCCTTTTTGTCACCTTCGTTGCTGCTTTCACTACATACGTAAAAATCACATTTTTACGTTGCTATTCAATATATAAAAATCGAATCTTTACTTCGATGTTCAATATATAAAAATCATATTTTTCTATCGAAGTTCAATATATAAAAATCATATTTTTCTATCGAAGTTCAATATATAAAAATCATATTTTTACTATATATAAAAATCAGTTTTCACTTTATATAAAATCTAGTTTTCACTTTATATAAAATCTAGTTTTCACATTATATAAAATCCAGTTTTCACATTATATAAAATTCAGTTTTCACATTATATAAAATTCAGTTTTCAACTTTATATAAAATCAGTTTTCACTTTATATAAAATCAGTTTTCACTTTATATAAAATCTAGTTTTCACTTTATATAAAATCTAGTTTTCACTTTATATAAAATTCAGTTTTCACTTTATATAAAATTCAGTTTTCAACTTTATATAAAATCAGTTTTCACTTTATATAAAATCTAGTTTTCACTTTATATAAAATCAGTTTTATATTCTTAAACCTAAAATCAGTTTTATATTTTTTTTTTTTAAACCTAAATCAGTTTTATATTTTTTTTTTTTAAACCTAAATCAGTTTTATATTTTTTTTTTAAACCTAAATCAGTTTTATATTTTTTTTTTAAACCTAAATCAGTTTTATAATTTTTTTTTAAACCTAAATCAGTTTTATATATATATATTTTTTTAAACCTAAATCAGTTTTATAAATTAACATAAAAGTAAAAATAAATAAATAAATAAATAAAAATCTTACAGGGGGGGCGCTGTGCTGCTGCTCGCCAGAGTTGGGGGGGGGCGAGGTGCGGCGAGAGGAGGACGCAGGAGATAGGGCTGTCGGGTTTTTAGGGTTTTAGGGTCTGTTGGGAGGAGCGACGGGGAGCAGTCGAGAGGGGAGAGAGGGCGGCGCCATCGTCGGAGGGGGAAGCCACCAAGGTCGGCGCGGCGACTGGAAACCGCGATTCAGGCATGCGGTTGTTTTTTTTTTTTTTCTATCTCTCTGAAATGAAATTGAAACGGGGGGGGGGGGCAAAACGAAGATAAAGGGGGGGGGGGAGGGAAATTAGAAATTATATATTTTTTTATTATTTTATTATTTAAATTTGCAAAAGGGTTGACTTTTACTCACGACCTCGAAACGAGGCCCACCGCCTGTCGTCCATAGCGTTTTACCCCCATTCCGAACACAATGGGATATGTATCGCTAGCTGATTTGATCGTTACAATCAGTTTCCTTTTGAATTTTCATTTAAATCACTATATTGAATTTTAAACGTACCTTTCAAATTACTGGGGTCACATACTAACTAGAAAAATTCCAGAAAAATATTTTCTAGCTTCGTATTGACGATACGGTCCTAACAAAACTAGTTTCGTCGAATTCTGAGACCGTATGAAAAATGGCCAATTTCCAGTCGATTAAAATCAACTGAAACTGGTCAAACGCGTTTTCCTTTGCCACGCTCACATATTGATTCGAAAAATTATGAAATTTGGAATCTAGCAATAATTCGACATCACGGATCCAACAAAACTGGTTTCGTCGAAATCCGAGGTCATTTGCAAAATGTCCATTTTTAAGGGCCTGAATTCCATAGCGACTATTCAGAATTTTCAACTGGACATATCTCTCAATTTTTAAAGTGAAATCTCAGTTTCTTACATCCGTTAGAAAGATATTATCAATCAGATCCTAATGTTTTTGGTTTCACTAAAATCCGGATTGTTTTGCACCCGGTACATTCAATTGAAGTTTGAAATCGAATTATCGAACTACCGCGCCATTTTCAATTCTATTTATAATTATATATAAATATTTATATTCTAACGACGACGCGTATACTATATACGTTCGAATTATATTCAAAATAAATTTTACGTCGATATTATTTAAAATAATCTATTTTAAATATTCAAAATTCGCTAAAATTGCCAAAATAAAAATTTTAAACTGGCCCAGATTTTCCGGGTTATTACAATTGTGCACACAAAAACGTGCAACAATGTCCCAAAAACCGCTTTTCTAACTGCAAATACAAGCTATGTTCTTTCGAATCTTGCCCCAGTCAGGTATAAAGACCCTGGCTGCCCTACGATTGATTGTAAAATAGGAAACACTCACATCTCTCGGGCCCTACTCGACCTTGGTGCCAGTGTCAACCTTCTTCCTTATACTGTTTATCGTCAACTTGGACTAGGGGAGATTAAACCAACAAACATCACTCTTCAAATAGCCGATCGATCTGTCAAAAAGCCATTGGGAATTATCGAAGACGTCTTGATACAGATCAAATAGTTCTACTTCCCTGTCGATTTTATAGTTCTAGAAACAGAGCCTGTCTCTAATCCCAACGTTCAAATACCATTGATCTTAGGACGCCCCTTCTTAGCAACCTCTATTGCTGTCATTAATTGTAGGAATGGTCAGCTTCGACTTTCCTTCGGGCACCTAACCATTGAACTAAACATCTTTAATCTCAACAAACAACCTAGGGATTTTGAGATCGATGAAATTGACATGATTCAAACCACAATTGATGAGACCTCTAGTGACACTTCTGAAGCCCTGAAAATGTGTCTTGACCATTTCGACCCTGATTTCGATGAACTCGAATACATTTCTGAACTAAACAAAATTCTTGACTCCGACACTTCGTCATCTGAATCTAACCAAGGAATGTTGACCAATGTTGTTACACAAGAACTTCCTAAGTTAGACCTCAAACCCTTGCCACCAGACCTTAAGTATGCCCACCTAGACTCTTCAAAAACTTTTCCCGTAATCTTGGCCTCCGATCTTACCGAGGACCAAGAAGAAAAACTTTTGGATATCTTGCGGGAAAATAAGGACGCCTTGGGGTGGGAAATTAGCGATATAAAAGGAATTAGCCCATCAATTGTGGAACATCGCATACATTTAGTTGATGAGGCTAAACCCACCCGTGAGGCTCAAAGGCGATTAAACCCAAACATGAGAGAAGTGGTCAAGGAGGAGATAATCAAATGTCTAGACAATAACATCATCTATCCCATCTCTGACAGTACTTGGGTGAGTCCGGTACAAGTTGTACCAAAGAAGTCAGGAGTCACAGTGATCAAAAACGACAGTAATGAACTCGTCCCAACAAAAATCAAAACCAAATGGCGTGTGTGTATCGACTATCGAAAGCTTAACTCTGCCACATGAAAAGACCATTTTCCCCTGCCTTTTATTGACCAAATGCTCGAACGCTTAGCGGGACATGAGTACTACTGTTTTCTCGATGGATACTCTGGCTATAACCAAATTCCTGTTGCTTTAGAAGATCAACATAAGACCACCTTTACTTGCCCCTTTGGAACCTTTGCTTATCGTCGCATGCCTTTTGGTCTTTGTAATGCCCCCGCGACTTTCCAAAGGTGTATGATGAGTATTTTCTCTGATATGGTGGAAGAATTCTTGGAAATATTCATGGACGATTTTTCAATATATGGATCATCTTTTTCCCAATGTCTCACTCATTTAGAACTCATCCTTAAGCGTTGTAAGGAGAAATCACTCGTGCTTAATTGGGAAAAATGTCACTTTATGGTAAAAAGGGGGATAGTTCTAGGTCATGTCGTCTCCAAAGATGGCCTAGAAGTCGATAAATCCAAAATCGATTTGATTGCTAATTTACCTCCTCCTAAGTTTGTCAAAGATGTTCGTTCATTTCTTGGCCATGCAGGATTCTATAGAAGATTCATTAAGGATTTATCAAAAATTTCAAAACCTCTCTCGAATTTACTTGCCAAAGACGTAAAGTCTGAATTTTCCAATGATTGCAGAACATCTTTTGAAACTCTTAAATCACTCTTGACCACAACTCCCATCATTCAACCTCCTGATTGGACTCAACCCTTTGAACTTATGTGCGACGCTTCTGATTTTGCTATTGGAGCCATCTTGGGTCAGCGTGTCGATAAACTCCCTCGAGTCATTTATTACGCTAGCAAAACCTTAAACGAGGCCCAACTGAATTACTCAACTACTGAATAGGAATTTTTGGCAGTTGTCTTCGCTCTTGAGAAATTCAGACCATATCTCATAGGATCCAAAGTCATAGTTTACACTGACCATGCTGCCCTACGATATCTGCTTTCTAAAAAGGATGCCAAGGCCTGCTTGATTCGTTGGATCCTTCTTCTTCAAGAATTCGATATAGAAATACGAGATAAAAAGGGTTCTGAAAATGTCGTAGCTGATCATCTCTCTCGAATTGTGCACGGAAATAATAACGACACCCAAATCGATGATTATTTTCCTGACGAACAACTCCTTTCGATCTCTAACACCCCTTGGTACGCTGACATTGTGAATTATCTTGTCACACAACAAATGCCCGCTGAATGGTCGAAACAAGATAAACAAAAATTTCTCTCGAAAGTTCGAAACTTCTATTGGGACGACCCATATCTTTTCAAATACTGTCCCGACCAAATCATTCGAAGGTGTGTGCCTGATCATGAACACCAAAGTATTCTCTCCTTCTCACATGACCATGCTTGTGGCGGTCATTTTGGAGCTAGAAAAACTGCTGCAAAAGTTTTGCAAAGCGGTTTTTATTGGCCCACACTCTTCCGTGACGTTTTCGAATTTTGCTCTAAATGTGAGCGATGTCAAAGAACGGGTCGAATCTCTAAGCGAAACATGATGCCCCTCAACCCCATTTTAGTGATTGAATTATTCGATGTTTGGGGCATCGATTTCATGGGACCATTCCCTAATTCATTTGGGAACCTTTACATCCTACTTGCGGTAAATTATGTCTCAAAATGGGTTGAAGCCATTCCGACCAAAACCAACGACAACAAGGTTGTTGTCAAATTCCTCAAAGAAAACATCTTTTCACGCTTTGGTACACCTCGATCTATCATTAGCGATAATGGCACTCACTTCTGTAATCGTGCTTTTGAGTCCTTGCTCAAGAAATACTCAATCACACACAAGCTGTCAACACCTTACCATCCACAAACTAGTGGACAAGTAGAAGTTTCCAATAGACAAATCAAGCAAATTCTTGAGAAAACTGTGAATTCCAATAGAAAAGATTGGTCCGTAAAACTGATTGATGCACTTTGGGCTTTTCGCACTGCTTATAAAACCAATCTAGGGATGTCACCATATCGATTAGTCTTTGGAAAGGCCTGTCACTTACCTCTTGAATTAGAGCATCGTGCTCTTTGGGCCATAAAATTTTTGAACTTTGACTTAGAAAAGGCCGGCTCACATAGGAAGTTACAAATTTCTGAATTAGAGGAATTAAGAAATGAGGCGTATGAAAATGCGAAAATCTACAAAGAAAGAACTAAAGCCCAACACGACAAAAACATACTTCGTAAGGAATTCAACTTAGGTCAAAAAGTTCTTTTATACGACTCTAGACTTCACTTGTTTCCAGGAAAACTCAGATCTCGATGGACTGGACCTTATGTCGTGAAAACAATATATCCTCATGGAGCGGTTGAAATTGAAAACCCTAGGGATGGAAAAGTCTTCAAAGTAAACAGTCAACGACTGAAACCATTTTTGGAATTCGAGCAATATGACGAAGATGACTCTATCGATCTACATGATCATCCACCATGAAATCAGGTGGTACACGTTCTTTTTCTTTTATTTTTCATTTTTTTATTTATTTTCTTTTTGTTTTTTTTTGCCGTAGACAGTTGGGACACTGTCTCAATCAAGTGTGGGGGGGGGGGGGGGGGGAGTCTGCGTTTCATCCATTTTCATTTTTCGTTGTTTTTTATTTCTTTTTATTTACAGCCATTTTAGATTGTAGTGACATACCATAAATTTTTTTTTCTTTGAAATACGACTCATTTTCAATTGATACAGCAAAATAAGTTTACAATTTTTAGCCAGTTGATAGTATTTTTCTCTCTCAACTTAGATCGAATAGGAAATATAATGAAAAGTTTAATTTTGAGGGATAATAGTGTAACCGGTACATAGGGAGATTCTTAGGTGATGGCCATGAAATCTATTCTATATTGTAGACTTTGTTTAAATAAGTGAAGGACTTAATATACTTATATTGGCTTTTCAAATCTTTAAAACTAAGTTGTGTTAAGTTAAATTCGCGTAACTCTCTTTTGTGCTTATATTTTCGATAACAATAATAATAGTATTCCAAGGGTATCCAACATTGCTTGTATATCGAGCGTTGGTGTGCAAACCCGCCAAGCTCTATCCGACACGTTGTTGACAAAGTCAAAGTTGGAATATCTTGGTCTCATTTTATGAGATTGGACACCTAAGGATTACCGACACGTTGTTGACAAAGTCAAAGTCGGCCTGCACAATCCGCCAAGCTCTTTACCTACTCTCCGTTAGTCCGCAAGGCAGTGCATGGGTGGTAAACCTTGGTCTTCTAAGTTAGGTGTATGTACTTAATCATAAATTTTAAAAATTCTATAGAATAAAGAATAAGCGATGATGCCCAAACACTTCTTGACCTTATTGATTTGACTAGCCATACATGAGAAAATTATAATACCACTTTGCAAACTGTGCCAAGCAAACTAAGAATCTATTTCATGGCTGCACTATGATATCGACCGAACTAACTGGCCAAACTGGAATTTAACATTTGAAAACTTGATTTATATTGAAAATTTGTGACAAGTCGAGGTATCTAAAATAAAATCAACTGACTAGAAATTGTTAATTTAATTTGTTGTACCACTTCAGAAACAAGTCTTGTTTTCATTTTTTGCTTTTATTTTGCATATGTCCATTGCATTCATGTAGTTTCATTAGAATCATAGCATACTGCATTTGGATTTTGTGGGTAGTATCCGCTGAAAACCCTCACGAGACACCACTCGTCCTACTAGGGACACCTAGAGGTTTAACGGCTTGTTGCATACGCTCAATGCAATCGTGTTTCCTACGAAAGTGTGACCTATCTAGTTAGTTTTTCATTTCTTGTTTTACTCGAGGACGAGTAAAAGATAAGTGTGGGGGTATTTGATTGACATAGAAATATGTTTATTTTATGCTCTTATTTCTTATCTTTTGTATATCAATAAATATTACTTGGGTATCGTTTTGTTACTTTTACAGATATACCATCCCAGCCCGCATGCAACCAGAAATGTAGAGAAATAGAGATCAATTTGCTGTGTATTTGCATTTCGAAGAATTGTAGATGAAGATATCACATCTAGTTGCTGTTAGACAAGAAAAGGATTGATAACAAGGCTTTGCACATCACAAATCAATGAAGAAGTGTCAAGGAAGCAAGAGGAAAAGAGAAAAGGCCCAAATTTGCTTTATTTATCTAAGGCCCATTTATGTTTCTCATTGTAAACTAATTAGTGATGTAATGACCAGGCCCAGTTATCATTAGGGTTAGGGTTAGGGTTTGGCTATCTACCCTATATATACCCTTGTAATGGCATTGTAGCCACCATCCTATCATATATCTCATTCTATTCTCTTCTTCATCAATAAAACTCATTTTTCTTTTTATGCAATTTTCTATTTTTCTAAGCAATTAGTGTTGTCTACACGATTAGATTTGGTAGAACACTATTTGTCTTTTGCATTTCTTTCCGTTAGTGATTGACCGTCTGATTAGATTCAGCGGTAATCCTAATTTTTATTTTCTGTTCGTTTAATTCTGTTCTGCAATTTTATTTCCATTGTTCTATTTTATCTTTAATCGTTGAATTTATTACAGATCTGATTAGATTCGAATCTGCAGTAAATTTATTTGCATCTTTTAATTGTAGTTTCACTTTTATTTTGTTTTGCAAATCAACCTCTAGCTTCGTCTAACACGCCCAAGAAAAAATAAATAATAATTTTTAATTAAACCTCCCTGTGTTCGACCTGTATGCTACATGCCTGTATGCTTGCAGAATTTATTACAAATGTCGCGCTTTTCTAATTCATAGACTAGCATCGATCAGTTCCTTTCAAGCCTTGGAAAAAAAACGGGTAGCTTTGTAATAAAAGCACGGGTTTTGCAGATCCAAAAATGGCTAAAAAAAATATGCACGACCTAAAAAGGACACGTCAAACTCAAATGGCTCTGTTTCAAAAATGAACCATGCAAGAATTTTTGAAATTTCAGCGTGAACCTAGCCCCAAAATTGCCAAATGAATATGTTGCGCTAAACACTGCGATGAGACGGACGCAACGATATATAATTTGTAGTATTAGGATGCTCCGTTCAAGAAGGCATTACAGACCCCTTTAAGCGTAAAATACAGATGAGAAAACAATTAAACGGAGATCAAAATGTTCGACTTTTACAAAACAAATTTTACCGTTGGATTCATGACAGCAAATAAAATATTTTTCATGTTTGTCCGAACGGGTTACAAAGAGATTTTAAAATTGATAAAATTTGAACTGTTATGCACAGCTTTGTACTGAAAATGTGCAACCAACAAACATTCAAATTTTCCGACAAAATTTTCAAAACTGCTACATCTCACTATACATATTTCAAACTCCAAATTTCCGTTACGAAAAACTATATAATATTTTTAAAATAAAACTATCGATTTAAATCGAAAATCGTTAAAATAACGGGTTATTACACTACATGTTACGGTGGGATATTATGAAAGAATCTTATATGTTGTATAAATGTATACCGGAACAAGAGGAACATCCGTATTGCCATAAAATAGAATAGAAGTCAAAAACATAATCAATATTGTGAAACTTTGATTTCCTACACTATTACAGTCTAGAATATTAGTTATATTATTCCATTAATATCCTCTTCTATTAATTTAAAATAGAATGTTCTATCTTTTCTTCACATGAATAATGTACACTGGCCATAGTCAAAGTTTATTTGCTAGTTAAATATCTCTAACTCTTTTGTTGTGCAAGATAATTTGGTACACATAAATTTTTCTCATTTTGTGTTACATTTATGCATGCGTTAAAATGGTATGACTAATACATTTGAATGTGTTTATTTTCTAACATGCATAATTTGTGTTCCAAGCATGAATAAATTTTAAATTTCAAATAATTCGATTAAAATTAATTTTAGAAAAGAACCATGTGTGATTTTGACTGAATAAGTCACTTTTTCCTTTGTAAATGTTGTATGTAGTATATATAGACCGCATATGAACTGGATATTAACTATCAATACAAAGTTGGAGTTTATTGTCAAAATCTGTCTTCTATTAAGGCATAGTTTATTATTTAGTACTCCAATATTTTGTCTGCTACCAATTCAAATGAAGCATAAACTCTTCGCCGTTATTTCACAGTTACAGTATCACATAAATAATTTGCTATAGTCCCACATGATTCACTCCCACGTGAAGTTTTTAACATTTTATATAAAGGTGTTGTAGTGATTGGATGAAATTGATTTGGAACCTATGACCGTTATGTATATGAACTATGTAAGACGTTGCAATTTTAGAAATAGTTAGTGTATGTTCGTTGGTCCAAAACGGACAAACTAACAAACGGACACGTCCGTTTGTCACGGTCCATTTTGGACCGATTGCCCAACGACTGGAAATGGAACCGTTGAGCTCAGACGCGTCCGAGCCCAACGTTCCATTTCCATCCGTTGGGCTTAAACACTCTCTATATTCCTACTCCTCTATAAATCACCTCCATCTTCCATTCATCCTTCTACCACAAATCTATCTTCTATACCTCTAAACACTCTCTAATATCCACTCAAAAATGGCTAACCGACAACAAAAATACCATTGGAACAGTGAATCAACCCGAATCTTGCTGAAGTGCACTGCGGTTGCGTATGGTAAATGTGGTAATAACAAGAAAGGGGTTACCAAAGTGATAGCGGAATAATTTAATGTTGCAGTGGTCGAAATCAACGTTACAAGATCAAATGGATTTCTAGAATTGATCGACGAAAACAAAGTTCGGCACAAGCATGATAGTCTTCGAAGGGAATGGGTTAAATGGGAAAGCTTGAACAAAAAACTGGAGCTGGTTGGGATCCTAATCGTCAGACTGTTTCTGGCTCGGATGAATGGTGGGAACGAATGAAACCCTGTGATGGTTCGAGTCTTCAGGAACCTCCTGTTGGTCGAAGCATATTTGACCTCCCTGGAACAACGGCCTCTTTAATGGATTATTCAGCAGTCGTTATTAATTAGTTTAGTTCTCACTTTCCATGGGATCTCATCTGGGGTTAACAAGAAATACCAGACTTCCGAATGTTTATACCTCCCCAATGTTTACACTGGAGCCTTGGTTGAGGTAGCGAAGCCGTTGCTATGGTTGTTCACAACTATTAGGTTTCTTTCACTTAAAGGTATTTTTGGTAAACTTCTATTTTTTTTTATAATAACCTGTTATTAATTATTATTTTTATAATAGGAATTCGGGCCATGTATTCTGAAATTTAGAAAGTCACAGCTTGAGCATTTGATAACAACAACTATTTCAAGGAACGCATGCAACTGCACAAACAACGTATACGCCTGCTGTTACTCAACAACAGCAAACACAACAATTTACTCATTCTGTGCATGAAAGTTACACAAATCCATGGACATTTGATGGATTCCACAGTTATCTCAATGGAACAGAAGAACAAGGGAAAAATACTATTCTAAATTTGAATTCACCAACACATCTGTAACGGCGCGATTTTCGACCCTCCGAAAACCGTGTCATTATTGAAAGAAATTAGAAGATGAGATAGAAAAGATAGAACTAATAGAATAGAAGAATAAGAAGTTATCAGAAATCTCACAGCGGAATTTAAAAATACAAATACATTACATCATAGGGTCTGATACATCATAATACATCAACAACTTACATCATCATAGTACATTCACATAATAATACATCATGATATGGAAATACAAATCTAACTGGATACATAGGTGTAGTAAACAACTAGACTTGTCCTGCAACTTGAACTTCGTAAGGTTCCATTTGCCAACCTGAATTACTTGCCTACTCATAATAAATATTATGAGTACCCAAGAGTTTAAGGAAAACACAAAAAATAAACTCCGGGTCAGTCAGGGGACTGGTGTGAGTAAACACAGTTAAAAAGATGTAAATAGGGAAATAAGGAATAAGGTGTTCCGTTATTAATAGATTCAATTACTTTAGAAATCTTAAACCCAATTCCATAACTAACATATGGAAAATGACCCTTGTATTTTGATATCAAAACGTTTGATATTTACGATAGTATTTATCAAATAAATAATCATCTAGTGAATCGCTTGTAACAACCCGTATTTTCAATAACCCGTTATAACATAAAGCGAGGCAGAATTTAATTCTAAAATCTGAATCAAGGGAAACGGGCTATGCCATTGCGTTCGTCTCGGAAAAATACGCGAAATAGAGTCCGAGTTTTCGAAAATCGGAGTCCGTATGACCCGATTAAGGCCCGACGAAGTTTTCTGAAAATTCCTAAGAAAAAATACAGATTTAAAATAAGTCAAAAACAAGGGTTAGGGCACAACTGGCGTCAGGCGGGAAAACTCCCGCCAAGACCCCCAAGTCGACAGGCATGTCGACAGGGGTCTAAGGGTGTCGACTGCCCTGTCGACAGCCCTGTCGACACGAGGTGGCCGGGCAGTTTTGCCTGGCGCACCATTTCTGATCTGGGCTTGGTTGTGTGGCTTGGTTCTGGAGAATTCCGAAATCTGATGGACCTAATTCAACTAGGGTTTAATCCTATGGTCTAAATCACTAGCCTAATCTATAAATAAGACCCTAACCTACCCTAAATCATCATTAATCTATCCTACAACTAAACTATGGCAAAATCCATCCTCTCATGGCCTCCACTCTCTTCATACAATTCCTAAACAAATTCCTAAGAGATTTCCATGCATACAAGTGTATTTAGGCTTGTATGATCCTCTTTAGCTTGCATTAAAGTCTTGTTTCTCTATTGTCATCATAAAGGAGGAGTCTTGATCAAGTTTTCTTACATTTTTGGGGTTTTAATTTGTTGCATAAGGGGTTTCTTACATTTGCTATACTCATTTGAGTCCGCAAAAGCATTGTAAGCCCTATTCCTCTCATACTTGAACTTTGAAGTTAAAAGCATGATATGCAAGTTGTCATAAGTTATGCAAGTTTATTTATGCAAGTATGATATGCAAGTTGCCATAAGTTATGCAAGTTTGTTTATGCAAGTATGATATGCAAGTTGTCATATGTTGTGCAAGTTTGTTTATGCAAGTATGATATGCAAGTTGTCATATGTTGTGCAAGTTTGTTTATGCAAGTTTGTTATGCAAGTATGATATGCAAGTTGCCATAAGTTATTCAAGTTTGTTTATGCAAGTATGATATGCAAGTGTCATATGTTGTGCAAGTTTGTTTATGCAAGTTTGTTTATGTAAGTATGATATGCAAGTTGACATATGTTATGCAAGTTTTATTATGCAAGTTTGATATGCAAAGTTGTCATATGATATGCAAGTATGCTTATGCAAGTTTGGGATGGTCATGTGGTTCATGTTAACATGTTATGCATGCTTTTGGGCCTAAAAATGTAATATGCAAGTGTATGAACACATGAACCTTTCATATGCCACCATGTTGAACTTGTGGCTCTAACACTTTTATGTCATGATTATGCCAAGTTCCCTCTTTCTATCCGTTATGCGCTATTGCGATATGTAAGCGATGGGATTGCGTTTGGGGTTGGGTAAACTTAAAAGACATAAAAACATGAGCTTGGGAATTTACCTATTAAGTTAGGTCTACCCATTGGGAATTTACCTATTAAGTTAGGTCTACCCAATTGCTTGAAAACTTGTAATGAGATGGACATGACACTTAGAAAAGATAAGTGTGGCCAACTCGAGGTTGGGTTGAGTTTGTAGCGTAAACCTACCCGGAACCGACCGGCTTAACTAGTTGCTACAAACAATAAGACCCAATGTGAGAAGTTGGTCATGTTGTACCTTGGACCCGAGGTTAGACCAAGTTGTGGGGTAAAGCTACCCGGACCCGCCCGGCTTAACTAGTAACCACAACAAAGTCTAATGTGAGAGGTTAAGGCGCATTAATTAATTAATGCCTCATGATTAGGGTTAAGTCATGGACCATTTAATACTTAACCAATTTGGGCTCGGTAGATTAATCGGGGTTAAGTCGTGAACTCATCGTTACACTTAACCAAGTTAATCCATGATTAGTAGAGGGGTTAAACTGTACTTAACCCACTAGAGAAATCCTAGTAATGGGGGGTCCACTCCGCAGTAATCCCAAGTTTGTATCATCAAGGCCCTAGGGACTAGGCTAGGGAGGGGGCACGATTACTGGGCTGGAGGTAAGCGACCAAAAGCGACGGCCGAGTGGTACGCCGGTGTAGTTCTGGGCGGACTCTGGTCGTGCACATAGTCCGTAGCTGGAGAAAACAAGCACGGGTACCGGTAGACCGAGACTGTGCACTCATGTTTATGGTGTCCAGGGGTTGACACCCTAGGGCTTGATACACCCGACGGGTGGACCCGGCACAGTTCGACTACATTCATGTTTGGGCCGTATTGACACCAACACGTGACGAGTTAGGCTTAGGGAGCCGATCGACTAGACCGTTGGGTTGGACCTTGTGGTAGGGTCACTTCATGGGCCTCGTAGGAGGATCACTTCATGTTATTGGGCCAAAGCTTGGGCCGTGGGATCAATACTTGTTTAATCAAGTCATGTTAGTTTGCTAGTACACCCGTGGTGCAAAACCTTAATCTTGATTATGCGATGACACCTTTATCTACCTTGATAGTTAATCATCATGTTGTTATCCTTATGTTCATACCTGCTGCTCATGTCAGTTAACTTTATCAGTTTACATTGATTGTAGTAGGGCTTACTTAGTCTCTTTGACTGACCTGTTTTCTTTCGCCTCTTTTCTTCCGTTCCCCCCCCCCCCCAGGTTCTCAGGGAGGGAATACAGGAGCTTAGCTTGGATCTTACCTGCTTTTCTTGGATAGCTCATGTATGCTTTGGACTTGAGCTCGCTATGGTTTTTCTGCTTTGGGGATAGCTACTTATGTTTTTCTTTTCAGTTTTCAGATGATGTTGTTTATGTACTAGACTTATTTTATTTGGAAAATTGACATGATGTTGTACTAAGACTTGATTTGAAATGGTTTGAAAATCTTCTGCTGTTTTATCTATGTTATTTACTCTGATTACATACATATGTTCTTGTTCTGCCTTGATATATCATTATGCATGTTTACCTGATTCAAACGCCCCTCCAAAGTCAGAGTGCTTGCAAGAGTCACCCTGGCGGAGGCGGGGTGTTACATCGCTTGCATCTCACGTTCACGTACATAAAAAAAAATCTAAAACCGTCGAGCGCTTATTAGAATTTAGTATCTAACTGACAGGGTATGGGAGCACCCACCGATCAGTGTACTCTAGAGAGGATACACTGGGGTTCAACAAGAACATCCTGCAACCCGGCCACACATGACCGTCCACTCATTTAGCTTGAGTGTAACGAATATATTACCACCTCCACGGTCGGGAATGACCCACCGATTACCGAAGGTAACAGAAGTGAATTTATATTTAGAAACAAAAGGAATTACTCTAGATGGTGATAATATACCCTGCTTAGGTATGACCCAACTAGCCATGCTGCGTAGCCCAACTATTGTCTTTCCGGGTTGTGAGGTTTGAAGTCACGTTTACCATTTCACGGATTATTCTTCAACGACTTTGAATGTCACACCGTCCTATCTGACAGATCACTCATTTGTTTCCACAAATATATTTTGGGTATAAGGCTAAAGAAACGAATCTCTCCGCCACCAACATAACACACTTATGTAAAGTCGATGTGTTAAATCTGATCGATATACGTTGTCAGACATCCGACTGTTCGGATCTGTTCTGGGATTGAACAGACCGAGGATACTATTTTGGAATAGTCCTTGCATCCTTCATTTTTATCGATTTCCGGTATACGTCGTATAAATTTCGAGTCGAAGTGGAATGTAGATTCCGGACTCTTCGAAACGGTGTAAGAAATATCCTTTATAGTCAATAATTGATTATCAGCTTAACTGTCTTTATTTCAGTTGCACGTTCTGTTATTTAGAGTTTATATACAGTATATATTTCTCTGGTTCATATCTGGATATCTTAAATATCTTTTACAATTGTATAGTTAAAGTGTGTGCGTCGCACACAAGATGTTATACAGTTTTTATCATTATTTGGATGTGTATAGAAAAAGCCCGTGCTTCGCACACGGTATCCTTCTTTGCTTATCATCGATGTTTAGACGATGTTCTATACTCCAGTTTGCTTTGTAAAATATTTATTATGTTTATTTTAACTTAAATAAATTGTTTAATAATTTATTTAAATTTAATTATCTTAATATCTTAAGTTTCCAACTCGTCGATCTCCTTCGGACAACTTCGATTCTTTGACCTCACTGTCACTTTCATTGTTCCACTTGCCTAAGAAAAATTAAATAAACATTCTATTTTTATTTATATAATTAATTATTAGTTAATTATATTTTATTTACTAATTTAATTAAAACGGTTTTTAATTAAATTCTTGGATTTAAAAACCGTTTTCTTTCTTTCATTGCAAGTCGAACTCGGCATTTCGAAACTGATGATCAACATGGGTTGATCACCGATTTTCCCTTGCCAAACTCAATTGGATCACCATCTTCAGATTGCCAAAATTCCTGCCTTGCCAAGCCTCCCGATCAGCTCCATTTCCCTTGCCAAGACCTTCTGCCTTGATCCAGCTACACCATGCACAGCTGTGCACGTGCACACCGCCACTGGCCAACTGCGGACCTCCGATCCCCCTCTGACAAGTCGCCTTGCCTTCTCCGATCATCTATGACCAGTCACCCCCGTCACCAGTCACCTCCTTCTCCAAAAACCCCTTCAACATTTTCGAACCGAAACTGCTTCTTCGATACCCCCCACCGACATCAACCTCGTCCGACACCCTCCGACCCCCTGGAGACCTCGCACCGCCGCCGATAGCTGCCCTAACTTCCGACGCCGCTCCTCCCCAAGTTCTGGCCCACTCGATCCATCGTGGACCCCACACGACCTCTGGAAATGCTCGAACCCATTTCGCTTCTCAGAACATAAATCGAACTTGTTAGCTCAATCCACTTGCTGGAAAAATTATCTGATATTTTTCCCATGATCCCCGAAGTCTCAGCCTCCTCCACGCTCCACGCCTTGGCGTTCAACGACGTTGATCATCGGATTCTGGCAAAAATGCCATTTTCGTCCATCTCGACTTATCTACCCAGTACCAACGTTTAAAATCTTGAAAACACTTTTAAAAAACATCGTTTGGCATGTCGATTACATTCATAAACCTGTATTTCGATTCTGTGATGTTTGAAAATTTAAGTGTTGAGTTTGAGACAGAGAAAAAACTGTTCTTGTCTGTTTGGGTTTCCAAAACAAAATGTTCACGCTCTGATCTCTCTAAATGTTTGTAAATGTTTGAGTATACATAATTAACTCCTACGTATACACACATGTCTTGTGTTTTAAAACAAATCAAAGTGTATTTTAAAATCGGAGAGTATTTGGTTTTAACATAGGAAACATAACAGTATTTTCCTTGTTCACAGTTTAAACTATAAACCCATTTCCCAACCTACTATTCCTTATATACAGAATTTACTGATGAATATAAACGAGGTGTTCTAGCATCTAAAAGAGTGTTAACATCATGATATAACTTGCAGTAACATATATACATGAAATGAGTAAAACTGTTTACAGTAAACAACATCAAACATTAGCCAAGTGAGGTTTACTCACTTGTAAACTCTGCAAATTTCTTGCTTGTGAAATGTTATAAATCTCAGCAAAAACTCTTGAGTTTGTGTAAAAGGAAATGCATGGAAATGGGTATGTATTTATAGGCAACATCACACTATAGTTTTCTATAGCAAAAAGCTTTTCTACCTACCCCTTCACTCTCTCTCTTCGAATGGCTCACAAATGTTACAGCATACACCAAAGTACATTGCATAAAAGAAAATTTTACCAACCCCTTTTTCTCTCCTATAAGTACACACGCCTCATACTTTCATTAAATTCCTATCTTGTTTTCATTAAATGCAAAGCTTAACCCTTCTTGTCAAGATAAAGAATGTTTTCCTTCCTTGGATATTTTGCTGAAAGTCTTTATCCATGCGTATGTATTATATTTGAGATGATTTAGGTGATGGTTCTAAATTCTTAGCTACACTAAAATGATGTTGAATTAAGGTCCTTGACAAACTTCGTTGTTATTGATGTTTAAATCAATTTGTCAATTGTTTTGTGTACCCTTTATGTGTATATGTGTATGGCCGAATTGTTTTCATGTGTCTACTTCATGGTTTATTTTCCAGTCCTTTAAGTGATCGCTATCCTTTTACATGTAGGCTTTGTCATTATCATTTGATGTTGGTTTTAAGCTTTAATTTGCAAAGAGATTAAGTTACACTTATATATGTTGCTAATATTTCCAACATTTATCTTTGTTAGGATTTAATGACTAAAATTGTTGCTTATGTATTTAGTGCAAATCATATATGTATATACATACATATACGTGATTATATACATTTTAATTGGTTGAGCAACTCAAATATATTTTAATTTCCTCATTAAAATAGATATCAGATGCTTGAAAAATCCAGCCATTACAAACTACCCCACTTAAAAGAATTTCGCCCCGAAATTACATATGAAAGATAGAAAGTTTCCAAAAGAAAATATTTCATAAACTGGTTGTTTTAGTACACATACACATACGACTAGTTCTATACTAACACTAGTCTCGATACATACAATAATACTAGACTTGACTACTCAAGTTCTTAACTGCCCCAAAATATACATACGTAACTATCCTCCTCCAGTCTCTGTCCTACTACTCGTCGTCAGAGATATCTATTATCTCTATGACCTCCTTGTCATCAGATACATTAATGACTTCAACTACGTCTTCTGAATCTGTCTCTTCCTCGTCATCCTCTATATAAATCAGACCCACTGGTGGTATTAAATATAGCCTCACCACGGGGTATCCATACTCACCGAATACTTGTACTCCTCCTCCTGCTATGCGAAACTCGACGAGAACTTGTTCCAATCTATTCCATATCGCTGTCCTTTGGGCTACTTTCTCTTCTTGCTGGTTTCCCGTAGCAATGACTGGGGTTCCCGGAACAACTTGGTCTTCTTCTTCCTCTTCTTCCTCTTCTTCGTATTCTTCCTCTTCTTCTTCTTCTTCGTATTCTTTCTCTTCTTCCTCTTCAGCGTCCATATACTCAACTTCTTCCTCCTCCTCGTCACCCTCATCTCCTTCACCATAACCGTCAACACTCCCTTCATCTCCTAACACTTCATCCTCATCAGTAAAGTCTTGGTGTCCTCCATCTTGTTCTATTGGTTCGTTCCT
Source organism: Allium sativum (assembly GCA_030737875.1). Classification (NCBI taxonomy): domain Eukaryota; kingdom Viridiplantae; phylum Streptophyta; class Magnoliopsida; order Asparagales; family Amaryllidaceae; genus Allium; species Allium sativum. The sequence goes on from CM060926.1 coordinate 41,849,677, forward strand.
ACCAAGCACTGATCCTTCTGATGATATGTGTGTACCTTCGTCGTCGATGGGTGATCTCTCTCGGTTGTTGTCGGAATCTCCTACTCTTTGTCTCTTTGCTCGCAGCCTAAGAAACTGGAGTGGTGTCACCCTCTTTCTTGCCGTGGTCTTCCATACTGGAGCCATCTAACACGTAAGCAAGAATACAGAACTCATCAGTGATGTAAACATACAAGAGAGTTCATAAGTCCTAATAAACTCAATCCATAAAACACACATGCAACTGCTCCCAGAAATGTAGAAATCGAAATTTCATTACATTTAACTATACCAAAGTAAATCATACCTAACCCGTAGGAAAATCTGGGTATAATTTCTTTATATGCTTCTCGGTCTCCCACGTACAGTCTTTCGGGTTTTCGCTCCACTGGATCTTTAGTAGCCTCACCACTTTGTTGCGAAGTTGCTTTCCCTCTCGATCAATAATACTAAATGGATGTCTTATCACTGTCAAATATGGCTCGATCTCTATCTCTTGCTGAACAGAGGGTTCCAGAATTAATGATGGATTGTGCATACATTTTCTCAAGTGTGATACGTGAAATACGTTGTGAATTCCCGCCATATATTCTGGTAATTCAACTTTATATGCTTGAAAACCAATTCTTTCTAAGACACGGAAAGGTCCAACATATCTTGGTGCTAACTTTCCATATTTTCCAAATCTTACTACTCCCTTCATTGGTGAGATCTTCACGAAAACTAGATCTTCTATTTCGAATACTAAATCTCTTCGCCTTTTATCGGCATAGCTTTTCTGGCGATCCAGGGCTTCCTTCATTCTCAGCTTCACTAATTCCACTTTCGCTGCTGCCTCTCGTATCATATCCGGACCAAGTACCAATTTGTTTCCGGACTCCACCCAACATGCAGGCGCTTTACAAGGTCTTCCATATAATGCTTCATATGGTGCCATTTGTATACTCGCCTGGTAACTGTTATTATATAAAAATTCTACTAGGTGTAAATGATCTTCCCATGATCCTCCAAAATCTAAAATACACGCTCTTAGAAGATCTTCCAATATACGATTAACTCTTTCCGTCTGACCGTCCGTTTGAGGATGGTAAGCTGTACTGAAATTTTATCTTGTTCCCAACGTTCTCTGCAAAGCTTCCCAAAATCTACTTGTGAAAATGGTATCTCTGTCTCTTACAATGCTCGTTGGAATACCGTGCATTCGTACTATCTCTTTCATGAATACTTCGGCTAATGTTATGGCAGTGCGCGTTGGTTTCACTGGAATAAAGTGCGCACTCTTAGTTAACCGATCTATGATTACCCAAATCCCTTCGTAGCCTCTCCTTGTTCTTGGCAAACCATCAATGAAGTCCATCGATATCATTTCCCACTTCCAATTGGGAATCTCTAATGGCCGTAATAGTCCAACAGTCTTTTGATGGTCTCCCTTGACTTGCTGACAACATAGACATTCATTTACGAAAGTAATGATATCTTTATTCATTCCTGACCACCAGAATACTCGCATATCGTGACATTTTATGAATTCCTGGATGGATGCTCAACTTTGATGCATGGCATTCTTTTAAAATCTCCTGTCTTATCCCATCCACGTTAGGTACGCATAATCTGCCGTTTATTCTCAATACTCCTTGATTGTCCAACTCGAAGTCAGTCTCTTTTCCGTTTGTGACTCCTCGAATAATCTTTTCCAGTTTGGGATCCCTTTTCTGATTACTCATTATCCTTTCTTGGAGAGTCGGTGTGACTTCCAAAAGTGATAATATCGCATTTCTACTCAAGGCATCTGCCACTACGTTCGCTTTTCCCGGTGTATAAATAATATCCAAGTCATATGATGCAATAAATTCTAACCACTGCTGTTGTCTCAGATTTAAATCTTTTTGAGTGAACAGATATTTCAATGGTTTATGATCGGTGAAAAGTTAGAATCTCTCACCTAGAAGATAATGTCTCCACATCTTTAATGCGAAAACCACTGCCAATAACTCTAGGTCGTGAGTTGCGTAATTCTTCTCGTGAATCCTTAACTGCCTACTAGCATATGAAATCACTTGAACCTTCTGCATTAACACCGCTCCTACTCCCTTTCCACAAGCATCGGTGTAAACTACAATTCCGCTCGTTCCATCGGGAACAGCTAATACTGGTGCTTCCGTTAATCTTTTGTTTAGTTCTTGCAACGATTCTTCACACTTTGGGTCCCAAATAAACTTTTGGCCCTTCTTTGTTAACTTGGTCAGATGTGACGATATTTTGGAGTAGTCTCGGATAAATCTTCGATAGTATCCTGCCAGTCCTAGGAAACTACGAATATCTGTTGGTGTTTGAGGTTGTTTCCATAGTTGTACTGCATCTACTTTACTTGGGTCTACTGATATCCCATCTCCGTTTACTATGTGCCCCAAAAATCTCACTTTCGATTTCCAAAAGTGACATTTTGAAAACTTTGCCTTCAACACGTGTTTCCTTAGAGTTTCTAGCACTACTCTAAGATGACCACGGTGCTCTTCTTCGGTTTTTGAAAAGATTAAGATATCATCAATGAAAACGAGAACGAATTTATTAAGAATTTTCCTAAAGACTCTGTTCATCAGATCTACGAAGAAAGCTGGTGCGTTGGTTAGTCCGAACGGCATAACCAACCATTCATAAAAGAAATCTGGGCCTCTGAATGCTGTTAAAGGAATACAATCTTCAGAGATTCTCAATTGGTGAAATCCTGTTGCTAAATCCATCTGGGAGAATACCGTTGCTCCGTGTAATTGATCGAAAAGGTCATCAATTCTAGGTAATGGATATCTATTTCGGATGGTTACTTTATTTAATTCTCGGTAGTCCACACACAGTCGTAAGGACCCATCAGACTTTACTACAAAAACTACCGCAGAGCCCCAACTAGAAAAACTAGGTCGGGTTAAGCCTTTACTCAACTAATCCCGAGTTTGTTTCTCTAATTCCTGAACTTCCTTGGGAGCCATCCGTCTCTTTGGTTGAATCATTTGTCTAGCTCCAGGGACTAAATCAATTCGGAATTCGATCTCTCGATGCGGAGGTAAACTTCCGACTTCCTCGAATACGTCCTTGAATTCTCTTACTACTTCCAAAGTGTCGAGACTTTCTTGAGGTGCTTCTAAAGCGTATAGAAAACTACAGGTGTGAATTCCCAGTTTCCCACAAGTTATTCTAGCTTTTCGCTCTAAGCAAGTTATAAGGGTTATGATTTCTTTATCACATTTTATCTTGGCTTGGAACTTGCTTAACCAGTCTAATCCAAGTATAAAATTGAAACTTTTGAAGTCTAGAACATAGAACTCAAATCGAAAAGAGTGTGAGAGATATAAGAGAGTTATATCCTCACAACACATTTTAAGCTCAGTTTTTCCCCTTGTGGGGTTTGATACGCAAATGGGGTTTGGTGATATAATTGGTTTAAGGTCAAACTGATCTATGGTTTCGGCTGAAATAAAACTGTGTGAAGCGCCGGTATCAAATAAAACACAAAGGTAAATTTCATTAAACTGTAAAGTACCTTCCAGCACTCCCTTCCCTTTCACATTCTGAGAAGTAGACGGTTCATCTTTGATTGTAAAAACCCTAGGCTGTGGTGCCCTCTTCATCCATGGACAGTCTTTCACCATGTGTCCTGGTTGATGACAGTTGAAACAGAGATTCTTCACTACCATCTCGTTCCTCTGATTCTGATTCTGGTTCTAATTTTGTTGCTGAGGTTTCTGTTGCTGTCTCGGGTATTGCTGGGGTTTCTGTTATTGTTGTGGGTATTGCTGGGGTTTCTGTTGCTGTTGTGGGTGCTGCTGGGGTTTCTGTTGTTGTTGTGGGTATTGCCGGGGTTTTTGGTTCCCCTTTTGTTTACAGAATCGTGTAATGTGTCCCTTTTGCTTGCAGTTGTGACACACCACATTCTTAAATTTACCTTCCACAGTCTGTTGCCCCGTCTTAGCTTGGCCCTGATTATCATTCCAGTCTGGGTTGACCTTTCTTTTCATGACATTCACCCCACTCGTCTCCCCAGTCTGGATCCTCGCTCCTGGTTTCTTTGTATCTAGTGCTTCATATCTGAGTGCTAGGTCTACTGGTTCCACAAATGGATCCTTCAAATGTCCCATCATCCTTCCTTGCAGATTATCTCTAAGTCCAGCCACAAACATCTCGTTCTTTTTCAAAAGAGTATTTATCAGCTCCGGTCCAAAGATTTAAAGTACGTTGAACTGGTTTTCGTACTCAGCGACAGACATGCTTTCCTGCTTTAAGTCAATGAAGTCTCGGTACATCCTTGTCCTTCCAGTAGCAGGTAGATATTGACCTTCAAAGCTTCTTTGAACATGGGCCAAGTAAAGTTTTCCTCAGGAGTGTTAGCAGTCTGGGCATCCCACCATATTGCTGCGGCTCCTTCCAGATTCCCTGAAGCTAAGAGACGCTTATGCTCGTCATCCAACCTCAGTCCCTTAAAAATCTTCTCACATGATCTAATCCATGCTTGGACTCCGACCAGTGATTCAGTACCTCTAAAAATCTTTCCTCCCAGAGTTGTGTAATTCTTACAGACCATAGCAAAGTTAGGCGGAGTTGGTGCTCGGATTATTTCAGTAGTATCCACTTAGGTCCGGTTAACAGTGTGTCCGTTTGTCATAGTTGCTCCGCTTGCTCCTCGGCCTCTTCCTCCACGAGAACTCCTTTTCAACTCTCTACGTACACGGATTGAAAATAAATGACTCATCGGAAAAATATGTCAAGGGATTACCTAAGTAACTACGATCTACCTATACTAAAATATAGTTTTTAGTAGAAATACGCTCACTCATTATTTCAAAGCCTAAATGTTTCCGAAGAACATATGCTCTGATACCAACTGTAACGGCGCGATTTTCGACCCTCCGAAAACCGTGTCATTATTGAAAGAAATTAGAAGATGAGATAGAAAAGATAGAACTAATAGAATAGAAGAATAAGAAGTTATCAGAAATCTCACAGCGGAATTTAAAAATACAAATACATTACATCATAGGGTCTGATACATCATAATACATCAACAACTTACATCATCATAGTACATTCACATAATAATACATCATGATATGGAAATACAAATCTAACTGGATACATAGGTGTAGTAAACTACTAGACTTGTCCTGCAACTTGAACTTCGTAAGGTTCCATTTGCTAACCTGAATTACTTGCCTACTCATAATAAATATTATGAGTACCCAAGTGTTTAAGGAAAACACAAAAAATAAACTCCGGGTCAGTCAGGGGACTGGTGTGAGTAAACACAGTTAAAAAGATGTAAACAGGGAAATAAGGAATAAGGTGTTCCGTTAATAATAGATTCAATTACTTTAGAAATCTTAAACCCAATTCCATAACTAACATATGGAAAATGACCCTTGTATTTTGATATCAAAACGTTTGATATTTACGATAGTATTTATCAAATAAATAATCATCTAGTGAATTGCTTGCATCTCACGTTCACGTACATAAAAAAAATCTAAAACCGTCGAGCGCTTATTGGAATTTGGTTTCTAACTGACAGGGTATGGGAGCACCCACTGATCAGTGTACTCTAGAGAGGATACACTGGGGTTCAACAAGAACATCCTGCAACCCGGCCACACATGACCGTCCACTCATTTAGCTTGAGTGTAACGAATATATTACCACCTCCACGGTCGGGAATGACCCACCGATTACCGAAGGTAACAGAAGTGAATATATATTTAGAAACAAAAGGAATTACTCTAGATGGTGATAATATACCCTGCTTGGGTATGACCCAACTAGCCATGCTGCCTAGCCCAACTATTGTCTTTCCGGGTTGTGAGGTTTGAAGTCACATTTACCGTTTCACGGATTATTCTTCAACGACTTTGAATGTCACACCGTCCTATCTGACAGATCACTCATTTGTTTCTACAAGTATATTTTGGGTATAAGGCTAAAGAAACGAATCTCTCCGCCACCAACATAACACACTTATGTAAAGTCGATGTGTAAAATCTGATCGATATACGTTGTCAGACATCCGACTGTTCGGATCTGTTCTGGGATTGAACAGACCGAGGATACTATTTTGGAATAGTCCTTGCATCCTTCATTTTTATCGATTTCCGGTATACGTCGTATAAATTTCGAGTCGAAGTGGAATGTAGATTCCGGACTCTTCGAAACGGTGTACGAAATATCCTTTATAGTCGATAATTGATTATCAGCTTAACTGTCTTTATTTCAGTTGCACGTTCTGTTATTTAGAGTTTATATACAGTATATATTTCTCTGGTTCATATCTGGATATCTTAAATATCTTTTACAATTGTATAGTTAAAGTGTGTGCGTCGCACACAAGATGTTATACAGTTTTTATCATTATTTGGATGTGTATAGAAAAAGCCCGTGCTTCGCACACGGTATCCTTCTTTGCTTATCATCGATGTTTAGACGATGTTCTATACTCCAGTTTGCTTTGTAAAATATTTATTATGTTTATTTTAACTTAAATAAATTGTTTAATAATTTATTTAAATTTAATTATCTTAATATCTTAAGTTTCCAACTCGTCGATCTCCTTCGGACAACTTCGATTCTTTGACCTCACTGTCACTTTCGTTGTTCCACTTGCCTAAGAAAAATTAAATAAACACTCTATTTTTATTTATTTAATTAATTATTAGTTAATTATATTTTATTTACTAATTTAATTAAAACGGTTTTTAATTAAATTCTTGGATTTGAAAACCGTTTTCTTTCTTTCATTGTTAAGTCGAACTCGGCATTTCGAAACTGATGATCAACATGGGTTGATCACCGATTTTCCCTTGCCAAACTTGACTGGATCACCATCTTTAGCTTGCCAAACTTCCTGCCTTGCCAAGCCTCCCGATCAGCTCCATTTCCCTTGCCAAGACCTACTGCCTTGATCCAGCTACACCGTGCACAGCTGTGCACTTGCACACCGCCACTGGCCAACTGCGGACATCCGATCCCCCTCCGACAAGTCACCTTTCCTTCTTCGATCATCTATGACCAGTCACCCCCATCACCAGTCACCTCCTTCTCCAAAACCACCTTCAACATTTTCAAACCGAAACTGCTTCTTCGATACCCCCCACCGACATCGACCTCGTCCGACACCCTCTGACCCCCTGGATACCTCGCACCGCCGCCGATAGCTGCCCCAACTTCCGACGCCGCTCCTCCCCAAGTTCTGGCCCACTCGATCCATCGTGGACCCCAAACGACCTCTAGAAATGCTCGAACCCATTTCGCTTCTCAGAACATAAATCGAACTCGTTAGCTCAATCCACTTGCTGGAAAAATTATCTGATATTTTTCCCATGATCCCCGAAGTCTCAGCCTCCTCCACGCTCCATGCCTTGGCGTTCAACGACGTTGATCATCGGATTTTGGCAAAAATGCCATTTTCGTCCATCTCGACTTATCTACCCAGTCCCAACGTTTAAAATCTTGAAAACACTTTTAAAAAACATCGTTTGGCATGTCGATTACATTCATAAACCTGTATTTCGATTCTGTGATGTTTGAAAATATAAGTGTTGAGTTTGAGACAGAGAACAAACTGTTCTTGTTTGTTTGGGTTTTCAAAAAAAATGTTCACGCTCTGATCTCTCTAAATGTTTGTAAATGTTTGAGTATACATAATTAACTCCTACGTATACACACATGTCTTGTGTTTTAAAACAAATCAAAGTGTAGTTTAAAATCAGAGAGTATTTGGTTTTAACAGAGGAAACATAGCAGTATTTTCCTTGTTCACAGTTTAAACTATAAACCCATTTCCCAACCTACTATCCCTTATATACAGAGTTTATTGATGAATATAAACGAGGTGTTCTAGCATCTAAATGAGTGTTAACATCATGATATAACTTGCAGTAACATATATACATGAAATGAGTAAAACTGTTTACAGTAAACAACATCAAACGTTAGCTAAGTGAGGTTTACTCACTTGTAAACTCTTCAAATTTCTTGCTAGTGAAATGTTATAAATCTCAGCAAAAACTCTTGAGTTTGTGTCAAAGGAAATGCATGGAAATGGGTATGCATTTATAGGCAGCATCACACTATTGTTTTCTACAGCAAAAAGCTTTTCTACCTACCTCTTCACTCTCTCTCTTCGAATGGCTCACAAATGTTACAGCGTACACCAAAGTACATTGCATAAAAGAAAATTTTACCAACCCCTTTTTCTCTCCTATAAGTACACACGCCTCATACTTTCATTAAATGCCAATCTTGTTTTCATTAAATGCAAAGCTTAACCCTTCTTGTCAAGATAAAGAATGATTTCCTTCCTTGGATATTTTGCTGAAAGTCTTTATCCATGCGCATGTATTATATTTGAGACGATTTAGGTGATGGTTCTAAATTCTTAGCTACACTAAAATGATGTTGAATTAAGGTCCTTGACAAACTTCGTTGTTATTGATATTTAAATCAATTTGTCAATTGTTTTGTGTACCCTTTATGTGTATATGTGTATGGCCGAATTGTTTTCATGTGTCTACTTCATGATTTATTTTCCAGTCCTTTAAGTGATCACTATCCTTTTACATGTAGGCTTTGTCATTATCATTTGATGTTGGTTTTAAGCTTTAATTTGCAAAGAGATTAAGTTACACTTATATATGTTGCTAATATTTCCAACATTTATCTTTGTTAGGATTTAATGACTAAAATTGTTGCTTATGTATTTAGTGCAAATCATATATGTATATACATACATATACGTGATTATATACATTTTAATTGGTTGAGCAACTCGAATATATTTTAATTTCCTCATTAAAATAGATATCAGATGCTTGAAAAATCCAGCCATTACAACATCATTCTTGGGTTCCTGAACCGCCCACTCAACCAAACGTGCCAGAAACTCCTGTGCAGCGAACTCGACATGTTGGTTCATCCTCTGGTAAAAAGGGATGTTTCAGAAAAGATTGTGGTGAAATGGACAATACGATGGCTTATCTTGTCGATTACATCCATGCCCGAAAAGTGCAAAAGTCTATAAGAACAGAAAGTCTGATCCCATACACTCCGACAACAAATAGTGTACGATCAAAAGGGAATTCTTTAAGTCACGCTGATATGATAGCATGTGTTAAATGTTTGAGTGAAGGAGCAGATTTTAATTTCAGTGAAGCTTTACACATACTTACAGATCCCAATAAGGCAGATATATTTAACCTCTTAAACGATGATGATGCAATACCATGGATGGCGTTTGAGATAAAGCGCGATTAACTTTCTGCTAACTACAAGTACTATCTGATCAAGAACGAACCAAGCAATGTTTAGGATTTCAACTATTATTTCAGTTTTGGTTGTAATTCTACATATTTATGTTCTTTTTTGTTTATTGTATTATTTTGTTGTTATGATAATGTTCTGCTTTAAACATTAATTAACTAAAATTTAATAAACAAAAATAAAAATACTCCGCTTAAAGTGTCAAACGCATTCTCCGCTAACTACAATCCTCCGATGTAATGACCCGCATTTACAGAGGTATTATAATTAATATATTTAATTATTTAAAAGGTGATTATAGGAATTTAATGGTCGTGGAATTAAATAATGGTGAATATTTAATTAAAATAATAAATTAAATAATATATTTAATTCTGAAATAATCAAAATTGGCTGAAATGGCGATATGGTGTGAACTGGATCATCTGTGATATTTAATTCAGTTTAGAATTTAATTAGAATAACGAATATATTATTTGAATGACAGTTTGAACGTATAATTATATTATAATTAAAATCGAGCTCGAAATGGCGCTGCAGTTCGTAAATTGGCGATTCGAACTTCAACTGAATATACAGGGTTCGTTTTAAGTCGGATTTCTGTGAAACAAGAAACTTGTGGAGCTGGTGGAGTATATCTTTCTAGTGGAAGAGAAAAATCAGGATTTCGTCGTGTAGATTTTGAGATATGTCCAAATCAAATTTTAAAATAGTCGTTATAGAATCGTTTATCGACCGTAACGGTTTATTCGATATAATTAGAAATCGGGTTTGAATTTAGACAAGGTTATTTTGGTACATAACGATAATTTAATTTTTAGAATTATATGGTAATTTTTAATTAATTAAATAGGCAACTTTTTATTTGGCGCATTTTGCACCCTATATCAGCATTTCGGGGTTTCACAACATAAGTTAATCTACCGGTATTATTATATTTTTGGGATCGTGGCACTTTGTTGAATATAACGATGTTTTTATTTCTATCTATAACAGTTCGTAAGAATGAATATAAAATTTATTGTTCATGTCCTATAAATAAGGTATCTATCCCTTAACCTAAAAATCAATTCTCCTTGGTCAAAAATAGTCCACGTCTTGGCCTTTTCTCAGCCACTACTTAGAGAATGGGAATCAACTTCCACGTCTTCATTTAAACCGTGTATATAAGTACCCTAACCACCCCCAAAAACCTAGTTCATTATCTCTTCCGTGGCCTTATTTCTCAGCCGCCAGGAAATCGTTCCTCAAACTATAATGTTAAGACTCCTACCATCTTGATAACGTACGACGTGGGTTCTCCCATCTCATTTTAATATTAGCGTTCCCTTTGGAAGGAGGGATGGCGAACTTGGAAGCGTCGGAAGGGGAGAGGAGTAGGGCGCGGTGATCAGTTGAGGATAACGAGTCGATGAGTGGCAGTCAGGTGATGAACGGCCGTGACAGTTGCTGGTGACATAGGAATCAAGTGGAGCGGTCGACTGAAAGGAAAAGGGAGGAGGTGCGTGAGGGCTGTATTCTGGTGTACATCGTCGACATGAGCGTGGAAGGGGTAAACCTCAGGTCATGTTTGAAGTGTAGCAGCAAAAGAGGTTCGGCATGTTTTCTCTTTGTCAAATATCGAAGTGTTGGAGCATATATATATATATATATATATATATATGCTAATGAAAGAAGAGAGCACACTGAGTTTTGGTACGTGAGCAGTTTTATTGAATGGGACTGTAAATAAGCAAAACTGATATGAAGGATGTGGGTTAGTGGAAGAGCAATAAAAGGGTAGTGTTTGTTTTGCATTTCATGTAGTAAGGTGGTTGGACGAAGCAGGCAAACTTCGGTAAGGAAAAATGTACGGGAGCGGATGCTGGGTTTGTATTTGAGGAAGATGAGGGTGGGGAGCTATTGTGCAAGTGAGGGGTGAGGGAGATTATTATTTAAATAAGCTAAGTGATTATTATATTTAATCACCAATTAACTTGTAAATCCCGTATTTAGCTCAAGCAAAGTCAGATTGACGAACCGTAAGTTGCGTTGGGATCGTATGGACGGACACTACACGATGGAACTAACTGGAAGTCCATCGGAGCTCATTACAATTTATAACAAAATAAATTGTCCGTCTGAATCAAGCGATGGTTATCGTTATTAACGATGATCGTCCAATGTGAGTAAATCTCACTAACTCTGAACAGTTTGTAATTTCATGTTGTATTTTTAGAACTGTTAAATATTGGTTGATTGACTGTGTGTTGACTGTTTGATTTAACTACTAGTCAGTTAGTTGAATTTCTATATTGATTCTGTTTAACAGAATATATCATATGGAACTGAAGGTGATGTTATCTATATTTTTTAACATCTGTGATGCAGGGAAACAGGTTGGAGGAATCCAACTGGATTCCTCAAAATTTATTTTACTGTGATTCATATATTGTGATATATGATGTGATATATAATATGTTGTTGATTATGTGTGTTTGGACGATATTTATCGTTGTTATATGGTATGTTGAATACCATAAGAAATACTAGATGTGGGAAAGGGGATTTTCAAAGTGTATTTTGAAAATGAATTATTTATATAAAATCGATGGATTTTATATAGAAAAGGAAAAGGGTTTTATAAATGAAATAGATTTATAAAATCAAAGGATTTTATAAAAGAAGGAATTTATATAGTCGAAGGATTTTATAAAAGGAGATATTTATTTAGAAATAAATAAATAGGATTATAAAGGTTATTGATTTAAGAAATAAATAGAATATAAAGGAGATATTTATTTGTTAAAAAAATAGAATAAGAAAAAAGAAATATTTATTTGTTAGAATAAATAGAATAGAATATAAAGGAGATATGTATTTGTATAAATAAGTAGAATTAAAAGGAGATATTTATTTGTTAAATAAATAGAGTTAAAGGGGAGTTATTCGAATATAGTTTAATCAAATAGAGTTAAAAAAAATGTATAGAGTTAAACAATATTAGAAGCTGACTAGAGATTAGTTAAGTTGAATAGTTTTATGAGTATCGATCTGATGTTGGTTTCGGCCTTCGGGGTTTATACTTGGGAAGTTGTTCTCCTACTAGTTTACAGTCAGGGACAGATAGTTGTGAAATGATAGTGATATGTAAATAAACAATGGAAATGTTTTCCAGTATTAATAACGCATATTTTCTAAACATAAAAAATAAAGGAATGTAAATATATATATATATATATATGTTAAATGATGATTGATTATAGTATTTCCATTTGGAAATAATATCGTTGTTTGCACACGTGTTTTCATTTGATAGATAACTCACCGACTATCAAAGTTTTAACCATTTTAACGTTGTTAATATGGAGAGACCGGTTGGATTATTATCCAAAGAACCACTCTATATTGGCATAAGCGTTGCGAATCATATATGCCAAAGATAATTGAAGACGGAGTAAAGTGCAAGGGCTATTGTATAAGTCTTAGATAACATTGCCTAAGATGGATGTACTGAATAGTGCCTTTGGTTCATCCTGTTCCTGGACGACTTGTATGGATGAATGTCTGACAGAGTATTTCTAGACGATCACGTATATTGATTTCTCCAACCGTACCAGGAGTGGAAGCGGAGAAGGAAACTTCTTTTAGCTAACACATAATATATTGTTCAGGATGTCAATCGGTGATTTGATGGATTTGACGATGTGGTATTCGAAGTGAATCTGATGTGATGATAAAGCGTAGCTTCTAGCCTCACATCCGGTAAATGACAGAAATCGAGCAAGCAGCATGGCTAAGTCGGTCGCTCCGAAGTAGGGTGTATAATCACCTGATCTAGAGTTTCATTTACTTCTAAAAAATCTGTTGTTGATGTTGTCCCATTCGGGAAACGGTTGCTGATCCCAACCGTTGGTGATATACATTCGATACACTCAAGCAAAATGAGTGGTCGGTCATGTGTGGTCGGTTTGCAAGATGTTCTTGTTGAACCCAGTGTATTCCTTTCTAGAGGTACACTAGCGAAAGGTGGTTCCATACCTTGTCATGGTTGGAAATCCATTACCCAATACGTGCTTGCGGTTTTGATTGTGTATTATATATGTAGAACGTGAGATGAAAGCATTTCTGCTAGATGATTATTATATTGTGGTTGATAGACATTATTACAATATCAAAAGGTTTTTGATATAAAGATATTTTGGATTCTCATAAGGGGAAAACCCATTCCGTTATACGACGGGGTCTTATGAGATATCGATTACTTGTTCGAACTGTTTTAACTGTTTTACTCATAACCGTCCATGTTGCGTGCTTGGGGCATGTGTAACATGACAGGGGGTTCTCGCTTTTCGTTAGGTGGCGAACGGGAGACTCTTACCCCTACATGTCCCGAAAATGAGGGTTGGTTGTGAAGTCGAAAGGCTGGCCGTAAAACGTGGTGCTGGGGTACCAATGTAAGCCACGGTGGGGTATTACCTGCTGCTTTGGGAGGATGTGGAGAGGATGGTTGTAAAGCCTACTTGAAACAAAATCCGGGTCATTACAGTTGGTGTCAGAGCTGGTTGCTTAATTGGTACGGATGATAGGGGGTTCTCGCTTTGCGATAGGTGGCGAATGGGAGACTCTTACCCCGACATCTTCCGACAATGTGGGTTGGTTTAGTCACGATGCTGGCCGTAAAAGCAGTTCTGAGGTATCAGTGTAAGCCATAGGGGGAGGTCAGCCCTCCACCTTAGGGGATGAGGGTTGGTTGAAAAGCCTATGTAATTTCCGGGTCATTATAGTTTGTAACAACCCGTATTTTTGAATAACATGTTATAACATAAATGGAGGCAGAATTAAACTGTAAAATCTGAATCAAGGGAAACGGGCTATGCCATTGCGTTCGTCTCGGAAAAATACGCGAAATAGAGTCCGAGTTTTCAAAAATCGGAGTCCGTATGACCAAGATATGGCCTCGCGAAGTTTCACGAAAAATTCCCAAATTAAAGTATACTTAATTAAGTGAAATGGGTTGCGCAGAGAAATATATATATATATTGATATATATATATAATTGAAAATTAAATAAATAAATAAATAAATACGCAAAAATGTTCAAAACAGCGAATTGGGAGAGGGGAATAACCGAACCGGCCGATTTTTGAGGTCGACCCGAGCCCACTGGATCGACTAGGGGTTAATCCAGGGTGTTTGGCTGTCAACACGTGGGCCGATTCGCTCAAATGCAGATTTTGCATTTGAATGGTTCTCATGGTTCATCTTTAATCTAAAGGCCCTAGATGGTTCCTACACTTGACTTCTTCCCCAAGACATGCTTTGATGGCTTGGATTGAATCTAGGTTTAATCCTTTAGGCTAAAACACTTGCCTAATCTATAAATAAGACCCTAACCTACCCTAAATCATCATTATTCATTCATACAACTAAACTATGGCAAAATCAATCCTCTCATGGCCTCACTCTCTTCATAAAATTCCTAAACAAATTCCTAAGTGATTTTCCATGCATACAAGTGTTTTCTAACTTGTATGAGCATCATTAGCTTGCATTCAAGTCAAGTTTATATATTTGCATCATAAAGAAAGAGTCTTGATCATTTTGGCTCAAGGGTTTTGCTTGCATTTTGGGTTTAATTGATTTCATAAGGGCTTTGTCATATTTTTGTGACTTCTTAAGCATTGTAAGCCCTATTCTACTTTCATACTTAAACTCTAAAGTTAAATGTATGATATGCAAGTTTATCATGTTGTGATATGCAAGTTTATATGCAAGTTTATCATGTTGTGATATGCAAGTTTATATGCAAGTATGCCAAGTTATGTTATGCAAGTTTGGGTTGAACATTTTGTTCATGCTATCATGTTATGCAAGCTTATTTTGGGTTTATGAACATAAAGCTTTAAGCTTTATGCCAAAGGTTGCATTTTAGCAACATGTAAGTTATCATATCTCTTATGATAACTTGCATGTGAGGCTAAATGCAAACTTATGGCCATCTCTACATGTCATTTAGCACCATGTATCACCAATATGCTAAGTTTGGTTTTATGCATGCTTTTGAGGCCTAAAAATGTAATATGCAAGTGTATGAACATATGAACATTTCATATGCCACCATGTTAAGCTTGTGGCTTCAATACCTTTATGTCATGATTATGCCAAGTTCCCTCTTTCTATCCTTTATGCGCTATTGCGATATGTAAGCGATGGGATTGCGTTTGGGGTTGGGTAAACTTAAAAGACATAAAACATAAGCTTGGGAATTTACCTATTAAGTTAGGTCTACCCATTGGGAATTTACCTATTAAGTTAGGTCTACCCAATTGCTTGAAAACTTGTAACATGTTTTGGAAACATGATGGACATGACACTTAGAAAAGATAAGTGTGGCCAACTCGAGGTTGGGTTGAGTTTGTAGCGTAAACCTACCCGGAACCGACCGGCTTAACTAGTTGCTACAAACAATAGGACCCAATGTGAGAAGTTGGTCATGTTGTACCTTGGACCCGAGGTTAGACCAAGTTGTGGTGTAAAGCTACCCGGACCCGCCCGGCTTAACTAGTAACTACAACAAGGTCTAATGTGAGAGGTTAAGGCGCATTAAATTAATTAATGCCTCGTGATTAGGGTTAAGTCATGGTCCACTTAATACTTAACCAATTTGGGCTTGGTAGATTAATCGGGGTTAACTCGTGAACTCATCGTTACACTTAACCAAGTTAATCCAGGATTAGCAAGAGGGTTAAACCGTACTTAACCCACTAGAAAAATCCTAGCAATGGGGGCCCACTCCAGCAGTAATCCCAAGTTAGTATCATCATGACCCTAGGGACTAGGCTAGGGCGGGGGCACGATTACTGGACTGGAGGTAAGTGACCAAAAGCGACGGCAGAGGGTACGTCGGTGTAGTTCCGGGCGGACTCTCGTCGTGCACATAGTCCGTAGCCGGAGAAAACATGCACGGGTACCAGTAGATCGGGACTGTGCACTCATGTTCATGGTGTCCAGGGGTTGACACCCTAGGGCTTGATACACCCGAAAGGTGGACCCGGCACAGTTCGACTACAATTATGATTGGGCCGTATAGACACCAACACGTGACGAGTTAGGCTTAGGGAGCCGATCGACTAGACCGTTTGGTTGGACCTTGTATTAGGGTCATTTCATGTTATTGGGCCAAAGCTTGGGCCAAGGGATCAATACTTGTTTATTCAAGTCATGTTAGTTTGCTAGTACACCTGTGGTGCAAAACCTTAATCCTGATTATGCGATGACACCTTTATCTACCTTGTTAGTTAATCATCATGCTAGTATATTGTTATCCTTATGTTCATCCCTGCTGCTCATGCCAGTTAACTTTATCAGTTTACATTGATTGTAGTAGGGCTTACTCAGTCTTTTTGACTGACCTGTTTTCTTTCGCCTCTTTTCTTCCGTTTCCCCCCCTCCCAGGTTCTCAAGGAGGGAATACTGGAGCTTAGCTTGGATTTCGGATTGCTTGCTTGTGGGATTTCAGCTCATGTACGGTTTCGACATGAAGCTAGCTATGGTTACCACTTAATTGGGGATAGATATATTTATTTCAGTTTTTCAGTTGATGTTGTTTTATCTAGACTTGTTTATTTGGAAAGCTACGTTGTACCAGACTTGTTTTGAAATGTTTTGAAATCTTCCGCTGTTTTATCTATGTTATTTACTCTGTTTACATATATACATATGTTCTTGTTCTGCCTTGATATATCATTATGCATGTTTACCTGATTCAAACGCACCTCCAAAGTCAGAGTGCTTGCAAGAGCCACCCTGGTGGAGGTGGGGTGTTACATTTGGTATCAGAGCATATGGTACGAGAAGGAACAAAAAGGCTTTTAGAAAACTTTTGGAAAACTATTTTCAAAACCAAGTATAAAGTATTTTCCAAAGAAAAGTCTAGTTTATTTTAAAGGCTATTCCCCAAAAAGCCATTAGCAAAATTCCTTCGTTTTTCTCCATTCTGAATCTGTCTTTTTCTTCGTTTTCAGTATGGCCGATAACTTTGCTATTCCGGAGGGAGTACACGTACCTGTTTGGTATAGGAGACTTTTAGAGGCTAGGGCGACCGAAGCCGGCCCCGTAGATGTTCCTCCTCCTCCTCCGGTAGTTAATGTTCCTCCTCCTCCTCCTCCGGTGGTTAATGTTCCTCCTCCTCCTGTCGCTGAGGTTCCTCTTCCTCCTCCCCCTCAGCATCCTCAAGTGGACTTCGCAAAGACTTGCAAAGATTTCAAAGCAATGGTTGGCAAGAACTTTCAAGGCACTGAGACTTTTGTAGAGGCCAGAAATTGGTTGAAAGAGACCGAGGATTTGTTTGCTATCTTTGGGTTAGACGATCAGAGGAAGCTCTTGTTGGCGGTTTGGATTATGAAGGATGAAGCCGCTTATTGGTGGGAAGTCACCAATGGTACTAGGCCTGTTGAGACTTGGGCCGATTTCAGGGCAAGGTTCATGCTTAAGTTTCTATCTTCTGCTGAGGAGAATCTGCAAATGGAGAGGTTCATAACTTTGAAACAAGGAGATATGTCTGTCAAAGAATATGTGAACAAGTTCAATCAGTTAGCTCGTTTTAGCTTGGATATGGTGAATACTCCTCAGAAGAAGGCTCTTCGTTTTGCTAGAGGATTGAATGAGCCGTTGCAGGGATTGGCTATGTCACATATTCCCCATGGGGCCACGTTTGAGAGGTTGGTTGATATGGCGTTACTTCAGGGAGATGTCAAGAAAGAAACCAAGATGAATGATACTCAAGCCAAGAAGACTGATTCCCAGGGAAAAGGAAATCAGGGTAATCCAAGTGGTCAGAGCAGTCAAGGCAATCAGAACAAGAGTCAAGGCAACAAGGGGAACAACAACAAGGGCAATAACAACAAGGGCAAGAACAACAAGGGGAAGTGCCATTATTGCGGTTCAGTTGGGCATCTTATTAAGGATTGTAAGAAGAGGAAAAGGAAGAATGGTGAATGCTTTTTCTGCGGTGAGACTGGACATTTTAGTAAGGATTGCCCGAGGAAGCAAGGGCAAGGCCAGGGTCAGACTCAGTGTGCTGGACCTTCAGGAGGGCAAGTTCATGCTCTTAATGTCGCTCCAGTTCCCGATCGAGGTAGTATTTCTGTTGAGAGCCTTGTATATATTTCTGATTTTCCAGTTCGTACCTTGTTTGATTCTGGTGCATCGCATAGCTTTATCTCATCTGATCTTGTTGATAGTTTGCACCTTAGTACAAGCTTGGTAGATGATCCCGTCTGTGTCTCAAATCCTATTGGGGGTTCCGCCCATTTGTCTATGATATGTGGGGATTTGAGGATCTCTATACTGAGTGTAGAGTTCTTGTGCAGTGCTTATGTTCTTGGTTTTAGGGGATACGGATTGATATTGGGCATGGATTGGCTGTCCAGATATGGAGCCATTCTTGATTGTGAGCATAGGGTTGTGAGGCTCGTGACTCGCCTCGGAAACACCCTAGAGATTTCTTGTGATCCGAGAGGTCCCGTCATGTTGTGCTATCTGGAATCACTCGACTCGTCAATGGAAACTCTTCAGTCTGTGAGAGTGGTTCGAGAGTATCCGGATGTTTTCGATGAAGTTAGTGGGTTTCCCCCTAAGCGAGAGATGGATTTCCGCATTTATCTGGTGGATAATGCATAGCCTGTTTCTTTGCCCGTTCGGCACGTGGCTCCGCGAGAAAGGCGGGAGCTAAGTAAGCAAGTGAAAGAGTTGCTTGAGAAGAACTTCATTAGACGAAGTATATCTGAATGGGGAGCGCCTGTGGTATTTGCTACCAAGGCGGATGGTTATCTCCGACTTTGCGTTGACTATCGAGAGTTGAATAAGCTTACTAAGAAGAACAGACACCCGTTACCGAGGATTGATGATCTCTTTGACCAGCTTGTCGGTGCTTCTGTTTTCTCTCAGCTTGAACTTGCTACGGGGTTCCATCAGCTCAGGGTAGCTGAAGATAGTATAGACAAGACTGCGTTTAGAACTCCAGATGGATTCTTCGAATGGCTTGTCATGCTGTTCGGCTTGACTAATGCACCCGCATATTTCGTGGACTTGATGAGTAGGGTGTTCAGGGAGTTCTTGAACAAGTTTGTCGTGGTCTTCGTAGATGATGTTCTGATCTTCTCTAAGGATGAGGAAGAGCACGCAAGGCATCTCATGGAGGTGATGGATACGCTTAGAGCGCATCAGTTGAAGGCCAAGTTCTCCAAGTGTCACTTTTGGAGAAGGGAAGTTAGATTCCTTGGGCATATACTATCTAAGCAAGGCTTAGCGGTGGATCCCGCTAAGGTAGTGGCAGTTCAGGATTGGAAGACTCCAAGGAATGCAACCGAAGTGAGAAGTTTTCTGGGTCTTGCGGGTTTTTACCGGAAGTTCATCAAGGACTTCGCAAAGATATCCGCTCCTCTCACTAAATTGACGAAGAAGAATTTAGTTTTTGCTTGGAGCATAGAATGCGAGCTTGCTTTTCAGAAGCTCAAGAGAGCCCTCACATCAGCACCTGTTCTAGCTTTGCCCGATGGAGGGAAGTTATTTACCGTATACACCGATGCATGTGGCAAGGGGTTAGGAGCTGTTCTTATGCAAGAAGGAAGAGTGATATGCTTTGGCGGTAGACAACTCAAAGTGCATGAGAAGAATTATCCCACTCATGACTTAGAGTTGGCAGCAATAGTATATGCACTCAAGGCTTGGCGCCATTATCTTCTGGGAGAAAGATTTGAGCTTTATACCGATCACAAGTCATTGAAGTATCTCTTTTCTCAAAAGGATCTGAATCTGAGGCAACAAAGATGGATGGAATTCTTGGCATCCTACGATTTTGAGATAGCTTATACCCCTGGCAAGGGGAATGTGGTAGCAGATGCATTGAGTAGAAGAAGGTTGACCCTAAGTCCTCTATTCGTTGAGATGAAGAATTTAGAGTATGTGGCAACCTTTGATTTCTCTTTGGCGATTGAGTCGATGACCGGTTCTTTAGCATCTCTGGAACTTAGACCTACCCTTCTTGATCAAGTTGGGGCTTCGCAGGGAGAAGACCCTCAGATAGTTGAGATTATGTGTAACACCCCTAAGTCCCACATCGTGGAAGCCTGTGTGAAGTGGGTACTTATATAGTAGATCCCATCTCTTACTAACGCCGAGGCCTAGTGATGGAAAACCCTACACCTGAGAGGTGGCAAAGTAGGGACAATATCGGTGTTGGTGGGGAGATTGGCTCAGCCTGTGTGGCAATGTCATGTGGCGGATCACGAAACTTAGCCGAGGCCTTTTGAGGAACAAAACCCCACACCTATACGGTGGCTAAGTTGGGGACAATATCTTGCGTGAACGGAGGTGTGGGTTGTTACAGTGGTATCAGAGCCAATACCCAGCCGGAATTGTGGCTCCTGTGTGGACCGCAGCGCCTGGGTGAGGTGTTTGTGAGCCAACGGGGACGTTGGGCTCTGTAGGAGGGGAGAATGTAACACCCCTAAGTCCCACATCGTGGAAGCCTTTGTGAAGTGGGTACTTATATAGTAGATCCCATCTCTTACTAACGCCGAGGCCTAGTGATGGAAAACCCTACACCTGAGAGGTGGCAAAGTAGGGACAATATCGGTGTTGGTGGGGAGGTTGGCTCAGCCTGTGTGGCAATGTCATGTGGCGGATCTCGAAACTTAGCCGAGGCCTTTTGAGGAACAAAACCCCACACCTATACGGTGGCTAAGTTGGGGACAATATCTTGCGTGAACGGAGGTGCGGGTTGTTACATTATGGATAAGCTAATTCGAGGAGAGACGTCTAGTCATCTCACTCGATATTCTATTGATGACAAGGGTTGGCTGAGGAGAGACGGAAGGTTATGTGTTCCAATGGTAGAAGATCTAGTAAGAAGAGTTCTTGAGGAAGCGCATCGCTCTAAGTTGACTATACATCCGGGCGGAGATAAGATGTATAAAGATATGAAGCGCATTTTCTTTTGGCCTGGGATGAAGAAGGATGTGGCAGAATTTGTCTCTAGATGTATCATTTGCCAGCAAGTTAAGGCCGAGTCAAAGAAGCTCGGTGGGCTATTGCATCCTCTAGACGTTCCACTATGGAAGTGGGAGAGTATTTCCATGGATTTTATCGATGGGCTACCAAGGTCAAGGAAAGGGAATACGAGCATTTGGGTTATTGTGGTTAGACTTACGAAGAGTGCTCATTTCATTCCGGTGAAGAGCAAGAGGACTGCATCTTGGCTAGCGTCTGTATATCTTCGTGAGATTGTGAGACTACATGGAGTCCCTTCTAGTATAGTCAGTGACCGTGACCCAATCTTTACAAGTCAATTCTGGAATAGCTTGCAAGAAGCTGTGGGCACAAGGTTGAATCTAAGTACGGCTTATCACCCACAGACGGACGGTCAAACCGAAAGGGTGAATAGGGTACTCGAGGATCTGTTGAGGCTTTGTATTCTGGATTTTGGTGGTACTTGGGAAGACCATCTTCCTCTTGTTGAGTTTGCATATAATAACAGTTATCAGGCAAGCATAGGGATGGCACCATTTGAAGCTTTATATGGGAGGCCGTGCAAGTCGCCTACATGTTGGTGGGAGACTACAGATGAGCTTATACTTGGGCCTGATATGATCAGAGAAACATCCGAGAAGATCGAGTTGATTCGGAGACGGATGAAAGCGGCCCAAGACCGACAGAAATCCTATGCTGATAAGCGAAGAACGGATTTGGAGTTTGATGTTGGGGATATGGTTTTCGTGAAGGTTTCTCCTTTGCGGAATGTGGTCCGATTTGGAGCTGTTGGGAAGTTGGCACCGAGGTTTGTTCGACCATTCCCTATTATAGAGAGGATCGGGCAGATGGCTTATAGAGTGAAGTTGCCCGAGAAGCTTGCTGGAGTACACGATGTTTTTCATGTCTCGCATCTCCGGAAGTGTTTACATGAATCAGCAGAGGTTGTTGAGCCAAGTGTTCTAAAAGATGTAGAAGTGGAGAAAGAGGCTACCTTGAGGAGAGCTCCGATTCGTATCTTGGGGACGGAGACCAAGAAGCTAAGGAATCGAGAGGTCAAATTGGTGAAGGTTCAATGGGGTAAAGCCGAAGAAGACGCAACTTGGGAAACCGAGGAGAAGATGCGTGGGCTTTATCCATTCCTTTTTTAGGGTACACTCTCAATCTCTTTTCTTTGTTAGCATATCTTTCTCTTTGCTATCCATGTTTATCTAGTTTATCGTGTTAATCTTGTCATGAGAACCTTAGGTAGAAACCCTTTGGATGAAACATGTGTTTGAAACATGTTATGCTTGATGGTTGCAAGTGGTTGCAAGTGTTTGCAAGTGGATACTCGTGGATGCATAATACACGTTAGGCACTAAGATCGGCTCACACACTTTCATACCGCATATGCATGAGTGTTTATGCTTATTCATGGATGAAAACTTGTTATGCTATCACGTGGATGTTGCATATGGATGAATGTTATGTGCACTCATGTAGAGATTATAAATTATGTTAGGAATTTGCATACATATGGACTCATTTCACTAACATATTTTGCATTAAGGGGGTTTACTGAATCAGTAACCTCCTGATTTTCGCATTAGATAAGTACATATACACACACCTTTGCATATGATCATACAACATTTTGAACCTTTTAAGGACAATGATTGCTCGTGGATGATGTTTTGAGTGGATGGATGATGGATGGTAGGATACGTTCTTCCTAACTTGGAGATTTCGGGGACGAAATCCTTTAAGGAGGGAAGAATATAACAACCCGTATTTTTGAATAACATGTTATAACATAAATGGAGGCAGAATTAAACTGTAAAATCTGAATCAAGGGAAACGGGCTATGCCATTGCATTCGTCTCGGAAAAATACGCGAAATAGAGTCCGAGTTTTCGAAAATCGGAGTCCGTATGACCAAGATATGGCCTCGCGAAGTTTCACGAAAAATTCCCAAATTAAAGTATACTTAATTAAGTGAAATGCGCTGCGCAGAGAAATATATATATATTGATATATATATATACATATAATTGAAAATTAAATAAATAAATATGCAAAAATGTTCAAAACAGCGAATTGGGAGAGGGGAATAACCGAACCGGCCGATTTTAGAGGTCGACCCAAGCCCGCTGGGTCGACTAGGGGTTAATCCAGGGTGTTTGGCTGTCAACCCGTGGGCCGATTCGCTCAAATGCAGATTTTGCATTTGAATGGTTCTCATGGTTCATCTTTAATCTAAAGGCCCTAGATGGTTCCTACACTTGACTTCTTCCCCAAGACATGCTTTGATGGCTTGGATTGAATCTAGGTTTAATCCTATGGCCTAAAACACTTGCCTAATCTATAAATAAGACCCTAACCTACCCTAAATCATCATTATTCATTCATACAACTAAACTATGGCAAAATCAATCCTCTCATGGCCTCCACTCTCTTCATAAAATTCCTAAATAAATTCCTAAGTGATTTTCCATGCATACAAGTGTTTTCAAACTTGTATGAGCATCATTAGCTTGCATTCAAGTCAAGTTTATATATTTGCATCATAAAGAAAGAGTCTTGATCATTTTGGCTCAAGGGTTTTGCTTGCATTTTGGGTTTAATTGATTTCATAAGGGCTTTGTCATATTTTTGTGACTTCTTAAGCATTGTAAGCCCTATTATACTTTCATACTTAAACTCTAAAGTTAAATGTATGATATGCAAGTTTATCATGTTGTGATATGCAAGTTTATATGCAAGTTTATCATGTTGTGATATGCAAGTTTATATGCAAGTATGCCAAGTTATGTTATGCAAGTTTGGGTTGAACATTTTGTTCATGCTATCATGTTATGCAAGCTTATTTTGGGTTTATGAACATAAAGCTTTAAGCTTTATGCCAAAGGTTGCATTTTAGCAACATGTAAGTTATCATATCTCTTATGATAACTTGCATGTGAGGCTAAATGCGAACTTATGGCCATCTCTACATGTCATTTAGCACCATGTATCACCAATATGCTAAGTTTGGTTTTATGCATGCTTTTGAGGCCTAAAAATGCAATATGCAAGTGTATGAACATATGAACATTTCATATGCCACCATGTTAAGCTTGTGGCTTCAATACCTTTATGTCATGATTATGCCAATTTCCCTCTTTCTATCTTTTATGCGCTATTGCGATATGTAAGCGATGGGATTGCGTTTGGGGTTGGGTAAACTTAAAAGACATAAAACATAAGCTTGGGAATTTACCTATTAAGTTAGGTCTACCCATTGGGAATTTACCTATTAAGTTAGGTCTACCCAATTGCTTGAAAACTTGTAACATGTTTTGGAAACATGATGGACATGACACTTAGAAAAGATAAGTGTGGCCAACTCGAGGTTGGGTTGAGTTTGTAGCGTAAACCTACCCGGAACCGACCGGCTTAACTAGTTGCTACAAACAATAGGACCCAATGTGAGAAGTTGGTCATGTTGTACCTTGAACCCGAGGTTAGACCAAGTTGTGGTGTAAAGCTACCCGGACCCGCCCGGCTTAACTAGTAACCACAACAAGGTCTAATATGAGAGGTTAAGGCGCATTAAATTAATTAATGCCTCGTGATTAGGGTTAAGTCATGGTCCACTTAATACTTAACCAATTTGGGCTTGGTAGATTAATCGGGGTTAAGTCGTGAACTCATCGTTACGCTTAACCAAGTTAATCCAAGATTAGCAAGAGGGTTAAACCATACTTAGCCCACTAGAAAAATCCTAGCAATGGGGGCCCACTCCAGCAGTAATCCCAAGTTAGTATCATCATGACCCTAGGGACTAGGCTAGGGTGGGGGCACGATTACTGGACTGGAGGTAAGTGACCAAAAGCGACGGCAGAGGGTACGCCGGTGTAATTCCGGGCGGACTCTGGTCGTGCACATAGTCCGTAGCCGGAGAAAACATGCACGGGTACCAGTAGATCGGGACTGTGCACTCATGTTCATGGTGTCCAGGGGTTGACACCCTAGGGCTTAATACACCCGAAGGGTGGACCCGGCACAGTTCGACTACAATTATGATTGGGCCGTATTGACACCAACACGTGACGAGTTAGGCTTAGGGAGCTGATCGACTAGACCGTTTGGTTGGACCTTGTATTAGGGTCATTTCATGTTATTGGGCCAAAGCTTGGGCCAAGGGATCAATACTTGTTTATTCAAGTCATGTTAGTTTGCTAGTACACCTGTGGTGCAAAACCTTAATCCTGATTATGCGATGACACCTTTATCTACCTTGTTAGTTAATCATCATGCTAGTATATTGTTATCCTTATGTTCATCCCTGCTGCTCATGCTAGTTAACTTTATCAGTTTACATTGATTGTAGTAGGGCTTACTCAGTCTTTTTGACTGACCTGTTTTCTTTCGCCTCTTTTCTTCCGTTCCCCCCCCCCCCAGGTTCTCAGGGAGGGAATACTGGAGCTTAGCTTGGATTTCGGATTGCTTGCTTGTGGGATTTCAGCTCATGTACGGTTTCGACATGAAGCTAGCTATGGTTACCACTTAATTGGGGATAGCACTTATTCATTTCAGTTTTTCAGTTGATGTTGTTTTATCTATACTTGTTTATTTGGAAAGCTATGTTGTACCAGACTTGTTTTGAAATGTTTTGAAATCTTCCGCTGTTTTATCTATGTTATTTACTCTGTTTACATATATACATATGTTCTTGTTCTGCCTTGATATATCATTATGCATGTTTACTTGATTCAAACGCCCCTCCAAAGTCAGAGTGCTTGCAAGAGCCACCCTGGTGGAGGTGGGGTGTTACACAGTTGGTATCAGAGCATAAGGTTAAGTGAATTACCTTGGCTCTGCGGCGTAACTCAATAGAGATGGGGTTAGTAATACCCTAGATTGAGTTGACTGTATATATACGAGTGAACGTATTTGTAGATGATACAAAAATAATTTTATATTGTGAAGATTTATTGGTTGAGTAGTTTATGAGTTCTGGTCGATCAGTTTGATCCACTGTATCAGTAGGAGTTAATAAACACTCGAATATGATGGGTCGACACGATATGCTTGGAAAAGAGGGTAAATTAAAATAAGTTTACCCAAGGTATATCTTGATATAGAGAAGATATATATATCAAAATTTTAATATAGTGGATATATTGGTTGTTATTATAGTCGAGTAAGATTATAAATTAAATGGTTATGTAAATAACCAATCAGAATTCATATAAGTGAAATACGTGAAATCAGATGAGTTAAATCTAAAATTTAAACCAGGAATTGAATTAAAATTCTGGAAAAATTGGATAAGTGTTTGTAAATGGATTTAGATTAAATATAAGGAAAATTTAAGATCCTGGGAGATTTCAAATTGTTTTACAAGCAGTGTGGATTATATTTTGAAATGAATTTCAAAGTGGAAATGTTAGAAATGGTTTTATAGTATTGAACTCACTTCGATCACTGGAAAATAGATTCCGATGATGACAGCTGCATCATCAGTATTCATTTTCGAGTTGTAAGCGACGAATTACTACCAGAGATAATGTTTTGAATTGATTTGAGAAAAGCAAGTTGTTTTGAATCTTAAAAAGGAAAATTTGATTTTTGAAAAGAGTAAACTGTTTAAAAACTCTCAGGGAAAGATTGTTTGAATTAAAACCAAATTGAAATTAAATTGGATAAAGTGATATCGAGAAATTTGGATTGATGAGTTAAGGAATTGAAAATCGAGAATGAAACTTTGGTTTGAAATGAAATTCGACTTAAGTATAAGTGAATGGTGGCGTTGCGGATAAAAGCAGATTGGAATTTGATTAGGATGAATCTTATATCCGCTGAATTGATAACAGGTGGAAAGGATATAATGATATGCCGACAAAAGGTACAAGTTTATATTTCTATTGGATATAAGATTTATGAGCCGAAATGGGAAGCCGCTTGGCTGTTTGATTTTCTTTTGGGTTGGAGATGGCCCAGAGAGGCGAGTTGGAGTTTGACGTATTGACTAGTACAAAGGAGGTGCTGGCGAAATTTTTCGAAAAGTTAAGGTGTTAGAAATTTTTTAGGATTTTTGAAAATTTTCTTTGATAAGAAGTAATTAATAATTTAATTGAATTTAAATTGGTCCAGTTGAAAACTGAGTTAAAAAGTGAACAAATATGTTCTAACCAGTCGATAGGGTCGTTCTCTACCTTAGCAATTTCGAGGACGAAATTATTTTAAGTGGGGAAGATTGTAATGACCCGCATTTGCAGAGGTATTATAATTAATATATTTAATTATTTAAAAGGTGATTAAAGGAATTTAATGGTCGTGGAATTAAATAATGGTGAATATTTAATTAAAATAATAAATTAAATAATATATTTAATTCTGAAATAATCAAAATTGGCTGAAATGGCGATATGGTGTGAACTGGATCATCTGTGATATTTAATTCAGTTTAGAATTTAATTAGAATAACGAATATATTATTTAAACGACAGTTTGAACGTATAATTATATTATAATTAAAATCGAGCTCGAAATGGCGTTGTAGTTCGTAAATTGGCGATTTGAACTTCAACTAAATATACAGGGTCCGTTTTAAGCCGGATTTCTGTGAAGCAAGAAATGTGTGGAGCTGGTGGAGTATATCTTTCTAGTGGAAGAAAAAAATCAGGATTTCGTTGTGTAGATTTTGAGATATGTCCAAATCAAATTTTAAAATAGTCGTTATAGAATCGTTTATCAACCGTAACGGTTTATTCAATATAACTAGAAATCGGATTTGAATTTAGACAAGGTTCTTTTGGGACATAACGATAATTTAATTTTTAGAATTTTATGGTAATTTTTAATTAATTAAATAAGCAACTTTTTATTTGGAGCATTTTGCACCCTATATCAGCATTTCGGGGTTTCACAATATAAGTTAATCTACCGGTATTATTATATTTTTGGGATCGTGGCACTTTGCTGAATATAACGATGTTTTTATTTCTGTCTATAACAGTTTGTAAAAATGAATATAAAATTTATTGTTCATGTCCTATAAATAAGGTATCTATCCCTTAACCTAAAAATCAATTCTCCTTGGTCAATAATAGTCCACGTCTTGGCCTTTTCTCATCCACTACTTAGAGAATGGGAACCAACTTCCACGTCTTCATTTAAACCGTGTATATAAGTACCCTAACCACCCCCAAAAACCTAGATCATTACCTCTTCCGTGGCCTCATTTCTCAGCCGCAAGGAAATCGTTCCTCAAATTATACTGTTAAGACTCCTACCATCTTGATAACATACGACGTGGGTTCTCCCACCTCAGTTTAACAGCAACGTTACCGTTGGAAGGAGGGATGGCGAACTTGGAAGCGTCGGAAGGGGAGAGGAGTAGGGCGCGGTGATCAGTTGAGGATGACGAGTCGATGAGTGGCAGTCAGGTGATGAACGGCCGTGGCAGTTGCTAGTGACACTAGAATCAAGTGGAGCGGTCGAATGAAAGGAAAATGGAGGAGGAGAGTGAGGGCTGGCTTCTGGTGTACAGCGTCGACATGAGCGTGGAAGGGGTGAACCTCAAGTCATATTTGAAGTGTACCAACAGAAGAGTTTCGACATGTTTTTTGTTAGTCAAATATCGAAGTGTTGGGAGCATATATATATATATATATATATATATATATATATATGTGTGTGTGTGTGTGTGTGTGTGCTAATGAAAGAAGAGAGCACACTGATTTTTGGTACATGAGCAGTTTTCTTGAATGGGACTGTAAATAAGCAAAACTGATATGAAGGATGTGGGTTAGTGGAAGAGTAATAAAAGGGTAGTGTTTGTTTTGCATTTCATGTAGTAAGGTGGTTGGACGAAGGAGGGAAACTTCGGTATGGAAAAATGTACGGGAGAGGATGCTGGGTTTGTATTGGAGGAAGAAGAGGGTGGCGAGCTATTGTGCACGTGAGGGGTGAGGGAGATTATTATTTAAATAAGCTAAGTGATTATTATATTTAATCACCTATTAACTTGTAAATCCCGTATTTAGCTCAAGCAAAGTCGGATTGACGAACCGTAAGTTGCGTTGGGATCGTATGGACGGACACTACACGATGGAACTAACTGGAAGTCAATCGGAGCTCATTACAATTTATAACAAAATAAATTGTCCGTCTGAATCAAGCGATGGTTATCGTTATTAACGATGATCGTCCAATGTGATTAAATCTCACTAACTCTGAACAGTTTCTAATTTCATGTTGTATTTTTAGAACTGTTGAATATTATCTGATTGACTGTGTGTTGACTGTTTGATTTAACTGCTAATCAGTCAGTTGAATTTCTATATTTATTCTGTTTAACATAATATATCATATGGAACTAAAGGTGATGTTATCTATATTGTTTAACATCTGTGATGCAGGGAAACAGGTTGGAGGAATCCAACTGGATTCCTCAACTTTTATTTTACTGTGATTCATATATTGTGATATATGATGTGATATATAGTATGTTGTTGATTATGTGTGTTTGGACGATATTTATCGTTGTTATATGGTATGTTAAATACCATAAGAAATACTAGATGTGGGAAAGGGGATTTTCAAAGTGTAATTTGAAAATGAATTATTTATATAAAATCGATGGATTTTATATAGAAAAGGAAAAGGGTTTTATAAAGGAAATAGATTTATAAAATCAAAGGATTTTATAAAAGAAGGATTTTATATAATCGAAGGATTTTATAAAAGGAGATATGTATTTAGAAATAAATATATAGGATTATAAAGGTTATTGATTTAGGAAATAAATAGAATATAAAGGGGAAATTTATTTGTTAAATAAATAGAATAAGAAAAAGGAAATATTTATTTGTTAGAATAAATAGAATAGAATATAAAGGAGATATGTATTTGTATAAATAAGTAGAATTAAAAGGAGATATTTATTTGTTAAATAAATAGACTTAAAGGGGAGTTATTCGAATATAATTTAATCAAATAGAGTTAAAAAAAAATATAGAGTTAAAAAGATTAGAAACTGACTAGAGATTAGTTAAGTTGAATAGTTTTCTGAGTATCGATCTAATGTTGGTTTCGGCCTTCGGGGTTTATACTTGGGAAGTTGTTCTCCTACTAGTTTACAGTCAGGGACTGATAGTTGTGAAATGATAGTGATATGTAAATAAACAATGGAAATGTTTTCCAGTGTTAATAACGTATATTTTCTAAACATTGAAAATAAAGGAATGTGAATATATATATATATATATGTTAAATGATGATTGATTGATAGTATTTCCATTTGGAAATAATATCGTTGTTTGCGCACATGTTTTCATTTGATAGTTAACTCACCGACTATCAAAGTTTTGACCATTTTAACGTTGTTAATATGGAGAGACCGGTTGGATTATTATCCAAAGAACCACTCTGTATTAGCATAAGCGTTGCGAATCATATATGCCAAAGATAATTGAAGACGGAGTAAAGTGCAAGGGCTATTGTATAAGTCTTAGATAATAGTCCCTAAGATGGATGTACTGAATTGTGCCTTCGGTTCATCCTGTTCCTGGATGACTTGTATGGACGGATGTCTGACAGAGTATTTCCAGACGATCACGTATATTGATTTCTCCAACCGTACCAAGAGTGGAAGCGGAGAAGGAAACTTCTTTTAGCTAACACATAATGTATTGTTGAGGACGTCAATCGGTGATTTGATGTATTTGACGATGTGGTATTTGAAGTGAATCTGATGTGATGATAAAGCGTAGCTTCTATCCTCACATCCGGTAAACGACCATAATCGGGCAGGCAGCATGGCTAAGTCGGTCGCTCCGAAGTAGGGTGTATAATCACCTGATCTAGAGTTTCATTTACTTCTAAAAAATCTATTGTTGATGCTATCCCATTCGGAAAACGGTTGCTGATCCCAACCGTTGGTAATATACATTCGATACACTCAAGCGAAATGAATGGTCGGTCATGTGTGGCCGGGTTGCAAGATGTTCTTGTTGAACCCAGTGTATTCCTTTCTAGAGGTACACTAGCGAAAGGCGGTTCCATACCTCGTCATAGTTGGAAGTCCATTACCCAATACATGCTTGTGGTTTCGATTGTATACTATATATGTAGAACGTGAGATGAAAGCGTTTCTGCTAGATGATTATTATATTTTGGTTGATAGACATTATTATAATATCAAAAGGTTTTTGATATAAAGATATTTTGGATTCTCATAAGGGAAAAACCCGTTTCGTTATACGGCGGGGTCTTATGAGACATCGATTACTTGTTCAAACTGTTTTAACTGTTTTACTCATACCAGTCCCATGGCTGACCCGGAGTTTTTTTTGTTTTGTTTTCCCTAAACTCTTGGGTGCCCAATTTTGTACGGGCAGTCAAGTAGTCGGGATTTACAGATACTTGAAGAGCTGGAGCAGAAGGCTTCAGAATCATATAGCTATAGTTTATTTCCGCTGTGTTGTTAGTGCTGTACTTTGATGTGATGTATATTCAAGTACAGATGTATATTTCAAAGATATGTTATCTATTATATGTTATTCGTTCCGCTGTGAGGTTCGTGTTACTCTGATGTTGTGTTCTTCTTCTTCTTCTATTGTAAGTTTATGTCTTATCTTTCATCACCCTCTAATTTCTTTCATTAATCATCCGGTATTTTCAACCCTTGGATGTTCGATGTGTGTTGTATATCGGATAACCAAGGTCGACAAAAACCAAGGTCATTACATCCGCTCACGTTCTCCGCTCAATTTCACTTCTTCCGCATGCGCTAAACACACCCTTAAAAAAGGAAAAATAACTACGCATTTCGACATCATTATAATAGCTGAAACTGTTTCATATGATTCTCAACGATCACAACTATTATAACACCATTTCAAAAGGAAATAACTTTCTAAATGCTACATATAATGTGTAGGAAATCCCTCATACTGGAGCTCAAGAACCTGTAATAGTTGCATTATGTCAATAGCCAATTGCTGTTGAAAATATGGCAGCATATTTTCTAAAGTAGAAATGTTTTCGGACAAAGGAAAACGAAAGAGCAAAAAACAGTAGCATATCGACCTACATTTATTTAAAATTCACTATGCCATAAACGACCTATCGCAACGAAAATCCATGGGGTTGCTAGCTACTATGTTACCACTGCTATGATGTTTTTTGTCTATTGCAATGCACGCTTCAATGTGTTAGCATAGATATCAACATGTGTTGCAGTAGCCGCTTGAATTAAATTATCAATCTGCGTCAACACGATCCAACAGTCCAGGTTAGCGATCCACGTGAAATAATGTTTAGTCCATATTTATAATCCTCGCGTGAACTAGTGTTTATGGCGAGAAGAAAATACAAAGGGGAAAAACTAACAAAATATTGAAAGTTTCGATCAAAATTTAACAAAATACTCCACCGCTCAACCTCTCAAACACTCACTCTCATGTTCAATTAGGGCTAAAAGTTCAAGTTTACAAGCTTAATTAGGGAAAGTTCAAGTTCAATTAGGGCTTCAGTGTTTCAATTAGGTCTTCAATTGGAATTCCTTTGCGTTTTAGGTTTCAGTTAGGGATTCGATTTAATCTTCTGCTTAAGGTATCACTCAGTGTATATTTCAATTTTTACTGATTTGATTGTTTGTTGCATAATGTACTATTTTACTTGTGCCTAATTTACTGCTTTAAGGTATCACTCAATGAACAATGAGGAAAAACAATAAGCAGAACTTCCTAAGTTTAGTGAAGGGTACATCAGTTGAGTGAAACTTTTTATTCAAAATACTTTTTCTAGATTTGCGTTAGGTGATGAAATTACATGCCCTTGCAAAAAATGTAATAATCACAAGTGGGCATTGTCAAGAAGTAGTCTACAACCATCTGATTTGGAATGGTCCATCTGAATTTTAAATGAAATGGGTTTGTAAGGTTTCCTGTTTAGATCCTGAAAGGAGCGATAACGATGTGGATTGTGAAGAGGAATAATTTCTGGAGATAATATCGACGAGATGTTGCAATGTACTTGTGGAAATATGCAGAACAATGAAGATGGATCTTCTGATGGGTCAAATGGAATAGATGTCGATGCTAGAAAATTTCATTAATGTGTTGAAGAGGGAAAATAACCATTATATCCTGGGTGTACTAAATTTTCGCAATTAAGTTTCATTGTCAGGCTTTATTCTTTAAAATGCCTACATAGTATCACTAAGTCTACATTCAGTGATTTATAAGAGTTGATGAAAGAAGCTTTTCCACAAGCCCACATCCCTTTCTCTTTCAATGCTACCAAAAATATTATTAAAGATTTAGGCCTGGATTACCAAAGAATACACGCATGTCCAAATGACTGCATGCTCTATTGGATAGAAAATGAAAAGGAAAATAACTGCAAAAATTGTGGTTTTTCAAGGTGGGTTATACCGCAAGAGAAAATGGCTATTGACATAGATTCGGAGAAGCGGATTCACAAAGTACCAGCAAAAGTGATGCGTTATTTCCAATAAAACGAAGGTTGCAAAGGATGTTAATGTCCAAGGATTACGCAGAACTTATGTTATGGCATGTAATGGGATGAAAAAATGATGACAGACTTCGACATCCAGCGGATGGCGAGATATGGAAGATGATGGATGCCAATTATCCTCATTTTTCATCAAAAACAGAAATATCAAGTTAGGAGTAGCATCTGATGGATTCAATCCTTTTCGTATAATGACTACACAGCACAGCACATGGCCAATTGAATTGGTAAATTATAATCTCCATCTTGGTTATGCATAAAGACAGAAAATTTGATACTTTCAACCCTTATCCCTGGTCCAAAGTCTCCTAACAATTACATTGATGTCTACACGCAACCTCTTATCGCAGAATTCAAAGAATTAAGGGATCTTGGCATACGAACTTATGATGCCTTCACTGGTGATAATTTCACATTACATGCAAGTGTGTTATGAACAATCAACGACTTTCGGGGCTATGCAATGTTATCCAGCTGCACGAAAGGTTATTTAGCTTGTCCCATATGCCATTTCGAGACTTCTTCAACTTACTTGAAACATAGTAAAAAAAATGTGCTACATAAATCACAGGAATTTCTTAGACCCTGGACACAAGTGGAGGTTTGATAAGAAAAGGTTCAATGGTGAAATTGAAATGGGAACACCTTCCAGTATTTTATCCGGGACTAACATTGAATAATTGTTTGCTAGTATGTATTTTTGCTTATTTTTATGGTTGGCTGGAAGTATGCTTCGGAATTCTTATAATTTCCGCTTGCTAAAGCATCATCTAATTCTTACAATTCTGCAGTTCAATGCTGGTATGTAACTAATCATGTAGAAGACTGATGCTTCAGTAATGAACTATAGAATTTTAAGAAGTTTATTTTCTCTTCGATCAGTAATGATCGTGTCATTTCATAATTGATGCAATGGTTGAGTTTGTACTTGAACAAATCGTGACATGTCTAAATTTTTACTGAAGCAAAAAAGAGGCATTTCTTCAAATTGTATCACACTAAAGCACTGCCTCAGGCATACTGTTGCATTCCTTGATATCGTTCGTGCTTTGAACAAGCTAAGTCATTGCATCAGTTTGCAACTCAGTCATAGATTGTTAAATGAAACTATGTGCTGAAAAGCAACTTTGGCCATAGTTTGTGCTGAAATGTCTTTGTGCTGAAGTGCAAGTCAGTTATACTATGCCATAGTTTGCCAGTTTAATCACATATGTCATTGCCTTTTACAAAGGTCATTAAATGGTCCATATTTTTACTTACAATAAGTATTGAATTGATTGCCAACATATAGGAATAATTGATTGTACTTTTCATTGGAATATATACCCAAAATTTTAGAAATGTTGAAATTAGGCTAAAAGGCTTCTTTTTGTTGGATAATAAATTTTAAGGATAGCACTTCTTAATAATAAGTTTCAAGGACAATTCTTCATGAAAAAGATAAAATGGTTATCTTTGTAAGTTATAAAGGAAAAAGATAAAAGCGGTTATCTTTATTTATGTATAACGTAAAAAAATAACCACTTTTATCTTTTTTGTGCAGAATTGTCCTTAAAACTAATTTTTCAGAAGTGCTACCCTTAAAACTTATTACCCTGAACAAAGAAGCTCTTTAAGTGAAAATCCCCTTTAGAATTGTGACAGGAAAAATGTGGCATGCATTATAAATGATATAAATAATCTAGCAAATGGAAGGCAACTGCCGGCATAGGTGTAGCTAAAGTGAGCTGAGTGGCAAGATTGGAAATAAATAATATAGAAAAGGATAGAGCTTACTGAAGAGGAATTACGTGATATTCCCATAGCAGTTCGTGTGTGCATTTCATGCGGAACTGGGTGCTATTACTGATGATATAGCAATAGATAGAGCTTCCCGAAGAGAAGATGTGTGATATAGCCATAACAATTCAGATAGTTATGTTCCATGTGGGCTGAAATTTCATTACTGCAGCCTAATTACTAAAGTCTAATTCTATTTAAACCCACTGATTTGCTAAGTAAACCCATGAAGTTTTGGGGAAAAAAAGATAAAACCCAACGTTTTGCTGAGTTCACCCGTATAATATTAAAAAAAACCCAAATTTGCCCTCTCTCGTAGAGCCCTTTTGAGGTTTGCTATGTAACCTAGTAGAGTCACTACGAGGTTTCCTATATAACCTAGTAGAGTCCCTACGAGGTATGCTGAAAATTTTAAAGAAAAAATATAGCAAAACAGGGGCAGTTTGGTCATCAATTTTTCTGGGTTAACTCAGCAATTTCCTGGGTTTAGATAGATTATCCATTACTAAAATGGCATGAGCAGAGGCTTAATCATCTATCTAACTGGAGTTTGATGAGATAGACTAAATAAAAGGTAGGCTGAAGGAGCTTAATCCGAATGCAAGAGAGTTGTAGACTAAAGAAGCATCAAGTGCTATAAGCAACTCAGATAACCTGATCTGATGTTATTCATTTGATTTGCATAGCCAACTTATGTACCTTAAAAGAACCAAACTCCTATTGTATTCCTCTATGTATCCATCTATTTTTAGGCAGAGTCCACAAATATTTTACTGTTTATGTATATTAGATTTAGCATTATCTACGAGACGTGATATGATGTGTATATGCGTATTATATTTGATTTATCACGGCTCAAGAGATGTGTATATCCATATATGAGTATATGGATTATCATATTGTATTTGTGTGTAAATAGTTCATCTAAATTTGGAAACTTTAACTGTTCGATACACCAGGAAATTGCGTAGCTACCGGATATCATGAACCTGTAGGTAATTCTTGATAGTCATCCAATTAGATCAATGATATGGTTTTGCGCTCCATAGTATCATGTGTGTATGCCCATAATGGAAAATTTTGTAGTCTGCAAGAATCAAAAGAAGTTATCATCATAGTCTTTTAACATATTGTTGTAATACAATATGATGTTAACTTGGTCTAAGTTAACATCACAAGTTAGACCCAAAAAATGAAATTTTCATTCAAGGAGTGGAAAAAATAATATTTTGTCCAAATAATGAAAGTTCGTGTGCGTAATACAAGTTTTCTCTAGTAGTATATAATAGTTATGGTTGCTTAAAGTAGCTCAAGGAAGGATTTCCCGATTTGTTTTGCAGCAATTCAAATAATCTTCTAAGTGACGAGATGATACTTGCCTAAGAGAGCATTGTATTCCACTTAGTATATTATCAATATTAACATTATGCAATTGAGGTGAGTTTAAACCCCAACAAACCTCAAGTACCTATGGATTTTCGTTTGATGAGAACTTCATTTCCAAAATTTTCTCCTTTAGAGAATGAGCTGACTACAAAATAATATTGATTTAAAGACTGCAAATTCCGGCCTTTACTAAAGTAATTCAGTCTTTAAATAACGTTTAATGACCGATTAAAGACTAAAACCCTTGGTCTTTGAACCACAAGTTCCAAATTAAGTTGAGAATAATAGTTCAGTTTCAAATTTTAGAAACTGATATTTCGGTATTAAATAATTTTTGGACTAAATTGTAAAGACTGAATTAAGGTCTGCAATCGGTCTTTAATTGAAAAAAAATAGCCATCTTTGTGACACACAATTCATATGCATATTGGTAATCTTGTTCAATTAAAAATATTCAGAAAAAGCATACAGAACCAAGCACTCAAATAACATTTAATAACATTTGATGTACTAGTATAAACAACTTATTAATACATAATTTCATTAAAACTTCAACATCAAAACAAAAAATTAACAACTTCATATCACTTCAACATCAACAACTTTATATCACCTGAATTAGCTTTAAGTATCTTTTCTCATCAAATGAATCTGTAACAATACATGTTTCAGTGTATCCCTTAGAATGTCACGTGAGCTGCTCCTCCGTTTACCTAATCAAACTTACAAAATTTCCTACCTCAGCCTCATTTATTACTTCTTCAAATTCTGTCTTCCCCAAATAAAAAATAATCGACTTTGCCACAAAAATAAATTTTGCAACAAAATAGCAGCCACCTAATTCTTGTTAGCACCACCAAGATGGAAGTTATCGAATTCCCTCGATCATTAATGAATTAAGATGTACGTTGGTATTTGAGATGTGCATTTAGATCTGGAGTTGGAGATTGAGCACATGGAAAAAAATGCTATCACCTTGTGTTACTATTGAGATTCAGATCTGCTGTCGCTGGAGATGTTTGTGTAACCTACCGAACTGCTGTTCCTTGCTTTATCACCTGAATTTGTTGTTTTTGTTGAACCCGTGTGATTCCTCGGTCTTGTTGATGAAATGGTTAAGACAAGATTTAGATAATCGTTACTTTTTTCTTAAGCTGCAGCGATGGAAGGTGTTGAAGATTGTCTAGATGGGAAACAAAAATAATAATTATTAAAATGATTCTATTCTTTTTGCCCGTACCAGATAAGCCTTTAGAGAATCCCCGACGCCTTTCTTAGCCAACTATGTTCATGCATCAGCCATATCTTGTATGGCTTAGAAGATATGGTTCTCTGAAAAGGAAATAATATTTCACTGTTAGATGAGGATTCGAACAAAAGAGAGTCTGCGTTCTTGAGAAATTTTTTAGATGATAATTTCAGAATGTGGTTTCACAATAAGCAGAAGAAAAGTGGAATAACTGCCTCCTTATTTAGTGTGTTTAGTGGAGAATAAGTTTTTACTAGAAGACGAGGATTATTTTTTATGTGGCATAAGATCAACAATTACATGATGACTAATTGAGAATTGAAGTAAATAAGGAATTACAAACCGAGAATAGGGTCCAGGCGGTTCCAGATTATAAAGACAAAACAACAACTTAATTTCAGTTTTTATTATTTAAAAAGTGAGACCGACGATTTCAGTCTTTCTTTCCGTTTCAAATTAGGAACCGATGAACATCGGTTTTAATATTGTAGTCTCTATTGTTGTTTATTTTTGTAGTGGCTCTTTTTGAAAGGAAAATGGGGTACTTAGAATACTTAGTCTATTGGAGATTTTGAGACTCTAGGATCAAGCATACCATACAAGTTTTCCTTTCCATAGCGGAGGTAATAATAGACTTTCATGCATTGTGCATCTAAAAGAGGATGCGCTACTGAGGAAGTTTATTCATCAAATATGAAACGGTTTATTATAGTTCATGATTGGACATGCGCATTTGACTGTTGAATGGTCTCAATGCCTGTCGATATAGAATCTTTATCAGTTATCCTTTGCATCATTTTCTTTTTATTGTTTGTTGATTGGTTGTTTGTATGTAAATATATCCTGATTAATTAATTGTGGATGGTTTCCAACGACTATTATTGTTTATCATTTCTTATGTTTTCTTGCTATTACTTGAGATTGCTTGTTGTTGATGATTGATTTTGATTATTGCGGATTATGTTACTTATTTTAATGTTTATTAGTTTGAATGCTAGTTATTGTTCTACACGAGTTTGTTCACATCTATTTTAAGAAGTGAACAAAACGCTCAGCCCATATTAATGGAAATCAGGGGGATCCATATGCCCCCCCCCCGATTTCCACCAATAGGAGCCGAGTGTTTTGTTCACCTTCCATAAAGAATGTGAACAAACTCGCACTCGTTACTACTGAAGTCATTGTCTATTATTGATTGGCCATTGCTCGTTGCTCATTATGGCTTGTTTTCTATTGTTGTATACTATTA
Organism: Allium sativum; assembly: GCA_030737875.1. NCBI lineage: Eukaryota > Viridiplantae > Streptophyta > Magnoliopsida > Asparagales > Amaryllidaceae > Allium > Allium sativum. Next base: position 41,889,174 of record CM060926.1, read on the forward strand.
TTTGATGATTTTTTTTTGTTTATTATTGCTGACTGAATGTTGTTTTTATTTGCTAGTATGCTGGTTATAATTTCATAATTAAAGCACGCCATGAGAGTGAAAGCGATGGCAATAGCTATCTAAAATAAATCATATGTCGTTCATACCCGCTTTGTAACAAGCCGATGTTTTTAACGATTTAAATTGAATTTTTATTTTGAAGATATTCTATAATTTCTCATAACGGGAATTTTGAATTTGAAATACATTCAAAAAGAAGTAGTATTGTGAATATTTCATTGGAAAATTCGAAGGTTTGTCAATCGCGCAATTTTTAGTACAAGATTGAGCATAACAGTTCAAATTTTAGCGATTTAAAAATCTCTCTAAAGCGAGTTCGGTTAAATATAAAAAATACTCCATACGTTTTCAAGAACCCAATGGAAGTATTCATTTCGTGAAAATTAGAAATTTTGACTTTCATATAAATATTTTTCAGTGCGGAATTTGCGCCGGCAAAAATCTTTCCGAAACCAAAATGTCTCAACATAAAAAAGTTTTTCTTCCTCGTTCTATTCTTTAAATTTACAATCCGGTTCACGAAAATTGGACGTTTCAATCTTCATTTAAATTCTTTTCCATGTGAATTTTCCATTTAAACGGGTCCATAACATGTTTTTGAAAGGTGCATTATAACAGTGCAAACTATATACCATTGCGTCCATCTCGTCAAGCTGATTACCGCATTTATCTGTTTTAGTGCTCGGTTCATGAAGAAATTACTAAAAGGCTTGCGCAATTCATTTTAAAAAACCCATTTGAGTATGATGTGTCCCTATTCAGGTTCAGCATATTTTTCTAGCCATTTTGGATCTACAAACTCAAGTGGTAACGTTTGCATGGCGCTTGAAAGGACAATTATGCCAATAGGCACATATATTTCATTTGTTCTCTTCACATTTGCCTTTTAGATTACAATCCTTTTGTTCCCTCTTGTTTCCAAAGTCCTGTGCCTTTTCCTTAAAACCTTTCATATTTTCTTTTCTCGAAACCGAAAGCAGGGCTGTAAACGGATGCAGTCGGATACGTATAATGCTGTATCCAAATCTGTATCCAAAAATGAAAATCCGTATTCAAATCTGTATACGATATCCGTGGATACTAGTTAAAAATATCCATATACATATCCGCTTTAGCGAATACAGATATCCGACAATATCCGTATCCGAAACTTAAAATTGTACGTTGGATGTGGTTATCCCAAAATATCTGAAAATATCCGAAAATAAAACAATAAAAATTTACAAATACATCACTCACATGCAAATTTGGCTCATAAAATATTTTTTTGAAAATGTGAATACATCTAATAAAAAATTACAAATAGGACACTAATCAAATAAATTTCTTATAACAAATATTTTAAGAGATAAAGTGTTCAGAATATAAAATACAAAAATCTAAGAATAAAATTAAACAAAATATAAATCATAGAAGCACATACACAATTATGTTTTAATTATAAACATACCACAAAATAAAATGAGTACATGATTTAAAATGTTGCATGATAACAAATACAGCATTAGTTTATAATTCAATAGTTAAGCTTAGTTTAGCTATTTTAAGGAAATTTATATATTAATGTAATCTTAAATGTAAACTAAAAATTATATAATATATACATACACAGATATACACACATACATACACGTATCAAAAAATTGGATGGATATTTTTCGGATACGGATACCGCTATAACCATATCCGTATCCAGAATGATTTTCAGATATCGGATATATGTATCCGCATCTCGGATAACATATATATTTCGTATTTTCGGATACAGATGCGGATGGATATCGGATTTTTCTGGTACTCATTGACATCCCTAACCAAAATTGTTGTGCTTTTTATTTTCCCAAACGAATGTCCTCTCTTCTTCTTTAAAAAAACTATAAAGCATGCGCTACCTTCCATTTTCGAAAGCCTGTAATTTTTTTCATTTGCTTCTCCTTCTGTTTATTTTCCCATGAAACATCATCCATCGCAAGTTTCCAACCTACCAACTTTGAACCCCTTGCCTTTTCCGATCGCCCTTCCTTTGAGCCTCGCCGCCTATGAAGCCCACCAGCGAACCGACCCCCTCACCAGCCCTTCCTGGTTTCCGCCCAGTGCCCTCCGACTCCCCAGAACGTGAGAACAACAAACTCGAATCCTTGCCCAGACCCGATGCCCACCGAACACGTTCCTTCCTCCGATGTCGGTCCAAACTTCTCCTCCGACACCTCTGCTCCGATGCGTCCAAGACCCGAATCCCAATAACCTTGCTGCCTTCGTCCCTCGCGAGCCTCTGACCAACCCCGTTTGTTCACCTACATGTGCATGTGTTGTGTTAGTAGTGTGTGCGTCTGTGTGGGTTTAATTTATTTTTGTTTTGTGTTGGGTGTGAATTATTTTCTCTTTGAACATATATAAAAAAGAGTTTCACTTATATGCGCGCTTTTTATTTGATTTTGTGTGTGATTGTACTATTTGCATGTGGAGTTTGTTGTTTGTGATTTAAGTTATTTGCTGTGTGTTTCATAATAGGTTATGTTTCTACATTTAGAAAAAAAGTATTTTGTAAAAGATTTTATGTGTAGTTTTTAGGTAGGCTAATGTGTGTTAATTTAATTTAAAAGAAATCTGGGTATTTGTTAAAGTGTTGTTGTATTTGTCTGATGTGTGTTGATTATATATATGAGTTTCAAAAACTGTTCCAAAAATCCAATTAACACGTTGATCCATTAAGAAATTCCATCCTCCTCTTATAAAAAGAAAATTGAGTGGTAATAGAGTTTGAATAAATCCCGAGTTGTGCTTGGATGTCGTCGTTCTATTTCATGTCCATTCGTTTGTCATTTTCATTCAATGCCACGAAAGGTGAGTTTATCTCACACTTGACTTACATTATTTATAGAAGTGAAATTTAGTACATTTCAAATGTTATGAAATCATTGAGATGTATAGGATTTCTTAGAGTATCTAATTATATGTTATGCACGTATGACATTCATTATTGATACTACTAACATGTATGATATGGATGTGCACACGTGATTTGTATATGTTTAATTGTTGAGTTTATATTATTTATTTGTTCTCATATTGCAAGTTCCCTATGGGTTGAAATGATACATACCCGAACATACATTGGATTATGAAAAATCGTTATAGGTTGAAATGATAGACCTGAGCGATTGTACTGAATTTGGGATTGCGGGTTGAAATGATATATACCTGTAAGACATTAAATTACGGATTGAAATGATATATATCTGTATCACTTGACCTAGGTAGAAAATTATATACAGACATCGTTGGTCTATTTGAAAAGAATTTTCTAAATTATAATTATATTTAGATTTAAGAAAGCCATTTTAAACATATTTTAATTATGATATTGTTTTTAAAATTTAAATAATTTAATTTATATTATAAGTAATTTTGTATATCTTTTATTATAATTTAATATTATAGAAATTTTAAAATATTAAATTTACAAATATAGCTTTTATAAAAATATAAATATAGTTGCCTTAGTACTTTAAATTAAGATAGGTTAAAGAAGAGATTTGGAATTAAATTGTAATAAACTTGGTTAATAAATTGATTGAAACGTAATTTAGAAATGATGAAATGAGTGCTTATGAAGATCTGTTAGAAAAATGAAACTTAATAAGCTGATTTGGTAATACTTCGTTATGTAAATGTTTTCAATCTAAGTGTACTTGAAGTTAAATATTTTAAATCGAATAAACATGGAAAATTAGATTTAATAAGCTTGAAATTGTTAAAATGAGATTTAAAGTAAATTTGAAATTTGAGAATTTGGTTTAAGTAATAAAATTTAAACTCGACTTGAAAAAGTCTAAAATATATTTGAAATTTGAATATAATGTTAAGTTGGAATTGATTTGAAGTGTAGTTCTGATAACGGAATTGATTATAAGTTGAAGTTGAACGTATGGATGTATGATTCAAATTGGATTATTATTTAAAACTCGAGTTTTAAAACTAGTATTTTTTTTATACAAAACTAATTTAGATTATTTATATAATAATTATTTTATAACTAAATATATATATATTTATTTATTTATTTTAACTATTAAACTTCTTATAACCACTTAAAGTCTATTTTATTTAAATATTAAATATTATATATTTATAATTATTTAACCAAACTGTTTTATATAAATATATTTATTTTAAATTAAACTATAATACATTATATTAACTATTTTAAATAAAATCTATTTCTGATCCGAGCTATTAGATCCAAAATGTTCAATATGAAAATTTATGAACAGTGATAATTGCGATAGAAATTTGATATGAAATGTTATTCTTGTTAATGAACTATTTGTAAATATGAAATCTGAACCCTTGAATGGAATCAAATAGTGAATCGATTGAATACAATTTTATGAAGTTTGAATATTTGAACATAACTGTTTATAAAAACAACATTTAGAGTTAACTAATTTGTGATATTTTAAAGTATGATTTCAAATGTGTAATTATCATGGTGTGAAATTAGCGTTTGGTTGTTAAAGAGACCAGAGTCGGTATTAACATACTCTATGTCAATACCAATACCACTTTAGCAACTGTGTACGTGGTAGAGGATCCAGAATAAAGTAGAGGTTGGTTTGGAGGCAATTACCAGATTTGAAGAAAGAGAACGATGATGGATGTCCTTGACATTCAGGTCATAATTAAAATGACTAAAACATGTGCTATACCGTGATTAAGTGAGGTCGCTCCTCCATCGAACGCACTTCTTCTTACCATATCTATTATTTGTGATTTGACTAGTGGATCCTCCCTTAATTATGAGAGTGTTGTTCGAGGTGAGCGCTAGTCGCGGCTTTGCGTTACCACCGGTCTGGGCATGCATCGGTAGAATCCTACCATGGGTATTACTCGTGTGCCTTGTCATATTATCCTGATCGAGCCACCTACGATTTGATTTGTACCATGCCTATGGAGCACCCTTTGATAGGAATTAGTTTACGGTGGACTTTACGATATCTGTATAAACTATGCTATTATAAACTGTATACGAGTAATATTGGTAATCCCGCTTACGCTATTTTCAATAGTATATTTAACCATAGATACTATTATAATAGCATATTGTATTATATGATATCTAGTTTGACGAATCCTTAGAGGATGGAAATCCCAAACATCCTTTATGCTACTGGTGCATTTCATTGAATATTTCACTTGAGTTGATTCACTGATATAAAATATTAGTCCTGATCTGAATGTATGGTTTTTGCATTATTGTTCGGGTCAGACCAAATGTTGCAGTATTGAGATTTCACCTTTCGAAGCTGGAGAATTATTGAAGACATCATCTCTATCTATTGGTTTTAGTTATTTCTCTTTGTATTAGAAATTCTTATATTTAGACTTCTGCTGTATTTAATTATGTAACTCTGGTATTATGTATAAGTTTTGAATTTTATTTAGTAGCTTCAAGAACTACTATTGTATTTTATTTATTCCGCTGTGAGATGTTCTGTTATTCTATGTCTGTGATTCTGTGATTTGATTTATAAAACCCATAGCAATAAGAATCTGTCATTTCAAACGGTTTAAGCTGGTTTAATTACCAATTTGAAGCGGTCGAAAGGCAAGATGTTACACGCTTTAGGACTGAGACGAGGTCTATATTACCATACATTGCCTTTGGTGGGACTTAGAGTATGGGGAATATTTGATATTGACTTATTTGAGTTAACTATCTAATTGATTATTGTGTATAGTTTTGGTAGTTATTGAACCATAAGGTTACGTATTTTTAATTTTGTTTTGTCATTGCATTAACATTTATTGCTCATTCTATTTTTAAATTACGAACTAGATATTTTCATTATAGCTATTTCGTTATTTATTTGCCATGATTTGCATTTAAATGGCGAGGAGCTTTCTTAAAACTATGTTTGTATTATTTTTTAATAATGTGGGATAATATATGTTACATTGTATTTTCTGGTTGTGTGATGCATTATAATTTAAGAGTTAATAATGCTAATAGCGTAAGAGAAAGTACTATCCAAGTTTTTCAAAGTTGACATTAGGGATTTTTTTTTGAGTCCAAATATTTTCTCATACTTACAAAAATCTTAGGCATGAAATTCTTTTAAGGTGGGTAGAATGTAACACCATACAACTATAATGATTTGATGTTTAAATAAATAACTTAAACATTTAATGGTTAATTTAAATAAAATTCAATATCATTCATTTTTCAAGAAATGGCTGAACTATATCTTGAGGCACTAGTAAATGAGACTGCCTTTCCAACATTTGAAAAAAAAAAAATAAGTATACTCTTGTCTATATTTTAAGCCGATTAAATTTTAGAGTGAATGACAATTTCTTAGAAAATAAGTCAGGCTAGTCCCATTACGAGAGAAAATCACCTTTATGCAAATCCCCAATCCCCTCTGTACCCAACCAATCAGGATGCCTGATTTCCACCTTTTTGCAAATAAGTCCAAGGGCTTAATTACAAAAAGGTAGAATTTATGGAGTCCTGATAGGTTGGGTATAAGGGGACAAGGGATATTGGGTACAAGGGATTTCATTCCTCCCATTACTTGTTTATAAGTGACTAGCCATCTTCATTATTCATTTTACTTTTTTATTCACGTTAATATCGACTTCTTCTTCTCTAATTTTTCCATAATACTCTCTAAATCCTCGACTTTAATTAGATAATCCAAGCCAAAATAAAATTCCTTAATTCGGGTACTAATCACTATTATTCCTCTCCTTCGGTTCTTTAGAAAATCAATGAAGAAATCAGTTTGGACCAAAGTATGGGTGAAGATCTCAATTTTAAAGAGAGAAAATTTATGGGTTTTGGTATTTTAAGCTTGGTTTGGAGAAGAAGAGGCCAGTGAAAATATTCACCCAACTTATTTACATACTTAATATATTTTTTATAATTATAAATTTGTATTTAGTGATTTAGAGAATGTGTGCAATGATTTAAGCTTATTTTATATTGTAAACTTGACAGTGTCGCCACGTTATTTTTTTGAGACCTTATTAATCATTTTATAAAAGTTATTAAGCTTAGAGATTTGATTTGAGCTTAATTAGATTTCCACGGGTAAAGTTATGATAGATTAATGATGAATCAAATGATACAGTGGTCATGGGTATATCATGAAGATTAAACTGCCTCGGATGTTTAAAATGGAGGCAAAATTTTCCTTAAATTACCCTTAATATTTTTGAGAGGTAGAATAGCTTCAAAATATGCCATCTCCAAAGAAAAAAATCAAGGCAATCATTTTATTTAATTTTACTTTAGAACACTGAAAGTTACATGAGTAAGAGATAAATTGCAATGCCATCAAAGTAAAATGTAACCACCTCTAAAACTTGTAGTATGAAAGAGTCTACAAATGTCCTTGTTGCTACATTAAAGCTCTAATTGAAAACATTGATAAAAATTTCCTCCCTCGGTGAGTACTATCATACAAAAACATATTAAAGCAATATTACACAAACATTACACGGACTTCCATAATCCAAACAAACCATGGTACAACATATTATTGTACAAATTATTCAATAAAATTAACATTTAGCAACACTTAGTATAATAAAAAATGGAAGCATTGACTAGGTATGATGAATATCATAAAAAATGTTATATATTTTCATCCATTAGAGCGTAATAATAAAAAAAATCATTCCCCATGTTTTGTGACATAAAAATAGTACCGCTTTAAAGTTCTCTTCTTATAGAAGTCTGCTTCTGTCTCATTAAATTTGAAGAGGAACAGAATGATCTAATCGACGATTGATGTAGACGGTTACTTGTCCTTTATGGATGCAAACTGTAATGCTCCACCCTGAGACCTACCTTAAATAAAGAGCATTACTAAGCAATACTGTCTATTAGAGCGGAGAATACGGTTAGATAGGAATGATCATGCATGACTCTTGTAAGAAATAAACATCAAGAGAGCTGATGGCAATCTATATTTTTTCCTTATGGATTGACACTCTTAATATTTATTACACACAATACTATGGAGGCTAAGAATATAATTCAGAACAAAAGCAATTAATTTAAACATCAAAAATATCAAAACATATGACATAGAAAATTATGCAGATACAAATAGCTTACAATATACAGTGTCTCGAAATAGTGATACACTACCACAATATAGGTACATCATGTCAAAGTAATGAAATACAACACCGAAATACATGGATCTAACACAAAATGACTACATCAGTATGCTAAAATTGACAATCCCAATTAAAAGCTATCCACAGCAGAAACAAAGCATATCTACAATTGCTAAGAAGATACCTGAAAAGCTCAATCTCACCCCGAGCATTAACACACACGTGTTAATCTAGTTAACAGCAGGCCCGACCCAACTAAATACAAGACGCTGGACGAAAGAAGTAGCAACTAAATAGTGAGGCAAACAAACTTTAAGGTGCAAAAATCAATTAAAGAAAACATGCAGCTGGTAGTGATCGAACTAGGCACCTCTAGTTTTCAAGCCATGTGCATTTCCACTCATTCAAACTCTCCTTTGTTTAATTTTCATGTTACAAGGCTATATTATAAAAACCTACATCCTTAATGGGCCCTCCTCCCGACCTGAGCCCTGGGCGGTCGCCCAGATAGCCCAGGCTCAGGTTCGACTCTGGTTAACAGTAAGTAATATCATATATGTTGATACATAAGAACATGAGGGGTAACTCTTCGCCAAAAGAGTTGGAGAAGTGACAATTATCAGCAGCTGGGTTAAGTTTCACCCGTCATAGATGAAGGGGTATTCAACTAGATTATGTACTAGCATTTAGCAAAGTACATCACCATACTTAAGCAACATAAATGATCATAACACAAATAATCATTAAATATTGAAATCAACAATCACCAAACATTTTGTATAACTCAAAGGAGTTAAACCAAACATCGAAACCAACACAATATATGGATATGAAATCCAAATACAATAACTATAATGTATGACGATTAAAATTAAATCAACGGTAAATAATATGAATCCATCATCAATAAATGTAGAGAAGATCTAAAGTCAAAAAATCTTCGATATGTGACCGTAAGGCCTAAATCGTTGAAGCAACAAATCAACAAACAATAATTCGTCCAAAACAACAAAATAGTGCACATGCAAATTTCTCCTCCCGAGTATAGCCAAGTATCAATTTAATATGTTAGGACGATCTATGCGACTTTCACTGCATAAAATAACAACAAACAACAAACACCTATGTACGTATTTTTACATATGTAAGGGATTGTAGCCCCTATCAACAAACACCTTTGAATGCATTTTTACTTACGTACGGGACCACAGCCCTAATGCTAGTTTAACAACAAACAAAAATATGTAATTATTGACTCCCAGTTAGTAACCTAGGTAATGGTAAATATGCATTCCATACCACATGTTCTCACTGGCGGTTTAATACTAGCTAGTCAGCTCCATAATGGAAAACAACAGAAACAACAATCAACGGAAGCAACAAATCAACAGCTTTGATTAAATGATCCTAAGATTAACAAAATTCTATACTTTTGTTTCCCATACAACGGGGTTTATGATATCTACAACCTCCATTATGTCTTCTTAAAGGGTGCATAAAAGTGTGGCTTTTATATAAGAAACTACTTTGTTTTCGAAATGAATATATAAAACAACTCTAAAAACATTTCATAAATCCTTGATTTTACAGCTCCCTTTATATAATAAGAAACATATATTCAGGGTCTAAAAATGTTTATAACCTAGAAAATTATTTTCTTAAACTATTCTTATTTACATTTTAAACCTCCTTCAAAACAGCTTTATAAAACACGTGTTTATGTACACAAATCTCTGAAAAACTCGAGCAATTAACACAAGGAAATCAACTTGAAAATTCACCAAACTCAAGTTATAAGTTGGTGATATTTTAGGCTTCTCCATTAAAGGAGCAAGACTAGAATAAAAATCAAGAATCATGGCTTCAATCTAGATCAAATAGGAATGAGATCACTTAAGGAAAATTGCCTAAATCAACACCGAAGGCCTGAAAATATTCCTATAAATCAATTATGTTTGCCACTTTCAAATAACTTTAGATTTATCTAACGACCAATATCGAAGGAGATATAGCACCCCAATGTTGGAGTTGGGCACTGCTTTCACAAAACATCAAAAATAAGAAATTTAACACCAACCGGAGCTAGGCACGATAAAATAACGAATTGGGTCGAAACAAAATTAGTATAGGTCGACCTTTGAGTGTTTTGGGTCGACCCAAAGTGATGGTGGGTCGACCCAACTCATGAATTTTGCTACAACTTGATATTTCAGCTTCGTGTTTAACTTTAGTGATTGTTTTTCCCGACCAAACTTGCTCGGATTAAGATGTAAATTTTGCAGTTTCATAAACAAGAGACTTGACAATAAGACGAAAAAAAATAATTTCTCAAAAAAGCAAGTAGCGATCAAAGCTGAGATTTGGATGTGATTTCACAACTCAGAGAAAAAAAGATGAAAGTTAGGTTTTTGTTCGTATTTCATATTGATTGCAACAAAACTCACAGAAACAAGAATTATGCTAGTAAACACTCACTTTTCTGGCGATTTACAGTAAAATTAAAAGAGATTTGACATGAGTATAGGCTATAAAACTTGATGGAGGCTTGCTTTTCACCTATAAAACCTGTTATAGTAGCGTGCAAGGAGAAACAATTCATCTTACAGTAAATTCTTAGGAAACCTGAGATAAGATGTTAACTTTGAGCTTTAGAGAGAGTACCTACTGAAGATGTCTTTAAAAATTAAAATCTTCAAGTTTGATGTGGTTTGGAGGCTTGGAATTTAATTTGCAGTAATTTCTTTTGTTTGAAAGCTTAAGGAATGAAGGAGGAAGAAAGCCCCAAAGAAGAATACGTACTGTAAAATTTCTTATTGGATATTTCTTTTCCTGATGACTAATTGGGGTCTAAATCATAGTAATTAAACGCAAAGTGATTAATTAGTCTAATTAGTGAAAATTTTAGGCTATCAAACACGCATTTACACTATTTTAACCTATAATGACTCAACTTTATCAAGTTTTACAAATTTTCTTCACACAACACCCTTGTTTTTTTAAGTAAACAGTTATTTAGAGCGATACTACACACCCGATTAATAGCATTAAATAAAAGGATAGTTTAGTGATCAATAAGCTTGATCGTTGGCCATAAAACAACAAAATATGCCTGCAATCCGCATCCAGAGTTATAGCATTGCGCCTAACACAAGTACAAATATGAGTTCACCAAAATAAACATACAAATTCTACCAACAGCAGAAGAAACGACATAGCAAACCAAAAACTAACATGCACAAGAGCTATTCATCACGACAAACCACCAAAATACTGTAACAACGAAGGGGCTTACACTGCGATAAGAGGGTAGAGCATTTACCATGGCCTCATGTACGGAAGTTGTTGCTGGTCACCATGGAGTTGAACGCTGCCCAACGATTTCTCCCAAAGTTGCGAGACATCCAGAATCAGCGGCGTGAATGGCTGCACTTGGGTACCAGCGTTGGAAGCATGAAGCCTGGCGCTCCGCCTAACAGCAGAAGAGGAAAGGACTGGGCTAAAATGGGTGAGACACCGCTGTTCAACTACGGCGGTGGGGGTGAGGGTGTTGCAGCCCGAGGAACTATTTGCATGTCAGATTGGATGTAAGCAGTCGGAAAAGGTAATGGCTCGGAGAGGTCAAGGTCCAGAAAGGGGTCCCACCTGGGTTCTTCAAAAGGCCAAAGGTCCCATCCCACTGGGTCCAACGACTTCCAAGGAGCTATCTTGCATGGCTAGACGGTATGGATTCGCCTGAATAGGGAGTGAGGGCTCAGGAATTGAGGACTCAAAAATCATCGCATCAAAATGGTCATCTAACTCGTTAGAGCTAGAAGACATGGGGAAGGGAAGCTGAAAAGGTTCCGTCATGAATCTAGTGTTGTTCTCCCACTGATTGCCTAGGAGCATGTCGTAGGGGTTCAGGGTTGGTTGGGAATGGTCCCAATGTTTTTTGACTAGAACGGATGTGTAGCGCGAGACTACACAGCCGATTAAGCATAATATTAATATATATAATCCAGTTGACAAGCCCAACTGGTGGCTAATAGTACGAAAGTTTAAAAGAGATAATTATACAATGGGTTACAACATAACAACCATTACAGCAAAAGCAAAACATCCCAAGAATCACTTCGATAATATGCAGTACCACTGCTAGCCAAAATATGAAACCGTAGAAGAAGAAGAACATAATAAACAAGACAACCATATCCAGATTAATGCAAATTTGGACTTGAATCACCATGATTAGAACACACTAATTCAGCTGGGCTATTAGATGCTGGCAGAGCAAGCATGAACTTCACTGGAGAAGAAGAAGGCTGAACTGTCCAAGAGTTAAAGTAGAAAATAATGAGTCTGCTTAATCCGTCAAACCGCTTCAGTGGTTTACTAAAAATCACTGCATTCCTTTCTTTCCAAATGCACCAACAATATATTGCTAAAAAGGAATCTAAAGCAACATTAGCAGCATTGAATTCCCAATAATCAAACACTGAAACAATTCTAGGCACAAATCCAAGCAAAAAAGAGCTAGTGGCTGCAAAGATAAGGAATGTGAATTCATAATCAAAGAAAAGATGATCTAAAGACTCTGCATGATCTACACAAAAATCACAGAGAGGACTCTCAATCAAGTTAAGTCTATACAACTTAACTCTGGTATTGATTTTACCATGAATCAAACACCAATTAAAGAAGAGAACTTTAGGTGGAAGACGAATTTTCCAAAGTCTTGGGAAAAAGAATAATCTACCAGTGAAATTAATGAAATTGTACACTGAAGCAACTGAAAATCCTTTTCTTGGAGATAAAGCCCAAAGGTAGAAATCTGGAGAGAAAGAAAAATGAGTGTGCATGATCAAATTAGAAGCATCTTGAAGATTATCAAGGAATTAACATCAAACAAAGTTGATGGGCAAAGCGCAGAGGGACCATTATGAATCAGATTTGCCACTGAATAGAACCCATTGGAAATAAAGGGGAAAAGAGAAGAAAATGTTTGATAAAGAGGAAAATGACCATGCCAAATGTCATGCCAAAATAAACAAGATTCTCCATTCCCCAACTTAACGTGAAATAAGTTTTTAATATGAGGAATACAAGATATTACACTAGACCAAAAAGGAGAAGGCTTAACAGAGGGGGAAGAGTACAATACTAAGTGGGGATTACTTGAATAATAAAGAGAAAGGATCTAGTCTTTCCAAATGAAGGAACCTGATGATATTGTGCGCCATAACCATTTTGAAAGAAGAGCCACATTGAAATTATAGAGATTCACTATACCCAAACTCCCCCAATTAATATTTAAGCATACAGTTTGCCAGTTAACCTGTTTTTTGACCTTACAACTGTTCCAAAGGAAAGCACTCCTTATTGAATCAATTTTCGAAATTACCCACTTAGGAAGTTTGTGAAAAGACATCCAATAAGTTGGCATTGCAGATAAAACCACTTTAACTAACACTAAGCGACCAACAGAAGATAGTGAATTAGCCTTCCAGGAAGATAACCTCTATTCGACCTTGTGAATGAGTGGCAACCAATCTGATTTATGAAGTCTAGTGGGTCTGAGAGGGATTCCCAAATAATGGATTGGGAACCTATTGATAGAACAATTAAGGAAGGAAGAGATGAAAGGACCAAGATGATCAGCATTGCCTAACATAATGATTGAGCTTTTAGAAAAGTTAATAGACAGACCCGAGATAATCTCAAAAAAATAAAGCACATGAGAGGGAAAGATAATTGTATCATCTGCAAATTGAAGGTTAGAAATTGCTAAAGAGAAATTAGGAAGATGAATTCCATCAAATAGATTGTTAACAATCACTCTCTTAACCATCCGGTTGAAAACATCTGCAATTAGAACAAATATGAGGTGAGATAATGGGTCCCCCTGTCTCAATCCTCTGTTGGATTTAATTAAACCACCAATATTGCCATTAATAGATACAGACGAATAACTCGTTTTAAGAATACATTCAATCCAATTGCACCAATGCTGAGTGAAACCCATGTGCTTAAACATTTGTAAAATAAATACCCAATTCACAGAGTCAAATGCTTTTGAAAAGTCTAATTTGAGGAGGACAGACGGTGTATTAGAATTATCACTGTAACACCCCACATCCGCTAGGGTCACTCACGAAGGGAATGCACTAGCTTTGGTGGAGCATTATCTAGGTAAACATCCACAGAAATATTACAAGACAGAACATATAAAAAAAAAAAACCAAATTTCATTGCTTTAAAATCTAGAAAGGTCTAAAGTCTTTTACATCAAAATGCCATCAAATCCATTACATCGAAATCTGTCTTGCAATAGTAAAGAAGCATAAAACCATAGTCATAAATCATTCCCCAAGTAAAACAGTAAAGCAAGCTATAGCCAAGAGAAATCTAAGCAGTACATGAAAGAGCCTTGGAGCTTAGTAGGATCCGAACTAAGCTGTATTCCCACCCTACGAACCGGGGGGGGGGGGGGGGACGAAAGAAAAAGAGCCGAAACAAACTGGGTCAGTCATAAAGACTGAGTAAGTCCTAGTGGCTTTCAGTATTAAAGCATGATTTATACATCAAGCAAGAAAGAGGACATCTTCTAGGCATGCCGAACCTATGGATCTGCCTGACTATCGTAAGAGAGTGGAGTCTTCGAACAAACGCCTCTGCAGTAATGACAAAAAGGGAGGGGGACAAGGGTCACCCTGCCTAAGGCCTCTCCCAGATCTGAAATAACCTGCGGTAGAGCCACTGATGAGAATGGAAAACCAGCGGTTGGAGATAAGCCTCCAAACCACATCGATAAAGGGTTCTGGAAACCCAAAATCCCTAAGAACCTTGATGATAAAGAACCACGACATGCGGTCGTAAGCTTTAGCCATATCAAGCTTAACGACAACATTGGAGCCACGAACTTTCTTATCTAACCGAGAGATCAGTTCCTGGGCTAAAAGGACATTATCAGTGATCGAACGTCCTTTCACAAACCCAACCTGCGAAGACGAAATAAGGCGCTCAAGAAACGGTGCTAACCGCAAGGTTAAGACCTTAGATATGACCTTGTTAGAGAAGTTACACAGACTGATCGGTCTGAAGTCCCCACAAGAGATAGGATGATCGCTTTTAGGTATAAGAACAAGGTTGGTCGAGGTCCATCCAGCTGGGAGATCAGCACCAGAGAAAAAGGACTGAATGGCAAGACAAAAATCAACTTGAATAATTGGCCACACACTCCTGTAAAATACTCCGTTGAAACCATCGGGCCCACTCGCACTGTCCTTACTAAGCGAAAATACTGGGCTTCGTATATATCTGAACCGTTTCCCTTTTGTATATATAATCTCACACATATATACATACACGCGTGCACTCACACACACAAATATATATATATATATATATATATGTGTGTGTGTGTGTGTGTGTGTGTGTCTGTGTTTATGCATGTGTGTGCATGTGAGTGTGTGTACATACATACATACATATACTAGTGTGCACCCGGTCTTTCCACACGAGTGTTGCAAAATAAATGTATTTATATTGTTACTTGCATGTGAAATGATAAGGAAGTACCATACTAAATATTTCTTCTAGCTTTGGTTCAGGTCTACAAATCGATTACTAGCTAAAGCCACCGGTGGCGCTTTTGCTGTTCCTCATCCTATCGACTCATAGTAGCAGTCTTCTTTGAATCTTTTTCAGGTGTTTACCAATTTTCTACTTAGGTAGTTTCGATTACCGATTTCCTTGTTTATTGTATTAATCTCAACTATGAATTTTCATTCTGGATTGGTATTTACCCATTTCTAAATAAATGAAAATACAATTACTATAGATTTGTATTTACCTCAAAATGTTCCTTTCAGATTACTTTCAACAGTGATTAGACTTTAAAGGTCTGCTTTGTATTAATTTATTTAAATGCTAAAAATATTGTCTCTTTAACCATGAAAGTTTAGATAAATATACGAATTTTATTCAATTTTTGGTTAATAGACGTTTACAAATATATTTTTAGTTTTGTTGAGAATTTAAGATACTTTATCCCATCTCCATAAAACGTTAATATGGTGAACACATGCACTGTTCGCCAATTAGTTGAATTTCAACATTTTATATATCTCTAATAATTATCATTTTCTCTTGAAATGTAAATCACAATATTACATCAATATGATTGACTTATGGCATGGTTAGTGTAGTTTGCATTTGAAGTGTGGCTAATGATATAATGACGTTCAGTTACTGACTGGCCGAGAAAATTATTCTATGCTTTGAGAAATCATATGAATAGAAATCTATGCAATAAATATTTAGTAATCGATGTGACTCATTTCGTCCCTTTTTCCCTTCAAATTTACACCATGATTACAGTCGTTGCAACACTTTTAATTGAGGATCCATTTTAGATATAGAATTTGGTAAGAACCTTTTTGATATTAAAATGCTTTTTTAATCTACAAGAAAATAATATTGTTCTAAGGTAAGACACTTCAAATGCAAACTAAATGGAATATTATTATGATAATGTTTGCATACGCTTGAAAGACAGCTATATATATATATATGTATATATATATATATATATATATATATATATATATATATTAGTGTGCCCCCGTTCTTTGCACATGAGTGTTGCAAAATAAATGTATTCATATTGTTATTTGCATGGAAAATGATAAGCAAGTGCCTTATTAAAATATTAATCACAACAGCAAAGACATTTTCCTTTAAAAAATCAATTTTTATGTGTAAATATTTATATGTTTAGACTTTAGGAAGTCGGAATAAAATGGCCAAAACAATTCAAGGTGTTAATTACACAACCATATGTAAAAAGTCTTAGCAAAGAGCCAAGTAAGAACTTGGTAACTAAATTCAAACATATATCAGTATAATTTTACTACAGCTAAACAAAACAATGATTCTGATGCTACCTATTTACACGTGAAAGAATGACAAAGAACTACATAAAAGTGTCAAAATATATTTAAAAAAAGAATGACTAAATTAAACCTTAATAAATACAAAGGATTCTTTAAATTTTCCTTATTTCTTCATAATAATATATTTAACACTAATTATTTATTATAATGCAACAAATAAACTACTTTTGCACTATGCCCTACCCATCTTCTAATAAATTGTTTATCCTTGAATGTCATAAACTTAACCTCAAATTTGTAATCCACTTTGTCCACGAACACGACCTTAAATTTCCATATGCATCCTTACACCATTTATGTGACGGCCCGCTCTGCACCAGCCGGCATTTCCTCCGAAAGTGCGTTGTACACATGCCCGACTAGTATAGAACGGTCGTCAGGAGAAAGGAAAGAAGAGAATGAACTAATCAAGGAACCTGTAGAATGTCTCACAGCGCATGGGATAAAATATAATAATAATAATATACTTGACATGAAACAGGTGAGACAGTGCATAAGCTGATAACTAAAACCAACATCAACATCAGAGTAGCGGAAATCCAAATACAGCTTATTACAACTTTCCAAATTTACTTTCTCTAAAAAAAGGAAACTAGAATAGAAGATACACCACCAATGCCCAAGCAGTGATCTTCAACAACACAGGGAGAATACTATATATATTACGTGGAAGCCTCCTGCTCGTCTCCGGATCATCTACCCGTGCATCACCAGCTAACCTGTCTCTAGTCTGCTCGTGTGAGCACCCAGAGTAATAAGAGGAGACATAAAACTCTGGGTCAGACATAAAGCGTGGTATGAGCGATAAGCATCTAAACAGAATAATAACAGGTATACTAAAACATACCTGAACCCAGACCTGCAACCAAAGAGTTAGTACCACATACCGTACAATACTCTAAGGTGCCATAACGAATAGTGTAAAGAATACGTGGGTGGGGTGTGTATGTCTTAATGATAGCAAACAAACCATCCATAGCAACCATCATCACATTTCTCACTCAGTGCGTAAAGCACACGACATCTACCACCTTGGAATACTAGACAAATTGAGGTAACTACGGATCCCGACTTGTAGAAACCCTGCTGTGACCAAGCTAAACATATGGAGTCATGACCAAACATTTCAATGACCCACTTCATTGATCGTAGCCCTTGGTTCTACCAATGCCATAATGGCCCTGAATCCGCCTCCGTACCTCCTACCATAGTGGTCCAAAGCTATAAACATCGTAAACCCCTTAGCATGCGTCCCGCAGCAAAGTCCAACCATGAAGCGAACTCGTTGACTCCCATCTGGATCTTGAGCTCTAGCTTCTCATTTGAACTTCCTTTGCATCTCGGGTTTGGTCGAATTGGAGTAGGTCTTCAAAAGAGTTGTCGTGCAGTAGCAGCCCTAGAAGTCAATTCGGTTCGGTAGTCATCGGTTCGGGTCGGATACTCCACTTCGGGTCGGGTCGGTGTCCTCCCCCGGGTCGGGTCGGGTTGGGTTGTTGTCTTCCTTCTCATATTCCGATCCTCTCCCTCGTTTCTTCACGTATTCTGATCCGATCCCTACTTGCCGTCTGATCCGCGTGGCCTTCCCTCTTGCTAGTTCTCCAAAGTGTTTACTTCCGATCCGAGCCCTGCGTCTCCAAGTCGATCCAATCCCCAGCTCAACATTACCTTCCTTTTTGCCAAGTCCCTTTTTGTGCCAGACTCCGGTTCGGGTCGGGTTTCTTGCCCAGTTCACATATCCGATCCGAGCCCACATCTGATCCGATCCGGTTCGGAACCTGCACACTTCTGCATCTTTCCAACGAGCTTTCTACGCCATTCGACGGAGTTTTCGACAAATCTAATACTTTTAATCAATCATAGAACATACCATAGATTCATAGCCACATGTAAGAGCAACCACAAACACCAAACAACAATTCAAATGAATTAAAATGGATCAAAAGTGGCCAAAACCCAAATTGTCCCATAATCTCTCTTAATCATGTTTAAGCACATACTTAGTAAAACTTAATCAAATCGTCTAAATTTTCTAACAGAGGCATGAAATGTTATTTAAGAATTTCTAAACATTTTTCCAGAGTTTATTAGTGTATAAATTCGCTAATCTTCACTAATCACCCTTAATTACCGTAATTAGTGCAAAAACTATGCAAATCACTCACCTTTGCCACAAAATAAAACACCAAATCTGAAATACTCTCTGTTTGGGTCGAATCTCTATGTGTAGCAGCAGCTCCAACCTTGCTTTGTTGCTATTTGGCCTTGCTTTGATGTAATTTAGGTTTAATCTTCACTAAAAATGTGTTTTGGAGTGGTTTTAGAGGATGGAAGCCATTATTAAGGTCTCAAGAAGGTTTGTGGCGGCTCAAAACTGAAATGGAAGTGATTTCCTAACCCTAATCAGTTCTCCTATACCTCTAAACCCGAAATTCCCCTCTGGGCCTAGCTGCTAATCACTCGGTTAAGCCTAATTAAGCTGTTTTTCACCATCTGAAACTTGTTTCAGCCATATCTCCCAAACGGTGAGTCCGTTTGGCTAATGTGACCACTCTACGGAATTGTAAACCATCATCCGGATCCGATGAAAGTGGTTTCAGGTCAAAATTCCTTTTCAGTCAAAAGTTTTGGCCAAAACAGTGCCAACTAGTGGTAAAATGGTCATTTAAAAATCGGGAAAAATCATGGACATGGGAAATGACCCTAATAGTCGTCTCCCAAAGTTACATGACCGTACGACTTCGTATGTGACAGAAATAAATATTCTACGATCCTATGATGCGTAGAATACGGGTCGTTACACTCTCGCCCCCCACCCCCTTAAGAAATTTCGTCCCCGAAATTCCTTAACCCAAAACATACAAAAGATCCCGCATGCCTAACAGTCATATACAACAATCAAACATGCAAAACAAACAAACAAGCCTACCCTAGCATGCGGAAAACTAAATCGAAGTCAAAATCTTACCAGGCAAAGAGTTCTGGATAAGTCTTCCTAATGTTCTCCTCTGTCTCCCAAGTACAATCATTCTCGTCCTCGCCCCACTGAACCTTGACTAGCTTCACCGCCTTCCTTCGAAGTTGTTTCATGTCGTGCTTGACAATACGGGCCGGCTTGCGGTTCCCAACCGCCTCGGGTTCTACTTCGAAGTCCTCTAACTGATCAGGTGAAATGGTTATATCTGGGTCGTGAACGAACTTCCTTAGTTGGGAAACATGAAATACATTGTGGACTCCCGCCATTTTCTCTGGTAAGTTGATTCAATATGCCAAATTCCCGACTAGTTCGGGAACAGGGAATGGGCCAACGAATCTTGGTGCCAACTTGCCTCTCCTGCCAAATCGTATTACGCTCTTCAACAGAGAAATCTTGACAAACACCAAGTCGCCAACGGAGAATTTTAGGTCTCTTCTCCTCTTATCAGCATAACTCTTCTGCCTATCTTGGGCAGCCCTCATTCGTTGTTGAATAGTCTTGATTTTATCTGAAGTTTCCCTCACTACATCTGGTCCAAGCACAAACTTCTCGCCAGTCTCTATCCAACATGAAGGTTAGTTGCATGGTCTTCCGTACAAAGCTTCAAATGGAGCCATACCGATACTGGATTGGTAGCAATTATTATATGCAAACTCTACTAGATGCAAATGGTCATCCCATGATCCACCAAAATCCAATATACATGCTCTCAAGAGATCTTCCAAAATACGATTCACCCTCTCCGTCTGACCTTCGGTCTGAGGATGATATGCGGTACTGAGATGTAACTCTGACCCTAGAGCCTCTTGTAAGCTCTTCCAAAACCCACTAGTGAACAACGGGTCTCGGTCACTCACAATGCTTTTAGGTACTCCATGGAATCTCACTACCCACTTCATATACAATTCTGCTAACTTAGCTGCCGTTCTGGTCGATCTGACTGGTATAAATCTTGCACTTTTGGTCAATCGGTCCACAATCACCCAAATGCTATCGTGTCTCGATCTAGTCCTTGGTAAACCATCGATGAGATCCATCGAGACTTGTTCCCATTTCCATTCGGGAATTTCTAATGGCTGTAACAACCCACTAGGCTTCTTTTGCTCAGCTTTAACTAGCTGACAATTCATGCATTTGGATATAAACCTCCCAATGTCTCTTTTCATCCCTTCCCAGTAGTAGGTCTGCTTCATGTATCGATACATCTTGTTACCACCGGGGTGTATAGTCAGCTTTGAGTGATGACATTCTCTAAGCACTTTATCTCTCAATCCATTGACATTGGGTACAACAAGCTTTCCATTCTTTCTAAGCCATCCATCTCGATCAAGCCCATACTTGTTCATCTCCTCATCGATATCCATCTTTAACTTGGAGATGATTTCCAATAGGTTAGGATCATTCCTCTGACTAGAGCCGATCCGCTCAATTAAAGTGTGTCTGATCGTCAACCTTGCTAACATTTCTGGATCCAATTCGCTCTTTGGTCTGAAATCAAACCCCGCGATATACTCCAGTTGCTTCCATTCTAGAAACATAGCCCCTAAACTGGCATGTCTCCTACTCAATGCATCAGCCACCGCATTGCCCTTTCCTGGTGTATATGCGATGTCAAAATCATAGGAAGCCAAGAATTCTAACCACCTTTGTTTCCGGAGATTTAGATCCTTCTGGGAGAAGAGATACTTCAACGACTTATGATCTGTAAACAGCTCAAATCTTTCTCCCAAGAGATAGTGTCTCCACATCTTTAACGCGAACACGATCGCTGCCAATTCCAAGTCATGGGTAGGGTATCTTTTCTCGTGCGGTTTCAATTGCCGACTTGAATAAGCTACAACCTTACTGCCTTGCACCAATACAGCACCCAGTCCGGTACCACAGGCATCCGTTTATACCGTCATCTCTTCATTCCCCTTAGGAATGGCTAACACTGGTGCGCTTGTCAACTTGTCCTTTAGACTCTTGAATGCACTCTCGCACCTTTCATCCCAGACAAAAGTTTGATTCTTCTTGGTCAACTGGGTCAATGGTGCTGCTATCTTGGAGAAACCTTGGATAAACTTACGATAATATCCTGCTAACCCCAAGAAACTTCTTACATCTGTTGCATTCTTGGGCGTAGGCCAATCCTGTACCGTGGCCACCTTCGCCGGGTCCACGGCAATACCATTTTCTGATACAACATGGCCCAAGAACCTCACTTCCCTCTTCCAGAAGTGACACTTAGAAAACTTTGCTTTCAATTGGTGTTTTCTCAACACCTCCATCACTATTCTTAAATGTTCCTTGTGTTCTTCCTCTGTCCTCGAGTAGACCAAAATATCATCAACGAACACAAGGACAAACTTATTCAACTGATCTTTTAATACCCTATTCATAAGATCCACAAAATATGCTGGGGCATTGGTCAGCCCGAATGGCATGACCAACCACTCATAAAATCCAGACGGCGTTCGAAATGCCGTTTTAGCTATACTCTCAACTTCCACTCTAAGCTGATGAAAACCTGTCGCGAGATCCAACTGAGAAAATAATCTCGCGCCACTCAACTGATCGAACAAATCATCTATCCGCGGTAGAGGATACTTGTTCTTCCTCGTCACTTTATTCAACTCGCGGTAGTCCACACACAAACGAAGGGAACCATCCTCCTTGGTAGCAAACACAACTGGTGCTCCCCATTCAGAAACACTCCTTCTAATAAATCCCTTCTTCAAAAGATCGCCGACTTGCACCTCGAGCTCTCGCTGCTCTCTTGGTGCCATACGACGAAGTGGCATCACTATAGGTCTGGCATCTTTTACCAAATCAATACGGAACTCAATCTCTCGGTGTGGTGGAAGCCCGGTCACTTCTTCGAAAACATCCGGATACTGGCCAACCACGGGCAAACCTGACAACTCACTATGCGGAATGTCGAGGGAGTTTAGAAAACAAGCCAATACCCCCTCACTGGGTAGACCACCAAACACTATCCTCCGCCCATCATCCGCTCTAGCTGTCACTAAAAAGCCCTCACAGTCTACTACCACCTCGTATCTTCGGAGCCAATCTACTCCCAAAATAAAGCCAAACACAGTAAAGCCCAAAACAAAGCAATCACAAACAAACATGCATCCATGACTCGATAAGACCACGTTACGACAAATCATGCTAAGGCTAGTCGAACCACCAATCGGGTTCGTCACTACTAAAGGTCTATTGACAATCTCGGGCTCCAATCCCAACCTATCTACCAGGTCACTAGATATGAAAGAACTGGAAGCTACGGTATCAAACAAAACTCTAACAGGAACATCATAAACAGAAAGCATACCTTGAATGACGACATTCTTTCCCTTCTCCGCCGCAGTTGGGGCATTCGACGAAGAAGGAATAGCATTAAGAGCATATGCTTTCACCATTTTCTTTTCTTTGGGGGGTTGCGGACACTTATCCTTATGATGTCCCATTTGGCCAAAATTGAAGCACTTCCTGTCCGCTGGCTTGGCCCGACAATTACTAGCATAATGGCCCTTCTTACCACAGCTGAAGCACTCAACATCTTGCTTATTCTTTTTCTTCTGGCCATCCTTAGTCTGATCCTGCTTCCTCTTATTCTGGGAACCACCCTTGCCTCCACCACTTGGTTGTGGCTTTGGCTCGTCTGCGGATGCAACCTCAGTCTTCGGCTTAGGGTAGAGACTTTCTGACCTCAATGCTTTCCCCACAATCGACTCAAACGTCTCATCGATGTGGTTAATAAGCCTTTCCCCCAAGTACTGATCCAAACCAGTGATGAATTTCTCATTCTTCTTTTCGGCAGTATCAATAAGAGATAACCCATACTTCGACAAAGTGTTGAATTCAGCAATATACTCCGAAAAAGCTCTGCCATTCTGCTTGAGCTCCAAGAATTTCTTAAACAGCACTGACTTCTGAGCAGGTGGAATGAACTTCTCGCTAAAGTGAGCTTTAAACTGCTCCCAAGTAATCTGATCTTCGGGAGTGGCTGCCTTTATAGCATTCCACCAATTCATTGCCCGCCCTTGCAGGTGACGGGGCGCTAGCTTTCTCTTCATCGCATCCTCGATACCCAAATCCTTGAAGATACGTTCGCAACTATCCAACCAATCTTGAACATCCGTGGCCGATTCCGTTCCGTGAAACGGCTTCCCACCAAGGCTAGTATAATCCTTATTTAGCTTGGCGAAGTCGACCCTCGGCGGCTGCACTATTGGACCACCACCATTTTCACCATTGGGAGTTGCCCTCTGTACATCTCTAAGCATCTCTCTCATGAGGTCAGTAAACATCGTCCTCATGTCAGCAGCATTCCCATTATTGGCCCCTCTACCGGTACCTCTAACATATCGGCTCATCCTCAATCTGAAAAAGGAAACGATTAACGACTCCATAGTGGTGCTAGTGCAGCACGACTTCATTCTTATACTACTAATAGTATATATATAGCTTTTGAAAACCAAAATAATCACAAATACGCTCTCTCGTATACGTATATTATCTCTCCCTGATAACTTCCCTAGGTTAACAACGCAACCTGGAGCTCTGATACCAAGTGTGACGGCCCGCTCTGCACCAGCCGGCATTTCCTCCGAAAGTGCGCTGTACACATGCCCGACTAGTATAGAACGGTCGCAAGGAGAAAGGAAAGAAGAGAATGAACTAATTAAGGAACCTGAAGAATGTCTCACAGCGCATGGGATAAAATATAATAATAATAATATACTTGACATAAAACAGGTGAGACAGTGCATAAGCTGATAACTAAAACCAACATCAACATCAGAGTAGCGGAAATCCAAATACAGCTTATTACAACTTTCCAAATTTACTATCTCTTAAAAAAAAAGGAAACTAGAATAGAAGATACACCACCAATGCCCAAGCAGTGATCTTCAACAACACAGGGAGAATACTATATATATTACGTGGAAGCCTCCTGCTCGTCTCCGGATCATCTACCCGTGCATCACCAGCTAACCTGTCTCTAGTCTGCTCGTGTGAGCACACAGAGTAATAAGAGGAGACATAAAACTCTGGGTCAGACATAAAGCCTGGTATGAGCGATAAGCATCTAAACAGAATAATAACAGGTATACTAAACCATAACTGAACCTGGACCTGCAACCAAAGAGTTAGTACCACATACCGTACAATACTCTAAGGTGCCATAACGAATAGTGTAAAGAATACGGGGGTGGGGTGTGTATGTCTTAATGATAGCAAACAAACCATCCATAGCAACCATCTTCACATCTCTCACTCAGTGCGTAAAGCACACGACATCTATCACCTTGGAACACTAGACAAATTGAGGTAACGACGGATCCCGACTTGTAGAAACCCTGCTGTGACCAAGCTAAACATATGGAGTCATGACCAAACATTTCAATGACCCACTTCATTGATCGTAGCCCTTGGTTCTACCAATGCCATAATGGCCCTGAATCCGCCTCCGTACCTCCTACCATAGTGGTCCAAAGCGATAAACATCGTAAACCCCTTAGCACGCGTCCCGCAGCAAAGTCCAACCATGAAGCGAACTCGTTGATTCCCATCTGGATCTTGAGATCTAGCTTCTCATTTGAACTTCCTTTGCATCTCGGGTTTGGTCGAATTGGAGTAGGTCTTCAAAAGAGTTGTCGTGCAGTAGCAGCCCTAGAAGTCAATTCAGTTCGGTAGTCATCGGTTCGGGTCGGATACTCCACTTCGGGTCGGGTCGGTGTCCTCCCCCGGGTCGGGTCGGGTTGTTGTCTTCCTTCTCGTGTTCCGATCCGCTCCCTCGTTTCTTCTTGTATTCTGATCCGATCCCTACTTGCCGTCTGATCCGCGTGGCCTTCCCTCTTGCTAGTTCTCCAAAGTGTTTACTTCTGATCCGAGCCCTGCGTCTCCAAGTCGATCCAATCCCCAGCTCAACATGACCTTCCTTTTTGCCAAGTCCCTTTTTGTGCCAGACTCCGGTTCGGGTCGGGTTTCTTGCCCAGTTCACATATCCGATCCAAGCCCACGTCCGATCCGATCTGGTTCGGAACCTACACACTTCTGCATCTTTCCAGCGAGCTTTCTACGCCATTCGACGGCGTTTTCGACAAATCTAATACTTTTAATCAATCATAGGATATACCATAGAGTCATAGCCACATGTAAGAGCAACCACAAACACCAAACAACAATTCAAATGAATTAAAATGGATAAAAAGTGGCCAAAAACCCAAATTTTCTCATAACCTCTCTTAATCATGTTTAAGCACATACTTAGTTAAACTTAATCAAATCATCTAAATTTTCTAACAGAGGCATGAAATGTTATTTAAGAATTTCTAAACATTTTTCCAGAATTTATAAGTGTATAAATTCACTAATCTTCATAATCACCCTTAATTACTGTAATTAGTGCAAAAACTATGCAAATCACTCACCTTTGCCACAAAATAAAACACCAAATCTGAAATACTTTCTGCTTGGGTCGAATCTCTATGTATAGCAGCAGCTCCAACCTTGCTTTGTTGCTATTTGGCCTTGCTTTGATGTAATTTAGGTTTAATCTTCACTAAAAATGTGTTTTGGGGTGGTTTTAGAGGATGGAAGCCATTATTAAGGTCTCAAGAAGGTTTGTGGCGGCTCAAAACTGAAATGGAAGTGATTTCCTAACCCTAATCAGTCCTCCTATACTGCTAAACCCGAAATTCCCCTCTGGGCCTAGCTGCTAATCACCCGGTTAAGCCCAATTAAGTTGTTTTTCACCATCTGAAACTTGTTTCAGCCATATCTCCCAAACGGTGAGTCCGTTTGGCTAATGTGACCACTCTACGGAATTGTAAACCATCATCCGGAGCCGATGAAAGTGGTTTCAGGTCAAAATTCCTTTCCAGTCAAAAGTTATGGCCAAAACAGTGCCAACTAGGGGTAAAATGGTCATTTAAAAATCGGGAAAAATCATGGACATGGGAAATGACCCTAATAGTCGTCTCCCAAAGTTACATGACCGTACGACTTCGTATGTGACAGAAATAAATATTCTACGATCCTATGATGTGTAGAATACGGGTCGTTACAATTTATTCATTTAAATGTAAGAAAAATGCCCCAATTAAGTAAACTTATAGTCAATCAACTAAATAATATTTAATTCATGTTGAATTGCTTATTGCATGTGACTGCAAGTAAAATTGTTGTGTCCATTGTTTAACCTTCCATTTTACTCTTCTAAAAAATAATATGCTAACTCGAAAATGTCATGATAACATTCCAGGTGAAAATGAACTCATGTAGTAGCATTGGAGAGATATTTACAAGCATATGCATGGTAACCCATTATGCTTTCATTGGTTAAATATTCTTTTGTGATATAGATAAGAAAGTGAAGGTAACTTTATGATTTATTACAAATTTAAAAATTGGTGTTTCCCGTTCTTGACTCTAATGCATGAGTAATGTCCTCTGCTGTTTTAGGAAAATAAGATTTAAAAAATCTGGAGTGTGCAAAATTTAACCGTTAATCATCAAGAATGGTATAACACTTAATTTTGTTGATCATCATTTTTTTGTAATGATTTGTTTTTATTGAATTATTTGTACACAAAGAGGGATTACATGTTATGGTAGCATGTTATGAATGAATTTTATATGTTGTATAAATATACTAAAATGGGAGGAGCATCTATTATGAATTTAGGAATAAAGAAGAAGAAATCGAAGTTTTTTATTTTAAGATCTGAAGTCCTTACAAAATGATTTTACAAGACTAATATCATTACCCAAATAATCCGGCCAAATACCCAAATACTAAACTGGGCCTAATACATGTTTTTAGCCCAAAAACAGAAAATCGAAACTACAACACACACTACATCGTGAAAAACATCATATAATAGTGTATAACCATACTGCTTAACTGCCCCTTCTCAAGATGGACTTGGGTTAGATGAACAAGGCCAATCTTGAATAGCAACATGACTAACCAAACCGAGACGTGAAGAAAAATATGTATGTTGATCAACCCCCAATGTATTTGTCATAATATCAGCTAATTGCAGTGCTGATTTAACATGTCTACATTGAATAAAATATGATTGCACTAGTTCTCTAACATAATGAACATCCAATTTTTGATGTTTACCTCAGATATGCTTAGTTTTTTCATGAAAAATTGGATTTTCAGCAATATGTTGAGCTGAAATATTATTACAGTTTAAAATTATTGGAACAGGAATGAAAATGCCTATTTCAGTCAACAAACCTTCAAGCCAAACAATCTCACTTGATGTATAAATCATGCTCCAATATTCATATTCTGTTGTGCTTTTATAATCTGTCTTCTACTTCTTTGTCTTCCATGAAATTAAAGAATTGCCAAGGAAAATACAGTACCCACTGAGAGATCTACCTGTATCTGGGCAAGTACCCCAATCTGCATCATTGTATGCTGGAAGCACTAAACTTGAATTTGCTGGAAAAGAAAGACCCAAATTCATTGTGCCTTTAAGATATTTAAGAACATGTACAACTGCTTTATATTGAGGAATTCTTGGAGCAAATAAAAACTAGCTTAATTTTTGAACAACAAAAGATATATCTGGTTTAGTAAGATTCAAATATAGAAATTTACCAGTCATTCTTCTATAAACTTCAGGAGCTTCTAACAATTCTCCATCAACCAGACTAAGTTTTAAACTTTTTTTCATTGGAAACAAAGCAGGGCGACACTCATCCAATTGATTTTCTTTAAGCATGTCTAGAATATATTTCATTTGATTTAATAGAATACCAGAAATTGATCTTGAAACCACTATTCCCAAAAAATATTTCAAATTTCCAAAATCCTTGATTGTGGAAATGCTATGCAAATCAGCCTTTAATCTATTTATTACAGAATCATCATTTCCAATTAGTAATAAATCATCAACATAAGTAACAACCACTGTAAATGAGTCATTCTTGTGAATAAAAAACAATGAATAATCCTGTTTAGATTGTGTAAAACCCTAATCAATCAAAAACTTTGTTAATTCCTAATTCTAACATCTACTTGCTTGTTCAAACCATAAATTAACCTTTTAAGTTTGCAAACCTGACCTGATTTTTCCTTCTTATAGCTAAGGGGAGGAGTTATGTAAACCTCTTCATCAAGATATCCATGAAGAAAAAGCATTGTTACTGTCCAGTTGCTGAATATTCCATCTCTTAATGGCAGCAACTACAATAATCAACCTTGCAATAGTTAGTTTTGCCACTGAACTAAATGTGTATTTATAATCTTTACCAGATATTTGCTTATCTCCTCTTGCAATAACCCTACTTTTGCATCTTTTAACTTTTCCATTTGGTTTAAATTTGGTTTTATAAACCTATTTTGATCCAATTTCCTTTTACCCAAAAGGTAATTCAGTTAGTTCCCAAGTAGCATTGTCCTCAAGTGCTTGTAATTCTTTATCTGTAGAATCTACCCATTTATGATGATATTTTGCTTGACTATATGATGAAGGTTCATAAGCAACCATGACATTTTTTAAACTATGTAAATTCACATTGTCTAAATGAGCGAGACATGGTTCTTTGTAAATATTGAAAGCAGCAGAATTTTCTGAAATACCATGTTGAACAGTCCTTGTAGATGGTTTTGTCATAACATAATCATCAAATTTCTTTGGCAACTGTCTAATTCTAGATGAAATCCTCAAAGGTTCTTGTGCTTGTGTGTCAGTTTCAATAATTTGTGAAATATGAGGAGAATTTTTTGTGATTAAATGATCAATAGCACTTATATTAGAAGTTTGAGGAGAATCGAAATATGAAAAATCAGTTCCAGGGATATGTAAAGGCAATTGATCTGATTTTTGATAATGATTTTGATTACCAAATGCAGGATTAACTTGAGGAAGAGGATTTTTTGATAATTGAGGAATAGATGAAGGCATTAATTTTGAATCATCCTTGAATGGAAAATAGTTTTCAACAAAATAAACATCTCTATTGAACACAACTTTATGAGTGCTAAGATCATATAATTTGTATCTTTTTTTGTATAAGGATAACCTAATAAAATACATTTCTTCTAATTAATAGGCATATGAATTGGGATGCAACTGCATGGGGGCAATCCGCATTTGTCTTAAGAAATCAACGATGAAAGGAGAGAATGGAGGAATGGCGCCGACCATGCACATCAATCGAGTGACCGTCATATATCCTTCTGGAGGGTTGTGGGGACGGTCAGAGCGTGAGGGCACTAGAGTGTCCCTTTTCATTATTCCATACTTTAAGCAAATTCGAACAAGTCGATCGTTGTCGATTGTTGATTCTACGGATTCTGGAGGTGATTCCAATATAATGGCTGATTCAAATTCGTCAGGGGCTCGATCGTCACCGATCCCTCCTTCCTCCTCAAAACCCAGAGAAACCTCGTTCTCCGAAGACGCCTCGTTGCTTTCTCGATTTCCAACCCCGTAGTCTGGACCCTCACTGTCCCATTCTGGATCAGACAAAGAAGATATATCCTCAAGAGTGATTTTGTTAGAAGTTTCCGGGGCTTCTTTCCTCTCAGCTAGTCGGGAAGAGCGTCTGGGTCTCATTGTCATAGAACTATTGAAGAAGCAATAGCACGGATTAGAGTAAATTATCCCGTGCCCCCCTGTGTATGTGTGTGAACTAAAATGTGTGCAGCAAATGTGAGAAATGCAAAGTAAAATTACAGCAATGTAAGACGAAACTTTGAAGAGAAAGTGATAGTCAGAGTAGTTCTTAATGTTCACTTATGTCCGCGAGGCACTATCCTAACTGTTCGTAAAGATGGAAGTAATATCTTTTAAATAGTCGGACGAAAGCTTGTGTTTTAGATTGAGTGGTGTTCGGTTCGGGTGCAGACAACGGGTTCGGATCGGATGAGCAAAGGCCCAGGCTCAGAAAGATATGTCCGGATCGGTTCGGAGATTGACACCCGGAGCGGATCGGATTGACTTGGATAACCAGACTCCTATTCTCTCTTTTGTTTTTCAATCGGGTCCGATCCGAGCGTATAAGCCATGACCTTCATTGTATTCGTAGATCCGACCCGACCCGGTCAAGCAGTTTAAGATCCATTTCTTGGCCCTATTGCTCCGACCCGATCCGGCTCTGTAAATTTCCCTCTTTCCCTCTTTTCCTCCTACTGTTCCCCTACCCGAACCAACCTTCTTTAGTTTTCTTCCTCTTCCTCCTCTTAAATAGCGAACCCAACTCGAAATCCCAAGCTATAATTAAAGTCGAGAGATTGAGTACTCAAGTGTCAATACTTTCCTCCAACGCTTCGAAATGGCGTCGATGTCATTGACGACGAAGGCGGAGGAAGGAAGAAGGCGCAATAATGGAATTATTCAATTACTTTGTTAAAGTCGTTCAAATTAACCGTGAAGGTAAATTAAAAGCAATTATGGCAACAGGATTCAAGATTACAAGACTACCTATGTGTTTGATTCGAAGACGGAAGCGAAAATTTTGAAGTTTCTTGGAAAAGCTGGAGCTTCGATATGGAATCGGTTCGGATAAACGAAAACAATAAATGAAAGAAAAGAAGAAAGAAGAAGTGAATTTATATAAACAACAAGCTGACTATTCGTATTCCCGATCGGACCGGCTTGAGAAGCCCAGTAATACAGCTCGGCCCACTAGTTCATCGTAGAGTACAGGAGGAAGAAGATCTGTTCGGGTCGGAACCCAAGCCAGAAATCCGTTCGGATCGGAATCCGAACCGAACAGGATGAAGTACGACAACTTAACGTGTGAATTCGAAAGGAAAGGTGAAGCTTTTGCGCTATGGTAGTCAAAGCATGCTCCGTTCCCCACAGAAGCATCCTTTGAGGGGGCAAAGTGTTAGCCTACTTTGTGAACTAGGCAACACAAAGTCAAGAAACCAGACATTGAAGAGCATTTTTAATTAGAAGACTTCGGTTCGGATTGGAGAAGACACTACAATCTAGATTAGATAGCAGCAGCTGTTCGGGTCGGGTCAGAGCAACCTATCGGTTCGGGTCGGATAGAGTCCTCTGTTCGGATCGGTGAACTCCTACTGAGTAAATTGGTAAGGCATATCTAGTCGGATCGGAGGGCAACTAAATCTCGATTGGATCGGAAAGCCACCTGTTTGCCACGAAAATGGATCGGAGCGGAGCAGATTAGAGAAGAAGAGAGCATTGCATCTAAGCCAATCCGGTTCGGATCGGGTATCCCGATCCGAACCCCTTATCTGTGCGTCTCCGACCCGAACCCATGCTCCATGTTATTCTCCTGCAAAAGCGCCTGGATATCCGGACCGGCTATGACCAGTTCCTACCCATAACGTCCGTTCCTTTGATGCGTTGTCAACATAATAGTTCATCCGAACCCGAAGATGGTGGGATGGACGACATGTGGCCCCGACCCGGATCAAGTTTCAAGCAAATTCACACCTATAAATACCCCGTCTGGAGACAAAGAGAGGGATCTTTTTTTTCAGCACTTTGAGAATTCAACCACCTCCATAATCCGAACTCCATTGCTCCCGGAGAATCCAAATCTTCTTTCATTATTTGTTTTAATCTATTGAGTGAATATAAGCGAGTTGTGAGTGAAATCAAGTGACTATTACATTGTATTTACAACTGAATCAGTGAATATAGTGAAAGATAAGTGGACGTAGGCATCTCTTCGCCGAACCACTATAAATTCTGTGTGTTCATTTTTATTTTTATTTTTATCTCATCTTATTTGCTTTTAATCAATTTGGGTGTTAGAACCACTTTTGGGTCTAACAATACACTATTAAATGTTTCATATGACTGACTAAAATATGACCTAACCTAGCATGAACAATACCAATACTAGGTTTTACATTTGTAGTAATGGTATTATTTGCATAAGAAAAAGAAATATTGGTAACAAGAGATCTAGAAGAACTGATAGAACTACATGAGACACAATTTGAAGAATTATTTCTTGCAGAATTTGTGAAGACCAAGATGCCTTGATCCAACAGCATATTCGTGGTTAGTAGAAGGGTCCTGAAAATAGCATAAATTTCTTTCAAATCTTGCAACTAGATGATTATCATCTAATAGTCTGCCAACAGAAAGTAAATTATGCTTAAAATTATAGAAAACATTTTTGAGAGTTATATCGAAATTTAAAATAATTGTCCCAACATATTTGACCATTTTAATAGTTCCATCAGGCAGTGATATTCTAATTCGATTATTTAGTTGTATAAGAGAAGCAAAAAATGCTAGATTTGATGCCATATAGTCAGTTGCTCCAGTGTCTATAATCCAGCTATTAGAATCAAAATTCTTTACCACACAATTAAAAAATGAGGCTGAAAATATACCTGCACAATTTGCAGCAGTATACAATGGATTGTCTTCAAATGTGGTTCCTTTGGTGCTTTGCTAAATCATTTTGATCGCTTCATTATAGAGAGCAGAAACCATGACAGAATCAACACCTTTATTTGTTGTGCTGGTCTCTGCTGTTTCCTGAGGTCCTTTTCCCAAAATTCCTTGATTAGTATTCTGTACATTCCCTGCCATCTTTGGATTCTACTTCACTTTCAAAGATTCCCACCATTCGGGATATCCCACTAGCTTGAAACATTGATCAATATTGTGTCCTTTTTTTTACAATGATCACAAATAGACTCACTCTTCTGCCTTTTGACATTTCTCTTAATAGTTGAATAGAAGGTTTTTGAAATGTCTTAAGAACTTGAGCTTGAAGAAGACTCATTTGTATTTGACACACAGTTAAGCTTGTTCTGCTGTTCAACTTGCTGTAGAAGATAGTATGCCTTATGAACATTGGGAAGAGGATCGGTACTGAGTATATTGATCTTTACTTGATCAAAATTCTTATTCAATCCTGAGAGAAACTGAATTAACTTGTTTCTTTGATCCATTTCAAGAATTTTTTAAAAATTTCACAAATACAACTATTCATGGCATGACATGTGCATTTAGGAAATGCTTCCAGCAACTGTAACCGATCCCAAAACTCCTTCAGTTTACCATAATATTCTGCTATAGTATCATCATTATGTTGAGTCGAAATAAGGTTTTTGTGTAATTCAAAAATCCTCGGTGAAGTGATCTGGCCAAATCTTTCACTCAATTCTTTCCATAATTGTCGGGATGAATTCACAAACATAAAGCTCTCTGCTAATGTTTTATCCATAGAATTTAATATCCATGACATTACCATATAGTCATTTCTTATCACTTTTGAAAATTAATAGAGGATTCACTAGGCATAGGAAGGGTACCGTCAACGAACTGTAATTTATTTCTGGCTATTAAGGCTATTCTTACCATCTTAGACCAATTCAGAAAATTCGTACCATTAAGAATATGACTGCCTAATTGCATATACCTGGATGGTCAAATTCGACAAGTAATATGGATCACTGAAATTCACTCCAGTAGAATTGACCATAGTTGAATTATTCTATGAATCAGTTTCTTCATCATCATTTGCCATTCTAGGGTTTTTGTGACCTTGAAATGAGAACCGATAGCCAAGACGAGAAAGAAAACTACGGCTTAATCAAAGAGAATCGGCAATCAAGCGTGCTTTGATACCATGACGAATTTAGGAATAAAGAAGAAAAAATCGGAGTTTTTTATTTTCAGATCTGAAGTCCTTACAAAATGATTTTACAAGACTTATATTGTTACCCAAACAAATAGGCTGAATACCCAAAAACTAAACTGGGCCTAATACATGTTTTTAGCCCAAAAACAGGAAACCGAAAAACAAAACAGAATATAATATTTTACACACAACTATAACACATATTACATCCTGAAAACATCATATAACAGTGTATAACTGTAACAAACCGGATCTTCAGAACCAATTTAAAATTTTTATTTTAGCTATTTTATTGGATTTTGAATATTTAAAAAGATTTATTTTAAATAATGACGACTAAAAATTTATTTAAATCAATGTTTGAACATACAAATTTATTTTAATTATATAATGAGCCTGAAATAGCGTGGTAATTTGAAATTTCGATTTTAAATTTCAAATGAATGTATATAATTCAATATAAATCGGATTTCACTAAAACCAGAAATGTTGGACTCTATTTAATTATATCTTTCTAAAGAACGTGAAAAATTTAGATTTCATTATATAAATTGAAAGTTATGCTCGGTTTAAAATTTAAAATAGTCGTTATGGAATTTAATTAAATTTTTAAATAAATACATCCCATAAAAATAGTCAATTTGGAAACGATCTCCAGTTTCGATGAAACCAATTTTGTTGGATCCAAAATGTCAAATTATTGTTATGTTTCAAATTTCATAATTTTTGGAATTAATACGTGAGTGTGATAGATTTAAATGTGTTTTGAATATGCAATTTAAATTTAATCGACTAGAAAATGGCCATTTTTCAAACAGTCTCCAAATTCGACGAAATTAGTTTTGTTAGGACTATATCGTCAAAACATAGCAAGATTTTTTTTTGGGAATTTTTGGAGTTAGTATGTGGCCCAGGTAAATTAAAATTAAATTCAATATATATTGATCTATATTTTAATTTAAAGGAAATCTGATTAAAACAGTAGAATTGGCTTACGAAACATATCCCATTGTGTCCGGTATGTAGGTATTTAGTTAGGGGTGACAAAAGTTGGGTTTGATTTGGAGTTCATGGCGATTAACAAGTATTTGTAGAATTAAAATAATAATAAAATAAATAAATAAATAAATTCAAAAGGGGGAAAACCCTATTCCCATTTCCTTTTCAACAGCCGCCGCTTGCTTGAACGAAAGGCCAAAATCTCTCAATCTTTTTCCTTCCATTTTCGTTCTAATCACTCAATGAAATTCAAATCATGCTGAGGCAAAATCAAAGAACTTTCTACACTCTATAATTCCATACCCAAACGATCATGTTTCGTAAAGAGTTGAGTTCGATTTTTCTCCTAAAAGGGCTCAACTTTTGATCAGTTTTTGGGGTCGCTGGCGCAACTGGGGTGGATGTCGTCGCTTGCGATGGAGGAGGATGGTCATGGCTTCAAGGTGAGAGGTTCTGATCTGATTCTTATCAATGATGGAGGGGTGCGATTTTGGATTTATGATTGGAGCTTTTGGGTTTCTCAGTTTGAAGGCAGCAATTTCCTGGGGAAGCAGAATGAAGATAAACGAGGGTTTAAAATCTCTTAACGATGTAATTAGAAGATAATTAATTTATTAATTATTTATTTAATTATGAAATGATTAAAATATTGTAACTCCTCCATATAATGTCAGAATTCAGAAAACCGAAGCCCGTTGGAACCGTAATTTCGAGCACTACGCGGTGCAACAGACTGGGATGGAAACATAAGTTGTTGGAATTTTGGAAAAATTAAATGTACATTTTAATTTTGTTAAAATAATCGTTATTCAACGATTTCAAAACCGGTCAATGTGAGATCTCTTTCTTACTCAACTACTTTTTTTAAGTAATTACATCATAGGTCGTAAATGGTGCTCAGTAGCTCCTGTCACTATTTCCTGCAAACCATGGATGATTTGATTGACTGTATGGTGTTGTGAATAATATACATACATATATATGTATATATATGCGATGTGTATATAATATACATATATATATATATATATATGCGATATTAATAAAATAAATAGATATGGGGTGTGTAAAATATTCATATATATGCGATGTGAAAAATATATATGCGAAGTATAAAATATATAAATCCGATGTGAAAAATATTTGTTTGCTAAAAATATTATTTTTAGCCTATATATGCGATGGATAAAATTGTCATGATATGAAATAATTATTGGATGGTTAAAAATATAATTTTTAACTATATATGGAATATTCAATTTTGATTCAAAATTGAAATGGAAGTTGAAATCATTTAACACAAATTTATAAATGATTTATAAAATGTGTTTTAAATGGAAATCGACAATATATTATATATATATATATATTTAATGGCTTGAATAGAACGCACCACGCAGAGACCGTTCGCGAATTTCGACCATTGACTTCAAATTGATGTAACGGGAGATCCGACCGCCAGGTTCTCCTAAAACTGAAACCGTTGGGTTCATATCGAAAAGATCTTTCCAATGAATGTAAGAGATTTGAAATCTAACAGTTGGATTTGGAACTATGTCCAGATCAAATTTGGAAAAGGTCGATATGGGTGCAGTTCGGTAGCCGTTATTGGAAACCGACTATACGGGCCTTGATAAAATTATTAATATATTAATAATTTTTGTAAAATCATACTAAATGATCTGGAAAGATTATGGATGAAAATTCCAAGTTTGAAAAGATAAACATATATTTTTATCGAAATAAACTAGCTATTAACTAGAATAATAAATCCAGTGTTTATAAATAAATAAATATGATTTGTAAATGGTTTTGATATAACCAGAATATTACAATGAATAAATTGGAATGGATTTACGTGGAAATAATCTTTGGAATATTTCGATATTGGATTCTGTGACTATAAAGATATTGTTGAGGAATTTGGAAGATATAGATATCGTTATTTCCAATATAATACCTGTTGGTTTCAGAATTTGGTGTTAAATATAAGCTAATATATTTTCTATTCAGAGCCTTCTATTTAATATCAAAACGGATTTTTGGTTTGTCATGAACTATTTTTTAAATAACATTTTTTCTTTAACCCAATTAACCATGAATATATGATTTGGAGTTTATAATCTTTTTGTCAAGATTAATAGAATTTCGAAAGTTAAGTTTTCCAATTTAAATTATTAAATTGGAATTGAATGGATTCGATAAGGTAATAATCGAGAAGAGTTGCTGTAAAGGAAGACCGTTACTATATATGAAATTTAAAAGGCTTTGCTCTAATTTCATTTATAGTATTGATTTGATACGAAAATTTATATCTATTATATACTGTTATGATTTCTGTGAAGATTCCAGTTTGATGGAGGCTAATATTGGGCTTATCGTGAACTCTATTTTAAATAACATACGTTCTTTAACCCAAGTAAAAGCAGGAATAATTTTCCTAAAAGTTGAATAATCATTAAGTAATGATTTTTGAAGATTAAAACTTAGAAGAATTTTAATAAATCTTTAATTAGATTTTAATGGATATATGGTAATTAAATTTACCAAAACATGAAAAGTGATATATAACAAATACACTTGGTTTTTGATATTTGTCATGATTGATTGATTGTTTGGATTGTGCTCGACCAGTTTATGAGCAAAATATGCTTTTACATTTAGCATTGGGTTGGGTAGAAATATTTGTATGCTAACATCTTGTGAAACACTTCACGATTTGACTATGAGATGTGTAGCGATGTTATTAAGTTCATTTCAAATTTAATGAATGATTTTAAAATGATATTTTTGTTAAGTGAAAAGAAATGTATTACCGA
This sequence comes from Allium sativum, assembly GCA_030737875.1. Classification (NCBI taxonomy): domain Eukaryota; kingdom Viridiplantae; phylum Streptophyta; class Magnoliopsida; order Asparagales; family Amaryllidaceae; genus Allium; species Allium sativum. The sequence continues at coordinate 41,927,693 of CM060926.1, forward strand.
TTTTGGAAGGGAATGTTTTATAAAAATGTTTTACAAAACACAAAGGATTTCGGGGCCTAATCCCGATATTGTCAAAATGATTTCGAAATGTATTATGTGTTTGACATTGTAGTTCAACACATAACTGATTAGTTGCTATTGATGATGTATCTGTTTGGTGGCGGATAATTTATTCTCTTGCTTAACACCCTTCTTTGAGACGTACAAGCTCAAAGGTTGTGACGACCCCATTTCCCGTACAGACGGAGACAAGGGTAATCTTTGGAATTTAACACAGAAACAGATAATAGCAGAACAGAATTAAATAAATACACCAGATAATGTACAATAGAATACACTGGATAAACGTAATCATCATATTTACATAGTATACAGGATCTTACTTAGTACAAATATAGTTCAGCTATACATAAATGTCTACAGCGGAAAAAAACAAAATATGTACAATAGAAGCTGAACAACATAAAAAGAGATAAATAATAGAATCCATCTTCAGCTCCAGCTATCCAGAAAGAGCCAGCTAAACCTGAATACAAGGCTGCCCGTGTAGAAAAAGGGGCACCCAAGTTTGAAAGTGAAACAAACTACGACTCAGTCATGGGACTGGTATGACAAATCTACTCAACACATTTATAATATGGCTAATCACAGGACCACGCCACTTTCGTGGAACGGGTTTACTCCATTGGTTTGCTAGTGCTTTAAAAACAAATATTTCTTTTAAACATCGCAATGTTTTTTATAAAAATGAAGCCATTATAAGACTCTGTTCCCATCACACAATGCAACGCAAACCGGAGGATAGAGTTTTTACCTTATAATGGCCAAGATATGCTTGACACGAATAAAACAAAAGCATTTGATATTACTACTAGTGTTTATATGTTTCAAAAACAATTTCAAATCATAACTATCAATCATAGACAACATGAGCATCCCATTCCACTATGTCGCCAAATAGAGGTATACAATCAAAACCGCACAGTTACGTATTTGGAAATTGGATTTCCGTCATGAACCAAGGCAAAAGATAGTCCTTACCGACTTCGAGACAGCCTAGCCCGAGTCTCAGGATCAGAGCTCGAGTGACCCTTGGATCGTCAGGGCCGGTCCACCGATGTGGATTAAAATTCCTGGACACTGCGTTTCCCCGCCCTTTGGGGCGTAAACGAGCCAACGAATGATACCATCGGACCTGGATCGTCCGATCTAACTGAGGCGCCTCGCAACAGAAACAACCACATAAGTCAAACTCGTTAGGGCGTGTAAAACCACTGACACCACTTCTAGCTAGGAAGAAATGCAGGCCCTCCCTGATGTCATCTCCCGTTTCTGGTTCATACCGGGGTGTGAGGCTCGCGATTTAACGTTATACGCAAAGCTACGCCACATAGGTGGGGCTTTGATCATCACCACAAGACTTTGCTTTTCAACAGAATCCCTGATCACTGCATCTTAGAAAGCCACACATGCAATTCACACCGTGCAACTGATGGATATCAATCACACAGAATAAATTTCAATGTCAGACACACTGTCCATTTGCAAGTCCGTTCTGGGTCTGAACGAAACCAGAGGCACTATATACCTCGCAAACCCATCGATCACCACGTACGTCTGGACGATCACCACTCATTATCCATATTTCGAGATGCCTCCCAATCAGGACCTCAGTTACCATTCAAACGAGGTGAAGATCTCCGGTCTTCGACCACCGTCTTCATCTTCGATTTCTTATCATCGATTCAGTTATTCAGAATGGGATAGACCCGATATTTCTGAGCAACTCGCGTAAATAATAAACAAGTGCAACACTAACATACATACGCATCATTTCAATTTATTAGTCACTAACCGTCAATCAGTAAGAGAACGATTTCCCAAATATTAACCCCGAAGGCCGAAACCAACATCAGATCAAAATCCAGGAAACCATTCGACTTAGCTAACTTTCGGTTAATTTCTAAATCATATCCATATCGTTTGTAATATTTTATAATGATTTATCTCTATTTTTATTCATTTTAAAATAGCCAATTTATTCAAAATGACGCTTCGGGCCATAACGCGGCCGTGGCACTGTTTTTCTTCAGATTTGATTTAGACATATCTGAAAATCTAACCGTTGGATCTTCACAAAATTAACATCATTAGAAAGTACTTTTAAAAACGAATCCAACGGTTCCAGTTTTGGGAAATTCCGACGGTCAGATCTCCCGGTATAATCGTTTGAATTTTCGATTTCAAAATACAAACTGCAGCATCGCTATTCGATTATATATAATTATATATATATATAAATATAATCGATTCTAGCGTTGTTTTTCTTCAGATTTGAATTAAACATTCCAGACAATCCAACCTTTGGATTTTTACAAAGTTGGTGCCGTTGGAAAGATATTTCCAAAGCGAACCCAACGGTTGCGATTTCAGGAAAATCCGACGGTCGGATCTCCCGTACTAATCGTTTGACATCATGGTTTCAAAATACGAACTGCAGCTTCGTTATTCGATATATTTCGATTCTATATATATATATATATATATATATATATATATATGTATAGATTCTTCGATTTCAAAACTATATTCTTTTCATACATTTGATAAAAATGATATTTTTATCTAACTGGATTCTATTTCAACACTTCACTATTTTTACCAATTCATGTATATAATAAAAATGTGATTTTTAATGTAAAACAATTTATTTCAAAACACGACTATTTTATATAGTTAATATAGGTGATAAAAATAGGTTTTTTTATTATAAAACAATTTCTTTCAAAATATGAATACCATTCAACACATGAATTTCAATTCAACGAATGAATTTCGATTCAACACATGAAGGTTTTCTATAGTTTATATATATCGATAAAAAGGTGATTTTTATTTTTAAATCACGAATACCATTCAACACATGAATTTCAATTCAACGAATGAATATCAATTCAACACATGAAGGTTTTCTATAGTATGTATATATCGATAAAAAGGTGATTTTTATATTTAAAACACGAATACCATTCAACACATGAATTTCAATTCAACGAATGAATATCGATTCAACACATGAAGGTTTTCTATAGTTTGTATATATCGATAAAAAGGTGATTTTTATATTTAAAACACGAATACCATTCAACACATGAATTTCAATTCAACGAATGAATGTCGATTCAACACATGATGGCTTTCTATTCAATGAATAAATATAGTTTCAACAAATGAAAATAATTCAAACACATGAATATTATTCAAAATTTCGGCAGCATAACGGCAGGGTAGTTAAAACCGGGACCGTCCCTATTACGGCTCCTCGCTCTACCTTAAAACCTCGCGATTTTTGACAATGGGGAATCATGCATCTAGTTCGCATGCAGGCGGCATGTATAATTATTTTATTTCCACAAACTAATCCTATGTGGTTTCAACCAAATATTTCTCAACCACAAACGGGTATTTTTCAACCACAATGAATCAATATCAACCACAAACAATTCCAATCAACTATTCGCTATCAATCAATTTTCACACCAATCACAACCAATAAATATAGTCCATGGTTTGTGGACGACTGGCATATATATATATATATATATATATATATATATATATATATATATAAAGCATTTCACTTCTATTTCAACACATATATAATTTTTTTCAACGCATATACAACTTATACATCGAACGTACGACTTATACAATGCTTATATAAGAGGTGTACAACGCTTATATAACTCATACATCAACTATATAATTTATACATCGTCGTTTTCCATATCGTTTATAAATTAGAAATCTCATATTGGGTTCCACTCCACCAAAAATAGCAGAAGGCTCAGAAAAATATGCGGTCTCTTCTAGAATGTAGAAGACGTCCACACGAGTCCACTGTCTCTTGTTTCACCGAATTTCGTCAAGAAATGAAAACGATATGATTTTTATAGTGAAATCAAAAACCGTAGCGCTTAGAACTGCTATTAAATAGTTTATATAATTTAACAGCCGTACCTTTCTATTTCGTTTAAAACTAGGTTTTGATCTTGCGCTAAATCCGTTGTGCTATAGGTCGATCAGCCTTCACCACGAGGAAGAGCTTGGAATCACGCTCTGGCGCGTGGGGGTGGGGTCCAGTTCGACGCTGGAAGGAGGTGGCGGTGGAGGTTTCAAACCCGCGATTTCAAAGCTCAGTTCTCGAGAACCAGAGCACGAGGGAGGGAGCAACGAGTATGGATTTGGAGCTAGAGAGGAGAGCTTCAAGAAGCTTAACTAGAGGGGGGTCTAACTCGGGCTGTAGCGATCGAAATTCGCCAGGGAAGCGGCGACAGGCCTTCCGCCATCGAGATCGTTTACGAGGGGGGGGGGGAGAGGGGGGTTGAGATTTTTTTATTTTATTTTATTATGAACATAAAATTCTGATTGGCCGATGGTTTTATAATTTCAAAAATTAGGGTTTTTACAAACGAACTTCAATTTAAACCCAACGACTGTCGTCCCTAGCGTTTTACCCCAATTACGAACACAATGGGATATGTTTCGTAGGCCCAATCGACTATTTCAGTCAGTTTTCCTTCAAATTAAAATATAAAACATTCAATATTCGATTTCAACGTACATTTCAATTTGCCAGGGCCACAAACTGATTCGAAAAATTCCAAAAAAATAATTCTAGCTATGTTTTGACGATACGGTCCCAACAAATCTAGTTTCGTCGAATTCTGAGCCCGTTTGCAAAAGGGCCCTTTTCTGGTCGATCCAATTTAACTATAATTGACCAAAACACGTTTTCCTTTGCCACGCTCATAAACTAGCTTCAAAAATTATGAAATTTGAAACCTAGCAATAACTTCACATCCCAGATCCAACAAAAGTGGTTTCGTCGAATTCCGAGCTCGTTTGCAAAATGGCCAATTTCACGGGCTATATAAATTCCATAGCGACCATTCTGAATATTCATTCGGCCATAACTTTTGCTTCCCGCTATGAAACTTCAATTTTTCAAATTCGTTAGAACCGTATTCAGTAACAGATTTAAATATTTCTGGTTTCACTCAAATCCGTTTTCCTTTGCACCCGGTACAGTCCGACAAAGTTTGAATTCAATTTTTGAAACTGTAGCGCCATTTCAGGCCTTGTTTATAATTAGAGTTAATTATATTCCTTTTCAATTGTCGATTCAAACTTAGTTTTCATCTTTCTTATTTAAAATATTTATTTTAAATATTTAAAATCCACTATTTTAGCCAATTTAAAAAAATTAATTAGTTCAGATTTTCCGGGTCGTTACAAAGGTTACGTGATTAATAGTGACTAATCATATGCGTGAATTGCTAATGTAAAGTGCTATATTTTGGAAAGTACTTGTGATTATTATTTTGTGAAATGATTTTCCCTACTTCATGATATGAAATTATTTAGTATGTGGAAAAAGATTCGGGTAACCCGGAAGAGACTAAAACTGTGAGGGCGATAGATTTTCTCCAAGGGCGTGGGAGTTGCATCGTCAGTGTAGCCTGCTCCTTAGTGGGAGGTGCGCATATATATATATATATATATATATATATATATATATATATATATATATATATCAAGTTGGAGAGGCACGTACAGCCTTATCTGAGGGTCATGCCTGATATTTGGTTGCATACTTGTTTGTATGCATTGTTATGTTTTGGAATTTATATTTCCAAAGATTTGGTTTGAGATCCCGAAGTGAAATCTACTTTGATATAAAAGCTAGATATGTATTTCAAAATGATTTGAAATAAGAAATTGGGAAATAAAGTCCAAAGGAATAATTTATGTATAGTGAATTGGATTTGGAAAACCTAAATTTGGGATTAAGCCTAAATGGGCAGATTAGAAAATTGCATATTCTACGATGCATTGTAGATCCATATATCTATTATTAGTTGTTGTTTATGCGCTGGTATTCATGGGGGTGAACACGTTCTATGACATACGGCGTGGTCCCATGATTTACCTTATTTTAAATTAAAGTTTAATAACTGTTTTAAGTTTTCACACCAGTCCCATGACTGACCTGGAGTTTATCGTTTTAACCTAAACTCTGGGAGCCCTTATTTTCTGCATGGGAAGCTAGTTGTTTTAGTTTTGTATATATTATTTTCACTGGATCCTGAATCTACAGCTGGAGCTATATTCAGAAAGCTTTGTACTTGTGTATCTCTTTCAGCCGCATGGGAAGCTAGTTGTTTTAGTTTTGTAGATATTATTTTCACAGGATCCTGGATCTACAACTGGAGCTACATTCGGAAAGCTTTGTACCTATGTATCTCTTTCAGTTGTGTTATGTACAAAGTTTAATAACTGTTTTGATTTTTAACACCAGTCCCATGACTGACCTGGAGTTTATCGTTTTAACCTAAACTCTGGGTGCCCCTATTTTCCGCACGGGAAGCTAGTTGTTTTGGTTTTGTAGATATTATTTTCATAGGATCTTGGATCTACAGCTGGAGCTATATTTGGAAAGCTTTGTACTTGTGTATCTCTTTCAGTTATGTTATGTTGTTTTGGTTTTGTACATATTATTTTCACAGGATCCATGATCTACAGCTGGAGCTATATTCGGAAAGCTTTGTACATGTGTATCTCTTTCAGTTGTGTTATGTTTTATTTTTCCGCTGCTTTGTAATTTAATTATTTGATATTTTTCTGCTATATATTATCTATTTATACTCTAATATCTTGTACTCTAATGTAAATTGTTGTGATAGCAATGAAATGTTTTATTGTTCATGTTCTGACTTGTCCTGTTTTCAGCTCAATCTGGGCTTTCCCTTACGGGCGAGTTTGGGTCATTTCATTTTGGTATCAAAGCTTTGGTTTTATGGAGCTCGAGAACAAGACACATTAGAACCAAACTAAAGAATTCATTAGACATTGGATTTGTAATATCCAATGAGAATGACTCGTTAGAGATAGGGTTAGTGATACCCTAGAATGAGTTCGAAGAGTATAATTTATTAAAATAAAAATGAAAACAAATTATGTTTTGAAAATTTAAACATTATTATACGTATTTGAGTATTGTATTTTGAAGAGATTTTGGATTATCGAGTATATAGAGATTTTAATATACGTCTGATCCACGTGTATTTGAAGTCTCAAATATACTGGATAGATATAGAATCACACTCTAGTCGCCGGGAGATGATTCTGATGATGACATGTCATCATCAATATTTATTTCTGAGATTCGAAAGTGGGATATCTATATATTTCCAATTGACTGGTGTGAGAATCAAAACTTAGATAGGGTTTATTATTGTGATTTGGCATTGAAAACATGATTTTGAGTATATATAACTTATATGTTTGAAAAGCTAATCAACTAATTGATTATTGGTTGTAACGACCCGGAAAATCTGAACGAATTTAAATTTTTTAAATTGGCTAAAATAGTGGATTTTAAATATTTAAAATAAATATTTTAAATAATAGTAATGTAAAGTGAGTTTGAATCGACGTTTGAAAACGAATATAATTAATTCTAAGTATAAACAAGGCCTGAAATGGCGCTGCAGTTTCAAAAATTGAATTCAAACTTTTTCGGACTGTACCAGGTGCAAAACAAAACGGATTTGAGTGAAATCAAAAATATTTAAATCTGTTAGTGAATACCTTTCTAACGAATCTGAAAAATCAAAGTTTCATAGCAGGATGCAAAAGTTATGGCTAAATTAATTTTCGGAAAGGTCGCTATGGAATTTATATAGCCCGTGAAAATGGCCATTTTGCATACGACCTCGGAATTCGATGAAACCACTTTTGTTGGATCTGGGATGTGAAGTTATTGCTAGGTTTCAAATTTCGTAATTTTTGAAACTAATATGTGGGCGTGGAAAAGGAAAATGTGTTTTGGTCAATTATAGTTAAATTGGATCGACCAGAAATGGGCCATTTTTCAAACAGTCTCAGAATTCGATGAAACTAGTTTTGTTGGGACCGTATCGTCAAAACATAGCTAGATTTATTTTTCTGGAATTTTTCGAATCAGTTTGTGGCCCTGGAAAATTGAAATGTACGTTCAAATTAAATATTGAATGTTTTATATTTTAATTTGAATGGAAACAGACTGAAACAGTCGAATGGGCCTTCGAAACATATCCCATTGTGTTCGGAATGGGGGTGAAACACTAGGGAAGACAGTCGTTGGGTTTGATTTCAAGTTCGTGTGCAAAAACCCTATTTTAAAATTTAATAAAGTATGGACCAATAGGAAATTTTCTTTCATAATTATTTTAAAAATAAAAAAAATCAAAAAACCCCCGGATCAGCGCTCTCGACGGCGGAAAACCCACGCCGCTTCCCCTCTTTTTCCGACCAAACCAGGAGGAATTAGAACCCCCTCCAGTTAAGCATTTTGAAGATCCTAACGCCCTCTACAAATCCATATAAGGTTTGCCAATTTCCACTGAGTATTCGAGGAGATCTGACCCTCGAAAGTCATCGACTTTCAGCCGCCGCCGTGACTTCTGGTGGCCATCGATCGGAGCGCCACCAACTGGCGAACGAGCGCCCTTCCAGCCTCTTCGACACGTACAACCTGATCCACGTATCGTGCAACGATTGGCGAGAAAAATCAAAACCTAGTTTTGAAGAAAATAGAAAGGTAACGGCTTTTTTTTATTTAAACTGAAATTAACACTTTTAAACCGTTGCAAACTTTGAAAAATCATATCTTTTTCGTTTCTTGATGAAATTCGATGAAAGAAGAAACATCGTGACCGTGTGGACGTCTTCTACATTTTAGAAGAGACCGCATATTTTTCTGAGCCTTCTGCTATTTTTGGTTGAGTGGAACCCAATGTGAGATTTCTAATTTATAAACGATATGGAAAACGACGATGTATAAATTATATAGTCGATGTATGAGTTATATAAGCGTTGTACACCTCTTGTATAAGCGTTGTATAAGTTTTACGTTCGATGTATAAGTTGTATATGCGTTGTAAAAATTATATATGTGTTGAAATAGAAGTGAAATGCTATATATATATATATATATATATATATATATATATATGCCCCTCGTCCATAAACCATGGACGATATTTATTGGTTGTGATTGGTGTGAAAATTGATTGATAGCTAATGGTTGCTTGAAATTGTTTGTGGTTGGAATTGATTGATTGTGATTGAAAAGTACCCATTTGTGGTTGAGAAATACTTGGTTGAAACCACATAGGACTAGTTTGTGGAAATGAAAAATATATACATGCCGTCTGCGTGCGAACTAGATGCATGATTCCCCATTGTCAAAAACCACGAGGTTTTAAGGTAGAGCGAGGAGCCGTACTAGGGACGGTCCCGGTTTTAACTACCCTGCCGTTATGCTGCCGAAATTTTGAATAATATTCATGTGTTAGAATTATTTTCCTGTGTTGAAATTATTTTCGTCTGTTGAATAGAAAACCTTCATGTGTTGAATCGATATTCATTCGTTGAATTGAAATTCATGTGTTGAATGGTATTTGTGTTTTAAATATAAAAATCACCTTTTTATCGGTATATACAAACTATAGAAAACATTCATGTGTTGAATCGATATTCATTCGTTGAATTGAAATTCATGTGTTGAATGGTATTTGTGTTTTAAATGTAAAAATCACCTTTTTATCGGTATATACAAACTATAGAAAACCTTCATGTGTTGAATCGATATTCATTCGTTGAATTGAAATTCATGTGTTGAATGGTATTCGTGTTTTAAATATAAAAATCACCTTTTTATCGATATATACAAACTATAGAAAACCTTCATGTGTTGAATCGATATTCATTCGTTGAATTTAAATTCATGTGTTGAATGGTATTCGTGTTTTAAATAAAAAAATCACATTTTTATCTATATATATAAACTATAGAAAACCTTCCTGTGTTGAATCGAAATTCATTCGTTGAATTGAAATTCATGTGTTGAATGGTATTCGTATTTTGAAAGAAATTGTTTTATAATAAAAATCCTATTTTTATCCTCTATATGAACTATATAAAATAATCTTGTTTTGAAATAAATTGTTTTATAATAAAAATCCTATTTTTATCACCTATATGAACAATAGAACATAATCGTGATTTGAAATGAATTGTTTTACAATAAAAATCACATTTTTATTATATACATGAATTGTTAAAAGCAGCGAAGTGTTGAAATAGAAGACAGTTGGATAAAAATATAATTTTTATCAAATGTATGAAAAGAATATATCTTTGAAATCGAAGAATCGATATATATATATAAATAGAATTGAAATATATCGAATAACGACGCTGTAGTTTGTATTTTGAAACCGTGATTTCAAACGATTAGTGTGGGAGATCCGACCATCGGATTTTCCCGAAACTGCAACCGTTGGGTCCGCTTTGGAAATATCTTTCCAACGACACCAACTTTGTAATGATCCAACGGTTGGATTGTCTGGAATGTTTAATTCAAATCTGAAGAAAAACAGCGCCAGAATCGATTATATTTATATTTATATATATATATATAAAAATATAATTATATTTAATTGAATAATGACGCTGCAGTTCATATTTTGAAATCGAAACTTCAAACGATTATACCAGGAGATCCGACCATCGGAATTTCCCGAAACTGGAACCGTTGGATTCGTTTTGAAAATATCTTTCTAATGATGTAAATTTTGTGAAGATCCAACGGTTAGATTTTCAGATATATGTAAATCAAATCTGAAGAAAAATAGCGCCACGGCCACGTTATGGCCGAAGCGTCGTTTTGAATAAATTGGCTATTTCAAAATAATTAAAAATAGCGATAAATCATTATAAAATATTATAAACGATATGGATGTGAAATTTAGAAACTAACTGAAGGTTGGCTAGGTCGAATGGTTCCTTGGGTTTTGATCTGATGTTGGTTTCGGCCTTCGGGGTTAATATTTGGGAAATTGTTCTCTTACTGATTGACGGTTAGTGACTAATGAATTGAAATGGAGTGTATGTATGTTAGTGTTGCACTTGTTTATTATATACGCGAGTTGCTCAGAAAGACCGGGTTTATCCCATTCTGAATAACTGAATCGACGATAAAAAGTTAAAGATGAAGACTGGGGTTGAAGACCGATCTTTACCTCGTTTGGATGGTAACTGAGGTCCTGATTGGGAGGCATCCTGAAATATGGATAACGAGTGGTGATCGTCCAGACGTACGTGGGAATCGATTGATATATGAGGTATTTAGTGCCTTCGGTTTCGTTCAAACCCATAACAGACTTGCAAATGGACTGTGTGTCTGACATTGGAATTCATTCTATGCGATTGATAACCATCAGTTGCATGGTGTAAATTTCCGGTGTGGCATGCTAAGATGCAGTGAACAGGGCTTCTGTTGAAAAGCAAAGTCTTGTGATTGATGATCAAAGCACCGCCTGTGTGGCATAGCTTTGTGTATAACGTGAATTCGTGAGCCTCACACCCCGGTATGAACCAGAAACGAGAGAGGACATCAGGGAGGGCCTGCGTTTCTTTCTAGCTAGGAGTTGTGTCGGTATTTTTACACGGCCTGACATTTTACTTATGTAGTTGTTGCTGTTGCGAGGCGCCTCGGATATACCAGTGACTATGTGAAGCCGAAGGAGCCATTCGTTGGCTCGTTTACGCCCCATAGGGCGGGGAAACGCATTGTTCAGGCATAATAATCCAGATCGGTGGACCGGCCTTGACGATCCAAGGGGCAGTTGCGGCTGTTACTGAGGGGAGGGCTAGAGCGTCTCGAATTCGGTGAGGACGATCCCTTGCCTCGGTTCGTGACGGAAATCCAATTTCAAAATACGTGACTGTGCGGTTTTGATTGTATACCTATATATGGCGACATAGTGGTATGGGGCATTAATGCCGTCTATGATTGATACTTATGACTTGAAATTGTTTTTGAAACATATAAACACTAGTAATAATATCAAATGCTTTTGTTTTATTCGTATCAAGCATATCTTGGCCATTATAAGGTAAAAACTCTATCCTCCGGTTTGCGTTGCATTGTGTGATGGGAACTGAGTCTTATAATGGCTTCATTTTTATAAAAAGCATTGCGATGTTTAAAAGAAAGATTTGTTTTTAAAGCACTGGCAATCCAATGGAGTAAACCCGTTCCACGAAAGTGGCGTGGTCCTGTGATTAGCCAAATTATTAATGTGTTGAGTAGATTTCTCATACCAGTCCCATGACTGACTCGTAGTTTGTTTCACTTTCAAACTCGGGTGCCCATTTTTCTACACGGGCAGCCTTGTATTCAGGTTTAGCTGGTTCTTTCTGGATAGCTGGAGCTGAAGATGGATTCTATTATTTATCTCTTTTTATGTTGTTCAGCTCCTATTGTACATATTATGTTTGTTTTCCGCTGTAGACATTTATATATAGCTGAACTGTATTTGTACTAAGTATGATCCTGTATACTGTGTAACTCTGATGATTACGTTTATCCAGTATTCTATTGTGCATTATCTAGTGTATTTATTTATTTCTGTTCTGCTATTATCTGTTTATGTGTTATATTCCAAGGATTACCCTTGCCGCCGTCAGTACGGGGTTTGGGGTCGTCACATTGGTTGTGATGTGTGATTAGTAGTTTAAATAATAAAAATATTGGTATGATAATTAATTTAAACAACATGAGAATGAATGATAAATTAAGCCAAATCGGATCAAATGTTGAACTGAATTGAAATTGATTTCAATTACATATATGTATTTGTATATATATGGAACGTGTCATAGCATGGAAGCAAAGAGAAGGAATAAAATTGTATGCCCAACAAATAGGTACATGCTTACTATATTCATTGGGTTTGATGATTTTATGAGCCAATTAACAAGCCGCTTGGCTTTTTCTTTTTGGATGATGAGGGCCTTATGAGGCAAGTTGCGGTTTTAAAGGTCTCCCCGTGCAAAGGAGGTTATAGTGAAATTTTCAAAAATTTAGGGTGCTAGCCAAATTTTTGAGAAATTAGAAAATTCTTAGAAACTAAAAAGTTGAAGAATGAAAGCCAGAATGAAAGTTGAGTTGGTATGTTAAACAACTTTCAGCTCCGTTCCTTTTTTAGGATAAAAAGATTTTAAGTAGGGGAGATTTTAACAACTCGAATTTTTAGAACCAATTTAATTTTTTTTAGCAATTTTAATGGATTTTGAATATTTAAAATGATTTATTTCAAAAATAATGACTAAAAATTTATCTAAATCGAAGCTAGAACGTATAAATTTATTTTGATTATATAACGAGCCTGAAATGGCATGGTAATTTGAAATTTTGATTTTAAACTTCAAATGAATGTACATAATTCAATATTAATCGGATTTCAGTAAAACTAGAAATGTTGGAATCTATTTAATTATATCTCTCTAATGAATGTGAAGAATTTAGATTTCACAACATAAATTGAAAGATATGTCTAGTTTAAAATTTAAAATAGTCGCTATGAAATTAAATTATATTTATAAATAAACATAGCCCTTAAAATAGCCAATTTGGAAACGATCTCCGTTTTCGACGAAACCACTTTTGTTGGATCTAGAATGTCAAATTATTGTTGTTTTTCAAATTTCATTATTTTTGGAATTAATACGTGAGTATGATAGATTTAAACGTGTTTTGAATATATAGTTTAAATTTAATCGACTGGAAAATGGTCATTTTTCAAACGGACTCCAAATTCGATGAAATTAGTTTTTTTAGGACCTTATCTTCAAAATATAACTAAATTTTTTTTGGGAATTTTCGGAGTCAGTATGTGGCCCAGGTAAATTAAAATGTTTGTTTAAAATTGTAATAACCCGGAAAATGTGAACCAATTTAAAATTTTTAAAATTGGTTATTGTCAAAGAATTTAAACAATTGAAATAGCATATTTCAATAAAATAATGAATTGGGAATAGTGAGGCAGTTTGAAAATTTGAATACAAACTTTGTTTGACTGTACCGGGTGGAGAATATAACAGATTTTAGTGAAACCAAAAATATTTAAATCTGTTTATGAATACCTTTTTAACGAATCTGAAAAATCGAAGTTTCATAACAGGATTCAAAAGTTATGGCCAAATGAATTTTCAGAAAGGTCGCTATATAGAATGTATAGCCCTTGAAAATAGACATTTTGCGTACGACCACGGAATTCGATGAAACCACTTTTGTTGGATCCGGGATGTCAAACTATTGCTAGGTTTCAAATTTCATAATTTTTGAAGCTAGTATGTGAGCGGGGAAAAAGAAAATGTGATTGGTCAATTTCTGTTAAAATGGGTCGACCTGAAAATGGCCATTTTGCATACGATCTTAGAATTCGACGAAAATGATTTTGTTGGGACCGTATCGTCAAAACAAAGCTAGATTTATTTTTCTGGAATTTTTTGATTCAGTTTGTGGCCCTGGCAAATTGAAATGTACGTTCAAATTGAATATTAAATGTTTTATACTTTAATTTGAAAAATAACTGACTGTAACAGTCGAATTGGCCAATGAAACATATCCCATTGTGTCCGGAATGGGGGTATTTAGCTAGGGGCGACAGTCGTTGGGTTGAAATTGGTGTACGTTGGCTAAAAAGGATATTTTAGGAATTTAAAATTTAAAATTTAAATATAATAGAAAATATCCTCACTTTTCTCTCTCTTCTGAAAAACTGGTCAAACCCTATCGAACGAACGACGGAACCCCTTCAAAACTTCTATGACCGATCGCCGCCACCACAGGCGTTTTCGCCACCCCCTCTAATTGATTTTCCGTTCGCCTTCCCCCCTCTTTCAATCAATCCAAGACTCGTCTGAATTCGTTTGGTATCTGCGTCGAATTTCAGCTAGGAAGTCACCAACTTTGGAGCGCCGCCGAGCCAGGTAGGGACCACCGAGCTGAATGCCACCACAGGCGCTGGAAAGCCTGTTCGAAGCTCTTCGACGTTGCAGCATCCGATCGTGACGATACTGCACAGATCGATCAGAAAATTTAAACCTAGTTTCGAAGGTTTGAAAAACATATCTGCTCTGAAATTTCTGAAATGAAATTAACACTTTTAAGTGTTGCAAAACTTTGAAAAATCATATCTTTTTAATGTGTTAACGAAATTCGATGAAACAGGAAACATCAGGACCGCAAGGAGGCTCTCGACCATCTAGCAGAAGCCGCGGATTTTTCTGATCTACATACGATTTTTAGCACTTCAAAAACCAATGTGAGGAATCTAAATTAAATTGTGTGAATGGATTCGTGTTGTATAAATTATATAAGCAAAGTGTAAATTATATACGCATTGTATACCTCATGTACATGTGTTGTATAAGTTATATTAGCGATGTATAAATTATACAAGCGTTGTATGAAACATATATGCTTTGAATTGTGATGAAATACAAGTAAATTATAGAAATAATATATATATATATATATATATACACACACACACACTCCCCTCGTCCACAGACCATGGACGATATTTATTGCTTGTGATTGGCGTGAAATTATATAGTATGACGAATGGTTGGAAATAATTGTTTGTGGTTGATATTGTTGTTGAAAAATACCTTTGTGGTTGAAAAATACCCTCTTGTGGTTGAAAAAATATAGAATAGGATTGTGGAAATGAAAATAAAACATGCCGCCTGCGTGCGAACTAGATGCATGATTCCCCATTGTCAAAAACCGCGAGGTTTTAAGGTAGAGCGAGGAGCCGTACTAGGGATAGTCCCGGTTTTAACTACCCTGCCGTTTTGCTGCCGAAATTTTCTGAAATATTCATGTGTTAGAATAATTTTCATTTGTTGAAATTAATTAAATATGTTGAAACCAATATTCATGTGTTGAATTGAAATTCATTCGTTGAGTTGAAATTCATGTGTTGAATGTTATTCGAATTTTAAACAAATAGATTTAACGATAAAAATCACATTTTTATATAATACAAACTATAGAGAATATTCATGTGTTGAATTGAAATTCATTCGTTGAATCAAAATTCATGTGTTGAATGTTACTCGAATTTTAAATAAATCGGTTTAACGATAAAAATCACATTTTTATATATATACAAACTATAGAGAACATTCATGTGTTGAATTGAAATTCATTCGTTGAATTGAAAATTCATGTGTTGAATGTTATCCGTATTTTAAAATAAATAGACAATAAAAATTACATTTTTATTGTGAATATGAAGTGTTAAAAACATTCACGTTTTGAATAAATATTTTTGATGATAAAAATATTTCTTTTAGCATGTATACGCTTTGGTAAAAATACACACGTGTTGAATTAAATATTAGTTCGCTCGAAATATTATTATTAGTTTGTTCTGCATATATATACATGTGTCGAACAAGGAAAAAGGATTAGCTGTAGAGTAAAGAAATTATTTGCGTGCCCGACAAATAGGCAAGCCTTGATGAGCTGGCTGCGCAATTTTATTTTTATATCAACTCCTGTGAATGCCATTGGATGCGGAGTGCTGGTTATTCTGTGTGAAATAATAAACATCGTCATAGGATAGTAACAATTAATTTTGAACTACACCACATGGTATACTTCTTGACGATAGGTATACTTCATCATATTCCACATAAGCATTTGGAGCTTGTGTGACGAGGTTGAAGATTTACCATACGAGCGAGAGGCTTGTATGGCGATGATTATATACTACAGGTTGAATTGATGACTGATATGGACTATATAAAATATAACGATAAATTGCCATATTAATAAAATACCCACACGGGTCTGGAGTTGACAATAATCACGTCTCTCTAGTCATTAGATACGGCACATGGACTATTTATTCCCACACGGGACGGGGTGACGAGGATTTATCCTCTGGAGTAATTAAAAATACACGCTCCCTCAGGCTTGACCGGGTGACGAGAATTTATTCTCTGGAGTTATTATCTATATACGCTCCCCTGTAAACACCAGAATATATCACTATAAATATGTGGATGCTTTATAGGATTTATTGGGTACCTAACACGACCCAATAAATATCCAAACCCCTTCCCGTACAAAGGAGGTTATGGCGAAATTTTTCGAAATATAAAGGCGTTAGTGAAATATTTGAAGTGAAAACGATGTTAAAATATTTGAAGTGAAAACGATGTTAAAATATTTGAAGTGAAACCAATGTTGAATTATTTGAAGTGAAAACGATGTTGAAATTAAAGAATGAACTATATATATATATATATATATATATATATATATATATATATATATATATAAATAGAATGGAAAGGAATCGAAGCCGTGCAGTTCGTGTTTTGAAATCGTAATTTGAATCGATTAGTATGAGACATCCGACCATCGGAATTTCCCGAAACTGCAACCGTTGGGTTCGCCTTGGAAATATCTTTCCAACGGCACCAACTTTGTAAAAATCCAACGGTTGGATTGTCTGGAATGTTTAATTCAAATTTGAAGAAAAACAGCGCCAGAATCGTTTATATTTATATATAAATATAAATATGATTAAATTAAATCGAATAACGACGCTGCAGTTCGAATTTTGAAACCGTAACTTCAAACGACTAGTGTGGATGATCCGACCGTCGGATTTTCACGAAACTGGAACCGTTGGGTTCGCTTTGGGAATATCTTCCCAGTAGTATAGACTTTGTAAAAATCCAACGGTTGGATTTTCCGATATGTGTAAAACAAATTAGGGGAAAAACAGCGCCAGTGCCACGGCACAACCTGAAACGTCGTTTAATTAAATATGGCTATTTTTAAATAAATAAAAATTGTGAAAAATCATTATAAAATATTATAAGCAACATGGATTGGAAATAAACCAATTTGGCTTGATCTGCTTGATATTTGATGGTCGTATGTGTTTGACACAAAAATTATACTAAAGAACTGAAATATAAATATCAAATAATATAACCATGGAAAGAATTGATTTGAATTCTGATTATACGTGAATTATTTGAAAAGGCTGAGCTAACCCTCATTTCAAATAATTGACCGAACGATTCGAAGGCGAAAATACAAAGACGATTGAAGACCGACGATCTTCGTATCGGTTGGATGGGCGCTGTTGAGGTTCCGGATTGGAGTAGCTACCGGGAAGGAACGGAAGTAGTAGCCGTCTGAGCGTATGTGTTGATTGTACGGATATACGAGGAATTTGGTGCCTTCGGTTTCGTTCAGACCCAGAACGGACTTGTAAATGGACTGTGTGTCTGACATTGGATATTGTTCTATACTGATTGATCTCTGTTAAATATATATCTGTTTGGCGGCGGAGAATTTATTCTTTTGCTTAACGCCCTTCTCTGAGAAGTACGAGCTCAGAGGTTATACATCGATAGAAATCAGTCGTATGGTATGTGGCATGCCAAGATGTAGTGATCAAGGCTTCTGTTAAAAAGCAAAGCCTTGTGTTCGATGATCAAAGCATGGCCTACGTGGTCTGGCTTTGTGTATAGCGTGGATTCGCGAGCCTCGCACCTCGGTATGAGTTAAAAACGGGATAAGGACTGCAGGAAGAGCACGACGTTTCTTTCTAGTTATGGTAGTGTCAGTGACCTACCAGCACTAACATTTATATCTACTTTTCACCTATGTGGTTGTTGGAATGCGAGGCGCCTCGATATTAGGTCTGTAAGGACCGGGAAACGTGTGTTCAGGAATTGCCAATCCACTAACGTAATTGTGGACCGGCCCTGAAGCATCCAAGGGTTACCCAGAGTGTGTAGTCCTGAGGCATTTGCTAGAGTGTCTCGAAGCGGAGAGGAGCTTGCCCCTTGCCTTGACTCATGACGAAAATCCAATTTCCAATACGAAATAACGGATTCGATTGTAGAACTAGTATGGCGACATAGTAAATGGTAGTTATGCCGCTTATGATTGATATTTATGATGCTATTCGTTTTTGAAACATACATGCACTAGTAATAATATCAAATGATTTTGCTTTACACGTATTAAGCATTTGGCCATTATAGGGTAAAACTCTATCCTCCGGTTTGCGTTGCATTGTATGATGGGACTTGAGTCTTATAATGGCTACATTCTTTTTAAAAGCATTGCATTGTTTTAAAGAATTTACTTTGTTTTAAATGCACCAGCAATCATTGGAGTAAACCTGTTCCGTGAAAGTGGCATGGTCCTATGATTTGCCTTATTACTGTTGTTTAACCAGTTAAGTAGATTTCTCATACCAGTCCCCATGACTGACTCGTTGTTTGTTTCACTTTGCAAACGCGGGTGCCCTTATTTTCACACGGGCAGCCTAGTTCACAGGTGATAGGTTGTTTTGGCTCAGCACTGTAGTATGGAGTGCACTTTTGGCTCATGGCGAGGCTGAATTCACCGAGATGACTTAGACATTTTCCGCCATTATTGTATATGTATTATGATTCCGCCTATGGCGATGCAGACTGCTTTACTCCCAATACTTATTATCATATGTATATGTACCGCCTCCGGCGATGTAGACTGATACACTTGTTATGTCTCCCTGTATGTATATATTCCGCCTATGGCGATAGTGACTGATCATTCCCCTTTTATTTACTAATTTATATCCTACGTTGTGCTATTCTGATGTTGTTACATATTATGATTCCGCTGTCATATCCATGTAAAATTATTCTATTTATTGTTTTTGCTATTATCTGTACTCCGCTTTGATGATTGATGTGTTATATTCCAATGATTATCCTTAATACCGTCACACGGATTTTGGGATCGTCGCAGTTGGTATCAGAGCTTTGGTTAACCTTAGTTCCGAAATTTAACACATTAAACACCTCGTCAGAATAGAATCAGTAGTGTTCTAAGGCGAGCGGCCCATTAGAGATAGGATTAGTGATGTCCTAGAATAAGCTAAGCAGATTAGCAAAACAATTTGATCAGTACATCATTACATTTCCTTATGTTCCCCTGCTTTATCATAGATGAAAGTTGTCATTTCTGTGAGCTTGACTCTTTTCTTGCTTATACAGTACTTTATCTGATGGCTACACGAGCAGCAGCAGCCAGACGTGGCCGAGGAGGCCGAGCAGGCAGAGCAGGAGGACGGGGGGATATCCCCGTAGCAGAGGGGGGGGGTCCTATTATACAACCACCAACACCCTAGGACTTTGAGCTTGACAGAGTAGCAAAGAGATACAGGAACCTGGGAGGAAAACCCTTTTCTGGCCTTGGTACAGTGACAGAGGCCATTGCTTGGTTGAATACTTGTGAAAAGATTTTTGAGGGCATGGGACTGGGGACCCACAACAAGGCACGTCTAGGTATTTGTCTCTTACAGGAAGAGGCAGAGTTGTGGTGGGATGCCATTACCTCCGAAGATGTGGAGGGTACTGTTAGGACCTGGGAGCAGTTCAAGACCATGTTCAAGGAGAAGTTCGTACCTGAGCAGGCCTTAGAGAGGATGCGTGATCAGTTTGCTAATCTCCAGCAGGGAGATCTCTCTATCCAAGACTACCTCAACAAATTCACTCAGCTATCGCGCTATGCTCCAGAGCTTATTATGACAACCAAAGCTAAGAACAAGAGGTTTATATTTGGGCTACGGCGCAAGTACCATGATAGGGCCATGAGCAACATCAAACTCTCATTCTCATAATTAGTAGAAATGGCCTGCAATTATGAAGATCTGGATGAAAGACACTCCAACCAAGACCGCGCCAAAAACCAAGCTGGAAACAAGCGCAAAACTTCAGGAGATCAGCCAGAGTCCAGCATTTCAGCGGCCGCTACTCAGCAATCTAGAAAGATACCGAAAGGAAGCTGCTACAACTGCGGAAAGACAGGACATTTTTCTAATGTGTGCAAAGCCCCAAAGAAACTAAAGGCAAATCCAGACCGCAGCTCAGCCGAATGCTACAACTGGCATCAGAAAGGGCACTATAGCAGGAATTGTCCTTTGAAGCAGAATGCACAAGTGGCTCTTGTTTATGACGGGGAGATCCCGCCAGCTATCACCGATGGATCAGGTAAACCCGACATCTTGGGAGGTACCCTTACCATTAAAAATATTCCTGTTTCTGTACTTTTTGATACTGGTGCATCACGTAGCTTCATTTGTAGTAACACTATTCACAAGTCAAAATTGAAACAAAGAAAGATTAAAGAACCAATTAAAGTTCAAAACCCGATAGGAGGTTCTGTTAGTTTCAGTTCATATCGTAGAGTGCTTGTCTCATATTTTTACTACAAGATCTCTTTTGATTTGATCATCATGGACCTTTCCGAATTTGATGTTATACTGGGGCTGGACTGGTTGACAAAATATAAGGCCGAAGTTAGATGTGTCGAAAGAATCGTTAAAGTCGAAACGAAGCTCGGACATATATATATATATATATATATATATATATATATATATATATACCATGCCATGGCTCAGAAACTAATAGAAAAGGATTCTGGTCTGCTTTAGAGGTTACTCCCACTTCATTAGAAAAGATACCAGTCGTTAAAAACTATGCGGATGTGTTTGAAGAAGTCGAAAACTTACCTCCGCAAAGAGAAATTGAATTTAGAATAGATCTAATTCTAACGCCCGACCAGTAGTACATCCAATTAGAAGAATGGCCCCGAAAGAAAAAGAGGAGTTAGGTAGTCAAACTCGAGAATTTCTTTGGAAAGGTCTGATTAGACCAAGCTTTTCAGCTTGGGGAGCAGCAGTAGTATTTGTCCCGAAATCAGATGGTAATCTATGACTTTGTGTTGATTACCGAGATCTCAATAAGAAACACTGAAGAACAAATATCCCTTGCCACGTATAGATGATCTGTTAGATCAATTAAATGGGGCGACAGTATTCTCCAGGATGGACCTAGCTACAGGTTTCCACCAATTACGTATAGCCGAAGACTGTGTTCCTTTGACAGCCTTCAAGGGTCCCGATTTATTCTACGAATGGTTAGTAATGTCGTTCAGCTTGTGTAACGCTCCAGCATACTTCGTCGATCTTATGAACAGAGTGTTCCGTGGTGTTTTGAATAAATTTGTTCTGGTCTTCATCGATGACATTTTAATCTACTCCAAGTCGGAAGGTGAGCATGCAAAACATTTAGAACAAGTATTGATAATTTTGAGGAGAAATTTATTGAAAGCTAAATTTTCTAAGTGTATCTTCTGGCAGGAAGAAGTTAAGTTCCTTGGCCATGTCGTATCAAAAGAAGGGATTGTTGTAGATCCAAGCAAAATTACAGCGATTCAGGACTGGAAACAGCCTACTACCCCCACAGAAGTTCGAAGTTTCCTTGGATTGGCTAGTTACTATCGGAAATTCGTTCAGGATTTTTCAAAGATATCTGGTGTATTAACAAAGCTTACAAAGAAGCATGAGAAATTCAAATGGACTCTCGAATGTGAAGAAGCTTTCTAGGAGATGAAACTGAAATTGACAACTGCTCCAGTATTGACAATTATAGAAGGCAACCAAGACTTGACTGTATGGACAGACGCTTCTATTAGAGGGCTTGGCGCAGTATTAATGCAAAAATGCCAAGTGGTCGCTTATGCCAGCCGTCAGCTGAAGCCGCATGAAAGAGACTATGCAACTCATGATCTTGAGTTGTTAGCTATTGTGTTTGCTTTGAGAATCTGGAGGCATTATTTATTGGGCGAGAAGTTCGAATTATTTACCGATCATCAATCATTGAAGTATTTATTCACTCAGAAAGATCTAAACTTGAGACAACAACGTTGGTTAGAATTCCTTGCAGCATACGATTTTGAGATTCTATATACTCCGGGGAATGCCAATGTTGTAGTAGATGCACTCAGCAGAAAGAATGAAATCATCGCCAGTTTTATCATTACGTCTTCATTAATTCACAGGATCTCGACCCTTCAGAAAGAAGATAATTTTGCTAAGGAGATGGTCAAAAGAATCAAAGAAGGCATAGACTCCAGCTTCTGAGTTGATAGTGAGGGGGTTCTGAGATTAAAAGGAAGAATTTGTGTTCCTGACATCTCCGAGCTAAAAAGGGAAGTGCTTGATGAATGTCACAGGTCCAAACTCAGTATCCATCCCAGTGTGAGCAATATGTATAACGACCTCAAATGCACCTTTTGGTGGAAGGCGATGAAAAGAGATATTTCATTATATGTTAGCAGATGCTCCACTTGTCAGCTAGTTAAGAGCGATCAGCAGAAATTGGCTGGACCATTACAACCATTAGAAATTCCAGGATGGAAGTGGGAGCAGATTTCGATGGACTTCATTTATGGTTTGCCTCGAACTAAGAAGGGAAATGACAGTATACGGGTGATCGTAGATCGCTTCACGAAGACCGCCCGTTTCATACCTGTCCGATCCAACAGAACGGCTCAAAGTTTAGCACAGATTTACATCAAAGAAATGGTTAAACTGCATGGAGTGCCGCTCAATATAGTCAGTGATAGAGATCGCCTATTAACTAGCAAATTCTGGGAAGCATTCCAGACAGAATTGTGAACCAAATTGAATCTAAGCACCGCTTATCACCCTCAGACAGAAGGCCAAACTGAGCGGGTGAATAGAATTCTAGAAGATTTACTGCGGGATTGCATAATTGATTTTGGCGGCTCATGGGAAGATCACTTACATTTGGCAGAATTCACTTATAACAATAGCTATCAAGCAAGTTTGGGAATGTCGCCATTTGAAGCATTATACGGTAAACCGTGCAGATCTCCCGCATGTTGGGTAGAACCTGGCAACAGACTTGTTTTAGGGCCCGATATGATTCGAGAAGCATCTGATAAAGTCGATTGCATTAAGAAGCGATTGAAAATCGCACAAAGCTGACAGAAAAGTTATGCTGATGCGAGAAGAAGAGATTTATCATTTTCCGTTGGCGATTATGTTTATTTAAGAGTTTCTCCAATGAGGGGAGTAATCAGATTTGGCAAAACTGGGAAGTGGGCACCGAGATTCATTGGTCCCTTTCCTATACTTGAACGGATTGGAACTCTTGCATATAGGGTTTCATTACCTGATTGGTTTCCTGGAGTGCATGATGTGTTCCACGTGTCTCAACTCAGAAAACATGTGCATGATCCGGATCTTGTTGTAGAAGAAGCAGCACAACAGGACTTGGAAATAACTCCAGAATTAGTAGTCAGAAGAGAGCCATTAAAGATCGTTGGCAAAGAAACTAGAGAGCTAAGGAGCAAAAAGATTCATTTAGTTAAAGTGCAGAGGAGTAGTGATCCTAGAGATTGTACTTGGGAGACTGAGGAAAGCATTAAACAAGCCTACCCCAAATGCAGAGTGGACATCTCTGATTAACTCCGGTGCAAGGTACCTATACAATACTTTGCATTTATATTTTGTTTCCTACTTTGCTGTTGTTTCCTTTTCGAGGACGAAAAGTTTTAAGTGGGGGAGATTGTAATAACCCGGAAAATGTGAACCAATTTTAAAATTTTAAAATTGGTTATTGTCAAAGAATTTAAACAATTTAAATAGCATATTTCAATAAAATAATGAATTGGGAATAGTGAGGCAGTTTGAAAATTTGAATACAAAATTTGTCTGACTGTACCGGGTGGAGAATATAATAGATTTTAGTGAAACCATAAATATTTAAATCTGTTTATGAATACCATTTTAACGAATCTGAAAAATCAAAGTTTCATAACAGGAATCAAAAGTTATGGCCAAATGAATTTTCAGAAAGGTCGCTATATAGAATGTATAGCCCTTGAAAATAGACATTTTGCATACGACCTCGGAATTCGACGAAACCACTTTTATTGGATCCGGGATGATAAACTATCGCTAGGTTTCAAATTTCATAATTTTTGAAGCTAGTATGTGAGCGGGGCAAAAGAAATTGTGATTGGTCAATTTCTGTTAAAATGGGTCGACCTGAAAATGGCCATTTTGCATACGATCTCAGAATTCGACGAAACTGGTTTTGTTGGGACCATATCGTCAAAACAAAGCTAGATTTATTTTTTTGGAATTTTTCCACTCAGTTTGTGGCCCTGGCAAATTGAAATGAACGTTCAAATTGAATATTAAATGTTTTATACTTTAATTTGAAAAATAACTGACTGTAACAGTCGAATTGGCCAACGAAACATATCCCATTATGTCCGAAATGGGGGTATTTAGCTAGGGGTGATAGTCGTTGGGTTGAAATTGGTGTACGTTGGCTAAAAAGGATATTTTAGGAATTTAAAATTTAAATATAATAGAAAATATCCTCACTTTTCTCTCTCTTCTGAAAAACTTGTCAAACCCTATCGAACGAACGACGGAACCCCTTCAAAACTTCCAGGACCGATCGTCGCCGCCACAGGCGTTTTCGCCACCCCCTCCAGTTGACTTTTCCGTTCGACTTGCCCTCCTCTTTTAATCAATCCAAGTTTCGTCTGAATTCGTTTGGTATCTGCGTCGAATTTCAGCTAGGAAGTCACCAACTTTGGAGCGCCGCCGAGCCATGTAGGGACCACCGAGCTGAGTGCCACCACAGGCGCTGGAAAGCCTGTTCGAAGCTCTTCGACATTGCAGCATCCGATCGTGACGATATTGCACAGATCGATCGGAAAATTTAAACCTAGTTTCGAAGGTTTGAAAAACATATCTGCTTTGAAATTTCTGAAATGAAATTAACACTTTTAAGTGTTGAAAAACTTTGAAAAATCATATCTTTTTAATGTGTTAACGAAATTCTATGAAACAGGAAACATCGGGACCGCAGGGAGGCTCTCTACCATCTAGCAGAAGCCGCGGATTTTTCTGATCTACATACGATTTTTAGCACTTCAAAAACCAATGTGAGGAATCTAAATTAAATAGTGTGAATGGAATCATGTTGTATAAATTATATAAGCGAAGTGTAAATTATATACGCATTGTATACCTCATGTACATGTGTTGTATAAATTATATTAGCGATGTATAAATTATACAAGCGTTGTATGAAACATATATGCTTTGAATTGTAAGGAAATGCAAGTGAATTATAGAAATAATATATGTGTATATATACTCCCTTCATCCAAAGACCATGGACGATATTTATTGCTTGTGATTGGCGTGAAATTATATAGTATGACGAATGGTTGGTGATCGACGCTTTCTAATGAATCAGAAAAGCACGAATTTTGTATTAAAATTCTGCATGCATACAGGTTTGTAGCATACAGGTCGAACATAGGGAGGAATGTTAAATTTTATTATTTATATATTTCGTGGGCGAGTTAGAGGAAGCTTGGAGGTTGATTTTTCAAAATAAAATAAAATTTGAAACTACAAATAAAAGATGCAATTAAATTCACTTCAGATTCGAATCTAATCGGCTCTGTAATAAATTCAACAATTAAAGATAAAATAGAACAATGGAAATAAAATTGCAGAACAGAATTAAACGAACAGAAAATAAAAATTAGGATTACCGCTGAATCTAATCAGACAGTCAATCGCTAATGAAAATAAGTGAAAAATACAATTAATGCTCTACCGAATCTAATCGTGTAGACAACACTAATTGCTAAGAAATTAGAAAATTGCAGAAAAATAAAAAGAAGAACTTTGTTAACGGAAGAAGAATTACAAAAGAAGGGCCTCCTGTTTACAATGAATACAATGGGTATTTATAGGGGATGTAGCCTCCATCCTATGTGACTTTTGGGCCAAGAAAATATCTCTTGAGATATTCTATTTACAAATAAAAGAGAAGATATGGATATAGATTTGAGATATTCTATGAAGATTCTCCCTCCTCGATGGCTGACATGTGGCATTTGATTGAGTTGCATTTTGGTAAATATATGTCAAGTTTTCTCCTCAATGGTAAGTAAATATGTAAGATATTCAATTGATTTCTTTGAGAAGAAAATGCCTAGCTCTTCAAATCTTAGTGCATATGTTATATACATATAAATATATATATATATATAATATAACACTAGCCTCTTTATTCTTCAAAGCGACGGAGGCAATGTATATGTTCTTTTCTTCAGCAAAAAATAGGTTCTTTTCTTCAACAAAAAATAGGGCTTTGACGGTGACTGAACTCAGAACACTCTATCCAAATTTCCAGGCTTTACCAGTGTGCTACAGCTTCCTTTATGATTGAAAATTTGTTGATTCCAAGAAGTAGCATTTCCTATGCAATTGGTCTTTAATTGAATGAAGGAGACATTTATTTAACAACCTGTGAAAACACATGAAAATACCCAAAGTAGCATTTATTTATATACAATAAAGATAAGATATAAGCAAAAAAAAAAAAAACACATTTCTGTGCTAATCAAATACCCCCACACTTATCTTTTACTCGTCCTCGAGTACAACAAGAAATAAAAAACTAAACTAGATAGGTCACACTTTCGTTGGAAACACGATTGCATTGAGCGTATGCAACAAGCCTTTAAACCTCTAGGTGTCCCTAGTAGGACGAGTGGTGTCTCGTGAGGGTTTTCAGCGGATACTACCCACAAAATCCAAATGCAGTATGATATGATCTAATGAAACTACATGAATGCAATGGACATATGCAAATAAAAACAAAAAAATAAATGAAAACAAGACTTGTTTCTGAAGTGGTACAACAAATTAAATTAACAATTTCTAGTTAGTTGATTTTATTTTAGATACCTCAACTTGTCACAAATTTTCAATATAAATCAAGTTTTCAAATGTTAAATTCCAGTTTGGCCAGTTAGTTCGGTCGATAACATAGTGCAACCATGAAATAAATTCTTAGTTTGCTTGGCACAGTTTGTAAGGTGGTATTCTAATTTTCTCATGTATGGCTAGTCAAATCAATAAGGTCAAGAAGTGTTTGGGCATCATCGCTTATTCTTTATTCTACGAAATTTTTAAAATTTATGATTAAGAACATACACCTAACTCAGAAGATCAAGATTTACCACCCATGCACTGCCTCGCGGACTAACGGAGAGTGAGTAAAGAGCTTGGCGGATTGTGCAGGCCGACTTTGACTTTGTCAACAACGTGTCGGTAATCCTTAGGTGTCCAATCTCATAAAATGAGACCAAGATATTCCAACGCTGACTTTGTCAACAACATGTCGGATAGAGCTCGGTGGGTTTGCGCACCAACGCTTGATATACAAGCATTGTTGGATACCCTTGGATTACTATTATTATTATTGAAATTATAAGCACAAAAGAGAGTTACGCGAATTCAACTTAACACAACTTAGTTTTAAAGATTCGAAAAGCTAATATAAGTATTTTAAGTCCTCCACTTATTTAAACAAAGTCTACAATATAGAATGATTTCATGGTCATCACCTAAGAATCTCCCTATGTATCGGTTACACTATTATCCCTCAAAATTAAACTTTTCATTATATTTCAAATTCGAACTTGGCTGAGAGAGAAAAATACTATCAACTGGCTAAAAATTGTAAACTTATTTTGTTGTATCAATTGAAAGTGAGTCGTATTTTCCAAAAAAAAAAAAAAATTATGGTATGTTCGTACAATCTAGAATGCATGATGGTCCTATCTAAATGCATGAAAAATGAAAAGGAAGAAAAATAAAGAAAAAATGAAAATGAGTGAAATGTAGACTCCCCCCCACACTAGAACTAAACAGTGTCCACACTGTGAACGTTTCCTAAATTTGAAAGATCGTACCCAAAGGTGAATAAGATGCAAAATTATTTGTAGAATGAAATGCAATCTAACTATATGTGAATGCCAATCATAAACAAAATGAAATCTATAACGGTGATGAGTGTTATGTGAAAAATGATATTTTCTTTTTCCCCTACACTTGTCTCTATCGAAAATGATGTATGATGATTTCCTATCTGGTTTTTGAGGTACAAGAGGCATGTCAATAAATTCCGAAATCAAAATCTTTCTTATGAAAATGTTGTCGTGCCAATGATTTATATAATTAAGATGCAGATTATCCCGTAAAATTTTCTCAGGTTTTTCTTCTTGGTCCTCGGTAAGATCAGAGGCCAAGATTATGGGAGAATTTTTTGAAAAGTCCAAGTGATCATACTCAAAGTCTTGTGGCAGGGGTTCGAGGTCTAACTTAGGAAGTTCGTGTATGACATTGGTCAATGTTCCTTGGTTAGATTCAGATGACATAGGTTTTGGGTCTAGAAGTTCATTTAATTCAGAAATGTATTCGAGCTCATTAAAATCAGAGTTGAAATGGTTAAAACATATTTTCAAGGCTTCAGAAGTGTCAATAAAAGTTTCATCAACTGTGGTCTGAATCGTGCTAATTTTATCAATCTCCAAATCCTTAGAAGAATTGTGGTGGCTAAGACTTTTGTTAATCATTGTTATTAAATTTGGAAAATACAAAACTTTAATTTGACACATGTAGATATTATTACAAAATAAATAACGTACTCAAATATATTTTATTAGTTGATAATCTCGATTTGAAGGGGGAAGAGGGTCTTATGGCCGTTCATGTATAGTATAAATACTAAGGGATACGACCAATGTTTTACGGGTAGTATGCAACCTCTTTTGCTAGAAGTTCAATAAATTGAACTAATATATATCCGCGATCAAACCGTTGAGACAATCAATTTCATAAAATACGCTCTAGCAGTTAAATATTTTGAAAATCAAATCAGATTTTATTCTTGAAAAGCGATAAGAGTGACACTTATAATTATGGAAATTCGTTCCTTACCAAATCAATGTACAAATTTTAGGCAACACAACAGTCACACAAGAATAATTACAAAAATAAAAATTGTACAAGCAAGCCACTGCCCCTACAGAAATTTTTTACAAGCAATGTCTATATTTTTCTTTGCATCAGAGCACCTGTAGAGTTTAGAAATTATTACAGTGGGGCATAGTTGTCCATCCAGAAAAAATGAGTAGCGTCAATGATTGAAATCTCACTATTTGCAATTTCTTTTGATTTCTGAAATCTTGATTTATTGCTTGAACTCCAGTCACCTTGTCCTTAGTTCGAAACTCTTTTCTTTTTTTTTTGGTTTTTTTTGAATGAATTGAATAACAAAAAAAGCACAAGAAAAAGAAAAAGGAATTAACAAAAAAAACTTACTTTTTGGAAAAGATGGTGCTGAAGTGTAGATTGAAAAAAAAAACTGTGGTGAAATGAGATTATGTGAGAGGGAGGGGTATTTGATCAGAAGGAATTTAAATGAAGCAGGGAAAAATAATTGAAAAAAAAAAGAATCTTTTTATGACCTTCCTTTTTTTATTATTGTTGAAAAAGTGGACAAATAGGAAAGAAACATATGACAAAAAAATGAGAAGAGAGATTTCAGGAAAGAAAGAGAATTGTAAAGGAAGAAAGGAAAGTAATTGTAAAAGATTTGGAAAAGAAATTGAGAAGGAAAAGCAAAAAAAGAGAAGACAAAAACAAAAAAAAAAATCTTTTGTTTATTGTTGTAAAATTAGAAGAGACAGAAAAAATGAAAAAGGAAAAACTTGAAAAGGGAAAGAAATAAATGGAGAAAGGAAAGAAAATTAATTACAAGGCAGAGAAGAGAAATTTATATAAGGAATTTTTTTCTTCAGCAAATTGTAAAAGAAGAAAGGATGCGAGATATTAGTAAGAGGGGAGACAAACGAAAGAAAGGAGAAGGAAGTTGAAAACCGGGAAGAAATAAAAGAAAAATGGCAAGATTTTTTTTTTTTTTTTTTGAACTTGTAAAAGAAGAATGAGAAGTAATTGTATTGAACATTGGAAAGGAGGAATAAAGAGGAAAGAAATCAAAAGTGGAATTTTTTTTTGAAAAGAAAGGAAATTTGTAAGAGAAGAAAAGAAATCAAATGTATTGAGAACAAGAAAGACAAAAGAAGAAAGGAAAAAAATTTGCAAAAGAGGAATATTTTTTTTTGAAATTTGTAAAAAGAAAAAGAATGTAGATGATTGGAAAGAAAGCGGAAAGATGGAAAGAATAAAGGAAAATTGAAAGTTTTTTTTTTTAATGAAGGAGAGAGCCGGAAAGAAATAAATGAAAAAATGGAAAGAGAGATTGTAGGAGGTGGATGAGAAATGCAATTGGAAAGAAATAAATAAATAAAAGAAAGGGAAAGAAATGAATGGGAAAAACTAAAACAAAAAAGGAAAAAAAAACTAAAAGAGAAAGGAAATAAGAGAAAGAAAGCAAGGTTTTTTGAGTAGAGAGTAAGGTAGAAGGAATTGAGGAAAGAAATAAAAGCAGACAAAAACAAGAAAGAAAACAAAGTAGATAGAGAAGAAATTGCAAAAGTTTTTTTTTTAGAAAGTTATAGACAAAAGATGGAAACAAATAAAAAGAAAAGGAAAGGGAAAAGAAAAATGTGAAAATCAGCGAGGTGGTAGAAAGATGGAAAGAAATTGAAGAAAAATTAGCAAGTTTCTTTTTTTGTATATATATTTTTTTTCTTTTTGAAGAAGGAATTAGATTGGAAGAAATGCGAACAAAAAAAATGAAAGAAATAAATCAAAAATAAAACGAAGGAAAATTAAAAGAAAAAGGGGCAAGATTTTTTTCCTTGTCTTAGAGATTATAATATCAATATGTGATACACAATCAATTAATCAAGATTTTTATCTATATATATGTACAAGAAAACAATAGGAAAATAAAAAGAAATAAAAGAAATTTTGGCAAGATTTTTTTTTTAACAAAATCAAATAAAAAGAAAAAAACTAACACGAATCATAAATTAAATAAATAATAAAATTCAATTGTTACCTCCCCGGCAACGGCGCCAAAAACTTGATCGACGCTTTCTAATGAATCAGAAAAGCACGAATTTTGTAATAAAATTCTGCAACCATACAGGTGTGTAGCATACAGGTCGAACACAGGGAGGAAAGTTAAATTTTATTATTTATATATTTCGTGGGCGAGTTAGACGAAGCTTGGAGGTTGATTTTGCAAAACAAAACAAAAATTGAAACTACAAATAAAAGATGCAATTAAATTCACTTCAGATTCGAATCTAATCGGCTATGTAACAAATTCAACGATAAAAGATAAAATAGAATAATGGAAATAAAATTGTAGAACAGAATTAAACGAACAGAAAATAAAAATTAGGATTACCGCTGAATCTAATCAGACGATCAATCGCTAATGAAAATAAGTGAAAAATACAATTAATGCTCTACCGAATCTAATCGTGTAGACAACACTAATTGCTAAGAAATTAGAAAATTGCAGAAAAATAAAAAGAAGAACTTTGTTAATGGAAGAAGAATTACGAAAGAAGGGCCTCCTGTTTACAATGAATACAATGGGCCAAGAAAATGTCTCTTGAGATATTCTATTTACAAATAAAAGAGATATGGATATAGATTTGAGATATTCTATGAAGATTCTCCCTCCTTGATTGCTGACATGTGGCATTTGATTGAGTTGCATTCTGGTAAATATATGTCAAGTCTTCTCCTCAATGGTAAGTAAATATGCAAGATTTTCAATTGATTTCTTTGAGAACAAAATGCCTAGCTCTTCAAATCTTAGTGCATATGTTATATACATATAAATATATATAATATAACACTAGTCTCTTTATTCGTCAAAGCGACGGAGGCAATGTATATGTTCTTTTCTTCAGCAAAAAATAGGGCTTTCACCTGTGACTGAACTCAGCACACACTATCCAAATTTCCAGGCTTTACCAGTGTGCTACAGCTTCCTTTATGATTGAAAATTTGTTGATTCCAAGAAGTAGCATTTCCTATGCAATTGTTCTTTAATTGAATGAAGGAGACATTTATTTAACAACATGCGAAAACACACGAAAATACCCAAAGTAGCATTTATTTATATACAATAAAAATAAGATATAAGCATAAAAATAAACACATTTCTGTGCTAATCAGTTGGAAATAATTGTTTGTGGTTGATATTGTGGTTGAAAAATACCTTTGTGGCTGAAAAATACCCTCTTGTGGTTGAAACAAATTAGAATAGGATTGTGGAAATGAAAATAAAACATGCCGCCTGTGTGCGATCTAGATGCATGATTCTGTAACACCCCGAAAATTCTGAAACTGTGAAATTAACAAATTAAAGTATAATTAATCTGAAATCAAAGAACCAAGGGAAACGGGATACGCCATTGCATTCGTCTCGGAAAAATACGCGAAATAGAGTCCGAGTTTTCGAAAAACGGAGTCCGTATGAAGAAGATATGGCCTTCGGAAGTTTTTGAATTAAATTTAAAATTCAAACAGAATAAAATAATTAAAAATCGGGCCCAATGGGCCAGGGCGGATAAACACCCGCCTAGGCCACCCAGGTCGACTGGGCTGTCGACCTGGGCTAACCATGTCGACAGAGCTGTCGACAGCCCTGTCGACAGGGGTGTCGACCTGGTCGAGCCCAGCCAACCTGGCTGGCCAGGTCTGTGTTTGGCCGATTTTCTGTGGTCTGCTTTGTCATTAGGGCTAGGTGGCAGGCTCTAATTGGTCTCTCTATCGAATGAATGGCTACGATCAATCCAAGCAACATCAATGGTCCTAATCAGTTCCCAACCTCTATATAAACAACCCTAGACTAAACCCTAATCTATTCATTCAAAAATAAGATCATAGCCGCCATGTTGCTGAGGAACGACAAAGAGTAGCCGCCAACTAGAGAGAGGATTAGGAGGAAAATTCTAAAGCCTAAAGCAAATCAATTCAACAAAGGAATTTGCGTCTTCAATCCCTAAATTAGAGAATTCATCACACCATTGTAAGTAGAGTATTACTTTGGTATGAATAAACAATTGTGTTGGTTTGTATGCTTGAATTGTGGCAATAAAGTTATTCATATTTGTGCGTTCTTATCAATTTGAAATATTATATACGTTTGGATATTCTTGAATTATGTTATTCATGTTATAAAGAACTACATGCGGTAGTTCTATGCAAGTATACGTTTGGAATATTTCACAAATTATGTAATCCATGTTGAAGCTACATGTATGTAGTTGATTTAAATTTATGCAAGTTTGGGGTTTTGCTACTATGCCATCATGATGTATATTTTTGTGCATAAATCATTTTGTAAGTAATTAGAACAAGTTTGGTTATCATAATCCATAGGAAATTATGTTGAGAATTTGGCATCATGTATTAAGCCATGCTTTTGTACTAGAAAACCTATTTGCAAACTTATGAATATGGCTAGGCTATGAATGATATTTGGCATAATTGAAAACCATGATTAGGTCTATCTTGTTTACAAGAATTATATGATGACATATGTGGTACATGGCTAGGTTAGGTTCAAAAGGTCCCTTTTTGTAAGTTTATATGGCTAAAGTAAGAATCATGATTTCATGTTAGAAATATTTATGCCATGGTTATGTGAACAAATTTAACTATACTTATGCCATGCTTATGTTTGATATTATGCCATGCTTATGTTTGACATTATGTCATGCTTATGCTAGAAATAGTTATGCCATGCTTATGTTTGACATTATGCCTAAATAAAAATATAGGTTCATGTGACAATAATGATATCTCAATTACAAGTTCACATGCTTTGATTCATGTCACCTATGTTACCACTATGCAAGTACACCAGTTTCTATTTTGTATTCCCAACGTCATATTGCAAGTTCATACGCTCACCTTCCCCTTTTTGTGTATGTAATCATGCCATAAGCCTCCCCTTTTCGCATGGCTAAGTTGGGCTTTAAAAGGCTAAGCCCAACATATATATAATAAACGGACGTGTAAAACGGGGGAAAATAACGTTGGGTTAAAATTACTAATGAATGAAAATATAAAATATAAGGGCCCAAATTCAAGCATGGGTTGGGCCCATGATTGGTGTAACCTTTACACCATTAACTTAATAATGGGCCGCAAATATTTACATATAAGAAATAAAGAGGAATGACAAAATATGTAAATGTAGAACATACGATGTGTTTAACCCGAGGTTGGATTGAGTTGTGATGTAAACCTGCCCGGAACCGCCCGGCTGTCCAGTAGTCACAACAATACCTATCCAATGTGGGAGGTTAAACATGGAGCCCAGCAAGGACCCGAGGTTAGACTGAGTTGTGGCGTAAGACTGCCCGGAACCAACCGGCAACAGGCAGCCACAACAATACCTGTCTAATGTGAGAGGTCAGGGCCTTAATAAGACAATTAAGGCTGAGTCAGGATTGATAGGATTAAGTGAACTAAAGACTTAATCAAAATGGAACATGCTAAACTAAACGGACCGGTGGGGTTAGGTTAGAAAAACACTTAACCAACTTAGCATGTTGGCTAGAGATAGAAAACCTAGTAACGGGGGACCCTTTTCAGCAGTAACCCTAGAAGGTGTATCAGGATACCCTGAAACTAGGCAGGGTGGGGCACGATTACTGGGCTGATTGTAAGAGGTCAAAAGCGACGGCGGTGGTGTAGCAGTGTAGGTTCTAACGGAGTGCGGGCGTGCACACACTCCGGCGCAGAAAAATAAGGCACTGGACACCAGTAGCATACCTGTGCACTCTAGGATTGTGTCGGGTTGCCGCCATGGGACTTGATACACCCCATGGTGGGACCAGCATAGGTAACTACAACATCGGGGGCCGTAAGACACATGTAACTATGCGAGTAGGAGCCGATCATCATTGAATGGATCACATCACCCTGATTATGGGGGTGCCAGTTGGGAAACTAGTTTATATGGGTTCAGAGATTAACATGGGGTACGATAGTATATTCGACCCTAGACAACTTAACCAAGTTTATAGTGCTTGCCCACTTCTTGTTTATACTTATCGTACCCAGTTCTTTATTCATAGACAAAATAGTACTAGACTTACTCAGGCTTTATGTCTGACTCTACTTTTCTTTCGTCTTCTTTCTTCCGTTCCCCCCCCCAGGTCCTCAGGGAGGGAACACAGCAGCTTGACCAACCTCAACATCCAGCTTGAAGAAGAGAAATGTATTGCTTGGACTTTCCTGTTTTGAACTATGGCTTTGGACAATCCACTATGGGGCTTTTGCAGTTTATCTATGTTTTATTTATGCTTCTTTAAATAATGTACTCAAGACAGATTATGAAAGTGTTATGTCATGTTTTTGGAAAGGATGTTGTTGTCACACGTATTTGACTTTATGAAATAAAGTTTGTTGTTCTTCCGCTGTTTACAAATATGTGTTCTTATATCTGTCTTGTATATCTGTGACTTGTACTTATAAACCTCCACCAAAATTAGGGCATTCCCTTTGAGAGTGACCCTAACGGAGGTGGGGTGTTTCACTTGGTATCAGA
Source organism: Allium sativum (assembly GCA_030737875.1). Classification (NCBI taxonomy): domain Eukaryota; kingdom Viridiplantae; phylum Streptophyta; class Magnoliopsida; order Asparagales; family Amaryllidaceae; genus Allium; species Allium sativum. The sequence continues at coordinate 41,963,873 of CM060926.1, forward strand.
GCATAGGTTTACCAGATAAGATAAAAAGTTTTGAAAAATTATTTTCAAAAAGGAAATTTAAAGAAGCATTTTTAAAAAGAAAAATATTATTTTATTTTAAAAAAAGCAAAGTCCACTTCCCAAAGCCATAGGTACTATCTCTTATCCTTCGTTTTGAATCTATCCTTTTTGTTTCAGCATGTCCGAAGATCTTAACTTGCCGGAAGGGGTGCCAATACCTGGTTGGTTTAGACGGTTCTTAGAAGCAAGGGCCACTCAGCCAGGTCCTACCATTCCTCCTCCCCCAGCGGAAGGAAATCATCCAGCTGCAGCAGCACCTTTTCCTCCACCTCCTCCTCGGGGAAACGCGTTCGCTAAGATATGTAAAGATTTTAAAACTATGGGAGGAAGGGATTTCCATGGAACTGAGTCCTTCGTGGCAGCTAGAAATTGGCTGAAAGAAACTGAGGACCTATTCATCATCTTTGAGGTAGAGGATAGACAAAAAGTACAATTGGCAGTGTGGCTATTGAAGGGCGAGGCTTCCTATTGGTGGGAAGTCACTAATGCTGAAAGACCAGTGGAGACATGGGAGGACTTTAGGGCAAGGTTTGAGACTAAATTTCTCTCAGATGCGGAAAGAAGTTTGCAGTTGGAAAAATTCTTATTTCTTAAACAAGGGGACAAGACAGTCAGAGAGTATGTGAATCAGTTCGATGACCTGGCTAGGTTTGGGCTTGACCTAGTCAACACCCCGCACAAGAAGGCTCTCTGTTTCGTCAAAGGGTTGAATGAGCCATTACACAGTTTGGCCATGACCCATATACCCATGGGAGCCACGTAAGAAAGATTGGTGCAAATGGCATTGCTGAATGAAGAGGATAAGGGCAAGAAGAAAGAGGGTTTACAGCCCAAGAAGACAGACTTTAAGAAGGGCGGGAAAGGCAACAAAGAGAAGAGGAAGTGCAATTTCTGTAGCAAAGTGGGACACTTAGTAAAGGACTGCCGGAAAAAGAAGGCCAAGGAGAATCGTGGGTGCTTTTCTTGCGGTGAGACAGGCCACAGGGCTAAGGACTGCCCAAAGAAACGAGGACAGGGGCAGAGGGCTGGATCCACCCCAGGGGCACAGGTTCATGTGCTAGAAGCGCCACCTCTGCAACAGCGAGGTATAAATACTTCTGTAGAAAGCGTAGTTTATCTTTATGATCACCCCGTTCGCACTTTATTTGATTCTGGAGCATAACACTCCTTTATCTCGTCTGCTTTAGTAGAATCTCTGCACCTAAAAACTAGTATGGTAGAGGACCCCTTAATTGTTTCAAACCCAATTGGGGGCCCAGCTCATTTGTCTATGATCTGTGTAGGATTGAAAATTTCTATTCTAAGTGTAGAATTTCAATGTAGTGCCTTTGATTTGGGCTTTTCGGGTTATGGTTTGATTTTGGGTATGGATTGTCTATCCAGTAATGGGGCCATCCTTGATTGTGAGAAAAGGGTTGTTAGGCTCCTAACCCAGCTCGGTAATACTTTGGAAATTTCTTGTAATCCCTCGTATGCGGTTATGCTTAGTTATCTTGAATCGCTAGATTCCTCTGTTGAAAATTTGCAATCAGTTAGAGTGGTCCAGGAATATCCGGATGTCTTCGAAGAGGTGAAGGGCTTGCCTCCGAAGCGGGAAATAGACTTCCGCATATATCTTGTAGATAATGCAAAGCCCGTTGCGTTGCCCGTCAGACACATGGCTCCACGGGAAAGGAAAGAGCTCAGTAAACAGATTAAAGAGCTTCTAGAAAAGGGGTTCATTAGGAGGAGCATTTCAGAATGGGGCGCTCCGGTGGTGTTCGCTACAAAGGCGGATGGTTCACTCCGTCTATGTGTTGACTATAGGGAGCTCAACAAGCTAACGAAAAAGAATAGGCACCCTCTCCCTAGAATTGACGATTTGTTTGACCAGCTTGTAGGAGCGTCTGTTTTCTCCCAACTCGATTTAGCAACCGGTTTTCATCAGCTAAGGGTGGCTGAAGATAGCATCGATAAAACGGCGTTCAGAACCCCAGACGGCTTCTTTGAATGGCTTGTCATGCCTTTCGGCTTGACAAATGCACCTGCTTACTTCGTGGACCTGATGATTAGGGTATTTAGAGATTTCCTCAACAAATTCGTAGTGGTCTTCGTAGATGATATCCTTATCTTCTCAAAGAGTGAAGAGGAACATGCTCAGCACCTAAGGGCAATCATGGAAACTTTGCGAGTCCATCAACTAAAAGCCAAGTTCTCCAAATGCCACTTTCGGAGAGAAGAGGTGAGGTTCCTTGGGCACATAGTATCCAAACAAGGGTTAGCGGTGGACCCTGCTAAGGTAGTGGCGGTACAGGATTGGAAGACACCAAGGAATGCAACTGAGGTCCGAAGTTTTCTAGGACTAGCAGGTTTCTATCGGAAGTTTATAAGGGATTTTGCGAAAATCTCAGCTCCACTCACGAAATTGACTAAGAAGAATCTAGTGTTCAATTGGGATTTGGATTGCGAATTTGCTTTCCAACGACTAAAAAGGGCTCTCACAACAGCCCCAGTTTTGACGCTGCCAGATGGGAGCAAGATGTTCACTGTTTATATGGATGCATGTGGGACAGGGCTAGGCGCCGTTTTAATGCAAGAAGGAAGGGTAGTAGCTTATGGCGGGAGGCAGTTGAAAGTGCACGAAAAGAACTACCCAACCCACGATCTTGAGTTAGCCGCCATCGTCTTTGCACTCAAGTCTTGGCGACACTATCTCCTAGGTGAGAAGTTCGAACTTTACACTGACCATAAATCGTTGAAATATCTTTTCTCGCAGAAGGATCTTAATTTGAGGCAACAAAGATGGATGGAGTTTCTTACCTCGTACGATTTCGAAATCTCCTATACTCCGGGCAAAGGCAACGTAGTGGCAGACGCGTTGAGCCGAAAGAAATTGACCCAAAGCCCGTTGTTTGTTGAAAGACAAAGCCTAGAGTTTATAGCCAGCTTCGACTTTAGGCCTTCCTCCGATTTCGTACCAGGCTTGCTAGCATCTCTCGAAGTGCGCCCAACTTTAGTGGATTCAGTAGGGACAGCACAACGCGAAGACCCTCAGCTTGTGGAAATAATTGATAGGCTAATTAGGGGTGAGACTTCAAGTCACCTCAACAGATACTCCATCGACGATAGGGGTTTGCTAAGGCGAGACGGAAGACTATGCGTCCCACAAACAAAAGATTTAATAAAGAAGGTTCTCGAGGAAGCACATCACTCCAAGATGACGATACACCCAGGCGGAGATAAAATGTACAAAGACATAAAAAGGACTTTCTTCTGGAATGGCATGAAAAAGGACGTGGCAGATTTCGTTTCTAAGTGTATGGTGTGCCAACAGGTTAAAGCGGAACAGAAAAAGCCTGGCGGACTACTACATCCTCTGGAGGTCCCGCAGTGGAAGTGGGATAGCATCTCAATGGACTTCATTGATGGGCTGCCTAGGTCTAGGAGAGGCAACACTAGCATTTGGGTAATAGTTGATAGGCTTACTAAAAGCGCCCACTTTTTACCTATCAAAAGTAAAAGAACTGCCTCATCCCTAGCATCACTTTACCTCAAAGAAATCGTTCGACTCCATGGAATACCATCTAGCATTGTTAGTGACCGAGACCCCATCTTCACCAGTGAGTTTTGGCGGAGTCTGCAAGAAGCAGTAGGAACGCAGTTATGTTTGAGCATAGCCTATCATCCCCAAACCGACGGCCAAACAGAGAGAGTGAACAGAGTTTTGGAAGACCTTTTAAGGCTATGCCTCCTTGACTTCGGAGGGACATGGGAAGACCACCTTCCTTTGGTGGAATTTGCCTACAACAACAGCTATCAAGCAACCATCGGAATGGCGCCCTTCGAAGCTTTATATGGAAGACCGTGCCGATCGCCCACTTGTTGGTGGGAGTCTACTGATAAGCTCATACTTGGACCAGATATGATCCGAGAGACTTCAGAGAAAGTAGACTTAATACGAAGAAGGATGAAGACGGCCCAAGACAGACAAAAGTCCTATGCCGACAAGAGAAGGACCGACCTTGAATTTGAGGTTGGAGACAGAGTTTTTCTCAAGGTATCACCACTAAGAAACGTTGTTCGTTTTGGAACCACAGGAAAGCTAGCACCAAGGTTCGTAGGGCCATTCCCTATCATCGAGAAAATTGGGAAAATGGCCTATAGATTAGAGCTACCCGAGAAATTGGCTGGAGTCCACAACGTTTTTCACGTTTCTCATCTCCGAAAATGTCTACATGAGTCTGCTGAAGTGGTAGAGCCGAATATACTCGAGGAGGCCGAAGTGGAACGCGAAACAACCATAAGAAAAGTTCCAACCCGCATATTGGGAACGGAAGTGAAGAAACTACGCAACCGTGAAGTCAAGCTCGTCAAAGTTCAGTGGAGCGACGCCGAGGGAGACGCGACTTGGGAAACTGAAGCTAAAATCCGTACAGCCTACCCTTTTCTGTTCGAGGGTACATCCTTGATCTTTCTCTTTCCTTAAGTTGCGCTTTTATCTATCTTTTTAGGTAGAAACCCTTTGGATGGAAACATGTAATTGAAACATGTTATGGATGATGGTTGCAAGTGGTTGCAAGTGATTTCTAGTGGTTGCTCGTGGTTGCATATACACACACAATCTAGGTATTAGATCGGCTCAGTCACTTCATATTGCATATGCATATATGTTTGCACTCGTATATGGTTGAACTTTAATGTGTTGTCATGTGGATGCTGCATTTGTACTGAATGATTTTGCACTCATGTAGAATCATGAATAGGAAAATTTGCATACATAATGGATTCATGGCACTTACATAATTCGCATTAAGGAGGTCAACTGAATCAGTAGACCGCCTGATTTTGCATTAGATAAGTTCATATACACACACTTCGCATATGATCATGAAGCATTAGAAGTCTTTTAAGGACAATGGATGCTCGTGTTTGATGGATGAGTAGATGGATGATTGGATGTTAGGATATACATTCCTCCTAGCTTGAAGATTTCGGGGACGAAATCCTTTTAAGTGGAGGAGAATGTAACACCCCGAAAATTCTGTAACTGTGAAATTAACAAATTAAAGTATAATTAATCTTAAATCAAAGAACCAAGGGAAACGGGATACGCCATTGCGTTCGTCTCGGAAAAATACACGAAATAGAGTCCGATTTTTCGAAAAACGGAGTCCGTATGAAGAAGATATGGCCTTCGGAAGTTTTTGAATTAAATTTAAAATTCAAACAGAATAAAATAATTAAAAATCGGGCCCAATGGGCCAGGGCGGATAAACACCCGCCTAGGCCACCCAGGTCGACTGGGCTGTCGACCTGGGCTACCCATGTCGACAGGGCTGTCGACAGCCCTGTCGACAGGGGTGTCGACCTGGTCGAGCCCAGCCAACCTGGCTGGCCAGGTCTGTGTTTGGCCGATTTTCTGTGGTCTGCTTTGTCATTACGGCTAGGTGGCAGCTCTAATTGGTCTCTCTATCGAATGAATGGCTACGATCAATCCAAGCAACATCAATGGTCCTAATCAGTTCCTAACCTCTATATAAACAACCCTAGACTAAACCCTAATCTATTCATTCAAAAATAAGATCATAGCCGCCATGTTGCTGAGGAACGACAAAGAGCAGCCGCCAACTAGAGAGAGGATTAGGAGGAAAATTCTAAAGCCTAAAGCAAATCAATTCAACAAAGGAATTTGCGTCTTCAATCCCTAAATTAGAGAATTCATCACACCATTGTAAGTAGAGTATTACTTTGGTATGAATAAACAATTGTGTTGGTTTGTATGCTTGAATTGTGGCAATAAAGTTATTCATATTTGTGCGTTCTTATCAATTTGAAATATTATATACGTCTGGATATTCTTGAATTATGTTATTCATGTTATAAAGAACTACATGCGGTAGTTCTATGCAAGTATACGTTTGGAATATTTCGCAAATTATGTAATCCATGTTGAAGCTACATGTATGTAGTTGATTTAAATTTATGCATGTTTGGGGTTTTGCTACTATGCCATCATGATGTATATTTTTGTGCATAAATCATTTTGTAAGTAACTAGAACAAGTTTGGTTATCATAATCCATAGGAAATTATGTTGAGAATTTGGCATCATGTATTAAGCCATGCTTTTGTACTAGAAAACCTATTTGCAAACTTATGAATATGGCTAGGCTATGAATGATATTTGGCATAATTGAAAACCATGATTAGGTCTATCTTGTTTACAAGAATTATATGATGACATATGTGGTACATGGCTAGGTTAGGTTCAAAAGGTCCCTTTTTGTAAGTTTATATGGCTAAAGTAAGAATCATGATTTCATGTTAGAAATATTTATGCCATGGTTATGTGAACAAATTTAACTATACTTATGCCATGCTTATGTTTGATATTATGCCATGCTTATGTTTGACATTATGTCATGCTTATGCTAGAAATAGTTATGCCATGCTTATGTTTGACATTATGCCTAAATAAAAATATAGGTTCATGTGACAATAATGATATCTCAATTACAAGTTCACATGCTTTGATTCATGTCACCTATGTTACCACTATGCAAGTACACCAGTTTCTATTTTGTATTCCCAACGTCATATTGCAAGTTCATACGCTCACCTTCCCCTTTTTGTGTATGTAATCACGCCATAAGCCTCCCCTTTTCGCATGGCTAAGTTGGGCTTTAAAAGGCTAAGCCCAACATATATATAATAAACGGACGTGTAAAACGGGGGAAAATAACGTTGGGTTAAAATTACTAATGAATGAAAATATAAAATATAAGGGCCCAAATTCAAGCATGGGTTGGGCCCATGATTGGGGTAACCTTTACACCATTAACTTATTAATGGGCCGCAAATATTTACATATAAGAAATAAAGAGGAATGACAAAATATGTAAATGTAGAACATACGATGTGTTTAACCCGAGGTTGGATTGAGTTGTGATGTAAACCTGCCCGGAACCGCCCGGCTGTCCAGTAGTCACAACAATACCTATCCAATGTGGGAGGTTAAACATGGAGCCCAGCAAGGACCCGAGGTTAGACTGAGTTGTGGCGTAAGACTGCACGGAACCAACCGGCAACAGGCAGCCACAACAATACCTGTCTAATGTGAGAGGTCAGGGCCTTAATAAGACAATTAAGGCCGAGTCAGGATTGATAGGATTAAGTGAACTAAAGACTTAATCAAAATGGAACATGCTAAACTAAACGGACTGGTGGGGTTAGGTTAGAAAAACACTTAACCAACTTAGCATGTTGGCTAGAGATAGAAAACCTAGTAACGGGGGACCCTTTTCAGCAGTAACCCTAGAAGGTTTATCAGGATACCCTGAAAGTAGGCAGGGTGGGGCACGATTACTGGGCTGATTGTAAGAGGTCAAAAGCGACGGCGGTGGTGTAGCAGTGTAGGTCCTAACGGAGTGCGGGCGTGCACACACTCCGGCGCAGAAAAATAAGGCACTGGACACCAGTAGCATACCTGTGCACTCTAGGATTGTGTCGGGTTGCCGCCATGGGACTTGATACACCCCATGGTGGGACCAGCATAGGTAACTACAACATCGGGGGCCGTAAGACACATGTAACTATGCGAGTAGGAGCCGATCATCATTGAATGGTTCACATCACCCTGATTATGGGGGTGCCAGTTGGGAAACTAGTTTATATGGGTTCAGAGATTAACATGGGGTACGATAGTATATTCGACCCTAGACAACTTAACCAAGTTTATAGTGCTTGCCCACTTCTTGTTTATACTTATCGTACCCAGTTCTTTATTCATAGACAAAATAGTACTAGACTTACTCAGGCTTTATGTCTGACTCTACTTTTCTTTCGTCTTCTTTCTTCTGTTCCCCCCCCCCCCCCAGGTCCTCAGGGAGGGAACACAGCAGCTTGACCAACCTCAACATCCAGCTTGAAGAAGAGAAATGTATTGCTTGGACTTTCCTGTTTTGAACTATGGCTTTGGACAATCCACTATGGGGCTTTTGCAGTTTATCTATGTTTTATTTATGCTTCTTTAAATAATGTACTCAAGACAGATTATGAAAGTGTTATGTCATGTTTTTGGAAAGGATGTTGTTGTAACACGTATTTGACTTTATGAAATAAAGTTTGTTGTTCTTCCGCTGTTTACAAATATGTGTTCTTATATCTGTCTTGTATATCTGTGACTTGTACTTATAAACCTCCACCAAAATTAGGGCATTCCCTTTGAGAGTGACCCTAACGGAGGTGGGGTGTTTCAGATTCTCCATTATCAAAAACCGCGAGGTTTTAAGGTAGAGCGAGGAGCCGTACTAGGGACGGTCCCGGTTTTAACTACCCTGCCATTATGCTGCCGAAATTTTCTGAAATATTCATGTGTTAGAATAATTTTCATTTGTTGAGATTAATTACATATGTTGAAACCAATATTCATGTGTTGAATTGAAATTCATTCGTTGAGTTGAAATTCATGTGTTGAATGTTATTCGAATTTTAAACAAATAGATTTAACGATAAAAATCACATTTTTTTATATATATACAAACTCTAGAGAATATTCATGTGTTGAATTGAAATTCATTCGTTGAATCGAAATTCATGTGTTGAATGTTATTCGAATTTTAAATAAATAGGTTTAACGATAAAAATCACATTTTTATATATATACAAACTGTAGAGAACATTCAAGTGTTGAATTGAAATTCATTCGTTGAATTGAAAATTCATGTGTTGAATGTTATCTGTATTTTAAAATAAATTGAATCGACAATAAAAATTACATTTTTATTGTGAATATGAAGTGTTAAAAACATTCACGTGTTGAATAAATATTTTTAATGATAAAAATATTTCTTTTAGCATGTATACGCTTTGGCAAAAATACACACGTGTTGAAATAAATATTAGTTCGCTCGAAATATTATTATTAGCTTTGTTCTGCATATATATATGTGTCGAACAGGGAAAATGGATTAGCTGTAAAGTAAAGAAATTATTTGCGTGCCCGAAAAATAGGTAAGCCTTGATGAGTTGGCTGCGCAATTTTATTTTTATATCAACTCCTGTGAATGCCATTGGATGCGAAGTGCTGGTTATTCTGTGTGAAATAATAAACATCGCCATAAGATAGTAACAATTAATTTTGAACTACACCACATGGCATACTTCTTGACGATAGGCATACTTCATCATATTCCACATAAGCATTAGGAGCTTGTGTGACGAGGTTGAACATTTACTATACGAGCGAGAGGCTTGTATGGCGGTGATTATATACTACAGGTTGAACTGATGACTGATATGGACTATATAAAATATAATGATAAATTGCCAGATTAATAAAATCCCCACACAGGTCTGGAGTTGACAATAATCACGTCTCTCTAGTCATTAGATACGGCACATGGACTATTTATTCCCACACGGGACGAGGTGACGAGGATTTATCCTCTGGAGTAATTAAAAATACACGTTCCAACATGCTTGATAGGGTGACGAGAATTTATTCTCTGGGGTTATTATCTATACACGCTCCCCTGTAAACACCAGAATATATCACTATAAATATGTGGATGCTTTATAGGATTTATTGGGTACCTAATATGGCCCAATAAATTTCCAAACCCCTTCCCGTACAAAGGAGGTTATGGCGAAATTTTTCGAAGTATAAAGGCGTTAGTGAAATATTTGAAGTGAAAACGATGTTAACATATTTGAAGTGAAAACGATGTTAAAATATTTGAAGTGAAACCGATGTTGAAATATTTGAAGTGAAAACGATGTTGAAATTAAAGAATGAACTATATTTATATATATATAAATATAAATAGAATGGAAAGGAATCGAAGACTTGCAGTTCGTGTTTTGAAATCGTAATTTGAATCGATTAGTACGAGAGGTCCGACCATTGGATTTTCCCGAAACCGCAACCGTTGGGTTCGCCTTGGAAATATCTTTCCAACGACACCAACTTTGTAAAAATCCAACGGTTGGATTGTCTGGAATGTTTAATTCAAATTTGAAGAAAAACAACGCCAGAATCATTTATATTTATATATAAATATAAATATAATTAAATTAAATCGAATAACGACGCTGCATTTCGAATTTTGAAACCGTAACTTCAAACGACTAGTGTGGAAGATCCGACCGTCGGATTTTCACGAAACTGGAACCGTTGGGTTCGCTTTGGGAATATCTAGTAGTATAGACTTTGTAGAAATCCAACTGTTAGATTTTCCGATATGTGTAAAACAAATTAGGGGAAAAATAGCGCCAGTGCCACGGCACAACCTGAAACGTTGTTTAATTAAATATGGCTATTTTTAAATAAATAAAAATGGCGAAAAATCATTGTAAAATATTATAAGCAACATGGATTGGAAATAAACCAATTTGGCTTGATCTGCTTGATATTTGATGGTCGTATGTGTTTGACACGAAAATTATACTAAAGAACTGAAATATGAATGTCGAATAATATAACCATGGAAAGAATTGATTTGAATTCTAATTATACGTGAATTATTTGAAAAGGCCGAGCTAACCCTCATTTCAATTAATTAACCAAATGATTCGAAGGCGAAAACACAAAGATGATTCAAGATCGACGATCTCCGTATCGGTTGGATGGGCGCTGCTAAGGTTCCGGATTGGAGTAGCTACCGGGAAAGAACGGAAGTAGTAGCCGTCTGAACGTATGTGTTGATTGCATGGATATACGAGGAATTTGGTGCCTCCGGTTTCGTTCAGACCCAGAACGGACTTGTAAATGGACTGTGTGTCTGACATTGGATTTTGTTCTATATTGATTGATCTCTGTTAAATATATATATTTGTTTGGCGGCGGAGAATTTATTCTTTTGCTTAACGCCCTTCTCTGAGACATACGGGCTCAGAGGTTATATATCGATAGAAATCAGTCGTATGGAGTGGATTGCCTATGTGGCATGCCAAGATGCAGTGATCAAGGCTTCTGTTGCAAAGAAAAGCCTTGTGTTCGATGATCAAAGCGTGGCCTACGTGGCCTGGCTTTGTGTATAGCGTGGATTCGCGAGCCTCACACCATGGTATGAGTTAAAAACGGGATAAGGACTGTAGGGAGAGCACGACGTTTCTTTTTAGCTATGGTGGTGTCAGTGACCTACCAGCCCTGACATTTATATCTACTTTTCACCTATGTGGTTTTGGAATGCGAGGCGCCTCCATATTTGGTCTGTAAGGACCGGGAAACGTGTGTTCAGGAATTGCCAATCCACTAACGTAAGTGTGGACCGACCTGAAGCATCCAAGGGTTACCCAGAGTGTGTAGTCCTGAGGCATTTGCAAGAGTGTCTCGAAGCGGAGAGGAGCTTGCCCCTTGCCTCGACTCATGATGGAAATCCAATTTCCAATACGAAATAACAGATTCGATTGTAGAACTAGTATGGCGACATAGTAGATGGTAGCTATGCCACCTATGATGCTATTCGTTTTTGAAACATATATGCACTAGTAATAATATCAAATGATTTTTCTTTACATGTATTAAGCATATTTGGCCATTATAAGATAAAACTCGATCCTCCGGTTAGCGTTGCATTGTATGATGGGACTTGAGTCTTATAATGGCTACATTATTTTTAAAAGAATTGCGTTGTTTTAAAGAATTTACTTTGTTTTAAATGCACCAACAATCACTGGAGTAAACCCGTTCCGCGAAAGTGGCGTGGTCCTATGATTTGCCTTATTACTGTTGTTTAACCAGTTAAGTAGATTTCTCATACCAGTCCCCATGACTGACTCGTTGTTTGTTTCACTTTGCAAACGCGCGTGCCTTTATTTTCACATGGGCAGCCTAGTTCACAGGTGACAGGTTGTTTTGGCTCAGCACTATAGTATGGAGTGCACTTTTGGCTCATGGCGAGGCTGACTTCACCGAGATGACTTTGACATTTTCCGCCATTATTGTATATGTATTAAGATTTCGCCTATGGCGATGCAGACTGCTTTACTCCTAGTACTTATTATCATATGTATATGTACCGCCTCCGGCGATGTAGACTGATACACTTATTATGTCTCACTGTATGTATATATTCCGCCTATGGCGATGGTGGCTGATCATTCCCCTTTTATTTACTAATTTATATCCTATGTTGTGCTATTCTGATGTTGTTACATATTATGATTCCGCTGTCATATCTATGTAAAATTATTCTATTAATTGTTTTTGCTATTATCTGTACTCTGCTATGATGATTGATGTGTTATTTTCTAATGATTATCCCTAATACCGTCACATGGATTTTGGGATCGTCACAAAATTCAATATATATTGATTCATATTTTAATTTAAACAAAAAATGATTAAATAAGTAGAATTGGCTTATGAAACATATGCCATTGTTCGGAATGTGGGTAATTAGTTAAGGGCTATAGTAGTTGGGTTTGATTTGGAGTTCATAGCGATTAATAAGTATTTGTAGAATTAAAATAATAATAAAATAAATAAATACATAAATAAATATATTCAAAAGGGGGAAACCCTAATTCCCATTTCCTTTTCAACAGCCGCCGCTTGCTTGAACGAAAGGCCCAAATTGCTCAATCTTTTTCCTCCCATTTCCGTTCTAATCACTCAATGAAATTCAAATCATGCTGAGGCAAAATCAAAGAACTTTCTACACTCTATAAACCCATACCAAAATGATCATGTTTCGTAAAGATTTGAGCTCGATTTTTCTCCTGGAAGGGCTCATTTTTCGATTAGTTTTTATGGCCGCTGGCGCAACCGGGTGGACGTCGTCACTAGCGATGGAGGAGGATGGTCATGGCTTTAAGGTGAGAGGTTCCGATCTGATTCTAATCAATGACGGAGGGGTACGATTTTGGATTTATGATTGGATCTTTTAGGTTTCTCAGTTCGAAGGCGGCTATTTCCTGGAGATGCAGAACGAAGATAAACGAGGGTTTAAAGTCTCTTAACGATGTAATTAGCTAATAATAAATTTATTAATTATTTATTTAATTATGAAATGATTAATATATTGTAACTCCTCCACATGATGTCAGAATTCAGGAAACTGAAGCCCGTTGGAACCGTAATTACGAGCACTATGCGATGTAACAGACTGGGATGGAAACATAAGTTGTTTGCAAAGTTAAATGCACTGTTTGATTTTGTTAAAATAATCATTATTCAACGATTTCAAAACTGGTCAATGTGAGATCTCTTTCTCAATCAACTACTTTTTTTATGTAATTATATCATAGGTTGTAGATGGTGCACAGTAGCTCCTGTCACTATTTCATGCAAACAATGGATGGTTTGATTCATTGTATGGTGTTGTGAATAACATATATATATATATATATATATATATATATATGCAATGTGTATAATATATATATTTATATATATATGCGATACGAATAAAATAAATAGATATGCGATGTGTAAAATATACATATATATCCGATGTGAAAAATATATATGCGAAGTATAAAATATATATATGCGATGTGAAAAATATTTGTTTGCAAAAAATATTATTTTTAGCCTATATATGCGATGGATAAAATTGTCATGATATGAAATAATTATTGGATGGTTAAAAATATAATTTTTAATTATATATATGGAATATTCAATTTTGATTCAAAATTGAAATGGAAGTTGAAATCATTTAACACAAATTTATAAATGATTTAGAAAATATGTTTTAAATGGAAATTGATGATATTATATATATATATATATTTAATGGCTTGAATAGAACATGCCACGCAGCGACCGTTCACGAATTTCAACCATTGACTTCAAATTGATGTAACGGGAGATCCGACCGCCAGGTTCTCCTAAAATCGAAACCGTTGGGTTCGTATCAAAAAGAGCTTTCCAATGAATATAAGAGATTTGAAATCTAACAGTTGGATTTGGAATTATGTCCAAATCAAATTTGGGAAAGGTCGCTATGGGTGTAGTTCGGTGGCCGTTATTGGAAACCGGCTGTACGGGCCTTGATAAAATTATTAAAAATATTAATAATTTGTGTAAAATCTTACTAAATGATTTGGAAAGATTAGGGATGAAAAATTCCAAGTTTGAAAAGATAAAAATACATTTTTATCAAAATGAACTAGTTATTAACTAGAATAAAAAATCCAGTGTTTATAAATAAATAAATATGATTTGTAAATGGTTTTGATATAACCAGAATATTTCAATGAATAAATTGGAATGAATTTAAGTGGAAATAATATTTGGAATATTTCGATATTGGATTCTGTGATTATATATATATATTTTTAAGGAATTTGGATGATATAGATTCGTTATTCCCAATACAATACCCGTTGATCTCAGAATTTGATGTTAAATATAAGCCGATATATTATCCATGTAGAGCCTTGTATTTAATACCAAATCGGATTTTGGGTTTGTCGTGAACTGTGTTTTGTATAACATTTGTTCTTTAACCCAATTAACCATGAAGATATGATTTGAAATTTATAATCTTTTTGTTATGATTAATGGAATTTCGAAAGTTAAGTTTTCCAATTTAAAATATTAAACTGGAATTGAATGGATTCGATTTGAAAATAATTGAGATGAGTTACTATAAAGGAAGACCGTTACTATATATGGAATTTAAAAGGCTTCGCCGTTATTCCATTTATAGTATTGCTTTGATACGAGAATTTATATCTATTATATACTGTTATGATTTTCGTGAAGATTCCAGTTTGATGGAGGATGATTTTGGGTTTATCGTGAACTCTGTTTTAAATAACATACGTTCTTTAACCCAAGTAAAAGCAGGATTAATTTTCCTGAAAGTTGAATAATCGCTAAGTAATGATTTTTGAAGATTAAAATTTAGAAGAGTTTTAACAAATCTATATTTAGATTTTAATGGATATATGGTAATTAAATTTACTAAAACATGAAATGTGATATAAAACAAATACACTTGGTTGTTGATATTTGTCATGATTGATTGATTGTTTGGATTGTGTTCGACCAGTTTATGAGCAAAATATGGTTTTACATTTAGCATTGGGTTGGGTAGAAATATTTGTATGCTAACATCTTGTGAAACACTTCACAATTTGACTATGAGGTGTGTAGCGATGTTATTAAGTTCATTTCAAATTTAATGAGTGGTTTTAAAATGATATTTTTGTTAAGTGAAAAGAAATGTATTCCCGATTTTGGAAGGGAATGTTTAATAAAAATGTTTTACAAAACACAAATGATTTCGGGGCCTAAACCCAATACTATGGAAATGATTTCAAAATGTATTTTGTGTTTGACATTGTAGTTCAACACATAAGTGATTAGATGCTATTGATGATGTATTTGTTTGGTGGCGGAGAATTTATTCTCTTGCTTAACACCCTTCTTTGAGATGTATGAGCTCAAAGGTTATATGATTAGTAGTGACTAATCATATGTGTGAATTGATAATGTAAAGTACTATATTTTGGAAAGTACTTGTGATTATTATGTTCTGAAATGATTTTCCCTGCTTCAAGATATGAAATGATTTAGTATGTGGAAAAAGATTCGTGTAACCCGGAAGAGACTAAAAGTGTGAGGGCGATGAATTTTCTCCGAGGGCGTGGGAGTTGCATCGTCAGTGTAGCCTGCTCCTTAGTGGGAGGTGCACATATATATATCGAGTTGGAGAGGCACGTACAGCCTTGTCTTATAGTCGTGCCTGATATTTGACTGCTTTGTAATTTAAATCTTTGATATTTTTCTGCTATATATTATCTATTTATACTCTAATATCTTGTACTCTGATGCAAATTGTTGTAATAGCAATGAAATGTTCTATTGTTTGTGTTCTGACTTGTCCTATTTTCAACTCAATCCGGGCTTTACCTTACGGGCGGGTTTGGGTCGTTTCATTTTGGTATCAAAGCTTTGGCTTTACGGAGCTCGAGAACAAGACATGGTAGAACCAAATGAAATAATTCATCAGAGATTGGATTAGTAATATCCAATGAGAATGACTCGTTAGAGATAGGGTTAGTGATACCCTAGAATGAGTTCGAAGAGTATTATGTTTTGAAAATTTAAACCTTATTATACTTATTTGAGTATTTTATTTTGAAGAGATTTTGGATTATCGATTATATGGAGATTTTAATATACGTCTGATCCACGTGTATTTGAAGTCTCAAATATACTGGATAGATATAGAATCACACTCTAGTCGTCGGGAGATGATTCTGATGACGGCTTGTCATCATCAATATTTATTTTCGAGATTCAAAAGTGGGATATCTATATATTTCCAATTGACTGGTGTGAGAATCAAAACTTAGATAGGGTTTATTGTTGTGATTTGGCATTGAAAACATGATTTTGAGTATATATAACTTATATGTTTGAAAAGCTAATCAACTAATTGATTGTTGATTGTGATGTGTGATTAGTAGTTTAACTAATAAAAATATTGGTATGATAATTAATTTAACCAACGTGAGAATGAATGATAAATTAAGCCAAATCGGATCAAATATTAAACTGAATTGAAATTGATTGCAATTGCATATATGTATCTATATACACATTTGGAACAGGTTATAGCATGGAAGCAAAGAAAAGGAATAAAATTGTATGCCCGACAAATAGGTACATGCTTACTATATTCATTGGGTTTGATGATTTTATGAGCCGACTGGCAAGCCGCTTGGCTTTTTCTTTTTCTTTTTGGATAATGGGGCCCCTGTGATGCGAGTTGCGGTTTTAAAGGTCTCCCCATGCAAAGGAGGTTATGGCGAAATTTTCAAAAATTTAGGGTGTTAGCCAAATTTTTGAGAAATTAGAAAATTCTTAGAAACTGAAAAGTTGAAGAATGAAAGCCAGAATGAAAGTTGAGTTGGTATGTTAAACAACTTTCAGCTCCGTTCCTTTTTGAGGACAAAAAGATTTTAAGTGTGGGAGATTTTAACACCCCGGATTTTTAGAACCAATTTAAAAATTTTATTTTATCTATTTTAATGGATTTTGAATATTTAAAATGATTCATTTTAAATAATAATGACTAAAAATTATTTAAATCAAAGTTAGAACGTATAAATTTATTTTAATTATATAACGAGCTTGAAATGGCGCGGTAGTTTGAAATTTTGATTTCAATTTCCAATTGAACGTACATAATTCAATATTAATCGGATTTCAGTAAAACCAGAAATGTTGGAACCTATTTAATTATATCTCTCTAATGAATGTGAAGAATTTAGATTTCATAATATAAATTGAAAGTTATATTTAGTTTAAAATTTAAAATAGTCGCTACAAAATTTAATTATATTTTAAAATAAATATATCCCTTAAAAATAGCCATTTTGCAAACGATTTCCGTTTTCGATGAAACCACTTTTGCTGGATCCCGAATGTAAAATTATTGTTATGTTTTGAATTTCATAATTTTTGAATTAATATGTGTAACAACCCGTATTTTCAATAATCTGTTATAACATAAATTGAGGCAGAACTTAATTATAAAATCTGAATCAAGGGAAACGGGCTATGCCATTGCGTTCGTCTCGGAAAAATACGCGAAATAGAGTCCGAGTTTTCGAAAATCGGAGTCCGTATGACCCAGTTAAGGCCCATTGAAGTTTGCAGAAAATTCCTAAGTAAAAACAGATTTAAATTTTGAAATTAAAAACATGGGCTAGGGCAAACTGGGCAGGCGGGAAAAATTCCCGCCCAGGACCCCATGTCGACAGGCCTGTCGACAGGGGTCTAGGCATGTCGACTGCCCTGTCGACAGCCCTGTCGACAGGGGGTGCACGGCCTGCTTAGCCTGGTGCACCATTTCTGATTGGGGTTGGGTCTTGTGGCCTGTTTCTAGAGAGTTCCGAGATCTGATGGCCCTAATTCAACCTAGGGTTAATCCTATGGTCTAAATCACTAACCTAATCTATAAATAAGACCCTAACCTACCCTAAATCATTCATTATTCATCCTAGCAACTAAACTATGCCAAAATCCATCCTCTCATGGCCTCCACCCTCTTCATACAATTCCTAAACAAATCCCTAAGAGATTTCCATGCATACAAGGGTATTTAGGCTTGTATGATCCTCCTTAGTTTGCATTAAAGGCTTGTTTTTCTATTGGCATCATAAAAGAGGAGTCTTGATCAAGTTTGCTTGCATTTGGGGGTTTTAAATTAGTTGCATAAGGGGTTTCTTACATTTGCTATACTCATTTGAGTCCGCCTAAGCATTGTAAGCCCTCTTACCTTCATTTTAGAAACTCTAAAGTTAATGTGTGATGAAAGTTGGGGTTTATGTATGTTTATTGAGTTGTGCATGTTATGCAAGGGTGCTAAGCCATGATTTGCAAATCTATTGAGTTATGCATGTATACTAAGTCATGATTTGCAAGATTAATAAGTTGTGCATGTTTATGCAAGTTTAAAATGACAAGTTGTGCATGTTTGACAAGTTGTGCATGCTTATGCAAGTTTAAAATGACAAGTTGTGCATGTTTGACAAGTTGTGCATGTTTATGCAAGTTTAAAATGACAAGTTGTGCATGTTTGACAAGTTGTGCATGTTTATGCAAGTTTAAAATGACAAGTTGTGCATGTTTGACAAGTTGTGCATGCTTATGCAAGTTTAAAATGACAAGTTGTGCATGTTTGACAAGTTATGCATGATTATGGTAAAATGCAAGTTCACTATGCTAAGTTGTGCAAGCCTAACATGTTATGCATGATTGTTGTGCAAGTTTGTCATGTATGTTGTGCCAAGTTCCCTCTTCCTATCCTTTATGCGTTATTACGAATATGTAAGCGATAGAATGACGTTGGGGGTTTGGGTAAACTTAAAATACATGAAAATATAAGATTGGGAATTTACCTATTAAGTTAGGTCTACCCCTTGGGAATTTACCTATTAAGTTAGGTCTACCCAAGTAATTGTTTGACTTGTGATTATGTTTTGAAATGAAGTGGACATGACACTTAGAAAACATAAGTGTGGCCAACTCGAGGTTGGGTTGAGTTTGTAGCGTAATCCTACCCGGAACCGACCGGCTTAACTAGTGGCTACAAACAATAGGACCCAATGTGGGAAGTTGGTCATGGGGTGCCAAGACCCGAGGTTAGACCAAGTTGTGGTGTAAAGCTACCCGGACCCGCCCGGCTTAACTAGTAACCGCAACAAAGTCTAATGTGAGAGGTTAAGGTGCATTAAATTAATTAATGCCTCATGATTAGGGTTAAGTCAGGGTCCACTAATACTTAACCAATTTGGGGATTCGAGGGATTGAAATGGGGTTAAGTGGTGAACCGTTGGTTGCACTTAACTAGTTTAATCCATGATTAGTGAAGGGTTAAATCACACTTAACCCTCTTGGGAAACCCTAGCAACATGGTCTGTTCTAACAGTAATCCCAGTTTGGTATCATTCACAACCCTAGAAGCTAGGCTAGGGCGGGGCACGATTACTGGACTGATGTAAGCGACCAAAGCGACGGCTGAGTGGTACAGCGGTGCGGGTCCGGCGGGCTACGGACGTGCACGTAGTCCGATGTTGGACAAACTCGAGGCACGGGTACCAGTAGGCTTAGACTGTGCATTATTGCTTAAGTGTCTGGGGTTGACACCCGAGGGCTTGATACACCCAAAGGTGGACCCAGCACAGTCTAACTACATCCATGTGGGCCGTATGGACACCAACACTTGACGTGTTAGGTTTATAGGGAGCCGATCGACTAGACCGTTGGGCTGGACCTGGTATTAAGGTCACCTCATGTTATTGGGCCAAAGCTTGGGCCAAGGGATCAATATCTGTTATGTTGGGCTGCTAGTACACCGTGGTGCAAAACTTAACCATGTTTATGCGATGACACCTCTATCTATCTTGTAGTTAATTTATCATGCCAGTATGTTGTTATCTATGATCATCTCAGTTTCCATCATGATGTTAACTTTATTAGTTTATAGACTGATCGTAGCAGGGCTTACTCAGTCTTTTTGACTGACCCGTTTTCTTTCGCCTCTTTTCTTCCGTTTCCCCCCCCCCAGGTTCTCAGGGAGGGAATACAGGAGCCTAGCTTGGATCTTAGCTGCTTTCTTGGATAGCTCATGTATGCCTTGGACTTGGGCTCGCTATGGTTTCTTCCACTTTGGGGATAGCTACTTTTATGTTTTCTTTTTCAGTATCAGCTGATGTTATTTTATGTACTAGACTTGTTTGCTTGGGAAATTGACATTATGATGTAGCAGACTTGTTTTTGAAATAGTTTTAAAGTCTTCCGCTGTTTTATTTACTTACTCTGTTTATTTACATATGTATATATGTCATGTCCTGCCTTGCTATATCATTATGCATGTTTACCAATAATGCCCCTCCAAAACTAGTGCATTCCTTTGCGAGTGACCCTGGCGGAGGTGGGGTGTTACATTTGGTATCAGAGCATATGGTTTACGAGAAGGGATAAAAAGGTTTTTAAAACTTTTGAAAAACTATTTTCAAAACCAAGTATAAAGTATTTTCCAAAGAAAAGTCTAGTTGTTTTTAAAGGCTATTCCCCAAAAGCCATTAGCACTATCCTTTGACTCCTCGTTTGAACTCTTTTCTTTTCGTTTCCAGCATGTCTGATAATCTCATCTTGCCCGAAGGAGTAACGATACCCGATTGGTTTCGTCGGTACTTGGAAGTCACGGCACCGGTCCCGGGTGTCCCTAATGTTGTCTCCCCAGTCGAGGCCGCTGTTCCTCCTCCTCCTCCTCCCGTAGCTGATGTTCCTCTTCCCCCTCAGCCTCCACAAGCGGATTTCGCGGATACTTGCAAGGACTTTAAGAGGATGGGTGGCAAGAATTTTAATGGAACAGAGACTTTTGTAGAAGCAGGGAATTGGTTGAAAGAGACCGAAGATCTTTTAGCCACCTTTGATATAGGTGACCGCAGGAAAGTTTTATTAGCAGTATGGTTGCTAAAGGAAGAAGCTGCACGTTGGTGGGTAGTCACCACCGCAACCAGGCCAATTGAGACTTGGGATGACTTTAGAGGAAGGTTTGGACTGAGATTCTTATCACTGAAGCAAGGGGACATGACTATTAGGGAATACATAGATAAGTTTAATCAACTGGCTCGGGTCGATTTAGACTTGGTTAACACAGCTCAGAAGAAGGCCCTACACTTTGCTCTAGGATTAAACGAGCCATTACATGGTTTGGCCATGTCTCATATACCCTTGGGGGCGACTTTCGAGAGTTTGGTGAATATGGCCCTACTTCAAGAAGAAGACAACAATGACAAGAAAGAGGTCAAGGCGAGTGAGTCTCAAGGCAAGAGAGTAAATTCCGGGAAACGGGGCAAGAATAACAACAACCGCAAGGACAAGCCAAGAGGGAATAGGAAATGCAATTTCTATGGTGAAGTTGGACATATAGCCAGGGAATGTAGGAAGAAGAAGAGAAAGCGGGGCGAATGCTTCATTTGTGGTGAGTTTGGACATCTCAGCAAGGATTGCCCGAGGAAACAAGGGCAAGGTCAGACTCAGTGTGCAGGACTATCTGGAGGGCGAGTTCATCCCCTCAGCACCGTTCTTCCAGCTTATGATAGAGGTAGTATTTCTGTGGAAATTTTGTTTACACTTTCTGATTTTCCCTGTTCGTACTTTGTTTGGTTCTGGCACATCGCATAGTTTTATTTCATCTGATCTAGTTGAAAGTTTGCACCTAAGTACTAGTCTAGTTGATGATCCCGTGTGTGTTTCAAATCCAATCGGGGGTTTTGCCCGTTTGTCTGTGGTCTGAGTGGATTTGAAAATTTCCATCTTGAGTATAGAATCCTCGTGGGATGTTTATATTCTCGGTTTCAGGGGATATGGGTTGGTTTTGGGCATGGGATGGTTGTTCTGTTTTGGAGCCATTCTGGGTTTTTGTATATAAGGTTGTGAGGCTCATGACTCGCCTCGGTAATACCCTAGAAATTTCTAGCAACCCTATGGGTCCCGTCATGTTATGTTATCTTGAATCCCTCAACTCGTCTATCGATAGTTTGCAATCTGTGAGGGTGGTCCGAGAATATCCTGATATCTTGGGGAAAAATGAAGGGGTTACCCTTAGACGTGGGATAGATTTCCGCATTATCTGGTTGGTAATACCAAGCCAGTTTCGTGGCCGGTTAGGCACATGACCTCACGAGGTGAGAATTAAGAAAGCAAGTCAAGGAGTTGCTTGAAAAGAACTTCCTGAGACGAAGCCTTTTCGAGTAAGGTGCTCCAGTAGTATTCGTTACTAATGTGGACAGTTTGCTTCGTCTACGTGTTGATTATCGTGAGGAGAATAGACAACCGCTATCCAGGGTTGATGATTGGTTTGATCAGCTTGTAGGAGCATCTGTTTTCTTTTGATCCAGCTACCAGATTCCATCAGCTTAGGAGGGCTGAGGATGGAATTGACAAGACTAAGTTTAGGACTCTGGATGGATTTTTAGGATAGCTAGCCATGCTATTTGGCTTGACTAATGCACCCGCATATTACGTAAATTTGATGGGTAGGGTGTTTAGGGAGTCCTTGAACAAGTTTGTCATGGTCGTCATAGACGATATTTTGATCTCCTCAAAAGAACGAGGAAGAACATGCTATACATCTCAAGGAGGAGATGGATACGCTTAGAGCCACCAGTGGAAGGTCAAGTTCTCCAAATGTCACTTTGGAGGAAAGAAGTTGGATTTCTTGGGCACATAGTTCTTAAGTAAGGCTTAGCGGTGGATTCCGCTAAAGTGGCTGCGGTTTGAGACCAGAAAACTTTGAGGAGGGCAATTGAAGTAAGAAGCTTCCTCCGTTTGGCTAGTTAGTTAGCATTCCCTGAGCTTAGACTTCCTCTTCAGGATCAAGAAGGGGGTTTCACAGAAAGAAAGACCTACAGTTAGTCAAGAACGTGGACCAGTTGATTCGAGGCGAGATGTTAAGTCACTTCGCTAGATATATCATGGATGACAAAGGAAGACTAAGGCGCGATGAGAGAGTATGTGTTCCTCGAGTGGAAGACTTGGTAAAGAAGGTTCTTGAAGATGCGCATCACTCGAGGAGGTGGCCGAGTTGGTCCCAGGATGCCTGTTGAGCCACCAGGTCAAGGCCAAGTCATAGAAGCCCAGTGGGCCGTTATCTCCATCGGAGGTTTCGCAAGGGAAGTGTGAAAACATCTCGATAGATAAGGTGGATAAATTGCCTAGATCAAAGAAAGGGAATACGGGTATGGGGGTCATAATAGGTAGACTCACGAAGAGTGCTCATCTCAGTCCGGTGAAGAGCGAGAGGACTGCATCATGGTTAGCAACGGTTTACCCTCAAGAAGTTGGCCAGTTTTGAAATAACCTACAGGAAGCCATGGGTAGGCAACTGAATCTAGGTATGACCTATCACTCATAGGCGGATAGTTCATTTCGATTAAGCATGAGTTATAGAAAATCACGTTTATAAGGGCAATTGGCAACAAAAGTTCTGCTGCGTGAAATACTGTATAGTGAGTGGACGAGATCCAGGATTCACTAGTGAATTTTGGAGAGCTTGCATGAAATCATGAGGTTATAGTATGTTTAAGCCAAGTATACAGAAAGAATAATAAGTGGAAGAGAAAGACGAGAGGCGATAATGAAATAAGTTCCAACTCGAATTTGGGAAAATAGGAGTTAGGAAGCCAAGGAATCATGAAGTGAAGGATAGTCAAAGCACAGTTGAGTTAAGCTCAAGGGAACGTGACTAAGAAGAGTGAAGACTAGATACACGCATCATATCTTTTTAAGAGTGCATCCTTGATCCCTGTTTTCCTGTGGAGCTTGCTCGCAAATTATCTTTTGTGTATATATCCTCTCGGTCCCATTCTCGACCTTATTTCTATTGTAAACTCCATAAGGGGGTTAAGACTCATCGGTTAGTACTATATGTCAAAGTTTGAATGGATTTCTTGTAATCCAAAAAGGAGTCTATCTAGTTTATCTAGTTTATCTAGTTTATCTAGTTTATCTAGTTTATCCAGTTCATCGTGTCTATCTTGTCGTGAGAACCTTAGGTAGAAACCCTTTGGATGAAACATGTATTTGAAGCATGTTATGCTTGATGGTTGCAAGTGGTTGCAAGTGTTTGCAAGTGGTTGCTCGTGGATGCATTATACACGATTAGGCACTAGATCGGCTCGCACCCTCCTCATATTGCATATGCATGAGTGTTTATGCTTATTCGTGGCTGGAAATTGTGTGTTATCACATGGATGTTGCATATGGATGAATGTTATGTGCACTCATATAGATACCATAAATTATGTTAGGAATTTGCATACATATGGATTCATTTCACTGACATACATATGCATTAAGGAGGTTTACTGTATCAGTAACCGCCTGATTTTCACTGACATACATATGCATTAAGGAGGTTTACTGTATCAGTAACCGCCTGATCTTTGCATTAGATAAGTACATATACACACACTTTTGCATATGTTCATACCACATTTAGAATCTTGTAAGGACAATGATTGCTCGTGGATGATGCTTTGAGTAGATGGATGATTGGATGGTAGGATATGCTCTTCCTAACTTGAAGATTTCGGGGACGAAATCCTTTAAGGAGGGGAGAATGTAACAACCCGTATTTTCAATAATCTGTTATAACATAAATTGAGGCAGAACTTAATTATAAAATCTGAATCAAGGGAAACGGGCTATACCATTGCGTTCGTCTCGGAAAAATACGCGAAATAGAGTCCGAGTTTTCGAAAATCGGAGTCCGTATGACCTAGTTAAGGCCCATTGAAGTTTGCAGAAAATTCCTAAGTAAAAACAGATTTAAATTTTGAAATTAAAAACATGGGCTAGGGCAAACTGGGCAGGCGGGAAAAATTCCCGCCCAGGACCCCATGTCGACAGGCCTGTCGACAGGGGTCTAGGCATGTCGACTGCCATGTCGACAGCCCTGTCGACAGGGGGTGCACGGCCTGCTTAGCCTGGTGCACCATTTCTGATTGGGGTTGGGTCTTGTGGCCTGTTTCTAGAGATTTCCGAGATCTGATGGCCCTAATTCAACCTAGGGTTAATCCTATGGTCTAAATCACTAACCTAATCTATAAATAAGACCCTAACCTACCCTAAATCATTCATTATTCATCCTAGCAACTAAACTATGCCAAAATCCATCCTCTCATGGCCTCCACCCTCTTCATACAATTCCTAAACAAATCCCTAAGAGATTTCCATGCATACAAGGGTATTTAGGCTTGTATGATCCTCCTTAGTTTGCATTAAAGGCTTTTTTTTCTATTGGCATCATAAAAGAGGAGTCTTGATCAAGTTTGCTTGCATTTGGGGGTTTTAAATTAGTTGCATAAGGGGTTTCTTACATTTGCTATACTCATTTGAGTCCGCCTAAGCATTGTAAGCCCTCTTACCTTCATTTTAGAAACTCTAAAGTTAATGTGTGATGAAAGTTGGGGTTTATGTATGTTTATTGAGTTGTGCATGTTATGCAAGGGTACTAAGCCATGATTTGCAAATCTATTGAGTTATGCATGTATACTAAGTCATGATTTGCAAGATTAATAAGTTGTGCATGTTTATGCAAGTTTAAAATGACAAGTTGTGCATGTTTGACAAGTTGTGCATGCTTATGCAAGTTTAAAATGACAAGTTGTGCATGTTTGACAAGTTGTGCATGTTTATGCAAGTTTAAAATGACAAGTTGTGCATGTTTGACAAGTTGTGCATGTTTATGCAAGTTTAAAATGACAAGTTGTGCATGTTTGACAAGTTGTGCATGCTTATGCAAGTTTAAAATGACAAGTTGTGCATGTTTGACAAGTTATGCATGATTATGGTAAAATGCAAGTTCACTATGCTAAGTTGTGCAAGCCTAACATGTTATGCATGATTGTTGTGCAAGTTTGTCATGTATGTTGTGCCAAGTTCCCTCTTCCTATCCTTTATGCGTTATTACGAATATGTAAGCGATAGAATGACGTTGGGGGTTTGGGTAAACTTAAAATACATGAAAATATAAGATTGGGAATTTACCTATTAAGTTAGGTCTACCCCTTGGGAATTTACCTATTAAGTTAGGTCTACCCAAGTAATTGTTTGACTTGTGATTATGTTTTGAAATGAAGTGGACATGACACTTAGAAAACATAAGTGTGGCCAACTCGAGGTTGGGTTGAGTTTGTAGCGTAATCCTACCCGGAACCGACCGGCTTAACTAGTGGCTACAAACAATAGGACCCAATGTGGGAAGTTGGTCATGGGGTGCCAAGACCCGAGGTTAGACCAAGTTGTGGTGTAAAGCTACCCGGACCCGCCCGGCTTAACTAGTAACCGCAACAAAGTCTAATGTGAGAGGTTAAGGTGCATTAAATTAATTAATGCCTCATGATTAGGGTTAAGTCAGGGTCCACTAATACTTAACCAATTTGGGGATTCGAGGGATTGAAATGGGGTTAAGTGGTGAACCGTTGGTTGCACTTAACTAGTTTAATCCATGATTAGTGAAGGGTTAAATCACACTTAACCCTCTTGGGAAACCCTAGCAACATGGTCTGTTCTAACAGTAATCCCAGTTTGGTATCATTCACAACCCTAGAAGCTAGGCTAGGGCGGGGCACGATTACTGGACTGATGTAAGCGACCAAAGCAACGGCTGAGTGGTACAGCGGTGCGGGTCCGGCGGGCTACGGACGTGCACATAGTCCGATGTTGGACAAACTCGAGGCACGGGTACCAGTAGGCTTAGACTGTGCATTATTGCTTAAGTGTCTGGGGTTGACACCCGAGGGCTTGATACACCCAAAGGTGGACCCAGCACAGTCTAACTACATCCATGTGGGCCGTATGGACACCAACACTTGACGTGTTAGGTTTATAGGGAGCCGATCGACTAGACCGTTGGGCTGGACCTGGTATTAAGGTCACCTCATGTTATTGGGCCAAAGCTTGGGCCAAGGGATCAATATCTGTTATGTTGGGCTGCTAGTACACCGTGGTGCAAAACTTAACCATGTTTATGCGATGACACCTCTATCTATCTTGTAGTTAATTTATCATGCCAGTATGTTGTTATCTATGATCATCTCAGTTTCCATCATGATGTTAACTTTATTAGTTTATAGACTGATCGTAGCAGGGCTTACTCAGTCTTTTTGACTGACCCGTTTTCTTTCGCCTCTTTTCTTCCATTCCCCCCCCCCCCCACCCAGGTTCTCAGGGAGGGAATACAGGAGCCTAGCTTGGATCTTAGCTGCTTTCTTGGATAGCTCATGTATGCCTTGGACTTGGGCTCGCTATGGTTTCTTCCACTTTGGGGATAGCTACTTTTATGTTTTCTTTTTCAGTATCAGCTGATGTTATTTTATGTACTAGACTTGTTTACTTGGGAAATTGACATTATGATGTAGCAGACTTGTTTTTGAAATAGTTTAAAAGTCTTCCGCTGTTTTATTTACTTACTCTGTTTATTTACGTATGTATATATGTCATGTCCTGCCTTGCTATATCATTATGCATGTTTACCAATAATGCCCCTCCAAAACTAGTGCATTCCTTTGCGAGTGACCCTGGCGGAGGTGGGGTGTTACAATATGTGAGTATGATAACTTTAAACGTGTGATCGTCGCTAATCTATGAATTAGAAAAGCGCGACATTTGTAATAAAGTCTGCAAGCATACAGGTGTGTAGCATACAGGTCGAACACAGGGAGGTTAATTAAATCAGATTATTTATCTAATCTCTTGGGCAAGTTAGACGAAGCTGGAGGTTGATTTTGCAAAACAAAACAAAATTAAAACTGTAATTTGATTCAGAACAGATCTAACTGAACCGACGATCAAATCACAATTTCAATGGAAAGGCAATGAAACTATAAATCAGATTCAAATCTAATCAAATCCAATTTAACCTATGAACGCGATTAAAATACAGAAAATAAAAGTGCAGAATATAAATAACAACAGGAAATAAAATTACGATTACCGCTGAATCTAATCAGACGGTCAATCACTAATGAAAAGAAATGCAAAACACAAATAGTGTTCTATCGAATCTAATCGTGTAGACACACTAATTGCTAAGAAATAGAAAAAAATGCAGAAAATAAAAAGAAGAAGAAGAACTAGAAACTTTATTAGAAATAGAAAATGGGATATAGGATGGTGGCTACAATGCCATTACAAGGGTATATATAGGGGATAACCAAACCCTAACCCTAACCCTAATGATAACTGGGCCTTGTCATTACATCACTAATTAGTTTACAATGAGAAACATAAATGGGCCTTAGATAAATAAAGCAAATTTGGGCCTTTTCTCTTTTCCTCTTGCTTCCTTGACACTTCTTCATTGATTTGTGATGTGCAAAGCCTTGTTATCAATTCTTTTCTTGTCCAACAGCAACTAGATGTGATATCTTTATCTACAATTCTTCAAAATGCAAATACACAGCAAATTGAACTCTATTTCTCCACATTTCTGGTTGCATGCGGGCTGGGTTGGAATATCTGTAAAAATAACAAAACAATACCCAAGTAATATTTATTTATATACAAAAGATAAGATATAAGAGCATAAAATAAACACATTTCTATGTCAATCAACGTGTTTTGAATATACAGTTTAAATTTAATCAACTGGAGAATGGCCATTTTCCAAATGGTCTCCAAATTCGACGAAATTAGTTTTATTAGGACCTTATCGTCAAAACATAGCTAGATTTATTTTTCGGGAATTTTTGGGGTCAGTATGTGGCCCCGATAAATTAAAATGTATGTTTAAATTCAATATATATTGATTTATGTTTTAATTTAAAGTAAAACTGATTAAAACAGTAGAACTGGCTTACGAAATTTATCCCATTGTGTCGAAAATGTGGGTATTTAGTTAGGGCGACAGTCGTTGGGTTTGATTTGGAGTTCATGGCGATTAACAAGTATTTGTGGAATCAAAAAATAATAAAATAAATAAATAAATATTCAAAAGGAGGAAAACCCTAATTCTCATTTCCTTTTCAACAGCCGCCGCTTGCCTGAACTAAAGGCCAAAATCGCTATCTTTTTCCTCCGTCTTCTGTTCTAATCACTCAATGAAATTCAAATCATGCTGAGGCAAAATCAAAGAGCTTTCTACACTCTATAAATCCATACCCAAATGATCATGTTTCGTAAAGAGTTGAGTTCGATTTTTCTCGTGAAAGGCCTCAACTTTCGATCAATTTTTGGGGCCGCTGGCGCAACCGGGGCGGACGCCGTCACTGGCGATGGAGGAGGATGGTCATGGCTTCAAGGTGAGAGGTTCCGATCTGATTCTAATTATTGATAGAAGGATGCGATTTTAGATTTATGATTGGAGCTTTTGGGTTTCTCAGTTCGAAGGTGGCTATTTCCTGGAGACGCAGAACGAAGATAAACGAGGGTTTAAAATCTCTTAACGATGTTATTAGCATATAATTATTTATTTATTTATTTATGAAATGTTTAAAATATTGTAACTCCTCTATATGATGTCAGAATTCAGAAATGCGACAGACTGGAATGGAAACAGAAGTTGTTGAAATTTTGGAAAATTAAACGCACTGTTTAATTTTGTTAAATAATCGTTATTCAATGATTTCAAAATCGGTCAATGTGATAACTCTTTTCACTCAACTATTTTTGTTATGTAATTATATAATAGGCTGTAAATGGTGCTTAGTAGCTCCTGTCACTATTTCGGGCAAACCATGGATGATTAGATTGACTGTATGGTGTTGTGAATAACATATATATATATATATATATATATATATATATATGTATGTATATATATATACTATGTGAATAAAATATATATATATATGCGATGTGAATAAAATCAATAGATGTGAGATGTGTAAAATATATATATATGCGATGGATAAAATTGTCATGATATGAAATATTTATTGGATGGTTAAGAATATAATTTTTATCTATATATGGAATATTCAATTTTGATTTAAAATTGAAATGGAAGTTGTAATGTTTTAAAACGAAATTATAAACGATTTATAAAATACGTTTTAAATGGAAATCGATGATATATATATATATATATATATATATATATATATATATATATATATAATGGCTTGAATAGAACGCGCCGCGCAACGACCGTTCGCGAATTTCAACCATTGACTTCAAATTGATGTAACGGGAGATCCGACCGTCATATTCTTCTAAAACCAGAACTATTGGGTTCATATCGAAAAGATATTTCCAATGAATATAAGAGATTTGAAATCTAATAGTTTAATTTGGAATTATGTCCAAATCAAATTTGGAAAAGGTCGCTATAGGTGCAGTTCGGTGGCCGTTATTGGAAACCGACCGTACGGGCCTTGATAAAATTATTAAAAATATCAATAATTTGTGTAAAATCATAATAAATGATTTGGAAAGACTATGGATGAAAAATTCTAAATTTGAAAAGATAAAATATATTTTTATCAAAATGAAGTAGTTATTAACTAGAACAGTGTTTATAAATAAATATGACTTGTAAATGGTTTTGATATAACCAGAATATTCCAATGAATAAATTGGAATGAATTTAAGCGGAAATAGTCTTCGGAATATTTCGATATTGGATTTCGTGATCATACGGATATTGTTGAGGAATTTGGAAGATATAGATATCGTTATTCCCAATACGATACCTGTTGGTTTCAGAATTTGATATTGAATATAAGCCGATATGATTCCTATTTAGATCCTTGTATTTAATATCAAATAGGATTTTGGGTTTGTCGTGAACTGTGTTTTAAATAACATTTGTTCTTTAACCCAATTAACCGTGAAGATATGATTTGGAATTTATAATCTTTTTGTTAAGATTAATGGAATTTTCCAAATAAAAGTTTTACAGTTTAAAATATTAAATTGGAATTGAATGGAATTCGATTTGGTAATAATTGAGATGGTTTGCTATAAAGGAAGACCGTTACTATATATGGAATTTAAAAGGCTTTGCCTTATTCCATTTGTAGTATTGATTTGATATGGAAATTTATATCTATTATATACTGTTATAATTTCCGTGAAGTTTCCATTTTCATGGAAGATGATATTAGATTTATCGTGAACTCTGTTTTAAATAATATACGTTCTTTAACCCAAGAAAAAGCAGGATTAATTTTCCTGAAAGTTGAATAATCATTAAGTAATGATTTTTGAAGATTAAAACTAAAAAGAGTTCTAATAAATCTTTAATTAGATTTTAATGGATAGATGGTAATTAAATTTACCAAAACATGAAATGTTATATAAACCAAATACACTTGGTTGTTGATATTGGTCATGATTGATCGATTCTTTGGATTGTGCTCAACCAGTTTATGAGCAAAATATGCTTTTACATTTAGCATTGGGTTGGGTAGAAATATTTGTATGCTAACATCTTGTGAAACACTTCACGATTTGACTATGAGATATGTAGCGATGTTATTGAATTCATTTCAAATTTAATGAATGATCTTTGAATCATATTTTTCTTAAGTGAAAAGAAATGTATTATCGATTTTAGACAGGGAATGTTTTATAAAAATGTTTTATGAAACATAAAGGATTTCGAGGCCTAAACCCGATATTGTTGAAATGATTTCGAAATGTATTATGTGTTTGACATTGTAGTTCAACAAATAACCGATTAGTTGCTATTGATGATGTATCTGTTTGGTGGCGGATAATTTGTTCTCTTGCTTAACACCCTTCTTTGAGATGTACGAGCTCAAAAGTTATGTGATTAATAGTGACTGATCATATGTGTGAATTGCTAAAATAAAGTACTATATTTTGGAAAGTACTTGTGACTATTATGTTGTGAAATGATTTTACCTACTTTGGGATATGAAATGATTTAGTATGTAGCTAAAGATTCAGGTAATCCGGAAGAGACTAAAAGTGTGAGGGCGGTGGATTTTCTTCGAGGACGTGGGAGGTGCATCGTTAGTGTAGCCTGCTCCATACCGGGAGGTGCACATATATATCGAGTTGGAGAGGCGTACAGCCTTGTTTGAGGGTCGTGCCCGATATTTGATTACATACTTGTTTGTATGCATTGTTACGTTTTGGAATTCATATTTCCAAAGATTTGTTTTGAGATCCCGAAGTGAAAGCTACTTTGAAATAAAAGCTAGATATGTATTTCAAAATGATTTGAAATAAGAAATCGGGAAATAAAGTCCAAAGGAATAATTTCTGTAAAGTGAATTGGATTTGGAAAACCAAAATTTGGGATTAAGCCTAAATGTGTAGATTGGAAAATTGCATGTTGCATGATGCATTGTAGATCCATATATCTAGTATTATTTGTTGTTTATGCACTGGTATTCATGGGGGTGAACCCGTTCCGTGACATACGGCGTGGTCCCGTGATTTACCTTATTTTAAAGTAAAAGTTTAATAAATGTTTTGAGTTTTCACACCAGTCTCATGACTGAGCTGGGGTTTATCGTTTTAACCTAAACTCTGGGTGACCCTATTTTCCGCACGGGCAGCTAGTAGTTTTGGTTTTTCATATATTATTTTCATAGGATCCTGGCTCTACAGCTGGAGCTATATTCGGAAAGCTTTGTGCTCGTGTATCTCTTTTAGTTGTGTTATGTATTATTTTTCCGCTGCTTTGTAATTTAAATCTTTGATATTTTTCTGCTGTATATTATTTATTTACATTTTGATATCTTTTACTCTGATTTAAATTGTTGTAATAGTTATGACATGTTCTATTGTTTGTGTTCTAATTTGTACTATTCTCAACTCAATTCGGGCTTTCCCTTATAGGCGAGTTTGGATCGTTTCTATAACCATACTGCTTAAAATACTACTATAAACAGAATAGAAGCATGTACATAATCGATATTGTGAGGCTTTGTTTCCTAGCATATTATTTTTACTATCTAGCATATTAGTTATATTACTCAATTAATATCATCTTCTATTAGTTTTAACTAGAATGTGTTGTCTGTTCTTTACATGAATGTAATGTACGATGACCATAGCCAAAGTTTCTTTGTTAAATTTCTCTAACTCTTCTGTTGTAGTGCAAGATAATTTGGTGAATATGCAATGGTATTTTTTTACATTTGTGCATGCAATGAAATGTCGCGACTAATACATTTGAATGATTTTATTTTCTAACATGCTTAGTTTGTGTTCTAAGCATAGATAAAATGTAAATTTCATATTTTATGATTAAAAATTAATATTGGAAAAGATACATGTGCGATTTTGATTGGATAAACCACTTTTTTCTTTGTAAATGTTGTATGTAGTATATATGGAATAAAATATTTACTAACTCATTTAGTAACATTAGAGAGACACTTGCAAGCCTGTGCATGGTAACCTATTATGCTTTCATCAGTTGAATATTCCTTTGTGATATATATAAGAAACTGAATGTAAATTTTTTATTTATTACGTTTTAAATATTGGGGTTTTCCACTCTTGGCTCTAATTTTGAAGTAATTACTTTGTAATTATAGGAGAAAAATATCAAAAAATATGGATGTATGCAAAATTTGAATTTAATAATCCAGAATGGGTTTAACTCTTAATTTTGTTAAGTAACATATTATTGTAATAATTTCCTGTTATAGAGAAATTTGTACTCAAAGAGTTACTACATGTTATAGTGGGATATTATGAATGAATATTGTGTGTTATGTAAATGTATACTGGAACAAGAGGAATATCCATATTGCCATAAAATAGAATAGAAGTCAAATACGTAATCAATATTGTGAAACTTCGGTTTCTGTAATAACCCGGAAATCTGAGCCAATTTTTTTTTTTTATTTTGGCAATTTTAGTGGATTTTAGATATTTAAAATCAATTATTTTAAATAATAAAGACGATAAATTTATTTTGAATATAATTCGAACGTATATATTCGTTTGAATCGACGATAGAATATAAATATTTATTTGTATTTATAAAAGGAATTGAAAATGGCGCGATAGTTTGATAATTCGATTTCAAACTACAAATGGATGTACAGGATTCAAAATAAACCGGATTTTAGCGAAACCAAAAATATTTGAATCTAATAGAGAATATCTTTCCAACGAATCAGAAAAATTGAAATTTCATAGTGGGGATCAAAAGATATGTCCAGTTGAATTTTCTGAATAGTCGCTATGGAATTCAGGCCCTTAAAAATGGAAATTTTGCAAATGACCTCGGATTTCGATGAAACCCCTTTTGTTGGGTCCGTGATGTCAAGTTATTGCTAGGTTTCAAATTTCGTAATTTTCTGAATCAATATGTGAGCGTGGCAAAGGAAAACGCGTTAGACCAGTTTTAGTTGATTTTAATCGACTGGAAATTGATCAGTTTTCAAACTGTCTCAGAATTCGACGAAACTAGTTTTGTTAGGATCGTATCGTCAATACGAAGCTAGAAAATATATTTTGGAAATTTTT
Organism: Allium sativum; assembly: GCA_030737875.1. Lineage (NCBI taxonomy): Eukaryota > Viridiplantae > Streptophyta > Magnoliopsida > Asparagales > Amaryllidaceae > Allium > Allium sativum. The sequence goes on from CM060926.1 coordinate 41,998,352, forward strand.
AGGGTTCGTATGTGGCCCCAGTAAATTGAAATATACGTTTAAAATTCAATATAATGATTTAAATGTTAAATCTAACGAAAACAGATCGTAACGATCGAATTGGCCTATGATACATATCCCATTGTGTTCGAAATAGGGGTAATTAGCTAGGGACGACAGTCGTTGGGTCCGATTTTGAGTTCGTATGTGAAAGAACATAATTCGGAATTAAAATATTACAAAAATAATATATATATATATATATATTAAATATCCTAGACCCTAAATCTAATTCATTATCTCAGCCGCCCCTTTTCTTCTTTGGAGACCAAATCCCGTCGCCCATCGCGATGCCCTAACCCTATCTCGTCGCTCACCACGGCGGCCACCACTGGAGCTGGCGCCGCACCCTCTAACCCAGTCATCCTCCTTCTCCCCTCGTTCTCCTCTCCTCCGCAGTTTCCTCGATGGCCACCCATCCAAAACCGCCGTCGCTCCCTACTAGCCGACCACCCACATTGCTGCGCCTCCAGCCCTAGCACCCACCGCCGTCCTCCGCGAGCTCGGGTGCCCCACTCTGGCCCACCACCGGCCTCCAGTCCCTTTTCCCCGATTGAACCTCCCCCTCGATCCGCCAACAGTGAGAAACCCCTCCTTCTGACTAAGAAAAGTGAGTTTCCTCCCCTTTCTATTTAGAAAAACATTGTATATTTTATTTTTTATTTTTATGTAGATTAAATAAAAAGTATAGATTTTTCTAAAATAAAAAGAATAGAATTTTTATTATGAACATAGCGAGATAAAAATATAATTTTAATATAATTTTTATAATATAGAAAGGTTAAAAATATAATTTTTATAATATAGAAAGGTTAAAAATGTAATTTTTATAATATAGAAAGGTTAAAAGTATAATTTTTATACTAGTGGCATATTAAAAATATGATTTTTATTCATGTAGAGTTATAAAAATTCAATCTTTATATATGAAATAGAAATATAAAAATATAATTTTTATATAAATAAGCGTTGTAAAAATATATGAAATAAAAATAGAATCTTTATTTATTGAAATGAAGTAATAAAAATATAATTTTTATTATAAACAGCGGGAAAAGATGTAAAGACCCGTAACTTCCCCGTGAAGGAAAGCGCGGATAGTTCGAGAACAAGCCACAACAGAACATAGACGGAAGAACATTTCATTGTTATTACAACAATTCCATCAGAATACAAGAATGTACAGAGTATAAATGAATAAATATTACACAGAAATATCAGAGATTTAAATTACATTTAAATACATAGCAGCGGAAAATAATACAATACACAACTAGAAGAGATATACGGATACAAAGATTTCCGGATATCATTCCAGCTGTAAACCAGGATCCTGTGAATATAAATCTGCAAAACCAAAACTACTAGTTGCCCGTGTCAAAATAAGGGCACCCAGACTTTAGGTTAAAACAATAAACTCCAGGTCAGTTATGGGACTGGTGTGAGAACTAAAGCAGTTATTAATCTTTATTTTCAAAGTTAGGTAAATCAAGGGACCACGCCGCATAACATGGAACGGGTTTCCTCCCAAGAATACCAGTGCATATAACAAACAGCGCAATGCTAAATAAAGAAAAATGAAGCTATTATAGGACCCAGGTCCCATCACACAATGCAACACAAACCAGAGGATAGGGTTATACCTTATAATAGCCAAGAATGCTTGATACGTTAAAACAAATCTTTTATTATTGCTATAAGTGAAGAAATCAATTTCAAATCATAAGTATCAATCATAGGCGGCATGAATGCCCCATACCACTATGTCGCCATATATAGGTTATACAATCAAAATCGCAAAGTCACGTATTTGGAAATTGGGTTTCCATCTGTGAACCGAGGCAAAAGATAGTCCTCTACCGAATTCGAGACTCTCTAGCCCGAGCCTCAGGCTACAGCCGAGACTGCACCTAGGAGCCATAGGGCCGGTCCACCGATGTGGATTAAAATGCCTGAACACTACGTTTCCCCGCCCTTTGGGGCGTAAATGAGTCAACGAATGACCCCATCGGACCCGGATCGTCCTATCAAACCGAGGCGCCTCGCAACAACAACAACCACACAAGTGAAAAGTATATAAATGTCAGGGCTGGTAGGTCACTGACACCACCCTAGCTAGAAAGAAACGCATGCCCACCCTAGCTTTGATACCACGATGTGACGACCCCAAACCCCGTACAGACGGAGACAAGGGTTATCTTTGGAATATAACACAGAAATAGATAATAGCAGAACAGAAATAAATAAATACACCAGATAATGTACAATAGAATATGCTGGATAAAAGTAATCATCATAGTTACACAGTATACAGGATCTTACTTAGTACAATTACTGTTCAACTATACATATATGTCTACAGCGGAAAACAAACATAATGTAAAATAGGAGTTGAACAGCATAAAAAGAGATAAATGATAGAATCCATCTTCAGCTCCAGCTATCCAGAAAGAACCATCTAAACCTGAATACAAGGCTGCCCGTGTAGAAAAAGGGGCACCCGAGTTTGAAAGTGAAACAAACTACGAGTCAGTCATGGGACTGGTATGAGAAATCTACTCAACACATTTAATATATGGCTAATCACAAGACTACGCCACTTTCGTGGAATGGGTTTACTCCATTGGATTGCCAGTGCTTTAAAAACAAATCTTTCTTTTAAATAACACAATGCTTTTTCAAAAATGAAGCCATTATAAGACTCAGCTCCCATCACACAATGCAACGCAAACCGGAGGATAGAGTTTTTACCTTATAATGGCCAAGATATGCTTGATACGAATAAAACAAATGAATTTGATATTATTACTAGTGTCTCTATGTTTCAAAAGCAATTTCGAATCATAACTATCAATCATAGATGACATGAGCGTCCCATGCCACTATGTCGCCAAATATAGGTATACACTCAAAACCGCACGATGTCGTATTTGGAAATTGGATTTCCGTCATGAACCAAGGCAAAAGATAGTCCTCACAGAATTCGAGACTGCCTAGCCCGAGTCTCAAGCAAGCGCGTAGGCAAGCCTTGGATCGTCAGGGCCGGTCCACCGATGTGGATTATTATGCCTGAGCAATATGTTTCCCCGCCCTTTGGGGTGTAAACGAGCCAACGAATGGCTCTATCGGTCCCGGATCAACCGATATAATCGAGGCGCCTTGCAACAGCAACAACCACATACGTCAAACTCATCAGGGCATGTAAAACCACTGACGCCACTTCTAGCTAGGAAGAAACGCAAGCCCTCCCTGAGGTCCTGCTCCCGTTTCTGGTTCATACCGGGTGTGAGGCTCGCGATTTCACATTATACACAAAGCTACGCCACACAGGCGGTGCTTTGATCATCACCACAAGACTTTGCTTCTCGCGACGCCCCACCACTGCCACATCTCCCTAGACCCGCGCCCCACCTCCTCTTCTCCTTCTTCCCTCCTTGTCCTCTCCGCTCGAAACCTCCCCCGCCCTCCTCCACGAGACGCGAAGACCGCACAACCAAAACCCCGACGCCTGGCCAAACCCTAGCGCCTCCAGCCTTCATCGCCGACCACCCAGCCCTGCACCGCCCCTGAGCGCCTCCCACTGCTCCGTTCCCCCCTCCTTGTGCCTTTCCCCTTCCTGAAACCGAGGAAAGAAAGAAAAAACACAGTGAGTCTCTCTTCTTCTTAGATTTTAAATAACGTTATTTTTATTTAATTCGGTTTTATGTTTATAAATTAAAGCATTTTATAAAGATTTGATTTTTAATCGGAAAAAAATTAGATTTTTCATTTGTAAGTAGCAAATAAAAATATAAACCTTACTTTGTTTGTAGATAATAAAAATATGATTTTTATATTATAGGAATAATAAAAATATGATTTTTATATTATAGGAATAATAAAAATATGATTTTTATATTATATAGATAATAAAAATTTGATTTTTATATGATGTATAGAATAAAAATATAATTTTTATAAGGTAGAAGGATTAAAAAATTCGATTTTTATATATTGAATAGCAAAGTAAAAATTCGATTTTTATATATTGAATAGAAAAGTAAAATTCGATTTTTATATATTGAATAGCAAAGTAAAATTCGATTTTTATATATTGAATAGCAAAGTAAAAATTCGATTTTTATATATTGAATAGCGAAGTAAAAATGTGATTTTTATATATTGAATAGCAAAGTAAAAATGTGATTTTTATATATTGAATAGCAAAGTAAAATTTTGATTTTTATATATTGAATAGCAAAGTAAAAATTCGATTTTTATATATTGAATAGCAAAGTAAAAATTCGATTTTTATATATTGAATAGCAAAGTAAAAATGTGATTTTTATATATGTAGAGAATACGGGCAAAGTGACAAGAGGCAAGAACGGCGAAGATTCCTACATATGAAGAGTCGTGGCGTTGGATTAGCTAATCTATGAGAACTTCTCACTTTTAATTTTATTTCTAGTTAAAATATATACTAGGATGCAGACGGTGTTTAGTAGCACCCGGCACCCGTCGTCCACAGACCATGGATGGCTTGTATGCTTGGTTGTTTGATTTTGATGTGTAGTTGATTGTGTGATGTGATGTGAAATGAAATAAAATATTTTATAGTGGAAAATATTTTATAGTTAAAAATAGAATTTTTAACGTTTATATGAAATGAAATAAAAATAAACAAATCGGACGATATGTTTATATACACACATTTAACTGATATTGATTGGGACGATAAATTTCACACATCGCCCAACTGCACAAATAAAATTTGTGTTTGATTGTTTGAAACCCCACACGGGTATTGGGATGATATTTGACGTACACTAATCCCGATTGTTTAGTTGTATGTCGATCGATTGATTGACAGGCTGTTATAAGCGTTGAATATTTATATTTGATGCTTATACGGTGTAGAATGCACTTTGGATGATGGTTGATTATTCATCGTTGTTATTGTATACATGTGTTGTAGAAAATCCATATAATTAACATTATATGGTAATTGATTGGTCCTCATTCCAGTTTTGAAAAAGAAATGTTTGAAAAAGAAATATTTGAAAATAGAAATATTTGAAATAGAAATATTTGAAAAAGAAATATTCAAAATAGAATATTTGAAAATAGAAATATTTGAAAAAGAAATATTTGAAATAGAAATATATAAAGCCGCGTTGATAGATTGACGCCATTTTGACGTAAACGATATTTATATCGATTTTATTCAAATTGAAGTGAATATTAAAGTGAATTGAAATTCGAATTTAATTGAATTGATTTGAAATTCGAAATAAACGGAAATGGTTTGAAATTCGAATAGAATTGAAATAGAATTGAAATCGTTTTGAAATGAATTCGAATAGAATTGAAATAGAATTGAAATCATTTTGAAATGAATTCGAATTAAATTGAAATAGAATTGAAATCGTTTTGAAATGAATTCGAATTGAAATTGAATAGAAATGAATTTGAATTGAAATTGAATTAATTTGAAATTCAAATTGAATTGAAAACGAATTGAAATTGAATTAAAAATCGTTTTGAAAAGGAAATCGATGAAGTATATATTATATATATTATATATATAATATAATGGCCTGAATAGAACGCATCGCGCCACGGCAGTTCGCGAATTTCGACCATTGACTTCGAACGGATATTACGGGAGATCCGACCGTCGGATTCTCCTAAAACCGGAACCGTTGGGTTCGTATCGGAAAGAGCTTTCTAATGAAAATTAAAAATTTGAAATCTAATGGTTGGATTTGGAGTTATGTCCAAATCAAATTTGGAAAAAGTTGCTGTAAGTGCAGTTCGATGACCATTGATGGAAATCGACTGTACGGGCCCTGATAAAATTATTAAAAATAGTAATAATTTATGTAAAATCATAAGAAATGTTTCATGAAGAATTGGGATGAAAAACCCCATATTTGAAAAGAGAAAAATAGTTTTTTATCGAAATAAACTAGTTTTGAACTAGAATAATAATTTATTTATTTATTTTTAAAATAAATAAATTGGATTTGTAATGGTTTTGAAAATAACCAGAATTTCCAAAAATTGCATTGGAATGGATTTGAATCGAAATTGTCTTTGGAATATTTCGATGTTGGATTTCGGGATTATACAGATATTGTTATGGAAATTTGAAAGATATTTATATCGTTATTTCCAATAGAATATTTGTTGGTCGTAGAATTTGATATTGAATATAAGCCGATATATTTTCTATTCAAAGCCTTGTATTTAATATCAAATGTGATTTGGGGTTGCCGTGAATGGTGTCTTCATTAACACTGTTCCTAAACCCAGTCGAGAAAAAGATTAAATCTTTTTATTTAGATTTAATGAATTGTATCAATTAAATAATATTTAATTGGAATTGAATTGATATTGATTTTTGGGTTTATCGTGGACAGTGTTTTAAATAACACTCGTTCTTTAACCCGATAATTAATGGAATGTGATTTTGGGTTTATCGTGAACCATGTTTTTAAATGACACTGATTCTTTAACCCAGTTAAAGATTAAAACTAAGTGGAGTTTTAATGAATCTTTAATTAGATTGAAAAGGTGTTAGAATGGAGTATCACCAGTTTTACTTCAGGCGATAGTTAAATCTTTAATTAGATTTGAACGTGAAATGGTAATTGAATTTACCGACCACAGCGTAGTGTTAGATATTAAGTATTACCAGTTTTACTTCATGGGATGAATAGGTTGGGACTGGGAAATTAAAATAAATGATTACTTCGGTGTGGTTCGCTAATCCCGACTAGTTTGAATTGATATTCAAAAGAAGATTAAAGAGTAAATTTAAAAGAATTTATCTTTGATAAAATTAATGGGAACCTTTGCCAAAGTATAAGAATATTTGAATAAAAGAATATTCTGAATTGGAATGAGGTGTATATTGTGTTTGTGTAACACTTATTTAATACGCGAGTTATTCGGGAAGACCGGGTTTATCCCATTCTGAATAACTGATACGACGATAAGTCGAAGATGAAGACGGTGGTCGAAGACCGGAGGTCTTCACGTCTTTTGGCTGATTACTGATGATCTTGATTGGGTTGTACACCCAAGAGGAGGGAAACAGTTAGTGATCGTCCAGACGTACTTGGAGATCGATGGATATGAGGGGTACTAGGTGCCTCCGGTTTCGTTTAGAACCAGAACGGACTTGTAAATGGACTGTGTGTCTGACATTGGATTTTAGTCTGTGTGATTGATTTCTATTAAATATATATCTGTTTGGCGGCAGAGAATTTATTCTCTTGCTTAACGCCCTTCTCTGAGACATACGAGCTCAGGGGTTATATATTGATGAATATCAATCGCATGGAGTGAATTGCCTGTGTGGCATGCCTAAGTGGCAGCTGATCAAGGCTTTTGTTGAAAAGCAGGGTCTTGTGGTTGATGATCAAAGCACGGCCTATGTGGCATAGCTTTGTGTAGCATTGATTCGCGAGCCTCGCACCCCGGTTGTGAACCAAAAACGGGAGAAGGATCCAGGGAGGGCATATGCTTCTTTCTAGCTAGGGTGGTGTCAGTGACCTACCAGCCATGACATTTATATACTTTTCACCTGTGTGGTTGTTGCTGTTGCGAGGCGCCTCGGTTTGATCGGACGATCCGGGTCCGATGGGGTCATTCGTTGACTCATTTACGCCCCAAAGGGCGGGGAAACGTAGTGTTCAGGCATTTTAATCCACATCGGTGGACCGGCCCTGTGGCTCCTAGGTGCAGTCACGGCTGTAGCCTGAGGCTCGGGCTAGAGAGTCTCGAATTCGGTAGAGGACTATCTTTTGCCTCGGTTCACAGATGGAAACCCAATTTCCAAATACGTGACTTTGCGATTTTGATTGTATAACCTATATATGGCGACATAGTGGTATAGGGCATTCATGCCGCCTATGATTGTTACTTATGATTTGAAATTGATTTCTTCACTTATAGAAATAATAAAAGATTTGTTTTAACGTATCAAGCATTCTTGGCTATTATAAGGTAAAACCCTATCTTCTGGTTTGTGTTGCATTGTGTGATGGGACCTGGGTCTTACAATAGCTTCATTTTTCTTTATTTAGCATTGTGCTGTTTGTTATATGCACTAGTATTCTAGGGAGGAAACCCGTTCCGTGTTATGCGGCGTGGTCCCTTTATTTACCTAACTTTAAAAATAAAGATTAATAACTGCTTTAGTTCTCACACCAGTCCCATGACTGACCTGGAGTTTATTGTTTTAACCTAAACTCTGGGTGCCCTTATTTTGACACGGGCAGCTAGTAGTTTTGGTTTTGCAGATTTATATTCACAGGATCCTGGTTTACAGCTGGAATGATATCCGGAAAGCTTTGTATCCGTATATCTCTTCTAGTTGTGTATTGTATTATTTTCCGCTGCTATGTATTTAAATGTAATTTAAATCTCTGATATTTCTGTGTAATATTTATTCATTTATACTCTATATATTCTTGTATTTCGATGGAATTGTTGTAATAACAATGAAATATTCTTCCGTCTGCGTTCTGTTGTGGCTTGTTCTCGAACTATCCGCGCTTTCCTTCACGGGGAAGTTACGGGTCTTTACAAAAGAACTGCAATGGAATTTCAACTGATCCAGATATTTCAGCGGTTCAAAAGCAAAGCACGTCAGAGTGGAACCCTCTGTGAGAACTTCTCACTTTTAATTTAATTTTCTAGTTGAAATATATACTAGGATGTAGACGGTGTTTAGTAGCACCCGACTCCCGTCGTTGTAACAACCCAAAAATCTGGGCCAGTTAAAAATTTTTATTTTGGCAATTTTAGCGAATTTTGATTATTTAAAATGAATTATTTTAAATAATATCGACGAGAAATTTATTTTGAATATAAATCGAACGTATATATTATATAGATCGTCGATAGAATATAAATAATTATATATAATTATAAAAGGAATTGAAAATGGCGCGGTAGTTCGATAATTCGATTTCAAACTTCAAATGAATGTACCGGGTGCAAAATAAACCGGATTTTAGTGAAACCAAAAATAATGGAATCTAATAGAGAATATCTTTCCAACGAATCCGAATAACCGAAATTTCATAGCAGGAATCAAAAGATATGTCCAGTTGAAAATTCTGAATAGTCGCTATGGAATTCAGGCCCTTAAAAATGGAAATTTTGCAAATGACCTCGGATTTCGACGAAACCACTTTTGTTGGATCCGTGATGTAAAGTTATTGCTAGATTTCAAATTTCATAATTTTTGGAATCAATATGTGAGCGTGGCAAAGGAAAACGCGTTTGACCAGTTTAAGTTGATTTTAATCGACTGGAAAATGGCTATTTTTCCAACGGTCTCAGAATTCGACGAAACTAGTTTTGTTAGGACCGTATTGTCAATACGAAGCTAGAAAATATTTTTCTGGAATTTTTCGAGTTAGTATGTGACCCCAGTAAATTGAAATGCACGCTTAAATTAAATATATAGAGTTATATGTTGATTTTGACAAGAACGGATCGAAACGATCGAATCAGCTTGCGATACATATCCCATTGAGTACGGAATGGGGGTATTTAGCTATGGACGACAGCCGGTGGGTCTCGTTTCGAGGTCGAAATAAAAAGTCAACCTTTTTTTTAATAAAATAATATTAAAAATATAAAACTCCCTCTCTCCTACCCTCTATATCCTCTCAGCCCCCCCCCCCTTATATTTCTAAATCGAAATTAAAGAAAAAAAACCACGAAGATGAAGCCCGTCGCCTCCCCATCGCAACCCCACCGAAGTCCGGCCACCGCTCTCCAGCCTCCGCTCCTCCTTCCTATCGACGAGCCCCCTCCCAATCCCCAAACCCGCGACCACCCCCAGAACCGCATCGACGAATCCGCCACCAACCCTTCGAAGACCACCGCCGGCCCCTAGATCCGTCACTGCACCATCGTCAGACCCCCGAGCCACCTCGCGACGCAAACCCCGAGACCCTCCCCCTCCCCAACGAACCACTGTAAGTTTTCAAATCTCGGATTTTTATTGATGTTAAACTCGGATTTTTATTCATGTTAAAGAACGAATTTTTATTCATGTAAAAGAATGGGTTTTTTTTTATTGTCAGTTTTAATTATAAAGATATGATTTTTTTATAATCTAAAGATGAGAAAGTATATATTATTATATGAAGAGAGGACATATATTTTTAAAGTAAGAAAGATCGTATTTTTAAAGGGGGAAGGACGATATATTTATAATATAGAAAGAAGTTATTTTTTTTTCATGTGATGTAGAGGATAAAAATAGGATTTTTATATATTGAATAGCGAAGTAAAAATTCGATTTTTATATATTGAATAGCGAAGCAAAAATTCGATTTTTATATATTGAATAGCGAAGTAAAAATTCGATTTTTATATATTGACTAGCAAAGTAAAAATTCGATTTTTATATATTGAGTAGCAAAGTAAAAAATATGATTTTTATATATTGAATAGCAAAGTAAAAATTCGATTTTTATATATTGAATAGCGAAGTAAAAATTCGATTTTTATATATTGAATAGCGAAGTAAAAATTCGATTTTTATATATTGAATAGCAAAGTAAAAATTCGATTTTTATATATTGAATAGCGAAGTAAAAATTCGATTTTTATATATTGAATAGCGAAGTAAAAATTCGATTTTTATATATTGAATAGCAAAGTAAAAATTCGATTTTTATATATTGAATAGCAAAGTAAAAATTCGATTTTTATATATTGAATAGCGAAGTAAAAATTCGATTTTTATATATTGAATAGCGAAGTAAAAATTCGATTTTTATATATTGAATAGTGAAGTAAAAATTCGATTTTTATATATCGAGTAGGGAAGTAAAAATGTGATTTTTACATATGTAGAGAATACGGGCAGTGAAAAGTGACAAAAAGGGAAGAACGGCGAAGATTTCTACATTTGAAGAATCGAGGCGTTGGATTAGCAATCCTGTGAGAACTTCTCACCTTTCAATTTAATTTATTTTTCTAGTTATAAATATATACTAGGATGCAGACGGTGTTTAGTAGCACCCGACACCCGTCGTCCACAGACCATGGACGGCTTGTATGCTTGTTTGTTTGATTTTGCTGTGTAGTTGCTTGTGTGATGTGATGTGAAATGAAGTAAAATGTTTATATAGTTAAAATATTTTATAGTTAAAAATAGAAATTTTAACGTGTATATGAAGTGAAATAAATAAATATAAACGAATCGGGCGATTTGTTTATATACACACATTTGACTGATATTGATTAGGACGATAAATTTTACACATCGCCCAACTGCACAAATAAAATCTGTGTTTGATTGTTTGAAACCCCACACGGGTATTGGGATGATATTTGACGTACACTAATCCCGATTGTTTAGTTGTATGTCGATCGATTGATTGATAGACTGTTATAAGCGTTGAATATTTATATTTGATGCTTATACAGTGTAGAATGCACTTTGGATGATGGTTGATTATTCATCGTTGTTGATATATACATGTGTTGTAGAAAATCCATATAACTAATATTATATGGTAATTGATTGGGCCTCATTCCAGTTTCATAAATAAAAATATTAGAAATAAAAATATTTGAAATTGAAATATTTGAAATAGAAATATTTGAAATAGAAATATTTGAAGAGGAATATTTGAATAGAAATATTTGAAATGGAATATTTGAAAATAGAAACATATGAAGCCGTGTTGGTTAGATTGAAGCCATTTCGACGTGAACGATATTTATATCGATTTTATTCATTCTTCAATGAATATTGAATAGATTTGAAATTGAATTGATTTGAAATTCGAAATACACTAAAATGATTTGAAATTCGAATAGAAATGAATTCGAATTGAATTTGAATAGAAATGATCTTGAATTGAAATTGAATAGAAATGAATTCGAATTGAAATCGGATAGAAATGAATTCGAATTGAAATTGAATTGAAAACGAACTGAAATTGAATTAGAAATCAATTTGAATTGAAATCCATTTGAAACGAATTTAAAACGATTTATAAAGCACGTTTTGAATTGAAATCGACGAAGTGTATATTATATATATAATATATATAATATAATGGCCTGAATAGAACGCGCCGCGGCAGTTCGCGAATTTCGACCATTGACTTCGAACGGATTTTGCGGGAGATCCGACCGTCGAATTCTCTTAAAATCGGAACCGTTGGGTTCGTATCGAAAAGAGCTTTCTAACGAATATTAGAAATTTGAAATCTAACGGTTGGATTTGGAATTATGTCCAAATCAAATTTGAAAAAGGTCGCTGTAAGTGCAGTTCGATAGCCGTTGATGGAAATCGACTGTACGGGCCTTGATAAAATTATTATAAATAGTAATAATTTGTGTAATATCATAAGGAATGATTTAGAAAGAATTGGGATGAAAAATCGCATATTTGAAAAGATAAAAATAGATTTTTATCGAAATGAACTAGTTTTGAACTAGAATAATAATTCTATTTATTTTTAAATAAATAAATTGGATTTGAAATGGTTTTGAAAATAACCAGAATTTCCAATAATTACATTGGAATGGATTTGAATCGAAATTGTCTTCGGAGTATTTCGATGTTGGATTTCGTGAGGATATAGATATTGTCATGGGAATTTGAAAGATATATATATATATATCGTTATTTCCAATACAATATTTGTTGGTCGTAGAATTTGATATTGAATATAAGCCGGTATATTTTCTATTCAGAGCCTTGTAATTAATGTCAAATGTGATTTGAGTTTGTCGTGAATGGTGTCTTTATTAACATTGTTCTTGAACCCAATTGAGAAAAGATTAAATCTTTTTATTTAGATTTAATGAAGTGTACCAATTAAATAATATTTAATTGGAATTGAATTAGTATTGATTTTTGGGTTTATCGTGAACATTGTTTTAAATAACACTTGTTCTTTAACCCGATAATTAACGGAAGGTGATTTTGGGTTTACCGTGAACCGTTTTTTAAATGACACTGATTCTTTAACCCAGTCAAAGATTAAAACTAAGTGGAGTTTTAATGAATCTTTAATTAGATTGAAATAATCGAAATGGAGTATCACCAGTTTTGCTCCAGGCGTTAGTTAAATCTTTAATTAGATTTGAATGTGAAATGGTAATTGAATTTACCGATAACACCTTGGTGTTAGATATGAAGTATAACCAGTTTTACTTCATGGGATGAATAGGTTGGGATTGGGAAATTAAAACAAATGATTACTTCGGTAAGGTTCGTTAATCCCAACTAGTTGAATCGAAATTCAAAAGATGATTAAAGAATAAATTCAAGGAATTTATCTTGGATAAAATTAATGGGAACCTTTCCCTATGAATGTGAAATTTAGAAACTAACTGTCGGTTAGCCAAGCAGAATGGTTTTCTGGATATTGATCTGATGTTGGTTTCGGCCTTCGGGGTAAATATTTGGGAAATTATTCTCTTGATTAATTTACGGTTAGTGACTGATGAATTGGAATGAGGCGTATGTTGTGTTTGTGTAACACTTATTTAAAATATACGCGAGTTATTCGGAAAGACCGGGTTTATCCCATTCTGAATAACTGATACGACGATAAGTCGAAGATGGAGACGGTGGTTGAAGACCGGAAGTCTTCACGTCGTTTGGTTGATTACTGATGATCTTGATTGGGCTGTACACCCAAGAAGATGGAAACAGTTGGTGATCGTCCAGACGTGCTTGGAGATCGATGGATATGCGGGGTACTAGGTGCCTCCGGTTTCGTTCAGACCCAGAACGGACTTGTAAATGGACCGTGTGTCTGACATTGGATTTTAGTCCGTGTGATTGGTCTCTATTAAATATATATCTATTTGGCGGCGGAGAATTTATTCTCTTGCTTAACGCCCTTTTCTGAGACGTACGAGCTCAGGGGTTATATATTGATGGATATCAAACGCATGGAGTGAATTGCCTGTGTGGCATGCCTAAGTGGCAATTGATCAAGGCTTCTGTTGAAAAGCAAAGTCTTGTGGATGATGATCAAAGCAAGGCCTGTGTGGCATAGCTTTGTGTAGCGTTGATTCGCGAGCCTCACACCCCGGTTGTGAACCAAAAACGGGAGAAGGACCTCAGGGAGGACATGCGTTTCTTTCTAGCTAGGGTGGTGTCAATGACCTACCAGCCCGGACATTTATATACTTTTCACCTGTGTGGTTGTTGCTGTTGCGAGGCGCCTCGGTTTGATCGGACGATCCGGGTCCGATGGAGTCATTCGTTGGCTCATTTACGCCCCAAAGGGCGGGGAAACGCAGTGTTCAAGATTTAAGTTTAACCCACATCGGTGGACCGGCCCTGTCGTTCCAAGGTCACTCGAGCTCTGACCTGAGGCTCGGGCTAGAGAGTCTCGAATCGGTTGAGGACTATCTTTTACCTCGGTTCATAGATGGAAATCCAATTTCCAAATACGTGATTTTGCGGTTTTAATTGTAGAACGAGTATGGAGACATGATATATGGTACCCATGCCGCCTATGATTGATACTTATGATTTGAAGATTGTTTTATACACTATACACTGATAATAGTATCAAATGATTTGTTTTAAAACGTATCAAGCATTCTTTGGCTGTTATAAGGGAAAACCCTATCCCCAGGCTTGCGTTGCATTGTGTGATAGGACCTGGGTCTTATAACAGCTTCATTTTTCTCTATTTAGCATTGCGCTGTTGTTTTATGCACTGGTATTCTCGGGAGGAAACCTGTTCCGTGTTATACGGTGTGGTCCCTTGATTTACCTACTTTGAAAATAAAGATTAATAACTGTTTTAGTTCTCACACCAGTCCCTTGACTGACCTGGAGTTTATTGTTTTAACCTAAACTCTGGGTGCCCCTATTTTGACTCGGGCAGCTAGTAGTTTTGGTTTTGCAGATTTATATTCACAAGACCCTGGTTTACAGTTGGAATGATATCCGGAAAGCTTTGTATCCGTATATCTCTTCTAGTTGTGTATTGTTTATATTTCCGCTGTGATGTATTTAAATGTAATTTAAATCTCTGATATTTTTGTGTAATATATATTCATTTATACTCTGTATATTCTTGTAATCTGATGGAATTGTTGTAATATACAATGAAATGTTCCTCCGCCTGCATTCTGATTTGTCGTGTTCTCAATTCTATCCGCTCTTTCTCTTCTCTTCTGAGACCGGGGAAGTTCGGGTTGTTTCAGCGTGGTATCAGAGCTTTGGTTTACAAAGCTCAGAGAACAAGGCACCTTAGAACCATACGAAAGAATTCATCAGATATTGGATTAGTAATATCCAATGGGAATGACTCGTTAGAGATAGGATCAGTAGTATCCTAGAACGGGTGTGAAGAGTATATTTTTAAAGTGACAACAAATTTTGTTTTGAAAATTTAAATCAATTATTCGTATTTGATTATTTATTTGTATTGATTTGGACAGTCCAGTATATAAAGATTTTGCATATACGCCTTGCAAACGTGTATTTGAAGTTTTAATATACTGGATAGATATAGAATCACACTCTAGTCGCCCGGAGATGGTTCTGATGATTGAAGCTTCATCATCAGAATTAGTGTTCGAGTGTCGAAGGTGTGATATTTATATATTTCCTATTGACTGGTGTGAGAACCAAAATTAGATAGGGCCCATTATTGTGATTTGGCATCAAAAATCTGATTCTTGACTATATATCAAAGTTATGAATTTCAAAAGCTAATCAACTAATTGATTGATGGTTGTGTTGTTAGTTTATTTGTTTGATAATTTTGAACCATTTTCCCTAATAGTATCGAATATTGAATATTATTGAAATTTGGTTGCATTTGCTTGCATATACTTGTACTTACATTGAACAGGTCATAGCAAGGAGGCTAGAGCAAGGAATAAAATTTGTTTGCCCGACAAATAGGTACATGTTTATCATAATTTACTGTTTTGTTTGGGTGATGATGATTTTATGAGCCTATTGGCTAGCCGCTTGGCCTTTTCTTTTTCTTTTTTGAGATCAGAAGGCCTATATGGCAATTTCGGGATTTTCCCGTGGCTCCCGGTGCTGGGGAGGTTATGACGAAATTTTTCGAAAATTTAGGGTGTTAGCCAAATTTTTGAAGAATTGGAAAATTCTCAGAAACTGAAAAGTTGGAGAATGGAAGCCAGATCGAACGTAGAGTTGATTAATCAAACCACTTTCGACTTTGTTCCTTTTCGGGGACGAAAAGTTTTAAGTGGGGGAGATTATAACAACCCGAAAATCTGGGCCAGTTTAAAATTTTTATTTTGGCAATTTTAGTGAATTTTGATTATTTAAAATGAATTATTTTAAATAATATCGACGAGAAATTCATTTTGAATATAAATCGAACGTATATATTATATAGATCGTCGATAGAATATAAATAATTATATATAATTATAAAAGGAATTGAAAATGGCGCGGTAGTTCGATAATTCGATTTCAAACTTCAAATGAATGTGCCGGGTGCAAAATAAACCGGATTTTAGTGAAACCAAAAATAATAGAATCTAATAGAGAATATCTTTCCAATGAATCTGAATAATCGAAATTTCATAGCGGGAACCAAAAGATATGTCCAGTTGAAAATTCTGAATAGTCACTATGGAATTCAGGCCCTTAAAAATGGAAATTTTGCAAACGACCTCGGATTTCGACGAAACCACTTTTGTTGGATCCGTGATGTAAAGTTATTGCTATATTTCAAATTTCATAATTTTTCGAATCAATATGTGAGCGTGGCAAAGGAAAACGTGTTTGACCAGTTTAAGTTGATTTTAATCGACTGGAAAATGGCCATTTTTCCAACGGTCTCAGAATTCGACGAAACTAGTTTTTTTAGGACCGTATCGTCAATACGAAGCTAGAAAATATTTTTCTGGAATTTTTCGAGTTAGTATGTGACCCCAGTAAATTGAAATGCACGCTTAAATTCAATATATAGAGTTATATGTTGATTTTGACGAGAACGGATCGAAATGATCGAATCAGCTTGCGATACATATCCCATTGAGTTCAGAATAGGGGTATTTAGCTATGGACGATAGGCGGTGGGTCTCGTTTCGAGGTCGAAATAAAAAGTCAACCTTTTTTTTTAATAAAATAATATTAAAAATATAAAACTCCCTCTCTCCTACCCTCTATATCCTCTCAGACCCCCCACTTATATTTCTAAATCGAAATTAAAGAAAAAAAAAACCACGAAGCTGAAGCCCGTCGCCTCCCCATCGCAACCCCACCGAAGTCCGGCCACCGCTCTCCAGCCTCCGCTCCTCCTTCCTATCGACGAGCCCCCTCCCAATCCCCAAACCCGCGACCACCCCCAGAACCGCATCGACGAATCCACCACCAACCCTTCAAAGACCACCGCCGGCCCCTAGATCCGCCACTACACCACCGTCAGACCCCCGAGCCACCTCGCGACGCAAACCCCGAGACCCTCCCCCTCCCCAACAAATCACGGTAAGTTTTCAGATCTCGGATTTTTATTCATGTTAAAGCTCGGATTTTTATTCATGTTAAAGAACGAATTTTTATTCATGTAAAAGAATGGGGTTTTTTTATAGTCAGTTTTAATTATAAAGATATGATTTTTTATAATCTAAAGATGAGAAGGTATATATTATTATATGAAGAGAGGACATATATTTTTAAAGTAAGAAAGATCGTATTTTTAAAGGGGGAAGGACGATACATTTATAATATAGAAAGAAGTTAAAAATATTTTTTTTTTCATGTGATGTAGAGGATAAAAATAGGATTTTTATATATTGAGTAGCGAAGTAAAAATTCGATTTTTATATATTGAATAGAGAAGTAAAAATTCGATTTTTATATATTGAATAGCAAAGTAAAATTTCGATTTTTATATATTGAATAGCGAAGTAAAAATTCGATTTTTATATATTGAATAGCGAAGTAAAAATTCGATTTTTATATATTGAATAGCGAAGTAAAAATTCGATTTTTATATATTGAATAGCGAAGTAAAAATTCGAGTTTTATATATTGAATAGCGAAGTAAAAATTCGATTTTTATATGTTGAATAGCGAAGTAAAAATTCGATTTTTATATGTTGAATAGCGAAGTAAAAATTCGATTTTTATATATTGAATAGCGAAGTAAAAATTCGATTTTTATATATTGAGTAGCGAAGTAAAAATTCGATTTTTATATATTGAGTAGCGAAGTAAAAATTCGATTTTTATATATTGAATAGCGAACTAAAAATTCGATTTTTATATATTGAATAGCGAAGTAAAAATTCGATTTTCATATATTGAATAGCGAAGTAAAAATTCGATTTTTATATATTGAATAGCGAAGTAAAAATTCGATTTTTATATATTGAGTAGGGAAGTAGAAATGTGATTTTTACATATGTAGAGAATACGGGCAGTGAAAAGTGACAAAAAGGGAAGAACGGCGAAGATTTCTACATTTGAAGAATCGAGGCGTTGGATTAGCAATCCTGTGAGAACTTCTCACCTTTCAATTTAATTTAATTTTCTAGTTATAAATATATACTATGATGCAGACGGTGTTTAGTAGCACCCGACACCCGTCGTCCACAGACCATGGACGGCTTGTATGCTTGTTTGTTTGATTTTGCTGTGTAGTTGCTTGTGTGATGTGAAATGAAGTAAAATATTTATATAGTTAAATTATTTTATAGTTAAAAATAGAAATTTTAACGTGTATATGAAGTGAAATAAATAAATATAAACGAATCGGGCGATTTGTTTATATACACACATTTGACTGATATTGATTGGGACGATAAATTTTACACATCGCCCAACTGCACAAATAAAATCTGTGTTTGATTGTTTGAAACCCCACACGGGTATTGGGATGATATTTGACGTACACTAATCCCGATTGTTTAGTTGTATGTCGATCGATCGATTGATAGACTGTTATAAGCGTTGAATATTTATATTTGATGCTTATACAGTGTAGAATGCACTTTGGATGATGGTTGAATATTCATCGTTGTTGATATATACATGTGTTGTAGAAAATCCATATAACTAATATTATATGGTAATTGATTGGGCCTCATTCCAGTTTCATAAATAAAAATATTTGAAATAAAAATAATTGAAATAGAAATATTTGAAATAGAAATATTTGAAATAGAAATATTTGAAATAGAAATATTTGAAACAGAAATATTTAAAGAGGAATATTTGAATAGAAATATTTGAAATGGAATATTTGAAAATAGAAACATATGAAGCCGTGTTGGTTAGATTGACGCCATTTCGAAGTGAACGATATTTATATCGATTTTATTCATTCTTCAATGAATATTGAATAGATTTGAAATTAAATTGATTTGAAATTCGAAATACACTAAATTAATTTGAAATTCGAATAGAAATGAATTCGAATTGAATTTGAATAAAAATGAAATCGAATTGAAATTGAATGGAAATGAATTCGAATTGAAATCGGATAGAAATGAATTCGAATTGAAATTGAATTGAAAACGAACTGAAATTGAATTAGAAATCAATTTGAACTGAAATCGATTTGAAAAGAATTTAAAATGATTTATAAAGCACGTTTTGAATTGAAATCGACGAAGTATATATTATATATATGATATATATAATATAATGGCCTGAATAGAACGCGCCGCGCCGCGGCAGTTCGCGAATTTCGACCATTGACTTCGAATGGATATTGCGGGAGATCCGACCATCGAATTCTCCTAAAACCGGAACCGTTGGGTTCGTATCGAAAACAGCTTTCTAACGAATATTAGAAATTTGAAATCTAACGGTTGGATTTGGAATTATGTCCAAATCAAATTTGAAAAAGGTCGTTGTAAGTGCAGTTCGATAGCCGTTGATGGAAATCGACTGTACGTGCCTTGATAAAATTATTAAAAATAGTAATAATTTGTGTAAAATCATAAGGAATGATTTAGAAAGAATTGGGATGAAAAATCCCATATTTGAAAAGATAAAAATAGATTTTTATCGAAATGAACTAGTTTTGAACTAGAATAATAATTCTATTTATTTTTAAATAAATAAATTGGATTTGAAATGGTTTTGAAAATAACCAGAATTTCCAATAATTATATTGGAATGGATTTGAATCGAAATTGTCTTCGGAATATTTCGATGTTGGATTTCATGAGGACATAGATATTGTTATGGGAATTTGAAAGATATATATATCGTTATTTCCAATACGATATTTGTTGGTCGTAGAATTTGATATTGAATATAAGACGGTATATTTTCTATTCAGAGCCTTGTAATTAATGTCAAATGTGATTTGGGTTTGTCGTGAATGGTGTCTTTATTAACATTGTTCTTGAACCAAATTGAGAAAAGATTAAATCTTTTTATTTAGATTTAATGAAGTGTACCAATTAAATGATATTTAATTGGAATCGAATTAGTATTGATTTTTGGGTTTATCGTGAACAGTGTTTTAAATAACACTTGTTCTTTAACCCGATAATTAATGGAAGGTGATTTTGGGTTTACCGTGAACCGTGTTTTAAATGACACTGATTCTTTAACCCAGTCAAAGATTAAAAATAAGTGGAGTTTTAATGAATCTTTAATTAGATTGAAATAATCGAAATGGAGTATCACCAGTTTTGCTCCAAGCGTTAGTTAAATCTTTAATTAGATTTGAACGTGAAATGGTAATTGAATTTACCGATAACACCGTGGTGTTAGATATGAAGTATAACCAGTTTTACTTCATGGGATGAATAGGTTGGGATTGGGAAATTAAAACAAATGATTACTTCAGTAAGGTTCGTTAATCCCGACTAGTTGAATCGAAATTCAAAAGATGATTAAAGGATAAATTCAAGGAATTTATCTTGGATAAAATTAATGGGAACCTTTCCCTATGAATGTGAAATTTAGAAACTAACTTTCGGTTAGCCAAGCAGAATGGTTTTCTGGATATTGATCTGATGTTGGTTTCGGCCTTCGGGGTAAATATTTGGGAAATTATTCTCTTGATTAATTTACGGTTAGTGACAGATGAATTGGAATGAGGCGTATGTTGTGTTTGTGTAACACTTATTTAAATTACACGCGAGTTATTCGGAAAGACCGGGTTTATCCCATTCTGAATAACTGATATGACGATAAGTCGAAGATGAAGACGGTGGTTGAAGACCGGAAGTCTTCACATCATTTGGGTGATTACTGATGATCTTGATTGGGCTGTACACCCAAGAAGATCGAAACAGTTGGTGATCGTCCAGACGTGCTTGGAGATCGTTGGATATGTGGGGTACTAGGTGCCTCCGATTTCGTTCAGACCCAGAACGGACTTGTAAATGGACTGTGTGTCTGACATTGGATTTTAGTCCGTGCGATTGTTCTCTATTAAATATATATCTATTTGGCGGCGCAGAATTTATTCTCTTGCTTAACGCCCTTCTCTGAGATGTACGAGCTTAGGCGTTATATATTGATGGATATCAAACGCATGGAGTGAATTGCCTGTGTGGCATGCCTAAGTGGCAATTGATCAAGGCTTCTGTTGAAAAGCAAAGTCTTGTGGATGATGATCAAAGCAAGGCCTGTGTGGCGTTGCTTTGTGTAGCATTGATTTGCGAGCCTCACACCCCGGTTGTGAACCAAAAACGGGAGGACCTCAGGGAGGACATGCGTTTCTTTCTAGCTAGGGTGGTGTCAGTGACCTACCAGCCCTGACATTTATATACTTTTCACCTGTGTGGTTGTTGCTGTTGCGAGGCGCCTCGGTTTGATCGGACGATCCGGGTCCAATGGAGTCATTCGTTGGCTCATTTACGCCCCATAGGGCGGGGAAACGCAGTGTTCAGGATTTAAGTTTAACCCACATCGGTGGACCGGCCCTGTCGCTCCAAGGTCACTCGAGCTCTGACCTAAGGCTCGGGCTAGAGAGTCTCGAATCGGTTGAGGACTATCTTTTGCCTCGGTTCATAGATGGAAATCCAATTTCCAAATACGTGATTTTGCGTTTTTAATTGTAGAACTAGTATGGCGACATGATATATGGTATCCATGCCGCCTATGATTGATACTTGTGATATGAAGATTATTTTATACACTATACACTGATAATAGTATCAAATGATTTGTTTTAAAACGTATCAAGCATTCTTTGGCTGTTATAACGGAAAACCCTATCCTCTGTCTTGCGTTGCATTGTGTGATAGGACCTAGGTCTTATAACAGCTTCATTTTTCTCTATTTAGTATTGCGCTGTTGTTTTATGCACTGGTATTCTTGGGAGGAAACCCGTTCCGTGTTAAACGGCGTGGTCCCTTGATTTACCTACTTTGAAAATAAAGATTAATAACTGTTTTCGTTCTCACACCAGTCCCATGACTGACCTGGAGTTTATTGTTTTAACCTAAACTCTAGGTGCCCCTATTTTGACTCGGGCAGCTAGTAGTTTTGGTTTTGCAGATTTATATTCACAGGACCCTGGTTTACAGCTGGAATGATATCCGGAAAGCTTTGTATCCGTATATCTCTTCTTGTTGTGTATTGTTTATATTTCCGCTGTGATGTATTTAAATGTAATTTAAATCTCTGATATTTCTGTATAATATATATTCATTTATACTCTGTATATTCTTGTAATCTGATGGAATTGTTGTAATATACAATGAAATGTTCCTCCGTCTGCGTTCTGATTTGTCGTGTTCTCAATTCTATCCACTCTTTCTCTTCTCTTCGGAGACCGGGGAAGTTCGGGTCGTTTCAGCGTGGTATCAGAGCTTTGGTTTACAAAGCTCAGAGAACAAGGCACCTTAGAACCATACGAAAGAATTCATCAGATATTGGATTAGTAATATCCAATGGGAATGACTCGTTAGAGATAGGATCAGTAGTATCCTAGAACGAGTGTGAAGAGTATATTTTTAAAGTGAAAACAAATTTTGTTTTGAAAATTTAAATCAATTATTCGTATTTTATTATTTATTTGTATTGATTTGGACAGTCCAGTATATAAAGATTTTGCATATACGCCTTGCAAACGTGTATTTGAAGTTTTAATATACCGGATAGATATAGAATCACACTCTAGTCGCCCGGAGATGGTTCTGATGATTGAAGCTTCATCATCAGAATTAGTGTTCGAGTGTCGAAGGTGTGATATTTATATATTTCCTATTGATTGGTGTGAGAACAAAAATTAGATAGGGCCCATTATTGTGATTTGGCATCAAAAATCTGATTTTTGACTATATATCAAAGTTATGAATTTCAAAAGCTAATCAACTAATTGATTGATGGTTGTGTTGTTAGTTTATTTGTCTGATAATTTTGAACCATTTTTCCTAATAGTATCGAATATTGAAAATTATTGAAATTTGGTTGCATTTGCTTGCATATACTTGTACTTACATTGAACAGGTCATAGCAAGGAGGCTAGAGCAGGGAATAAAATTTGTTTGCCCGACAAATAGGTACATGTTTATCATAATTTACTGTTTTGTTTGGGTGATGATGATTTTATGAGCCTATTGGCTAGCCGCTTGGATTTTTCTTTTTTGAGATCAGAAGGCTTATATGGCAATTTCGGGATTTTCCCGTGGCTCCCGGTGCAGGGGAGGTTATGGCGAAATTTTTCAAAATTTAGGGTGTTAGCCAAATATTTGAAGAATTGGAAAATTCTCAGAAACTGAAAAGTTGTAGAATGGAAGCCAGATCGAACGTAGAGTTGATTAATCAAACCACTCTCGACTTTGTTCCTTTTCGGGGACGAAAAGTTTTAAGTGGGGGAGATTGTAACAACCCGAAAATCTGGGCCAGTTTAAAATTTCTATTTTGGCAATTTTAGCGAATTTTGATTATTTAAAATGAATTATTTTAAATAATATCGACGAGAAATTTATTTTGAATATAATTCGAACGTATATATTATATAGATCATCGATAGAATATAAATAATTATATATAATTATAAAAGGAATTGAAAATGGCGCGGTAGTTCGATAATTCGATTTCAAACTTCAAATGAATGTACCGGGTGCAATATAAACCGGATTGTAGTGAAACCAAAAATAACAGAATCTAATAGAGAATATCTTTCCAACGAATCCGAATAATCGAAATTTCATAGCGGGAATCAAAAGATATATCCAGTTGAAAATTCTGAATAGTCACTATGGAATTCAGGCCCTTAAAAATGGAAATTTTGCAAATGACCTCGGATTTCAACGAAACCACTTTTGTTGGATCCGTGATGTAAAGTTATTGCTAGATTTCAAATTTCATAATTTTTCGAATCAATATGTGAGCGTGGCAAAGGAAAATGGGTTTGACCAGTTTCAGTTGATTTTAATCGACTGGAAAATGGCCATTTTTCCAACGGTCTCATAATTCGACGAAACTAGTTTTGTTAGGACCGTATCATCAATACGAAGCTAGAAATTATTTTTCTGGAATTTTTCGAGTTAGTATGTGACCCCAGTAAATTGAAATGCACGCTTAAATTCAATATATAGAGTTATATGTTGATTTTGACGAGAACGGATCGAAACGATCGAATCCGCTTGCGATACATATCCCATTGAGTTCGGAATGGGGGTATTTAGCTATGGACGACAGGCGGTGGGTCTCGTTTCGAGGTCGAAATAAAAAGTCAACCTTTTTTTTAATAAAATAATATTAAAAATATAAAACTCCCTCTCTCCTACCCTCTATATCCTCTCAGCCCCCCCCTTATATTTCTAAATCGAAATTAAAGAAAAAAAACCACGAAGCTGAAGCCCGTCGCCTCCCCATCGCAACCCCACCGAAGTCCGGCCACCGCTCTCCAGCCTCCGCTCCTCCTTCCTATCGACGAGCCCCCTCCCAATCCCCAAACCTGCGACCACCCCCAGAACCGCATCGACGAATCCGCCACCAACCCTTCGAAGACCACCGCCGACCCCTAGATCCACCACTACACCACCGTCAGACCCCCGAGCCACCTCGCGATGCAAACCCCGAGACCCTCCCCCTCCCCAACGAACCACTGTAAGTTTTCAAATCTCGGATTTTTATTGATGTTAAAGCTCGGATTTTTATTCATGTTAAAGAACGAATTTTTATTCATGTAAAAGAATGGGATTTTTTTTTATAGTCAGTTTTAATTATAAAGATATGATTTTTTATAATCTAAAGATGAGAAGGTATATATTATTATATGAAGAGAGGACATATATTTTTAAAGTAAGAAAGATCGTATTTTTAAAGGGGGAAGGACGATATATTTATAATATAGAAAGAAGTTAAAAATATTTTATTTTTCATGTGATGTAGAGGATAAAAATAGTATTTTTATATATTGAATAGCGAAGTAAAAATTTGATTTTTATATATTGAATAGCGAAGTAAGAATTCGATTTTTATATATTGAATAGCAAAGTAAAAATTCGATTTTTATATATTGAATAGCGAAGTAAAAATTCGATTTTTATATATTGAATAGCGAAGTAAAAATTCGATTTTTATATATTGAATAGCAAAGTAAAAATTCGATTTTTATATATTGAATAGCGAAGTAAAAATTTGAGTTTTATATATTGAACAGCAAAGTAAAAATTCGATTTTTATATATTGAATAGCGAAGTAAAAATTCGATTTTTATATATTGAATAGCGAAGTAAAAATTCGATTTTTATATATTGAATAGCAAAGTAAAAATTCGATTTTTATATATTGAATAGCAAAGTAAAAATTCGATTTTTATATATTGAATAGTGAAGTAAAAATTCGATTTTTATATATTGAATAGCAAAGTAAAAAATTCGATTTTTATATATTGACTAGCAGAGTAAAAATTCGATTTTTATATATTGAATAACGAAGTAAAAATTCGATTTTTTTATATTGAGTAGCGAACTAAAAATTCGATTTTTATATATTGAATAGCGAAGTAAAAATTCGATTTTTATATATCGAGCAGGGAAGTAAAAATGGAATTTTTACATATGTAGAGAATACGGGCAGCAAAAAGTGACAAAAAGGGAAGAACGGTGAAGATTTCTACAGTTGAAGAATCGAGGCGTTGGATTAGCAATCCTGTGAGAACTTCTCACCTTTCAATTTAATTTACTTTTCTAGTTATAAATATATACTAGGATGCAGACGGTGTTTAGTAGCACCCGACACCCGTCGTCCACAGGCCATGGACGACTTGTATGCTTGTTTGTTTGATTTTGCTGTGTAGTTGCTTGTGTGATGTGATGTGAGATGAAGTAAAATGAAGTAAAATGTTTATATAGTTAAAATATTTTATAGTTAAAAATAGAAATTTTAACGTGTATATGAAGTGAAATAAATAAATATAAACGAATCGGGCGATTTGTTTATATACACACATTTGACTGATATTGATTGGGATGATAAATTTTACACATCGCCCAACTGCACAAATAAAATCTGTGTTTGATTGTTTGAAACCCCACACGGGTATGGGGATGATATTTGACGTACACTAATCCCGATTGTTTAGTTGTATGTCGATCGATTGATTGATAGACTATTATAAGCATTGAATATTTATATTTGATGCTTATACAGTGTAGAATGCACTTTGGATGATGGTTGATTATTCATCGTTGTTGATATATACATGTGTTGTAGAAAATCCGTATAACTAATATTATATGGTAATTGATTGGGCCACATTCCAGTTTCATAAATAAAAATATTTGAAATAAAAATATTTGAAATAGAAATATTTGAAATAGAAATATTTGAAATAGAAATATTTGAAGAGGAATATTTGAATAGAAATATTTGAAATGGAATAATTGAAAATAGAAACATATGAAGCCGTGTTGGTTAGATTGACGCCATTTCGACGTGAACGATATTTATATCGATTTATTCATTCTTCAATGAATATTGAATAGATTTGAAATTGAATTGACTTGAAATTCGAAATACACTAAAATGATTTGAAATTCGAATAGAAATGAATTCGAATTGAATTTGAATAGAAATGAACTCGAATTGAAATTGAATAGAAATGAATTCGAATTGAAATCGGATAGAAATGAATTCGAATTGAAATTGAATTGAAAACGAACTGAAATTGAATTAGAAATCAATTTGAATTGAAGTCGATTTGAAACAAATTTAAAACGATTTATAAAGCACGTTTTGAATTGAAATCGACGAAGTATATATTATATATATAATATAATGGCCTGAATAGAACGCGCTGCGCCGCGGTAGTTCCCGAATTTCGACCATTGACTTCGAACGGATATTGCGGGAGATCCGACCGTCGAATTCTCCTAAAACCGGAACCGTTGGGTTCATATCGAAAACAGCTTTCTAACGAATATTATAAATTTGAAATCTAACGGTTGGATTTGGAATTATGTCCAAATCAAATTTGAAAAAGGTCGCTGTAAGTTCGGTTCGATAGCCGTTGATGGAAATCGACTGTATGGGCCTTGATAAAATTATTAAAAATAGTAATAATTTGTGTAAAATCATAAGGAATGATTTAGAACGAATTGGGATGAAAAATCCCATATTTGAAAAGATAAAAATAGATTTTTATCGAAATGAACTAGTTTTGAACTAGAATAATAATTCTATTTATTTTTAAATAAATAAATTGGATTTGAAATGGTTTTGAAAATAACCAGAATTTCCAATAATTATATTGGAATGGATTTGAATCGAAATTGTCTTCGGAATATTTCGATGTTGGATTTCGTGAGGATATAGATATTGTTATGGGAATTTGAAAGATATATATATCGTTATTTCCAATACGATATTTGTTGGTCTTAGAATTTGATATTGAGTATAAGCCGATATATTTTCTATTCAGAGCCTTGTAATTAATGTCAAATGTGATTTGGGTTTTCGTGAATGGTGTCTTTATTAACATTGTTCTTGAACCCAATTGAGAAAAGATTAAATCTTTTTATTTAGATTTAATGAAGTGTACCAATTAAATAATATTTAATTGGAATCGAATTAGTATTGATTTTTGGGTTTATCGTGAACAGTGTTTTAAATAACACTTGTTCTTTAACCCGATAATTAATGGAAGGTGATTTTGGGTTTACCGTGAACCGTGTTTTAAATGACACTGATTCTTTAACCCAGTCAAAGATTAAAAATAAGTGGAGTTTTAATGAATCTTTTTTTTTTTTTTGCAAGGCAAGCGGGGTTGAAGTGGACCCCTACCACGTTTATTCAGAAAGAAAAACAAGCATACAGAATACACAACGCACCCGCATCATGCAACACACATAAGATACAACAACACACAAAAGAGAAAAATAAAGTTACAGTAAGCGAACAAACCAACAAGCCAAAAAAGAAGGCTCAAACTGGAAGAGTGAGGAAGACAAGTCCCTCCTTAGTAGGAGTTTCAAGTTAACCCACAGAGCAGTTACAGTTTTCCTTTTGCGCTTGAAGACTCTAGCATTGCGCTCCTCCCAAATCATTCTCACAAACTTCTTGATGCAAAGAATGAAGAGGGTATGATCTTCCTTTCTCCAACGAGTTGACAAGAGAATATAGTGCCATTGAGCTTGAGAAGTTGTCGGTTGAGGACCAATTCCAAACATTAAAACAGCTTCCTCCATATTGCTAAAGTATAGGCACACTCAAAATATAAGTGAGCAACACTTTCTTCTTCATTTTCACATAGGACGCAACCTCCAGTAAATGACATCCCCATCCGAATTAACTTATTTTTGGTGAGAAGAGCTTTGTTGATAACCTTCCAGAGCATGTAATTTTCTTTCGGAGCAGCAGCGGAACTCCACACGATCTTCGACCATGGACAGTTAGGCAAGCTATCATAATTAATAAGCGATAAATACACACTTTTGACGCTGTGACGTGCACCATTCCAAGTTAATTTACCAGCAGAGGAGTAAACTGTGTCCTGTATCAGCCCTTCACATAAAGAGCGAGCTTGATGTGTTGAAAAATTAGGCAAAACAACCTTCCCAGTAGACATGAAATTTGTCACCTTGGCATTGATATTAAAGCGCGACTGTAAGACAATTATACCCCAATAGCCTAGATAGAATGACACCCCTTGATATCCATGGATCCTCCCAGAAAAGAGCTGAACTAGTGGCATTTATGTTGTAATGAATGGAGGGTAGGAAAGATTCCCTTGATTTTAATATGCATCTCCACGCCCAGCTACATGCAGCAGGGATTTCCATGGTCCAAAACTTTGCATTTTTCACATTGTTTCTCCAACACCATTCGACCCATAAACTTTCAGAGCACGAAATGAAATCGTTAAAATGCGAACTCACCGCGGCAATATTCCACATCCTCAATGAAAACAAGCCTAACCCTCCCTTAATCTTCGGCAACTGCATTTTTATGAAAGCGCACGGTATCGGCTTCCTCCCATGTACACTTCCAGTCCATAGAAATCGTAGTAGTGCCGATGTAATCATTGAAATTAGCTTTTGTGGCAGAATAAAAGCCCTCGCCCAGTACACAGTTATTGAAATAATCGAAATGGAGTATCACCAGTTTTGCTCCAAGCGTTAGTTAAATCTTTAATTAGATTTGAACGTGAAATGGTAATTGAATTTACCGATAACACCGTGGTGTTAGATATGAAGTATAACCAGTTTTACTTCATGGGATGAATAGGTTGGGATTGGGAAATTAAAACAAATGATTACTTCGGTAAGGTTCGTTAATCCCGACTAGTTGAATCGAAATTCAAAAGATGATTAAAGAATAAATTCAAGGAATTTATCTTGGATAAAATTAATGGGAACCTTTCCCTATGAATGTGAAATTTAGAAACTAACTGTCGGTTAGCCAAGCAGAATGGTTTTCTGGATATTGATCTGATGTTGGTTTCGGCCTTCGGGGTAAATATTTGGGAAATTATTCTCTTGATTAATTTACGGTTAGTGACTGATGAATTGGAATGAGGCGTATGTTGTGTTTGTGTAACACTTATTTAAAATATACGCGAGTTATTCGGAAAGACCGGGTTTATCCCATTCTGAATAACTGATACAACGATAAGTCGAAGATGAAGACGGCGGTCGAAGACCAGAAGTCTTCACGTCGTTTGGGTGATTACTGATGATCTTGATTGGGTTGTACACCCAAGAAGATGGAAACAGTTGGTGATCGTCCAGACATGCTTGGAAATCGATGGATATGCGGGGTACTAGGTGCCTCCGGTTTTGTTCAGATCCAGAACGAACTTCTCTGAGATGTACGAGCTTAGGCGTTATATATTGATGGATATCAAACGCATGGAGTGAATTGCCTGTGTGGCATGCCTAAGTGGCAATTGATCAAGGCTTCTGTTGAAAAGAAAAGTCTTGTGGATGATGATCAAAGCAAGGCCTGTGTGGCGTTGCTTTGTGTAGCATTGATTTGCGAGCCTCACACCCCGGTTGTGAACCAAAAACGGGAGGACCTCAGGGAGGACATGCGTTTCTTTCTAGATAGGGTGGTGTCAGTGACCTACCAGCCCTGACATTTATATACTTTTCACCTGTGTGGTTGTTGCTGTTGCGAGGCGCCTCGGTTTGATCGGACGATCCGGGTCCGATGGAGTCATTCGTTTGCTCATTTACACCCCCAAAGGGCAGGGAAACGCAGTGTTCAGGATATAAGTTTAATCCACATCGGTGGACCGGCCCTTTCGCTCCAAGGTCACTCGAGCTCTGACCTGAGGCTCGGGCTAGAGAGTCTCGAATCGGTTGAGGACTATCTTTTGCCTCGGTTCATAGATGGAAATCCAATTTCCAATTACGTGATTTTGCGGTTTTAATTGTAGAACTAGTATGGCGACATGATATATGGTACCCATGCCGCCTATGATTGATACTTATGATTCGAAGATTGTTTTATACACTATACACTGATAATAGTATCAAATGATTTGTTTTAAAACGTATCAAGCATTCTTTGGCTGTTATAAGGGAAAATCCTATCCCCCGGCTTGCGTTGAATTGTGTGATAGGACTTAGGTCTTATAACAGCTTCATTTTTCTCTATTTAGCATTGCGCTGTTGTTTTATGCACTAGTATTCTTGGGAGGAAACCCGTTCTGTGTTATACGGCGTGGTCCCTTGATTTACCTACTTTGAAAATAAAGATTAATAACTGTTTTAGTTCTCACACCAGTACCATGACTGACCTGGAGTTTATTGTTTTAACCTAAACTCTGGGTGCCCCTATTTTGACTCGGGCAGCTAGTAGTTTTGGTTTTGCAGATTTATACTCACCGGACCCTGGTTTACAGCTGGAATGATATCCGGAAAGCTTTGTATCCGTATATCTCTTCTAGTTGTGTATTGTTTATATTTCCGCTACGATGTATTTAAATGTAATTTAAATCTCTGATATTTCTATGTAATATATATTCATTTATACTCTGTATATTCTTGTAATCTGATGGAATTGTTGTAATATACAATGAAATGTTCCTCCGTCTGCGTTCTGATTTGTCATGTTCTCAATTCTATCCGCTCTTTCTCTTCTCTTCGGAGACCAGGGAAGTTCGGGTCGTTTCAGTCGTCCACAGACCATGGACGGCTTGTATGCTTGTTTGTTTGATTTTGATGTGTAGTTGATTGTGTGATGTGATGTGAAATGAAATAGAATATTTATATAGTTAAAAATATTTTATAGTTGAAAATAGAATTTTTGACGTGTATTTAAAATAAATTAATATAAACAAATCGAACATTTTGTTTATATACACACACTTGATTGATATTGATTGGGACGATAAATTTTACACATTGCCCAACTGCACAAATAAAATCGGTGTTTGATTGTTTGAAACCCCACACGGGTATTGGGATGATATTTGACGTACACTAATCCCGATTGTTTAGTTGTATGTCGATCGATTGATTGACAAACTGTTATAAGCGTTCAATATTTATATTTGATGCTTATACATTGTAGAATGCACTCTGGATGATGGTTGATTATTTATCGTTGTTATTTTATACATGTGTTGTAGAAAATCCATATAATTAACATTATATGGTAATTGATTGGGCCTCATTCCAGTTTCGAATAGAAATATTTGAATAGAAATATTTGAAAAGAAATATTTGAATAGAAATATTTGAAAAGAAATATTTGAATAGAAATATTTGAATAGAAATATTTGAAAAGAAATATTTGAATAGAAATATTTGAAAAGAAATATTTGAATAGAAATATTTGAACAGAAATATTTGAAATAGAATATTCGAATATAGAAATATATGAAGCCGTATTGATTAAATTGACGCCATTTTGACGTAAACGATACTTATATCGATTGTATTCGTTTTATAAGGAATATTGAAAAGTGATTTCAAAATCGAATATTTTAAATTGAAATTCGAACCGAATTGAAACGAATTAGAATTGTAATTGAATAGAATTGAATTTGAATAGAAAACGAATTCGAATTGAAATAAATAGAAATGAATTCGAATTGAAATTGAATTGAAAATGAACGGAAATTGAATTAGAAGTCAATTTGAATTGAAACAATTTGAAATGAATTTAAAACGAATTTAAAAGGAAAAATTCAATTTTGATTTGAATTTGAAAAGAAGTTGAAATCTTTTTGAAAACGAATTTAAAACGATTTATAAAATACATTTTAAAAGGAAATCGACGAGGTATATAATATATATATTATATATATATATATAATATAATGGCCTGAATAGAACGCGCCGCGCCGCGGTAGTTCGCGAATTTCGACCATTGACTTCAAACAGATATTACGGGAGATCCGACCGTCGGATTCTCCTAAAACCGAAACCGTTGGGTTCGTATCGGAAAGGGCTTTCTAACAAATATTAGATATTAGAAATCTAATGGTTGGATTTGGAATTATGTCCAAATCAAATTTGGAAAAGGTCGTTGTAAGTGCTGTTCGATGGCCGTTGATGGATATCGACTGTACGGGTCTTGATAAAATTATTGAAAATAGGAATAATTTGTGTAAAATCATAAGAAATGATTTGGGAAGAATTGGGATGAAAACCTCCATATTTGAAAAGATAAAAATAGATTTTTATCGAAATGAACTAGTTTTGAACTAGAATTAAAATTCTATTTCTTTTTAATTAAATAAATTTGATTTGAAAGGGTTTTAAAAGCAACCAGGATTTCCAATAATTGAATTGGAATGGATTTGAATCGAAATTGTCTTTGGATTATTTCGATGTTGGATTTCGTGATTATACAGATATTGTTATGGAAATTTGAAAGATATATTTATATCGTTATTTCTAATTTGATATTTTTTGGTCGTAGAGTTTGATATTGAATATAAGCCGATATATTTTCTATTCAGAGCCTTATATTTAATATCAAATGGGATTTGGGTTTGTCGTGAATGGTGTCTTCATTAACACTGTTCTTAAGCCCAGCTGAAGAAAAGATTAAATCTTTTTATTTAGATTTAATGAAGTGTACCAATTAAATAATATTTAATTGGAATTGAATTGGTTTTGATTTTTGGGTTTATCGTGAACAGTGTTTTAAATAACACTTGTTCATTAACCCGATAATTAATGGAACGTGATTTTGGGTTGTCGTGAATGATATCTTCAATAATACTGTTCTTAGACCTAAAGGAGTTAGGAAAATCAGAAGCTAACTGGAGATTAGTTATGTTGAATGGTTTTAGAGGTATTGATCTGATGTTGGTTTCGGCCTTCGAGGTTAATACTTAGGGAATTGCTCACTTGCTATTTTACGGTTAGGGACTGATTGAAATGTGATTTTGGGGTTTATCGTGAACCGTGTTTTAAAGGACACTGATTCTTTAACCCAGTCAAAGATTAAAACTAAGTGGAGTTTTGATGAATCTTTAATTAGATTGAAAAGATCGAGAATGGAGTATCTCCAGTTTTGCTCCAGGCGATAGTTAAATCTTTAATTAGATTTAAACGTGAAATGGTAATGGAATTTACCGATAACACCGTGGTGTTAGATATGAAGTAAGACCCGTTTTACTTCATGGGATGAATAGGTTGGGATTGGGAAATTAAAACAAATGATTACTTCGGTAAGGTTCTTTAATCCCAACTAGTTTGAATTGATATTCAAAAGTAGATTAAATAATAAATTTAAAGGATTTATCTTTAATAAAATTAATGGGAACTTTTCCCTATGAATGTGAAATTTAGAAACTAACTGTCGGTTAGTTAAGCAGAATGGTTTTCTGGATATTGATCTGATGTTGGTTTCGGCCTTCGGGGTTAATATTTGGGGTTTATTCTCTTGATTAATTTACGGTTAGTGACTGATGAATTGGAATGAGGTGTATGTTGCGTTTGTGTAACACTTGTTTATTATATACGCGAGATATTCGGAAAGACCGGGTTTATCCCATTCTGAATAACTGATACGACGATAAGTCGAATATGAAGAAGGTGGTCGAAGACCGGAGGTCTTCATGTCGTCTGGGTGATTACTGATGATCTTGATTGGAATGTACACCCAAGAAGATGGATATAGTTGGTGATCGTCCAGACGTACTTGGAGATCGATGGATATGCGGGGTACTAGGTGCCTCCGGTTTCGTTCAGACCCAGAACGAACTTGTAGATGGACTGTGTGTCTGACATTGGATTTTAGTCTGTGTGATTGATTTCTATTAAATATATATCTGTTTGGCGGCGGAGAATTTATTCTCTTGCTTAACGCCCTTCTCTAAGACGTACGGGCTCAGGGGTTATATAATGATGGTTATCAAACGCATAGAGTGAATTGCCTATGTGGCATGCCTAAGTGGCAAATGATCAAGGCTTCTGTTGAAAAGCAAAGTCTTGTGGTTGATGATCAAAGCACGGCCTTTGTGGCGTAGCTTTGTGTAACATTTACTTCGCGAGTTTCACACCCGGTATGAACCAAAAACGGGAAACGGACCTCAGGGAGGGCATGCATTTCCTTCTAGCTAAAAAGTGGTGTCAGTGGTTTTATAAGCCCTGACGAGTTTGACTTATGTGGTTGTTGTTTTTGCGAGGCACCTCGGTTTGATCGGACGATCCGGGTCCGATGAAGTCATTTGTTGGCTCACTTACGCCCCAAAGGGCAGCGAAACGCAGTGTTCAGGAATTTTAATCCACATCGGTGGACCGGCCCTGACGATCCAAGGGTCACTCGAGCTCTGATCCTAGGACATAGGCTAGATTGCCTCGAATCGGTTGAGGACTATCTTTTGCCTCGGTTCATAGATGGAAATCCAATTTCCAAATATGTGATTTTGCGGTTTTAATTTTAGAACTAGTATGGCGACATGATATATGGCACCAATGTCGTCTATGATTGATACTTATGATTTGAAGTTGTTTTATACACTATGCACTTATAGTAGTATCAAATGATTTGTTTAAAACTTACTAAGCATGTTTGGCTATTATATGGGAAAACCCTATCCCCCGGCTTGCGTTGCATTCTGTGATAGGACCTGGGTCTTATAATAGCTTCATTTTTCCAAAAAGCATTGCGCTGTTTTGTTATATGCACTGGTATTCTTGGGAGGAAACCCATTCCGTGTTATACGGCGTGGTCCCTTGGTATATCTGATTTAAAGTAAAGATTAATAACTGTTTTAGTTCTCATACTAGTCCCATGACTGACCTAGAGTTTATTGTTTTAACCTAAACTCTGGGTGCCCTTATTTTGACACGGGCAGCTAGTAGTTTTGGTTTTGCAGATTTATATTCACAAGAACCTGGTTTACAGCTGGAATGATATCCGGAAAGCATTGTATCAGTGTATCTCTTCTAGTTGTGCATTGTATTATTTTCCGCTGCTATGTAATGTATTGTAATCTCTGATATTTATCGAATGTATATTATTTGTTTATACTCTGTATATTCTTGTATTCTGATGGTATTGTTGTAATATACAATGAAATGTTCTTCTGTCTGCGTTCTAATTTTTCGTGTTCTCGAAACAATCAGGCATTTCGAACGGTCTAGATCGGTTTAGCGACTGATTCGGATCGAGCGAAATTCCTTGTTGTTGTAGTTTCCTACCATATTAATATTACAGTCTAGCATATTAGTTATATTATTCCATTAATATCCTCTTCTGTTAAGTTAACATAAAATGTGCTGTCTATTCTTCACATGAATGTAACATATGTTGGCCGTAGTCATAGTTTATTTGTTGGTTAAATATCTCTATCTCTTTAGTCATAGTGCAAGATAATTTGGTACACATAAAATAGTGTTCATTTTTTGTTACATTTACGCATGCATTAAAATGGTATGACTACATTTGAATGTGTTTATTTTCTAACATGCATAATTTGTGTTCCAAACATGAATAAATTTTAAATTTCGAATAATTTGATTAAAGTTAATTTTAGAAAAGAACCATGTGTGATTGTGATTGAATAAACCACCTTTTCCTTTGTAAATGTTATATGTAGTATATATAGACTGCATATGGACTAGGATATTAACTATCAATACAAAATTGGAGTTTATTGTTAAAATATGTGTAACATCCCAAAATTTTCAGTATATTTAAATTTCAATTTAAAATAAATAAATTGGGATGTATTAGGGAAATCAAAATTTTGTTAATTTTAATGATGGTGATTGTTTGGATTTAGTATAAATAAATTTCTCAAATGTAGTTTAATTTAGAAAGGCTGTTTTGAAATTTAATATTTAAATAATTAAATTTATATGAGTGAGTTAATTTGAAAATGGAATTCAGATTTTAATTTGGATGGTGGAATTTAAGTCGTTAAATTTTAACTGAGATTCAAATCAAAATTCAAATAATCAAAGTAAGATTTAAAAATGTGTGAAAAATTTATTTATAGAATTTATTTAAGTTATAATTTGATTTATTTTGAATTTTATGAATATTTAAATTGAATTTAAGCAGTTAATTGAATAATTGAGTATTTTATTTATTTAGTTAACTGTGAAATTTAACTGTTTTGGCGATTGTCTCGGAATTCGACGAAACTGGCACCATCAGATTCAGAACGATGAATTATGGTGGGATTCCAATTTGCGTTACAAACGGACGTGTCGTTGGACCGTACGGGAGAAAGTGTGAAGGAGAACCTATGTAATAAGATAATTTGTTGTTTCTTATAGTGGACCTTATATATACACATATAAACTTACTCTATTTCCACCCACCAGACATTTCCCATTCTTATACGTTCAATTCCTTCTCATATAACTTTTTAATGGCTAAAGAGAGAAATCAAAACCCTAGATCTAAACAAATTCAAGCTTCAAAATAAAATCTCTCAAAACCCTAGCTTATTATATGCTAAAATGAAGCTCTCGATGAATCAGAGCTGCGAGTACCATCAGATTCGACATGCAGTACTTCATTTGATCAGGAAATCTCGGTCAAAGTCTAGTTTACGAAACCCTAATGTGGATTTTTGGGGTTTTTTGATTTAAGCACCTATCAGAGATTCTGACACCTGGGTTTTGAAGAGTAGGAGGACACAAGCACGACGGTGGGGTTCGTTTGTCGTATAAGCAGAGGGGTCTCTGTATTTTGGTGGTTGAAGGTTCGAGATGGCGGATTTAGGGTTGGCGGCGGATGGATCTAGGGTCCACCGGAGGAGATGGCGCGGAGCTGGTTGGATGCGAATTTCGATGGAGGTTCGGGCGGTGATGGTCTCGTGTCTTTCGGTGGTCAGAGCGCCGAGGAATCGATGGTCAAAGTAGAGGCTTTGGGTTCGTTTTTGTTGCGTTGGGTACTGTTCACGGGTGACAGCGGGAGCAGGTGGAAGAAGCTGACGTGGCACTGTCGTATAGGGTGAGGAAGTATTTTTAATTAATTTCTATATATTTTAATTTCAAACGGTAAAACGCTGATAACTCTCTTGTTTTAACTCGGATTTGGAGGCGGTTTGCTGCGTTGGGATCGTGGCGGAATTGTAGACGTTTTGGCACTAACCTGGCTGCGTTTAGAGACTATGAAATTTTGGGCTTCTTTTGGACGTCCAATCCAATTTAGACCCAAAGGTGAGTGATTCTTCGCTCACGAAATACTGAATTATTCCCATATTTATCGAATTAAATTATGAAATAATTTGGTTGCATAGTTGTAACCGGCTGTTGAATTGGTTGCTTAAATTTGATATACTAGTGTGTTAACATGCAAATTAGATCGATGATTAGTTATTTGATTTAAATTTAAATTTCTAGTTGAAAATTCTAACCCTTGCTAAATCCTGAAACAGTTTAATGCTGATCAGTTGAATGGAATGATTGTGATGGATGTTGGTTGAAATTTATTATTGAATTTATATTGACATTGCTGATGCTCCTTATTGCAGTATATTGTAGTGCATGTTAATTTGGGACGATAAATCCCATTTACCCTTGATGTTACGGGCATCTAATGAACCCGGGATTTATCGATAAAATAAATTAAGAACACAAAGTGAAATGATAAACCTCTGTGACCCTGATTTGGAATGAAATGATAGATCCATCCCTGAAATATCGAGAAATTAAAATTTAATCACTTGGCCATTGGATAGGAAATTCTATACAGACATCGGTTGGTTAAATGATTTTCAAATATTTGGAATTTTATTTGATAGAAATTTCAGTTAAAGAAATGAACTGATACTCGATAAACTTGTTCCCGTAAAGGACCTGGATCGCAAGTGTTATTTGAGTGGCAAAGGAATTGTTTCCAAAGGTAGTGGAATTCTTAAAATGAGGTTTGGATAAAATCTGAAACTTTCAAATTTAGGTTGGATTTGAATGAAATATTTTATTTGAATTTAAATTTGAAAAGAAGAGAGGATCGAGGAATATGGGTTGAATTTCCCTAAATCGAAGATTTGGGTTTAATGGCGTTTGAAACAAGATATTGAATTTTATAACTCCATTGAGACTGGAGTGTGGGTTCAGGTACTTGAAGTTCGGAAGAAAGAAGAAATTTTGATTTAAGAATTTATTATATATATGTATTTAAATTGTTTGGGCTCAAATAAGTTATTCTTTCCTTAAAATCTATCATTTAACTTTTACTTATAGACTATTTATTCTAGCTTAAGTTTTTTTTCTTATATTATATTATTTAAAAACTAATTAGAAATTTTTATTATATATATTCATAATGATTGAAATTATCTTATTTTGTTTTAACCATTATTTCTATACATATACTTTATAAAAGATTTTTTTTAAGAGCATCTGTTTTCAAATGTTGTCAATGATCGTAAATTTTCTTCCTAATGGAAAATGCTGGATTTAAACCCCAGTTCGAGATGGAGTCGAAACAAAGAGTTCAAATATGGAATCGACGTTAACCAATTTTATATGGAAATGAAATTGATATTTTTATTTGAATATAATGGATTTCATAAGTGATATGAATGAGGGTTATGGAGATTTATACTCTTTTGAATATGGACGGATTTAGAATTCAAATCGATTTGAGATAAGTATAACCTTTGAGGTAAAATATATTCTGTTTAAATATAAGCCGTTTTGAAATAGTATATGATTATAATATAATTATATGAAATATATTCTAGTTTTAGAATATAATCGGTTTGGGTATGATTATGATATGTCGATATGAAAATTTTATTCGTTGAATATAAATTGGGTTCGAAAATAGAAGATGATATTTTGATATGAAAGCGAACCTTTATCAAATATAAAAGAACCGACCGATGTGAAAGATGTAAGCGTTGGTTGTTAAAGAGACCGGAGTCGACATAAGGCATACTCTCTGTCAGTGTCGATACCACTTTGACAACTGTGAACATTATGACGTATCCAGATTGAGTATGATAGCAGGGAGGCGATTATTGAATCGAAGAAGATGATCGATGACGAAATAGCCCTGACCTTCAGGTCAGAATTGAAATGACTAAAACATGAGCTATACCGTGACTAACTGAGGTAGCACCTTTGATCGGAAACACTTCTTCGATAATATTTCTATGACTATGATGACGATGATGATTTGGGCCCATTTATGACTTTGGGATTGTGTTCCGAGGTGGGCGGTAGTGGCTGCTATGCGTTACAACCGGTCCGGGAGTGCAATTGGTAGAATCCTACCCTGGGCGTTGCCTTGAGTGCCTTGTCATATTATCCTTATCGAGCCCCATACGATTTTGATTTGTATCGTACCTATGGAGTGCCCTCTGATGCCATCGTTTACGGTGGGTTTATGGTACTGTATAAACTACGGTATTATAAACGGTGTAAGGGTAAAAATGTAATCCCGCTTACGCTATTTTCAGTATTTATACATTACTGAGTAGACACTAACATAATAGCGTATTGTCTATGTATGTATTAGTTTAATGGATCCTCAAGAGATAGAAAAATCCCATAATATCTCCTGAGTTACTGCACCCATGATACTGATGTTATTTCGTATTTTGATTTGACTAATATGAGATGATTTAGTGCTGATCCGAGTGTTTGTTGTGTTTTCTTTTTATGCAATACGCTCGGGTCAGCAGATGTTGCAGTTAGTGAAAATTCCCTTGCCTTGGAGGACGAAGATGAAGTTGGCGTATATATCTATTATGAGTATGGTTTAACCACTACATTTATTTCCGCTACTTATTATGTACATCCGTATGTATATGTAACTCTGATAATCATTAAATGTTATAATCACAATATACATTTCAACTTCTTTTTAACTGCTATTTGTTTATTATATGTTGTCCTTCCGCTGTGAGATTCTGTTATTGTTTTTCTCTTCTTTCTTTCTTTTTCTTCTTTTCCCAATAACTACCTGCATTTGCGATTTGTTTGGGTCGACATGTGTGGTTTATTGTCGATTTGAACGGTTAAAAATGTGGGTCGTTACAGTTGGTATCAGAGCGATGGTTGGCGACAACCTTGGCTCTGTTGGGAATTTACTCATTAGAGATGGGGTTAGAAACGCCCTAGAATGAGTTTGAGTGATATGAGAGAGCGTACTTGTATTTGGTTATAAATTGGTTTATATTATGTGGAGTTGTTCTGTTGAATATTTATGGATTCTGGTCGATATATGGGATGCCATAGAATCGATAGGGATCTCTAAATAATCGAGCAGAATGATCGATATAATATGGTTTCGATATTTTTTTTTTAAAATATATCAAATATATATCTTATTGGTTCAAGTATGTATGTATTCGTTTTAGTAGGTGGTAACGTTATGTTATTACTTATTATGGTTGATTAGATAATAATTATAATAAGGAAAATTTAATGTATCTAGAATATATTTGAAATGGAATACCTGTATGTATAATTGGGCGAAAAGGATTTGTGATTGAAATAGAAATGAACTTAAAACTTGATCCTGGGTGTTTTCGAAGATAGTTTGCTAAAGTTTAAAATAATATCGTATGATAATAAATAGTTTGGAAATGGTTTCAAAAGAAATAAGTGTATAATCCCTCCTCGGACATCAGAAATGACTTCGATAATGAGTGCACGCATTATCGACGTTCATTATAAAGTGTCTAAGTGGGGGAGACCACTCTGTACTTTCGTGACTTGTTTGAAAAGAATTTTTAGATCTAATTTCAAAGAGTATGTATAATGGACTTTTGACTTAACCAGGATTGAAATTTCTTTGTTTTGTTAATTAAAGATTGGATTTCAATTTATGGTACGTTTCTATAAATTTCATAAATACATATGTATTTTAAACTTGGTTTTAAACCCAGAATCAAGGTAATTAAGTTCGTCTTAACAAATAATATGGATTTAGGTATTAAGGTAACTCGTTTTATAGAAATTTTAGTTTTGAAACCATGAAATGAACTTAAGTACTAAGAGAAGAGAAACCATTGTTTAAAACTCATAAACGCGAACGATAATGAAGTTAAGTAAATTACTAGTTCGGCTGTTATAAGCGTTAAAGAAATGGGATTGACGACGAATTCAAACTTCAACTAGAATAACTTGAATAAATAGGAGTGGGAGTGATAAAATATATCACAATTCGTGTAGAGGAATTGAGTTAACTACAGTTTAACCTAGGAAATCAAAGGATTAAGGTTTAAGAACTAAGTTTAACTCCTGAGCTAAGGAAATTGAATGTTATTTGAAATACAGAAATGAAATATAAATATAACTTGGATTGGGTCAATGGATTTACTTAAAGAAATTTACTTTAGGGATTTAAATAAGTGAATTGGAATTTATATTGATGGGTGGTTAAGTAAGTAAATGGAAACTTAATAAACGAGACCATGTAAAATGGTTATATAAAACCCCTAACCGACCTTAATCCATTGATATAGATTGGAAGTTAACTTAATCGAGGGAAGAAGCGTAATAAAATGAGAATCGGAAATATGGAAGAAAGTAGAAGAAATAGAAACTGAAGTTGAATTTATTAAATTTGAATAAGTGAAGCAAGCTCGGGAAATGGAAGTGGGTCGACTTAAACCAATTATAAAGAAATGAAACAAAGTAAAAATAAACATGAATAATTAGAATGAATCATAAGTTGGAATTGAGTCGAACGTATGGTTAATTTAATATGGATAAATGGAACCATGTTGGTGTAACATGGATGAAGTAAATCAAAATAAGGAATGATATTGTGGTGAAACAAACAAGGTTATGAATTAGAGACTTAATGCAAATCAAGATAGTTGAAAAGGTATGAGTAAGAAAACCAAACGACTAATTTAGTAAATTAGAAGGTCGAAAGAACTTGGAAACAAATTCTGTGAAAAGTTTGGTATTGGAGTGTCGAAGTAATAACCATCTTTAAATGGGATAGGTAAATGAACCATGAGATAGGACCAAACTTAGGCGAGTCGCGTGAATTGATTCGACGAGAGCTACTTAAAAGACTTTGTTAATATAAGATGGAAATTGAATACTTAGGAAAATGAGTCATGAATTTGGCAATGTGACTCATATTCATGAATATATGACTTAATATAACCAAGCCTAGTTTAAAGGCTAGAACAAGTTTCAAGTTTGATTCGGAATTTAATGCTTGGAATAGTATGGACTGAAGTGGGGTTTATATGAAGAAATTTAGGTTATTTAAATAAAACTGGTATGTATATGTTAAGTACGTAGAGGGTAGATCGTATAAAGAACATAATAAAGCGATAATGTATTATGGTGATTAAATTGGCTTAAGGGTATAATGGGAAAGTTGAAAACCCAAGTAAATCAATACACATTATGAAAATCTGAACTACCCAATAACGCAAAAGTAAAACAATCATAACTTTTGTTGGGCTCATCAGAATTTTGGATGATTTCGGATTTTTGGAACCTTAGAAAACAAGCTAAACTTTGGTAAATAGAGCCATGTCAAGAATTTTCGTATACTAAGCTGAAATTCAATTTCAAGTCGTAGTCGTATGCGCAAAAAATAAAAATCTAAACCGAATACCCATGTTGTTTTGACCATAACTCCCAAACAAAACGTCGGATTTTTATGTGCGAGTACAATTTGGAAAGGCCAGAAGCTGAACTAAAACTTTTCCAGAACATGTTGGGTGAAATTTTGAGATTTAAAGGGGTAAAAACTGGGTTGAACAACTCAGACCTGCATTTCTTGGTGTACGGGCTGAGGAGTTCGCCTTCACTAAAACTGCCATAACTTTTGAACGAATTATCCGAATTCGACGAATCCGGACAATTCAGAAAGCCTGAAATGAATGCAACAACTTTTTCCTTCTTAAATTAAATTCCATCATCTGAGGGGTGATAATCATTGATTTGTTTGCTGGCCTTTTATGAAAATCTTGGTTTTGTGATTTTATTGCTTTGTATATATTGTGTAAGCAATATAAATTTGCTATGGATTGTTATATGTTTGATTCTTATGCATGTTTAAGTGTTTTAGTAGGTGCAAGGATGGGTACTATGCTTCGGAGCTCGCTTGTGCTAAACACGAAATGCTAAGGTAAATAAAAATGCAAATGAACACTAAGAAGGTACGTATTGGATTATTTTGGGTTTTGGGGTTTTGGTTTTGTGTTTTCCCCATTTTTTGGGATGCCTCATCATATGATGGGATGATGTTTGAGTTTATATGTATGTTGGGATTTTTCCCAGGCCTCTCCGTACAAAGGAGATGCTGCCGAAATTTTCCGTGAATTCGGGAGTTAGAAATTTTTTTGAGGTTTTACAACTATATACTTATGAGTATGGATTTGAAAATGTGATTATTTAATACCTTATCTCGTTCTCTTTTTGAGGACGAAAAGATTTTTAAGTGAGGGAGACTGTAACATCCCAAAATTTTCAGTATATTTAAATTTCAATTTAAAATAAATAAATTGGGATGTATTAGGGAAATCAAAATTTTGTTAATTTTAATGATGGTGATTGTTTGGATTTAGTATAAATAAATTTCTCAAATGTAGTTTTATTTAGAAAGGCAGTTTTGAAATTTAATATTTAAATAATTAAATTTATATGAGTGAGTTAATTTGAAAATGGAATTCAGATTTTAATTTGGATGGTGGAATTTAAGTCGTTAAATTTTAACTGAGATTCAAATCAAATTTCAAATTATCAAATTAAGATTTAAAAATGTGTGAAAA
The DNA here is from genome assembly GCA_030737875.1 of Allium sativum. NCBI lineage: Eukaryota > Viridiplantae > Streptophyta > Magnoliopsida > Asparagales > Amaryllidaceae > Allium > Allium sativum. The sequence goes on from CM060926.1 coordinate 42,042,934, forward strand.
AATTATTTATAGAATTTATTTAAGTTATAATTTGATTTAATTTGAACTTTATGAATATTTAAATTGAATTTAAGCAGTTAATTGAATAATGGAATATTTTATTTATTTAATTAACTGTGAAATTTAACTGTTTTGGCGACTATCTCGGAATTCGACGAAACTGTCGCCATCAGATTCAGAACGATGAATTATGGTGGGATTCCAATTTGCGTTACAAACGGACATGTCGTTGGACCATACGGGAGAAAGTGTGAAGGAGAACCTATGTAATAAGATAATTTGTTGTTTCTTATGGTGGACCTTATATATACACATATAAACTAACTCTATTTCCACCCACCAGACATTTCCCATTCTTATACGTTCAATTCCTTCTAATATAACTTTTTAATGGCTAAAGTGAGAAATCAAAACCCTAGATCTAAACAAATTCAAGCTTCAAAATAAAATCTCTCAAAACCCTAGCTTATTATATGCTAAAACAAAGCTCTCGACGAATCAGAGCTGCAAGTACCATCAGATTCGACATGCAGTACTTCATTTGATCAGGAAATCTCGGTCAAAGTCTAGTTTTCGAAACCCTAATGTGGATTTTTGGGGTTTTTCGATTTAAGCACCTATCGAAGATTCTGACACCTGGGTTTTGAAGAGGAGGAGGACACGAGCGCCACGGTGGGGTTCGTTTGTCGTATAAGAAAAGGGGTCGTTGTAATTTGGTGGTTGAAGGTTTGAGATGGCGGATTTAGGGTTGGCGGCGGATGGATCTGGGGTCAACCGGAGGAGATGGCACAGAGCTGGTTGGATGCGGATTTCGATGGAAGTTCGGGCGGTGATGGTCTCGTGTCTTTCGGTGGTCAGAGCGCCGAGGAATCGATTGTCAAAGTAGAGGCTTTGGGTTCGTTTTTGTTGCGTTGGGTACTGTTCACAGGTGAGAGCGGGAGCAGGTGGAAGAAGCTGACGTGGCACTGTCGTATAGAGTGAGGAAGTATTTTTAATTAATTTCTATATATTTTAATTTCAAACGGGAAAATGCTGGTAACTCTCTCGTTTTAACTCGGATTTGGACGCGGTTTGTTGCGTTGGGATCGTGGAGGAATTGCGGATGTTTTGGCACTAACCTGGCTGCATTTAGAGACTGTGAAATTTTGGGCTTCTTTTGGACGTCCGATCCAATTTAGACCCAAAGGTGAGTGATTCTTCACTCATGAAATACTGAATTATTCCCATATTTATCGAATTAAATTATGGAATAATTTGGTTGCATGGTTGTGATTGGCTGTTGAATTGGTTGCTTAAATTTGATATACTAGTGTGTTAACATATAAATTAGATCGATGATTAGTTATTTGATTGAAAATTAAATTTCTAGTTGAAAATTCTAACCCTTGCTAAATCCTGAAACAGTTTAATGCTGATCAGTTGAATGGAATGATTGTGATGGATGTTGGTTGAAATTTATTACTGAATTTATATTAACATTGCTGATGCTCCTTATTGCAGTATATTGTAGTGCATGTTAATTTGTGACGATAAATCCCATTTACCCTTGATGTTACGGGCATCTAATGAACCCGGGATTTATCGATAAAATAAATTAAGAACACAGAGTGAAATGATAAACCTCTGTGACCCTGATTTGGATTGAAATGATAGATCCATCCCTAAAATATCGAGAAATTAAAATTTAATCACTTGGCCATTGGATAGGAAATTCTATACAGACATCGGTTGGTTAAATGATTTTCAAATATTTGGAATTTTATTTGACAGAAATTTCAGTTAAAGAAATGAACCGATACTCGATATACCTGTTCCTGTAAAGGACCTGGATCGCAAGTGTTATTTGAGTGGCTAAGGAATTATTTCCAAAGGAAGTGGAATTCTTAAAATGAGGTTTGGATAAAATCTGAAACTTTCAAATTTAGGTTGGATTTGAATGAAATATTTTATTTGAATTTAAATTTGAAAAGAAGAGAGGATCGAGGAATATGGGTTGAATTTCCCTAAATCGAAGATTTGGGTTGAATGGCGTTTGAAACAAGATATTGAATTTTATAACTCCATTGAGACAGGAGTGTGGGTTCAGGTATTTGAAGTTCGGAAGAAAGAAGAAATTTTGATTTAAGAATTTATTATATATATGTATTTAAATTGTTTGGGCTCTAATAAGTTATTCTTTCCTTAAAATCTATCATTTAACTTTTACTTATAGACTATTTATTCTAGCTTAATTTTTTTTCCTTATATTATATTATTTAAAAACTAATTAGAAATTTTTATTATATATATATATTCATAATGATTTAAATTATCTTATTTTGTTTTAACCATTGGTTCTATACATATACTTTATATAAAGTTTTTTTTAAGAGCATCTGTTTTCAAATGTTGTCAATGATCGTAAATTTTCTTCCGAATGGAAAATGCTGGATTTAAACCCCAGTTCGGTCGAAATAAAGTATTCAAATATGGAATCGACGTTAACCAATTTTATATGGAAATGAAATTGATATTTTTATTTGAATATAATGGATTTCATAAATGATATGAATGAGGGTTATGGAGATTTATACTCTTTTGAATATGGATGGATTTAGAATTCAAATCGATTTGAGATAAGTATAACCTTTGAGGTAAAACATATTCTGTTTGAATATAAGCCGTTTTGAAATAGTATATGATTATAATATAATGATATGAAATATATTCTAGTTTTAGAATATAATCGGTTTGGGTATGATTATGATATGTCGATATGAATATTTTATTCGTTGAATATAAATTGGGTTCGAAAATAGAAGATGATATTTTGATATGAAAGCGAACCTTTATCAAATATAAAAGAACCGACCGATGTGAAAATGTAAGCGTTGGTTGTTAAAGAGACCGGAGTCGACATAAGGCATACTCTATATCAGTGTCGATACCACTTTGACAACTGTGAACATTATGATGTATCCAAATTAAGTATGATGACTGGGAGGAGATTATTGAATCGAAGAAGATGATCGATGACGAAATAGCCCTGACCTTCGGGTCAGAATTGAAATGACTAAAACAGGAGCTATACTGTGACTAACTGAGGTAGCACCTTTGATTGGACACACTTCTACGATAATATTTCTATGACTATGATGACGATGATGATTTGGGCCCATTTATGACTTTGGGAGTGTGTTCCGAGGTGGGCGGTAGTGGCTGCTATGCGTTACCACCGGTCCGGGAGTGCAATTGGTGGAATCCTTCCCTGGGCGTTGCCTTGAGTGCCTTGTCATATTATCCTTATCGAGCCCCATACGATTTTGATTTGTATCGTACCTATGGAGTGCCCTCTGATGCCATCATTTACGGTGGGTTTACGGTACTGTATAGACTAAGGTACTATAAACGGTGTAAGGGTAAAAATGTAATCCCGCTTACGCTATTTTCAGTATTTTTACTTTACTGAGTAGACACTAACATAATAGCGTATTATCTATGTATGTATTTGTTTAACGGATCCTCAAGAGATAGAAAAGTCCCGTAATATCTCCTGAGTTACTGCACCCATGATACTGATGTTATTTCGTATTTTGATTTGACTAATATGAGATGATTTAGTGCTGATCCGAGTGTTTGTTATGTTTTCTTTTTATGTAATACGCTCGGGTCAGCAGATGTTGCAGTTAGTGAAGATTCCCTTGCCTTGGAGGACGAAGACGAAGTTGGCGTATATATCTATTATGAGTATGGTTTAACCACTACATTTATTTCCGCTGCTTATTATGTACATCCGTATGTATATGTAACTCTGATAATCATTGAATGTTATAATCACAATATACATTTCAACTGCTTTTTAACTGCTATTTGTTTATTATATGTTGTCCTTCCGCTGTGAGATTCTGTTATTGTTTTTCTCTTCTTTCTTTCTTTTTCTTCTTTTCCCAATAACCACCTGCATTTGCGATTTGTTTTGGTTGACATGTGTGGCTTATTGTCGATTTGAACGGTTAAAAATGTGGGTCGTTACAATATGTCTTCTATTAAGGCATAGTTAATTATTTAGTGCTCAATTCTTTTTTCTTCCGCCAATTCAAATGTAGCATAAACTCTTGGCCATTATTTCAAAAATACAATATCACATAAATAATTTGCTATAGTACCACGTGAATTTTTTAACATTTTATATAAGGTGTTGTAGTGACTAGTGAATGGATGAAATTGGATTGGAACCTATGACCATTATGTATATGAACTATGTAAGACGTTGCAATTCCAGAAATGATTAATAAAGGAAAGATAACCGCATATTTCGACATCATTATAATAGATGAAATAGTTTCATATGATTCTCAATGATCACAACTATTATAACACCAATTCAAAAGGAAATAACTTTCTAAATTTTACATATATTACCTCTATGTGTAGGAAATCATTCATCCTGGAACTCAAGAACCTATAACAGTTGCATTATGTCAATAGCCAGTTGCTGTTAAAAATATGAATTGTATATTTTCTAAAGTAGAAATGTTTCTAGACAAAAGAAAATGAAAGAGGGAAAAACAGTAGCATATTGACCTATATTTCTTTAAAATTGTAAATTTAAGAATGCACAAAAATATGTGAAAAACATAATGAAGGGTATCTTCAACTACCATATTTTAATTGGTACACATACAAATGAATTAATTATGGAAAAATATCAAAGAAAATTTCCCTTACTATATTGTCTATTTAATCAAATCTATCAATGCCTTTTACGCAGGTCATTAAATGGTGTTAGCTTCCATATTTTTACTTAAAATAAGTTTTGAACTGATTGCAAAAATATAGGAACAATTTATTCTACTTCTCGTTAGAATATATACCCATAATTTTAGAAATGTGAAAATTAGGTTAAAGGGATTCTTTTTGTTGGATAATAAGTTTAAAGACAGCACACTACAAAAAAGTGGTTATCTACAGTAGCAAAAGACAACATTTTCCCTCCCTTGTTATCAAAAACAAATTATTTTAGTGCTAAATTTCAACCTAACGCTGTTAGATTTCGCGCTCACATTTCACTTTCCCTCCCTTTATTTCGTTCCCTCTATTTTGTGTATTCCCAGAAAAAGAATCTCCCGCAAGATCTTAAAATACTTTGCCAAAAATTTTCCCCTTTTTCCCAAATTAAATTTCCATCGTCTGTAGGTCTTTGGTAGAAGCGAGCGTTGCCTTCATCAGCCTCGTCCTTGGTAGAAGGGCTGGGAGAAAATGGAGACAACTTGGTTATTCATCGCATGGTGGAGATCTGAAGTCAATGATGCTTGTGACGATGGAAGGAGGAGAGTCTGACGTCAACGATGGGTAAAAGGATCTAATTTGGGAAGGCAAGAATATTTTGGAGCAGCAATTGGAGTAGTCCGATAACTGGGACTGCACCCGATTTGGGATTTCTGCCTCTTTCGAGCTGTTCAAAGATGAGTAATTTCTTGTTCTCTTGTTTACTTGCTAGCTTTAATTAATTCATAATATATTTCCCTACAGTTGTTATGAGTTTGAGATTTGGAATTACGACTTTCCCTTCTTCTACGTCTGTTGTTCCTAATCGATTTGGTGATGTGTTGATAATATCGGCATGCAATTACCCCTATTGTTGCTTTATCCGATTTGTGAATAACGATAGTTATTCTTGATCTTTGCATTTTTGTACCCATATGTTCTATGTCAAATTGTTGTTCATTGCTTAAATTATCAGATCTGTAAATGTTAAGGAAAAGCTTTCGGCTACTAAAAAAGTGGTATATTAATTTTTTTATTCTATTAAGAAAGGATTCTTAAGAATAAGCCATGCCGACTTCTTTATGTTCTGTGTAGAAAGTGATAAGAAAGAAATTTCTAACTTTTAATGATCTTTTTTTGTAGAAAGTTATGTGTAATATGTAACACAGTATAGATCTTAAGAATACATAGAGAGTAAAAATGACTTTAAATGTTCATTTTATATATATTTACCAATAATATGCATACATCTATTAGTTTCTATATAAATATTATTTAGAAAAACTTATATCAATTAGTTTGGTATCAACTATAAGATTTAATAGGATGCATAAAAGTTGAACTTTATTTTTGTTGAGTCCATTATTGTTTAAAGGACAAAACAGTGGACAAGATTCTATTATTTTTGGCTAGAGACTATTTTATTCTGGTTCTCTATGCTATAAATTTCCATAGAGGCAAAGGATGAATCATTATTACTCAAATAATAGATTGTATCCTTTGTTTGCCATTGATTAGCATGATTACCTATTCCTTCTATTCAGTGTTCAGCTATGTTTAATTACCACGTGATAAAATGATCAAGCATAAATGTGGTTTTACTGATTGAAAGAAGAGAAATGATGCTTAGATATATTCACTGAATTGAATGGTTACATACTGGTTCAGTGTGTTTATATATATGATTTATACAAACGATCCTATGATTTTCTCACTCCTTTGGATAATTTAAACTATCGTGTATGCTTTGAGATCCTCTGTTTTTGTAGATTATAAAGACAACCTATTCAAAACCTTCCGTATAGTTCTGTTTTTATCACATTGCATAAATGTATAATTTGCACAGGAAATGATGCTTTATAATATGTATGAATAGCACTGGCCATGAAGAATCTACATGGTAAAAAGTTTAGCCAAGTTCTTGGATTAGAATATGGAACCATGTTATCTTTCCTATAATCCTTTTACTAATATATCGTCGTGCAGAATGCAGCTCTTTGTTTTAAAAAATAGAAAAAGAACATGAGAGTTTGTAACAGGAGAGCTTGCGGATCTTGATGAGCTCTGTTACCCTGGTAAGTTTTATTTCTTTGACTTTTACTAGGCAAAAGCCTGTTACTAGTTTGGTTTAAGAATTTGGGATATATATGGGAACCTAAGTAGATAACACACGACAGTTCCTTTTAGACAAATTGTTGGTTGGGCTAGTTTGAGTTTGATTGGTTAAAATGCAAGATGCATGAATGTTTTTTTTACAGGGTAATCAATAGTTCTTATCGGGTTCAAAGCATCAACCAAGAAATTTATTGGTCCCAGCAAATAATTCAGCCTCTGCATCAGAATTGAAAAGCTTGTTGTAACGACCCGCATTCTACGCATCGAAGGATCGTAGAATATTTATTTCTTTCACATACGAAGTCGTATAGTCATGTAACTTTAGGAAACGACTATAGATGTCATTTCCCATGTTCATGATTTTTGCTGATTTTTAAATGACCAGTTTGCCCCTACCTGATCTTGTTTTGCCCATAACTTTTGATTGGTAATGATTTTTGACATGAAACCACTTCCATTAGATTCCGATGATGGTTTACAATTCCGTAGAGTGGTCACATTAGCAAAACGGACTCACCGTTTGGGAGATATGGCTGAAACAATGTTTAGAAGGTGAAAAACTACTTAATCGGGCTTAATTGTGTAGTTAATAGCTTGCCCCAATAGGCGATTTCGGGATTAGGGGTATATAGGGGCTAACTAGGGTTAGAAAACATTTCTTTAGACACTTTTTCAGCCGCCATTTTCGTTATAGAAACGCTAACAATGGCCTCCAACATCTAGAATCATCTCTAATCACTTCCAAATCAAGTATTAGCCTAATCTTCATGAAATTAAGGAGAAATAGCACCCAAGCAAGGTTGGAGCTGCTGTTAGACATCAATATTCGCCCAAATCAGTGGAGTTTCAGTTCTGGATGTTTTATTTGTGGCTAAGGTGAGTGATTTGCATTGTTTTTACCCTAATTACAATTAATTAGGGTGATTAGCGTTAATTAACGAAAGTATGCATGTTAAAAATCTGGAAAAATATGTATAAATTTTGAAATATTGTTTTAGGCCTCTGTTAGAAAATTTGGTTAAGTTTTGCTAATCCTATCATTAGATATGCTTAAACATGATTATGGGGAAAGTAAGGGTTTTTGGGTATATTGATCCATATTGACACATTAAATTGTTTTGATGTTTATGGCTGATTCGCTATGTTGCTATGACTGTATGGTATGGTTTATGACTGCTTAAAACAGTTAGAATGGTCGAAAACGCCGTTGTATGGCGTAAAACAGTCGTTGGAAAAGTTGCAGGAAAAACTGCAGGGATCGGGATCGGATCGGATAGGTGGAAGGGGTTCGGATAGGATTGGTCAAATCGAACTGACACCAGAGACAAGGAATTTGAAACGAACTGGAGCCCAGGAAGAAGAAACAGTATGGCAACAAAGGAAGGCCACTAGCTTGGAGTTGGAGTTGGAGTGAAGCACCGAGCCGGATCGAGATCCATGAGCACCGAACCGAACATGAGGCGTTGGACTAAAGTGAAGTATAGAGACGAACCGAGACATACGAACCAAACTGCATGGAGGAGAGGAACCGGAACCGAACCGAGGGAAGGGAATTTAGCTGAACCAAATGGGAAGCTGAGCACCACATGCCGAACTGAACTGAGTAGGCCGAACCGAGCAGACTTTGGACCTCCACTACTACTACGCGACGACTCTTCTGAAGACCAACTCCAATTCGACCAAAACCCAAGATGCAAAGGTAGTCCAAATGGGAAGTACAACTCAGGATGCAGTTGGGAACCAACGAGTTAACTTCATGAGTTGGGCTTTGCTGCGGGGCATGTGCTAAGGAGTTATCGACGTCCATAACATCGATTCACCACCAAAAGACGAATGTTAGGGTACGTATCAGTGCAGCGAGGTCATCATGGCTTCATGGGGCAGAGTGATCGTAGCAAGGCTATGAGCCAGTGTAGTGGAGTCATCATGACTCCATGGGGTAGAGTGGACGTAGCAAATGATTAGTGGCTATGGATCAGTGCTGTGGTGTCATTACGACTCCATGGGGTAGAGTGATTGTAGCAAGGAATTGGTGGTCAAAGTGGTAGATATCGTAAACTTTACGCACTGAGTGAGAGATGTGAGGATGGTTGCTATGATTGATTGTTTTCCATCACTATGTCATGCACACCCCCTCCCCCCCAGTATTCTTTACACCGTATGTTAGTGGCATCTTAGAGTATTGTACAGTATGTAGTGCTAACTCTTTGGTTGCAGGTCCAGGTTTAAGTATGGTTTAGTATACCTGTTATTATTCTGTTTTGCTTCTTATCGCTCATACCAGACTTTTGTCTGACCCAGATTTTTATGTCTCTTCTTATTGCTCTGAGTGCTCTTAAACGAGCAGACTAGAGACATGTTAGGTGGTATGAACGAGTAGTTGTACCGAAGACGAGCAGGAGGCTCCCACGTACGATATGTATATAGATATTCTCCCTATGTCGCTGCTGGTCACTACTTTAGGCATTAGTAGTGTACCTTATTTATTTTCTTTAGAGACAGTTTTCAAAATTTGTAATAATGATGAGGTGGATCATTATCTGTATTTTGGATTTTCGCTGTTATGATGATTTTGGTTTAGTTTTCAGCTTATGCACTGTCTCGCCTGCTTTATGTCTAGTATGTTATTATTGTATTTTATTCCATGCGCCGTGAGACATTTTACAGGTTCCTTGTTAGTTCAAATTCCTTTCTTCGGCGACCGTCCCATGCTGGTTAGACATCGGCACAGCGCACTGTCATTGGAAATGTCGGCTGGTGCGGGGCGGGCCGTCACATTTGGTATCAGAGCTCTAGGTTGCGTAGTTAACCTAGGGAAAGACACTAGAGAGAGATAACACGTATATGAGAGCACATACTTGTGATTATTTTGGTTTTCAAAAGCTATATATATATATATATATATATATACTATTAGTATAGCTAAGGATGAAGTCTCACTGCACTAACACCATAAAGAGGATGGTTAATCGTTTCTCTTTACAGATTGAACGATGAGCCGATATACGAAGGGTGCTGGTAGAGGAGCCAATAATGTGAATGCTCCTGACATGAGGACTATGTTCACTGACTTCATGAGAGAGATGCTTAGGGATGTTCAAGGGGCAGTTCCTAATGTTGTTAATGGTGGTGGTGCAGCGGTGCAGGCGCCTATGGCCGATTTCACCAAGCTATGCAAGTATTGCACTAGTCTTGGTGGAAAGCCGTTCCATGGAATGGAATCAGCCACGGATGTTCAAGATTGGTTGGATATCTGTGAGTGTATTTTCGAAGACTTGGGTATCGGATGTGATAAAGAGAAAGCTAGCGTCCCGTTAGTTGCAAGGACGGGCAATGAATTGGTGGAATGCTATTAAGGCAGCTACTCCAGAGGATAAAGTTACATGGGATTAGTTTAAGGCCCGATTCAGTGATAAGTTCATCCCAGCTGCCCAGAAATCAGAGTTGTTTAGCAAATTTCTAGAGCTTAAGCAGAATGGTAGGGCAGTCTCGGAGTACATTGCAGAGTTTGATACTTTATCGAAGTGTGGATTATCTCTTATCGACACTCCCGAGAAGAAGAACGAGAAGTTCATAACTGGTTTGGATGGATACTTGGGGGAAAGGCCTATTAACCACATCGATGAGACATTTGAATCGATTGTGGGGAAAGCATTGAGGTCAGAGAGTCTTTACCCTAAGACGAAAACTGAGGTTGCATCTGTAGAGGAGCCGAAGCCGCAAGCAAGCGGTGGAGGCAAGAATGGTTCTCAAAATAAGAGAAAGAAGAATCAGACCAAGGATGGCCAGAAGAAAAAGAATAAGAAATATGTTAAGTGCTTTAGCTGTGGTATGAAGGGCCACTATGCCAAAGAATGTCGGACCAAGCCAGCGGAAAGGAAGTGCTTCAACTGTGGCCAAGTGGGACATCACAAGGATAAGTGTCCGCAACCTCCTAAAGAAAAGCAGATTGTGAAAGCATATGCTATCAATGTTGTTCCTTCTTCGTCTAATGCCCCAACTGCGGCGGTGAAAGGAAAGAATGTCGTCATTCAAGGTATGCTTTCTGATGTTCCTGTTCGAGTATTGTTTGAAACCGGAGCTTCCCGTTCCTTCATATTTAGTGACCTGGTAGATAGGTTGGGATTGGAACCCAAGATAGTCGATAGACCTTTAGTAGTGAAGAACCCGATTGGTGGTTCGACTAGCCTTTGTACGATTTGTCGTAATGTGGTCTTATGGAGTCATGGATGCATGTTTGTTTGTGATTTCTTTGTTTTGGGATTTACTGGGTTTGGCATTATTTTGGGAGTCGATTGGCTCCAAAGATATGGGGTGGTGGTAAACTATGAGGGCTTTTTGGTGACAGTTAGAGGGGATGATGGGCGGAGGGTAGTGTTTGGTGGTCTACCAAGTGATGGGATAATGGATAGTTTTCTAAATTCCCTCGACATCCCGTATGATGAGTTGTCAGATGTGCCCGTGGCTGACCAATATCCGGAAGTCTTCGAGGAAGTGACCGGACTTCCACCACACCGAGAGATTGAGTTTCGTATTGATTTAGTGTAAGATGCCAGACCTATAGTGATGCCACTTCTTCGTATGGCACCAAGGGAGCAGCGAGAGCTCGGGGTGAAAATAAGCAATCTTTTGAAGAAGGGATTTATCAAAAGAAGTGTCTCCGAGTGGGGAGCACCAGTCGTGTTTGCTACCAAAACAGATGGTTCCCTTAGATTGTGTGTGGACTATCGCGAATTTAATAAGGTGACGAGGAAGAATAAGTATCCTCTACCGCTGATAGATGATTTGTTTGATCAATTGAGTGGCGTGAGAGTGTTCTCCCAGTTGGATCTCGCGATAGGTTTTCATCAGCTTAGAGTGGAAGCTGAGATTATAGCTAAAACGGCCTTTCGGATCCCGTCTGGATTCTATGAGTGGTTGGTCATGCCATTCGGGTTTACCAATGCACCAGCATATTTTGTGGATCTTATGAATAGGGTATTCAGAGATCAGTTGAATAAGTTTGTTCTTGTGTTCGTGGACGATATACTTGTTTATTCGAGGACACAGGAACAACACAAGTAACACTTGAGGATAGTGATGGAGGTGTTGAGAAAACACCAATTGAAAGCAAAGTTTTCTAAGTGTCACTTCTGGATGAGGGAAGTGAGATTCTTGGGGCATGTTGTTTCAGAGAATGGTATTGTCGTGGATCCTGCGAAGGTGGCTACGGTACAAGATTGGTCTAGGCTCTAGAATGCAACAGACGCAAGAAGTTTCTTGGGGTTAGCTGGATATTATCGTAAGTTTATCCAAGACTTCTCCAAGATAGCAGCACCGTTAACTCAGTTGACTAAGAAGAATCAATCTTTCATCTGGGACGAATAGTGAAAGAATGAATTCAAGAGTCTAAAGGGAAAGTTGGCATGTGCACCAGTGTTAGTCATTCCTAAGGGGAATGAAGAGATGACAGTATATACAGATGCATGTGGTATCAGACTAGGTGCTGTACTGGTGCAAGGAGGTAGGGTTGTAGCTTATGCAAGTCGGCAATTGAAACCGCATGCGAAAAGATACCCTACCCATGATTCAGAATTAGCAGCGATCATGTTCGTGTTGAAGATATGGAGACATTATCTCTTGGGAGAAATTTACTGACCATAAATCGTTAAAGTATCTTTTCTCTCAGAAGGATCTAAATCTCCAACAACAAAGATGGTTAGAATTCTTGGCTTCCTACGATTTCGATATCACATATACACTAGGAAAGGGCAATGCGGTAGCTGATGCATTGAGTAGAAGACATGCCAGTTTAGGGGCTATGTTTCTTGAGTGGAAGCAACTGGAGTACATCGCTGGGTATGATTTCAGACCAAAGTGCGAATTGGATCCATCGGTATTAGCAAGTTTGACGGTCAGACCCACTTTGACTGAGCGGATTGGTTCCAGTCAGAGGGACGATCCTAACTTATTGAAAATCATCTCCAAGTTAGAAATGGGCATCGATGAGGAGATGGATGAGTATGGGCTTGATCAGGATGGATGGCTTAGGAAGAATGGAAGACTAGTTGTACCCAATGTCAATGGATTAAGATATGAAGTGCTTAGAGAATGTCATCACTCAAAACTGACTATACACCCCGGTGGTGACAAGATATATCGAGACATGAAGCAGACCTACTACTGGGAATGGATGAAAAGAGACGTTGGGAAGTTTATATCTAAATGCATGAATTGCCAGCTGGTTAAAGCTAAGTAAAAGAAGCCTAGTGGTTTGTTGCAACCATTAGAAATTCCAGAATGGAAATGAGAACAAGTCTCAATGGATTTCATTGATGGATTACCAAAGACTAGATCAGGCCATGATAGCATTTGGGTAATTGTGGACCGATTGACCAAGAGTGCAAGATTTATACCCGTCAAGTCGAATAGAACGGCAGCTAAGTTAGCCGAGCTATATATGAAATGGGTAGTGAGACTTCATGGAGTACCTAAAAGCATTGTGAATGACCAAGATCCGTTGTTTACTAGTGGATTTTGGAAGAGCTTACAAGAGGCGTTAGGATCAGAATTACATCTCAGTACCGCGTACCATCCTCAAACCGACGGTCAAACAGAGAGGGTGAATCGTATATTAGAAGATCTCTTGAGAGATTGCATATTGGATTTTTGTGAATCATGGGATGACTGTTTGCATCTACTAGAGTTTGCATATAATAATAGTTATCAATCCAGTATTGGTATGGCTCCATTTGAAGCTTTGTACGGAAGACCGTGCAACTCACCGTCATGTTGGTTAGAAACTGGTGAGAAGTTTGTGATTGGACCAGATGTGATAAGAGAAACTTCAGATAGGGTTAAGATCAATCAACAGCGAATGAAAGCTGCCCAAGATAAGCAGAAGAGTTATGTTGATAAGAGGCGAAAGGATTTGAAGTTCTCCATTGGCGACTTGATGTTTGTCAAGATTTCTCCGTTAAAGAGCGTGATTCGATTTGGCAGGAGAGGCAAATTAACACCAAGATTTGTTAGTCCATTCCCAGTTCTTGAGAAAATTGGAAATTTGGCATATAAAGTTGAATTACCAGAGAAGATGGCAGGAGTTCACAACATATTTCATATTTCCCTGTTAAGGAAGTTTATGCACGACCCTAGTGTGGCTATTTCACCAGATCAGTTGGATGATATCGAGGTTGAACCCGAGGCGGTTGGGAACCGCAGACCTATGCGTATTGTTGGGAATGATAAAAAGAAGCTTCGAAGGAAGGCGATTAGACTAGTCAAAGTTCAGTGAGGTGATGATGAGGAAGATTGTACTTGGGAAACAGAGGAGGACATAAGGAGGAAGTATCCAGAACTCTTTGCCTGGTAAGGTTTTTATATGGTATAGTACTCCCTTGTTAGTAAACCGCATGCTAGGATAGGCTTGTTGTGTTGTTTTGTATGATTTATTGTTTCGTTAATGATTTGTAGGCATGCGGGATCCTCTGTATGTTTTGGGTTAAGGAATTTCGGGGATGAAATTTCCTAAGGGGGGAAGAATATAACGACCCGCATTCTACGCATCGAAGGATCGTAGAATATTTATTTCTTTTACATACGAAGTCGTATAGACATGTAACTTTGGGAGATGACTATTGGGGTCATTTCCTACGTTCATGATTTTTTCCGATTTTTAAATGACCATTTTGCCCATAGCTGATCTTGTTTCGGCCACAACTTCTGATTGGTAAGGATTTTTGACCTGAAACCACTTCCATTGGATTCAGATGATGGTTTACAATTTCGTAGAGTTGTACATTAGCCAAACGGACTCACCGTTTTGGGAGATATGGCTGAAACAATGTTTAGAAGGTAAAAAACTACTTAACCGGGCTTAATTGGTTTGTTAATAGCGAGGCCCAATGGGGGATTTCGGGATTAGGCGTATATAGGGTTGATTATGGTTAGGAAACATTTCTTTAGACACTTTTTCAGCCGCCAAATTCATCACAGAAATCCTAACAATGGCCTTCAACATCTAGAATCATCTCAAATCACTTTCTAATCAAGTATTAGCCTAATCTTCACCAAATTAAGGAGAAATAGCACCAAAGCAAGATTGGAGCTGCTATTAGACATTAGTATTCGCCCAAATCAGTGGAATTTTAGTTCTAGAAGTTTTATTTGTTGCCAAGGTGAGTGATTAACATTGTTTTTATACTAATTACTGTTAATTAGGGTGATCAGTGTTAATTAACGAAAGTATGCATGTTAAAAATCTGGAAAAATATTTATAAATTTTGAAATATTGTTTTGGGCCTCTGTTAGAAATTTGGTTAAGTTTTGCTAATCCTATCATTAGATTTGCTTAAACATGATTAAGGCGAAAGTAAGGGTTTTTGGGTATGTTGATCCATATTGACACATTAAATTGAAGTTTTGATGTTTACGGTTGATTCTCTATGTTGCTATGACTGTATGGTTTGCTTTATGATTGCTTAGAACAGTTAGAATGGTCGAAACCGCCTTCATATGGCGTAAAACAGTTGCTGGAAAAGTTGCAGGAAAAACTGCAGGGATCGGGATTGGATCGGATAGGGGAAGGGGTTCGGATCAGATAGGATGGGCGAACCGAACCAACACCAGAGACAAGGAATTCGAACCGAACCGGAGACCATGCAGAAGAAAGAATATGGCAACAAAGGAAGGTCGCTAGCTTGGAGTTGGAGTTGGAGTGAAGCACCGAACCGGATCAGGATCCATGAGAACCGAACCAATCCCGAGATGAGATTGTTCGAATTTAAAACAAATTTAAATAGAAATTGGTGAAACTGAGTTGGAATTGAATTGAATCAGTTAAGTGGTAATTGAAATTGAATTAGATTAGAATGATATCGAATACAACTGTATTGGGAGATAAGAATTTGAAATAGAACTCGATTAATGGATTATGTGTTTGGAATCAAGAATGAAACTTGAGTTGAAAATGAATTTGCGTTGGATATAAGTGAATAGTTGTGTTCAACAGATATTGATTGGAAATTGGTTGAGATGACATTGGTATATGTTGGATTGATGATAGGTGAAAGTGATAAAGTTGATATGCCCGACAAAAAGGTACAAGTTTATATTTGGTATAAGCATGAGATTTATGAGCCGATTTGGCAAGACGCTTGGCTGTTTGATTTTCTCTTTGGGTTGGAGAAGGCCTAGAGAGGCGAGTTGTAGTTAAACCGACTGACCAGTACAAAGGAGGTGCTGGCGAAATTTTGTGAAAATTTCGGATGTTAGAAAATTTTCAGAATTTTTGAAAATTTTCGTCAATAGAAATGAATTAATATTTCTATTGAAACTAATTGGTTCAGTTAAAACTGAAGTTAAGAAATGAACGAATAAGTTCTAATTAGTTAGTAGGGTTTGTTTTCTACCTTAGCAATTTCGAGGACGAAATTATTTTAAGGTGGGAAGAATGTAATGTCCCGTATTTTTACCATATAATAATTAATTTATTTAATTATTTAATTAGTGATTATAGAATATAATGGTCTTTAATTAAATAATATGGAATATTTAATTAATATAAATAATAGAATAATATATTTATTTCCGAAATAGTGGAATTCACAATATGGGGTGAATTGGACCATTCATGTAATAACCCGGAAATCCGAGCCAATTTTTTTTTTTTTTTGGCAATTTTAGTGAATTTTGAATATTTAAAATGAACTATTTTAAATAATAGCTACGAGAAATTTATTTTCAATAGAATTAGAATGTATATATTTATTTGAATCGTCGTTAGAATATAAATAATTTATTTTAATTATATAACGAGCCTGAAATGGCGCGGTAGTTTGAAAATTCGATTTCAAAGTTCAAATGAACGTACCGGATTCAAAATAAACCGGATTTTAGCGAAACAAAAAATATTAGAATCTATTTGGGAATATCTTTCAAATGAATCTGAAAAATCGAAATTTCATAGCTGGAATCAAAAGTTATGTCCAGTTGAAAATTCAGAATAGTCACTATGGAATTCTGGCCCTTAAAAATTGAAATTTTGCAAACGACCTCGGTTTTCGACGAAACCACTTTCGTTGGATCCGTGATGTCAAGTTATTGCAAGGTTTCAAAATTCATAATTTTCTAAATCAATATGTAAGCATGGCAAAAGAAAACGTGTTTTAACAGTTTCAGTCAATTTCGATCGACCAGAAAATGGCCATTTTTCAAACGGTCTCAGAATTTGATGAAGTTAGTTTTGTTAGGACCGTATCGTCAATACGGAGCTAGAAAATATTTTTCGGGAATTTTTAGAGTCCGTATGTGGCCCTGGTAAATTGAAATGCGCGTTCAAATTCAATATATAAATTTATATTTTGAATTTAACGAAAACATATCGTAACGATCGAATGGGCCTACGTGGCATATCCTATTGTGTTTGGAATGGGGGTAATTAGCTAGGAACGACAGTCGGTGGGTTTCGTTTCGAGTTCGAAAATAAAAGTTGCTTTATGAAAATAAACTAATTAAATTAATATACATTTCTAATTGGTCAAGCCCCTTTCTCTCCACTCACTTCACTCAGAATTCACAAAGAAAGAAATTAAAAAAAAGAAAAAAAAACTTATGATCGATTTCTCGATCGAGCCTTCGCCCTCATGGTCGGAGCCGCCGCATCACTGCCGCCGTGGGCCAGCCGATCCTTCCGTCGCCCTCACCTTCTCAACCTCCTCCTCCCATCGCGTCAGCGCACCCCCCTCGAATCCCACGACCGCGAGCTCCTCCAGACCCCTCCCCAGGCCACGACGCCACGCCGGAGCACCCCCTGGCACCACCGCCACCCTCCGATCTCTCCCCCCTCCTTTGGTATACTGCGAAGCCCCAAACCCCCGCTCAGTTCGAAACCGCGACCTCCACCTGACTTCTCCAAACCCGCAGTCACCGTCTCAAGGCCGCGCCATCTTCTCAGCACCACCGTACGCCACCAAACCCTGCTCCTTTCATCGTCGCTGCTTCATTCATGAACGGTGAGTTTTTACTTCGTTTTGGTTTAGTTAATCAATTTAAAATTTTGATTTCTAGGAAGAAAATATATATATGTTTTTGCTAAAGAAAAGATTTGTTTTTTTTAGAACAATAAAGATTTGATTTTTTTTATAAAGAAGTAGCAATAAAAAGATGTGAACTTTATATTTAAAAAGATATGAACTTTATATTTAAAAAGATATGAACTACTTTATAAAATAAAAAGGTGAGATTTTTATAAATATGAAAGCGAAATAAAAATGGGATTTCTATTTATATAATAATATGTAAAAATATAATTTTTATACATGTAAAGATATAAAAATAGAATTTTTATACGATGTAGCGAAATAGAAATATAATTTTTATTTAAGTAGCGAAGTAAAAAATATGTGATTTTATATATGTAGTGAATACGAGCAACGAAAGTGACAAAAGGTGAGAATGACGAAAATTTTCTATATATGAAGAGTCGTGGTGTTTGGTTTAGCTAATCGGTGAGAACTGCTCACTTTTAATTTGTTTTCTAGTTGAAATATATAATAGGATGAGACGGTGCTTAGCAGCACATGACACCCGTCGTCCACAGACCATGGATGACTTGTTTGTTTGATTTCTGTATAGTGAAATTTGATAGTGTCACGTGTTGAAATAAAATATATATTCATGTGCTGAAATAAAATATATATTTATGTGTTGAAATAAAATATATTCATGTGTTGAATAGGAAATATATTCATGTGTTGAAATAAAATATATTTATGTGTTGAATAGGAAATATATTCATGTGTTGAAATAAATTATTTATCGTTAAAAATATAAATTTAACGTGAATATGAATAAAATAAATATTCATTTACAAATCGAAGGATTTGTTTATGTACACCCATTTGACTGATATTGATTGGGACGATAAATTTTACACATCGCCCAAGTGCACAAATAAAAATCTGTGGTTGTTGATTTGAAACCCCACACGGGTATTGGGATGATATTTGATGTACACTAATCCTGATTGTTTAGTTGTATGTCAATCGATGGGTTGACAGACTGTGTAAGCGTTAATTATTGATATTTAATGCTTATGCAGTTGTGTGGTGCACTCTGGATGATGGTTGATGTTTTTTCATTGCTATTATATACATGTGTTGTAGGGAATCCATATAATTAACATTATATGGTAATTGATTGGGCCTCGTTCCAATTTGGAGAATAAGGAATATTATAAAAGAAATATTCATGTGTTAAATAGAAAATTCATGTGTTGAATAGAATAAAAATTCATGTGTTGAAAAGAAAATTCATGTGTTGAATAGAACAAAAATTCATGTGTTGAATAGAATAAAAATTCATGTGTTGAATAGAATAAAAATTCATGTGTTGAATAGAATAGAAAATTCATGTGTTGAATAGAATCATATTCATGTGTTGAATAGAATAAACATTCATGTGTTGAATAAAAGCCGTGTTGATTAGATTGACGCCACTTTGACGTGAACGATATTTATATCGATTTTATTCATTTTTATAATGAATATAGAAAAGGAAGTGATTTCAAAATATAATGTTTTGAAAATATTATCATTTATAGATTAATGATATGGAATATTCAATTTTGATTTGAAATTGAATGTGAAGTTGAAATCGTTTTGAAAACGAATTTAAAATGATTTATAAAATACGTTTTAAAAGGAAATCAACGAAATACATATTATATATATATATATATATAATGGCCTGATAGAACGCACCGCGCTGCGGCAGTTCGTGAATTTCGACCATTGACTTCGAGTGGACATTACAGGAGATCCGACCGTCGGATTCTCCTAAAACCAGAACCGTTGGTTCGTATCGAAAAGAGATTTCTAACGAATATTAGAGATTTGAAATCTAACGGTTGGATTTGGAATTATGTCCAAATCAAATTTGGAAAAGGTCTCTGTAAGTGCAGTTCGATGGCCGTTGATGGAATTCGACTGTACGGACCTTGATAAAATTTTTAAAAATAGTAATAATTTGTGTAAAATCATGAGAAACGATTTGTGAAGAATTGAGATGAAAAATTCCAAATTTGAAAAGATAAAAATAGATTTTTATCGAAATGAACTAGTTATGAACTAGAATAATAATTTATTTATTTTTAAATAAATAAATTGGATTAGAAAGGGTTTTATAAGTAACCAAAAGTTTCAATAATTGAATTAGAATGGAATGTGATCTTGGGTTTATAGTCAACCGTGTTTTGAATGACATTGGTTCTTTAACCGAATTAAAGACAGGATATGATTTCCCAAGTTAAATAATCATTGATAGTGATTTTTGGGAAGATTAAAACCAAGTGGAGTTTTAATGAATCTTAAATTAGATTGAAATAATCGAGAATGGAATATCACCAGTTTTGCTCTAGGCGATAGTTAAATCTTTAATTAGATTTGAACGTGAAATGGTAACTGAATTTACCGATAACACCGTGGTGTTAGATATGTAGTATGGCCTGTTTTACTTCATGGGATGAATAGGTTGGGATTGGAAAATAAAATAAATGATTACTTCGGTGTGGTTCGCTGATCCCGACTAGTTTGAATTGATATTCAAAAGAAGATTAAAGAATAAATTTAAAGAATTTATCTTTGATAAAATTAATGGGAACCTTTCCCAAAGTATAAGAATATTTGAATGAAAGAATATTCTGAATTGGAATGAGGCGTATGTCGTGTTTGTGTAACACTTGTTTATTATATACGCGAGTTATTCAGAAAGACCGGGTTTATCCCATTCTGAATAACTGATTCGACGTGGTGTCGAGGATGAAGACGGTGGTTGAAGACCGGAAGTCTTCACATCGTTTGGATGATTATTGATGATCTTGATTGGGCTGTACACCCAAGAGGAGGGAATCAGTTGGTGATCAACCAGACGTACTTGGAGATTGATGGATATGCGAGGAAAGTGCCTCCGGTTTCGTTCAGACCCAGAACGAAATTGTAAATGGACTGTGTGTCTGACATTGGATTTTATTCTGTGTTGATTGATCTCTATTAAATATACATTTGTTTTGCGGCGGAGAATTTATTCTCTTGCTTAACGCCCTTTTCTGAGACGTACCCGCTCAGGGTTTATACATTGGTGGATATCAATCGCATGGAGTGAATTGCCTGTGTGGCATGCCTAAGTGGCAAATGATCAAGGCTTTTGTTGAAAAGCAGAGTCTTGCGGTTGATGATCAAAGCACCGCCTGTGTGGCATAGCTTTGTGTAACGTTGATTCGCGAGCCTCACACCTCGGTTGTGAACCAGAAACGGGAGAGGACACCATGGAGGGCATGCGTTTCCTTCTAACTAGGGTGGTATCAGTGACCTACTAGCCTTGACATTTATATTATTTTCACATGTGTGGTTGTTGTTGTTGCGAGGAGCCTCGGATATATCAGTGACTGTGTGGAGCCGATGGAGTCATTTGGCTCATTGACGCCCTGAAGGGCAGGGAAATGCAGTGTTTAGGCATTTTAATCCACATCGGTGGACCGGCCCTGACGATCCAAGGGTCACTCGAGCTCTGATCCTGAGACATGGGCTAGAGCGTCTTGAATCGGTGAGGACTATCTTTTTCCTTGGTTCACAGATGGAAACCCAACTTCCAATACGTGACATTTGCGGTTTTGATTGTAGAGCCTAGTATGGCGACATGATATATGGTACCCATGCCGTCTATGATTGATATTTATGATTGAAATTGTTTTGACACTATACACTTATAATAGTATCAAATGATTTGTTTTTAACGTACCAAGCATGTTTTGATTATTATAAGGGAAAACCCTATCCTCAGGTTTGTGTTGCATTGTGTGATGAGACTTGAGTCTTATAATAGCTTCATTTTTCCTTATTTAGTATTGCGCTGTTGTTTTATGCACTGGTGGTCTTGGGAGGAAGCCCGTTCCATGTTATACGGCGTGGTCCCTTGATTTACCTAATTTTAAAATAAAGATTAATAACTGTTTTTAGTTCTCACTCCAGTCACATGACTGACCTGGAGTTTATTGTTTTAACCTAAACTCTGGGTGCCCTTATTTTCTGCACGGGCAGCTAGTAGTTTTGGTTTTGCAGATTTATATTCACAAGATCCTGATTTACAGTTGGAATGATACTCAGAAAGCTCTGTATCTGTGTATTACTTTCAGTTGTGTATTGTATTATTTTTTCCGCTGCGATGTATTTAAATGTAATTTAAATCTCTGATATTTTCTGTGTAATATTTATTCATACTCTGTATATTCTTGTATTCTGATGGTATTGTTGTAATAAGCAATGAAATGTTCTTCTGTTTGTGTCCCGATGTGTCTTGTCCTCAAAGTATTCGGACTTTCCTTACTGGGGAAGATACGGTTCTTCACAATTCAAAATATTTAATTCAGTTTAGAGTTGAATAGAATCACGAATATATTATTTGAATGAAGTTTGTATGTATAATTATAATGTAATTATAATCGAGCCCGAAATGGCGCGGCAGTTCGCTATTTGGCGATTTAAACTTCAACTGAATATAGAGGGTCTGTTTTGAGTCGGATTTCTGTGAAACAAGAAACGTTATATTTTTCTAATGGAAGAGAAAAATTGGGATTTCTTTGTGTATATTTTTATTTATGTCCAAAATTTTCGAAAAGTCGTTATGGAATTCCTTTATAATTTATAACGATTTATTTATATTATAAATGAATTTTTCAATATAAATTGAATATCGATTCAATCGAGATTTGAATATCGAGTTATAAATCCAATTGGAGTTATATGATACTCTATTGTGAATATATACGATAATATATATTTATTTATATTTAATTTAATTGTTTTTAATTATATTAATATTTAAATGGTTTATTTAGAGCGTTAAAAAAATAGCCAGTTATGCAAACGACTACCTTTTTCGATGAAACTAATTTTGTTGGATCTGCAATATTAAATTATTGCTAGATTCCAATTTCCGTGATTTTTGGAGTCAGTAGGTGGCCGTACGGATTTTTAATGTGAAAAACAGTCAGTATTTTGATAGTTAAAAATACGTTGTGTGAGAAAACAGAGTCGGAATTCGACAAAATCAATTTCGTTGGGTCCGTAATGTTGAAATGTAGCTGCATGCCCATTTTCATGATTTTTGGGTATTATACGTGATCACAAGGATTTTTAATAATAAATTTAACTAGCAGTTGATTAAAAATAAATATAAAATTAAAATAAAAAAAATATATACTTACCCTATAAATAGACCACATTCCTTTCTAACCTAACTTCATTTCTCTGGTCAACAAAATAATCCGTCGTGATTTTCGTTCCTCTAGTAAAAACAATTCGATCTTCCTAAATTCAAAAGAAATACAAATAAAATCCTTAAATCATGATATGCATATTATTGGATCCCTCTTGATCTTCTCTTCACGCTCACATCATTTTTGTTGTGTTCGATTAAAAGTTCGTGCGTTGGAAATTTGTTCACGCGAGCCGTAGGTGCTTGAATAAGTAAAACGAGTAGTGTTTTTGAGTTCTGGAGATCGAATGGGGGTTTTTGGTAAAGTTTGGAGGCATTTCACTTTATTCGAGTTCGGTGCTTCTACTGTGTTCGCGTGTTGGATACTGGGAGCCGCATCCATGAAGACCATTTCGAGTTGGGAGAAAAGGTTATGGTAGGGAGGAGATTTTGGTAAGGATGTCAACAGTGGTTTCTGATTTTAGAACCATGGAGTAACTTGGAGGCATTAGAGGCGAGAAGACATGGAGGAAATGGCGATGACAGCATTGAACAACTGTATGAATAAAGCACCGAGTTAAATGAAAAGGAGGTGAGATGGAAGAGGGAGTTGGGAGGAGAATTGTGATAATTTTTCTGGAAGTTTTTTAAGAAGAGAAGAAGGATCCAAGGAGCTAAGAAGTTCGGTCATGGTGGAGGAAAATGATTTTGCTGGAGTGCGGAGTATGTATTTGAGGAAGAAGGACTTACGTGGATAGGCTTTCCAAATTGGAATATGGGCCGAGAAATAGAGGTGAGGCCTAATTATAAATCTAATTTAAATTTAGTTTAATTTATATAACATATTAAATTGTTAACACAATATCTCTCTCATACATCCTCAGTTTTACAAACCGTTTGTTGCGTTGGGATTGTACGGACGAGGGCTATAACATGGAACTGACTGAGAGTGAATTGGAGTTCATTACAATTTATAGCAAAATAAATTGTCCGTCTGAATCAAGCGATGATTATCGTTATTTAACGATGACTGTCCAAAGTGAGTAAAACTAACTAACTCTACCAGTTATATTTTTCTAACGTATTTTTAGAACTGATAAATGATGATTGATTGCTGTGTGTTGACTATTTGGTTGAACTGCTTATGTATTGGTTGTAATTATAGATAATGAAATATATATATATATATATATAAATCGTTAATCAAATATTGATTCTTTTTATCAGAATATTTCATATCGAAATGAAATCGATGTTATTATATTGTTTAACATCTGTGGATGAAGGGAAACAGGTTGGAGGAATCCAACTGGATTCCTCAACATTTATTTTACTGTTTTTCATATATTGTGATATATGATGTAATGTATAATCTGTTGTTGATTATGTGTGTTTGGATGAGATTGATCATGGTTATGGCGTATTTTAAATACCATAAGAAATACTGGAATGTGATAAGGGAATTTTCATAGTGTAATTTGAAAATAACATATTTATATAAAATCAATGGACTTTATATAAAAGGGAAATATTTGTAAAACATTTACAAATAGAATTGAAAATGAAATATTTGTAAAACATTTACAAATAGAATAGAAAAAGGAAACATTTGTAAAATAAATGAAAAAGAAAATATTTGTGAAACAAATATAGAAGAAAATATTTGTGAAACAAATATAAAGGAAAACATTTGTAAAACAAATGAAAAAGGAAATATTTGTGAAACAAATATAAAGGAAAACATTTGTAAATGAAAAAGGAAATATTTGTGAAACAAATAGAAAAGGAAAATATTTGTAAGAAAAAGAGAAAAGGAAAATATTTGTAAAACAAATAGAAAAGGAAAATATTTGTAAAACATTTACAAATAGAATTGAAAAGAAAATATTTGTAAAACATTTACAAATAGAATAGAAAAAGGAAACATTTGTAAAACAAATGAAAAAGGAAATATTTGTGAAACAAATATAAAGGAAAACATTTGTAAAATAAATGAAAAAGGAAATATTTGTAAAGGAAAACATTTCTAAAACAAAGGAAAAAGGAAATATTTGTGAAACAAATAGAAAAGGAAAATATTTGTAAGAAAAATAGAAAAGGAAAATATTTGTAAAACAAATAGAAAAGGAAAATATTTGTAAAACATTTACAAATAGAATTGAAAAGGAAATATTTGTAAAGCATTTACAAATATAATTAAAAAGGAAATATTTATTTGTTAAATAAATTGAATTGAAAAAGGAAATATTTATTTATTAAATAAATAGAATTGAAAAGGAAATATTTGTTGAACAAATAGAAGAGAAAAGAGATATATATTGTAAAAAAATAAATAGAAAGATAGAAGGAATGTTTATTTAGAAAATAAATAAGATATCATAAAAGGAAATATTTGGAGAGTAAGTAGGATTATAAAAGGGATTAGAGTTAATCGAACAAGAGTTAGTCGAATATTAGTTATTCGAATAGAGTTAACTGAAATAGAGTTAATCGAATAAGAGGTAATCGTATATTGGTTATTCAAAAAGAGTTATCGAATATTGGTTATTCGATAAGAGTTATCGAGTATTGGTTATTCGAAGAGAGTTATCGAATATTGCTTATTCGAAAAGAGTTATCGAATATTAGATATTCGAAAGGGAGTTATCGAATATTAGTTTATTCAAAAAGAGTTATCGAATATTGGTTATTTGAAAAGAGTTATCGAATATGGCTATTCAAAGAGAGATTATCGAATATAGTTTAATCGAATATAATCGAAAGGAGTTATCGAATATAGTTTATTCGAATATAATCGAAAGGAGTTAATCGAATATAGTTTATCCAAATAGAGTTAAAGGAGTTAATCGAATATAGTTTATTCGAATAGAGTTAAAGGAGTTAATTGAATGTAGTTTATTCAAATAGAGTTAAAGGAGTTAATCTAATATAGTTTATTCGAATACAGTTAAAGGAGTAAATCGAATATAGTTTATTCGAAAGGAGTTAATCGAATATAGTTTATTCGAAAGGAGTTAATTGATAAGAGTTAATCGATTAGGGTTAATCAAATAGAGTTAATCCAATAGAGTTAATCCAATAGAGTTAATCAAATAGAGTTAATAGAATAGAGCTAACTAATAAGAGTAAATCGATTAGAGTTAATCGAATTAGAGTAAATCGATTAGAGTTAATCGAATAGTGTTAATTGAATAGAGTTAATCGAATATGGCTTTTGAAGAGAGATTATCGAATATAGTTTATTCGAAGGAAAGAGTTATCGAATAGAGATTTATTCGAAAGAGAGTTACATAAGGAAGTTTGTTAAAGGTTTAAAAGGTGAACCTAGCCTGTTTCGAAGTTAGAAATGTTGTTCAGTGAAGGTCTGAGAGGTAATTATACACCAACTTGATTGACTTCGTTTTTAACTAAGGAATGGTTAAGGTTCGACAGTGAAGATTGGTTAAATGAATTTAGTTAACGAGAATAATGGTTCGAGTTGGCATAGCGATATTTGATTTAAACATCTGGTTAAATCCAAAAGCAGGAGTTTTGGAATTGTTTTCCAAATAAGAATCAAAATTGTTTTGTAATATAGAAAATAAGAATTGGAAATGTTTTTTAATGTTAATAACATATATTTTCTAAATTTAGAAAATAAGAAATGTTGAATATATGGAAATAGGAATAGGAAATTGGATAATTGAATGACAAATTAAATTAGACTGGATCAGTGTTGATTGATGATTTGCTCAGTAAGATTTCCATTTGGAAATACGATCATTGTTTGTACACATGTTTTCCTTTGATAGTTAAATCACCAACTATCGAATATTTTTACCATTTTCGTTGCAATACGGAGAGACCAGGATCAGATTCATTATCTGAAAGCCAATCTGTATGGACGTTAGCGTTGCGATCAAATATGATGAAGATAACTGAAGATGGAGTTATGCAAGAGTTGTCCTATTACAGAGCAGTACCTTCGGTTGTCCAGTCACAGGACGACCTGTATGGAAGAATGTCTGGCAGAGTATATTTAATAGATCACATAAGTTGATCTCTTCAAACGTATGTATGTTTGGTGGCGGAGAAATTCGTTTCTCTTAGCTGTATACCCATTGTATTTTTAGGGAAATCAATTTGTGATTTGGCGGGTATGACGATGTGACATTCAAAGTGAATAATTGTGTGATCTATCAAAGACAAGCGTGGCCTCTAGCCTCACAACCGGGAAACGACAAAAATCAGGTAGGCAGCATGGCTAAGTGGGTTGCTTCCAATTAGGGTGTATTGTCACCTGATCTAGAGTTTCATTTACTTTTTTAATCTATTCGATGTTGTCTCATTCGGGAACGGTTGCTGATCCCAACCACTGGTGATATACATTCGATACACTCAAGCAAAATGAGTGGTCGGTCATGTGTGGCCGAGTTGCATGATGTTCTTTTTGAACCCAGTGTATTCCTCTATAGAGGTACACAATCGGAAGGTGGTTCCATACCTTGTCATAATTGGTAATCCATTATCCAAAAAGTGCTTGTGGTTTTTATTGTATACTATATATGTAGAACGTGAGATGAAAGCATTTCTACTAAATGATTATTAGTTGTGATTGATAGACACTACTATAATATCAAAGAGTTTTGATATAAAGATTATCGTTTCTTTCAAAAGGATTTTGAAAGTCAAATCAGGTGTTTTGGATTCTCATAAGGGAAAAACCCCTTCCGTTATACGGCAAGGTCTTATGAGATATCATTTAACTGCTCAAACTATTTTAAATTGTTTTACTCACACCAGTCCCATGACTGGCCCAGAGTTTGTTTTGTTTTCCCTAAACTCTTGGGTGCCCAATTTTGTATGGGCAGTCAAGTAGTCAGGATTCTTCAGATATACTTGGAGAGCTTGGAGCAGGAGGCTTCAGGATTATATAGCTATTTTTTATTCCTTTGTGTTGTAAGTGTTATACTCTGATAATGTTACTGTATACATATACTGATTTTATTTCAAGGATATGTTATCTATTATATGTTGTTCGTTCCGCTGTGAGATTCGTGTTACTCTGATGTTGTATGTTCTTCTTCTTCTTCTATTCTAAGTTTTTATCTTATCTATTCTCACCCTCTGTTTTCTTTCTATTAGTTTTCTGGTTTCCAGTGCAATTTGGGTTGGACTTGTGTTACTTGGTCAGCTCAAATTGTACCGGAATTTTGGGACACTACAGTCATGAATGGTGTTTTTAATAACACCGTTCTTAAACCCCGATGAGAAAAGAATAAATCTTTTAAATAAGATTTAGAGAAGTTTACCAATTAATTAATATTTAATTGGAATTGAACTGAAATTGGATTTTTGGTTTGTCGTGAATGGTGTCTTTAATAACTGTTCTCAAACCTCAATGAGAAAGGAATAAATCTTTTATATAAGATTTAGAGAAGTTTACCAATTAATTAATATTAAATTGGTATTGAACTGAAATTGGATTTTGGGTTTATCATGAATAGTGTTTTAAATAACATTTGTTCTTTAACCCAATTAACAGTGAAGAGATGATTTAGAATTTATAAATCTTTTTATTAAAATTTATTGGAAATTTGCCGAAGTAAAGTTTTCCAATTTAATATATTAAATTGGAAATGAATATAATTCGATTTGGTAATAATCGAGATGAGTTTTTGTAAAGGAAGACAGTTACTATATATGGAATTTAAAAGGCTTTGCTGTTGTTCCATTTATATTATTAGTCTGATACAAAATTTTATATCAATTATATATTGATCTGTTTTCCACGAAGATTCCATTTTGATGGAATATGATTTTAAGGTTTATCGTGAATTTGTTTTAAATGACATTGGTTCTTTAACCCAGTTAATGACAGAATTAATTTTTCTAAAAGTTGAATAATAATTAAGGAATGATTCTTGGGATTAAAAACCAATTGGAGTTTTAGTAAATCTTTAATTGGAGTGGAAAGTGAATGAGTTAATTAAATTTACCGAATTCATGGATTGATCGATAATAGAGTACCACTAGCTTTATTCCAGGCGATTGTTAAATCTTTGATTAGATTTGAACATGAAATGGTAATTGAATTTACCGATAACACAAGGGGTGTTAGATATGAAGTACCACCAATTTTTCTCTATGCGAAGAATAGGTTGGGATTGGGTTAATAATATAAATGGTTACTTTAGTAAGGTTCTCTAATCTAGACTAGTTAATAAAATCTTTTGAAATGATATCCAATGGAAGATTAAAGAATAAATTTAAAAGAATTTATCTTTGATAAAATTAATGGGAACCTTTTCCCTAAGATGTGAATATTTGAATAAAAAGAATATTATGAATTGGAATGAGGCGTATGATGTGTTTTTATAGCACTTGATATTTGATTATAAAATACGTGAGTAATTCAAATAGACCGGGTTTATCCCATTCTGAATAACTAATATGGCGACTAAAAGTCGAAAAAGATGGTGGTTGAAGACCAGAGATCTTCACATAGTTTGGATAATTACTGATGTCTTGATTAGGCCGTACACCCAAGATAAGCTAATGAGTGGTGATCGTCCAGACGTACTTGGAGATTGACCAGATAAGCGAGGACCTCTCCCCTGTATTGGACATGTGGGACAAGCAATAAAGGGCCTCCAATTTTGTTCAAACCCATAATGGACTTGTAAATGCATGTGCGTCTGACATTGGATTTCATTCTGTGTTGATTGATTTCTCTTGCTTAACACCCTTCTCTAAGACGTACGAACTTAGAGGTTATATATTGATAGACATCAATTGTATGGAATGAATTATCAGTGTAGCATGCTGAGATGCAAATGATCAAGGCTTTGGTTGAAAAGCAGAGTCTTGTGGTTGATGATCAAAGAACGGCTTTAAATAGCATAACTTTGTGTATAGCGTTAATTCGTGAGCCTCACACCCGGTATGAGTCAAAAACAGGATAGTGACCGTAGGGAAAACTTGCGTTTCTTTCTAGCAAGAAGTGGTGTCACGGTATGGAGCCCAGACATTTTTACTTATGTGGATGATGAATTGCAAGGCGGCTCGGATGTAGGTCTATATGCTCATAGGATAGACGTACTGACCTGTTTAGAGGTCCGATAGTATTGGCACACGTATTGTTCAGGAATAACCAATCCACTATAGTAAGTGTGGATCGGCCCTACCGCTTCCAAGGGTAGCCCATAAGTGTGATCCTGTAACATGTGCTAGAGTGTCTCGAATCGGTGAGGAGACATCCCTTGCCTCGACTCATAGATGGAAATTGAATTTCCAATACGTGACTTTTCGGTTTTAGTTGTAAACCTATATGGCGACATGATATATGGTACTCATTCCGTCTATGATTGATACATTTATATTTGAAGTTGATTTTGACACAATGCACTTATAATAGTATTAAATGATTTATTTTAAAAGTACTAAGCATGTTTGGCTATTGTAAGGGAAAACTCTATCCTTCGGCTTGAGTTGCATTGTGTGATGGTACCTGAGTCTTATAATAGCTTCATTTTTCAAAAAGCATGCCGTTGTTTTATTTTAAATTGAGGTTCATGTGGAATAAATTTGTTCCGTGTTATACGGCGTGGTCCCATGATTTCCCAACTTTTAAATTAAAGAGTTTATTACTGTTTTAGTTCTCACACCAGTCCCATGACAAACGCAGAGTTTATTGTTTTTTCCTAAACTCTGCGTGCCCATATTTTCCACATGTGAAGTCAGTAATTTTGGTTTTGCAAATTTCTTTTCACAGAATCCTGAATTTACAGTTGGAGCTATATTCGGAAAGCCTTGTATCCGTTTATTTCTTTCAGTTGTGTAGTTGATGTTTTCCGTTGTGTATTACATTCATGTGTTATATTTTCCGCTGTATATTATTTATTTGAACACTGATATATATTCTTGTACTCTGATGTAACTGTTGTAATAGCAATGAAATGTTCTATTGTTTGTGTTATGATGAGTCGTGTTCTCAAAGCAATCCAGGCTTTCCCATAAAGGGAAGTTTGAGTCGTTTCATCATGGTATCATAGCTTTGGTTTATAAAGCTCGAGAACAAGACACATTAGAACCAAACGAAAGAGTTCATCAGAGATAGGATTAGTAACATCCTAAGAACGACTCATTAGAGATAGGTTAGTAGTATCCTAGAATGAGTTTGAAGAGTATTATTTATAAAAAAAATGAATGAATTTAGTTTTGAAAATTAAATCTTATTATGCGTATTTGAGTATTTTATTTTATATCTATTTTGGACTATCAAGTATATAAAGATTTTGCATATATGCGTCATGAACGTATATTCGAAGTCTCAAATATACTTGATGGATATAAAATCACACTCTAGTCGCCCGGAGATGATTCTGAAGAATGAGATCTCATCATCAGTATTTATGTTCGAGTTTCGAAAGTGGGATATCTATATATTTCCAATTGACTGGTGTGAGAACCAAAACTTAGTTAGAATTTATTGTTTGTGACTTGGCACTAAAAAATGATTTTTGAGTATATATAAAAGATATATATGTTTGGAAAGTTAACCAACTAATTGATTATTGGTTATGTTGTATGATTATTAATTTAACTAATAAAAATATTAGATTGATAAAACCAATAAAAGAATAAATGACAAGTAAAGCCAAATCGAATCAAATATTGAATTAAATGGAAAATTGATTGGAAATTCGTACATTGACATGTATATATATTTATTGAACAAGTTATGGATTTACTGTTATTTTTTTGAAAATGGGCTCTTTATTATATAACACGTATCAATACAATACACGTCTATCTACATATACGCCTATATACAAAACAAAGTACACAACACCATCAATCATCCGGCTCTAAAACATCCACAAACCACCTAAACTAGCCCTTTAACTTTACAAAAAGGAAAATAAGAATAAAATACTAGAGAAATACTCGTAGCATCGTAGCACTGGAGCAGGATTTCCTGCATCGAAATCTTGTAGTACTATCAATCAGCGCTAGTAACCAACGTGCCACCAGCCCTTAAAAAAACCAATTTCATCCATCAAACTGCAAATAATCAACGTGTTGTTCCTTGTAGGATACAAAGTCATTCAAACCTGTTGTACCATTCTAAACTCACACTGAGTCGAGCCTTCCACAATTAACTCCATCGTTGAAAGGAGCCAATCTTCTGCCACTTACAAAGTCCTAAAACCACATATAACTTTACATGCACAAAGTTGTACACCAACTCAATTTCTTATCTTAAAACCAAATAGATGGTGAAGTTGTATTCTATGCATAGTTCTAACTAACCATAAATATGGCACTCTCACGGTTACGTCATACACCCAGAACAGGGAACTTTGCCACAAATTATCTGCTACTAGTCCAAACTAAAATCACCTCATTATGTCAATAAAACGTCAAAACATGCACATACTTCCACATAACACAATTATGTGGCATTGTAGGGGTATGTAACTGTATTATCCATACCCCTAGAAATCCGAAACAGTTATGTCACGATCCCTGAGCTCCTCGTATATATTTTCGGAGGAGCAGTGTGTGTAGTGGAATTTTTCGGTGCCCGTTTCTGTACATAACAAGGGTTATCAGTAACCATATTTAAAAAGTTAATTGAGTCTCTTGGAGGTGGGACTTCTTCTATATGATCTGCGATATTTTCCAGATATAGTTGGTTGGAGTCCCCAAATGTTCATCTTCTAACTTAGAGCTGGAGGATTCATTGACATCTTCAATGATAACCCCCTCTTGATCTTGCTGCAAACAGATGAAAAAATTATGCAACGGGGTTTCTGTTCGTTGTCGTACCTGCCTCTTGCCTATGCGATGAGGGACAGTGAAACTACTAGTGCTGGGGACCCCTCCAGTGGAGTGCGATACTTCGAAGTTCCTCACTGATCCCATTTTCGCTGTATAGGGGGCAGTTTTAATGGCGGACATGGCGATTCAAAGTGATACCATTACCCAAGAGGAACCACCGCTGAAACCACCAGATCCACGGCAGGGGACATCGGATTTCCGTCCAATTTCAGCAACGTGGATCAAATCCTGGTCTGACACGGTTAACGGAATCAGCAAAACGGATGTGGAATGGTAGGATGTCGATCTAAATTTCATACAACTGATCTGTGAGAAAGGAAGGGTGAAATTCCAAATCCCGGAGTCGAATAAAACTGTCGCAGAAGCCAAATGGAAGAATTCAGTTGTTGCTTACGTGATTGGTAGCAGATCGCTATATGCACAATTCACAAATTTTGTGCAGAAAGTCTAAAGCCCATAGGTAATACTGATATTTTCTACGAGAAAAGCGGTTTTATCATAATTAGATTTGAAAAAGAGGAGGACTGCAAAAGAATAATCAATTCTGATCCCTATACTTTTAACTCTAGAATCATCATTCTGAAAATATGGAAATCTGGTTTGCAATTAACAAGGGATTATCTTTCCTCAATTCCAATCTGGGCTAGATTACATGATCTGAATTTTTATGATTGAAATAAAGACTAGATTTGAGTTCCCTGAATCGGTTCAGGGAGAAAACTACGATGGATCCGTGTTTGATATTCAAATTCTTATGAGTAGTGTGAAGAATTGTGGCGTGTTTGGTCATAGCACTAAAAATTGTAGTATCAAACTCCAAAAATCGTGGCAGACAAAGCATAATTCTGATTGTGATCATTTTACTAATGAGACTAGTGGGGTTCAACACACTCAGTATCATGAAATGAAGTTGGATAATATGTCAAGTAAAGAAGTTCCTGTAAATGTTAGCGACAGTAAGGCGGTGCAGGAGGAAAAAAGAAAACACCGTCCGAATAAAGTGCAACAACTTTCATATGTGCAGGCCAGCGCAAGTTTTACTCTTCAAGATCAATCAAATAATAAGTTATGGATTTACTATTGAGTAGAGAATTATATTGCGTGCCTGACAAATAGGTACACCTTAATGAGTTGGTTGCGAAACTTTATTATTATATAAACTCCTATGAATGAAACTGGTTGCGTTGTGATGGTTGTTCTGTGTGAGATTATAAACGTCGCCATACGATAGAAACAAATAAAATATGAACTACACCGGATGGCATACTTCCTGAAGACAGCATATCATATCATATTCCATATAAACATTTGGTGTTTATATGACGAGATTTGATTTACCATACGGGGCGAGATGCTTGTATGGCGATGACTATATTACAGGTTGAACAGAAGACTGGTTATGAACTTAATTAAGGAATACATGTAATGGTGCTCATGGCAGAATTTAATAAAAACCCTACACAGGTTTGTACACGACAATAATTCATGTCTCTCTTGATTTTAGATACGGCACATGGATTATTTATTTTTCAACACTGGGCAAGGTATGAGATATGATTTTTACACTCACCCTTTGGCATATATAGGTCACTAAAAATTGTGTATGCTTTTAATTAATTTATTGGGTGCCTAATACGACCCGATAAATTTTTTAGACCCTCCCCGTACAAAAAAGGTTATGGCAAATTTTTTTGACAATTTAGGGTGTTAGCCAAATTTGTGATAAATTAGAAAGTTCTTAGAAACTGAAAAGTTGAAGAATGAAACCCAGAATGAAAGTTGAGTTGATTAGCTATACAACTTTCAGCTCTGTTCCTTTTCGAGGACGAAAAGATTTTAAGTGGGGGAGATTGTAACAACTTGGAATTTTGGAACCAGTTTAAAATTTTATTTTCAATTGATTTAATGGAATTTAATGACTTAAAATGATTTATTTTAAATAATAACGACTAAAAAATTATTTAAATCTAAGTTAGAACGTATAAATTTATTTTAATTATAAAATAAGCCTGAAATGGCGTGGTAGTTTGAAATTTCGATTTTAAATTTCAACTCAATGTATAGGATTCAAAATAAATCGGATTTCAGTAAAATCAGAAATGTTAGAATCTATTTAATTATATCTTTCTAATGAATGTGAAAATTTCAGATTTCATAATACAAATGAAAGTTATGTCCAATTTAAAATTTAGAATAGTCGCTGTGGAATATATATATATATATATTAATATAATATATAACCCTTAAAAATTGCCATTTTGCAAACGACCTCCGTTTTTGACTAAACCACTTTTGTTGGATTCAGAGTGTCAAATTATTGTCAGGTTCAAATTTTCATAATTTTTGGAATTTATATATGAGCGTAGTAAATTTAAATGTGTTTTGAAATTTCAGTTTGAACTTAATCGATTGGAAAAATGGTCATTTTTCAAACGACCTCCAAATTCCATGAAATTAGTATCGTTAGGACCGTATCATCAAAACATAGCTAGATTTATTTATTTTGTAATTTTGGGAGTCAGAATGTGGCCCCGATAAATTAAAATGTGAATTGAAGTTCAACATATATTGATTTATATTTTAATTTTTACAAAAACTATTCTAAATGGTCGAATTGGCTTACGAAACATATCTCAGTGTGTTTGGAATGGGGGTATTTAGCTAGGGGCGACAGTTTTGGGTTTGATTTGGAGTTCAATGCGTTAAAATTCATAACGAAGAAATAAATTGAATAAAATAATAATAGTATATATAACAACCCTAAGTCAAACCCTTTTTTATTTCCTGCACTGGCCAACATAAAAAAATGCCGCCTCTTTCCTCAATAAGAGGCTAAAATGCTCTAAAGTTCTTGAGCCAAATTCGTTCAATCCATCAACTAATATTCGAAACCCATAAAACAAAAATTCAAGAGCTTCGCATGATCTCTATTTCTATACGGGGAAGATGAAGTTTAGTGCTATGGACAGTGATATCTTGGGGCTAAAACTTCTGTCGTTCAAATCGAATTTTAGGTGGCTAGGGGGAGGCGAGCTGCGAGTGGGTCCCGACGGTGGCGGCGCAAACTAGTGGCTACGCGGAGGCGCTTTCAAATCGACGATTAGTGGCTTGAACGGTATTCGAGAGGGAGGGACTGAGGTCTGCGATCAGTTCAGTAAAACACGACGAGGAAGAAAAGGGGGTAATCCCTTGTTAATGAGTAATTAGTAAATTGTTAGTTTGTTTAATTAATTATTAATGTAATTAATATTAAAACGGTCATATCTTGTTCAGCTCTTATCAGAATCAAACAAATTAGAATGCATTGGAACCTTGGTGAAGAGAGCTACAACATGGAACTGACTAGGACCGATTTGGAGTTGGTTTATTTTTGGGCTATATTAAACACTTGTTTAATTTACTTCCAAAAATAAAAAAATCATTAATTAAAAGAATGACGGAGTGGAACCTAATGTGAGGATTTCTCACTAAAATTTTGTATAGTTATTTAATTTATTTTATAACTGTAAATATATGGAAATTACCAGTATAGATTTTTATCTGTTGTATGGAGTTTAAGATTCGAATTTGCACAAATCACATAAATTGGAAGCGATGTATGGATATTACCGACACTCGGATTACATACCCCACGAATGGCCACTTATAGCACCGTAAATGGCATTGGGTAGTTGAGTATTTATTTATTTGGATGATTTGTGTTGTGATTGTACTGTTTAACATATTAATAATAATGTTATCATTAATGTGGTAGTTGAAATTAAATTATAAATATCCATTTATAATTTAAACAGTAAAATTTTTTAGTTAGAAAAATAATTCAAACCGAATTAGAATTGGTTAAATTTACTAAACAATGATTTATTTAAATAGACTGTTGTTGTTTAAAAATCCCACACGGGTAGTGAAACACCCCACCTCCGTTAGGGTCACTCTCAAAGGGAATGCCCTAATTTTGGTGGAGGTTTATAAGTATAAATCACAGATATACAAGACAGATATAATAACACATATTTTTGAACAGCGGAAAACAACAACTTTTATTTCATTAAAATACGTGTTACACCAACCATACCATAATTGTCTTACAATACTTTCCAAAAACATAACATCTTCATAACTGTCTTGATTACATTATTTAAAGAAGCATAAAGAAAACATAAATAAACTGCAAAAGTCCCATAATTGCTGTCCAAAGCCATAGTCCAAAAACGAAAAGATCCAAGCAATACATTCTTTCTCTTCAAGCTGGATATGAAGGCTGGTCAAGCTGCGGTATTCCCTCCCTGTGGACCTGGTGGGGGGGGGGGACGGAAGAAAAGAAGACGAAAGAAAAGTAGAGTCAGACATAAAAGCCTGAGTAAGTCTAGGACTATTCAGTCTATGAATAAAGAACTGGGTATGATAAGTATAAACTAGAAATGGGAAAGCACCATAAACTTAGTTAAGTTGTCTAGGGTCGAATATACTATCGGACCCCATATTAATCTCTGTACCCATATAAACTAGTTCCCAACAGGCACCCCATAATCAGGGTGAAGTGATCTTTTTCTGATGATCGGCTCCTACTCGCATAGTTACATGTGTCTTACGGCCCCCGATGTTGTAGTTACCTATGCTGGTCCCACCATGGGGTGTATCAAGTCCCATGGTGGCGGCCCGACACAATCCCAGAATGCACAGGTATGCTACTGGTGCCCAGTGCCTTATTTTTCTGCACCGGAGTGTGTGCACACCCGCACCCCGTTAGAACCTACACTGCTGCACCACCGCCGTCGATTTGACCTCTTACAGTTAGCCCAGTAATCGTGCCCCACCCTGCCTAGTTTCAGGGTATCATGATACGCCTTGTAGGGTTACTGCTGAAAAGGGTCCCCCACTACTAGGTTTTCTATTTCTAGCCAACATGCTAAGTTGGTTAAGTGTTTTATGAACCTAACCCCCAATCAATCTGTTTAGTTTAGCATGTTCCATTTTGATTAAGTATTAATATAATTTACTTAATCCTATCAATCCTGACTCAGCCTTAATTGTCTTATTAAAGCCTCAACCTCTCACATTAGACAGGTATTGTTGTGGCTGCCTATTGCCGGTTGGGTCCGGGCAGTCTTACGCCACAACTCAGTCTAACCTCAGGTCCTTATTGGGCTCCGTGTTTAACCACCCACGTTGGATAGGTATTGTTGTGACTACTGGACAGCCGGGCGGTTCCGGGCAGGTTTACATCACAACTCAATCCAACCTCGGGTTAAACACATCGTATTTTCTACATTTACATATTTTGTCTCTTTTCTTTTTATATGTAAATATTTGCGGCCAATTATTCAAATTCATCTTTATTGATTAAGATTTATTTATGTCACTTAATTGTTTTTCAAGGTTGTTGGCATGCGTCAAACATGCCAACACAAATGTTCTATATTTTAGCCCAAACGTCATTACCCCCGTTTTATACGTTCGCTCCAATGTAAGGTGTGTTGGGTTTAACACTTAAACCCAATTTAGCCATATGTAAAGGGGAGGCTTATGACATGGTGTTTATAAGGTAACATAAAAAGGGGAGTGTGAACGCATGAACTTGCATCATAACGATTCAATTAACATAAGGTAGGCACATGTGAACTTGCAATTGTTACAACATATAATATAAGCAATACTTAAACGTGAATCATTCTATTCACATAATCATGGTACAAACAAAACATGAATCATTCTATTCATGTAGTCGTGGCATAAATAAAACATGAACCATTCTAATCATATAATTATGGCATAATCATAATTGAACATGAGTCCTTCTATTCATATAGTCACGGCATAAACATAATTGTAACACCCCACCTCCGTTAAGGTCACTCACAAAGGGAATGCCTTAACTTTGGTGGAGCATTTTAGTAAACAGAACAGAAACTTACAAGACAGATAAAACAGTACTTGAAAAATTTTAACTTTATTACAGCGGAAACAGAAAATTAATATGGTTACATCCTTTCAATTTCAGAATTCAAGTACAAAATATCAGTCTTGTACAAAAGCCTTCAAAATGCATAGTTTAAAATCATAATCCCCATGGAACGGAAGCTATACAGAGCCAAGCCATACTTTAAGCACTTCAAGCAAAGAGAAATCCGGATCAAGCTAAAGTATTTCCCTCCTTGGATAACCTGGGGGGGGGGGGAAACGGAAGAAAGGAGGCGAAACAACAAGGGTCAGACAAAAAGTCTGGCAAGTCCAGTGACTTTCAGCATATGAACAGATAATAATAATATGATATGAACATAAAACTGGATGTGAGATAACTATAACAGGTGTAGCAGATATAACAGAAAAACAGAATGATATAAACTATTGTTTTACACTTCTCTGCACTAATACTAGTATAGCAGAATTAGGTCTCACCCTAATGTCTAAATTGAAGCAGGAACGGGTACATAATACTTTAACAGAAACAGAATGCTAATAATGGGCCTTTACTACCCGATCAGAAACAGACAGAAGAAGAAACAGATTTATCCCTATGGAGACAGAATGTGGAATTAGGTGTACACTAGTAATGTGCCTTTACCACCCGAACAGACGGTACCACACAGAAACAGACAGGTGTTACCACCCAACAGAAACAGACGGTACCAACGGAAACAGACAGAACTAAGCGTACCCTAAAACCCAACCCCAAGCGATCAGCTCCCTAATACATAAATATCCTGTGTCGGCCCCACAGTAGGGTGTATCACTCCCTAAAGCGACAACCAATTGGCAAAGACCTATTTACAGATGTCACGGCGTCTTACATCCTCAGAGGCAGACCGGGATCCATGCACGCACATGACCCGGTTGGAACGCACCATCAACATCCCTCGCCATTATCAGAATGAACCTCTTATAATTAGTTCAGTAAGCGTGCCCGGACCCTACCTACTGTTGGGTCAAAGTTTTGATACCAGAAAGGGTTACTGACTAATATGGGTCCCAAACAACAGATGACACAAGTAATTCCCCTCCTAACCTTGTGTCCCCAGACTAACAGATTTCAGATTAACTTGTTTACAAGTTCAGACATACAGAATTCAGGTTTACTAATTCACAAATTAAGTTAACAAGTTTTCAGACTAACAGGTCAGATGTACAGATTTTTCAGATTTGTCTAACTTTGTATTGGGCCTACAGATTCATGGACGGGTTTTACTACATCTATTAATCCCTTTTGTTTAACCCCATTTTCCCCAATACGTTTTAGACGTCATTCTTATCTTAGATTTGCATTAATTAATTATTAATGCACAGACCTCTCACATTAGGTCGGTAGCTTGTGGCCGCTGGATATGCCGGGCGGTTCCGGGCAGACTTCTGCCACAAGCCAGACCTAACCTCGTGTCTTACGCATGTTATGACTAACTTCTCACATTAGAACCTATTGTTTGCGGCCACTGGATGTGCCGGGCGGTTCCGGGCAGATTTACGCCGCAAACTCATTCAAACCTCGAGTTAGCCATGTTTATCTTTGCGGCCAATTAATTAATAATTTACCGTTTATGCGCACGCCCAATATATATTCCAATTCAGATTATATCAATAACAGGATGATTATATCAACATAGCAGATAACAGATTTTATATGACTTAACGGATTTAACAGATTTAGCAACTTAGCAGATTTTGGCATATAACAGGTTAGACATTTCAACCGACAAATTTAACAGATTAGGCATTTCAATCTAATTAGCAGTCTAGGCAATATAACAAAACTAGCAGTTTAGGCAACTTGGCAAATTAGCAGATTTAGCAAATTTAATATTTATAAAGGTTCTATTTAAATGCCTTGCCTAACCATAAATTAGGCCTAAGTTCATATGCCTAAATAATGTCATGATTCACAATTTGATCATATACTTCCATGTTTGCATACATTTACATAGCGCAGAATATGGACATAATTTACCCTATAACATATGTTCCAATTTTTGTTAAACTAGCATTTTACAGCAGATTCACATATAAATTATACCAAATATAACCATTAATTCCAATGCATGCCATATATCCAAAAATCCCTATTTAGGTGTAATCACAATAATAGATATCCTAATTAATGCAAATCTTTTACACCTAAGCTTCCATATCTTCTTCTTTTTAAGTCATGAATCATTATGCAAACTATACCCAACAATCTAAATCTTTAAATCATATCTTCTAAAAATCAAATCTTGACTTTTATATGCATTTTGTTCAAAGTCTCAAATCATATGTAATCTTACAGTGGTTCCTCTTCTTCTTTTATCACAGAATATGTATAGGTCTAAAACTAGTTTATAACATATGCTTATTTTTCTAATTAATTACAGATCTAAATTACAACATAACTATGCATACAACATGCATAAATTACATGTTCATAGTCAAATTTATGCATCCAATCCCAAGTCACATGTCCAATATATTTTATGCCTCAGACCTAAAGTCATACATTCAATTTAGTCTTGTCAAATTTCGCATCATTCATTAATTGTCCCAAATTTCGCGTTCATACGTTAATCTCTTTATGAGATTGGGCACAGGCTCGTGGTAGCCTGGCTATAGAAACAGAAAAGAAGAAAGTGTGACGGCAGGGAATTTCGCTCGGTCCGAACCAGTCGCTAAACCGATTCAGGCCGTTCGAAACGCCCTATCGTTTGAGAACAGGACAAAACAGAACTCATACAGAAGAACATTTCACTATATATAACAATAGTACATCAGATTACAAGAATATACAGAGTATAAATGAATATTACACAGAAATATCAGAGATTTAAATTACATTTAAATACATAGCAGCGGAAAATAATACAATACACAACTAGAAGAAGATATACGGATACAATGCTTTCCGGATATCGTTCCAGCTGTAAACCAGGATCCTGTGAATATAAATCTGCAAAACCAAAACTACTAGCTGCCCGTGTCAAAATAAGGGCACCCAGAGTTTAGGTTAAAACAATAAACTCCAGGTCAGTCATGTGACTGGTGTGAGAACTAAAACAGTTATTATCTTTATTTTCAAAGTTAGGTAAATCAAGGGACCACGCCGTATAACACGGAACGGGTTTCCTCCCAAGAATACCAGTGCATAAAACAAACAACGCAATGCTAAATAAAGAAATATGAAGCTGTTATAAGACCCAGGTCCCATCACACAATGCAACGCAGCCGAGGATAGGGTTTTCCCTTATAACAGCCAAAGAATGCTTGATACGTTTAAAACAAATCATTTGATACTATTATAAGTGCATAGTGTATAAAACAACTTCGAATCATAAGTATCAATCATAGGCGACATGAGCGCCCCATCCCACTATGTCGCCATATATAGGTTTACAAATAAAACCGCAAAGTCACGTATTTGGAAATTGGATTTCCGTCTATGAACCGAGGCAAAAGATAGTCCTCAACCGATTTGTGACTCTCTAGCCCGAGCCACCGGCAAGCGTGCAGGCAAGCCTTTAGATCGTCAGGGCCGGTCCACCGATGTGGATTATTATGCCTGAACACTACGTTTCCCCACCCTATGGGGTGTAAGTCTGGTCCGTCAGCCGACCAGAAGCATCGGCCGAAACCGATATAACCGAGGCGCCTCGCAACAGCAACAACCACATAAGTCAAACTCATCAGGGCGTGTAAAACCACTGACGACACTTCTAGCTAGAAAGAAACGCAAGTCCTCCCTGAGGTCCGTCTCCCGTTTTTGGTTCATACCGGGTGTGAAACACGCGAGGTAAACGTTACACAAAGCTACGCCACAAAGGCCGTGCTTTGATCATCCCCACAAGACTTTGCTTTTCAATAGAAGCCTTGATCATTTGCATCTTAGCATGCCACACAGGCAAACCATCCTATGCAACCGATATCAGTCACATAGAATGAAATCCGATGTCAGACACAC
Organism: Allium sativum; assembly: GCA_030737875.1. Classification (NCBI taxonomy): domain Eukaryota; kingdom Viridiplantae; phylum Streptophyta; class Magnoliopsida; order Asparagales; family Amaryllidaceae; genus Allium; species Allium sativum. The sequence continues at coordinate 42,085,769 of CM060926.1, forward strand.
AGTCCATTTACAAGTCCGTTCTGGGTCTGAACGAAACCGGAGGCACCTAGTACCCCGCATATCCATCGATCTCCAAGTACGTCTGGACGATCACTAACTGTTTCCATCTTCTTGGGTGTACAGCCCAATCAAGATCATCAGTAATTACCCAAACGACGTGAAGACCTCCGGTCTTCGACCATCGTCTTCATCTTCGACTTATCGTCGTATCAGTTATTCAGAATGGGATAAACCCGGTCTTTCCGAATAACTCGCGTATATATTATAAAAGTGTTACACAAACACAACATACGCCTCATTCCAATTCATCAGTCACTAACCGTAAATTAATCAAGAGAATAATTCCCCAAATATTAACCCCGAAGGCCGAAACCAACATCAGATCAATATTCAGAAAACCATTCTGCTTAGCTAACCGACAGTTAGTTTCTGATTTCACATTCATAGGGAAAGATTCCCATTAATTTTATCAAAGATAAATTCCTTGAATTTATTCTTTAATCAACTTTTGAATATCAATTCAAACTAGTCGGGATTAGCGAACCTTACCGAAGTAATCATTTGTTTTAATTTCCCAATCCCAACCTATTCATCCCATGAAGTAAAACTGGTTATACTTCATATCTAACACCACGGTGTTATTGGTAAATTCAATTACCATTTCACGTTCAAATCTAATTAAAGATTTAACTATCGCCTGGAGCAAAACTGGTGATACTCCATTCTCGATCATTTCAATCTAATTAAAGATTCATTAAAACTCCACTTAGTCTTAATCTTCGACCGGGTTAAAGAATCAGTGTCATTTAAAACACGGTTCACGATAAACCCAAAGTCACATTCATTAATTATCGGGTTAAAGAACAAGTGTTATTTAAAACACTGTTCACGATAAACCCAAAAATCAATATCAATTCAATTCCAATTAAATATTATTTAATTGGTACACTTCATTAAATCTAAATAAAAAGATTTAATCATTTCTCAACTGGGTTCAAGAACAGTGTTAGTGAAGACACCATTCACGACAAACCCAAATCACATTCGATATTCAATACAAGGCTCTGAATAGAAAATATATCGGCTTATATTCAATATCGAATTCTACGACTAACAAATGTCGTATTGGAAATAGCGATATAAATATATATCTTTCAAATTTCCATACCAACACCTATATAATCACGAATTCCAACATCGAAATATTCCGAAGACAATTTCGATTCAAATCCACTCCAATGCAATCATTGGAAATTTTGGTTATTTTCAAAACCCTTTTCAAATTCAATTTATTTATTTAAAAATAAATAAAATTATAATTCTAGTTCAAAACTAGTTCATTTCGATAAAAATCTATTTTTATCCTTTCAAATATGGAGTTTTTCATCCCAATTCTTTCTAAATCATTTCTTATGATTTTACACAAATTATTACTATTTTTAATAATTTTATCAAGGCCTGTACAGTCGATTTCCATCAACGGTCATCGAACTGCACTTACAGCGACCTTTTTCGAATTTGATTTGGACGTATCTCCAAATCCAACCGTTAGATTTCAAATTTGTAACCTTCATTAGAAAGCTCTTTTCGATACGAACCCAACGGTTCCGGTTTTAGGAGAATCCGACGGTCGGATCTCCCGTAATGTCCGTTTGAAATAAATGGTCGAAATTCACGAACTGCCGCGGCGCGGCGCGTTCTATTCAGGCCATTATATTATATATATAATATATAATATATATATTTCGTCGATTTCTGTTTAAAACGAATTATATAAATAGTTTTGAATTCGTTTCAAAAACAATTCCAACTTCCTTTTCAATTCAAATCAAAATTGAATTCTTCTTTATAAATTCGTTTTAAAATTCATTTCTATTCAATTCAAATTTCAATTCAATTTGAATTCATTTCAATTCACTTTCAATTCAATTTGAATTCGTTTTCAATTCAATTCATTTCGAAATCGTTTTCAATTCAATTCATTTCGAAATCGTTTTCAATTCAATTCATTTCGAAATCGTTTTCAATTCAATTCATTTCGAAATCGTTTTCAATTCAATTCATTTCGAAATCGTTTTCAATTCAATTCATTTCGAAATCGTTTTCAATTCAATTCATTTCGAAATCGTTTTCAATTCAATTCATTTCGAAATCGTTTTCAATTCAATTCATTTCGAAATCGTTTTCAATTCAATTCATTTCGAAATCGTTTTCAATTCAATTCATTTCGAAATCGTTTTCAAATCGATATAAATATCGTTCACGTCAAAATGGCGTCAATCTAATCAACACGGCTTCATAAATTTCTATTTTTCAAATATTCTATTTCAAATATTTCTTTTTCAAAATAGTTGTTATTATCAAAATATTTCGTTCAACACATGACCAATCTCAATGAACGAGTACTGTCAACACATGAACTTTTATTTTATATATTCTTTATTTTTCAAATTGGAATGAGGCCCAATCAATTACCATATAAAGTTAATTATATGGATTTTCGTACAACACATGTATATAATTACATTGAAAAATAATCAACCATCAACCAAAGTGCACTACACTGTATAAGCATCAAATATAGATATTCAACGCTTATAACAGCCTGTCAATCAATCGATCGACACATTTAATCAATCAGGATGAGTGAACTTCAAATTTCATCCCAACACCCGTGTGGGGTTTCAAACAATCAAACGCATATTTTATTTGTGCAGTTGGGCGATGTGTAGAATTGATCGTCCCAATCAATGTCATTCAAATAGGTGTACATAAACAAACCGTCCGGCTTATAAATGAATATTTTATTTTATTCACTTCACGTTAAAAATTTATATTTTTAACGATAAAACATTTTATTTCAACCCATGAATTTCTATTCAATTCATTTACACAATAAAATGATATTTTTATTTTTCTAACATATTTTAGAAAATTTCGGCGGCATAACGGCACGATACTAGAAACGGGACAAGGCCTAGCCTTATCCCCGGTCTAGTGAAGGCCCACGCCATTCACACATCAGTCAAATCAATCTCATCTCACCAAACAATTCAATTCAAACAAATAATTCAACTAATCTATGCAACCAAACAAACAAGTCCATGGTCTGTGGACGATTGTGTCGGGTGCTACTAAGCACCGTCTGCATCCTAGTATATATATATAACTAGAAAATGAAATTGAAAGGTGAGAAATTCTCACCTATAGCTATCCTAGCTCCACGGCTCTTCATTTGCAGAAGTCTTCGTCGTTTCGCCTTTTTTGTCACCTTCGTTGCCCAAGGCCACTATATATATAAAAATCAAATTTTTTACTTCGCTATTCAATATATAAAAATTCTATTTTTCTATCGAAGTTCAATATATAAAAATTCTATTTTTCTATCGAAGTTCAATATATAAAAATTCTATTTTTCTATCAAAGTTCAATATATAAAAATTCTATTTTTCTATCGAAGTTCAATATATAAAAAAATTCTATTTTTCTATCGAAGTTCAATATATAAAAATTCTATTTTTCTATCGAAGTTCAATATATAAAAATTCTACTTTTCTATCGAAGTTCAATATATAAAAATTCTATTTTTCTATCGAAGTTCAATATATAAAAATATGATTTTTACTTTTGACTTCTAATATATAAAAATATGATTTTTACTTTTGACTTCTAATATATAAAAATATGATTTTTACTTTTGACTTCTAATATATAAAAATATGATTTTTACTTTTGACTTCTAATATATAAAAATATGATTTTTACTTTTGACTTCTTAAAGAAATCAGTTTTCAATACCTTTTAAAAATCAGTTTTTATATCTTTTAAAAAAACAGTTTTCCTAAACCAAAAAAATAAAATCAGTTTTTCTAAACTGAAAAATAAAATCAGTTTTTCTAAACAAAAAAAAAATAAAATCAGTTTTTCTAAACTGAAAAAAAATAAAATCAGTTTTTCTAAACTGAAAAATAAAATCAGTTTTTCTAAACTGAAAAATAAAATCAGTTTTATCTTTTTATTAAAAATCAGATTTAACTTTATATTAAAAAATCAGTTTTAACTTTTTATTAAAAAAATCAGTTTTAACTTTTAAAACAGAAATCAGTTTTAACTTTTAAAACAGAAATCAGTTTTAACTTTTAAAACAGAAATCAGTTTTAACATTTCTGTTTTTAAATAAAATAAAAATAAAATAAAATAAAATAAAAAAAATAAAAAAACTTACAGGGGGGGTGCGCTGTCGAGTGGTCCGGGGGGGGGGGGGATCTGGTGGCGCAGTGGTCGTCTCAGAGGGGTGCGGTGGGTTGGCTGCGGTAGGGTTTAGGGCCTAGGGCGTGGCGGGTTGAACTCCAGGCGGAGGAGAGAGAGAAGGGAAGGAGGAGGGAAGAGCGGCGAGGCCAGGCGGGGCGGGAGGCGATTCGGGGGGCGTGCGACGGCGGCATCGGCGGATCTGAGCTCCGTCGCCCTCCTCGAATTTTTTTTATTTTTTTTTATAAACTGAATCGAAATAGAACCGGGGGGGGGGGGGGGGGGGCAGAATCATATAGGAGGAAGAGATATTATATTTTTTTTATATTATTTAATTATTAAAAAGTTGACTTTCGCATACGACCTCTAAACGAGGCCCACCACCTGTCGTCCCTAGCGTTTCACCCCCATTCCGAACACAATGGGATATGTACCGCAAGCTGAATTGATAGTTTGAATCAGTTTCCTTTTGAATTTTCATTTAAATCACTATATTGAATTTTAAACGCACATTTCAAATTATCGGGGTCACATACGAACTCTAAAAATTCTAGAAAAATATTTTCTAGCTTCGTATTGACGATACGGTCCTAACAAAACTAGTTTCGTCGAATTCTGAGACCGTTTGAAAAATGGCCATTTTCCAGTCGATTAAAATCAACTGAAACTGGTCAAACGCGTTTTCCTTTGCCACGCTTACATATTGATTCGAAAAATTATGAAATTTGGAATCTAGCAATAACTTAGCATCACGGACCCAACAAAACTGGTTTCGTCGAAATCCGAGGTCGTTTGCAAAATTGCTATTTTTAAGGGCCTTATATATATAAAAATATATATAAATTCCACAGCGACTATTTCTAATTTTCAACTGGACATATCTTTTGATTCCCGCTATGAAATCTTGATTATTCGACTTCGTTGGAAAGATATTATCAATTAGATCCTATTATTTTTGGTTTCGCTAAAATCCGGATTGTTTTGCACCCGGTACATTCAATTGAAGTTTGAAATCAAATTATCGAACTACCGCGCCATTTTCAATTCCTTTTATAATTATATATAATTATTTATATTCTAACGACGACGTATATAAATATATACGTCGAATTCTATTCAAAATAAATTTCACGTCGATTTTATTTAAAATAATCTATTTTAAATATTCAAAATTCGCTAAAATTGCCAAATAAAAATTTTAAACTGGCCCAGATTTTCGGGTTGTTACAATCTCCCCCACTTAAAACTTTTCGTCCCCGAAAAGGAATAAAGTCGAAAGTGGTTTGATTAATCAACTCTACGCTCGATCTGGCTTCCATTCTCCAACTTTTTAGTTTCTGAGAATTTTCAAAATTTCAAAAATTTGGCTAACACCCTAAATTTTTGAAAAATTTCGCCATAACCTCCCTGCACCGGGAGCATCGGGGAATTTTAAATAGCTTCCCTGGTCCTTCAGATCTCAAAAAGAAAAAGAAAAAGCCAAGCGGCTAGCCAATAGGCTCACAAAATCATCATCACCCAAACAAAACAGGAAATTATGTAGTAAACATGTACCTATTTGTCGGGCAAACTAATTTATTCTCTGGCTCTAGCCTCCTTGCTATGACCTGTTCAAAGATATATATGTATATGCAAGCAAATGCAACCAATTTTCAATATAATCCAATATTTGATGCTATTAGGCAAAATGGTTCAAAATTAGCAAACAAATAACAAACAACACAAACATCAATCATTTAGTGAATTAGAGTTTCAAATCATAATTTTGATACATATACAAAAATCATGTTTTTGATGCCAATTCACAACAATGTGTTCTAACTATATATAAGTTTTGGTTCTCACACCAGCCTAATGGAAATATATAGAAAATCACACCTTCAACACTCGAACCCTAATTCTGATGATGTAGCTACAATCATCAGAATCATCTTCGGGCGACTAGAGTGTGAATCTATATCTATCCAGTATATTAAAACTTCGAATACACGTGGATCAGACGTATACCCAAAATCTTTATATACTGCATTGTCCAAATCAATATAAATAACTAATCAAATACGAATAGTTGATTTAAATTTTCAAAACAAAGAATGTTTTCATTTGAAAAATATACTCTTCACACTCGTTCTAGGATACTACTGATCCCATCTCTAACGAGTCATTCCCATTGGATTTTACTAACCCAATATCTGATGAATTCTTTCGTATGGTTCTAATGTGCCTTGTTCTCTGAGCTTTGTAAACCAAAGCTCTGATACCAACTGTGACGGCAGGGAATTTCGCTCGGTCCGATCCAGTCGCTAAACCGATTCAGGCCGTTCGAAACGCCCTATCGTTTGAGAACAGGACAAAACAGAACTCATACATAAGAACATTTCACTATATATAACGACAGTACATCAGATTACAAGAATATATAGAGTATAAATGAATATTACACAGAAATATCAGAGATTTAAATTACATTTAAATACATAGCAGCGGAAAATAATACAATACACAACTAGAAGAAGATATACGGATACAATGCTTTCCGGATATCGTTCCAGCTGTAAACCAGGATCCTGTGAATATAAATCTGCAAAACCAAAACTACTAGCTGCCCGTGTCAAAATAAGGGCACCCAGAGTTTAGGTTAAAACAATAAACTCCAGGTCAGTCATGTGACTGGTGTGAGAACTAAAACAGTTATTATCTTTATTTTCAAAGTTAGGTAAATCAAGGGACCACGCCGTATAACACGGAACGGGTTTCCTCCCAAGAATACCAGTGCATAAAACAAACAGCGCAATGCTAAATAAAGAAATATGAAGCTGTTATAAGACCCAGGTCCCATCACACAATGCAACGCAGCGAGGATAGGGTTTTCCCTTATAACAGCCAAAGAATGCTTGATACGTTTAAAACAAATCATTTGATACTATTATAAGTGCATAGTGTATAAAACAACTTCGAATCATAAGTATCAATCATAGGCGACATGAGCGCCCCATCCCACTATGTCGCCATATATAGGTTTACAAATAAAACCGCAAAGTCACGTATTTGGAAATTGGATTTCCGTCTATGAACCGAGGCAAAAGATAGTCCTCAACCGATTTGTGACTCTCTAGCCCGAGCCACCGGCAAGCGCGCAGGCAAGCCTTTAGATCGTCAGGGCCGGTCCACCGATGTGGATTATTATGCCTGAACACTACGTTTCCCCACCCTATGGGGTGTAAGTCTGGTCCGTCAGCCGACCAGAAGCATCGGCCGAAACCGATATAACCGAAGCGCCTCGCAACAGCAACAACCACATAAGTCAAACTCGTCAGGGCGTGTAAAACCACTGACGCCACTTCTAGCTAGAAAGAAACGCAAGTCCTCCCTGAGGTCCGTCTCCCGTTTTTGGTTCATACCGGGTGTGAAACACGCGAGGTAAACGTTACACAAAGCTACGCCACAAAGGCCGTGCTTTGATCATCCCACAAGACTTTGCTTTTCAACAGAAGCCTTGATCATTTGCATCTTAGCATGCCACACAGGCAAACCATCCTATGCAACCGATATCAGTCACACAGAATGAAATCCGATGTCAGACACACAGTCCATTTACAAGTCCGTTCTGGGTCTGAACGAAACCGGAGGCACCTAGTACCCCGCATATCCATCGATCTCCAAGTACGTCTGGACGATCACTAACTGTTTCCATCTTCTTGGGTGTACAGCCCAATCAAGATCATCAGTAATTACCCAAACGACGTGAAGACCTCCGGTCTTCGACCATCGTCTTCATCTTCGACTTATCGTCGTATCAGTTATTCAGAATGGGATAAACCCGGTCTTTCCGAATAACTCGCGTATATATTATAAAAGTGTTACACAAACACAACATACGCCTCATTCCAATTCATCAGTCACTAACCGTAAATTAATCAAGAGAATAATTCCCCAAATATTAACCCCGAAGGCCGAAACCAACATCAGATCAATATTCAGAAAACCATTCTGCTTAGCTAACCGACAGTTAGTTTCTGATTTCACATTCATAGGGAAAGATTCCCATTAATTTTATCAAAGATAAATTCCTTGAATTTATTCTTAATCAACTTTGAATATCAATTCAAACTAGTCGGGATTAGCGAACCTTACCGAAGTAATCATTTGTTTTAATTTCCCAATCCCAACCTATTCATCCCATGAAGTAAAACTGGTTATACTTCATATCTAACACCACGGTGTTATTGGTAAATTCAATTACCATTTCACGTTCAAATCTAATTAAAGATTTAACTATCGCCTGGAGCAAAACTGGTGATACTCCATTCTCGATCATTTCAATCTAATTAAAGATTCATTAAAACTCCACTTAGTCTTAATCTTCGACCGGGTTAAAGAATCAGTGTCATTTAAAACACGGTTCACGATAAACCCAAAGTCACATTCATTAATTATCGGGTTAAAGAACAAGTGTTATTTAAAACACTGTTCACGATAAACCCAAAAATCAATATCAATTCAATTCCAATTAAATATTATTTAATTGGTACACTTCATTAAATCTAAATAAAAAGATTTAATCATTTCTCAACTGGGTTCAAGAACAGTGTTAGTGAAGACACCATTCACGACAAACCCAAATCACATTCGATATTCAATACAAGGCTCTGAATAGAAAATATATCGGCTTATATTCAATATCGAATTCTACGACTAACAAATGTCGTATTGGAAATAGCGATATAAATATATATCTTTCAAATTTCCATACCAACACCTGTATAATCACGAATTCCAACATCGAAATATCCGAAGACAATTTCGATTCAAATCCACTCCAATGCAATCATTGGAAATTTTGGTTATTTTCAAAACCCTTTTCAAATTCAATTTATTTATTTAAAAATAAATAGAATTATAATTCTAGTTCAAACTAGTTCATTTCGATAAAAATCTATTTTTATCCTTTCAATATGGAGTTTTTCATCCCAATTCTTTCTAAATCATTTCTTATGATTTTACACAAATTATTACTATTTTTAATAATTTTATCAAGGCCTGTACAGTCGATTTCCATCAACGGTCATCGAACTGCACTTACAGCGACCTTTTTCGAATTTGATTTGGACGTATCTCCAAATCCAACCGTTAGATTTCAAATTTCTAACCTTCATTAGAAAGCTCTTTTCGATACGAACCCAACGGTTCCGGTTTAGGAGAATCCGACGGTCAGATCTCCCGTAATGTCCGTTTGAAATAAATGGTCGAAATTCATGAACTGCCGCGGCGCGGCGCGTTCTATTCAGGCCATTATATTATATATATAATATATAATATATATATTTCGTCGATTTCTGTTTAAAACGAATTATATAAATAGTTTTGAATTCGTTTCAAAACAATTCCAACTTCCTTTTCAATTCAAATCAAAATTGAATTCTTCTTTATAAATTCGTTTTAAAATTCATTTCTATTCAATTCAAATTTCAATTCAATTTGAATTCATTTCAATTCACTTCAATTCAATTTGAATTCGTTTTCAATTCAATTAATTTCGAAATCGTTTTCAATTCAATTCATTTCGAAATCGTTTTCAATTCAATTCATTTCGAAATCGTTTTCAATTCAATTCATTTCGAAATCGTTTTCAATTCAATTCATTTCGAAATCGTTTTCAATTCAATTCATTTCGAAATCGTTTCAATTCAATTCATTTCGAAATCGTTTTCAATTCAATTCATTTCGAAATCATTTTCAATTCAATTCATTTCGAAATCGTTTTCAATCAATTCATTTCGAAATCGTTTTCAATTCAATTCATTTCGAAATCGTTTTCAATTCAATTCATTTCGAAATCGTTTTCAATTCAATTCATTTCGAAATCGTTTTCAAATCGATATAAATATCGTTCACGTCAAAATGGCGTCAATCTAATCAACACGGCTTCATAAATTTCTATTTTTCAAATATTCTATTTCAAATATTTCTTTTTCAAAATAGTTGTTATTATCAAAATATTTCGTTCAACACATGACCAATCTCGATGAACGAGTACTGTCAACACATGAACTTTTATTTATATATTCTTTATTTTTCAAATTGGAATGAGGCCCAATCAATTACCATATAAAGTTAATTATATGGATTTTCGTACAACACATGTATATAATTACATTGAAAAATAATCAACCATCAACCAAAGTGCACTACACTGTATAAGCATCAAATATAGATATTCAACGCTTATAACAGCCTGTCAATCAATCGATCGACACATTTAATCAATCAGGATGAGTGAACTTCAAATTTCATCCCAACACCCGTGTGGGGTTTCAAACAATCAAACCAATCAAACGCATATTTTATTTGTGCAGTTGGGCGATGTGTAGAATTTATCGTCCCAATCAATGTCATTCAAATAGGTGTACATAAACAAACCGTCCGGCTTATAAATGAATATTTTATTTTATTCACTTCACGTTAAAAATTTATATTTTTAACGATAAAACATTTTATTTCAACCCATGAATTTCTATTCAATTCATTTACACAATAAAATGATATTTTTATTTTTCTAACATATTTTAGAAAATTTCGGCGGCATAACGGCACGATACTAGAAACGGGACAAGGCCTAGCCTTATCCCCGGTCTAGTGAAGGCCCACGCCATTCACACATCAGTCAAATCAATCTCATCTCACCAAACAATTCAATTCAAACAAATAATTCAACTAATCTATGCAACCAAACAAACAAGTCCATGGTCTGTGGACGATTGTGTCGGGTGCTACTAAGCACCGTCTGCATCCTAGTATATATATATAACTAGAAAATGAAATTGAAAGGTGAGAAATTCTCACCTATAGCTATCCTAGCTCCACGGCTCTTCATTTGCAGAAGTCTTCGTCGTTTCGCCTTTTTTGTCACCTTCGTTGCCCAAGGCCACTATATATATAAAAATCGAATTTTTTACTTCGCTATTCAATATATAAAAATTCTATTTTTCTATCGAAGTTCAATATATAAAAATTCTATTTTTCTATCGAAGTTCAATATATAAAAATTCTATTTTTCTATCGAAGTTCAATATATAAAAAAATTCTATTTTTCTATCGAAGTTCAATATATAAAAATTCTATTTTTCTATCGAAGTTCAATATATAAAAATTCTATTTTTCTATCGAAGTTCAATATATAAAAATATGATTTTTACTTTTGACTTCTAATATATAAAAATATGATTTTTACTTTTGACTTCTAATATATAAAAATATGATTTTTACTTTTGACTTCTAATATATAAAAATATGATTTTTACTTTTAACTTCTAATATATAAAAATATGATTTTTACTTTTGACTTCTTAAAGAAATCAGTTTTCAATACCTTTTAAAAATCAGTTTTTATATCTTTTAAAAAAACAGTTTTCCTAAACCAAAAAAATAAAATCAGTTTTTCTAAACTGAAAAATAAAATCAGTTTTTCTAAACAAAAAAAAATAAAATCAGTTTTTCTAAACTGAAAAAAAATAAAATCAGTTTTTCTAAACTGAAAAATAAAATCAGTTTTTCTAAACTGAAAAATAAAATCAGTTTTATCTTTTTATTAAAAATCAGATTTAACTTTTTATTAAAAAATCAGTTTTAACTTTTTATTAAAAAAATCAGTTTTAACTTTTAAAACAGAAATCAGTTTTAACTTTTAAAACAGAAATCAGTTTTAACTTTTAAAACAGAAATCAGTTTTAACATTTCTGTTTTTAAATAAAATAAAAATAAAATAAAAATAAAATAAAAAAAATAAAAAAACTTACAGGGGGGGTGCGCTGTCGAGTGGTCCGGGGGGGGGGGGATCTGGTGGCGCAGTGGTCGTCTCAGAGGGGTGCGGTGGGTTGGCTGCGGTAGGGTTTAGGGCCTAGGGCGTGGCGGGTTGAACTCCAGGCGGAGGAGAGAGAGAAGGGAAGGAGGAGGGAAGAGCGGCGAGGCCAGGCGGGGCGGGAGGCGATTCGGGGGGCGTGCTACGGCGGCATCGGCGGATCTGAGCTCCTTCGCCCTCCTCGATTTTTTTTTTTTTTTTTTTTTTTATAAACTGAATCGAAATAGAACCGGGGGGGGGGGGGGGCAGAATCATATAGGAGGAAGAGATATTATATTTTTTTTTATATTATTTAATTATTAAAAAGTTGACTTTCGCATACGACCTCTAAACGAGGCCCACCACCTGTCGTCCCTAGCGTTTCACCCCCATTCCGAACACAATGGGATATGTACCGCAAGCTGAATTGATAGTTTGAGTCAGTTTCCTTTTGAATTTTCATTTAAATCACTATATTGAATTTTAAACGCACATTTCAAATTATCGGGGTCACATACGAACTCTAAAAATTCTAGAAAAATATTTTCTAGCTTCGTATTGACGATACGGTCCTAACAAAACTAGTTTCGTCGAATTCTGAGACCGTTTGAAAAATGGCCATTTTCCAGTCGATTAAAATCAACTGAAACTTGTCAAACGCGTTTTCCTTTGCCACGCTCACATATTGATTCGAAAAATTATGAAATTTGGAATCTAGCAATAACTTAGCATCACGGACCCAACAAAACTGGTTTCGTCGAAATCCGAGGTCGTTTGCAAAATTGCTATTTTTAAGGGCCTTATATATATAAAAATATATATAAATTCCACAGCGACTATTTCTAATTTTCAACTGGACATATCTTTTGATTCCTGCTATGAAATCTTGATTATTCAACTTCGTTGGAAAGATATTATCAATTAGATCCTATTATTTTTGGTTTCGCTAAAATCCGGATTGTTTTGCACCCGGTACATTCAATTGAAGTTTGAAATCAAATTATCGAACTACCGCGCCATTTTCAATTCCTTTTATAATTATATATAATTATTTATATTCTAACGACGACGTATATAAATATATACGTCGAATTCTATTCAAAATAAATTTCACGTCGATTTTATTTAAAATAATCTATTTTAAATATTCAAAATTCGCTAAAATTGCCAAAATAAAAATTTTAAACTGGCCCAGATTTTCGGGTTGTTACAGAAAGGAATACAGAACAGTCACAGAAAACAGATCCAACAGAAGAGAATATATATACAACCTCAAACTCAGTTTTAAATGCATATCAAAATTATAATTAACGTTTATAGCGGAGAATAACTGTACTTGCCTTGATTGGATTAAAGAAAGAACTTTAACTTGTTGTAGAATCTTTGTAGAAACTTTAATCTCTAGTTTGAATTGAGTTGCTTAGGCTGATGTTGATTATCTTCTAGTTTTAATTCCAGCAGAGCAGAGACGCCATTTTTTTATTTTTTTATTAGAAGAAGAGAGCAATGGAGGCTAGAGAATTGTGTAAGAAACCTAGGTAGAGTCTAGGGTCATTTTATAGAGTTTATGAACTGATTAGGACCATCGATGTTGCTTGGATTGATCGTAGCCATTCATTCGAAAGAGAGACCAATTAGAGCCTGCCACCTAGCCCTAATGACAAAGCAGACTACAGAAAATCGACTAACAAAGAATAGGCCAGCCAGGTTGGGCTGGGTTCGACCTGGCTCTGGACCAGGTCGACAGCCCTGTCGACAGCCCTGTCGACCTGGTTAGACCAGGTCGACAGCCTAGTCGACCTGGGTGCATCAGGCGGGATTTTTCCCGCCCTGGCCAATTGGGCCCGGTTTTTAATTTTAAACTGTTTTATTCTGTTCGAATTTTAAACTTAATTCAGAAACTTCCGGAGGCTATATCTTCTTCATACGGACTCCGTTTTTCGAAAACTCGGACTCTATTTCGCGTATTTTCCGAGACGAACGCAATGGCGTATCCCGTTTCCCTTAGTTCTTTGATTTCAAATTAATTATACTTTAATTTGTTAATTCCACAGTTATAGAATACACGGGGTGTTACAATAATTGAACATGAATCCTGCTATTCATATAATCATGGTTTTTATCCTATCTATGTAACTTGCAAGTGGGATGTAATTCTAGTGTAATTCTAATGTAACTTATGTGTCACATATATTATTATATGATTATGATAACAACATAAGCCTAAAAACATGTTTTCAACTAGGCATAATAACAAACATAGTTTAGTCATGTTCATAAAATTAACAAAAGCTTACAAAGATGCTTGCTTTTGTCACTATCACAAATCATGATTCTTATACTTGAACTATGATGGCAATTCCAACATGACCTTCCAATGAATTATAATACTTAAGTGGATCAAATTACACTAAAGATGACCATAGAATTATACATCATGTTGGCATAACAAATAAATCATATATTTGCATGAATTTCAAATAAACTATTACAACATATAGTTATTATTTTCAACATGAATCATATACTTGCAGTTATCAAATGGGTGTTGTAAATAACTACCACAAACATGTAGTTTTCAATATTAAACATATGCTTGCATGAATCCCAATTAAAATTCCACAACATGTGGTTGTCAACATAAACCATATACTTGTATGAATCCAATCGTACACCATAGCATTGCCAAATCGTTTAGAATCAAAATAACATACAAATATAGGTTATTATTGCCACAATTCCATTTCGTTGTTAACTTCCAACGCAAATCGCGTACTTGCAAATATCCAATCGTATACCATAATATTCCCAAATCGTTTAGCATCAAAGCAACATACAAATATAGATTATTATCGCCACAATTCCATTTCTTACTTTACACAAATCAACACAATTATTTAATTCACATCGGAATAGCACTCTACTTACAACGTATGACGAATCTTCAATTCAGGATTGTGAATTCTAAATTTGGAGATGCTATCCTTTGTTGTAGGCGTTGCTTTGATTTGATTAACGTTGCTTTAAGCTTTGAATTATCTCCTAATTGTCTCTCTATTTCTGACGGCTATCCTCAGTCTCTCCTCAGCAGCATGACGGTCTCATCTCCATTTTAGTTTGTGTAAATTAGGGTTAGTCTTAGGTCCTTTTTATAGAGTTTTTGTGTTGATTTAGACCGTCGATGAAGCTTGGTTCAATAATAGCCGTTCGGTTAAAGGAGAGACCAACCAGGAGCTGACACCTAGCCCTAGTGACAAGGCAAGGCTCAGAAAACCGACCAAACACAGACTAGGCCAGCCAGGGTGGGCTGGGTTCGACCTGGCTCAGGGGCCAGGTCGACTCCCCAGTCGACCCCCAGGTCGACTCTAGAGTCGACCTGCCTAGGGCAGGTCGACACCTAGGTCGACTTCCAGGTCGACCTGGCATGGCAGGTCGACCCTAGGGTCGACCCCCAGGTCGACCTGGTGGGTTTGGGCGGGAATTTTCCTGCCTACTCGGATTGGGCTGAAATTCAAATCTGTTTTCGAAATGTGAATTTTCTGAAACTTCATCGGGCCATAACTTGGTAATACGGGCTCCGTTTTTCGAAAACTCAGACGCTATTTCGCGTATTTTTCCGAGACGAACGCAATGGCATATCCCGTTTCCCTTAATACTTTGATTTGAAATTTATTATACTTTAATTTGTGAATTTCACTGTTATAAAATACACGGGGTGTTACATTCTCCCCCACTTAAAAGGATTTCGTCCCGAAATCTTCAAGTTCAGGAAGAATGTACATCCTAACATCCAAACATCCATCTACTCATCCATCAAACACGAGCATCCATTGTCCTTAAAAGACTTCTAATGCTTCATGATAATATGTGAAGTGTGTGTGTACATGTACTTATCTAATGCAAAATCAGGCGGTCTACTGATTCAGTTGACCTCCTTAATGCGAATTATGTAAGTGCTATGAATCCATTATGTATGCAAATCCTCCTATTCATGATTCTACATGAGTGCACAATCATTCATACAAATGCAACATTAATATGACACATATTAAAGTTCATCCATATACGAATGCAAACATATATGCATATGTAATATGAAGTTATTGAGTCGATCTAAAACCTAGATTGTGTGTGTATATGCAACCACGAGCAACCACTAGCAATCACTTGCAACCACTTGCAATCATCATCCATAACATGTTTCAATTACATGTTTTCATCCAAAGGGTTTCTACCTAAAAGATAGGGTCGAAGAGATATACCTAAAAAGATAGATAAAAGCGCAACTTAAGGAAAAAGGAAAGATCAAAGATGTACCCTCGAAAAGAAAAGGATAGGCTGCGCGTATTTTAGCTTCAGTTTCCCAAGTTGCATCTCCTTCGGCGTCGATCCACTGAACTTTGACGAGCTTGACTTCGCGGTTGCGTAGCTTCTTCACTTCAGTTCCTAATATGCGGGTTGGAACTTTCCTTATGGTTGCTTCACATTCCACTTCAGCTTCTTCTAGGATATTTGGCTCTACCACTTCAGCAGACTCATGTAGACATTTTCGGAGATGTGAAACGTGAAAGACGTTGTGAACTCCGGCCAATTTTTCGGGTAGCTCTAATCTGTAGGCCATTTTCCCAATTTTCTCAATGATAAGGAATGGCCCTACGAACCTTGGTGCTAGCTTTCCTGTGGTTCCAAAACGAACAACGTTCCTTAGCGGAGATACCTTAAGAAAAACATTGTCCCCAACCTCAAATTCAAGGTCGGTCCTCCTCTTGTTAGCGTAGGACTTTTGTTAGTCTTAGGCCGTCTTCATCCTTCTTCGTATTAAGTCTACTTTCTCTGAAGTCTCTCGGATCATATCTGGTCCAAGTATGAGCTTATCAGTAGACTCCCACCAACAAGTGGGTGATCGGCACGGTCTTCCATATAAAGCTTCGAAGGGCGCCATTCCGATGGTTGCATGATAGCTGTTGTTGTAGGCAAATTCCACCAAAGGAAGATGGTCCTCCCACGTCCCTTCGAAGTCAAGGATGCACAGTCTTAAAAGGTCCTCCAAAACTCTGTTCACTCTTTCTGTTTGGCCGTCGGTTTGGGGATGATAGGCTGTGCTCAAGCATAACTGTGTTCCTACCGCTTCTTGCAGACTCCGCCAAAACTCACTGGTGAAGATAGGGTCTCAGTCACTAACGATGCTGAATGGTAATCCATGGAGTCGAACGATTTCCTTGAGGTAAAGAGATGCTAGGGATGAGGCAGTTCTTTTACTTTTGACAGGTAAAAAGTGGGCGCTTTTAGTAAGCCTATCCACTATTACCCATATGCTAGTGTTGCCTCTCCTAGACCTAGGCAGCCCATCGATGAAGTCCATCGAGATGCTATCCCACTTCCACTGTGGGACCTCTAGAGGATGTAGCAGACCGCCAGGCTTTTTCTGTTCCGCCTTAACCTGTTGGCACACCATACACTTAGAGACGAATTCTGCCACGTCCTTCTTCATGCCGTTCCAAAAGAAAGTTCTTTTTATGTCCTTGTACATTTTATCGCTGCCTGGGTGTATCGTCATCTTGGAGTGATGTGCTTCCTCGAGAACCTTCTTTACTAAATCCCTTGTCTGTGGGATGCATAGTCTTCCGTCTCGCCTTAGCCAACCCTTATCGTCGATGGAGTATCTGTTGAGGTGACTTGAAGTCTCACCCCTAATTAGCCTATCAATCGTCTCCACAGGCTGAGGGTCCTCGCGTTGTGTTGTCCCTATCGAGACCACTAAAGTCGGGCGTACTTCGAGAGATGCTAGCAAGCCTGGTACAAAATCGGAGGAAGGCCTAAAGTCGAAGCTGGCTATAAACTCTAGGCTTTGTCTTTCAACAAACAGCGGGCTTAGGGTCAGTTTCTTACGGCTCAACGCGTCTGCCGCTACGTTGCCTTTGCCTAGAGTATAGGAGATCTCGAAATCATACGAGGTAAGAAACTCCATCCACCTCTGTTGCCTCAAGTTAAGGTCCTTCTGCGAGAAAAGGTATTTCAACGATTTATGGTCAGTGTAAAGTTCAAACTTCTTACCTAGGAGATAGTGTCGCCAAGACTTGAGTGCAAAGACGATGGCAGCTAACTCTAGATCATGGGTCGGGTAGTTCTTTTCGTGCACTTTCAATTGTCTCCCGCCATAAGCTACTACCCTTCCTTCTTGCATTAAGACGGCGCCTAACCCTGTCCCACATGCATCTGTATAAACGGTGAACATCTTGCTTCCATCTGGCAACGTCAAAACTGGGGCTGTTGTAAGAGCCCTTTTCAGTCGCTGGAAAGCAAACTCGCAATCCAAGTCCCAATTGAACACTAGATTCTTCTTGGTCAACTTTGTGAGCGGAGCTAAGATTTTCCCAAAATCCTTTATGAACTTTCGATAGAAACCTGCTAGTCCTACAAAACTTCGGACCTCAGTTGCATTCCTTGGTGTCTTCCAATCCTGTACCGCCACTACCTTAGCAGGGTCCACTACTAACCCTTGTTTGGATACTATGTGCCCAAGGAACCTCACTTCTTCTCTCCAAAAGTAGCATTTGGAGAATTTGGCCTTTAGTTGATGGACTCGCAGAGTTTGCATGATTGCCCTCAAGTGCTGAGCATGTTCCTCTTCATTCTTTGAGAAGATAAGGATATCGTCTACGAAGACCACTACGAACTTATTGAGGAAATCTCTGAATACCCTACTCATCAGGTCCACGAAGTAAGCAGGTGCATTTGTCAAGCCGAAAGGCATGACAAGCCATTCAAAGAAGCCGTCTGGGGTTCTGAATGCCGTTTTATCGATACTATCTTCAGCCACCCTTAGCTGATGAAAACCGGTCGCTAAATCAAGTTGGGAGAAAACAGACGCTCCTACAAGCTGATCAAACAGATGGTCAATTCTGGGGAGAGGGTGCCTATTCTTTTTCGTTAGCTTGTTGAGCTCCCTATAGTCAACACATAGACGGAGTGAACCATCCGCCTTTGTAGCGAACACCACTGGAGCGCCCCATTCTGAAATACTCCTCCTAATGAACCCCTTTTCTAAAAGCTCTTTAATCTGTTTACTGAGCTCTTTCCTTTCCCGTGGAGCCATGTGTCTAACGGGCAACGCAACGGGCTTTGCATTATCTACAAGGTATATGCGGAAGTCTATCTCCCGCTTCGGAGGCAACCCCTTCACCTCTTCGAAGACATCCGGATATTCCCGGACCACTCTAACCGATTGCAAATTTTCAACGGAGGCATCTAGCGATTCAAGATAACTAAGCATAACCGCATACGAGGGATTACAAGAAATTTCCAAAGTATTACCGAGCTGGGTTAGGAGCCTAACAACCCTTTTCTCACAATCGAGGATGGCCCCATTACTAGATAGCCAATCCATGCCCAAAATCAAACCATATCCCGAAAAGCCCAAAACAAAGGAACTACATTTAAATTCTACGCTTAGAATAGAAATTTTCAATCCCAAACAGATCATAGACAAATGAGCTGGGCCCCCAATTGGGTTTGAAACAATTAAGGGGTCCTCTACCATACTAGTTTTTAGGTGCAGAGATTCTACTAAAGCAGACGAGATAAAGGAGTGTGATGCGCCAGAATCAAATAAAGTGCAAACGGGGTGATCATAAAGGTAAACTACACTTTCTACAGAAGTATTTGTACCTCACTGTTGCAGAGGTGGCGCCTCTAGCACATGAACTTGTGCCCCTGAGGTGGATCCAGCCCTCTGCCCCTGTCCTCGTCTCTTTGGGCAGTCCTTAGCCATGTGGCTGTCTCACCGCAAGAAAAGCACCCACCATTCATCTTGGCCTTCTTTTTCCGGCAATCTTTCACTAAGTGCCCCACTTTGCCATAGAAATTACACTTCCTCTTCTCTTTGTTGCCTTTCCCGCCCTTCTTAAAGTCTGTCTTCTTAGGCTGCAAACCCTCTTTCTTCCCTTGAGAGTTTTCTGCCTTTGTCTCCTTCTTGCCCTTATCCTCTTCGTTCAGCAACGCCATCTGTACCAACCTTTCATACGTAGCTCCCATGGGTATATGGGTCATGGCCAAACTGTGTAATGGCTCATTCAACCCTTTGACAAAACGGAGAGCCTTCTTGTGCGGGGTGTTGACTAGGTCCAGTCCGAACCTAGCCAGCTCATCGAACTGATTAACATACCCTTTGACTGTCTTGTTCCCTTGCTTAAGAAATAAGAATTTTTCCAACTGCAAACTCCTTTCCGCGTCTGAGAGAAATTTAGCCTCAAACCTTGCCCTAAAGTCCTCCCATGTTTCCACTGGTCTTTCTGCATTAGTGACTTCCCACCAGTAGGAAGCCTCGCCTTTAAGTAGCCATACTGCCAGTTGTACTTTCTGTCTATCTTCTACCTCAAAGATGATGAATAAGTCCTCGGTTTCTTTCAGCCAATTTCTAGCTGCCACGAAGGACTCAGTTCCATGAAAATCCTTTCCTCCCATAGCTTTAAAATCTTTACATATCTTAGCAAAAGTGTTTCCCCGCGGAGGAGGTGGAGGAAGAGGTGCTGCTGCAGCTGGATGATTTCCTACAGCTGGGGGAGGAGGAACGGTAGTACCTGGCTGAGTGGCCCTTGCTTCTAAGAACCGTCTAAACCAACCAGGTATTGGTACACCCTCTGGCAAGTTAAGTTCTTCGGACATGCTGAAACAAAAAGGATAGATTCAAAACGAAGGTTAAGAGATAGTTCCTATGGCTTTTTTGGGGGGGGGGGGACTTTGCCTTTTAAAATAAAATAATATTTTATCTTAATAATGCTTCTTTAAGTTTTCTTTTTGAAAATAAATTTTCAAAACTTTTTATCTTATCCGGTAAACCTAGGCTCTGATACCAAGTGAAACACCCCACCTCCGTTAGGGTCACTCTCAAAGGGAATGCCCTAATTTTGGTGGAGGTTTATAAGTATAAATCACAGATATACAAGACAGATATAATAACACATATTTTTGAACAGCGGAAAACAACAACTTTTATTTCATTAAAATACGTGTTACACCAACCATACCATAATTGTCTTACAATACTTTCCAAAAACATAACATCTTCCTAACTGTCTTGATTACATTATTTAAAGAAGCATAAAGAAAACATAAATAAACTGCAAAAGTCCCATAATTGCTGTCCAAAGCCATAGTCCAAAAACGAAAAGATCCAAGCAATACATTCTTTCTCTTCAAGCTAGATATGAAGGCTGGTCAAGCTGCGGTATTCCCTCCCTGTGGACCTGGGGGGGAATGGAAGAAAAGAAGACGAAAGAAAAGTAGAGTCAGACATAAAAGCCTGAGTAAGTCTAGGACTATTCAGTCTATGAATAAAGAACTGGGTATGATAAGTATAAACTAGAAATGGGAAAGCACCATAAACTTAGTTAAGTTGTCTAGGGTCGAATATACTATCGTACCCCATATTAATCTCTGTACCCATATAAACTAGTTCCCAACAGACACCCCATAATCAGGGTGAAGTGATCTTTTTCTGATGATCGGCTACTACTCGCATAGTTACATGTGTCTTACGGCCCCCGATGTTGTAGTTACCTATGCTGGTCCCACCATGGGGTGTATCAAGTCCCATGGTGGCGGCCCGACACAATCCTTGAATGCACAGGTATGCTACTGTTGCCCAGGGCCTTATTTTTCTGCGCCGGAGTGTGTGCATGCCTGCACCCCGTTAGAACCTACACTGCTGCACCACCGCCGTCGATTTGACCTCTTACAGTCAGCCCAGTAATCTTGCCCCACCCTGCCTAGTTTCAGGGTATCATGATACGCCTTGTAGGGTTACTGCTGAAAAGGGTCCCCCGCTACTAGGTTTTCTATTTCTAGCCAACATGCTAAGTTGGTTAAGTGTTTTATGAACCTACCCCCAATCAATCTGTTTAGTTTAGCATGTTCCATTTTGATTAAGTATTAATATAATTTACTTAATCCTATCAATCCTGACTCAGCCTTAATTGTCTTATTAAAGCCTCAACCTCTCACATTAGACAGGTATTGTTGTGGCTGCCTGTTGCCGGTTGGGTCCGGGCAGTCTTACGCCACAACTCAGTCTAACCTCGGGTCCTTATTCGGCTCCGTGTTTAAGCACCCACATTGGATAGGTATTGTTGTGACTACTGGACAGCCGAGCGGTTCCGGGCAGGTTTACATCACAACTCAATCCAACCTCGGGTTAAACACATCGTATTTTCTACATTTACATATTTTGTCTCTTTTCTTTTTATATGTAAATATTTGCGGCCCATTATTCAAATTCATCTTTATTGATTAAGATTTATTTATGTCACTTAATTGTTTTTCAAGGTTGTTGGCATGCGTCAAATATGCCAACACATATGTTCTATATTTTAGCCCAAACGTCATTACCCCCGTTTTATACGTTCGCTCCAATGTAAGGTGTGTTGGGTTTAACACTTAAACCCAATTTAGCCATATGAAAAGGGGAGGCTTATGACATGGTGTTTATAAGGTAACATAAAAAGGGGAGTGTGAACGCATGAACTTGCATCATAACGATTCAATTAACATAAGGTAGGCACATGTGAACTTGCAATTGTAACAACATATATTATAAGCAATACTTAAACATGAATCATTCTATTCACATAATCATGATATAAACAAAACATGAATCATTCTATTCATGTAGTCGTGGCATAAATAAAACATGAACCATTCTAATCATATAATTATGGCATAATCATAATTGAACATGATTCCTTCTATTCATATAGTCACGGCATAAACATAATTGAACATGAATCCTACTATTCATATAATCATGGTTTTTGTCCTATCTATGTAACTTGCAAGTGGGATGTAATTCTAGTGTAATTCTAATGTAACTTATGTGTCACATATATTATTATATGATTATGATAACAACATAAGCCTAAAAACATGTTTTCAACTAGGCATAATAACAAACATAGTTTAGTCATGTTCATAAAATTAACACAAGCTTACAAAGACGCTTGCTTTTGTCACTATCACAAATCATGATTCTTATACTTGAACTATGATGGCAATTCCAACATGACCTTCCTATGAATTATAATACTTAAGTGGATCAAATTACACTAAAGATGACCATAGAATTATACATCATGTTGGCATAATAAATAAATCATATATTTGCATGAATTTCAAATAAACTATTACAACATATAGTTGTTATTTTCAACATGAATCATATACTTGCAGTTATCAAATGGGTGTTGTAAATAACTACCACAAACATGTTGTTTTCAATATGAATCATATGCTTGCATGAATCCCAATTAAAATTCCACAACATGTGGTTGTCAACATAAACCATATACTTGTATGAATCCAATCGTACACCATAGCATTGCCAAATCGTTTAGAATCAAAATAACATACAAATATAGGTTATTATTGCCACAATTCCATTTCGTTGTTAACTTCCAACGCAAATCGCGTACTTGCAAATATCCAATCGTATACCATAATATTCCCAAATCGTTTAGCATCAAAGCAACATACAAATATAGATTATTATCGCCACAATTCCATTTCTTACTTTACACAAATCAACACAATTATTTAATTCACATCGGAATAGCACTCTACTTACAACGTATGACGAATCTTCAATTCAGGAATCTGAATTCTGAATTTGGAGATGCTATCCTTTGTTCTAGGCGTTGCTTTGATTTGATTAACGTTGCTTTAAGCTTTGAATTATCTCCTAATTGTCTCTCTATTTCTAATGGCTATCCTCAGTCTCTCCTCAACAGCATGACGGTCTCATCTCCATTTTAGTTTGTGTAAATTAGGGTTAGTCTTAGGTCCTTTTTATAGAGTTTTTGAGTTGATTTAGACCGTCGATGAAGCTTGGTTCAATAATAGCCGTTCATTCAAAGGAGAGACCAACAAGGAGCTGACACCTAGCCCTTGTGACAAGGCAAGGCTCAGAAAATCGACCAAACACAGACTAGGCCAGCCAGGGTGGGTTCTACCTGGCTCAGGGGCCAGGTCGACTCCCTAGTCGACCCCCAGGTCGACTCTAGAGTCGACCTGCCTAGGGCAGGTCGACACCTAGGTCGACTCCCAGGTCGACCTGGCCTGGCAGGTCGACCCTAGGGTCGACCCCCAGGTCGACATGGTGGGTTTGGGTAGGAATTTTCCTGCCTACTCGGATTGGGCTGAAATTCAAATCTGTTTTGGAAATGTGAATTTTCTGAAACTTCATCGGGCCATAACTTGGTCATACGGGCTCCGTTTTTCGAAAACTCTATTTCGCGTATTTTTCCGAGACGAACATAATGGCATATCCCGTTTCCCTTAATACTTTGATTTGAAATTTATTATACTTTAATTTGTGAATTTCACTGTTATAAAATACACGGGGTGTTACAGGTATTGGAATGATATTGGACATACACAAATCCCGATATTTAGTTGCATGTCAATAGATGGGTTGATAGGCTGTGATGAGCGTTATTTATTTATTTTAATGCTTATACAGTGGTAAATTGCACTCTGGACGATGTTTGAATGTTGAATGATTATTTATCATTATTGCTGAATACAAGTGATGTATGAAATCCATATAACTGAAATTATATGGTAATTGATTGAGTTGCGTTACGATTCAGAAATAACGAATATTTTAAAATAATGAATATTTTAAAATAATGAATATTTTAAAAATAATATTTAGTGAAGAATTAAATTAATGAATTGTATATTTTAAAATAATATTTACTGAATGATCAAAATATGACTTTGATGTCCGATTTTGGATGGACATGAAAATATGGAAATATGTGAAGTAGAGTAAGTAGATAAATGCCATTTTAACCAGAACGGGTTTATCGATCGATTTTATTCATTAAAAAATAATATTGAAGAGAATTGATTTCAAAATCTGATATTTTGATTATATTATCATTTTAAAATTATAATAATATGGAATATTCAATTTTGATTTAAAATTGAAATAGAAGTTGGGATCGTTTTAAAACGAATTCATAAATTATTTATAAAATATGTTATAAATGGAAATCGATGATATATATATTATGTATATTTAATGGCTTGAATAGAACATGCCGCGCGGCGACCGTAGGTGAATTTCGACCATTAACTTCAAATTGATGTAACAGCAGATCCGGCCGTTGAATTCTCCTAAAATCAGGACCATTGTTTCGTATCAAAAAGAGCTTTCAAATGGATATAAGAGATTTAAATTTGACCAGTTAGATTTGGAAATATGTCCAAATCAAATTTAGAAAAGGTCACTATGATGCAGTTCGGTGGCCGATATTGGAAACTGACTGTAAAGGCCTTAATAAAATTAATAAAAATATGGGAAAATCATGTAAAATCATAATAAATGATTTGGAAGGTTTTTGGGCGAAAAATTCCAAGTTTGGAAAGGTAAAAAAAATATTTTTATCGAAATGAACTAGTTAATAACTAGAATAAAAATCCAATTATT
Organism: Allium sativum; assembly: GCA_030737875.1. NCBI lineage: Eukaryota > Viridiplantae > Streptophyta > Magnoliopsida > Asparagales > Amaryllidaceae > Allium > Allium sativum. Next base: position 42,111,340 of record CM060926.1, read on the forward strand.
TTAGAAATAATAAATTGAATTTGTAAATGGTTTTAATATAACTAGAATTTTCCAAAGAATAAATTGGAATGGAAATTATCTTCGGAATATTTCGATATTGGATTCCGTGATTATAAGGATATTGTTGAGGAATTTGGAAGATACAGATATTGTTATTCCCAATACGATATCCATTGGCTTCAAAATTTGATTTTGAATATAGGTCGATATTATTTCTACTCAGAGCCTTTTATTTAATATCAAACTGGATTTTGGGTTTTTCGTGAATGGTGTCTTTAATAACACCGTTCTTAAAACCTGATGAGAAAAGAATAAATCTTTTAAATAAGATTTAGAGAAGTTAACCAATTAATTAATATTTAATTGGAATTGAACTGAAATTGGATTTTGGTTTGTCGTGAATGGTCTCTTTAATAACACCATTCTTAAACCCCAATGAGAAAAGAATAAATCTTTTAAATAAGATTTAGAGAAGTTTACCAATTAATTAATATTAAATTGCAATTGAATTGAAATTGGATTTTGGGTGAACGGTGTTTTAAATAACATTTGCTCTTTTACCCAATTAACAGTGAAGAGATGATTTGGAATTTATAAATTTTTTATTAAGATTTAATGGAAATTTTCCAAAGAAAAGTTTTCCATTTTAATATATTAAATTGGAATTGAATGGAATTCAATTTAGTAAGAATCGAGATGTGTTTCTGTAAAGGAAGATCATTACTCTATATGGAATTAAAAAGGTTTTGCTGTTATTCCATTTATTTTATTAGTCTGATACGTAAATGTATATCAAATATATATATTGATCTGTTTTCCGTGAAGATTCCATTTTGATGGAATAAGATTTTAGGGTTTATCGTGAATTGTGTTTTAAATGATATTGGTTCTTTAACCCAGTTAATGACAGGATTAATTTTCCTAAAAGTTGAATAATCAATAAGGAATGATTCTTGGGATAAAAAAAATTTGGAGTTTTAATAAATTTTTAATTGGAGTGGAAAGAGAATGAGTTAATTAAATTTACCGAATTCATGGATTGATCAAAAATGGAGTACCACCAGTTTTACTCCAGACGATTGTTAAATATTTGATTAGATTTGAACGTGAAATGGTAATTGAATTTACCGATAACACAGGGGGTGTTAGATATAGAGTACTACCAATTTTGCTTCATGGGATGAATAGGTTGGGATTGGGTTAATAATTACAACATCCTGTGCCACCTTCTCAAAACCAAGCGCAACAATCTTTTGTTCCCCAAGATGATAAACGATTGACATCACTGGAGAAAACTCTCGAAGAATTGACTAAAGCGACGGCTCAAAATCTCCAATCAAATACCAATCTTCAAAATTTATTGACTTCGCACATGCAAAACACGAGTCAATCGATCGCTAAACTTGAAATGCAAATGAGTCAATTAGCCACTTCGGTGAGCGAACGGGAAAGAGGCACTTTCCCGAGTCAACCCATTCCAAACCCCAACCGTCAAAATCCTAACTCCAACCAAATTCACATCATTCAAGATTCAAACGTTAGTCACTTGAATGCGGTCACGACTCTTAGATCCGGCAAAAAGATTGACAACCATGTGGTCAACCCAAATGCTTTACCGGACGATCTTCCAAACCCTATCGAAAATTCGACCAACTCAAATCAAAACATTGAGCCAATTTCTGACAAGGACCATCCTCAAACTCAAGTAGCCCAACCTACTGAGTTGTCTGCTCCATTTCATCATAGACTCCGACCTAGGAAAAAGACGGATCAGCTAGAAAAAATCCTTGAAATATTTAAGCAAGTTAAAGTGAACATTCCTCTTTTAGATATTGTACAACAAGTTCCACAATACGCAAAATTTCTAAAAGATATGTGCACTCAAAAACGTCATACACATGTACCTAAGAAAGTGTTTCTAGCGGCAACTCTAAGCGAAGTCTTGTCCCAATCGATGCCAGTGAAATACAAAGATCCTGGCTGCCCCACAATATCATGTACTATTGGGGACAAGAAAATCGATAGATGCCTGCTAGACTTAGGTGCTAGTGTTAACTTGCTTCCATATTCCGTCTATCGCCAATTAGGGCTAGGAGAACTGAAACCCACCAAGTTTACCCTTCAGCTTGTTGACCGTTCAATTAAGAAACCTGTGGGCGAAATCGAGGATGTGTTGATCAAAATTGGCGAATTCATCTTTCCAGTTGATTTCATTGTCTTAGAAACTCAACAGGTTAGCAATCCTGCAAACCAGATCCCTTTGATTCTAGGACGACCCTTCTTAGCAACCTCTAATGCTCTCATCAACTGTAGAAATGGGTCTATGAAACTTTCTTTCGGTAACATGACTGTCGAGCTAAACATCTTCAGAACTGAAAACTCTCCTAACTCTTATGTGGACTAGGTTTCTGAAATCCATGCTATCCACGATAATGAATCTGAGCTCGACCATCTGAATAACGAAATTGAATCAGATTACGAAACTTTGTTTCAAGATACTCCCGAAAATGTCTCTGATTCGATTCCTGTCGAGCCTCTCACAAATGAGTCTATCCCTCAACCAATTTCTTCGGTTGAGTCGCCCCCAAAATCTGACCTCAAAGTGCTGCCCATTCATCTTAAGTACCCTTACTTAGGAGACAATGAAACTTTTCCTGTCATTATCGCTTCTAACCTTACTTTAGAGCCGGAACAATTGCTCCTTCCCATCCTTAAGAAAAATAAGGAAGCAATTGGTTGGTCCATGGCTGATATTAAGGGGATTAGTCCTTCGATTGTCCAACATCGAATCCACCTTATAAATGATGCCAAACCCACTCGTGATCCCCAACGTCGACTAAACCCCATCATAAAAGAAGCAGTTCGGGCTGAAATCCTTAAATGCCTTGACAATGGAATCATCTACCCGATTTCCGATAGTCAATGGGTTAGTCCGATTCATGTTGTACCTAAGAAATCAGGGATTACCGTGGTTCAAAATGAAGCTAACGAGCTTATCCCAACCCGCACCCAGACTGGTTGGCGTGTTTGCATTGACTATAGGAAACTTAACACTGTAACACGAAAGGATCATTTCCCTCTGCCATTTATCGATCAAATGTTAGAACGACTAGCCGGTCACGAGTACTATTGTTTCCTTGACGGGTACTCGGGATATAATCAAATCCCTATCGCTCCTGAGGACCAAGAGAAAACCACTTTCACGTGTCCATTTGGTACATTTGCATACCAACGTATGCCTTTTGGTCTCTGTAATGCACCTGCAACCTTTCAGAGGTGCATGATTAGCATTTTTTCTGATATGATCGAGCGATTTTTGAAGTGTTCATGGATGATTTTTCCATCTTCGGGGATTCCTACACTGAGTGTTACATCACCTGGATCTTGTTCTTAACTGTTGCAAAGATAAACACTTAACGCTTAATTGGGAAAAGTGTCACTTCATGGTTAAACATGGCATTGTTTTGGGACATGTCATCTCTAACAAAGGAATTGAAGTAGACAAAGCCAAAATCGAAGTTATCTCGAATCTTCCCATTCCCAAATCCGTTAAGGACATCCGATCCTTTTTAGGTTATGCTGGTTTTTACCGTCGCTTTATAAAAGATTTTGGCAAAATCACTCGACCTTTGACCAATCTTCTTGGTAAGGATGTTCCTTTCGACTTCAATTCTGATTGCATTTCATCTTTTGAGCGTCTTAAAAATGAACTTGTCTCTGCCCCGATCATTTGCTCTCCTAATTGGAAGCTGCCTTTTGAAATCATGTGTGATGCCTCGAATTTCGCTGTTGGCGCTGTCTTAGGACAACGTATCGATAAGATTCTTCATGTCATTTACTATGCGAGTAAGACTTTGAACGCTGCCCAAATCAATTATACGACCACTGAAAAAGAACTTTTGGCAGTTGTTTTTGCTCTAGAAAAATTCATGTAACAACCCGAATTTTAACAACATATGAAAACAAGAAATCAAGGTATAATTAAAAATGAAATAAAATATATAAAAATATATTTAGATAGGTAAATAATGGTGATGCATAAGAAGAATTAATTAATATTTGGAAGAGAAGAAAAATTAGTTCGGTAACGGTGTGTGTAACGGAAAAGATAGTAAAATAAGGATAATTAATTTAAGAATCAGGGATTAGGTAAAATGGACTTCACAATTGCGTTCCTCTCGAAAAAATACGCGAAATAGAGTGCGAGATTTCGAAAATCGGAGTCCGTATGACCAAGATATGGCCAAAACAAGTTTCAGCAGACTTTCTGGCAGACAGAACCGAGTCGACCCTAGAGTCGACCTCCCCAGGCCAGGTCGACCCTAGAGTCGACCCCCACCCCCCTACAGGTCGACCTGGTCGGCTTGGTTTGGCCCAGAACCCATTTTTGAAGCCCAGTATGTGTTTTGATGGTCCGGATTGACTCTGGGGTTGATCTAATGGCCTAAATGAGTTTCCTACAACTATAAAAAGACCCTAAGACCTAGCCTAAATCATACTATTTCATTTTAGCACTCATGCTGCCGCCATTAAACCTAGAACTCTAAATTAAAAATAAAAAGAACAAAATTATAGAAGACGAAGGACGATTCTTGAAGGCTACAACTAGAAGCTACAACAACTACGAAGCTTTAGACAACGGATTTGGGGCTATTTGATTTAAAGTTTTGATTTGGGTTGCTTGCTTCATATTGTAAGTTCTATGTCACTTTTTAGGCAAAAACACTAAAATAACATGGGCATGCTATGAATTGAAACCGGATTTAGGAACTATTATTAATCCATGTTTATATTGTTTAACTTTGAATCAAAATTTGGGAATATTGCTATGTTAATGTTGCAAGTTAAACTTATCATGATGTTGATGTTGTTATGAATCACTTGGGCTTAATTTTACTGCAAGTTGAACAAATACATGTCCATGGAATCATTATGTTCACTGAAATCCTCATGTTGATTAAACCATGCCTATGATGCTAATTAAACCATGTCTATGATATTAATGAAACTATGCCTGTGATGTTAATATACCTATCATGTTAATGACAAATTGGGAATTGCTAGGTCATGATGAAAAGTTGGAATCATTATGTTTATAATGCTAGATGAGAATCATTATGTTAAAAATACTAAATTGGAATCCACTATGCCTATTAGAATTACCATGCCTTTACTGTTTCATGTTTGTAATAAAATTATTATTATGCCCGCAATGATTATTATGCCTATGATGTAAAGTTGAATTCATCATGTTGAACTAAGTTGGAACCATTACTATGCCAAGTTATCATCATGCTAGTATTGAAACCATGTGATATGTTATAGCCTGTTTATTATGCAAGTGATGGTGGAATTGTCACATATGCCTATCACAGGTTTGGTGTTATTCCCTTTTATCTCTTGAATTGTTATTGCTTGTGAACGAAGTACGATTATATGCGTTGGGGATACGATTGGGTAGAATAGGCAAAACTTGAATTGATTATAATCATAAATCGTGAAATTTGGCACAAGTAGAACATGAAATATGGCAAGAAAAACTTGACTTGAACATTCCATAACTTGACCTGAAACATGCCTTAGTTTGGCACGAAATTGACATATGAACATGCTTTGAAAATAGCACGAATTTGATAAGAACATGGGCATGACTTTAGAAAACAAGAAAGTGGCCAACTCGAGGTTGGGTTGAGTTTGTAGTGTAAATCTGCCCAGAACCGCCCGGCAAATCCAGTTGTTACAAACAATAGGATCCAATGTGGGTAGCTGGTCACACCGCGCTTGAAACCCGAGGTTGGGTTGAGTTCGTAGCGTAAACCTGCCCGGAACCGCCCAGCAAATCCAGTGGCTACGAACAATAGGATCCAATGTGAGTGGTTCGGTGCATTAACGAATCAATTAATGCCAATTAGGGTTAAGTCATGAACATGAAAAGACAACTTAACCAACTTGAACACGATTTGTAGGGCTAAGTCATGAACTTGAAACGACAACACTTAGCCAACTTGACATGACACGTAAGCGGGTTAAGTCACGACTTTAAATGACATACTTAACCATCTTGACATGACTAGATTGGAAAAAGGAATAAGTCACGAATTACATGACTTAATCGGTTAGGCGGGTTAGGTCACGAATTACATGACCTAATCTGTTAGGAGAAACCCTAGACACGACCCTTTTCAGCAGTAACCCTCTAGATGTATCAAGGTACCCTGGGGCTACGCCGGGTGGGGCACGATTACTGGGCTGATTGTAAGAGGTGAACGACTGCAGTGGGGTACGCCAGTGTAGGTTCGGTGGACTACGGTCGTGCACGTATTCCGGGGAAGGCACTGGGTATCCGTAGATTTATCTGTGCATCTTGAATCGTGTCAGCGGTCGACACCCTAGGGCTGATACACCCGAAGGTGGACCCAGCACAGGTGACTACATTCGTGATTAGCCGTTTGACAAGGACACTTGACGAGCTAGAACTTGTAGGGAGCCGATCGACTAGATAATCGCTCCGTAGGACCCCGTACTTGGATCAGACCCCGTTTCAGGGTCATTTCATGATATTGGGCCGTGGGATTTATTTCGTGATTAACTTGTGACATGGGCTTAGTATACTAGTAAAGTCGATGCAACGGATCTCGAACATGTGATGCTTTACTTGACTTGTCTTGACTTATCCTGATCACCTTAGTCTATCTTGTTCACCTTGACACTATTCTTAAGTTTAGTTCCAGTTCATACATGACAGGTTGTTTTAACCATTTTTACACTGAAAGTCACTAGGACTTACTCAGTCTTTATGACTGACCCTTTTCCTTTCGCCTCTTTTTCTTTCGTTTCCCCCCAGGTTCTCAGGGAGGAAACACTAGCTCTTAGCTTGGATATCACTTGCTTTGGCTCAGCATGTACGGTTTGCTATGGTTGCTTCTTTTTACTGCACTTGGGGAATAAGCTATTTTTCTGTTTTTAAGTTATTGCTTCTTTGGCTATTATTACAAGACAGTTGTAATGAAGTTATTTGAAATGCTTGTAAGAGACATGGTTTATTTTGGAATAAAATGAAGTTCTGTTTTGCTCATAAATTCTTCCGCTGTTCACTTAAATTTTTGTTAATGTTCTGTCTTGTGATAATTCTGTGATGTTATCTCGATAATACCCCTCCAAAACTAGTGCATTCCCTTTGTGAGTGACCCTAGCGGAGGTGGGGTGTTACATTTGGTATCAGAGCAGAAGGTTACAAAGACTGGGCAAAAGTTTTGAAAACCTTTTGATTTTTTTCAAAACCATTTACAAAGAAGCACTTTTCAAGAAATGTAGGTTTATTTCAAAAGGATATTCCCCAAAAAGCCATTAGCACAATCTTTGTTTCCTCGTTTGATTCTTTTCCTTTTTCGTTTTCAGCTTATCTTGGCCAACGATCTTAATCTTCCCGAGGGTGTCAATGTACCCACTTGGTTCCGTCGTTTCCTCAAGGCTCGGGCTAATGTGACAGGCCCAGCCAATCCTCCTCCTCATCCTCCTCAACCCCCGCGAGAAACCGCTTTTTCAAAGATATGCAAGGACTTTAAGGCCATGGGCGGAAAGGATTTCCTAGGAACTGAGACTTTTGTTGAGGCACGGAATTGGTTGAAGGAAACCGAAGACTTGTTTGTTATCTTTGAGGTAGAGGACAATAGGAAAGTACAGTTGGCGGCGTGGCTCATGAAAGAGGAAGCTACTTATTGGTGGGAAGTCACCAACGCTACTAGGCCCATTGAGACTTGAGTGGACTTTAGAGGGAGATTTGGGCTTAAGTTCTTATCATCGGCAGAGGGGAGTCTCCAAATGGAACGGTTTCTGGCCCTTAAACAAGGAAATATGATAGTTAAAGAATACGTGAACCATTTCAATCAGCATGCTCGCTTCGGATTGGAGTTAGTCAACACTCCTCAGAAAAAGGCGCTACGTTTTGCACGAGGCTTAAACGAGCCACTACATGGTTTGGCCATGACTCATGTGCCCATGGGGGCGACCTTTGAAAGCTTGGTGGATATGGCCCTACTGTATGAGGAAGATAAGAAGGGCAAGAAAGAGGTCAAGCCCAACGATTCTCATAATAAGAAGGTAGACTCCGAGAAAGGAGGCAAGAATGAAAACTCACGTGATAAAGGGAAATGCAATTTCTGTGGTATGGAAGGGCACATAGCCAAGGATTGTAGAAAGAGGAAGAGAAAGAAAGGTGAATGTTTTCATTGTGGGGAGACTGGACACATCAGCAAGGACTGCCCTAAGAAGCAGACCGGACCTTCAGGGGGTAGATCTTTAACTTCTTTTTCTAGATGCTTTGTTTTATCTTGTTATCTCCTCGATCCTATCTTGAGAACCATAGCTAGAATCTTTTTGGATGTAAACATGTAATTGAAACATGTTATGATTGCAAAATGGTTGCAAGTGGTCGCAAGTGGTTGCTCGTGGATGCATGAATACACATTAGGCACTAGATCGGCTTAGTCACAGTTTCATACTTGCATATGCATGAGTGTTTATTTTGGAAACTTGGTTGTGCTATCATTTGGTTGTTGCATATGATTGAATGTTTGTGCACTCATGTAGAAATTATGAATTATAATAGGAAAATTTTGCATACATATTGGATTCATTTCACTAAACATATTTTGCATTTAGAAAATCAATCAGGCCTGATCATTAGCATTAGATAAGGAACATATACACACACTCTTTGCATGTGTTCATAAAACATTAGAAGTCTTTTAAGGACCATGGTTGCTTGTGGATGATGTTTTGAGTATATGGATGATGGATGGTAGGACACATTCTTCTTAACTTGAAGATTTCGGGGACGAAATCCTTTAAGGGGGGGAGAATGTAACAACCCGAATTTTAATAACATGTGAAAACAAGAAATCAAGGTATAATTAAAAATGAAATAAAATATATAAAAATATGTTTAGATAGGTAAATAATGGTGATGCATAAGAAGAATTAATTAATATTTGGAAGAGAAGAAAAATTAGTTCGGTAACGGTGTGTGTAACGGAAAAGATAGTAAAATAAGGATAATTAATTTAAGAATCAGGAATTAGGTAAAATTGACTTCACCATTGCGTTCCTCTCAAAAACATACGCGAAATAGAGTCCGAGTTTTCAAAAATCGGAGTCCGTATGACCAAGATATGGCCAAAACAAGTTTCAGCAGACTTTCTGGCAGACAGAACCGAGTCGACCCTAGAGTCGACCTCCCCAGGCCAGGTCGACCCTGGAGTCGACACTAGAGTCGACCCTCCCCCTACAGGTCGACCTGGTCGGCCTGGTTTGGCCCAGAACCCATTTTTGAAGCCCAGTATGTGTTTTGATGGTCCGGATTGACTCTGGGGTTGATTTAATGGCCTAAATGAGTTTCCTACAACTATAAAAAGACCCTAAGACCTAGCCTAAATCATACTATTTCATTTTAGCACTCATGCAGCTGCCATTAAACCTAGAACTCTAAATTAAAAATACAAAGAACAAAATTATAGAAGACGAAGGACGATTCTTGAAGGCTACAACTAGAAGCTACAACAACTACGACGCTTTAGACAACGGATTTGGGGCTATTTGATTTAAAGTTTTGATTTGGATTGCTTGCTTCATATTGTAAGTTCTATGTCACTTTTTAGGCAAAAACGCTAAAATAACATGGGCATGCTATGAATTGAAACCGGATTTAGGAACTATTATTAATCCATGTTTATATTGTTTAACTTTGAATCAAAATTTGGGAATATTGCTATGTTAATGTTGCAAGTTAAACTTATCATGATGTTGATGTTGTTATGAATCACTTGGGCTTAATTTTACTGCAAGTTGAACAAATACATGTCCATGGAATCATTATGTTCACTGAAATCCTCATGTTGATTAAACCATGCCTATGATGCTAATTAAACCATGTCTATGATATTAATGAAACTATGCCTGTGATGTTAATATACCTATCATGTTAATGACAAATTGGGAATTGCTAGGTCATGATGAAAAGTTGGAATCATTATGTTTATAATGCTAGATGAGAATCATTATGTTAAAAATACTAAATAGGAATCCACTATGCCTATTAGAATTACCATGCCTTTAATGTTTCATGTTTGTAATAAAATTATTATTATGCCCGCAATGATTATTATGCCTATGATGTAAAGTTGAATTCATCATGTTGAACTAAGTTGGAACCATTACTATGCCAAGTTATCATCATGCTAGTATTGAAACCATGTGATATGTTATAGCCTGTTTATTATGCAAGTGATGGTGGAATTGTCACGTATGCCTATCACAGGTTTGGTGTTATTCCCTTTTATCTCTTGAATTGTTATTGCTTGTGAACGAAGTACGATTATATGCGTTGGGGATACGATTGGGTAGAATAGGCAAAACTTGAATTGATTATAATCATAAATCGTGAAATTTGGCACAAGTAGAACATGAAATATGGCACGAAAAACTTGACTTGAACATTCCATAACTTGACCTGAAACATGCCTTAGTTGGGCACGAAATTGACATATGAACATGCTATGAAAATAGAACGAAATTGATAAGAACATGGGCATGACTTTAGAAAACAAGAAAGTGGCCAACTCGAGGTTGGGTTGAGTTTGTAGTGTAAATCTGCCCGGAACCACCCGGCAAATCCAGTTGCTACAAACAATAGGATCCAATGTGGGTAGTTGGTCACATCGCGCTTGAAACCCGAGGTTGGGTTGAGTTCGTAGCGTAAACCTGCCCGGAACCGCCCGGCAAATCCAGTGGCTACGAACAATAGGATCCATTGTGAGTGGTTCGGTGCATTAACGAATCAATTAATGCCAATTAGGGTTAAGTCATGAACATGAAAAGACAACTTAACCAACTTGAACACGATTTCTAGGGCTAAGTCATGAACTTGAAACGACAACACTTAGCCAACTTGACATGACACGTAAGCGGGTTAAGTCATGACTTTAAATGACATACTTAACCATCTTGACATGACTATATTGGAAAAAGGATTAAGTCACGAATTACATGACTTAATCGGTTAGGCGGGTTAGGTCACGAATTACATGACCTAATCTGTTAGGCGAAACCCTAGACACGACCATTTTCAGCAGTAACCCTCTAGATGTATCAAGGTACCCTGGGGCTAGGCCGGGTGGGGCACGATTACTGGGCTGATTGTAAGAGGTGAAAGACGGCAGTGGGGTATGCCAGTGTAGGTTCGGTGGACTACGGTCGTGCACGTATTCCGGGGCAGGCACTGGGTATCCGTAGATTTATCTGTGCATCTTGAATCGTGTCAGGGGTTGACACCCTAGGGCTGATACACCCGAAGGTGGACCCAGCATAGGTGACTACATTCATGATTAGCCGTATGACACGGACACTTGACGAGCTAGAACTTGTAGGGAGCCGATCGACTAGATAATCGCTCCGTAGGACCCCGTACTTGGGTCAGACCCCGTTTCAGGGTCATTTCATGATATTGGGCCGTGGGATTTATTTCGTGATTAACTTGTGACATGGACTTAGTATACTAGTAAAGTCGGTGCAACGGATCTCGAACATGTGATGCTTTACTTGACTTGTCTTGACTTATCCTGATCACCTTAGTCTATCATGTTCACCTTGACACTATTCTTAAGTTTAGTTCCAGTTCATACATGACAGGTTGTTTTAACCGTTTTTACACTGAAAGTCACTAGGACTTACTCAGTCTTTATGACAGACCCTTTTCCTTTCGCCTCTTTTTCTTTCGTTTCCCCCCAGGTTCTCAGGGAGGAAACACTAGCTCTTAGCTTGGATATCACTTGCTTTGGCTCAGCATGTACGGTTTGCTATGGCTGCTTCTTTTTACTGCACTTGGGGAATAAGCTGTTTTTCTGTTTTTAAGTTATTGCTTCTTTGGCTATTATTACAAGACAGTTGTAATGAAGTTATTTGAAATGCTTGTAAGAGACATGGTTTATTTTGGAATAAAATGAAGTTCTGTTTTGCTCATAAATTCTTCCGCTGTTCACTTAAATTTTTGTTAATGTTCTGTCTTGTGATAATTCTGTGATGTTATCTCGATAATACCCCTCCAAAACTAGTGCATTCCCTTTGTGAGTGACCCTAGCGGAGGTGGGGTGTTACAATTCAGGCCTTATCTAGTTGGCTCACACATCACGGTTTATACCGATCATTCCACACTTAGGTATCTTTTCTCTAAAAAGGATGCTGAGGCTCGTCTCATTCGTTGGATCCTTCTACTTCAAGAATTTGACCTTACCATTAAGGATAAAAAAGGATCTGATAAAGTTATTGCGGACCACTTGTCTCGTCTTCCAAATGCCCCGTCTTCTTCTCTTCCGATCAACGAGAATTTCCCTCATGAACAGCTGTTTTCTCTATCCATTGATCCTCGGTTTGCTGACATTGTCAATTACTTAGTCACTAAGCAGACCCCTTCGTTTTGGTCTAAGCAGGATAAACACAAATTCTTTTCCCAAGTGAAACATTTTTATTGGGACGACCCCTATCTTTTCAAGTACTGTCCCGATCAAATCATTCTAAGGTGTGTTCCCGACACTGAAACTCATAGTGTCCTCTCTTTCTGTCATGTCCAAGCCTGTGGTGGTCACTTAGGTCCCAAAAAGATAGCCGAAAAGGTTCTCCAATTGGGTTTCTACTGGCCCAACCTTTTCAAAGACGCGTACGAATTTTGCAAAACTTGTGATCGATGTCAATTCTTGGGGAAAATTTCTAAACAGAATATGATGCCCCTAAACCCCATTCTAGAGGTCGAAATTTTTGATGTGTGGGGTATAGACTTCATGGGACCCTTCCCTAATTCTTTTGGGAACCTTTACATTCTCTTAGCTGTTGATTATGTTTTCAAATGGGTCGAAGCTGTACCATGCAAAAAAACAATAACAAGGTTGTTGTGCGCTTCTTGAAAGAAAACATCTTTTCTAGGTTTGGCACACCTCGCACAATAATCAGTGATAATGGTACACACTTCTGTAATCATTCTTTTGAAGCTCTCATGAGAAAGTATTCGATAACCCACAAGTTACCTACTCCTTAACATCCTCAAACTTGTGGGAAAGTTGAAGTATCGAATAGGCAGATTAAACAAATTCTTGAGAAAACTATGAATCGAAATCGTAAAGATTGGTCCCAAAAGTTAACCGACGCTCTTTGGGCTTACCGCACCACTTTCAAAACCAACTTGGGTATGTCCCCTTATCGGTTGATTTTTGGTAAGCCATGTCACTTGCCAGTTGAACTAGAACATAGGGCGTTATGGGCAATAAAAACATTGAATCTTGATTTAGAGCAAGCAGGAGAACATAGGAAGCTTCAACTTAATGAACTTGATGAAATTCGAAATGATGCCTATGAAAATGAACGAATTTACAAGGACAAAACAAAAGTTTTCCATGATAAATCAATTTTACGTAAAACTTTCATGCCAGGTCAAAAAGTTCTGTTGTATGACTCAAAACTGCATCTATTTCCGGGTAAGCTAAAATCTAGATGGACAGGACCTTACACTATACGGACTGTTTTTCCGTATGGTGCAGTAGAAATTGAGAATCCAACTGATGGATCATCCTTTAAGGTCAATGGTCAACGCCTTAAACCTTACTTGGAACCAATACCCAACCAAGAGGAAGAGCTCATGGTCCTCCATGAGCCACATTACATTCGGTAAGATGCACTAACCCTCTTTTGTACATATGTAAATAGTCTCTTATTTTATTTTTCCTTTCACTAAGATATGTCTGATTAACGACTGTGAGGACACAGTCACACTCAAGTGTGGGGGGAATTTACATTACATCAGCAATCAAATTTTATGAAGTAGGTCATTCATTGAACAAGGATTAACTTAAATTCATAAATAACACCTTGGTTCTTGTTTGATAAGTTGAATTGTTGGGTGATGGGAATGAACATTATTTATTCACTGAATCGTAATGTGTCTTTTTAAGACGCTAGCTTGAGACTGTGCAAACGTTAGTCGTGTTCTGGAGTAAGGGTGTCAGCCCTTGTTATACATGTTAGAATGTGCAAGTAAAAATAATCAAAAAAAAAATTCTTTTTCATCAAATAAAATGATTTTGCACCTACATTTGTTGGATTTTCTGAGTTCGTTTTCATGCATAATATTTTTCTCACTCAAATTTTCACATTAGTAAGTTCTAAATTCCACTTGGCCCAATTAAGGAGAAATGACTCATTGTAGCGTTCTTCTTCGATACCCCACATTATTCAAACCCAAGTTTTAGTCGATTTACATCCGTGTTTCGACAAGTTTTTCTTATATTGGTATATTTAAGAACCTTTCAAAGGTTAAAAACGTCATTTTTATACTAATATTACACTACCCATTCTGTACTTGTTTAATGGCAGGATAACCATATACCACATCTTATTTTATATGGGTTATCTATCTTACGAAACTTTGCTTATCATTCCTTTCAGTTTTTTTATAACATCAATCCAGACTTGTGTGTTGAATTAGGGTTATAGAAGTAGAGTAACTAGGGCTCAAAACTTTCCTTTCTTGAAGTGTTGGTTATGATTCGTTTAGTAGAGGAGGAATCAAATGAAATAAAATACGGTGTCATTCCATTCCATTTCCACTCATCATTCATCATGCAAAGATGAAAAGGAAAAAAAATTGTGAAAAAAAAGAAAGAAAAAGAAGAAAATAAATGAAATAAAGAGAGAGTCTCTCTGAATAAAATGGTCTTCATCATTCCTGACTATGAAGCATCCATTTCCATTCCATCCACATCCATCATACCGTACTTAGAAGCAAGTATTGTAGTTGAGGAGATGAAAGGAAACAAAATGTCCATATGTGCCTTAGTATTACTTTATCTTTTGTAGCTTGAAATTCAACTAATACACTTGCCCTCTTATCTAGAATATTTTTAGAACTTACAAAAATTTTCCTTCATCTATGCATAACTCATATCCAATACATTACAGTTACATTGGTGCAAAATTAATCAAAAAAAAGAGAAAAATAAAGAAATGATTGGGTGCATATTGTCGATGTGTAGAACTTTGGTTGACACCACGCTCTTAACCTTCAAGATAGTTACAGTGTTATCAAGGAATTACGATTCAGCTTGAAAATTTTTGTTCATTTTTGCACTAATTATGGGATGGACAATTTGGGGCTAAACCGTTACTATTGAAGTTAGGTGAAATCCTTGGAATGTGAAAGACCTTAAATATATCATTTGATTAATTCGCGTACTTAAGACGCTCTGGATTTTGTGGGTAGTATCCGCTGAAAACCCTCACGAGACAACACTCGTCCTACTAGGGACACCTAGGAGTTTAACGGCTTGTTGCATACGCTAAATGCAATCGTGTTTCCTACGAAAGTGTGACATATCTTAGTTTAGTTTATTCGAGGACGAATAAAAAGATTAATGTGGGGGTATTTGATATACACGTAAATGTGTATATTTTATCTGCTTATTTATCTTATTTTATATTTAAAATAATTGATACGGTGTATTTATAGCTATGTTTTCAGATTGTTGACAAGAAACATGGTTTAGAGTATTTGATGAATAAAGCATGAAGAATTTGCTTAAAAACAGTGAAGTTTGGAATTACTAAAGCTTGAAGAGTGCAAAGCTTGAAGAACAGTTGCAAATAGAGTTCAGTTAAGAAGATTTGGCTCAATGAATACTCATGCTGCATTCACATTAGCTCATTTACAAGGCCTCTTACTCAAGTTGTGTTCACATTAGCTCATTTGCAAGGCCACTCACTCTACAGCTGCATTCACACTGGCTTATGTATTATTTGGCCTAATTCTTTAGTCCCACATTGTGTATTTAGCTAGTTATTCTCTGTCATATCAGCTATAAATACCTTTTATCTCATTCATGTAAAGACACACTTAGTTTTATTATGTAATCCTTTGCTTGGAATAAAACTCTTCTTTCTCTCTTCTAATTAGTTTTTTTTATTGCATTTTATTTATGTAGTTTATTTTCTGTTTATTTTCTTTTCTTTTAGCTATGTCTAGCTAATCCCCTTTGATTAGGGGGTGATGACGCTAACAGATATGATTCAACATGAGTCACATAGCCAATAGATGAGGACTGTATACATGTAGATCTGGATCTGAATAAAGGGTTAGATATGAACCTTCATATTCTGTGTCGTTTAAGAGCTATGCTGCTTCACAGGGTATATTCGTGTTCGATCTAACCATTATCAGATTTTGATCTAATTTTAGGGTTTTAGAAATTAATTTGTGAATCTGTCCTGATAGTATATGGTTGTTAAAGAGCTCAGCTCCTGAAAGGCTATGCTTGTCGCTATTTACTTATTTGTTTCTGAGAATCTATTTATCGTTGATTCGTGTTTGTGATAGAAACATGAATTAGATCATATTTATTTGTTGGCTATTGATGAATATTAATCTAATCTATGTCATTATCCCCTAATTGCTTTCTCTTATTGTTAAAACTCTCTTTTTGTTTATTTTCTGTGTTTGCAACCAATCAAAATTCAGAATAACTTGATTGGATTTATTAATTAAAATATTTTTGGTCCCAGAGTTCGACACCCTCTACAACAATCCTTGTTGTTTAGGAAAGCCGAACGGATTTTATAGTTGTTTACAACTGTATAATTTGTTCGTAAACAGTTACTTCGGTAAGGTTCGCTAATCTCGACTAGTTAATAAAATCTTTCAAAATGATATCCAATGGAAGATTAAAGAACAAACTAAAAAGAATTTATCTTTGATAAAATTAATGGGAATCTTTCCCCTAGGATGTGAATATTTGAATAAAAAGAATATTCTGAATTGGAATGAGGTGTATGATGTGCTTTTATAACACTTGATATTTGATTATAAAATACGCGAGTTTTTCGGAAAGACCGCGTTTATCCCATTCTCAATAACTGATACGGTGACTAAAAGTTGAAGAAGGCGGTGGTTGAAGACCAGAGATCTTCACATCGTTTGAATGATTACTGATGTCTTGATTGGGCTGTACACCCAAGACAAGGTAATAAGTGGTTGTAACGACCTGGATTTTTCGGCCATTTGATTAGAATATTTAAATTCATTTTAAATATTTTATTTGGAATTTACTATCGAATTCGTTCATTTAACGATGAATGAAAGTTTATATTTATATTTAATATAAAAAGAATTCAACCAGCGCGGTAGTTCGTAAAATTGAATTCCAACTTAAATTGATCATATAGAACTCGTGTTGAGTCGGATTTCGGTGAAACCAGAAGCGTCTGAATCTAGTTGATAATATTTTTCTAATGGAGGAGAAAAAACGAATTTTCATGTTGTAGATTTTATTTTACGTCGAAATCAAATTTTCAAATAGTCGTTGTGGAATCGTTTATACGTCATAACGATTTATTTGAATATAATTAAATATTGACTTCGAATTTGAGTAAGTCCTTTGAGGCGTAGTTATAATTTAATTTTTAGAATTTTACTGTAATTTTTATTTCGTAAAATAAGAAACCTTTTTATTCGGAGTATTTCGCACCCTATATCAGCATTTTGGGGTATCACAATATAAGTCAAGCTACCGATATTATTATAATTTTGTGATCGTGGCACATCGCTGGGCACGATCATATTTTATCTCTGTCAGTAACGACTCGGACATGAACAAAATTTTATACGACGCGACGCACTAAAAGTTTAGAACATAAAATAAATAAGAGATGCGCATACCCAAAAATATCTCTGCCAACCCATCGTTCATTAAAATCTATAGTGACATTTCAGATTACTATGCACCCTAATTTGAGCATCTAACCATTCACGTCCATTACCTTTTCCCTAGCCTATTATACAAACATGATCCCTGTTTGGTCTTTGTCCAATAAACGGATGTTTGGTCTTTGTCAAATAAATGAAAATACAACACAGTACTCAGCTAGCCTAGGGACATACTAAATATATTTAGACTGTAACTTATCTATGCTGTTGTGTAAGTTCTTTTCAGCAGGTATTTTCTTTTCATCAAGTACGACCCTTGCCAACCAAGGAAATGAGGTGAAGTGGCATGTAAATAGCTTGCCCACCACGGTTTCCTCCGCTATAAATAGGAATGCACTCCCCCACTGGAATATGCAGACTAAACACCCACAACCGCTAAAAAAAAGTATATCAATAGATTAAAGAAGGGTCTTCAGTGGCCATTTTGAAGCAGCAGCATTTTGCTGAATGGAGAACTGACGTTCAAGGCAGGGACGGGTTTCCTAGTGGTGTGAAGTTTGGACATGCGTGATGTGAAGGGGTTCAGTTGAGCTCGAAGCTTTTTGAGATGAAGAGTCGTGCAGAGGTTGCCAAGGTAGCAGCAGCAAGGGTGTGTGGTATGGCAGTCTTTCGAAATGGCATGATGTTCAAGTGATCATTTGAAGAAGTGATGGTTTCATGAGGTACCGTGAGCACTGGCGTGGCTTCCAAGATGGAAGGAGAAGATAATGCGGGGAAGGTGGGCTTCATATGTTTTGAACCTTACAATAAAAAATAAAAAATATATATATATATAAAGTGTGGCATTGCGGAGAGATAGTTGCAAGAAGGACGTGGGAGTCCAGTAGTGTTTTTATGCGAATGGGATGAGGTGCAAAAGGGTATGGAGAGAAGAAGATGGGTATATGCGATAGCAAGATTATGAGGGAAGAAAGAGCGACGTGGTGAAGTAAATTAGAAGGGGAAAACTGATGGTGGAAGTTTAGTGGAAAAAGGGGGATGTGTGTATTATGTTTGCTACAGGCAAATGGGAAGTAACGTGGAGTTGGATTGGAAAAGAAATATGGGCTTAAGGTCCTTACGGTTTCAAAAGGAAAAAAATGTAAAACATGAACTGAGAAGTGGGGAAGGAAAGTGGGCACACGCTGGGAAGTGATGGTTTGTTGTGCATGTAGCAAGGGATGTTTGGACGTGGGGGCGACTGTGTGATGTGCGTTTCCAATGAAGAAGAAAAAAAATGGTTAGACAAGGCGTGAAAGGGGGAGAACGTTTGTAGGGCTGAGAATCAAGTCATCAGTCTTTCCATATGACTGAAAGGAATACGTTTAGTAAGAACGACGCAAACTCGGGAGCGATGGAATCACCATAGGGAGCACCATGCTGCTGTGCCGGTTCGGAAGGAATTGGAATCAATCGAGATTCTATTTAATTTTAAATGCTGGTTTAAAATTAAATGGGATAACGCGGCGACCGTCAATCAAAAATAAGGTGAGTTAATTCTCACACATTTCTGAAATACTAGGATGTGTGAAATTCATATAATTTAATTGGTTGATTGGATGCCTATGGTTGCTTTGATTGTTGACGTTAATTATATTATCGTCGATTAAAATACTTCTAGGTACTGATATGAAATATGTTAATGATCTGTGTTGCAGGGAAGAACAGGTAGGATGAATCAAACCGGTTCCTCAAATATTTAATATGCTGTTATTTCATATTTTATGAACTGTTTAAAACCCGTTGACTTTAAACCCTGTTGGTTGTTGAATGTGGTTCAGTTTGAACCAATATATATAGTATGGTTGAGAAATAAATAGCAGACGACCTAGAAATACACCGTTTATAAAGATCGATTCACCGTCAAGTGAATCGCTTGAAATAAAGTTATGGAATTTATTTTATAACCGAAAATGTATTTTTGAATATATTATTTTAAATATAGTTCTAAAATGAGAATAAACCAACCACATCTAGGCTTTGATTGGTTTAACCAAAATCTACCGTGCGTGGAGCACGTGCTTATTAAGTGATTTTTTTTAAAACAACCGTGTTTAGCTAATTCAAGTGACCAGAAGTAGCGTAACAATAAGAACGGGTTTATATTGATATTCATTTAATAAAACCAAAGTGAATAGAATTATGTAGATTTATTTATTTTTAATTAATTTAAATGGCAAGATTGATAACGATTGACTAACGGGATAGTCGTGTTTAGAGTTGAACAAGTTAACGGCGTTAACAAAGATTGTTTATTTAATTAGTTCACTAATTTAACGAGGATAGTTAATGGTAAAACAAACCATGTTATTTTGATAGAAAGGTTGAAAGATGATTATTATTATTTATTTAACAATAATAATCAAATGGGATTTATTTAAATTAATTAGTTTGGTGATTAATTTAAAATGGGGTTTGTGGTGATATGGGAAATGAGTGTCGGTTTTAATTACAACTGATATGTATCTTAAGATAAGAACGTTGTTGATCAAGGTCTGAGAGGTAATTAAAATACCCCAACTTGAACAACTTCACGATTATCAAAGGATGATATTAGTCGTAATGGTGAAAGTGTTAGAATAAAGTATTTTAGGAAAAATAACAGTGTAACGTTATTTGAAGGATTTTAATATATATATTTATATATAATGAGATTCCAAAATGAAAAGAAATAAAAGGAGATTGGTGGAAATATAACGATATTTTCAAAGTTAGGAAATGAGATTTAAATGGATTTATTCTAAGAGGATGAGTTGTGATTTTGATAACGAAGCCAAAGAAGATGTCAAAATTTGAATCGATAAGAAATGTTATGGGAACATTTTGAAATATTAGTGGCAAACTAAATTGGATATGATTTTAAGATATTTTCTAAGAATACAGGTCAAAGGATTCGAGAATATTAACATATTTAAACCAATATATTATAAGGGCCAGGCGATGCTATGTGTAAACCAATGGATCTGTTTGTTTTTATGGTTGTTTATTTTGATAGTTAAATAACCGACTATCAAAAT
The DNA here is from genome assembly GCA_030737875.1 of Allium sativum. NCBI lineage: Eukaryota > Viridiplantae > Streptophyta > Magnoliopsida > Asparagales > Amaryllidaceae > Allium > Allium sativum. The sequence continues at coordinate 42,132,133 of CM060926.1, forward strand.
CTGACCAAACGTTATTGGTACGGAAAGACCGGGATCGAATTTATATTCGAAAACCATTCCGGCCAATAAATACGAATACGTCAAAGATGTTAATCGAGATGGAGCAATTGAAGACCGTAAGTCTCCACGAGCGGAAGAACTATTGTTAAATACCTCTGGCTGATCCCCAGAGTTAACGATGTTTCTGTCGTGATTGGAATATGCGGATTACAAGGACTACTCGCTACTGATCTATAGGGTGATTCCTAGAATGTGGTAGGAGAGTGCCTTCGGTTCATCCTGTTCCTGGATGACGTGTATGGATGATGTGAGTGGTGGCCAGATTTTTCAAAATTCGATTATAGCCTCAACAACCGGAAAATGACAAAAATCGGGCAGGCAGCATGGCTATGTGGGTCGCACCCATTAGGGTGTATTGTCACCATCTAGAGAATATTCATATTTGTTACTTCTTTCATTTCTGTATCTCCCGGGGATTACGGTTGTCGCGCGACAAAGAGCCGTAAGGTGACAATATACTCGATACACTCAAGAGAAATGAGTGGTCGGTCATGTGTGGGCCGGGTTGCAAGACGTTCTTGTTGAACCCAGTGTATTCGCCTCTAGAGATACACTATCGGCAGGTGGTCCCATACCTTGTCATAGTTGGAAATCTAATCTCCAATAAGCGCCCGCGGTTTTGATTGTATACTATATATGTGGAGCATGAGATGCAAGCGTTCTGCTAGATTCTATTTGCTTATATCTAGACACTATGATAATATCAGAAGAAGATATTGATTTCAAAACGATTTGGGTTATAGTAAGGTAAAAACCGTCCGTGTTTATGTGTGGACTGGTCTTACTATTATCCTTTTATTTCAAAAGGATTTCAAAGTTAAACAAGTTGGTTGCTGTATGAATTTATCACTGAAAAGTATTTCAGACTGATCCGGGTGAATTTTGTTTTTAATCAAATGTGCTCGGGTCAGACCGAGTATACTATCAGGTTAGGTATCGCTCGGAACTTCAGAAGAAGAGTTGAAGTCGAGATGTATTCCATATATATACTGGTACTAGTTTATTTCCACTGTGTTGTATTGATCTAAATGTATACTCTGATGTTGTAATATACCGTTCTTTTATAAAGTATAATTGATTATTATATTTTGTCCATTCCGCTGTGAGATTCTGATCTTCTTATTCTTCTATTCTAATATTTCTTTCTTTCTTTTCTCACCCTCTAACTTCTTTCTATTAGCTTTCTGGGTTTTCAGTATTTGAGTTTTGGATACGGGACGTGTTAGTATCTGGATTCAAGTGTCGAAATCCCCGGATCGCTACAGTTGGTATCAGAGCTTATGGTTAAGTAATAACCTTGGCTCTGTGGTGTGACTCGATAGAGATGGGGTTAGCAATACCCTAGATTGACTTGAATGTATATTTGAGCGCGTATTTGTTAATTAATATAAAAATTGTTTTTATATAGTGTTGATTGGTTTGTCGAATGGTTTAAAAATTCTGATCGATGCAGGGTGCACACTGTATCGAAAAGTTTTTGTAAACCCTTGAACAAAGTAATTCGACACAGTATTGTTTTGGAAAGCTGGGTAAATGAAATAATTTTGCCCAAATTTTTTTTTTTTATTAAAGAATAATTTTATGAAATTATTATTATATATGGATGTGTCGATGGTTGTTATTATAATTAAATAAGATTTTAAATGGAGGTGGTTATATATTGAACCAATTTGAACTTGGTTGAGAACTAATTTGTAGTAAATAAATTGAAATGAGATTTGTGGGAATGAATTTGAATGGGTAAATAAAAGGAAATTTGAATCATAGAATTGATGAATAAAATTTGAGTGTGAAATTAAATATTTAACTTAAGATAAGTTAAATAAAAATTTAAAAAGAAAAATGAAATGATTTGATTAAGTGATTGTAGCTTGCTTGGCAGGACTGGATGGGAAACCATTAACAGTTAATTAAGAAGTTGAATGGATTGAAAAGAAAGGAATTCCAGCATAACGGCTTTTGAATGGGATTATATGATATAATCCGTTATCAGTTTTTGCATTGGAAGTTGAGTAAAGGGCAGACTGCCAAAAGGCTATGATAATTGAATTGATCACGGAGATTGAAGAGCAGATTGGGAAATAAAGAGCTGTTGATTGATTTGCTTCGAAACTGGGATGGAGTTGTCCGACAAAAAGGTAAAACTTAATATTATTGATTGGGTGTTTGAATTTACCCGAGATGGGTAGCCGCTTGGCTTTAATTTTCTTTGGATCAATATGAGAAGCCCACAGTGGCGTTTGTAGTTGTTTAGATCGAACAGTATAGAGGAGGTGCTGGCGAATTTTTCGAAAATTTTCGAAACTTAGAAACATCTTTGATAATATTTTAAATTAATTATTTTGGTAATAGTTGGAGTTTGAGCATTCTCCTTACTTACAATTTCGAGGACGAAATTTATTTAAGGGGGGAAGAATGTAACGACCTGGATTTTTCGGCCATTTGATTAGAATATTTAAATTCATTTTAAATATTTTACTAGGAAATTACTATCGAATTCGTTAATTTAACGATGAATGAACGTTTATATTTATATTTAATATAAAAAGAATTCAACCAGCGCGGTAGTTCGTAAAATTGAGTTTCAACTTCAATTGATCATATAGAACTCGTGTTGAGTCGGATTTCGGTGAAACCAGAAGCGTCTGAATCTAGTTGATAATATTTTTCTAATAGAGGAGAAAAATCAAATTTTCATGTTGTAGATTTTATTTTACGTCGAAATCAAATTTTCAAATAGTCGTTGTGGAATCGTTTATACGCCGTAACGATTTATTTGAATATAATTAAATATTGACTTCGAATTTGAGTAAGTCCTTTGAGGCGTAGTTATAATTTAATTTTTAGAATTTTACTGCAATTTTTATTTCGTAAAATAAGAAACTTTTTTATTCGGAGTATTTCGCACCCTATATCAGCATTTTGGGGTATCACAATATAAGTCAAGCTACCGATATTATTATATTTTTGTGATCGTGGCACATCGCTGGGCACGATCATTTTTTTTTCTCTGTCAGTAACGACTCGGACATGAACAAAATTTTATACGACGCGACGCACTAAAAGTTTAGAACATAAAATAAATAAGAGATGCGCATACCCAAAATTATCTCTGCCAACCCATCGTTCATTAAAATCTAAAGTGACATTTCAGATTACTATGCACCCTAATTTGAGCATCTAACCATTCACGTCCATCACCTTTTCCCTAGCCTATTATACAAACATGATCCATGTTTGGTCTTTGTCCAATAAACGGATGTTTGGTCTTTGTCAAATAAATGAAAATACAACACAGTACTCAGCTAGCCTAGGGACATACTAAATATATTTAGACTGTAACTTATCTATGCTGTTGTGTAAGTTCTTTTCAGCAGGTATTTTCTTTTCATCAAGTACGACCCTTGCCAACCAAGGAAATGAGGTGAAGTGGCATGTAAATAGCTTGCCCACCACGGTTTCCTCCGCTATAAATAGGAATGCACTCCCCCACTGGAATATGCAGACTAAACACCCACAACCGCTAAAAAAAGTATATCAATAGATTAAAGAAGGGTCTTCAGTGGCCATTTTGAAGCAGCAGCATTTTGCTGAATGGAGAACTGACGTTCAAGGCAGGGACGGGTTTCCTAGTGGTGTGAAGTTTGGACATGCGTGATGTGAAGGGGTTCAGTTGAGCTCGAAGCTTTTTGAGATGAAGAGTCGCGTAGAGGTTGCCAAGGTAGCAGCAGCAAGGGTGTGTGGTATGGCTGTCTTTCGAAATGGCATGATGTTCAAGTGATCATTTGAAGAAGTGATGGTTTCATGAGGTACCGTGAGCACTGGCATGGCTTCCAGGATGGAAGGAGAAGATAATGCGAGGAAGGTGGGCTTCATACGTTTTGAGCATTACAATAAAAAATAAAAGAAAATAAAAAATAAAAATAAAAGAAAATATATATAAAGTGTGGCATTGCGGAGAGATAGTTGCAAGAAGGACATGGGAGTCCAGTAGTGTTTTTATGCGAATGGGATGAGGTGCAAAAGGGTATGGAGAGAAGAAGATGGGTATATGCGGTAGCAAGATTATGAGGGAAGAAAGAGGACGTGCTGAAGTAAATTAGAAGGGGAAAACTGATGGTGGAAGTTTAGTGGAAAAAGGGGGATGTGTGTATTATGTTTGCTACAGGCAAATGGGAAGTAACGTGGAGTTGGATTGGAAAAGAAATATGGGCTTAAGGTCCTTACGGTTTCAAAAGGAAAAAAAAATGTAAAACATGAACTGAGAAGTGGGGAAGGAAAGTGGGTACACGCTGGGAAGTGATGGTTTGTTGTGCATGTAGCAAGGGATGTTTGGACGTGGGGGCGACTGTGTGATGTGCGTTTCCAATGAAGAAGAAAAAAAAAGGTTAGACAAGGCGTGAAAGGGGGAGGACGTTTGTAGGGCTGAGAATCAAGTCATCAGTCTTTCCATCTGAACGAAAGGAATACGTTTAGTAAGAACGACGCAAACCCGGGAGCGATGGAATCACCGTAGGGAGCACCATGCTGCTGTGCAGGTTCGGAAGGAATTGGAATCAATCGAGATTCTATTTAATTTTAAATGCCGGTTTAAAATTAAATGGGATAACGCGGCGACCGTCAATCAAAAATAAGGTGAGTTAATTCTCACACATTTCTGAAATACTAGGATGTTTTAAATTCATATAATTTAATTGGTTGATTGGATGCCTATGGTTGCTTTGATGGTTGACGTTAATTATATTATCGTCGTTTAAAATACTTCTAGGTACTGATATGAAATATTTTAATGATCTGTGTTGCAAGGAAGAACAGGTGGGAGGAATCAAACCGGTTCCTCAAATATTTAATATGTTGTTATTTCATATTTTATGAACTGTTTAAAACCAGTTGACTTTAAACCCTGTTGGTTGTTGAATGTGGTTCAGTTTGAACCAATATATATAGTATGGTTGAGAAATAAATAGCAGACGACCTAGAAATACACCGTTTATAAAGATCGATTCACCGTCAAGTGAATCGCTTGAAATAAAGTTATGGAATTTATTTTATAACCGAAAATATATTTTTGAATATATTATTTTAAATATAGTTCTAAAATGAGAATAAACCAACCACATCTAGGCTTTGATTGGTTTAACCAAAATCTACCGTGCGCAGAGCACGTGCTTATTAAGTGATTTTTTTTAAAACAACTGTGTTTAGCTAATTCAAGTGACCAGAAGTAGCGTAACAGTAATAATGGGTTTATATTGATATTGATTTAATAAAAACCAAAGTGAATAGAATTATGTAGATTTATTTATTTTTAATTAATTTAAATGGCAAGATTGATAACGATTGACTAACGGGATAGTCGTGTTTAGAGCTGAACAAGTTAACGGCGTTAACAAAGATTGTTTATTTAATTAGTTCACTAATTTAACGAGGATAGTTAATGGTAAAACAAACCATGTTATTTTGATAGAAAGGTTGAAAGATGATTATTATTATTTATTTAACAATAACAATCAAATGGGATTTATTTAAATTAATTAGTTTGGTGATTAATTTAAAATGGGGTTTGTGGTGATATGGGAAATGAGTGTCGGTTTTAATTACAACTGATATGTATCTTAAGATAAGAACGTTGTTGATCAAGGTCTGAGAGGTAATTAAAATACCCCAACTTGAACAACTTCAGGATTATCAAAGGATGATATTAGTCGTAATGGTGAAAGTGTTAGAATAAAGTATTTTAGGAAAAATAACAGTGTAACGTTATTTGAAGGATTTTAATATATATATATATATATATATATATATATATATAATGAGATTCCAAAATGAAAAGAAATAAAAGGAGATTGGTGGAAATATAACGATATTTTCAAAGTTAGGAAATGAGATTTAAATGGATTTATTCTAAGAGGATGGGTTGTGATTTTGATAACGAAGCCAAAGAAGATGTCAAAATTTGAATCGATAAGAAATGTTATGGGAACGTTTTGAAATATTAGTGGCAAGCTAAATTGGATATGATTTTAAGATATTTTCTAAGAATATAGGTCAAAGGATTCGAGAATATTAACATATTTAAACCAATATATTATAAGGGCCAAGTGTTGCTATGTGTAAACCAATGGATCTGTTTGTTTTTATGGTTGTTTATTTTGATAGTTAAATAACCGACTATCAAAATCTGACCAAACGTTATTGCTACGGAAAGACCGGGATCGAATTTATATTCGAAAACCATTCCGACCAATAAATACGAATACGTCAAAGATGCTAATCGAGATGGAGCAATTTAAGACCGTAAGTCTCCATGAGCGGAAGAACTATTGTTAAATACCTCTGGCTGATCCCCAGAGTTAACGATGATTCTGTCGTGATTGGAATCTGCGGATTGGAAGGACTACTCGCTACTGATCTATAGGGTGATTCCTAGGATGTGGTAGGAGAGTGTCTTCGGTTCATCATGTTCCTGGATGACGTGTATGGATGATGTGAGTGGTGGCCAGATTTTTCAAAAGTCGATTATAGCCTCAAGCCTCAACAACCGAAAAATGACAAAAATCGGGTAGGCAGCATGGCTATGTGGGTCGCACCCATTAGGGTGTATTGTCACCATCTAGAGAATATTCATATTTGTTACTTCTTTCATTTCTGTATCTCCCAGGGATTACGGTGGTCGCGTGACAAAAAGCCGTAAGGGGACAATATACTCGATACACTCAAGAGAAATGAGTGGTCGGTCATGTGTGGGCCGGGTTGCAAGACGTTCTTGTTGAACCCAGTGTATTCGCCTCTAGAGATACACTATCGGCAGGTGGTCCCATACCTTGTCATAGTTGGAAATCCAATCTCCAATAAGCGCCCGCGGTTTTGATTGTATACTATATATGTGGAGCGTGAGATGCAAGCGTTCTGCTAGATTCTATTTACTTGTATCTAGACACTATGATAATATCAGAAGAAGATATTGATTTCAAAACGATTTGGGTTATAGTAAGGTAAAAACCGTCCGTGTTTATGTGTGGACTGGTCTTACTATTATCCTTTTATTTCAAAAGGATTTCAAAGTTAAACAAGTTGGTTGCTGTATGAATTTATCACTGAAAAGTATTTCAGACTGATCCGGGTGAATTTTGTTTTTAATCAAATGTGCTCGGGTCAGACCGAGTATATTATCAGGTTAGGTATCGCTCGGAGCTTCAGAAGAAGAGTTGAAGTCGAGACGTCTTCCATATATATACTGGTACTAGTTTATTTCCGCTGTGTTGTATTGATCTGAATGTATACTCTGATGTTGTAATATACCGTTCTTTTATAAAGTATAATTGATTATTATATTTTGTCCATTCCGCTGTGAGATTCTGATCTTCTTATTCTTCTATTCTAATATTTCTTTCTTTCTTTTCTCACCCTCTAACTTCTTTCTATTAGCTTTCTGGGTTTTCAATATTTGAGTTTTGTATACGGGACGTGTTAGTATCTGGATTCAAGTGTCGAAATCCCCGGATCGCTACAGTGTTGATCGTCTAGACGTACTTGGAGATCAACCGGATATGCAAGGACCTCTATCCTGTATTCGACATGTGGGACGAGGAATAAGGTGCCTCCATTTTCGTTCAGACCTAGAATGGACTTGCAAATGGATGTGTGTCTGACATTGGATTTCATTCTATGTTAATTGATTTCTATTAAATATATATTTGTTTGGTGGTGGATAATTTATTCTCTTGCTTAACACCCTTCTCTGAGATGTACGAGCTTAGAGGTTATATATTGATAGACATCAGTTGTATGGCGTGAATTGTCAATGTGGCATGTTGAGATGCAAATGATCAAGGTTTTTGTTGAAAAGCATAGTCTTGTGGTTGATGATCAAAGCACGACTTTAAATAGCCTGGCTTTGTGTATAGCGTTAATTCATGAGCCTCACACCTGGTATGAGTCAAAAAGGGGATAGTGACCATAGGGAGAACTTGCGTTTCTTTCTAGCTAGAAGTGGTGTCATGGTATGGAGCCTAGACATTCTTACTTATGTGGATGATGGATTGCAAGGTGCCTCAGATATAGGGCTATTTGCTCATAGGGTCAACGTACTGAACTGTTTGGTGGTCCGATAGGACCAGGAAACATATTGTTCTGGAATAACCAATCCACTAAAGTAAGTGTGGACTGTCCTTACCACTTCTAAGGGTTTCCCGTAGGTGTGATCCCTAGACATGTGCCAGAGTGTCTCGAATCGGTGAGGAGACATCCCTTGCCTCGACTCATAGATAGAAATCCAATTTCCATACGTGACTTTTCGGTTTTAGGTGTAAGCCTATATGGTGACATGATATATGGTACCCATGCCGTCAGTGATCGATACATTTACATTTGAGGTTGATTTTGACACTATGCACTTATAATAGTATCAAGTGATTTGTTTTAAATGTACAAAGCATGTTTGGTTATTATAAGGGAAAACTTTATCCTCTGGCTTGTGTTGCATTATGTGATGGGACCTAAGTCTTATAGTAGCTTCATTTTTCAAAAAGCATACCGTTGTTTTATTTTAAACTAAGATTCATGTGGAGTAAACCCGTTCCATGTTATACGGCGTGGTCCCATGATTTCCCAACTTTTAAATTAAAGAGTTTATAACTGTTTTAGTTCACACCAGTCCCATGACTGACTCGGAGTTTGTTGTTTCTACCTAAACTCTGGGTGCCCATATTTTCCACACAAGCAGTCAGTAGTTTTGGTTTTGCAAATTTCTATTCATAGGATCCTGGATTTACAGCTGGAGCTATATTCGGAAAGCCTTGTATTCGTGTATTTCTTTCAGTTGTGTAGTTGATGTTTTCCGTTGTGTATTACATTCATGTATTATACTTTCCGCGGTGTATTATTTATTTGAACTCTGATATGTATTCTTGTATTCTGATGTAATTGTTGTAATAGCAATGAAATGTTCTATTGTTTGTGTTCCGATGAGTCGTGTTCTCAAAGCAATCTGGGCTTTCCCGTAAGGGGAAGTTTGGGTCGTTTCAAAAGATGATTTATAGAGATAAATAAATGTAGTTGATTTTAGTTAATGAAATCGATTAAAATAAGATTCGATAAAAGGTTTAAATGAATGTTTTATAATGATACGATCTTAAGCTACCAATATACTTGACCATACTATTGTGATTGACAGATAAAAACCTGTCTATCGATGAAATATCTTATTGGACCTTTGATGTGTTGTTTCGAAGAGACTAGGATGAAAACTAGACCCAAATCCACTTCGAACCATCGTTGCGTTCGAAACTAATTTGTAGGAATATGTATAATGTTGGAGCATTCAAGACCATAGATCTTCGTGAGCAAAATAACTTCTTGTTTAATTTCTCTAGCTGATCCGTAGAAATATTTAAGCAATGATTCTATCGTGATTGAAATTTACGGTTTGCAAGCACTACTCGCTACTGATCCTTGGGGTGATTCCTATATAGGATACGGTAGTAGGGTGCCTTCAGTTCATCCTGTTCCTGGATAACTTGTATGGATGAATGTATGACAGAGTATTTCCTGAGAGTCAAGTGCATTGATTTTTACAAATATACAAAGTTTGGTGGCAGAGGTGACACCTTCTCTTAACTTAACACCCAGAGTATATTTGTGGACATCAATTAATGATTTAGTGGATTTGACTATATGATATTCAAAGTAAATGAGATGTTCTCTGGAAAGGTAAACGTGACCTTAAGCCTCCTTAATTGGGAAATGACAGAAATCGAGCTGGCGGCATGGCTACATGGGTCACTTCGATTAGGGTGTACTGTCACTATTGAGAGAAATTTCATATTTCTTCTTCTTTTGTTTCTGTATCTCCATGGAATATGGTGGTTGTAGCTATAGGGTGACAATATATTCGATACATTCAAGTTGAATGAGTGGTCGGTCATGTGTGGTCGGATTGCAAGATGTTCTTGTTGAACCCCAGTGCATCCCCTCTAGAGTGCACTGATGGGAAGGTGATCCCATACCTTATCACATCGGAAATCCGAACATCAATAAGAACCAAGCAATTTTTGATTATATACTAAGTATGTAGTGAGATTCAAGCGTTATGCTAGATGATTTTTTATTTTTGATTTGATGGACGTTATAATAATATAACTGGATTTGAATATAAAAAGTATTTTGGGTTATCATAAGGTAAAAACTGTCGGTGTTCATGTGTGGACTGGTCTTACAATTATCCTTTTCTTCAAAGGATTTTCTAAAATTAAGCAATTTGTTGTGCATAAGTTATTGTATGAGCTTTATCACTGAAAGCCTTCCAAACTAACAATCCGTGTGATTTGGGTGTTGCAAATTGGCTTGGTCAGGCCTAGTGCATTTCTAGGTTACATTAGGATTTCTTGGAGTTTCAGAAGAGGAGCTGGAGTCAAGACATAACTCTATATTTTATGGTAATAAGTTATTCTGTTGTGTGAGTTGTATTGATTTGTCTTGTACACTAATGATGTAATGATATATATAGTTTTCTTTTGAACAAAGTATTATTGATATATTATATTTTGTCCATTCCGCCGTGAGACTCTGTTCCTCTTATTCTTTTATTATAATATTTCTTTCTTCTTTCATCCTCTAATTTTTTTCTCTCAACTATATATTTTTCTGTGCAATTTAAGTGACATGTGTCGTTAAATGTTGGGTTATACTGTACGGAAAAGTAGGTTGTTGCAAGTGGTATCATAACATAAGATTTAGTGATAACTTTGGCACTGTGGTGTAACTCAATAGAGACAGGGTTAGTAATACACTAGATTGAGTTTGAGTTTATACATGTATGAAAGTGCATATTTGTAATTGGATATAAAAATTATTTTTAACTATTTTTGCCAATATATTTCGTAAAAGGGTAGAATGTAATGTCTAGGATTTTTGCCATTTAATATTGAAATTTAAATTTATTTTAATGTTGAATTGGAATAATAATAGAATTTTAATATGGAATTTACTAATTTAATAATCAATATACAATTTAATTTCAAAGATATTGAATTTATCGTAATACGAAATGATAATAATTGAATTCGCAATTAAAATTGAATCAAAACGATTCATTCGATCAATACAAATTCTATTTTAATATAAACAGTATTAAAAATTTATTATCGATGAATTTGATTGTTCTGAATTGATTTATATTTTAAACGATTTAATTTAACATATGAAAGTAGTGATCTTTCAAATGATCTTAGAACTCGACGTATCAAATTCTATTAGATCTGGAATAGTGAATTATTATTAGATTTCAAATTTCGTAACATTTGGATTTATCTTTTGATTGTACGGTTAGAAAATGCTTAGAAATAATTTAATTTAAATCGTCGATTTAAAATTGGTATTTCCTTCATACGATCAAATGGAGCTTCAAAACTTGTTCCAGTGTGTTCGGAATAGTGGTACAACCCTAGGAATGTCGGTTGTTGCATATCTATTGGAGTTTGGGACGCAAATTATATTACTATAAAATTTAAGGGATAAGCACGAAATTAAATCGAGTTAAATTAAAATCAAATCATATTAAAATTTGCTATGTATTTAGGCAGACATACATTTAAAACTTATGTACCCAACTGTCCTCTTCTCCATCTATAAATCACAACCTTCTCCCGCTCTTTCCTTTTGTTTTCATTCAAAAACAAAATATTTAAACTTCAATTTTAAATGGACGTCCCCTCCTCTTCTTCATTCCAAAAAAATCGATACGCTTCATCTCTCCTCCATTTTATTTTTCCTAGCAAATTAATAAACACCGAAACGTTCCCTTTTTAATTTTTGGAAAAAAATATGTTAATTCGATCCTCAACCAAATCGTTTAATCTTGAATCCTTACAACTCGATGGAATTTCCCTTCAAATCATACTTATATTTTCGAGAGCAATATAATTTATGTCGATCGAAATTTTAGAGCGGGTTTGGTGGCAATAGAGGGAATGAGAGGTTGAGAAAGGCTTTGCTTTGTGTTTCTATTGGCAAGGCGCTTTAGCAGAGGAGGCTTGGTGGAGTTTGAAGTCAACTTGAGTCTCCTATAGCAGCGTAAGGAGGTCTGGAGGGTTGCGACTTAACTATCACATCATTTTCTGATATCGCGATTCGGAGAATGGGAGGTGCACGTTTAAGGGAAAGGGATGTGATGGTGAGAATTTCAAAGATGGTAAGATGGGTGGTCTTAGACATTTCTAGTGCATATTTGGGATTTTGTTGCATTTTCCAAAAGGGGAGATTGGAATGGAGACTGATAATGAACTAAGATGCATTGTTAGCAGTTGGATACGGGAAAGTTTGGCAGTGGAAAGTGTGGTATTTAGGAGCTAATATTTGAGGAGAATGGCGTGTCTACGAGTTGTTTGGTGAATTGCTAAAGTGGGACGAAGTCGTTGTTTGCAATAAGAATTAATCGACGATTGTTGATATGGCTCTGTGGTTTGTCAAAACAATAAGGTATATGATTTTAGAGAATTTAAAATAATACAATGATTTATTTATTTATATAGTTAGTTTAAATAAATAGCTGTATAATCGATAAATAAAAATAAATAATTATATGTACAAAAATAAATTCATTCAATTCGATTCATAGACGCACAATTTGGAATTTAAATGGATATTTGCCAAGTAAAAATCAAAGTGAGTAAACTCACTCTCCGGTTTAATTATAATTTACTATAATTGAATTTTTATGTAATAGAATATTTATATGTTGGTTGATCGATTGCATTGCTGTTATTGATAAATTATGGTTAATATATGTATTAATTATATTTAGGCTTAGTGGTTGTGGTTATATATATATATATATATATATATATATATATGTGTGTGTGTGTGTGTGTGTGTGTGTATAATACTTTCTCGCAGTACCATTAGCAGATGACCCTATTGCCCCATGATATATTGAGTGGATGACCTTCTATACCACGATATCCTGCCTTGAAGCAGGATGGGTATTATTTCTGTTGTTTAACATCTGTGGATGCAGGAAAACAGGTTGGAGGGATCCAACTGGATTCCCCAAAATTTATTTATTGTTGTTTACATATTTGCGTGATATGTTGAATTGAATTGATGTTGGTGTATTTGGATGTTTAGATATCACTGGCCCTATGTATTGATATTTAAAAGTAACATGAAAATGGGTTTTGAGATTTTAAAAGTGAAAATCTTTTTTCGAAATTGAAATTCAATCTCGAATGGACTAGAAAAATAAACTTGTTTTTAACAATAAAACAAGTTATTAATTTATAACAATGTTTTTAAATGAGTGAAATAAATTATCTTTGGATAATCTGGGAAATGTGAATTCAAGTATGAATTCAAAACGGGGATTGGGAATCGTTTCAAAAGGGAATGATGAAATTATTCCAATGTTCGGAATGTAAATTGAATGGAAATAAATCCATATAGATTTATGAATACAATTTTTTCAGAAAGGATATTATAATTATATTTAGTATAAATTATAAATTAGAAAATATAAATCCTATGAAGCTAATATTTCAACATTTGAAAATAGATTCGATGTTATATATATATATATATATATATATATATATGTGTGTATGTATAAGTTATAATAATAAAATAAAATGGGAATCGAGTTTCAAATAAATTATTAAAATGGAAGTTTGTTTTAATAAGGAGGTAAATTTATAAACAAAGTTTATAAATGTAATAAAGTAATTTTCATCAAATAATTTGAAAATAGATTTTATTTCAAAATAAGTATGGCTTATAAAACCATATTTTTAATGGAATAGAAAATGAGATTTTAAATCGAGTTTTTTATTACAAGCTTTATGAATCTCAAGATAAGAATGTTGTTTGTCAAGGTCTGAGAGGTAAATGAATTACTCCAGCTTGAATGACTTCATTATTATCAAGAGACGATATTAGTTTGTAATGGTAAATGATGTTGAATTAATTGATTATTTCCATAAAAGAAATTTATAGTTTGTAACTACCCGAATTCCGATAGATCGATTTTTTTTCAAAATTCCAATCTATCGAAACTTGGATTGGTTTGGTCTGGTATCCTATAGAAAAGACAGAAACATAAAATATGTCAGAGTTCAGAAAACACTCACAGCGGAATGGATAAAATATAATATAATCAAAGTATAGCCTTACCGTAGTAATAATATAATAATATTGTCTAATCAGTATCCAAAGCTATCATGTCTCTGCCACAAATCTAACCTGCGAGTATGTTATGAGAAAGGGGTCAAAACACAAGTTCTGGTCACCAGAAATAAATTATACACTTTGGATAATCCTACATATACCGTTCAATCACATTTTCTTATTTATTAGGTTACTTGGGTTAACAGCACTCAAGGCTTACATACACGTCATACTCATTTACTTCACATCGGAATAACCTAATACAATATATATATATATATAGCTACCCCCACAATATTAAGGTACACCCCATGGTACCTCACTGGCATGGTCTCCACCGTAACGCCACAGAAGTGAACGCAGTCCCTCATCCTACGCCGGAGTGACATATGGATCTTTACATAACAATGTTATATTCCGTATATGTCTATCATTACTATGCTATGTAAGCATACGAACAGCCATCGTCGATCGAATCAGAATTCATACCGGAGTAATGCCCTCAAATCTCCAATACACCACCCAGATCCAACATGCATGTATCTAGACTGTCCCACATACGTATTGTCAATGTAGCTCGATGCCTTAATCGCACGTCCTCTAATGTGCATCGAGTTCCATGGCAGGGCGATACAAGAAACATGGAACTCTGTACAGAGCTTTTCCATATCTGTATAGGCCCACCTTTAAGAGCCTCAAAATACAGATATCCCTAGGGTCTGTTTTTCATGGTGGTTTTGTCCCCGTCTCGGCTCCTCCCTCAACTAGTAAAGACTACACGAGATAAACGACTGCCCCCTAACAAACAATCTTAACATCCAATTGGCGTCTTCCCTCAACCACCGTACCTTGATAATGAAAGGTGAATGGTCTATTGGTTTTAGCTCTTGTCTTTTCACATCCCACTGGCTTTCGATGACATGTATCTGACGATTGACTATCCCTGTTGGTTGTGACCCTCCGCCTCCTCGTTGAGGCAACTGCCGAATCTCCCTGGGTCACTTCATCACACAATTCTGGCTGCAAAGCTACTTTTGCAGTCAAGGCCCACCCACCTAGTTGTTACGCGTAGACCCAACCTCTGCGAGCACAGCCTAAACATCTGCCACCACACAGAGGACTACCAGGAGCACCTTACGTACTTCAGGAAGCCGCATGCTTCCCCTTCTAGTCCTTCGGAGCCATCATAATAATCAGATGAATTTGCGCTTCCCTCATGCCTCATGACACCTCGATGATCTACCTCATTGGGTTATTCACCCTCAAACAAGCGGGCTTGTCCTTTTAACATGTTATTGGATCCTATGTCTAAACATTCTTTTATGCGCTTGACTTACCTTATCAGGTTTCCATTTAACTTGGTTGTTCCCATTCATATCGAATTCTTAATCGAGTTACCAAGTTTCCCTTGCTTATTAATTACAGTTATATAACTTAACCCATTTAAGTTTATTATTAAGCCCACAACATGTTATTCTCTAGATTGTTGTCCAAGGTCTGTAATCCACAATCCCTTTTATATTCTTGTTTGATTTCATTATTACAATAACATGTTCTACTTAATATGTAATTAATTATATCCCAATTCACATGTTTTCTATTTAACATGTCAATTATTATTTATGATTAAATTTAACTTATTTCATAAGTTTTCCTCATTCTTTCTCATTTAATCATAATTCCATTTTACACCGTTACTACAACTTATCGTTGTTTACTTGTTAACTTAGTTCTCTTAACTAATGTCCATTAATAAGTTTCCCTACCCATTTATTACAACCTATGTTATAATTTCCTATTGTCCCTAGGACAAGTCTTAACATGTTATTCTTATCAGCAGGTTTCAGACTTCCAAGTCTACAGATTACTTAATTTTTAATTAAGTACAACTTCTTATATTTCATAAATTTCCCCCTTTTCTCAACTGGTTTCAGGTTTTCCCCATTTACTGATTACTTAATTTACAATTAAGTGCCCCTTATCTCATTTCACCAGTTATCCCATTTCCTTACTAGCTTATTATAACCTAAGCTTTAATCTTCACTTGTCCCTAGGACAAGTATACCTATTATACAACATTCTCATTAATGTAATTTATTTATAATAGGTGATTATCATTCCCCGTTTAAACCATTTACTGTTGTAACCCATTATTCTTCATTCACTGTAATATATACGTTCGTTATTTTGTTAAGGAAAACACCTCATGCACCTTATCAGTTTGATTTACAAAAGGAATCAGTGATTTATTTTCATAATGTATTCCCATCTAAATCCGTGGTGGCGAGTAATTTCTTTCCTTTTACTTACTTTATTCACTGTGGCTTACTCGCAACCATGTTTGCAGAAATAGGTCATTTAGGGAAATACATCACTTTTACGTCGCATCGCACTAACTCAGTCCATTACATCCTTTCCTTTCTTATTTTCTGAGATAGACATTTAATTACCATCATTTCCATTTATTCATAATATACGTATATTTATATATATGCACTAAACCTCTCACATTAAGCCTACACTTGTGGACGTTGGATTTGTCGGACGAGTCTGGGAAGACTTCTACCACAAGTTAATTTAACCTCGTGTCTTGGTACCATTACATGTTTATTCATGCACTTAGACCCCTCACGTTATATTTACCACTTATAGATGCTGGATATGCCGGGCGGTTCTGGGCAGACTTCTACCACAAGTGTAACCTAACCTCGTATCTAAGCGCGTGCATCTTATTTACTGTAAATTTTAGGCATGTTATCCTTTTGACTGTAATCTAATTTACATGTCATCAAATTATGCCTATATTATGGCGCATGTCCTTTTTAACATGTGTTTAAGTCTATTTTGACATGTAAACATTTCATCGGGTAATTGTTTAAATCTAACAAGTTAACATATCATTTACTCAATAATACGCCACAAGTGGATCATGTAATTATAACAACAGTAGTCATGACCCATATTCTAACTAGTTTGTTTTTCAACATGTAATCGTTCCAACACTTTAACTGATTCAACATATGAATTATTCATATTAACATCTCAACTTGTTATAACAGTAATTCTTAGTTATTCTAGCAAACTCACATATAATAAGGAGAATGTTTTAAATGATAATATATCATTACCTAAAATGATATAGCTTAAATCCACTCACTTCGTAATCTTTCCAAATCCTGGATATGGTCCAGATCTAATCTTCCATGGTTTTCCCCAAATTGGATTCAGAACCTAACAACCATGGACTGACTGTTTTTACTAAAATAGAAAGGAAAAGAAAAAGGAGGAAAATTGAATAGATCGAATCAAGAAAGTTACCTTACTTTTCACATAATTCTGAACACCTTTTATAAACGTCAATCTCTTTCCTCCAGATCATGGTTTAAAATTTTCCTAACTAATAATTTATATTTTCTGAAGAGATCTTTAAGGGAGGAGAACTGCAGAGCTTTAGCATAGTCTTAGAAATATGAGGTTAAGGGTTAGCTCTACAGACTTATTTATAGGTGTATCAGAGAAACCTGGACCCTTAAATTCAAATTAAAAACATCAGAACCGACCACGTCAGGAAAAGGATCCAAATGCACGGTGGGGTCGACCCCCCTTAGGGTGGGCAGACCCATGGGTCGACCCCCTCCCTCCCGTCGGTAGGTCGACTCCCAATGGCCTAACTTCCCGCTCAAGTTCCTGCTTCGTGAATTTTATTTCTGGACTAATTTATTTAATATATATATATATATATATATATATTCATATAAGCTCCTTATACATATGCAAACTTCTAACGCTTATAACTTCTTCATACGTTATCCGTTTTACGCAAACCAAGTGTCTATCTCGACCAAAATTTCAAGATGGATGCAATGGCATAGTCCGTTTTACTTAATTATGAATATTTAATTAATTTATTCCTATTTTATTATATTGAGTTAAAAATGCGGGGTATTACATTCTCCCTCCCTTAGGAAATTTCGCCCCCGAAATTTGGTAAGGGTAAAAATCAAATAACCACTCGCATAATATCCATCCATCATGTGTGCATCCAATTTTTGCGACCATAGTGCACTTGTGCAAAGTGAAATACAACATAATAATGCATGTATGCCTAAGTCATACCTCCTATATGTAAGCAAATTTTTTTTTTCAAAAATTCTTTTAAAACATGATGCTCACATCCTAAATATGCTGGTAGTTCTATATGAATGCATATTTTGAAAACCAAAATACTTTTTCATTCAAATTTTCCTAACTCTTACTCAATAAGAGCGTAGTTCGTCCAATTCTTACATCCAAAATCCTACCAACCAACTTTTCTTTTCGAATTTTAGAAAAAACTAATTTTGTAAATTTGATTTCTTATATTACAAAAAGGTGGAAAACAGAAAATTTCACATCTTCCATTTTTCTTTTTCAACCTTTCTCCAGTCGTACTTGGATTTGATGAAACTATTCTGTAAAGATTCCCTATTTTCCTATCCAAACACAGCCCACATAAGAAATTTTTTCTTTGTTATGGATTCTCTTTTCATCTTATCTTGGAAATTTATCCATCTTTTCTCATAACTTATCATGTTTGTTGCTTTACTGAATTTGCTGTTTCCTTTTTAGTTGTACCATTTCTCTTTTCTTAGCTTATTTAATCATCTGATCTTAGTTTAAATTTAAATAAGCCTTCTAGTCTTTCAACTAAAATAGGAGAACGAACACCCTACACATATACTACCAAGGGCCAAGAATCTAGGGACTATGTCCTCCTCAGACAGAAAAGTCCAAACTATAGGATCCACGACAGGTTCAGCTGTTACCCTAACTACCCAACAAGAACAAAAATAACGCAATAGCTGTGTACCAACAATTATTTCAAGCAACACCCTAGGCTCTTCAATGCTTACGCATTCTACGGGAACTTACCATTATTTCAAGATAATTCTTGGTATTTACTTCATAGCCTCAAAACTTTTCCCGTCTTCCCTAGGCACTAATCCTTGCTTACTCCATACTTTTTAATACATGGTTTGACCCTTTTCATTTAGATTTCCTTCAAAAAAAAATTAAAAGTGTCAAACCTTTATTTTCCTCATGAAAACTTTCATTTGCCAAACCATATAAATATGTCATCTTAAAAAATGTAAATCATTTTTTTTCAAATCACAAAAACCTTGTAGATAAGGACAACTATTTCTCAAACGGGTTTACCATTTGTTCTTGCCTATAAGGTCAGTTCAGTCTCTTACTACAAGGTGCAAACATCTACTCTATTCTTTAATTTCTATGACTTATTTTTCCCAACCAACAAAATTTTCTCTTTTAAACAATTTATCAAAACTGATTGTCAAAAGAATAGAGCTTCAAAACTTTCTTTATTAAAGATTCTTGTATGAAATATAATAAGAAAACTAGCGAGCTATACATGCTCTATAATATGCACATTTTACCAAGAGAATTTCACTTTAGATAGAGCTTTCGCAAGAAATCTCTATTTGCAAAATATACACTTTTTTTTACCTTAAAACTCAATATGTATACTTTACATATTTAAAACTATAACTTTTATGATTAAAACTTGAAAACACCATAAACTATTTTCCTAAAACTTTTACAGTTTCGAGTTCTTAAAAGTTAATAATGGGGTAGACTCAAAGTGGGTTTCCAATTTTTTTAGGCTTTCCTAGACACTCTCCAGGGTCAGTTCTCCAAACTACATATATTCCTAATCCATTCTTCTCTTTTCAACCTTTTCCAATCTATAAGGTTCTCAAGCCCACTAACCTAAAATACTAATCAAATGGGATTCACTTTCCTTCCATACAAAGTACATTGTACATTATCCACCCAAATTACCTAAGGGTCTCAGATTTCCATATTCGTCCCTTTAGTGTACAAAACAAACATCCCATTTCTGACCATATTATACTCTATCTATTTAGTCGTTTTCTCTACGGATCTAGGTAAATATATAATATATTTATATTTTTTAAAAAATACAAATACGTTCACACACTATTTATACAGGAATCCTAAACCTAAGCTCTGGTACCAGATGTAACAAACCGAATTCCGACAGATCGATTTTTTTTTCAAAATCTCAATCTATCGAAACTTGGATTGGTTTGCTCTAGTATCCTGCAGAAAAGACAGGACATAAAATATGTCAGAGCTCAGGACACATCTCATAGCTAAATGGATAAAATATAATATAATCAAAGTATAGCCTTACCGTAGTAATAATATAATAATATTGTCTAATCAGTATCCAAAGCTATCATGTCTCTGCCATAAATCTAACCTGCGAGTATGTTATGAGGAGGGGTAAGAACACAAGTTCTGGTGACCGGATTTAAATTATACACTTTGGATAATCCTACATATACAGTTTAATCATATTTTATTATTTATTATGTTACTTGGGTTAATAGCACTCAAGGCTTACATACACGGCATACGAATTTACTTACCAGCTGAAGCGACCCGAACTTCCCCATCTCCGAAGAGAAGAGAAAGAATGAATTACTGTGAGGAGAAGACGAATCAGAACGCAGACAAAAGAACATTTAATTGTTTATTACAACAATTCCATCAGAATACAAGAATATACAGAGTATGAATAATTATTACACATTCGACAAATATCAGAGATTACAATAAATTACATAGTAGCGGAAAATAATACAATACACAACTAGAAGTAATACACGGATACAGAGCTTTCTGAGTATCATTCCAGCTGTAAAACCTGGATCGTGTGAATATAAATCTGCTAAACCAAAACTACTAGTTTCCCATGTCAAAATAAGGGCACCCAGAGTTTAGGTTAAAACAATAAACTCCAAGTTAGTCATGGAACTAGTGTGAGAACTAAAATAGTTATTTATCTTTATTTTAAAGTTAGGTAAATCAAGGGACCACGCCGTATAACACGGAACGGGTTTCCTCCCAAGAACACCAGTGCATAAAACAACAGCGCAATGCTAAATAGAACAATGAAGCTATTATAAGACCCAGTCCCATCACACAATGCAACGCAAGCCGGAGGATAGGTTTTTTACCTTATAATAGCCAAGAATGCTTGGTACGTGAAATTTCATGTTTTATTAATACTATAAGTGTATAGTGTATAAAACAACTTCAAATCATAAGTATCAATCATAGACGGCATAAGTGCCCTATCCCACTATGTTGCCATACTAGGCTCTACAAATAAAACCGCAAAATCACGTATTGGAAGGTAGATTTCCAACTGTGAACCGAGGCAAACGATAGTCCTCACCGAATTTGAGAGCCTCTAGTCCGCCCCTCAGGCAATTACTCAATCAAGCCTTTGGATCGTCAAAGCCGGTCCACCGATGCGAATTAAAATGCCTGAACACTGCGTTTCCCTACCCTTTGGGGCGTAAATGAGCCTAGAATGACTCCATCGGACCCAGATCGTCCGATCTAACCGAGGCGCCTCGCAACAACAACAACCACATAAGTCAAACTCGTCAGGGCGTGTAAAACCACTGACGCCACTTCTAAAGAAACGCATGTCCTCCCTGAGGTCCTTCTCCCGTTTCTGGTTCACAACCGGGGTATGAGGCTCGCGAATCAACGCTACACAAAGCTATGCCACACAAGTCGTACTTTGATCATCAACCACAAGACTTTGCTTTTCAACAGAAGCCTTGATCAATTTTCCTCTTAGGCATGCCACACAGGCAATTCACTCCATGCGATTGATATCCATCAATATATAACTCCTAAGCTCGTACATCTCAGAGAAGGGCGTTAAGCAAGAGAATAAATTCTCCGCCGCCAAACAGATATATATTTAGTAGAACTCAATCACACATAATAAAATCCAATGTCAGACACACAGTCCATTTACAAGTTCGTTCTGGGTCTGAACGAAACCGGAGGCACCTAGTACCCCGCACATCCATCGATCTCCAAGTACGTTTGGACGACCACTAACTGATTCCCTCCTCTTGGGTGTACGACCCAATCAAGATCGTCAGCAATCACCCAAACGACGTGAAGACCTTCGGTCTTCAACCACCATCTTCATCTTCGACTTATCGTCGTATCAGTTATTCAGAATGGGATAAACCCGGTCTTTTTGAATAACTCGCGTATATAATAAACAAGTGTTACACAAACACAACATACGCCTCATTCCAATTCATCAGTCACTAACCGTAAATTAGTAAGGGAACAATTCCCCAAATATTAACCCCGAAGGCCAAAACCAACATCAGATCAATACCCAGGAAACCATTCGTCTTAGCCAACCCACAGTTAGTTTCTAAATTTCACATTCTTAGGGAAAGGTTCCCATTAATTTTATCAAAGATAAATTCTTTTAAATTTATTCTTTAATCTTCCTTTGAATATCATTTCAAACTAGTCGGGATTAACGAACCTTACCATAGTAATTATTTGTTTTAATTTCCCAATCCCAACCTATCCATCACATGAAGTAAAACTGGTCATACTTCATATCTAACACCACAGTGTTATCGGTAAATTCAATTACCATTTCACGTTCAAATCTAATTAAAGATTTAACTACCGCCTGGAGCAAAACTGGTGATACTCCATTCCCGATCATTTCAATCTAATTAAAGATTCATTAAAACTCCACTTATTTTTAATCTTTAACTGGGTTAAAGAATCAATGTCATTTAAAACACGGTTCACAATAAACCCAAAATCACATTCCATTAATTATCGGGTTAAAGAATAAGTGTTATTTAAAACACTGTTCACGATAAACCCAAAAATCACATTCCATTAATTATCGGGTTAAAGAATAAGTGTTATTTAAAACACTGTTCACGATAAACCCAAAAATCACATTCCATTAATTATCGGGTTAAAGAACAAGTGTTATTTAAAACATTGTTCATGATAAACCCAAAAATCAATACCAATTCAATTCCAATTAAATAATATTTAATTGGTACACTTCGTTAAATCTAAATAAAAAGATTTAATCTTTTTCTCAACTGGGGTTAAGAACAGTGTTAATGAAGACACCATTCACGACAAACCCAAATCCCATTTGATATTAAATACAAGGCTCTGAATAGAAAATATATCAGCTTATATTCAATATCAAATTCTACGACCAACAAATATCATATTGGAAATAACAATATAAATATATCTTTCAAATTTCCATAACAATATCTGTATAATCCCGAAATCCAACATCGAAATATTCCAAAGACGATTTCGATATAAATCCATTCTAGTTCAATTATTGGAAATTCTGGTTATTATCAAAACCATTTCAAATCCAATTTTTTATTTTAAAAATAAACAAATTATTATTCTAGTTCAAAACTAGTTCATTTCGATAAAAATTTATTTTTATCTTTTCAAATATGTAGTTTTTCATCCCAATTCTTCACAAATCATTTCTTATGATTTTACACAAATTATTACTATTTTTAATAATTTTATCAAGGCCCGTACAGTCAATTTCCATCAACGGCCATCGAACTGCACTTACTGCAACCTTTTCCAAATTTGATTTGGACATAATTCCAAATCCAACCGTTAGATTTCAAATCTCTAATATTCATTAGAAAGCCCTTTTCGATACGAACCCAACGGTTCCGGTATTAGGAGAATCCGACGATCGGATCTCCCACAAAATCCATTCGAAGTCAATGGTCGAAATTCGCGAAATACCGTGGCGCGTTCTATTCAGGCCATTATATATATATATATATATATCATCGATTTCCTTTTTAAAACGTATTTTATAAATCATTTTAAATTCATTTTCAAAATGATTTCAACTTCCTTTTCAAATTCAAATCAAGATTGAATTTTCCAATATAAATTCGTTTTAATTTCATTTCAAATCGATTTCAATTCAATTTCACTTCAATTTCAATTTAATTCGAATTTCAAATCTATTCAATCTAATTCGACTTTCAAATCTATTCAATTTAATTCGAATTTCAAATCTATTCAATCTAATTCAAATTTCAAATCTATTCAATTTAATTCGAATTTCAAATCTATTCAATATAATTCGAATTTCAGATCTATTCAATTTAATTCGAATTTCAAATCTATTCAATTTAATTTGACTTTCAAATCTATTCAATTTAATTCGAATTTCAAATCTATTCAATCTATTCAATTTAGTTCGAATTTCAAATCTATTCAATTTACTTTATTTTGTTTTAATTAGTTTTGAAATATGGTAATAGCTAATGTAAAAACATACGTGGTTTAAATAATATAAAAATATGAGTTTTAATCATTTAAAATTATAATTTTTACATAAAGATGAGATTTTTACTATGATAAAAATATAATTTCAGTTTATAGGAAAATATTATTTATAGAAAGATTAGATTTTTATCATGAAAGCGAAGTGAAAAATAAAATTTTTAGCTTTGTATAAAAATATGATTTTTATATTATAGAAATAATAAAAATATGATTTTTGTATTATAGAAAGAATAAAAATATGATTTTTATATTGGTAGAGTATTAAAAATATAATTTTTATTATATGTAGAGAGTAAAGAAAAATTATTATGTGCGAAGAATCAGGATATGATTATCATATATGGAAAAAGATATAAAAATATAATTTTTATTTGAATAGCAATATAAAAATTTGATTTTTATAAATATGAAGTGGAAATAAAAATATGATTTTTATGTACATGTAGTGATGATAAAAATGTGATTTTTACTATGAACAACGTGTAATAGATTGCATTGAATTTTAGGCAAACCCCGGCTATTCAGAAATTCAGAAATGAAATGGCGGAGTGGAACCCTCGGTGATAACTCCTCACTTTTATTTATTTTCTAGTTGAAATATATACTAAGATGCAGACGGTGCTTAGTTGCACCTGACACCCGTCGTCCACAGACCATGGACGTCTTGTTTATTTGATTGATGTGTTGTGAATATTGATTGTGGATGTGGAAAGAATAAATATTTTATAGTTAAAAAATATAATTTTTAACGTGTATATAAAATAAATATGAATAAACAAATCGGATGATTTGTTTAGGTACACCCATTAAACTGATATTGATTGGGACGATATATTTTACACATCGCCCAACTGCACAAATAAAAATCTATGTTTGTTGATTTGAAACCCCACACGGGTATGGGGATGATATTTGACATACACTAATCCCGATTGTTTAGTTGTATGTCAATCGATGGGTTGACAGACTGTGTAAGCATTAATTATATATATTTAATGCTTATGCAGTTGTGTGGTGCACTTTGGATGATGGTTGATTATTTATCGTTGCTATCATATACATGTGTTGTATGGAATCCATATAATTAAAATTATATGGTAATTAATTTGGCCTCATTCCAATTTGGAAAATAAAGAAAATTCATGTGTTGAATAAAATATATATTCATGTGTTGAATAAAAGAAAATTCACGTGTTGAATAAATTATATATTCATGTGTTGAATAAAAGAAAATTCATGTGTTGAATAAAAAATATATTTATGTGTTGAATAAAAGAGAATTCATGTATTGAAGAAAATATTCATTTGTTGAATAGAATAACAAAGTTATTGATATATATATAAAGCTGTGTTGATTAGAGATGCGCCATTTTGACGCGAACGATATTTATATCGATTTTATTCATTTTTATAATGAATATCGAAAAGTAATTGATTTCAAAATATAATGTTTTGAAAATATTATCATTTAAATATCGATGATATGGAATATTCAATTTTGATTAGAAATTGAATATAAAGTTGAAATCATTTTGAAAACGAATTTAAAACGATTTATAAAATACGTTTTAAAAGGAAATCGACGAAATATATGTAATATATATATATATTATATATATACAATGGCCTTAATAGAACGCGCCGCGGCAGTTCACGAATTTCGACCATTGACTTCGAATGGACATTACGGGAGATCTGACCGTCGAATTCTCCTAAAACCGGAACCGTTGGGTTCATATCGAAAAGAGATTTCTAACGAATATTAGAGATTTGTAATTTAACGTTTGGATTTGGAATTATGTCCAAATCAAATTTGGAAAAGGTCGCTGTAAGTGAAGTTCGATGGCCGTTGATGGAAATCGACTGTACGGGCCTTGATAAAATTATTAAAAATAGTAATAACTTGTGTAAAATCATAAGAAATGATTTGGAAAGAATTGGGATGAAAAACTGCATATTTGAAAAGATAAAGGTAGATTTTTATCGAAATGAACTAGTTTTGAACTAGAATTATAATCCCATTTATTTTTAAAATAAATAAAGTGGATTTGAAATGGTTTTGAAAATAACCAGAATTTCCTATATATAAAGTGGAAATGGATTTGAATCGAAATTGTCTTTGGAATATTTCGATGTTGGATTTCGTGATTATACAGATATTGTTATGGAAATTTGAAAGATATATTAATATTGTTATTTCCAATATGATATTTGTTGGTCGTAGAATTTGATATTGAATATAAGCCGATATATTTTCTATTCAGAGCCTTGTATTTAATATCAAATGGGATTTGGGTTTGTCGTGAATGGTGTCTTCATTAATATTGTTCTTAAATCTGAGAAAAAGATTAAATATTTTTATTTAAATTTAATGAAGTATACCAATTAAATGATATTTAATTAGAATTGAATTTGAATTGATTTTGGGTTTATCGTGAACCGTGTTTTAGATGACATTGGTTCTTTAACCCAGTTAAAGACAGGATATGGTTTTGCCAAGTTAAACAATCATTAATATGATTTTTGGGAAGATTAAAACCAAGTGGAGTTTTAATGAATCTTAAATTAGATTGAGATGATCGAGAATGGAGTATCACCAGTTTTGCTCTAGGCGATAGTTAAATCTTTAATTAGATTTGAACGTGAAATGGTAATTGAATTTACCGATAACACTGTGGTGTTAGATATGAAGTATGACCGGTTTTACTTCATGGGATGAATAGGTTGCGATTGGGAAATTTAAAAAAAATGATTACTTCTGTAAGGTTGGTTAATCCTGACTAGTTTGGATAAACCATAATTTGGTTTAAATTGATATCAAAAGAAGATTAAAGAATAAATTTAAAGAATTTATCTTTGATAAAATCAATGGGAACCTTTCCCAAAGTATAAGAATATTTGAATATAAGAATATTATGAACCGGAATGAGGTGTATGTTGTGTTTGTGTAACACTTGTTTATTTTATACGCGGGTTATTCAGAAAGACCGGGTTTGTCCCATTCTGAATTACTGATTCGACGATGTGTCGAGGATGAAGACGGTGGTCGAAGCCCGGAGGTCTTCACATCGTTTGGGTCATTACTGATGATCTTGATTGGGTTGTACACCCAAGAGGAGGGAATCAGTTGGTGATCGTCCAGACGTACTTGGAGATTGATGGATATGCGAGGTACAAGGTGCCTCCGGTTTCGTTCAGACCCAGAACGAACTTGTAAATGGACTATATGTCTGACATTGGATTTTACTCTATGTGATTGATTTCGATTAAATATACATCTGTTTGGCAGTGGAGAATTTATTCTCTTCCTTAACGCCCTTCTATGATACGTACGAGCAAAGGGGTTATATATTGATGGATATCAATCGCATGGAGTGAATTGCCTGTGTGGCATGCCTAAGTGGCAAATGATCAAGGCTTTGGTTGAAAAGCAAAGTCTTGTGGTTGATGATCAAAGCACCACCTGTGTGGCATAGCTTTGTGTAGCGTTAATTCGCGAGCCTCACACCCTGGTTGTGAACCGAAAATGGGAGAGGACATCAAGGAGGGCATGCGTTTCCTTCTAGCTAGGGTGGTGTCAGTGACCTATCAGCCCTGACATTTATATTATTTTCACCTGTATGGTTGTTGCTGTTGCAAGGCGCCTCGGATATATCGGTGGCTATGTGGAGCCGATGGAGTCATTTGGCTTATTTACGCCCCAAAGGGCGGGGAAACGCAGTGTTCAGGCATTTTAATCCGCATCGGCGGATCGGCCCTGACAATCCAAGGGACGATGCGTTCTGTTCCTGAGACTCGGGCTAGACAGTCTCGAATTCGGTAGAGGACGATCCCTTGCCTCGGTTCATAGATGGAAATCCAATTTCCAAATTCGTGACTTTGCGGTTTTGATTGTAGAGCCAAGTATGGAGACATGATATATGGTACCCATGCCATCTAGGATTGATACATTTATATTTGAAGTTGTTTTAAACACTATGCACTTATAATAGTATCAAATGATTTGTTTTTAACGTAACAAGCATGTTTGGCTATTATAACGGAAAACCCTATCCTCCGGCTTGTGTTGCATTGTGTGATAGGACCTGGGTCTTATAATTGCTTCATTTTTCCAAAAAGCAATGCGTTGTTTTTTATATGCACTGGTATTCTTGGGAGGAAACCTATTCTGTGTTATACGGCGTGGTCCTTTGATATATCTGATTTAGATTAAAGCTTTAAATAACTGTTTTAGTTCTCATGCCAGTCACATGACTGACCTGAAGTTTATTGTTTTAACCTAAACTCTGGGTGCCCTTATTTTGACACGGGCAGCTAGGAGTTTTGGTTTTGTAGATTTATATTCACAGGACCCTGATTTACCGCTGAAGCGATATTCGGAAAGCTCTGTATCCGTGTATTACTTCCAGTTGTGTTTTGTATTATTTTCCGCTGCAGTAATGTATTTAAATCTCTAATAATTTATGATGTGTAATATTTATTCATACTCTGTATATTCTTGTAATCTGATGGAACTATTGTAATGTACAATGAAATGTTATTCGGTTTGCATTCCGATGTGGCTTATTCTCAACTCAATCTGTGCTTTCCTTACCGGGGAAGTTCGGGTCGTGTCAATAAATACCATGTACTATGTCGCCATATATAGGTTTACACTCCAAACCACACATGTCGTATTGGAAGTTGGATTTCCATCATGAACCAAGGCAAGGGATCATCCTTATGAATTCAAGTCTCTCTAGCCCGAGCCTCAGGATTCAGCCGCACCTGCACCTAGGAGCCATAGTGCCGGTCCATAAATACTTTAGTGGATTATAACTCCTGAACAATACGTTTCTCCGGCCTATGGGGCGTAAATCAAGAGCCACTAGGGACTTAAATCCGAGGTACCTTGCTTTCCATCATCTAGATAAGTAAAAATGTCTAGGCTCCATACCATAACACCACTCCTAGCTAGAAAGAAACATATGTTCTCCCTGGATCCTTCTCCCGTTTCTGGTTCATACCGAGGTGTGAGGCTCGCGAAGTAACGCTATACACAAAGCTACGCTAAATAAAGTTGTTCTTTGATCATCAACCACATGGCTCTTCTTTTCAACAATAAGCCTTGATCATTTGCATCTTGGCATGCCACACTGACAATTCATGTCATGCGATCGATAACTGTCAATATATAACCTCTGAGCTCGTATGTCTCAGAAAAGGTGTTAAGCAAGAGAATAAATTCTCCGCCACCAAATAGATATATATTAAACAGAAATCAATCAGCATAGAATAAAATCCAATGTCAGATATACATCCATTTACAAGTCCGTTCTGGGTCTGAACAAAGCCGGAGACACCTTATTCCTCATTCCATATATCCAATATGGAAGAGAGGCTCTCGCATATCCGGACGATCAACAAGTACGTCTGGACAACTACCACTGTAACCATTTCAAGGCAACAACTCCAATCAAAGGCATCAGTAGTCATCCATTCGATGTGAAGATCGTCGGTCTTTAATCACCGTCTTTAAATCTTCTACTTCCAATCGTCATATAATTATTTGAAACGAGATTTAACTCTGCCTTTTTAAATAATTCTCGAATATATATAATTTAAATCAATTCTTTTCATTCCATATCATTAATAATAATTTATAACGATTTATCGCTATTTTTATTTATATAAAAATAGCCATATTTAATTAAATGACGCTTCAGGTCATTACATGGCCCTAGCGTTGTTTTCATCAAAATTTGATTTACACATTTATCAAAATCTAACAATTGGATCTGAGCAAATTTTATATCATTCGAAAGATCATTCCAAAGCGAACCCAACGGTTCTAGTTTTAGGAAAATCCGACAGTCGGATCTCTCGGTATAATCACTTGAAGTTACGATTCCAAATCGCAAACTGCAGCGCGCGATTCGTTTAATTTTAATTAATATTTATATGTATATAAATATAATTCGTTTGATGATATCAAATTATTTATTCTTTAACATAGATTTAACATTATTTTAATGAATCATACTTACATTGAAAATGTAATTCTTAATGTTTCAACATTTTCATCGAATTATGAATATTTTATATGATCATGCTTACATTAAAAATGTAATTTTTAATGTTTCAACATTTTCATCAAACAATGAATATTCTAAACGATCCTTCATAGATATAAAAAAAATACTTTTTATGAAGAAATATTTTTATCAAACAAGAATCTTTTTAATGATTCATTTTTACATTAACAGTGTAAATTTTAATGTAAAAACGTTTTCAAACAATGAATCCTTTTTAAAGATTTTTTTTCATTAACAATGTAAATTTTAATGTAAACATATTTTAATCAAAGTTTAATCTTTTTAATGAACCATTTATACATTAAAAATGTAATATCTAATGTAAACATATTCTAATCAAACTTTAATCTTTTTATTGAACCATTTATACATTACAAATGTAATTTTTAATGTTAAACATTTCTATTCAACTGATGAATCTTTTTAATGAAACATTATTACATTAAAAATGCAATTTTTAATGTGACACATTTCTATTCAACTAATGAATCTTTCTAATGAAACATTATTACATTAAAAATGTAATTTTTAATGTAACACGTTTCTATTCAACTAATGAATCTTTCTAATGAAACATTATTACATTAAAAATGTAATTTTTGATGTGACACATTTCTATTCAACTATTGAATCTTTCTAATGAAACATTATTACATTAAAAATGCAATTTTTAATGTGACACATTTATCATTATTTCTCACATGTAATAAAAATGTAAATTTTTATCGTTAAACTTTTCTGTTTTAAACAATGTTTATTTTTATATACTCTGTTTATAAAATAAAAACATGATTTTATTATTAACGTATTTCATACATGTATATTTTAACATATTTCCTATATACAATAAAAATGTGAATTTTTATTTTTAGATTATTCTTTTTCAAATAATGATCATTTTTACGTATCTCTTATATATAATAAAAATGTGAATTTTCGTTGTTAACAAATTTTATACAAACAATGAATATTTTGTACATAAAAAAATATAATTTCTATTACTTCAAACCATTTTTATTTCTTATATGAATATTTTTCATATTTTGTACATTCAATAAAAATGTGATTTTATTGTTTCAAACACTTGTCATTTCATATATGAATATTTTTCATATTTTGTATATATAATAAAAATGTGATTTTTATTGTTTCAAACACTTGTCATTTCATATATGAATAATTTTCATATTTTGTATATATACAATAAAAATGAGACTTTTATTGTTAACCAATTTCTTTTCAAAAACATAAATATTTCAACACATGAATATTTCAGAAAATTTCGGCATTATAACGGTAGGTAATTAAAACCGGCACCGTCCCTGGTACGTCTTCTATGCTATCCTAGGCCTTGCGGCGATATAAGGGTTTTATTTTCATAATACAATTTATTTTCACAACACTGTCAATTTTCCATAATCACAATCAATTTTGTTTCAACCACAATCAATCACACACAATAGCAATCAATTTCACACCACAATACAAACAAGTCGTCCATGATCTATGGACGACGGTGTCAGGAGTTCCTAAACTTCGTCTACAACCTAAAATAATTTTATTCAATTATTTTTGAATTCAGAAATCTCACAGTGCAAATTATAAATGGATATTTATAATTAAATTTCAACTGTCACACTAATGTGAACAATATTTTTAATATGTTAAACATTACAATCGCAACATTTTCTGACAATTAAAATAGATAATAATCGCCATTGACAATCGATGTATGCAGTTATAAAATAACTAACTGTAAAAAGTATTTTAATGAGAGAGTTCTCACCTTAATTTGTTTCAGAAATCGATAAATTGATTTATCTATGACATGTCTATATTATATGACTCATGTATATGTCAAGGATAATATTTTTTTAATCAACTACATTTATTTCATTTCCCTAATGTGTCTCATCACATATAGTAGGTTACAAAAGAATTAAATTAGCAGACTAGGAATAATGGGACAATATTTATTTTTCATTCAAATTTCAAAAGTAAATAACGATGAAAGAGAGAATAAACGAAAAGAAATGAATGCTAGATTAATTATTTAATGCTAATTGTAAGAAAGTTTGTAACTTTTAAATTTCAAAACATATAGTATTAAATATCATGTGTTACTACAAAGAAAACATTAAAAGTTTTACGGTATTTTTTTTTGCTTCTGAATATAAACATCATAATAAAAATAAATAAATAAGGGAATACCTATATTTAACAAAATGGAGAAACGAGATTTAAAGGGATGTAGATTTAAGGGATGAGAATACAAAATAAGACACATGTAAATTTTAACGACCCAAATTTTTGCCCGACCCCAATCGATCGCAAGATCGATCAAGACCGTTCAAATTCCGCATACGTTAAGTTTGGGCATACAACACATCAGGACAACAACACAGACTTTATAACATCAATAATAAATGATACATCAGAGTACAGAATATATCAGAGTACACTTTATAAAGTACAGCGGAAGATAAATTACAACAAAAGAAATATAATGCAGCGGAACTAATCTCAGCGGAAGGCCATCAATATTCTGGACCCAGCTTCAGGCTTCAATCCAGGATCCTGCTTAACTATATCTGCAAAAAAGCTACTCGACTGCCCGTGTGGAAAGAGGGCACCTGAGTTTGCAAAGTGAAACAAACTACAGGTCAGTCGTTGGACTGGTGTGAGAAATCTTAACTTAACTTATCTAATAAGAAGGCTAATCACAGGACCACGCCGCTAACGCGGAACGAGTTTACACCATTGGATTGCCAGTGCATAAATAAAGTAAATCTTTGAATAACGTAATGCTTTTTAGAAAAATGAAACCATTATAAGACCCAGGTCCCATCACACAATGCAACGCAAACTGGAGGATAGGGCTTTACCTTATAATGGTCAAAAGATGTTTGATACGTAAAAACGATATTATTAGTGTGTATATATGTATTTAAAACATTTCAAATATAATATCAATCCTAGACGTCATAGCTACCATCTACTATGTCGCCACTCTAGTTATGCAATCAAAACCGCAAGGGGCGTATTGGAAATTGGGTTTCCATCATGAGTCAAGGCTAGGGAGTAGCTCCTAACCGATTCGAGACACTCTAGCAATGTCTCAGGATTCAGACGCTGGCGAACCCTTGGATACAGCAGGGCCGGTCCACAAATACTTTAGTGGATTAGTTATGCCTGAACACACGCTCCCCGATCCTATTGGACCTACAAATTGGCCGTGGGCGACCGATAAGAATAAACCGAGACCTCGCAAAAATTCCATCAACCACATAAGCAAATGTCAGCCAGTTTAAGAACTGACACCACTTATAGCTAGAAAGAAACGTGTGCACTCCCTGCGTTCCCTTCTCCCGTTTTAGACTCAACCGGTGTGTGAGGCTCGCGAAGTCACGATATTCACAAAGCTATTTCCTAAAGAGACTGGGATTTGATCATCAACCACAAGGCCTTCTTTTCAACAAAGCCTTGATCATTTGCATCTTAGCATGCCACATTGTTAGACACTACCATATCATTGATCATCTACCAATATATATATATATATAACCTCTAAGCTCATACGTCTTAGAGAAGGGTGATAAGTAAAGAATAAATTCTTTACCACCAAATAGGAATATATAATCAGTACCATTCAACAAATACAGTAGAAAGGAATACAATGTCAGACACGCAATCCATTTACAAGTCCGCTCTGGGTCTGAGCGAAACAACGTGTTCTTCGATCTCCAAATGCGTTTGGACGACCATTACCAAATACCCTGCCTTGGAAGGTCAATCCCAATTCAAGATACCAGTCGTCGTCATCCCAACGATGTGAAAACCTTCAATCTTCAATCACCGTCTTCATCTTCGACTCTTGATCGTCGTGATGATTATTCAGAATGGGTTAAACTCGGCCTTTCTGAATAACTCGCGAATTTTGTGTTTAGAAAGCAAATATTGGAAGATCACACATTACGCCACATTCCAACTCCGAGTATTCTTTTAATAAGATACTCGTGTTAAAAGATTCTCATTAATTTTATCAAAGATAAACTCTGAAAATAAAATCTTAAATCTTCCTTAAAAGATTTATTAAAACTCCAGTTTTGATTTGATATCAAAAATCATTATTACAAGATCATTTATTTTAAGGAATAAATCTTGTCTTAAACATGTTAAAGAACTAGTGTCCTTTAAAACACAGTTCACGATAAATCCACAAAACAATTTCCAAAATATGGAATTCCACAAAAAGCAAATCAATACATAATCGATATAAATTTTTGTATTGGACTAATAATATAAATGGAATAGTGGAAATGCCTATTAAATTCCATCTATAATATCGGCCTTCTTTTACAGAAGCCCATTTCGATTATTACCAATCGAATCTCCACTTAAATACCTATTTAATATATTAAATTGGAAAAACTTGATTTTTAGAAAATGCCTTTTTAAATCTATAAAATAGATTCATAAATTCCAAATAATAATTTCAATGTAAATTGGATTAAAGGACAAATGTCGTTTAAAACACCGTCCACGATAAATCCACTTCACATCTCAATTTATTTCATATCACAAAATATAATTCCAAATCCTAATAATCTTTAAAAAAACATATTTTAAAATAATCATTAAAAATATTCTTTATATAAAAGATTCTAAATGATAAGTATTCTTTATATTACAAATTCTTATCTTTTACAAATATTCTTTGTTTTAACATATACTTGATTAACAATATTTTCTCTTTTATGAAAGAATATCCTTTATATAAAAAGAAAATTTCAAATGTAGAAATATTCTTATTTAAAAGAACACCTGAATCGAAATGCGACTCAAACATTTACCATATAATTTGGATTATATGGATTTCACACACATCATATATATGATAATAACAGTATAATCATCAAATCATTCATCTACATCCAAAGTGTAATTTCCACTGTGTAAGCGTTAAAATTGAATAATAACGCTCATCGCAGTCTGTCGATCCAACGATCAACATACAACTAATTATTGGGATTAGCGTATGTTAATTTTCATCCCAACACCCGTGTGGGGTTTCAACCAATAAATAAATAATAAATTAATTTGTGCACTTGGGCAATGTGTGAAAATTATCGTCCCAATCACATAAACAAGTCGGGTAACTTGTGAATGGAAGTGTAATACACAATATGTATAATCATGACAAGAAAATGTCTCCTTTATATTATATGTAATTTTATTGCAGTGAACGAATAAGAATAATAACTTCGTCTCTATTGACAATTTCTATTCTGCTTGTTTAAACTCAAGCAAAAATGGTTATATTGTTTTGGCAATTCAAATGAGACAAAAATGATAAATATTTTGATTTAACTAACCTATCTTGACAAGTATATATCTTGCCAAACATAAGATATATATCTATATGTAAACTGCTTTAACTAATTCATTTTGACAAAATGAATATTTTTACAAAATGTATATTTGTGTTTAACTAATCTCCTTAATGAAATATGAACTTCATTTATGAATGTATATTTTAATGTACAATTTTTCTATAGCCTCTAATTAAAAAATAGAAATTAATATTTTCAATCCTACCCTTTTATTTAGATATAAAATGTAAATCGAGATGTAATTTCTTAAACTATATTTTTATTTGCATCAAAAGACAAATAAAAAAATGTAATCTTTTGAAGTTATGTGTTCATTCACCTTTTAGTTACAAATAGAGTTGAAACCTTTTAATATATGTTTTATTTGCATCAAGAGATGCAAACAAAAGAACATCTTCATTTTTATGTATATTTGTATTGGAGAATGCAAATAAAAGAATAATCTTTTAAAATGACAAAATGTCTATTCCTTTTCATGGAAAAGTGATAACAAAACAAAAATGAATATCTTTATCTTAACAACTCTATAGTGACAAAACAAATAATTGGTTTCAACAAATGTAAATTGACAAAAGTAAATAATTGTGAATTGACAAAAGTGAATATTTGTTTTAACTAGTATAAATTGACTAAAATGAATAATTGTTTTAACTAATATAAATTAACAAAATGAATAATTGGTTTTAACTAATGTAAATTTACGATAGTGATTAATTTGTATTTCAATTCTAATAAAATATTCCAGTGCTATATTTTGTTCCATTCTTTTAATTTAGACAAAAAAGTGGGTTTTGTCTATTTTACTTTAATGATAAAAATATGAATGTTTAGTTATTCATTCTTTACAAAAGCTTAAATAAACATTTCAATTCATTCTTTTTGAAGTGACAAAAAGCACTAATTTTATTTCATATGAGACATTTGACAAATTGACCACTTTCACTTCATATAGAATTGCTATAAAAATGCACTTCTAAAAACTATTCTTTCTATTGTCCTTTAAATGAAAATAAAATGAACCATTATTTTTTCATTTCTGCTACACTTAGAATGTAACAAAAATGTAACTTTTAAATCCTATCCTTTATTTATATCTAAAAATGTGAATAAAAAGGTATTTCTTAATTTGAAAGTAAAATGAAAGATTTAATTCATGTTTTATTTGCATTAAAGGATGCAAATAAAATTGCAACGCTCGAACAATATTTTATTCATATCAAAAATGTAACTTTCATTTTGATGGTTTGTTTGCATTGATGAATTGCAAACAAAGATGAACTTTATTTTAAGGTTTTATTTGCAACAAGGAATGCAAATAACAAATGTAACTTTGTATTTTGATTTGAAAGTATATTTGAGTGAATGTGAAAAGAACCTCATTTCCAATGTGTATTTACATTAGTGAATGTAAATAAAAGATCGACATTTATTTTAAATGAATATTTGCATTTGTAAATGCAAATAAAAGAACAACATTTATTTCCAAAGTATATTTGCATTTGTGAATGCAAACAAAAGAATAGTTTTGTTTTCAAAGTATATTTGCATTAGTGAATGTAAATAAGAGAACAAGATTTATTTTCAAAGTATATTTTTAACAAATTCTATTCAATGTATAAAAATGTCTATATTTGTCTGGGTGAATGTTGATAAACGATAGACTTTAGTTTCATTGAATATTTGCATTGATAAATGCAAATAAAAGAATAAACCTTAATTTCAATGCATATATGCATTGATAAATGCAAATAAAGGAATAAAATTTATTTTCAATATATGTATTTGCATTGGTGAGTGCAAATGAAAGAATAATTTGTTTCAATATATGATTGCGTTGGTAAATCCAAATAAAGAACAATTTCTATTTTCTATATATATTTGCATTGGTGAATGCAAATAAAAGAATAAAATTTATTTTTAAAGTTTATTAACATCAGTGAATTCAAATAAAAAGAATGAATTATGTTTTAAAATATATTTGCAAACAAAAATGTAACTTCTGAAAATAATTTCTTATTTACATATAAAATGTAAGCAAAATTGTGATTTCCAAAACATGTATTTTTATTTACATAAAAATGTAAACAAAAAGGTGATTTCCAAATATAACCTTTAATTTACAAATGCCATGTAAATAAAGTTTTATTTTACTAATATGTTTTTAATATCAACAATAAAATTTAATATTTTATTGTTATACTAATCCTAGAACATCTTACGTTTAATGTGACAGTAAAAAGAAGAATTTTTAATGTAATTCATAAATCGTGTTCTAAATGTAAACAAATAAAAATAGGATTTTATTTGTTAGCCAAATTCTGTTATAATGGAAACAAATAAAAATATATTCTATTTTTTATTCATATTCTATTGTAAATAAACAAATAAAAATAATATTTTATTTGTCGTTCAAATCCTGTTCTAAAATAAATAAATAACAATAAGGTTTATATGTGGTTTAAATTCTATTGTAAGGTAAACAAATAAAAATAAGGTTTTTATTTGTCGTTCAAATTTTATTATTCATTTTAAAATAATAAAAATAATATTTTAATAATTTAAAATAAATTAGAGCAACTAGATCTGAATAAAATATGATTTAAGTCTAAATTTAGATTTAATTTTCTAACCACAAATAAATTCAACAGTATATGAAATTCAATGTAGATCTAGCCTATCATGAACAACAAAACATACCACCAACAACAATCAACAATTCATCAATCACAGAACATTTCAGATCTGAATTAATATTATAATACAATTATTTTTAATGCAAGAAAAATAATTAAAAATAAATTAAATAATAAAAATTAGAGTTCTCACATTGATATGGCTGAAAATTCAACTGTCTCTTCAGCTCTGGTCTGCGCCATTGTGAAGATCTCGGAAAGACGAGTCCGACGCAACAAACGGTTCGCAAAACGACACTCGTATGAGAAAGATATTGAATTTCAAACATTGGATAAATTAAATTTTAAATAAATAAATAATATTAAAATAATAAACCTTTCTTCCTCCTTCTATCATTACAGCCGAACCCATTCTCCCCTTTCAACCTCCACGTCGCACCCCCCCCCTCAGCCATCCTGGCGCCGATCGACCACCGCCACGACGAAGCCCTAGCCGAACTCGACGCACACCTAATGTGACGATCCCAAAATCCGAGGGGCGGTATTAAGGATAATCATTGGAATATAACACATTAATCATCATAGCAGAGTACAGATAATAGCAGAAACAATAAATAAAATAATTTTACATGGATATGACAGCGGAATCACAACATGTGACAACATCAGAATAGCACAGCGTAGGATAACTTAGTAAATAAAAAGGGAAGTGATCAGTCATCATCGCCAGAGGCGGAATACATACATATAGTGAGACATAATAAGAGTATCAGTCTACATCACTGAAGGCGGTACATGTACATACGAGAATAAATACTGAAAGTAAATCAGTCTGCCTCGCCTGTGGCAGAATCATAATATAAGTACAATAATGGCGGAAAATGTCAAAGTCATCTATGTGAAGTCAGCCTCGCCGTGAGCCAAAATGCACTCTATGCAACAGTGCAGAGCCAAAACAACCTGTCACCTGTGAACTAGGCTGCCCGTGTGAAAATAAGGGCACCCGCGTTTGCAAATTGAAACAAACAACGAGTCAGTCATGGGGACTGGTATGAGGAATCTATTTAATAGTTAAACAACAGTTATAAGCAAATCATAGGACCACGCCACTTTCG
Organism: Allium sativum; assembly: GCA_030737875.1. Taxonomy (NCBI): domain Eukaryota; kingdom Viridiplantae; phylum Streptophyta; class Magnoliopsida; order Asparagales; family Amaryllidaceae; genus Allium; species Allium sativum. The sequence goes on from CM060926.1 coordinate 42,171,795, forward strand.
CGGAACGGGTTTACTCCAGTGATTGCTAGTGCATTTAAAACAAAATAAATTCTTTTAAAACAATGCAATGCTTTTAAAAAGAAAGAAGCCATTATAAGACTCAGGTCCCATCATACAATGCAACGCAAGCCGGAGGATAGAGTTTTACCTTATAATGACCAAATATGCTTGATACGTGTAAAGCAAAAATCATTTGATATTATTACTAGTGCATATATGTTTCAAAAATGAATAGCATAATAAATATCAATCATAGGCGACCTGAGCATCCCATGCCAATATGTCGCCATATATAAGTTACAATCGAATCCGTTATCTCGTATTGGAAATTGGATTTCCGTCATGGGTCGAGGCAAGGGGCAAGCTCCTCTCTGCTTCGAGACATTCTAGCAAATGCCTCAGGACTACACACTCTGGGCAACCCTGGATCGGCAGGGCCGGTCCTCTCTTACGTTTGAGGATTATTTATTACTGAACACACGTTTCCCGGTCCTTACAGACCTATAATCGAGATGCCTCGCATTCCAACAACCACATAGGTGAAAAATAGATATACATGTTAGGGCTGGTAAGTCACTGACACCACCATAGCTAAAAAGAAACGTCGTGCTCTCCCAGCAGTCCGTATCCCATTTTTAACTCATACCGAGGTGTGAGGCTCGCGAATCCACGCTATACACAAAGCCAGGCCACGTAGACCGTGCTTTGATCATCATCCACAAGACTTTGCTTTGCAATAGAAGCCTTGATCACAACATCTTGGCATGCCACATAGGCAATCCACTCCATACAATTGATTTCTATCGATATATAACCTCTGAGCTCGTACGTCTCAGAGAAGGGCGTTAAGAAAAAGAATAAATTCTCCGCCACCAAACAGATATATATTTAATAGAGATCAATCAGCATAGAACAAAATCCAATGTCAGACACACAGTCCATTTACAAGTCCGTTCTGGGTCTGAACGAAACCGGAGGCGTCAAATTCCTCGTATATCCGTCCAATCAACACATACGTTCAGACGGCTACTACTTACGTTCCTTTACGGTAGCTACTCCGGTCAGGAACCTCAGCAGCGCCCATCCAACCGATACGAAGATCGTCGGTCTTGAATCGTCTTTGCATTTTCCAATTCGAGTCGCTCGATAAATTATTGGAATGAGGGTTAGCTCGGCCTTTTCAAATAATTCACGTCATTAGAATTTAAATCGATTCTTTCCATGGTTATATTATTCGACATCCATCTTTCAGTTCTTTAGTGTTATTTTCGTGTCAAGCACATACAACCATTAAATATCAAAAAATTCAAGCCCAATTGGTTTATTTGCAATCTATGTTGCTTATAATATTTTATAACGATTTTTCGCAATTTTTATTTATTTAAAAATGGCCATATTTAATTAAATAACGTTTCAGGTCATGCCGTGGCACTGGCGCTGTTTTTCTCCTAATTTGTTTTACACAAATCGGAAAATCTAACCGTTGGATTTCTACAAAGTCTATATCAGTGGGAAGATATTCCCAAAGCAAACCCAACAGTTCCAGTTTCGTGAAAATCCGACCGTCGGATCTTCCACACTAGTCGTTTGAAGTTACGGTTTCAAAATTCGAACTACAACGTCATTATTCGATTTAATTTAATTATATTTATATTTATATATAAATATAAACGATTCTGGCACTGTTTTTCTTCAGATTTGAATTAAACATTCCGGACAATCCAACCGTTGGATTTTTACAAGGTTGGTGCCGTTGGGAAGATATTTCCAAGGCGAACCCAGCGGTTGCGGTTTCGGGAATATCCGATGATCGGATTTCTCGTACTAATCGTTTCAAATTACGATTCCGAGACAAGAACTGCACGACTTCGATTCCTTTTAATTATATTTATATTTATATATATAAATATAGTTCATTCTATATTTTCAACTTCGTTTTCACTTCAAATATTCCACTAACGCCTTAATATTTCGAAAAATTTCGCCATAACCTCCTTTGTACGGGGAGGGGTTTGGAAATTTATTGGGCCGTGTTAGGTACCCAATAAATCCTAAAAAGCATCCACATATTTATAGTGATATATTTTGGTGTTTAAGGGGGAGCATGTATAGATAATCACTCCAAAGAATAAATTCTCGTCGCCCCGTTTCCGTGTGGAAATAAGTAGTCCATGTGCCGTATCTAATAACCAGAGAGACGTGATTATTGTCTACTCCAGACCTGTGTGGGGTTTTTATTAATCTGGCGATTTATCGTTATATTTTATATAGTCCATATCAGTCATCAGTTCAACCTGTAGTATATAGTCATCGCCATACAAGCCTCTCGCTCGTATGGTAAATCATCCACCTCATCACACAAGCTCCAATTGCTTATGTGGAATATGATGAAGTATGCCTATCGTCAAGAAGTATGCCATGTAGTGTAGTTCAAAATTAATTGTTATTATCCTATGGAGATATTTATTATTTCACACAGAATAACCAGCACTCCGCATCCAATGGCATTCACAGGAGTTGATATAAAAATAAAATTGCGCAGCCAACTCATCAAGGTTTACCAATTTGTCGGGCACGCAAATAATTTCTTTACTCTACAGCTAATCCATTTTTCCTGTTCAACACATGTATATATATGCAGAACAAAGCTAATAATAATATTTCTAGCAAACTATTATTTATTTCAACACGTGTGTATTTTTATCAAAGCGTATACATGATAAAAGAAATATTTTTATCATCAAAAATATTTATTCAACACGTGAATGTTTTTAACACTTCATATTCACAATAAAAATGTAGTTTTTATTGTCTATTCATTTTATTTTAAAATACGATAACATTTAATACATGAATTTCAACTCGACGGACGAATTTCAATTCAACACAGGAATATTCTATATAGTTTGTATATATATAAAAGTGTGATTTTTATCGCTAAAGCTATTTGTTTAAATTCAAATAATATTCAACACATGAATTTCAACTCAACGAATGAATTGCAACTCAACACATGAATATTCGCTATAGTTTGTATATATATAAAAATGTGATTTTTATCGCTAAAGCTATTTGTTTAAATTCAAATAATATTCAACACATGAATTTCAACTCAACGAATGAATTGCAACTCAACACATGAATATTCGCTATAGTTTGTATATATATAAATGTGATTTTTATCGCTAAAGCTATTTGTTTAAATTCAAATAATATTCAACACATGAATTTCAACTCAACGAATGAATTGCAACTCAACACATGAATATTCGCTATAGTTTGTGTATATATATATAAATGTGATTTTTATCGCTAAAGCTATTTGTTTAAATTCAAATAATATTCAACACATGAATTTCAACTCAACGAATGAATTGCAACTCAACACATGAATATTCGCTATAGTTTGTATATATATAAAAATGTGATTTTTATCGCTAAAGCTATTTGTTTAAATTCAAATAATATTCAACACATGAATTTCAACTCAACGAATGAATTGCAACTCAACACTTGAATATTTGTTTCAGCATACATAATTTATTTCAACGAATGAAAATTATTCTAACACATGTATATTTCAGAAAATTTTGGCAGCATAACGGCAGGGTAGTTAAAACCGGGACCGTCCCTAGTACGGCTCTTCGCTCTACCTTAAAACCTCGCGGTTTTTGACAATGGAGATCATGCATCTAGTTCGCACGCAGGCGGCATGTTTTATTTTCATTTCCACAATCCTATTCTAATTTGTTTCAACCACAAGAGGGTATTTTTCAACCACAAAGGTATTTTTCAACCACAATATCAACCACAAACAATTATTTCCAACCATTCGTCATACCATATAATATCACGTCAATCACAAGCAACAAATATCGTCCATGGTCTGTGGACGAGGGGAGTGTATATATATATATATATTATAATATAATATAATTCACTTGCATTTCATCATAATTCAAAGCATATATGTTTCATTCAACGCTTGTATAATTTATACATCGCTATTATAACTTATACAACACATGTACATGAGGTATACAATGCGTATATAATTTACACTTCGCTTATATAATTTATACAATGCAATTCCATTCACACAATTTAGTTTAGATTCCTCACATTGGTTTTTGCAGCGCTAAAAATCGTAGGAAGATCAGAAAAATCCACGGCTTCTTCTAGAATGTAGAGAGCCTCCTTGCGGTCACGGTGTCTCCTGTTTCATCGAATTTCGTTAACGAACGAAAAAGATATTATTTTTCAAAGTTTTGCAACACTTTATAGTGTTATTTTCATTTCAGAATGTCGAAGCAGAAAGGTTTTTAAACCTTCAAAACTAGGTTTAAATTTTAAAATCAAACCGCACCTTGTTGCTCCGATCAGGTCCTGCGACGTGGAAGAGCTACGAACCAGCTCTCGATCGGTGGTGGTGCGGTCTCCTTCGGTGACCTGTGGCGTTGTCGGCGGCGGTAGGAAGTTCCAAGGTTTAGGGGCTCGATTCGGGCGGAGGAGGTGGTGGTAGGGGTCGTGTTGGGGTCGGATGTGAAGAGGGGACGAAGGGTTGTCGAACTGTGGTGGTGGCGCGGCCTATAGGTAGCGGTGGCGAGGGGAAAATCGAGGGGAAGTCTCAAGCGATGCGGATCGTCCAGAGGAAAAAAGGCGGCTAGGGTTCCGTAGTTTTTATTATTATTTTTTTAAAGAAAAAATCCTATTGGTCAAGACTTTATAGGAGATTTTAAATAGTGTTTTTACAAAAGACTCGAAATCAAACCCAACGACTGTCGCCCTTAGCTAAATACCCCCATTTCGGACACAATGGGATATGTTTCTTTAGCCAATTCGACTGTTACAGTCAATTATTTTTCAAATTAAAATATAAAACATTCAATATTTAATTTGAACGTACATTTCAATTTGCCAGGGCCACAAACTGAATCGAAAAATTCCAGAAAAATAAATCTAGCTTTGTTTTGACGATACGGTCCTAACAAAACCAGTTTCGTCGAATTCTGAGCTCGTTTGAAAAACGGCCATTTTTAGGTCGACCCATTTTAATAGAAATTGACCAATCACATTTTCTTTTTCCCCGCTCACATACTAGCTTCAAAAATTATGAAATTTGAAACCTAGTAGTAGTTTGACATCCCGGACCCAACAAAAGTGGTTTCGTCGAATTCCGAGGTCGTATGCAAAATATCCATTTTCAGGGGCTATATATGTTATATAGCGACCTTTCTGAAAATTCATTTGGCCATAACTTTTGATTCACGCTATGAAACTTCGATTTTTCAGATTCGTTAGAAAGGTATTCATAAACAGCTTTAAATATTTTCAGTTTCGCTAAAATCCGTTATATTTTCCACCCGGTACAGTCAGACAAAGTTTGTACTCAAAATTTCAAACTGCCTTACTATACCCAATTCTTTATTTTATTGAAATATGTTATTTCAATTATTCAAATTCTTTGGTAATAACCAAATTTAAAATTTTTAAATTGGTTCACATTTTCTGGGTTATTACAATCTCCCCCACTTAAAACTTTTCGTCCTCGAAAAGGAAATAACAACAAAGTAGGAAATAAAATGTAAATGCGAAGTATTGTAGAGGTACCTTGCACCGGAGTTAGTCAGAGATGTCCACTCTGCATTTGGGGTAGGCTTGTTTAATGCTTTCCTCAGTCTCCCAAGTACAGTCTCTAGGATCACTACTCCACTGCACTTTGACTAAATGAATCTTTTTGCTCCTTAGCTCTCTAGTTTCTTTGCCAACAATCTTTAATGGCTCTCTTCTGAGCGCTAATTCTGGAGTTATGTCTACATCCTGTTGTGCTGCTTCTTCCACAACAAGATCTGGATCATGAACATGTTTTCTGAGTTGAGACACGTGGAACACATCATGTACCCTAGGCAACCAATCAGGTAATGAAACCCTATATGCAAGAGTTCCAATCCGTTCAAGTATAGGTAAGGGACCAATAAATCTCGGTGCCAACTTCCCAGTCTTGCCAAATCTGATTACTCCTCGCATTGGAGATACTCTTAAATAAACATAATCGCCAACGGCAAATGATAAGTCCCTTCTTCTCGCATCAGCATAACTTTTGTGTCGGCTTTGTGCGGTTTTCAATCGCTTCTTAATGAAATCGACTTTATCCGATGCTTCTTGAATCATATCTGACCCTAATACAAGTCCGTTGCCAGGTTCTACCCAACATGCGGGAGATCTGCACGGTCTACCGTATAATGCTTCAAATGGAGACATTCCCAGACTTGCTTGATAGCTATTGTAATAAGAGAATTCAGATAAATGTAAGTGATCTTCCCATGAGCCTCCAAAATCAATAACGCAAGCCCGCGATAAATCTTCCAGAATTCTATTCACCCGCTCAGTTTGGCCGTCTGTCTGTGGGTGATAAGGGGTGCTTAAATTTAATTTGGTTCCTAATTCTGTCTGGAATGCTTCCCAGAATTTGCTAGTAAATAGGGGTCTCTATCACTGACTATATTGAGCGGCACTCCATGTAGTTTAACTATTTCTTTAAAGTAAATCTGTGCTAAACTTTGAGCCGTTCTGTTGGATCGGACAGGTATGAAATGGGCAGTCTTCGTGAAGCGATCTACGATTACCCATATACTGTCGTTTCCTTTCCTAGTTTGAGGCAAGCCATCAATGAAGTCCATCGAAATTTGCTCCCACTTCCATCCTGGAATTTCTAGTGGTTGTAATAGTCCAGCTAATTTCTGCTGATCGCTCTTAACTAGCTGACAAGTGGAGCATCTGCGAACATATATTGAAATATCTCTTTTCATCGCCTTCCACCAGAATGTCCACTTGATATCGTTATACATTTTTCTCACACCGGAATGGATACTTAATTTGGACTTGTGGCATTCATCAAGCACTTCCCTTCTGAGCTCAGGAATTCCTGGCACACAGATTCGCCCTCGTAATCTTTGGACCCCTTGGCTATCAAGGCTAAAATCTGAGGGTTTTCCTTCTTGGATCCGCTGGCTAATCCTTTCAATAAATTCATCGTCTTTCTATAGAATAGTAATCTTATCTTCTAAGGAAGAAGTAATGATAAAGCTGGCGATGATTTCATTCTTTCTATTGAGCGCATCTGCGACAACATTGGCTTTCCCCGGAGTGTATAGGATTTCAAAATCATATGCTGCAAGGAATTCTAACCAACGCTGTTGTCTCAAGTTTAGATCTTTCTGAGTGAACAGATATTTCAAGGATTGATGATCCGTAAATAGTTCGAACTTCTCACCCAGTAAATAATGCCTCCAGATTCTTAAAGCAAACACGATAGCTAATAACTCAAGATCATGAGTTGCATAGTTTCTTTCATGCGGCTTCAGCTGACGGCTGGCATAAGCGACCACTTGACCATTTTGCATTAATACTGCGCGTAGCCCTCTAATGGAAGCGTCTGTCCATACAGTCAAGTCTTGGTTGCCTTATATAATTGTAAATACTGGAGCGGTTGTCAACTTCAGTTTCAGCTCCTGGAAAGCTTCTTCACATTCGGGAGTCCATTTGAATTTCTCATGCTTCTTTGTAAGCTTTGTCAATACACCAGATATCTTTGAAAAATCCTGAACGAATTTCCGATAGTAACTAGCCAATCCAAGGAAACTTCGAACTTCTGTGGGGGTAGTAGGTTGTTTCCAGTTCTGAATCGATGTAATTTTGCTTGGGTCTACAACAAACCCTTCTTTTGATACGACATGGCCTAGGAACTTAACTTCATCCTGCCAGAAGACACACTTAGAAAATTTAGCTTTCAAGACATTTCTCCTAAGAATTATCAACACTTGTTCTAAATGTTTTGCATGCTCGTCTTTCGACTTGGAGTAGATTAAAATGTCATCGATGAAGACCAGAACAAATTTATTCAATACACCACGGAACACTCTGTTCATAAGATCGACGAAGTATGCCGGAGCGTTACACAAGCCGAACGGCATTACTAACCATTCATAGAATAAATTGGGACCCCTGAAGGCTGTCAAAGGAATACAGTCTTCGGCTATACGTAATTGGTGAAAACCAGTAGCTAGGTCCATTCTGGAGAATACTGTTGCTCCATTTAATTGATCTAACAGATCATCTATACGTGGCAAGGGATATTTGTTCTTCAGTGTCTGCTTATTGAGATCTCGGTAATCAACACAAAGTCTTAGAGTACCGTTTGATTTCAGGATAAATACTACTGCTTCTCCGCAAGCTGAAAAGCTCGGTCTAATCAGACCTTTCCAAAGCAATTCTCGGGTTTGACTACCTAACTCTTCTTTTTCTTTCGGGGCCATTCTTCTAATTGGATGCACTACTGGTCGGGCGTTAGGAATTAGATCTGTCCTGAATTCAATTTCTCTTTGCGGCGGTAAGTTTTCTACTTCTTCAAACACATCCGCATAGTTTTTAATGACCGATATCTTTTCTAATGAAGGGGAGTAACTTCTAAAGAAGACCAAAATTCTGTTCTATTAATTTCTGAGCCATGGCATGGTATAGTGATATGCCCAAATTTTGTTTTAACTTTCACGATTCTCTCGGCACATCTAACCTCGGCCTTATATTTGGTCAACCAGTCCAGCCCCAGTATAATATCAAATTCAGAAAGGTCCATGACAATCACTTTAAAATAGAACTGGTAACGAGAGAAGGAAATAGGTACTTTACAATATGTACTGAGACTAACAGAACCTCTTATCGGGTTTTGAACTTTTATTGGTTCTTTAAGTTTTCCTTGTTTCAATTTTAACTTGTGAACAATGTTACCAGAAATGAAGCTACGTGATGTACCAGTATCAAAAAGTACAGAAACAGGAATATTTTTAATGGGTAGGGTACCTCCCAAGACGTCGGGTTTACCTGATCCATCGGTGGTAGCTGGCGGGGTCTCCCCGTCATACACATGAGCCACGTGTGCACTCTGCTTTAGAGGACAATTCCTGCTATAGTGCCCCTTCTTATGGCAGTTGTAGCATTCAGCTGAGTCTGGATTTGCCTTTGGTTTCCTCGGGGCTTTGCACACATTAGAAAAATGTCCTGGCTTCCCACAGTTGTAGCAATTTCCTTTTGGTATCTTTCCAGGTTTCTGAGTAGCGGCCGCTGTAATGCTAGACTCGGGCTGATCTGCTGAAGCCTTGCGCTTATTTCCAGCTTGACTTTTGGCGCGGTCTTGGCTGGCGTGTCTTTCATCCATATCTTCATAATTGCAAGCCATTTCTACCAATTCTGAGAAGGAGAGTTTGATGTTGCTCATAGCTCTGTCATGGTACTTGCGCTTTAGCCCAAATATAAATCTTTTGTTCTTTGCTTTGTTGGTCGTAATAAGCTCTGGAGCATAGCGCAACAACTGGGTGAATTTATTGAGGTAATCCTGGATAGAGAGATCTCCTTGCTGGAGATTAGCAAACTGCTCTCGCATCCTCTCTAAAGCCTGTTCAGGTACAAACTTCTCGTTGAACATGGTTTTAAATTGCTCCCAGGTCCTCACAGTACCTGCTGCATCTTCTGAGGTGATGGCATCCCACCACAACTCTGCTTCCTCCTGTAGGAGCCAAATACCTAGTCGTGCTTTGTTGTTGGTCCCCAATCCCATTCCTTCAAAGATCTTTTCACAGGTCTTCAACCATGCTATAGCCTCTGTCACTGTACCAGTGCCAGAAAAGGGTTTTCCCCCAAGGTTCCTATACCTCTTCGCTACTCTGTCTAGCTCAAAGTCCTCGGGTGCTGGTGGCTGAACAATAGGGCCTCCCTCAACTACGGGGATATTCCACGTCCTCCTGCTACTCCTGCTCGGCCTCCACGGCCTCCTCTAGCTGCTGCTGCTCGTGTAGCCATCAGAAAGAGTACTGTATAAGCAAGAAAAGAGTCAAGCTCACAGATTTGATAATTTTCATATATGATAAATCAGGGGAACATAAGGAAAGATAATGATGTACTGATCAAATTGTTTTGCTAATCTGCTTAGCTCATTCTAGGACATTGCTAATCCTATCTCTAATGAGCTACTCGCCTTAGAACACTACTGATTCTATTCTGACGAGGTGTTTAATGTGTTAGATCCTGGAACTAAGGTTAACCAAAGCTCTGATACCAACTGTGACGATCCCAAAATCCGAGGGGCGGTATTAAGGATAATCATTGGAATATAACACATTAATCATCATAGCAGAGTACAGATAATAGCAGAAACAATAAATAAAATAATTTTACATGGATATGACAGCGGAATCACAACATGTGACAACATCAGAATAGCACAGCGTAGGATAACTTAGTAAATAAAAAGGGAAGTGATCAGTCATCATCGCCAGAGGTGGAATACATACATGCAGTGAGACATAATAAGGGTATCAGTCTACATCGCCGAAGGCGGTACATATACATACGAGAATAAATACTGAAAGTAAATCAGTCTGCATCGCCTGTGGCGGAATCATAATATAAGTACAATAATTGCGGAAAATGTCAAAGTCATCTCTATGAAGTCAGCCTCGCCGTGAGCCAAAATGCACTCTATGCAATAGTGCAGAGCCAAAACAACCTGTCACCTGTGAACTAGGCTGCCCGTGTGAAAATAAGGGCACCCGCGTTTGCAAAGTGAAACAAACAACGAGTCAGTCATGGGGACTGGTATGAGAAATCTATTTAATAGTTAAACAACAGTAATAAGCAAATCATAGGACCACGCCACTTTCGCGGAACGGGTTTACTCCAGTGATTGCTAGTGCATTTAAAACAAAATAAATTCTTTTAAAACAACGCAATGCTTTTAAAAAGAATGAAGCCATTATAAGACTCAGGTCCCATCATACAATGCAACGCAAGCCGGAGGATAGAGTTTTACCTTATAATGGCCAAATATGCTTGATACGTGTAAAGCAAAAATCATTTGATATTATTACTAGTGCATATATGTTTCAAAAATGAATAGCATCATAAATATCAATCATAGGCGACATGAGCGTCCCATGCCACTATGTCGCCATATATAAGTTACAATCGAATCCGTTATCTCGTAATGGAAATTGGATTTCCGTCATGAGTCGAGGCAAGGGGCAAGCTCCTCTCCACTTCGAGACATTCTAGCAAATGCCTCAGGACTACACACTCTGGGCAACCCTGGATCGGCTGGGCCGGTCCTCTCTTACGTTTGAGGATTATTTATTCCTGAATACACGTTTCCCGGTCCTTACAGACCTATAATCGAGGCGCCTCGCATTCCAACAACCACATAGGTGAAAAATAGATATACATGTCAGGGCTGGTAAGTCACTGACACCACCATAGCTAGAAAGAAACGTCGTGCTCTCCCAGCGGTCCGTATCCCGTTTTTAACTCATACCGAGGTGTGAGGCTCGCGAATCCACGCTATACACAAAGCCAGGCCACGTAAACCGTGCTTTGATCATCATCCACGAGACTTTACTTTGCAACAGAAGCCTTGATCACAGCATCTTGGCATGCCACATAGGCAATCCACTCCATACGATTGATTTCTATCGATATATAACCTCTGAGCTTGTACGTCTCAGAGAAGGGCGTTAAGCAAAAGAATAAATTCTCCGCCGCCAAACAGATATATATTTAACAGAGATCAATCAGCATAGAACAAAATCCAATGTCAGACACATAGTCCATTTACAAGTCCGTTCTGGGTCTGAACGAAACCGGAGGCGTCAAATTCCTCGTATATCCGTCCAATCAACACATACGTTCAGATGGCTACTACTTCCGTTCCTTTACGTTAGCTACTCCGGTCAGGAACCTCAACAGCGCCCATCCAACCGATACGAAGATCGTCGATCTTGAATCGTCTTTGCATTTTCCAATTCGAATCGCTCGATAAATTATTTGAAATGAGGGTTAGCTCGGCCTTTTCAAATAATCCACGTCATTAGAATTTAAATCGATTCTTTCCATGGTTATATTATTCAACATCCATCTTTCAGTTCTTTAGTGTTATTTTCGTGTCAAGCACATACAACCATCAAATATCAAACAATTCAAGCCCAATTGGTTTATTTGCAATCTATGTTGCTTATAATATTTCATAACGATTTTTCGCCATTTTTATTTATTTAAAAATGGCCATATTTAATTAAATGATGTTTCAGGTCGTGCCGTGACACTGGCGCTGTTTTTCCCCTAATTTGTTTTACACATATCGGAAAATCTAACCGTTGGTTTTCTACAAAGTCTATATCAGTGGGAAGATATTCCCAAAGCGAACCCAACGGTTCCAGTTTCATGAAAATCCGACGGTCGGATCTTCCACACTAGTCGTTTGAAGTTACGGTTTCAAAATTCGAACTGCAGCGTCGTTATTCGATTTAATTTAATTATATTTATATTTATATATAAATATAAACGATTCTGGCGGTGTTTTTCTTCAGATTTGAATTAAACATTCCGAACAATCCAACTGTTGGATTTTTACAAGGTTGGTGCCGTTGGGAAGATATTTCCAAGGCGAACCCAGCGGTTGTGGTTTCGGGAAAATCCGATGGTCGGATTTCTCGTACTAATCGTTTCAAATTACGATTCCGAAACACGAATTGCACGGCTTCGATTCCTTTTAATTATATTTATATTTATTTATATATAGTTCATTCTATATTTTCAACTTCGTTTTCACTTCAAATATTTCACTAACGCCTTAATATTTCAAAAAAATTCGCCATAACCTCCTTTGTACGGGGAGGGGTTTGGAAATTTATTGGACCGTGTTAGGTACCCAATAAATCCTAAAAGCATGCACATATTTATAGTGATATATTCTGGTGTTTATGGGGGAGTATGTATAGATAATCACTCCAAAGAATAAATTCTCGTCACCCCGTTTCCGTGTGGAAATAAATAGTCCATGTGCCGTATCTAATAACTAGAGAGACGTGATTATTGTCAACTCCAGACACGTGTAGGGTTTTTATTAATCTGGCGATTTATCGTTATATTTTTATAGTCCATACCAGTCATCAGTTCAACCTGTAGTATATAGTCATCGCCATACAAGCCTCTCGCTCGTATGGTAAATCTTCCACCTCATCACACAAGCTCCAATTGCTTATGTGAAATATGAAGATGTATGCATATCGTCAAGAAGTATGCCATGTAGTGTAGTTCAAAATTAATTGTTACTATCCTATGGCGATATTTATTATTTCACACAGAATAACCAGCACTCCGCATCCAATGGCATTCACAGGAGTTGATATAAAAATAAAATTGCGTAGCCAACTCATCAAGGTTTACCTATTTGTCGGGCACGCAAATAATTTCTTTACTCTACATCTAATCCATTTTTCCTGTTCAACACATGTATATATATGCAGAACAAAGCTAATAATAATATTTCTAGCAAACTATTATTTATTTCAACACGTGTGTATTTTTATCTAAGCGTATACATGATAAAAGAAATATTTTTATCATCAAAAATATTTATTCAACATGTGAATGTTTTTAACACTTCATATTCACAATAAAAATGTATTTTTTATTGTCTATTCATTTTATTTTAAAATACGATAACATTCAACACATGAATTTCAACTCGACGGACGAATTTCAATTCAACACAAGAATATTCAATATAGTTTGTATATATATAAAAATGTGATTTTTATCGCTAAAGTTATTTGTTTAAATTCAAATAATATTCAACACATGAATTTCAACTCAACGAATGAATTGCAACTCAACACATGAATATTCGCTATAGTTTGTATATATATAAAAATGTGATTTTTATCGCTAAAGCTATTTGTTTAAATTCAAATAATATTCAACACATGAATTTTAACTCAACGAATGAATTACAACTCAACACATGCATATTCGCTATAACTTGTATATATATAAAAATGTGATTTTTATCACTAAAGCTATTTGTTTAAATTCAAATAATATTCAACACATGAATTTCAACTCAACGAATGAATTGCAACTCAACACATGAATATTCGCTATAGTTTGTATATATATAAAAAATGTGATTTTTATCGCTAAAGCTATTTGTTTAAATTCAAATAATATTCAACACATGAATTTCAACTCAACGAATGAATTGCAACTCAACACATGAATATTTGTTTCAGTATACGTAATTTATTTCAACGAATGAAAATTATTCTAACACATGTATATTTCAGAAAATTTCAGCAGCATAACGGCAGGGTAGTTAAAACCGGGACGGTCCCTAGTACGGCTCCTCGCTCTACCTTAAAACCTCGCGGTTTTTGACAATGGAGATCATGCATCTAGTTCGCACGCAGGCGACAAGTTTTATATTCATTTCCACAATCCTATTCTAATTTGTTTCAACCACAAGAGGGTATTTTTCAACCACAAAGGTATTTTTCAACCACAATATCAACCACAAACAATTATTTCCAACCATTCGTCATACCATATAATATCACGTCGATCACAAGCAACAAATATCGTCCACGGTCTGTGGACGAGGGGAGTATATATATATATATATATATATATATATATATTATAATATAATTCACTTGCATTTCATCACAATTCAAAGCATATATGTTTCATTCAACGCTTGTATAATTTATACATCACTAATATAACTTATACAACACATGTACATGAGGTATACAATGCGTATATAATTTACACTTCGCTTATATAATTTATACAACGCAATTCCATTCACACAATTTAGTTTAAATTCCTCACATTGGTTTTTGCAGTGCTAAAAATCGTAGGAAGATTAGAAAAATCCGCAGCTTCTTCTAGAATGTAGAGAGCCTCCTTGCGGTCACGGTGTCTCCTATTTCATCGAATTTCGTTAACGAACGAAAAAGATATTATTTTTCAAAGTTTTGCAACGCTTTATAGTGTTATTTTCATTTCAGAATGTCGAAGCAGAAAGGTTTTTAAACCTTCAAAACTAGGTTTAAATTTTAAAATCAAACCGCACCTTGTTGCTCCGATCAGGTCCTGCGACGTGGAAGAGCTACGAACCAGCTCTCGATCGGTGGTGGTGCGGTCTCCTTCGGTGACTTGTGGCGTTGTCGGCGGCGGTAGGAAGTTCCGAGGTTTAGGGGCTCGATTCAGGCGGAGGAGGTGGTGGTAGGGGTCATGTCGGTGGTCGGATGTGAAGAGGGGACGAAGGGCTGTCGAACTGTGGTGGTGGCGCGGCCTATAGGTGGCGGTGGCGGCAGGAAAATCGAGGGGAAGTCTCGAACGATGCGGATCGTCCAGAGGAAGAAAGGCGGCTAGGGTTCCGTAGTTTTTTTTTATTATTATTTTTTAAAAGAAAAAATCCTATTGGTCGAGACTTTATAGGAGATTTTAAATAGTGTTTTTACAAACGAACTCGAAATCAAACCCAAAGACTATCGCCCCTAGCTAAATACCCCCATTCCGGACACAATGGGATATGTTTCGTTGGCCAATTCGACTGTTACAGTCAGTTATTTTTCAAATTAAAATATAAAACATTCAATATTTAATTTGAACGTACATTTCAATTTGCCAGGGCCACAAACTGAATCGAAAAATTCCAGAAAAATAAATCTAGCTTTGTTTTGACGATACGGTCCTAACAAAACCAGTTTCGTTGAATTCTGAGCTCGTTTGAAAAACGGCCATTTTTAGGTTGACCCATTTTAACAGAAATGGACCAATCACATTTTCTTTTGCCCCGCTCATATACTAGCTTCAAAAATTATGAAATTTGAAATATAGCAGTAGTTTGACATCCCGTAGCCAACAAAAGTGGTTTCATCGAATTCTGAGGTCGTATGCAAAATATCCATTTTCAGGGGCTATATATGCTATATAGCGACCTTTCTGAAAATTCATTTGGCCATAACTTTTGATTCCCGCTATGAAACTTCGATTTTTCAGATTCGTTAGAAAGGTATTCATAAACAGATTTAAATATTTTCAGTTTCGCTAAAATCCGTTATATTTTCCACTCGGTACAGTCAGACAAAGTTTGTACTCAAAATTTGAAACTGCCTTACTATACCCAATTCTTTATTTTATTGAAATATGCTATTTCAATTATTCAAATTCTTTGGTAATAACCAAATTTAAAAAAATTTAAATTGGTTCACATTTTCCGGGTTATTACACCTGAAGCACCGACGAACTCGGCCCTTACCTCGCCTCGAAATCCGAACCCGAACGGCAGCCCTTCCCGCTCCAAATTCGCGAAATCTGGCTCCCAATGATACCCATCATCTGTATGGATGGAAATCTCTCTGAATTCTCTTCGATTTGATATATAACTTGTTGATTTTCATTAAACGGATCAAAAGTTATTAATGTTTGAAGTTTGGGACATTTTCAGCCATCGAACAGTTCAAAACAGTGGCGGCTAGGTTTTTTTCGGATTTTATATATTTTTTTATTATTTATTCATCGTAAAGCGTGTTATAAAGGTAAAAATGCGGGTTGTCTCCGAATTGGGCTTGCTTACTGTCGTTCTTAAGGTTTTGACGCCTTTTGAACGCAATGGGATAGGTCTCGGGACCCAATTCCAAAATCTATAGAAATTTTATTTAAAATTCCATTAAAAATTAATTAATTAAATATTGACTGTACATTTAAATATGCCGGGGCCACATATGACCTCAGAAAATTCCAGAAAAATTATTTTTAGCTTTCTTATGACGATACGGTTCTAACAAGACTAATTTTGTTGAATTCTGAGACTGTTTGAAAAATGGCCTTTTTCAAGTCGTTTAAATTTAACTCGAATAGTCAGAACACATTTTCTTGTGCCACGCTCACATATTAATTCGAAGAAATCCGAAAATTGAAACTTAGTAATAATTTGACATTCCGGTTCCAGCAAAAGTGGTTTCGTAAAAAACGGAGGTCGTTTGAAAATTGACTATTTTCAAGTGTTATATATTTAATATTAAAAATACATTTTTAAACAAATAAATTCCGAAACTCAAAATATATAAGTGTTTATACTTTTTAAATGCAGAAACATTATTCCAGACTCAATGGAAGTAGTTTCGAGCCCAATTTCCTTCATATGTGAAAAGTAGCCCTTCGGGCCATATATTATATATATATATATATATATATATATATATATATATATATATTCTACAGCGACCTTTCTAAATATTGAATTGGCCATAACTTTTGATTCCAACTATGAAATTTCAATTTTTCAGATTCGTTAGAAAGATATGATTAAACAGATTTAAATATTTCTGGATTCACTCAATTCTGGTTTATTTTGAATCCTGTACATTCAGTTAAAGTAAAAAAATTAAAATTTCAAACTACCACGCCATTTCTAACTCCATTTATATTTAAATTAAATTTATTCATTTTAACTTCGATTAAAATAAATTCTAGCCATTATTATAAATTATATTATATCCTCAAAATTCATTAAAATTTTCTAAAATAAAATTTTTAAATTGGTTCAGAATTTGCGGGTTTTTACAATCTCCCCCACTTAAAATCTTTTCGCCCTCGAAAAGGTAATGAAGCTAAAGTTGTTTATTTAACTAATTTAATTTTAATTCTTTAATTGTTTAATCATTTTATTAGTTGAACTCATATTCACACAACACAATCATCAATCAATTAGTTGATTAAATTTTCAAAAATATATAACTTTTATATTTTCAAAATCATATTTTCTAAAATCCGATTATATATATAATAACAAGTACGTTAATTATAAATTTTTCACTCTGACTCATTCTAGGGCATCGCTAACCCCATCTCTAATGAGTATTCTCATCTAGGATACTGTTGATCCTATCTCTAATGAGTATTCTTATTGGATATTACTAATCCAACCTCTGATGAGTGTTTTGTTTAGTTCTAACGAGTTGTATCCCAAAGATTTGAGCTAACCAGAGCCCTGATACCAACTTTAACGACCCGGATTTTTGCCCGACCCCAATCGATCGCAAGATCGATCAAGACCGTTCAAATTCCGCATACGTTAACTTTGGGCATACAACACATCAGGACAACAACACAGACTTTTATAACATCAATAATAAATGTTTCATCAGAGTACAGAATATATCAGAGTACACTTTATAAAATACAGCGGAAGATAAATTACAACAAAGAAATATAATGCAGCGGAACTAATCTCAGCGGAAGGCCATCAATATTCTGGACCCAGCTTCAGGCTTCAATCCAGGATCCTGCTTAACTATATCTGCAAAAAAGCCACTCGACTGGCTGTATGGAAAGAGGGCACCCGAGTATGCAAAGTGAAACAAACTACAGGTCAGTCGTGGGACTGGTGTGAGAAATCTTAACTTAACTTATCTAATAAGAAGGCTAATCAGAGGACCACGCCGCTAACGCAGAACGGGTTTACACCATTGGACTGCCAGTGCATAAATAAAGTAAATTGTCGAATAACGTTATGCTTTTTAGAAAAATGAAACCATTATAAGACGCAGGTCCCATCACACAATGCAACGCAAACCGAAGGATAGGGTTTTACCTTATAATGGTCAAAAGATGTTTGATACGTAAAAACGATATTATTAGTGTGTATATATGTATTTAAAACATTTCAAATATAATATCAATCCTAGACGGCATAGTTACCATCTACTATGTCGCCATACTAGTTATACAATCAAAACCGCAAGGGGCGTATTGGAAATTGGGTTTCCATCATGAGTCAAGGCTAGGGAGGAGCTCCTGACCGATTCGAGACACTCTAGCAATGTCTCAGGATTCAGACACTGGCGAACCCTTGGATACAGGAGTACCGGTCCACAAATACTTTAGTGGATTAGTTATGCCTGAACACACGCTCCCCGATCCTATTGGACCTACAAATCGGCCGTGGGCGACCGATAAAAATAAACCGAGGCCTCGCAAAAATTCCATCAACCACATAAGCAAATGTCAGCCAGTTTAAGCACTAACACTACTTCTAGCTAGAAAGAAACATGTGCACTCCCTGCGTTCCCTTCTCCCGTTTTAGATTCAACCGGTGTGTGGGGCTCGCGAAGTCACGATATACATAAAGCTATTGCCTAAAGAGACTGGGCTTTGATCATCAACCACAAGGCCTACTTTTCAACAAAGCCTTGATCATTTGCATCTTAGCATGCCACATTGTCAGACCCTACCATATCATTGATCATCTACCAATATATATATAACCTATAAGCTCATACGTCTTAGAGAAGGGTGATAAGTAAAGAATAAATTCTTTACCACCAAATAGGAATATATAATCAGTAGCGTTCAACAAATACAGTAGAAAGGAATACAATGTCAGACACGCAATCCATTTACAAGTCCGCTCTGGGTCTGAGGTAAACAACGTGTCCGTCGATCTCCAAATGCGTTTGGACGCCAATTACCAAATACCTTGCCATGGAAGGCCAATCCCAATTCAAGATACCAGTCATCATCATCCCAACGATGTGAAAACCTTCGGTCTTCAATCACCGTCTTCATCTTCGACTCTTGATCGTCGTGATGATTATTCAGAATGGGTTAAACCCGGTCTTTCTGAATAACTCGCGTATTTTGTGATTAGAAAGAAAATATTGGAAGATCACACATTACACCACATTCCAACGCCGAGATATCTTTTAATAAGATATTCGTGTAAAAAGATTCTCATTAATTTTATCAATGATAAACTCAGAAAATAAAATCTTAAACCTTCCTTAAAATATTTATTAAAACTCCAGTTTTGATTTGAAATCAAAAATCATTATTATAAGTTCATTTATTTTAAGGAATAAATCTTGTCTTAAACAGGTTAAAGAACTAGTGTCCTTTAAAACACGGTTCACGATAAATCCACAAATCAATTTCCAAAATATGGAATTCCACAAAAATCAAATCAATACATAATCGATATAAATTTCTGTATTGGACTAAGAATATAAATGGAATAACGGCAAAGCCTATTAAATTCCACATATAATATTGATCTTCTTTTACAGAAGCCCATTTCGATTATTACCAATCGAATTTCCACTTAAATACCTATTTAATATATTAAATTGGAAAAACTTGATTTTTCGAAAATGTCTTTTTAAATCTATAAAATAGATTCATAAATTCCAAATAATAATTTCAATGCAAATTGGATTAAAGGACAAATGTCGTTTAAAACACCGTCCACGATAAATCCACTTCACATCTCAATTTATTTCATATCACAAAATATAATTGCAAATCCTAATAATCTTTAAAAAAACATATTTTAAAATAATCATTAAAAATATTCTTTATATAAAAGATTCTAAATGAGAACTATTCTTTATATTACAAATTTTTATCTTTTGACAATATTCTTTGTTTTAACATATACTTGATTAACAATATTTTCTCTTTTATGAAAGAATATCCTTTATATAAAAAGAAAAATTCAAATGTAAAAATATTCTTATTTAAAAGAACACCAGAATCGAAATGCGACTCAAACATTTACCATATAATTTGGATTATATGGATTTCACACACATCATATATACGATAATAACAATATAATCATCAAATCATCCATCTACATCCAAAGTGTAATTTCCACTGTGTAAGCGTTAAAATTAAATAATAACGCTCATCGCAGCCTGTGATCCAACGATCAACATACAACTAAATATTGGGATTAGTATATGTTAATTTTCATCCCAACACCCGTGTAGGGTTTCAACCAATAAATAAATAATAAATTAATTTGTGCACTTGGGCGATGTGTGAAAATTATCGTCCCAATCACATAAACAAGTCGGGTAAATTGTGAATGGAAGTGTAATACACAATATATATAATCATGACAAGAAAATGTCTCCTTTATATTATATGTAATTCTATTGCAATGAAAAAATAAGAATAATAACTTCGTCTCTATTGACAATTTCTATTGCGCTAGTTTAAACTCAAGCAAAAATGGTTATATTGTTTTGGAAATTCTAATGGGGCAAAAATGATAAATATTTTGATTTAACTAACCTATCTTGACAAGTATATATCTTGCCAAACATAAGATATATATCTATATGTAAATTGCTTTAACTAATTCATTTTGACAAAATGAATATTTTTACAAAATGTGTATTTGTGTTTAACTAATCTCCTTAATGAAATATGAACTTCATTTATGAATGTATATTTTAATGTACAATTTTTCTATAGCCTCTAATAAAAAATAGAAATTAATATTTTCAATCCTACCCTCTTATTTACATATAAAATGTAAATCGAGATATAATTTCTTAAACTATGTTTTTATTTGCATCAAAAGACAAATAAAAAAATGTAATCTTTTGAAGTTATGTTTTCATTCACCTTTTAGTTACAAAGAGTTGTAACCTTTTAATATATGTTTTATTTGCATCAAAAGATGCAAACAAAAGAACATCTTCATTTTTATGTATATTTGTATTGGAGAATGCAAATAAAAGAATAATCTTTTAAAATGACAAAATGTCTATTCCTTTTCATGGAAAAGTGATAACAAAACAAAAATGAATATCTTTATCTTAACAACTCTATAGTGACAAAACAAATAATTGGTTTCAACAAATGTAAATTGACAAAAGTAAATAATTGTGAATTGAAAAAATTGAATATTTGTTTTAACTAGTATAAATTAACTAAAATGAATAATTGTTTTAACTAATATAAATTAACAAAATGAATAATTGGTTCTAACTAATGTAAATTTATGATAGTGATTAATTTGTATTTCAATTCTAATAAAATATTCTAGTGCTATATTTTGTTCCATTCTTTTAATTTAGACAAAAATGTGGGTTTTTGTCTATTTTACTTTAATGATAAAAATATGAATGCTTAGTTATTCATTCTTTACAAAAGCTTAAATAAACATTTCAATTCATTATTTTTGAAGTGACAAAAAGCACTCATTTTATTTCTTATAAGACATTTGACAAATTGACCCCTTTCACTTCATATAGAATTGCAATAGAAATGCACTTCTAAAACTATTCTTTCTATTGTCCTTTAAATGAAAATAAAATGAACCATTATTTTTCCATTTCTGCTACACTTAGAATGTAACAAAAATGTAACTCTTAAATCCTATCCTTTATTTATATCTAAAAATGTGAATAAAAAGGTATTTCTTAATTTGAAAGTAAAATGAAAGATTTAATTCATGTTTTATTTGCATTGAAGGATGCAAATAAAAATGCAACGCTCAAACAATATTTTATTCATATCAAAAATGTAACTTTCATTTTGATGGTTTGTTTGCATTGATGAATTGCAAACAAAGATGAACTTTATTTTAAGGTTTTATTTGCAACAAGGAATGCAAATAACAAATGTAACTTTGTATTTTGATTTGAAAGTATATTTGAGTGAATGTGAAAAGAACCTCATTTCCAATGTGTATTTACATTATTGAATGTAAATAAAAGATCAACATTTATTTTAAATGAATATTTGCATTTGTAAATGCAAATAAAAGAACAACATTTATTTCCAAAGTATATTTACATTTGTGAATGCGAACAAAATAATAGTTTTGTTTTCAAAGTATATTTGCATTAGTGAATGTAAATAAGAGAACAAGATTTATTTTCAAAGTATATTTTTAACAAATTCTATTCAATGTATAAAAATGTATATATTTGTACGGGTGAATATAGATAAAAGATTGACTTTAGTTTCATTGAATATTTGCATTGATAAATGCAAATAAAAGAATAAACCTTAATTTCAATGCATATATGCATTGATAAATGCAAATAAAGGAATAAATTTTATTTTCAATATATGTATTTGCATTGGTGAGTGCAAATGAAAGAATAATTTGTTTCAATATATAATTGCATTGGTAAATGCAAATAAAGAACAATTTCAATTTTCTATATATATTTGCGTTGGTGAATGCAAATAAAAGAATAAAATTTATTTTTAAAGTTTATTAACATCAGTGAATTCAAATAAAAAGAATGAATTATGTTTTAAAATATATTTGCAAACAAAAATGTAACTTCTGAAAATAATTTCTTATTTACATATAAAATGTAAGCAAAATTGTGATTTCCAAAACATGTATTTTTATTTACATAAAAATGTAAACAAAAAGGTGATTTCCAAATATAACCTTTAATTTACAAATGCCATGTAAATAAAGTTTTATTTTACTAATATGTTTTTAATATCAACGATAAAATTTAATATTTTATTGTTATACTAATCCTAGAACATCTTACGTTTAATGTAACAGTAAAAAGAAGAATTTTTACTGTAATTCATAAATCGTGTTCTAAATGTAAACAAATAAAAATAGGATTTTATTTGTTAGCCAAATTCTGTTATAATGGAAACAAATAAAAAAAATATTCTATTTGTTATTCATATTCTATTGTAAATAAACAAATAAAAATAATATTTTATTTTTCGTTCAAACCCTGTTCTAAAATAAACAAATAACAATAAGGTTTATTTCTTGTTTAAATTCTATTGTAAGGTAAACAAAAAAAAATAAGGTTTTTATTTGTCGTTCAAATTTTATTGTTCATTTTAAAATAATAAAAATAATATTTTAATAATTTAAAATAAATTAGAGTAACTAGTTCTGAATAAAATATGATTTAAGTCTAAATTTAGATTTAATTTTCTAACCACAAATAAATTCAAAAGTATATAAAATTCAATGTAGATCTAGCCTATCATGAACAACAAAACATACCACCAACAACAATCAACAATTCATCAATCACAGAACATTTCAGATCTGAATTAATATTATAATACAATTATTTTTAACGTGAGAAAAATAATTAAAAATAAATTAAATAATAAAAATTAGAGTTCTCACATTGATATGGCTGAAAATTCAACCGTCTCTGTTTCAGCTCTGGTCTACGCCATTGCGAAGATCTCGGAAAGACGAGTCCAAATGCAACAAACGGTTCGAAAAACGGCCCTCGTATGAGAATGATATTAAATTTCAAACATTGGATAAATTAAATATTAAATAAATAATATTAAAATAATAAACCTTTCTTCCTCCTTCTATCGTTACAGTCGAACCCATTCTCCCCTTTCAACCTCCACGTCGCAACCCCCCCCCCCCCCCCCCCCCGGCCATCCTGGCGCCGATCGACCACCGCCACGACGAAGCCCTAGCCGAACTCGACCCATGCCTGAAGCACCGACGAACTCGGCCCTTACCTCGCCTCGAAATACGAACCCGAACGGCGGCCCATCCCTCTCCAAATTCGCGAAATCCAGCTCCCAGTGATACCCATCATCCGTATGGATGGAAAGCTCTCTAAATTCTCTTCGATTTGATATGTAATTTGTTGATCTTCGTTGAACGGATCAAAAGTTATTGATGTTTGAAGTTTGGGACATTTTCAGCCATCGAACAGTTTAGAACAGTGGCGGCTAGGGTTTTTTCGGATTTTATATATTATTTTATTATTTATTCATCGTAAAGCGTGTTATAAAGGTAAAAATGCGGGCTGTCTCCGAATTGGGCTTGCTTACTGTCGTTCATAAGGTTTTGATGCCTTGTGAACGCAGTGGGATAGGTCTCGGGGCCCAATTCCGAAATCTGTAGAAATTTTATTTAAAATTCCATTAAAAACCAATTAATTAAATATTGATCGTACATTTAAATATGCCGAGGCCACATATGACCTCAGAAAATTCCAGAAAAATTATTTTTAGCTTTCTTATGATGATACGGTTCTAACAAGACTAATTTTGTTGAATTCTGAGACTGTTTGAAAAATGTCCTTTTTCAAGTCGTTTAAATTTAACTTAAATAGTCAGAACACATTTTCTTTTGCCACGATCACATATTAATTCGATAAATTCCGAAAATTGAAACTTAGTAATAATTTGACATTACGGTTCCAAAAAAAGTGGTTTTGTCGAAAACGGAGGTCGTTTGAAAATTGACTATTTTCAAGTGCTATATATTTAATATTAAAAATACATTTTTAAACAAACAAATTCCGAAACTCAAAATATTTAAGTGTTTATACTTTTTAAATGCAAAAACATTATTCTAGACTCAATGGATGTGGTTTCGAGCCCAATTTCCTTCATATGTGAAAAGTAGCCCTTCGGGCCATATATATTATATATATATAAATTCTACAGCGACCTTTCTAAATATTGAATTGGCCATAACTTTTGATTCCCGCTATGAAATTTCAATTTTTCAGATTTGTTAGAAAGATATGATTAAACAGATTTAAATATTTCTGGATTGACTCAATTCTGATTAATTTTGAATCCTGTACATTCAGTTAAAGTAAAAAATTAAAATTTCAAACTACCGCGCCATTTCTAACTCCAGTTATATTTAAATTAAATTTATTCTTTTTAACTTCGATTAAAATAAATTCTAGCCATTATTAAAAATTATATTATATCCACAAATTTCATTAAAATTTTCTAAATAAAATTTTTAAACTGGTTCAGAATTTGCGGGTTGTTACATAAATAGAATGTAGCAAGGAAATAAATGAATGCTACATTAAGGAAACAACGAAGAGGGGAAGGTATTGAAAACAAATGCAGCCATTAACGTTTTAAAATTTATTAATTAATGATGTTTACACTTTGGATAGATAAGGAAAGTATTAACGATGACATTTTTTTATCTAAAGATGACATATTTACAAAATGACATTTTTCTCTAATAGTGCCTAACATAACGACATTTAGTCTAACAATACTTATTATAACATAATGACATTTTGTCATAATTTGTTACATCTAGAATCTACATATTATTCTAAATCAACTTATCAGCATATTTGTCAATGTAATCTTTTTAATCATTCATTTATTACATTAAAAATGTGATCACTTTATTCATTCTTTTATTACATTGAAAAATGTATTTTTTTCATTCTTTTATTACGTTGAAAAATGAAATCTTTTATTCATTCTTTTATTACGTTGAAAAATGTAATCTTTTATTTCATTCTTTTATTACATTGAAAGTGTGAAATTTCTTATGTAATCTTTTCTTACATTAAAAATGTGAATTTTCTTATGTAACCTTTTCTTACATTAAAAATGTGAAATTTCTTATGTAATCTTTTCTTACATTAAAAATGTGAAAGTTCTTATGTAAACACATTTTATATAACAATGGTCATTTTTAATGTTTCATTTACAATAATATGTAAAGTTTCAAAGAAAAGATATTTTATATAACAATGGACATTTTTAATGTTTTATTTACATTAAAAATGTGAATTTCAAAGGAAACATATTTTATATAGCAATGGACTTTTTTAATTTTTCATTTACATTAAAAATGTTAATTCCAATGGCAATACATTTTTATTTTCAAAATGTTTATTTTTAATGCTGCATTGACATTAAAAATATAAAATCCAATATCAATACATTTATATTTTAAAATGTTTATTTTTAATGTTGCATTTATATTAAAAATGTAAAATCCAATATCAATACATTTTTATTTCAAAATGTTTATTTTTAATGTTGCATTTACATTAAAAATGTAAAATCCAAAATCAATACATTTTTATTTCAAAATGTTTATTTTTAACGTTGCATTATCATTAAAAATGTAAAATCCAATATCAATACATTTTTATTTCAAAAAATTTATTTTTAATGTTTAATATACATTAAAAATGTAAATTTCAAAGTAAATACATTTTATTTCACAATGTTTATTTTTAATGTTTTATTTACATTAAAAATGTAAATTTCAAATGTAAATACATTTTTATTTAACAAATGACCATTTTTGATTTACAACAAAAATATGAATTTTATGTTGATATATCATGATCATTTTCATATTCATATATATATTAAAAATCTAATTTTCATTTTATTCAAACAAATAATATATAATAACATGAATATTTTATAACACAATTTCTTTTGCCATGCTCATGTATTAATTCCAAAAATTATGAAAATTGGAATCTTATAATAATTTGTCATTCCGGATCCAACCAGGGTGGTTTTGTCGAAAACGGAGGTTGTTTTGCAATTATCCCTTCATCCCCTAGTGTAGCAGGTAATACCCATTGTGGCTTACATTGGTACCCCAGACACCTTGTTTTACGACGACCCTATCGAGCCTCTAGGCCACAGCCTAACCAACCCTAAAAAGGGGCATGTGGGGGTAAGAGTCTCCAGAAGCAACTGAGCGACTATATGATGAGTTTTACAATCTGAAACAAGGAAATATGACCATCCAAGAATATCAGAATAAATTCAACGAACTTTCTCGCTTTTCCTCAGAACTAATTCGAGATCCTATGAGAAAGAATCTGAGATTTATCAAAGGACTTCAAAAGAAATACGAAGGTGGAGTACTTGCTCATGTGAACCTCCCTTTTTCTGAGATGATACAAATGGCTTACCGCTATGAATATATTGATAAGCAACATGGTTTGGAAGTTGAAGAGGAAGGCAACTCTAGCAGTAAAAGGAAGTTTGAAACTAATAGCCCAGAGGAAAGTATGCAGTCTGAGGTCAGTAAGAAGCCTAAGGCCAATAAGAAAAGGCCAAGATCTTAGAAATAATCGTTAACGACCGCCACATGCTCTAACTGTAATAGGCAAGGATATTTGGCGATAAATTGCAGATCTCTAAAGAAACAAAGAAAAGATGGATCTAAATCCAATAAGAAGTCTTAAGAGACCAGAGAATGCAATATTTGCCGTAAGTCAGGTCATATAAGTAGAGATTGCAGTCTTTTGAAAGTGACCAAAGAAGCTCAAATCAATAGCACGACAGATGCTCCAACATCCTCAACTAGCCAGGAAAGTACAGATATTTTGGAAGGCACTCTAACTGTCAACAATATACCAGTTAAAGTATTGTTTGATATGGGCGCATCTCAAAGCCTTGTATACAGGTTTTAGCAGATTCATTCTGGATAGCTATGGAATTGAAGATGGATCCTATTATTTCTATTATGTTGTTCAGACTTACTTTAGCATATTATGTTTGATTCCGCTGCAGTGATTTTATATTAAGATGAAAACTATATTATATACTAAGTATGATACTATTATGTTATGTAACTCTAGTGATATATTATATCCAGTGTAATTTATGTAGTACATCTGCAGTAATTTTATATTTATGTTCTGTTGTTATTGTTTATGTGTTATATTCCAATGATTATCCTTGCTTTCGTTTTACGGGAGTTTGGGGTCATCATTGAAATTTCATCCAATGCAATTAAATGACGTCAATATAATTAATGTCAACCAATAACAAACAAATAGCATCTAAGGTAACCCAATCAACCGATTTATGATATGAACGGTGAATATAAATTTTATCACATCCTAGTATTCAAGAAAGAGTGAGATAACTCACGTTTAATTTCTATTCAATGATTATCATGTTTTGTCATTTAAATTTATGTACACAGGCATTTAAAATTAATTGAAAACTCAATTTCTTCCAATCCCTTTCGAATCAGCTTAGTAGTCCGTCGATACGATCCCATCAGATCCAGTTTCGCGTCATTCTGTTATGGTATGAATAAGTTATACCAATTACAAGTTTATCTATATATTTGATTATTAAAACTAGGTTTAAAATTAATTAATTTATTCTTAATTACCTTGACTAAGAACTAAGAATTGTCTAGTTATCTTACACCTTACTGTCAAAAACCGACGCCACTATCTGAACTAATATCGTTCCCTCTCCTTCGACTGCTGCGCTACCTAAGAGCTGCCAGAATGCCAGCGAACCCTTCCACCTTACTCTCCATTCGAGGACACCCCATCTCCAGTATGCTCTGACCCCCTAGATGGCTAATGTGGCCAAAAACTGAGAATGAATGGAAATAGTTCGATCCTTAAATTCTCAGACCACAAATCACCAACGTCGACCGCACCTAGACCAATTAAATGTCCTCCCTCATCTCTTCCCTTCCCCTTCAGATAGTCGGAACCCTCGGGCCATCTTGTTACCAAAAAACTTTCAAAACTGATCGCTACTTCTCCACAAATCACACCTCCGATTAATTTGCTACATCTCCGTCCACCAACCATATTAGGTACCCCAACCAAAAGAGAAATTGTTGACCTCCTTCTCCTCTACAATCTTCCTTCAGACCCTAGAACTAAAAACCAATCCACCTCCTCAAAAAATAGCATAAAATGAAACCATCCTCTTTTCAGTTGAGACGACCCAGACTTCCCCGATCCACGAGGAGACGGAGGAGCCCGGATTGCTTTGAGAACACGACGCTTAGAACATAAACAGAAGAACATTTCATTGCTTTTACAACAATTTCCATCAAAGTACAAGAATATCTGAGTACAGATAAATAGTATGCAGCAGAAAAATAAATATCAGATATTTACAAATTACATTTAAATACATAAACATAATATGCAGTGGAAAACATCAACTACCAAAGCTGAAAAAATTACACGGATACAAAGCTTTTCGAATATAGCTCTAGCTGTAGTCCAGGATCCTGTGAAAATAAATATCTACAAAAACCGAAACTACTAGCTGCCCGTGTGGAAAATATGGGCACCCAGTGTTTAGGCAGAAACAATAAACTCTAGTCAGTCAAGGGACTAGTGTGAGAACTAAAACAGTAATTAAATCTTTACATTAAAAGTTGGGAAATCATGGGACCACGCCATATAACACGGAACGGGTTTACTCTACATGAATCTCAGTTTAAAATAAAACAACGCAATGCTTTTTGTAAAATGAAGTTATTATAAGACTCAGGTCCCATCACACAATTTAACGCAAGCAAAAGGATAGAGTTTTACCTTATAATATCCAAACATGCTTGGTACGCTTTAAAACAAATCATTTTTGATATTACTTTAAGTGCATAGTGTCAAAAACAACTTCAAATATAAATGTATCAATCATATACGACATAAGTACCATATATTATGTCGCCATACATAGGTTTACTACTAAAACCGAAAAGTCGCGTATTGGAAGCTGGATTCCATCATGAGTCAAGGCAAGGGATGGCTCCTTCCGATTCGGGACACTCTAGCAAATGCCTCAGGGCTCGGACGCTGGCGAACCCTTGGTTCCTGCAGGGCTGATCCACACCTACTTTAGTAGATTGTTTATTCCTGAACACACGTTTCCCAGTCCTATCGGACCTATCACTTGGCTAGTAGCGACCATTATATCTGAGGTGCCTCACATCTATTATCTACATAAGTAAAAATGTCTGGGCTCCATACCATGACACCACCTCTAGCTAGAAAGAAACGTCATGCACTCCCTGCGTCCCTGATACCGTTTTAGACTCATACCGGGGTGTGATGCTCATGAATAATGCTATACACAAAGCTATGCTATTTAAAGCTGTGCTTTGATCATCAACTACGAGACTCTGCTTTTCAACAAAAACCTTGATCATTTGCATCTCAGCATGCCACATTGGCAATTCATGCCATATAACTGATGTCTATCAATATATAACCTCTAAGCTCTTACGTCTCAGAGAAGGGTTTTCAGCAAGAGAATAATTCTCCGCCACCAAAAAGATATATATTTAATAGAAAGCAATCAACACAGGATGAAATCCAATGTCAGACACATATCCATTTACAAGTCTGTTCCGGGTCTGAACAAAACTGGAGGCACCTTATTTCTCGTCCCATATGTCCAATACAGGAGAGAGGTCCTCGCATATCCGGTTGATCTCCATGTACATCTAGACGATCACCACTTATTACCTTGTCTTGGGTGTACCGCCCAATCAAGACATCCATAATCATCCAAACGATGTGCAGATATCCGGTCTTCAACCACCGTCTTCATCGTCGACTTTTAGTCATCGTACTAGTTATTTAGAATGGGATAAACCCGATCTTTCCAAATAACTCACATACTTTATAATCAATAATCAAGTGCTATAAAAACACATCATATGCCTCATTCCAATTTATAATATATTTTTATTCAAATATTCAGATCTTATGGGAAAGGTTCCCATTAATTTTATCAAAGATAAATTCTTTTAAGCTTAATCTTGAATCTTCCTTTGGATATCATTTCAAAAGATTTTATTTTCTCTTTTAACCATTCTAAATCAAATTAAGGTTTATAATACTAGTCGGGATTATCGAGCCTTACCAAAGTAATCATTTATTTTATTTTTCCAATCCCAACCTATTCGTCCCATGGAGGAAAACTGGTAGTACCCCATATCTAACATCCACTATGCTCTAGGTAAATTTAATTACCATTTCACGTTCAAACCAAATTAAAGATTTAACTATCGCTTGGAGAAAAACTGGTGGTACTCCATTCTCGATCATTTCATGAATTCGATAAATTTAAATAACCCATTCTCATTTTAATCTACTTAACATTTCATTAAAACTCTAGTTCAGTTTTAATCTCAAAAATCTTTACTTTATGATTATTCAACTTTAAGAAATTAATCTTGCCTTTAACTAGGTTAAAGAACTAATATTATTAAAACACAGTTCACAATAAACCCAAATAGACTTCCATTAATTATGGAATTTTTGCAGAAAACAGATCAATATATATATATATAATTAATATAAATTTCTGTATTAGACTAATAACATAAATGCAATAACGGCAAAGCCTTTTAAATTCCATATATAGTAACGGTCTTCCTTTACAGAAGCTCATCTTGATTATTACCAATCGAATTCCATTCAATTCCAATTTAATATATTAAATTAGAAAAACCTACTTTGGAAAATTTCCCTTAAATCTTAATAAAAAGATTTATAAATTCTAAATCATATCTTCCTGTTAAGTGGGTTAAAGAACAAATGTTATTTAAAACATTGTTTACGATAAGCCCAAAATCAACTTTTATTTCAATTCCAATTAAATTAATTAATTGGTAAACATCTCTAAATCTTAATTAAAAGTTTTATTCTATTCTTAATTGGGTTTAAGAACAGTGTTACTGAAGACACCATTCACGACGAACCCAAAATCCCATTTGATATTGAATACAAGACTCTGAATAGAAATTATACCGACTTATATCCAATATCAAATTTTGAAACTAACGGACATCGTATTGGGAATAACGATATATATATCTTTCAATTTCCTCAACAATATCTGTGTAATCATGGAAATCCAATATCAAAATATTCCGAAGATTATTTCCATTTAAATCCTTTCCAATTCATATGTTGGAAAATTTTGGTTATATTAAAACCATTTACAAATCCAAATTATTTATTTAAAAACATTGGATTATTATTCTATTTAATAACTAGTCCATTTGGATAAAAATATCTTTTATCTTTTCAAAACTTGGAATATTTCATCCAATATCTTTCCATATCGTTAATTATGATTTTACATAATTTTTCCATATTTTTAATAATTTTATTGAGGCCCTTACAATTGGTTTCCAATAACGGCCACCGAACTACATCCATCGCGACCTTGTCCAAAATTGATTTGGACATATTTTAAAATCAACCATTGAAATTTAGATCTCTCATATTCGTTGGAAATATTTTTTCAATACGAACCCAATGGTTATGGTTTTAGGATAATTCGATAGTCGAATCTCCCGTTACATCAATTTGAAGTTAATCGTTGGAATTCGCGAATGGTCGTTGCGCGGCGCGTTCTAATCAAGCCATTTAATATATATAATATATATATATATCGTTGATTTCCATTTAGAACATAGTTTATAAGTCGTTTATAAATTCATTTTAAAATGATTTCAATTTCATTTTCAATTTTAAATCAAAATTGAATGTTCTATATCATTATAATATTAAAATGACAATATTTTCAAAATATCAGATTTTGAAATCATATCATCTCGATGTTCATTATAAAATAAATATAACCAATTGATAACCCCGTTCTAGTTAAAAATGGTGTTTAACTACTTGAGTCGGCTTCATATTACAATATTTTTGTGTGCACCAAAATCGAACATCAAAATCATCATAATTTTATTCTTCACTGAATAATATTTTAAAATATTCATTCTTATTCTGAAATCGGAATGCGACTTAATCTATTACAATATAATTTCAGTTATATGGATTTCATACATCGCATGCATTCAGCAATAATGATAAATAATCATTAAACATTCAAACATCATCTAAAGTGCAGTCTACAACTGTATAAGCATCAAAATAAATAAGTAACGCTCACCACAGTCTGTCAACCAATCGATTGGCATACAACTAAATATTGAGATTAGTGTATGTCAAATATAATCCCATGTAACACCCCACATTTTTAATATAATTTAAAATATGTAAAAATATGTGTATAGGCATAGATAGGTAAATAATGATGATGTATAATGAAAATTAATTAATATATAGAAGAGGAGGAAAAATTAATTCGATAACAGTGTGCGTAACGGGAAAGATAATAAAATAAGGATACTTAATTTAAATATTGGGAATTAAGTAAAATGTACATCACCATTGCGTTCGTCTCGAAATTCTGCTTGAAATAGAGTCTAAGTTTGCATAAATCGGACCACGTATGAAGCAGTTATGGCCTTTAAAAGATTCAACAAAAATTCAAAACAGTTCGAAATTCGACCCAGACAGCTGGGCGGGAAATTTCCCGCCAAAACCAGTCAGGTTGACCAGGGGGTCAACCTACCCTTAGGGAGGTCGACCTGGGGGTCGACCTATCCCCAGATCTGGGCGATTTCAGTTCCTGTGATGTGTTTTGATGTGTTGTCCGGGTCGGATGGCTTTTAGGTCAATCTAAGGGCTCTAAAGCACTCTCTACACCTATAAATACATAGCAATACCTAACCCTAATTCATAACAATTTCTTAAAATGCCTCTATGCCACCAAACTTCAACCAAACATGGCCGCCGCCCCCCAAAACTCTAAATTATATTGCAAGTTCTTCATCAACTTTGGAGTTTAATCAAATCAAGTAGCATAGTTCTTCATCAACAATTCATGCTCTTCACTAATAATCAAATAAGAAGATTAAATCAGCGTTCTACATCAATGACAAATCGCTTATTTCTCCAACCCAGTCAAGGTGAGTGGAATTATAATAAACTTGTTATATAAAAGTATTATTATCGTTCATCATTTGCCAGTTATAAATTCAATTCAAGATTCATGTTATAATAATTGTTCTTTTATTACCCTTCCCCTTTTTATTTTTGGATCTAGGTTGTCTCGAACCTAGACGAAATCTTATTATACATACATATGGTTGGAATAGGAGAATATTGGGCATAATCTATTTTATGCAGTCAAGGAATATAATCTGTAATTTGGGGTTTGTGGCATAACAATTATTATTGCAACTATTGGGCATAACCTATTTTATGCAGTCGAGGAATATAATCTGTAATTTGGGGTTTATGGCATAACGATTATTATTGCAAATATTGGGGTAATTGGCAGAGTATATATTGATATTATTAAAGGAAATAGGGGGAAACGATCGTGAAATTAGTAATTTAGAGTAACTTACGCTAAAGGTAAATAAAGTTTGAATAGGGGATTTGGGGAAAAATGATTTAAAGATAAAAATCCTAATTTCGTAAAGAAATAGGTAAACCAGAAACCTAATCGAAATTGGATAAGTTTGGGTTTAATCTGTCTCATGTAATTGTGAAATCTAATTCAAAAACCTGAAATTTAAGGCATGAGTGTTTTAATTAAATTTAGGTTTGATTGGTTAAAGAAATGAGAAGTTTAAAAATATAACATTAAAATTGACACTAGTGGTATAACAAGAACATGAACATATTTGTGAATTTGTCAATAGGCTAAACATGAAACTTGGCTAACTCGAGGTTAGAATGAGTTTGTGGTGTAATCCTGCCTGAAACCGCCTGGCTTATCTAGTGACCACAAACAATAGGTTCTAATGTGAGAAGTTAGTCATAACGTGATAGAAACCCAAGGTTAGATTGAGTTGTGGTGTAATCCTGCCCGAAACCAACGGGCACATCCAGTGACCACAACAATAGGTCTAATGTGAGAGGTTGGGCTTTAATAATTACTTAATGCTAATGACACATGCTAGTATGGTAAGGTTAAGTCAACACGAATTGATAGATAACAGTTAACCAATTTTACATGATATATGGGTGGTTTAAGTCAACGTGAACTGCTGGATAACACTTAAACAATTTGACATGATATAAGGGCAAGTTAAGTCAACATGAACTGATAGATCACATTTAAACCAATTTGACATGACGCGTGGATTGAATTGAATACGTGATTGGGGGTTAAGTCAACATGGACACATGGGCAAACTTAACCAATATAACAGTATCAAAGCAAGGAAAAGTGGGGAATGATAAGATTAAATAATAGATAAACTTATCCTGGGGATAAGAAATGAATATGACTTAAGATGTAATACAAGACTCAAAGGGTGGGATGACTTATACCATGAAATAAGTTAATCTAAGCTGGAAATGGGCGGAGAACACCCGTACGCTATCATTTGATAAAGAGAACTTAAGTCATGCTTGAATTCATAGGTAAACCTTAGTTAAAAGGAAATAAGTAACAAACCTTAGTTAAAGAGAACTAAGTAACAGAAACTAAGTATAAAACTTTGGTTAATAGAACTAAGTAATAAACTTTAGTTAAGAGAACTAAGTAAATAACGAGAAAGAGAACTAAGTAGTAAACATTAGTTAAGAGGACTAAGTCGTAAACCTTAGGTAAGAAAACGAATGATTAAGAGAAACTAAGTAAATAAAGATGAAGGTAACCAAGTGTTGAACCTTAGTTAGAGAACTAAGAAAAATGGAAATTGGGTAACGAATCTTAGTTAGAGAACTAAGAAAGCAATGGTAAAGATAACTAAGTAGGTAAACCTTAGTTGAAAAGGACTAAGTAATAAACCTTAGTTAAAGAGAAACTTGGTAATTAGAATTGAGGGACAACATAAATGAAGATAACCAAGTTAATAAGACAAAGCAAGCGCGTAATCAGAAGTTTAGATATAAGGTCTAATAGTACGAAAGGATAAGGCACTTGGACCAGTCCATACGTTAGGGGATGAATAACCAAATTTGGTAGATCATTACGGTCCCGTAGGGCGCGAGGAGGAATGTATGTCCATCTGATCATATAGAAGGCTCCAACGGACTGGGTTACGAAGCACGCAGCTTCGAGGGGATGTGAGGATACTCTTGGTATCCCTCTGTGAGAATGCAGATGATCCGTCTGGGCTCACAGAGGTTAAGGTCTGCGCAAGAAGAACCAAGAGTATGCCTTGGTTGCAATAATAAGGCAACCTAAAGACTAGGATGGACCAACGTGATTCGACTATAACTAGTTGGCCCTGTGATAGCACGTCGTCGACTACCTACCATCTTGAGTCAATCGAGCACGTGAAACGGAAAGGCGGAGAACACCAAAAGACCATATACTTGCTATCTAGTTATGGGTGAGGTTGGCCAATAGGTTTTTGGGGAATAAGGGGGCCTACGTACAGTTCTCATTCTTGATTTTCTTGGGTGCCTTTCATTAGTTGAGGGAGGGGTCAAGTGGGATCGTAGCCACACACAGTTAAAACAGACGTTAAAACAGACCTTAGCATCTTCATCAACAGATAACTTAAAGCTCCCGACCGAGTTCCGTGTTTCTTGATTAGCCCTGCCACGGGACTCAGGCCGCACATATAGAGGACATGTGCAACTAAACATCGAAAACGATTCATGACGCGTACGTAAGGAAAGTCTAGGAACATTCATCGCTCAGGGTAGTGTGTCCTAGACTAGGGGGCATTGTTCAATAGGTAGCATAAACCATAGTGGCCCTACGTAGCATAAACCCTGGTCGGATCTAGAAAGTGTTCAATAGGTAGCATAAACCATAGTGGCCCTAGGTAGCGTAAACCCTAGTTGAATCTAGGAAGTGCTCGATAGTAAACCCTAGATTAGATCTAGGTAATACACAGAATCTATCAAGATCAAGAGTGGCAGTCCAATCAATTTCGAGAATGGTGGCACTACGCTGAAGTAGTATAGATTCACATGATGAAGCTCGTACGACATACGACAAAGGACTGTATATATACATGGAAAGGATTACACGAGTTGGGGTATCTACATATATGTTGTATTAGGTTAATCTACTAGTGGGACATGAGTATAGCCTAGAGAGCAAACATTGTTAACAACCTAATAACCAAGAAAATTTAACTGGACGGTACATGTAGGATTATACAGAAGTTTATTCTAAGTCCACTCACACAGAACTTATGTTTTGACCCCCTCCTCATTACATACTTCCAGGTTAGGTTCATGACAGAGATGGTATAGCTTTAGATATTGGTTTGGCAGTATTTTTAATAAGGTAAAGCAATATTTGAATATTTTACTTTATTTCCTTCCGTTGTGAGATGCTTTATGAGTTCCGACATGTTTCTTTATCTCTGTCTTTTTCTGTAGGATACCAGAGCACCCAACTCGGGTTTCGATAAATTGGATTTTTGAAAAAAAAATCGGTCTGTTGGAATCCGGGTTGTTACATCTGGTATCAGAGCTTCGGTTTAGTGATCTTAGGGAGATAATGAGTGAACGTATTTGTATTTTCTAAAATATAAATATATTATATATATAAACCTAAATCCATATAGTATCCCACTAGACATGACAAGAGTTGGGATGTCTAGTTTCTACACTCAAGGAATGAACATAGGAATTTGGAAACCATTAGGTGGTTAGGAAAGTGTACAATATGACTTGAAGCTAGAGAATGAAAAGTATCCCATAGGATGGAAACTAAAGTATTAGTATCTTAGATTAGTGGGTTTAGAAATGAAACCTTAGAAACTAGAAAAGGTTGAAATATGGAAAATGGATTAGGAATATATATATAGTTAAGAGAATTGAATTCGTGAAAGTTCCTAGGAAAGCCTAGTTGAGTTGAAGACCCACTTTGAGTCTAACCCAATGATAAACTTTTAAGAACTTGAATTTGTAAAAGGATTTGTGGTATTTTCCAAGATTTAATCATAAATGTATTTTGATAAATGCATGTTGGGTTTTAAAGTAAAGTGGGGTATATTGTGTAAAATAATGATTTCTTGTTTTAAAAGAATTCTCTCATAAAAAGGTGCATATTATGGAGCATAAATAGCTTGCTAGTTTTCATATATGAAAAGAAGTTTTGAAATTCTATTCTGTTACCAACAAATTTTGACTATTGATTTATGAAGAAATTTTGTTGGGTGGACAAAATAAGTTGTAGGAATAGAATAGATGTCTAGCACCTCATAGCTAGTAGTTAAATTAACATTGTAATTAGAAACAATGTAAGCCCGATAGTTATCCTTTTCTTCTCCAGCTTTGTGATTTGAAAAAAAATGTTTCGCATTCTTATATTGTGACATGTTTTTATGGTTTGGCGAAAACAAGTTTTGGAGAAGAAAATAAAGTTTTAACACTTTTAATTTTTGAAAGAAAAATGTAATGAAAAGAAAGGAGGCCGAACCATGTTTTTTTTAAAAGAATGGAGTAGGTAAGGACTAGTGGCTAGAATAGAACGAGAGAAAGTTAAGGCTATGAATTAAACAATTGGAACCAACTAGAGATTGGTTGAGTTGAGTGATTCTCTAAGTGTCAATCTGATGTTGATTTCGATCTTCGGGGTTGATATTTAGGGAGTTACTCTCTTGCCAATTTACCATCAGGGATAGCTAATATTAAACTAATGGAAAATTTCCCGTAGAATGCATAGGCATTGAGAAACCTAGGTTTGTTGCTGGAGAAAAAGAAAAAAAGGATAGGCTAGTAATACACAGCAAGGACTAGTAGTGACGACTAAGTAGTAAAGGGCAAGTAAGTGGGTAGATCCTGTTGTGTGGACTCGCAATTGTCTGAGATGACAAAGTCCTAAAATTCCTGGCCCATACTAGTAGCTGCGTAGGATGCTGTTTGAGTTGAAAACAGAAAAAGCTTATTTGAAATAATAAACTTAAGTAATTGGATTAAGTCAAATAAGCCAAGAAAGAGAAAATCCTACCTAACAAGAAACAATAAATTCAGTAAGGCAACAAACGTGACGAGAAAAGAAAATGGAAATCTTAAGAAAAAGATGAATAAATATGAAATTTTTCCAAGATAAGTGGAAAAAGAGAAGAAATTTTCTTATGGGGTTGTGCTTGGAAAGGAAAATAGGAAATCTTCATAGAATAGTCATATAAAAATCCAAGTACGATTAGAAAAGAAAAACGGAGGATGTGAATTTTTCCATTTTATATCTTTTCGTAACATAAGGAAATCGAATTTGGAAAATTAGATTTTTCTAAATTTCGAATTTAATGATGGATGGTAGGTTTTTGGATGCGACAATTGGGTGAACTATGCTCTTATTCTACAAGAGTGTAGGAAAACTTAGATGAAAAATATTTTGATTTTTCAAGAATATTGCATTCATATAGAACTGCAAGTATATTTTGGATGTGAGCATCATGTTTTGAAAGAGTTTTTAAAATTTGCATACATACTGGTGGATCCAAATTAGGCATACATGCTTTACTATGATGTATCTCACTTTGCACATGTGCACAATGTTTGCAACAATTGGATGCACACTTGATGGATGGATATTGCGAGGGTTGTCTGTTTTACTCTTATCGAATTTCGGAGACGAAATTCTTTAAGGATGGGAGAATGTAACACCCCGCATTTTTAATATAATTAAAAATATGTAAAAATTCTGTGTATAGGCATAGATAGGTGAATAATGGTGATGTATAATGAAAATTAATTAATATATAGAAGAGAAGGAAAAACTAATTCGATAACAGTGTGCATAATGGAAAAGATAATAAAATAAGGATACTTAATTTAAATTTCGGGAATTAAGTAAAATGACATCACAATTGCGTTCGTCTCGAAATTTTGCTTAAAACAGAGTCCAAGTTTGCGTAAATCGGACTTCGTATGAAGGAGTTATGGCCTTTAGAAGATTCAAGAAAAAATCAAAATAGTTTGAAATTCGACCTAGGCAGCTAGGCGCAAAATTTCCCGCCAAAACCAGGCAGGTCGACCTGGGTGTCGACATGGGGGTCAGGTCGACCGGGGGTCGACCTATCCCCAGATCTGGGCGATTTCAGTTCCTGTGACGTATTTTGATGTGTTGTACGGGTCAGATGGCTTCTAGGTCAATCTAAGGGCTCTAAAACACTCTCTACACCTATAAATACATAGGAAGACCTAACCCTAATTCATAACAATTTCTTAAGATGCCTCCATGCCACCAAACTTCAACCAAACATGGCCGCACCCCAAAAACTCTAAATTGTATTGCAAGTTGTTCATCAAATTTGGAGTTTAATCAAATCAAGTAAAGTTCTTCATCAACATTTCATGCTCTTCACCAATAATCAAATACGAAGATTAAATCAGCATTCTACATCAACAAAAATCGCTTATTTCTCCAATCCAGCCAAGGTGAGTGGAATTATAATAAACTTGTTGTATAATAGTATTATTATCGTTCATCGTTCCCTAGTTATAAATTAATTCAAGTTTCATGTTATAATAATTGTTCTTTTATTCTCCTTCCCCTTTTTATTTTTGGATCTAGGTTATCTCGAACCTAGACAAAATCTTATTATACATACATATGGTTGGAATATGAGAATATTGGGCATAATCTATTTTATGCAGTCGAGGAATATAATCTGTAATTTGGGGTTTGTAGCATAACGATTATTATTGCAAATATTGGGTATAATCTATTTTATGCAGTCGAGGAATATAATATGTAATTTGGGGTTTGTGGCATAACGATTATTATTGCAAATATTGGGGTAATTGGTAGAGTATATACTGATATTATTCAAGGAAATAAGGGGAAAGGATCGTGAAATTGGTAATTTTGAGTAACTTACGCTAAAGGTAAATAAAATTTGAATAGGGCATTTGGGGAAAAATGAATTAAAGATAAAAATCCTAATTTGGTGAAGAAATAGGTAAACTAGAAACCTAATCGGAATTGGATAAGTTTGGGTTTAATCTATCTCATGTAATTGTAAAATCTAATTCAAAAACCTGAAATTTGAGGCATGAGTGTTTTAATTAAATTTGGGTTTGACTGGTAAAAGAAATGGGAAGTTTAGAAATATAACATGAAAATTGACATAGTAGCATAACAAGAACATGAACAGTGAATTTGTCAATAGGCTAAACATGAAACATGACTAACTCGAGGTTAGAATGAGTTTGCGGTGTAATCATGCCCGAAACCGCCTGACACATCCAGTGACCACAAATAATAGGTTCTAATGTGAGAAGTTAGTCATAACGTGCTTAGAACCCGAGGTTAAATTGAGTTGTGGTGTAATCCTGCCCGGAACCAACCGGCACATCCAGTGACCGCAACAATAGGTCTAATGTGAGAGGTTGGGCACTAATAATAATTACTGCTAATGACACACTCTAGTATGGTAAGGTTAAGTCAACACGAACTGATAGATAACACTTAACCAATTTGACATGATATATGGGTGGTTTAAGTCAACGTGAACTGCTGGATAACACTTAACCAATTTGACATGATATATGGGTAGGTTAAGTCAACATGAACTGATAGATAACACTTAACCAATTTGACATGACACGTGGGTTGAATTGAATATGTGATTGGGGGTTAAGTCAACTTGGACACATGGGAAAACTTAACTAATATAACAGTATCAAAGCAAGGAAAAGTGGGGAATGATAAGATTAAATAATAGATAAACTTATCCTAGGGATAAGAAATGAATATGACTTAAGATGTAATACAAGACTCGAAGGGTGGGACAACTTATACCATGAAATAAGCTAATCTAAGCTGGAAATGTGGGAGAACACCCGTACGCTATCATTTGATAAAGAGAACTTAAGTCATGCTTGAATTCATAGGTAAACCTTAGTTAAAAGGAACTAAGTAACAAACCTTAGTTAAAGAGAACTAAGTAACAGAAACTAAGTATCAAACCTTGGTTAAGAGAACCAAGTAATAAACCTTAGTTAAGAGAACTAAGTAAATAACAAGAAAGATAACTAAGTAGTAAACCTTAGTTAAGAGGACTAAGTTGTAAACCTTAGTTAAGAAAACGAATGATTAAGAGAAACTAAGTAAATAAAGATGAAGGTAACCAAGTGTTGAACCTTAGTCAGAGAACTAAGAAAAATGGCAACTGGGTAACGAACCTAAGTTAGAGAACTAAGAAAGCAACGGTAAAGACAACTAAGTAAGTAAACCTTAGTTGAAAGGACTAAGTAATAAACCTTAGTTAAAGAGAAACTTGGTAATTAGAATTATGGGACAACATAAACGAGGATAACCAAGTTAATAAGACAAAGCAAGCGTGTAATCAGAAGTATAGACATAAGGTCAAATAGTATGA
This sequence comes from Allium sativum, assembly GCA_030737875.1. Classification (NCBI taxonomy): domain Eukaryota; kingdom Viridiplantae; phylum Streptophyta; class Magnoliopsida; order Asparagales; family Amaryllidaceae; genus Allium; species Allium sativum. The sequence continues at coordinate 42,214,147 of CM060926.1, forward strand.
AAGGATAAGGCGCTTGGACCAGTCCATACGATATGGGATGAATAACCAAATTCGGTAGATCATCACGGTGCCTTACGGCGCGAGGGGGAGCGTATGTCCATCTGATCATATAGAAGCTCCAACGGACTGGGTTACGAAGCATGCGGTTTCGAGGGGACGTGAGGATACTCTTGGTATCCCTCTGTGAGAATGCAGATGATCCACCTAGGCTCACAGAGGTTAAGGTCTGCGCAAGAAGAACCAAGAGTATGCCTTGGTTGCAATAATAAGGCAACCTAAAGACTAGGATGGACCAACGTGAGTCGGCGATAACCAGTTGGCCATGTGATAGCACGTCGTCGACTACCTACCATCTTGAGTCAATCGAGCACGTGAAGCGGAAAGGCAGAGAACTCCAAAAGACCATATACTTGCTATCTAATTATAGGTGAGGTTGGCCAATAGGTTTGTGGGGGCATAGGGGGAGCTGCGTACAGTTCTCATTCTTGATTTTCTTAGGTGCCTTTGATTAGTTGAAGGAGGGGTCAAGTGGGACCATAGCCACACACAGTTAAAACAGACCTTAGCATCTGCATCAATAGATAACTTAAAGCTCCCGATCCAGTTTCGTGTTTCTTGATAAGCACTACTACGGGACTCGGGCTGCACATATAGAGGACATGTGCAATTAAACATCGAAAACGATTCATGACGCGTACGTGGGGAAATTCTAGGAACATTCATCGCTCAGGGTAGTGTGTCCTAGACTAGGGGGCATTGTTCGATAGGTAGCATAAACCCTAGTGGCCCTAGGTAGCATAAACCCTGGTCGGATCTAGAAAGCGTTCAATAGGTAGCATAAACCCCAGTGGCCCTGAGTAGCGTAAACCCCGGTTGAATCTAGAAAGCGCTCAATAGTAAACCCTAGATTAGATCTAGGTAATACACGGAATCTAGCAAGATCAAGAGTGGCAGTCCAAACGATTTCAAGAATGGTGGCACTACACTGAAGTAGTATAGATTTACATGATGAAGCCCGTACGACATATGACAAAGGACTATATATATACATGGAAAGGATTACACGACTTGGGGTATCTAAATATACGTTGTATTAGATTAATCTACTAGTGGGACATGAGTATAACCTAGAGAGCTAACATTGTTACTAACCTAATAACCAAGAAAATGTAACTAAACGGTATATGTAGAATTATACAGAAGTTTATGCTAAGTCCACTCACACAGAACTTATGTTTTGACCCCCTCCTCATTACATACTTCTAGGTTAGGTTCATGACAGAGATGGTATAGCTTTGAATACTAGTTTGGCTGTATTGTTAATAAGGTAAAGCAATATTTGAATATTATACTTTATTTTCTTCCGCTGTGAGATTCTTTACGAGTTCTGACATGTTTCTTTATCTCTGTCTACATGATACCAAAGCACCCAACTCGGGTTTCGATAGATTGGATTTTTGAAAAAAATTCGGTCTGTCGGAATCTAGGTTTTTACAAACCAACACCCGTGTGGGGTTTTCAAATAACAACAGTCGATTCAAATTAATCGCTGGTTAATAAATTTAACCAATTCTAAATCGAATTCAAATTATTTTTCTACTTAACCAATTTTCACTATTAATTGTAAATGGATATTTATAATTTAATTTAAACTACCACATTAGTGTTAACATTATTTTTAATATGTTAATCATCACAATCACAACACAATACAGTCAATTAAATCATCCATGGTTTCAAACAACACTGAATGTGAGCTAACATGTACCGTACAACATTTGTGATAACTAAAACTGATAAAAATCAATACTGACAATCACCACATTCAGTTATAAAACAAATAACTGTACAAATATTTTAGTGAGAGAGTTCTCACTTTGGTTTCCACTCCATCATTCTTTATTTGAGGATCATTTTAATAAAATTAAATTGGACATTTACTTATATCAAAAACTACAACAGCTTCCGTTTTCGTTTTGGTCAGTTCCATGCTACAGTGTACAATCCTACGATCACAAAGCAACTAAATTCGTCAAATTTCGATCTCGTATGAAAACGATACAACGGTTTAAACATTAATTACATTAATCATCATTAACTAAATTAATTAATAATTACATTGTTATCCTTCTTCCTCTTCCTGTAACCGTCGAACCCAACGCTCCCTCATTCGCTCTCCTGTCGCATGCTTCCCCAAGGCGCCGGAGCACCATCCACCACCGCCACGTTGACCGCCATCACCGGAGCCCCCTACGTTGTAACCAACCAGCAGTTCGACCACCCCTGTCAGCCCAGAAAATGGTGCAAACGGCGCACCTTTATGCCCAAAATTTGAATGCAATAATTCATGAAAACCCATCATCGTCGTATGGATTTGTATAAGTCATGAAGCACTTCGATTTTCTTTTTATAAATTTTTGAAATTAGTTTGTTGATTAGGCGTTATTGAAGGAAGAAAATTCGAGCGATTTCCGCCCTTTATTGGAGCAACAACGGGTTTCAACTGAACGGGTTAGTGTTTTATGATGGAAAATTAATATATATATATTATATTTTTATATTATTTAATTCTAAAAATACATGTTTATCAAATCGAACTCCAAATCAATCCCAACGGCTGTCGTCCCCAACCAAATACCCCATTCCAGACACAACCGGGTATGCTTCATAAGCCAATTCGACTATTTTGATCAGTTTTCGTCAAAATCAAAATATAAATTAATATAATGGTCAATATTGAATTCTAACGCACATTTTAATTTACCGGGACCACATACTGACTTCAATAATTACGAATATTGGAATCCGGCTATGTTTTGACGATACGATGCTAACAAAATTAATTTCGTCGAATTTGGAGACCGTTTGAAAAATGGCCTTTTCTCTAGTCGATTAAATTCAAACTGATATTGAAAAATTTACTACGCTCACATACTAATTCCCAAAATTATGAAATTTTAAACCTAACAATAATTTGACATTCCGGATCCAACAAAAGTGGTTTCATCGAAAATGGAGGTCGTTTGCAAAATGGCTATTTTTAAGGGCTATATATTATATTAAAATATATATAAATTCCATAGCGACTATTTTGAATTTTAAACTGGACATAACTTACAATTTATAAAGTGAAATCTCAATTCTTACATTCATTAGAAAATTACAATTAAAAATATTCCAACGTTTCTTGTTTTATCCAATTCTGATTTATATTTAATCATGTGCATTCATTTGAAATTACGGAGCTGAAAGTTGTTTAACTAACAACTCAACTTTTGTTCTGGCTTGAGTTCTTCAACTTTTCACTTTCTATCAAATATCTTAAAATTTTGGCTAACAACCTAAATTTTCAAAAAAAATCTCCATAACCTCCTTTGTATGGGGAGGGTTTGAAAAAATTATTGGGTCGTACTGGGCACCCAATAAATCAATAAAAGCATACACAATTTTTGTGACCTATTTATGTCCAAGGGAGACGTGTAAAAAGTTGAAATCTCGTATCTTTCCACATTGTTGGAAATAAAATAATCCATGTGCCTTAATTAAAAACAAGAAAGGCGTGAATTTTTGTCATCTTCAGACCTATGTAAGATTTTTATTAAATCCTACCCCTCACTGTTATATGTTATTAAGTCCATGATCAGTTTTCTAATCAACCTGTAATTCAGTCATCGCCATACAAGCATCTCGCCCATATGGAAATCCAAACCTCGTCATATAAGCACCAAATGCTTATATGGAATATGATAGATGTGATATGCTATCTTCAGCAGTATGTTATGGACCTGTAATTCAGTCTTCGCCATACAAGCATCTCGCTCGTATGGTAATCCAAACCTCATCATATAAGCGCTAAATACTTATATGGAATATGATATAATATGCTGTCTTTGGTAGTATGCTATGCGGTGTGATCCATATTTATTTGTTATTATCCTATGGCGTATGTTTTTAATCTCATACAAAACAACCATCACAATGCATCCAATAACACTCACAGTAGTTTATATAATAAATAAAATTGCACAACCAACTCATTAAGGCGCACCTACTTGTCGGGTACGCAATTTATTTCTTTACTCAACGCAAAACCATTAACCTGCTCAACATATATACATATATATATACACACACACACATGTCTGTGTAAGCAATTCTAATCAATTTTCAATTTAGTTCAATATTTGACTCGATTTGGCTAAATTTTACCTTTCATTTTCATATTGGTTTTATTGTTCCAATATTTTTATTAATCAAATTAATAATCACACATCACAACCAACAATCAATTAATTGATTAGATTTTCAAATATATAACTTTTTATAATCAAAAATCATATTTTCAGTGTCAAATCACAAACAATAAATTCTAACTAAGTTTTGGTTCTCACACCGGTAAATTCGAAATATATAGATATTCGACTTTCGAAACTCGAACATAAATACTGTTGATGCTATAGCGATCATTAGGATCATCTTCGGGCTACTAGAGTGTGATTCTATATCTACCTAGTATACTTGAGACTTCAAGTACACGTGGATCAGACGTATATTATAAATCCTCGTATACCGGATATTCCAAAATCAATATAAAATAAAATACTCAAATATGTAATAAGATATAATTTTCAAAATTAAATTCGTTTTCATTTTTTTTTAATAACACTTTTCAAACTCATTCTAGGGTATTACTAAATCTATTTCTAATGAGTCATTCTTATAGGATGTTACTAATCCTATTTATGATGAATTCTTTTGTTTGGTTATAATGTGTCTTGTTCTCGAGCTCTGTAAACCAAAGCTCTGATACCAACTGAGATGACCTAGACTTCCCCGATCCCCGAGGAGACGGAGGAGCCCGAATTTCTTTGAGAATATGACGCGTAAAAACATAAACAAAAGAACATTTCATTGCTATTACAACAATTTCCATCAGAGTACAAGAATATCTGAGTTCAAATAAATAATATACAATGGAAAAATAAGTATTAGAGATTTACAAATTACATTTAAATACATAATTATAATATTCAGCGGAAAACATCAACTACCACAACTGAAAGAAATACACGGATACAAAGCTTTCTGAATATAGCTCTAGCTGTAATCGAGGATTTGTGAAAATAAATATCTACAAAAACCAAAAGTACTAGCTGCCCATGTGGAAAATATGGGCACCCAGAGTTTAGCTAGAAACAATAAACTCCTAGTCAATCATGGGAATGGTGTGAGAACTAAAACAATAATTAAATCATTACTTTAAAAGTTGGGAAATCATGGGACCACGCCGTATAATACGTTATGGGTTTACTCCACATGAATCTCAGTTTAAAATAAAACAACGCAATGCTTTTTGGAAAATGAAGCTATTTTAAGACTCGGGTCCCATCACACAATGCAATGCAAGCCAAAGGATAGAGTTTTACCTTATAATAGCCAAACATGCTTGATACGCTTTAAAACAACTCATTTTTGATATTACTATAAGTGCATAGTGTCAAAAACAACTTCAAATATAAATGTATCAATCATAGACGGCGTATGTACCATATATTATGTTGCCATACATAGGTTTACAACTAAAACCAAAAAGTCGTGTGTTAGAAATTGGATTCCATCATGAGTCAAGGCAAGGGATGGCTCCTTCTGATTCGAGACACTCTAGCAAATGCCTCAGGGCTCGGACATTGGCGAGCCCTTGGTTCCTGCAAGGTCGATCCACACTTACTTTAGTGGATTGGTTATTCCTGAACACACATTTCCCGGCCCTATCGGACCTATCACTTAGCGACCAATATATGCGAGGCACCTAACATCCATCATCCATATAAGTAAAAATGTTTGGGCTCCATACCGTGAAAACACTTCTAGCTAGAAAGAAACATCATGCACTCCTTGCGTCCTAGATCCCGTTTTAGACCCATAACTAGGTGTGAGGCTCGCGGGTTAACGCTATGCACAAAGCCGTGCTATTTAAAGTCGTGCTTTAATCATCCACCACATGACTCTACTTTTCAACAAAAGCCTTCATCATTTGCATCTCAGCATGCCACACTAATAATTCACTCCATACAACTGATGTTTGTCAATATATAATATAATGTCCCGTATTTGTACAATCAAATAATTTATTTATTTAATTATTTAAATAATGGTTTAGAGAATTAAATGGTTATGTAATTAAAAAATATTGAATATTTATTTAATTTAAATAATAGAATAATATATTGAATTTCTGAAATAGTCAGAAATAGTGGAATTCACAATATGGTGTGAATTGGATCATCTGTGATATTTAATTCAGTTTAGAATTGAATTAGAATAACGAATATATTATTTGAACGACAATTGAATGTATAATTATATTAAAATTATAATCGAGCTCGAAGTGGCGCTGCAGTTCGTAATTTGGCAATTTGAACTTCAACTGAACATACATGGTTTGTTTTAAATCGGATTTCTGTGAAGTAAGAAACGTTCGGAGCTGGTGAAGTATATTTTTCTAATGGAAGAGAAAAATTGGGATTTCATTGTGTAGATTTTGAGTTATGTCCAAATCAAATTTTCAAATAGTCGCTATGGAATTCCTTTATAATTCATATCGATTTATTTATATTTTAAAAGGATTTAAATATAAATCGAATATTGATATAACTGGAAAATTGGAAATATCAAGTTATAAATCCAATTGGAGCTGTATGATATTCTATTGGGAATATATACGATAATGTTTATTTATAAATATTTAATTTAATTGTTTTTAAATATATTTATACATTTAAATGGGTTATTTAGAGCTTTAAAAATAGCCAGTTTTGCAAACGACCTCCGTTTTCGATAAAACTAATTTTATTGGATCTGTAATACTATATTTTTGTTAGATATCCAGTTTCGTGATTTTTGGAGTCAGTGTTTGGCCGTACAGATTTTTAATGTGAAAAACAGTCATTATTTTGACGGTTAAAAATATGGTGTGTGAGCAAACGGAGTCGAAATTCGACGAAACAGGTTTCGTTGGGTCTGTAATCTCAAAATATAGATACATGACCCTTTTAATGATTTTTAGATATCGTGTGTGTTCGTAGGAATTTTTAGAGTGCAGAAATGGATATAAAATGATTAAAATAAAATATCCTAAAATATCTAAAAATATCTAAATTCCCTATATATACCCCTTTAACACTTTTAACCTAATTCACTTCCTCAAAATATTCCACCATCGGTTTTCTTCCTTTTCTTTTAACAAATAAAAGTTTGGAAATTCAAAACAAAATGTATAAAAATCCTAAAATCACCAAGTTCATTCTTTGAGTTCTCTATGTAATCCTCTTCAAGACTATGCCCTTTTTAATTGTTTCAACGTCAGTTATATTCCATGGGTTTTTTGCTTCAGCGAGTTAGGTTTAGGATTTCTTGGATCTATAAGCTTCGATTGAAGAAATAATTGCTGTCATTGAGATCAGTGTAGAAAATAACATCATTTGGGGGATTTTTGTGGGATTCGATGATTTTTTCTATCGATCCATGTACTGTTCTTGTGTGAAGACCGTCGATGACGTAAAGAGGTTCTTGCGTGCGGGTTCGTGATGAATGGTAGAGGTGTGGAGCGAATTTGATCAGGAAGTTGTTGGTGAAGGCCGTTTGATTTTTCATGGAGAAATGGTGTTAGGGTAGTTCGATTCTTCTACTGTAAAATAAAGCATAATAGTATAAGTTGCGATTTCAATCTGGTGATCGAGTTGGACGATAATAGTATAGATAGAGATAGGAGATGAAGAGGGATTAATGGTGGAGGTCTCGGTTGTTTCTGTGGGAGATTTGGCAAGAACAAGGTGTTCGAACGTTGGATGATAGTGTATGTTCATCACAGGTAGTCACGAGTTCATTTGGGGGAAGAAGGATACACGATAGCGGGTTGTGTTCCTTTTGGTTGGAAGTGGGCCGAAATTAATGGTAAAAGCCCAGATAAACAATAAAACTTAGTTTAGTTTAATTTAATTAGCACATTAACTTGTTAACACAATATATTTCTCATACATCATCAGTTTTACAAACCGTTTGCTGCGTTGGGATTGTAGGGACGATGACTACATGATGGAACTGACTAGAAGTCCATTAAAGCTCGTTACAATTTATAGCAAAATAAATTGTCCGTCTAAATTGAGAGAAGGTTATCGTTATTAAAGATGATCATCCAATGTGAGTAAAACTCACCAACTCTAAACTATTATATTTTTATAATATATTTTAGAACTGATAATTATCCGTTGATTGCTGTGTGTTAACTATTTGGTTGAATTGCTTATGTATTGGTTGAAATTATAGATAATGATATATATAAATAGTTAGTCAAATATCGATTCTGTTTATCAGAATATTTCATAGTGAAATGAAGTGGATGTTAATTATATTGTTTAACATCTGTGATGTAGGGAAACAGGTTGGAGGAATCCAACTGGATCCCTCAATATTTATTTTACTGTTTTTCATATATTGTAATATATGATGTGATATATAATCTGTGTTGATTACGTGTGTTGAATGATATCAATCATTTTGAATTGGTATTTTAAATACCGTAAGAAATACTAGGATGTAGAAAAGGGGATTTTCAAAGTGTATTTTGAAATTGAATTATTTATATAAAATCAATGGATTTTATATATAAAAGGAAAAAAAATTTATAAAAGAAAATTATAAAATCAAAGAAGAATTGAAAAGGGATATATTTGTAGAACAAATAGAAAAGGATATATATGTAAAACATTTACAAATAGAGTAGAAAAAGATATATTTGTAAAAAAATTACAAATAGAATAGAAAAGGATATATTTGTAAAACATTTACAAATAGAACTGAAAAGGATATATTTGTAAAACATATATAAATAGAATTGCAAAGGAAATACTTGTTGAACAAATAGAATTGAAAAGGAATATTTATTTGTTAAATAAATAGAAAATTAAAAGGAATATATATTAGGAAAATAAATAGAAGGATAAAAAAAGAATATTTATTTAGAAAATAAATAAGATATCATAAAAAGAATTATTCGGAAAGTAAATAGGATTATAAAAGGAAATAGAATTAAATCGAATAGAGTTAAAGGAGTTAATCGAATATAGTTTATTCGAATAGAGTTTATTCGAATAGAGTTAAAGGAGTTAATCGAATATAGTTTATTCGAATAGAATTAAAGGAATAATTGAATATAGTTCGTTCGAAAGGAGTTAATTGATAGGAGTTAATTGAAAGGAGTTAATCATGTGGAGTTATTCCAATAAAGTTAATCGAATTAGAATTAATCAAATAGGGTTAATAGAATAGAGTTAATCAAATAGAGCTAACTGATAAGAGAAATCGATTAGAGTTAATCGAATAGAGTTAATTGAATTAGAGTTAGTCGAATATTAGTTATTTGAATACAGTTAATTGAATTAGAGTTAGTCGGATTAGAGTTATTCGAATATAGTTTATTCGAAGAAAGAGTTATCGAATAAGGTTATTCAAAGAAGAGAATTAATCGAACATAGTTTATTCAAAAAGAGGTTATCGAATATTAGTTATTCGAAGAGGAGTTACCGATCATTAGTTATTCGAAAGGAGTTATCGAATATTAGTTATTCGAAAGGAGTTATCAAACATTAGTTATTCGAAAAGAGTTATCGAATATTAGTTTTTCGAAAGGAGTTATCGAATATCAGTTATTCGAAAGGAGTTATCAAATATTGGTTATTCGAAAGGGGTTATCAAATATTCATTATTCGAAAGAAGTTCTCAAATATTAGTTATTCGAAAGGAGTTATCAAGTATAACTTATTCGAATGGAGTTATCGCTATTCGAAAAGAGTTATCGAATATTGGTTATTCGAAAAGAGTTATTGAATATTGGTTATTCAAAAAGAGTTATCGAATATTAGTTATTCAAAGAGAGTTAATCGAATATTAGTTATTCGAATAAGAGTTAGTCGAATATTAGTTAAACGTAAAGGAGTTAATCGAATATAGTTTATTCAATAGAGTTAAAGGAGTTAATCGAATATAGTTTATTCGAATAGAGTTAAAGGAGTTAATCAAATATAGTTTATTCGAAAGGAGTTAAGTTATAAGAGTTAATGAATTAAAGTTAATCGAGTTAAAGTTAATGGAGTTAGGGTTAATTGATTTGAGTTAATCTAGTTATATTTTGGAGTTAGATATTTCAGAAGTAGGGATTATAATGCTATAATTATAATCAATGTTTTTCAATAAAGAAGTGGATTCGTAAATATAATCCGAGAGTTACGTAAGGAAGTTTGTTAAAGACTTAAAGGGTGAACTTTGTCTATTTCGAGGTTAGAAATGTTGTTCAGTTAAGGTTTGAGAGGTAGTTATACCCTAACTTGATTGGCTTCGTTTTTAACTAAGGAATGGTTAAGGTTCAATAGTGAAGGTTGGTTAATTGAATATAGTTAATGAAGGTAACGATGTTTATTTAAACATCTTTTTAAATCCAACGAATGATTTTTTGAAACATTTTCCAAGTATTATCAGAGATGTTTTCTAATCATAGAAAATGAAATGTTGGATGATAAAGAATACTGGAATGACAGTGATACATGAAATAAGGAATGGAAATGTTTTCCAATAGTTAACACGTATATTTTATAAATTTAGAAAATAAGAATTTATGGAGATATGGAAATGTGTAACTGAATATATTAATGATAGATTAATTTAAAAAGAGAAAAAGTTGATTGATGACTAATAGGTAAGATTTCCATTTGAAAATATGACCGTTGTTTGCACACATGTTTTTCTTTGATAGTTAACTCACCACTATCGAAGTTTTTGACTGTTTGTCCGTCGTCAATAAGGAGAGACCGGGATTAGATTCATTATCTGAAAACCACTCTGTATGGGCATTAACGTTGCGATCAAATATGATGAAGATAATTGAAGACGGAGTTATGCAAGGGCCGTTCTGTTTACGGAATAGTGCCTTTGGTTTGTCCAGTCCCAGGAAGACCTGTATAGAAGAACGTCTGATAGACTATATTTAATGGATCACGTAAGTTGATCTCTTCAAACGTATTTACGTTTGGTGCCACAGGAATTCGTTTCTCTTAGTTGTATACCCGTTGTATTTTTGGGGAAATCAATTTTTGATTTGGCGGGTATGACGATGTGACATTCAAAGTGAATAAATGTGTCATCTATCAGAGATTAGCATGGCCTCTATCCTTACAACCGGGAAATAACAAAAATCGGGCAAGCAACATGGCTAAGTGGTTGGCTGCCAAGTAGGGTGTATTATCGCCTATCTAGTGATATTCATTTCATTCTTTAATCTATTCGATGTTGTCCTATTCGAGAAACAGTTGCTGATCCCAACCGTTGGTGATATACATTCGATACACTCAAGCGAAATGAGTGGTCGGTCATGTGTGGCCCGGTTGCAAGATGTTCTTGTTGAACCCAGTGTATTCCTCTCTAGAGGTACACTATCGGAAGGTGGTTCCATACCTTGTCATAGTTGGTAATCCATTTTCCAGTAAGTGCTAGCGGTTTTGATTGTATACTATATATGTAGAAAGTGAGATGAAAGCATTTCTGCTAGATGATTATTATATTGTGGGTCATAGACACTATTATAATATCAATGAGTTTTGATATAAAGATTATCGTTACTTTCAAAATGATTTGAATGTTAAATCAAATTAATTTGGATTTTCATAAGGGAAAAACTCGTTCCATTATACGGCGTGGTCTTATGAGATATCATTTAATTGCTTAAACTATTTTACTTGCACCAGTCCCATGACTGACCCGGAGTTTATTTTGTTTTGTTTTCCCTAAACTCTTAGGTGCCCAATTTTGTACGGGCAGTCAAGTGGTCGGGATTTACAGATACTTGAAGAGTTGGAGCAGGAGGCTTCATGATTATATAGATTGTTATTTCCGTTGTGTTGTAAGTGTTATACTCTAATAATGGTATTGTATACAGATACTGCTTTATTTCAAATTTATGTTACGAAATATATTTATTTGTTCCGCTTTGAGATTCGTGTTTACTCTGATGTTGTATGTTCTTCTTCTTCTTCTATTCTAAGTTTCTATCTTATCTATTCTCACCCTCTAATTTCTCTCATGGACTATCCGATATTTCCGATGGTTGAATAGTCGACATTGAGTTTATGTCGGTTACTCATGATCGCGAAAACCTGTGTCGTTACAGTGGTATCAGAGCTTAAGGTTAAGTAATTACCTTGTCTCTATGGCGTGACTCGGTAGAGATAGGGTTAGTAATACCCTAGATTGAGTTGAGTGCATATATATGAGTGAACGTATTTGTTATTCAATATAAAATGGTTTTATTTTGTGGAGATTCATTAATTGAGTTGTTTATGGGTTCTGGTCGATCAGTTTGATCCACTATATCGGTAGGAGTTTCTGAATGCTCAAATATGATGAACCGACACGGTATGTTTTGGAAAGAGGGTAAATGAAATAATTTTGCCCAAATTATATTTTGATATAAAAAATTTATATTGAAATGATTATAATATTTTGGATATATTGGTTGTTATTATAATCGAGTAAGATTATAATATAAATGGTTATGTAAATAACCAATCTGAATTCGTATAAGTGAATATATGAAAGCAGATGAATTAAATCTGAAATTAAAACCAGAATTGGAATTAAAACCATGGAAATTTGAAAAAGTGTTTTTAAATGGGTTTGAATTGAATATAAGAGAATTTCAAAATCTTAGGGGATTTTAAATTGTTTTACAAGCATGGTGAATGGTATTTTGAAAAGATTTCAAAATAGAAATGATTAAGAAATGGGTTTGAAAGTAATATAGTATTGAACTCACCCCGATTACTAGAAAATAATTCTGATAATGACATCAGCATCATCAGTGTTCATTTTCGAGTTTCTAAGTAATGGATTACTACCAAAGATTTTTGTTTTTGAATTGTTTTGAGAAAACAAGTTGTTTAGAAATTCAAAGGTTTTGAATTGGTATTATGATTTCAAAGTTATTTGAAATAAACCCAGGAATTTAAATTCTGGAATTTAAATTTAACTTATGAAGTTAAATAGATTGAGATGGTAAAAATAAAATTTAACTTGAACTAAGTTAAATAAAACCGGATTTGATTAGAGAATGATCTTGAATGGAATTGAATTAAGAGTTTGGAATTTGATATTGGAGTTTGAATGGAATTTGACTTTGGTTCAAACAAATAATTCTATTGAGGATGAACTGATTGCATTTTGGTTCGAATGATATATGGGTATATGCTGAATTAACAACAGATGGAAATGATATAATGATATGCCCGACAAAAAGGTACAAGTTTATATTTATATGGTATGAGATTTTTATGAGCCGATTGGCAAGCTGCTTGGCTGTTTGATTTTCTTTTGGGTTGGGGAAGGCCCAAAAAGATGAGTTTGAGTTTGAGCTATTGGCCAGTACAAAGGAGGTGCCGGCGAAATTTTTCGAAAAGTTAAGGTGTTAGAAAATTTTCAGGATTTTTGAAAATTTTCGTCAGTAGAAATGAATTAATAATTTATTTGAATTAATTGGTTCAATTGAAACTAAAGTTAAAAGTAAAACAAATAATTTTTAACCCAGTTAATAGAGTTTTTGTCTACCTTAGCAATTTCGAGGACGAAATTATTTTAAGGGGGGAAGAATATAATGTCCCATATTTGTACAATCAAATAATTTATTTATTTAATTATTTAAATAATGGTCTAGAGAATTAAATGGTTGCGTAATTATTTGAATATTTAATTAATTTAAATAATAGAGTAATATATTGTAATATATTCGGAGCTGATGAAGTATATTTTTCTAATGGAAGAGAAAAATCGGGATTTCGTCGTGTAGATTTTGAGTTATGTCCAAATCAAATTTTGAAATAGTCGCTATGAAATTCCTTTATAATTCATATCGATTTATTTATATTTTAAAAGGATTTAAATATAAATCGAATATCGATATAATAGGAAAATTGGAAATATCAAGTTATAAATCCAATTGGAGCTGCATGATATTATGTTGGAAATATATACGATAATATTTATTTATAAATATTTAATTTAATTGTTTTCAAATATATTTATATATTTAAATGGGTTATTTAGAGCTTTAAAAATAGTCAGTTTTGCAAATTTCCTCATTTTCGACGAAACTAATTTTTTTGGATCCGTAATATTAAATTATTGTTAGATTTCCAGTTTCATGATTTATGGAGTCAGTGTGTGGCCGTACAGATTTTTAATGTGAAAAACAGTCAGTATTTTGACGGTTAAAAATACGCTGTGTGAGCAAACGGGGTCGAAATTCGACGAAACCAGTTTCGTTGGGTCCGTAATCTCAAACTGTAGATACATGACCATTTTCATGATTTTTAGATATCATGTGTGTTCATAGGAATTTTTAGATTGTAGAAACGAATATAAAATGATTGAAATAAAATATCCAAAAATATCTAAAAATATCTAAATTCCCTATACATACCCCTTTAACACTTTTATCCTAATTCACTTCCTCAAAATATTCCACCGTCAGTTTTCTTCTTTTCTTTTAACAAACAAAAGTTTGGAAATTCAAAACAAAATGTATAAAAATCCTAAAATCACCAAGTTCATTTCTTTGAATTCTGTATGTAATCCTCTTCAAGTCTATGCCCTTTTTAACTGTATCGATGTCAGTTATATTCCGTGGGTTTTTTGCTTCAGCGAGTTATGTTTAGGATTTCTTGGATCTATAAGCTTTGATTGAAGAAATAATTGTTGTCGTTGAGATCAGTGTAGAAAGTAACATCATTTTGGGGGATTTTTGTAGGATTCGACGATTTTTTCTATCGATCCATGTACTGTTCTTGTGTGAAGACTATCGATGAAGCAAAGAGGTTCTTGAGTCCGGGTTTGTGATGAATGGTAGGGGTGTGAAGCGAATTGGATCATGAAGATGATGGTGAAGGCCATTCGATTTTTCATGGAGAAATGATGTTAGGGTAGTTCGATTCTTTTACTATAAAATAAAGTGTAACAGTATAAGTTGCGATTTCAATCTGGTGATCGGGTTGGACAATAATAGTATAGATAGAGAGAGGAGATGAAGAGGGGATTAACGGTGGAGGTCTCGGTTGTTTCTGTGGGAGATTTTGCAAGAACGAGGTCATACGTTGGATGATGGTGTATGTTCATCACAGGAAGTCACGAGTTCATTTGGGGGAAGAAGGATACATGATAGCTAGTTGTGTTCCTTTTGGTTGGAAGTAGGCCGAACTTAATGGTAAAAGCCCAAATAAACAATAAAACTTAGTTTAGTTTAATTTAATTAGCACATTAACTTGTTAACACAATTTATTTCTCATACGTCATCAGTTTTACAAACCGTTTGTTGCGTTGGGATCGTAGGGATGACGGCTACACGATGGAACTGACTGGAACTCCATTGGAGCTAATAACAATTTATAGCAAAATAAATTGTCCGTCTAAATTAAGCGATGGTTATCATTATTAACGATGATCGTCCAATGTGAGTAAAACACACCAACCCTGAACAGTTATATTTTTATAACATATTTTAGAACTAATAATTATATGTTGATTGTTGTATGTTAACTGTTTGGTTGAATTGCTTATGTATTGGTTGAAATTAGAGATAACGATATATATAATTCGTTAATCAAATATCGATTCTGTTTATCAGAATATTTCATAGTGAAATGAAGTGGATGTTAATTATATTGTTTAACATCTGTGATGCATAGAAACAGGTTGGAGGAATCCAACTTGATTCCTTAACATTTATTTTACTGTTTTTCATATATTGTAATATATGATGTGATATATAAGCTGTGTTGATTACGTGTATTGAATGATATCGATCATTTTTAATTGGTATTTTAAATACCGTAATAAATACTAGGATGTAGAAAAGGGGATTTTCAAAGTGTATTTTGAAAATGAATTATTTATATAAAATCAATGAATTTTATGTATAAAAGGAAAAGAATTTTATAAAAGAAAGTTATAAAATCAAAGAAGAATTGAAAAGGGATATATTTGTAAAACATTTACAAATAGAATAGAAAAGGATATATTTGTAAATTTTACATTTACAAATAGAATAGAAAAGGATATATTTGTAAAACATTTACAAATAGAACTGAAAAGGATATATTTGTAAAATATATACAAATAGAATTGCAAAGGAAATAATTGTTGAACAAATAGAGTTGAAAAGAAATATTTACTTGTTAAATAAATAGAAAAAAAGGAATATATATTAGGAAAATAAATAGATGGATTAAAAAAGAATATTTATTTAGAAAATAAATAAGATATCATAAAAGGAAATATTTGGAAACTAACTAGGATTATAAAAGGAATTTGAGTTAAATTGGATAGAGTTAAAGGAGTAATCGAATATAGTTTATTCGAAAGGAGTTAATTGATAGGAGTGAATTGAAAGGAGTTAATCGAGTGGAGTTATTCCAATAGAGTTAATCGAATTAGAATTAATCAAATAGAGTTAACAGAATAGAGTAAATTAAATAGAGCGAACTGATAAGAGTAAATCGATTAGAGTTAATCGAATAGAGTTAGCTGAATTAGAGTTAGTCGAATATTAGTTATTCGAATAGAGTTAACTTAATTAGAGTTAGTCGGATTAGAGTTATTCGAATATAGTTTATTCGAAGAAAGAGTTATCTAATAAGGTTATTCGAAGAAGAGAATTAATCGAATATAGTTTATACGAAAAGAGGTTATCGAATATTAGTTATTCGAAGAGGAGTTATCGAATATTAGTTATTCGAAAGGTGTTATCGAATATTAGTTATTCGGAAGGAGTTATCGAATATTAGTTATTCGGAAGGAGTTATCGAATATTAGTTATTCGAAAGGAGTTATCGAATATTAGTTATTCGAAAGGAGTTATCGAATATTGGTTATTCGAAAAGAGTTATCGAATATTGGTTATTCGAAAAGAGTTATCGAATATTGGTTATTCGAAAAGAGTTATCGAATATTAGTTATTCAAAGAGAGTTAATCGAATATTAGTTATTCGAATAAGAGTTAGTCGAATATTAGTTAATCGTAAAGGAGTTAATCGAATAGAGTTTATTCGAATAGAGTTAAAGGAGTTAATCGAATATAGTTTATTCGAATAGAGTTAAAGGAGTTAATCGAATATAGTTTACTCGAATAGAGTTAAAGGAGTTAATCGAATATAGTTTATTTGAAAGGAGTTAAGTGATAAGAGTTAATGAAATAAAGTTAATAGAGTTAAAGTTAATGGAGTTAGGGTTAATTGATTTGAGTTAATCGAGTTATATTTTGGAGTCAGATATTTTAGAAGTAGGGATTAAAACCCTATAGTTATTATCAATGTTTTTCAATAAAGAAGTGGATTCGTTAATAAAATCCGAGAGTTACGTAAAGAAGTTTGTTAAAGATTTAAAGGGTGAACTTTGTATATTTCGAGGTTAGTAATGTTGTTCAGTTAAGGTCTGAGAGGTAGTTATACCCCAACTTGATTGGGTTCGTTTTTAACTAAGGAATGGTTAAGGTTCAATACTAAAGGTTGGTTAAGTGAATATAGTTAATGAAGATAACGATGTTTTATTTAAACATCTGTTTAAATCCAATGAATGAGTTTTGGAAACATTTTCCAAATATAATCAGAGATATTTTCTAATCAAAGAAAATGAAATGTTGGATGATAAAGAATACTGGAATGACAGTGATACGTATAATAAGGAATGGAAATGTTTTCCAATAGTTAATACGTATATTTTCTAAATTTAGAAAATAAGAATTTATGGAGATATGGAAATGGGTAACTGTAACGACCCGGAAAATCTAAACAAATTTAAATTTTTTTAATTGGCTAAAATAGTAGAATTTAAATATTTAAAATAAATATTTCAAATAATAGCAATGAAAACTGAGTTTGAATCGACGTTTGGAAATGAATATAATTAATTCTAATTATAAACAAGGCCTGAAATGGCGCCGCAGTTTCAAAAATTGAATTCAAACTTTGTCGGACTGTACCGGGTGCAAAACAAAACGGATTTGAGTGAAACCAAAAAATATTTAAATCTGTTAATTTCTAACGAATCTGAAAAATCGAAGTTTCATAGCGGAAAGCAAAAGTTATGGCCAAATGAATTTTCAGAAAGGTAGCTATGGAATTTATATAGCCCGTGAAATTGGCCATTTTGCATATGACCTCGGAATTCAACGAAACCACTTTTGTTGGATCCGGGATGTGAAGTTATTGCTAGGTTTCAAATTTCATAATTTTTGAACCTAATATGTGAGCATGGCAAAGGAAAATGTGTTTTGGTCAATTAAAGTTAAATTGGATCGACCAGAAATGGGCCTTTTTGCAAACGGTCTCAGAATTCGACGAAACTAGTTTTGTTGGGACCGTATCGTCAGAACGTAGCCAGATTTATTTTTCTGGAATTTTTCGAATCAGTTTGTGGCCTTGGCAAATTGAAATGTACGTTCAAATTAAATATTGAATGTTATATATTTTAAATTGAAGGAAAACTGATTGAAACAATCGAATAGGCCTACGAATAATTTCCCATTGTGTTCGGAATGGGGGTATTTAGCTAGGGACGACAGTCGTTGGGTTTGGATTGGAGTTCGTGTGGAAAAGGGGGTATTTTTAAAATTATAAAAGCATCGACCAATCATATTTTAAAAAAAAATAACAGAAAAACCCTTCTCTCTCCCGATTTGAACGGCGGTGGAGTATTCGAAGCTTCCCTCCCTGTTTCCGGCCGCCACAACCACTTCCAGCCTCCGCCACCACCCTAACTTCGAAGCCCTCCTCCTCCCCTTCACATCCATTCAAGCCTCGCCCTCCACCATCGCCTATCTTCGTCGGATCGAGCACCCAAAGTGGAAAACGTCTTCGCGCCGCTATCCCCTGCATGCGAATTCGAACTGTACCCCACCTGTCTCGATCTGCGCGCGAAGGGGAGCTCTCTACCGTGGAGGGTTCTGATCTGACGCACGGTGGCCCTAGGCGGCGCAAAATCCAACCCAAGGTTGGAACCTTAGGGTGACTGTCGGCTGTTGATTTTTAACAGGGGAAAAGGTAGCGTTTTTAAACGCTATAGATTTAATTAATTACATTTCTAAATAGTTTGATGTTCAAAATTACATATCTTTTTCATTTATTGACGAAATCCAGTGAAACAAGAGACAGCGGACTCGTGTGGACGTCTTCTACATTTCAGAAGAGACCGCATATTTTTCTGAGCCTTCAGCAATTATTGGTGGTGTGGAACCCAGTGTGAGATATCTAATATTATAAACGATATGGAAAACAACGTTGTATAAATTATAAAGTTGATGTATGAGTTATATAAGCGTTGTACATCTCATGTATAAGCGTTGTATAAGTTGTATGGTCGATGTATAAGTTATATATGTGTTGTAAAAATTATATATGCAATGAAATGATTTTGAATTGTGTTGAAGTGAATTGAAATATATTTATTTAATAATATATATATACTCCCCTCGTCCACAGACCATGGACGATATTTATTGGTTGTGTTGTTGTTTGGATTATTTGGTTGATGTGAAATTTGGTGAATGATGTGAATGATTGATTGTGGTTGAAAAATACCCATCTGTGGTTGAAAACAAAAATAGAATAGGATGTGGAAATGAAAATAAAACATGTCGCCTGCGTGCGAACTAGATGCATGAATCCCTATTGTCAAAAATCACAAGGTTTTAAGGTAGAGCGAGGAGTCGTACATCGATACGGTCCCGATTTTAACTACCCTGCCGTTATGCTGCCGAAATTTCCTGAAATATTCATGTGTTTGATTTATTTTCAATTGCTGAAACTATATTCATTTGTTGAGTGGAAATTCATGTATATAAAATAATCGTGTTTTGGAATAAATTGTTTTACAATAAAAATCACATTTTTACTATTTACATGAACTGTGGAAAATGTGATGTGTAGAAATAAATATCTGTTGGATAAAAATATCATTTTTATCGATAGTGCGAAGTGAAAATGGTTTTGAAATCGAAGAATGAAATATATAGAAATATATATAATTATAATATATCGAATAACGAAGCTGCAGTTCGTATTTTGAAACCGTGATTTCAAACGATTAGTGCGGAAGATCCGACCATCGGATTTTCCTGAAACCACAACCGTTGGGTTCGCCTTGGAAATATCTTTCCAACGGCACCAACTTTGTGAAGATCCAACGGTTGGATTGTCTAGAATGTTTAATTCATTTCTGAAGAAAAACAGCGCCAGAATCGATTATATTTATATATATATATATAATTAAATTAAATCGAACAACGACGCTGCAGTTCGTATTTTGAAATCATAACTTCAAACGATTAGTGCGGGGGATCCGTCCGTCGGATTTTCCCAAAACTGAAACCGTTGGATTCATTTTGAAAAGATCTTTTTAATGATATAAATTTTGTGAAGATCCAACGGTTAGATTTTCAGATATGTGTAAATCAAATCTAGAGAAAAACAGCGCCACGGCCGTGTTATGGCCTGAAGCATTGTTTGAATGAATTGGCTATTTTTAAATAAATAAAAATAGCGATAAATCGTGATAAAATATTATAAACGATATGGAATGGAAATAAACTGAATTTGCTCGATTTATTTGATATTTGATGGTTGAATGTGTTTGGTGTGAAAATTACATTAAAGAACAAAATTGGTGTTGTCGAATAATTTAACCATTGAAATGAATTGATTTGAAATTCTAGATATACGTGAATTATTTGAAAAGGTCGAGTTAATTCTCATTTCAAATAATTGATCGACGAGTGAAAGTCGAAGATATGAAGACGGTGCAAGACCGATGATCTTCACGTCGAATGGAGGGGTGCTACTGATGCTCATGATAGGAGTAGCTACCTTGACGGGGTTGAAGTAGTAGCCACCCGGACATACTTGTTGATTGTACGGATATGCGAGGTATTGAGTGCCTCCGGTTTCGTTCAGACCCAGAACGAACGTGTAAATGGACTGCGTGTCTGACATTGGATTTTGTTCTGTGCAGATTGATCTTTATTAAATATATATCTGTTTGGCGGTGGAGAATTTATTCTCCTGCTTAACGCCCTTCTCTGAGACGTACGAGCCCAGAGGTTATATATTGATAGAAATCAGTCGCACGGGGTGGAATGCCTGTGTGGCACGCCTAAGTGATAGATGATCAAGGCTTCTGTTGAAAAGCAAAGTCTTGTGGTTGATAATCAAAGCACAGCCTGTGTGGCATAGCTTTGTGTATAACCTGAATTCGTGAGCCTCACACCCCGGGATGGACCAGAAACGGGAGAAGGATCCAGGGAGGACATGCGTTTCATTCAAGCTAGGGTGGTGTCAGTGACCTACCAGACTTGACATTTATATACTTTTCACCTGTGTGGTTGTTGCTGTTGCGAGGCACCTCGGATATATCGGTCAATCCGGGACCGATGGAGTCATTGGGCTCATTTACGCCCCAAAGGGCGGGGAAACGCAGTGTTCAGACATTTTAATCCACATCGGTGGACTGGCCCTGTGGCTCCTAGGTGCAGTTGCGGCTGTTCCTGAGACATGGTAGGCTAGATTGTCTCGAAGCAGTGAGGATGATCCCTGGCCTCAGTTCATGAAGGAAATCCAATTTCCAAATACGACATCGTGCGGTTTTGATTGTATATATATATATATATATGGCGACATGATATATGGTACCCATGTCGTCTATGATTGATAGTTATGATGGAAATTGTTTTTGAAACATATATACACTAGCAATAATATCAAATGATTTGTTTTTCTCGTACCAAGCATATTTTGGCCATTATAAGGTAAAACTCTATCCTCTGGTGTGTGTTGCATTGTGTGATGGGAACTGAGTCTTATAATGGCTTCATTTTTATAAAAAGCATTGCGATGTTTAAAAGAATTATTTGTTTTAAAGAACTGGCAATCCAATGGAGTAAACCCGTTCCGCGAAAGTGGCGTGGTCCTGTGATTAGCCATATTTAAAAATGTGTTGAGTAGATTTCTCATACCAGTCCCATGACTGACTCGTAGTTTGTTTCACTTGCAAACTCGGGTGCCCCTTTTTCTACACGGGCACCCTTGTATTCAGGTTTTAGTAGGATCTTTCTGGATAGCTGGAGCTGAAGATGGATTATATCATTTTTCTCTTTTTATGTTGTTCAGCTCCTATTGTACATATTATATTTTTCTTTTCCGCTGTAGACATTTATGTATAGCTGAACTGTATTATGTACCAAGTATGATCCTATATACTGTGTAACTCTGATGATTATATTTATCCAGTGTATTCCATTGTACATTATTTGGTGTATTTATTTATTCCTGTTCTGTTATTATCTGTTTATGTGTTATATTCCAAAGATTACCCTTGCCACCGTCTTACCGTGGTATCAGAGCTTTGGTTAAGCTTAGTTCTGGAATATAACATATTAACGATCTCATTCGAAATAGAACCAGTAGTGTTCTAGAACAAGTAACTTATTACAGATAGGATCAGTAATATCCTAGTATGAGTATAACAGAATGAAATACACTTCGATAGACACATTTACATACAAGTATATGTCTCTATGTTTCAAAATTACTTTTTCTGTTGGCCTAACACTTTGTCTGCTATTTGCAGACATAGAAAATGAGTGGCAGAAGAAGAAGAAATAATCATATGGTTCAACAAATTAATGAGCCAGTTGTACTCCCTCGGCTAGGATCGGATATAGAAGCTCTATTTAAAAGATATCGAAATCTGGGAGGAGTACCATTCACGGGCAATGAATCTATTATTCAAACTCAGGCTTGGATGAGTTCTGCTGAAAGATTTTTTGAAAGTTTCCAGCTGAGAGATGACCAGAAAAGATGGGTGGCATCTTGGGCACTCAAAGAAGAAGCTTTAATCTAGTGGGAAACAATCATTAAAGATAATCCAGAAGGTGATATCACCTGGGATATGTTCAAACAACTTTTCAATAAAAAAATTATTCCTCCAGAAGTAACTGAGCGGTTATGTGATGAAGTCTACTATTTGATACAAGGAGATATGAATATCCCAGAATATCATAAGAAATTCAATGAACTTTCTCGCTTCGCCCCTCATCTAATATGAGATCCAAAGAGGAAGAATCTGAGATTTATTAATGGTCTTCAAAGGAAATATCAAAATAGTGTGATGGGCCATGTGAAGCTTCCTTTTTCTGAAATGATATACATGACTTATCAGTATGAAGATCTTGATAAGTGAGGCCTTTTTGTCGACGAAGAGGAAGTCAGCACTAGCAGAAAAAGGAAATTCGAAACTGACAGCCCAGAAAATAGTGCACAGCCTGAGGCCAGTACGAAGTCAGAGTTTAGAAAGGAGCCTAGAGTCAATCAGAAAAAGGTTAAAGCAGTCGTATGTTTAAAGTGTAATCAGCAAGGGCATTTGATGAGAAATTGTAGATCCTCGAACAAGCGAAAGAATAAGGGAGCTAAATCCCAGAACAAGGTTCAAGAAGTTAGAAAGTGCAAACTTTGCCAGAACGTTGGACACGTAAAGATGGATTGCCGGCTCCTAAGGAAATCTGAAATAGAAGAGGTAAATAAAGTGGCAGAAGTTCTTGTATCCTCGTCTGGTCAGGGAAAGCCAGATGTTTTAGAAGGCACGCTTACTGTCAAGAACATTCCCGTTAAAGTATTGTTTGACACAGGTGCGTCGAGAAGCTTTATTGCAAAGAATGCGGTTAAGAAATTAGATTTGAAATTGAAAAAGCTCAAAGAACCCATCACTGTCCAGAATCCGGTTGGGGGTTCCTTCGATCTTAATTGGGTCTGTGGGGTGCCTGTTTCCTTTTCTCATTATCGGTTTCCTTGTATCTCGATCGTCATGAATTTTACCGAATTTGATCTTATTTTAGGGTTGGATTGGTTAACCAAATACGAAGCTGAGGTTAAATGTGCAGAATGGATTATCAAGGTTAAAACAAAACTCACCAATATTGTAATTCCTTGTGCAGGCCCGAATTCTGATAGAAAGGACTTCTGGGCAGCATTAGATATTTCTGCTGCTCTAATAGAACCTGTTCTTGTCGTTACAGAGAATACCCCAGTCGACATAGAAAATATCCCAGTTGTCAAGAACTATGCGGATGTGTTCGAAGAAGTTGTTAGCTTACCTCCGCAAAGAGAAATTGATTTTAAAATCTCTTTAGTCCCGAATGCAAGGCCAGTGGTTGACGCAATTCGAAGGATGACCTTGAAGGAGAAAGAAGAGTTAGATAACCAAACTAGACAGCTTGTATGGAAAGGTCTGATTATGCCTAGTTTTTCTGATTGGGGGGAAGCAGTGGTATTTGTTCCGAAGTCCGACGGTACTCTTAGACTATGTGTGGATTATCGCGACTTGAATAAGCAGACATTGAAAAACAAATATCGATTGCCGCGGATTATTGATTTATTGGACCGATTAAATGGAGCACAAGTATTTTCACGAATGGACCTAGCTACAGGTTTCCATCAACTTCGTATTGCTGAAGAGTGTGTTCCTTTGATAGCATTCAGAGGTCCGGACTTATTCTACGAGTGGTTAGTAATGTCGTTCGGCTTATGTAACGCTACGGCCTATTTCGTCGATCTAATGAACAGAGTATTCGGAGGAGTATTAAATAAATTTGTTCTGGTTTTCACTGATGATATCCTGATCTTCTCTAAGTCAGAAAGCGAGCACGAAAAACATTTGGAACAAGTGTTAGAAATTCTGAGAAGGAATGTTTTAAAAGCAAAGTTTTCCAAATGTATATTCTGGCAGGAAGAAGTTAAATTTCTTGGCCACGTCATGTCAAAGCAAGGAATTTTAGTGGATCCCAGTAAAATCACTGCTATTCAGAATTGGAAACAGCCTCGTACACCCACAGAAGTCAGAAGTTTTCTCGGGTTGGGCAGTTATTATCAAAAATTCATTAAGGATTTTGCGAAGACATCCAGTTCCTTAACGAAATTAACTAAGAAACATTCGAGATTCAATTGGACTCCGGTATGTGAGGAAGCTTTCCAGGAGCTGAAATTAAAACTGACGACCGCTCTAGTGTTAACAATAATAGATGGCAATGAGGACTTGAAAGTCTGGACTGACGCATCTAGAGAAGGCCTTGGTGCGGTGTTAATGCAAAGAGGTCAAGTGATTGCTTATGCTAGCCGTCAGCTGAAACCGCATGAGAAGAATTATGTGACTCATGATCTTGAGTTGTTAGCCATCGTCTTTTCTTTGAAAATCTGGACGCACTATCTTTTTGGTCAGAAATTCGAACTGTATACTAACCAGCATTAATTGAAGTATCTGTTCACCTAAAAGGACTTGAATCTAAGACAGCAGCGTTAGCTAGAATTTCTTGTGGCGTACGATTTTGAGATTTTGTACACTCCAGGGAGAGCCAATGTTGTGGCTGATGCGCTGAGTAGAAAGAATGTAATAATCGCCAGTTTTATCATTACGACGTCGTTGATTGATAAAATATATGCTCTTCAGAAGGATGATCACTTCATTCAAAGAATCAAAGAAAGAATACAGAAAGGCGAGACCTTGAGTTTTCAAATAGATGACGAGGGAATCCTAAGGTTGAAAGGCCGAATCTGTGTGCCAAACATTGCAGAACTTCGAAGAGAAGTATTGGATGAATATCATAAAGCTAAGCTTAGTATCCATCCAGGAGTGAGCAAGATGTATAATGATATCAAACGCACTTTCTGGTGGAGATCTATGAAACGAGACATCTCCTTATATGTTAGCCAGTGTACTACTTGTCAGCAAATCAAAAGCAATCAGCAAAAGCTCGCTGGATTGTTGCAACCTTTGGAAATTCCCAGTGGGAAGTGGGAACAGATTTCTATGGATTTCATAGATGGTTTGCCTAGAACCAGAAAAGTAAATGACAGTATTTGGGTGATCGTGGATCGATTCACGAAGACCGCCCATTTCATACCTGTCAAATCGAATAGGACTGCTCAGAGTCTGGCGCAGGTATATTTCAAGGAAATTGTTAGACTGCACGGAGTTCCTATGAGCATCGTTAGTGATCGTGACCCTATTTTTGCCAGTAAATTCTGGGAAGCATTCCAAGTAGAATTGGGAACGAAACTGAACATGAGCACCGCATATCATCCTCAGACAAATGGTCAGACTGAGAGGGTGAATCGTATTCTTGAAGATTTATTGCGGGCTTGTATTCTTGATTTTGGTGGATCGTGGGAAGACCATTTACATTTGGCTGAATTCTCATATAACAACAGTTACCAAGCGAGCCTGACAATGTCACCATTCGAAGCATTGTATGGTAGACCGTGTCGATCCCCTGCTTGTTGGGTCGAACCTGGTAACAGACTTGTATTGGGGCCAGATATGATTCGTGATGCTGCAGATAAAGTCGATTTCGTTAAGAAACGATTACTAGCCGCTCAAAGCCGACAAAAGAGGCAGATAAGAGAAGAAGGGATATATCATTTGTTGTTGGCGACTATGTATATTTGAAAGTATCTCCGATGAGAGGAGTTATCTGGTTTGGTAAAACAGGGAAATTGGCGCCCAAATTCATTGGTCCGTTTCCTATTCTTGAACGGATTGGAACTCTCGCATATAAGGTCCAATTGCCTAATTGGTTGCCTGGAGTGCATGATGTATTTCACGTATCTCAACTTTGAAAGCACGTTCATGATCCAGACTTGATCGTGGAAGAAGCAGCGCAACAGGATATAGAAATCACTCCAGAATTGGCTGTGAGAAGAGAGCCGCTGAAGATCATTGGCAAAGAAACCAAAGAACTGAGGAACAAGAAGGTTCACCTAGTCAAAGTGCAATGGAGTGGAGATCCGCAAGATTGTACTTGGGAAACTGAGGAGAGCATTCAGAAAGCCTATCCTAGGTGTCGAGTGGATATCTCTGATTGACTCCGGTGCAAGGTACATTTATCATACTACGCATTACCATTTAATCCTCTACTCTGTTGTTATTTCTTTCCATGGATGTGCACTTTTACTTCTATAGTCTGATTAATTTAAAAAGAGTTTATGAATTAATTTGTCTGATTTTGAAAAGTTAAAACAAATTGCTTTTTGTTTGTGTTGTGGGATAGTAGATTTGATTAATTAAATTATTAAAATGATAGTTAATTTAATCAATAAGAGGATGAAAGGTAGAATTTATTCGATTAAACCACACATTGAACTGATATAAAAATAAATAGATATATATACATGTGCATTATATATGTTTGAACAGGTAATTGGATTGGTTGTTGAGTAAAGAAATTATTTGCGTGCCCGACAAATAGGTAAACCTTAATGAGTTGGATGCGAAATAATATTATATCAACTCCTGTGAATGCCATTGGATGCGGAGTGCTGGTTATTCTGTGTGTAATTAATAAATGTTGCTATAGGATAGTAACAATTAATTTTGAACTACACTACATGGCATACTTCTTGAAGATAAGCATACTTCATCATATACCACATAAGCATTTGGAGCTCGTGTGACGAGGGGGAAGATTTACCATATGAGCGAGAGGCTTGTATGGCGATGACTATATTTTACAAGTTGAACTGATGACTGATATGGACTATTTAAATTATAACGAGAAAATTCCTAGATTAATAAAAACCCCACACGGGTCTGGAGTTGACAATAATCACGTCTCTCTAGTTATTAGATACGGCACATAGACTATTTATTTCCCACACGGGACGAGGTGACGAGGATTTATCCTCTGGAGCATTTAAAATACACACTCCCTCAGGCTTTGACAGGGTGAGGAGAATTTATTCTCTGGAGTTATTATCAATACACGCTCCCCTGTAAACACCAGAATATATCACTATAAATATGGGTATGCTTATTAGGATTTATTGGGTACCTAATACGGCCCAATAAATTTCCAAACCTCTCCCCGTACAAAGGAGGTTATGGCGAAATTTTTTGAAAATTCCTGGTGTTAGCCAAATTTTTGAAGAATTTGAAAATTCTCAGAAACTGAAAAGTTGGAGAATGAAAGCCAGATCGAACGTAGAGTTGATTACTCAAACCACTTTCGACTTTATCCCTTTTAGGGGACGAAAAGTTTTAAGTGCGGGAGATTGTAACGACCCGGAAAATCTGAACCAATTTAAATTTTTTTAATTGGGTAAAATAGTAGATTTCAAATATTTAAAATAAATATTTCAAATAATAGCAATGAAAAGTGAGTATGAATCGACGTTTGAAAATGAATATAATTGATTCTAATTATAAATAAGGCCTGAAATGGCACTGCAGTTTCAAAAATTGAATTCAAACTTTGTCGGACCGTACCGGGTGCAAAACAAAACGGATTTGAGTGAAACAAAAAATATTTAAATCTGTTAGTGAATACCTTTCTAATGAATCTGAAAAATCGAAGTTTCATACCGGAAAGCAAAAGTTATGGCCAAATGAATTTTCAGAAAGGTCGCTATGGAATTTATATAGCCCGTGAAATTGGCCATTTTGCATACGACATCGGAATTCGACGAAACCACTTTTGTTGGATCCGGGATGTGAAGTTATTGCTAGGTTTCAAATTTCATAATTTTTGAACCTAATATGTGAGCGTGGCAAAGGAAAATGTGTTTTGGTCAATTAAAGTTAAATTGGATCGACCAGAAATGGGCCTTTTTGCAAACGGTCTCAGAATTCGACGAAACTAGTTTTGTTACGACCGTATCATCAAAACGTAGCCAGATTTATTTTTCTGGAATTTTTCTAATCAGTTTGTGGCCCTAGCAAATTGAAATGTACGTTCAAATTAAATATTGAATGTTATATATTTTAAATTGAAGGAAAACTGATTGAAACAGTCGAATGGGCCTACGAAACATTTCCCATTGTGTTCAGAATGAGGGTATTTAGCTAGGGACGACAGTCGTTGGGTTTGGATTGGAGTTCGTGTGGAAAAGGGGTATTTTTGAAATTATAAAAGCATCGACCATTCATATTTTTTTAAAAAAAAATAACAGAAAAACCCTTCTCTCTCCCAATTTGAACGGCGGCGGAGTATTCGAAGCTTTCCACCCTGTTTCCGGCCGCCACAACCACTTCCAGCCTCCGCCACCACCCTAACTTCGAAGCCCTCCTCCTCCCCTTCACATCCATCCAAGCCTCGCCCTCCACCATCGCCTATCCTCGCCGGATCGAGCGCCCAAAGTGGCAAACATCGTCGCGCCACCATCCCCTGCTTGCGAATTCGAACTGCACCCCACCTGTCTCGATCTGCGTGCGAGGGGGAGCTCTCTACCGTGGAGGGTTCTGATCTGACGCACGGTGGCCCTAGGCGGCGCAAAATCCAACCCTAGGTTGGAACCTTAGGGTGACTGTCGGCTGTTGATTTTTAACGGGGGAAAAGGTAGCATTTTTAAACGCTATATATTTAGTTAATTACATTTCTAAATAGTTTGATGTTAAAAATTGCATATCCTTTTCATTTATTGACGAAATCCAGTGAAACAAGAGACAGTGGACTCGTGTGGACGTCTTCTACATTTCAGAATAGACCGCATATTTTTCTGAGCCTTCTGCAATTATTGGTGGAGTGGAATCCAATGTGAGATATCTAATATTATAAACGATATGGAAAACAACGATGTATAGATTATATAGTTGATGTATGAGTTATATAAGCGTTGTACATCTCATGTATAAGCGTTGTATAAGTTGTATGGTCGATGTATAAGTTATATATGTGTTGTAAAAATTATATATGCAATGAAATGATATTGAATTGTGTTGAAGTGAATTGGAATATATTTATATAATATATATATATATATATATATATATATATATATATATATATATATACTCCCCTCGTCCACAGACCATGGATGATATTTATTGGTTGTGTTGTTGTTTGGATTATTTGGTTGATGTGAAATTTGGTGAATGATTGATTATGGTTGAAAAATACCCATTTGTGGTAGAAAACAAAAATAGAATAGGTTGTGGAAATGAAAACAAAACATGCCGCCTACGTGCGAACTAGATGCATGAATCCCCATTGTCAAAAACCGCAAGGTTTTAAGGTAGAGCGAGGAGCCGTACATCGATACGATCCCGGTTTTAACTACCCTGCCGTTATGCTGCCGAAATTTCCTGAAATATTCATGTGTTTGATTTATTTTCAATTGTTGAAACTATATTCATTTGTTGAGTGGAAATTCATGTATATAAAATAATCGTGTTTTGGAATAAATTGTTTTACAATAAAAATCACATTTTTACTATATACATGAACTGTGGAAAATGGTGATGTATAGAAATAAATATCTATTAGATAAAAATATCATTTTTATCGATAGTGCGAAGTGAAAATGGTTTTGAAATCGAAGAATGAAATATATAGAAATATATAATTATAATATATCGAATAACGAAGCTGCAGTTCGTATTTTGAAACCGTGATTTCCAATGGCACCACAACCGTTGGGTTCGCCTTGGAAATATCTTTCCAATGGCAAACTTTGTAAAGATCCAACGGTTGGATTGTCTGGAATGTTTATTTCAATTCTGAAGAAAAACAGCGCTAGAATCGATTATATATATATATATATAATTAAATTAAATCGAATAACGACGCTGTAGTTCATATTTTGAAATCATAACTTCAAACGATTAGTGCAGGAGATCCGACCGTCGGATTTTCCCAAAACTGAAACCGTTGGATTCGTTTTGAAAAGAACTTTTTAATGATATAAATTTTGTGAAGATCCAACGGTTAGATTTTTCAGATATGTGTAAATCAAATCTGGAGAAAAACAGCGCCACGGCCGCGTTATGGCCTGAAGCATTGTTTGAATGAATTGGCTATTTTTAAATAAATAAAAATAGCGATAAATCGTGATAAAATATTATAAACGATATGGAATGGAAATAAACTGAATTTGCTCGATTTATTTGATATTTGATGGTTGAATGTGTTTGGTGTGAAAATTACATTAAAGAACAAAATTGGTGTTGTCGAATAATTTAACCATTGAAATGAATTGATTTGAAATTCTAGATATACGTGAATTATTTTAAAAGGCCGAGTTAATTCTCATTTAAAATAATTGATCGACGAGTGAAAGTCGAAGATATGAAGACGGTGCAAGACCGATGATCTTCACGTCGAATGGAGGGGTGCTACTGATGCTCATGATAGGAGTAGCTACCTTGACGGGGTTGAAGTAGTAGCCACCCGGACATACTTGTTGATTGTACGGATATGCGAGGAATTGAGTGCCTCCGGTTTCGTTCAGACCCAGAACGAACGTGTAAATGGACTGCGTATCTGACATTGGATTTTGTTCTGTGTAGATTGATCTCTATTAAATATATATCTGTTTGGTGGCGGAGAATTTATTCTCTTGCTTAACGCCCTTCTCTGAGACGTACGAGCCCAGAGGTTATATATCGATAGAAATCAGTCGCACGGAGTGGATTGCCTGTGTGGCACGCCTAAGTGATAGATGATCCTGTGTGGCATAGCTTTGTGTATAACGTGAATTCGCGAGCCTCACACCCCGGGATGGACCAGAAACGGGAGAAGGATCCAGGGAGGACATGCGTTTCTTTCTAGCTAGGGTGGTGTCAGTGACCTACCAACCCTGACATTTATATACTTTTCACCTGTGTGGTTGTTGCTGTTGCGAGGCGCCTTGGATATATCGGTCAATCCGGGACCGATGGAGTCATTGGGCTCATTTATGCCCCCAACGGGCGGGGAAACGCAGTGTTCAGGCATTTTATTCCACATCGGCGGACCGACCATGTGGCTCCTAGGTGCAGTTGCGGCTATTCCTGAGACATGGTAGGCTAGATTTTCTCGAAGCGGTGAGGACGGTCCCTGGCCTGGGTTCATGAAGGAAATCCAATTTCCAAATACGACATCGTGCGGTTTTGATTATATATATATATATATATATATATATATATATATATATATATATATATATATATATGGCGACATGATATATGGTACCCATGCCGTCTATGATGGATAGTTATGATGAAAATTGTTTTTGAAACATATATAGACTAGCAATAATATCAAATGATTTGTTTTGCTCGTACCAAGCATATTTTGGCCATTATAAGGTAAAACTCTATCCTCTGGTGTGTGTTGCATTGTGTGATGGGAACTGAGTCTTATAATGGCTTCATTTTTATAAAAAGCATTGCGATATTTAAAAGAATTATTTGTTTTAAAGCACTGGCAATCCAATGGAGTAAACCCGTTCCGCGAAAGTGGCGTGGTCATGTGATTAGCCATATTTAAAAATGTGTTGAGTAGATTTCTCATACCATTCCCATGACCGACTCGTAGTTTGTTTCACATGCAAACTCGGGTGCCCCTTTTTCTACACAGGCAGCCTTGTATTCAGGTTTTAGCAGGCTCTTTCTAGATAGCTGGAGCTGAAGATGGATTCTATCATTTATCTCTTTTTATGCTGTTCACCTCCTGTTGTACATATTATATTTTTCTTTTCCGCAGTAGACATTTATGTATAGCTGAACTGTATTTTGTACTAAGTATGATCCTATATATTATGTAACTCTGATGATTATATTTATGCAGTGTATTCTATTGTACATTATCTGGTGTATTTATTTATTCCTGTTCTGTTATTATCTGTTTATGTGTTATATTCCAAAGATTACCCTTGCCACCGTCTTATCTGGGATGGAGTTGTCACAGTAACTGAATAAATTAATGATAGATTAATTTAAGAAGAGAAAAAATTGATTGATGATTGATCGGTAAGATTTCTATTTGGAAATACTACCGTTGTTTGCATACGTGTTTTTCTTTGATAGTTAACTCACGACTATCGAAGTTTTTGACTGTTTGTCTGTCGTCAATACGGAGAGACCGGGATCAGATTCATTATCTGAAAACCACTCTACATGGGCGTTAGCATTGCGATAAAATATGATGAAGATAATTGAAGACGGAGTTATGCAAGGGCTGTTCTATTTACGGAATAGTGCCTTCGGTTTGTCCAGTCCCAGGACGACCTGGTTAAAAGAACGTCTAACAGAGTATATTTAATGGATCACATAAGTTGATCTCTTCAAATATTTTTACGTTTGGTGGCGGAGGAATTCGTTTCTCTTAGCTGTATACCCATTGTATTTTTGGGGAAGTCAATTTGTGATTTGGCATGTATGACGATGTGACATTCAAAGTGAATAAATGTGTGATCTGTCAGAGACAAGCGTGGCCTCTAGCCTCACAATCGGGAAATGACAAAAATCGGGCAGGTAGCATGGTTAAGTGGTTGGCTTCCAAGTAGGGTGTATTATCACCTATCTAAAGATATTCATTTCATTCTTTAATCTATTCGATGTTGTCCCATTCGGGAAATAGTTGCTGATTGTAATAACCCGCTATTTTTAACGATTTAAATTTCGATTTAAAACATATTTTTATTAAAAAAATAAATATAAATAAATTAAATATTCTATGGTTTTTCATAATGGGAATTTGATATTTGAAATACGTATAGAGAAATATATCAGCTGTGAAAATTTCGTCAGAAAATTTAAATGTTGTCGATCGCGCAATTTTCAGTGTAAAGCTGCGCATAACAGTTCAATTTTTAACAATTTTAAAATCTCTTCAAAACAAGTTCGGAGAAACATGAAAATATTCTATTTGTTGTTAGTAATCCAACGGCGAAATTTGTTTCGCGAAAATCGGACGTTTCGACCTCCGTTTCCCATCCGCATTTCTACGTTAAAGGGGTCCGTAACGCGTTTTTGAAAGGAGCA
This sequence comes from Allium sativum, assembly GCA_030737875.1. Classification (NCBI taxonomy): domain Eukaryota; kingdom Viridiplantae; phylum Streptophyta; class Magnoliopsida; order Asparagales; family Amaryllidaceae; genus Allium; species Allium sativum. The sequence goes on from CM060926.1 coordinate 42,248,020, forward strand.
TGCAGACACTGCAAATTATATACCATTGTGTCTGTATGGTCGCGTTGATTACCAAAATATATTCATTTGTCAGTTTCGGTGTTCGGTTTGCACTGAAATTTTGAAAAAGCTTGCACAGTTCATTTTTGAAACGGAGCCATTTGAGTTTGATATTTCCTTTTTACGATCTTACTTATTTTTCTAGTCATTTTTGGGTCTGCAAACCCAACTCGAAAGGGTGCTAATGGCAATAGACAATTTTTTTTCTCAAAACTATGCATGTCATCATGTCATGAATAAAGGACACAAAATGCATGTTGTTGTTTTCTTTTTAATTTCTAAAGCATACATGACATGCCTTCTTACATTCTATGCTATGCACGTTACTTCCCATGCTTCCATTTTCTATGCATGCACTTACTTTCAAACATGGTCCATTATGTTACTTTACTATGCATGTACGTACCTTATATGCATGCACTTTACTTTTCATGCCTGTAGCCATATTTTACAATGTAACTTCCCATTTTTAAACTATTGACATTATTCATTCATTAAGATATATCTTCTCAACTCTCAGGAAGTGAACATCCCACTTCCCCATTTTATTTCATTCTCCCCTCTTCCTTTAAAAACTTCTATCCTTCCTGATTCTTTTTCTTCTCTCATTTTCTAAACGTCATAGGCTTCCACAAAAAAAAAAAGGGCACTTCACCTGCGCATGGAAAAGAGGAATGAAGCAATTCATTTGTTTTAAAACAACTTTACATTGTCGGAACTACATTTTCATGCAACCCATATTTGTTCAAAATAGATTCATTCATTTTTACATATTATTTACATATTTTTTTCTAATTTATGTAAATCCGTTCATATTATTTTTTTCTTTCAAGGCATGCATTTTCACGCAAGAGACATGTTTGGGGAGGTATTCATTTTGCACGCGAGTAACAGGAAAGAGAAAAACATTTTTTTTCTTTCCTAACTTGGTTTTGAATGTGTGCGTGTGTTCTTTGTGCAAGTGCATGTGTGTGAGTTCATGGTGCGTGTATATTTGCGGGTGTGTGTGCGTGTAAGTTAGAAAAGAAAAAAAAAGAAACTCATGCATGGGGAGAAAAGGGACGAAAACCCATTCTTTCCTTCTGTTTTTTGATTGCCAGGCAACTCATTTCTTTCTTCCACAAGGAAGGGGATTCTTCTGAGGAGACACATTTCCTTTTTCCTCCTTTCATTGTTTTGCCTTTTTATGCTTATGTAAAACAGTGCTTTCACAAGTTTCTTTTTCCCCTTCTGTAGCAAAATGTTTTCAACTCCCACTCTATCTTCTCTTTCCAGCGAAAAAAAAAGAATTGAATGGATCCCCTTCATCCATGCGTGTGTACCCCATTGTGTATGTGATAAATTGGGTATGAACATATATTTATGTGTATAATATAAATGTGTGCGTGAGTAAAAAGAAAAAATGAAAAAAATTGCACACGCATGAAACAATGCATGGCATGCATGCAAAACAGGGCGAGGGATTCATTCATTTTTTTTTTTTTTTTTTTTTTATAACACACTATTTATTTTCTAAATGAATTCATTTTTCATTTTTAACTACAGCAAGCTCACTTCTTTTATCTTTACTCTTTTATTGTCCATTTTCATACATGAAAGGTGTGCGCATGTGGTGATTCATAGGTGTATAAGTTTCATGCATGAATGAGGGATAGTTGCATGGTGTTGTTGTTGTCTGTTCTGAGTTGCTTTGTATACTGATATGGATTGGTTATTAAAGGTAATTTATAAATTAAAATTTTAATTTTTTTTAGTAAATTGAGTTATAATAATACGCAATGTTTAAAATTCAATATCTTGTTCATACGAGGTCCGTTTCGAGCGAAATAAGCGGCGACATGTTCTTATCGACGAGACCTAGGAAATGATGTTGGATTGTCAGGATTTGAGTTCGTTAAATTTTCAGATTCAAACGAAGGTGAGTTTTCTCACACCTGCAAAAATATTCACAATTTTGTGAAATTGAAATATGTGGTTGATTTGATTATTTGTTTGTTGGTTTCTATATTTAAATGGACATCTAATTCGAACTGTAGAAATTGAATTGACAGTTAGTTTATTTTTGAATTAAATTTCTAGTTAAACCCCAACACATATAATCAGTTAATTATTGCAAATTGAACAGTTTTAGATGATGGTTGTGATGTGTGTTTATTTATGGATATAGTTAACTGTACAGATGTTGTCTATACTTTTGTATTAGTGTTATCACCTTGGATGTTACGGGCATCATCATAAACAATCATTTCGAACAAATTAAGAAATAGGTTGAAATGATATACACATATGACATTTGACCTTTGGATTGAAATGATATATTTACATTCCCTGAAATAAGAAAATATTGAAATAACTGATCACTTGGCCACATGATAGAGAATTATTATACGGACACCGGATTGGTTAAATCTATTAATTTTAGAATTTGTGAAACCGATTTCAATAAGTGATTCTATGTAAAGAAAATAAATTGAAATTATTTAAAATTGAATTATACATTGGAATTCGAATTTGAAATGTGAAATTGAATTGTTAGAAGAATTTGTAAAGGAAATTTTTTATTTATTATTAAAGGAATCGATTAAGATTGGATATTGAAAATCGAATTGGTTTGTTTTTTTGAGATTTGAACTTAGGTTCAGATTTATTGAAAATTGAGAGAAACAGTTGATTTAAAATTATTTCTATATAAACTAATTTATATATAAACTATTTTATGAAATTTATTCCTTTGATATATGAAGTACTTTATATAAATTGGTTTTCAAAAACCTATTCTTTCTATATGTATATTTATATATATATATAGTTAGTTTATTTTATAAAATATTTTAATATGCATAAAACCATTTCGAATACTCAAGCTGTTTTGATTTCCAAGCTATTCCAAATCTCCCAACTATTTACAACTATTCAAAATTTATTTACCTCCCCAAAACTATTTAAAACTTATAAACTGTTTTAGAAGTGAAATTATTTACATTTAAATCTCTAATTTAAAAGTAAATATGATTATTTTGATGTTAAAATCAAAAATGAATTCAAAACTATTTTTGAAGTAAACTGAGTGATTCGAAGGAAATGTTGTTAATTGAAGTCATAACCAATTATTGAATTTGAAATTTATCTCAAAGTGAATATGAATTTTGAAAGTAAATATTACTGTAATTAAATTAATATGATATTTTAATATGAAATTTGTTTAGTTGAATATGATATTTTGACATCATAACGATTCACCATTGAAATATAAAAGTACCAATCGGTGTGTAACATGACGTTTTGTTGTTAAAGAGACCGGGACCTCTTATTGACATACTCTCTGTCAATGTTGGAACCACTTTAACAACTGTGTACACGGTGGAGTTCCAGAAATGAAGTAGGATGAATTTGGAGGCGATTACTGGATTGAAGAAAGTGAACGATAATGGATGACCCGGACACTTGTGTTGATTTGAAATGACTAAAATAGGAGCCATGCCAGACCAAATAAGGCTTGACTACCTCTTAGTGGACATCTGCTCTTCGATTTTCCTGGGCCTCGGGTCCATACTATTACTATTTTGTTGTTGTTGTTTTGTTGGTGCGCACCCTTGATGGGAGGTATTTCCCTTTGATTCGATATGGGGCGGATGTCTACGGTGGGCCGTTAGGGGTAACCACCAGTCCGGATTAGGCAAACTAGTAGCATACTACTTTGGGTATAGCCTCTTACGCCTTGTCATACGTTTATCCTTATGTGAGACAACTACGATTTTGATATTAGCATAGGTCTATAGGGGACTCACTGGCTACCGATGTTCTACTGGTTTTTTTACAGGTTCTGCATAGACCATGTGCTTGTAAACTGTTTAAGGGTAATCAATGTAACCCCGCTAACACTATTTTTATGACAAGTATTTATGATAGACACTATTATAATAGCGAAATATTATTATATAGTATCTAGTCTGACGGATCCTTAGGAGATGGAAATTCCCATAACAACTCTTGAGTTATGTATGTGCATGTTCATATGATGTCGATTTGACTTAGATGAGAATATTTTTGCCTGATCCGAGCTTGTTTTATTTTCAAGCTATTACGCTAGGGTCAGACTTGAGCATTCCACTTGCAAAGGTTATCTTTTGAAGGATGAAGACGAAGACGGTATACAATTATTACTGTTGTATTCCACTACTATTCTGTTGCATTATTCTGTATTATCAGTTATGTACATAAATGTATAACTCTGATAAATGTTGTAAAATGATCAAATGTTTATTTTAAACAGCTTCATGAACTGTTATTTGATTATTATATTTTGTTCATTCCGTTGCGAGATTCTGTGCTTCTTTTCTTCTTTCTTTCTAATTCTAAATTAATTCCCTTGATTATCTATATTTTTGACTATAATGGTTAAAGATGTGGATCAACATTTAACAATCTGTAAATACGTTCAGTTTTGAGTTAGACATTTGTGGATTATTGTCGATTCAAAAGGTATGGATTTCCGTGTCGTTACAGTTGGTATCAGAGCTTAAGGTTTAACGGTAAAATCTTGGTTCTATTGGGATTTACTTAATAAAGATAGGGTTAGTAACACCCTAGAATGAGTTCTGAGTGTATATATATATACGAGAGAGCGTACTTGTACTTTTGATATAAAAATGGTTTTATATTGTGTTGTTTAGCTTATTGATTTGAGTTCGGAGTTCCAGTCGATGCGTGTTGCAAGCGTTACCGAATGGGATTTCAAAACACATGAATAAGGCATTCTAATACAATATTGTTTTCATATATATTTATGTATGTAAGATAAAAATTTTGAAATTTGGTGGTAAATTTGTCAATACTCTTAACCTATTGACTATAACAATAAATAGATCTTTTATATATGATTTATAATTAACTGTAAACCAAATGAATTTAAATGGAGAATATGAGATCTTTAAATTTCTGTGATTTGTAAATGTTTTAAAGGTTTTGAAAAATAATAATAGTAATATTTTAAGGATATTCAAATAGAAATTGGTTAAGTACTCTATTTTTCTACTGGGAAATAAATTGCAGTGATGAGATGATCATTGTCATCGACTTTCATTTTTGAGTCTCAAAGTGGGGAAGACCATTTAGTAGCATTGCTACATATTCGTTTTGGAAATAATTTTAATTTGAAATCTTGAGTATGTTTTGATATACAAAAATTATGTATAGTATATAGTATTTCAAAATGTTTTGAAAAGAAATTGTTATTTAAGATTCTCAAGTCTCCATTTATATGAAATTACTCTCCTTGTTGATAATCAATGAAATAAAAATTGTTAGTATCAATATCAAATGAAATTTAAATGAATAACATGTTCCAAAATGATATGTTGAATCATAGAAATGTTATGATGATAAAGAAAAGTAAAGATGTTCAAAAAAAAAAATTTAATGAACTTGAACCAAAGAAATGTTTATTAAGGTAAATCAAGTGGTTGAAATAAAAAAATTTAATTTGTAAATGTTCTGCAACGATTAACAAATAGAGGGAATATTCGCAATGGCGGCGTCATTTAAGTAAATGAAATATCAAACTTAAGTGAGTTATAAGCTGCAGTTGAGAGATAACTTAATACTAATAAAATTCTAAATTGTTCAATACGAATGTTGAAAAGTTTGAAATGTAATGTGCAATTACAACAAAGGAAGTGAGCTAAACAAATTAAACTAATGTAATCAGCTAATTCAAGTTATGAAAATAATGAACTTATATTCTGATTGAATAAAATGTCAAAGATAAGCTTAAGAAAATTTACAATAAGCTATTTTGCGATGTAAAAACTTTTATAAGTTGAATCAATTGTAAATCTATTTAAGCAAGTTAATTAAAAACATAGAGAGCTTAAGATGTAGATGAAATTAAAGTATTAACATATATAGAAATTGAAATAAGTAAGTATGTAAATTTCAAATATGTTGAGAATAAGTATAGATAAAATGAAATGCCAGCGTATAGAAAATTTTAATATAGTTGAAATAAGTAGATTTTAAACTAATGAAAACTAAAGAAAAAAAATTCATTAAACACGAATGAATATATGGAAATCAATAGATGTAAGCAAATTGGATGAGAAACAATTTAATGCGAATACATTAAACATAAAGACATATGTGAACCAATCAAACGAAATTGTATGAGCATGAATGAACTATATAAATTTGATTGATGTATGTTATTATGTTGCATTTGCTATGTTCATGTGCATTGTTGTTGAATTTTGATGTATGCATGGACATTGTCTCAAGTACATGATTCACATATCATTGTTATTGAGTAATTAGTAGGTACAGAATGTGTTTGATTTAAATTGGAAGCTTATGCGCGTTTATCATTTTGCTTGCATATATAAGCGAATTCGCTTATATATAAATAAAATAAGAGGTACGCCTATGCAAAAATATAAATAGGATGTGTATATTGATATATATTGGGTTTTCCGGCCATGAGAGCCAATGCATAAGTTTTATCTTTAACTGGCGTGCTGCCAAAGTCCCTCCTTTCAAAAGGAGGTGATACCAAAATTTTCTTTGATTTCAGGCGTTAGAATTATTTTTTTTGGAGACTTTAAAATTCGAAACTTACAATTTTTTTTTTTAAATTACTTTGCGGTAAGTATATATACGTACTTACTACCATGCTTCGTTCCTTTTCGGGGACGAAAAGTTTTAAGTGTGGAAGATTGTAACAACCCGCTATTTTTAACGATTTAAATTCCGATTTAAAACGTATTTTTATTTAAAAAATAAATAAATAAAATATTCTATGGTTTTTCATAATGGGAATTTGATATTTGAAATACAAATAGAGAAATATAGCAGCTGTGAAAATTTCATCAGAAAATTTAAATGTTGTCGGTCGCGCAATTTTCAGTGCAAAGCTGCGCATAACAGTTCAATTTTTAACAATTTTAAAATCTCTTCGAAACAAGTCCAGACAAACATGAAAATATTCTATTTGTTATCAGTAATCCAACGAATAGAAATTTATTTCGCGAAAATCGGACATTTTGACCTCCGTTTCCCATCCGCATTTCTACGTTAAAGGGGTCTGTAACACGTTTTTGAACGAAGCATGCAGACACTGCAAATTATATACCGTTGTGTCCGTCTCGTCGCGTTGATTACCAAAATATAATCATTTGCCAGTTTCGGTGTTTGGTTTGCGCTGAAATTGTGAAAAAGCTTGCACAGTTCATTTTTGAAACGGAGCCATTTGAGTTCGATGTGTCCTTTTTACGATCTTACTTATTTTTCTAGTCATTTTTGGGTCTGCAAACCCAACTCGAAAGGGTGCTAATGCTAATAGACAATTTTTGTCTCAAAATCATGCATGTCATCATGTCATGAATAAAGGACACAAAATGCATGTTGTTGTTTTCTTTTTCATTTCTAAAGCATACGTGACATGCCTTCTTACTTTCTATGCTATGCACGTTACTTCCCATGCTTCCATTTTCTATGCATGCACTTACTTTCAAACATGTTCCATTATCTTACTTTACTATGCATGTACGTACCTTATATGCATGCACTTTACTTTTCATGCCTGTAGCCATATTTTCCAATGTAACTTCCCATTTTTAAACTACTAACATTATTCATTCATTCAGATATATCTTCTCAACTCTCAGGAAGTGAACATCCCACCTCCCCATTTAATTTCATTCTCCCCTCTTCCTTTAAAAACTTCTCTCCTTCCCGATTTTTTTCTCCTCTCATTTTCTTAACGTCATAGGCTCCCACAAAAAAAAGAAAAAAGAAAAGAAAAGGGCACTTCACCTGCGCATGGAAAAGAGGAATGAAAGCAATTCATGTTGTAATTTGTGATACTATATGGTAGATTGAAGTGGTCGGAGATAGCTTCGAGTAGAAGGTAACCGTTCGCAAATCGGAGGTCGCACGAAGAAGTTATGAGCTGAACTGTGTTTGGTGTCAGCTGTGCAGTGCGACAGACGTCTGTCGTATGGGACGACAGACGTCTGTCACTGCAGGGTATGTTTCCTGAGAGTTCCTACAGACGTCTGTCAGTCCCACGACAGACGTCTGAGTGGGACAGACGTCTGTCATAGGAGGGACAGACGTCTGAGCTGAAGCTGAAATAATTATGGAATGCGACAGACGTCTGTCACCTCCCACGATAGACGTCTGACGCGGGTAATGGGTTGTTTTCGGGCCAAAAACCTTGTAATTGATTTGTGAAGATACGGGGGTAATTTGGGTAATTGGCCTACCACTATATAAGCTATTTTCTGATGTGTTAGTGGGAGGAGCTTGGATATTTGATTTGGTATCAAGGGTTTATTCTCAAAGGGGGATTAGGGTTTATAACCTAATCTAAATTCTTCAATTCTATTCTCCTCAAACTCTTTTCTATATTGAAATATAGTGATTATTGGATCAATCTCTTGTATTCCTTTCATCGTGGTAATAAAATACTCTCTCCAAAGTGGATGTACACTAACAAGATGTTAGTGGAACCACTATAAATCCTTGTGTGATTTATTTTTGCTACTTTGTCATTAGTTCTTTGCTTGTGATTGAGATTTGGCTTGTTCGTGATTGGTTGATATTGGTTTTGTGACTAGAGTTATTGCTTTGGTTGTTTTTGCAAGTCTAACAACGATCTAGTCATCCGCTAGCGCATTGTGGTTTAGATATCGGATTCAAGTGGTCTTGAATCGGATTAATCACAACGGTTACAACAGTTGGTATCAGAGCTGTTTTTGGTGCTTGTTAGGTGTTTGTGAAAATCCCGGAGACGGATAGTAGCTCGGTAAGTCCTTCAACCGGAAGTCCGAATAGTGTGGCGCCTTATGTACGGGGTTCGTATGCGGCATCGGGTTCTTAATTGGTTATTGACAAGTGGAATGGTGATAATGACTTTGAGAAGTTGCAATGGAAAATGAAAGCGGTTCTTAGGCGGAATCGGGTGCACCGAGTAGTATTTGATACTCACTTATTGCCAAGTGATATCTCAAATGTTGAGAGAGAGGAGATGGAGGAATGGGCTTACACTACTCTTCAACTTGCTATGGGGGAGAATGTGATCTCCGAAATTAGTGGTGAGACTACCGCTAAAGGTATTTCGGACAAGTTGGAAGAACTTTATATGAAAAAGTCGCTCACTAATCGTTTAATCTTGTTGCGAACGTTTTTCACCTTCAAAATGAAGGAGGGTAATTCTCTTAAGGAACATTTGAATGCCTTTGATGACTTGCTCATGAAGATGAAGGCCGTTGATTTGAAGATCGAGGATGAGCAAAAGGCGATGATATTATTGTGTTCCTTGCCGGATCGCTATACGGGTTTCTCAAATAGTTTGATCTATGGCCGGGATACCTTGACTCTAGATGATGTCAAGATGGGTTTTCTTAGTGAGGAGTTGAGAGATCAAATGAAGGAGATGAGTGAGGGTAGTAGTGGAGCTAGTAATAGTCACGGGTTGTTTGCGGAGAAAGAAAAGAATGTGAAGAAAGGAAACCGGGGGCGTTCTAAATCAAGAAAACCCAGTGGAAGAGGTAATTCGAAAGAGAGAAATGGCAAGTGCTTTATTTGCAAGAAATCGGGACATTGGAAGAATGAATGTCCAGAAAAAGATAAGAAGGAAGTAGCGTCTTCATCTGTGGCGGTGGAGAGTGGGGATGGTGAGATAGATGAGAATGTGTTGACGGCGGTGGCATCGGGTGTTTCGGGTAACAAATGGGTTCTCGATTCGGGTGCGTCGTATCATATGACGCCATATAGAGATTGTTTTTCGTCCTTTGAGGTCAAAGAGGGAAATGAAATTGCTATGGGAAATGGTGCTATTTGCAAGTCAATGGGTAGTGGCTCCATGCAAATAAAGATGTTTGATGGAGTTGTTCGCACGCTCACCAATGTTCGCTATGTTCCGGGACTTAGGAAGTCACTTATATCTTTGGGGCAATTGGATTCTCTAGGATGCAAGATCACTATCGAGAAGGATTGCTTGAGGGTTTCAAAGGGAGCACTTGTGGTTATGAAGGGTGCTAGGACTCATGGTATATATTTGCTTCAAGGTGTGACCGTAGGAGGTGAAACTTGTGTGGATGTTGATAGTTCTCGTGACTTGGGTGCGACACGGTTGTGGCATTTGAGATTGGGTCATGTCTCGGAGAGGAGTTTGGATATTCTTCGGAAGCGGGAGATGATTGATGGTGAGAGCTTCAACAAACTAGAGTTTTGCGAGGAATGTATCACGGGGAAGCAAACAAGGGTATCATTCGATGAAGGCAAGCATGACTTAAAGGAGGTTCTTGAGTATGTTCATTCGGATGTTTGGGGACCGGCACCGGTTGCTTCTTTGGGAGGAGCAAGGTATTATATTTCTTTCATTGATGATTTGTCTCGCAAGGTATGGGTGTATGTAATGGGGGCCAAGTCGGAGGCATTTGCTAAGTTCAAAGTGTGGAAGGCTCTTGTTGAGAATGAGAGTGGTAAGACTTTGAAGGTGTTAAGGACCGACAATGGCGGTGAATATGTCTCGCGTGAATTCTTGGAGTATTGTAAGCATCACGGAATCCAGAGACATTTTACTACACCGGGAGATCCGCAATCTAATGGAGTAGCGGAGAGAATGAACCGAACTCTACTTGAGAAAGCTCGATGCTTGAGATTGACATCGGGTTTGTCTAAGGGATTTTGTGCCGAAGCTTTGTCAACCGCGGTGCATATTGTGAATCGAATTCCGTGCTCGGCCATTGGTAACAAAATTCCGGAGGAAGTGTGGAAAGGGAAGAGTGTTGACTTGAGATATCTTCGTGTGTTTGGTAGCCCGGTTTATGTGCATGATCCGGGGAATGATAAGCTTGGAGCTAGGGCATTCAAGGGGATCTTGCTAGGTTTCACGGATGGCGTGAAAGGCTATCGGATATGGAATCCGGAAACGAAGAAGGTTGTTAATTTTCGTCATGTCACTTTTGATGAGTCGACTTTATTCAAGGTGGATGAGAACTCATCGGACGTTCCGGATTTGGTTCATGGTGAATCAAAGGAGAAGGAAGTCATTCCCACATTTCGTCCAAGTGGTAGTAGAGTTGAAGAAGCTCGTGGGGTTGAAGCGGTTGATGAAACATCACATGGTCCACATGGTTCCTCTAGTGATGATGTTGGTGATGTACATGATACTAGAGAAGTTTCGACTCAAGGTGGAGCCGAAAGGGGTTTAGGTGAAAGTATTGCTACTCGGGTTGGTCGACGTGCAATAAGGCCTCCCGAAAGATATGGTGATTGGAACTACCTTGGCTTTAGTGATCATTTGTACTATGCTCTCAATGTAGTCCAAGATGAGCCGATGGACCTTGATGACGTCATGGAGTCGAGAGAGAGCTCAAAGTGGATTTACGCCATGGAGGAAGAGATGCAATCGCTTATGAAGAACCGAACTTGGGAGTTGGTTCAACTTCCTCAAGGAAACCGTGTTATAGGGTGCAAATGGATTTACAAGGTGAAGGATGATGGAAGGTATAAAGGAAGGTTAGTGGCAAAGGGGTTCTCACAAAGGAAAGGAGTATGATGAAATTTTTGCACCAGTGGTTCGTCATACATCTATCCGAGTTTTACTAGCCATAGTTGCTATCCATGACTTGGAGTTGGAGCAACTTGATGTGAAAACCGCCTTCTTGCATGGAGACTTGGATGAAGATATCAACATGGAGCAACCGGAAGGGTTTGTTGTAGATGGTAAGTCTAATATGGTTTGCAAGTTGAAGAAATCACTATATGGGTTAAAGCAATCGCCTAGACAATGGTACAAGAGATTCGATCATTTCATGCTTGAAAGTGGCTTCCATCGAAGCATCAAGGATGCTTGCGTATATTTCAAGAGGTTGGGAAATGAGTGTTGGGTGTATTTACTCTTGTATGTGGATGATATGATCATTGCTTCCAAGGATCGAAATGAAATCAACAAGTTGAAGATGCTTTTGAAATCGGAATTCGAGATGAAGGATCTTGGAGAAGCAAGAAAAATCCTGGGCATGGAAATTGGTAGGGACCAAAAGCGTTTTGAGTTAAGATTGACTCAAAAGGAATACATTAAGAAAGTGCTTTGCCGGTTTAGCATGGAGGATGCAATGGCGTTAAATACACCTTTACCTTTGCATATGAAGCTTTCGGAGAAGGGATCACCTATCGGGGATAAAGACAAGGCTTATATAACAAAGGTGCCATATGCAAGTGCGGTTGGTAGTTTGATGTACGCGATGGTGTGTACAAGGCCCGATATTGCAAATGCCGTCGGGGTGGTTAGTCGGTATGTGGCTAATCCGGGGAAATCACATTGGGAAGCAGTGAAGGCTATATTGAGATACTTGAAAGGCACAACATCTCATGGACATGTCTTTGGTGGTAGTAATGAAAAAAGTTGCAAGTTGGTTGGTTATTGTGAATCGGACTACGCCGGTGATAGGGATCGGAGGAAATCAACTTCCGGGTATGTCTTCACACTTGGCGGGACAGCCATTAGTTGGAGATCGCGATTGCAAACCGTAGTTGCTTTATCCACTACGGAGGAGGAGTTGATTGCCGTTGTGGAAGCGGCCAAGGAGGCACTCTACTTGAAGCGATTGTTGTGTGACTTGGGTTTCGAACATGAGAGTGTTGATGTTCGATGTGATAGCCAAAGTGTTATCCATTTGGCGGAGAATTTGTCTTTTAGCTCACGGACCAAGCATATTGAGGTGAGGGAGTCATTTCTTGTTGCCATGGATGAGGATAAGCTAGTATATCTTCGGAAAGTGCACACAAAGGATAATGCGGTGGATATGTTTACGAAGGCATTGCCGTATGGGAAGTTCGAGCATTGCTCGAACTTAATTTGCTTGTTGAGTTGCTAGGTGCCACGGGGTGGCACGATGTGGAGAGAGTGATTTTGGGTTTGATGGAAAAAGAATAGCGGTGAGAGATTGAAAATCTATCTTCATGGTAAGTACTCGCTTCACTCCCGAGTACATTGTCTTATGGTGAGACGGTTTGGTGTGAATACTTTCAACATTTCGTTGGCGGGTGGGGGCTTTGCCTGAACTCGTTGGTGGAGTGCAATGGGTGGTGGCTTTGCCGGATCTCATTGGGAAAGTATTCATGTTGCTTAGTCGAAGGTAGAAGGAAATGCACGGTGCATTGGAGTTTGGAGTTGAGATGGATATAGTATCGAGGTGGAGTGTTGTAATTTGCGATACTATACGGTAGATTGAAGTGGTCGGAGATAACTTCGAGTAGAAGGTAACCGTTCGCAAATCAAAGGTCGCACGAAGAAGTTATGAGCTGAACTGTGTTTGGTGTCGGCTGTGCAGTGCGACAGACGTCTGTCGTATGGGACGACAGAAGTCTGTCAATACAGGGTATGTTTCCTGAGAGTTCCCACAGACGTCTGTCAGTCCCACGACAGACGTCTGAGTGGGACAGACGTCTGTCATAGGAGGGACAGACGTCGGAGCTGAAGCTGAAATAATTCTGGAATGCGACAGACGTCTGTCACCTCCCACGACAGACGTCTGACGCGGGTAATGGGCTGTTTTCGGGCCAGAAACCTAGTAATTGATTTGTGAAGATACGGGGGCAATTTGGGTAATTGGCCTACCACTATATAAGTTATTTTCTGATGTGTTAGTGGGAGGAGCTTGGATACTTGATTTGGTATCAAGGGTTTATTCTCAAAGGGGGATTATGGTTTATAACCCAATCTAAATTCTTCGACTCTATTCTCCTCAAACTCTTTTCTATATTGAAATATAGTGATTATTGGATCAATCTCTTGTATTCCTTTCATCGAGGTAATAAAATACTCTCTCCAAAGTGGATGTACACTAACAAGATGTTAGTGGAACCACTATAAATCCTTGTGTGATTTATTTTTGCTACTTTGTCATTAGTTCTTTGCTTGTGATTGAGATTTGGCTTGTTCGTGATTGGTTGATATTGGTTTTGTGAATAGAGTTATTGCTTTGGTTGTTTTTGCAAGTCTAACAATGATCTAGTCTTCCGCTAGCGCATTGTGGTTTAGATATCGGATTCGAGTGGTCTTGAATAAGATTAATCACAACGGTTACAACAATTCATTTGTTTTAAAACAACTTTACATTGTCGGAACTACATTTTCATGCAACCCATATTTGTTCAAAATCGATTCATTCATTTTTACATATTATTTACATTTTTTTTAATTTATGTACATCCATTCATATTATTTTTTTCTTTCAAGGCATGCATATACACATGCATTTTCACGCAAAAGACATGTTTGGGGAGGTATTCATTTTGCATGCGAGTAACAGGAAAGAGAAAAACGTTTCTTTTCTTTCCTAACTTGGTTTTGAATGTGTGCGTGTGTTCTTTGTGCAAGTGCATGTGTGTGAGTTCATGGGTGCGTGTATATTTGCGGGTGTGTGTGCGTGTAAGATAGAAGAGGAAAAAAAAGAAAAAAAGAAACTCACGCATGGGGAGAAAAGGGAATAAAACCCATTCTTTCCTTCTTCTTTTTTGATTGTCAGCCAACTCATTTCTTTCTTCCACAAGGAAGGGGGATTCTTCTGAGGAGACACATTTCCTTTTTCCTCCTTTCATTGTTTTGCCTTCTTATGCTTATGTAAAACCGTGCTTTCACAAGTTTCTTTTTCCCCTTCTGTAGCAAAATGTTTTCAACTCCCACTCTATCTTCTCTTTCCAACGAAAAAAAAAGAATTGAACGGATCCCCTTCATCCATGCGTGTGTACCCCATTGTGTATGTGATAAATTGGGTATGAACATATATTTATGTGTATAATATAAATGTGTTCGTGAGTAAAAAAAAAGAAAAAAATAAAAAAATTGCACATGCATGAAACATTGCATGGCATGCATGCAAAACAGGGCGAGGGATTCATTCATACTTTTTTTTTATTTTTTTTTTATTTTTTTTTACAACACACTGTTTATTTTCTAAATGAATTCATTTTTCATTTTTAGCCACAGCAAGCTCACTTCTTTTATCTTTCCTCTTTTCTTGTCCATTTTCCTTTTCATACATGAAAGGTGTGTGCATGTGGTGATTCATAGGTGTATAAGTTTCATGCATGAACGAGGGATAGTTGCAAGGTGTTGTTGTTGCCTATTCTGAGTTGCTTTGTATACTGACGTGGATTGGTTATTAAAGGTAATTTATAAATTAAAATTTTAATTTTTTTTTTGTAAATTGAGTGATAATAATACGCAACGTTTAAAATTCAATATCTTGTTCATATGAGGTCCGTTTCGAGCGAGACAAGCGGCGACATGTTCATATCGACGAGACCTAGGAAATGATGTTGGATTGTCAGGATTTGAGTTCGTTAAATTTTCAGATTCCAACGAAGGTGAGTTTTCTCACACCTGCAAAAATATTCACATTTTTGTGAAATTGAAATCTGTGGTTGATTTGATTATTTGTTTGTTGGTTGCAATATTTAAATGGACATCCAATTCGAACTGTAGAAATTGAATTGACAGTTAGTTTATTTTTGAATTAAATTGCTAGTTAAACCCCGACACATATAATTAGTTAATTATTGCAAATTGAACTGTTTTGGATGATGGTTGTGATGTGTGCTTATTTACGGATATAGTGAACTGTACAGATGTTGTCTATATTTTTATATCAGTGTTATCACCTTGGATGTTACGGGCATCATCATAAACTATCATTTCGAACAAATTAAGAAATAGGTTGAAATGATATACTCCTATGACATTTGACCTTTGGAATGAAATGATATATATCTGTTCCCTGAAATAAGAAAATATTGAAATAACTGATCACTTGGCCATAGGATAGAGAATTATTATACGGACACCGGATTGGTTAAATCTATTAATTTTAGAATTTGTGAAACCGATTTCAATAAGTGATTCTATGTAAATAAAATAAATTGAAATTATTTAAAATTGAATTATACATTGGAATTCGAATTTGAAATGTGAAATTGAATTGTTAGAAGAATTTGTAAAGGAATTTTTTTAATTATTATTAAAGGAATCGATTAAGATTGGATATTGAAAATCGAGTTGGTTTGTTTTTTTGAGATTTGAACTTAGGTTCAGATTTATTGAAAATGAAGAGAAATAGTTGATTTAAAATTATTTCTATATAAACTAATTTATATATAAACTATTTTATGAAATTTATTCCTTTGATATATGAAGTACTTTATATAAATTGGTTTTCAAAAACCTATTCTTTCTATATGTATGTTTATATATATATATAGGTAGTTTATTTTATAAAATATTTTAATATGCATAAAACCATTTCCAGTACTCAAGCTGTTTTGATTTCCAAGCTATCCCAAATCTCCCAACTATTTACAACTATTCAAAATTTATTTACCTCCCCAAAACTATTTAAAACTTATAAACTATTTTAGAAGTGAAATTATTTACATTTAAATCTCTGATTTAAAAGTAAATATGATTATTTTGATGTTAAAATCAAAAATGAATTCAAAACTATTTTTGAAGTAAACTGAGTGATTCGAAGGAAATGTTGTTAATTGAAGTCATAACAAATTATTGAATTTGACATTTATCTCAAAGTGAATATGAATTTTGAAATTAAATATTATTGTAATTAAATTAATATGGTATTTTAAAGTGAAATCTGTTTAGTTGAATATGATATTTTGATATCATAACGATTCACCATTGAAATATAAAAGTACCAATCGGTGTGTAACATGACGTTTTGTTATTAAAGAGACCGGGACCTCTTATTGACATACTCTCTGTCAATGTTGGAACAACTTTAACAACTGTGTACGCGATGGAGCTCCAGAAATGAAGTAGGATGAATTTGGAGGCGATTACTGGATTGAAGAAAGTGAACGATAATGGATGACCCCGACACTTGTGTCGATTTGAAATGACTAAAACAGGAGCCGTGCCAGACCAAATGAGGCTTGACTACCTCTCAGTGGACATCCGCTCTTCGATTTTCCTGGGCCACGGGTCCATACTATTACTGTGACGATCCCAAAACCCCGTGACACGGTGTTAAGGATAATCATTGGAATATAACACATTAATCATCATTAGCAGATCATAGATAATAGCATAAACAGAAAATAGAATAATTTACACACATATGACAACGGAATCATATAGATATCATCACATCAGAGAAGCACAGTACAGGATACAACTTAGTGCATAATGATACATAATCAGTCACCATCGCCTGAGGCGGAATCATACATAAAGAGTACACAAAAGGAATATCAGTCTACATCGCCAGTGGCGGAATCATAATATAGATACAATAATGGCGGAGAAAATCCAAGTCAGCACAGTGTAGTCAAGCCTCGCCATGAGCCAAAAGGTGCGTCAGAAACCTGTAACTAGGCTGCCCGTGTGAAAATGAGGGCACCCGAGTTTGCAAGGTGAAACAAACTACGAGTCAGTCATGGGACTGGTATGAGAAATCTGCTCAACTTATTAACAGCAATAATAAGGCAAATCAAAGGACCACGCCACTTTCGCGGAACGGGTTTACTCCAATGAGTGCTAGTGCATGAAATAAAGTAAATGATTAAATCAACGCAATGCTTTTTATAAAATGAAGCCATTATAAGACTCAGGTCCCATCACACAATGCAACGCAAGCCGGAGGATAGAGTTTTTACCTTATAATGGCCAAAGATGCTTCATACGAATAAAACAAAAGTGTTTGGTATTATTACTAGTGCATATATGTTTCAAAAGCAAATTCAATCATAAATATCAATCATAGGCGGCATAAATGACCCATACCACTATGTCGCCATACTAGTAATACAATCACGTCCACATATTTCGTATTGGAAATTGGATTCCTTCATGAGTCGAGGCAAGGGGCAAGCTCCTCTCTGATTCGAGACACTCTAGCAAATGTCCCAGGACCCCACTATGATCCTTGGATCTTCAGGGCCGGTCCTCTCTTACTTTTGAGGATTAGTTATTCCTGAACACACGTTTCACGGTCCTTACAGACCTATATCGAGGCGCCTCGCATTCCAACAACCACACAGGTGAAAAGTATATATAATGTCAGGGCTGGTAGGTCATTGACACCACCTTAGCTAGAAAGAAACGTCGTGCTCTCCCTGCAGTCACTCTCCCGTTTTTGACTCATACCGAGGTGTGAGGCTCGCGAATTCACGTTATACACAAAGCTACGTCACACAGACCATGCTTTGATCATCAACCACAAGACTTTGCTTTGCAACAGAAGCCTTGATCATATGCCACTTAGGCGTGCCACACAAGCAATCCACTCCATGCGACTGATTTCTGTCAATACATAACCTCTGAGCTCGTACGTCTCAGAGAAGGGCGTTAAGCAAGAGAATAAATTCTCCGCCGCCAAACAGATATTTATTTAACAGAGATCAATCAACACAGAACAAAATCCAATGTCAGACACACAGTCCATTTACAAGTCCGTTCTGGGTCTGAACGAAACCGGAGGCACCAATTCCTCGCATATCCGTACAATCAACAGTATGTGTGGACGGCTACTACTTCAATTCCTTCATGGTAGCTACTCCAATCACGAGCATCAGTAGCGCCCATCCATCCAATGTGGAGATCGTCGGTCTTCAGTCGTCTTCGACTCTTCGACTTCTCAACGTTGATCGATTATTTGAAATGAGATAAACTCGGCCTTTGCAAATAACCCACGTATATTTAGATTTTCAAATCAATTAACTACGTGGTTGGACTATTCAACATTCACATTTCAGTTATTTAGTTATAATTTTCATGTCAAATACATTCAACCATCACATATCAAGCAAACACAACAAAATTGGTTTATTTTCACTCTATATCGTCTATAGTACTTTATAACGATATATCGCCATTGTTATTTAATTTAAAACGGCCATATTTAATTAAACGACGTTTCAGGTCGTGTCGATGCACTGGCGCTGCTTTTCATTAATTTTGTTTTACACATATATGAAAATCTAACCGTTGGATCTTCACAAATTTTACATCATTGGGAGGGTCATTTCAAAACGAATCCAACGGTTTCAGTTTTGGGAAAATCCGACGGTCGGATCTTCCACACTAACCATTTGAAGTTACGATTTCAATTTACGAACTGCAGCGTCGTTATTCGATTTAATTTAATTATATTTATATATATAAATATAATCGTTTCTGGCGCTGTTTTTTCTTCGGTTTTGAATTAAACATTCCAGACAATCCAACCGTCGGATCTTTACAAAGTTGGTGTCGTTGGAAAGATATTTCCAAGGCGAACCCAACGGTTGCGGTTTCAGGAAAATCCAATGGTCGGATTTCCTGCATTAGTCGTTTGAAATCACGGTTTCAAAACACGAACTGCACGGCCACGTTTCGTTTTAATTCTATTTATATTTATAGTTATATAAATATAGTTCTTTCAAAAATTCCTATATCGTTTCCACTTCAATTATTTCACTAACGCCTTTAAATTTTGGAAAATTTCGCCATAACCTCCTTTGTACGGGAGGGTCTGGGAAAATTCCCAAATAGCCACACGGGCGTCTCATATCAAAAAGAAAAAGAAAAAGCCAAGCGGCTAGCCAACAGGCTCATAAAATCATCACCCAAACAAAGCGGTAAATGTGTACCTATTTGTCGGGCACAAAATTCTATTTCTCTTCTCTAGCCCCTTTTGCTTTAACCTGTTCAATAGATATGCATGTACATATATACAATTTCTAACATTTATCATTTTCCATTCAATTTCATATTTGATTTGCTTTGGTTTAAAAACATCATTCATTCTAATGTTGCATGCATAGGCTAAAATCATATCATTAGCTAGTTAATGTATATTTCAACTCATGCACATTTATTTGAACAAGTGGCTATTTTTAACACTTCACATTTCAAAGATGATAATTTTGGCGAACTAAAATAGATTTCAACACATGACTATTTTATTTAGTTCCTATGCATGTTAAAAATAATATTTCTATCACAAATATTTATTTCAACGTCCGCATATCTTTAGCATATCACACATATGATAAAAATGATATCTTTATCATTTAAAATATTTATTCGACAAATAGATGTTTCAGCACTTCATAGTTTCAATAAAAATGTAATTTTTATCGTTCGATCTTTTTATTCAACACATGAACTTTTCCACTACAAACACTTCTCAACGAATGAGCATCTCCACACATGGAAATTTTATTTTTGTTGTTTATATTAGAAAGATGGGATTTTTATTGTTGAAATTATTTATATAAGGCGAATATTTTTCATACTTTATATATATATATATATATATATATAAAAATGTGATTTTTATTGTTTAAACACTTCATTCATTCTCAAATGAATTTAATTTTCACACAACACTTTTCAACACATGAATATTTCCACACATGGATATAGTTTCAATATTTGACTTTAATTTCAACACAAGAAAATAATTTCAACATATGAAAATAATTCTAACACACAAAGATTATTCAAAATTTCGGCAGCATAACGGCAGGGTAGTTAAAACCGGCACCGTCCCTAGTACAGCTCCTCGCTCTACCTTAAAACCTCGCGGTTTTTGACAATGGGGATTCATGCATCTAATTCGCACGCAGGCGGCATGTTTATTTTTATTTCCACAAATATTTCCAATTCATTTCAGTCACCAATGGGTATTTTTCAACTACAACCAAACAATATCAACCACAAACAATTATTCAACCATTCGTATTTTTCATCCAATATTTCACACCAATTCACCACAATAAATATCGTCCATGGTTTGTGGACGAGGGGAGTATATATATATATATATATATATAATATAATATATATTTGCTATATTTCACTAGCATTTCCACACATATATCACTTATTCTATGCATGTAAAAATTCATACTTCGCTTATATAGCTTACACTACGCATGTACATGAGGTATACAACACGTATGTAATTTATATTTCGCTTATATAAATTATACACGACATTTTCCATTCAATTTCACGTTAATTTAAATTTCTCACCTTGGTTTTCTGAGCGCTAAAAATCGATACGATGTCAGAAAAATCCGCGGCTTCTTCTATTGGGTAGAGAGCTTCCTTGCGGTCTCGATGTTTCCTGTTTCATCGAATTTCGTCAACACACCAAAAAGATATGATTTTTCAAAGTGTAAAGAACAAAGAAAAACTTACTTTCACGAAGCTTCAAAACTAGGTTTACAGTTTTCGCGAAATTAGTGGCACGTGGGGACGATCGGGGAGTTGGACGTGGAAGAGGGAAGAGAGGGCTTTAAATCGGTGGTGGTTTGGTGGCGTTCAGTGGTCGGTGGCGTTCAGGGCGGCGGCGGGAAGTGCTCGACTTCCTGGCGTCGATACGGGCGGAGGAGGCGACTGTGGAGGCGGCGGTGGGGTCAGATTTGAAGAAGAGGAGGAGGCGCGTCGAGGTAGGGGGTGGCGCAGGCGGAAATCGCCTGAGGCGGCGGTGATTTGGGGGACAAGGTAGGGAGAGGTTTTCGCCGTTGAACGGGGGGGGGGGGGGGGGGGGTTCTTTCTTTTTTTTTTTTAAATTTATGAAAGGAAAATTCTGATTGGCCGAGGGTTATATTAAATTTTTTAAATAGTGTTTTCTCAAACGAACTCCTTTTTAAACCCAACGACTGTCGCCCCTAGCTAAATACCCCCATTCCGGACACAATGGGATATGCTTCGTAGGCCAATTCGACTGTTACAGTCAGTTATTTTTCAAATTAAAGTATAAAACATTTAATTTTTAACTCTGAACGCACATTTCAATCTGCCAGGGCCACAAACTGATTCGAAAAATTCCAGAAAAATAAATCTAGCTATGTTTTGACGCTACGGTCCCAACAAAACTAGTTTCGTCGAATTCTGAGGTTCTTTGAAAAATGGCCATTTTCTGGTCGATCCAATTTAACAGAAATCGACCAAACACATTTTCTTTTGCCACGCTCACATACTAGCTTCAAAAATTATGAAATTTGAAACCTAGCAATAGTTTGACATCCCGGACCCAACAAAAGTGGTTTCGTCGAATTCCGAGGTCGTATGCAAAATATCAATTTTCCAGGGCTATATATTCTATATACCGACCCTTCTGAAAATTCATTCGGCCATAACTTTTGATTCCCGTTATGAAACTTCGATTTTTCAGATTCGTTAGAAAGGTATTGACTAACAGATTTAAATATTTTTGGTTTCGCTAAAATCCGTTATATTTTCCACCCTGCATAGTTGGTCAAAGTTTGAATTCAAATTTTCAAACTGACTCACTATTTCTAATTCACTATTTTATTGAAATATTCTATTTCAATTGTTCAAATTCCTTTGAAATAACCAATTTAAAATTTTTGAATTGGCTCGTATTTTCCGGGTTATTACAATCTCCCCTACTTAAAACTTTTCGTCCTCGAAAAGGAAACAACAGTAAAGTAGGAAATAAAATGTAAATGCGAAGTATTGTAAAGGTACCTTGCACCGGAGTTAGTCAGAGATATCCACTCTGCACTTGGGGTAAGCTTGCTTAATGCTTTCCTCAGTCTCCCATGTACAGTCTCTAGGATCACTGCTCTACTGCACTTTAACTAAATGAACCTTTTTGCTTCTGAGTTCTCTAGTTTCTTTGCCAACAATCTTTAATGGCTCTCTTTTGAGTGCTATTTCTGGAGTTATCTCCACATCCCGTTGCGCTGCTTCTTCTACAACAAGATCCGGATCATGCACATGTCTCCTAAGTTGAGATACGTGAAAAACATTGTGCACTCCAGGCAACCAATCTGGTAATTAAACCCTATAAGCAAGAGTTCCAATTCGCTCAAGTATAGGAAAGGGACCAATAAATCTCGGAACCAACTTCCCAGTCTTGCCAAATCTGATTACTCCTCTCATCGGAGAAACCTTTAAATAAACATAATCACCAACAGCAAATGTCAAATCTCTCCTTCTAGAGTCTGCATAACTTTTCTGTCTGCTTTGGGCGGTTTTCAATCGCTTCTTGATGAAGTCCACTTTATCAGATGCTTCTCTAATCATATCGAGTCCTAGTACAAGTCTGTTGCCAGGTTCTACCCAACATGCTGGAGATCTGCAGGGTCTGCCATATAATGCTTCAAATGGCGACATTCTCAAACTTGCTTGATAGCTATTGTTATATGAGATTTCTGCCAAATGCAAATGATCTTCCCATGACCCACCAAAATCAATTATACAAGCCCGCAATAAATCTTCTAGAATTCTATTCACCCGCTCAGTTTGGCCATCTGTTTGAGGGTGATAAGCGGTGCTCATATTCAGTTTTGTTCCCAATTCTGTCTGGAAAGCCTCCCAGAACTTGCTAGTAAATAGGGGATCTCTATCACTGACTATGCTGATGGGAATTCCATGCAGCTTAACAATTTCTCTGAAATATATCTGTGCTAGACTTTCGGCAGTTCTATTGGATCTGACATGTATAAAATGGGCAGTCTTCGTGAAGCGATCTACGATTACCCAAATGCTGTCATTACCTTTCTTGGTTCGCGGCAATCCATCTATGAAATCCATGGAAATCTGTTCCCATTTCCAGCCTGGGACTTCCAACGGTTGCAACAGTCCAGCTAGCTTCTGTCGATCACTCTTGACCAATTGACAAGTAGGGCATCTGCTAACATACAAAGAAATATCTCTTTTCATTGCCTTCCACCAGAAAGTGCGTTTGATATCGTTGTACATTTTACTCACCCCAGGATGGATGCAAAATTTGGATTTATGGCATTCATCCAGCACTTCTCTTTTAAGCTCGGGAATGTCGGGAACACATATTCTTCTATTCAGCCTCAGAACTCCCTCACTATCCACTAGGAAACTGGAGCCTTCGCCCCTTTGAATCCTTTTTACCATCTCTGTCACAAAATTGTCACTATTCTGAAGAACAGATATCCTATCAATCAATCCAGGTGTAATTATAAGATTGGCAATGATTGCGGTTTTTCTACTAAGTGCATCCGCCACAACTTTAGCCTTCCCTGGCGTATACAGGATATCAAGATCATACGCTGCAAGAAATTCTAGCCAACGTTGTTGTCTCAGATTCAGATCTTTCTGGGTATATAAATACTTCAACGATTGATGATCTGTGTACAGTATAAATTTCTCGCCCAATAAATAATGCCTCCAGATTTTCAAGGCAAAAACGATGGCTAGAAACTCAAGATCATGAGTCACATAATTCTTCTCATGCGGTTTCAGTTGGCGGCTTGCATAAGCGACTACTTGGCCTCTCTGCATTAACACTGCACCAAGACCTCTAATAGAAGCATCTGTCCAAACCGTTAAATCCTGATTGCCATCAATAATTGTTAACACTGGAGCGGTGGTCAGCTTCGATTTCAATTCCTGGAAAGCTTCTTCACAGTCGGAAGTCCACTTAAACTTCTCGTGTTTCTTTGTGAGCTTCGTTAACGGACCGGATATCTTCGAAAAATCCTTAAAGAACTTTCGATAATAACTAGCCAACCCCATAAAACTTCTAACTTCTGTGGGAGTAGTGGGTTGTTTCCAGTCTTGAATCGCTGTTATTTTACTTGGGTCAACAGAAATTCCTTTCTCTGACACGACATGGCCAAGAAATTTGACTTCTTCTTGCCAGAAGACACATTTAGAGAATTTGGCTTTGAAGACGTTCTTCCTTAGAATCTACAATACTTGTTCTAAGTGTTTTTCATGCTCGGGTTTTGATTTAGAGTAGATTAAAATATCATCGATGAAGACGAGGACAAATTTATTCAGAACTCCCCTGAACACTCTATTCATTAGATCGACAAAGTATGCTGGAGCGTTGCATAGGCCAAACGGCATTACTAACCATTCATAAAATATGTCTGGACCTCTGAAAGCTGTCAAAGGAACACACTCTTCTGCTATTCTCAATTGATGAAAACCTGTAGCTAGGTCCATTCGGGAAAATACTTTCGCCCCATTCAATTGGTTTAGCAAATCATCAATGCGGGGTAATGGATATTTGTTTTTGAGTGTCTGTTTGTTGAGGTCTCGGTAATCAACGCATAATCGAAGAGTACCGTCTGACTTCGGGACAAACACAACAGCTGCACCCCAATTAGAAAAACTAGGTCTGATTAGACCCTTCCACAACAGTTGACGAGTTTGATCGCCTAATTCTTCTTTTTCTTTCGGAGTCATTCTACGAATTGGATGCACCACTGGTCTGGCATTAGGAATTAGATCGATTCGGAATTCTATTTCTCTTTGCGGAGGTAAGTTTTCAACTTCTTCAAACACATCCGCAAAGTTTCTAACCATCGGAATCTTTTCCATGGAAGTGGGGATAAGTTCTAATGCTGACCAAAATTCTTCTCTATTCGGATTCGAACCATGACAGGGAATCGTAATATATCCAAGCTTCGTTCGAATTTTAATGATTCTTTCCGCACAATTCACTTCGGCTTCATATTTCGTTAACCAATCCAGCCCGAGAATAATATCGAATTCGGGGAAATCCATAACGATTAAATTGAAAGGAAACTTGTAGGAAGAATAAGAGAGTGGCACTCTACAATATGAACCGAGAGTAACAGGACCCCCTATCGGGTTATGAACTTCAACCGATTCATTAAGCTTTCCCTGTTTTAACTTTAATTTGTGCACTGTGTTTTTAGCAATAAAACTACGCGATGCACCTATGTCAAACAATACAGAAACATGAATATTTTTAATTGTAAGGGTACCTCCCAAAACATCGGGTTTACCTGCTCCATCGGAAGCAGCTGGCGGGCTAGACCCGTCATAGACGTGAGCTACTGTAGCTTTCTTCAGCAAAGGACATTCTTTGACCAGATGATCGGTCTTGCGACAGTTGAAGCACGAGCGAGGGTTCTGAGAGCCTTGGCTTGAGCCTTGAGAATTTGTCTTCTGTCTCTTCGGAGCTGTGTAGACGTTTGAGTAGTGCCCCGGCTTACCACAGTTAAAGCAATTTCCTCTTTGTTGGCTTGCCGGTCTGAGGCTTTGAAGATGCGGCTTGGCTTGACTCGCCTTGATTTACAGCAGGCTTGCGCTTGTTTCCGGCTTGGCTTCTAGCGCGATCCTGATCCAGATGCCTTTGATCAAGGTCTTCATAGTTGCATGTCATTTCCACTAGCTCGTTGAATTCCAGCTTGACATGGGCCATGGCTCTATCATGATATTGTCATCTTAGTCCAAGGATAAACCTCTTATTTTTGGATTTCGCAGTGGCGACGAGCTCTGGAGCATAGGGCGACAACATTGTAAATTTGTTCAGATAATCTTGCACGGAAAGATCCCCTTGCTGGAGACTGGCGAAGTCATCGTGCATTCTTTCTAGAGCTTGTTCTGGGACATATTTCTCCTTGAAGAGTTATTTAAATCCATCCCATGTTCTTCCAGCTTCTCTATTCCCGGCGGTAAGAGATTCCCACCATAATTCAGCTTGTTCCTGCATAAGCCAGGCGCCCATAATAGCTTTGTCTTCGTCTCCTAGCCTTAGGGCTTCAAGAATTTTCTCGCATGTTTTGAGCCATGCAAGGGCCTCTATTACGGTGCCAGTTCCCGAGAAGGTCTTGCCTCCTAAGTTCTTATATCTCTTAGCTACACGGTCAAGCTCGAAGTATTGAGCTGCCGGAGATTGTATCAAAGGTCCTTCTTGAGCTGGGATTTCTCCCCTTCCTCGGCCTCGGCCGGCACGGCCTCCTCTAGCGGCGGCTGCTCTGGTAGCCATTTGTCAAATTCTGTATAAGCAACGAAAAAAGTCAGCTAATAGAAATGATAGTCTATTGCATAGTTAAGCAGAAAATTTTACGGAAAGATAACGATGGACTGATCAATTGTTTTTGCTATTCTGCTCGGCTCATTCTAGGACTTTACTAGTCCTATCTCTAATGAGCGACTCGCCTTAGAATACTACTGATTCTATTTTGACGAAGTGTTTAATGTGTTAGACTCCAGAACTAAGGTTAACCAAAGCTCTGATACCAGCTGTGACGATCCCAAAACCCCGTGACACGGTGTTAAGGATAATCATTGGAATATAACACATTAATCATCATTAGCAGATCACAGATAATAGCATAAACATAAAATAGAATAATTTACACACATATGACAGCGGAATCATATAGATATCATCACATCAGAGAAGCACAGTACAGGATACAACTTAGTGCATAATGATACATAATCAGTTACCATCGCCTGAGGCAGAATCATACATAAAGAGTACACAAAAGGAATATCAGTCTACATCGCCAGTGGCAGAATCATAATATAGATACAATAATGGCGGAGAAAATCCAAGTCAGCACAGTGTAGTCAAGCCTCGCCATGAGCCAAAAGGTGCGTCAGAAACCTATAACTAGGCTGCCCGTGTGAAAATGAGGGCACCCGAGTTTGCAAGGTGAAACAAACTACGAGTCAGTCATGGGACTGGTATGAGAAATCTGCTCAACTTATTAACAGCAATAATAAGGCAAATCAAAGGACCACGCCACTTTCGCGGAACGGGTTTACTCCAATGAGTGCTTGTGCATGAAATAAAGTGAATGATTAAATCAACGCAATGCTTTTTATAAAATGAAGCCATTATAAGACTCAGGTCCCATCACACAATGCAACGCAAGCCGGAGGATAGAGTTTTTACCTTATAATGGCCAAAGATGCTTCATACAAATAAAACAAAAGTGTTTGGTATTATTACTAGTGCATATATGTTTCAAAAGCAAATTCAATCATAAATATCAATCATAGGCGGCATAAATGACCCATACCACTATGTCGCCATACTAGTAATACAATCACGTCCGCATATTTCGTATTGGAAATTGGATTCCTTCATGAGTCGAGGCAAGGGGCAAGCTCCTCTCCGATTCGAGACACTCTAGCAAATGTCCCAGGACCCACTATGATCCTTGGATCTTCAGGGCCGGTCCTCTCTAACTTTTGAGGATTAGTTATTCCTGAACACACGTTTCCCGGTCCTTACAGACCTATATCGAGGCGCCTCGCATTCCAACAACCACACAGGGGAAAAGTATATATAATGTCAGGGCTGGTAGGTCACTGACACCACCTTAGCTAGAAAGAAACGTCGTGCTCTCCCTGCAGTCACTCTCCCGTTTTTGACTCATACCGAGGTGTGAGGCTCGCGAATTCACGTTATACACAAAGCTACGTCACACAGACCATGCTTTGATCATCAACCACAAGACTTTGCTTTGCAACAGAAGCCTTGATCATATGCCACTTAGGCGTGCCACACAGGCAATCCACTCCATGCGGCTGATTTCTGTCAATACATAACCTCTGAGCTCGTACGTCTCAGAGAAGGGCGTTAAGCAAGAGAATAAATTCTCCGCCGCCAAACAGATATATATTTAACAGAGATTAATCAACACAGAACAAAATCCAATGTCAGACACACAGTCCATTTACAAGTCCGTTCTGGGTCTGAACGAAACCGGAGGCACCAATTCCTCGCATATCCGTACAATCAACAGTATGTGTGGACGGCTACTACTTCAATTCCTTCATGGTAGCTACTCCGATCACGAGCATCAGTAGCGCCCATCCATCCAATGTGGAGATCGTCGGTCTTTAGTCGTCTTCGACTCTTCGACTTCTCAACGTCGATCGATTATTTGAAATGAGATAAACTCGGCCTTTTCAAATAACCCACGTATATTTAGATTTTCAAATCAATTAACTACGTGGTTGGACTATTCAACATTCACATTTCAGTTATTTAGTTATAATTTTCATGTCAAATACATTCAACCATCACATATCACGCAAACACAACAAAATTGGTTTATTTTCACTCTATATCGTCTATAGTACTTTATAACGATATATCGCCATTTTTATTTAATTTAAAATGGCCATATTTAATTAAACGACGTTTCAGATCATGTCGATGCACTGGCGCTGCTTTTCATTAATTTTGTTTTACACATACGTGAAAATCTAACTGTTGGATCTTCACAAATTTTACATCATTAGGAGGGTCATTTCAAAACGAATCCAACGGTTTCAGTTTTGGGAAAATCCGACGGTCGGATCTTCCACACTAACCATTTGAAGTTACGATTTCAATTTATGAACTGCAGCGTCGTTATTCGATTTAATTTAATTATATTTATATATATAAATATAATCGTTTCTGGCGCTGTTTTTCTTCAGTTTTGAATTAAACATTCCAGACAATCCAACCGTCGGATCTTTACAAAGTTGGTGCCGTTGGAAATATATTTCCAAGGCGAACCCAACGGTTGCGGTTTCTGGAAAATCCAATGGTCGGATTTCCCGCATTAGTCGTTTGAAATCACGGTTTCAAAACACGAACTGCACGGCCACGTTTCGTTTTAACTCTATTTATATTTATAGTTATATAAATATAGTTCTTTCAAAAATTCCTATATCGTTTCCACTTCAATTATTTCACTAACGCCTTTAAATTTTGGAAAATTTCGCCATAACCTCCTTTGTACGGGAGGGTCTGGGAAAATTCCCAAATAGCCACACGGGCATCTCATATCAAAAAGAAAAAGAAAAAGCCAAGCGGCTAGCCAACAGGCTCATAAAATCATCACCCAAACAAAGCAGTAAATGTGTACCTATTTGTCGGGCACAAAATTCTATTTCTCTTCTCTAGCCCCTTTTGCTTTAACCTGTTCAATAGATATGCATGTACATATATACAATTTCTAACATTTATCATTTTCCATTCAATTTCATATTTGATTTGCTTTGGTTTAAAAACACCATTCATTCTAATGTTGCATGCATAGGCTAAAATCATATCATTAGCTAGTTAATGTATATTTCAACTCATGCACGTTTATTTGAACAAGTGGCTATTTTTAACACTTCACATTTCAAAGATGATAATTTTGGCGAACTAAAATAGATTTCAACACATGACTATTTTATTTAGTTCCTATGCATGTTAAAAATAATATTTCTATCACAAATATTTATTTCAACGTCCGCATATCTTTAGCATATCACACATATGATAAAAATGATATCTTTATCATTTAAAATATTTATTCGACAAATAGATGTTTCAGCACTTCATAGTTTCAATAAAAATGTAATTTTTATCGTTCGATCTTTTTATTCAACACATGAACTTTTCCACTACACACACTTCTCAACGAATGAGCATCTCCACACATGGACATTTTATTTATGTTGTTTATATTAGAAAGATGGGATTTTTATTGTTGAAATTATTTATATAAGGCGAATATTTTTCATACTTCATATATATATAAAAATGTGATTTTTATTGTTTAAACACTTCATTCATTCACAAATGAATTTAATTTTCACACAACACTTTTCAACACATGAATATTTCCACACATGGATATAGTTTCAATATATGACTTTAATTTCAACGCAAGCAAATAATTTCAACATATGAAAATAATTCTAACACACAAAGATTATTCAAAATTTCGGCAGCATAACGACAGGGTAGTTAAAACCGGCACCGTCCCTAGTACGGCTCCCCGCTCTACCTTAAAACCTCGCGGTTTTTGACAATGGGGATTCATGCATCTAATTCGCACGCATGCGGCATGTTTATTTTTATTTCCACAAATATTTCCAATTCATTTCAATCACCAATGGGTATTTTTCAACTACAACCAAACAATATCAACCACAAACAATTATTCAACCATTCGTATTTTTCATCCAATATTTCACACCAATTCACCACAATAAATATCGTCCATGGTTTGTGGACGAGGGGAGTGTGTATATATATATATAATATAATATATATTTGCTATATTTCACTAGCATTTCCACACATATATCACTTATTCTATGCATGTAAAAATTCATACTTCGCTTATATAGCTTACACTACGCATGTACATGAGGTATACAACACGTATGTAATTTATATTTCGCTTATATAAATTATACACGACATTTTCCATTCAATTTCACGTTAATTTAGATTTCTCACCTTGGTTTTCTGAGCGCTAAAAATCGATACGATGTCAGAAAAATCTGCGGCTTCTTCTATTGGGTAGAGAGCTTCCTTGCGGTCTCGATGTTTCCTGTTTCATCGAATTTCGTCAACACACCAAAAAGATATGATTTTTCAAAGTGTAAAGATCAAAGAAAAACTCACTTTCACGAAGCTTCAAAACTAGGTTTACAGTTTTCGCGAAATCAGTGGCACGTGGGGACGATCGGGGAGTTGGACGTGGAAGAGGGAAGAGAGGGCTTTAAATCGGTGGTGGTTTGGTGGCGTTCAGTGGTCGGTGGCGTTCAGGGCGGCGGCGGGAAGTGCTCGACTTCCTGGCGTCGATACGGGCGGAGGAGGCGACTGTGGAGGCGGCGGTGGGGTCAGATTTGAAGAAGAGGAGGAGGCGCGTCGAGGTAGGGGGTGGCGCAGGCGGAAATCGCCTGAGGCGGCGGTGATTTGGGGGATAAGGTAGGGAGAGGTTTTCGCCGTTGAACGGGGGGGGGGGGGGTTTCTTTTTTTTTTTTTTTTTAAATTTATGAAAGGAAAATTCTGATTGGCCGAGGGTTATATTAAATTTTTAAATAGTGTTTTCTCAAACGAACTCCTTTTTAAACCCAACGACTGTCGCCCCTAGCTAAATACCCCCATTCCGGACACAATGGGATATGTTTCGTAGGCCAATTCGACTGTTACAGTCAGTTATTTTTCAAATTAAAGTATAAAACATTTAATTTTTAACTCTGAACGCACATTTCAATCTGCTAGGGCCACAAACTGATTCGAAAAATTCCAGAAAAATAAATCTAGCTATGTTTTGACGCTACGGTCCCAACAAAACTAGTTTCGTCGAATTCTGAGGTTCTTTGAAAAATGGCCATTTTCTGGTCGATCCAATTTAACAGAAATCGACCAAACACATTTTCTTTTGCCACGCTCACATACTAGCTTCAAAAATTATGAAATTTGAAACCTAGCAATAGTTTGACATCCCGGACCCAACAAAAGTGGTTTCGTCGAATTCCGAGGTCGTATGCAAAATATCAATTTTCCAGGGCTATATATTCTATATACCGACCCTTCTGAAAATTCATTCGGCCATAACTTTTGATTCCCGTTATGAAACTTCGATTTTTCAGATTCGTTAGAAAGGTATTGACTAACAGATTTAAATATTTTTGGTTTCGCTAAAATCCGTTATATTTTCCACCCTGCATAGTCGGTCAAAGTTTGAATTCAAATTTTCAAACTGACTCACTATTTCTAATTCACTATTTTATTGAAATATTCTATTTCAATTGTTCAAATTCCTTTGAAATAACCAATTTAAAAATTTTAAATTGGCTCGTATTTTCTGGGTTATTACAATTACTATTTTGTTGTTGTTGTTTTGTTGGTGCGCACCCTTGATGGGAGGTATTTCCCTTTGATTCGACATGGGGCGGATGTCTATGGTGGGCCGTTAGGGGTAACCACCAGTCTAGATCAGGCAAACTAGTAGCATACTACTTTGGGTATAGCCTCATGTGCCTTGTCATACGTTTATCCTTATGCGAGACAACTATGATTTTGATATTAGCATAGGTCTATAGGGGACTCACTGGCTACCGACGTTCTACTGGTTGTGTTACAGGACCTGCATAGACCATGTGCTTGTAAACTGTGTAAGGGTAATCAATGTAACCCCTCTTACACTATTTTTTTGAAAAGTATTTGTGATAGACACTATTATAATAGCGAAATATTATTATATAGTATCTAGTTTGACAGATCCTTAGGAGATGGAAATTCCCGTAACATCTCTTGAGTTATGTGTGTGCATGTTCATATGATGTCGATTTGACTTAGATGAGAATATTTTTGCCTGATCCGAGCTTGTTTTATTTTCACGCTATTATGCTCGGGTCAGACTTGAGCATTCCAGTTGCAAAGGTTATCTTTTGAAGGATGAAGACGAAGACGGTATAATATTATTACTATTGTATTCCACTACTATTCTGTTGCATTATTCTGTATTTCAGTTATGTATATAAATGTACAACTCTGATAAATGTTGTAAATTTATCAAATGTTTATTTTAAACAGCTTCGTAAACTGTTATTTGATTATTATATTTTTTTCATTCCATTGCGAGATTTTGTGCTTCTTTTCTTCTTTCTTTCTAATTCTAAATTAATTCCCTTGATTATCTATATTTTTCACTATAATGGTTAAAGATGTGGATCATCATTTAATAATTTGTAAATACGTACAGTTTTGAGTTAGACATGTGTGGATTATTGTCGATTCAAAAGGTACACATTTCCGAGTCGTTACACTGATCCCAACCGTTGGTGATACATTCGATACACTCAAGCGAAATGAGTGGTCGGTCATGTGTGGCCGGGTTGCAAGATGTTCTTGTTGAACCCAGTGTATTCCTCTCTAGAGGTACACTATCGGAAGGTGGTTCCATACCTTGTCATAGTTGGTAATCCGTCATCCAATAAGTGCTCGCTGGTTTGATTGTATACTATATATGTAGAACGTGAGATGAAAGCGTTTCTGCTAGATGATTATTATATTGTGGTTGATAGACACTATTATAATATCAACGAGTTTTGATATAAAGATTATCGTTTATTTCAAAATGATTTGAAAGTTAAATCAAATTGATTTGGATTTTCATAAGGGAAAAATCCTTTCAGTTCTACGGCGTGGTCTTATGAGATATCATTTAGTTGCTTAAACTGTTTTAAACTGTTTTACTCACACCAGTCACATGACTGACCCGGAGTTTATTTTGTTTTGTTTTCCCTAAACTCTTGGGTGCCCAATTTTGTACGGGCAGTCAAGTAGTCGGGATTTACAGATACTTGAAGAGCTGGAGCGGGAGGCTTCAGGATTATATAGATTGTTATTTCCGCTGTGTTGCAAGTGTTATACTCTAATAATGGTATTGTATACAAATACTGTTTTATTTCAAAGTTATGTTATGAAATATATTTATTCGTTCCGCTGTGAGATTCGTGTTTACTCTGATGTTGTATGTTCTTCTTCTTCTTCAATTCTTAGTTCTATCTTATCTATTCTCACCCTCTAATTTCTCTCATGGACTATCCGGTATTTCCGATGCTTGAATATTCGACATTGAGTTTATGTCGGTTACTCAGGATCGCGAAAACCCGGGTTGTTACATATAACCTCTAAGCTCGTACGTCTCAAAGAAGGGTGTTAAACAAGGGAATAAATTCTCTGCCACCAAACAAATATATATTTAATAGAAATCGATCAACAAAGAATGAAATCCAATGTCAGACACACATCCATTTACAAGTC
Organism: Allium sativum; assembly: GCA_030737875.1. Lineage (NCBI taxonomy): Eukaryota > Viridiplantae > Streptophyta > Magnoliopsida > Asparagales > Amaryllidaceae > Allium > Allium sativum. The sequence goes on from CM060926.1 coordinate 42,282,402, forward strand.
TGTTCTAGGTCTGAACAAATCCGGAGGCACCTTATTCCTCGTCCCATATGTCCAATGTAGGAGAAAGGTCCTCGCATATCCGATCGATCTCCAAGTACGTCTAGACGATCACCACTAATTACCTTGTCTTGGTGTACAGCCCAATCAAGACATCAGTAATCATCCAAACGATGTGAAGATATCCGGTCTTTGACCATTGTCTTCATCATCGACTTTTAGTTGTCGTACTAGTTATTTAGAATGGGATAAACTCGTTCTTTCCGAATAACTCGCATATTTTATAATCAATAGTCAAGTGCTATAAAAACAAATCATACGCCTCATTCCAATTTAGAATATTCTTTTATTGAAATATTTACATTTTAGGTGAAAGGTTCTCACTAATTTTATCAAAGATAAATTCTTTTAAACTTAATCTTGAATCTTCCGTTGGATATCATTTCAAAAGATTTTATTTTCTCCTTTAACATTCTAAATCAAATTAAGGTTTATAAAACTACTCGGGATTATCGAGCCTTACCAAAGTAATTATTTATTTTATTTTTCTAATCCCAACCTATTCATCCTATGGAGCAAAACTGGTAGTACTCCATATCTAACACCCACTGTGTTCTGGGTAAAAGTAATTACCATTTCATGTTCAAACCTAATTAAAAATTTAACTATCGCCTGGAGTAAAACTAATGGTACTCCATTCTCAATCATTTTATGAATTCGATAAATTTAATTACCCCATTCTCATTTTAATCTACTTAAAGATTCATTAAAACTCTAGTTTAGTTTTATAGTTAAATTATAAATCTTACGTTCAAACGTCGTTTGATAAACTAATTCATTAACACAATTCAATTCTGACTTAAATAAATCTTTTTTTATATTATCCAGTTCATGCTATATTGCAAATCCAGCTAATTTCGACTACTTTGGAATTAAATTATTATTTTATTATTTAAACCGAATATAACAACACAAATTTTCAGAACTAATTTAAATTTTTATTTTAGCTATTTTAATGGATTTTGGATATTTAAAATGATTTATTTCAAATAATAACAACTAAAAAATTATTTTATTTGAAATTAGAACGTATAAATTTATTTTATTTATATAACGAGCCTGAAATGGTACGGCGGTTTGAAAATTCGATTTTAAATTTAAATTGAATGTATAGAATTCAAAATAAATCGGATTTCAGTAAAACTAGAAACATTTCAATTTGCTTAACGATATCTTTCTAACAAATGTGAAAAATTGAGATTTCATAATATGAATTGAGAGTTATGTCCAGTCTAAATTTTAGAATAGTCGCTATGGAATTAATATATATTTTTAATAATATACAGCCCTTAAAAATAGCCATTTTGCAAACGACCTCGGTTTTCGACAGAACCACTTTTGTTGGATCCGGAATGTCAAATTATTATTATGTTTCAAATTTCATAATTATTGGATTTAATATGTGAGCGCAGTGAATTAAAACGCGTTTGGTCATTTCAGTTTGAATTTAATCTACCGGAAATTGACCATTTTTCAAACGGTCTCCAAATTCGATGAAATTAGTTTTATTAGGACCATATCATCAAAACATAGCCAGATTTATTTTTCCATAATTTTTGGAGTCAGTATGCGGCCCGATAGATTAAAATGTACGTTTAAATTCAATATATATTGATTTATATTTTAATTAAAAAAAAACTGGTCAAAACAGTAGAATTGGATTATGAAACATAACCCGTTGTATCCGGAATGGGGGTAATTAGCTAAGACGACAGTTGTTGGGTTTGAATTGGAGTTCGAAGTAATAAAAAAAAAATTAGAATTAAATATTGATTTATGTTTTATATATATGTATGTATAAGACCGGGTCAAAACCCTCTTTGCTTATCTTCTGCGGTCAACACCCTAAGGGCCGCTTCTTCAAAGCAATCGAGGGCAGAATTAGTCCCAAATCCTCTCCTTAAATTCTCTAAATCTAAACATAATTATAAACGATTTTCTACATGACTATCGTGGAGAGTTTTGTGGACTTCGTATCCATATAGAAATGATCTGTAACACCCCGTGTATTCTATAACAGTGAGATTCACAAATTAAAGTATAATAAATTTCAAATCAAAGAATTAAGGGAAACGGGATACGCCATTGCGTTCGTCTCGGAATTCTGCTTGGGATAGAGTCCGAGTTTGCGTAAAACGGACTCCGTATGAAGAAGATATGGCCTCCGGAAGTTTCAGAATTCAGTTTAAAATTCAAAAAGACAAAACGGCTCAGAAAACAAATTCAAATTTCAAAAATCGGGCCGGATTGGCCAGGGCTGGAATTTTCCCGCCCAAGGCACTCAGGTCGACTGGGTAGTCGACCTGGGGCACCCAGGTCGACTACATAGTCGACCTGGGGGTCGACTGGGTAGTCGACCTGGCCCCTAAGCCAGGTCGAACCCAGCCCCTCCTAGCTGGCCTGGTCTGTGCTTGGCCGAATTTCTGAGTCTTGCCTTGTCACTAGGGCTAGGTGTCAGCTCCTGATTGGTCTCTCCTTCAAACGAACGGCTAATATTCGTCGAAGCTCCATCGACGGTCCTAATCAACTCACAAACTCTATAAAAAGGACCTAGACTCCACCTATTTCACACAAACAAAAATGAATATTAGACCGTCATACTGCTGAGGAAAGATTAGGAATAGCCGTCAAAATTGAGAGACAATTAGGAGACAATTCGAAAGCTTAAAGCAACGTCAATTAAATCAAAACAACGCCTACAACAAAGGATAGCATCTCCAAATTCAGAATTCAGATTCATGAATTGAAGACTCGTCATACGTTGTAAGTAGAGTGCTATTCCGATGTGAATAAATAATCGTGCTTGATTTGTGTAAAATGAGAAATAGAATTGTATTTGATTTGTGGTGATAATAATCCATATTTGTATTTTGCTTTGATTCTAAACGATTTGGGATGTTGTGGTATGACGATTGGATATTTGCAAGTATGTGATTCATGTTGGAAGTTAACAACAACATGTTTGTGGTAGTTTAATTGAGATTCATGCAAGTATATGATTCACTATTATGCCAACATAATATATATTATAATCACTTTTAGTATAGTTGGATCCATTTGGGTATTATGACTTATGTGAATTTATGTTGGAATTGGCATCATGATTCAAGTGTAAAACCATACTTTTGTATTAGAGACAAAAGTAAGCATCTTTGTGAATTTGTGTTGACTCTATGAACATGACTAAACTATGCTTGGTGTTATGCCTAATTGAAAAACATGTTTTAGGCCTATGTTGTTATCAAAATCATATGATAATATATGTGACACATAGCTAAGTTAGATTTACATTCCAATGGCAAGTTTGCATGAGTAGATCAAAACCCATGATTTCATGTTTAGGTGTGTTTATGCCATGATTATATGAATAGATCAAAACCCATGATTTCATGTTTAGGTATGTTTATGCCATGGTTATATGCTATTACAATGCAAGTTCACAAGTGTCAAACTTATGTTAATTAGTTCGCTATGTTGCAAGTTCATGCGTTCACACTCCCCTTTTTATGTTACTTAGAATATATAAACACCATGTTATAAGCCTCCCATTTTCATGTGGCTAAGTTGGGTTTAAATGTTAAACCCAAAATATGTTATATTGTAGCGAACGTATAAAACGGGGGTAATGACGATTGGGTTAAAATATAGAACATATGTGTTGGCATGTTTGACGCATGCCAACAACCTTGAAAAACAATTAAGTGGTATAAATTAATTTTACCCAATAAAGATGAATTTGAATAATGGGCCGCAAATATTTACATATAAAAAGAAAAGAGACAAAATATGTAAATTTAGAAAATACGATGTGTTTAACCCGAGGTTGGATTGAGTTGTGATGTAAACCTGCCCGGAACCGCCCGGCTGTCCAGTAGTCACAACAATACCTATCCAATGTGGGTGGTTAAACACGGAGCCCAATATGGACCCGAGGTTAGACTGAGTTGTGGCGTAAGACTGCCCGGACCCAACCGACAACAGGCAGCCACAACAATACCTGTCTAATGTGAGAGGTCAAGGCTTTAATAAGACAATTAAGGCTGAGTCAGGATTGATAGGATTAAGTAAATTGAATTAATACTTAATCAAAATGGAACATGCTAAACTATACAGACTGATTGGGGGTTAGGTTTACAAAACACTTAACCAACTTAGCATGTTGGCTAGAAATAGAAAACCTAGTAGCGGGGGACCCTTTTCAGTAGTAACCCTACAAGGTGTATCAGGATACCCTGAACTAGGTAGGGTGGGGCACGATTACTGGGCTGACTATAAGAGGTCAAATCGACGGCGGTGGTGCATTAGTGTAGGTTCTAACAGGGTGCGGGCGTGCACACACTCCGGCGCAGAAAAATAAGGCACTGGGCACCAGTGGTATACCTGTGCATTCTAGAATTGTGTCGGGCCGCCACCATGGGACTTGATACACCCCATGGTGGGACCAGCATAGGTAACTACAACATCGGGGGCCATAAGACACATGTTACTATGCGAGTAGGAGCCGATCATTAGAAACGAATCACTTCACCCTGATTATGGGGTGTCTGTTGGGAACTAGTTTATATGGATGCAGAGATTAATATGGGGTACGATAGTATATTCGACTCTAGACAACTTAACTTAGTTTATGGTGCTTTCCCATTTCCAGTTTATATTTATCATACCCAGTTCTTTATTCATAGACTGAATAGTCCTAGACTTACTCAGGCTTTATGTCTGACTCTACTTTTCTTTCGTCTTCTTTTCTTTCGTTCCCCCCCCAAGGTCCACAGGGAGGGAATACCGCAGCCTGACCAGTTTTCACATCCAGCTTGAAGAGAAAGAATGTATTGCTTGGATCTTTTTCGTTTTGGACTATGGCTTTGAACAACAATTATGGGACTTATGCAGTTTACTTATGTTTTTATGCTTCTTTAAATAATGTAATCAAGACAGTTATGAAGATGTTATGTTTTTGGAAGTATTGTAAGACAAATTATGACATGGTTTGTGTAACACGTATTTTGTTGAAATAAAAATTGCTGTTGTTTTCCGCTGTTCAAAAATATATGTATTTATATCTGTCTTGTGTATCTGTGACTTATACTTATAAACCTACACCAAAATTAGGGCATTCCCTTTGAGAGTGACTCTAACGGAGGTGGGGTGTTTCATGATTGCATATTGTTGAGTAAATTAGGAGAAACTGTTACCTAAAGTTGCCATGTTCGAATGGATTTTTAGGGTTCTTAGGGGATGCGAGTTCAAGGTAGGGCAGGAGAAGGAAGAGGAAGGAGAGGCGGTCCGCGTCGTGGTGTTCGATCGAGCTAAAGGTCGATGAAAAGGCGGCAGATTTCAGCCCTAATAGGCGGCTATGGGTTTGAGCGGTTCAGAAGGTCACGATGTAGAAGGTGAAGAAAGGGGGCGGCCTAATTATTGATGATTAAGAATATAATTAATTTATTTAATTATATTTTTATTTTCTCAAATTGCAAGTAACGCAAATCATACCATATCTTCTTCATACGAGATCAAGACGCAGTGATTTCAAATCTATTGCGATCGTGACAACGAACGCTACAACATGGAACTGACTAGAATGGAAATGGAGCACGTTAGAATTTCAGGCAAATTCGAACATGAATAGAATTAAAACAGAAGTTCAGAAATAAAGAATGATGGCGTGGATCCCAAGGTGAGAACTCCTTCTCACTTTAATTTTTTTACAGTTAAATATATACAGGATGTAGCGGGGCTCAGAAGCCCCCGACGCTATTTATTGTATAAACCATGGTTGTTTATTCGGAATGTATTGTGGAAATTTGGATTGTGGTTGTAAAATTGATTGTGAATTGATGTGAGTAAAATATATATTCGATGTGAATAAAATATATATATTCAATGTGAATAAAATATATATAAAATATTCATATGTTGAATAAAATATTTGAACAATAAAAATATTTAAACAATAAAAATATCATTTTTATTGTACAAAGGAAATATATAAAGTGTTCATGTGCTGAATAAAATATTTGAACAATAAAATATCATTTTTATTGAATGTACAGAATATTAAAAATAGTCATGTTTTGAAATAAATATTTTATCGTTAAAAATATAATTTTCAACGCATATGTGAACGACATAAAATTTCCTGAAATGAAAATAAATATTCATTTACAAATCGAGCGATTTGTTTATGTACACCCATTTAACTGACCTGGATTGGGACGATAAGTTTTGCACATCGCCCAACTGCACAAATAATATTCAGTACTTGTTGGTTGAAACCCCACACAGGTATTGAGATGATATATGACGTACACTAATCCCAATTGTTTAGTTGTATGTCAATCGACAGGTTGACAGACTGTTGTAAGCGTTAATTATTCACATTTAATGCTTATGTAGTTGTGTAATGCACTCTGGATGATGGTTGACTGTGTATAATTATTGTTGTGTACATGTGTGTATGAAATCCATATAAATAACATTATGTGGTAATTGACTGTGTCTGATTCCAATTTAGGAAGAACGAATATTTTAAAATAACAAATATTTTAAAGTAAAATTCAGTAAAGGATTAAAATGTGAATTTGATGTCTGATTTTGGATGGACACAAAAATATTAAAATATGTGAAGCCTGTTGATTAGATTTGCGTCATTTTAATGAAAATGATATTTATATCGATTTTATTCATTTTTATAATGATTATCAAAAAGGAAATGATTTCAAAATCAGATATTTTAAAAATATTATCATTTTAATATTATAATGATATGGAATATTCAATTTTGATTCAAAATTGAAAATGAAGTTAGAATCATTTTAAAATGAATTTATAAACGATTTATAAAATATGTTTTAAATGGAAATCGACGATATATATATATATATATATACATACATATATACATATATATATATATATAATGGCTTGAATAGAACGCGCCGCGACCGTTCCAGAATTTTGACCATTGACTTCAAATTGGTATTACGGGAGATATGACCATCGGAGTCTCCTAAAATCGGAACCGTTGGGTTCGTATCGAAATGAGATTTCCAACTAATATAAGAGATTTGAAATCTAACGGTTGGATTTGGAATTATGTCCAAATCAAATTTGGAAAAAGTCGTTGTAAATTCAGTTCGATGACCGTTTATGGAAATCGACTGAAAGGGCCTTAATAAAATTATTAAAAATATTAATAATTTGTGTAAAATCACTATAAATAATTTGGAAAGATTTGGGATGAAAAATTCCATATTTGAAAAGACAAAAATATTTTTTTATGAAAATGAACTAGTTATTAACTAGAATATTAATCCATGTTTATGAAACTTAAATTATTGAAGTACTTTCCCCTAGAAGAATCCCAACATCTACCAATAGCGACGATTAGAATTCTTCGTCTCCTACTACTTAGAATTTTCCTATGTGCCAGAATAAGGGAAATGCAATCGTCAATGCATTAAGTAGAAGAGAGGCTAGCCTAGAAGTGATGTTCGTAGAGCGGAAACAGATAGAGAATGCTTCCTACTATGAATTCAGACTTCATTTTGAGTTGGAGCCAAAAATGTTGGCAAGTTTGACCACTTGACAAATTTGAAGGAGAAAATTTACAATAATCAGAGACAAGATGCAAGGCTAGCGAATATCAAAATGAAAATGGAGGAAAGAGGATACTAGATCATATAGGCTTAACCAAAATGGTTAGCTTTGCATGGTTGGGAGATTGTTTGTTTTAAATGTTGAATGATGAGGTAGTATTAGAGTGATGTCACTCTAGATTGGTTGTATATTCCTATGGTAATAAGATGTACTATGATATGAAGTAGACACATGCTATAAGAGAAGAATGTTACGATGTTCAACTTAAAGTAAATGGAATGCTAGTTGAAGGTGAGGCATAAAAATTCTAGGGGGCTGATGAAATTACCCTTAGTTCCCGAATGGAAGTGGGAACAAATCTCAGGGATTTCATATTTCCAAGGACTAAAGGAGGGTACTACAGCTTTACATCATAGTCGATGAATTTACAAAAGAATGTTTTGATTCATAGCCATCAAGTTTAATAGAAAGATTTCCAAACTAAATGAATTATTTGTGAAATGATGGTGCTAATCCAAGGTGTGGCAGAAAATATCATGAGTGATCGAGACCCTTTATTTTACTAGTTGCCTTTAGAAGAGCTTACAAGAGGCATTGGGAAGATGTTGCATCTAAGTACGACTCATCACCCACAAACTGAATTGAATCATATATTAAAGGATCTCTTGCAAGTTTGCAAACTTTCCTTTAAAGGCCCTTAGGACAATCATCGCATTTAGAGAAGTTAGCATGCAACAATAGCTATTAATTTAGTTCTAATGTGACATAATTTAGTATCATATTTGATAATTTAGTACCATATATGATGGGATAGATTTACTTACATTATTGATTGCATGATTATTTGTTTAATATGTTTGATGGTGGCATATAATATTTAGGTTTCATATGAGGTCATGAGACTCTAGAGCTTTTGGAAATGGCTACCAAGAACATTTTCCACGTTTCGAGTTTTTATTTAAAATTTCAAACATAAAATTTCTTATAAGGCCTTTAAAACTTTTGATAGGAATTTATTAGTATCCGAAGCCTCTAATATTTGATTGGATTTGTGATTTCGGTTTCCATATAGTGGTCAAAATAGGAAAACAGTAACGACCTAGATTTTTAACCGTTTAACTAAACATATAAAAATAGTTTTAAAATTGATTTAGAATTTAGATAACTTGAACTTAAATTTTTTGAATATTAATTCAGTGAAATGACGCAAACCTCCCCGTAAGTGAAAGCCCGGATTGAGTAGAGAATACAACAAATCAGGACACAAATAGAAGAACATTTCATTGTTGTTAAAACAATTACATCAGACTACAAGAATATAACAGAGTATGAATAAATAATATACATCAGAAAAATATCAGAGATTAAAATACATTAGATAGTAGCGGAAAATAATACATAACACAACTGAAAGAAAATACACGGATACAGAGCTTTCCGATATAGCTTCGGCTGTAAATCCAGGATCCTGTGAATATAATATCTGCAAAACCAAAACTACTAGCTGCCCGTGTGGAAAATAGGGGAACCCAGAGTTTAGGTTAAAACAATAAACTCCAGGTCAGTCATTGGACTGGTGTGAGAACTAAAAAAACAGTTATTAGCTTGATTTTAAAGTTAGATAATTCAAGGGACCATGCCGTATAACACGGAACGAGTTTAACCCCAAGAATACTAGTGCATAAAGCATACATTGCAATGCTAAGCAGAAAAGTGAAGCTATTATAAGACTCAGGTCGCATCACATAATGCAACGCAAGCCGGAGGATAGAGTTTTACCTTATAATAGCAAAAAATGCTTGGTACGTGAAATTTCATATTTTATTATTACTATAAGTGAAGAAATCAACTTCAGATATAAATGTATCAATAATACGCGGCGTAGGTACCCATATATAACATCGCCAAATATATATTTACAACTAAAATCTGAAATCACGTATTGGAAAGTGGTTTTCTATCTATGAACCATGGCAAGCGATCGTCCTTACTGATTCGAGACTCTCTAGCCTGAGCCCCAAGATACAGCCGCAACTGCACCTACGGTTAGTCGTACAGCCAGTCGCTCGTCCATGATTAGTAATACCATAAACTATATGTTAGCCTGCCCTATGGGGCATAAAATCTGGTCAGTATATCGACCATAACATCCATCGGCCCCGTAGTGACCGATATATCTAAGTCGCCTCTCTCTCGATCAAGTAATAATAAGCAACATCCACATGAATAAACAGTCTAGGCTCCATACCATGACGTTACTCCTAGCCAGAAACTAACATATGTCTATTTCCGCACGTTCCTCATCCATTTTAGGTTCATACCAAGATGTGAAGCTCGTGAATTAACGCTACACAATGATATGCTATTTAAAGTCGTGCTTTGATCATCAACCACAAGACGCTTCTTTTCAACAGAAGCCTTGATCATTTGCATCTCAGCATGCCACACTGACAATTCACGCCATGCGACTGATGTCTATCGACATATAACCTCTAAGCTCGTACGTCTCAGAGAAGGGTGTTAAGCAAGAGAATAAATTCTCCGCCACTAAACGGATATATATTTAATAGAAATCAATCAACATAGAATAAAATCCAATGCCAGACACACATCCATTTACTAGTTCGTTCCGGGTTTGAACGAAACCGGAGGTACCTTATTCCTCGTCCCATATGTCCAATACACGAGAGAGGCCCTTGCATATCCAGTCGATCTCCAAGTACGTCTAGACGATCACCACTTATTACCTCGTCATGGGTGTACAGCCCAATCAAGACATCAGTAATCATCCAAACGATGTGAAGATCTCCTTCTTCAACAACCGTCTTCATCGTCAGAATGGGATAAACCTGGTCTTTCCGAATAACTCGCGTATCTTATAAACAAGTGCTATAAAGCACAACATACGCCTTATTCAAATCCAAAATATTCTTTTATTAAAATATTATTTTCATAATTTAAACCAAATTAAGGTTTTCCAAACTAGTCGGGATTAGCGAACCTTATCGTAGTAATCGTTTGTTTTATTTCCCAATCCCAACCTATTCATCCTAGGGAGCAAAATTAGTAATACTCCATATCTAACACCACAATGTTATCAGTAAAATTAATTACCATTTCACGTTCAAATATATTTAAAATTTAATTATCGTTTCGAGCAAAACTGGTGATACTCCATTCTCGATCATTTCCCAAATTTGATAATTTAAATTATCTCATTCACATTTCTATCTAGTTGAAGATTCATTAAAACTCCACTTAGTTTTAATCTTACAACAATCATTCATTAATGATTATTTAACTTTGGAAACACAAACATGCCACAACGACAATCTACACCGTACCATTGATTTCTATCGATATGTAATCTTTAAACTCGTATGTCTTAGAGCAGGGTGTTAAGCAGGTGAATAAATTCTCCGCCACCATACAGATATATATTTAGCAGAGGTCAACAATACAGTTTGAAATACAATGATAGACATGTAATCCTTTCTTTAACTGGGTTAAAGAACCAATGTCATTTAAAACACAGTTCACGATAAACCCAAAATCATATTCAATTAACTATGGAGTCTTCACGGAAAACATATCAATATATAATCGATATCAATTTCCGTATCTGACTAAAAATACAAATGGAATAACGACAAAGCCTTTAAAATTCCATATATATTAACAGTCTTCCTCCATAGAAGCTGTAACAACCCGTATTTTTGAATAACATGTTATAATGTAAATCAAGGAAGAATTAAATTGTAAAATCTGAATCAAGGGAAACGGGCTGTGCCATTGTGTCCGTCTCGGAAAAATACGCGAAATAGAGTCCGAGTATTCAAGAAACGGAGTTCGTATGGCCAAGTTATGGCCCAATGAAGTTTTCAGAAAATTCCAAGCTCGAAAACAGTTCAAATTCGAATTCGGATTCGAATTACAACCAAGGCAGAAAGGGAGGGAATTTTCCCGCCCCAGGCAGGGTCGACACAGGGGTCGACACCTGTGTCGACCCCCCCCCCAATGGGTCGACACCCATGTCGACCCAGGGGTCGACCCCCCCCCCCCCCCCCCCACCGGTCGGACAAATTTTTCTGATGCACCATTTTGACATGTTGGGTCTTGTTCTGGAAGTTTCTGACGGGAGTTGATGGCTCAGATTCGATTTAGGGTTAATCCTATGGTCTAAACTAACCTAATCACCTATAAAAAGACCCCTAGACCTAGCCTAAACCCTCATTAATCATTCCTACAACTAAACTATGCCAAAATGTTTCTTGATCATGGCCTCCATCTTCATATCATGGCCTCCATCCTCTTCGTGAAAGTTTGAGTGTCCTAAGCTAGTAAAAGAGCCACCTTTCTTAATCAAAACAAGGATCTTTCTGTGTCTTTGGGGTTATTCCTTCTTGTTCTCAAGTCTTGAAGTGGAGTTTATCGTCTTTGGTTGCAGATTTGCTAGTGTGGCTTCGTCTCAATCTTATTTTATATTAATTCTAGTCTTCATAGCATTGTAAGCCCTATACTACTCTTAGATTCTAACTATGAAGTTAAATATGACATGTTGCAAGTTTGAGTTTGGGCCTAAGTATGATTTGTGCTTTGATTCTATCATGTTATGCATAGATTTATCCTACGCATGTTTGTAAAGATCTCACCTTGACTTTGTGCATAGAAAGCTATGACCTTTGATTTGAAATGTTGCATTATGCAGCATGAGAACTCTCACAACCTATATGATAACTTGCATATAATGTTATATGCGAACTTCTTGTCATCATTCTATGTCATCTAGGACCATGTATCACCTATTCGCTAAGTTTGAATGTTATGCATGTTTTGAGGCTTATAATGTAATATGCAAGTTTATGATCTCTCATAAACCTTATGCTATCTTGCATATGATGTTATATGCGAATCACTAGCTATCATCCTATGCCATTTATGATCATGTTTCACCTATTTGCTAAAGTTGATATCATGCATGTTTTGAGGCTTATAATGCAATATGCAAGTTTATGAACACATTTGCCTCATATGCCACCATGTTTAAATTGTGGCCAAAGCACCCTTATGCTAGTATGCATGCTTGTGGCCAAATCACCCTTATGCTATTTGATATGTATGAGGCCAAGTCACCTTATATGCTATCATACATGTTGAGGCCATATGCTAGTATGTTGAACCCCTTTGGCCTCAAATATCGCCATGTTTAATTTGTGATAGATTTTCCCATCTTATGCCCACCTTGTCATATAGTTGTGTTCCCTCTTTGATCTATTTGCGTTGATACGAATTTACGTGCGATGGGAATACGTTATGGGTAGTTGGGCAAACTTAAATAACATGAGAACATGACTTGAAAATGTGACATGAAAATTTGACATGTGTTTATGCTTGAAACATGGACTTGGACATAACTTATAGAAAACATGAGAATGGCCAACTCGAGGTTAGGTTAAGTTTGTAGCATAAATCTACCCGGAACCGACCGGCTTAACTAGTGGCTACAAGCAATAGGACCCAATGTGAGTAGTTGGTCATGTCGCACTTAAAACCCGAGGTTAGACTAGGTTGTGGTGTAAAGCTACCCGGACCCGCCCGGCTTAACTAGTAACCACAACAAAGTCTAATGTGAGAGGTTGGGGTGCATTAAGTTAATTAATGCCACATGGTAGGGTTAAGTCATGGACTACTCGAATGTACTTAGCCAATTAAACACGATGGATTGGTAGGGTTAAGTCATTGACTACTTGAATATACTTAGCCAATTAAACACGATGGATTGGTAGGGTTAAGTCATGGACTACTTGAATATACTTAACCAATTAAACACGATGGATTGGTAGGGTTAAGTCATGGACTACTTGAATACTTAACCAATTAAACACGATGGATTGGTAGGTTTAAGTCATGGACTACTTGAATATACTAAACCAATTGAACACGATGTATTGATAGGGTTAAGTCATGAACTGCTTGGACACACTTGACCGACTCAATACGTGGTTAGGATAGGGTTAACCACACTTAACCCGTTTAAAACCCTAGTTACGTGGTCCTTTTCAGCAGTAACCTACTTGGAAGTATCATGGGTACCCTGGACTAGGCTAGGGTGGGCACGATTACTGGACTGATTGTAAGAGACCAAAAGAGACGGCTGAATGGTGTACCGGTTGTTCAGGCGGGCCATGGTCGTGCACATTAAGTCCGGAGTTGAACACGGGCACCGGTAGGTTAGACTGTGCGTGCTTGAATTGTGTCTGTGGTTTACACCTTAGGGCTGGATACACCCTGGGGTGGACCTAGCACAGTTAACTACATTCCATGATTAAGCCGTATGACACCGATACACGACGAGTTAGGCTTATAGGGAGCCGATCGACTAGACCGAGTAGTTGGACCTCGATGTAGGTCAGCTCATGATGTGGGCCAGCTTTGGGAAAAGGGATCATTTCTTGATTATACTTGACATGGATTGGAATACTAGTACACACCTGGTGCAACCTAACCTTGTATATGCGATGCCATACTTGATCTATCTTGTTAACTTTTCACCATGCCAGTTACCACCCTACATCTCATCTCTGTTTTACATGTTCAGTTAACTTTATTAGTTTTTATACTAATAGTAGATAGGACTTACCAGTCTTTTTGACTGACCCGTTTTCTTTCGCCTCTTTTCTTCCGTTTCCCCCCCAGGTTTACAGGGTGGGAACACTGGAACCTAGCTTGGATCTTTAGCTGCTTTTCTGGATAGCTCATGTACGGTTTGGACTTAAGCTCGCTATGGCTTTATTCTACCTTGGGGATAGTTACTTTATGTTATTTCCAGTTTTCAGTTTATGTTTCTAGACTATGTTTTGTGGAAAATAATGACCAAGTACTTTGATGTAACTTGACTATGGTTTTGAAATGTTAGTTTTATCCGCTGCTTTATTTACTCTGTTTTACTTATATGTTCTGTCGTGTGATATCTGCATGCATGTTTACCTTGTTTAACGCCCCTCCAAAGCTAGTGTGCTTGCAAGAGTGGCATTGGCGGAGGTGGGGTGTTACAGAAGCTCACTTCAATTATTACCAAATCGAATTCCATTTAATTCGAATTTAATATATTAAATTGGAAAATTTTACTTTGGAAAATTTCCACTAATCTTAGTTAAAAGATTTATAAATTCCTAATCACATTTCACTGTAAATCTGGTTAAAGAACGAATGTCGTTTAAAACACAATTCACAACAAACCCAATTCACATTCCATTTTATTCCAATTACTAAATATAGCTGGAAACTCTAATAATCTTAATTAAAAGATTTATTCATTTCACACGGGGTTTAAGAACAATGTTATTTAAGACACCGTTCACGACAAACCCAAAATCCAATTCTTTTATTCAATTCCAATTAAATGTTAATGAATTGAAAATTTCACTAAATCTTAATTAAAAGATTTATTCTTTTCTCAACTGGGTTTAAGAACAGTGTGATTTAAGACACCGTTCACGACAAACCCAAAATCCAATTTAATATTAAATACAAGGCTCTGAATAGAAATTATATCGGCTTATATTCAATATCAAATTCTGAAAACTAACAGATATCGTATTGGGAATAACGATATCTGTATCTTCCAAATTCCCATAACAATATCCGTATAACCGTGGAATCCAATATCGAAATATCCCGAATATGATTTCTATTTTAATCCATTCCAATTCATACGTTGGAAAATCCTTGCTATATCAAATCCATTTAAAATCCAATTTATTTATTTAATTAAACAATAATGCCTCCAAACATTTGAATAAAAAATTATCGCTGTCAACTCCAGATCATGAATTAGATACTTCTTTTCATGTGGTTTCAACTGTCGATTAGTGTAGGTAGCAACTTGTTCCCTTTTCATTAATGTCATACCAAATCTAATACTTTGAAGATGTCAAATTAAAAACATGCTGGCTGTACCAACATAGGAAGCACAAATAATTAAAATTCATCATGGGCAAAGGTGTTATTGCTGATATAATAACATATATAAGAAATGAGGTTGTGATTCAAACAAGAGGAGTATGCCCTGCTAATGTGCCTTAGATAATCTACATCTCTGGTTCAGGCGTTGATGAGCACATTGAATTATCCATGTGGCTAAGAGACCTCATAGCCCAGGTGCAATAATGCAATTATCAAGGGCTCGCTCCACCACTGAGCTAATAGCTTTTCATGTGGGCTTCCCTCATGCATGAATCTGTGTGGACTACCAAGTCTTCTCATTTGGAGTAGTCAATATTGTTACACTCGTCAACCATTGTTTCAGAATTATGTATACATCCTCACACTTTGCTTCCTGAATAAAAATCTGATTCTTCTTTGTCAAATTAGCCAACTATGCCACTATCTTCAAGAGTCCTTGATGGAAGTCCATAATATCCCCAGTGCAAAGATGTTCCTTACAATATTATTATTGTTAAGTTCGTTCCAATCCTAAACCTGTTTAGATTTGCCACGATGCCTCATCAGAGGTGACATGACCTAAGAGTCTCACTTCCCTCCTCCATAAGTAACACTTTAAAATTTTAATCATGTGCTTCCTCACCACCTCAAGAACATTCCAAAAGTATGTCTTATGTTCCTTTACCATCCTGAAATAGGCCAAAATATGTCCATGAATATAAATTTGAACGTGTGCAGGTGATCCCTAAAGAAACATTTCACGAGTCCTAACAAATATTGAAGAATTTGTTAACCTTATATTATATGAAACCGCTCAAAGAAATCCAATGCTATATTAAATGAGACAAATGACACTCTCTTCTTTTCTACTTTCAGTTAGTGAATTTCTAATCAGTTCCAATTGAAAGAACACCTTCACAAATGAAGTTGATCAAACAAGTCATCTAACACAAAAGTGGATACTTATTATTTGTTTTCACTTCATTCATATCACGATAAACTACACGACCTTAGATTTCCATCTGCCTTAGTGAAAAATATTACATGTGTGCTTCACTCATATATGCCTTTTCAAATGAACATTCCCTTCGACTGGTCATTCTCTTGAACATCCAACCCCTTTGCTTTTCGAGTATGTGCCTTAAAGGCATAACCATTGCTCTAGCATCATCTACTAAGTCCTTGCGGAAATTAATCTCTTAGTGTATTAATAATACAGTGACCTCCTTAAACACATTCAAATATCGGACGATGGTAAAAGTAGATGAGCGTTCATTAAGTTGATCTTAGAGAAAATATGGGAACCTAATCTTAACCATATCCTTTGGTAGTCAGCCAATCACTATCATCTTCCCTTTGCAGCCTCTATAATCCCAATAGCTTTTTGTTGTCCACTACTACCGTATACTTCATCCATCAGTCTTCCCTTAAGATAACCTTGAACCCAACAAAATCTAAAACAAAGTAATTACAAATAAAAGAGTAATCATGACTCGATAAGGCTAGGACACAAAAAATACAAAGAGCAATGGGCCTTCCTGTAGGGTTCCTCACAATCAAAGGTCCATATTAACATTAGGTGCCAATCTTAGTCTACTACCAGATCTGTAAATATCAAGAAATATGAAGACACGGTATGAAATAAATGAAACCATAAACAGAAATCATATGTTTATTATATTGTTGAATATCAACCTTAAGGCTAAACTAGAACTAGAAAGGGTTAAATAATGTTTACTTAATTATATAAATCTTTTTAAACTTTTGACAGATGTAAACATAAACTAATGTAATAACAATCATAGAAATATCACAAAATTAAGATGCAAATAAAAGTGCCAAAGCCTCCAGATTCTCCGACTTCGTGTAAGGCATGAAATCGTGTCTGGCAATATACTGGGTCGATCCATTATCCAAGTGGGTCGACACAAGGGTCGACTCGACCAGGGATTGGGTTGTTCCAGTTCCAACGTTTACATACATATATATATATAAGTTTGTTTGTATGCAAACATAAAAAAAATCATAATCAACGTACTAAAAGCGAAAATCGTTTCCTCTCCCATTGGAAAAGGAAATGGCGATTTCCAACTCAAATGAAATTCTGCCTCCAATTACCGCATTTTAGACTGATTTCTCGACTAATTCCAGAAAAGCATTGGCGATCTACACTTGCAAATCTAATCGACCATTGAATTAGCAGAAATCACATTGACATACCCAATCTCGATCCACTGCCAATCTCGATCCGCCACCAGATAAGACTTCGATGAGTTCGAAACCTCCTTTCAAAGCTTCTATATGTCACTTCACTGAAGATCAATCCATTAGTGGATAAGTGGGATTTAGTGAAGCCGATTCAACCTCAACATTCTAAGCCACATCTCCTTCGTCCTAAGAACCGATCTTCTTTAATTTGTTACAACTTCTGACATAGTTTCGATCTAGAAAAGGTATGACTCTAGTGTTCGGTTCTAACTGGCAGTTTGGGTGGTAGTTGAGTTACTTTAGTGCTCCGTGATAATTATTTGTGTTTATATGAATTATATGGCGACCCTGATTTCATATTTATGTCGATTTTGGATAATTGCTTTGTATCACATCTCCACTTTTGCCTATTACCGAATTAGGAAGAAAGTAAGATATGTTCTATTCGAGAATACAGTTTTACTAACTATATGCGTAGTGGGATAATGGACTTTTTTTCAATAACTTGACATAAAATGTAATTGCACTTCATACCAGAACTACAAATGAAATGTGACGATCTAAACTTTCGTGGTATGAAATTAAGGATAATCATAGGAGCATAACATAATTAAAACAATAACAGATCTCAGATAATAGCAGAACATATAAATCATTGCAGCGGAAATGGAAATATCATCACAAACATCATCACACAACATCAGAGTACGCAGTACAGGATACACTTAGCAAAATAGATGTCTAAAACAGGGAAAGAAATAAAGTCTCAATCTCCCAAAATACATCAATACTGTCTCAATGTCTCAAGAAGTAAATAAAAAGATAAAAAGAAAAGATCCTTCATCATCTTCATCAGCAAGCTCTAGTCCAGAAAATATCCCTCATGAAACCTGTCAATTGGTTGCCCGTGTGGAAAGAGGGCACCCGAGTTTGCAAAGTGAAACAAACTACGAGTCAGTCATGGGATTGGTATGAGAAATCTTACTAAATTAACAATATAGCTAATCACTGGACCACGCCGCTAACGCGGAATGGGTTTACTCCATTAGATTGCCAGTGCATATGATTTATAAATTTTAAGTCAAAAATGACGCAATGCTTTTTAGAAAATGAAATCATTATAAAACTCATGTCCCATCACACAATGCAACACAAACGGAGGATTGAGTTTTACCTTATAATGATCAAAAATGCTTGATACATAAAAAATAATATTTTTAATATTATTATTAATGTCCAATATGTTTCAAAAATACTTCAAAGTAAATGTATCAATCCTAGACGGCATCGCTATCATATACTATGTTGCCACATATAGGTTTACAATCAAAACCGCAATGTCGTATTGGAGATTGGATTTCCATCATGAGTCAAGGCTAGGGACGATCTCCTAACCGATTCGAGACACTCTAGTAATATCTCAGGATTCCCCGCAATGAACCCTTGGATACAGCAGGGCCGGTCCACAAATATCGTCAGTGGATTAGTTATGCCTGAACACACGCTCCCCGATCCTATTGGGCCTATAAATTGGCCATTGGCGACCAATAAAAAAAATCCGAGGCACCTCATTCCATCAACCACATAAGTAGAAATGTCAGGCCTTGTAAAAACCCAAACATCACTTCTAGCAAGAAAGAAACGTGTGCACTCCCTGCGTTCCCTTGTCCCATTTTTGACTCTACCAGGGTGTGAGGCTCGCGAGGTAACGTAATACACAAAGCTATGCCAAAATAGGCTATGCTTTGATCATCATCCACAAGGCTCTTCTTTTCAACAAAAGCCTCAATCAATTGCATCTTGGCATGCCACATTGACAATCCACGCCATGCGATCGATAACTACCAATATATAACCTCTGGGCTCATACGTCTCAAAGAAGGGTGTTAAGCAAGAGAATAAATTCTTTGCCACCATAGATATATATTAATAGATATCAATTTAATTACACAGAATGAAATTCAATATTGTACATACATCCATTTACAAGTCCGTTCTGGGTCTGAACGGAACCGGAGTCACCTTATTCCTCGTCCCATTATGTCCAATACGGAAGAGAGGTACTCGCATATCCGGACAATCAACAAGTACGTCCAGACAACTACCACTTTAACCCTTTATTGGTAGTTAACCAATGTCGGGCATTAGTAGTTATCCTTTCGATGTGAAGATCCGGTCTTCAATCGTCGTCTTTAAAATCTTCAACTTAGATCGTCGTATGACCGTTTGAAATGAGTTTTAACTCAGACTTTTCAAATGATCCTCGCATATATATAGTATAAAATCATTTTATATCGTCAGTGGTATTTAATAACGATTAATCGCTATTTTTTTCTATATAAAAATAGCCAAATTTATTTAACGGCGCTTCGGGTCAATGGGCGGCCCTAGTGCTGTTTTTACCAAAAATTTGATTTATGCTTATCTTGAAATCTAACCATTGGATTTTAACAAAATTTATATCAATGGAAAGATCTTCCCAAAGAGGTCCTAACGGTTCCAGTTTTGGGAAAATCCGACGGTTGGATCTTACGATATAATCGTTTGAATTTACAATTGCCGAAACGCGAACTACAACGCGCGATTCGTTTAATTTTAATATATATATATATATATATATATATATATTAATTCGTTTGGCGATTTCAACTATTTTCAACCAATCACATGGAAGCCAAATACAGTCCATTTGCATGTTAGAAATTTTACACATGATTTTCTGAATCTTAACTAACATGTTAAAAGTAACCGTTTTAAACAAATCATGTTTATAATAACTAATTCTTTTCAATGGAAATTAAATTACATCGAAAATATATTTTCCTAATGTTCACTCTTTTTTGATTGAAACCAAATGATAATAAAACATGATTTTTATTTTTTCTATTTTTTTGCATCTAAAATGACGATAAACATGTGACATTTAATTAATCTATTCTTTCTATTGCATATAAAATGACGATAAACATGCAACCTTTGATCTTATTCTTTTTTATTGTCTCTAAAGTGATAATAAAATGTATTATTTAAAATCTATTCTTTTTATTGTCCCTAAAATGACAATAAAAATGTAACATTAAAGTCTATACCTTTCACTACATCTAAAATGTAAATAGAAATATGACTTTTTAATTGTATGATTTTTATTGTCTCTAATTTGACAACAAAAATATAACATTTATTTCTACTCTTTTATTTACAACTAACATGTCAACGAAAATGTCATTTTTGATTTATTCTTTTTATTTCATCTAACATGTCATTTTTATCTATGTTTTTATTTGCATCTAAAATTTGCAAATAAAAATGCACTCTTCAATTCAATGTTTTTATTCACGTCTAAATTGCAAATAAATATGCAACTTTTTAGTTCATGTTTTATTTACACCTAAAATGCAAATAAAAATATAATCTTTCATTTCATGTTTTTATTTGCATCTAAAATGCAACAAAAATGCAACTTTTAAATCAATATTTTTATTTGCATCAAAAATGCAAATAAAAATGCATTTTTTAAATTAATGTTTTTATTTGCATCTAAAATGCAAACAAAAATGCAACTTTTAAATCAATGTTTTTATTTGCATCTAAAATGCAAACAAAAATGCAACTTTTAAATCAATGTTTTTATTTGCATCTAAAATGCAAACAAAAATGCAAATTTTAAATCAATGTTTTTATTTGCATCTAAAATGCAAACAAAAATGCAACTTTTAAATCAATGTTTTTATTTGCATCTAAAATGCAAACAAAAATGCTACTTTTTATTCCATGTTTTTATTTGTATCTAAAATGCAAACAAAAATGCAACTTTTTATCCGATGTTTATTTGCATCTAAATTCGCAAATAAAAATGTATCTTTTTATACGATGTTTATTTGCATCTAAATTCGCAAATAAAAATGTAACTTTTTATACGATGTTTACTTGCATCTAAATTTGTAAATAAGAAATGCAACTTTTTATACGATATTTATTTGCATCTAACTTTGCAAATAAAAAATGTAACTTTTTATACGACGTTTATTTGCATCTAAATTTGCAAATAAAAAATGTAACTTTTTATACGATGTTTATTAAATCAACAAAAAAGTGATATATTTTATATTGAATTGAAAGTTCTAATTCAATTCAATAACATGAACAAAGTGATGTTTTTATTGAATTGACAATTTTAATTCAATTAAATAATATAAGCAAAAACGATAATTTACCGAATTGACAATTCTAATTCAATTCAATAATATAACTAAAATGATATTTTTATTCAATTGACCTTTCTAATTCAATTCAGTAATATAAGAAAAATAACATTTTTATTGAATTGACCATTCTAATTCAATTCAATAAAAAAATGATATTTTTGTTGAATTGATAATTCTAATTCAATTCAATAATATAACAAAATGATATTCCATTTTTGTTTAATATACATGATTCACAAAATATTGACAAAAATGGTTTATTTTAATTTAACCAACACATACAAATCTATAATTTAACTAATAGATCTATGCTTATACATCACAAACAAGCAGACTAATCATCCAAAATTCATCACATCGCAGAACTAATTCATTAACATACATACAACTATTTAACAGTGAGAAAAATAATTAAATTGATTAATTATTTAAAATTAGAAATCTCACAGTCGTGAATCTGAATTGTTTGGATCTGCAAATTTGGTCAAAATTCAAACAGCTCGGAATCGCTTCTAGTCAGAACAGCAGCGTAGATCTCGTCTCTACAATCGCACAGAATCTGAAATTGTTCATTTTCGATGTCGTATGAATTAGTTAGGATTTAAATAAGATAGATAATAATTTTAAACTAAATTATTAAAATAATTAAAAAGGAATTTAACCTTTCTTCTTCAATGCAGTACACGCCGTAAGTAAACCCAATTCCTTCGATTCTAGGTCTCCAATTTTTATTCAAACGGTGCTATGGTTAGACGATCGGAGAGTGGGACGTTGGAGGGGTTGAGGAGGCGCACATGGGGGCCCGCTTTGGTGCAGCTCGATCGAGCTATAGGGGCTGTGGCGGTTGTTTTGGCACGGTTTTGGAGCGCTGGATCTCGGCATTCGTGCAACTAGGGGGTGATCCAACTGTACAGAAATGAAGAGCAAGAAAATCTCTTCGGTATTTTCTAAAGGAGCGAGGTCTAATTTGCTGTGGATTGAAAGAATTTGAGGAGGGAAGATGGGAGTTTCTGGCCATGGAATTCAAGGTGCAGCGATTACCAATATTAGGGTTTTGAAAATGATTTTCCTATTATTTATAATATTTTAATGTAAATTTTACAATTAAATCTATACACTCTTAACAACTCTGATTTCAGTCCAATCAGAGTTGATCCTACCCAATAGCCCCTTTTCCGGATCCAATGGGCTAGGTCCTGTCAACCCAAACGACTGTCTATGGTCTGAATTCTTTAATTTAATATTCAAATCCTTTATTAAATTTATCGATCGTATATTTAAATTCATCAGGGCCACATACAGACTCAGAAAATTCCAAAAAAAATATTTCTGACTTCGTTTTGATGATACGGTCCTGATTGTCGCTTTCTTATGAATCAGAAAAGCGCGAATTTTGAAATAAAATACTGCAAGCATACAAATCGTGTGGTATGCAGGTTGAATCATAGGGAGGCAAATGAAATTAAATTATTCATAAAATTTCTTGGGCTAGTTAGATAAATCTTTTAGGTTGGTTTTGAAAGTAAACGAAATTGAAACTTCAATTAAACTATTATTGAATTGAATCAGATCTGAATCTAATCAAATTTGTATTCAATCCAATTGACCTAAGGAAGCAGTAAAAAGAACAGACATTGAAATTGCAAAAATTAAAAAAACAAACAGGAAATAAAATTTGGATTACCGTTGAATATAATCAGACTATCAATCACTAATGAAAAATAAGTAAAAAAGACAAATAGTGTGCTACAAAATCTAATTGTGTAGACAACGCTCTTTGCTAAGAAAATAAAAATATGCAGAAAAGAGAAGAAGACTTTATTAATTCTACGATACATGAAAAAAAAATCTTATTTATAATGGATACAAGGTGTATTTATAAGAATATAGCCCCTTCTATGAAAATAATGAGGCCCAGAATGATATAAATTCTTTCCAAAGATAAAGGAATATTCCTTTCATGGTGCTTGATTTGAAAAATTGTAATCAATGTATTCCTTTTTATATATGGCACGGTCAGCGGGAAGATAAGTATATGCTTAATTGGAGATTTGTAATCAAAGCCTTCCCTTTCTCTTTGCATGGAAATTAAATGTGATTGATTGGATTTGAATTCTTGGAGGGGATTGCGCCAAATTAAATGTGAGCTACAACTTCTTTTGCAATCGAGATAGCATTAATATGGAGAAGTAGGTTTTTCTTTGAAATTGGCCTTTAATTGAAATGAATGAGACATTTATTGATAACCTGTGAAAATACACCAAAAATACCAAAAGTAATATTTATTTATTTACAAAAGATAAAATATAAGAGCATAAAATAAACACATTTCTATGTTAATCAAATACCCCCCACACTTATCTTTTACTCGTCCTCAAGTAAAAAAATGAAAAACTAAACTAGATAGGTCACAATTTCATAGGAAACACGATTGCATTGAGCGTATGCAACAAGCCGTTAAACCTCTAGGTGTCCCTGGTAGGACGAGTGGTGTCTCATAAGGGTTTTCAGTGGATACAATACACAAAATCCAAATGCAGTATGCTATGGTTCTAATGTAACTACATGAATGAAATAAAAATATGAAAATGAAAATGAAAATAAAAATGAAAACATGAGTTATTTCAGGAAAGTGGTACAACAAATTAAGTTGACAATTTCTAGTCAGTTGATTTTATTTTAGATACCTCAACTTGTCACAAATTTCCAATATAATTCAAGTTTTCAAATGTTATGTTCTAGTTTGGCCAGTTGGTTCGGTTGATAACATAGTGCAGCCATGAAATAAATTTTTAGTCTTTTTTGTCAACGTTCGCAAAGTGGTATTCTAAATTCCTTGTGTACGACTAATCAAATCAATAAGGTCAAGAAGTGCTTGGGCATCATCGCTTATTCTCTATTTCTATAGAAATTAAAATTTATGATTAAGTACATACACCTAACTTAAAGACCAAGGTATACCACCCATACTGCCTTGCGGACTGACGGAGAGTTGGGACAGAGCTTGGCGGATTGTGTAGACCGACGCTGACTTTGTCAACAACATGTCGGTAATCCTTAGGTGTCCAACTCATAAAATGAGACCAAGGTATTTCGACACTGACTTTGTCAACAACATGTCAGATAGAGCTTGGCGGGTTTGCACACCAACGCTAGATGTACAAGCAATGTTGGATACCCATGGATTGCTATTATTATTACTGAATATACGAAGAAGAAAGAGTTACGCGAATTCAGCTTAACACAACTTAGTTTTAAAGATTCGAAAAGCCATTATAAGTATTTTAAGTCCTCCACCCATTAAACAAAGACTACAATTTAGAATAAACTTCGTGGCCATCACCTAAGAATCTCCCTATGTACCAGTTACATTATTATCCCTTAAAATTCAATTTTTCATTATATTTCTTATTCGATCTTAGTTGAGAAAAAAGTACTATCAACTGGTTAACAATCATTAACTTATTTTTTTGTATCAATCTAAAATGAGTCGTATTTTCAAATTAAAAAAATTATGATATGTTACTATGATCTAAACTGTATGTTGGTTCTATATAATGCATGAAAATAAAAAGGGATAATTGAAGAAAAATAAAAATGAATGCAATGTAGACTCCTCTCACGCTAGATCTAAACAGTGTCCACACTGTAGTTTCCTAAATTTGAAAGATCGTACCCAAAGATGAATGAGTTGCAAAATGATTTGTAACATGAAATGCAGTTTAACAATTATATGCGAATGCCAATTATATGAAAATTGAAATCTATGATGACGGTGATTGTTTTGTGATGAATGATTTTTTCTTTTCCCCCCACACTTTCCTCTATCAAAACTGATGCACAATGATTTCGTATTTGATTTGTGAGGTGCAACAGGCATGTTACTGAATTTTGAAATGAAAATCCTTCCTATGAAAATTTTGTCGTGCCAATGATTTATACAATTCAGATGCAGATTATCCCATAAAATTTTCAAAGGTTTTTCTTTTTGGTCCTCAGTAAGATCAGAGGCCATGATCATGGGAAAATTTTCTGTAGAATCCAAGTAAGCATACTCAAAGTCTTGTGGAAGGGGTTTGAGGTCCAACTTATGATGTTCTTGTATGCCGGTATTTGTGAACATTCCATGATTAGATTCAAATGATGAGGGTTTCGAGTCAAGGAGTTCATTTAGTTCAGAAATGTATTCAAACTCATCGAAATCAGAGTTGAAATGTTCAAGACACATTTTCAATGTTTCAGAAGTATCATTAGAGGTTTTATCAACTATGGTTTGAGTCATATCAATTTCATCAATCTCAAAATCTTTAAAAGATTTATGGTGGCTAAAACTTTTCTCACTCATCGTTATCAAATATGAAAAAGCTAAAAATTAAATTTGACACAAGTAGTTGTTGTTACAAAATAAATAACGTACTCAAGTATATCTTATTAATTAATAATCTCGATTTGAAGGGGGAAGAGGGTCTTATGGCCGTTCGCATATAGTATAAATACTAAGGGATACGACCAATGTTTTACGGGTGGTATGCAACCTCTTTTACTAGAAGTTCAATAAATTGAACTAATATATATCCGCGATCAAACCGTTGAGAGAATCAATTTCATAAAATACACTCTTGTAGTCCATTATTTTGCAAATCAAATCAAGTTTTATTATGAGAGTAATGATTTTAATTATGGAAATTCGTTCCTCACGAAATCTATTCAGCAATTTCAGTCAACACAACAACCAAACAATAATAATTGCAGAAAATTAAAATATTGTACAAGCAAGCCGCTTCCCTTGCAGAATTTTTTTTACAAGTAATTCCTATTTTTTTTCTTTGCAGCAGAGCACCTGTAGAGTTAGAAAATTTTACAGTAGGTGTGGTTGTCTGTCCAACAAATTGGACTTCACTATTTGCAATCGCTCATCTTTAGATCCTTTGTTTTGTTTGCTTGAATTCCTTCTTCACTCTGGCCCTTGACTCCTTTTTTTAGAATAGAAAGAAAAAAAGAAAAACAACAAAATAAAAAAATATAAACTATACTCAAAGAACAACATAGAAAAAAAAGGAAAAAAAAAAAGAAAGAAGAAATAAACACAACAAATGAAGACTCAACAAATTCAAGATGGGACAAAACTAAAACTAAGCTGAAATAAAATAAAATAGGCTAAACAATTGACTCACACAAAATAAAATAATAAAAAGAAATTAAACTAATAAAAAGCTAAGACGGAACAAAAGGAAAAAAGAATAACTCATGCACTCAAAAGGAAAGATCAGAGAGCTAATTTCAGAACAATCCTTTTTATTTCAAATCAAGAAACACTTGAACCAAAATGAAGAGATCAGGAAGAAAATCGCATTCCTTCAGCTAAAACAAATCGTACCCCTTAGGCTAAAGCAAATCACACCCCAAAAATAACCCTCTTAACAACGCAGATAAAACAAACACACCTCCCTCAATAAAAGGAAACAAGTACTAAATTTCTCACGCTCAACCCCAAAATTCGCACCTTCTTTTCAGTAAAAAGGAAATCGAACTAGTCTCTCAAACGAGACAATAAGAAAGCGCGACCACCTTTGTTTCTGGGTATCAATCGAATTGGCAAGTTGGATTTGTTTAGCTCTCGAATCAGTTTTCAAATCAGAGATTTTTGGTACTGTGGTGGTTTGAATTTGCAATAGAAGGCGGTGCTTGTTGGTATGAGGTCTGGTATGCGGATTTTGAGGTCCGAGGAGGAAGCTTGGTGATGGTGATCGGATGTTGAAAGGGGTCTTAGTGGTTGGAGGAGAAGAGGGCTTTGGTGAACTTGTGATAGAAATTGTGGCAAAGAAGGAAATTGGAAGCACTAGCAGGGGTTGTTTGTAGCAGGAGCATGGGGAAAGTGGTGAAGTTTTGGTTTGAAAGGTTTATGCTTGGAATGTTTTGTTGTAGAGGGGTTGATGGAAAATTCAAATGTGGGTTTCTGTATGTGGTAGTGGATGGATTATGGTTTTTGAAGATGGAGAAATTTGCAGCAAGGAAAGAAAGTAGTTTTAGATAGATTTTTTTCTTTTCTGGGAAGCAATTAGATTGCAAAAGAAAGGTGAAAAAATAAGAAATAAAAGAAAGGAAAGAAACTTAGAGAAAATTGGCAACTTTTTTTTGTTTGGTTGTTTTTTTGTGTAAAAAAACGGAAAGAAATGTAAAAGTTGGGAAGAAAATTGCAAAAGTGGAAAGAAATAAACAGCAAGGTAGAGAAATAATTACAAGGCAGAAAAGGGAAACATTTCAAAAGAGAATATATATATATATATATTTTCGGTTATTGTTGTAAAAGAATGAAAACCATTGTATTGACAATTGGAAAGAAGTAAAAGGAAAGAAGGATTAGATGGAAAGCAATTAAAGAAAAATTTGGCAAAATAAATGTACAACAACAATGAACAATAAAAATAAAGTAAAAATTGGAAAGAAGGAATAGATGGAAAGAAGGAATAAATGAAGAGGGAAAAAATGTAAAAGGAAAAAAAATTGAAAAGGGGAAAGAAATAAAATAAAATCAAGAAAATTTAGCAATTTTTTTTCTCTTGCTTGGAATATTGTAGTATCAATGAATAATACAAAATCAATCTAATTAATAGTTTTTTCTTTATATACATGAAAACAAAAAGAAAGTAAAATAAAATAAAAACTAACAAGAATCAGAAATTAAATAAATAATAAAATTCAATGTTTACCTTCCAGGCAACGGTGCCAAAAACTTGATTGTCGCTTTCCTATGAATCAGAAAAGCGCGAATTTTGAAATAAAATACTGCAAGCGTACAGATCATGTAGTACACATGTCGAATCACAGGGAGGTAAATTAAATTAAATTATTTATAAAATTTCTTGTGCGAGTTAGACAAATCTTTGAGGTTGGCTTTGAATGCAAACGAAATTGAAACTGCAATTAAACTATTATTGAATTGAATCAGATCTGAATCTAATCAAATTTGTATTCAATCCAATTGACCAAAGGAAGCAGTAAAAAGAACAGAAATTGAAATTGCAGAAATTAAAATAACAAACAGGAAATAAAATTAGGATTACTGCTGAATCTAATCAAACGATCAACCACTAATGAAAAATAAATAAAAAAAACAAATAGTGTTCTACCAAATCTAATTGTGCAGACAACACTAATTACTAAGAAAATAAAAAAATGCAAAAAAGAGAAGAAGACTTTACTAATTCTGGGGTACATGAAAAAAAATCCTATTTACAATGGATTCAAGGTGTATTTATAAGAATGTAGTCCCCTTTCTATGAAAATAATGAGGCCAAGAATGATATAAATTCTTTCCAAAGATAAAGGAATATTCCTTTCATGATGTTTGATTTGAAAAATTGTAATTAATGTATTCCTTTTTATGTATGGCACGGTCTGCGGGAAGATAAGCATATGCTTAATTGGAGATTTGTAATCAAAGCCTTCCCTTTCTCTTTGCATGGAAATTAAATGTGATTGATTGGATTTGAATTCTTGGAGAGGATTGTGCCAAATTAAATGTGAGCTACAACTTCTTTTGCAATTGAGATAGCATTAATATGGAGAAGTAGCTTTTTCTTTGAAATTGGCCTTTAATTGAAACGAATGAGACATCTATTGATAACTTGTGAAAATACACCAATAATACCAAAAGTAATATTTATTTATTTACAAAAGATAAAATATAAGAGCATAAAATAAACACATTTCTATGTTAATCAGGTCCTAACAAAATTAATTTCATCGAATTCCTAGATCGTTTGAAAAATGGTCATTTTCAAGTCAATCAAATTTGACTGAAATTGACAAAACACATTTTCGTTTGCCACGCTCACATATTAATTCCAAAAATTCAAAAAAATTATACTTATCAATAATTTAACATTCAGATCCAACAAAAGTGGTTTTGTCGAAAATCATTTGAAAAATGGCCCTTTATACGGGCTATAAATTATACTATAGCGACCACTCTGAATATTCAACTGGCCATAACTTTTGATTCCCGCTATGAAATTTTGATTTCCCGGATTCGTTGGATAGAAATTTTCAAACAGATTTAGATATTTTTGGTTTCACTAAAATCCGTTAGATTTTGATTCCTGTACATTCAGTCAAAGTATAGGTTTGACTTTTCAAACTACCGTACTATTTTTGATTCCTTTTGAAATCGAAATAAATATATTTGCTCTAACTTCGATTAAAATAATTTTTTAATTGTTATTATTTTAACTATTCAAAATTTACTGAAATAGTTAAAATAAAAATTTTAAATTGGTTCTGATTTTCCGGGTTGTTACATGAAAGATAGTGGAAACCTCAGTACCGGTCTTTTAATGTAAGCCAACTTTCTTTTTTATCATAACTTTTGGGCAATACGGTTTCTATTACCTGCGCATGTGTTTAGAAACAACCTAGTTTCCATGATGACAGCACTACGGAATGTACATCACAATACCTGCTATATCTTTAGAAAGCCACTGCATATGGATGATGTCTTCTGTTTCTTTCAAAATTCATGTGTACCCTTTTTATGGCTTTGGGGAGAAATACCTGTTGATATCCCAAGATGCAACGGTTTCAGTTTTAGGTGTTGTTTCTATAAAACACACAAAGGTGGAGATAATTTGGAGCAACTTCTAATAAACCAGTCATCACTTCAAGATATTACACAAGCTTTTCATCCTAGAAAAATAAATGACTCAGCGCAATTAAAGTTTCCCAAACTGATATATTATTGAGAACTACAAAACGGAATAAAATAAGAAAGGTTCTTCCGTTCATGCAATGACGCATGCTCATTTCTTTTGCCATGCACAAGCTAAAAGTTAAAGGATGCGGGTTAGGAGAGAAGCGAGATTGCACTCTTAAGATTTGGAGTTATTGACGCTATCATGGGTCCAACTTTAATTTTAGTTTAGTTATTTGCTTTCTTGATGTATTTTATAATATATAGTTTGTACTATCTTTCAGGTTAGTATGCTAACCTTACTATGTATTTTTCTGATTATTAATATAAGTGTTATGACGACCCCAAATCCCGTACAGACGGAGACAAGGGTTATCTTTGGAGTATAACACAGAAACAGATAATAGCAGAATAGAATTAAATAAATACACCAGATAATGAACAATAGAATATACTGGATAAACGTAATCATCAGAGTTACACAGTATACAGGATCATACTTAGTACAAATACAGTTCAGTTATACATAAATGTCTACAGCAGAAATAAACAAAATATGTACAATAGGAGCTGAACAGCATAAAAAGAGATAAATGATAGAATCCATCTTCAGCTCCAGCTATCCAGAAAGAACCAGCTAAACCTGAATACAAGGCTGCCCATGCAGAAAAAGGGGCACCCGAGTTTGAAAGTGAAACAAACTACGAGTCAGTCATGGGACTGGTATGAGAAATCTACTCAACACATTCAAAATATGGCTAATCACAGGACCACGCCACTTTCATGGAACGGGTTTACTCCATTGGATTGCCAGTGCTTTAAAAACGAATCTTTCTTTTAAAACATCGCAATGCTTTTTATAAAATGAAGCCATTATAAGACTCAGTTCCCATCACACAATGCAACGCAAACCGGAGGATAGAGTTTTACCTTATAATGGCCAAAATATGATTGATACGAATAAAACAAAAGCATTTGATATTATTACTAGTGTTTATATGTTTCAAATACAATTTGAATCATAACTATCAATCATAGGCGACATGGGTACCATATATCATGTCGCCATATATATATACAATCAAAACCGCATAGTCACGTATTTGGAAATTGGATTTCCGTCATGAACCAAGGCAAAAGATAGTCCTTACCGAATTCGAGACAATCTAGCCTACCATGTCTCAGGATCAGAGCTCGAGTGACCCTTGGATCGTCAGGGTCGGTCCACCGATGTGGATTAAAATGCCTGAGCAATACGTCTCCCCGCCCTATGGAGCGCAAATGAGCCAACGAATGACTCCATCGGACCCGGATCGTACGATCAAACCGAGGCGCCTCGCAACTGTAACAACCACATAAGTAAAATGTCAGGCCGTGTGAAAACACTGACACAACTCCTAGCTAGAAAGAAACGCATGCCCTCCCTGAGGTCCTTCTCCCGTTTCTAGTTCATACCGGGGTATGAGGCTCGCGAATTTACTTTATACACAAAGCTACGCCACACAGGCGGTGCTTTGATCATCACCACAAGACTTTGCTTTTCAACAGAAGCCCTGATCATTTGCCACTTAGGCATGCCACACTATCAATTCATGCCATGCAACTGATGTTCATCGATATACAACCTCTGAACTCGTGCGTTTCAGAGAATGGCGTTAAGCAAAAGAATAAATTCTCCGCCGCCAAACAGATGTATATTTAATAGAGATCAATCAACACAGAATAAAATCCAATGTCAGACACACTATCCATTTACATGTCCGTTCTGGGTCTGAACAAAACCGGAGGCACTATATACCTCGCAAACCCATCGATCACCACGTACGTCTGGACGATCACCACTCATTACCCATATTTTGGGATGCCTCCCAATCAGGACCTTGGTTACCATCCAAACGAGGTGAAGATCTCCAGTCTTCGACCACCGTCTTCATCTTCGATTTCTTATCGTTGATTCAGTTATTCAGAATGGGATAAACCCGGTCTTTCTGAGCAACTCGCGTATATAATAAACAAGTGCAACACTAACATATACACACATCATTTCAATTCATTAGTCACTAACCGTCAATCAGTAAGAGAACGATTTCCTAAATATTAACCCCGAAGGCCGAAACCAACATCAGATTAACACCCAGGAAACCATTCGACTTAGCCAACCTTCAGTTAATTTCTAAATCACATCCATATCGTTTATAATATTTTACAACGATTTATCGCTATTTTTATTTATTTTAAAATAGCCAATTTATTCAAATCGACGCTTTGGGCCATAACGCGACCATGGCGCTGTTTTTCTTCAGATATGATTTACACTTATCTGGAAATCTAACCATTGGATCTTCACAAAATTTACATCATTAGAAAGATCTTTTCAAAACGAATCCAACGGTTCCAGTTTCGGGAAAATCCGACGGTCGAATCTCCCGGTATAATCGTTTGAAGTTTCGATTTCAAAATACGAACTGCAGCATCGTTATTCGATTAAATATAATTATATATATATATAATCGATTCTGGCGCTGTTTTTCTTCAGATTTGAATTAAACATTCCAGACAATCCAACCGTTGGATTTTTACAAAGTTTGTGCGGTTGGAAAGATTTTACCAAAGCGAACCCAACGGTTGCAATTTCAGGAAAATCCGATGGTCGGATCTCCCTGTAAAATCGTTTGAAATCACGGTTTCAAAATACGAACTGCAGCGTCGTTATTCGATATATTTTAATTCTATATATATATATATATATATATATATATATATATATATATATATATCGATTCTTCGATTTCAAAGCTATATTCTTTTGATACATTTGATAAAAATGATATTTTTATCTAACTGTCTTCTATTTCAACACTTCAATATATTTAGCAATTCATGTATATAATAAAAATGTGATTTTTTATTGTAAAACATTTCTTTTCAAAACACTATTATTTTATATAGTTTATATAGGTAATAAAAATAGGATATTTAGTATAAAACATTTCTTTTAAAACAAGGTCATTTTACATAGTTCATATAGATGATAAAGAGGTGATTTTTATTATAAAACAATTTATTTCCAAATATGAATACCATTCAACACATGAATTTCAATTCAACGAATGAATATCGATTCAACACATGAAGTTTTCTATAGTTTCTATATATAGATAAAAATGTGATTTTTATATTTAAAACACGA
Organism: Allium sativum; assembly: GCA_030737875.1. Lineage (NCBI taxonomy): Eukaryota > Viridiplantae > Streptophyta > Magnoliopsida > Asparagales > Amaryllidaceae > Allium > Allium sativum. Next base: position 42,316,291 of record CM060926.1, read on the forward strand.
ACACCATTCAACACATGAATTTCTATTCAACGAATGAATATCGATTCAACACATGAAGGTTTTCTATAATTTCTATATATAGATAAAAATGTGATTTTTATATTTAACACACGAACACCATTCAACACATGAATTTCTATTCAACGAATGAATATCGATTCAACACATGAAGGTTTTTTTTATTCAACGAATAAATATAGTTTCTATATATAGATAAAAATATGATTTTTATATTTAAAACACGAACACCATTCAACACATGAATTTCTATTCAACGAATGAATATCGATTCAACACATGAAGGTTTTTTTATTCAACAAATAAATATAGTTTCTATATATAGATAAAAATGTGATTTTTATATTTAAAACACGAACACCATTCAACACATGAATTTCCATCCAACGAATGAATATCGACTCAACACATGAAGGTTTTCTATTCAACGAATAAATATAGTTTCAACAAATGAAAATAATTCAAACACATGAATATTATTCAAAATTTCGGCAGCATAACGGCAGGGTAGTTAAAACCGGGACCGTCCCTAGTACGGCTCCTAGCTCTACCTTAAAACCTCACGGTTTTTGACAATGGGGATCATGCATCTAGTTCGCACGCAGGCGGCATGTATATATTTATTTCATTTCCACAAACTAATCCTATGTGGTTTCAACCAATTATTTCTCAACCACAAATGGGTATTTTTCAACCACAATCAATCAATATCAACCACAAACAATCCCAATCAACCATTCGCTATCAATCAATTTTCATACCAATCACAACCAATAAATATCGTCCATGGTTTGTGGACGAGGGGCGTGTATATATATATATATATATATATATATATATATATATATATATATATGTATATATATAGCAATTCACTTCTATTTCAACACATATATAATTTTTACAATGCATATACAACTTATACAACGCTTATACAAGAGGTGTACACCGCTTATATAACTCATACATCGACTATATAATTTATACATCGTCGTTTTCCATATCGTTTATAAATTAGAAATCTCACATTGGGTTCCACTCCACCAAAAATAGCAGAAGGCTCAGAAAAATATGCGGTCTCTTCTAAAATGTAGAAGACATCCAAACGGTCACGATGTTTCCTGTTTCATCGAATTTTGTTAACGAACGAAAAAGATATGATTTTTCAAAGTTTGCAACGGTTTAAATGTATTAAAACAGTTGAAAATAAAACAAGTCGTATACCTTGCTTCGAGGTTCAAAACTAGGTCAGCGATTATCTCCAAATCCGAGCGACTAGAGGATGATCGGCCGATGCCACGACGTAGGGCTCCGAAACCCGCGCCAGGGGGTCCCCACCGCTGTCAACTCGATCGCGGCTGGAGGGAGGAATCGGGCGAGGTACGGCGGCACTTCAGAGCGTCAGATCTTGCGAAATACTTAACGAGGGAGGGCGAATCCTATATGGATTTGAAGAGGAGGCTCGGATCTTCAAAAAGTTCCAAAGGTGTGTGTGGTTTCTTTGAGAGATGGAAGAGAAAACGAGGAAGGAAGAATCAGAGGTCTTTCGCCGTTGATCGAGAGGAGCGGGAGAGAGAAAAGAGAGAGAGAGAGAGATGAGGTGGCCCAATGAGAATATTTTATTTATTTATATATTTTTAAATTTCGAAAATACCCTCTTTCACTTACGAACCCCAATCGAGACCCAACGACTGTCGTCCCTAGCGTTTTACCCCCATTCCGAACACAATGGGATATGTTTCGATGGCCCATTCGAAAGTTTCAGTCAGTTTTCCTTCAAATTAAAATATAAAACATTCAATATTTAATTCGAACGTACATTTCAATTTGCCGGGGCCACAAACTGATTCGAAAAATTCCTGAAAAATAAATCTGGCTATGTTTTGACGATACGGTCCCAACAAAACTAGTTTCGTCGAATTCTGAGACCGTTTGCAAAAAGGCGCATTTCTGGTCGATCCAATTTAACTGTAATTGACCAAAACACATTTTCCTTTGCACGCTCACATACTAGCTTCAAAAATTATGTAATTTGAAACCTAGCAATAACTTCACATCCCGGACCCAACAAAAGTGGTTTTGTCGAATTCCGAGGTCGTATGCAAAATGGCCAATTTCACGGGCTATATAAATTCCATAGCGACCTTTCTGAAAATTCATTTGGCCATAACTTTTGCTTTCCGCTATGAAAATTCGATTTTTTAGATTCGTTAGAAAGGTATTCACTAAAAGATTTTAATATTTTTGGTTTCACTCAAATCCGTTTTGTTTTTCACCCGGTACAGTCAGGCAAAGTTTGAATTCAATTTTTGAAACTGCAGCGCCATTTCAGGCCTTGTTTATAATTATAATTAATTATTTTTGTTTTCAAACGTCGATTCAAACTCACTTTTCGTTGCTATTATTTAAAATATTTATTTTAAATATTTAAAATCCGTTATTTTAGCCAATTTAAATATTTAAATTGGTTCAGATTTTCTGGGTCGTTACAATCTCCCTCACTTAAAACTTTTCGTCCCCGAAAAGGAACAAAGTCGAAAGTGGTTTGATTAATCAACTCTACGTCCATTCTGGCTTCCATTCTCCAACTTTTTAGTTTTTGAGAATTTTCAATTTCTTCAAAAATTTAGCTAACACCCGGAATTTTCGAAAAATTTCGCCATAACCTCCTTTGTACGGGGAGGGGTTTGGAAATTTATTAGGCCGTATTAGGTACCCAATAAATCCTAATAAGCATACACATATTTATAGTGATATATTCTGGTGTTTACAGGGGAGCGTGTATTGATAGTAACTCCAGAAAATAAATCCTCGTCACCCTGTCAAAGCCTGAGGGAGTGTGTATTTTAAATGCTCCAGAGGATAAATCCTCGTCACCTCGTCCCGTGTGGGAAATAAATAGTCCATGTGCCGTATCTAATAACTAGAGAGACGTGATTATTGTCAACTCCAGACCCGTGTGGGGTTTTTATTAATCTGGCAATTAAATCGTTACAATTTAAATAGTCCATATCAGTCATCAGTTCAACCTGTAAAATATAGTCATCGCCATACAAGCCTCTCGCTCTTATGGTAAATCTTCCACCTCGTCACACAAGCTCCAAATGCTTATGTGGTATATGATGAAGTATGCCTATCTTCAGAAGTATGCCATGTAGTGTAGTTCAAAATTAATTGTTACTATCCTATGGCGATGTTTATTATTACGCACAGAACAACCAGCACTCTGCATCCAATGGCATTCACAGGAGTTGATATAATAATATTTCGCATCCAAATCATTAAGGTTTACCTATTTGTCGGGCATGCAAATAAAATCTTTACTCAACAGCTATCCATTTACATGTTCAAACATATATAATGCACAAGTATATATATTTCTATCTATTTTTAAATCAGTTCAATGTGTGATTTAAATGAATAAATTCTACCATTATCCTATTATTGATTAAATTAACTATCGTTTTAATAACTTTAATTAATCTAATCTACTATCACATAACACAAACAACCATTAATTTGTTTTTAAATTTTCAAAAATATACTGATCAATTTTTATACTCTTTTTGACTTCAGCCTTCGTACTGGCCTCAGGTTGCACACTTGTCTCTGGGCTATCAGCTTCAAATTTTCTTTTGCTGCTAGAACTAATTTCTTCTTCGTCTCGCAACATGCCTTTCATATGGAGATCTTCATACTGATAATCCATATAACTCATTTCTGAAAAAGGAAGCTTCACATGCCCCCATTACTTTATTCTGATATTTCCTTTGAAGCCAGTAAATAAATCTCAGATTCTTTCTCTTCGTATTCTGAATTAGATGGGGAGAAAAGTGAGAAAGTTCGTTGAATTTCTTATGATATTCTGGGATGGTCATACCTCCTTGTATCAAATAAGAAAATTCATCACATAGCCGCTCAGTCGCTTCGGGAGGAGTAAATCTCTCCAGGAAAATCACTTTGAATCTATCCCAGGTGACATCACCTTCTGGATTATCCTTAATAACTGAATCCCACCAGAACAAAGTTTCGTCTTCGAGTGCCCAGGAGGCCAGTAGTCTTTTCTGGTCATCCCTCAGCTTTAATGCTTCGAAGATTTTCTCAGCCGAACGAATCCAAGCTTGTGTTCTCAAAATAGATTCTTCGGCCGAGAAAGGTTTTCCACCCAGATTTCTATATTTCATAAATAGAGCTTCTATATCCGGGTCAGTATTACCGCTTCTATTTCTGGCACTCATTGTCTAGTACTTCTGCAAATAGCAGATCAAGTGTCAGGTCACAGAAAAGATATTTCAAATTATAGAGACAAATACTTGAATGTAAATGTGTCTATCTAGGTGCTATTTCATTCTGCTACTCATACTAGGATATTACTGATCCTATCTGTAATGAGTTACCCGTCCTAGAACACTACTGGTTCTATTTCTGACGAGTTCGTTAATATGTTATATTCCAGAACTAAGCTTAACCAAAGCTCTGATACCACGTTATGACGACCCCAAATCCCGTACAGACGGAGACAAGGGTTATCTTTGGAATATAACACAGAAACAGATACTAGCAGAACGGAATTAAATAAATACACTAGATAATGAACAATAGAATATACTGGATAAACGTAATCATCAGAGTTACACAGTATACAAGATCATACTTAGTACAAATACAGTTCAGTTATACATAAATGTCTACAGCGGAAACAAACAAAATATGTACAATAGGAGCTGAACAGCATAAAATGAGATAAATGATAGAATCCATCTTCAGCTCCAGCTATCCAGAAAGAACCAGCTAAACCTGAATACAAGGCTGCCCGTGCAGAATAAGGGGCACCCGAGTTTGAAAGTGAAACAAACTACGAGTCAGTCATGGGACTGGTATGAGAAATCTACTCAACACATTCAAAATATGGCTAATCACAGGACCACGCCACTTTCGTGGAACGGGTTTACTCCATTGGATTGCCAGTGCTTTAAAAACGAATCTTTCTTTTAAAACATCGCAATGCTTTTTATAAAATGAAGCCATTATAAGACTCAGTTCCCATCTCACAATGCAACGCAAACCGGAGGATAGAGTTTTACCTTATAATGGACAAAATATGATTGGTACGAATAAAACAAAAGCATTTGATATTATTACTAGTGTTTATATGTTTCAAAAACAATTTGAATCATAACTATCAATCATAGGCGACATGGGTACCATATATCATGTCGCCATATATATATATACAGTCAAAACCACACAGTCACGTATTTAGAAATTGGATTTCCGTCATGAACCAAGGCAAAAGATAGTCCTTACCGAATTCGAGACAATCTGGCCTACCATGTCTCAGGATCAGAGCTCGAGTGACCCTTGGATCGTCAGGGCCGGTCCACCGATGTGGATTAAAATGCCTGAGCAATACGTCTCCCCGCCCTATAAGGCGCAAATGAGCCAACGAATGACTCCATCGGACCCGGATCGTCCGATCTAACCGAGGCGCCTCGCAACAGTAACAACCACATAAGTAAAATGTCAGGCCGTGTAAAAACACTGACCCAACTCCTAGCTAGAAAGAAACGCATGCCCTCCTTGAGGTCCTTCTCCCATTTCTGGTTATTACCGGGGTGTGAGGCTCGCGAATTTACTTTATACACAAAGCTATGCCACACTGGCGGTGCTTTGATCATCAACACAAGACTTTGCTTTTCAACATAAGCCCTGATCATTTGCCACTTATGCATGCCACACTAGCAATTCATGCCATGCGACTGATGTTCATCGATATACAACCTCTGAACTCGTGCGTTTCAGAGAAGGGCGTTAAGCAAAAGAATAAATTCTCCGCCGCCAAACAGATGTATATTTAATAGAGATCAATCAACACAGAATAAAATCCAATGTCAGACACACTATCCATTTACAAGTCCGTTCTGGGTCTGAACGAAACCGGAGGCACTATATACCTCACAAACCCATCGATCACCACATACGTCTGGACGATCACCACTCATTATCCATATTTCGGGATGCCTCCCAATCAGGACCTCGGTTACCATCCAAACGAGGTGAAGATCTCCAGTCTTCGACCACCGTCTTCATCTTCGATTTCTTATTGTCGATTCAGTTATTCAGAATGGAATAAACCCGGTCTTTCTGAGCAACTCACGTATATAATAAACAAGTGCAACACTAACATATACACGCATTATTTCAATTCATTAGTCACTAACCGTCAATCAGTAAGAGAACGATTTCCCAAATATTAACCCCGAAGGCCGAAACCAACATCAGATTAACACCCTAGAAACCATTCGACTTAGCCAACCTTTAGTTAATTTCTAAATCACATGCATATCATTTATAATATTTTACAACGATTTATCGCTATTTATATTTATTTTAAAATAGCCAATTTATTCAAATCGATGCTTCGGGCCATAACGCGACCGTGGCGCTGTTTTTCTTCAGATTTGATTTACACATATCTGAAAACCTAACAGTTGGATCTTCACAAAATTTACATCATTAGAAAGATCTTTTCAAAACGAATCCAACAGTTACAGTTTTGGGAAAATCCGATGGTCGGATCTCCCGGTATAATCGTTTGAAGTTTCGATTTCAAAATACGAACTGCAGCGTCGTTATTCGATTAAATATAATTATATTTATATATATTTATATAACTATAATCGATTCTGGCGCTGTTTTTCTTCAGATTTGAATTAAACATTCCAGACAATCCAACCGTTGGATTTTTACAAAGTTTGTGCGGTTGGAAAGATTTTACCAAAGCGAACCCAACGGTTGCAATTTCAGGAAAATCCGATGGTCGGATCTCCCTGTAAAATCGTTTGAAATCACGGTTTCAAAATACGAACTGCAGCGTCGTTATTCGATATATTTTAATTCTATTATATATATATATATATATATATATATATATATATATCGATTCTTCGATTTCAAAGCTATATTCTTTTGATACATTTGATAAAAATGATATTTTTATCTAACTGTCTTCTATTTCAACACTTCAATATATTTAGCAATTCATGTATATAATAAAAATGTGATTTTTTATTGTAAAACATTTCTTTTCAAAACACTATTATTTTATATAGTTTATATAGGTAATAAAAATAGGATTTTTATTATAAAACATTTCTTTTAAAACAAGGTCATTTTACATAGTTCATATAGATGATAAAGAGGTGATTTTTATTATAAAACAATTTATTTCCAAATATGAATACCATTCAACACATGAATTTCAATTCAACGAATGAATATCGATTCAACACATGAAGTTTTCTATAGTTTCTATATATAGATAAAAATGTGATTTTTATATTTAAAACACGAACACCATTCAACACATGAATTTCTATTCAACGAATGAATATCGATTCAACACATGAAGGTTTTCTATAATTTCTATATATAGATAAAAATGTGATTTTTATATTTAACACACGAACACCATTCAACACATGAATTTCTATTCAACGAATGAATATCGATTCAACACATGAAGGTTTTTTTTATTCAACGAATAAATATAGTTTCTATATATAGATAAAAATATGATTTTTATATTTAAAACACGAACACCATTCAACACATGAATTTCTATTCAACGAATGAATATCGATTCAACACATGAAGGTTTTTTTATTCAACAAATAAATATAGTTTCTATATATAGATAAAAATGTGATTTTTATATTTAAAACACGAACACCATTCAACACATGAATTTCCATCCAACGAATGAATATCGACTCAACACATGAAGGTTTTCTATTCAACGAATAAATATAGTTTCAACAAATGAAAATAATTCAAACACATGAATATTATTCAAAATTTCGGCAGCATAACGGCAGGGTAGTTAAAACCGGGACCGTCCCTAGTACGGCTCCTAGCTCTACCTTAAAACCTCACGGTTTTTGACAATGGGGATCATGCATCTAGTTCGCACGCAGGCGGCATGTATATATTTATTTCATTTCCACAAACTAATCCTATGTGGTTTCAACCAATTATTTCTCAACCACAAATGGGTATTTTTCAACCACAATCAATCAATATCAACCACAAACAATCCCAATCAACCATTCGCTATCAATCAATTTTCATACCAATCACAACCAATAAATATCGTCCATGGTTTGTGGACGAGGGGCGTGTATATATATATATATATATATTTATATATATGTATATATATAGCAATTCACTTCTATTTCAACACATATATAATTTTTACAATGCATATACAACTTATACAACGCTTATACAAGAGGTGTACACCGCTTATATAACTCATACATCGACTATATAATTTATACATCGTCGTTTTCCATATCGTTTATAAATTAGAAATCTCACATTGGGTTCCACTCCACCAAAAATAGCAGAAGGCTCAGAAAAATATGCGGTCTCTTCTAAAATGTAGAAGACATCCAAACGGTCACGATGTTTCCTGTTTCATCGAATTTCGTTAACGAACGAAAAAGATATGATTTTTCAAAGTTTGCAACGGTTTAAATGTATTAAAACAGTTGAAAATAAAACAAGTCGTATACCTTGCTTCGAGGTTCAAAACTAGGTCAGCGATTATCTCCAAATCCGAGCGACTAGAGGATGATCGGCCGATGCCACGACGTAGGGCTCCGAAACCCGCGCCAGGGGGTCCCCACCGCTGTCAACTCGATCGCGGCTGGAGGGAGGAATCGGGCGAGGTACGGCGGCACTTCAGAGCGTCAGATCTTGCGAAATACTGAACGAGGGAGGGCGAATCCTATATGGATTTGAAGAGGAGGCTCGAATCTTCAAAAAGTTCCAAAGGTGTGTGTGGTTTCTTTGAGAGATGGAAGAGAAAACGAGGAAGGAAGAATCAGAGGTCTTTCGCCGTTGATCGAGAGGAGCGGGAGAGAGAAAAGAGAGAGAGAGAGAGATGAGGTGGCCCAATGAGAATATTTTATTTATTTATATATTTTTAAATTTCGAAAATACCCTCTTTCACTTACGAACCCCAATCGAGACCCAACGACTGTCGTCCCTAGCGTTTTACCCCCATTCCGAACACAATGGGATATGTTTCGAAGGCCCATTCGAAAGTTTCAGTCAGTTTTCCTTCAAATTAAAATATAAAACATTCAATATTTAATTCGAACGTACATTTCAATTTGCCGGGGCCACAAACTGATTCGAAAAATTCCTGAAAAATAAATCTGGCTATGTTTTGACGATACGGTCCCAACAAAACTAGTTTCGTCGAATTCTGAGACCGTTTGCAAAAAGGCGCATTTCTGGTCGATCCAATTTAACTGTAATTGACCAAAACACATTTTCCTTTGCACGCTCACATACTAGCTTCAAAAATTATGTAATTTGAAACCTAGCAATAACTTCACATCCCGGACCCAACAAAAGTGGTTTTGTCGAATTCCGAGGTCGTATGCAAAATGGCCAATTTCACGGGCTATATAAATTCCATAGCGACCTTTCTGAAAATTCATTTGGCCATAACTTTTGCTTTCCGCTATGAAAATTCGATTTTTTAGATTCGTTAGAAAGGTATTCACTAAAAGATTTTAATATTTTTGGTTTCACTCAAATCCGTTTTGTTTTTCACCCGGTACAGTCAGGCAAAGTTTGAATTCAATTTTTGAAACTGCAGCGCCATTTCAGGCCTTGTTTATAATTATAATTAATTATTTTTGTTTTCAAACGTCGATTCAAACTCACTTTTCGTTGCTATTATTTAAAATATTTATTTTAAATATTTAAAATTCGTTATTTTAGCCAATTTAAATATTTAAATTGGTTCAGATTTTCTGGGTCGTTACAATCTCCCTCACTTAAAACTTTTCGTCCCCGAAAAGGAACAAAGTCAAAAGTGGTTTGATTAATCAACTCTACGTCCATTCTGGCTTCCATTCTCCAACTTTTTAGTTTTTGAGAATTTTCAATTTCTTCAAAAATTTAGCTAACACCCGGAATTTTCGAAAAATTTCGCCATAACCTCCTTTGTACGGGGAGGGGTTTGGAAATTTATTAGGCCGTATTAGGTACCCAATAAATCCTAATAAGCATACACATATTTATAGTGATATATTCTGGTGTTTACAGGGGAGCGTGTATTGATAGTAACTCCAGAAAATAAATCCTCGTCACCCTGTCAAAGCCTGAGGGAGTGTGTATTTTAAATGCTCCAGAGGATAAATCCTCGTCACCTCGTCCCGTGTGGGAAATAAATAGTCCATGTGCCGTATCTAATAACTAGAGAGACGTGATTATTGTCAACTCCAGACCCGTGTGGGGTTTTTATTAATCTGGCAATTAAATCGTTACAATTTAAATAGTCCATATCAGTCATCAGTTCAACCTGTAAAATATAGTCATCGCCATACAAGCCTCTCGCTCTTATGGTAAATCTTCCACCTCGTCACACAAGCTCCAAATGCTTATGTGGTATATGATGAAGTATGCCTATCTTCAGAAGTATGCCATGTAGTGTAGTTCAAAATTAATTGTTACTATCCTATGGCGATGTTTATTATTACGCACAGAACAACCAGCACTCTGCATCCAATGGCATTCACAGGAGTTGATATAATAATATTTCGCATCCAACTCATTAAGGTTTACCTATTTGTCGGGCATGCAAATAAAATCTTTACTCAACAGCTATCCATTTACATGTTCAAACATATATAATGCACAAGTATATATATTTCTATCTATTTTTAAATCAGTTCAATGTGTGATTTAAATGAATAAATTCTACCGTTATCCTATTATTGATTAAATTAACTATCGTTTTAATAACTTTAATTAATCTAATCTACTATCACATAACACAAACAACCATTAATTTGTTTTTAAATTTTCAAAAATATACTGATCAATTTTTATACTCTTTTTGACTTCAGCCTTCGTACTGGCCTCAGGTTGCACACTTGTCTCTGGGCTATCAGCTTCAAATTTTCTTTTGCTGCTAGAACTAATTTCTTCTTCGTCTCGCAACATGCCTTTCATATGGAGATCTTCATACTGATAATCCATATAACTCATTTCTGAAAAAGGAAGCTTCACATGCCCCCATTACTTTATTCTGATATTTCCTTTGAAGCCAGTAAATAAATCTCAGATTCTTTCTCTTCGTATTCTGAATTAGATGGGGAGAAAAGTGAGAAAGTTCGTTGAATTTCTTATGATATTCTGGGATGGTCATACCTCCTTGTATCAAATAAGAAAATTCATCACATAGCCGCTCAGTCGCTTCGGGAGGAGTAAATCTCTCCAGGAATATCACTTTGAATCTATCCCAGGTGACATCACCTTCTGGATTATCCTTAATAACTGAATCCCACCAGAACAAAGTTTCGTCTTCGAGTGCCCAGGAGGCCAGTAGTCTTTTCTGGTCATCCCTCAGCTTTAATGCTTCGAAGATTTTCTCAGCCGAACGAATCCAAGCTTGTGTTCTCAAAATAGATTCTTCGCCCGAGAAAGGTTTTCCACCCAGATTTCTATATTTCATAAATAGAGCTTCTATATCCGGGTCAGTATTACCGCTTCTATTTCTGGCACTCATTGTCTAGTACTTCTGCAAATAGCAGATCAAGTGTCAGGTCACAGAAAAGATATTTCAAATTATAGAGACAAATACTTGAATGTAAATGTGTCTATCTAGGTGCTATTTCATTCTGCTACTCATACTAGGATATTACTGATCCTATCTGTAATGAGTTACCCGTCCTAGAACACTACTGGTTCTATTTCTGACGAGTTCGTTAATATGTTATATTCCAGAACTAAGCTTAACCAAAGCTCTGATACCACGTTATGACGACCCCAAATCCCGTACAGACGGAGACAAGGGTTATCTTTGGAATATAACACAGAAACAGATACTAGCAGAACGGAATTAAATAAATACACTAGATAATGAACAATAGAATATACTGGATAAACGTAATCATCAGAGTTACACAGTATACAAGATCATACTTAGTACAAATACAGTTCAGTTATACATAAATGTCTACAGCGGAAACAAACAAAATATGTACAATAGGAGCTGAACAGCATAAAAAGAGATAAATGATAGAATCCATCTTCAGCTCCAGCTATCCAGAAAGAACCAGCTAAACCTGAATACAAGGCTGCCCGTGCAGAATAAGGGGCACCCGAGTTTGAAAGTGAAACAAACTACGAGTCAGTCATGGGACTGGTATGAGAAATCTACTCAACACATTCAAAATATGGCTAATCACAGGACCACGCCACTTTCGTGGAACGGGTTTACTCCATTGGATTGCCAGTGCTTTAAAAACGAATCTTTCTTTTAAAACATCGCAATGCTTTTTATAAAATGAAGCCATTATAAGACTCAGTTCCCATCTCACAATGCAACGCAAACCGGAGGATAGAGTTTTACCTTATAATGGACAAAATATGATTGGTACGAATAAAACAAAAGCATTTGATATTATTACTAGTGTTTATATGTTTCAAAAACAATTTGAATCATAACTATCAATCATAGGCGACATGGGTACCATATATCATGTCGCCATATATATATATACAGTCAAAACCACACAGTCACGTATTTAGAAATTGGATTTCCGTCATGAACCAAGGCAAAAGATAGTCCTTACCGAATTCGAGACAATCTGGCCTACCATGTCTCAGGATCAGAGCTCGAGTGACCCTTGGATCGTCAGGGCCGGTCCACCGATGTGGATTAAAATGCCTGAGCAATACGTCTCCCCGCCCTATAAGGCGCAAATGAGCCAACGAATGACTCCATCGGACCCAGATCGTCCGATCTAACCGAGGCGCCTCGCAACAGTAACAACCACATAAGTAAAATGTCAGGCCGTGTAAAAACACTGACCCAACACCTAGCTAGAAAGAAACGCATGCCCTCCTTGAGGTCCTTCTCCCATTTCTGGTTATTACCGGGGTGTGAGGCTCGCGAATTTACTTTATACACAAAGCTATGCCACACTGGCGGTGCTTTGATCATCAACACAAGACTTTGCTTTTCAACATAAGCCCTAATCATTTGCCACTTATGCATGCCACACTAGCAATTCATGCCATGCGACTGATGTTCATCGATATACAACCTCTGAACTCGTGCGTTTCAGAGAAGGGCGTTAAGCAAAAGAATAAATTCTCCGCCGCCAAACAGATGTATATTTAATAGAGATCAATCAACACAGAATAAAATCCAATGTCAGACACACTATCCATTTACAAGTCCGTTCTGGGTCTGAACGAAACCGGAGGCACTATATACCTCACAAACCCATCGATCACCACATACGTCTAGTCGATCACCACTCATTATCCATATTTCGGGATGCCTCCCAATCAGGACCTCGGTTACCATCCAAACGAGGTGAAGATCTCCAGTCTTCGACCACCGTCTTCATCTTCGATTTCTTATCGTCGATTCAGTTATTCAGAATGGGATAAACCCGGTCTTTCTGAGCAACTCACGTATATAATAAACAAGTGCAACACTAACATATACACGCATCATTTCAATTCATTAGTCACTAACCGTCAATCAGTAAGAGAACGATTTCCCAAATATTAACCCCGAAGGCCGAAACCAACATCAGATTAACACCCTGGAAACCATTCGACTTAGCCAACCTTTAGTTAATTTCTAAATCACATGCATATCATTTATAATATTTTACAACGATTTATCGCTATTTATATTTATTTTAAAATAGCCAATTTATTCAAATCGATGCTTCGGGCCATAACGCGACCGTGGCGCTGTTTTTCTTCAGATTTGATTTACACATATCTGAAAACCTAACAGTTGGATCTTCACAAAATTTACATCATTAGAAAGATCTTTTCAAAACGAATCCAACAGTTCCAGTTTTGGGAAAATCCGATGGTCGGATCTCCCGGTATAATCGTTTGAAGTTTCGATTTCAAAATACGAACTGCAGCGTCGTTATTCGATTAAATATAATTATATTTATATATATTTATATAACTATAATCGATTCTGGCGCTGTTTTTCTTTAGATTTGAATTAAACATTCCAGACAATCCAACCGTTGGATTTTTACAAAGTTGGTGCCGTTGGAAAGATTTTTCCAAAGCGAACCCAAGGTTGCAATTTCAGGAAAATCCGATGGTCGGATCTCCCGGTAAAATCGTTTGAAATCACGGTTTCAAAATACGAACTGCAGCGTCGTTATTCGATATATTTTAATTCTATATATATATATATATATATATATAGATTCTTCGATTTCAAAGCTATATTCTTTTCATACATTTGATAAAAATGATATTTTTACCTAACTGTCTTCTATTTCAACACTTCACTATATTTAGCAATTCATGTATATAATAAAATTGTGATTTTTTATTGTAAAACATTTCTTTTCAAAACACTATTATTTTATATTGTTTATATAGATAATAAAAATAGGATTTTTATTATAAAACATTTCTTTTAAAACAAGGTCATTTTACATAGTCCATATAGATGATAAAGAGGTGATTTTTATTATAAAACAATTTATTTCAAAATATGAATACCATTCAACACATGAATTTCAATTCAACGAATGAATATCGATTCAACCATGAAGGTTTTCTATAGTTTCTATATATAGATAAAAATGTGATTTTTATATTTAAAACACGAACACCATTCAACACATGAATTTCTATTCAACGAATGAATATCGATTCAACACATGAAGGTTTTCTATAGTTTCTATATATAGATAAAAATGTGATTTTTATATTTAAAACACGAACACCATTCAACACAGGAATTTCTATTCAACGAATGAATATCGATTCAACACATGAAGGTTTTTTTATTCAACGAATAAATATAGTTTCTATATATAGATAAAAATGTGATTTTTATATTTAAAACACGAACACCATTCAACACATGAATTTCCATCCAACGAATGAATATCGACTCAACACATGAAGGTTTCCTATTCAACGAATAAATATAGTTTTAACTAATGAAAATAATTCAAACACATGAATATTATTCAAAATTTCGGCAGCATAACGGCAGGGTAGTTAAAACCGGGACCGTCCCTAGTACGGCTCCTCGCTCTACCTTAAAACCTCGCGGTTTTTGACAATGGGGATCATGCATCTAGTTCCCACGCAGGCGGCATGTATATATTTATTTCATTTCCACAAACTAATCCTATGTGGTTTCAACCAATTATTTCTCAACCACAAATGGGTATTTTTCAACCACAATCAATCAATATCAACCACAAACAATCCCAATCAACCATTCGCTATCAATCAATTTTCATACCAATCACAACCAATAAATATCGTCCATGGTTTGTGGACGAGGGGCGTGTATATATATATATATATATATATATATATATATATATATATATATATATATATATATATATCAATTCACTTCTATTTCAACACATATATAATTTTTACAACGCATATACAACTTATACATCGAACGTACAACTTATACAACGCTTATACAAGAGGTGTACACCGCTTATATAACTCATACATCGACTTTATAATTTATACATCATCGTTTCCCATATCGTTTATAAATTAGAAATCTCACATTGGGTTCCACTCCATCAAAAATAGTAGAAGGCTCAAAAAAATATGCGGTCTCTTCTAAAATGTAGAAGACGTCCACACGGTCACGATGTTTCCTGTTTCATCGAATTTCGTTAACGAACGAAAAAGATATGATTTTTCAAAGTTTGCAACGGTTTAAAGGTGTTAAAACAGTTGAAAATAAAACAAGTCGTATACCTTGCTTCGAGGTTCAAAACTAGGTCAGCGGTTATCTCCAAATCCAAGCGACTAGAGGATGATCGGCCGATGCCACGACGTAGGGCTCCGAAACCCGCGCCAGGGGGTCCCCACCGCTGTCAACTCGATCGCAGCTGGAGGGAGGAATCGGGCGAGGTACGGCGGCACTTCAGAGCGTCAGATCTTGCGAAATACTGAACGAGGGAGGGCAAATCCTATATGGATTTGAAGAGGAGGCTCGGATCTTCAAAAAGTTCCAAAGGGGTGTGTGGTTTCGTTGAGAGATGGAAGAGAAAAAGAGGAGGGAAGAATCAGAGGTCTTTCGCCGTTGATCGAGAGGAGCGGGAGAGAGAAAAGAGAGAGATGAGGTGGCCCAATGAGAATATTTTATTTATTTATATATTTTTAAATTTCGAAAATACCCTCTTTCACTTACGAACCCCAATCCAGACCCAGCGACTGTCGTCCCTAGCGTTTTACCCTCATTCCGAACACAATGGGATATGTTTCGAAGGCCTATTCGAAAGTTTCAGTCAGTTTTCCTTCAAATTAAAATATAAAACATTCAATATTTAATTTGAACGTACATTTCAATTTGCCGGGGCCACAAACTGATTCGAAAAATTCCAGAAAAATAAATCTGGCTATGGTTTGATGATACGGTCCCAACAAAACTAGTTTCGTCGAATTCTGAGGCCGTTTGCAAAAAGGCCCATTTCTGGTCGATCTAATTTAACTGTAGTTGACCAAAACACATTTTCCTTTGCCACGCTCACATACTAGCTTAAAAAATTATGTAATTTGAAACCTAGCAATAACTTCACATCCCGGACCCAACAAAAGTGGTTTCATCGAATTGCGAGGTTGTATGCAAAATGGCCAATTTCACGGGCTATATAAATTCCATAGCGACGTTTCTGAAAATTCATTTGGCCATAACTTTTGCTTTCCGCTATGAAAATTCGATTTTTCAGATTCGTTAGAAAGGTATTCACTAACAAATTTAAATATTTTTGGTTTCACTCAAATCCGTTTTGTTTTGCACCCGGTACAGTCCGACAAAGTTTGAATTCAATTTTTGAAACTGCAGCGCCATTTCAGGCCTTGTTTATAATTATAATTAATTATATTTGTTTTCAAACGTCGATTCAAACTCACTTTTCATTGATATTATTTAAAATATTTATTTTAAATATTTAAAATCCATTATTTTAGCCAATTTAAATTTTTAAAATTGGTTCAGATTTTCTAGGTCGTTACAAGTGTACCAATTTTCAAAAAAAAAAGTTTGTTTGTTTATTAAATTTTGAGTTTGAATTTCAATCTTCCATTTGACATAACTTCTTTGTTTTAGGTCGCAAATCAAAGTCTATCTGAACCAGAAAATCATAACGGATCCAACGACTCAAACCTCATTTCCCAGTTCCCATTATTTTCCAAATTATTAATTAATTAATTATTCAATTAGTTTACTATACTTTGAAATTTGGGTTGTTACATTCACTCGTCCTTAAAGGCTTTCATCTCCAAAATCTCTAAGGTGGAAGAATAATACAAGTGTTTTCTATATCCATATACTCATCATCATCCACTGGAAAACAGTGTCCTTAAGTTATCTAATGAAATTTTTGTATTTATGCTATAGTGTAGTGCATATGATCCTAACTAATGCAAAAGATTAGATGGTCCATCGATTCAGTTGACCTCCTTTTTATGCCATTATGTTTGTGTCATGCATCCAAATATATGTAAAATCTTAATGATTATGGAAAAATCTATATGTGTGCATCAAACATCATCCACGTGCAACAACCATATGGTGACATCCATATATTAAAGCCATAGAAATAAATAAGATGCACATGCATCCTGTTGGGAATTTACGATCCAATCAAGAATCATGATTTAAAATTTTAACAATCCATAAATTAGGATCGACGCGAAAATCAGTAAATCAGAATTAAAACATACCAAATCATCTTACAAAACAAAATCAAATGGCATGGGATTGAATCCATGAATTATGAATCTCATGCTCGCCCCTTGAAGAACTTGCATCTCTATAAGTATCCACACGGATGGCTTCTCTCCGATCATCATACGATTCAAAGAGAAAAAGGGAATCGTGGTACTAGCCACCATGCCGATTAGGTTTTCACTGAATCAATATTCTGTTGGTTTCATGTATATTAAAAAGGAGAAGCCTCTTCTTTATAAAGTAAACATGGACCATGAATGAAGGAACAAACTGGTATACCCATTGCAACGCTAAATAAAATATCAACGGATTGATATTTTTTATCTAAAGAATGGTTTTCCTTTTATAACTTTCTAATTGTGTGACCCTATAGCTTACTACAACATTAACAATAATTTTAATCATATTTAAAACTATAAACAGTGAGCAAAATCTAGTAATACAGTGATGCTACCGAAGCTATATTAAAATTAACGATTCGATATAACCTTTTCTATGACCAGTGTTTGAACGTAATTTAATCTTTTTAACCAATATGTCCAAGATTAAACCCTAGGCATGAAATGTATCATTCTTTTTACAATTTAATTTTTTTCTTAATCGATGAGTAGATTATATAAAACAAATCAATATTTGAGCATGGCCATGCATTTTATAATCATACCCAATCAACAAGCCCATGGATATTGCTACATATATAATAGGGTTAAATTCCATTTATATCTTCATATTATTTAATTAATTCGAAATGTATCTAATAATCACCTTTATCGTCTACTTGGTTAAAAGTAACTATTGATGATATCAAAACACAAATATCCTCGAATAAAACATATAATAATTTCAGGTTTGAGGGCCATTAAATCACTGTCGCTATGAGAATTACTTATGACACTTTAATTATATTCCATGAAGTTTTCTCATGTTAGGTCATCCCAATACACTATTCTATAATAGGTATTCATGTATTGACATTAACATCACATAATTAATTATCAATGAGATATGATGATCAGTCAATCAACATATTAGTCTCAATGTTTTATTGTTATCCTATGTACATTAAAACTTGACTAGGGGCATTTAAGAAATATAATACTTATTATATTATATTATCTCATGTCCAAGTCACTTACTTGAAACTGTATAATCCTGTATTATTATTCTAAGGACTTCTATTATGGTAATATTTATATTACACAGTGAATATAACATAACGGTATCTTTTATTCAAAATAAAATATAACATCGATAGTGTTATCAACCACATCAAATGGATTATCTCTA
Source organism: Allium sativum (assembly GCA_030737875.1). Lineage (NCBI taxonomy): Eukaryota > Viridiplantae > Streptophyta > Magnoliopsida > Asparagales > Amaryllidaceae > Allium > Allium sativum. The sequence continues at coordinate 42,335,399 of CM060926.1, forward strand.
GGGAATAAACTCTAACAATCTCCTACTTGCACCAGAGTCAATCAATCATATATCATATACATATGAAACTAGTGTGATTACCATTCTTCTGGTGCGATAGAATTTTAATTTGTGGATCTACAACATTATTATCCATTGATACGTTGTAGAAATGTATATCTCCTCTACGAACAATTTTACAAATGAAAACTTATTTCTTAAATATATATGTATCTGGATCGTTAATGAGATCTAGGGTTTTAGGCCTGATCAATAGCTCCATTGTTATCACAATGTAAAATCATTGGGTCAACAATGGACAGAACTAAGTTCAGTGAACTTCTTAATCCAAACATTCTACTTCGTACAATTAGTTTCTATTTCTTTGTTTTAAACTAACATCATTCCCAATAATCAATATATTATCGACATATAATACTTATAATGTTACTCCCACTAAACTCCTTATATACCCAAGGTTCATTGGTATTTTGTGGTTCCCGTGTCTTTTTTAATTCTACTTTATTCCTATTGGTAGTTTTTCTGATTAGTTCTCTTTCAAAAGGGTACTGGTTCAAGCAGTAAACATTTTATTCTCAGAGGGTTTGAAGAAATAACATCTTTTGTTTCTTTTCGATATTCCATAAAATAACATTTATCAGATTTGGGTCTAAACTTGTTAGTGGAAAGACGTTTAAAAATGTCTCACATCCTAAATCTTCATAAAAGATACACTAGGGCAATTCCCAATCCATATCTTATATGATGTCTTCAATATCATTTTAGTAGGATTACAATTAAGTATGAATGCAATTGTTTTAAATGCACAATCCCAAAATTTGTTGGAAGATCTGTATGACTCATCGTTGATTGTACCATATCTATTAAAGTGTGCTTTCTTTTTTCGGACACATCATTCCGTTGTGGTGTTCCTGGTAGAGTGATTTGTGATACAATTCCACACATTCTTTTAGATAGTCATTTAAATTCTTAGCTTAAATATTCTTCTCCTCGATTTGTTCGAAGGGTATTTATATTCCTTCCAAGTTGGTTTTGAACTTCATTCTTAAATTTCTTCAACTTTTCAAAAGAATATGGTTGTGTCTAATAAGATACACATAACCATATCTACTGAAATCATTAGTAAATGTAATGAAGTAATGAAACCTACCTCTAGCCGATGTACTTATTGGTCCACATATACTATTGTGTATAAGGACCCATGCATAACTAATCCGTTCACTGTGTTAGTGAAAGGTGCTTTATTCATCTTGCCTAATAAACAAGATTTGCATTCTTTATACGATTTGAAATAAAATGAACTCAAAATTCCATCATTATGGATTTTTGATATGTGTTTCTCATTTATATGGCCTAAATGACAATGCCAAAGGAATGAAGGATTTAGATCATCAGCGTAACAACCAGAAAATCTGGGCCAGTTTAAAATTTTTAGTTTGGCAATTTTAGCGAAGTTTGAACATTTAAAATGAATTATTTTAAATAATATCGACGAGAAATTTATTTTGAATAGAATTCGAACGTATATATTATATACGTCGTCGTTAGAATATAAATAATTATATATAATTATAAAAGGAATTGAAAATGGCGCGGTAGTACAATTTTTTGATTTCAAAATTCAATTGAACGTACCGGGTGCAAAATAAACCAAAATTTAGTGAAACCAAAAATAATAGGATCTGTTTGAGGATATCTTTCCGACGAATCCGAAAAATCGAAATTTTATAGCGGGAATCAAAAGATATGTCCAGTTGAAAATTCTGAATAGTCGCTATGGAATTCAGGCCCTTAAAAATGGGAATTTTGCAAACGACCTCGGATTTCGATGAAACCACTTTTGTTGGGTCCGTGATGTCAAATTATTGCTAGATTCCTAATTTCATAATTTTTCGAATCAATATGTGAGCGTGGCAAAGGAAAACGCGTTTGACCAGTTTTAGTTGATTTTAATCGACTGGAAAATGGCCATTTTTCCAACGGTCTCAGAATTCGACGAAATTAGTTTTGTTAAGACCGTATCGTCAATACGAAGCTAGAAATTATTTTTCTGGGATTTATAGAGTTAGTATGTGACCCCAGTGAATTGAAATGCGCGTTGAAATTCAATATATAGAGTTATATGTTGATTTCAATGAAAACTGATCGAAACAGCCTACGATACATATCCTATTGTATTCGGAATGGGGGTGAAACGCTATGGACGACTGGCGGTAGGCCTCGTTTAGAGGACGTATGTAAAAGTCAAAATTTTGAAATTAAAATAAAAAATAAATTAAAACCTCTCTCCTCCACCTTAATTTCTCTCTGCCCCTCCCCTTCCGTTCGATTCATAACAGAAATAAAAAAAAGAGAAAAAAGGGCGACGGAGAAGGAAGGGGGAGGAGCCGCCGCTCCTCCTGCCGCTGCCCCACTGCGGCTTCCTCCAAGTGGCGGGCGCCACCGCCCCTCTCCACTCCCCCTCCTCCTTTTTCCCCCAATCCCCTTCCGACTGCGACAGCGCCCGACACCATGCCCCTCCTTCTTCCTCCCCCTCCTCCGCTCTTCTCCTCCCTCCTCCTTCCTCTTCTTCCACCCCCTGTACCGCGCGCCCTCCTCCTTCTTCTTCTTCCTCTCCCTCGTCTCGATTTAACCCCCTCCCACCACCAGTAAGCCCGACGATGGCCATGAACCCCTTCTTCCTTTTCAATAAACTACTATGAGTTTTGTTATACTTTATTTAGTTTAAATAATTTAGAAAAAAATCAGTTTTTGTTTGGTTTTATACATAGGGAAAAAAAATCAGATTTTGTATATTTAAATAAAATAGGAAAGTTTAGATTTTTGTATTAGGAAAAATTTAGATTTTTATTATGAGAAAGGAGTGATTTTTATTAGAAAAAAGATTATATTTTTATAATTAGGAGGAAAGGACTTTTATGATAATAAAGTTGGGATTTTTATAATGTAAGTAACAAATATAAAAATACCATTTTTATATAAGTAGTGTATTAAAAATATAATCTTTTATATTGTAGAAGTATATAAATATGATTTTTATATAGGTAAGATAGTAAAAATATCATCTTTATAAATATAGCAAAATAAAAATCTGATTTTTATTATATATATGTTGAAATAAAGAGGTGATTTTTATAGTGATGAAATAAAAATGAAATCTTTATATTTGAAAGGATGAAATATTTATATTTGAAAAGGCTAAATCTTTAGGTGTAAAATAGCGTGATAAAAATAGAATTTTTATCTATATAGTAGCGTTGTAAAAATAGAATTTTTATCCACATAGAGTGATAATAAAAATATGATTTTTATATACATAACAACATATAAAAATGTGATTTTTATATATGTAGTGGCTACGGGCAACGAAAGTGACAAAAGGCGAGAACAGTGATGATTCTCTACCTTTGAAGTGTCGTGGAGTTGGGATAGCTATTGGTGAGAACTTCTCACTCTAAATTTCTTTTTCTAGATATATATATATATATATGCTAGGATGCAGACGGTGCTTAGCAGCACCCGACACCCGTCATCCACAGACCATGGATGGCTTGTTTGTTTGATTAATGTGTTGTGAAAATTGTTTGTGATGTTGATGTGAAATCGATAATAAAATATTCTTGTGTTGAAAGGAAATAAAATATTTATATAGTTAAAAATATTTTATCGTTAAAAATATAATTTTTAACGTGAACGTGAATAAATAAATATTTATAAACAAATCGACCGATTTGTTTATATACACTGATTTGACTGATATTGATTGGGTCGGTAAATTTTACACATCACCCAACTGCACAAATAAAAATATGTGTTTGTTGATTTAAAACCCCACACGGGTGTTGGGATGATATTTGGGTACGCTAATCCCAATTATTTAATTGTATGTCGATCGATTGGTCGACAGACTGTGTAAGCGTTGATTATTTATATTTGATGCTTATGCAGTTGTGTGATGCACTTTGGATGATGGTTGATTGTTTATCGTTGCTATTATATACATGTGTTGTATGGAATCCATATAATTAACGTTATATGGTAATTGATTGGGCCTCATTCCAATCGGGAAAATAATGAATATTATAAAAGAAAATTCATATGGTGAATATAAAAACAGTCATGTGTTGACGATGTTCATGTGTTGAAATTATTCATGTGTTTAGTAAAATATTTTAACAATAAAATTTACATCTTTATCATATTTAAAATTAGAACTACTTCACGGTGGAGTCTGATTTAAAAATCAAACGATAGATACCATAGTTTTAAATAATATTTTACATAACAAAAATAGTGATGTGTTGACAGTACTCATTTGTTGAGATTAGTCAAGTGTGGAAAGAGATATAGATCCATGTGTTGAATGGGATAAATATTTGTTTGTTGAATAGAATAACGAATTAGTTGAAATATATAAAGTCGTGTTGATTAGAGTTGCGTTATTTTGACGCGAACGATATTTATATCGATTTTATTCGTTTTATAATGATTATCGAAAAGTGATTTCAAATTTTAATATTTTGAAATGAAATTCAAATTAAATTAGATTAAAATTCAAATTGAAATTTAATTGAATCAATTTGAAATGAATTCGAATCGAATAGAAAATGAATTCAATTTGAATTGAATAGAAAGGGAATTTGAATTCAAATTGAATAGAAATGAATTCAAATTGAATTAAATTGAAATTGAATTAAAACGAATTGAAATTGTTTTGAATGAAATTTAAAACGAACTGAAATTGAATTGAAATCAATTTGAAAAGAATTCGAATAGAATCATATAAAAGGTAAATTCAAATTGAATTGAATTGAAACGAATTTGAATTCGAATTAAATAAAATTGAAATGAATTCGAATTGAATTGAAATCAAATCGATTTGAAATTGAATGTAGCGTTGAATTGGTTTTGAAAATGAATTTAAAATGATTTATAAAATACGTTTTAAAAGGAAATCGACGAAATATATAATATATATATATATATATTATATGTAATGGCCTGAATAGAACGCGCCGCGCCGCGGCCGTTCGTGAATTTCGACCATTGACTTCGAATTGACGTTGCGGGAGATCCGACCGTCGGATTCTCCTAAAACCAGAACCATTGGGTTCGTATCGAAAAGAGCTTTCCAATGAATTTTAGAAATTTGAAATCTAATGGTTGGATTTGGAATTATGCCCAAATCTAATTTAGAAAAGGTCGTTGTAAGTGCAGTTCGATGGCCGTTGATGGAAATAGACTGTACGGGCCTTAATAAAATTATTAAAAATATCTATAATTTGTGTAAAATCATAAGAAATGATTTGGGAAAAATTGGGCTGAAAAATTCCATATTTGAAAAGATAAAAATAGATTTTTATCGAAATGAACTAGTTTTGAACTAGAATTAAAATCAATTTATTTTTGAAATAAATAAATTGAATTTGAAAGTGATTTTAAATATAATCAGTATTCCCAATACGTGAATTGGACTGGAGTTGAATCGAAATTATCTTCAGAATATTTTGATATTGGATTTCGTGATTACACATATATTGTTATGGGAATTTGAAAGATATATTTTATATCGTTATTTCCAATACGATATTTGTTGGTTTCAGAATTTGATATTGAATATAAGCCGGTATATTTTCTATTTAGAGCCTTGTATTTAATATCAAATGTGATTTGGGTTTATCGTGAATCGTGTTTTAAATGACATTGGTTCTTTAACCCAGTTAAAGGCAAGATGTTGATTTTTGAAAAGATTAAAACTAAGTGGAATTTTAATGAATCTTTAAATAGATTAAAATGTGAATTGATAATTTAAATTATCAAATTTGTAAGGTGATCAAGAATGGAGTATTTTGCTCTAAAGCGATAGTTAAATCTTTAATTAGATTTGAACGTGAAATGGTAAATAATTTTATCGATAACACCGTGGTGTTAGATATAGAGTATTACCATTTTTGCTCCATGGGATATATAGGTTGGGATTGAGAAATAAAATAAATAATTACTTCGGTGTGGTTCGCTAATCCCGACTAGTTAGAAATGATATCCAAAGGAAGATTATAGAATAAATTTAGAAGAATTTATCTTGGATAAAATTAATGGGAACCTTTCCCTAAGAATGTGATTTTGTGAATAAAAGAATATTCTGAATTGGAATGAGGCGTCTGTTGTGCTTGTGTAACATTTGTTTATCATATACGTGGGTTATTCAGAAAGGCCGGGTTTATACCCATTCTGAATAACCGATTCGACGAGATATCGAACATGAAGACGGTGGTTGAAGACCGGAAGTCTTCACATTGTTTGGGTGATTACTGATGATCTTGATTGGGCTGTACACCCAAGATGAAGGAATCAGTTGGTGATCGTCCGGACGTACTTGGAGATCGATGGATATGCGAGGAAAGTGCCTCCGGTTTCGTTCATACCCAGAACGAACTTGTAAATGGATTGTGTGTCTGACATTGGATTTTATTCTGTGTTGATAGATCTCTGTTAAATATACATCTGTTTGGCGGCGGAGAATTTATTCTCCTGCTTAACGCCCTTCTCTGAGACGTACGAGCTCAGAGGTTGTATATCGATGGACATCACTCGCATGGAGTGAATTGCCAGTGTGGCACGCGTAAGTGGCAATTGATCAAGGCTCCTGTTGCAAAGAAAAGTCTTGTGGTTGATGATCAAAGCATGGCCTATGTGGCGTTGCTTTGTGTATAACGTGAATTCGCGAGCCTCACAACTCGGTATGAGTCAAAAACGGGAGACGGACCGCTGGGAGAGCACGACGTTTCTTTCTAGCTAGGGTGGTGTCTGTGACCTACCAGCCCTGACATTAATATACTTTTCACCTGTGTGGTTGTTGGAATGCGAGGCGCCTCGGATATAGGTCTGTAAAGACCAGGAAACGTGCGTTCAGGAATTGCCAATCCTCAAAAGTAAGAGAGGACCGGCCTAGCCGATTCCAAGGATCAAAGTAGGGTCCTGGGACATTTGCTAAAGTGTCTCGAACGTGGAGAGGAGCTTTCCCCTTGCCTCGACTCATGACGGAAATCCAATTTCCAATACGAGATATTGCGGTTTTAATTTTAGAACTAGTATAGCGTCATGATATATGGTACCCATGCCGTCTATGATTGATATTTATGATTGAAAATTGTTTTGACACTATACACCTATAATAGTATCAAATGATTTGTTTTTAAACGTATCAAGCATTATTTGGCTATTATAAGGGAAAACCCTATCCTTCGGCTTGCGTTGCATTGTGTGATAGGACCTGGGTCTTATAATAGCTTCATTTTTCCAAAGAGCATTGCGCTGTTTGGTTATATGCGCTAGTATTCTTGGGAGGAAACCCGTTCCGTGTTATACGGCGTGGTCCCTTGAATTACTATCCTTTAAAGTAATGTTTTAAATAACTGTTTTTAGTTCTCACATCAGTCCCATGACTGACCTGGAGTTTATTTTTTTAACCTAAACTCTGGGTGCCCCTATTTTCGACACGGGTAGCTAGTAGTTTTGGTTTTGCTGATTTATATTCACAGGGTCCTGATTTACAGCTGGAACGATGCTCGGAAAGCTCTGTATCCGTGTATCACTTTCAATTTTGTTTTGTATATTTTTCCGCTGCTATGTAATTTATTGTAATCTCTGATATTTATCGAATGTAATTTATTCATTTATACTCGGTATATTCTTGTATCTGATGGAATTGTTGTAATAACAATGAAATCTTCTTCCGTCTGCGTTCCAATGTGTGTTGTTCTCAAAGTATCTGCGCTTTCCTTCACGGGGAAGTTACAGGTTCTTACAGTTTGGTATCAGAGCTTTGGTTTACAGAGCTAGAGAACAAGACACATTAGAACCAAATGAAAGAATTCATCAGATATTGGATTAGTAATATCCCATTTAGAATGACTCGTTAGAGATGGGATCAGTAGTATCCTAGAACGAGTATGAAGAGTATATTTTTTCAAATGAAAACAACTTTGTTTTGAAAATTAAAATCGCTTTATACGTATTTGATTATTTATTTATTTTGAATATGGACAATCCAATATATAAAGATTTCGCGTATACGTGTCATGAACGTATAGTCGAAATTTTAATATACTGGATAGATATAGAATCACATTCTAGACACCCGGGGATAATTCTGGTGATGTGGCCACATCATCAGTATTTATATTTGTGTTTCGAAGGTATGATTTCTATATATTTCCATTAGACTGGTGTGAGAACCAAAATATAGCTAGAATACGTTGTTGTGAATTGGCATCAAAAACATGATTTTTGTATATATCAAAATTATGAATTTGAAACTCTAATCCACTAATTGATTGATGTTTGTGTTGTTTGTTTAGTTGTTTGGTAATTTTGAACCATTTAGCCTAATGGAATCGAATATTGAATTATATTAAAAATTGGTCATATTTGCTTGCATATACATGTACTTACATTGAATAGGTCATAGCAAGGAGGCTAGAGCCGAAGAATAAAATTTGTTTGCCCGACAAATAGGTACATGTTTACTATAATTTACTGTTTTGTTTGGGTGATGATGATTTTATGAGCCGCTTGGCTTTTTCTTTTTCTTTTTGAGATCAGAAGGCGTATATGGCAATTTCGGGATTTTCCTGTGGCTCCCGGTGCAGGGGAGGTTATGGCGAAATTTTTCGAAAATTTAGGGTGTTAGCCAAATTTTTGAAAATTTTAAAAGTTCTTAGAAACTGAAAAGTTGAAGAACTTAAGCCGTAGCCAAAATAATGGAAGTTGAGTTGATTTGTTAAACAACTTTCGGCTTCATTCCTTTTCTGCTTCCATTGTTATGTTCCTTTTTGGCCTTTGATTTAGAGAAGATTAGAATATCATCAATAAAAACCAGAACAAATTTATTCAATTAAATCACACATTGAACTAATTAGAAAATAGTTAGAAATATATACTTGTGTATTATATATGTTTGAACAGGAAATTGGATAGCTGTTGAGTAAAGATTTTATTTGCGTGCCCGACAAATAGGTAAACATTAATGAGTTGGATGCGCACTTTTATTATTATATCAACTCCTGTGAGTGCCATTGGATGCGGTGTGCTGGTTATTCTGTGTGAAATAATAAACATCGCCATAGGATAGCAACAATTAATTTTGAACTACATTACATGGCATACTTCTGGAAGATAGGCATACTTCATCACATACCACATAAGCATTTGGAGCTTGTGTGACGAGGTGGAAGATTTACCATACGAGCGAGAGGCTTGTATGGCGATGACTATATTTTACAGGTTGAACTGATGACTGATATGGACTATTTAAAATTATAACGATAAAATTGCCAGATTAATAAAAACCCCACACGGGTCTAGAGTTGACAATAATCACGTCTCTCTAGTTATTAGATACGGCACATGGACTATTTATTTCTCACACAGGATGAGGATTTATCCTCTGGAGCATTGAAAATACACACTCCCTCAGGCTTTGACAGGGTGACGAGAATTTATTCTCTGGAATTATTATCAATACACGCTCCCCTGTAAACACCAGAATAAATCACTATAAATATGTATATGCTTATTAGGATTTATTGGGTACCTAATACGGCCCAATAAATTTCCAAACCTCTCCCCGTACAAAGGAGGTTATGGCGAAATTTTTCGAAAATTCCAGGTGTTAGCCAAATTTTTGAAGAATTTGAAATTTCTCAGAAACTGAAAAGTTGGAGAATGGAAGCTAGATCGAACATAGAGTTGATTAATCAAACCACTTTCGACTTTGTTCCTTTTAGGGGACGAAAAGTTTTAAGTGGGGGAGATTGTAACAAACCGAAAATTTGGGCCAGTTTAAAATTTTTATTTTGGCAATTTTAGCGAAGTTTGAACATTTAAAATGAATTATTTTAAATAATATCGACGAGAAATTTATTTTGAATAGAATTCGAACGTATATATTATATACGTCGTCGTTAGAATATAAATAATTATATATAATTATAAAAGGAATTGAAAATGGCGTGGTAGTTCGATCTTTTGATTTCAAACTTCAATTGAACGTACCGGGTGCAAAAAAACCGAAATTTAGTGAAACCAAAAATAATAGGATCTGTTTGAGGATATCTTTCCAACGAATCCGAAAAATCGAAATTTCATAGCGGGAATCAAAAGATATGTCCAGTTGAAAATTCTGAATAGTCGCTATGGAATTCAGGCCCTTAAAAATGGGAATTTTGCAAACGACCTCGGATTTCGAAAAAACCACTTTTGTTGGGTCCGTGATGTCAAATTATTGCTAGATTCCAAATTTCATAATTTTTCGAATCAATATGTGAGCGTGGCAAAGGAAAACGCGTTTGACCAGTTTCAGTTGATTTTAATCGACTGGAAAATGGCCATTTTTCAAATGGTCTCAGAATTCGACGAAATTAGTTTTGTTAGGACCGTATCATCAATACGAAGCTAGAAAAATATATTTTTTGGGATTTATAGAGTTAGTATGTGACCCCAATGAATTGAAATGCGTGTTCAAATTCAATATATAGAGTTATATGTTGATTTCAACGAAAACTGATCCAAACGATTGAATCAGCCTACGATACATATCCCATTGTGTTCGGAATGGGGATGAAACGCTATGGACGACTGGCGGTAGACCTCGTTTAGAGGTCGTATGTAAAAGTCAACTTTTTGAAATTAAAAAAAAAAACTAAAACCTCTCTCCTCCACCTTACTTTCTCTCTGCCCCCCCCCCCCTTCCGTTCGATTCATAACAGAAATAAAAAAAAGAGAAAAAAGGGCAAAGGAAAAGGAAGGGGGAGGAGCCGCCGCTCCTCCCTCCGCCGCCCCACTGCGGCTTCCTCCAGGTGGCGGGCGCCACCGCCCCTCTCCACTTCCCCTCCTCCTTCTTCCCCCAATCCCCTTCCGACTGTGACAGCGCCCGACCCCACGCCCCTCCTTCTTCCTTCCCCTCCTCCGCTCTTCTCCTCCCTCCTCCTTCCTCTTCTTCGACCCCCTGTACCGCGCGCCCTCCTCCTTCTTCTTCTTCCTCTCCCTCGTCTCGATTTAACCCCCTCCCACCACCACCAGTAAGCTCGACGATGACCATGAACCCCTTCTTCCTCTTCAATAAACTACTGTGAGTTTTATTCCACTTTATTTAGTTTAAATAATTTGGAAAAAAAATCAGTTTTTGTTTGGTTTTATACATAGAAAAAAAAAATCAGATTTTGTATATTTAAATAAAATAGGAAAGTTTAGATTTTTGTATTAGGAAAAATTTAGATTTTTATTATGAGAAATTTATTAGCAAAAAGATTATATTTTTATAATTAGGAGGAAAGGACTTTTATTATAATAAAGTTGGGATTTTTATAATGTAAGTAGCAAATATAAAAATACCATTTTTATATAAGTAGTATATTAAAAATATGATCTTTTATATTGTAGAAGTATAAAAATATGATTTTTATATAGGTAAGATAGTAAAATTATCATCTTTATAAATATAGCAAAATAAAAATCTGATTTTTATTATATATACGATGAAATAAAGAGGTGATTTTTATAGTGATGTAATAAAAATGAAATCTTTATATTTGAAAAGGCGAAATCTTTAGGTGTAAAATAGCGTGATAAAAATAGAATTTTTATCTATATAGTAGCGTTGTAAAAATAGAATTTTTATCCACATAGAGTGATAATAAAAATATGATTTTTATATACATAACAACAATATAAAAATGTGATTTTTATATATGTAGTGGCTACGGGCAACGAAAGTGACAAAAGGCGAGAACAGTGATGATTCTCTACCTTTGAAGTGTCGTGGAGTTGGGATAGCTATTGGTGAGAACTTCTCACTCTAAATTTCTTTTTCTAGATATATATATAAGCTGGGATGCAGACGGTGCTTAGCAGCACCCGACACCCGCCATCCACAGACCATGGATGGCTTGTTTGTTTGATTAATGTGTTGTGAAAATTGTTTGTGATGTTGATGTGAAATCGATAATAAAATATTCTTGTGTTGAAAGGAAATAAAATACTTATATAGTTAAAAATATTTTATCGTTAAAAATATAATTTTTAACGTGAAAGTGAATAAATAAATATTTATAAACAAATCGGCCGATTTGTTTATATACACTGATTTGACTGATATTGATTGGGTCGATATATTTTACACATCACCCAACTACACAAATAGAAATATGTGTTTATTGATTTGAAACCTCACACGGGTGTTGGGATGATATTTGGGTAGGCTAATCCCAATTATTTAATTGTATGTCGATCGATTGGTCGACAGACTGTGTAAGCGTTGATTATTTAGATTTGATGCTTATGCAGTTGTGTGATGCACTTTGGATGATGGTTGATTGTTTATCGTTGCTATTATATACATGTGTTGTATGGAATCCATATAATTAACGTTATATGGTAATTGATTGGACCTCATTCCAATCGGGAAAATAATGAATATTATAAAAGAAAATTCATATGGTGAATATAAAAACAGTCATGTGTTGACGATGTTCATGTGTTGAAATTATTCATGTGTTGAGTAAAATATTTTAACAATAAAATTTACATCTTTATCATATTTATAATTAGAACTACTTCACGGTGGAGTCTGATTTAAAAATCAAACGATAGATACCACAGTTTTATAAAATATTTTATATAACAAAAATAGTGATGATCAGCATAGAAATATGTTAATTTATGCACCTATATTTTATCTTTTTGTATATAAATAAATGTTACGCTGGGTATTTTCTTGTTGTTTTTATAGGTATGTTGACCAGACCTCATTCAGCCTTAAAAGTGAAGAATAGATGCCATTTAGTTGAAGAATTTCATAAGAGCTTTCATTGGAGACTAGATGTGTTCACATTGATCACATTAGAAGAAGATTGGTAGAAGAAATCTCCTGAAATCTTATCTTTCTTCAATTAATCACATTCCAGACAAGGAAGATATGAGAGAAATAATGGCTAATAAAGGAGAGGAATAATGGCTAATAAAGGAGAGGAATAATGGCTAATTAATTGGAGGAATAAATGCTGATTAATATAAGAGAAATAATTGCTATTAAAAGGGCCATATATGCATATATTGGATTAAGGTTTGAGGTTGGCATTTTATCTTATAAATACCATTGTACTCTCATTGTAAAAATCATCCTGAAATTAACAAAGTCTTCTTCTTCTCTTTTCTGCATTTTTTTATTTTCTTATCAATTAGTGCTCTACACAATTAGTTTTGGTAGAACACCAATTGTATTTTATATTTTTTTATTAGTGATTAGTCGTTGATTAGTTTCAACGACAATCCTAATTTTACTTTTTATTGTTCTTCTTTTCTGCAATTTTAATTTCATGTCATTGCTCTTAGTTGCTGTTTTCTTTTCCAGTTAATTGTCTTTCAGTTTCAGTTGTTTAATTTGGTGTTGATCTGATTAGATTCAGATCAACAGTAAAATCATTAGCGTTAAAAACATCTCCAGAATATGTCTAACTCGCCCAAGAGATTAGATTCATAATAATTTTTAATTACACCTCCCTGTGTTCGACCTGTATGCTACGCACCTGTATGCTTGCAGAATTTAATTTAAATATAGCGCTTTTCTAGTTCTTAGAAAGCAGCGATCAAGTTTTTGGCGCCGTTGCCGGGGAGGAAAACATTGAATTTTATTATTTATTTAATTTCTGATTCGTGTTAGTTTTATTTTTATTTTATTTTTTTCCCTTTTGTGTTATTGTATATATATATATATATATAAATCTTGAATAGTTGGTTTGGTATTAAACATTGATACCGTAATCTTCTAAGCAAGAGAAAAAAAATAATAACTTGCCATTTTCATTGATTTTCCGTCTTTGCCATTTTTTTTCTTTTACTTCTTTCCTTTTTTTCCAATCATTTCCCTCCTTTGTACACATTTCTTTCTTGTTTTACAAGCCTTAAATAAAAAAAATCAAAAAAACTTGCATTTTTTTGTTGATTGTTTTCCCATTACAACTCTCTCTCACTTCCTCTAATTTCTCTTTCCATTTTTTTCTCATTTGTTTCTTTCCTATTATCCCTTATTCAACAATAAAAAAAAGATCATAAAAAGATTCTTCTTTTGAAGTTCTTTCCTTGTTGTACATTTCCATTGCTTTAATTTCTTACCTTTTCTCTGTTCATATTTTCCATATTTCTACCTTCTTTTGCTTTTATTCTTCATATTTCTCCATCAACCAATCCTTCAAACTACATACACCATACAAAGTTCAATTGAACAATCCTCCTCCATCACCATCTTCACGAACAAACTTCACCACTCATAACACCACACCACCAATTCAAACCAAAGCCATCTCTCCTTCAATACTAAAACCGCTCCAAATTCCAATCGCACCTGTAATTCCCACGCCGACACCTATACCCTTTCCATACCGGATCAACATCGACACCCAAACCCAATTTGAACCCTACCGAAATCCAAATCCAAATCCAAACGCGAATTTTGTTCCAACATCAAATCGCAACCACTGCGATTTTAAAGAGAAAAGGGGGCACGACTTCTTTGCGTTGATTGAGAAAAAAAATTGTCTGTGTTTTCGGAAAGAAAAAAAAAGGAGCGATTTTGCTTTGGGGATTGACTGCCTTTATGATTTATTTATTTTTGGGTTCGAGTGCTTATTTTATTCCATTGTATTTTGGGAAATTGTTGATTCCAGGGAAACCAATCAATGTCTTTGATCTGAGAGGGGCATGCATGTATTAAAGAGGAAAGGAAATGATTTTGCTATTGAATATTTCTTTGGGAATTGGTTTTTTCCATTTCTTCTGAGTAATATAATTGGACGTCTTCTTTCTTTCCTTTTATTTGAGTGCGTGATTTTTTTTCTTTCGTATTTACTGTGTGCGTGACTTAGCTGTTTCGAGTTCTAATTTTTTTTTATTAGTTGAGTAGTTTCGCTTGTCGAGTCAGTTGTTAGTTTTTCCTTTTTAGGATTTTTTTCTCCCCTTTTCGCTTGCCTTTATTTTTATTTATTTTATTTTCTTTTCATTCAAAGAAAAAAAAAAGGGGAGAGAGAAAGGCCATTCAAAACCAAAGACCAAGAAAAAAATCGTTCAAGCAACAAATCAAGAATTCAGAAGTCAAGAGAATTGCAAACAGTTGAGTTTGAAGCGTGAGCACTACTCAAATTTTCTGGACGGACAGCCATACCCCACTGTAAATTTTTTTTTGAACTCTACAGGTGCTCTGCTGCAAAAGAAAAATATATAGAAATTGTTGTAAAAATCTTATGCAGGGGCAGCGGCTTGAATGTAAAAATTTTAATTCTGCAATTTATATTTCTGTGACTGTTCTATGACTGAATTTTCTGAATATATTTGGTGAGGAACGAATTTCCATAATTATAGCCATCACTCTCATCGTTTTTCAACAATAAAATTTTGATTTTCAAAACAATATAATTGAAAAGTGGTGCTTTGTGAAGTTGACTGTCTTGTATAATTGGATCGCGGATATATAGTAGTTCAATTTATTGAACTATTAGCAAAAGAGGTTGCATACTACCCGTAAAACATTGGTCGTATCCCTTAGTTTTATACTATACGTGAACGGCCATAAGACCCTTTTCCCCCTTCCAATTGAGTCAGTTAATTAATAGAGCGCAACTGAGTATTTTATACTATTTTGAAGTGAGAATAATTTCTGTTTTGTCGTGACTTCTTTAAAATGTCTGATTCAAAAAAATCATTGAGAGATATGTGGGATAGTAATCGAAGTAGACATCCTCTTGAAGAGTATGAATACGAATTACAACTCATGAGGCAAGATTTTCCAAAATTTCTCGAGCCAAATGTCAACAATTTTCAAAATTTTCAAAATGACCAACATTTTCAAAGTTATGATCGAAATGACGACTTCAATTCAAATTTCAACAATTTCGATTATGGGCCACATCCACATGAAAATAGTTTTGAATCCCAATATAACTTTGATCCACATCAATATGGGGCTGTAAACCAAAATTTTCAAAATTATAGCCCGTATCAACATCTTGAAAATGACCAAAATTGCAATTTTCACTCAAATTTTAACAGTTTTGGTTATGAACAAAATTACTATGATCAAAATGATTTCCAATATCATTGTCAGTTTTCTGAAAATTCAAACAACTACCACATTGGAAATAATATTGATTGTGAAATTAATGTGGATTATAATTTTGAAAATCAAGAAATCCAAAACGAGAGCTCTCAAATCAACGATCGTCTTAACATTCTTAGAGAGAGGGAAGAAAGGCTAAATAAAAAGGCCGATGAACTTCTTTGTTTATTGACATCTTTGAAAGAGCAACAAGAACAAAAAAATCAAATTCAAATAAGCGATGAATCAGAAAATAATTCAACTCTTACTGACATTGAAAATTCTCAAATAACGACTCTGGAAATTGAGAATAATCAGCTTGATGAAGTTTTTCAAAATTCAACAAACGATTTGGACTTCAACTCTTTTCAGAAAAAAGATTTAAGCTTGGATTTTGATCTTCCTCTTTTGGGCTGTGAGAAACTTGAAATCTTTGAACAGAATGAAAATGTTGAATTTTTCAATTCAAATGTGGAAAAGGATTTTAATGAGCAGGAATTTTTTGGATTGTACAAGGATGAATTGCCAAACGAGGAAGAAGTGGATTCACGTCATGAGTTCGAAAATTTTAACTCTGAGAAAATTTCAAACGAACTTGAAATTGTCAGTGTCGAAAAAACGTTGTCAATTGAGATATGTGATCACATACTCTTGAACAATACTCAGATTTTAAATTTCACTGAATTTGTACACGATCACAAATTTTTGAAAAATTACATTGACAAATTTGTTGAACACATGAATTATTCTTGGAATGCTGGCTTGATTGAAAAATTTCATGTTAGGACGACCCTGAATATTTATCTCTTGGACTATAGATCTAGGTTTAAAGATGAGATGGTTTTCAAAAACCTTTGCTTGTTAGAAAACATGTCTAGACATAGTGGGAATGGGACTCATAGGGCAAGAATCAAGTGTCGGGGAAAAGTTGGTGGAATTCTTTGCATTGCGTTCACCGCAAACACATATATCATTGTACATATGATCCATTCCTACATATAGCTAAACTGCATTTCATTCTTCAAATAATTTTGCATCTCATTCATCTTTGGGTACAATCTTTCAAATTTAGGAAACGTTTACAGTGTGGACACTGTATAGTTCTAGTGTGGGGGGGGTGTCTGCATTTCATCCATTTTCATTTTCCTTTGTTTTCATTTCTTTTTATTTTCAGCCATTTAAGTAGGACCATCATGCACTTTAGATTGTAGTAACATGCCATTTTTTTTTCATGCACTTTAGATTGTAGTAACATGCCATTTTTTTTTGAAACATGACTCATTTTAGTTTGATACAACAAAATAAGTTAAGGATTATCAATCAGTTGATAGTATTTTTTTCTCTCAACTTAGATCGAATAAGAAATATAATGAAAAGTTTAATTTTGAGGGATAATAGTGTAACCGATACATAGGGAGATTCTTAGGTGATGGCCATGAAATCTATTCTATATTGTAGACTTTGTTTAAACAAGTGGAGGACTTAAAGTACTTATAATGGCTTGTCAAATCTTTAAAACTAAGTTGTGTTAAGTTGAATTCGCGTAACTCTCTTTTTGTGCTTATAATTTCAACAATAATAATAGTAATCCAAGGGTATCCAACATTGCTTGTATATCAAGCGTTGGTGTGCAAACCCGCCAAGCTCTATCCGACACGTTGTTGACAAAGTCAGCGTTGGAATATCTTGGTCTCATTATATGAGATTGGACACCTAAGGATTACCGACACGTTGTTGACAAAGTCAAAGTCGGCCTGCACAATCCGCCAAGCTCTTTACCCACTCTCCGTTAGTCCGCGAGGCAGTGCATGGGTGGTAAACCTTGGTCTTCTAAGTTAGGTGTATGTACTTAATCATAAATCTTAAAATTTTATAGAATAAAGAATAAGCGATGATGCCCAAATACTTCTTTACCTTATTGACTTGACTAGCCATACATAAGAAAATTAGAATACCACTTTACAAACTGTGCCAAGCAAACTAAGAATCTATTTCATGGCTGCACTATGTTATCGACCGAACTAACTGGCCAAACTGGAATTTAACATTTGAAAACTTGATTTATATTGAAAATTTGTGACAAGTCGAGGTATCTAAAATAAAATCAACTCATTAGAAATTGTTAATTTAATTTATTGTACCACTTTCCTGAAACAAGTCGTGTTTTCATTTTTGTTTTTATTTTGCATATGTCCATTGCACTCATGTAGTTTCATTAGAATCATAGCATATTGCATTTGGATTTTGTGGGTAATATCCACTGAAAACCCTCACGAGACACCACTCGTCCTACTAGGGACACCTAGAGGTATAACGGCTTGTTGCATACGCTCAATGCAATCGTGTTTCCTACGAAAGTGTGACCTATCTAGTTAATTTTTCATTTTTTTTGTTTTACTCGAGGACGAGTAAAAGATAAGTGTGGGGGTATTTGATCAGCATAGAAATATGTTAATTTATGCACCTATATTTTATCTTTTTGTATATAAATAAATGTTACGCTGGGTATTTTCTTGTTGTTTTTATAGGTATGTTGACCAGACCTCATTCAGCCTTAAAAGTGAAGAATATATGCCATTTAGTTGAAGAATTTCATAAGAGCTTTCATTGGAGACTAGATGTGTTCACATTGATCACATTAGAAGAAGATTGGTAGAAGAAATCTCCTGAAATCTTATCTTCCTTCAATTAATCACATTCCAGACAAGGAAGATATGAGAGAAATAATGGCTAATAAAGGAGAGGAATAATGGCTAATTAATTGGAGGAATAAATGCTGATTAATATAAGAGAAATAATTGCTATTAAAAGGTCCATATATGCATATATTGGATTAAGGTTTGAGGTTGGCATTTTATCTTATAAATACCATTGTACTCTCAATGTAAAAATCATCCTGGAATTAACAAAGTCTTCTTCTTCTCTTTTCTGCATTTTTTTATTTTCTTATCAATTAGTGTTCTACACAATTAGTTTTGGTAGAACACCAATTGTATTTTATATTTTTTTATTTGTGATTAGTCGTTGATTAGTTTCAACGACAATCCTAATTTTACTTTTTATTGTTCTTCTTTTCTGCAATTTTAATTTCATGTCATTGCTCTTAGTTGCTGTTTTCTTTTCCAGTTAATTGTCCTTCAGTTTCAGTTGTTGAATTTGGTGTTGATCTGATTAGATTCAGAACAACAGTAAAATCATTAGCGTTAAAAACATCTCCAGAATATGTCTAACTCGCCCAAGAGATTAGATTCATAATAATTTTTAATTACACCTCACTGTGTTCGACCTTTATGCTACGCACCTGTATGCTTGCAGAATTTAATTTAAATATCGCGCTTTTCTAGTTCTTAGAAAGCGGCGTTCAAGTGATGTGTTGACAGTACTCATTTGTTGAGATTAGTCAAGTGTTGAAAGAGATATAGATTCATGTATTGAATGGGATAAATATTCATTTGTTGAATAGAATAACGAATTTGTTGAAATATATAAAGCCGTGTTGATTAGAGTTGCATTATTTTGACACGAACGATATTTATATCGATTTTATTCGTTTTATAATGAATATTGAAAAGTGATTTCAAAATTTAATATTTTGAAATGAAATTCAAATTAAATTAGATTAAAATTCAAATTGAAATTTTATTGAATCAATTTGAAATGAATTCGAATCGAATAGAAAATGATTTCGATTCGAATTGTATAGAAAGGGAATTTGAATTCAAATTGAATAGAAATGAATTCAAATTGAATTAAATTGAAATTGAATTAAAACGAATTGAAATCGTTTTGAATGAAATTTAAAACGAACTGAAATTGAATTGAAATCAATTTGAAAAGAATTCAAATTGAATTAAATAGAAGGTAAATTCAGATTGAATTGAATTGAAACAAATTTGAATTCGAATTAAATAAAATTGAAATGAATTCGAATTGAATTGAAATAAAATCGATTTGAAATTGAATGTAGCGTTGAATTGGTTTTGAAAACGAATTTAAAATGATTTATAAAATACGTTTTAAAAGGAAATCGACGAAATATAATATATATATATATTATATATATAATGGCCTGAATAGAACGCGCCGCACCGCGGCAGTTCGTGTATTTCGACCATTGACTTCGAATTGACGTTGCGGGACCGGAACCATTGGGTTCGTATCGAAAAGAGCTTTCCAGTGAATATTAGAAATTTGAAATCTAACGGTTGGATTTGGAATTATGTCCAAATCAAATTTAGAAAAGGTCGTTGTAAGTGCAGTTCGATGGCCGTTGATGGAAATCAACTGTACGGGCATTGATAAAATTATTAAAAATATCTATAATTTGTGTAAAATCATAAGAAATGATTTGGGAAAAACTGGGCTGATAAATTCCATATTTTAAAAGATAAAAATAGATTTTTATCGAAATGAACTAGTTTTGAACTAGAATTAAAATCAATTTATTTTTGAAATAAATAAATTGAATTTGAAAGTGATTTTAAAAATAATCAGTATTCCCAATAGGTGAATTGGACTGGAGTTGAATCGAAATTATCTTCGGAATATTTCGAAGTTGGATTTCGTGATTACACAGATATTGTTATGGGAATTTGAAAGATATATTTTATATCGTTATTTCCAATACGATATTTGTTGGTTTCAGAATTTGATATTGAATATAAGCCAGTATATTTTCTATTCAGAGCCTTGTAATTAATATCAAATGTGATTTGGGTTTATCGTGAATCGTGTATTAGATGACATTGGTTCTTTAACCCAGTTAAAGGCAAGATGTTGATTTTTGAAAAGATTAAAACTAAGTGGAGTTTTAATGAATCTTTAATTAGATTAAAATGTGAATTGATAATTTAAATTATCAAATTTGAAAGGTGATCGAGAATGGAGTATCACCAGTTTTGCTCCAAAGCGATAGTTAAATCTTTAATTAGATTTGAACGTGAAATGGTAATTAATTTTACCGATAACATCGTGGTGTTAGATATGGAGTATTACCAGTTTTGCTCCATGGGATATAGGTTGGGATTGAGAAATAAAATAAATAATTACTTCGGTGTGGTTCGCTAATCCCGACTAGTTAGAAATGATATCCAAAGGAAGATTATAGAATAAATTTAGAAGAATTTATCTTGGATAAAATTAATGGGAACCTTTCCCTGAGAATGTGATTTTGTGAATAAAAGAATATTCTGAATTGGAATGAGGCGTCTGTTGTGCTTGTGTAACATTTGTTTATCATATACGTGGGTTATTCAGAAAGGCCGGGTTTATACCCATTCTGAATAACCGATTCGACGAGATGTCGAAGATGAAGACGGTGGATGAAGACCGGTGATTGACATAGAAATGTATTTATTTTATGCTCTTATATCTTATCTTTTGTATATAAATAAATATTACTTGGTTATTGTTTTGTTACTTTTACAGATATTCCAACCCAGCCCGCATGCAACCAGAAAAGTAGAGAAATAGAGATGAAATTGATATATATTTACATTTTGAAGAATTGTAGATGAAGATCTCACATCTAGTTGTTGTTGGACAAGAAAAGGATTGATAAAAAGGCTTTGCACATCACAAATCAATGAAGAAGTGTCAAGAGGAAAAGAAGAAAGGCCAAAAATTTAACTAAGGCCCATTTGAAATTCTCATTGTAAACTCTTGTGTAAATTCCCTAAGGCCCATCTATCATTGTATTAGGGTTAGGGTTTGGGTTTGGTTATCCCCTATATATACCCTTGTAGTATCATTGTAGCCACCATCCTATCATATATCTCATTCTATTCTCTTCTTCATTAATAAAACTCATTTTTCTTTTTATTTTATGCAATTTTCTATTTCTTAGCAATTAGTGTTGTCTACACGATTAGATTCGGTAGAACACTATTTGTATTTTGCATTTCTTTTCATTAGTGATTGACCGTCTGATTAGATTCAGCGGTAATCCTAATTGTTATTTTCTGTTCGTTTAATCCTGTTTTTCAATTTTATTTCCATTGTTCTATTTTATCTTAAATCATTGAATTTATTACAGATCTGATTAGATTCGAATCTGCAGTAAATTTAATTGCATCTTTTAATTGTAGTTTCACTTTTTATTTTGTTTTGCAAAATCAACCTCCAGCTTCGTCTAACACGCCCAAGAAAAAATAAATAATAATTTTTAATTAAACCTCCCTGTGTTCGACCTGTATGCTACACACCTGTATGCTTGCAGAATTTATTACAAATGTCGCGCTTTTCTAATTCATAGACTAGCGCCGATCAAGTTTTTGGCGCAGTTGCGAGGGAGGTAAACACTAAATTTTATTATTTATTTAATTTCTGATTCGTGTTAGTTTTTTTTATTTTAATTCATTTTCTTTTTGTTTTCTTGTGTATATAGAAAAAAAATCTTGATTGAATAGATTTGGTATTATTCAATGATACCGTAAACTTCTAAGCAAGAGAAAAAAATAACTTGCCATTTTCATTGATTTTCTGTCTTTGCCATTTTTTTTCTTTTACTTCTTTCCTAATCATTTCCTCCTTTGTACAAATTTCTTTCTTGTTTTACAAGCCTAAAAAAACTGTTAATTTTCCTTTTTTCTTTCCACTTTCTTTCCAATCGTCTACATTCTTTTTCTTTTTACAAATTTCAAAAAAAAAAAAAGATTCCTCTTTTGCATCTTTTTTTCTTTTGTCTTTCTTGTTCTCAATTCATTTGATTTCTTTTCTTCTCTTACAAATTTCCTTTCTTTCCTCTTTATTCCTCCTTTCCAATTTTCTATACAATTTCTTCTCATTCTTCTTTTATAAGTTCAAAAAAAAAAAAAAAAAAAACTTGCCATTTTTCTTATGTTTCTTTCCTGTTTTCAACCTCTTTCCCCTTTCTTTCATTTATTTGTTTCCCTCTTGCAAATTCATTCCTACTTTAGACAAATAATAATATAAAAAAAAATAGAACTTGCCAAATTCTCTTGATTTTTTTTTCCTTTTCATTTTTGTTTTTCCTTTTATATTTCTTTTTTTTCTTTCCCTCTTCATCTATTCCTTCTTTCCAATTTTTACTTTATTTTTATTGTTCATTATTGTTGTACATTTAATTTGCCAAATTTTCTTTAATTGGTTTCCATTTATTCCTTCCTTCCTTTTACTTCTTTCCAATTGTCAATACATTGGTTTCCATTCTTTTACAACAATAACCCAAAAAAAAAAACTTGCATTTTTTTATCGATTGCTTTCTAATTACAACTCTCTCTCACTTCCTCTAATCTTTCTTTCCATCTTTCTACCAGCTTGTTGATTTTCACGTTTTTCTTTTCTCTTTCCTTTTTCTTTTTATTTGTTTCCATCTTTTGTCTACAATTTTCTAAAAAAAAAAACTTTTGCATTTTCTTCTCTGTCTACGTTGATTTCTTTCTTGTTTTTGTCTGCTTTTATTTCTTTCCTCAATTCCCTCTACCCTTCCTCTCTACTCAAAAAACCTTGTTTTTTTCCTTATTTCCTTCCTTTTTTCATTTTTTCCCTTTTTTTTTCTTTTTCTCATTCATTTCTTTCCCTTTCTTCTTGTTCAAATTTTCAAAAAAAAAAAATTTGTATTCTTTTCTTTTTATTTATTTCTTTCCAATTGCATTTCTCATTCACCTCCTACAATCTCTCTTTCCATTATTTCATTTATTTCTTTCCAGCTCTCTCCTTCATATTTTTTTTTCTTTTTCTTTTCTCTCTTTTATTTCTTTTGTTGATTTTGCTACCTTTCTCTCTCTCTCTCAAAAAAGAAGAAGAAGAGGTGAAATTCAAATCAAAGGCCAAAGGAAGGAACAGATTCAAGCAACGAACAAGGATTCAAAGGTGCTTTGCTGCAACGAAAAAATATAGAAATTGTGTGTAAAATTCTTCTGCAGGGGCAGCGGCTTGCTTGTACAAAATTTTTATTCTGCTATTGTTCTGTGACTGTTCTATGATTGAATTTTTCTTAATCTGTTTAGTTAGGAATTATTTTCCATAACTAAAATCATCACGCTCGTCGTTTTTCAATAATAAAACTTGATTTGATTTTCAAAATAATATAATTAAAAAGTGGTGTTTTGTGAAGTTGACTGTCTCGTATAATTGGATCGCGGATATATAGTAGTTCAATTTATTGAACTATTAGCAAAAGAGGTTGCATACTACCCGTAAAACATTGGTCGTATCCCTTTGTTTTATACTATACGTGAACGACCATAAGAACCTCTTCCCCCTTCTAATTGAGTTAGTTAATTAATAGAGCACTACTCGACATTTTATATTATTTTGAAGTGAGAATAATTTCTGTCTTCCGTCGACTTCATTCAAATGTCTGATTCAAAAAAATCATTGAGAGATATGTGGGATAATAATCGGAGTAGACGTCCTCTTGAAGAGTATGAGTATGAAATACAACTCATGAAGCAAGATTTTCCGAATTTTTGTGAGCCCAATGCCAACAATTTTCAAAATTTTCAAAATGACCAACATTTTCAACATCATGAATATAATCGAAATGGCGACTTCAATTCAGATTTCAATAATTTCGATTATGGGCCACATCCGTATAAAATGACTTTGAATCCCAATATAGCTTTGATCCACAACAATATGGGGTTGGAAACCAATTCGAAAATAATTTTGCAAATGATTTTCAAATCGATCAGAATTTTCAAAATTATAGCCCATATCAACATTTTGAAAATAACCAAAATTGCTATTTTCCCTCGAATTTTAACAATTTTGGTTACGAACCTAATTTTCAAAATCAAAATGATTTCCAATATCAATGTCAATTTTCTGAAAACTCAGATAATTTTGAGAATTAAGAAATCCAAAACGAGAGCTCTCAAATCAACTATCGTCTTAACATTCTTAGAGAGAGGGAAGAAAGACTAAATAAAAAGGCTGATGAACTTCTTTGTTTATCGACATCTTTGAAAGAACAACGAGAGCAACAAAATCAAATTCAATGCGATGAATCAGGAAATAATCCATTCTTTACTGATATTGAAAATTTTCAAATTACAACTTTGGAAATTGAAAATGACGATCTAAATGAAGTTGTTCACAATTCATCAAACGATTTAGACTTCAATTCTTTTCAGGAAAAAGATTTAAGCTCAGATTTTGATCTTCCTCTTTCAGGCAGTGGGAAAATTGAAACTTTTGAAATTGAAAAAAAATGAAAATGTTGAATTTTTTAATTCAAATTTGGAGAAGGATTTTAATGAACATGAATTCTTTGGATTGTACGAGAATGAGTTGCCAATAGAGGAAGAAGTAGATTCACGTCACGAGTTCGAAAATTTTAACTTTGAGAAAATTTCATAAGAACTTGAAATTGTCGGTGTCGAAAATACGTTGTCAATTAATGATGAGAAATATGATCACATAGTCTTGAACAACACTCAGAATTTAAATTTCACGATTGCAACTGAGTTCATATACGATCACAAATTTTTGAGCAATTACACTGATAAATTTGTTGAGCACATGAATTATTTTTGGAATGTTAGCTTTGTTAAAAAACTTCATGTTAGGATGACCCTGGACATTCATTTTCTGGACTACAAATTGAGGTATAAAGATGAGATGGTTTTCAAAAACTCTTGCTTGTTAGAAAACATGCCTAGACATAGTGGGAATGGGACTCATAGGGCTAGAACCAAGTGTGGGGGGGAAAATGGTGGTATTCTTTGCATCGCGTGCACCGCAAACACATATATCATTGTATATATGATCCATTCTTACATATAGTTAGATTGCATTTCATTCTGCAAATAATTTTGCATTTAATCCATCTTTGGGTACGATCTTTCAAATTTAGGAAACGTTTACAGTGTGGACACTGTTTAGTTCTAGTGTGGGGGGGAGTCTGCATTTCATTTATTTTCGTTTTTCATTATTTTTCTTTCTTTTCATTTTCAGCCATTTAAATAGGACCATAATGCATTTTAGATTGTAGTAACATGCCAAATTTTTTTTTTGAAATACGACTCATTTTAGATTGATACACCAGAATAAGTTAAGGATTTTTCATCAGTTGATAGTATTTTTTTCTCTCGACTTAGATCGAATAAGAAATATAATGAAAAGTTTAATTTTGAGGGATAATAGTGTAACCGGTACATAGGGAGATTCTTAGGTGATGGCCATGAAATCTATTCTATATTGTAGACTTTGTTTAACTAAGTGGAGGACTTAAAATACTTATATTGGCTTTTCGAATCTTTAAAACTAAGTTGTGTTAAGTTGAATTCGCGTAACTCTCTTTTGTGCTTATAATTTCAATAATAATAATAGTAATCCAAGGGTATCCAACATTACTTGTATATCAAGCGTTGGTGTGCAAACCCGCCAAGCTCTATCTGACATGTTGTTGACAAAGTCAGCCTTGGAATATCTTGGTCTCATTTTATGAGATTGGACACCTAAGGATTACCGACACGTTGTTGATAAAGTCAAAGTCGGCCTGCACAATCCGCCAAGCTCTTTACCCACTCTCCGTTAGTCCGCGAAGCAGTGCATGGGTGGTAAACCTTGGTCTTCTAAGTTAGGTGTATGTACTTAATCATAAATTTTAAAATTTTATAGAATAAAGAATAAGCGATGATGCACAAACACTTATTGACTTTATTGATTTGACAATCCATACATGAGAAAATGAGAATACCACTTTGCAAACTGTGCCAAGCAAACTAAGAATTTATTTTATGGCTGCACTATGTTATCGACCGAACTAACTGGCCAAACTAGAATTTATTTTATTGCTGCACTATGTTATCGACCGAACTAACTGGCCAAACTAGAATTTAACATTTGAAAACTTGATTTATATTGAAAATTTGTGACAAGTTGAGGTATCTAAAATAAAATCAACTGATTAGAAATTATTAACTTAATTTGTTGTACCACTTTCCAGAATTAAGTCGTGTTTTCATTTTTCGTTTTTATTTGCATATGTCCATTGCATTCATGTAGTTTCATTAGAATCATAACATACTGCATTTGGATTTTGTGGGTAGTATCCGCTGAAAACCCTTACGAGATTCCACTCGTCCTACTAGTGACACCTAGAGGTTTACCGGCTTGTTGCATACGCTCAATGCAATCGTGTTTCCTACGAAAGTGTGACCTATCTAATTTAGTCTTTCATTTCTTGTTTTACTCGAGGACGAGTAAAAGATAAGTGTGGGGGTATTTGATTGACATAGAAATGTGTTTATTTTATGATCTTATATCTTATCTTTTGTATATAAATAAATATTACTTGGGTATTGTTTTGTTACTTTTACAGATATTCCAACCCAGCCCGCATGCAACCAGAAAAGTAGAGAAATAGAGATGAAATTGATATATATTTACATTTTAAAGAATTGTAGATGAAGATCTCACATCTAGTTGTTGTTGGACAAGAAAAGGATTGATAAAAAGGCTTTGCACATCACCAATCAATGAAGAAGTGTCAAGAGGAAAAGAAGAAAGGCCAAAAATTTAACTAAGGCCCATTTGAAATTCTCATTGTAAACTCTTGTGTAAATTCCCTAAGGCCCATCTATCATTGTATTAGGGTTAGGGTTAGGGTTTGGTTATCCCCTATATATACCCTTGTAGTATCATTGTAGCCACCATCCTATCATATATCTCATTCTATTCTCTTCTTCATTAATAAAACTCATTTTTCTTTTTATTTTATGCAATTTTCTATTTCTTAGCAATTAGTGTTGTCTACACGATTAGATTCGGTAGAACACTATTTGTATTTTGCATTTCTTTTCATTAGTGATTGACCGTCTGATTAGATTCAGCGTAATCCTAATTGTTATTTTCTGTTCGTTTAATCCTGTTCTGCAATTTTATTTCCATTGTTCTATTTTATCTTTAATCGTTGAATTTATTACAGATCTGATTAGATTCGAATCTGCAGTAAATTTAATTGCATCTTTTAATTGTAGTTTCACTTTTTATTTTGTTTTGCAAAATCAACCTCCAGCTTCGTCTAACACGCCCATGAAAAAATAAATAATAATTTTTAATTAAACCTCCCTGTGTTCGACCTGTATGCTACACACCTGTATGCTTGCAGAATTTATTACAAATGTCGCGCTTTTCTAATTCATAGACTAGCGCCGATCAACCGGAAGTCTTCACATCGTTTGGGTGATTACTGATGATCTGGATTGGGCTGTACACCCAAGATGAGGGAATCAGTTGGTGATCATCCAGACGTACTTGGAGATCGATGGATATGCGAGGAAAGTGCCTCCGGTTTCGTTCAGACCCAGAATGAACTTGTAAACGGATTATGTGTCTAACATTGGATTTTATTCTGTGTTGATTGATCTCTATTAAATTACTTCTGTTTGGCGGCAGAGAATTTATTCTCTTGCATAACGCCCTTCTCTGAGTCGTACGAGCTCAGAGGTTGTATATCGATGGACATCAGTCGCATGGAGTGAATTGCCAGTGTGGCACGCGTAAGTGGCAATTGATCAAGGCTCCTGTTGTAGAGAAAAGTCTTATGATTGATGATCAAAGCATGGCCTGTGTGGCGTAGCTTTGTGTATAACGTGAATTCGCGAGCCTCACACCTCGGTATGAGTCCAAAACGGGAGACGGACCGCTGGTAGAGCACGACGTTTCTTTCTAGCTAGGGTGGTGTTAGTGACCTACCAACCCTGACATTTATATAATTTTCACCTGTGTGGTTGTTGGAATGCGAGGCGCCTCGGACATAGGTCTATAAAGACCGGGAAACGTGTGTTCAGGAATTGCCAATCCTCAAAAGTAAGAGAGGACCGGCCCAGCCGATTCCAAGGATCAAAGTGGGGTCCTGGGACATTTGCTAGAGTGTCTCGAACGCGGAGAGGAGCTTGCCCCTTGCCTCGACTCATGACGGAAATCCAATTTCCAATACGGGATATTGCGGTTTTATTTGTAGAACTAGTATGGCGACATGATATATGGTACCCATGCCGTCTTTGATTGATATTTATGATTGAAAATTATTTTGACACTATACACCTATAATAGTATCAAATGATTTGTTTTTAAACGTATCAGGCATTATTTGGCTAATATAAGGGAAAACCCTATCCTCCGGCTTGTGTTGCATTGTGTGATGGGACCTGGGACTTACAATAGCTTCATTTTTTCAAAGAGCATTGCGCTGTTTTGTTATATGCACTAACATTCTTGGGAGGAACCTCGTTCCGTTTTATACGGCGTGGTCCCTTGAATTACTATCCTTTAAAGTAATGTTTTAAATAACTGTTTTTAGTTCTCACACCAGTCCCATGACTGACCTGGAATTTATTGTTTTAACCTAAACTCTGGGTGCCCCTATTTTCGACACGGGCAGCCAGTAGTTTTGGTTTTGCAGATTTATATTCACAGGGTCCTGATTTACAGCTGGAACGATGCTCCGAAAGCTCTGTATCCGTGTATCACTTTCAGTTGTGTTTTGTATATTTTTCCGCTGCTATGTAATTTATTGTAATCTCTGATATTTATCGAATGTAATTTATTCATTTATACTCTGTATATTCTTGTATCTGATGGAATTGTTGAAATAACAATGAAATGTTCTTCCGTCTGCGTTTCGATGTGTGTTGTTCTCAAAGTATCTGCGGTTTCCTTTATGGGGAAGTTACGGGTTCTTACAATCAGATTTAATTCACTTAGTACATATGGTATAAACAGGTACATCAAAGTTAAGAATATAAAGACCATCAACTAATTGTGTATTTCCATAAAATTATTTTATTTAATAAAATGAACAATAATTGTCCTTTTATTACAAATGAAATCCGAACCTGTCTTGAAAAGATACAGAAATTTTAATGGAAAAACAACAACCTTTTAATTCTGAAATTAGGCTTGTAGATAAGGATGAGGAGTAGTTTCCTATGGTCAATGCAGCAACATTTGTTCTATTACCCACTCGTAAGTCTGATTCTCTTTTTGCTAAATTTCTACTCTTTTGCATTTACTGCAAGTCTACATACATATATGTGATCTATATCTAGTATTAGATACTGGGGATGTATAAGTAAATAGTTATATACCTTATTGGTTGAAGTCATACTTTATCTTTTCCTTTTAGATCTTCTAAATATGCAAAATAATTACGTTTCCTTTTGTTTTGAGGACAATTCTCAAATTTTGATGTTAGTCAAGAAATTTGATTTAATTCAGTTTATCCTTCTATAGGAGATAATAAATGATAAATGATATTGCAACATGTATGTTCTATATCAATACAAATTTGGTAATCAAAATTATATAGAACATCACATAAATTTATTAATTAAGTAAGATATGCACCCACTCAAATCAACGTTCTTCTAATTTTTATATTAGTATACATATATCTTAGTGACCAAGAGTCATATCTAATCATGCTTTGAGTTAGCTTTGGCTAATCCCCAAACACAACCTTTTAGGTAGACATCTTATGTCAATTATATCATATATAATTCTTGGATAACACGATGAACAACTTTTTTCATTTTAAATATTGAATATTTCATGCTCTTTGTCTCTAACTCCATGATCTTATTATGGCATCCTAATTAAGTGAGACCCAATTATACTGTTTGAGTATCACTTTTACTCTATCGCATGCAACCAAAATAAATAGTTCACTAATGCTTTGGCTTTGCCAACATCTATTGATTCTAGCAATGATGTGTATATATATTGGAAGATGTCACCATGACTTAATATTGACTAAGCTAGTCTTATTTATTCATAACTACAAAATCAATAACCAATACAGGGCCATTCTATTATTTTGTGCAATCATGTCATGATTCCAATTTGGGTTTCTAAAGGAGTTTGCCTACATCAGTTTTTACAAGGGTCTAAAGATAACCAGTTAAGAACAACAATTCGTTCATGGATGTATATAATACATATGTGTAGAATTATTCAATTAGCCAATCAAATTTGCTATTGCATGTACATTCAATCATGTGTAAAATAAGGGCAGAGTGACCTTATATCATAATCCCAGTGTACAGACGTTAATATTTACTAGCAATACACTAAAAGGAAGATGTATCTAGTACAATAATTATGGTATATAGTAGTGAGCCAGTGATCAATGCTTAGCACACAGTTTTGAAGTAAGCAATATTTATATATATTATAATCATGTAGTTGATTTATATAATTACAACAGTGAATGCTTATATATATAAACACAAGTACATACTAAGGGATTCAAATAGTTACATGGACAGGTCTATATGTAATAGGTGGTTTCGATATGCAAATCATATTTGTAGTGTCCTTATTTCTATACATATAGATAGTTTTTTTAAATGAGATGAATTTATTCATCATGTTGTTATATAGTCAATTCAATAGCAATTAAAACGGATGTCAGTTTCAAAGCCATATTTACTCAGCTTAGTACAAGAGTCAGCATCTATGTCTTACATTCAATTCAACAGTTGCAACAACCCGTAAAATCTGAACCAATTTAAAAATTTTAAATTGGCTATTTTAGTGGATTTTAAATATTTAAAATAAATATTTTAAATAATAACAATGGAAAGTGTGTTTGAATCGACATTTGAAAATAAATATAATTAATTCTAATTACAAACAAGGCCTGAAATGGCGCGGTAGTTTCAAAATTTGAATTCAAACTTTGACTGACTGTACCGGGTACAAAATAAAACGGAGTCTAGTGAAACCAAAAATATTTAAATCTTTTAGTGAATATCTTTCTAACGAATCTGAAAAATCGAAGTTTCGTAGCGGGAAGCAAAAGTTATGGCCGAATGAATTTTCAGAAAGGTCGCTATAGAGTTTATATAGCCCGTGAAAATGACCATTTTGCAAACGACCTCAGAATTCGACGAAACCACTTTTGATGGATCCGGAATGTCAAATTATTGCTAGGTTTCAAATTTCGTAATTTTTGAAGCTAGTATGTGAGCGTGGCAAAGGAAAATGTGTTTGGTCGATTTCTATTAAATTGGATCGACCAGAAAAGGGCCATTTTTCAAACGGTCTCAGAATTCGACGAAACTAGTTTTGTTGGGACCGTATCATCAAAACATAGCTAGATTTATTTTTCGGGAATTTTTAGAATTAGTATGTGGCCCCGGCAAATTGAAATGTACGTTCAAGTTAAATATTGAATGTTTTATATTTTAATTTGAAGAGAAAGTGACTGAAACAGTCGAATGAGCCTACGAAACATATCCCATTGTGTTCGGGATGGGGGTATTTAGCTAGGGACAACAGTCGTCGGGTTTGGATTGGTTTAGTATGTGAAGAGGGGTATTTTTGGATTTTAAAAATATATAAATAAAATAAAAATATCCCATTGGTCCACCAAGTTCTCTCTCCCCGTAAATCTCCTGAAACGATCGGCGGCTACTTCTTCCTTCTCTCCTCTTTTTCTCCTCCCACACTCAACGAAACCAAACGCTACTTTGGAGTATTTTGAAGAGCTCCTCAAGGCCTTCCAATCCATACCAGATTTACCCCTTCGAAAGTCGCGCCCTTCTAAGCGTCGCCGTGCCTTCGATCTGCGTGCGAGTTCGACCAGGTGGGTACCCGCCGCAGCGCCTCTCGGAGCTGGAGAACGTGGCAGTGGTTGATCGGCACGAAGCTTCACGGTTTGGAAGAATTTGGCTAACCTAGTTTCGAACCATTTCAGAGAGGTAATGGCTGATTTAATTTTAAACTATTTAATAGCACTTTAAAGCGTTACGGTTTATGACTTCACTGTAAAAATCATATCTTTTTCGTTTCTTGACGAAATTCAGTGAAACCAGAGATAGTGGACTCGTGTGGACATCTTCTACATTCTAGAAGAGACCGGGTATTTTTCTGAGCCTTCTACTATTTTTGGTGGAGTGGAACCCAATGTGAAATTTCTAAATTATAAATGATATGGAAATGACGATGTATAAATTATATATTCGAAGTATGAGTTATATAAGCGTTGTACACCTCATGTGTAAGAGTTGTATAAGTTGTATGTTCGATGTATAAGTTATATATGCGTTGTAAAAATTATATATGTGTTGAAACAGAAGTGAAATATACTTATATATATATATATATATACACGCCCCTCATCCACAAACCATGGACGATATTTATTGGTTGTGATTGGTGTGAAAATTGGTTGATAGCGAATGGTTGATTAGAATTGTTTATGGTTGAAATTGATTGATTGTGGTTGAAAAATACCCGTTTGTGGTTGAGAATTATTTGGTTGAAACCACATAGGATTAGTTTGTGGAAAAGAAAAAAATAAACATGCCGCCTACGTGCGAACTAGACGCATGAAATCCCCATTGTCAAAAGCTGCGAGGCTTTAAGATAGAGCGAGGAGCCGTACTAGGGACGGTCCCGGTTCTAACTACCCTGCCATTATGCTGCCGAAATTTTCTGAAATATTTCTGTGTTTGATTTATATTCATGTGCTAAATGTTGAAATTAAAGTCATGTGTTGAATGTTGAAACAAAATTCATGTGTTGAATAGAAATTCATGTGTTGAAATAAATTCATGTGTTGAATGGAGTTCGTGTATTGAATAAATTCTTTAAATAAAAATAACATTTTTACCTTATATATAAACTATATAAAATAATCGTGTTTTGAAATAAATTGTTTTGCAATAAAAAATCACATTTTTATTATATACATAAACTATATAAAATAATCGTGTTTTGAAATAAATTGTTTTGCAATAAAAATAACATTTTTATTATGTATATAAACTATATAAAATAATCGTGTTTTTAAATAAATTGTTTTGCAATAAAAATCACATTTTTATTATATATATATAAACTATAGAAGATATTCATGTGTTGAATGTTGAAATAAAATTCATGTATTGAATAGAAATTCATGTGTTGAATAGAATCCTGTTGGAAATAAAATAAATAAAATTCATGTGTTGAATAGAAATTCAAGTGTTGAATAGAAATTCCTATGTGGAAATAAAATAAACAAAATTCATGTGTTGAAATAAATATCTGTTGGATAAAAATATAGTTTTTATCAAATATGTGAAGTGAAAATGGTTTTGATGTCAAAGAATCGATTATATATATATAATTAAAATATATAGAATAACGAAGCTGTAGTTCGTGTTTTGAAACCTTGATTTCAAATGATTAGTGCGGGAGATCCGACCATCGGATTTTCCCGAAACCGTAACCTTGGGTTCGTCTCGGAAATATCTTTCCAACGATACCCACTTTGTGAAAATCCAAAGGTTGGATTGTCTGGAATGTTTAATTCAAATCAGAAGAAAATCAGCGCCAGAATCGGTTATATTTTTATATATATAAAAATATAATTAAATTAAATCGAATAACGACGCTGCAGTTCGTATTTTGAAATTGAAACTTCAAACGAGTGTACCGGGAGATCCGACCGTCAGATTTTTCCCAAAACTAAAACCGTTGGATTCGTTTTGAAAAGATCTTTCTAATGATATAAAATTTGTGAAGATCCAATGGTTAGATTTTTCGGATATGTGTAAATCAAATCTGAAGAAAAACAGCGCCGCGACGTTATGGCCTGAAGCATCGTTTGAATGAAATGGCTATTTTTAAAATAAATAAAAATAGCGACAAATCGTGATAAAATATTATAAACGATATGGAATGGAAGTAATGTAACAACCCGGAAAATCTGGGCCAGTTTAAAATTTTTATTTTGGCAATTATAGCGAATTTTGATTATTTAAAATGAATTATTTTAAATAATATCGACGAAAATTTATTTTGAATATAATTCGAACGTATATATTATATACGCATCGTCGTTAGAATATAAATATTTATTTATATTTATAAATAGAATTGAAAATGGCGCGGTAGTTCGAAAATTCGATTTCTAATTTCAAATGAATATACAGAATTCAATATAAGTCAGAATTGAACGAAACAAGAAATATTTGAATCTGTATAACTATATCTTTGTAACGAAGTTAACAAACTGGGATTTCATCTTAGAAATGATAAGATATGTCCAGTTTAAAATTAGAAATAGTCGCTGTGGAATTTATATATATTTTTATATATATAAGGCCCTTAAAAATAGACATTTTGCAAATGACCTCGGATTTCGACGAAACCAGTTTTGTGGGGTCCGTGGTGTCGAGTTATTGCTAGGTTTCAAATTTCATAATTTTTCGAATCAGTATGTGAGCGTGGCAAAGGAAAACGCGTTTGACCAGTTTCAGTTGATTTTAATCGACTGGAAATTGGCCATTTTTCATACGGTCTCAGAATTCGACGAAACTAGTTTTGTTAGGACCGTATCGTCAATACGAAGCTAGAAAATATTTTTATGGAATTTTTAGAGTTCGTATGTGGCCCCGGTAATTTGAAATGTACGTTTAAAATTCAATATAGGATTTAAATGTAAATTTCAACGGAAACTGATTCAAACGATCATATCAGCTTGCGATACATATCTCATTGTGTTCGGAATGGGGGTAAAATGCTATGGACGACAGTCGGTGGGTTCGAGTTCGAGTTCGAAATAAAAAGTTACTTTTTGAAAATTAAAGGAATAAAATAATAATAAAATTATATAAGGTCCCCGTTTTCTCTCCACTAACCTAGTCAACGCCCCATCCCCCCCCCCCTTTCATCATGAATCAGAAAACGAGAAAGTAGAAAAGGAAAAAAAAAAAAAAAAAGAGAACGACGGATCCCGTCGAACTTCCCCGATGCGCCGCCGTGAAGGCCATCGCCCCATCGCTGATGCCCCCCCCCAGATCCGGCGCTCCTTCTCCAATCGTGACCCCCTGCCCGAACCCCAAATCGAGTTCACCGGTTTTAGGGCAAGAGGAAGGAGGTGCGAAGCCGCACCTAGTGATGCAAACCGATCGAACTCCGGTCAACGCCTGGAGGAGCTGGAAGCAACCCTAGTTGCGTGAAGATGGGTTTTGCGGTCCAGTGCAGTAACGACAGAGAAGAAGGTGATTTTTATTTAACTTATATACATTTGTAAAAATCAGTTTTATTTAATTTATATAACATTGGAAAAATCTGCTTTTTCTTTGAATATGAATAGGATTTTTTTTTCGTTGAATATGAATAGGATTTTTGAGAAAAAATATGACTTTTATGTTATAGAGATAAAAATATGATTTTATATATGTAATTTAATAAAAATATAATTTTTATATAATGTAGAGAATTAAAAAAGTATAGTTTTTATATTTTTAAAGTAATAAAAATATAGTTTTTATATTTTTAAAGTATTAAAAATATAGTCTTTACTATATAGCGATTATAAAAATATGCTTTATATATTTTTAAAGTAGTAAAAATATAATCTTTTACATTGTAGAAAGGTAAAAATATGATCTTTGCATAGTAGTAACTATAAAAATATCATCTTTGTATATGTAGCAAAATTAAAATCTGATTTTTTATTATACGTTGAAATCAAGTGATGATTTTTATAAAGGCGAAAACTATATTTTTATAAAGGCGAAATCTTTAATTCAGAAAAGGCGAAATCTTTATTTTTGAAAAGGCGAAATCTTTAATTTAGAAAAGGTGAAATCTTTATTTTTGAAAAGGCGAAATCTATATTTTTATAAGGGCGAAATCTATATTTTTGAAATGGGATTTTTATATATTGAATAGCGAAGTAAAAATTCGATTTTTATATATTGAATAACATGGTAAAGATTCAATTTTTATATAAAGTATAACGAAGTGAAAATTCTATTTTTACAAATATGAAAGAGCGATGAAAATTCTATTTTCACAATATGAAGTTAGCGATAAAAATATGATTTTTATCTAATAGAGAATATAAAAATGTGATTTTTATATATATAGTGACTACGGGCAACGAAGATGACGAAAATGCGATGAAGATGAAGATTTCTATCAAAAGAAGTGCCGTGGAGCTAGGATAGCTATAAGTGAGAATTTCTCACCTTTCAATTTCATTTTCTAGTTATATATATATACTAGGATGCAGACGGTGCTTAGTAGCACCCGACACAATCGTCCACAGACCATGGACTTGTTTGTTTGGTTGCGTAGATTAGTTGGATTATTTGATTGAAATTGAATTGTGTGGTGAAATGAATTGATTTGATTGATGTGTGAATGGCGTGGGCCTTCACTAGACCGGGGATAAGGCTAGGCCTTGTCCCGTTTCTAGTATCGTGTCGTTATGCCGCCGAAATTTTCTAAAATATGTTAGAAAAATAAAAATATCATTTTATTTAAAGAATGAACTGAATAGAAATTCATATGTTGGAATAAAATGTTTTATCGTTAAAAATATAATTTTTAACGTGAATGTGAATAAATAAATATTCATTTACAAACCGGACGGTTTGTTTATGTACACCTATTTGAAGGACATTGATTGGGTCGATAAATTTTACACATCGCCCAACTGCACAAATAAAATATTTGTTTGATTGTTTGAAACCCCACACGGGTGTTAGGATGAAATATGTAGTTCACTCATCCTAATTGATTAAATATGTCGATCGATCGATTGACAGGCTGTTATAAGCGTTGAATATCTATATTTGATGCTTATACAGTGTAGTGCACTTTGGTTGATGGTTGATTATTTTTCAATGCTATTATATACATGTGTTGTATGGAAATCCATATAATTAACTTTATATGGTAATTGATTGGGCCTCATTCCGATTTGAAAAATAAAGAATATTATAAAATAAAAGTTCATGTGTTGACAGTACTCATTCATTGAGATTGGTCATGTGTTGAACGAAATATTTTAGTAATAAAACTTACATCTTTATCATTATAAAATAAAAGTTCATGTGTTGACAGTACTCATTCGTTGAGATTGGTCATGTGTTGAACGAAATATTTTAGTAATAAAACTTACATCTTTATCATTATAAAATAAAAGTTCATGTGTTGACAGTACTCATTCATTGAGATTGGTCATGTGTTGAACGAAATATTTTGATAATAAGGACTATTTTGAAAAAGAAATATTTGAAATAGAAGATTTGAAAATAAAGGAATATATGAAGCCGTGTTGATTAGATTGACGCCATTTTGACGTGAACGATATTTGAATCGATTTTGAAACGATTTCGAAATGAATTGAATTGAAAACGATTTCGAAATGAATTGAATTCAAAACGATTTCGAAATGAATTGAATTGAAAACGATTTCGAAATGAATTGAATTGAAAACGATTTCGAAATGAATTGAATTGAAAACGATTTCGAAATGAATTGAATTGAAAACGATTTCGAAATGAATTGAATTGAAAACGATTTCGAAATGAATTGAATTGAAAACGATTTCGAAATGAATTGAATTGAAAACGATTTCGAAATGAATTGAATTGAAAACGATTTCGAAATGAATAGAATTTAAAACGATTTCGAAATGAATTGAATTGAAAACGAATTCGAATTGAATTGAAAGTGAATTGAAATGAATTCAAATTGAATTGAAATTTGAATTGAATAGAAATGAGTTTTGAAACGAATCTATAAAGAAGAATTCAATTTTGCTTTGAATTGAAATGGAAGTTGAAATGGATTTTTGAAACGAATTCAAAATTATTTATATAATTCGTTTTAAATAGAAATCGACGATATATATTATATATATTATATATATATAATATAATGGCCTGAAAAGAACGCGCCGCGCCGCGGCAGTTCGTGAATTTCGACCATTTATTTCAAACGGACATTACGGGAGATCCGACCGTCGGATTTTCCTAAAACCGGAACCGTTGGGTTCGTATCGAAAAGAGCTTTCTAGCGAATGTTAGAAATTTGAAATCTAACGGTTGGATTTGGAATTATGTCCAAATCAAATTCGAAAAAGGTCGTTGTAAGTGCAGTTCGATGGCCATTGATGGAAATCGACTGTACGGGCCTTGATAAAATTATTAAAAATAGTAATAATTTGTGTAAAATCATAAGAGATGATTTAGAAAGAATTGGGATGAAAAACTCCCTATTTGAAAAGATAAAAATAGATTTTTATCGAAATGAACTAGTTTTGAACTAGAATTATAATTCTATTTATTTTTAAATAAATAAATTGAATTTAAAAAGGGTTTTAAAAATAACCAGAATATCCAATGATTGCATTGGAGTGGATTTGAATCGAAATTGTCTTCGGAATATTTCGATGTTGGAATTCGTGATTATACAGATGTTGTTATGGGAATTTGAAAGATATATATTTATATCGTTATTTCCAATACGACATTTGTTAGTCGTAGAATTCGATATTGAATATAAGCCGATATATTTTCTATTCAGAGCCTTGTATTGAATATCGAATGTGATTTGGGTTTGTCGTGAGTGGTGTCTTCACTAACACTGTTCTTGAACCCAGTGGAGAAAAGGTTAAATCTTTTTATTTAGATTTAATGAAGTGTACCAATTAAATAATATTTAATTGGAATTGAATTGATATTGATTTTTGGGTTTATCGTGGACAGTGTTTTTAAATAACACTCGTTCTTTAACCCGATCATTAATGAAGGTGATTTTGGGTTTATTGTGAACTGTGTTTTTAAATGACACGGATTCTTTAACCCAGTTAACGATTAAAACTAAGTGGAGTTTTAATGAATCTTTAATTAGATTGAAATGATCGAAAATGGAGTATCACCAGTTTTGCTCCAGGCGATAGTTAAATCTTTAATTAGATTTGAACGTGAAATGGTAATTGAATTTACCGATAACACTGTGGTGTTAGATATGAAGTATTACCAGTTTTACTTCATGGGATAAATAGGTTGGGATTGGGAAATTAAAACAAATGATTACTTCGGTAAGTTTCGTTAATCCCGACTAGTTTGAATTGGTATTCAAAAGTAGATTAAAGAATAAATTAAAGTATTTATCTTTGATAAAACTTATGGGAACCTTTCCCTATGAATGTGAAATTAGAAATTAACTGTCGGTTAGCCAAGCAGAATGGTTTTCTGGATATTGATCTGATGTTGGTTTCGGCCTTCGGGGTTAATATTTGGGGAATTATTCTCTTGATTAATTTACGGTTAATGACTGATGAATTGGAATGAGGCGTATGGTGTGTTTGTGTAACACTTATTTAAAATATACGCGAGTTATTCGGAAAGACCGGGTTTATCCCATTCTGAATAACTGATACGACGATAAGTCGAAGATGAAGACGATGGTCGAAGACCGGAAGTCTTCACGTCGTTTGGGTGATTACTGATGATCTTGATTGGGCTGTACACCCAAGAAGATGGAAACAGTTAGTGATCGTCCAGACGTACTTGGAGATCGATGGATATGCGGGGTACTAGGTGCCTCCGGTTTCGTTCAGACCCAGAACGGACTTGTAAATGGACTGTGTGTCTGACATTGGATTTTAGTCCGTGTGATTGATCTCT
Organism: Allium sativum; assembly: GCA_030737875.1. Taxonomy (NCBI): domain Eukaryota; kingdom Viridiplantae; phylum Streptophyta; class Magnoliopsida; order Asparagales; family Amaryllidaceae; genus Allium; species Allium sativum. The sequence continues at coordinate 42,375,941 of CM060926.1, forward strand.
ATTAAATATATATCTGTTTGGCGGCGGAGAATTTATTCTCTTGCTTAACGCCCTTCTCTGAGACGTACGAGCTCAGGGGTTATATATTGATGGATATCAATCGCATGGAGTGAATTGCCTGTGTGGCATGCCTAAGTGGCAAATGATCAAGGCTTCTGTTGAAAAGCAAAGTCTTATGGTTGATGATCGAAGCACGGCCTTTGTGGCGTAGCTTTGTGTAACGTTGATTCGCGAGTATCACACCCGGTATGAATCAAAAACGGGAGACGGACCTCAGGGAGGGCATGCGTTTCTTTCTAGTTATGAGTGGCGTCAGTGCTTGAACTGGCTGACGAGTTTGACTCATGTGGATGTTACTTATTATCACTTGCTGAAAAGCGAGGCGTCTCGTGATATCGGTTTCGGCCGATGCTTCTGGTCGGCTGACGGGCCAGGCTTACGCCCCAAAGGGCGGGGAAACGCAGTGTTCAGGAATTTTAATCCACATCGGTGGACCGGCCCTGACGATCCAAAGGCTTGACAGAGTACTTGCCTGAGGATCGGACTAGACAGTCTCGAATCGGTGAGGATCTTGCCCCTAGCCTCGGTTCATACCATAAATGATAACCCAACTTCCAATACGACATTTGCGGTTTTGATTGTAAACTTATATATGGCGACATAGTGTTATGGGCCATTCATGCCGCCTATGATTGATACTTATGATTTGAAGTTGTTTTATACACTATGCACATATAATAGTATCAAATGATTTGTTTTAAACGTATCAAGCATTCTTTGGCTGTTATAAGGGAAAACCCTATCCTCGACTGCGTTGCATTGTGTGATGGGACCTGGGTCTTATAACAGCTTCATTTTTCTTTATTTAGCATTGCGCTGTTTGTTTTATGCACTGGTATTCTTGGGAGGAAACCCGTTCCGTGTTATACGGCGTGGTCCCTTGATTTACCTAACTTTAAAATAAAGATTAATAATTGTTTTAGTTCTCACACCAGTCACATGACTGACCTGGAGTTTATTGTTTTAACCTAAACTCTGGGTGCCCCTATTTTGACACGGGCAGCTAGTAGTTTCGGTTTTGCAGATTTATATTCACAGGATCCTGGTTTACAGCTGGAATGATATCCGGAAAGCTTTGTATCCGTATATCTCCTTCTAGTTGTGTATTGTATTATTTTCCGCTGCGATGTATTTAAATGTAATTTAAATCTCTGATATTTCTGTGTAATATTCATTTATACTCTGTATATTCTTGTAATCTAATGCATTGTTGTAATATACAATGAAATGTTCTTCCGTTTGCGTTCTGTTGTGGTTTGTTCTCGAACTATCCGACGCTTTCCTTTACGGGGAAGTTACGGGTTTTCACAGTTGGTATCAGAGCTTTGGTTTACAAAGCTCAGAGAACAAGGCACATTAGAACCATACGAAAGAATTCATCAGATATTGGATTAGTAATATCCAATTAGAATGACTCGTTAGAGATAGGATCAGTAGTATCCTAGAACGGGTGTGAAGAGTATATTTTTCAAATGAAAACATTTTTGTTTTGAAAATTTAAATCAATTATTCGTATTTGATTAGTTATTTATATTGATTTTGGACAATTCAGTATATAAAGAATTTGCATATACGCCTTGCAAACGTATATTCAAAGTTTTAATATACTGGATAGATATGGAATCACATTCTAGTCGCCCGGAGATGGTACTGATGATTGTCATGACATCATCAGTATTTATGTTCGTGTTTCGAAGGTGTGATTTTCTATATATTTCCATTATACTGGTGTGAGAACCAAAATTAGATAGGGCTTATTGTTGTGATTTGGCATCAAAAATCTGATTTTTGTATATGTATCAAAATTATGAATTTGAAACTCTAATTCACTAATTGATTGATGTTTGTGTTGTTTGTTTAATTGTTTGCTAATTTTGAACCGTTATGCCTAATTTAATCGAATATTGAATTGTATTGAAATTTGGTCGCATTTGTTTGCATATACATATACTTACATTGAACAGGTCATAGCAAGGAGGCTAGAGCAGAGAATAAAATTTGTTTGCCCAACAAATAGGTACATGTTTATTACATAATTTACTGTTTTGTTTGGGTGATGATGATTTTATGAGCCTATTGGCTAGCCGCTTGGCTTTTTCTTTTTCTTTTTTGGAGATCTGAAGGACCGGGGAAGCTATTTGAAATTCCCCGATGCTCCCATTGCAAGGGTATGGCGAAATTTTTCAAAAATTTAAGGTGTTAGCCAAATTTTTGAAGTTTTGAAAATTCTCAGAAACTAAAGAGTTGGAGAATGGAAGCCAGATCGAACGTAGAGTTGATTAATCAAACCACTTTCGACTTTGTTCCTTTTCGGGGACGAAGAGTTTTAAGTGGGGGAGATTGCAACAACCCAGAAAATCTGGGCCAGTTTAAAATTTTTATTTTGGCAATTATAGCGAATTTTGATTATTTAAAATGAATTATTTTAAATAATATCGACGAAAATTTATTTTGAATATAATTCGAACGTATATATTATATACGCGTCGTCGTTAGAATATAAATATTTATTTATATTTATAAATAGAATTGAAAATGGCGCGGTAGTTCGAAAATTCGATTTCTAATTTCAAATGAATATACAGAATTCAATATAAGTCAGAATTGAACGAAACAAGAAATATTTGAATCTGTATAACTATATCTTTGTAACGAAGTTAACAAACTGGGATTTCATCTTAGAAATGATAAGATATGTCCAGTTTAAAATTAGAAATAGTCGCTGTGGAATTTATATATATTTTTATATATATAAGGCCCTTAAAAATAGACATTTTGCAAATGACCTCGGATTTCGACGAAACCAGTTTTGTGGGGTCCGTGGTGTCGAGTTATTGCTAGGTTTCAAATTTCATAATTTTTCGAATCAGTATGTGAGCGTGGCAAAGGAAAACGCGTTTGACCAGTTTCAGTTGATTTTAATCAACTGGAAATTGGCCATTTTTCATACGGTCTCAGAATTCGACGAAACTAGTTTTGTTAGGACCGTATCGTCAATACGAAGCTAGAAAATATTTTTATGGAATTTTTAGAGTTCGTATGTGGCCCCGGTAATTTGAAATGTACGTTTAAAATTCAATATAGGATTTAAATGTAAATTTCAATGGAAACTGATTCAAACGATCATATCAGCTTGCGATACATATCTCATTATGTTCGGAATGGGGGTAAAACGCTATGGACGACAGTCGGTGGGTTCGAGTTCGAGTTCGAAATAAAAAGTTACTTTTTGAAAATTAAAGGAATAAAATAATAATAAAATTATATAAGGTCCCCGTTTTCTCTCCACTAACCTAGTCAACGCCCCACCCCCCCCCCCCCCCCCTTTCATCATGAATCAGAAAACGAGAAAGTAGAAAAGGAAAAAAAAAAAAAAAAGAGAACGACGGATCCCGTCGAACTTCCCCAATGCGCCGCCGTGAAGGCCATCGCCCCATCGCTGATGCCCCCCCCAGATCCGGCGCTCCTTCTCCAATCGCGACCCCCTGCCCGAACCCCAAATCGAGTTCACCGGTTTTAGGGCAAGAGGAAGGAGGTGCGAAGCCGCACCTAGTGATGCAAACGGATCGAACTCCGGTCAACGCCTGGAGGAGCTGGAAGCAACCCTAGTTGCGTGAAGATGGGTTTTGCGGTCCAGTGCAGTAACGACAGAGAAGAAGGTGATTTTTATTTAACTTATATACATTTGTAAAAATCAGTTTTATTTAATTTATATAACATTGGAAAAATCTGCTTTTTCTTTGAATATGAATAGGATTTTTTTTCTTTGAATATGAATAGGATTTTTGAGAAAAAATATGACTTTTATGTTATAGAGATAAAAATATGATTTTATATATGTAATTTAATAAAAATATAATTTTTATATAATGTAGAGAATTAAAAAAGTATAGTTTTTATATTTTTAAAGTAATAAAAATATAGTTTTTATATTTTTAAAGTATTAAAAATATAGTCTTTACTATATAGCGATTATAAAAATATGCTTTATATATTTTTAAAGTAGTAAAAATATAATCTTTTACATTGTAGAAAGGTAAAAATATGATCTTTGCATACTAGTAACTATAAAAATATCATCTTTGTATATGTAGCAAAATAAAAATCTGATTTTTTATTATACGTTGAAATCAAGTGATGATTTTTATAAAGGCGAAAACTATATTTTTATAAAGGCGAAATCTTTAATTTAGAAAAGGAGAAATCTTTATTTTTGAAAAGGCGAAATCTTTAATTTAGAAAAGGTGAAATCTTTATTTTTGAAAAGGCGAAATCTATATTTTTATAAGGGCGAAATCTATATTTTTGAAATGGGATTTTTATATATTGAATAGCGAAGTAAAAATTCGATTTTTATATATTGAATAACATGGTAAAGATTCAATTTTTATATAAAGTATAACGAAGTGAAAATTCTATTTTTACAAATATGAAAGAGCGATGAAAATTCTATTTTCACAATATGAAGTTAGCGATAAAAATATGATTTTTATCTAATAGAGAATATAAAAATGTGATTTTTATATATATAGTGACTACGGGCAACGAAGATGACGAAAATGCGATGAAGATGAAGATTTCTATCAAAAGAAGTGTCGTGGAGCTAGGATAGCTATAAGTGAGAATTTCTCACCTTTCAATTTCATTTTCTAGTTATATATATATACTAGGATGCAGACGGTGCTTAGTAGCACCCGACACAATCGTCCACAGACCATGGACTTGTTTGTTTGGTTGCGTAGATTAGTTGGATTATTTGATTGAAATTGAATTGTGTGGTGAAATGAATTGATTTGATTGATGTGTGAATGGCGTGGGCCTTCACTAGACCGGGGATAAGGCTAGGCCTTGTCCCGTTTCTAGTATCGTGCCGTTATGCCGCCGAAATTTTCTAAAATATGTTAGAAAAATAAAAATATCATTTTATTTAAAGAATGAACTGAATAGAAATTCATATGTTGGAATAAAATGTTTTATCGTTAAAAATATAATTTTTAACGTGAATGTGAATAAATAAATATTCATTTACAAACCGGACGGTTTGTTTATGTACACCTATTTGAAGGACATTGATTGGGTCGATAAATTTTACACATCGCCCAACTGCACAAATAAAATATTTGTTTGATTGTTTGAAACTCCACACGGGTGTTAGGATGAAATATGTAGTTCACTCATCCTAATTGATTAAATATGTCGATCGATTGATTGACAGGCTGTTATAAGCGTTGAATATCTATATTTGATGCTTATACAGTGTAGTGCACTTTGGTTGATGGTTGATTATTTTTCAATGTTATTATATACATGTGTTGTATGGAAATCCATATAATTAACTTTATATGGTAATTGATTGGGCCTCATTCCGATTTGAAAAATAAAGAATATTATAAAATAAAAGTTCATGTGTTGACAGTACTCATTCATTGAGATTGGTCATGTGTTGAACGAAATATTTTAGTAATAAAACTTACATCTTTATCATTATAAAATAAAAGTTCATGTGTTGACAGTACTCATTCGTTGAGATTGGTCATGTGTTGAACGAAATATTTTAGTAATAAAACTTACATCTTTATCATTATAAAATAAAAGTTCATGTGTTGACAGTACTCATTCATTGAGATTGGTCATGTGTTGAACGAAATATTTTGATAATAACGACTATTTTGAAAAAGAAATATTTGAAATAGAAGATTTGAAAATAAAGGAATATATGAAGCCGTGTTGATTAGATTGACGCCATTTTGACGTGAATGATATTTGAATCGATTTTGAAACGATTTCGAAATGAATTGAATTGAAAACGATTTCGAAATGAATTGAATTGAAAACGATTTCGAAATGAATTGAATTGAAAACGATTTCGAAATGAATTTAATTGAAAACGATTTCGAAATGAATTGAATTGAAAACGATTTCGAAATGAATTGAATTGAAAACGATTTCGAAATGAATTGAATTGAAAACGATTTCGAAATGAATTGAATTGAAAACGATTTCGAAATGAATAGAATTTAAAACGATTTCGAAATGAATTGAATTGAAAACGAATTCGAATTGAATTGAAAGTGAATTGAAATGAATTCAAATTGAATTGAAATTTGAATTGAATAGAAATGAGTTTTGAAACGAATCTATAAAGAAGAATTCAATTTTGCTTTGAATTGAAATGGAAGTTGAAATGGATTTTTGAAACGAATTCAAAAATATTTATATAATTCGTTTTAAATAGAAATCGACGATATATATTATATATATTATATATATAATATAATGGCCTGAATAGAACGCGCCGCGCCGCGGCAGTTCGTGAATTTCGACCATTTATTTCAAACGGACATTACGGGAGATCCGACCGTCGGATTTTCCTAAAACCGGAACCGTTGGGTTCGTATCGAAAAGAGCTTTCTAGCGAATGTTAGAAATTTGAAATCTAACGGTTGGATTTGGAATTATGTCCAAATCAAATTCGAAAAAGGTCGTTGTAAGTGCAGTTCGATGGCCATTGATGGAAATCGACTGTACGGGCCTTGATAAAATTATTAAAAATAGTAATAATTTGTGTAAAATCATAAGAGATGATTTAGAAAGAATTGGGATGAAAAACTCCCTATTTGAAAAGATAAAAGTAGATTTTTATCGAAATGAACTAGTTTTGAACTAGAATTATAATTCTATTTATTTTTAAATAAATAAATTGAATTTAAAAAGGGTTTTAAAAATAACCAGAATATCCAATGATTGCATTGGAGTGGATTTGAATCGAAATTGTCTTCGGAATATTTCGATGTTGGAATTCGTGATTATACAGATGTTGTTATGGGAATTTGAAAGATATATATTTATATCGTTATTTCCAATACGACATTTGTTAGTCGTAGAATTCGATATTGAATATAAGCCGATATATTTTCTATTCAGAGCCTTGTATTGAATATCGAATGTGATTTGGGTTTGTCGTGAGTGGTGTCTTCACTAACACTGTTCTTGAACCCAGTGGAGAAAAGGTTAAATCTTTTTATTTAGATTTAATGAAGTGTACCAATTAAATAATATTTAATTGGAATTGAATTGATATTGATTTTTGGGTTTATCGTGGACAGTGTTTTTAAATAACACTCGTTCTTTAACCCGATCATTAATGAAGGTGATTTTGGGTTTATTGTGAACTGTGTTTTTAAATGACACGGATTCTTTAACCCAGTTAACGATTAAAACTAAGTGGAGTTTTAATGAATCTTTAATTAGATTGAAATGATCGAAAATGGAGTATCACCAGTTTTGCTCCAGGCGATAGTTAAATCTTTAATTAGATTTGAACGTGAAATGGTAATTGAATTTACCGATAACACTGTGGTGTTAGATATGAAGTATTACCAGTTTTACTTCATGGGATAAATAGGTTGGGATTGGGAAATTAAAACAAATGATTACTTCGGTAAGTTTCGTTAATCCCGACTAGTTTGAATTGGTATTCAAAAGTAGATTAAAGAATAAATTAAAGTATTTATCTTTGATAAAACTTATGGGAACCTTTCCCTATGAATGTGAAATTAGAAATTAACTGTCGGTTAGCCAAGCAGAATGGTTTTCTGGATATTGATCTGATGTTGGTTTCGGCCTTCGGGGTTAATATTTGGGGAATTATTCTCTTGATTAATTTACGGTTAATGACTGATGAATTGGAATGAGGCGTATGGTGTGTTTGTGTAACACTTATTTAAAATATACGCGAGTTATTCGGAAAGACCGGGTTTATCCCATTCTGAATAACTGATACGACGATAAGTCGAAGATGAAGACGATGGTCGAAGACCGGAAGTCTTCACGTCGTTTGGGTGATTACTGATGATCTTGATTGGGCTGTACACCCAAGAAGATGGAAACAGTTAGTGATCGTCCAGACGTACTTGGAGATCGATGGATATGCGGGGTACTAGGTGCCTCCGGTTTCGTTCAGACCCAGAACGGACTTGTAAATGGACTGTGTGTCTGACATTGGATTTTAGTCCGTGTGATTGATCTCTATTAAATATATATCTGTTTGGCGGCGGAGAATTTATTCTCTTGCTTAACGCCCTTCTCTGAGACGTACGAGCTCAGGGGTTATATATTGATGGATATCAATCGCATGGAGTGAATTGCCTGTGTGGCATGCCTAAGTGGCAAATGATCAAGGCTTCTGTTGAAAAGCAAAGTCTTGTGGTTGATGATCGAAGCACGGCCTTTGTGGCGTAGCTTTGTGTAACGTTGATTCGCGAGTATCACACCCGGTATGAATCAAAAACGGGAGACGGACCTCAGGGAGGGCATGCGTTTCTTTCTAGTTATGAGTGGCGTCAGTGCTTGAACTGGCTGACGAGTTTGACTCATGTGGATGTTACTTATTATCACTTGCTGAAAAGCGAGGCGCCTCGTGATATCGGTTTCGGCCGATGCTTCTGGTCGGCTGACGGGCCAGGCTTACGCCCCAAAGGGCGGGGAAACGCAGTGTTCAGGAATTTTAATCCACATCGGTGGACCGGCCCTGACGATCCAAAGGCTTGACAGAGTACTTGCCTGAGGCTCGGACTAGACAGTCTCGAATCAGTGAGGATCTTGCCCCTAGCCTCGGTTCATACCATAAATGATAACCCAACTTCCAATACGACATTTGCGGTTTTGATTGTAAACTTATATATGGCGATATAGTGTTATGGGCCATTCATGCCGCCTATGATTGATACTTATGATTTGAAGTTGTTTTATACACTATGCACATATAATAGTATCAAATGATTTGTTTTAAACGTATCAAGCATTCTTTGGCTATTATAAGGGAAAACCCTATCCTCGACTGCGTTGCATTGTGTGATGGGACCTGGGTCTTATAACAGCTTCATTTTTCTTTATTTAGCATTGCGCTGTTTGTTTTATGCACTGGTATTCTTGGGAGGAAACCCGTTCCGTGTTATACGGCGTGGTCCCTTGATTTACCTAACTTTAAAATAAAGATTAATAACTGTTTTAGTTCTCACACCAGTCACATGACTGACCTGGAGTTTATTGTTTTAACCTAAACTCTGGGTGCCCCTATTTTGACACGGGCAGCTAGTAGTTTCGGTTTTGCAGATTTATATTCACAGGATCCTGGTTTACAGCTGGAATGATATCCGGAAAGCTTTGTATCCGTATATCTCCTTCTAGTTGTGTATTGTATTATTTTCCGCTGCGATGTATTTAAATGTAATTTAAATCTCTGATATTTCTGTGTAATATTCATTTATACTCTGTATATTCTTGTAATCTGATGCATTGTTGTAATATACAATGAAATGTTCTTCCGTTTGCGTTCTGTTGTGGTTTGTTCTCGAACTATCCGACGCTTTCCTTTACGGGGAAGTTACGGGTTTTCACAAGTAAACTGAATTTGCTTGGTTTATGTGGTATTTTATGGTTGAATGTGTTTGGCGTGAATTGTTATCGAATAATTTAACCATTGAAATGAATTGACTTAAATTCTAAATATACGTGAATTATTTGAAAAGTCCGAGTTATATCTCATTTCAAATAATTGATCGGCGATAAAAGTCGATGATGAAGACGGTGGTTGAAGACCGGAGATCTTCACATCGGTTGGATGGTAACTGATGTCTTGATTGGGAGGCATCCCGAAATATAGATAATAAGTGGTGATCGTCCAGACGTGCTTGGAGATCGATGGGTATGAGAGGTATATAGTGCCTCCGGTTTCGTTCAGACCCAGAACGAACTTGCAAATGGACTATGTGTCTGACATTGGATTTTGTTCTGTGCTAATTGATCTCTATTAAATACATATCTGTTTGGCGGTAGAGAATTTATTCTCCTGCTTAACGCCCTTCTCTGAGACGTACGAGCTCAAAGGTTATATATTGATAGAAATCAATCGCATAGCGTGAATTTCCTATGTGGCACGCCTAAGTGGAAGATGATCAAGGCTTCTGTTAGAAAGAAAAGTCTTATGGTTGATGATCAAAGCACGACCTGTGTGGCATAGCTTTGTGTATAACATGAATTCGCGAACCTCACTCCCCGGTATGAACCTGAAACAGGAGAGGACATTAGGGAGGGCATGTGATTCCTTCTAGCTAGGGTGGTGTCAGTGACCTACCAGCCATGACATTTATATTATTTTCACCTGTGTGGTTGTTGTTGTTGTGAGGCGCCTCGGATATGGAGCCATTGGGCTCATTTTCGCCCCATAGGGCGGGGGAACGCAGTGTCCAGGGTTTAAGTTTAATCCATCGAGTGGACCCTCCCTGACGATCCAAGGGCCACTCGAGCTCTGATCCTAGGACATGGTAGGCTAGATTGTCTCGAAGCGGTGAGGACGATCCCTGGCCTCGGTTCTTGACGGAAATCCAATTTCCAAATACGACACCGTGCGGTTTTGATTGTATACCTATATATGGAAACATAGTGGTATGGGGCATTAATGCCGTCTATGATTGATACTTATGATTTGAAATTGTTTTTGAAACATATAAACACTAGTAATAATATCAAATTCTTTTGTTTATTTCGTATCAAGCATATTTTGGCCATTATAAGGTAAAAACTCTATCCTCTTGTTTGCATTGCATTGTGTGGTGGGAACTGAGTCTTATAATGGCTTCATTTTTGTAAAAAACATTGCGATGTTTAAAAGATTTACTTGTTTTAAGCACTGGCAATCCAATGGAGTAAACCCGTTCCGCGAAAGTGGCGTGGTCCTGTGCTTAGCCATATTATAAAATGTGCTAAGTAGATTTCTCATACATGTCCCATGACCGACTCGTAGTTTGTTTCACTTGCAAACTCGGGTGCCCCTTTTTCTACACGGGCATCCTTGAATTCAGGTTTTAGCTGGCTCTTTCTGGATAACTGGAGCTGAAGATGGATTCTATCATTTATCTCTTTTTATGCTGTTCAGCTCCTATTGTACATATTATGTTTGTTTTCCGCTGTAGACATTTATGTATAGCTGAACTGTATTTGTACAAAGTATAATCCTGTATACTGTGTAACTCTGCTGATTATGTTTATCCAGTGTATTATTTGTACATTATCTGGTGTATTTATTTAATTTTGTTCTGCTATTATCTGTTTTTGTGTTATATTCCAAAGATTACCTTTGCCACCATCGTACGGGGTTTTGGGGTTGTCACAACAGTTATTTAATTATGTTGCTAAATATTGCATGCCACTATACAAAAATGTCTAAATATACATATTTATAAAAGGGTGCAAGCATATAAATAAATACATATCTATAATAGTTAACATGCTACGGCTGAATTGATTGCCATATAGGAGAGGTATTTATATGGATCCGTACTACAATACTTGAATTAGCTTTTACAAAACAAATTCAACATTCAGATACAAGAATGTATATCCAAATAGCAAGAAAGCCTAAAACAAATCAAATCTGTTTTACCTTTCAAAGTTCAGTTGCAACATGAATCAATATATATATATATATATATATATATATAAGAACTAGCAGTCCATTTACATTTCATCCATACAAGTCCAATTTCTACATTACTTCCCATCATTATAACAAAGAAGCAATATATAAATATAAGTGCTCTTGCTTACGGGTATACTATATATGTGTTATAAAGTATTTTCAGTAAGATGTATGTTTACAGAAACATACATATATCGTGGAGAATAAATAATGAAACTTAATGCATTTTAAGAGATGTTCTGCTAAGTCTCATAAATTAAAACTTTTCTTCAATATTTTAGAATCTTTCAAAACAAGCTTTATGATTGTTTTCAAATAACAACATACTTGCATTAGAAAACAGTTGAAAACCCATATGTAATTATGCAAAAAAATGCTAACTTATATAAACATGTATGATTATTAGTGTAGATGTTTATGTATATAATAGATTGATATTCATCATAGTATGTCAAGCCAAGTTCATAACCTCAATCAACAAATTGCTTAATATTCTGCAATAATTCAAAACCATTCAGATGTTTACTTGAATATCAGTAATAAACACTTAGATTCACATCTTAAAATGTCTCAGGCAATCAAATCCAATAGGAACTTATCATTTTGTTCAATAAAAAAAACTGATTTTGGATCTAAATCAAAATTATAACAGAGTCACAATAATATTTCAACAATCAAGCATCTTCGATACCAAGGTTCACAGAGTTCGCATATTCTATTAGATCCGGACATAAATTTGAACACACATATTTAGCAAATTAATCACATGTTCATCATTTAACAGTGTAGGATCATGAAATAGATAAACAAAATTAATATCTAATATTAACTTGTGTTTATAATGAAGTAATTTCCATTTCAGAAATAAATCTATATAACAGTCCTAATTTTATCACTTCAGAACTAAATTCTCGAGTCTATATTTTCAATGCTTTCGATTATTCAAGAAATCAAAAACACATAAACCAAAATCATTGTTCAAAATACTATTTTTGCAAGCCATAGCTTTGATATCACTGTTGGGATTTTACGATCTAATCGAGAATCGATTTAAAAATTTAACAATCTATAAATTATGATCTATGCGAAAAATAATAAATCCAAATTAAAACATACCAATTCCTCTTGCAAAATGAAATCAAATGGCAAGTTATTGAATCCATGAGTCACGTATGAATCTTAAACTTGGCCCTTGAAGGACTTCGTATGCATAGGTATCCACACTAAAGTCTTCTCTTCGATCGTCATATGAATCGAAAAAAATGGGGAATCAAATACTAGTCACTATGCCAATCAGGTTTTCATTGAATCAATTTTTTGTTGGTTTCATGTATAATTAAAAAGAAGAAGCCTCTTCTTTAAAAAATAAATATGGACCATGAATAAAGGTACCAACCAGTATAACCGTTCCAATGCTAAATAAAATATCAACAGAATGATATTTTATTTATCCAAAGAATTGTTTTCCCTTTATAATGTTCTAAGTGCGTGATCCTATATGTTACTACGACATTGGAAATAATTTCAAATTATAATTAAAATTATAAACAGTGAGTGGCATCGCTGTTACCCAAGTTATAATAAAATTGACAATTCAACATAACCTTTTCTATGACCAGTGTTTCAACGTAATTTAATCCTTTTGACCAATATAACCAAGATTAAAGTTGAGGCATGGAATGTACCATCCTCTTTATAATTTAATCCTTTTATCTTAATCGATGAGTATATTATATAAAACAAATCAATATTTGAGCACGACCATGCATTTTATAATCATACTCAATCAAGAGGCCCATGGATATCACTACTTAGGGTTAAATTCCATCTATATCATTTATATTATTTAATCGATTCGAAATGTATCTGATAATCACCTTTATCGTTTACTCGGTTAAAAGTAACTTTTGATGATATCAAAACACAAACATCCTCAAATAAAACATATAATGATTTCAGGTCTGGAGGCCATTACATTATTGTCACTATGAGAATTACTTGTGACACTTTAATTATATTCCATGAAGTTCTCTCGTGTTGGTTAGCCCAATACACTATTCTCTAATATGTATTTATGTATTGACAATAATATTGTATATATTATTGATCAATGAGATATGATCATCATTCAATCAACATACTAGCCTGAATGTTTTATTATTGTCCTTTGTACAATAAAACTGGACTAGGGACATTTAAGAATTATAATACTTATTATTATATTATATAATCTCATGTTCAAGTCACTTACTTGAAAATATATAATTCTGTATTATTATTCTAAGTACTTTTATTATGTCAATATTTATATTACGTAGTAAATATAGCATAATACAATCTTTTATTCAAAATAAAATATAACATAAATAGTATTATTAATCATATCATATGGATTTCCTCTAGGCATAAACTCTAACACATCCATATGCATGTGCAATTGTTCTATTCAGTTGATCATAGTGCCTAATTTGTGTTTATGCATCCACTACATCCACTTGCAAATGCTTTCATCCATTTGCAATCATCAAACATAACATGTTTCAATGACATTTTTCAACCATATCTTATGATCTATAGGTTTCTCCTTAGATCAGATTCAAAGGAATTTGAAACGTAGAAACCAAGAACTAAAGATGGAAAAAGGTCAAAACGTACCATCAAAAAGATAAGGATAAGAAACATGCATCTTCTCTTCTTGTTCCCAAGTGGCCTCGTTGGGTTCGTCTGCCGATTGAACCTTAATCAATCTTACTTCCTTGTTTCTTAACCTCTTGGTTTGAAAATCTAAGATCCACATAAATGTTCACCAAATAGATGCCTCCCGCTCGATCTATTTTTCCTTTACTGCATTAGTCTCTACTGTCACTGTTGAATTATGTAGGCACTTTCACAAATGCGATACATGGAATATGTCATGAACACCCGATAGCCTGTCCAATAGAACAATATATGCCATCTTCCCTACTCTCTTTGTGAATGGTCCACTGAACCTCGGTTCCAACTTTCCTTCAGAGCAAAACCTTGATGAAAACCAAATCTCCAATAGCAAACTCCAGATTGGTCCATCTTTTGTCCTTATATGAATTTTGTTTATCCCATGTTTGCCTCTTTCCCCTCCTAGTCAAATCAACCTTATCAGAAGTCTCTTTAAGCATTTCTAGTCCAAGAAACAGCCTTTCTATCAAATCCCACCAACATGTTGGGGATCTACAAGGTAGTGCATACAAGGCCTCGAAGGGTGTCATGCCAATGCTAGTCTGGAAACTTTTATTATAAGCAGACTCTACAAAGAGGTAAATGATCCTCCCATATCCCTCCGAAGTCCAAGATACACATCCTAGTAGGTCCACAAAATCCTATTCACCTTCTCAACCTATCCATCCATCTAAGGGTGATATGCAGTACCAAACCTTAGTGGCGTTCCTAAAGCCTCTTGCAAACTCCTCCAAAACTCATTGGTGAAAATCAGGTATCTATCACTCACAATACTTGAAAGAATACCATGGAGTGTAACTATCTCGTGAATATATAAAGAAGCCAGCCACGCAGTCGTCCTTTTATTCTTAACTTGGATGAAATGGGAGATCTTAGTTAGTTGGTCCATGAATAACCCAAATGCTGGTGTTCTCTTTGTTGACTTAGGCAACCCATCCGCAAAATCCATAGAAACACTCTCCTATTTAAATAATGGTATATCCAAAGGCTAAAGTAGTCCACTGGGCTTCTTTTGCTCTATCTTGACTCTTTGGATAGTCACACATCCTGCCACATACTCAGCCACATTCCTTTTTATGTTATCCAATGAAAGACTTATCTCATATCATGATACATCTTATCACCACCTAGATGGATAGTCATGCAAGGGAGATGAGCTACAGCTAGTACCACACTCGTCAAGTCATCTGTGTAGGGTACATATGATCTACCATCCCATCAAACCCAACCTCTACAATCCACATTATACCTAAGGAGGCGCCTACAAACCTCTCCTGAAACACCCCACCCTCCATTAAGGTCACTCACAAGGGACTGCCTTAACTTTGGTGGAGGTTTGTAAGTAAACGTCATAGATAAAACACAAGATAGATATAAACACATACATATAAGCAGCGGAAACAAACAGACTTTTATTTCATAAAATACTTGTTCATACAAAACATTTCCATAATTGTCTCATAACAACTTCCAAAACATTACAGCATCATTTTTGTCTTGGTTATTAAATAAAGAAGCATAAAACATGATTAAAACTGCGTAAGTCCCCATGATTGTGTCCAACTGCCATAGCCAAGGAGAGAGAGTCCAAACCGTACATCTACTATCTTTGGAGGCCGTAAGACACAGATGATTATGCGAGTAGGAGCCGATCTTTAGAAAAAGGGGATCACTTTGCCTCTAGCATGGGGTGCCAGTTAAACCAATACAAGTAGGTGTAGAGATATAGTGTGGGGTGCGATAGTATATTCGATTCAAACTGCTTTGTCTTAGTTTATGACACTCTCCTATTTCCATTTTATAATTATCATGCCCTTATTCTTATTTTTATTCTCATACTGAAGAGTCACTAGACTTACCAGGCTTTATGTATGATCTTATTTTCTTTCGTCTTCTTTTCTTCCGTTCCCCCCCCCCCCCAGGTCCACAAGGAGGAAACAACTCAGCTTAGTCAGACTCTTTGCAAGCTTCAAGACAATAGATGTACGGTTTGGACTCTCTCTCCTTGGCTATGGCGGTTGGACACAATCATGGAGATTTATGCAGTTTTAATCATATTTTATGCTTCTTTATGTAATAACCAAGACAGGAATGATGCTGTAATGTTTTGGAAGTTGTTATGAGACAATTATGGAAATGTTTTGTATGAACAAGTATTTTATGAAATAAGTCTGTTTGTTTCCGCTGCTTATATATATGTGTTTATATCTGTCTTGTGTTTTATCTGTGACTTTTACTTACAAACCTCCACCAAAGTTAAGGCAGTCCCTTGTGAGTGACCTGAGTGGATGGTGGGGTATTTCACTTGGTATCAGAGCATAGGTTTACCAGACTAGATAAAAAATTTTGAAACTATTTTTAAAAGAAGTTTAAGAAGCATTCTTTTTCAAGAAAAAGTCTTGTTTTTAAAAGGCATAAATTCCCCAAGCCATACGTACTATCTCTCTCTATCCTTTGTCTTGAATACTTTCCTTTTTGTTCCAGCATGTTTGGAGATCTTAACCTTCCGGAAGGAGTACCGATACCTGGCTGGTTCCGAAGGTACCTGGAGGCTAGGGCCAATGGTGCGGGCCCGACAGACATTCCTCCTCCAACAGTGGCAGCGGTTCCTCCACCTCCTCCTCCTCCTCGTGGAAATACTTTCGCTAAGATATGTAGAGACTTCAAAGCTATGGGTGGAAAGGACTTATATGGAACTGAATCCTTTGTAGTAGCAAGGAACTAGATGAAGGAGACCGAGGACTTGTTCATCATCTTCGAAGTTGACGACAGGCAAAAGATACAGCTAGCAGTGTGGTTGTGAAAGATGAAGCTTCCTATTGGTGGGAAGTTACCCATGCTGAAAGCCAGTGGAGACTTGGGAAGATATTAGGATGAGGTTTGAGATGAAATTCCTCTCCCAAGCTGAAAGAAGCCTGCAAATGGAGAAGTTCCTAACTTTGAAAAAAGGAAATATGACAATCAAGGAGTACGTCAATCAGTTAAATCAGCTAGCCAGATTCGGGCTGGATTTAGTAAACACCCAACACAGGAAGGCCCTTCGCTTCGTCAAAGGTCTGAATGAACTTCTACACAGCCTTGCAATGACCCATATACCTATGGGGGCGACCTATGAAAGCTTAGTGGACATGGCACTGCTACACGAGGAAGATAAAGGCAAGAAAGAGGCAAAGGTGGAAGCGCCTCAAGAAAAGAAAGAAGGCTTATAGGCTAAGAAGACAAAGTTCAAGAAACACGGGAAGAACAACAAATCCGTGAAAAGAGAAAGTGCAATTTCTGTGGCATTGTGGGACATATAGCAAAAGACTATAGGAAGAAGAAGGCAAAGATGAATGGGGGTTGTTTCCATTGTGGAGAGACTGGACATTTGGCTAAGAACTGCCCAAAGAAGCGGGGGTAGGGACAGAGGACAAGATCCACCTCTGGAGGACAGGTTCACGCGCTGACGGTACCTCCACAGGAATGAGGTAGAAATATTTCTGTAGAAAGCTTAGTTTATCTGTATAATCATCCATTTCGCACTCTCTTTGATTCTGGTGCATCACATTCCTTTATTTCATCTGCTTTAGTAGAATCTCTGCACCTAGATACTAGTATGGAAGAAGATCCCTTGGTTGTTTTGAATCCAATTGGGGGCTCGGCTTATTTGTCGATGGTTTGCTTGGATTTGAAAATCTCTATTCTAAGTGTTGAGTTTAGATGTAGTGCCTTTGTTTTGGGCTTCTCTGGATATGGATTGATCTTAGGCATGGACTGGTTATCCAGTAACGGTGCCATTCTTGGTTGTGAGAAAAGAGTGGTTAGACTCTTGACTCGGCTCGGTAACACTCTAGAAATTTCTTGTAATCCCTTGAATGCTGCTATGCTTAGTTATCTAGAGTCGCTTAAAGCTTCTATTGAGAATTTGCAGTCGGTTAGAGTGGTCCGGGAATATCCGGATGTCTTTGAAGAGGTGAAAGGCTTACTTCTGAAGCGGGAAATAGACTTCCGCATATATCTTGTTGATAATGCAAAGCCTGTAGCTCTGCCTGTTAGACAAATGGCTCCAAAGGAGAGAAAGGAGCTCGGTAAGCAAGTTAAGGAGCTTCTCGAGAAGGGGTTTATAAGGATAAGTATCTCAGAATGGGGTGCTCCAGTGGTGTTCGGCACCAAAGCAGATGGTTCACTACGTCTTTGTGTGGACTATAGGGAGCTAAAAAAGCTGACTGAAAAGAATAGACACCCGCTTCCCAGAATAGACGATTTGTTTGATCAGCTTGTATGGGCGTCAGTCTTCTCCCAACTTGATCTAGCTACTGGTTTCCATCAGCTAAGGGTAGCTGAAGATAGCATTGATAAAACGGCGTTCAGAACCCCAAATGCTTTCTACAAGTGTCTTGTTATGCCTTTCGGTCTGACAAACGCACCCTCTTATTTCGTGGACCTAATGAGCAGAGTGTTCAGAGAATTCCTCAATAGGTTCGTGGTGGTCTTCGTAGACGATATTTTGATATTCTCAAATAATGAGGAAGAACATGCTCGGCATCTAAAGGAAATCATGGATACTCTCCGTGCACATCAGCTAAAAGCCAAATTCTCCAAATGCCACTTTTGGAGGGAAGAGGTAAGGTTTCTTGATCATATAGTGTCCAAAGATGGGTTAGCCGTGGACCCCGCGAAAGTGGTGGCAGTGTAAGATTGGAAGACACCGAGAAATGCAACCAAAGTCTGAAGCTTTCTTGGGCTAGCCGGTTTTTACTGAAAGTTCATTAGGGATTTCGTGAAAATCTCAGCTCCACTCACAAAGCTAACAAAGAAAAATCTGGCGTTCACTTGGGATTTGGGTTGCGAGTTTGCGTTCGAACAATTAAAAAGGGCTCTTATAATAGCCCCAGTTCTAACTTTGCCAGATGGAAGAAAAATGTTCACAGTATGTACAGATGCGTGTGGTACAAGGCTAGGCACTATTCTGATGCAAGAAGGAAGGGTAGTAGCTTATGGAGGAAGACAATTGAAAGTTCATGAAAAGAACTACCCAACCCACGATCTTAAGTTGGCCGCCATTGTTTTTGCGCTTAAGTCTTGGCGCCATTATCTCCTAGGTGAGAAGTTCGAATTATATACTGACCATAAATCGTTAAAATATCTCTTCTCGCAAAAAGATCTTAACTTAAGGCAGCAAAGATGGATGGAATTCCTTGCCTCGTATGATTTTAAAATTTCCTATACTCCTGGCAAAGGCAATGTAGTAGCAAACGTGTTGAGCCAAAAGAAACTGGCCTTAAGCCCTCTCTTTGTGGAAAGGCAAAGCTTGGAGTATATAGCCAGTTTTGACTTTAGGCCATCCTCAGATTTTATACTTGGTTTATTTGCATCTCTAGAAGTACGGCCCACTCTTTTAGACTCAATAGGGGCTGCACAATGCGAAGACCCTCAGCTTGTGGATGTGATTGATAAGCTGATTAGGGATGAAACTTCCAGTCACCTCAATAGGTACTCCATCGATGATAAAGGTTGGCTGAGACGAGATGGAAGGCTATGCATCCCACAAGCTAGGGATTTAGTAAAGAAGGTTCTCGAGGAAGCACATCATTTCAAGATGACAATACATCCAGATGGAGACAATATATACAAGGACGTAATGAGAGTTTTCTATTGGAGCGGCATGAAGAAGAACGTGGAAGATTTCGTTTCTAAGTGCGTGACATGTCAACAGGTCAAGGCGGAACAAAAGAAGACCGAAGGACTACTTCATCCTCTAGAAGTACCGCAATGGAAGTGGGATAGCATTTCAATGGACTTCATTGACGGGTTGCCTATGTCAAGAAGAGGCAATACTAGCATTTGGGTAATAGTGGACAGGCTTACTAAAAGTGCCCACTTTATACCCATCAAAAGTAGAAGGACTGCCTCGTCTCTAGCTTCTCTTTATCTCAAGGAAATAGTTCAACTCCATGGAATACCCTCCAGCATAGTGAGTGACAGAGATCCCATCTTCACGAGCGAATTTTGGCAGAGTCTGCAAGAAGCTGTAGGCACACGGTTATGCTTGAGCACGGCCTATCACCCCCAAACTGATGGTCAGACAGAACGGGTGAATATAGTGATAGAAGATCTTTTGAGACTGTGCATTCTTGACTTCGGATGGACTTGGGAGGATCATCTTCCTTTAGTGGAATTCGCCTACAACAACAGTTACCAAGCCACTATCGGTATGGCGCCCTTCGAAGCTCTATATGGAAGACCATGCCGATCACCAACTTGTTGGTGGGAGTCTACTGACAAGATTATACTTGGGCTAGACATGATTCGAGAGACTTCAGAAAAGTGGACTTGATACGAAGGAGAATGAAGATGGCCCAAGACAGACAGAAATCCTACGCCGACAAAAGAAGGACCGACCTTGAGTTTGAGGTTGGGGACAAGGTTTTCCTTAAGTTTTCCCCTTTAAGGAACGTCGTTCGCTTTGGATCCGCAGGAAAGCTAGCACCAAGATTTGTAGGACCGTTCCCTATCATCGAGAAGATTGGGAAGATGGCTTATAGAGTAGAGCTGCCCGAAAAGTTGGCCGGAATCCACAACGTCTTTCATGCTTCTCATCTCCGAAAATGTCTACATGAATCTGCGAAAGTTGTCCGAGCGAAGTATTCTAGATGAGGCCGAAGTGGAACCCGAAGCAACTGTAAGAAGAATTCCAAATCGAATTGTAGGAACTAAAGTGAAAAAGCTATGCAACAGAGAAATCAAGCTCGTCAAAGTTCAGTGGAGCGATGCCGAGGAAGACGCGACTTGGGAAACTGAGGACAAAATACGCGCAGCCTACCCTTTTCTTTTTGAGGGTATATCTTTGATCTCTCTTTTTCCTTAAGTCATGCTTATATCTATCTTTAGGTATATTTCCTCGATATTATCCTTTATCCTTAGGTAGAAACCCTCTGGATGTAAACATGTATTTGAAACATGTTATAGTTGATGGCTGCAAGTGGTTGCTAGTGGATGCATATACACACACAACCTAGGATTTAGATCGACTTAGTCCCTTCATATTGCATATGCATATATGTATTCATATTTGTATGTGGTTGAATCTTGATATGTCGTCATATGGATGTCGCATTTGTATGAATGGTTGCGCACTCATGTAGAATTATGAGTAGGAAAAATTTTGCATGCATAATGGATTCATGGCACTTACATGAACTGCATTAAGGAGGTCAACTGAATCAGTAGACCGCCTAATTTTGCATTAGATAAGGACATGAACACACACTGTGCATATGATCAAGAAGCGTTAGAAGTCTTTTAAGGACAATGGACGCCTAAGTTTGATGGTTGAGTAGATGGACGATTGGATGTTAGGACTTAAGTTCTCCTAGACTTGAAGATTTCGGGGATGAAATCCTTTAAGGAGGGGAGAATGTAACACCCTGAATTTTCTGTTAACTGTATATTAACAAATTAAAGTAAAATTAATTTTAGATGATAGAACTAAGGGAAATGGGTTACGCCATAGCATTCGTCTCGGAATTCTGCTTGAGATAGAGTCCGAGTTTGCGTGAAACGGACTCCGTATGAAGGAGTTATAACCTCTGAAAGTTTCAGAATTCAAATTAAAATTCAAACAGTTTAAAACGAAGTTCAAAATTCAAAAATCAGACCCAAACTGGGTTGGGTGGGAAAATTCCCACCCAGGCACCAGGTCGACCTGGGGGTCGACCTGGGTGACCAGGTCGACCATAGGGTCGACCTGTGGGTCGACCTGCCCAGTCGACATGGTTTGGCCCTGGCTGGCCTAATCGGGTTCTGGTCGATTTTTGAGGCTTGGCTGTGTCCTAGGGCTGACATGTCGCATTTTGGTTGGCTCCTTTCGATGTGAATGGTCTAGATTCGTCTATGATTATCTGACGGCTCAAATCAATCTGAAACTCTATATAAACAACCTAAGACTCCAACCTAAATTCACATATGAAATTAGTGACAGAGCCGCCATGCTGTCGGGAGAAAACTAGGAGGAGCCTCCACTTGTAGAAAAGCTTAGTGACGAGCCAAAATCAAAGTTAAAACACGAATCATAACAACGTTAGTCTTCCCAAAGGAAAGCAATTCAAATTCAGAACTCAGAATCCAAAATTCAAGTTCTGCGTTCGTTGTAAGTACAATGATTCTTCCGATGTGAATAAATTTAAGTCTTGATTCGATGTAAATTAGGAATGAAATGATGTTATTGTATAACAAAGATGTTGATTCATATGCGATGAGGTGACATTGTGATGTTTGTCGTATAATTGAGTTTATGTTGATCCTATTGTACATGTAGAATCACATGCAGGTTGTATAGTTCATATTGTAATTGACACTTATATGTTTATGTGATTATATAGGTTGTATGTGATTAAGATCTCATGTATATATATATATATATATATATATATATATATATATATATATATATATATGCTAGAACCTTTATGCCTAAACGATTATGTTCACATATATGTTAGTATGTTTGTAAGAAAATTTCAAGTTAATTGGATCCATGTCAAGGTCCACCTTAATATGTGTTTCATGTTGTAATTAGACGTATGAATGGATCTAGTTCACACCCTTGTCATAAAATTATGAAATTATCATATCCTTGTCATATGCTAGTTATGCTCGATGTTATGCCTAGATCCAAAAACAGGTTTAGGCTTATGTTATCTAAATCTAATTTATGCGACACCTATTTGGTTAAATACCTATGTCAATGCAAGTTCACATATACGTTGATTTAGGCTATGTTGCAAGTTCACACTCATGTTGACTATTTTGCAAGTTCACACCTATGATGTTCATATTGACTATGCCAAAAATGCCAAGTTTACACCTTTGTCATGTTCATGTTTATGAATTCCCTTACGTCAATTTTGTGTGCGCTAAACTAGGCTAAGTTTTTAGCCTAATATTATATATTATAAACTATGCGAACGAAAATTAGGCTAAGACTGTTAGCCTAATATTTAAACGGGGTAACGTTGGGAATATTAGTAAAACTTGACATAAAAATATATGAAATTGGCATGTTTGTCACATGCCAAAATTGGTGGCATTTTAAATGGTATAAATTCTTTATACCAAAAATGTTAAACTTGGATAGTGGACCACAACATTTAACGGTTGACAAATTTACATATATTAAGTAATAAAGACAAATATGTAAATTTAGAAAATACGAATATGCTTAACATGAGGTTGGATTGAGTTGTGATGTAATTCTGCCCGAACCCGCCCGGCTGTCCAGTAGTCACAACAATACCTATCCAATGTGGGTGGTTAAGCATGAAGCCCAATAAGGACCCGAGGTTAGACTGAGTTACAGTGTAAATCTGCCTGCAACCGACCAGCACGTCCAGTAACCGTAACAAGATCTGTCTAATGTGAGTGGTCAGTGCTTTAAGAAGCTAAGGACAGACAAGTCAGGAAGGTAGGGTTAAGTTAACTAAAACACTTAACCAATTCAACATGTTAATGAAATTGATGGGTGGGGTTAGGTAAATACAGACACTTAACTACTTAACATGTTTGACTAGAAAACCCTAGTAACGGGGGCCTATTTCAGCAGTAACCCAATTAGGTATCATGGTACCGTGAAACTAGGCAGGGTGGGGCATGATTACTGGGCTGATTATAAGCAGTCAAAAGCGATGGCGGTGGGTGCAACAGTGTGGGTTCTAACGGAGTGCGGGCGTGCACACACTTCGGAGCAGACAAACAGGGCACTGGGGGCACCAGTAGTATAACCTATGCATCTCTAGTTTTGTGTCGGGTCGCCACCATGGGACTTCATACACCCCATGGTAGGCCCAGCATAGGAATCTACAATCTTTGGGGGCCGTAAGACACAGATGATTATGCGAGTAGGAGCCAATCTTTAGAAAAAGGGGATCACTTTACCTCCAACATGGGGTGCGAGTTAAGACAATACAAGTAGGTGTAGAGATATAGTGTGGGGTGCGATAGTATATTCGATTCAAACTGCTTTGTCTTAGTTTATGACACTCTCCTATTTCCAGTTTATACTTATCATGCCCTTATTCTTATTCTCATACTGAAGAGTCACTAGACTTACCAGGCTTTATGTCTGACCCTATTTTCTTTCGTCTTCTTTTCTTCCGTTCCCCCCCTCCCCCAAGGTCCATAGGGAGGAAACAACTCATCTTAGTCAGATTCTTTGGAAGCTTCAAGATAGTAGATGTACGGGTTGGACTCTCTCTCCTTGGCTATGGCAGTTGGACACAATCATGTGGATTTATGCAGTTTTAATCATGTTTTATGCTTCTTTATTTAATAACCAAAACAGAAATGATGCTGTAATGTTTTGGAAGTTGTTATGAGACAATTATGGAAATGTTTTGTATGAACAAGTATTTTATGAAATAAAAGTTTGTTTGTTTCCGCTGCTTATATATATGTGTTTATATCTATCTTGTGTTTTATATGTGACTTTTACTTACAAACCTCCACCAAAGTTAAAGCAGTTCATTGTGATTGACCTTAATGGAGGGTGGGGTGTTTCATCTCCTCTACTCAATCTATCCAAAATGTCTGAAAGCTCGGGATCCTCTCGACCTCCTCCCAATATGCTCTTAGCAGAGTATGTCAAACCCCTAATGATGCAATCCCATAGTGTAATTGGTAGATGGTCAAATTTTTGAATGCGTCTATATACCTCAAATTCCACCACTCAACGAATAAAAGGCTCATTGTCTCCCTCTGCTTGCTCAAAAAGCATCAGCCATTACGTTCCCCTTGCCAAAGGTATAATAAATCTTGAACATATAATGCTCAAAACTCTATCCACCTTTGTCACCTTAAATTGAGATCCCTCTAAGAGAACAAATATTTAAATGACTTATGGTTTATAAAGAGCTCGAACTTCTCAACAAATAGTAGCATCTCCAAGCCTTAAGCACAAATAATATAGCGGTTAACTCCAAAGCGTGTATAAGGTAATTCCTCTCATGAACCCTTAGCTGCCTACAACCATAACATACTACTATACCCACTTGCATCAATTCCATGCCTAGACCAGTTCCACAAGCTCCAACATAAACTATGAACATCTTAGATCCATCGAGTAATGTCAAAATTGGTTCATTGGTGAGAGCATTCTTCGATCTCTAAAAAGCATCCTTACAATTCATATCCTAAGAGAAAGTCAAACTTTTCTTAGTAAGTCAGGTCAGTGGTGCTGAGATCCGCACGAAGTCCTTAATGAACTTCCTGTAGTAACCTACTAAGACAAAAACTCTTCACCCAAGTCGCATTCCTAGGGGTCCTCCTATCCTATGTCGCCACTATCTTGGCAGGATCAACTGGTAACCAATTCTTTGATACCATATTCCCCAAGAAACGCATCTCTTTACTGCATAAATGACATTTGGAGAATTTTTCCTTCAACTAATGAACGCGGAGAGTATGGAGAACCTCTCCTAAATGTGAAGTATTGTAATGACCCAGATTTTTTCAACCGCTCCAAGTCAGTAATTAAACCAACTCAAATCTTTTGAATTGGAAAATTGTTATTACTTATGAGGCTTAAACTGAATCAAATACAGAATCACATAATACAATTTCTAAAATAAATTTTTGTGCGAAATATCAAAGTACTACAATAATTTACATAGCGGAAAAATACATAACTTTAAAATAAAATAAATTATAAAGAATTTTATAGGTTTTCTCAAATAAGCACGCGTGCATCTTCACGTGTTTCTAACTTCGATAACTAAAATCTTTAAGCTGCAATACAGGGTCTGACCCGGGCATTCATGCAAAACACAAAAACACTAGTGTCAGGATTAACTTTATTTAAGTAAATCAGCTTCAATAAAAAAATATAAAGTTAATCCTAACTTGTATAAGCAGTTTCTAAACATTCAAATATATGTCCAAACTATTAAGAAATTATGGTCATCATAAAATTTTGTTTAGAGATCAAAGTAAGTGCAACGACCCGTATTTTCAGCAATATAATAATTAATTTATTTAATTATTTAAATAAGGATTTAGAGATTTAAATATTTTAAATTAAATAATAGTGAATGTTTAATTAATTTAAATAATATAATAATATATTTATTTTCGAAATAATTGGAAATAACAAGAATTGGCAATATTGTATGAACTGGACAATTCAAAATATATATTTCAGTTTAAAATTGAAGTACGACAACGAATACATTTAATTAACGAATTTAGAGCGTATAAATTATATTATGATTATAATCGAGCTCAAAATGGCGCGGTAGTTTGCTATTTGGTGATTTGAACTTCAACTGAATATATAGGGTCCGTTTTGAATCGGATTTTTGTGAAACAAGAAACGTTCGGAGCTGGTGAAGTATATTTTTCTAATGGAAGAGAAAAATCGGGATTTCGTTGTGTAGATTTTGATTTATGTCCAAATCAAATTTTCAAATAGTCGCTATGGAATTCCTTTATAATTTATAGTGATTTATTTAAATAGATTTTTCAATATAAATTGAATATCGACTCAACCGGGATTTGAATATAAAGTTATAAATCAAGTTGGAGCTGTATGATATTCTATTGTGAATATATACGATAATATAAATTTATTTATATTTAATTTAATTATTTTTAAATATATTTAATATATAAATGAGTTTATTTAGGGATTTAAAAATAGCCAATTTTGCAAACGACCTCCGTTTTTGACGAAACTAATTTTGCTGGATTCGAAATATTAAATTATTGTTAGATTCTAAGTTTCGTGATTTTTAGAGTCAGTAAGTGGCCGTACGGATTTTTAATGTGAAAAACAATCAGTATTTTGACGATAAAAAATATGTTGTGTGAGCAAACGGAGACGGAGTTGGAATTTGACGAAACTAGTTTTGTTGGGTCCGTAATGTTGAACTCTAGTTGTATGTCCATTTTCATGATTTTTGGATGTTATATGTGATCATAGGAATTTTAAAGGACAATCACCAACAGCGGTTTATTAAAAATAAATATAATAATCGAATATTAAAATATAATTCTACCTATAAATACCCGTAACATCCAACCCTTAACCTAATTTACTTCATATGGTAGTCAGAGAAAAATGCACCTCCACTTTTTATTCCTCCAGGAACCAAATCGCAAGTTATAAAAATCCTCAAACAATAAAAAGAAAATCATAAAATCAATATATAGATATAAACGGATTCGTGAAGGGAAGCTCGTCATCCCCATTCACATTTCTTTAAGTTCGACGTTAGTTCTAGTTCCTTGAGCTTTTCTTCAGAGAGCTAGGTTACAGTGTTCGAGAGTTGTGAGCATCAAATTAGGAAATGGAACTCATAGTTAGATTCGGGGTATGATGTAGCAACTGGCATCATGGTTTGACAAATTTCTGTGATTAAAAACTGTCGTGTGATACTATAGGAGCTCTGAATTTGGTTGGGATCGCATTTTTCATATTGCGTGCGAGTTGAGATGTGAGGGTATGGTTGCAAAGAGATTTTGATGCAGAAGTCGACGGTGATTACGGTTTCAAGAATAATGAAGTATTGAGTGAATAGTGGAAGCAAGAAATTTCGATAATGGCATGTTGGCTTTCCCTGATGGTAGAAGACGGGAAGAAGGAGAATGTGTAACGAGTGCGTTGGGTTTACAAGCGGATGGGCTTGGGAAAATGGTAAGGCCTATGAGGAAATAAAAATCCAAGTTTTTTTCAATTTAAATTTTATTCAAACTTTAAAAATGTGTAACTTCATCATACGATATCAGAATCAGAGAAAACAAGATCTGTTGGGATCGTATGGGCGAGTGCTTCACAATGGAACTGACTAGGAGAGAATGGGATCTCATGACAATTTATTGCAAAATAAAACGTCCGCCCGAATCAAAGATAGTTAATCGTTATTTAACGATAACTGTCCAATGTGAGTAAAACTCACCAACTCTACCAGTCCATATTTTTATAACGTATATTTAGAACTGATAAATGATGACTGATATCTATGTGTGGATTGTTTGATTGAATTTCTTATCTGTTGGTTGAAATTATAAATAACGATATATATATATATATATATATATATTTATAAATTGTTAACCAAATATTGATTCTATTTATCAGAATATTTCATATTGAAATGAAATTGATGTGAATCATATTGTGTAACATCTGTGGATGCAGGGAAATAGGTCGGAGGAATCCAACTGGATTCCTCAACATTTATTTTACTGTTTTTCATATGTTATGTGATATGATGTGATACGAAATTTATTGCTGATTTTGTATGTTTGAATGATACTGATCATTGTTATATGGTACGTTAAATATCGTAAGAAATACTGGGATACAAAAAAAGGGATTTTCAAAGTGTATTTTGAAAATAAATTATTTATATAAAATCAATGGATTTTATATATAAAAGAAAAAGGATTTTTTAAAAGAAAATATTTTATAAAATCAAAGAATAATTATAAAAGGAAAATATTTGTGAAACAAATATAAAAGAACATATTTGTGGAACAAATAGAATTGAAAAGGGATTATTTATTTGTTAAATATATAGAATTGAAAAGGGAAAATTTATTGGTTCAATAAATAGAATTGAAAAAGGAAATATTTGTAAAATAATTATAAAATCAAAGGATTTTGTAAAATGAATAGGGTTTTAGAAAAGGAAATAATTATAAAAAGAAAATAGTTAATCGAACTAGAGTGAATCAAATAGAGTTAATCGGTTAGACTTAATCGGAAAGGAGTTAATTGAATAAATTTATTCGAAAGAGTTATCGAATATAGTTATTCGAAAAGAGTTATCGAATATAGTTTATTTGAAAATAGTTATCGAATATAGTATTCGAAGAGAGATAATCGAATATAGTTTATTCGAATAGAGTTAAAGAGCTAATCGAATATAGTTTATTCGAATAGAGTGAAAGGAGAAAATCGAATATAGTTTATTAGAATAGAGTTAAAGGAGATAATCGATTATAGTTTATTCGAATAGAGTTAAAGGAGTTATCGAATATTAGTTATTCGAATAAAGTTAAAAAGAGTTAATCAAAAATAGTTATTCGAAAGGAGTTAATCGAATATAGCTTATTCGAAAGGAGTCAATCGAATATAGTTTATTTGAAAGGAGTTAATCGAATATAGTTTATTCGAAAGGAGTTATCGAATAGAGTTATTCGAAAGAGTTGTCGAATATAGTTATTCAAAAGGAGTTATCGAATATTAGTTATTCAAAAGGAGTTATCGAATTTTAGTTATTCGAAAGGAGTTATCGAATATTAGTTACTCGAAAGGAGTTATCGAATATTAATTATTCGAAAGGAGTTATCGAATATTAGTTATTCAAAAGGATTATCGAATATTAGTTATTCGAAAGGATTCATCGAATATTGGTTATTTGAAAGGAGATGTCGAATATTAGTTATTCGAAAGGAGTTATGGAATAATAGTTATTCGAAAGGAGTTATCGAATATTAGTTATTCGAAAGGAGTTATCGAATATTAGTTATTCGAAAGGAGTTATCGAATATTAGTTATTCGAAAGGAGTTATCAAATATAGTTTATTCGGAAGGAGTTAATTGAATATAGTTTATTCAAAAGGAGTTAATTGATAGGAGTAAATTGATTAGAGTTGATCCAATAGAGTTAATCGATTAGGGTTAATCCAATAGAGTTAATCCAATTGAGTTAATCAAATAGAGTTAATAGAATAGAGTTAATCAAATAGAGCCAAGTGATAAGATTAAATCGATTAGAGTTAATCGAATAGTGTTAATTGAATAGAGTTAATCGAATGTGGCTATTCAAAGAGAGATTATCGAATATAGTTTATTCGAAGGAAAGAGTTATCGAATAGAGGTTTATTCGAAAGAGAGTTACGTAAGAAGTTTGTTAAAGGTTTAAAAGTTGAACCTTGTCTATTTTGAAGTTAGAAATGTTGTTCAGTTAAGATCTGAAAGGTAGTTATACCCCCAACTTGATTGGCTTCGTTTTTAACTAAGGAATGGTTAAGGTTCGATAGTGAAGATTGGTTATGTGAATTTAGTTAACGAGTATAATGGTTTGAGTTGGCATAGCGATGTTTGATTTAAACATCTGGTTAAATCCAATGTAGGAGTTTTGGAAATGTTTTCCAAATAAGAATCAAAAATGTGTTCTAATATAGAAAATAAGAAATGGAAATGTTTTCTAATGTTAATAATGTATATTTTCTAAATTTAGAAAATAAGAAATGGAAATGTTTTCTATTATTAATAACGTATATTTTCTAAATTTAGAAAATAAGAAATGTTGAATATAGGGAAACAGGAATTGGGAAATGGATAATTGAATGACAAATTAAATTAAAGTGGATTAGTGTTAATTGATGATTTGCTCGGTAAGATTTCCATTTGGAAATACGACCGTTGTTTGAACACATGTTTTCCTTTGATAGTTAAATAAGTGACTATCGAAGATTTTGACCATTTCCGTTGTCAATACGAAGAGATCGAGATCAGATTCATTATTTGAAAACCACTCTGTATGGGCATTAGCGTTGCGAATCAAATATGATGGAGATAATTGAAGACGGAGTTATGAAAGGGCAATTCTGGTGATCCTTGGTACAAATTGCCTAAGATGGATTTAAAGAATAGTGCCTTCGATTTGTCTAGTTCCAGGACGACTTGTATGAAAGAATGTCTGACAGAGTATATTTAATAGATCGCATAAGTTGATCTCTTCAAACGTATTTACGTTTGATGGAGGAGGAATTCGTCTCTCTTAGCTGGATACCCATTGTGTTTTTGGGGAAATCAATTTGTGATTTGGCGGGTATGACGATGTGACATTCAAAGTGAATAATTGTGTGATCTGTCAGAGATTAGCGTGGCCTCTATCCTCACAACTGGGAAACGACAAAAATCGGGCAGGCGGCATTGCTAAGTGGTTGGTTGCCAATTAGGGTGTATTATCACCTATATAGAAATATTCATTTCATTCTTTAATCTATTCGATGTTGTTCCATTCGGGAAACGGTTGCTGATCCCAACCGTTGGTGATATACATTCGATACACTCAAGCGAAATGAATGGTCGGTCATGTGTGATCGGGTTGTAAGATGTTCTTGTTGAAACCAGTGTATTCCTCTCTAGAGGTACACTATCGGAAGGTGGTTCCATACCTTGTCATAGTTGGAATTCCATTACCCAATAAGTGCTCGCGGTTTTGATTGTATACTATATATGTGGAACGTGAGATGAAAGTGTTCTGCTAGACGATTATTACATTGTGTTTGATAGACACTATTATAATATAAAAAGAGTTTTGATGCAAAAGATTATTGTTTCTTTCAAAATGATTTGAAAGTTAAATCAAATTGATTTGGATTCTCATAAGGGAAAAACCCGTTCCGTTATACGGCATGGTCTTATGAGATATCGTTTAACTGTTTTAAACTCTTTTACTCACACCACTCCCATGACTGACCCAGAGTTTGTTTTGTTTTCCCTAAACTCTTAGGTGCCCAATTTTGTACGGGCAGTCAAGTAGTCAGGATTTTTCAGATATACTTGGAGAGTTTGGAGCAGGAGGTTTCAGGATTATATAGCTATAGTTATTTCCGTTGTGTTGTAAGTGTTGTACTCTGATAATGTTACTGTATACATATACTAGTTTTTCAAAGTTATGTATCTGTTATATATTATTCGTTCCGTTGTGAGTTTCATGTTACTCTGATGATGATGATGTATGTTCTTCTTCTTCTTCTATTCTAAGTTTCTATCTTATCTATCCTCACCCTCTGTTTTCTTTCTATTAGCTTTCTGGTTTCCAGTGTAATTTGGGTTGGACTTGTGTTATTTGGTCAGCTCAAATTGTACTGGAATTTCAGGACACTACAGCTGGTATCAGAGTTTAAGGTTAAGTAATTACCTTGGCTCTATGGTGTAACTCAGTAGATATGGTTAGCGATACCCTAGATTGAGTTTGAGTGTATATATACGAGAGAACGTACTTATAGATTTCAATATAAAATTGTTTTATATTGTAGAGATTTATTGGTTGAATTGTTTATGAGTTCTGGTCGATCAATTTGATCCACTGTATCGGTAGAGATTTTTAAACACTCGAATACGATGAACCGACACCGTATGTTTTGAAAAGAGGGTAAACGAAATAGTTTTACCCAAATTATGTTTTGATATAAAGAGAGTATTTATACCGGAATGATTATAGTATATTTAGTGTGTTGGTTATCGTTATAATAGAGTAAAATTATAATTGAAATGGTTATACATAACCAATCAGAATTCATATAAGTGAAATATATGAAATCGAAATGAATTAAATCTGAATTTAAATCGGAATTGGAATTAAAACCCTGGAAATTGGAAAGGTGTTTGTAAATGAATCTGGATTAAATATATGAGAATTTTAAAATCCTGGGAGATTTTAAATTGTTTTACAAGAATTGTTAATGGTATTTTGAATTTGATTTCAAAATGGAAATGTTTAGAAATGGTTTTGAAAAGTGATATAATATTGAACTCACTTCGATCGCTGGAAAATAGATTCTGATGATGACAGCTGCATCATGGGTGTACATTTTTGAGTTGCTAAGTGATGGATTACTACCAAAGATTTTGTTTTTGAATTGTTTTGTGGAAAGCAAGTTGTTTTCAATCCTTGAAAGGGATATCTAGTTTTAGAAAAGCTAAACTGTTTGAAATTCCCTAAGAAAGATTGTTTGACTTAAAACAAATTAAACTAGAATTTGTAAAAGCAATTAGAAATAGAAATTGAATTGAAACCAGATAAGTGGAAAATGAATTGAGATAGAAAATATCGAATTAGATTGGATTAGAGATAATCCGAAATGGAATTGGACTGGTAAGTTAAGAGTTGAAATTAATAATGAATCTAAGTTGAGAACAGAATTCGACTAAGGTATAACCGAATGATCAGGATGACATTAGTATATGCAGGATTGGTAACACATGGAAAGGATATATTGATATGCCCGACAAAAGGGTACCAGTTTATATTATATATGGGTTTGAGATCTTGATGAGCCGAACTGGCAAGCCGCTTGGCTGTTTGATTTTCTTTTGGGTTGAAGAAGGCCTAGAGAGGCGAGTTGGAGTTTGAGCTATTGACCAGTACAAAGGAGGTGCTGGCAAAAAATTTCAAAGATTTAAGGTGTTAGAAAATATTCAGGATTTTTGAAAATTTTTGTTAGTAGGAATGAATTAATATTTTAATTGAAATTAAATTGGTTTAGTTGAAACTGAAGATAACAAGTGAATAAATAAGTTCTAACCAGTTAATAAGGTTTGTTTTCTTCCTTAGCAATTTCGATAACGAAATTATTTTAAGGAGGGAAGAATGTAAAGACCCGTATTTTCAGCAATATAATAATTAATTAATTTAATTATTTAAATAGGGATTTAGAGATTTAAATATTTTAAAATAAATAATAGTGAATATTTAAATAATTTAAATAATAGAATAATATATTTATTTTCGAAATAACCGGAAATAACAAGAATTGGCAATATTGTGTGAACTGGACAACTCAAAATATATACACTTCAGTTTAAAATTGAAGTACGATAACGAGTATATTTAATTAACGAAGTTAGAGCATATAAATTATATTATAATTATAATCGAACTCGAAATGGCGCACGATAGTTCGCTATTTGGCAATTTGAACTTCAACTGAATATAAAGGGTCCGTTTTAAATCGGATTTCTGTGAAACAAGAAACATTCAGAGCTGGTGAAGTACATTTTTGTAATGGAAGAGAAAATTTGGGATTTCGTTGTGTAGATTTTGATTTATGCCCAAATCAAATTTTCAATTAGTCGCTATGGAATTCCTTTATAATTTATAGCGATTTATTTAAATGGATTTTTCAATATAAATTGAATATCGACTCAACCGGGATTTGAATATCAAGTTATAAATCCAACTGGAGCTGTATGATATTCTATTGTGAATATATACGATAATATAAATTTATTTATATTTAATTTAATTATTTTTAAATATGTTTAATATTTAAATGAGTTTATTTAGGGATTTAAAAATAGCCAGTTTTGCAAACGACCTCCATTTTCGACAAAACTAATTTTGTTGGACTCGTAATATTAAATTATTGTTAGATTCCAAATTTCATGATTTTTGGAGTCAATATGTGGCCGTATGGATTTTTAATGTGAAAAACAGTCAGTATTTTGAGGGTTAAAAATATGCAATGTGAGCAAAACGGTGTCGGAATTCGACAAAACCTGTTTCGTTGGGTCCATAATGTTAAACTCTAGTTGTATGTCCATTTTCATGATTTTTGGATGTTATATGTGATCATAGGAATTTTAAAGGGCAAATACCAATAGCGGTAGATTAAAAATAAATATAATAATCGAATATTAAAATATAAATCTACTTATAAATACCCGTAATATCCAACCCTTAACCTAATTTACTTCATTTGGTTGTCAACCAAAAATGCGCCACCACTTTTTATTTCTCCAGTAACCAAATCTCAAGTTATAAAAATCCTCAAACAAATCAAAAGAAAATCCTAAAATCAATTTATAGATATAAATGGATTCGTGAAGGGAAGCTTGTCATCCCCATACCCATCTCTTCTAGTTCGACATCAGTTTTTGTTCCTCGAGCTTTGCTTTAGCGAGCTAGGGTTACAGCGTTTGAGAGTTGTGAGCATCGAATTAGGAAATGGAACTCGTAGTTGGATTCGGGGTATGATGTAGCACCTGGCATCATCGTTTGACAAATTTCCGTGATTTAAAAACTGTCGCGCAATACTATAGGAGCTCCGAATTTGGTTGGGATTGCATTTTTCGTATTGCATGCGAGTTCAGATGTGAGGGTATGGTTGAGATGAGATTTTGATGGACAAGTCGACAGTGATTACAGTTTCAAGAATAATGAAGTATTGAGTGAATAGTGGAAGCAAGAAATTTCGATAATGGCTTGTTGGCTTTCGCTAATGGGAGAAGACGGGAAGGAGGAGAATGTGTAACGGGTGCGTTGGGTTTACAAGAGGATGGGCTTGGGAAAATGGTAAGGCTCATGAGGAAATAAAAATCCAAGTTTTTTTCAATTTAAATTGTATTCAAACTTTAAAAATGTGTAACTTCGTCAGATGATATCAGAGTCAGATGAAACAAGATCTGTTGGGATCGTATGGGCGAGCGCTTCACAATGGAGCTGAATAGGAGTGAATTGGAGCTCGTGACAATTTATTGCAAAATAAAACGTCCGTTTGAAGCAAAGATAGTTAATCGTTATTTAACGATAATTGTCTAAGGTGAGTAAAACTCACCAACTCTTCCAGTCCATATTTTTATAACGTATATTTAGAACTGATAAATGATGACTGATATTTATGTGTGGATTGTTTGATTGAATTGCTTATGTGTTAGTTGAAATTATAGATAACGATATATATATATATATATATATATATATATATGTAAACCATTAACCAAATATTGATTCTTTTAATCAGAATATTTCATATTGAAATGAAATTGATGTGAATTATATTGTGTAACATCTGTGGATGCAGGGAAATAGGTTGGAGGAATCCAACTAGATTCCTCAACATTTATTTTACCGTTTTTCATATGTTATGTGATGTGAAATCTGTTGCTGATTTTGTATGTTTGAATGATACCGATCAATGTTATATGGTACGTTAAATACCGTAAGAAATACTGGGATATAGAAAAAGGGATTTTCAAAGTGTATTTTGAAAATAAATTATTTATATAAAATCAATGGATTTTATATAAAAAAGAAAAAGGAATTTATAATAGAAAATATTTTATAAAATCAAAGAATAATTATAAAAGGAAAATATTTGTGAAACAAATATAAAAGGAAATATTTGTGAAACAAATAGATTTGAAAAGGGAATATTTATTTGTTAAATAAATAGAATTGAAAGGGGAATATTTATTGGTTTAATAAATAGAATTGAAAAAGGAAATATTTGTAAAATAACTATAAAATCAAAGGATTTTATAAAATGAATAGGGTTTTAGAAAAGGAAATAATTATAAAAAGAAAAGAGTTAATCGACGTAGAGTGAATCAAATAGAGTTAATCGATTAGAGTTAATCGAAAAGGAGTTAATCGACTATAGTTATTCGAAAGAGTTATCGAATATAGTTTATTCGAAAAGAGTTATCGAATATAGTATTCGAAGAGAGCTAATCGAATATAGTTTATTCAAATAGAGTTAAAGGAGCTAATCGAATATAGATTATCCAAATAGAGTTAAAGGAGCTAATCGAGTATAGTTTGTTAGAATAGAGTTAAAGGAGCTAATCGAATATAATTTATTCGAATAAAGTTAAAGGAGTTATCGAATATTCGTTATTCGAATAGAGTTAAAAAGAGTTAATCAATTATAGTTTATTCGAAAGGAGTTAATCTCATATAGTTTATTCGAAAGAAGTTAATCGAATATAGTTTATTCTAAAGGAGTTATCGAATAGAGTTATTCGAAATAGTTATCGAATACAGTTACTTGAAAGGAGTTATCGAATATTAGTTATTCGAAAGGAGTTATCGAATATTAGTTATTCAAAAGGTGTTATCGAATATTAGTTATTCGAAAGGATTATCGAATATTAGTTATTCGAAAGGATTAACGAATATTAGTTATTCGAAAGGAGTTATCAAATGTAATGACCCGCATTGGCAGAGGTATTATGGTTAATTTATTTAATTATATCAATGGTGGTATAGTGAATTAAATGGTCGTGGAATTAAATAATGGTAAATATTTAATTAAAATAATAAATTAAATAATATATTTAATTTTGAAATAATCATAATTGGCTGAAATGACAATACGGTGTGAACCGGATCATCTGTGATATTTAATTCAGCTTGGAATTGAATTTGAATAACGAATATATTATATAACGACAGTTTGAACGTATAATTATAATATAATTAAAATCGAGCTTGAAATGGCGCTGCAGTTCGTAAATTGGCGATTCGAACTTCAACTGAATGTACAGAGTTCGTTTTAAATCGGATTTCTGTGAAACAAGAAACGTACGGAGCTGGTGGAGTATATCTTTCTAGTAGAAGAGAAAAATCAGGATTTCGTCGTGTAGATTTTGAGATATGTCCAAATCAAATTTTAAAATAGTCGTTATAGAATCGTTTATCGACCGTAACGGTATATTCGATATAACTAGAGACCAGTTTTGAATTTAGACAAGATTCTTTAGGGGCGTAGTGATAATTTAATTTTCAGAATTTTATGGTAATTTTTAATTAATTTAATAAGCGACTTTTTATTTGAAGTATTTCGCACCCTGAAATCAACATTTTGAAGTTTCAAAATATGAGTCCACCTACCGATATTATTATATTTTTGGAATCCTGACACCTCGCTGATTACAACGGTATATTTATTTCTGTCTGTAGCTACCCGTACGTAAGCGGAGTGGAATAAATCGAAGTTCATAGCTTTACTAAATAAAAGGGAAAAAATATCCTAAGTTTTCTAAAGACTAAAACAAAGACATGCTACCTCATCCTCTCAGCCACCAGTTTTGTGTGTCATCAATCTTGAAAACATGGATTCCAAACTACCTTTTAAAATTGAATCAACCTTATTCCTCCACGATTTAAAATCGCGAGAGATATATATAAGCTCGTTACAAAAATCTCTTCACTTCCGATATACTTTTCACTATGTTCGAACGAATTTTTGTTCGATGTTTTGGGAGCCACTGACTAGGGTACATCTGCGACAACTGAAGGGGCACGGGTTGGGAAAACTTCGGCAAATGGAAGTGGGTACACTACAGGAGATACCGGTGTTGAGAAGAAAAGAAAAATATGAGGCGGTGGTCTTTAAATCTGAAGAGGAGCATTTCAGTGATGGGTTTGCTAATCCGGGAGTTGCTGTGTGAAAGGGATCTGCTGTCGGGATTTGCATGGAGGGAATGGAGTCTTTAAAGTATGCGGAAATGGACTGTGTGGAGTTTTGGTGTAAGTGTGGATGGAAAAATCGTTATAGAAGGAAATGGGGGTGGTGTTACGTGGAGGACGTTGAGGCCAAGGAGATTCAAGGTGGAAGGAGTTATTTAAATGGAGCAGGTGCGGCTTTTGTTTTAAAAGAGATGTACAGTACATTGGAGGCGGGTCTGGCTCTCAAAGTGGGAAGTTGGGCCATTTCTTTTTGACAAGGCCCACGTGAAAATAAATAAAAAGAAAGAAAAAAAAGTATTCAAAGAGGAGCAAAACGGTGTTGTTTATTTTGGTTTCAGGAGCAGCAGCACTCGGTGGTCTTTACGGGGAAGCAGAAGCATGTATATTGGGGCAGGGTAGTTTCGAAGTGGGCCGAAGTGGATATAGAAAGGATCCGCTGGGATCGTATGGATGACGGCTATGAAATGGAACTGACTGGAAGTCCATCGGAGCTCGTCACAATTTATGGCGAAATAAATTGTTTGATTCAAATCAAACCACAATTTATCTTTCTTTAACGATGAACTGCCAATGTGAGTAAACCTCACTAACTCTGAACAGTTTATAATTTCATGTTGTGTTTTTAGAGCTGTTAGATATTGGCTGATTGACTGTGTGTTGACTGTTTGATTGAACTGCTAGTCAGTTAGTTGAATTTCTATATTGATTCTGTTTAACAGAGTATATCATATGGAACTGAAAGTGATGTTATCTATATTGTTTAACATCTGTGATGCAGGGAGACAAGTTGGAGGAATCCGATTGGATTCCTCAACTTTTATTTACTATTTTCATATATTGTGACATATGATGTGATGTATATCTGTTATGGATTATGTGTGTTACAATGATATTGATCATTGTTATTCGATATTTTAAATATCGTAAAAGACCCTGGGATGTAAAAAGAATTATTTCAATGTATATTGAAATAAAGGGATTTTATAAAATCAACATATTTTATAAAAGGAAATATTTCGAAAGTAAATAAAAGGGAAAAATGTTTTTAAAAGGAATAGAGTTTTATAAAAGGGAAATCATTTGTAAAGTGAAGAACTGTTACTAAAAGTAAATATTTATCAATGAATAGTTTAATAGAAAGTAAAAGGAGTTAATCGATGTTAGTTAAATCAAAAGGAATTAGTCAATGTTAGTTTAAATCGATTAGAGTTAAAGTAAAAGGAGTTAATCGATGTTAGTTTAAATCGATTAGAGTTAAAGTAAAAGGAGTTAATCGATGTTAGTTTAATCGATTAGAGTTAAAGTAAAAGGAGCTAATCGATGTTAGTTTAATCGATTAGAGTTAAAGTAAAAGGAGCTAATCGATGTTAGTTTAATCGATTAGAGTTAAAGTAAAAGGAGTTAATCGATGTTAGTTTAATCGATTAGAGTTAAAGTAAAAGGAGTTAATCGATGTTAGTTTAATCGATTAGAGTTAAAGTAAAAGGAGTTAATCGATGTTAGTTTAATCGATTAGAGTTAAAGTAAAAGGAGTTAATCGATGTTAGTTTAATCGATTAGAGTTAAAGTAAAAGGAGTAAATCGAATATAGTTATTCAAATAGAATGAAGGAGTTAATCGATGTTAGTTTAATCAATTAAAGTTAAAGTAAAAGGAGTTAATCGAATATATAGTTTATTCGAATAGAATAAAGGAGTTAATCGAATATATAGTTTATTCAAATAGAATTAAAAGAGTTATCGAATATAGTTTATTCGATAGGAGTTAAGTGAATAGAGTTAGAGTTAAATCAAAAGAGTTAAGTAAATAGAATAAATTGAATAGAGTTATCGAATATACCTTATCGAAGGAAAGAATTATCTAATAAGAGATAATTAGAAGGAGAGTTACGTAAGGAAGTTTGTTAAAGAATTAGAAGGGTGAACTTTGTCTATTTCAAGGTTAGAAACGTTGTTCAGTTAAGGTCTGAGAGGTAGTGTTACCCCAACTTGATTGACTTCATTTTTAACTAAGGAATGGTTAAGGTTCCATAGTAAAGGATGGTTAAGTGAATTTAGTAATTAAAGGAAATGGTTTGAGTTGGCATCGCGATGGTTTGTTTAAACATCTGTCTAAGTCCAATGAGGAAGCTTTGGAAATGTTTTCCAAATAAGAAACCAGAAATGTTTTCTAATAAAGAAAACAAGAAATGGAAATGTTTTCCATTGTTAATAACGTATATTTTCCAAATTTAGAAAATAAGAAATATTGAATATAGGGAAACAGGAGATAAGTAAATTAATGAAATAAAGAGATAAATGTTGAATGATGTTTAATCGATATTAATTTCCATCTAGAAATAATATCGTTGTTTGCACACCTGTTTTTCTTCGATAGTTAAATCATAGACTATCGAAGTTTTGACCATTTTAACGTTGTTAATATGGAGAGACCGGTTGGATTATTATCCAAAGAACCACTCTGTATTAGCATAAGCGTTGCGAATCATATATGCCAAAGGAAATTAAAGACGGAGTTATGCAAGGGCTATCCTGTTTACAGAATAGTGCCTTCGGTTCATCCTGTTCCTGGATGACTTGTATGGACGGATGTCTGACAGAGTATTTCCAGACAATCACGTATATTGATTTCTCCAACCATACCAAGAGTGGAAGCGGAGAAGGAAACTTCTTTTAGCTAACACATAATGTATGGTTGAGGACATCAATCAGTGATTTGATGGATTTGATGATGTGGCATTCAAAGTAAATCTGGTGTGATGATAAAGCGTAGCTTCTAGCCTCACATCCGGTAAATGACAGAAATCGGGCTGGCAGCATGGCTAAGTCGGTCGCACCGAAGTAGGGTGTATAATCACCTGATCTAGAGTTTGATTTACTTCTAAAAATCTATTGTTGATGCTGTCCCATTCGGGAAATGGTTGCTGATCCCAACCGTTGGTGATATACATTCGATACACTCAAGCGAAATGAGTGGTCGGTCATGTGTGGCCTGGTTGCAAGATGTTCTTGTTGAACCCAGTGTATTCCTCTCTAGAGGTACACTAGCGAAAGGTGGTTCCATACCATGTCATCGTTGAAAACCCATTACCAAATACGTGCTTGCGGTTTTGATTGTATACTATATATGTAGAACGTGAGATGAAAGCGTTTCTGCTAGATGATTATTATATTGTGTTGATAGACATTATTATAATATCAAAAGGTTTTTGATATAAAGATATTTGGATTCTCATAAGGGAAAAACCCGTTCCGTATTCACGGCGTGGTCTTATGAGATATCATATATATGTTGAACTGTGTTAAACTATTTTACTCACACCAGTCCCATGACTGACCCGGAGTTTACTTTGTTGTTTTCCCTAAATTCTTGGGTGCCTAAATTTGTATGGGCAGTCAAGTAGTCGGGATTTTTCAGATACACTGGAAGAGCTGGAGCAGGAGGCTTCAGGATCGTATAGATATAGTTATTTCCGCTGTGTTGTAAGTGTTGAACTTTGATAATGATGTATATTCAAGTACAGATGTATATTTCAAAGTTATGTTACATATATTATATGTTATTCGTTCCGCTGTGAGATTCGTGTTACTCTGATGTTGTGTTCTTCTTCTTCTTCTATTTTAAGTTTCTATCTTATCTATCCTCACCCTCTAATTTTTTTCATTAATGATCGGTATTTTTCGATGTTTGGTTAGTCATCAGTGATTTTATGGTGATAACCAAAGTCGACAAAATCCCGGGTCATTACAGTTGGTATCAGAGCTTAAGTTAAGTAAATTACCTTGGCTATGTGGCGTGACTCGATAGAGATTGGGTTAGTAATACCCTAGATTGATTTGAGTGTATATATACGAGTGAGCGTATTTGTTATTGATATAAAAGTTTGTTTTATATTGTGGAGATTCATTGGTTGAGTTGTTTATGAGTTCTGGTCGATCAGTTTGATCCACTGTATCGGTAGGAGTTACTAAACACTCGAATACGATGGGTCGACACGATATGTTTTGAATAGAGGGTAAATTAAAATAAGTTTACCCAAGGTATATCTTGGTATAGAGAAGATATATATATATCAAAATTATAATATAGTGGATATATTGGTTGTTATTATAATCGAGTAAAATTATAAATTAAATGGTTATGTAAATAACCAATCAAAATTCATATAAGTGAAATACATGAAATCAGATGAGTTGAATCTGAAATTTAAACCAGAAATTGAATTAAAACTCGGGAGAATTGGATAAGTGTTTGTAAATGGATTTGAATTGAAAATAAGGAAAATTTAAGATCCTGGGAGATTTTAAATTGTTTTACAAGCAGTGTGAATTATATTTTGAAATGAATTTCAAAGTGGAAATGTTTAGAAATGGTTTTATAGTATTGAACTCACTTCGATCGCTGGAAAATAGATTCTGATGATGACAGCTTCATCATCAGTATTCATTTTCGAGTTGTAAGTGACGAATTACTACCAGAGATACTGTTTTGAATTTGTTTTGGGAAAGACAAGTTGTGTTGAATTTCAAAATGGGATTTAAAATATAAAATTTGAATATATAGAGTTTGA
This sequence comes from Allium sativum, assembly GCA_030737875.1. Classification (NCBI taxonomy): domain Eukaryota; kingdom Viridiplantae; phylum Streptophyta; class Magnoliopsida; order Asparagales; family Amaryllidaceae; genus Allium; species Allium sativum. The sequence goes on from CM060926.1 coordinate 42,418,731, forward strand.
ATAATAGAATTTGAATTTTTAAATAGATTTGAAATATTTGCTTGTTTTAAAAGAAATAAAACGAGAAGTTCCTTTATAAACGAAGTTTATAAATAGTTCTTTTATAAACGAAGATTATAAATGAAGTGAAAAGGATTATCATTGGATAATTCAGAAATAAAAATATAAGTGTGAAATTGAAAGGGAAATCTATTTTCCAAAGATAGAAATACCGATTTCAAAAGGAATTGAAATCGAGACTTATTTAAAGCAATTTGAATAAAGGAAGTTCAAACATAGAATTTAAATAAGAAAATTCAAAGGGGATTTGAATATAGAAATTCAAATGAAATTTGAATAAAGAAGATTTAAATAATGGAAAATTGAATATAGAATTCATATAAAGTAATAATAGGATTTGAATATAGAAATTCAAAGGGGGTTTGAATATATGAAATTCAATGGAATTGAAATAGAGCTTGTATATAGAAATTCAAATGGAATTTGAATATAGAAATTCAAATGGAATTCAAATATAGAATTTGAATATAAAAAATATAAAGGAATTCAAATATAGGATTTGAATATATAGAATTTGAATATAGAAATTCAAATGTAAATTCAAATATAGAATTTGAATATAGAAAGTGAAATGGAATTTGAATTATGATTCAAATAGAGTTGAATTTGAATTTGAATATAGAATTCAAATTGAAGTGAACTTCAATTTGAATAATAGAAGTGAAATAGAATTTAAACTATAGAATTTGAGTAGAATTCGAATAGAATTTGATATATAGAATTCGAATATATAAATTTGAATAGATATTGAATAGAATTAACTAAGACGAAGAGAAATTAGTTAATCGATTTTTGAATTTGAAGTTGAACTTTGAAAGGTAAATTGGATTTGTAAATGGATATTCGAAATCGAATATAGAACTTAAATTTGAAATTTGGATTCAAATTAGTTAATAAGCAAGTTAAAATATATTTGAACATGTCATGTTCAAATATAAAAGTGAAATAGACTAAAGAGTTAATTAACAAATTAATTAATGAATTGAGTTAAAACGATCAGGTATAGTTAAAATAGATTGGGTAGGTACAAATATACATGAGATAGGTATAGATAAGGTATGAAGGTATATAAATAGAATGCTCGACGAAAAGGTATGTATTTGATTCATATATGAGATTTTATGCGCCGTATCGGCTAGCCGCTTGGCTTTTTCTTTTTCTTTTGGATTGGTGAGGGCCATGGGAGGCTATTTGAAATATCCCGATGCTCCTGGTACAAAGGAGGTTATGGAAAAAATTTCCGGGAATTTAAGGAGTTAGAATATTTTTAAGATAATTTGATAGTTAGAAATCAACGTATCGATATATATATATATATATAAGTCGATAAGGAAACGAACTTAGAAATAGAATAGTATAAATCAAAAAGGAAAGCTAAGAATAAAATCTAGTAAGAATAAAAAGAGGAAGCGTATACGTGTTTAAAAGTGAATAAGTAGTTGTATGGTATTGATTATTTGAGTAAGTAGTCATATCTGTATTGACGTTATAAATATTATTCAGTCAAGGTCTGAGAGGTAGTTATACTCCAACTTGATTGATTTCATTATTAACAAATAAATAGTAAGATTTCAGGCTCGAAGATCAATGTTGAATAAGAGTTAGTTAAATATAGTATTTGGGTTGTCGTAACGATGTTTTACACAACATCCGTTTTAACCCAAATAAATGTAAGCTTGGAAATATAATAAAGAATATTTCCTAAGTATAGAAATAAATGAGATTGGAAAAGAGATAAGTAATTGGAATATTTTCCAATTATAAACAACATATATTTTCTAAAGTTTAGAAAATTAAGGAAGGCGATATTCGGAAATGTTTTCCCAATAACATAAAAGGGCCAATATGGTTATTTAAAATATTTGGTTAACAAATATTGATAAAGGAATAGAGGAGTGATTTAACTAAAGGAATATTAATTGAGGGCTCAGTGACATGTTCAAAAAGGAAATTTTGATTTTTGAAAAGAGTAAACTGTTTGAAAACTCCCAAGGAAAGACTGTTTGAATTAAAAACAAATTTAACAGAAATTTGTGAAAGCAAATTTGAATCAAAGTAAAGCCAGCAAAGTGGTAACTGAGATTGAATTAGAATGATATCAAGACAAATTGGATTGTGAGATTCAAATTTGAAGTGTAATGTGGTAACCGAGTTAAGAGTTGGGAATCGAGACGAAACTCGAGTTGAAATGATATTTGGCTCGGATATAAACGAATGGGTGTGTCGTGAATAAAAGCAGATTGGAATTTGATTGGGATGACCCTTGTATCTGCTGAATTGACAGCAGGTGAAAGTGATAGAGTTGATATGCCGATAAAAGGTACATGTTTATATTTCTATTGGATATAAGATTTATGAGCCGAATTGGCAAGCTGCTTGGCTGTTTGATTTTCTTTTGGGTTGGAGATGGCCCAGAGAGGCGAGTTGGAGTTTGACCTATTGACCAGTACAAAGGAGGTGCTGGCGAAATTTTTCGAAGAGTTAAGGCGTTAGAAAATTTTCAGGATTTTTGGAAATTTTCATTGATAAGAAGTAATTAATAATTTAATTGAATTTAAATTGGTTCAGTTGAAACTGAAGTTAAGAGGTGAACAAATATTTTCTAACCAGTCGATAGGGTCGTCCTCTACCATTCAGCAATTTCGAGGACGAAATTATTTTAAGTGGGGAAGATTGTAATGACCCGCATTGGCAGAGGTATTATAGTTAATTTATTTAATTATATCAATGGTGGTATAGTGAATTAAATGGTTGTGGAATTAAATAATGGTAAATATTTAATTAAAATAATAAATTAAATAATATATTTAATTTTGAAATAATCAGTATTGGCTGAAATGACAATACGGTGTGAACCGGATCATCTGTGATATTTAATTCCCGGTGTCGACAAAATCCCGGGTCATTACATCCAATATTAGTTATTCGAAAGGAGTTATCGAATATTAGTTATTCGAAAGGAGTTATCGAATATTAGTTATTCGAAAGGAGTTATCGAATATTAGTTATTTGTAAGGAGTTATCGAATATTAGTTATTCGAAAGGAGTTATCGAATATAGTTTATTTGAAAGGAGTTAATCGAATATAGTTTATTCGAAAGGAGTTAATTTATAGGAGTTAATTGATAAGAGTTAATTGATTAGAGTTAATCCAATAGAGTTAATCGATTAGGGTTAATCCAATAGAGTTAATCCAATAAAGTTAATCAAATAGAGTTAATAGAATAAAGTTAATCAAATAGAGCCAACTGATAAGATTAAATCGATTAGAGTTAATCGAATAGTGTTAATTGAATAGAGTTAATCGAATATGGCTATTCGAAGAGAGATTATCGAATATAGTTTATTCGAAGGAAAGGGTTATCAAATAGAGGTTTATTCAAAAGAGAGTTACGTAAGGAAGTTTGTTAAAAGTTTAAAAGGTGAACCTTGTCTGTTTCGAAGTTAGAAATGTTGTTCAGTTAAGGTTTGAGAGGTAGTTATACCCCCAACTAGATTGGCTTCATTTTTAACTAAGGAATGGTTAAGGTTCGACAGTGAAGATTGGTCAAGTGAATTTAGTTAACGAGTATAATGGTTTGAGTTGGCATAGCGATGTTTGATTTAAACACCTGTTTAAATCCAATATAGGAGTTTTAGAAATGTTTTCCAAATAAGAGTCAGAAATGTATTCTAATATAGAAAATAAGAAGTGGAAATGTTTTCCAATGTTAATAATGTATATTTTCTAAATTTAGAAAATAAGAAATATTGAATATAGGGAAACAGGAATAGGAAATGGATAATTGAATGACAAATTAAATTAAAGTGGATCAGTGTTAATTGATGATTTGCTCGGAAAGATTTCCATTTGGAAATACGACCGTTGTTTGTACACATGTTTTCCTTTGGTAGTTAAATAACTGACTATCGAAGATTTTGACCATTTCCATTGTCAATACGGAGAGACCGGGATCAGATTCGTTATCTGAAAACCACTCTGTATGGGCATTAGCATTGCGAATCAAATATGATGGAGATAATTGAAGACGGAGTTATGCAAGGGCTGTTCTGGCGATCCTAGGTAGAAATTGCCTAAGATGGATTTAAAGAATAGTGCCTTCGGTTTGTGTAATAACCTGGAAATGCGAGCCAATTTAAAATTTTTATTTTGGCAATTTTGATGAATTTTGAATATTTAAAATAGATTATTTTAAATAATAACGACGAGAAATTTATTTTGAATAGAATTCGAATGTATATTTATATAGATCATCGTTAGAATATAAATATTTATTTATATATATAAAAGGAATTGAAAATGGCGCGATAATTCGATTTCAAATTTCAAATGAATGTACCGGGTGCAAAATAAACCGGATTTTGGTGAAACCAAAAATATTTGAATCTATTTGAGAATATCTTTCCAACAAATCCGAAAAATTGAAATTTCATAGCGGGAATCAAAAGTTATGCCCAGTTGAAAATTCAGAATAGTCGCTATGGAATTTCAGCCCTTAAAAATGGAAATTTTGCAAACGACCTCAGTTTTCGACGAAACCAATTTTGTTGAATCCGTGATGTCAAGTTATTGCAAATTTCAAAATTCGTAATTTTTCGAATCAATATGTGAGCGTGGAAAAGGAAAATGCGTTTGACAAGTTTCAGTTGATTTTAATCGACTGGAAAAAGACCATTTTTCAAACAGTCTCAAAATTCGACGAAACTAGTTTTGTTAGGACCGTATCATCAATACGAAGCTAGAAAATATTTTCTGAGGATTTCTAGAATTCATACGTGGCCCCAGTAAATTGAAATTTGTGTTCAAATTCAATATATAGAGTTATATTTTGATTTGAACCGAAACAGTCAAATCAGCTTGCGGGACATATCCCATTATGTTCGGAATGGGGTAATTAGCTATGGACGACAGGCGATGGGGCTCGTTTCGAGTTTGAAATAAAAAATTACTTTTTGGTGAATTAAATTAATAAATAATTTTAAATATAACCCCCCGCTTTCTCCTATAACCTTCATCCCCCCCCCCCCCCGTTTCTTTTCATTTGATAAAAAAAAAGGGAAGGAGCGACGGAGGGGAAACCGTCGCCCCATCGCGGCCCCCCAGGTGGCTCGCCGACCACCGAGGTCACCCCCTCTCCTCTTCATATTTCCTCCCTCCTCGAATTAAACCGCTCCTCCGACCACTCCTCTCCCTCCAGTGATGCACCGCACTCCTCCAACCCTCCCCAGTCGATCGATTCACGCGAGCATGAGCCCCACAGACCTACCGCGGCAATCCGCAACTCCTGACGCTCCAGCACCTCCTCGGTGCACCACCCTCCGCAGCCGCCCCGTTGCAACCGTCAACGATCTCCCCTTTCCTCCGACGAAGCCACAGACCTACCGCGGCAATCCGCAACTCCTGACGCTCCAGCACCTCCTCGGTGCACCACCCTCCGCAGCCGCCCCCTTGCAACCATCAACGATCTCCCCATTCCTCCGACGAAGCCGCACATCCCCCCCCCCCCTCGACAAAGATTTGATTTTTGGGCTAAAAGGTGAGTTTTATCATTTTTAATTTACATAGAAAAAAAAAACTGATTTTATTAGTAGATAAAAACTGATTTTTATTAGAAAATTGAGATTTTTATTCATATGTAGTATAGGTTTTCTATTTATAAAAGTCCAGATTTTTTTAGGATAAAAATTTGATTTTTATCATTTTTAAAGCGAAGAAAGATTGGATTTTTAGTTAGAAAAAGAAGGGATTTTTTTTGTAGACAACACCATATAAAAATAAGATTTTTATATATGAGTACATAGAGTAAAAATATAATTTTTATACAAAGTGACCTATAAAGACATGATTTTTATGTTGTTAAAAATATAATTTTAGTGCATGAAGAAGTAGGTTTTTTTTATATATAGGAAGTTATGATTTTCAACATTAAGAAGTTATGATTTTCAACATTAAAGATGTGATTTTTATAACGATGATATAAAAATTTGATCTTTATATTAGAAGTATATATAAAAATATAATTTTTATATAGGAAGGAGCGTTATAAAAATATAATCTTTATTGGAAGAAGAGGGATATAAAAATATAATTTTTATATAGAGAATAGCGTGGTAAAAATAGAACTTTTATCTTTGTAGCAATGTAAAAATATAATTTTTATCCATATAGTGATTATAAAAATGTGATTTTTATATGCATAGCAACAATATAAAAATATGATTTTTGTATATGTAGTGGCTACAGACAATGAAATAGACAAAAGGCGAGCATGACGAAAATTTCTACACGAGTCGTGGCATTTGGTATAGCTAGTCGTTGAGAACTACTCACTTTAAATCTTATTTTCTAGTTAAAAATATATACTAGGATGCAGACGGTGTTTAGTAGCAACCGACACCCGTCGTCCACAGACCATGGATGGCTTGTATGTTTGATTGTTTGTTGTGATGAAAATTGATTGTGTGATGTGAAATAAAATAAAATATTTATATAGTTAAAAATATTTTATCGTTAAAAATAAAAAAAATTAACGTGAATGTGAACAAATAAATATTCATTTACAAACCGGATGGTTTGTTTATGTACACCTATTTGAAGGGCATTGATTGGGACGACAAATTTTACACGTCGCCCAACTGCACAAATAATATTCAATGTTTGTGGATTGAAATCCCACACGGGTGTTGGTATGATATTTGGTGTACACTAATCCTAATTATTTAGTTTTATGTCGATCGATTGGTCGACAAACTGTGCAAGCGTTAATTATTTATATTTGATACTTATGGAGTTGTGTGGTGCACTTTGGATGATGGTTGATTATTTATCGTTGTTATTATATACATGTGTTGTATGGAATCCATATATTTAACATTATATGGTAATTGATTGGGCCTTATTCCAATTAAGAAAATAAAGAATATTATAAAATAAAGATTCATGTGTTGACAGTACTCATGTGTTGAGATTAGTCATGTGTTGAAAGAAATATAGATTCATGTGTTGAGTAATATATTTTAATAATAAATTTACATCTTTATCATATATAAAATTAGAAACTAACTGGAAAGTAGATAAGATGAGTGGTCTCCTGGGGATTGATCTGATGCTGGTTTCGGCCTTCGGGGTTAATGCTTAGGGAATCGTTTTCTTACTAATTTACGGTTGGAGTCTGATTAAAAATTAAACGATAGAAATCATAATTTTATAAAATATATTAAATAACGAAAATAGTCACGTGTTGACAGTACTCATTTGTTGAGATTAGTCATGTGTTGAAAGAAATATAGATTCACGTGTTGAATAGAATAAATATTCATTTGTTGAATAGAATAACGAAGTTATTGAAAAATATAAAGCTGTGTTGATTAGAGATGCGCTATTTTGACGCGAACGATATTTATATCGATTATATTCGTTTTTATAATGAATATTGAAAAGAGATTTAAAAATCGAATATTTAGAAAATGAATTCGAATTGAATAGAATATAAAATGAATTTGAATTGAATAGAATATAAAATGAATTCGAATTGAATAGAATATAAAATGAATTCGAATTGAATAAGATATAAAATGAATTCGAACTGAATAAGATATAAAATGAATTCGAATTGAATAGAATATAAAATGAATTCGAATTGAATAGAATATAAAATGAATTCGAATTGAATAGAATATAAAATGAATTCGAATTGAATTGAATAAAAAATGAATTCGAATTGTGTTGAATATAAAATGGATTCGAATTGAAATGAATTCAAATCGAATTGAAATTGAATTAAATAGAAATGCAATTGGAAATCGAAGTGAAATCGATTTGGAATGAATTCAAATCGAATTGAAAAAAATTGAAATTGAATTGAAATCGATTTGAATTGAAATCAAATAGAAATGAATGTATAAAGAATTTATAATGGAAAATTCAATTTTGATTTGAAATTGAAATGAAGGATGAAATTGTTTTTGAAGCAAATTTGAAACGATTTATAAAATTCATTTTAAAAGGAAATCGACGAAATATATAATATATATATATTATATATATAATGGCCTGAATAGAACGCGTCGCGCCGCGGTAGTTCGTGAATTTCGACCTTTGACTTAGAACGGACATTACGGGAGATCCGACCGTCGGATTCTCCCAAAACCAGAACCGTTGGGATTGGGAAATAAAATAAATAATTACTTCGGTGTGGTTTGCTAATCCCGACTAGTTTGTAAAACCTTAACATGGTTTGAAATGACATCCAAAGGAAGATTAAAGAATAAATTTATAAGAATTTATCTTTGATAAAATTAATGGGAACCTTTCCTTAAGAATGTGAAATTTAGAAACTAACTGTAGGTTAGCTAAGAAGAATGGTTTCCTGGGTATTGATCTGATGTTGGTTTCGGCCTTCGGGGTTAATATTTGGGGAATTGTTCTCTTGCTAATTTACGGTTAATGACTGATGAATTGGAATGAGGCGTATGTTGTGTTTGTGTAACATTTGTTTATTATATATGCGGGTCATTCAGAAAGGCCGGTTTTATACCCATTCTGAATAACCGATTCGACGATATGTCGAAGATGAAGATGGTGGTTGAAGACCGGAAGTCTTCACATCGTTTGGGTGATTACTGATGAACTTGATTGGGCTGTACACCCAAGAGGAGGGAATCAGTTGGTGATCGTCCAGACGTACTTGGAGATCGATGGATATGCGAGGAAAGTGCCTCCAGTTTCGTTTAGACCCAGAACGAACTTGTAAATGGACTGTGTGTCCGACATTGGATTTTATTCTGTATTGATTGATCTCTATTAAATATACATATGTTTGGCGACGGAGAATTTATTCTCTTGCTTAACGCCCTTCTCTGAGACGTACGAGCTTAGAGGTCTTATATCGATGGACATCAGTCGCATGGAGTGAATTGCCTGTGTGGCATGCCTAAGTGGCAGATGATCAAGGCTTCTGTTGAAAAGCAAAGTCTTGTGGTTGATGATCAAAGCACGGCCTTCGTGGCATAGCTTTGTGTATAACGTGAATTCGCGAGCCTCACACATCGTATGAATCAAAAACGGGATATTGACCGTTGGGAGAACATGACGTTTCTTCCTACCTACGGTGGTGTCATTGCTTAAACTGGCTGACATTTATATTATTTTCACATTTGTGGTTGTTGGATTGCGAGGCGCCTCGATTGTAGGTCTGTAAGGACCAGGAAATGTGTGTTCAAGAATAACTAATCCTCAAACATAAGAGAGGACCGACCCAGCTGATTCCAGAGGCTACCCAGAGAGAGTAGTCCTGAGACATTTGCTAGAGTGTCTCGAAGAGGAGAGGAGCTTGCCCCTTGCCTCGACTAATGATGGAAATCCAATTACCAATACGTGATATTTCGGTTTTATTTGTAGAACCTAGTATGGCGACATAGTAGACGATAGCTATGCCGCCTATGATTGATATTTATGATTGTATATAAAATCAGAAACTAACTGGAGGTTAGCTAAGAAGAATGGTTTCCTAGGTATTGGTCTGATGTTGGTTTTGTCCTTCGGGGTTAACAATTAGGGAATCGTTCTCTTACTAATTTACAGTTGGGGTCTGATTAAGAATCAAAAGATAAAATTTCGTGTATAAAGCATTCTTTGGCTGTTATAAGGTAAAACCCTATCCTTTGGCTTGCATTGCACTGTGTGATGGTACCTGGGTCTTATAACAGCTTCATTATTCTTTATTTAGCATTGCGTTGTTTTTTTATGCACTGATATCCTTGGGGTAAAATCCCGTTCCGTGTTATACGGCGTGGTCCCTTGATTTACCGAATTTTAAAAATCAAATTAATAACTGTTTTAGTTCTCACACCAGTCACATGACTGACCTGGAGTTTATTGTTTTAACCTAAACTCTGGGTGCCCTTATTTTCGATGTGGGCAGCTAGTAGTTGGGTTTTGCAGATTTATATTCACAGGATCCTGGTTTACAGCTGGAACGATACTTGGAAAGCTCTATATCCGTGTATTACTTTCAGTTATGTTTTGTATTATTTTTCCGCTGCAATACTGTATTTAAATCTCTGATATTCTTTGTTGTATAATATTTATTCGTACTATTTATATTCTTGTACTCTGATGGAAATTGTTGTAATAGCAATGAAATGTCCTTCTGTTTGTGTTCTATTTTGTCGTGTTCTCAAGATAATCCGGGCTTTCCTTACCGGGGAAGTTACGTGCTATCATAGTTGGTATCAGAGCTTTGGTTTACAGAGCTCGAGAACAAGACCTATTAGAACCAAACGAAAGAATCCATCAGATATTGTATTTGTAATATCCAATTAGAATTACTCATTAGAGATAGGATCAGTATTATCCTAGAACGAGTGTAAAGAGTATATTTTTCAAATGAAAACAATTTTGTTTTGAAATTTAAACCATTTCATACGTATTTGAATATTTTAATTTATATTGAATTTGGACAATCCAATATATAAAGATTTTGCATATAGCGCGTCATGAACGTATAAAGTTTTAATATATTGGATAGATATGGAATTACACTCTAGTCGTCCGGGGACAATTCTGGTGATGTCGCGACATCATCAGTATTTGTATTCGAGTTTCGAAGGTGTGATATCTACATATTTCCATCAGGATGGTGCGAGAACCAATACTAGATAGGTTTATTGTTGTGATTTGGCATCAAAAACATTATTTTCGGTATATATATCAAAATTATGAATTTGAGACAATAATCCACTAATTGATTGCTGGGTGTGTTGTTTGTTTATTTGTTTGAAATTTTGAACCATTTAGCCTAATGGAACTGATTATACAATTGTATTGAAAAATGATTACAATTGCATGCATATACATGTACTTACATTGAACAGGTCATAGCAAAGAGGCTAGAGCAGAAGAATAAAATTGTTTGCCCAACAAATAGGTACATATTTATTGTATTTCTTTGGGTTTGGATGACTTTATGAGCCGATTGGCTTTTTCTTTTTCTTTTTTATTGAAGAAGGCCATGGGAGGCTATATGAAATATCCCGAAGTCCCCGGTGCAGGGGAGGTTATGGCGGAATTTTTCGAAAATTTAGGGTGTTAGCCAAATTTTTGAAGAATTTGAAAAGTTCTTAGAAACTGAAAAGTTAAAGAACTCAACCCTTAAAAGAAAATAATGGAAGTTGAGTTGATTAGTTAAACAAGTTTCAGCTTCGTTCCTTTTCGGGACGAAAAGTTTTAAGTGGGGGAGATTGTAATAACCCGGAAATGCGAGCCAATTTAAAATTTTTATTTTGGCAATTTTGATGAATTTTGAATATTTAAAATAGATTATTTTAAACAATCACGACGATAAATTTATTTTGAATATAATTCGAATGTAAATTTATATAAATCGTCATTAGAATATAATATATATATATATATATATATATATATATATAAGGAATTGAAAATGGCGTGGTAGTTCGATAATTCGATTTCAAATTTCATATGAATGTACCGGGTGCAAAATAAACCGGATTTTGGTGAAACCAAAAATATTTGAATCTATTTGAGAATATCTTTCCAACGAATCCGAAAAATTGAAATTTCAAAGCGGGAATCAAAAGTTATGCCCAGTTGAAAATTCAGAATAGTCGCTATGGAATTTCGGCCCTTAAAAATGAAAATTTTGTAAACGACCTCGGTTTTCGACGAAACCACTTTTGTTGGATCCGTGATGTCAAGTTATTGCTAGGTTTCAAAATTCATAATTTTTCGAATCAATATGTGAGCATGGCAAAGGAAAACGCATTTGACCAGTTTTAGTTGATTTTAATCGACTGGAAAATGACCATTTTTCAAATGGTCTCAGAATTCGACGAAACTAGTTTTTTTACGACCGTATCGTCAATACGAAGCTAGAAAATATTTTTTGAGGATTTTTAGAGTTTATACGTGGCCCCAGTAAATTGAAATCTGTGTTCAAACTCAATATATAGAGTTATATTTTGATTTGAACGGAAACTGATCAAAATAGTCGTATCAGCTTGCGGGACATATCCCATTGTGTTCGGAATGGGGGTATTTAGTATGGACGACAGGTGGTGGGGCTCGTTTCGAGTTTGAAATAAAAAATTACTTTTTGGTGAATTAAATTAATAAATAATTTTGAATATAACCCCCTGCTTTCTCCTATACCCTTCAGGCCCCCTCCGTTTCTTTTCATTTGATAAAAAAAAAGAGGGAAGGAGCGACGGGGGAGGGGGGACCGCCGCCCCATCGCGGCCCCCCCAGGTGGCGCGCCGACCACCGAGGTCACCCCTCCTCTTCTCCTCCTCTTCCTATTTCCTCCCTCCTCGAATTAAACCGTGCCTCCGACCCCTTCTCTCCCTCCATTGATGCACCGCACTCCTCCAACCCTCCCCAGTCGATCGATTCACGCGAGCACGAGCCCCACAGACCCATAGCGGCGATCTGCAACTCCTGACGCTCCAGCACCTCCTCGGCGCACCACCCTCCCCAGCCGCCTCCTTGCAACCATCAACGATCTCCCTTTTCTCTGATGAAGCCACACAGCCCCCCCTCCCCCCGACAAAGATTTGATTTTTGGGCTAAAAGGTGAGTTTTATCATTTTTAATTTACTTAGTAAAAAAAACTTATTTTATTAGCAGATAAAAACTGATTTTTATTAGAAAATTTAGATTTTTATTCATATGAAGTATAGGTTTTCTATTTATAAAAGTCTAGATTTTTTCTAGGATAAAAATTTGATTTTTATCATTTTGAAAGCGTAGAAAGATTGGATTTTTGGTTAGAAAAAGAAGGGATTTTTTTTATGTAGACAACACCATATAAAAATAAGATTTTTATATATGAGAACATAGAGTAAAAATATAATTTTTATACAAAGTGATCCGTAAAGACATGATTTTTATGTTGTTAAAAATATAATTTTAGTTCATGAAGAAGTAGGATTTTTTATATATATAGTAAGTTATGATTTTCAACATTAAGAAGTTATGATTTTCAACATTAAAGATGTGATTTTTATAACGATGATATAAAAATTCGATCTTTATATTAGAAGTAGATATAAAATATAATTTTTATATAGGAAGGAGCGTCATAAAAATATAATCTTTATTGGAAGAAGAGGGATATAAAAATATAATTTTTATATAGAGAATAGCGTTGTAAAAATAGAATTTTTATCTATATAGTAGCGGTGTAAAAATAGAATTTTTATCCATATAGTGTAATAACCCGGAAAATCTGGGCCAGTTTAAAAATTTTATTTTGGCAATTATGGCGAATTTTCTATACTTAAAATGAATTATTTTAAATAATATCGACGTGAAATTTATTTTGAATATATTTAGAACGTGTATATTTGTATACGTCGTCGTTAGAATATATAATATTTATATATAATTATAATAGAATTGAAAATGGCGCGGTAGTTCGATAATTCGATTTCAAACTTCAATTGAATGTACCGGGTGCAAAACAATCCGGATTTTAGTGAAACCAAAAACATTAGGATCTAATTGATGATATCTTTCCAACGAATCCGAAAAATCAAAATTTCATAACGGGAATCAAAAGATATGTCCAGTTGAAAATTCTGAATAGTCGCTATGGAATTCAGGCCCTTAAAAATGGGAATTTTGCAAACGACCTCGGATTTCGACGAAACCACTTTTGTTGGATCCGCAGTGTCAAATTATTGCTAGATTCCAAATTTCATAATTTTTCGAATCAATATGTGAGCGTGGCGAAGGAAAACGCGTTTGACCAGTTTTAGTTGATTTTAATCGACTGGAAAATGGCCATTTTTCAAACAATCTCAGAATTCGACAAAATTAGTTTTGTTAGGACCGTATCGTCAATACGAACCTAGAAAATATTTTTCTGTAATTTTTCGAGTTAGAATGTGGCCCCGGTAAATGGAAATGCGCGTTTGAATTGAATATATATAGATTTATGTTTTAAATTCAGCAGAAACTGATCGTAACAGCCAAACTGGGTCACGATATATATCCCATTGTGTTCGGAATGGGGGTAGTTAGCTAGGGACAACAGTCATTGGGCCTCGGTTGGGGTTCGAATTAAAAAGTCAAGTTTTTGAATTTAAAAATAATATAAATATATAATTATACTTAACCCCCTCCATCCCTCTTTCCAAAGTCCACGTCCGTTTCAGAAAGAAGAAGAAAACCGCTCCTCGATGTCTCCCCTCCACCGTCGTTCATCCTCCACCTGCCTCCTCCGTTCGCCGCCCACCTCCCCTCCTCTCGCGCTCACCCTCCTCTTCCTCAGAGATCCCGCGCCCAAATCCCCTCACCGCCGTCAAACCCATAACCGTCGACACCAGATCGACGCCCTCCCACCTCCGCCGAGCTCCGGGCGCCACCGCCAGGTTCCCCCCCCCCCCCCGTCACCCACCTCGCCGACGACTTCTCCCTCTCCCTTTAAACCGGTGGACCCACAAACCCCACCGTGAGCCTGAGGCGCCGCCATCACCACCTGGAGGACTGCCTCGCCTCTCCTGCTACCTCGAGACGCTGGCGCTACTCCCCCTCTGGCCGTGGAGCCTCCGTCAACCCAAAACAGTGAGTTTTGTCCGCTTTTTACTATGATTTTTAGGTTATAAAATCATGAGATGTTTAACTATAAAAGTAAAGATATTCATTCATAAGAAAGGTTTAATTTTTCACTATAGAAAAGATTAGATTTTTAAAATAGAAAAGATTAGGTTTTTGAAATTTGAAAAGGCGAAATCTTTATATAGAGAATAGCGGTATAAAAATAGAATTTTTATCTATATAGTAGCGGAGTAAAAATTTGATTTTTATATATTGAATAGCGAAGTAAAAATTCGATTTTTATATATTGAATAGCGAAGTAAAAATTCGATTTTTATATATTGAATAGCAAAGTAAAAATTCAATTTTTATCAATGAAGAGTCGTGGAATTGGGATAGCTATCGGTGAGAACTTCTCACTCTTCAATTTCTTTTTCTAGTTATATATGTATATATTAGGATGCAGACGGTGTTTAGTAGCACCCGACACAATCGTCCACAGACCATGGACTTGTTTGTTTGATTGCAAAAATTAGTTAGATTATTTGGTTGAAATTTGAGTTGTTTGGTGAGATGGAATGGATTGATTGATGTGTGAATGGCGTGGGCCTTCACTAGACCGGGGATAAGGCTAGGCCTTGTCCCGTTTCTAGTATCGTGTCGTTATGCCGCCGAAATTTTCTAAAATAAGTTAGAAAAATAAAAATATCATTTTATTTAAAGAATGAACTGAATAGAAATTCTTATGTTAAAATAAAATGTTTTATCGTTAAAAATATAATTTTTAACGTGAATAGGAATATAGTGAATGTGAATAAATAAATATTCATTTACAAACCGGACGGTTTGTTTATGTACACCTATTTGAAGGACATTGATTGGGTCGATAAATTTTACACATCGCCCAACTGCACAACTAAAATCTGTGTTTGATTGTTTGAAACCCCACACGGGTGTTGGGATGAAATTTGAAGTTCACTCATCCTGATTGATTAAATATGTCGATCAATTGATTGACAGGCTGTTATAAGCGTTAGATATCTATATTTGATGCTTATACAGTGTAGTGCACTTTGGTTGATGGTTGATTATGTTTCAATGCTATTATATACATGTGTTGTATGGAATCCATATAATTAACTTTATATGGTAATTGATTGGGCCTCATTCTAATTCAGAAAATAAAAAATATTATAAAATAAAGGTTCATGTGTTGACCGTACTCATCTGTTGAGATTAGTCATGAGTTGAACGAAATATTTTAATAATAAGATTTACATCTTTATCAATATAAAATAAAGGTTCATGTGTTGACCGTACTCATCCGTTGAGACTAGTCATGTGTTGAACGAAATATTTTAACAATAAGATTTACATCTTTATCATATATAAAATATATTAAATAACAAAAATAGTCACACATTGACAGTACTCATTCGTTGAGATTAGTCGTGTGTTGACAAAAATAAATATTCGTTGAATAGAATATTTGAAAATAGAAATATTTGAAGCCGTGTTGATTAGATTAACGCCATTTTGACGTGAACCATACTTATATCGATTTTGTTCATTTTGAAATGAATATTGAAAAGCGATTTCGAAATGAATTGAGTATAAAGCGATTTCAAAATGAATTGAATATAAAGTGATTTCGAAATGAATTGAATATAAAGCGATTTCGAAATGAATTGAATATAAAGCGATTTTGAAATGAATTGAATATAAAGTGATTTCGAAATGAATTGAATATAAAGTGATTTCGAAATGAATTGAATATAAAACGATTTAGAAATGAATTTGATTCGAATAGAAAACCAATTTGAATTGAATCGAATAGAAAACCAATTTGAATTGAATCGAATAGAAAACCAATTTGAATTGAATCGAATGGAAAACCAGTTTGAATTAAATCGAATAGAAAACGAATTGGAATTGAATAGAAAAGAATTTTAAAACGAATTTATAAGGAAAAATTTAATTTTGATTCGAATTGAATTAGAAGTTGAAATGTTTTTGAAACGAATTCAAAACTATTTATAAAATTTGTTTTGAATAGTAATCAACGAAATATATATTATATATACAATATAATTGCCTGAATAGAACGCGCCGCGCCGCGGCAGTTCGTGAATTTCGACCATTTATTTCAAACGGACATTACGGGAGATCCGACCGTCGGATTCTCCTAAAACCGGAACCGTTGGGTTCGTATCGAAAAGGGCCTTCTAACGAATATTGGATATTTGAAATCTAACGGTCGGATTTGGAGATACGTCCAAATCAAATTTGAAAGAGGTCGCTATAGGTGCAGTTCGATGGCCGTTGTTGGAAATCGACTGTACGGGCCTTGATAAAATTATTAAAAATAGTAATAATTTGTGTAAAATCATAATAAATGATTTGGGAAAATTTGGGATGAAAGACTCCATATTTGAAAAGATAAAAATAGATTTTTATCAAAATGAACTAGTTTAGAACTAAAATTAAAACCCATTTATTTTTAAATAAATAAATTGGATTTGAAATGGGTTTGAAATAGAATTGATTTGTGGGTTTTTTGTGAGCAGTGTTTTAAATAACACTAGTTCTTTAACTCGATAATAAATAGAATGTGATTTGGGTTTATCGTGAGCTGTGTTTAAAAGACATTAGTTTTTTAACCCAGTAAAAGGAGTTTTAATGAATCTTCAATTAGTTTGAAATGGGAATTGATAAGTTAAATTATCAAATTTAGAAATTGAGTGAGAATGGAGTATCACCAGTTTTGCTCCAAAGCGGTAGTTAAATCTTTAATTAGATTTGAACGTGAAATGGTAATTAATTTTACCGATAACACCGTGGTATTAGATATGGAGTATTGCCAGTTTTGCTTCATGGGATGAATAGGTTGGGATTGGGAAATAAAATAAATAATTACTTCGGTGTGGTTCGCTAATCCCGACTAGTTTGGAAAACCATAATTTGGTTTGAAATGACATCCAAAGGAGGATCAAAGAATAAATTTTAAAGAATTTATCTTTGATAAAATTAATGGGAATCTTTCCCTAAGAACATGAAATTTAGAAACTAACTGTAGGTTAGCTAAGAAGGATGGTTTCCTGGGTATTGATCTGATGTTTGTTTCGGCCTTCGGGTTAATATTTGGGGAATTGTTCTCTTGCTAATTTACGGTTAGTGATTGTTGAATTGGGATGAGGCGTATGTTGTGTTTAGGTAACATTTGTTTACTATATACGCGGGTTATTCGGAAAGGCCGGGTTTATACACATTCTGAATTACCGATTCGACCATATGTCGATGATGAAGAGTGTGACGGCCCGCTCCGCACCAGCCTACATTTCCTCCGGAAGTGCGCTGTACACATGTCTCGACTAGCACGGAGCGGTCGCCAAAGTAAGGGAAGGGGGGAATGAACTAATCAAGGAACCTGTAGAATGTCTCACAACGCATGGAATAAAATATAATAATAACATACTTGACATAAAACAGGTGAGACAGTGCATAAGCTGATAACTAAAATCAACGTCCATCATCAGAGCAGCGGAAATTCAAATACAGCTTATTACAATTTTCCAAATTTACTGTCTCTAAACAAAAGAAAGCTAAAGTAGAAGATGCACCACCAATACCCAAGCAGTGAACTTCAACAATACAGGGAGAATATTATGTATATATTTTACGTGGAAGCCTCCTGCTCGTCTTCGGATCATCTACCCGTGCATCACCAGCTAACCTGTCTCTAGTCTGCTCGTGTGAGCACCCAGAGTAATAAGAGGAGACATAAAACTCTGGGTCAGACATAAAGCCTGGTATGAGCAATAAGCATCTAAACAGAATGATAACAGGTATACTAAACCATACCTGAACCTGGACCTGCAACCAAAGAGTTAGTACCACATACCGTACAATACTCCAAGGTGCCATAATAAATAGTGTAAGAATACGGGGGTGGGGTGTGCATGTCACAATGATAGCAAAAAAATCATCCATAGCAACCATCCTCACATCCCTCACTCAGTGCGTAAAGCGTACGATATCTACCACTTTGGAACACTAGATAAACTGAGGTAACGACGAATCCCGACTTGTAGAAACCCTGCTATGACCAAGCTAAACATATGGAGTCATGACCAAACATTTCAATGACCCACTTCATTGGTTGTAGCCCTTGGTCCTACCGATGCCATAATGGCCCTGAATCCGCCTTCGTACCTCCTACCATAGTGGTCCAAAGCTATAGACGTTGATAACCCATTGGCATGCGTCCCGCAGCAAAGCCCAACCATGAAGCGAACTCGTTGATTCCCATCTGAATCTTGAGCTCTAACTTCTCATTTGGACTTCCTTTGCATCTCGGGTTTGGTCGAATTGGAGTGGGTCTTCAGAAGAGTTGTCGCGCAGTAACAGTCCTAGAATTCGGTTCGGTTCGGTAGTCATCACCCTCATCGGTTCGGGTCGGGTACTACGCTCCGGGTCGGGTCGGTGTCCTCATCCGGGTCGGGTCGGGTTGCCGTCTTCCTTCTAGTTTTCTCTGATCAGCTCCCTCGTTTTCCATCTATTCCGATCCGATCTGCTCCCGTTTTCCATCTACTCCGATCCGATCCGCACTTGCTATCTGATCCGCATGGCTTTCCCTCTTGCTAGTCCTCCAAAGAGTTTACTTCCGATCCGAGCCCCGCGTCTCCAAGTCGATCCAATCTGGCCCCCATTATTCTTCCGATCCAATCCCCTTCTATCCATTCCAACTCTAAGTAAACGGCCTTCCTTTTTGTCAAGTCTCCTATGTACCAAATTCCAGTTCGGGTCGGTTTTCTTGCCCAGTTCACATATCTGATCCGAGCCCTCATCCGATCCGAACCGGTTAGGAACCTGCACATTTCTGCAACTTCCCAGCGAGCTTTCTACGCCATTCGACGACGGTTTCGACCAATTTAACTATTCTAATTAATCATAAAACATACCATAGAGTCATAGCAACATGTAATAGAAACCACAAACAGCAAACAACAATTCAAATGAATCAAAATGGATCAAAAGTGATTAAAACTTCATATTTTCCCATAGCATGTTTAAGTAGAACTAATCATAGGGTTAACAAAACTTAATCAAATCGAACCGAATTTCTAACAGAAGCATAAAATATTATTTAAGAATTTCTAACCATTTTTCCAGAATTTATTAGTGTATAAATTCGCTAATCTTCACTAATTACCCTTAATTACCGTAATTAGTGCAAAAACTATGCAAATCACTCACCTTGGCCAAAACTAAAACCCCAAAACTGAAATATTCTCTGATTTGGCGCTGTTCCCAATCTTACACAGCAGCTCTACCTCGGTTCTCGTGCTAATACTCCTTGATTTGATGTTTGGTAAGCCTAATCTTCAATTATGAAGTGATTAAGAGGTGTTTTGAAGAGATTTAGAGGGTGGAGGCCATGGCTAGGTTAAGAGGAATGAATAGTGATGGCTGAAAAATGAGAAAAAGGTATTCTCCAAACCCTAACAGCCCTTTTAAACTCCTAATCCGGAAATTTCCCTTTGGGCCTGGCTGTTAATCACCCGGTTAAGCCCAATTAAGCTGTTTTTCACCATCTCAAACTTGTTTCAGCCATATCTCCCAAATGGTGAGTCCGTTAGGCTAATGTGACCACTCTACGGAAAGAGAAACCATCATCCGAAGCCAATGGAAGTGGTTTCAGGTCAAAATTCATTTTCAGTCAAAAGTTATGGACAAAACAGTGCCAACAATGGGTAAAATGGTCATTTAAAAATCGGGAAAAATCATGAACATGGGAAATGACCCCAATAGTCGTCTCCCAAAGTTACGTGACCATACGACTTCGTATGTGAAAGAAATAAATGTCCTACGATCCTATGATGCGTAGAATACGGGTCGTTACACTCTCCCCCCCCTTAAGAAATTTCGCCCCTGAAATTCCTTAACCCAAAACATACAAAGGATCCCGCATGCCTAACAACCACATACAACAATCAAATATGCAAAACAAGCAAGCAAGCCTATCCTAGCATGCAGAAAACTAAATCGAAGTCAAAATCTTACCAGGCAAAGAGTTCTGGGTGTGCCTTCCTAATGTTCTCCTCTGTCTCCCAAGTACAATCATTCTCGTCCTCGCTCCACTGTACCTTGACTAGCTTCACCGCCTTCCTTCGAAGTTGCTTCATGTCGTGTGCGACAATACGGGCCGGCTTGCGGTTCCCAACCGCCTCGGGTTCTACTTCGAAGTCCTCTAACTGATCAGGTGAAATAGTCATATCTGAGTCGTGAACGAACTTCCTTAGTTGGGAAACATGAAATACGTCGTGAACTCCCGCCATCTTCTCTGGTAAGTCAACTCTGTATGCCAAATTCCCGACTAGTTCAAGAACAGGGAATGGACCAACAAATCTTGGTGCTAATTTGCCTCTCCTGCCAAATCGTATTACGCTCTTCAACGGAGAAATCTTGACAAACACCAAGTCACCAACGGAGAATTTTAGGTCTCTTCTCCTCTTATCAGCATAACTCTTCTGCCTATCTTGGGCAGCCTTCATTCGTTGTTGAATGATCTTAATCTTATCTGAAGTTTCCCTCACCACATCTGGTCCAAGCATAAACTTCTCGCCAGTCTCTATCCAACATGATGGTGATTTGCACGGTCTTCCGTACAAAGCTTCAAACGGAGCCATACCGATACTGGATTGGTAGCTATTATTATATGCAAACTCTACTAGATGCAAATGGTCATCCCATGATCCACCAAAATCCAATATACATGCTCTCAAGAGGTCTTCCAAAATACGGTTCACCCTCTCCGTCTGACCGTCGGTCTGAGGATGATATGCGTTACTGAGATGTAACTCTGACCCTAGAGCCTCTTGTAAGCTCCTCCAAAACTCACTAGTGAACAACGGGTCTCGGTCGCTCACAATGCTTTTAGGTACTCCATGAAATCTTACTACCAACTTCATATACAATTCTGCTAACTTAGCTGCCGTTCGGGTCGATTTGACTGGTATAAATCTTGCACTTTTATTCAGTCGATCCACAACTACCCAAATGCTATCATGTCCCGATCTAGTCCTTGGTAAACCATCAATGAAATCCATCGAGACTTGCTCTCATTTCCATTCGGGAATTTCTAAAGGCTGTAACAACCCACTAGGCTTCTTTTGCTCGGCTTTAACTAGCTGGAATTTCATGCACTTGGATATAAACTTCCCAACGTCTCTTTTCATCCCCTCCCAGTAGTAAGTCTGCTTCGTATCTCGATACATCTTGTTACCACCAGGGTGTATAGTCAGCTTTGAGTGATGACATTCTCTAAGCACTTCATCTCTCAATCCATTGACATTGGGCACAACAAGCTTTCCATTCTTTCTAAGCCATCCATCTCGATCAAACCCATACTTGTTCATCTCATCATCGATATCCATCTTTAACTTGGAGATGATTTCCAATAGGTTAGGATCGTCCCTCTGACTAGAGCCGATCCGCTCAATTAAAGTGGGTCTGATCGTCAAACTTGCTAACATTTCTGGATCCAATTCGCACTTTGGTCTGAAATCAAAACCCGCGATATACTCCAGTTGCTTCCATTCAAGGAACATAGCCCCTAGGGTGGCATGTCTTCTACTCAATGCATCAGCCACCGCATTGCCCTTTCCCGGTGTGTATGCGATGTCAAAATCATAGGAAGCCAAGAATTCTAACCACCTCTGCTGACAGAGATTTAAATCCTTCTAGGAGAATAGATACTTCAATGACTTATGATCTGTAAACAGCTCAAATCTTTCTCCCAAGAGATAGTGTCTCCACATCTTTAACGCGAACACGATCGCTGCCAATTCTAAATCATGGGTAGGGTATCTTCTCTCGTGCGGTTTCAATTGCCGACTTGCGTAAGCTACAACCTTGCCACCTTGCATCAATACAGCACCCAATCCGGTACCACAGGCATCCGTGTATACCGTCATCTCTTCATCCCCCTCAGGAATGACTAATACTGGTGCGCTTGTCAACTTGTCCTTTAGACTCTTGAATGCATTCTCGCACCTTTCATCCCAGACAAAAGCTTGATTCTTTTTGGTCAACTGGGTCAATGGTGCTGCTACCTTGGATAAACTTACGATAATATCCAGCTAACCCCAAGAAACTCCTTACATCTGTTGCATTCTTGGGCGTAGACCAATCCTGTACCGTAGCCACCTTCGTCGGGTCCACGGCAATACCATTCTCTGATACAACATGGCCCAAGAACCTCACTTCCCTCTTCCAGAAGTGACACTTAGAAAACTTTGCTTTCAATTGGTGTTTTCTCAACACCTCCATCGCTACTCTTAAATGTTCCTTGTGTTCTTCCTCTGTCTTCGAATAGACCAAAATATCATCAACGAACACAAGGACAAACTTATTCAACTGATCTCTGAATACCCTATTCATAAGATCCACAAAATATGCTGGGGCATTAGTCAGCCCAAATGGCATAACCAACCATTCATAAAATCCAGACGGCGTTCGAAATGCCGTTTTAGCTATACTCTCAGCTTCCACTCTAAGCTGATGAAAACCTGTCGCGAGATCCAACTGAGAAAATACTCTCGTGTCACTCAACTGATCGAACAAATCATCTATCCGCGGTAGAGGATACTTGTTCTTCCTCGTCACTTTATTCAACTCGCGGTAGTCTACACACAAACGAAGGGAACCATCCGTCTTGGTAGCAAACACAACTGGTGCTCCCCATTCAGAAACACTCCTTCTGATAAATCCCTTCTTCAAAAGATCGCTGACTTGCACCTCGAGCTCTCGCTGCTCTTTTGGTGCCATACGACAAAGTGGCATCACTATAGGTCTGGCATCTTTTACCAAATCAATACGAAACTCAATCTCTTGGTGTGGTGGAAGTCCGGTCACTTCTTTGAAAACGTCCGGATAGTGGCCAACCACGGGCAAACCTGACAACTCACTATGCGGAATATCAAGGGAGTTTAGAAAACTAGCCAATATCCCCTTACTGGGTAGACCACCAAACACTATCCTCCGCCCATCATCCGCTCTAGCTGTCACCAAAAAGCCCTCACAGTCTACCACCACCCCATACCTTCGGAGCCAATCTACTCCCAAAATAATGCCAAACCCAGTAAAGCCCAAAACAAAGCAATCACAAACAAACATGCATCCATGACTCGATAAGACCACATTGTGACAAATCATGCTAAGGCTAGTCGAACCGCCAATCGGGTTCATCACTACTAAAGGTCTATCGACAATCTCGGGCTCCAATCCCAACCTATCTACCAGGTCACTAGATATGAAAGAACTGGAAGCTCCGGTATAAAACAAAACTCTAACAGGAACATCGTAAATAGAAAGCATACCTTGAATGACGACATTCTTTCCTTTCTCCGCCGCAGTTGGGGCATTCGACGAAGAAGGAATAGCATTAAGGGCATATGCTTTCACCATTTGCTTTTCTTTAGGGGGCTGTGGACACTTGTCCTTGTGATGTCCCATTTGGCCACAGTTGAAGCACATCCTATCCGCTGGCTTGGCCCGACAATTACTAGCATAATGGCCCTTCTTACCACAGCTGAAGCACTCAACATCTTGCTTACTCTTTTTCTTCTGGCCATCCTTAGTCTGATTCTGCTTTCTCTTATTCTGGGAACCACCCTTGCCTCCACCACTTGCTTGTGGCTTTGGCTCATCTACGGATGCAACCTCAGTCTTCGGCTTAGGGTAGAGACTTTCTGATCTTAATGCTTTCCCCACAATCGATTCAAACGTCTCATCGATGTGGTTAATAAGTTTTTCCCCCAAGTACTGATCCAAACCAGTTATGAATTTCTCATTCTTTTTCTCGGCAGTATCAATAAGAGATAACCCATATTTTGACAAAGTGTCAAATTCAGCAATATATTCCGAGACAGCTCTGCCATTCTGCTTGAGCTCCAAGAACTTCTTAAACAACACTGACTTCTGAGCAGCTGGAATGAACTTCTCGCTAAAGCAAGCCTTAAACTGCTCCCAAGTAATCTGATCTTCGGGAGTAGCTGCCTTTATAGCATTCCACCAATTCATTGCCCGCCCTTGCAGCTGATGGGACGCTAGCTTTCTTTTCATCGCATCCTCGATACCCAAATCCTCGAAGATACGTTCGCAACAATCCAACCAATCCTGAACATCCGTAGCCGACTCCGTTCCGTGGAATGACTTCCCACCAAGACTAGTATAATCCCTATTCAGCTTGGCGAAGTCGACTCTTGGCGCCTGCACTATTGGACCACCACCATTTCCACCATTGGGAGCTGCCCTCTGCACATCTCTAAGCATCTCTCTCATGAGGTCAGTAAACATCGTCCTCATGTCAGCAGCATTCCCATTATTGGCCCCTCTACCGGTACCTCTAACATATCGGCTCATCGTCAATCTGAAAAAGGAAACGATTAACGACTCCATAGTGGTGCTAGTGCAGTACGACTTCATCCATATACTACTAATAGTATATATACATATATAGCTTTTAAAACCAAAGTAATCACAAATACTTTCTCTCGTATAAGTATATTATCTCTCCCTGATAATTTACCTAGGTTAATTACGCAACCTAGAGCTCTGATACCAAGTGTGACGGCCCGCTCCGCACCAGCCTACATTTCCTCCGGAAGTGCGATGTACACATGTCCCGACTAGCACGGAGCGGTCGCCAAAGAAAGGGAAGGAGTGAATGAACTAATCAAGGAACCTGTAGAATGTCTCACAGCGCATGGAATAAAATATAATAATAACATACTTGACATAAAACAGGTGAGACAGTGCATAAGCTGATAACTAAAATCAACATCCATCATCAGAGCAGCGGAAATTCAAATACAGCTTATTACAAATTTCCAAATTTACTGTCTCTAAACAAAAGAAAGCTAAAGTAGAAGATGCACCACCAATGCCCAAGCAGTGAACTTCAACAATACAGGGAGAATATTATGTATATATTTTACGTGGAAGCCTCCTGCTCGTCTTCGGATCATCTACCCGTGCATCACCAGCTAACCTGTCTCTAGTCTGCTCGTGTGAGCACCCAGAGTAATAAGAGGAGACATAAAACTCTGGGTCAGACATAAAGCTTGGTATGAGCGATAAGCATCTAAACAGAATGATAATAGGTATACTAAAACATACCTGAACCTGGACCTGCAACCAAAGAGTTAGTACCACATACCGTACAATACTCCAAGGTGCCATAATAAATAGTGTAAGAATAGGGGGGTAGGGTGTGCATGTCACAATGATAGCAAACAAATCATCCATAGAAACCATCCTCACATCCCTCACTCAGTGCGTAAAGCGTACGATATCTACCACTTTGGAACACTAGATAAACTGAGGTAACGACGAATCCCGACTTGTAGAAACCCTGCTATGACCAAGCTAAACATATGGAGTCATGACCAAACATTTCAATGACCCACTTCATTGGTTGTAGCCCTTGGTCCTACCGATGCCATAATGGCCCTGAATCCGCCTTCGTACCTCCTACCATAGTGGTCCAAAGCTATAGACGTCGATAACCCCTTGGCACGCGTCCCGCAGCAAAGCCCAACCATGAAGCGAACTCGTTGATTCCCATCTGAATCTTGAGCTCTAACTTCTCATTTGGACTTCCTTTGCATCTCGGGTTTGGTCAAATTGGAGTGGGTCTTCAGAAGAGTTGTCGCGCAGTAACAGTCCTAGAATTCGGTTCGGTTCGGTAGTCATCACCCTCTTCGGTTCGGGTCGGGTACTACGCTTCGGGTCGGGTCGGTGTCCTCATCCGGGTCGGGTCGGGTTGCTGTCTTCCTTCTAGTTTTCTCTGATCAGCTCCCTCGTTTTCCATCTATTCCGATCCGATCTGCTCCCGTTTTCCATCTACTCCGATCTGATCCGCACTTGCTATCTGATCCGCGTGGCTTTCCCTCCTTCTAGTCCTCAAAAGAGTTTACTTCCGATCCGAGCCCCGCGTCTCCAAGTCGATCCGATCTGGCCCCCATTATTCTTCCGATCCGATCCCCTTCTGTCCACTCCAACTCTAAGTAAACGACCTTCCTTTTTGCCAAGTCTCCTATGTACCAAATTCCAGTTCGGGTCGGTTTTCTTGCCCAGTTCACATATCCGATCCGAGCCCTCATCCGATCCGAACCGGTTAGGAACCTGCACATTTCTGCAACTTTCCAGCGAGCTTTCTATGCCATTCGACGACGGTTTCGAGCAATTTAACTATTCTAATTAATCATAAAACATACCATAGAGTCATAGCAACATGTAATAGCAACCACAAACAGCAAACAACAATTCAAATGAATCAAAATGGATCAAAAGTGATTAAAACTTCATATTTTCCCATAGCATGTTTAAGTAGAACTAATCATAGGGTTAACAAAACTTAATCAAATCGAACCGAATTTCTAACAGAAGCATAAAATATTATTTAAGAATTTCTAACCATTTTTCCAGAATTTATTAGTGTATAAATTCGCTAATCTTCACTAATTACCCTTAATTACCGTAATTAGTGCAAAAACTATGCAAATCACTCACCTTGGCCACAACTAAAACCCCAAAACTGAAATATTCTCTGATTTGGCACTGTTCCCAATCTTACACAGCAGCTCTACCTCGGTTCTCGTGCTAATACTCCTTGATTTGATGTTTGCTAAGCCTAATCTTCAATTATGAAGTGATTAAGAGGTGTTTTGAAGAGATTTAGAGGGTGGAGGCCATGGCTAGGTTAAGAGGAATGAATAGTGACTGCTGAAAAATGAGAAAAATGTATTCTCCAAACCCTAACAGCCCTTTTAAACTCCTAATCCCGAAATTTCCCTTTGGGCCTGGCTGTTAATCACCCGGTTAAGCCCAATTAAGCTGTTTTTCACCATCTGAAACTTGTTTCAGCCATATCTCCCAAATGGTGAGTCTGTTAGGCTAATGTGACCACTCTACGGAAAGAGAAACCATCATCCGAAGCCAGTGGAAGTGGTTTTAGGTCAAAATTCATTTCTAGTCAAAAGTTATGGCCAAAACAGTGCCAACTAGGGGTAAAATGGTCATTTAAAAATCGGGAAAAATCATGAACATGGGAAATGACCCCAATAGTCGTCTCCCAAAGTTACGTGACCATACGACTTCGTATGTGAAAGAAATAAATATCCTACGGTCCTGTGATGCGTAGAATACGGGTCGTTACAAAGACGGTGGTCGAAGACCAGAAGTCTTCACATCGTTTGGGTGATTACTGATGATCTTGATTGGGTTGTACACCCAAGATGAGGGAATCAGTTGGTGGTCGTCCAGGCGTACTTGGAGATGGATGGATATGCGAGGAAAGTGCCTCCGGTTTCGTTCAGACCTAAAACAGACTTGTAAATGGATGGTGTGTCTGACATTGTATTCCTTTATATTTTATTCATTGTTCTCTGCTAAATATATATCTGTTTGGCGGTGGAGAATTTATTCTCTTGCTTAACGCCCTTCTCTGAGACATACGAGCTCAGAGGTTATATATTGGAAGAAATCAGTGGTACGATATGGATTGATAGTGTGGCATGCTGAGATGCAGTGATCCAGACTTTTGTTGAAAAGCAAAGTTTTGTGGTTGATGATCAAAGCGCAGCTTTAATATAGCATGGCTTTGTGTATAGCGTTGATTCGCCAGCCTCACATCCCGGTATGGTGGTAAACTGTTGGTTTGATCAGTATGCTTTTTAGTGGATGGGCACCTTAGTGGTGTCGTGGATTCGGTCGACCGAGATGAGCTTAGTGCTCAGGGATATATAGAGTAGGCGGTGTTTTCTCTCGCTGGGACGTAAGCCGCTGTGGTACTCTGGTCCCAAATGTGCGGATGTGCAGACGGTGTTTTTTCTTGCTGGGACGTAAGCCGTGGGGAATTGCATTACGCGATCGATCTTTCGAATCAGGAGCCACCATGATGGAAATCCAATTTCCAATACGTGTATTTTGGTTTTATTTATAGAGCTTAGTATGGCGACATAGTGGGATGGGGCACTTATGCCGTCTATGATTGATACTTATGATTTGAAGATATTTTATACAATATGCACTTATAATAGTATCAAATGATTTGTTTTAAACGTATCAAGCATTCTTGGCTATTATAAGGTAAAAACCCTATCCTCCGGCTTGCGTTGCATTGTGTGATGGGACCTGGGTCTTATAATAGCTCCATTTTTCTTTATTTAGCATTGCGCTGTTGTTTTATGCACTAGTGTTCTTGGGAGGAAACCCATTCCGTGTTATACGGCGTGGTCCCTTGATTTACCTAACTTTAAAAATAAAGATTAATAACTGTTTTAGTTCTCACACCAGTCACATGGCTGACCTGGAGTTTATTGTTTTAACCTAAACTCTGGGTGCCCCTATTTTCGACACGGGCAGCTAGTAGTTTTGGTTTTGCAGATTTATATTCACAGGATCCTGGTTTATAGCTGGAATGATATCCGGAAAGCTCTGTATCCGTATATCACCTTCAGTTGTGCTTTGTATTATTTTCCGCTGCTACGTAATTTATTGTAATCTCTGATATTTATCGAATGTAATTTATTCATTTATACTCTGTATATTCTTGTATCTGATGGAATTGTTGTAATAGCAATGAAATGTTCTTCCGTCTGCGTTCTGTTTTGTCTTGTCCTCACAGTAATTCGTTCTTTCTCATCTCTTCGGAGACCGGGGAAGTTTGGGTCGCTTCATTTGGTATCAGAGCTTTGGTTTACAGAGCTCGAGAACAAGACACATTAGAACCATACGAAAGAAATCATCAGATATTGGATTAGTAATATCCAATTAGAATTACTCGTTAGAGATAGGATCAGTAGTATCCTAGAACGAGTGTGAAGAGTATATTTTTCAAATGAAAACAATTTTGTTTTGAAAATTTAAGTCGTTTTATACGTATTTGAATATTTATTTATTTTGAATTTGGACAATCCAATATATGAAGATTTTGCATATACGCGTCATGAACGTATATTCGAAGTTTCAATATACTGGATAGATATAGAATCACATTCCAGACACTCGGAGATGGTTCTGATGATTGATCGATCATCATCAGAACTTATGATCGTGTTTTCGAAGGTGTGATTTCTATATATTTCCATTAGACTGGTGTAACACCCCGTGTATTCTATAACTGTGGAATTAACAAATTAAAGTATAATTAATTTGAAATCAAAGAACTAAGGGAAACGGGATACGCCATTGCCTTCGTCTCGGAAAAATACGCGAAATAAAGTCCGAGTTTTCGAAAAACGGAGTCCGTATGAAGAAGATATAGCCTCCGGAAGTTTCTGAATTAAGTTTAAAATTAAAAAATCGGGCCCAATTGGCCAGGACGGGAAAATTCCCGCCTAAGACACCCAGGTCGACTGGGCTGTCGACCTGGTCTAGCCAGGTCGACAGGGCTGTCGACAGGGCTGTCGACAGGGCTGTCGACCTGGTCCAGACCCAGGTCGAACCCAGTCCACCATGGCTGGCCTAGTCTATGTTGGTCGATTTTCAGAAGCATGCTTTGTCATTAGGGCTAGGTGGCAGGCTCTAATTGGTCTCTCTTTCGAATGAATGGCTACGATCAATCCAAGCAACATCGATGGTCCTAATCAGTTCATAAACTCTATAAAAATGACCCTAGACTCTTCCTAACCTAAGTCTCTAACACAATTCTCTAGCCTCCATTGCTCTCTTCTTCTAATTAAAAATAAAAATGGCGTCGCTACTCTGCTAGAATCAAATCAACATCTTCCTAAATTCAAATTTGAGATAAAAGCTTCTGCAACAAATCTGTAACAACTAAAGTTCTTTCTTTAATCCAATCAAGGCAAGTACAGTTATTTTCCGCTATAAACGTTAATTATAATTTTGATATGTTTTTAATTCTGAATCTGAGATTGTATATATATTCTCTTCTGTCAGATCTGTTTTTCTGTGACTGTTCTGTATCCCTTTTCTTCTTTTCTGTTTCTATAGCCAGGCTACCACGAGCCTGTGCCTAATCTCATAAGAGATGAACGTATGAACGCAAATTTTGGGATGAATGATGTGAAATTTGACAAGACTAAATTGAATGTATGACTTTAGGTCTAAGGCATAAAATATATTGGACATGTGACTTGGGATTGGATGCATAAATTTGATTATGAACATATAATTTATGCATGTTGTATGCATAGTTATGTTGTAATTTAGATCTGTAATTAATTAGAAAAAAAAAAGATGAGCATATGTTGTAAACTAGATTTGGATCTATGCATATTCTATGATAGAAGAAAAGAGGAACCATTGTATGATTACATATGATTTGAGACTTTGGACAAAATGCATATAAAAGTCAAGATCTGATATTTTTTTTAGAAGATATGATTTAGATTGTTGGGTATATTTTGCATAATGATTCATGACTTAATAAGAAGAAGGATATGGAAACGTAGGTGTAAAAGATTTACATTAATTAGGATCTCTACTATTGTGATTACACCTAAATAGGGAATTTTGCACATATGGCATGCACTGTAATTAATGATCATATTTGGTATAATTTATATGTGAATCTGCTGTATAAGGTTAGTTTAACAAAAATTGGAACATATGTTATAGGGTAAATTATGTCCATATTCTGCGCTATGTAAAGGTATGCAAACATGGAAGTATATGATCTTATTGTGAATCACGACAATTATTTAGGCATATGAATTTAGGCCAATTTATGATTAGGCAAGGCATGTAAATAGAACCTTTAGAAATATTAAATTTGCTAAATATGCTAATTTGCCAAGTTGCCTAAACTGCTAGTTTTGTTATATTGCCAATTAGATTGAAATGCCTAATTTGTTAAATTTGTCGGTTGAAATGCCTAACCTGTTATATGCCAAAATTTGCTAAGTTGCTAAATCTGTTAAATCCGTTAAGTCATATAAAATCTGTTATCTGCTAAAGTCTGTTATCTGCTGTGTTGATATAATCATCCTGTTATTGATATAATCTGAATTGGCATATATATTGGGCGTGCGCATAAACGGTAAATTATTAATTAATTGGCCGCAAAGATAAACATGGCTAACTCGAGGTTAGAATGAGTTTGCGGCGTAATTCTGCCCGGAACCGCCCGGCACATCCAGTAGCCGCAAACAATAGGTTCTAATGTGAGAAGTTAGTCATAGCCTGCTTAAGACACGAGGTTAGGTCTGGCTTGTGGCAGAAGTCTGCCCGGAACCGCCCGGCCCATCCAGCGGCCACAAGCTAGCGACCTAATGTGAGAGGTCTGGGCATTAATAATTAATTAATGCAAATCTAAGATAAGAATGACGTCTAAAACGTATTGGGGGAAAATAGGGTTAAACCAACTGGATTAATAGGTGTAGTAAACCCGTCCATGAATCTGTAGGCCCAATACAAAGTTAGACAAATCTGAAAAATCTGTACATCTGATCTGTTAGTCTGAAAACTTGTTAACTTAATCTATGAACTAGTAAATCTGAATTCTGTATGTCTGAACTTGTAAACAAGTTAATCTGAGATCTGTTAGTCTGGGGACACAAGGTTAGGAGGGGAATTACTTGTGTCATCTGTTGTTTGGGACCCATATTAGTCAGTAACCCTTTCTGGTATCAAAACTTTGACCCAACAGTAGGTAGGGTCCGGGCACGCTTACTGAACTAATTATAAGTGGTTCATTCTGATAATGGCGAGGGGTGTTGATGGTGCGTTCCAACCGGGTCATGTGCGTGCATGGATCCCGGTCTGCCTCTGAGGATGTAAGACGCCGTGACATCTGTAAATAGGTATGTGCCAATTGGTTGTCACTTTAGGGAGTGATACACCCTACTGTGGGGCCGACATAGGATATTTATGTATTAGGGAGCCGATCGCTTGGGGTAGGGTTTTAGGGTACGCTTAGTTCTGTCTGTTTCTGTTGGTACCGTCTGTTTCTGTTGGGTGGTAACACCTGTCTGTTTCTGTGTGGTACCGTCTGTTCGGGTGGAAAAGGCCCATTACTAGTGTACACCTAATTCTACATTCTGTTTCCGTAGAGATAAATCGGTTTCTGCTTCTGTCTGTTTCTGATCGGGTAGTAAAGGCCCATTATTAGCATTCTGTTTCTGTTAAAGTGTTCTGTACCCGTTCCTGCTTCAATTTAGACATTAGGGAGACACCTAATTCTGCTGTACTAGTATTAGTGCAGAGAAGTGTAAAACAATAGTTTATATCATTCTGTTTTTCTGTTATATCTGCTACACCTGTTACAGTTATCTCACATCCAGTTTTATGTTCATATCATATTATTATTATCTGTTCATATGCTGAAAGTCACTGGACTTGCCAGACTTTTTGTCTGACCCTTGTTGTTTCGCCTCCTTTCTTCCGTTCCCCCCCCCCCAGGTTATCCAAGGAGGGAATACTTTAGCTTGATCCAGATTTCTCTTTGCTTGAAGTGCTTAAAGTATGGCTTGGCTCTGTATAGCTTCCGTTCCATGGTGATTATGATTTTTTTTAAACCATGCATTTTGAAGGCTTTTGTACAAGACTGATATTTTGTACTTGAATTCTGAAATTGAAAGGATGTAACCATATTAATTTCTGTTTCCGCTGTAATAAAGTTAAAATTTTTCAAGTACTGTTTTATCTGTCTTGTAAGTTTCTGTTCTGTTTACTAAAATGCTCGACCAAAGTTAAGGCATTCCCTTTGTGAGTGACCTTAACGGAGGTGGGGTGTTACACTTGGTATCAGAGCTGAAGGTTACCAGATTTTATAAAAAAAAAAGTTTTGAAAAATTATTTTAAAAAAAAAAAGGTTTTGAAAGGAAGTATCTTCAAAAATAAAGCTTATTTTGAAAAACATGATCCCCAAGAGCCATATATCTTTCTTTCAGTCCTTTTTGTATTGAACCTTTCCTTTTTCGTTCCAGCATGTCTGAAGCATCTGAGATACCAGAGGGTGTTCATGTACCCGGTTGGTTTCGTCAATATCTTGAGGCTAGGACCGCCGCTGCAGGTCCAGCAAATGATCCCCCTCCTCCACCCCCTCCTCGTGCAATTGCTTTCTCAAAGATCTGTAGAGATTTTAGGGCCATGGGTGGGAAGGATTTCAAAGGAACTGAATCATTCGTAGAAGCAAGGAATTGGCTCAAAGAAGCTGAGGATCTATTCGTTATCTTCGAGGTGGACGATAGGCAGAAGGTACAGTTGGCAGTATGGCTGCTCAAAGACGAAGCTTCCTACTGGTGGGAAGTCACTAACGCCGAGAGGCCGGTTGAGACATGGATGGATTTCAGAACAAGGTTTGAGACAAAATTCATCTCGCAAGCTGAACGAAGTTTACAATTGGAAAAGTTCTTGTCTCTTAAGCAAGGAAGTATGACGGTCAAGGAATACGTCAACCAGTTCAACCAACTAGCAAGATTCGGATTGGATTTAGTCAACACTCAGCATAAAAAGGCTCTCCGCTTTGTTAAAGGATTGAATGAGCCACTGCACAGCCTAGCCATGACCCATGTACCCATGGGAGCAACTTACGAGAAATTGGTGGATATGGCACTACTGCACGAGGAAGACAAGGGCCCGAAAGAGACAAAGAAGGAAGAACCACAAAATAAGAAAGCGGGGCCCAAAAAGGAAACACAAAAGAAGGATGAGAAGTCTGAAGATAAGAAGGGGAAAAAGTGCTTTACTTGTGGGAGCTCAACTCATCTGAACAAGGATTGCAGAAAAAGGAAGGGCGCTTGCTTCAACTGTGGGGAGATGGGACACTTCACTAGGGACTGCCCGAAGAGACGAGGACAAGGAGGGCAGGCGAACACTCTTGAGGCTAGTGGCTAGGATAGAAATAGGAAAATTTCTATAGTAGGTTTAATTTCTTTATCTGATTGTGACTTTTTCTGATTCTGGTACTTTGATTTTGTAATCGATACTCTGTACTTTAATGCTAGTATTATTTCTGAATTCCGCTATAGACTCAGACCCATAAGGGTTATGGATCATCTGTTTGAGATTGGGGTTTGAGGGATATCTGTGTTAGGCGTCAAGTATGACGCATACATTCTGAGTTTTCATAGGGTATGATTTTATCATGCTTAGCTTCCTAAGAATCATTAGGGAACCTGATCTGTACCAGTAGTCTGTAAATATCTAAATACTTTTTATAGGATTTCCAGTTTTGACATTGTCTAAAGAAGGTACTCCTCTGGGTGTCAATTTGATGTTGGTTTCGGTCTTTGGGGCCGATACTTAGGACCCATGTCTAATGGGAACCAAATTTTCGTTCTATCTGTACTCGCTTCCATCATTCGACTGTATCCTATCGATAGAATCTTCGAACTTTAGGTAGAAACTAATGGGTGTAAACATGTGTTTGAGACATGTTATGTTTGATGGTTGCAAGTGGATGCAAGTGGTTGCTAGTGGTTGCCCGTGGATGCATATACACACACTAGGCACTAGATCGGCTCGAAAACACTCTCATACTGCATATGGATGGGTGAGCATTTTTCAATTCTTGTGGATGCAAAATGGTTGATTCAACACATGGATGTTGCATTTGAGTGAATGGTTGTGCACTCATATAGAAATAATATATATATCATCAGAATTCTATTGCATACATGTTGGACTCATGGCACTGACATAATTCGCATTAAGGAGGTCAACTGAATCAGTAGACCGCCTGATCTTTGCATTAGATAAGGAACATATACACACACTTTTGCATATGTTCATACAACATTAGAAGTTTTCTAAGGACAATGGATGCTTGTGGATGATGGTTGAGTAGATGGGTGATTGGATGGTAGGACATATTCTTCTTAACTTGAAGATTTCGGGGACGAAATCCTTTTAAGTGGGGGAGAATGTAACACCCCGTGTATTCTATAACTGTGGAATTAACAAATTAAAGTATAATTAATTTGAAATCAAAGAACTAAGGGAAACGGGATACGCCATTGCGTTCGCCTCGGAAAAATACGCGAAATAGAGTCCGAGTTTTCGAAAAACGGAGTCCGTGTGAAGAAGATATAGCCTCCGGAAGTTTCTGAATTAAGTTTAAAATTAAAAAATCGGGCCCAATTGGCCAGGGCGGGAAAATTCCCGCCTAAGACACCCAGGTCGACTGGGCTGTCGACCTGGTCTAGCCAGGTCGACAGGGCTGTCAACAGGGCTGTCGACAGGGCTGTCGACCTGGTCCAGACCCAGGTCGAACCCAGTCCACCCTGGCTGGCCTAGTCTATGTTGGTCGATTTTCAGAAGCATGCTTTGTCATTAGGGCTAGGTGGCAGGCTCTAATTGGTCTCTCTTTCGAATGAATGGCTACGATCAATCCAAGCAACATCGATGGTCCTAATCATTTCATAAACTCTATAAAAATGACCCTAGACTCTTCCTAACCTAAGTCTCTAACACAATTCTCTAGCCTCCATTGCTCTCTTCTTCTAATTAAAAATAAAAATGGCGTCGCTACTCTGCTAGAATCAAATCAACATCTTCCTAAATTCAAATTTGAGATAAAAGCTTCTGCAACAAATCTGTAACAACTAAAGTTCTTTCTTTAATCCAATCAAGGCAAGTACAGTTATTTTCCGCTATAAACGTTAATTATAATTTTGATATGTTTTTAATTCTGAATCTGAGATTGTATATATATTCTCTTCTGTCAGATCTGTTTTTCTGTGACTGTTCTGTATCCCTTTTCTTCTTTTCTGTTTCTATAGCCAGGCTACCACGAGCCTGTGCCTAATCTCATAAGAGATGAACGTATGAACGCAAATTTTGGGATGAATGATGCGAAATTTGACAAGACTAAATTGAATGTATGACTTTAGGTCTGAGGCATAAAATATATTGGACATGTGACTTGGGATTGGATGCATAAATTTGACTATGAACATATAATTTATGCATGTTGTATGCATAGTTATGTTGTAATTTAGATCTGTAATTAATTAGAAAAAAAAAAGATGAGCATATGTTGTAAACTAGATTTGGATCTATGCATATTCTATGATAGAAGAAAAGAGGAACCATTGTATGATTACATATGATTTGAGACTTTGGACAAAATGCATATAAAAGTCAAGATCTGATTTTTTTTTTTAGAAGATATGATTTAGATTGTTGGGTATATTTTGCATAATGATTCATGACTTAATAAGAAGAAGGATATGGAAACGTAGGTGTAAAAGATTTACATTAATTAGGATCTCTACTATTGTGATTACACCTAAATAGGGAATTTTGCATATATGGCATGCACTGTAATTAATGATCATATTTGGTATAATTTATTTGTGAATCTGCTGTATAAGGTTAGTTTAACAAAAATTGGAACATATGTTATAGGGTAAATTATGTCCATATTCTGCGCTATGTAAAGGTATGCAAACATGGAAGTATATGATCTTATTGTGAATCACGACAATTATTTAGGCATATGAATTTAGGCCAATTTATGATTAGGCAAGGCATGTAAATAGAACCTTTAGAAATATTAAATTTGCTAAATATGCTAATTTGCCAAGTTGCCTAAACTGCTAGTTTTGTTATATTGCCAATTAGATTGAAATGCCTAATTTGTTAAATTTGTCGGTTGAAATGCCTAACCTGTTATATGCCAAAATTTGCTAAGTTGCAAAATCTGTTAAATCCGTTAAGTCATATAAAATCTGTTATCTGCTAAAGTCTGTTATCTGCTGTGTTGATATAATCATCCTGTTATTGATATAATCTGAATTGGCATATATATTGGGCGTGCGCATAAACGGTAAATTATTAATTAATTGGCCGCAAAGATAAACATGGCTAACTCGAGGTTAGAATGAGTTTGCGGCGTAATTCTGCCCGGAACCGCCCGGCACATCCAGTAGCCGCAAACAATAGGTTCTAATGTGAGAAGTTAGTCATAGCCTGCTTAAGACAAGAGGTTAGGTCTGGCTTGTGGCAGAAGTCTGCCCTGAACCGCCCGGCCCATCCAGCGGCCACAAGCTAGCGACCTAATGTGAGAGGTCTGGGCATTAATAATTAATTAATGCAAATCTAAGATAAGAATGACGTCTAAAAAGTATTGGGGGAAAATAGGGTTAAACCAACTGGATTAATAGGTGTAGTAAACCCGTCCATGAATCTGTAGGCCCAATACAAAGTTAGACAAATCTGAAAAATCTGTACATCTGATCTGTTAGTCTGAAAACTTGTTAACTTAATCTATGAACTAGTAAATCTGAATTCTGTATGTCTGAACTTGTAAACAAGTTAATCTGAGATCTGTTAGTCTGGGGACACAAGGTTAGGAGGGGAATTACTTGTGTCATCTGTTGTTTGGGACCCATATTAGTCAGTAACCCTTTCTGGTATCAAAACTTTGACCCAACAGTAGGTAGGGTCCGGGCACGCTTACTGAACTAATTATAAGTGGTTCA
Organism: Allium sativum; assembly: GCA_030737875.1. NCBI lineage: Eukaryota > Viridiplantae > Streptophyta > Magnoliopsida > Asparagales > Amaryllidaceae > Allium > Allium sativum. The sequence goes on from CM060926.1 coordinate 42,456,807, forward strand.
TTCTGATAATGGCGAGGGGTGTTGATGGTGCGTTCCAACCGGGTCATGTGCGTGCATGGATCCCGGTCTGCCTCTGAGGATGTAAGACGCCGTGACATCTGTAAATAGGTATGTGCCAATTGGTTGTCACTTTAGGGAGTGATACACCCTACTGTGGGGCTGACACAGGATATTTATGTATTAGGGAGCCGATCGCTTGGGGTAGGGTTTTAGGGTACGCTTAGTTCTATCTGTTTCTGTTGGTACCGTCTGTTTCTGTTGGGTGGTAACACCTGTCTGTTTCTGTGTGGTACCGTCTGTTCGGGTGGTAAAGGCCCATTACTAGTGTACACCTAATTCTACATTCTGTTTCCATAGAGATAAATCTGTTTCTGCTTCTGTCTGTTTCTGATCGGGTAGTAAAGGCCCATTATTAGCATTATGTTTCTGTTAAAGTATTCTGTACCCGTTCCTGCTTCAATTTAGACATTAGGGAGACACCTAATTCTGCTATACTAGTATTAGTGCAGAGAAGTGTAAAACAATAGTTTATATCATTCTGTTTTTCTGTTATATCTGCTACACCTGTTACAGTTATCTCACATCCAGTTTTATGTTCATATCATATTATTATTATCTGTTCATATGCTGAAAGTCACTGGACTTGCCAGACTTTTTGTCTGACCCTTGTTGTTTCGCCTCATTTCTTCCGTTCCCCCCCCCCAGGTTATCCAAGGAGGGAATACTTTAGCTTGATCCAGATTTCTCTTTGCTTGAAGTGCTTAAAGTATGGCTTGGCTCTATATAGCTTCCGTTCCATGGGGATTATGATTTTTTTAAACCATGCATTTTGAAGGCTTTTGTACAAGACTGATATTTTGTACTTGAATTCTGAAATTGAAAGGATGTAACCATATTAATTTCTGTTTCCGCTGTAATAAAGTTAAAATTTTTCAAGTACTGTTTTATCTGTCTTGTAAGTTTCTGTTCTGTTTACTAAAATGCTCCACCAAAGTTAAGGCATTCCCTTTGTGAGTAACCTTAACGAAGGTGGGGTGTTACAACTGGTGTGAGAATCAAAACTTATATAGATAGATTTATTTGTTGTGATTTGGCATCAAAAACAAGATTTTCAGTATATATATCAAAATTATGAATTTGAAACTCTAATCCACTAGTTGATTGATGTTTGTGTTGTTTGTTAGATAATTTTGAACCATTATGCCTAATATAATCAAATATTGAACTGTATTGAAAATTGGTCGCATTTGCATGCATATACATGTACTTACATTGAACAGGTCATAGCAAGGAGGCTAGAGCAGAGAATAAAATTTGTTTGCCCGACAAATAGGTACACGTTTACTATAATTTACTGTTTTGTTTGGGTGATGATGATTTTATGAGCCTATTGGCTAGCCGCTTGGCTTTTTCTTTTTCTTTTTGAGATCAGAAGGCCTGTATGGCAATTTCAGGATTTTCCCGTGGCTCCCGGTGCAGGGGAGGTTATGGCGAAATTTTTCGAAAATTTAGGGTGTTAGCCAAATTTTTGAAAATTTGACAATTCTCAGAAACTGAAAAGTTGTAGAATGGAAGCCAGATAGAAGGTAGAGTTGATTAATCAAGCCACTTTCGACTTTGTTCCTTTTCGGGGACGAAAAGTTTTAAGTGGGGGAGATTGTAATAACCCGGAAAATCTGGGCCAGTTTAAAATTTTTATTTTGGCAATTATGGCGAATTTTCTATATTTAAAATGAATTATTTTAAATAATATCGACGAGAAATTTATTTTGAATATATTTAGAACATGTATATTTGTATACGTCGTCGTTAGAATATATAATATTTATATATAATTATAATAGAATTGAAAATGGCGCGGTAGTTCGATAATTCGATTTCAAACTTCAATTGAATGTATCGGGTGCAAAACAATCCGGATTTTAGTGAAACCAAAAACATTAGGATCTAATTGATGATATCTTTCCAACGAATCCGAAAAATCAAAATTTCATAACGAGAATCAAAAGATATGTCCAGTTGAAAATTCTGAATAGTCGCTATGGAATTCAGGCCCTTAAAAATGGGAATTTTGCAAACGACCTCGGATTTCGACGAAACCACTTTTGTTGGATCCGCAGTGTCAAATTATTGCTAGATTCCAAATTTCATAATTTTTCGAATCAATATGTGAGCGTGGCGAAGGAAAACGCATTTGACCAGTTTCAGTTGATTTTAATCGACTGGAAAATGGCCATTTTTCAAACAGTCTCAGAATTCAACGAAATTAGTTTTGTTAGGACTGTATCGTCAATACGAGCCTAGAAAATATTTTTCTGGAATTTTTCGAGTTAGAATGTGGCCCCGGTAAATGGAAATGCGCGTTTGAATTGAATATATATAGATTTATGCTTTAAATTCAGCAGAAACTGATCGTAACAGCCAAACTGGGTCACGATATATATCCCATTGTGTTCGGAATGGGGGTAATTAGCTAGGGACAACAGTCATTGGGCCTCGGTTGGGGTTCGAGTTAAAAAGTCAAGTTTTTGAATTTAAAAATAATATAAATATATAATTATACTTAACCCCCTCCATCCCTCTTTCCAAAGTCCACGTTCGTTTCAGAAAGAAGAAAAAAACCGCTCCTCAATGTCGCCCCTCCACCGTCGTTCATCCTCCACCTGCCTCCTCCGTTCGCCGCCCACCTCCCCTATCTCCTCCCCTCCTCTCGCGCTCACCCTCCTCTTCCTCAGAGATCCCACGCCCAAATCCCCTCACCGCCCTCAAACCCATAACCGTCGACACCAGATCGACGCCCTCCCACCGCCGCCGAGCTCCGGGCGCCACCGCCAGGTTCCCCCCCCCCCCCCCCCCCCCCGTCACCCACCTCGCCGACGACTTTTCTCCCTCTCCCTTTAAACCGGTGGACCCACAAACCCCACCGTGAGCCTGAGGCGCCGCCATCGCCACCTGGAGGACTGCCTCGCCTCTCCTGCTACCTCGAGACGTTGGCGCTACTCCCCCTCTGGCCGTGGAGCCTCCGACAACCCAAAACAGTGAGTTTTGTCCCCTTTTTACTTTGATTTTTGGTTATAAAATCATGAGATGTTTAACTATAAAAGTAAAGATATTCATTCATAAGAAAGGTTTAATTTTTCACTATAGAAAAGATTAGATTTTTAAAATAGAAAAGATTAGATTTTTGAAATTTGAAAAGGCAAAATCTTTATATAGAGAATAGCGGTATAAAAATAGAACTTTTATCTATATAGTAGCGGAGTAAAAATTCGATTTTTATATATTGAATAGCGAAGTAAAAATTCGATTTTTATATATTGAATAGCAAAGTAAAAATTCAATTTTTACATATGTAGAGAATACGGGCAACGTAGATGACAAAAAGGCGAGAACGATGAAGATTTCTATCAATGAAGAGTCGTGGAATTGGGATAGCTATCGGTGAGAACTTCTCACTCTTCAATTTCTTTTTCTAGTTATATATGTATATACTAGGATGCAGACGGTGTTTAGTAGCACCCGACACAATCGTCCACAAACCATGGACTTGTTTGTTTGATTGCAAAAATTAGTTAGATTATTTGGTTGAAATTTGAGTTGTTTGGTGAGATGGAATGGATTGATTGATGTGTGAATGGCGTGGGCCTTTACTAGACCGGGGATAAGGCTAGGCCTTGTCCCGTTTCTAGTATCGTGTCGTTATGCCGCCGAAATTTTCTAAAATAAGTTAGAAAAATAAAAATATCATTTTATTTAAAGAATGAACTGAATAGAAATTCATTTGTTAAAATAAAATGTTTTATCGTTAAAAATATAATTTTTAACGTGAATAGGAATATAGTGAATGTGAATAAATAATATTCATTTACAAACCGGACGGTTTGTTTATGTACACCTATTTGAAGGACATTGATTGGGTCGATAAATTTTACACATCGCCCAACTGCACAACTAAAATCTGTGTTTGATTGTTTGAAACCCCACACGGGTGTTGGGATGAAATTTGAAGTTCACTCATCCTGATTGATTAAATATGTTGATCGATTGATTGACAGGCTGTTATAAGCGTTAGATATCTATATTTGATGCTTATACAGTGTAGTGCACTTTGGTTGATGGTTGATTATTTTTCAATGCTATTATATACATGTGTTGTATGGAATCCATATAATTAACTTTATATGGTAATTGATTGGGCCTCATTCCAATTCAAAAAAATAAAGAATATTATAAAATAAAGGTTCATGTGTTGATCGTACTCATCCGTTGAGATTAGTCATGAGTTGAACGAAATATTTTAATAATAAGATTTACATCTTTATCAATATAAAATAAAGGTTCATGTGTTGACCATACTCATCCGTTGAGACTAGTCATGTGTTGAACGAAATATTTTAACAATAAGATTTACATCTTTATCATATATAAAATATATTAAATAACAAAAATAGTCACACATTGACAGTACTCATTCGTTGAGATTAGTCGTGTGTTGACAAAAATAAATATTCGTTGAATAGAATATTTGAAAATAGAAATATTTGAAGCGGTGTTGATTAGATTAACGCCATTTTGACGTGAACGATATTTATATCGATTTTATTCATTTTGAAATGAATATTGAAAGGCGATTTCGAAATGAATTAAATATAAAGCGATTTCGAAATGAATTGAATATAAAGTGAATTCGAAATGAATTGAATATAAAGCGATTTCGAAATGAATTGAATATAAAGTGATTTCGAAATGAATTGAATATAAAGTGATTTCGAAATGAATTGAATATAAAACGATTTAGAAATGAATTTGATTCGAATAGAAAACCAATTTGAATTGAATCGAATAGAAAACCAATTTGAATTGAATTGAATTGTAAACCAGTTTGAATTAAATCGAATAGAAAACGAATTTGAATTGAATAGAAAAGAATTTTAAAACGAATTTATAAGGAAAAATTCAATTTTGATTCGAATTGAATTGGAAGTTGAAATGTTTTTGAAACGAATTCAAAACTATTTATAAAATTCGTTTTGAATAGTAATCAACGAAATATATATTATATATACAATATAATTGCCTGAATAGAACGCGCCGCGTCGCGGCAGTTCGTGAATTTCGACCATTTATTTCAAACGGACATTACGGGAGATCCGACCGTCGGATTCTCCTAAAACCGGAACCATTGGGTTTGTATCGAAAAGGGCCTTCTAACAAATATTGGATATTTGAAATCTAACAGTCGGATTTGGAGATACATCCAAATCAAATTTGAAAGAGGTCGCTATAGGTGCAATTCGATGGCCGTTGTTGGAAATCGACTGTACGGGCCTTGATAAAATTATTAAAAATAGTAATAATTTGTGTAAAATCATAAGAAATGATTTGGGAAAATTTGGGATGAAAAACTCCATATTTGAAAAGAGAAAAATAGATTTTTATCAAAATGAACCAGTTTAGAACTAAAATTAAAACCCATTTATTTTTAAATAAATAAATTGGATTTGAAATGGGTTTGAAATAGAATTGATTTGTGGGTTTTTTGTGAGCAGTGTTTTAAATGACACTAGTTCTTTAACCCGATAATAAATAGAATGTGATTTGAGTTTATTGTGAGCTGTGTTTAAAAGACATTAGTTCTTTAACCCAGTAAAAGGAGTTTTAATGAATCTTCAATTAGATTGAAATGGGAATTGATAAGTTAAATTATCAAATTTAGAAATTGAGCGAGAATGGAGTATCACCAGTTTTGCTCCAAAGCGGTAGTTAAATCTTTAATTAGATTTGAACGTGAAATGGTAATTAATTTTACCGATAACACCGTGGTATTAGATATGGAGTATTGCCAGTTTTGCTTCATGGGATGAATAGGTTGGGATTGGGAAATAAAATAAATAATTACTTCGGTGTGGTTCGCTAATCCCGACTAGTTTGGAAAACCATAATTTAGTTTGAAACGACATCCAAAGTAAGATCAAAGAATAAATTTTAAAGAATTTATCTTTGATAAAATTAATGGGAATCTTTCCCTAAGAACGTGAAATTTAGAAACTAACTGCAGGTTAGCTAAGAAGGATGGTTTCCTGGGTATCGATCAGATGTTGGTTTCGGCCTTCGGGGTTAATATTTGGGGAATTGTTCTCTTGCTAATTTACTGTTAGTGACTGTTGAATTGGGATGAGGCGTATGTTGTGTTTAGGTAACATTTGTTTACTATATATACGGGTTATTCGGAAAGGCCGGGTTTATACCCATTCTGAATAACCGATTCGACGATATGTCGAAGATGAAGACGGTGGTCGAAGACCGGAAGTCTTCACATCGTTTGGGTGATTACTGATGATCTTGATTGGGTTGTACACCCAAGATGAGGGAATCAGTTGGTGGTCGTCCAGGCGTACTTGGAGATTGATGGATATGCGAGGAAAGTGCCTCCGGTTTCGTTCAGACCTAGAACGGACTTGTAAATGGATGGTGTGTCTGACATTGTATTACTTTATATTGTATTCGTTGATCTCTGCTAAATATATATCTGTTTGGCGGCGGAGAATTTATTCTCTTGCTTAACGCCCTTCTCTGAGACATACGAGCTCAGAGGTTATATACTGGCAAAAATCAGTGGTACTATATGGATTGATAGTGTGGCATGCTGAGATGTAGTGATCCAGACTTTTGTTGAAAAGCAAAGTTTGGGGGTTGATGATCAAAGCGCAGCTTTAATATAGCATGGCTTTGTGTATAGCGTTGATTCGCCAGCCTCACATCCCGGTATGGTGGTAAACTGATGGTTTGATCAGTATGCTTTTTAGTGGATGGGTACCTTAGTGGTGTCGTGGATTCGGTCGACCGAGATGAGCTTAGTGCTCAGGGATATATAGAGTAGGCGGTGTTTTCTCTCGCTGGGACGTAAGCCGCGGTGGTACTCCGGTCCCAAATATGCGGATGTGCAGACAGTGTTTTCTCTTGCTGGGACGTAAGCCGTGGGGAATTGCATTACGCGATCGACCTTTCGAATCAGGAGCCATCATGATGGAAATCCAATTTCCAATACGTGTATTTCGGTTTTATTTGTAGAGCCTAGTATGGCGACATAGTGGGATGGGGCACTTATGCCGTCTATGATTGATACTTATGATTTGAAGATATTTTATACAATATGCACTTATAATAGTATCAAATGATTTGTTTTAAACGTATCAAGCATTCTTGGCTATTATAAGGTAAAAACCCTATCCTCCGGCTTGCGTTGCATTGTGTGATGGGACCTGGGTCTTATAATAGCTTCATTTTTCTTTATTTAGCATTGCGCTGTTGTTTTATGCACTGGTGTTCTTGGGAGGAAACCCATTCCGTGTTATACGGCGTGGTCCCTTGATTTACCTAACTTTAAAAATAAAGATTAATAACTGTTTTAGTTCTCACACCAGTCACATGACTGACCTGGAGTTTATTGTTTTAACCTAAACTCTGGGTGCCCCTATTTTCGACACGGGCAGCTAGTAGTTTTGGTTTTGTAGATTTATATTCACAGGATCCTGGTTTACAGCTGGAATGATATCCGGAAAGCTCTGTATCTGTATATCACCTTCATTTGTGCTTTGTATTATTTTCCGCTGCTATGTAATTTATTGTAACCTCTGATATTTATCGAATGTAATTTATTCATTTATACTCTGTATATTCTTGTATCTGATGGAATTGTTGTAATAGCAATGAAATGTTCTTCCGTCTGCGTTCTGTTTTGTCTTGTCCTCACAGTAATTCGTTGTTTCTCATCTCTTCGGAGACCGGGGAAGTTCGGGCCGCTTCATATAGTGATTATAAAAATGTCATTTTTATATGCATATCAACAATATAAAAATATGATTTTTATATATGTAGTGGCTATAGACAATGAAATTGACAAAAGGCGAGCACGACGAAGATTTCTACACAAGAAGAGTCGTGGTGTTTGGTATAGCTAGTCGGTGAGAACTTCTCACTTTAAATTTTTTTTTTCTAGTTAAAAATATATACTAGTATGAAGACGGTGTTTAGTAGCACCCGACATCCGTCGTCCATAGACCATGGATGGCTTGTATGTTTGATTGTTTGTTTTGATGAAAATTGATTGTGTGATGTGAAATAAAATAAAATATTTATATAGTTAAAAATATTTTATCGTTAAAAATAAAATTTTTAACGTGAATGTGAACAAATAGATATTCATTTACAAACCGGATGGTTTGTTTATGTACACCTATTTGAAGGACATTGATTGGGACGATAAATTTTACACGTTGCCCAACTGCACAAATAATATTCAGTGTTTGTGGATTGAAATCCCACACAGGTGTTGGGATGATATTTGGCATACACTACTCCCAATTATTTAGTTGTATGTCGATCGATTGGTCGACAGACTGTGTAAGCGTTAATTATTTATATTTGATGCTTATGCAGTTGTGTGGTGCACTTTCGATGATGGTTGATTATTTATCGTTGCTATTATATACATTGTTGTATGGAATCCATATAATTAACATTATATGGTAATTGATTGGGCCTCATTCCAATTAAGAAAATAAAGAATATTATAAAATAAAGATTCATGTGTTGACAGTACTCATGTGTTGAGATTAGTCATGTGTTGAAAGAAATATAGATTCATCTGTTGAGTAAAATATTTTAACAATAAAATTTACATCTTCATCATATATAAAATTAGAAACTAACTGGAAAGTAGATAGGATGAGTGGTCTCCTGGGTATTGATCTGATGTTGGTTTCGGTTTTCGGGGTTAATGCTTAGGGAATCATTCTCTTACTAATTTACGGTTGGAGTCTAATTAAAAATTAAACCATAGAAATCATAATTTTATAAAATATATTAAATAACGAAAATAGTCACGTGTTGACAGTACTCATTTGTTGAGATTTGTCATGTGTTGAAAGAAATATAGATTCATGTGTTGAATAGAATAAATATTCATTTGTTGAATAGAATAACGAAGTTATTGAAAAATATAAAGTCGTGTTGATTAGAGATGCGCTATTTTGACACGAATGATATTTATATTGATTATATTAGTTTTTATAATGAATATTGAAAAGAGATTTAAAAATCGAATATTTAGAAAATGAATTCGAATTGAACAGAATATAAAATGAATTCGAATTGAATAGAATATAAAATGAATTCGAATTGAATAGAATATAAAATGAATTCGAATTGAATAGAATATAAAATGAATTCGAACTGAATAGAATATAAAATGAATTCGAATTGAATTGAATAGAAAATGAATTTGAATTGAATTGAATATAAAATGAATTCGAATTGAAATGAATTCAAATCGAATTGTAATCAAACTGAAATTGAATTAAATAGAAATGCAATTGGAAATCGAAGTGAAATCGATTTGGAATGAATTCAAATCGAATTGAAAACGAACTGAAATTGAATTGAAATCAATTTGAATTGAAATCAAATAGAAATGAATGTATAAAGAATTTATAAAAGAAAATTCAATTTTGATTTGAATTTGAAATGAAGGTTGAAATTGTTTTTGAAACAAATTTGAAACGATTTATAAAATTCGTTTTTAAAGGAAATCGACGAAATATAAAATATATATATATATATATATTATACATATAATGGCATGAATAGAACGCGCCGCGCCGCGGTAGTTCGTGAATTTCGACCATTGACTTCGAACGGACATTACGGAAGATCCGACCGTCGGATTCTCCGAAAACCGGAACCTTAGGTTCGTATCGAAAATAGATTTCTAACGAATACAAGATATTTGAAATCTGACGGTTGGAGTTGGAGATATATCCAAATCAATTTCAGAAAAGGTCGTTGTAAGTGCAGTTCGATGACCGTTATTGGAAATCGACTGTATGGGCCTTGATAAAATTATTAAAAATATTAATAATTAGTGTAAAATCGTAAGAAATGATTTGGAAAGAATTGGGCTGAAAAATCCCATATTTGAAAAGATAAAAATAAATTTTTATCGAAATGAACTAGTTAGTAACTAGAATAATAATTTATTTATTTTTAAATAAATAAATTGGATTTGAAATGGGTTTTAAATAACCAGAATTTCCAATATATGAATTGGAATGGATTTGAATCGGAATTGTCATTGGAATATTTTGATATTAGATTCCGCAATTATACAGATATTTTGGAGGAAATTTGGAAGATATATTTTATATCGTTATTTCCAAAGAGATATTTGTGGGTTTCAGAATTTGATATAGAATATAAGCCAATATATTTTCTATTCAGAGCCTTGTATTTAATATCAAATGGGATTTGGGTTTATCGTGAACGGTGTTTTAAATAACACTTGTTCTTTATCCCGATAATAAATAGAATGTGATTTTGGGTTTATCGTGAACTGTATTTTAAATGACATTAGTTCTTTAACCCAGTAAAAGGAGTTTTAATGAATCTGTAATTAGATTGAAATGTGAATTGATAATTTAAATTATCAAATTTGGAAAATGATCGAGAATGGAGTATCGCCAGTTTTGCTCCAAAGCGATAGTTAAATCTTTAATTAGATTTGAATGTGAAATGGTAATTAATTCTACCGATAACACCGTGGTGTTAGGTATGGAGTATTACCAGTTTTGCTCCATGGGACAAATAGGTTGGGATTGGGAAATAAAATAAATAATTACTTCGGTGTGGTTCGCTAATCCCGACTAGTTTGAAAAACCTTAACAGGGTTTGAAATGACATCCAAAGGAAGATTAAAGAATAAATTTAAAAGAATTTATCTTTGGTAAAATTAATGGGAACCTTTCCCTAAGAATGTAAAATTTAGGAACTAACTATAGGTTAGCTAAGAAGAATGGTTTCCTGTGTATTGATCTGATGTTGGTTTCGGCCTTCAGGGTTAATATTTGATGAATTGTTCTCTTGCTAATTTACGGTTAATGACTGATGAATTGGAATGAGGTGTATGTTGTGTTTGTGTAACATTTTTTTATTATATATGTGGGTCATTCAGAAAGGCCGGTTTTATACCCATTCTGAATAACTGATTCGACGATATGTCGAAGATGAAGACGGTGGTTGAAGACCGGAAGTCTTCACATCGTTTGGGTGATTACTGAGGATCTTGATTGGGCTGTACACCCAAGAGGAGGGAATCAGTTGATGATCGTCCAGTCGTACTTGGAGATCGATGGATATGCGAGGAAAGTGCCTCCGGTTTCGTTTAGACCCAGAACGAACTTGTAAATGGACTGTGTGTCTGACATTGGATTTTATTTTGTGTTGTTTGATCTCTGTTAAATATACATCTGTTTGGCGGCGGAGAATTTATTCTCTTGCTTAACGCTCTTCTCTGAGACGTATAAGCTCAGAGGTTATATATCGATGGAAATCAGTCGCAAGGAGTGAATTTCCTGTGTGGCATGCCTAAGTGGCAGATGGTCAAGGCTTCTGTTGAAAAGCAAAGTCTTGTGGTTGATGATCAAAGCACGGCCTATGTGGCATAGCTTTGTGTGTAACGTGAATTCGCGAGCCTCACACCTCGGTATGAGTCAAAAACAGGATAGTGACCGCTGGGAGAACACGACGTTTCTTTCTACTACGGTGGTGTCAGTGCTTAAACCGGCTGACATTTATATTATTTTCACCTTTGTGGTTGTTGGATTGCGAGGCACCTCGATTGTAGGTCTGTAAGGACCAGGAAACGTGTGTTCAGGAATAACTAATCCTCAAACGTAAGAGAGGACCGGCCCAGCCGATTCCAGAGGCTACCCAGAGAGAGTAGTCCTGAGACATTTGCTAGAGTGTCTTGAAGCGGGAGCTTGCCCCTTGCCTCGACTCATGATAGAAATCCAATTTCCAATACGTGATATTTCTGTTTTATTTGTAGAACCTAGTATGGCGACATAGTAGATGGTAGCTATGCCGCCTATGATTGATATTTATGATTGTATATAAAATCAGAAACTAACTGGAGGTTAGGTAAGAAGAATGGTTTCCTGGGTATTGGTTTGATGATGGTTTCGGCCTTCGGGGTTAATACTTAGGGAATCGTTCTCTTACTAATTTATGGTTAGGGTCTGATTAAGAATCAAAAGATAAAATTTCGTGTATCAAGCATTCTTTGGCTGTTATAAGGTAAAACCCTATCCTCCGGCTTGCGTTGCATTGTGTGATGGGACCTGGGTCTTATAACAGCTTCATTATTCTTTATTTAGCATTGCGCTGTTTGTTTATGCACTGGTATCCTTGGGGTAAAAACCCGTTCCGTGTTATACGGCGTGGTCCCTTGATTTACCGAATTTTAAAAATCAAATTAATAACTGTTTTAGTTCTCACACCAGTCACGTGATTGACTTGAAGTTTATTGTTTTAACCTAAACTCTGGGTGCCTTTATTTTCGACACGGGCAGCTAGTAATTGGGTATTGCAGATTTATATTCCCAGGATCCTGGTTTACAACTAGAACGATACTCGGAAAGCTCTGTTTCCGTGTATTACTTTCAGTTGTGTTTTGTATTATTTTTCCGCTGCAATACTATATTTAAATCTTTAATATTCTTTGTTGTATAATATTTATTCATACTCTGTATATTCTTGTACTCTGATGGAAATTGTTGTAATAGCAATGAAATGTTCTTCTGTTTGTGTTCTATTTTGTCGTGTTCTCAATATAATCCGGGCTTTCCTTACCGGGGAAGTTACGGGCTATCACAATTTCTCCAGTCCCAGGACGACCTGTATGGAAGAATGTCTGACAGAGTATATTTAACAGATCGCGTAAGTTGATCTCTTCAAATTTATTTACGTTTGGTGGCAAAGGAATTCGTTTCTCTTAGCTGTATGCCCATTGTGTTTTTGTGGAAATCAATTTGTGATTTGGTGGGCATGACGATGTGACATTAAAAGTGAATAATTGTGTGATCTGTTAGAGATAAGCATGGCCTCTAGCCTCACAACTGGGAAACGACAAAAATCGGGCAGGCGGCATTGCTAAGTGGTTGGTTGCCAATTAGGGTGTATTATCACCTATATAGAAATATTCATTTCATTCTTTAATCTATTCGATGTTGTCCCATTCGGGAAACGGTTGTTGGTCCCAACCGTTGGTGATATACATTCGATACACTCAAGCGAAATGAGTGGTCGGTCATGTGTGGCTGGGTTGCAAGATGTTCTTGTTGAACCCAGTGCATTCCTCTTTAGAGGTACACTATCGGAAGGTGGTTCCATACCTTGTCATAGTTGGAAATCCATTACCCAATAAGTGCTCGCGGTTTTGATTGTATACTATATATGTGGAACGTGAGATGAAAGTGTTCTGCTAGATGATTATTATATTGTGGTTGATAGACACTATTATAATATCAAAAGAGTTTTGATATAAAAGATTATTGTTTCTTTCAAAATAATTTGAAAGTTAAATCGAATTGATTTGGATTCTCATAAGGAAAAACCCGTTCCGTTATACGGGGTGGTCTTATGAGATATCGTTTAACTGTTTTAAACTGTTTTACTCACATCAGTCCCATGACTGACCCAGAGTTTTTTTTGTGTTACCTAAACTCTTGGGTGCCCAATTTTGTACGGGTAGTCAAGTAGTCAGGATATTTTAGATATACTTGGAGAGTTTGGAGCAGGAAGCTTCAGGATTATATAGTTATAGTTACTTCCGTTGTGTTGTAAGTATTGTACTGTGATAATGTTATGCATACATATACTATTTTATTTCAAAGTTATGTATCTATTATATATTGTTTGTTTCACTGTGAGTTTCGTGTTACTCTGATGATGATGTATGTTCTTCTTCTTCTATTCTAAGTTTCTATCTTATCTATCCTCAACCTCTGTTTTCTTTCTATTAGTTTTCTGGTTTCCAGTGTAATTTGGGTTGGACTTGTGTTATTTAGTCAGCTCAAATTGTACCGAAATTTCGGGACACTACAGTAACGTAGCAAGACATGACATGTTTTAACAAAACAATGCAAGTGTGCATACTACATATTTCAAGTTTATACAACACGACAAGGTGAGTATATCAACATGTGTACTTGAATTTACATAATAGGGTGTAACAACCATGAATTTTGAACGAATTGAAAAATTAAATTTAATCTAATTTTATGTGAATTTATGGTCAAATTTCAAAATTCTATTATTTAAAGCTGATATGAGCAGTTTACAAAGGAACATTATTGTGATAACCTCGGAATTAGATGAAACTATTTTTATTGGATTCATGGTGTCAAGTAACAGTTAGGTTCCAAATTTTGTAATCTTTGGAGCTAATGTGTGCGCACGAGAGAATTAAATGTACGTTAAAACGACACTTGAAACTAAACTGAAACACGTTCGAAAATTAAAATGAAAAGTCAAACGAACCTGGAATTCGGCGAAACTTATTCCGTTGGATCTAGAATTGCGTCTACTGTTAGAATCCAAAATTTCACGACAAACTAGCACACTTTTACGTTGATTGTCAAAACAAGCTTGAAACAAAATGGTGGGCATCCAACGGGCCAACGCGTTTTATTGCAAATCACCATGTTGTACCACCTCAGTGATCTGCATGCTGGAAGGTCGTTTTGCAAAACAAACCTCCCCTTTTCTTTCTTTTCTTCCTCCTTCCCTTTCACCTTTTCACCTACCTCCCCTTCAATATTTCTTCACTCTAATGGCCTCAACCCACGCACCCTCCCTCTAGTCTCGCCACCAGTGCCCCCTAGCCGCGCTACCACCACCTTACTCCACCTCCCCGCAATGTCATCCAGCGTTGTCGTGGGTCTCCTTCCCTCCACAACTCCAGAACATCACCTTTCTACCATTTTGCACACACCACCACCTCAAATACCCCATTTTCCACCTCCTTCTTCCAAGTCACTGCCAATAGGCCCAATCACAACGCCATGCAGCAGCCCAGTGGGCCCCACCTTGCATACCTATCCTTTTACACTGCCGTTTCACTCCAAACTTTCAGATTTACTTGTATTCGAATGTGAGAGTGTGTTGCCGAATCATTTGAGCTCCTTAAGTTGTCAAGAAGTTTCATATAAGCCCGACAAGTGTTAGCATCAAGTTAGCGAGCCCGTAATCCTTCAGAACAAAGTTAGGAAAATTAGAAATTGACGGTGAGAAATCTAAATGCGTAAAGGGCTAGTTTATAATTTACTATCACAATTAATTAATTCAAGTTGTGTGATAAGTATTGGTTGCTAACACAAGTTCATTATGAAGTTAAATAATGATTAGCATTTTTAAAAAAAATTACTTTTAATGGATATAAGTGTAATTGTTGAGACATATGACATATAAACGTAAACAGTGTTGACGGTGAGAAATCGAAACTCACTTAAAAAGGGTTAAATAAAATTAATTATTAATTGTCTGTGATTAATAACAATAATTTATTATGATGTTAGTTGATGGTTAGCAAGATGAAAATATCATTTTTAATTGGTATACACGTAGTTACTTGCGTTTGTGTGAAATTAAAATTCACGTACATAGGGATTAAAATTTTGTTGACTGTTAATAGCCGATTAAAAATATTTATTAATATTTATCACTAATCATACAAGTTTATTGTTATGTTAAACATTGAGTAGTGCGATAAAAATGACATTTTTATCTGTTATATGTGATAGCCCTTGAGTTCAACACTTGAACTGTACACAATGTTGAGTGAAAATTGGTTGAGCCTTAAAATGACATTGGTTGAGTAATTTAATTATTACTATTGGCTAGTTGTGAATTGAATTGTGTGATGATTGCTTGAGTGTAATAATAATATCCACCATTTATAACGAATGATAAAAGTCGACAACATAGCATAACATAACATAACATAACATAACCATATAAGCAAGTAATTGTTTGATTCTTATATGATGAGGATAGCATAACCGTATAACATGTAATTGTTTGATGCTTATGCAATGTGGACAACATAACCATATATGCACGTAATTGTTTGGTGCTTATATAAAGAGGACAACATAACCATATAGGCACGTAATTGTTTGGTGCTAATTTGATGAGTATAGCATAACCATATAAGCATGTAATTTTTTGATGCCTATATGATGAGAATTCTCACTTAATTTAAATTTATAAGTTATTATAATCATTTTTTATTATATAAATGATTTCCTGTGATTGCAATATTTGTTTTGTGATTGATGAGGGCCTAGAGTGGCAAGTTGCAGTTTTACCGATCAACTCGTACAAAGGAGGTTATGGCTTAATTTTTCAAAAATATAAGGCGTTAGCCAAATAGTTAATAAACTATCATAGAAGCGACTAGATCCGATATTTAATTATATATGTCGAATATAAATTAAAATATATTGTTCGTGCAATGGCAGTTTGTTTTTTCGATGTGTGACTTTAAAAGAATATATCCGAAGATCCAACCGTTGGATTTTCCTGAAATTGGAACCATTGGATTCGTTTTGAGAAGATCTTTCAAATCATTATAAGAGTTTTTAAAATCCAATGGTTAGATTTTTAGAAATGTTGAATTCAAGTTTGAATGAAAACAACATCATGGCCCGTAATGACTTGTAATTGGAAATTACGGGTATGGACTAGTTTTATATGAATAAAAATAGCGGAAAATTATTATAAATTACTATAAATCATTTGGAATGGATATAAACCAATTTAACTTCGTTTTGAATGATAAAAATGGTTATGTTGAATTTGGCAATTTTTTTATACATGCCCATATCACTGATTTGAAAAAGATTTTGGAAATAAGAATTTTAGTTCTTAATTTGAAATAAATTCTTGAGTAACCCTTTTAAATAAAGATATGAATTGAATTATGAAATTCAGACAACTTAACGGAGTGCGAGAATAAGATTTTACATCTTATAAAACATAACCAAAAAAGGAGACTTAATTGGTAAATCAATAATCCAAATACGGATTTGGTTTGATTGGATTTGTTTGGCGCGAATTATGCCTGAAGACAGGGTTTAATCCATTTCGGATAATTGAACGACGATTAAAAGTCGACGATTTAGAACATGGTGCAAGACCGACAATCTTCACATCGAATGGATTATTACTGATGCCTTGGTTATGGGTAGCTTCCTTAAAGGGGTTAAAATGGCAACTGCCCAAACGTACTTGTTGATTGTCCAGATATACGAGGACCTCTCTCCTGTATTGGACATATAGGATGAGGAATAAGGTGCCTCTGGTTTCATTCAGACCTGGAACGAACTTATAAATGGATTATGTGTCTAACAAGGTATTTTGAGCTGTACTAATTGATCTCTACTAAATATATATCTATTTGGTGGCGGAGAATTTATTCCCTTAGCTTAACACCCTTCTCTGAGATGTACGACCTTAGAGGCTATATATTGTTAGCTATCAGTTGTACGGTCTAAAATGACTTTGTGGCATGCTGAGATGCAGTGATCAAAGCTTTTGTTGAAAAGTAGAGCTTTGTGGATGATGATCGAAGCATAGCTGAAATAGCATAGCTTCTTGTTGTAGCATTAATTCACGAACTTCACATAATAGGATGTGGTAGGGCTGCACACAACTCATATCCAATCCAAGCAAACCTAACCCACTATCCTGACCCAACTTACATAAACCCAATGCAACCTATCCTAGTTCGGGTCAGATATGGGTTACAATTTGTAACCAATACTATATACGGGCCAGGTTTGATATTTTGTTCAACCCAACCTTATTTTAACTCAACCCAACCTTATTTTAACCCATCCCAGTTCAAATCTTTGTTAATGAATTTAAACATTTTTTTAATGAATTATGGTCAAAAAGAAATAGAAGAGCTTTTGGGCATGGTGAATGTAATGCAAATGAGCTTTTCAACATCATTCGCAGGAAATTGCTGAAGAAGATTAGATCAGACCCTTGAAGGCTGCGATTTTGTAGTTGATCGGTTTTGTATCTTGTGTATATGAGTATAGTGTATAATAATTTGTGCTATATAGTTTTGTTTTGTAGTTTTGTTGTTGTGAGGCTTTTGTAAATATAACTTTGTACTTTTAAATAAGAAATAAAATTCTTGCCTTCCAAAAAAAACTAATTTAACATCGTCCCATTTAAAATTTGAATAGTATCCTAGAATAATATTTTGTATTCTATGGTAAATATGCAAAAAAGCATATTCCATGTCAATCCAAACTAGATGGAATTTAGCAAATATATTTTAATTTAATATATTTTAAAATGAAATACTTGTTCTATTTTATAGTAAATTAATTCATTATAATGTGTTTTACGATGAATTTTTAATAAAACATGTCTTATAATGAATCAGTTATTTTAAATGCATTATGCTAGCTAAAATTTGATATATTATGCTAAATGTTTCAATATTATTTAAAAGAAATCCCATATATTCTCATTTTTTAATATATTCAAGCAACCCAAACCTACTAAACCTGACCCAAGCCATATCCAACCTCATATAGGGTTGGATACGGGTTTAACTACCTTAAACCTATACCTTTGCGGGTCGGATGAAGTATTTGGTCGAAGCAGACCCAACACATGCTTTGTGCAGCTCTAGGATGTGGTATGATTCAAAAAACGGATGAGGGACAATACGGAGAACTTGCGTTTCTTTCTATCTGGAAGTGATCCCATGGTATGGACCCTAGGTAAATTACTTATGTGGATGTTGGGAAGCGAGGCGCCTTGGATATGGCTGCAAAAGGTCAAGATGGTCGACGTACAGACCAAGAGGTCCAATAGGACCGGGAAATATAGTGTTCAAACATAACTAATCAGCGATGTACAACTGACCGACCCTGTCGATCCAAGGTCACGTGCGTGTGGTCCCGGACATCTTGCTAGAGATGGTCAGAATTCAGTGAGGAGAGATACCTTGCCTCGGCACATGATGGAAATCCAAATTCCATTACATGATTTTATAGTTTCAATTGTATACCTGTGACGACATAATAGGATGAGGTATTATGCCATCTAAGATTGATACATTTATTTCTGAAATTGTTTTAAAACGCCTCATCTCTGATAATAATATCAAATGATTTTTATTTTCCTCGTATCAAGCATGTTTATCCATTATAAGGTAAAACTCTGTCCTTCAGCTTGCGTTGCATTATTTTATAGGACCTAAGTATTATATGGCTTCATTTTTCAAAAATAATTGCACTATTCTATTTTATGTTTCATTTATTATATGCACCGTATTCGTGTAGAGTAAACCCATTTCGTGTTATACGGTGTGGTCCCATGATATGTTAACTTTAAATAAGTTAAGTTAAGTAACACCCCGTATTTTTGATATAATAAAATAAGAATAACTTAATTAAATATTCAGGATTAAGTAAAACGGACTGCGCCATTGCGTCCGCCTCGAAATTTTGGTCAAGATAGACAACTAGTTTGCGTAAAACGAATACTGTATGAAGAAGTTATGGGAATTAGAAGTTTGTATACATATAAGGAGCTTATATATATATATATATTAAATAAATATATCCAGAAAATTCAAAAAATCAGTTCAAAAATCAAAATCGCGGGCGGGAAAGTTTGGAGGGAAAATGGATCGTTGGGGGTCGACGCACCCTCGAATCTGGAACCTTCTTTTCTAACGTGGACGATTCTGGTGTTTTAGATTTTGATCTGAGGGTCCTGGTTCCTCCGCTACTCCTATAAATAAGACCCTAAACCTAAACCTAAATCTCATAATTCTATGGCTACGCTGGAGCTCTGCCATTGCTCCCTCTCTCTCCTCAAACATATTCTGAAATTTAGATTTGTAAATTAGAAAACCTTAAACTAAGATCTAGAGCGAAGAGATTAGTGTTTTTATTAAAAGGCGTTCAGAATTACATGAAAAGCAAGTTAACGTCCCAGATCCAATCTAATTCATATTCTTCCTGTTTTCTTTCCCTTCTCTCTTAATGAAAATAGTCAATCCACGTTATTAGGTTTCAAATCAAATTAAAGGGGAAAGGAAAACGATGGATGATAGAACGGATCAGATCCAAAATTTGGGAAAGCATGAAAGGTGAGTGGGTTTAAACTATAGCCTTTAGATAATGTTATGACTATTGTTTATCATTCCCCTTTTAATAAATTGTGAAATTGCCAGTTTAATTATAAATTGCTGTTATAACAAGTTGAGACGTTAATATGAATAGATCAGGAAATTCATGTGTTGAATCTATTAAATTATTGGAATGATTAGCATGATATAACATCAAATTGTTAATATGAATAATTCATATATCGAATCAGTTGAAATGTTGGGATGTTTACATGTTATAGTATTAATTTGTACATATGGGAAAAATTCATATATTGGATTTGTTGGAGTGCCAAAAGTTTACATGTAAATTTGTCCCAATTATATACATGGAATAATTGGAGTAAGTATATGATTATATGGATTCATGTTAACATAGATCGAATAAATATGGGTTTGGGGCATCGACCAAATTATGTTTAAAGATCTTAAATTGGATCATAAGTATGGAAAAATGATTTGGGCGCAAATAGGATCATATGTAAAATATGAATTGGCATAATTCGAGTAATATGAATTTAGACATATAATCCATCATGAATATAATTGGGTAAATGGGCATTAACACCGATAAAGGCATAGGTTTAAATTATTGATTAATAATGAATGCCTAGGATTACAATTAGAAATTGTAATTGCACTTATGACACGAGGTTTGGTTGCATTAGTGGTAGAAGTCTGCCTGGAACCGACCGGCATATCCAGAGCCACTAATGTTGAACCTAATGTGAGTGGTCAAAGTGTGCAAATACGAGACGGGCTATGACACGATTTTGAGCCCAATTTGTGGAAGAAGTCTTCCCGGACCCGACCGGCATATCCAGCATCCACAAGTTGTAGGCCGGATGTGGGAATTCTAGCCCATTATAAACCATAAACGGACATGGTAATGAATTGAACTACTTAACCTAATCTAATCCATATGGATTGTATGAATATGAACTAAAGTTTGGGTTAAGTAAATATCGGTTGGACAGTGGGTGGGCCAGGCAAATCTAAGGGGATGGGTAATATTTACATATAGGCCCGCAAACTTAGCCTGATAAGGTTATGTAATTAAAGACACCTAGTGGTATACATAACCAATAGAAATAATAAAGTTATGTAATTAGCGACACCTTTTAGGATAAGCATAACTTGTGGGAATGATAATAACCTATTATAAATAAATAATATTGATGAAAATGTTGTATAATATGAAGGCTTGTCCTAGGGACAAGTGAATATTATAACTTAGGTTATAATAAACTAATAGGAAATGGGATAACTGGTGAAATGAGATAAGGGACACTTAATTATAAATTAAGTAATCAATAAATGGGGGAAGCTGGAAACCAGTTGAGAAAAGGAGGAAAATATATGGAATATAAGAAGTTGTACATAATTATAAATTAAGTAACCTGTAAGCTTGGAAGTCTGAAACCCGTTGATAAGAATGGTTAGGCTTTTCCTAGGGGCAAGAGGAAATTATAACATAGGTTATAATAAACGAGTAGAGAAACTTATTAATGGGCCTTAGTTAATAAAACTAAGTTAATAAGTAAACAACGATAAGTTAAATTGACAATATAAAATGGATTATAATTAAATGAGAAAGGATGAGGAAAACTTATGAAATGAAATAGGTTATATTTAATCATAAATGGTAAGTAACATGTTAATTAGAAAACATGTGAATTGGATATACTTAATTACATATTAAGTAAAACATGTTATTGTAATGATGAAATCAACAAGAAGATAAAAAGGGGTTGTGGATTTCGGACCTCGGGCCACAATCTAGAGAATAACATGTTGTGGGATTATTAATAAACTTAAATGGATTAAGTTGTATGACTGAAATTAATAAGCAAGAGAAACTTGGTAATTTGAAGAAGAATTCAATGTGAATGAGAATAACCAAGTTAAAAGGAAACCTGAGGAGGTAAGGCAAGCACGTAAAAGAATGTTAAGACATAGGGTCTAATAATATATTAAAATGAGGCGCTTGAACCAGTCCGCACTTTTGATGGTGAATAACCCAACGGGGTAGATCATCGTGGTGTTATAAGGCATGAGGGTGAGCGCACATTCATCTGATTGTTCTGACGGCTCCGAAGGACTGGAAGGGGAAGCACGCGGCTTTTTGAGGTACATAAGGTGTTTCTAGGAGTCCTCTGTGTGGCGATAGATGTCTTAGGCTGTGTCCGCAGAGGTCGGGTCTGCGCGTAACTACTAGGTGGGTGAGCCTTGACTGCAGATGTAGCTATGCAGTCAGAATACTATGACGAGGTGACACTAAGGTGGTTCGGCGGTTGCCTCATGAGGAGGCAGAGGGTCATGACCAACAAGATAGTAGACCATCGGATACCCATCATTGGCAGCGAGTGGGATGCGGAAAGACTCGAGCTAAACCCAAGATACCATTTCACCCTTCACTATCGGGGTAAGTGGTTGAGGGGAGACGCCACATGGATGTTTAGATTGTTTGCGTAGATGCTGTCGCTTAGCTCTGGTAGTCTTTACTAGTTAAGGGAGGGGCCTAGGTGGGGCCACAACCACCATGAAAACAGATCCTAGGTATATCTGTATATAGAGGCTCTTTAAAGACGGGGCTGTACGGATATGGAAAATCCCCTGACCGAGTTTTGTGCTTCTTGTATCGCTCTGCCACGGAACTCGGTGCACATTAGAGGACGTGTGATTAAGGCATCGAGCAACAATTAAAGATATGTATGGTGGACAGTCTAGGTACATGCATGTCAACTTAGGGTGGTGTATCGTAGACTTGAGGGCATTACTCCGGTATAGAGTCTGATTCGAATAAAGGTGGCAATCAGTACGTTTACGTAGAAATGATAGATATATGCGGAATGTAATATTGTTATTCGTACGTCACTATGGCGTAGGATGAGGGTCTGCATATATTTTGATGGTGTTACGGTGGAGACCGTGCAAGTGGGGTACCAAGGGGTCTCAATATTGGGGGTAGCTACATATATAATATATTAGGTTAATCCACTGGAAAGTAAATGGGTACGATGTGTGTGTAAGCCTTGAGTGCTGATAACCCAAGTAACCAAATAAATAAGAAAATATGATTGAACGGTATATGTAGGATTATCCAAAGTGTATAGTTTAAATCTGGTCACCAGAACTTGTGTTCTGACCCTCTCCTCATAACATATTCGCAGGTTAGATCTGGTAAGGCTATATTTTGATTATATTATATTTTATTCATTCCGTTGTGAGATAATTTTTGAACTCTGACATGTTTTTTGTCTCTGTCTTTTCTACAGGATACCAGAGCAAACCAATCCTAGTTTCGATAGATTGGAATTAAAAAAAATTGGTCTGTCGGAATTTGGGTTGTTACAAGTAAACTACTGGATTTCTCATACTAGTCCCATGACTAACTTGTAGTTTGTTTTTCCCTTGCAAACTCGGGTACGCATAATTTTAACATGGGAAGCTAAGTGAATAGGTTTAGCTTGCTTTCTTTTGGGATGTGTGCTGGAGCTTCTATATCTATTTTGGACTAGGAGCTCAGATGGAACTTATATATATATATATATATATATATCCTTTGGAACTCTCTTATGTTTAATTATGTTTAATTCCACTGCAAACTTATTATCCTAAGTTGAAATTGTATTTGCACTAAGTATGATCCTGTAATGCTGTGTAACTTTGATGATGTTTATTTCTGCATTTGCAGAATGATGTAAATTATTCTCTGACATAATATTTATGTTTTGTTCTGTAATTTTTTGACGTGATTAATGTGTTTTATTCCAACGACTGCCTATTCTACTTGGGATCGGGGGTTTGGGTTATCACAGGTGGTATTAGAGCTAAAGGTTAACCTTAGTTCTAGAGTATAATGTATTAAACGATTTATCAAAGATAGAATTGGTAGTATTCCAGCATGAATAATTCATTAGAGATAGGAATAGTAATATCCTAGAATGAGTACAACAGAATAGCATACATCTTTAGTGAATACATTTCTCTTTATGTACACAGCATTATGCTTTAATATTCCCTAAAATATCTTTTCTGCTCGCTTAACTCTTTTCTTTCTATTTGCATATATAGAAGAAAATGAGTGGCAGAGGATGTAACACCCCGTAATTTTAGACAACATTAAAGAGGATAAATTAAATAATAAGTAATTTAATATTTAGAATTAAGGAAAAAGGATTGCACCATTGCACCCATCTTGAAATTTTGGTCAAGATAGATGTTTGGTTTGCGTAAAACGGATATCATATGAAGAAGTTATGAGGGTTTAAAGTTTGTATACGCGCAAGAGAATTATATATATAATTCAATTTATAAAATAAAAAATCATTCAAAAATCAAATTTTCAAAGGCGGCAAACTTCGCGCCCCAGGGGAGTCAACCTCAGGGTCGACCCCTCAAGAGGGGTGTCGACCCATGGGTCGACCCCCCTAGGGCCGAGGTGGCAACACTAAAAGAAAAATACCCTATTGCAACTAGCTAATTGCAACAGGCGTCAAATTATAGTTGCAATAAATGATATTTAGCAACAGGCCTTCCATTGTTGTTGCAATAGATAAGATTTAGCAACAGGCTTTTACCTCCTGTTGCGAAAAGTATATTTTTTGCAACAGCGCTTTCATATCCGTTGTAAAAACATACTTTTAGCAACGGCTCTTTCATTCCAGTTGCAATAGAAATATTATTTGCAACTACGCTTCCAAACTAGTTGCAAAAAATATATTGTAACAAACCGGAATTTTGGACCAATTTTAAAATCTTATTTTTATGAAGTTTGTTAAGAAATTGAGGCAGAAAATAAAAATTCTATTTTTAAATAATTTATGTTGAAATTATATGTTGACATCAAACATATAAAATTTGCGTTGTGTATTTTCACTAAAAACAAGTATGAACTTAGCGTCGTTGTGTTATACTAGAAATAATTATATTTTTAGCATCATATTAATATATGTGAATAAGGATATTTTTAGCGCCATGTTAATATAAACATCATTTGTTTAGAAACGTTGTATTAATATAGAATCATCACTCTTATTAGGAATGTTTAGTTAAAATAAATATGTCATTTTAGTTAGTAATGTAATTTATATAAAAATGTCATGTTAATTAAAATGTCATTATGTTAAGAATGTTATGATGGAGAAATATATAAATGATAAGATTTCATTTTTATTGTACATATAGAAATGGTCATTAGTTGGAATATTAAGAGTAAGAAAAAAAATTAATATCATGTTTTTAAATATTAAAAATAAAGCATATTTTTAGTATCATGTATAAATATTAAGAATAAACGCATTTTTAGTGTCACGTTGAATCATGTAATGAAAGAAGAGATTACATTTTAGTGTAAAAAAAAATGAAGGAAAACGCGTTCTTGTTAATTTAAATAATAATAATAATAAAAAAACATACAAGGTTGAATAAGATAAAACATACAAAAGTTTTTTTTTTCTTTTTAAGATGAGTTGGAGCTATTAAATAAGGGGTTCTTTTTGCAAATTCCTTCGCACGCGTTCATACTAAGCTACTTTGTTTATGTGTTATTTTTGAAATGGAGTTTTGTCCCACATTGTAGAATAATCCCCTTGGCCTTGGCTAATGCAGCTATATAAGCATGGTACCTCCTTCATGTGTTGTATACTAAGTTTTATTAGAATAAAACCTTTCTTCCTTCCTCTACTTTTACTTTCTTCTCTTTTCTCTTTCTCTTCAAAAGAAAGTTCAAAAGAAAGAGAAGAGGATTTCCAAGATAAAATTTTGCTTGTTCTTGTCTCTACCCTTATCCGCGCAAGGTGAGAATCTCTGATTTTTGCAATTAACTTATTTAATTGTTTGTTTATCGTTGTTTTTAAAAATTTATTTGTGTGATATATGTTCACATCTGTGATGTGGTATGTTTTGTTTGTGTTTGAATGGATTGTATTGTGTTGTATTGTTCAGATCTGTTAGTTTATCACTTAGATCTGTATGGATCCGTTATAGAACATCGCTTTTGGTAATTTAGATTAAACTAGAAATTTAATCTAATTAAAATATTGGTTTGGTTGTAAAATCGTTTTGTTTAAATTTTATTTTATCCAATTTACAATATCAAATTCATTATGAAATTTTATTGTTATTGAATTCATTAAAATATCAACTATGTTAATTTGGAAAATGTAAACAAACAAACTCTCATTTTATTTGTCAAGTTGAAATGAATAATTGTTCAACATAAAAAGGACAATTTAGAAAGTGTATGTGTATTAACATTTTATGTGTTGATAAAAGTGCAGGATTGAAAAACACAAGTTTATTGACCTCTTTATTTGTTAATAAAAAGAAATGAAATAGTACATGTTAGAAATTACTTTTTATTTTGCACTTCTATTTGCAAAACAAAAGACAAGATAAAAAAAATTAATTACATTCTCCTTACTTTATATTTGTTAGTTAAAAGAGACAAGGTTTGTAATACCATTTTATTTTGTATTTTATTTGCAAAATAAAAGTACAAGATTTGAAAATAAATTTTTGTTAACATTTGTTTTGTTAATAAAAAGAATAGGATTAAGGATTCATTTTGATTTAACATGATATTTGTTAATGACAAAGACTTGACTTAAAAAAAAGGGTTAAGGTTATAAACACCTTTTTGTTAACATTTTATTTAGTATTAAAAAGGCCAAGATTATAAACATGAGTTCATGTTAGAAAACTTGTTTTACATTTAATTATATTTTAATGTTAAGAATGTATACATAAGAATTTGTTCGTGTTTAGAAAATAAGGTTTACATTAAAAAGTATATTTTAATGTATTGAATGTACATAAATATTTGTTTGCATTTAGAAAATAAGTTTTTACGTTAAATTCATATTTTAATGTTAAGAATGTACATAAACATGAGTTCATGTTAGAAAACATGTTTTACATTAAAATTCATATTTTAATGTTAAGAATGTACATAAGAATTTGTTCATATTAGGAAAAAACACATTTCACATTAAATTTACATTTTAATGTAATGAGGGTAAACAAAATTTGTCATAGGAAACATCATTACAAAAACTTTATCTTTAATGTAATGAATAGATTTACAAAATTGTACATGTTATGAAATGAAACATGTTTTTACATTAAGCTTTATTTTTAATAAAACGATCATTTCTAAATAAAAATGTATTCACATTAACTTTACATTTTTAATGTTAATAAGACATTAAAAAGAATCATTGTCATGTTAAATTATTTTCACATTGGAATTCATATTTCCAATGTAAGGGAATCATTATAAAATGAATTGAAACAAAAGCATGTATTTTATTTGCCATTTGTTACTATAAAAAGAATGGAATAAAAAAAATGTCTTTTTTATTGTCACTTGTTTTACAATAATAAAAAAATGAAATAAAGAGACTAGGTTTCATTTTGTCATTTGTTCACAACAAAAAGAGTGTAATAATATAAAGTGTTCATGTTTTAAACTTATAAAACATGTTTACATTAAATAGTATATTTCAATGTAATGAATGGCGTAATATAAATTGTCCATGTTTTAAACTTATGAAACATGTTTACATTAAAACGTATATTTTAAAATAATGAATGGTTTAACAAAATTTGTTCATGTTTTAAAATGTAAAACATGGAGACATTAAAAACTCTAGTTAATGCAATATATAAAGAGAACATTTTGTCAAACTTGATTAGTGGAAATAGAATTAACATTTTTGGTCAAAAGAAATATTAGCGAAGAAAAACAACATTTTTATATAAATGTCACATTAGTGAAAAAGAACAACATTCTTGTCAAGACTTGATTAGTGAATTTAAATAGTTATTTTGGGTTAACATGTCAGTGAATTAGAAAATGAACCTTTCTATACATTAAAAGGATTAGTTAAAAATGAACATTTTGTGTCATTAAAAAGGATTAATTAGAAATGAACATTTTGTGTCATTAAAAAGGATTAATTAGACATGAACATTTGGTGTCATTAAAAAGATTAAATTAAATATAAACATTTTTTTTGCATAAGAAAAGAGATTAAAACAAAATACTCATTTTTGTATATTAAAAGTGAATTAGACAAAATGGACATTTTTGGCACATTAAAATGAATGAAGTAAAAATAGACATCTTTATTCATTGAAGAAGATTAGACAAAATCCTCATTTTGTTGCATTAGAAGTTAAGAAACAAAATCATCATATTTGTTTATGTTGAGAAAAAGAATGGATTTAAAATGTATATTTTCATACATTAAAGAGAATGAATTAAGGATGTATAT
Organism: Allium sativum; assembly: GCA_030737875.1. Lineage (NCBI taxonomy): Eukaryota > Viridiplantae > Streptophyta > Magnoliopsida > Asparagales > Amaryllidaceae > Allium > Allium sativum. The sequence goes on from CM060926.1 coordinate 42,485,127, forward strand.
TTTTATACATTAAAAAGAATGAAGTCAAATATTCATTTTGTCATTAAAATGAATGAGACCAAAAATATGCATTTTTGTAAATAAATAAAAGTCATGATTTTTATTGTCATATGTTCACCATAAAGAGAATTGAAATATTTGCCTGTGATGTTGTGTTTTGATGTGTTAAATATAATGTTAGTATATTCAAAATTGAATATTACACTTCCATTTACAAGTCATCCGACTTGTTTATGTGATTGGGACGATTATTTTTACACATCGCCCAAGTGCATAAATAATTTATTATTTGTTTGTTGGATGAAAACCCCACACGGGTATTGGGACGATACTTGACTGACACAAATCCCAATGTTTAATTATATGTCTGTCGATTGATCGACAGGCTGCGATGAGCGTTATTGTTTTATTTTAATGCTCACACAGTTGACATTGTCACTCTGGTTGTTAATGGATGGATTGAGGATTATTTCCTGTTATTACCCTATACATGAAATGTATGAAACCCATATGACCCAAATTATATGGTGCATGGTTGAGTCGCATTCCAACGTAGAGTTTTTTTTTTTAATAAAGAATTTTTATATAATGAAAGAATTTTTGTAAAATAAAAGATTTTGTATTATAAAGAAATATTTTACATAAATAATATTTTATTGATTATTTTAAAATATGTTTTTTTATATATAGTAATGAATTAATATCTTTAGGATAAATCTTTTATTTAAGATCATTAGATCTTAACAATTATGTTTGGTGATTGATATGTAGATTGGATTTGTAGTGGACGATGTTTTAAATAACATTTATCCTTTAATCCAATTTACATTGAAATTATTATTTGAAATTTATAAATCTATTTTATAAATTTAAAAGAAGATTTTCTAAAATTAGAATTTTCCAATTTAATATATTAAATTGGAATTAAGTGGAAATTCGATTGATAATAATCGAGATGGGCTTCTGTAAAAGAAGACCGATATTATATATGGAATTTAAGAGGCTTTGCCGTTATTCCATTTATAATGTTAGTCCGGTACAAAAATTTATAACGATTATTTGTTGATTTGGTTTCTGTAGAAATTCCATATTTTGGAAATTGGTTTTGGGTTTATCGTGAACTGTGTTTTAAATGACACTAGTTCTTTAACCCAATTTAAGACAAGATTGGTTTATTGAAATTAATAAACTTGTAATAATGATTTTTGTATTAAAAATCAAAATTGGAATATTAATAAATCTTTTTAGAAAGATTAAAAATTTAATTTATTTTATCTTTGATAAAATTAATGAGAATCTTTTAATATAATTAATATTTTTATTTTAAAAAAGAATGTTCAGAGTTGGAATGTGGCGTATGGTTGATTTTAATTAAGAATACGCGAGTTATTCAGGAAGACCGGGTCTAACCCATTCTGAATAATCATCACGACGATCAAGAGTCGAAGATGAAGACGGTGACTGAAGACCGGAGAGCTTCACATCGTTTGGTTGATGGTGACTGATATCTTGAATTGGGACTGATCACCCAAGGCAAGGTAAAAAGTGATGATCTTCCAGACGTACTGGAGATCGACGGATACGTTGTTTCGTTCAGACCCAGAACGGACTTTTAAATGGATAGCATGCCTGACATTGAAATTTATTTCATGTAATTAAATTGGTTTTTATTTAATATATAAATGCATGGTGGCGGAGGATTTATTCTCTTGCTTAACACCCTTTTGTATGTTAAATAATTACCGATCGCATGATGTGAGTTGTTGACGTGGTATGCCAAGTTGCACTTGATTAAGGCTTATTGTTGCAAAGCAGAGCCTTGTGGGATGATCAAAGCATAGTCTATTTAGGCGTAGCTTTGTGTAACGTGACTTCGCGAGCCTCACAGCCCGGTAGAGTCTAAAACGGGAGAAGGGAACGCAGAGAGTGCACACGTTTCTTTCTAGCTAGAGTGATGCCAGGGACCTACCAGCGCTGGCATTTATTCATTGTGGTTGTTCGATTTTTCGAGGCCTCGGTTTATGCGGTCGCCACTGGCCGTATTATAGGTCCAAAAGGACCGGGGAACGTGTGTTCAGGCATTTCTAATCCATAAAAGTAAGTGTGGACCGGCCCTGCAGCTATCCAAGGGTTGGACAGAGTACCAATCCTGGGGCATTTGCTGGAGTGTCTCGAATCGGTAAGGATCTCCTCCCTAGCCTTGACTCAGATGGAAACCCAAATTTCCAATACGACATCACGCGGTTTTGATTGTATACCTATATATGGCGACATAGTGGGATGGGGCACTCATGCCGTCTAGGATTAATACATTTACTTTGATGCATTTCAAATTGGTTGCACACTATTATTATATAATACCGTGTTTATCGTATCAAACATCTTTTGATCATTATAAGTTAAAACCCTATCCTCCGGTTTGCGTTGCATTGTGTGATGGGACTTGGGTCTTGTAATGGTTTCATTTTTCTAAAAAGCATTACGTTATTTTGACGATTTACTTTAGTCATGCACTGGCAATCTATAGGAGAAAACCCGTTCCGCGAAAGTGGCGTGGTCCTGTGATTAGCCTTATTATATTATATAGGTTAAGTAGAATTATCACACCAGTCCAATGACTGACCTGTGGTTTGTCCGCTGGCAAACTCGGATGCCCATATTTTCCACACGGGCAGTCGAGTAGCTATTTTTGCAGATATATTAAACAGGATTCTGGTTTGAAGCTTAAAGCTGTGTCCAGAGATAGAGAGTCTTCCGCTGTGTTCTTCCGTTGCAGTATATTACATTTTTTTCGTATTTATCTTCCGCTGTAATTATATTCCAATGTACTCTGATATGTATATTCTGTACTCTGATGTAACATTTATTATAGTGTTATAAAAGTCTTCTGTTGTTGTTTTAATAGGTTGTATGCCCAAAGTTAAAGTATTCGTAGATTTTCACTTTTTGGGTCAGACCTTTGTGGGTTTATGGTCGATTCAAAGGGCGGGGATTTGCGGCTCTTTACATTTGGTATCAGAGCTCTGGTTAGCTCAAATCTTTGGGGTACAACTTGTTAGAACTGAACAAAAGACTCATCAGAGATGGGATTAGTAATGTCCAATAAGAATACTCATTAGAGATAGGATCAGCAGTATCCTAGAATGAGTAAACTCGTTAGAGATGGGGCTAGTAAGGCCCTAGAACGAGTTAAGAGTTACGAATTTATAATTAACGCATTTTTGATATTTATAATCTATTCTTTGAAATATGATTTTTATATATATAAAGTTATGTATATTTTGAAAAGATAATCTACCATTAAAATTTAAAATTAAGATAGTTAATTTTACAATTTTTAGCTACGCTCCTTTTCGAGGACGAAAAGTTCTTAAGTGGGGGAGATTGTAACAACCCAGAATTTTGGACCAATTTTAAAATCTTATTTTTATGAAGTTTGTTAAGAAATTGAGGCAGAAAATAAAAATTCTATTTTTAAATAATTTATGTTGAAATTATATGTTGACATCAAACATATAAAATTTGCGTTGTGTATTTTCACTAAAAACAAGTATGAACTTAGCGTCGTTGTGTTATACTAGAAATAATTATATTTTTAGCATCATATTAATATATGTGAATAAGGATATTTTTAGCGTCATGTTAATATAAACATCATTTGTTTAGAAACGTTGTATTAATATAGAATCATCACTCTTATTAGGAATGTTTAGTTAAAATAAATATGTCATTTTAGTTAGTAATGTAATTTATATAAAAATGTCATGTTAATAAAAATGTCATTATGTTAAGAATGTTATGATGGAGAAATATATAAATGATAAGATTTCATTTTTATTGTACATATAGAAATGGTCATTAGTTGGAATATTAAGAGTAAGAAAAAAAATTTAATATCATGTTTTTAAATATTAAAAATAAAGCATATTTTTAGTATCATGTATAAATAGTAAGAATAAACGCATTTTTAGTGTCACGTTGAATCATGTAATGAAAGAAGAGATTACATTTTAATGTAAAAAAAAATGAAGGAAAACACGTTCTTGTTAATTTAAATAATAATAATAATAATAATAATAATAATAATAATAATAATAATAATAATAATAAAAAACATACAAGGTTGAATAAGATAAAACATACAAAAGTTTTTTTTTCTTTTTAAGATGAGTTGGAGCTATTAAATAAGGGGTTCTTTTTGCAAATTCCTTCGCACGCGTTCATACTAAGCTACTTTGTTTAGGTGTTATTTTTGAAATGGAGTTTTGTCCCACATCGTAGAATAATCCCCTTGGCCTTGGCTAATGCAGCTATATAAGCATGGTACCTCCTTCATGTGTTGTATACTAAGTTTTATTAGAATAAAACCTTTCTTCCTTCCTCTTCTTTTACTTTCTTCTCTTTTCTCTTTCTCTTCAAAAGAAAGTTCAAAAGAAAGAGAAGAGGATTTCCAAGATAAAATTTTGCTTGTTCTTCTCTCTACCCTTATCCGCGCAAGGTGAGAATCTCTGATCTTTGCAATTAAATTATTTAATTGGTTGTTTATCGCTGTTTTTAAAAATTTATTTGTGTGATATATGTTCACATCTGTGATGTGGTATGTTTTGTTTGTGTTTGAATGGATTATACTGCATTGTATTGTTCAGATCTGTTAGTTTATCACTTAGATCTGTATGGATCCGTTATAGAACATCGCTTTTGGTAATTTAGATTAAACAAGAAATTTAATCTAATTAAAATATTGGTTTGGTTGTAAAATCGTTTTGTTTAAATTTTATTTTATCCAATTTACAATATCAAATTCATTATGAAATTTTATTGTTATTGAATTCGTTAAAATATCAACTATGTTAATTTGGAAAATGTAAACAAACAAACTCTCATTTTATTTGTCAAGTTGAAATGAATAATTGTTCAACATAAAAAGGACAATTTAGAAAGTGTATGTGTATTAACATTTTATGTGTTGATAAAAGTGCAGGATTGAAAAACACAAGTTTATTGACCTCTTTATTTGTTAATAAAAAGAAATGAAATAGTATGTAATAACCCGGAAAATACGGGCCAATTTAAAATTTTTAAATTGATTATTTCAAAGGAATTTGAACCATTGAAATAGAATATTTCAATAAAATAGTAAGTTAGAAATAGTGAGTCAGTTTGAAAATTTGAATTCAAACTTTGACTGACTGTGCAGGGTGGAAAATATAACGGATTTTAGCGAAACCAAAAATATTTAAATCTGTTAGTCAATACCTTTCTAACGAATCTGAAAAATCGAAGTTTCATAACGGGAATCAAAAGTTATGGCCGAATGAATTTTCAGAAGAGTCGGTATATAGAATATATAGGCCGGGAAAATTGATATTTTGCATACGACCTCGGAATTCGACGAAACCACTTTTGTTGGGTCCGGGATGTCAAACTATTGCTAGGTTTCAAATTTCATAATTTTTGAAGCTAGTATGTGAGCGTGGCAAAAGAAAATGTGTTTGGTCGATTTCTGTTAAATAGGATCGACCAGAAAATGGCCATTTATCATACGACCTCAGAATTCGATGAAACTAGTTTTGTTGGGACCGTAGCGTCAAAACATAGCTAGATATATTTTTCTGGAATTTTTCGAATCAGTTTGTGGCCCTGGAAAATTGAAATGTGCGTTCAGAGTTAAAAATTAAATGTTTTATACTTTAATTTGAAAAATAACTGACTGTAACAGTCGAATTGGCCTACGAAACATATCCCATTGTGTCCGGAATGGGGGTATTTAGCTAGGGGCGACAGTCGTTGGGTTTAAAAAGGAGTTCGTTTAAGAAAACACTATTTAAAAATTTAATATAGTCTCGGCCAATCATATTTTTCCTTTCATAAATTTTAAAATAAAAATAAATAAAAAAAGAAACCCCCCCCCGATCAACGGCGAAACGCGTTCACCACCTTCTCTCCTCCGCCGCCGCCGCTACCGCCACCTATAGCCTTCGCCGCCGCCACCATCCGACGAGCCCCAGCCTCCTCTTCAAATCCGACCCAACCGCCGCCCCCCTCGTCGCCTCCTCCGCCTGCATCGACGCCAGAAAGTCGAACGCTTCCTGCCGCCGCCCTGAACGCCACCGACCACCGAACGCCACCAAACCACCACCGATTTAAAGCCCTCTCTCCCCTCTTCCACGTCCAACTCCCTGATCGTCCCCACGTGCCACGGATTTCTCGAAAATTGTAAACCTAGTTCTGAAGCTCGTGAAAGTGCGTTTTTCTTTGATCTTTACACTTTGAAAAATCATATCTTTTTGGTGTGTTGACGAAATTCAATGAAACAGGAAACATCGAGACCGCAAGGAAGCTCTCTACCCAATAGAAGAAGCTGCGGATTTTTCTGACATCGTATCGATTTTTAGCGCTCAGAAAACCAAGGTGAGAAATCTAAATTAACGTGAAATTGAATGGAAAATGTCGTGTATAATTTATATAAGCGAAATATAAATTACATACGTGTTGTATACCTCATGTACATGCGTAGTATAAGCTGTATGAGCGAAGTATGAATTGTTACATGCATAGAATAATTGATATATGTGTTGAAATGCAAGTGAAATATAGCAAATATATATTATATATATATATATACTCCCCTCGTCCACAAACCATGGACGATATTTATTGTGGTGAATTGGTGTGAAATATTGGGCGAAAAATACGAATGGTTGAATAATTGTTTGTGGTTGAAAAATACCCATTGGTGATTGAAATGAATTGGAAATATTTGTGAAAATAAAAATAAACATGTCGCCTGCGTGCGAATTAGATGCATGAATCTCCATTGTCAAAAACCGCGAGGTTTTAAGGTAGAGCGAGGAGCCGTACTAGGGACGGTGCCGGTTTTAACTACCCTGCCGTTATGCTGCCGAAATTTTGAATAATCTTTGTGTGTTAGAATTATTTTCATATGTTGAAATTATTTTACATGCATTGAAATTAAAGCCATATATTGAAACTATATCCATGTGGGGAAATTGTTCATGTGTTGAAAAGAGTTGTGTGAAAATTAAATTCATTTGTGAATGAATGAAGTGGTTAAACAATAAAAATCACATTTTTATATATATATGAAGTCTGCAAAATATTCGCCTTATATAAATAGTTTCAGCAATCAAAATTTCATCTTTCTAAAATGAACAACATAAATAAAATGTCCATGTGTGGAAATGCTCATTTGTTGAGAAGTGTGTGTAGTGGAAATATTCATGTGTTGAATAAAAAGATCGAACAATAAAAATTACATTTTTATTGAAACTATGAAATGTTGAAACGTCTATTTGTTGAATAAATATTATAAATGATAAAAATATCATTTTTATCATATGTGTGATATGCTAAAGATATGCGGACGTTGAAATAAATATTTGTGATAGAAATAAATATTTGTGATAGAAATATTATTTTTTTTACATGCATAGGAACTAAATAAAATAGTCATGTGTTGAAATCTGTTTTAGTTCGCCAAAATTATCATCTTTGAAATGTGAAGTGTTAAAAATAGTCACTTGTTCAAATAAACGTGCATGAGTTGAAATATACATTAACTAGCTAATGATATGATTTTAGCCTATGCATGCAACATTCGAATGAATGGTGTTTTTAAACCAAAGCAAATCGAATATGAAATTGAACGGAAAATGATAAATGTTAGAAATTGTATATATGTACATGCATATCTATTGAACAGGTTAAAGCAAAAGGGGCTAGAGAAGAGAAATAGAATTTTGTGCCCGACAAATAGGTACACATTTACCGCTTTGTTTGGGTGATGATTTTATGAGCCTGTTGGCTAGCCGCTTGGCTTTTTCTTTTTCTTTTTGATATGAGACGCCCGTGTGGCTATTTGGGAATTTTCCCAGACCCACCCGTACAAAGGAGGTTATGGCGAAATTTTCCAAAATTTAAAGGCGTTAGTGAAATAATTGAAATGGAAACGATATAGGAATTTTTGAATGAACTATATTTATATAAATATATAAATATAAATAGAATTAAAACGAAACGTGGCCGTGCAGTTCATATTTTGAAACCGTGATTTCGAACGACTAGTGCGGGAAATCCAACCATTGGATTTTCCCGAAACCTCACCCGTTGGGTTCGCCTTGGAAATATCTTTCTAACGACACCAACTTTGTGAAGATCCGGCGGTTGGATTGTCTGGAATGTTTAATTCAAAACTGAAGAAAAACAGCGCCAGAAACGATTATATTTATATATATATAAATATAATTAAATTAAATCGAATAACGACGCTGCAGTTCGTAAATTGAAATCGTAACTTCAAATGGTTGGTGTGGAAAATCCGACCGTCGGATTTTCCTAAAACTGAAACCGTTGGATTCGTTTTGAAATGACCTTCCTAATGATGTAAAATTTGTGAAGATCCAACGGTTAGATTTTCAGATATGTGTAAAACAAAATTAGTGGACAGCAGCGTCAGTGCATCGACATGACCTGAAACGTCGTTTAATTAAATATGGTCGTTTTAAATTAAATAAAAATGGCGATATGTCGTTATAAAGTGCTATAGACGATATAGAGTGAAAATGAACCAATTTTGTTGTGTTTGCTTGAGATGTGATGGCTGAATGTATTTGACATGAAAATTTTAACTAAATAACTGAAATGTGAATGTTGAATAGTTCAACCATGTGATTAATTGGTTTGAAAATCTAAATATACGTGGATTATTTGAAAAAGCCGAGTTTATCTCATTTCAAATAATCGATCGACGTTGAGAAGTCGAAGAGTCAAAGATGGTTGAAGACCGACGATCTCCACATTGGATGGATGGGCGCTACTGATGCTCGTGATTGGAGTAGCTACCATGAAGGAATTGAAGTAGTAGCCGTCCAAACATATTGTTGATTGTACGGATATGCGAGGAATTGGTGGCTCCGGTTTCGTTCAGACCCAGAACGGACTTTTAAATGGACTGTGTGTCTGACATTGGATTTTGTTCTGTGTTGATTGATCTCTGTTAAATATATATCTGTTTGGCGGCAGAAAATTTATTCTCTTGCTTAACGCCCTTCTCTGAGACGTACGAGCTCAGAGGTTATGTATTGACAGAAATCAGTCGCATGGAGTGGATTGCCTGTGTGGCACGCCTAAGTGGCATATGATCAAGGCTTCTGTTGCAAAGCAAAGTCTTGTGGTTGATGATCAAAGCATGGTCTGTGTGACGTAGCTTTGTGTATAACGTGAATTCGCGAGCCTCACACCTCGGTATGAGTCAAAAACGGGAGACGGACCGCTGGGAGTGCACGACGTTTCTTTCTAGCTATGGTGGTGTCAGTGACCTACCAGCCCTGACATTATATATACTTTTCACCTGTGTGGTTGTTGGAATGCGAGGCGCCTCGATTATAGGTCTGTAAGGACCGGGAAACGTGTGTTCAGGAATTGCCAATCCTCAAAAGTAAGAGAGGACCGGCCCAGCCGATTCCAAGGATCATAGTGGGGTCCTGGGAAATTTGCTAGAGTGTCTCGAACGGAGAGGAGCTTGCCCCTTGCCTCGACTCATGAAGGAATCCAATTTCCAATACGAAATATGCGGATGTGGTTGTATTACTAGTATGGCGACATAGTAGATGGTAGCTATGCCGCCTAGGATTAATATTTATGATTGAATTGCTTTTGAAACATATATGCACTAGTAATAATATCAAACTCTTTTGTTTTATTCGTATGAAGCATCTTTGGCCATTATAAGGTAAAAACTCTATCCTCCGGCTTGCGTTGCATTGTGTGATGGGACCTGAGTCTTATAATAGCTTCATTTTATAAAAAGCATTGCGTTGATTTAATCATTTATTTTATTTCATGCACTAGCACTCATTGGAGTAAACCCGTTCCGCGAAAGTGGCGTGTTCCTTTGATTTGCCTTATTATTTTTGTTAACAAGTTGAGTAGATTTCTCATACCAGTCCCATGACTGACTCGTAGTTTGTTTCACCTTGCAAACTCGGGTGCCCTCATTTTCACACGGGCAGCCTAGTTACAGGTTTCTAACGCACCTTTTGGCTCATGGCGAGACTTGACTTCACCGTGCTGACTTGGATTTTCTCCGCCATTATTGTATCTATATTATGATTCCTCCACTGGCGATGTAGACTGATATTCCTTTTGTGTACTCTTTATGTATGATTCCGCCTCAGGCGATGGTGACTGATTATGTATCATTATACACTAAGCTGTATCCTATACTGTGCTCTCTGATGTGATGATATTTATATGATTCCGCTGTCATATGTGTGTAAATTATTCTATTTTCTGTTTATGCTATTATCTGTGATCTGCTAATGATGATTTATGTGTTATATTCCAATGATTATCCTTAACACCGTGTCACGGGGTTTTGGGATCATCACATAGTACATGTTAGAAATTAATTTTTATTTTGCACTTCTATTTGCAAAACAAAAGACAAGATAAAAAAATTAATTACATTCTCCTTACTTTATATTTGTTAGTTAAAAGAGACAAGGTTTGTAATACCATTTTATTTTGTATTTTATTTGCAAAATAAAAGTACAAGATTTGAAAATACATTTTTGTTAACATTTGTTTTGTTAATAAAAAGAATAGGATTAAGGATTCATTTTGATTTAACATGATATTTGTTAATGACAAAGACTTGACTTAAAAAAAAGGGTTAAGGTTATAAACACCTTTTTGTTAACATTTTATTTAGTATTAAAAATGCCAACATTATAAACATGAGTTCATGTTAGAAAACTTGTTTTACATTAAATTATATTTTAATGTTAAGAATGTATACATAAGAATTTGTTCGTGTTTAGAAAATAAGGTTTACATTAAAAAGTATATTTTAATGTATTGAATGTACATAAATATTTGTTTGCATTTAGAAAATAAGTTTTTACGTTAAATTCATATTTTAATGTTAAGAATGTACATAAACATGAGTTCATGTTAGAAAACATGTTTTACATTAAAATTCATATTTTAATGTTAAGAATGTACATAAGAATTTGTTCATATTAGGAAAAAACGCATTTCACATTAAATTTACATTTTAATGTAATGAGGGTAAACAAAATTTGTCATAGGAAACATCATTACAAAAACTTTATCTTTAATGTAATGAATAGATTTACAAAATTGTACATGTTATGAAATGAAACATGTTTTTACATTAAGCTTTATTTTTAATAAAACGATCATTTCTAAATAAAAATGTATTAACATTAACTTTACATTTTTAATGTTAATAAGACATTAAAAAGAATCATTGTCATGTTAAATTATTTTCACATTGGAATTCATATTTCCAACGTAAGGGAATCATTATAAAATGAATTGAAACAAAAGCATGTATTTTATTTGCCATTTGTTACTATAAAAAGAATGGAATAAAAAAATGTCTTTTTTATTGTCACTTGTTTTACAATAATAAAAAAAATGAAATAAAGAGACTAGGTTTCATTTTGTCATTTGTTCACAACAAAAAGAGTGTAATAATATAAAGTGTTCATGTTTTAAACTTATAAAACATGTTTACATTAAATAGTATATTTCAATGTAATGAATGGCGTAATATAAATTATCCATGTTTTAAACTTATGAAACATGTTTACATTAAAACATATATTTTAAAATAATGAATGGTTTAACAAAATTTATTCATGTTTTAAAATGTAAAACATGGAGACATTAAAAACTCTAGTTAATGCAATATATAAAGAGAACATTTTGTCAAACTTGATTAGTGGAAATAGAATTAACATTTTTGGTCAAAAGAAATATTAGCGAAGAAAAACAACATTTTTATATAAATGTCACATTAGTGAAAAAGAACAACATTCTTGTCAAGACTTGATTAGTGAATTTAAATAGTTATTTTGGGTTAACATGTCAGTGAATTAGAAAATGAACCTTTCTATACATTAAAAGGATTAGTTAAAATGAACATTTTGTGTCATTAAAAAGGATTAATTAGAAATGAACATTTTGTGTCATTAAAAAGGATTAATTACACATGAACATTTTGTGTCATTAAAAAGGATTAATTAGAAATGAACACTTGGTGTCATTAAAAAGATTAAATTAAAAATAAATATTTTTTTTGCATAAGAAAAGAGATTAAAACAAAATACTCATTTTTGTATATTAAAAGTGAATTAGACAAAATGGACATTTTTGGCACATTAAAATGAATGAAGTAAAAATAGACATCTTTATTCATTGAAGAACATTAGACAAAATCCTCATTTTGTTGCATTAGAATTTAAGAAACAAAATCATCATATTTGTTTATGTTGAGAAAAAGAATGGATTTAAAATGTATATTTTCATTCATTAAAGAGAATGAATTAAGGATGTATATTTTTATACATTAAAAGAATGAAGTTAAATATTCATTTTGTCATTAAAATGAATAAGACCAAAAATATGCATTTTCGTAAATAAATAAAAGTCATGATTTTTATTGTCATATGTTCACCATAAAGAGAATTGAAATATTTGCATGTGATGTTGTTGTAGGATCGATAATAACCCTTGTGGGGGGGGGGGGGTGAATAGGGTTTTAACAAAAAATAAAACAAACACAGATATATAAGATATGCAGCAAAGAAAAAAAATCACACACAAAGATACCCAGCTTTGGCAAACTGTGCCTACTGCTGCCTTTCTAAGATTTCTACTAGGAGATACAAACAGATCCCGCTTACAATCCTATGCAAACTTGCAACTCCTGCTCCTGTCTGACCCTAAGCTTAAAATCCTAGACTGGTCTATGAACCGTAGACCAGATTTTCCCAGACTACTATCCAGTAATCTGTATTCTGGTTTTATAAGAAACTTGAAACAAGAAACCTTTTTAAAAAAAAAACATACATCAAACAATTACAAAAGAAGATTCAAAAGAAAAGACCAAATTAAAAGGCACCCCCTTTTATCTAAGACTTGGCTTAGCCAAGTGTACAATTGACCGGCCCACTTTCTTTTATTTGCACGACCCCCTTTTTCATTTGATAATGGCGGCTCTTCGAAATTTCTCTAGGGTTTCTCTGGAGGCTTCCCAAATCGGTTATGTACTTGATGTTTTGAGTAATATCTGAAACTCCAATTCACGTTGAGGTTCTAGATCGATTTCTGGTGGCTCCCTGAATCTTTGATTTGAGGTTTCGACTGACAAAACCAGTGAGTAATTTCTGACCAAAATCGCTCTCTGAATTTTGTGAGTGTATTTATTTTTGCTTTTTTTTGATATTTGTCGATGATGAATGGTGTGTTTATATAGGGTTTTTGAAACCCTTGCTCTCTGATTTCGCATTAAAGACTTGATGCTGATTTTGCTCGGTTTTCCACTTTGATTTCCTTGATTGAATTTACAAACCACGGCTTTGAGATGGTTTTGTTGGCTTTTAATTCTATGATATCGAATTATTGATTTGATCTGAATTTTTGGGGGTTTCCCCTTTTGAATCTCGGTTTTAATGCCGTGAATTTTGTGATGAATTCTTGACCCACTGTTGTCTTATAAATTGTGGTATGCTGAAAGTGATTTCGAACCAAAATAGAACATGCCAAAAATGTTCCTTGATTGAATTGCCCAACATTGATTCCATGCAGTAAATTTGGAATTCAAACACTTGCCGAAAACAAATATCTTTGATACACGGTTTCCTTTGATTTGCTGTTATATTGATGGTATTTTTGACCCCTGTGACTAATTTGAGCATTTTTGAAACAAACTGCATTTGATTGTGGATTTTTTTTCATGCTTAATAAAAACTGGAAATCAATTTTTTGTTGCCCAAAAATAGTTGCTAAACAAAACAGGAAACACTTTGATGATTTTCTTAACTAAAAAACTGGTCATTGAAACTGATTATAAAAGCTTTCCTAAGAAGAAATGTTCTCTGAATCTGTATAAAACATAAAAAATTTGAAATGCTGATTTTCTGGCACCTTATTGTATATGCTGTGCTTGATCTATGTGCCAACCATTTTTCTTTTTTACTTGAGCATAATACTGCACTAGTCATTTGGCATGCTTGAGCTATGTGAAATGAATTAAAGCCTCGCAAAAAAACATATATGCATCCACTTTCTTGCATTTGAGAGACTTTTTTTAACCGAACTTGTTCCTGATTTTGACTTGCCATTCTTGATACTGAAACCATCATGTATTCACATGTGCACGACCACTTTAGTTGATCTGAACTGCACTACTTTGAATTTGTGCATTCATTCATGTTTTGATTTTAGTTGCTGCACTTGAGTCTTGAACTTGCTGGCACACACTAGTTTTACTTGTCCTGGTTTTCATTGCTTGACCCACTTGCATCTGTTGCTGCTCTATTGCCATGCCACTTGTAGTTCCTGACTTGAACTAGGCTGAGTACACTTGTGCACATTCATGTATACGCTGCTCCACCTGAAATGTAAAGAGCTCCATGTTTGTTGCATACACCCCATCTTGTATATACTGCCATATTGTATGCTGCTGCTACTTTGTCATCATGAACTTGTGTATACTTCTTGCTCCATTGTTATGTTGTTTTCCTCGACCATCTTTGTACTATAAATGTATCCCGTGTATTCTTGAAACACTTGTATTTGGGTTGCCTTGAACTGTGATGATCTGTTTGATCAGAACTTGCACTTGAGCTTGAATTGTTATGCTTCACCTTGTTCTTTGTTGACTTTGTTTATTCACAAAGATTTTGATTTTGTTGAAATATTTCCATTTTCTTTTTGATTTTTATCTTGTCTTGTGACCCTAGAGAGGAAAAGAAAAAAAAACAGCAGTCTAACTGTACTGTGTTGAGGTTGATCAGAATCAGCTGGTTCTGATCAGCAAACCAGTATGGTTATGGCGTGGTTGTTCAAGTCTGAAATATGATGAGAGAAACACACAGAAAACTGAGACAAATAGAGAATCACAAACTATAAAAATCTTATTTGTTCAGTGTTTATTTTAGTTCCAGTGTACTGTGTGTATCTTTTCTTGTGTGACAGGTTTCAGGATGATGCAACAAAAACTTGAGATAGCAAGAGTGTGCAAAGCAGAGTGTATCCAGCAGAGAGTTGTGTATGAAGTGTAGAGAGAGTTGTAAAATCATTTGTAAATAGATGAGTGTTCCAAGAGAAATTTGTATATAATTGTTTTTGTGAGATAAAATTAGATATTATTGAATAACAAATGCTTGTATAAATAACCTGTATTCTGTGTAAAGCATTATTAACCAATAATAATTATTATTCCACTATCAAACACATCAATAAAATCTATTTGTTATCATCAAATAAAAAATCATATATTCAACAAACTCCCCCTTTTGATGATGACAAACAGACTTAAGATTTTTAAGGATAACAGAATGTGTTTGAAATGAACTCCCCCTATATTTGTGCTCCCCCTATAACACATCTCCCCCTACCAGTTGTAAACAGACACAAAATAAGAATTTGGAAAAAATAGAAATTAATTAAACACTTAGTATTAATGGTAAAATAAAATCTATAGATGTCTGTAGACAACACAAAATCTTAACTTCTTCTCCCCCTTTGTAATCATCAAAAGATGAACAGTTCTGAACATTTTCAAAGGATATGGACCGTAGTGAGAAAACAAGTCATTTGACAGAATCAGAGCCATAAACTCCAAATAATCAAACAACAAGTCATAATAATTCGTAAAATAGGAATACAGTTCACAAACCAGAGAGTTAATGGAATTTTTTTTTTTTCAAGAGCACACTAACCACGCATAACCAGAACTTGGATTTTTAAATGGGATTAGTTGCAGCATGAAAGAAAAAAAAACAAAATCTCATGACCGTGCATAACCAGAACTTGGATTTTTAAATGAGGTCAGAGAAATTATTAGTATATAATTTTATAATGGATGATAGGAAGATGATAGAGATAGAGATGGATGAACCAAAAAATTCCTAGTTTACTCATATTACAAAGTATATTCAATCATATTAGAGTTGCAGACAAACTTTCAACCATCTCATATTCTGTAATCTTACACGGTCACAATTAAAAAAAATGTCCAGACCAAAAACTGTTCTTTTCTTGATGGTTTGAAGATTGGATCATTTGTTAAAAAAAATGTCATTGATAACAAATCATCTTAAGAGAAAATTTACCCAAAAATGCAAAGAGATTAATTTATTTCTATAATTCCCAAATCCAAACGCAATCTGCAAAATCTGTCTTCGGGAAGAGGTTTTGTGAAGATATCAGCCAGTTGTGATTTAGTTGGAATAAATTCAATACAAATGTCTTCACTGCTAATATGATCTCTAAGAAAGTGGTGTCGTACATCAATGTGTTTTGTGCGTGAGTGATGTACTGGATTGTTTGATAAATCAATCGCACTCTTACTATCACATTTTAAAGGAACTCGTTTATAGCGAAAACCAAAATCAGATAGAGTCTGCATCATCCATAAAATCTGTGCACAACAACTTCCTAAAGCAATATACTCAGCCTCAGTGGTGGATAAAGCAACACAGTTTTGTTTACGACTTGACCAAGAAACAAGTGAATGACCTAGCATGAAACAAGTTCCACTAGTACTCTTCCTATCAGTGAGAGAGCCAGCATAATCAGCATCGGTAAATCCAACTAAATTAAAGTTATCACAAGAAGGATACCATAGACCAAGATTTGGTGTGTGAACCAGATATCTCAGAATTCGTTTTGTGGCTTTTAAATGAGATTCTTTTGGATTAGATTGAAAACGAGCACACAAACAAACAGAAAACATAATATCAGGTCTAGAAGCAGAAAGATAAAGAAGTGAACCGATAATACCACGATATTTTTTCTGATTAACAGCAACACCTTTTTCGTCTCTGTCAAGTTTGGTTGTTGGACTCATTGGTGTTTTCATCGGTTTTGCATCTTTAACTCCAAATTTTTCAGTAACTCCATCACATACTTTGTTTGTGAGATAAAGATACCTTTGCTGCTCTACTTGATTTGAAAGCCAAGAAAGTATTTCAGTTCTCCTACCAAGCTCATCTCAAATTTGTCCTGCATAACTTTTTCAAATTTTTCACACAAGACATCTTTAGTAGCACCGTATATGATATCATCAACATAGATTTGAACAATCAAAAAATCGTCACCGTCATGTAATAGAAACAGAGTTGTGTCAGCACACCCCTTTTTAAAACCGTTTTCCAAAAGATAAGTACAGAGACAGTCATACCAAGCTCGAGGGGCTTGTTTAAGGCCATATAATGCTTTTTCTAGTTTATACACATGATTTGGAAAATCGTGACTCTCAAAACCAGGGGGTTGTTCAACATAAACCTCTTCTTTTAGTTCTCCATTCAGAAAAGCACTCTTCACATCCATTTGTTTCAGTTTAAAACCTTTAAAACATGCAAAGCTTAACAAGATTCTAATTGCTTCTAACCTAGCAACTGGGGCGAACGTCTCATCAAAATCAATGCCTTCAATCTGATTGTATCCCTTAGCAACCAACCTAGCTTTGTTTCTAATTACATTTCCAGACTCGTCAAGCTTATTTTTAAACACCCATTTTGTTCCAACTACTGGATAGTCTTTTGGCCTAGGCACCAAGTTCCAAACTCTGTTTCTCTCAAACTGATTGAGTTCTTCTTGCATAGCTAACAACCAAAATTCATCATTAAGAGCAATATCATAAGAACCTGGTTCTATTTCAGATACAAAAGCATTATGAATACAAAAAGTACAAACATCCTTATTGAGAGAGGAACGTGTACGAACACTAGCTGTTGGACTTCCAATTACCAAATCTGGAGGATGATTGGGCTTGAATTTTAGTCTTTCAACATTTGTTTCTGCTTCAGTGGCTTCTTCGTTGTTTTCTTCAACATCGTTGCTTTCTTGTTCAACTTCTTGTGCACCACCATCATCTTTATCATCTTCAGAGATCATATCCACATCTGATTCATTGAACTTTACATTGACGGTTTCCACAATTGTTCTTGATTGTTTATTGAAGATTCTATAAGCTTTGCTTCTTGAGGAATAACCCATGAAAATTCCATCAATCGTTTTTGGCTCAAATTTCCCAAGCTGTTCTCCTGTGTTCAAAATATAACAAGGACATCCAAACACTCTAAAGTACGAAATGTTAGGCTTTTTGTCAGACCAAAGTTCATATGACGTTTTATTAAGTATTGGTCTAATCATAACTCTGTTCATTACATAGCATGAAGTATTTACTGCCTCAGCCCAGAAGATTTGAGGCAAATTATATTCACATAACATAGATCTAGCCATTTCTTGTAATGTACGATTTTTCCTTTCAACCACCCCATTTTGTTGAGGTGTTCGTGGAGCGGAAAATTCATGTTTAAAACCATTTTCTTCACAAAGTTTTTCAAAGTCTAAATTTTCAAATTCACCTCCATGGTCACTTCTCAAGGTTTTAATTCAAATCCCCTTTTCATTTTGAACAAGTTTTGAAAATTTTGAAAAATAATCAAAAGTTTCAGACTTTTTGGCTAGAAAGTAAACCCATGTAAATCTAGAGTAATCATCAACCAATACATAACAATAGCGTTTACCATTTAAGCTAGCAATGTCAGTAGGTCCAAACAAATCCATATGAATCAATTCAAGCACGCGTGATGTACTAACAGCATTTTTTGGACGAAAAGATGAGCGACTAAGTTTTCCCATAGTACAGGCTTTACACACTTTGTTATTTTTGAATTTCTGATGAGGTAAACCTCTAACAAGTTCATTTGTTTCCAGTCTTTCAAGAAGACCCATACTTGCATGTGCCATCCTTCCGTGCCATAGAATTGCCTCCTCTTCCGTTGCTATCAAGCACCTAGAAACAGTTACATCATCGAAGGAGAGTGTGTAGACATTTCCAATTCTTTTCCCTGTAAAAACAACCTTTCCAGAGGATATTTCTATGATTTTGCAAACATTACTATCAAACACAACATTCATTCCTTTATCACAGAGTTGACTGATAGAGATAACATTGTGAAATAGATTATCAACATATAAGACATCGGTTAAGGCAAAAATACTGTTACCTACATTTCCTTTACCAATAATTTTACATTTTCTGTTGTCACCTAGAGTCACATTCCCACCTTTATGTTTTTCAAGGCTAAGGAATAGTCTTTTGTCTCCTGTCATATGTCTGGAGCAACCTGAATCCAAATACCATTTATGCTGCTCCTTAGCCCGCCAACATACCTACACATACAGAGAAGAGGATGACCCAGAGAATCTTCTAGGTCCAAGCATATCAGTAGTAGAAAAATGATAATCATAAGATTCTTTTGGCACCCAGATTTGATTTTTCCTTTTATTTGTGTTCCAATTATTATGATAATTGTGTGACAAGTATTTAGGAACCCAAACCTTTTTGAACTTCTGAATCTTATTGCAGTTTTCATGGCTGTGACCAATTTCTCCACATTTTACACATTTGAGAAAGATACCTCTACTTTTAACATTGTCAATTTTAGTCATTTTTTCTTGTATCTTTCCAAAGCCAAGTCCTTTTCTATTATTTGCAAACAGTTGGTTTCCAAGCAACATGTTAAAAGATGTTTGACCAATTGAGAATTTATTCAAAGTAACTTCAAGATCTTGAACTCTCGTTCTTAATATTGTGTTCTCATTCACAAGTGAAGTGTAGTTCTTTCTTTTAGTGTCATTTTCTTTTAGAGTCAGATTTACTTTTTCAAGATTCTCCATGGTGCACTTGAGTGTTGAGAGTTCTAGATTCACAGCCTTACAAATTTCACAATCTAGATTGTTGTTTTTTGAAACGTTCTCAAGTTCAGATTTCAGCTTCTTATTATTGTGAATGAGATCAAGGTTTTTTTCTTTCAGTTTCTCTGCTTCGGATTCTAATGTGTCAATAATTTCAGAAAGATGTTTACACATTAAAACTAGATCGTTATAACTGTATACCTCAGTGGTTTCTTCGTTGGCATCTTCTAGATCTGACTTTGCCATGAAGCACAGGTTGCTTTCTTCCTCACTGCTGTCTGAATCTTCTTATCCTTCCTCGTCATCCCAAGTTATAGCAAAAGCTTTCTTCTTCTTCTTGTTTCTTTGGAGAAGTGGACAATTCGGTTTTATGTGTCCCGGCTTTTGACAGTTGTAGCAGAGTGGTTCGTCTTCTGAATTGTTGGTCTTTGATTTATTTCTACGAGGTTTGAATTTTCTCCACTTCGTGAGTTGTCTGACTGCCATGGCAAGCTGTTCAATAGGATCTTCACCATCACTGGTAACGGTGTTGGACAGAGCTATTGACTTCTTCTTCAGATCTGAGTTGTTGCGATCTTCTCTTGCTTTTAGCTCCATTTCATACGTCATTAAATTCCCGATAAGCTCTTCCATGCTTAGCTTACTCAGGTCTTTAAATTCTTGAATGGCTGTGACTTTTGCTTCAAAGTTCATTGGCAGAACACGCAGAATCTTTCTCACAAGTTCCACTTCTGTATAGACCGTTCCAAAAGCTCTATCATTGTAGACCAGCACAGAGAAGCGTCCATACATGTCCTTGATGCTCTCATCCTTCTGCATGATGAAGTTTTCATATTCATTGCTGAACATGACAAGACGGGATTCTTTAACCTGAGAAGTTCCTTCGTGTGTGACTTCCAGAGTATGCCAAATTTCCTGGGCTGTATTACAATGAGAAATTCTGTTATATTCTGTTTTATCAAGAGCACAAATCAGAGCATTCATAGCTTTAGAATCTATAGAGTATAGTTTCTTATCATTCACATCCCACCTACTTTTTGGTTTAGGTGTTACAATTCCATTAACAGTTTCAGTAGGAGGTTTATATCCAGTTTCAATGATATCCCAGACATCATAATCAACAGACACAAGATAGATTTTCATCCTAGCTTTCCAATACGCATAATCACCACCATTGAACATGGGTGGTCTAGCAATAGATTGACCTTCAGAAAAAGCATTGTTCATTGAAGTCATGATTCTAGGGTTACAACCTTGCTTTGATACCAATTGTAGGATCGATAATAACCCTAGAGGGGGGGTGAATAGGGTTTTAACAAAAAATAAAATAAACACAGAGATATAAGATATGCAGCAAAGAAAAAAAATCACACACAATGATACCCAGCTTCGGCAAACTGTGCCTACTGATGCCTTTCTAAGATTTCTACTAGGAGATATAAACAGATCCCGCTTACAATCCTATGCAAACTTGCAACTCCTTCTCCTGTCTGACCCTAAGCTTAAAATCCTAGACTGGTCTATGAACCGTAGACCAGATTTTCCCAGACTACTATCCAGTAATCTGTATTCTGGTTTTATAAGAAACTTGAAACAAGAAACCTTTTTAAAAAAAAACATACATCAAACAATTACAAAAGAAGATTCAAAAGAAAAGACCAAATTAAAAGGCACCCCCTTTTATCTAAGACTTGGCTTAGCCAATTGTACAATTGACCGGCCCACTTTCTTTTATTTGCACGACCCCCTTTTTCATTTGATAATGGCGGCTCTTCGAAATTTCTCTAGGGTTTCTCTGGAGGCTTCCCAAATCGGTTCTGTACTTGATGTTTTGAGTAATCTCTGAAACTCCAATTCACGTTGAGGTTCTAGATCGATTTCTGGTGGCTCCCTGAATCTCTGATTTGAGGTTTCGACTGACAAAACCAGTGAGTAATTTCTGACCAAAATCGCTCTCTGCTCTCTGAATTTTGTGAGTGTATTTCTTTTTGCTTTTTGTTGATATTTGTCGATGATGAATGGTTTGTTTATATAGGATTTTTGAAACCCTTGCTCTCTGATTTCGCATTAAAGACTTGATGCTGATTTTGCTCGGTTTTCCACTTTGATTTCCTTGATTGAATTTACAAACCACGGCTTTGAGATGATTTTGTTGGCTTTTAATTTTCTGATATCGAATAATTGATTTGATCTGAATTTTTGGGGTTTCCTCTTTTGAATCTCGGTTTTAATGCCGTGAATTTTGTGATGAATTCTTGACCCACTGTTGTCTTATAAATTGTGGTATGCTGAAAGTGATTTCGAACCAAAATAGAACTTGCCAAAAATGTTCCTTGATTGAATTGCCCAACATTGATTCCATGCAGTAAATTTGGAATTCAAACACTTGCCGAAAACAAATATCTTTGATACACTGTTTCCTTTGATTTGCTGTTATATTGATGGTATTTTTGACCCCTGTGACTAATTTGAGCATTTTTGAAACAAACTGCATTTAATTGTGGATTTTTTTTCATGCTTAATAAAAACTGGAAATCAATTTTTTGTTGCCCAAAAATAGTTGCTAAAAAAAACAGGAAACACTTTGATGATTTTCTTAACTAAAAAACTGGTCATTGAAACTGATTATAAAAGCTTTCCTAAGAAGAAATGTTCTCTGAATCTGCATAAAACATACAAAATTTGAAATGCTGATTTTCTGGCACCTTATTGTATATGCTGTGCTTGATCTATGTGCCAACCATTTTGCTTTTTTACTTGAGCATAATACTGCACTAGTCATTTGGCATGCTTGAGCTATGTGAAATGAATTAAAGCCTCACAAAAAAACATATATGCAGCCACTTTCTTGCATTTGAGAGACTTGTTTTAACTGATCTTGTTCCTGATTTTGACTTGCCATTCTTGATACTGAAACCATCATGTATTCACATGTGCACAACCAATTTAGTTGATCTGAACTGCACCACTTTGAATTTGTGCATTCATTCATGTTTTGATTTTATTTGCTGCACTTGAGTCTTGAACATGCTGGCACACACTAGTTTTACTTGTCCTGGTTTTCATTGCTTGACCCACTTGCATCTGTTGCTGCTCCATTGCCATGCCACTTGTAGTTCCTGACTTGAACTAGGCTGAGTACATTTGTGCACATTCATGTATACGCTACTCCACCTGAAATGTAAAGAGCTCCATGTTTGTTGCATACACCCCATCTTGTGTATACTGCCATATTGTATGCTGCTGCTACTTTGTCATCATGAACTTGTGTATACTTCTTGCTCCATTGTTATGTTGTTTTCCTCGACCATCTTTGTACTATAAATGTATCCCGTGTATTCTTGAAACACTTGTATTTGGGTTGCCTTGAACTGTGATGATCTGTTTGATCAGAACTTGCACTTAAGCTTGAATTGTTATGCTTCACCTTGTTCTTTGTTGACTTTGTTTTTTCACACAGCTTTTGATTTTGTTGAAGTATTTCCATTTTCTTTTTGATTTTTATCTTGTCTTGTGACCCTAGAGAGGAAAAGAAAAAAAAACAGCAGTCAAACTGTACTGTGTTGAGGGTGATCAGAATCAGCTGATTCTGATAAGAAAACCAGTATGGTTATGGCGTGGCTGTTCAAGTCTGAAATATGATGAGAGAAACACACAGAAAACTGAGACAAATAGAGAATCGCAAACTATAAAAATCTTATTTGTTCAGTGTTTATTTTAGTTCCAGTGTACTGTGTGTATCTTTTCTTGTGTGACAGGTTTCAGGATGATGCAACAAAAACTTGAGATAGCAAGAGTGTGCAAAGCAGAGTGTATCCAGCAGAGTGTTGTGTATGAAGTGTAAAGAGAGTTGTAAAATCATTTGTAAATAGATGAGTGTTCCAAGAGAAATTTGTATATAATTGTTTTTGTGAGATAAAATAAGATATTATTGAATAACAAATGCCTGTATAAATAACCTGTATTCTGTGTAAAGCATTATTAACCAATAATAATTATTATTCCACTATCAAACACATCAATAAAATCTATTTGTTATCATCAAACAAAAAATCATATATTCAACAGTTGTGTTTTGATGTGTTAAATATAATGTTAGTATATTCAAAATTGAATATTAAACTTCCATTTACAAGTCATCCGACTTGTTTATGTGATTGGGACGATTATTTTTACACATCGCCCAAGTGCACAAATAATTTATTATTTGTTTGTTGGATGAAAACTCCACACGGGTATTGGGACGATACTTGACTGACACAAATCCCAATGTTTAATTATATGTCTATCGATTGATCGACAGGCTGCGATGAGCGTTATTGTTTTATTTTAATGCTCACACAGTTGACATTGTCACTCTGGTTGTTAATGGATGGATTGAGGATTATTTCCTGTTATTACCCTATACATGAAATGTATGAAACCCATATGACCCAAATTATATGGTGCATGGTTGAGTCGCATTCCAATGTAGAGTTTTTTTTAATAAAGAATTTTTGTATAATGAAAGAATTTTTGTAAAATAAAAGATTTTGTATTATAAAGAAATATTTTACATAAATAATATTTTATTGATTATTTTAAAATATGTTTTTTTTATATAGTAATGAATTAATATCTTTAGGATAAATCTTTTATTTAAGATCATTAGATCTTAACAATTATGTTTGGTGATTGATATATAGATTGGATTTATAGTGGACGATGTTTTAAATAACATTTATCCTTTAATCCAATTTACATTGAAATTATTATTTGAAATTTATAAATCTATTTTATAAATTTAAAAGAAGATTTTCTAAAATTAGAATTTTCCAATTTAATATATTAAATTTGAATTAAGTGGAAATTCGATTGATAATAATCGAGATGGGCTTCTGTAAAAGAAGACCGATATTATATATGGAATTTAAGAGGCTTTGCCGTTATTCCATTTATAATGTTAGTCCGGTACAAAAATTTATAGCGATTATTTGTTGATTTGGTTTCTGTAGAAATTCCATATTTTGGAAATTGGTTTTGGGTTTATCGTGAACTGTGTTTTAAATGACACTAGTTTTTTAACCCAATTTAAGACAAGATTGGTTTATTGAAATTAATAAACTTGTAATAATGATTTTTGTATTAAAAATCAAAATTGGAATATTAATAAATCTTTTTAGAAAGATTAAAAATTTAATTTATTTTATCTTTGATAAAATTAATGAGAATCTTTTAATATAATTAATATTTTTATTTTAAAAAAGAATGTTCAGAATTGGAATGTGACATATGGTTGATTTTAATTAAGAATACGAGAGTTATTCAGGAAGACCGGGTCTAACCCATTCTGAATAATCATCACGACGATCAAGAGTCGAAGATGAAGACGGTGACTGAAGACCGGAGAGCTTCACATCGTTTGGTTGATGGTGACTGATATCTTGAATTGGGACTGATCCCCCAAGGCAAGGTAAAAAGTGATGATCTTCCAGACGTACTGGAGATCGACGGATACGTTGTTTCGTTCAGACCCAGAACGGACTTGTAAATGGATAGCATGCCTGACATTGAAATTTATTTCATGTAATTAAATTGGTTTTTATTTAATATATAAATGCATGGTGGCGGAGGATTTATTCTCTTTCTTAACACCCTTTTGTATGTTAAATAATTACCGATCGCATGATATGAGTTGTTGAAGTGGTATGCCAAGTTGCACTTGATCAAGGCTTATTGTTGCAAAGCAGAGCCTTGTGGGATGATCAAAGCATAGTCTATTTAGGCGTAACTTTGTGTAACGTGACTTCGCGAGCCTCACAACCCGGTAGAGTCTAAAACGGGAGAAGGGAACGCAGGGAGTGCACACGTTTCTTTCTAGCTAGAGTGATGCCAGGGACCTACCAGCGCTGGCATTTATTCATTGTGGTTGTTGGATTTTTCGAGGCCTCGGTTTATGCGGTCGCCACTGGCCGTATTATAGGTCCAAAAGGACCGAGTAACGTTTGTTCAGGCATTTCTAATCCACAAAAGTAAGTGTGGACCGGCCCTGCAGCTATCCAAGGGTTGGACAGAGTACCAATCCTGGGGCATTTGCTGGAGTGTCTCGAATCAGTAAGGATCTCCTCCCTACCCTTGACTCAGATGGAAACCCAAATTTCCAATACGACATCACGCGGTTTTGATTGTGTACCTATATATGGCGACATAGTGGGATGGGGCACTCATGCCGTCTAGGATTAATACATTTACTTTGATGCATTTCAAATTGGTTGCACACTATTATTATATAATACCGTGTTTATCGTATCAAGCATCTTTTGATCATTATAAGGTAAAACCCTATCCTCCGGTTTGCGTTGCATTGTGTGATGGGACTTGGGTCTTATAATGGTTTCATTTTTCTAAAAAGCATTGCGTTATTTTGACGATTTACTTTAGTCATGCACTGGCAATCTATAGGAGAAAACCCATTCCGCGAAAGTGGCGTGGTCCTGTGATTAGCCTTATTATATTATATAGGTTAAGTAGAATTCTCACACCAGTCCCTTGACTGACCTGTAGTTTGTCCACTGGCAAACCCGGGTGCCCATATTTTCCACATGGGCAGTCGAGTAGCTATTTTTGCAGATATATTAAACAGGATTCTGGTTTGAAGCTTAAAGCTGTGTCCAGAGATAGAGAGTCTTCCGCTGTGTTCTTCCGTTGCAGTATATTACATTTTTTTTGTATTTATCTTCCGCTGTAATTATATTCCAATGTACTCTGATATGTATATTCTGTACTCTGATGTAACATTTATTATAGTGTTATAAAAGTCTTCTGTTGTTGTTTTAATAGGATGTATGCCCAAAGTTAAAGTATTCGTAGATTTTCACTTTTTGGGTCAGACCTTTGTGGGTTTATGGTCGATTCAAAGGGCGGGGATTTGCGGGTCTTTACATTTTCTTAAAAAGAGAAAAAAAAGAGGTCAATAAACTTGTGTTTTTCAATCCTGCACTTTTATCAACACATAAAATGTTAATACACATACACTTTCTAAATTGTCCTTTTTATGTTGAACAATTATTCATTTCAACTTGACAAATAAAATGAGAGTTTGTTTGTTTACATTTTCCAAATTAACATAGTTGATATTTTAACGAATTCAATAACAATAAAAATTTCATAATGAATTTGATATTGTAAATTGGATAAAATAAAATTTAAACAAAACGATTTTACAACCAAACCAATATTTTAATTAGATTAAATTTCTAGTTTAATCTAAATTACCAAAAGCGATGTTCTATAACGGATCCATACAGATCTAAGTGATAAACTAACAGATCTGAACAATACAACGCAGTACAATCCATTCAAACACAAACAAAACATACCACATCACAGATGTGAACATATATCACACAAATAAATTTTTAAAAACAGCGATAAACAACCAATTAAATAATTTAATTGCAAAGATCAGAGATTCTCACCTTGCGCGGATAAGGGTAGAGACAAGAACAAGCAAAATTTTATCTTGGAAATCCTCTTCTCTTTCTTTTGAACTTTCTTTTGAAGAGAAAGAGAAAAGAGAAGAAAGTAAAAGAAGAGGAAGGAAGAAAGGTTTTATTCTAATAAAACTTAGTATACAACACATGAAGGAGGTACCATGCTTATATAGCTGCATTAGCCAAGGCCAAGGGGATTATTCTACGATGTGGGACAAAACTCCATTTCAAAAATAACACCTAAACAAAGTAGCTTAGTATGAACGCGTGCGAAGGAATTTGCAAAAAGAACCCCTTATTTAATAGCTCCAACTCATATTAAAAAGAAAAAAAAAACTTTTGTATGTTTTATCTTATTCAACCTTGTATGTTTTATTATTATTATTATTATTATTATTATTTAAATTAACAAGAACGTGTTTTCCTTCATTTTTTTTACATTAAAATGTAATCTCTTCTTTCATTACATGATTCAACGTGACACTAAAAATGTGTTTATTCTTACTATTTATACATGATACTAAAAATATGCTTTATTTTTAATATTTAAAAACATGATATTAATTTATTTTTCTTACTCTTAATATTCCAACTAATGACCATTTCTATATGTACAATAAAAATGAAATCTTATCATTTATATATTTCTCCATCATAACATTCTTAACATAATGACATTTTTATTAACATGACATTTTTATATAAATTACATTACTAACTAAAATGACATATTTATTTTAACTAAACATTCCTAATAAGAGTGATGATTCTATATTAATACAACGTTTCTAAACTAATGATGTTTATATTAACATGACGCTAAAAATTTCCTTATTCACATATATTAATATGATGCTAAAAATATAATTATTTCTAGAATAACACAACGACGCTAAGTTCATACTTGTTTTTAGTGAAAATACACAACGCAAATTTTATACGTTTGATGTCAACATATAATTTCAACAATAATTATTTAAAAATAGAATTTTTATTTTCTGCCTCAATTTCTTAACAAACTTCATAAAAATAAGATTTTAAAATTGTTCCAAAATTCCGGGTTGTTACATATATGTTTAGCAACTCTTGGCCATGCGATAACTATAATTTTTTTACAACTGGTAAAGCCACTTGCAAAAAACGTTCTTTTGAAAACTATTTTTTCTTTAATTAATATTTTGTTATAATATAAGAGGTATAAGCATAATAGTTTATATATACATATACATACATACATACATACATATATATATACACGTATATACATATACATATACATACGTATATATTTGATTAACATTCAGTTATATAAATGAAATAACAAGCAATCAATAAAAACTAGTAAATAATGAGTTATATTTTAATAAGTAATTAGTATAATATAATATATAATAATTATCTGATACATAACTATATAATAATGTGGGCTAATTGTTACTAATTAGTATATTTAATAATGTATGATATTGGATAATCATAATTTAGTTCCATTTAATTTTAAAAGTTATTATTATTTCTTTGTTTATAATTATTTAATAATGTATGATATTATTATTTGATACATAACTAATTATTTATAATTAATCTTTGTTTCTTTGTTAACCGATATTTAATAATTGATGCTAGTTGTATGATAATATAGAATTACAATAATAATTACTGATATATATATATATATATATATGTGTGTGTGTGTGTGTGTGTGTGTATGTGTATGTACACACATATATATACAAATTTACTAAACATTTAGCAGTTGATATTGCATTATAATGAAGAAGCAACAAGTAATATTAAGTAAACTACTATAAAATAAAGAAGAAGAATAAATATTTATTAATTGTTTTTTCATAGTGAATGACTGAATGTTCTATTACTTCTATATTTATTTTCATATCAATGCTTTCTAGTAAAGAAACTTCCATTGGTTATAGTAATTTTAACTAATTTTGGCTCCACATTTTGGCTCAAACCCGACAATTCCCTTGTCGCCACCCGAATATTTTGGCTCCAAAACATTATTTTCGCTCCATCCACCTTCATTTGCATAGTAACCCTTAGCAAACAGGCCACTTTCCCAATTCCTCCTGATCCACAAATTAGGCATTCTCCATTTACAATCCAACAAACTAAATAATACATTTTCTCCTCATTTCAAAATCAAATCCAAACAAATCGCCTCTATCCCACATCGGCCTTTCTCTATTTTCATTTTATTTTTCATGACACTATACATTGCGTTTGTGGAAATTACAGTCGGTAACTGAAGCTTTGACGATCTATGTCAGATCAGAGGTCGTTCAATAGAGAAGTATGGGGTCATGGGACGGTGTAGTTGGCAGCGGTGATACGAGGATTTAGTTGCGGTTTTGGGTATGGATCTGGTGTGAGTGGTCAATAAGTCAAATTTATATCTTACTTTAATTGATTCATACCATTTATTTATAAGATTTAGGTCATTTATGTGTTTTGAATTTTGCTTTTCCATTTGGTATCTTGCTTTAATCGATCTGGTACGAGCGGTTCAGTTTTGGGTTTGCATCTGGTGTAAGTGGCAATACCTGGATTCAAGTGGGGGTTTTGGTGTTTAAAAATTGGGTATTCACCAAGTATTCAATGACGATGGAGGCTAAATTTAAGCTGTGTTAAACTACTTTCTCTTGCTGGCCCTATCTTGCATATGCTGTAAGTTTAGAATCAAAAACATGTGCAACATCAATCAGTTTTAAAATTTTGTTATTGGTCAGATTTAAAGATTTTTTTAGTTACATCTACATATCCAAGTGTTAACTATGCTATTTTGCTTATGTGCAACGAACATGTAATCATAATATTACAATATTCTTTTGATTTTGCAAGTGCAATAATCTCGTGTTTCCTAACAAAAGAAACTGACGTTATTATTTGGTAACAAGTTGGTATTAATTTGATACTACTGCTTCCAATAATATTTGTTTCATAAATAACATTTTAATTTCAAAGAAAGTTCTATTTGCTGAGATGGTAATTTTATTTCTACTACTTTTAACTGGTAATTTACATATAGATTGATTTGGTTAACAAGTACAAATCACATCACCTTTATTAGCAACCCTTGAATAGAATTATCTATGGAATGGAAGCTGAATTGTTTAGTTTATAGCAGTGTTATACCACATGATAATACCCTTTGGTTCAATTAATGACTTTACCACCATTATTTACTTTGAGTTACATTTAAATCAATAGTTTTTTTGACATATACCCAGGTTAATGTTCTACATTACCACTCAAGTGTTCAAATTACATATTTGCTCTGAATATCATAAACACTTGGTGTAGCGACGTATTTTTTGAGCATATAAAATATTTATAACATTAACTTGGTTAATGTAGTTAACTAAATACAACAAAAAAACGCAGAATATTAACTTGTTCAAAATATTTTATATGTTCTAAATATTATAACTTGGTTAATGCAAAACATTAACCTGGTTCATGTTATTCCAAGATCAACATTGTTTCCATTAAATGATGAACTCCAACTCTGGTCAGTCTAGCATACTACTCAACTATAGTTGAAGCCCTAAAACTGAAAAAGAAATAGCCACTTGTGTTTATATAAAATAAAACTTAAAAATATTTATAATTTGTAGTTTTCTAAATACCCATTATTGCAGGAATGATGCTGGTAAACCAGGTGAGCACGCAACAACATGAAAGTTTTATGAGCCAAGTGCGAAGCAAAAGATGAGATTTGCTACCAACCTTTCTCGATGTTTGTTATGTTAAAAAGGTATTTGCCTAAGTTACATTACTCAATACACAACACTTATAAGTTATAAAGCTGGCCATATTTACTGGAGTACAAATTTTAAACATTCTTACAATCTGTTGTATAATGTCAAATATGTTTAGTAATTTTGTTGTACTCCAGGTAATGTAGAAGTTCACCTTATCGAAAGCGATACCAAAACAAAGGCCGCTGCAGGGCTTATTCCTGTGCTCAACATAAAAAAGCTTGTTGTAGGAACTACAATATCAAGCCAAAGATAATCATTTATAATTTTTGGATTTCACAAAACTGAACTGTTTTGCGATAAATTCAATAGTTTCAATATACAAATATAAACTTTTATCACAAAATAAGAATTGGCATGATGTATTTCTCATACGAAAGAACCAGTCTCAAGCAGAGGAAAAAAAAGAGGGGCATGTTTCTACAAATGAATGTCAATGTTTCAAACTAGACAGTGTGCGTCTTTTTGAACATACAAAATATTTAGAACATTAACATTTGGAATAATTGCATTTCATATTTTTCAGCAAATGATGTTGTGCATTTCTAGTTAGTAAAGACTGTAAGAAGGATGACTTTGCTTACGATGGAGCACGGTACCAACGGTAAGAATGAAAAGCTTTTCAAGAAGAGGAGCAAGCTCATTAAATTATTTGAACTAGCGAATTAGTGTATGAAAGTAGAAATAGTGTATTTGGATAATGTAATAAAATATTGTATTTGAAAAAAAATGTGTTGCATGTGAGTAGAAATTACTCTATATGGATAATGTCTGAAAATTTTGGGAATTCTTGTTCTAGTTGTGTACTATTAAATTTTTGTTGGAATAAAATTTGATTGAAGTAAATTTTCTATTGTTTATTTCACTTTAATAAACTCTAATGCTGTAATATATTCATTTAATATATATAACGTTTTTGTATAAGTTGCACTTTCTTTCAATTTTGCAGACTTACAACTGCCGTTTACAGTTGCAAAAAAGTCTATTGCAATAGATATTTATAGTTGTAAAGGAACCTGCTGCAACGAACTTTTACAGTAGTGAAAAGAGACCGACCTATTGCAACTTTGGCTATCCAGACGGGCGCGGGCCTATTGCAATAGGCCTACTGCAACAGATATTGCCTATTGCGAAAAGGGTTTTCTGTTGTAGTGCAATCGAAGGGCTGACAGCTATATATACGACTTCATTTTCTGGTTTTCTCACACTGAAAATCAATGGAGGCCTAAGTGTTGCTGGTGCCTGGACTGAATCAAACCCCTTTCTTCCTCTTCTGCAATCAGATTTAGAGATTCAAGAGTAGATCTGAGATTCATCAACTGCTTTTCTCCTTCTATTTCTTTAGATCCAAACACTGCGAGTTTCAAGTTACTTTTAGATTTAAATGGTTAAAACTAAAACATGATATGACTGTAATTTGGATCTATCCCTACAACTGAATCATATCAGTTCTATTATAATTTGTGAACCTATGATATCATGAGTCAACCATGAATTGGATCTAAATCTTTATCATGTCAGATCTACTTTTGATTATAGATATAATCTATTCAGATCATCTTATACCTATTATGTTTGAGGTTAATTTGGATTTGACATTAGTTGGACATCTAAATCCTTATTTAGATCTAATCATGCCTATTATGACATCCCTACTACGTTAGAACCTATTTTATTATAACAAGTTAACCGATCTATGCTCATATTCCTATCTTATCATTATGCGATCATATGCTACTATCATGCCTAGGTATGCCGCTTAAATATGCGATAACGTTAGTTTGGGAACGAGGGGAAAAACATTGAAATTGGGCATATCTTGTGAATTGGGAATTTGGGCATAATTGGTAAAAAGATGAAAATTGGCATAATTTGAATAATGTTTACGTATATGAATTTGGACATATAATTCACTATGAACATATTTGGGCATAATTGGTAAAAAGATGAAAATTGGCATAATTTGAATAATGTTTACGTATATGAATTTGGACATATAATTCACTATGAACATATTTGGGGGAAAGTGGCATGAAACCTATAACCTATAACGACATAGGTAAAATTGGTAATAATGAAATGCTTAGGATTACGGTAATTAGAAACTGTAGTTGCGCTTAGACACGAGGTTAGATTACACTTGGGGTGGGTAATATTTACATATAGGCCCATAAACTTAACCTGATAGCGTTATGTAATTAAAGACACCCAGTAGTGTACATAACCAATGTAAATATTAGAGTTATGTAATTAAAGACACCTTTTTAGGGTAAGCATAACTTGTAGAAATGATAGGGTTGTGCAATTAAAGACACCTAGTGGTATACATAACCGATGGAAATCCTAGTGGGGATACAAGAAAGGGGGAGCATGTATCATATTGTATAGGATCCATTTCAATCAGTAACCCTTAATAGGTACCAAACGAGTACTCTGAACTAGGTCGGAGTTGGGGTTCGCTTACTAGGATGAATGTAAGAGATTCAAACGAGGAGGACGGTGTGGGCAGTTCAAACCGACTGGGGACATGTGCGTGCATGGGCCGGGTAGAGCGGCTAAGACGACCGGTACACCAGTAGGTATGGTTGTGCACATCCACGAAGGGTTGCCACTTTAGGAAGTGATACCTCCTACTGTGGGGCCGACACAAAGTACCTACGGAGTAGGGAGCCAATCGATTAGGGTAGTAGTTAGGGAACATCTGTATGTATGCCTAAGTCTACCATTTGATAGTTGTTGGGATCATCTCACTCTAGTTATACTAGTATTAGTGCAGAAATCATAGAATCTTTATAGAAGCATATACGCTCTATCATGTTTACCTTGTCATACCTGCCTTATATGTTGTTATCTCTCTCTTATCCTATGCTTGTCATGCTACTTTTACTTATTTACTTGCTAAAAGTAACTGTATTCGCCAGACTTTATATCTGACCCTTTTTGTTTCTCTTCTTTCTTCCGTTCCCCCCATAGGTTCTCAGGGTGGGAATACTCAGGTTGAACTTGATCCTGCTTTCATTTTGTAGGAGCTGCTTAGATGGATGGCTCAAGCTCCTATCCTTGCTATTATGGCTATGTTTTATTTTGGGGAATTTTGCTTCTTTTATGTACTCTGATGTTTAATAGTACAAGACAGTAGTTTTTATGATGTAACGGCTTTTGTGTATTTCAAACATGTGATGTTTTTGAACCACAATGCTTTATGATTAATAAAGTTTTTAATTCTGCTATCATTTTATGTCTGCCTTGTAATGTTTCTGTATTTGTTTACCTATAACGCTTCACGAAACTTAACGCATTCCCTTTGTGAGTGACATTTACGGACATGGGGTGTCACACTTGGTATCAGAGTTGAAGGTTACCAGATTAGATAAAAGTTTTTGAAAACTGTTTCAAGAAGGTCTTAAAAGAAACCATTTTTCAAAAAGAAAAGTCTATTTTGAAAAACATATTCCCTAAAGCCATATGTAATATCCTACGATACTTTGTTTAAATCTCTTTCCTTTTCGTTTCAACATGTCAGGGGAACCTAACACTCTAGAGGGCATTACGATACCTGGCTGGTTTCGTAGGTATCTAGAGGCCACGGCGCGTGCCAAAGGCCAAGGAAATATTGCTTCCGTAGCTGCACCCGTCGTTCCTCCTCCACCTCCTCCAAGAGCAGATAATTTCGCAAAGATCTGCAAAGATTTCTGCACCATGGGAGGGAAGCCATTTCGTGGAACAGAAACATTCGTAGAGGCAAGAAATTGGCTCAAGGAGACCAAGGACTTGTTCGTAATCTTTGAAGAGGAAGATCGGAGGAAGATTCAGTTAGCTGTCTGGCTACTGAAAGATGAAGCTTCATTTTGGTGGGAAGTTACCCAAGCTGGATGTCCGATGGAAACGTGGGATGATTTTAAGCAGAGGTTTGAAATGAAGTTTCTTTCCTAAGCTGAGAAAAGCATGCAAATGCAGATGTTCTTGGCGCTCAAACAAGGAAACATGACTATTAAAGAATATGTGAACAAATTCAACCAGCTAGCAAGATTTGGATTGGAATTGGTAGATACTCCGCACAAGAAAGCTTTGCGGGTTGCTAAAGGGTTGAATAAACCCCTTCCTGGGTTAGTTATGTCCCACATCCCAATGGGAGCGACTTTTGAAGGGTTGTTGATATGGCCCTGATGCATAAGGAAGACAAGGAGAAAAGAAGGAAGTAAAAGCTGAGGAAACAACACAAAACAAGAAGGTATGGCCTAAGAAAGGATAGCAGCAGCAATAACAACAACAACAATAGAAGAAAGGCAGAAAAAATGACAAGGCTAAGGATAAGAGGAAATGCCATAGTTGTGGATGAGAAGGTCACTTGGTCAAGGACAGCAAAAGAAGGAAGAATACTTACTTCAATTGTGGAGAGGTCGGACACTTTGCTAGGGAGTGCCCGAAGAAATAGGGACCACAGGGACAAGGTCAAAGGACAGATGCTTCTGGAGGGCAGGAGCATGCTTTAGCGATTAGTGCTCTAGATAGAGGTAGGAAAATTTCCGTGGAAGGTTTAATTTCTCTTTCTAGTCATCCTGTTAGAACTCTTTTTGATTCTAGTGCTTCACATTCATTTAAATTTAGTTCTATGGTTGAATCTCTGCACTTAAATACTATTATGGTAGTGGATCCCGTAGTTGTCTCAAACCCCATTGGTGGTTCAGCTCATTTATCTATGATTAGTCGGGGTTTGAGAATATTTGTGTTAGGCGTCGAATTTGAATGCGACACATATGTGCTCGGGTTTATGGGCTATGGGTTGATTCTAGGAATGGATTTGGTAACCATGTATAGTGCCATTCTAGATTGTGAGAGGAGCATCATTAGGATTCTGACCTATCATAGAGGACCCTCGAGATTTCTTGTGACCCGCAAGGGTCTGTCATGCTTAGTTTCTTAAAGTCTCTGGATGTATCTATCGATGGCTGCAATCTGTTCCAGTAGTCCGAGATTATTCTGATATCTTTGATGAGGTTCGAGGTTTACCCCCGAGGCGCGAAATAAATTTTCGTATATATTTGGTAGATATTCAAAGCCAGTTGCATTACATGTGCGCCACATGGCTCCAAGGGAAAGGAGAGAGCTTAGCATGCAAGTAGGGAAGCTACTTGAGAAAGTGTTTATCAGGTGAAGCATATCTAAATGGGGTGCGCAAGTGGTATTCGCAACTAAGGCGGATGGTTCGCTTCGCTTGTGTGTGGACTATAGAGAGTGGAATAAGCTTACCAAGAAGAATAGGCACCCACTTCCGAGGATAGATGACCTGTTCGACCAGCTTGTTGGTGCCTCAGTATCGTCTCAGTTAGACTTGGCCACAGGGTTTCATAAGTTGAGGGTGGCAAAGGACAGTATAGATAAGACTGCTTTTAGGACTCTAGATGGTTTCTTTAAATGGCTCGTAATGCCTTTTGGGTTGACGAATGCACCCGCCTATTTTGTTGATCTGATGAGTAGGGTGTTCAGGGATTTTCTAAATTAATTTGTCTTGGTATTTGTTGATGATATCTTGATCTTCTCAAAGAGCGAAGAAGAGCATGCCCAACATTTGAGGGAAGTTTTGAAAACTCTCCGTGTGCATCAGCTTAAGGCAAAATTCTCCGAATGCCACTTTTGGAGAAAGGAGGTGAGATTCCTAGGGCATGTGGTTTCTAAAGAAGGGATAGAAGTAGATCCCTCAAAGTTGGTTGCAGTTCCAGACTGGCAGATTCCAAAGAATGCAATAGAGGTGAGAAGCTTTCTGGGGTTAGCAGGCTATTATAGGAAGTTCATTAAGGACTTCGCAAAGATATCAGCCCCACTAACAAGGTTGACGAAGAAGAACTTAGCGTTTTCGAGGGATACCGATAGTGTTGTTGCTTTCCAATGACTGAAGAGGGCTATGACAATAGCCCCAGTCTTGACCTTGCCCGATGGAAACAAAGTGTTTACAGCATAAATCGACGCATGTGGTACAGGGCTTGGTGCAGTTCTGATGCAAGAAAGAAGGGTAGTATGTTATGGAGGAAGATAGCTAAGAGTCCATGAGAAGAACTACCCAACCCATGATTTAGAGCTAGCTGCCATAGTATTCGCGCTTAAGATGTGGCATCATTGTTTGCTTGGAGAGAAATTCGAGTTGTACACTGATCATAAATCTCTTAAGTACTTGTTTTCGCAAAAGGATCTTAATTTGAGGTAGCAAAGGTGGATGGTGAAACACCCCACCTCCGCTAAGGTCACTCACAAAGGGAATGCCTTAACTTTAGTGGAGCATTGTAGGTAAAAGACATAGATAATTTACAAGACAGATATATATAAGTAGCGAAAAATAAAACTAACTTTATTTCAAACATGGTTCATAACAAAACATTAAAGCAAATTGTTTCAAACCAACTTCCAAATCATTACATCATAATTTCTGTCTTCATTATTATATAAAGAAGCATAAAACAAAATAAAACTGCATAAATCCCCAAGTAGTAGTGTATCCAAAGCCATAGCCAAAGGTAAGAGATTCCAAGCTGTAACAACCCGGAAATGCGAGCCAGTTTAAAAATTTTATTTTGGCAATTTTAGTGAATTTTGAACATTTAAAATGAATTATTTTAAATAATATCGACGGGAAATTTATTTTGAATAAAATTCGACGTATATATTTATATATGTCGTCGTTAGAATATATATAATTATATATAATTATAAATACAATTGAAAATGGCGTGGTAGTTCGATAATTCGATTTCAAACTTCAATTGAATGTATCGGGTGCAAAACAAACCGGATTTTAGTGAAACCAAAAACAATGGAATCTAATTGTGACTATCTTTCCAACGAATCCGAAAAATTGAAATTTCATAGCGGGAATCAAAAGATATGCCCAGTTGAAAATTCTGAATAGTCGCTATGGAATTCAGGCCCTTAAAAATGGAAATTTTGAAAACGACTTCGGATTTCGACGAAACCACTTTTGTTGGGTCCGTGATGTGAAGTTATTGCTAGATTCCAAATTTCATAATTTTTCGAATCAATATGTGAGCATGGCAAAGGAAAACGCGTTTGACCAGTTTCAGTTGATTTTAATCGACTGGAAAATGGCCATTTTTCCACCGGTCTCGGAATTCGACGAAACTAGTTTTGTTAGGACCATATCATCAATACGAAGCTAGAAAATATTTTTCTGGAATTTTTCGAGTTCGTATGTGACCCCGGTAAATTGAAATGTCCATTCAAATTCAATATACAGAGTTATATGTTGATTTTAATGGAAACTGATCGAAACGGTCGAATCAGCTTATGGTACATATCCCATTGGGTTCAGAATAGGGGTAATTAGCTATGGACGACAGGCAGTGGGCCTCGTCTCGAGGTCGAAATAAAAAGTCAACTTTTTGAATATAAAGAAATTAAAAAAAATCTCTCCTCGCTCCCCTTATTTCCTCTCTGCCCCCCCTTCGTTCATTCTGAAACAGAAAAGAAAAAAAAGGAGAGAAAGGGGGGATCGCGACCGTCGCCCCCTTCCCCCGATGAGCCGCCGCCGCCCCGGGTGGGGCGCCACCACCTCCCTCTCTTCTTCTTCCTCCCTCCTTCTCACTTCCTGACGTGAAGACCCCCCCCCCCCAATCCGAGCCCAGACCTCACCGCGCCCCTCCCCCTTAAGGCCACCGCACCCCCTTAAAACCCCTCCTCCCTCTTTAGGCAGCAAAAAGTAAGTTTTAATTTTAGTTTTATTTTTTTACTGATATTTATTTTATTTATTTTCAGTTATAAATATATAGAAGTGATTGAAAAATCTGATTTTTCATGGGTGTATAAGTTTTTGTTTAAGAATAATTTACATAGGAAAATTTGATCTTTATGTAGTAAAAAGCTATGCTTTTTAAAGGCGGAATCTTTAAATATGAAAAGGCGAAATCTTTAAATATGAAAAGGCGAAATCTTTATGTATAGAATAAAGTGATAAAAATAGAATTTTTATCTATATAGTAGCAATGTAAAAATAGAATTTTTATCTATATAGTAGCGATGTAAAAATAGAATTTTATCTATATAGTAACGTTGTAAAAATAAATTTTTTATCTATATAGTAGCAATGTAAAAATAGAATTTTTATCTATATAGTAGCGATGTAAAAATAGAATTTTTACCTATGTAGTAGTAGCATAAAAATATAAATTTTATATACATAGCAACAATATAAAAATGTGATTTTTATATATGTAGTGTCTACGGGCAACGGAAGTGACGAAAGGCGAGAACGACGAAGATTTCTACATAGGAAGAGTCGTGGTATTGGATTAGCTATCGGTGAGAACTTCTCACTCTAAATTTCCTTTTCTAGTTATATATATATACTAGGATGCAGACAGTGCTTAGCAGCACCCGACACCCGTCATCCACAGAGCATGGATGGCTTGTTTGTTTAATTGATGTGTTGTGAAATTGTTTGTGATATTGATGTGAAATCGATAATAAAATTAGATGGTTGAAATAAATAAATTATCGTTAAAAATATAATTTTTAACGTGAATGTGAATAAATAAATATTTATAAACAAATCGGCCGATTTGTTTATATACACTGATTTGACTGATATTGATTGGGATGATAAATTTTACACATCGCCCAACTGCACAAATAAACATCTGTGTTTGTTGATTTGAAACCCCACACGGGTGTTGGGATGAAATTTGGCGTACACTAATCCCAATTATTTAATTGTATGTCGATCGATTGGTCAACAGACTGTGTAAGCGTCGATTATTTATATTTGATGCTTATGCAGTTGTGTGGTACACTCTGGATGATGGTTGATTGTTTATCGTTGCTATTATATACATGTGTTGTATAGAATCCATATAATTAACATTATATGGTGATTGATTGGGCCTCATTCCAATCGGGAAATTAATGAATATTATAAAGTAAAATTCATGTGTTGAATATAAAAATAGTCATGTGTTGACGATGTTCATGTGTTGAAACTATTTATGTGTTGAGTAAAATATTTTTAATAATAAAATTTACATCTTTATCATATTTAAAATTAGAACTACTTCACGGTGGAGTCTAATTAAAAATCAAACGATAAATACCATAATTTTATAAAATATTTTACATAACAAAAATAGACGTGTGTTGAAAGAAATATAGATTCATGTGTTGAATAGAATAAATATTCATTTGTTGAATAGAATAACGAATTTATTGAAATATATAAAGCCGTGTTGATTAGAGTTGCGCTATTTCGACATGAACGATATTTATATCGATTATATTCGTTTTTATAATGAATATAGAAAAGAAGTGGTTTCAAAATATAACGTTTTAAAAATATTATCATTTATATAGTAATGATATGAAATATTCAATTTTGATTTGAAATTGAATATAGAGTTGAAATGGTTTTGAAAACGAATTTAAAACGATTTATAAAATACGTTTTAAAGGGAAATCGACGAAATATATATAATATATATAATGGCCCGAATAGAATGCGCTGCGATAGTTCGTGAATTTCGACCATTGACTTCGAATTGACGTTGCGAGAGATCCGACCGTCGGATTCTTCTAAAACCAGAACCGTTGGGTTCGTATCGAAAAGAGCTTTGCAATGAATATTAGAAATTTAAAATCTAACGGTTGGATTTGGAATTATGTCCAAATCAAATTTAGAATAGGTTGCTGTAAGTGCAGTTCGATGGCCGTTGATGGAAATCGACTGTACGGGCCTTGATAAAATTATTAAAAATATTAATAATTTGTGTAAAATCATAAGAAATAGTTTGTGAAGAACTGGGATGAAAAATTCAACATTTGAAAGGATAAAAATAGATTTTTTTATCGAAATGAACTAGTTTTGAACTAGAATTAAAATCAATTTATTTTTTAAAATAAATAAATTGAATTTGAAAGTGATTTTAAAAATAATCAATATTTCCAATACGTGAATTGGACAGGAGCTGAATCGAAATTATCTTCGGAATATTTCGATGTTGGATTTCGTGACTATACAGATATTGCTATGGGAATTTGGAAGATATATTTTATATCGTTATTTCCAATACGATATTTGTTGGTTTCAGAATTTGATATTGAATATAAGCCGGTATATTTTCTATTCAGAGCCTTGTATTTAATATCAAATATGATTTGGGTTTATCGTGAATCGTGTTTTAGATGACATTGGTTCTTTAACCCAGTTAAAGGCAAGGTGTGGATTTTTGAAAAGATTAAAACTAAGTGGAGTTTTAATGAATCTTTAATTAGATTGAAATTTGAACTGATAATTTAAATTATCAAATCTGAAAAGTGATCGAGAGTGGAGTATCACTAATTTTGCTCCAAAGCGATAGTTAAATCTTTAATTAGATTTGAAAGTGAAATGGTAATTAATTTTACCGATAACACCGTGGTGTTAGGTATGGAGTATAACCAGTTTTGCTCCAGGGGATGAATAGGTTGTGATTGGGAAATAAAATAAACAATTACTTCGGTGTGGTTCGCTAATCCCGACTAGTTTGAAATGATATCCAAAGGAAGATTAAAGAATAAATCTAATAGAATTTATCTTGGATAAAATTAATGGGAACCTTTCCCTAAGAATGTGATTTTGTGAATAAAAGAATATCCTGAATTGGAATGAGGTGTTTGTTGTGTTTGTGTAACATTTGTTTATCATAT
Source organism: Allium sativum (assembly GCA_030737875.1). Taxonomy (NCBI): domain Eukaryota; kingdom Viridiplantae; phylum Streptophyta; class Magnoliopsida; order Asparagales; family Amaryllidaceae; genus Allium; species Allium sativum. The sequence continues at coordinate 42,526,825 of CM060926.1, forward strand.
ACGTGGGTTTTTCAGAAAGGCCGGGTTTACACCAATTCTGAATAACCGATTCGACGAGATGTCGAAGATGAAGACGGTGGTTGAAGACCGGAAGTCTTTACATCGTTTGGGTGATTACTGATGATCTCTATTGTGTTGTACACCCAAGATGAGGGAAACAGTTGGTGATCGTCCAGACGTACTTGGAGATGGATGGATATGCAAGGAAAGTGCCTCCGGTTTCGTTCAGACCCAGAGCGAACTTGTAAATGGATTGTGTGTCTGACATTGGATTTTATTCTGTGTTGATTGATCTCTATTAAATATACATCTGTTTGGCGGCGGAGAATTTATTCTCCTGCTTAACGCCCTTCTCTGAGAAGTACGAGCTCAGATGTTGTATATCGATGGACATCAGTCGCATGGAGTGAATTTCCAGTGTGGCACGCGTAAGTGACAATTGATCAGGGCTTCTATTGAAAAGCAAAGTCTTGTGGTTGATGATCAAAGCACGGCCTGTGTGGCATAGCTTTGTGTATAACGTGAATTCTCGAGCCTCACACCTCGGTATGAGTCAAAAACGGGAGACGGACCGCTGGGAGAGCACGACGTTTCTTTCTAGCTAGGGTGGTGTCAGTGATCTACCAGCCCTGACATTTATATACTTTTCACCTGTGTGGTTGTTGGAATGCGAGGCGCCTCGGATATAGGTTTGTAAGGACCGGGAAACGTATGTTCAGGAATTGCCGATCCTCAAAAGTAAGAGAGGACCGGCCCAGCCGATTCCAAGGATCAAAGTGGGGTCCTAGGATATTTGCTAGAGTGTCTCGAACGCGGAGAGGAGCTTGCCCCTTGCCTCGACTCATGACGAAAATCCAATTTCCAATACGTGATATTGCGGTTTTAATTGTAGAACTAGTATGGCGACATGATGGATGGTACCCATGCCGCCTATGATTGATATTTATGATTGAATTGTTTTGACACTATACACTTATTATAGTATCGAGTGATTTGTTTTAAACATACCAAGCATGTTTGGCTATTATAAGGGAAAACCCTATCCTCCGGCTTGCGTTGCATTGTGTGATGGGACCTGGGTCTTATAATAGCTTCATTTTTCCAAAAAGCATTGCGCTGTTTTCTTATATGCACTAGTATTCTTGGGAGGAAACCCGTTCCGTGTTATACGGCGTGGTCCCTTGAATTACTCTCTTTTAAAGTAAAGTTTTAAATAACTGTTTTAGTTCTCACACCAGTCATATGACTGACCAGGAGTTTATTGTTTTAACCTAAACTCTGGGTGCCCCTATTTTGCATGGGCAGCTAGTAGTTTTGGTTTTGCAGATTTATATTCACAGGGTCCTGATTTACAGCTGGAACGATGCTCGGAATGCTCTGTATCCGTGTATCACTTTCAGTTGTGCTTTTGTATTATTTTCCGTTGCGATGTATTTAAATGTAATTTAAATCTCTGATATTTGTTGAATGTAATTTTTCAGTTATACTCTGTATTTTCTTGTATCTGATGGAATTGTTGTAATAACAATGAAATGTTCTTCCGTTTGCGTTCTATTTTGTCTTGTCATCAATTCTATCCGCGCTTTCCTTCACGGGGAAGTTCGGGTCGTCTCAGTTTGGTATCAGAGCTTTGGTTTACAGATCTCGAGAACAAGACACATTAGAACCATACGAAAGAATTCATCAGATATTGGATTAGCAATATCCAATTAGAATGACTCGTTAGAGATGGGATCAGTAGTATCCTAGAACGAGTGTGAAGAGTATATTTTTCAAATGAAAACAATTTTGTTTTAAAATCTAAATCGCTTTATATGTATTTGAATAATTTATTTATTTTGAATATGGACAATCGAGTATATAAAGATTTCGCGTATACGCGTCATGAACGTATATTCGAAGTTTTAATATACTGGATAGATATAGAATCACACTCTAGTCGCCCGGAGATGATGTTGATAATGACCATGGCATCATCAATATTTATGTTCGTGTTTCGAAGGTGTGATTTCTATATATTTCCATCAGACTGGTGTGAGAACCAAAATATAGCTAGAATACATTGTTGTGATTTGGCATCAAAAACATGATTTTCTGTATATGTATCAAAATTATGAATTTGAAACGTTAATCCACTAATTGATTGATGTTTGTGTTGTTTGGTTATTTGTTTGATAATTTTGAACCATTTAGCCTAATTGAATCACATATTGAATTGTATTGAAAATTGGTCGCATTTGCTTGCATATACATGTACACACATTGAACAGGTCATAGCAAGGAGGCTAGAGCAGAGAGTAAAATTTGTTTGCCCGACAAATAGGTACATATTTACTATAATTTACTGTTTTGTTTGGGTGATGATGATTTTATGAGCCGATGGCTTTTTCTTTTTCTTTTTGAGATCAGAAGGCCTGTATGGCAATTTCGGGATTTTCCCGTGGCTCCCGGTGCAGGGGAGGTTATGGCAAAAATTTTCGAAAATTTAGGGTGTTAGCCAAATTTTTGAAAAATCTGAAAAGTTCTTAGAAACTGAAAAGTTGAAGAACTTAAGCCGTAGTCAAAATAATGGAAGTTGAGTTGATTTGTTAAACAACTTTCGGCTTCGTTCCTTTTCGGCCTTTGATTTAGAGAAGATTAGAATATCATCAATAAAAACCAGAACAAATTTATTCAATTAAACCACACATTGAACTGATTAGAAAATAGTTAGAAATATATACTTGTGCATTATATATGTTTGAACAGGAAATTTGATAGCTGTTGAGTAAAGATTTTATTTGCGTGCCCGACAAATAGGTAAACCTTAATGAGTTGGATGTGAAATATTATTATATCAACACCTGTGAATGCCATTGGATGCGGAGTGCTGGTTATTCTGTGTGAATTAATAAATGTCGCCATAGGATAGTAACAATTAATTTTGAACTACATTACATGGCATACTTCTGGAAGATAGGCATACTTCATCATATACCACATAAGCATTTGGAGCTTGTGTGACGAGTTAGAAGATTTACCATACGAGCGAGAGGCTTGTATGGCGATGACTATATTTTACAGGTTGAACTGATGACTGATATGGACTATATAAAATTGTAAAGATAAAATTGCCAGATTAATAAAAAACCCCACACGTGTCTAGAGTTGACAATAATCACGTCTCTCTAGTTATTAGATACGGCACATGGACTATTTATTTCCCACACGGGACGAGGTGACGAGGATTTATCCTCTGGAGCATTTAAAATACACACTCCCTCGGGCTTTGACAGGGTGACAAGAATTTATTCTCTGGAGTTATTATCAATACACGCTCCCCTGTAAACACCAGAATATATCACTATAAATATGCGTATGCTTATTAGGATTTATTGGGTACCTAATACGGCTCAATAAATTTCCAAACCTCTCCCCGTAGAAAGGAGGTTATGGCGAAATTTTTCGAAAATTCCGGGTGTTAGCCAAATTTTTGAAGAATTTGAAAATTCTCAGAAACTGAAGAGTTGGAGAATGGAAGCCAGATCGAACGTAGAGTTGATTAATCAAACCACTTTCCACTTCGTTCCTTTTCGGGGACGAAAAGTTTTAAGTGGGGGAGACTGTAACAACCCGGAAATGCGAGCCAGTTTAAAATTTTTATTTTGGCAATTTTAGTGAATTTTGAACATTTAAAATGAATTATTTTAAATAATATCGACGAGAAATTTATTTTGAATAGAATTCGACGTATATATTTATATACGTCGTCGTTAGAATATATATAATTATAAATAGAATTGAAAATGGCGCGGTAGTTCGATAATTCGATTTCAAACTTCAATTGAATGTACCGGGTGCAAAACAAACCAGATTTTAGTGAAACCAAAAATAATGGAATCTAATTGTGACTATCTTTCCAACGAATCCAAAAAATTGAAATTTCATAGCGGGAATCAAAAGATATGTCCAGTTGAAAATTCTGAATAGTCGCTATGGAATTCAGGCCGTTAAAAATGGAAATATTGCAAACGACCTCGGATTTCGACGAAACCACTTTTGTTGGGTCCATGATGTGAAGTTATTGCTAGATTCCAAATTTCATAATTTTTCGAATCAATATGTGAGCGTGGCAAAGGAAAACGCGCTTGACCAGTTTCAGTTGATTTTAATCGACTGGAAAATGGCCATTTTTCCAACGGTCTCGGAATTCGACGAAACTAGTTTTGTTAGAACCGTATCGTCAATACGAAGCTAGAAAATATTTTTCTGGAATTTTTCGAGTTCGTATGTGACCCCAGTAAATTGAAATGTGCGTTCAAATTCAATATATAGAGTTATATGTTGATTTTAACGGAAACTGATCGAAACGGTCGAATCAGCTTATGGTACATATCCCATTGGGTTCAGAATGGGGGTAATTAGCTATGGACGACAGGCGGTGGGCCTCGTTTCGAGCTCGAAATAAAAAGTCAACTTTTTGAATATAAAGAAATAAAAAAAATCTCTCCTCTCTCCCCTTATTTCCTCTCTGCCCCCCCCCCCTTCGTTCATTCTGAAACAGAAAAGAAATAAAAAATAAAAAGGAGAGAAAGGGGGATCGCGACCGTCGCCCCCCCCCCCCCCCCCGATGAGCCGCCCCGCCCCGGGTAGGCACCACCATCTACCGCCGCCTCCCTCTCTTCTTCTTCCTCCCTCCTTCTCACTTCCTGACGTGAAGACCCCCCCAATCCGAGCCCAGACCTCACCGCGCCCCCCCCCCCCCCTAAGGCCACCGCACCCCCTTAAAACCCCTCCTCCCTCTTTAGGCAGCAAAAAGTAAGTTTTAATTTTAGTTTTATTTATTTACTGATATTTATTTTATTTATTTTCAGTTATAAATATATAGGAGTGATTGAAAAATCTGATTTTTCATGGGTGTATAAGTTTTTGTTTAAGAATAATTTACATAGGAAAATTTGATCTTTATGAAGTAAAAAGCTATGATTTTTAAAGGCGGAATCTATAAATATGAAAAGGCGAAATCTTTTAATATGAAAAGGCGAAATCTTTATGTATAGAATAACGTGATAAAAATAGAATTTTTATCTATATAGTAGCAATGTAAAAATAGAATTTTTATCTATATAGTAGCGATGTAAAAATAGAATTTTATATATATAATAACGTTGTAAAAATAAAAAATTTATCTATATAGTAGCAATGTAAAAATAGAATTTTTATCTATATAGTAGCGATGTAAAAATAGAATTTTTACCTATGTAGTAGTAGCATAAAAATATAATTTTTATATACATAGCAACAATATAAAAATGTGATTTTTATATATGTAGTGGCTACGGGCAACGGAAGTGACGAAAGGCGAGAACGACGAAGATTTCTACATAGGAAGAGTCGTTGTATTGGATTAGCTATCGGTGAGAACTTCTCACTCGAAATTTCTTTTTCTAGTTATATATATATATATATATATATATATATATATATATATATATTAGGATGCAGACGGTGCTTAGCAGCACCCGACACCCGTCATCCACAGACCATTGACGGCTTGTTTGTTTAATTGATGTGTTATGAAATTGTTTGTGATGTTGATGCGAAATCGATAATAAAATGTAGATGGTTGAAATAAATTAATTATCGTTTAAAATATAATTTTTAACGTGAATGTGAATAAATAAATATTTATAAACAAATCGGCCGATTTGTTTATATACACTGATTTGACTGATATTGATTGGGATGATAAATTTTACACATCGCCCAACTGCACAAACAAAAATATGTGTTTGTTGATTTGAAACCCCACACGGGTGTTGGGATGAAATTTAGCGTACACTAATCTCAATTATTTAATTGTATGTCGATCGATTGGTCGACAGACTGTGTAAGCGTCGATTATTTATATTTAATGCTTATGCAGTTGTGTGGTACACTTTGGATGATGGTTGATTGTTTATCGTTGCTATTATATACATGTGTTGTATGGAATCCATATAATTAACATTATATGGTGATTGATTGGCCCTCATTCCAATCGGGAAATTAATGAATATTATAAAGGAAAGTTCATGTGTTGAATATAAAAATAGTCATGTGTTGACGATGTTCATGTGTTGAAACTATTTATGTATTGAGTAAAATATTTTTAATAATAAAATTTACATCTTTATCATATTTAAAATTAGAACTACTTCACGGTGGAGTCTAATTAAAAATCAAACGATAGATACCATAATTTTATAAAATATTTTACATAAAAAAATAGACGTGTGTTGAAAGAAATATAGATTCATGTGTTGAATAGAATAAATATTCATTTGTTGAATAGAATAACGCATTTATTGAAATATATAAAGCCGTGTTGATTAGAGTTGCGCTATTTCGACGTGAACGATATTTATATCGATTATATTCATTTTTATAATGAATATAGAAAAGAAGTGATTTCAAAATATAACGTTTTGAAAATATTATCATTTATATAGTAATGATATGAAATATTCAATTTTGATTTGAAATTGAATAAAGAGTTGAAATGGTTTTGAAAACGAATTTAAAACGATTTATAAAATACATTTTAAAGGGAAATCGACGAAATATATATAATATATATAATGGCCCGAATAGAACACGCCACGCCGCGACAGTTCATGAATTTCAACCATTGACTTCGAATTGACGTTGCGAGAGATCCGACCGTCAGATTCTCCTAAATCCAGAACCGTTGGGTTCGTATCGAAAAGAGCTTTCTAATGAATATTAGAAATTTGAAATCTAACGGTTGGATTTGGAATTATGTCCAAATCAAATTTAGAAAAGGTCGCTGTAAGTGCAGTTCGATGGCCGTTGATGGAAATCGACTGTAAGGGCCTTGATAAAATTATTAAAAATATTAATAATTTGTGTAAAATCATAAGAAGTAGTTTGTGAAGAACTGGGATGAAAAATTCCACATTTGAAAGGATAAAAATAGATTTTTTATCGAAATGAACTTGTTTTGAACTAGAATTAAAATCAATTTATTTTTTAAAATAAATAAATTGAATTTGAAAGTGATTTTAAAAATAATCAATATTCCCAATACGTGAATTGGACTGGAGCTGAATCGAAATTATCTTCGTAATATTTCAATGTTGGATTTCGTGTCTATACAGATACTGCTATGGGAATTTGAAAGATATATTTTATATCGTTATTTCCAATACGATATTTGTTGGTTTCAGAGTTTGATATTGAATATAAGCCGGTATATTTTCTATTCAGAGCCATGTATTTAATATCAAATATGATTTGGGTTTATCGTGAATCGTGTTTTAGATGACATTGGTTCTTTAACCCAGTTAAAGGCAAGGTGTTGATTTTTGAAAAGATTAAAACTAAGTGGAGTTTTAATGAATCTTTAATTAGATTGAAATGTGAATTGATAATTTAAATTGTCAAATCTGAAAAGTGATCGAGAGTAGAGTATCACCAGTTTTGCTCCAAAGCGAAAGGCGAGAACGACGAAGATTTCTACATAGGAAGAGTCGTGGTATTGGATTAGCTATCGGTGAGAACTTCTCACTCTAAATTTCTTTTTCTAGTTATATATATATATATATATATATATATATATATATATATATATTAGGATGCAGACGGTGCTTAGCAGCACCCGACACCCGTCATCCACAGACCATGGATGGCTTGTTTGTTTAATTGATGTGTTATGAAATTGTTTGTGATGTTGATGTGAAATCGATAATAAAATGTAGATGGTTGAAATAAATTAATTATCGTTTAAAATATAATTTTTAACGTGAATGTGAATAAATAAATATTAATAAACAAATCGGCCGATTTGTTTATATACACTGATTTGACTGATATTGATTGGGATGATAAATTTTACACATCGCCCAACTGCACAAATAAAAATCTGTGTTTGTTGATTTGAAACCCCACACGGGTGTTGGGATGAAATTTAGCGCACACTAATCCCAATTATTTAATTGTATGTCGATCGATTGGTCGACAGACTGTGTAAGCGTCGATTATTTATATTTGATGCTTATGCAGTTGTGTGGTACACTTTGGATGATGGTTGATTGTTTATCGTTGCTATTATATACATGTGTTGTATGAAATCCATATAATTAACATTATATGGTGATTGATTGGCCCTCATTCCAATCGGGAAATTAGTGAATATTATAAAGGAAAATTCATGTGTTGAATATAAAAATAGTCATGTGTTGACGATGTTCATGTGTTGAAACTATTTATGTATTGAGTAAAATATTTTTAATAATAAAATTTACATCTTTATCATATTTAAAATTAGAACTACTTCACGGTGGAGTCTAATTAAAAATCAAACAATAGATACCATAATTTTATAAAATATTTTACATAACAAAAATAGACGTGTGTTGAAAGAAATATAGATTCATGTGTTGAATAGAATAAATATTCATTTGTTGAATAGAATAACGAATTTATTGAAATATATAAAGCCGTGTTGATTAGAGTTGCGGTATTTCGACGTGAACGATATTTATATCGATTATATTCGTTTTTATAATGAATATAGAAAAGAAGTGATTTCAAAATATAACGTTTTGAAAATATTATCATTTATATAGTAATGATATGAAATATTCAATTTTGATTTGAAATTGAATAAAGAGTTGAAATGGTTTTGAAAACGAATTTAAAACGATTTATAAAATACGTTTTAAAGGGAAATCGACGAAATATATATAATATATATATTATATATATAATGGCCCGAATAGAACGTGCCACGCCGCGACAGTTCATGAATTTCAACCATTGACTTCGAATTGACGTTGCGAGAGATCCGACCGTCAGATTCTCCTAAAACCAGAACCGTTGGGTTCGTATCGAAAAGAGCTTTCTAATGAATATTAGAAATTTGAAATCTAACGGTTGGATTTGGAATTATGTCCAAATCAAATTTAGAAAAGGTCGCTGTAAGTGCAGTTCGATGGCCGTTGATGGAAATCGATTGTACAGGCCTTGATAAAATTATTAAAAATATTAATAATTTGTGTAAAATCATAAGAAGTAGTTTGTGAAGAACTGGGATGAAAAATTCCACATTTGAAAAGATAAAAATAGATTTTTTATCGAAATGAACTAGTTTTGAATTAGAATTAAAATCAATTTATTTTTTAAAATAAATAAATTGAATTTGAAAGTGATTTTAAAAATAATCAATATTCCCAATACGTGAATTGGACTGGATCTGAATCGAAATTATCTTCGTAATATTTCAATGTTGGATTTCGTGTCTATACAGATACTGCTATGGGAATTTGAAAGATATATTTTATATCATTATTTCCAATACGATATTTGTTGGTTTCAGAATTTGATATTGAATATAAGCCGGTATATTTTCTATTCAGAGCCATGTATCTAATATCAAATATGATTTGGGTTTATCGTGAATCGTGTTTTAGATGACATTGGTTCTTTAACCCAGTTAAAGGCAAGGTGTGGATTTTTGAAAAGATTAAAACTAAGTGGAGTTTTAATAAATCTTTAATTAGATTGAAATGTGAATTGATAATTTAAATTGTCAAATCTGAAAAGTGATCGAGAGTAGAGCATCACCAGTTTTGCTCCAAAGCGATAGTTAAATCTTTAATTAGATTTGAACGTGAAATAGTAATTAATTTTACCGATAACACCATGGTGTTAGGTATGGCGTATTATCAGTTTTGCTCCAAGGGATGAATAGGTTGGGATTGGGAAATAAAATAAACAATTACTTCGGTGTGGTTCGCTAATCCCGACTAGTTTGAAATGATATCCAAAGGAATATTAAAGAATAAATCTAGAAGAATTTATCTTGGATAAAATTAATGGGAACCTTTCCCTAAGAATGTGATTTTGTGAATAAAAGAATATCCTGAATTGGAATGAGGTGTTTGTTGTGTTTGTGTAACATTTGTTTATCATATACGTGGGTTATTCCGAAAGGCCGGGTTTACACCAATTCTGAATAACCGATTCGACGAGATGTCGAAGATGAAGACGGTGATTGAAGACCGGAAGTCTCCACATCGTTTGGGTGATTACTGATGATCTCGATTGGGCTGTACACCCAAGATGAGGGAAACAGTTGGTGATCGTCCAAACGTACTTGAAGATGGATGGATATGCGAGGAAAGTGCCTCCGGTTTCGTTCAGACCCAGAGCGAATTTGTAAATGGATTGTGTGTCTGACATTGGATTTTATTCTGTGTTGATTGATCTCTATTAAATATACATCTGTTTGGCGGCGGAGAATTTATTCTCTTGCTTAACGCCCTTCTCTGAGACATACGAGCTCAGAGTTTGTATATCGATGGACATCAGTCGCATGGAGTGAATTGCCAGTGTGGCACCCGTAAGTGGCAATTGATCAGGGCTTCTGTTGAAAAGCAAATTCTTGTGGTTGATGATCAAAGCACGGCCTGTGTGGCATAGCTTTGTGTATAACGTGAATTCGCGAGCCTCACACATCGGTATGATTCAAAAACGGGAGATGGACCGCTGGGAGAGCACGACGTTTCTTTCTAGCTAGGGTGGTGTCAGTGACCTACCAGCCCTGACATTTATATACTTTTCACCTGTGTGGTTGTTGGAATGCGAGGCGCCTCGGATATAGGTCTGTAAGGACCGGGAAATGTGTGTTTAGGAATTGCCAATCCTCAAAAGTAAGAGAGGACCGGCCCAGCCGATTCCAAGGATCAAAGTGGGGTCCTGGGACATTTACTAGAGTGTCTCGAACGTGGAGAGGAGCTTGCCCCTTGCCTCGACTCATGACGGAAATCCAATTTCCAATACGTGATATTGCGGTTTTAATTGTAGAACTAGTATGGTGACATGATAGATGGTACCCATGCCGCCTATGATTGATATTTATGATTGAATTGTTTTGACACTATACACTTATTATAGTATCAAGTGATTTGTTTTTAACGTACCAAGCATGTTTGGCTATTATAAGGGAAAACCCTATCCTCCGGCTTGCATTGCATTGTGTGATGGGACCTGGGTCTTATAATAGTTTCATTTTTCCAAAGAGCATTGCGCTGTTTTGTTATATGCACTAGTATTCTTGGGAGGAAACCCGTTCCGTGTTATACGACGTGGTCCCTTGAATTACTCTCTTTTAAAGTAAAGTTTTAAATAACTGTTTTATTTATCACACCAGTCACATGACTGACCTGGAGTTTATTGTTTTAACCTAAACTCTGGGTGCCCCTATTTTGCACGGGCAGCTAGTAGTTTTGGTTTTGCAGATTTATATTCATAGGGTCCTGATTTACAGCTGGAACGATGCTCGGAAAGCTCTGTATCCGTGTATCACTTTCAGTTGTGCTTTTGTATTATTTTCCGCTGCGATGTATTTAATTGTAATTTAAATCTCTAATATTTGTTGAATGTAATTTATTCAGTTATACTCTGTATATTCTTGTATCTGATGGAACTGTTGTAATAACAATGAAATGTTCTTCCGTTTACGTTCCATTTTGTCTTGTCCTCAATTCTATCCGCACTTTCCTTCATGGGGAAGTTCGGGTCACCTCACAAGCTATACATCACATAGTCTTCAAGCTTGGAAAGATGAACGGTCCAAATTAAGCTGAACTATTCCCTCCTTGGGTACCTGGGGGGAAACGGAAGAAAAGGGAGCGAAAGAAAATGGGTCAGACATAAGTCTGAGTAAGTCTAGTAATTTTTCAGTGTGTGAATAAGGAAAAGGGTCATGATAGGAATAAACTGAAAATAGGACCATACTAGAATCACTAACTAACATAAACCAAGATATGGAAGTTTAAACCGAATATACTATCGCACCCATTCTACTTCTCTGCACCTATTTATACTAGTCCCAACTGGCACCCCATATACATGGTGAAATGATCCCTTTTTAACGATTGGCTCCTACTTGCATACATTTGTCCCGTGTGTCATTCGCCTCCTCCCCCCTCCCCCCCCTCCGGCTTGATTGTAGATACCTGTGCTGGTCCCACCCTAGTGTGTATCAAATCCTATGGTGGCAACCCGACACGATTCAAGATGCACAGTGTGTGACTACGGATGCCTAGTGCCTGCTTTTTCCACTCCGGAGTACATGCCGTCCATACTCTGTCGGAACCTACACTGATGCACCACCCGCCGATATTTCGAGCGCTTACAATTCAGCCCGGTAATCGTGCCCTACCCTGCCTAGTTCAGTGTTCCATGATACATCTATGTGGGTTACTACTGAAATGGGTCCCCGTTACTAGGGTTTTCTAGCCAACATGTTAAATTGGTTAAGTATCCTGACACTCACCCATCAGTTTAGTTAACATGTTGATTTGGTTAAGTGTTTCCTTAATTGACTTAACCCTACCAATCTTGACTTAGCTTTATTAAAGCACCAACCACTCACATTAGACAGGTATTGTTGTGGTCACTGGATGTGCCAGTCGGTTCCGGGCAGTTTTACACCACAACTCAGTCTAACCTCGGGTCCTTTTTGGTCCCAATGCACTAACCACCCATATTAGTCAGGTATTGTTGTGGTCACTGGATGTGTCGGTCGGTTCCGGGCAGTTTTACACCACAACTCAGTCTAACCTCGGGTTAAGCATATTCGTCTTTTCTAAATTTACATATTTATCCTTTTATGCTTATATGAAAATTTGTCAACAATTTATTGTCATGGCCCACTTTCCTTCTAAATCAAATTCATAATTTTTGGTATGTTAATTTTACCATTTCAATGCCATACCATTTACATGGTTATGAGCCAAATATGTCAATTACATGTAGTTTCATGTTTTTCCCCAATGTTACCCCCGTTGTACGTTCGCAAAGTTATATAGAATGTTAGGCTCAACATTTTAGCCTAACTTATAAACTAAAAGGGGAAAAAGAGGAACTTGCAAGATTCCAACATCACACAAAAATATGGATCTCACTACAGATGTGTCACATGAACTTGGCATAACATACTTTTAATTATGAACTTGCAAACTAGATCTATGCAACATGAATCACAAGCATGTGAATTTACCTAAAACTATACAAATTAAACTTGGCATGTAGTAGTGAACTTGCATAGGGGTTGAATCGAGTTAACATAGATCTAACATTAAGGCATATGGATCTAACATAAAAGCATATGGATCTAACATATAAAGTTTAGATCTAAACATATAAGGTCGTAGATCTAAACATGTATGCATAATGGATCTAAACAATTAGGCATAAATGACATGACTTATCCAAAAACTTGTATGTATCATAATATCATTAAGGTCGTAGATCTAAACATGTATGCATAATGGATCTAAACAATTAGTCATAAACGACCTTACTTAGCCTAAAACTTGTATGTATCATAATATCATCAAGGTCGTAGATCTAAACATGTATGCATAATGGATCCAAACAATTTGGCATAAACGACATGACTTAACCTAAAACTTGTATGTTTCGTAATATCACCAACTTACATATGATAATTTCATTCCCAAATTCATATACAACATCATAGGTTTATTTACTAAATTCCACATAACATGATAGGTTCGATAGACCACAATAATTCATAGGCATATATGATAGAATAGACATGAATAAACATGAATCAGCATCACATACAACTTGATACAATTCTATTTTACAATTCATTACAAACCTTGTCTTTAATTTATTCATATTTGAAAGATAACTACACTTACAACCAAAAAGGAATTCTTGAGTTCTGGGATCTGTATTCTAAAACTGAATTGCTCGCCTTTGATGTAGATCGTTGAATTCCCTTAGTTGAATTAGATTATATTTGATTTTGATGTAGCTTCTATCTTGCCTTTGAGTTGAAAGAGATGACAACTATTCTAGGTTCACCATTGGCGGCATGGCGGCTCTAGGAATATTTTTGTGATTTAGGTTTGAGCTAATGACTCAGTAGGGAGTCAGAACACATAAGTTTTCAGATCTGCCCAAGGGGGTAGGTCGACCCCTAGGTCGATCTGTATGGGGGGAGATCGACCCCCTGGTCGACCTGGACTTGGGCGGGAAGTTTCCCGCCCAGCCCGCTTCTACTTAAGATTTTGAATTTTGAATTTTGAATTTCTGAACTATATTCTGAACTGTTTATTTAAATTCTTGAATCTTCTGAAGGTCATAACTCCTTCATACGGAATCCAATTTAAGCAAACTCGGACTCTATCTCAAGCAGAATTCCGAGACGAACGCAATGGTGTAACCCATTTCCATTAATTCTTACATTTGAAATTAATTATTCTTTAATTCGTAACTTTAATGTTTCCCAAAAATACGGGGTTTTACATTCTCCCCTCCTTAAAGGATTTCGTCCCCGAAATCTTCAAGTCAAGAAGAACATATATCCTACCATCCAATTGTCCATCTACTCAACCATCAAACACAGGCGTCCATTATCCTTAAAAGACTTCTAATACTTCATGATCATATGCATAGTGTGTGTACATGTCCTTATCTAATGCCAAATCAGGCGGTCCACTGATTAAGCTAACCTCCTTATTGCAAGTCATGTCGGTGTCATGCGTCCATAATGTATGCAATCTTCCCTAATCATACTTTCTACATGAGTGCACAATCATTCATACAAATGCAGCATCCACATGATAACACATCAAGCTTCAATCATATATAAGTACATATATGCATATGCAATATGAAAGTGACTGAGCCGATCTTATACCTAATGTGTGTGTATATGCATCCACGAGGAACCACTAGCAATCACTTGCAACCACTTGCAACCTTCAATCATAACATGTTTTCAAATACATGTTTACATCCATTGGTTCTACATAAGGATCGAGAAAAACACTGAGGAAAATACTAAAAAGATAGATACGAGCATAAACAAACTTAAGGAAAAAGAGATCAAAGATGTACCCTTAAAAAGAAAAGGGTAGGCTGCGCGTATCTTGGCCTCAGTCTCCCAAGTCGTGTTTTCCTCAGCGTCACTCCATTGAACTTTTACAAGTTTGACTTCACCGTTGCGTAGCTTTTTGACTTCTATACCCAAGATATGAGTTGGAACTCTTCTCACAGTCGCCTCTCGTTCTACTTCTACGTCCTCTAATATGCATGGTTCCACCACTTCCACAGACTCATGTAGGCACTTTAGTAAGTGAGAAACGTGAAAGACATTATGAACTCCAGTCAATCTTTCGGGTAGCTCCACTCTGTAAGCCATCTTCCCAATCCTTTCAATGATAGGAATCGATCCTACAAATCTTGGTGCCAACTTTCCTGTGGATCCGAAGCGAACGACGTTCCTCAAAGGAGATACTTTAAGGAAAATGTTGTCCCCAACTTCAAACTCAAGGTCGGTCCTTCTCTTATCTGCGTAGGACTTCTGTCTATCTTGGGCAGTCTTCATTCTTTTTCGTATCAAGTCTACTTTCTTTGAAGTTTCTCTAATCACATCTGGTCCAAGTATGAGCTTATCTGTAGACTCCCACCAACAATTTGATGATCGGCACGGTCTTCCATATAAAGCTTCGAAGGGTGCCATGCCTATGGTGGCTTGATAGCTATTGTTGTAGGCAAAATCCACCAAAGCAAGATGATCCTCCCATGTTCCTCCGAAGTCAAAAATGCATAATCTCAAGATTTCTTCTAATACTTTGTTCACCCTTTCCGTCTGACCATCGGTTTGGGCGTTTCCTATTGAATCCAAAAGAGTTGACCGTACCTCTAGCGATGCTAACAAACCAGTCACATGATCATTGGAGGGTCTGAAGTCAAAATTGGCAATGTACTCCAAGCTCTGCCTTTCAACAAAAAGAGATGGCTTAAGGTCAACTTCTTTCTACTCAAGGCGTCTGCTACTACATTGCCCTTGCCAGGGGTATAGGAAATCTCGAAATCGTAGGATGCCAAGAATTCCATCTACCTTTGTTGCCTCAAGTTAAGATCTTTCAACGAGAAAAGGAACTTCAACGATTTATGGTCAGTATACAATTCAAACTTCTCACCTGGGAGATAATGGCGCCAAGACTTAAGCGCAAAGACGATGGCAGCCAACTCTAAGTCGTGGGTTGGGTAGTTTTTCTCATGTACTTTCAACTGCCTGCCTCCATAAGCTACTACCTTCCCCTCTTGCATCAAGACAACACCTAGTCCCGTACCACATGCATCTGTGTATACGGTAAACATCTTGCTCCTATCCGGAAATGTCAGAACTGGGGCTGTTGTTAGAGTTCTCTTTAATCGTTGGAAGGCAATCACGCAATCCCAATCCCAATTGAAAGTTAGGTTCTTCTTCGTCAACTTTGTAAGCAGAGCTGAGATTTTCACAAAGTCTTTGATGAACTTTCGGTCGCATTCCGTGGAACCTTCCAATCTTACACTGCAACTACTTTTGTGGGGTCCGCGGCTAACCCTTCCTTGGATACCACGTGTCCAAGAAATCTTGCTTCCTCTCTGCAGAAGTGGCATTTGGAGAATTTGGCTTTCAACTGATGTGCTCGAAGAGTATCCACGACTTCTTTTAAATGTTGAGCATGCTCTTCCTCACTCTTTGAGAAAATCAAAATGTCATCTACGAAGACCACCACAAATTTATTGAGGAACTCCCTGAACACCCTGCTCATCAAACCCACGAAGTAAGCGGGTGCGTTTGTCAGGCCAAAAGGGATGACAAGCCACTCGAAGAAACCATCCGGAGTTCTAAACGCGGTCTTATCAATGCTTTCTTCAGCCACTCTTAGCTGATGAAACCCGGTAGAAAAATCTAGTTAGGAGAAAACCAATGCACCAACAAGTTGATCGAACAAGTCATCTATTCTTGGAAGTGGGTGCCTATTCTTCTTGGTCAGCTTGTTTTGCTCCATATAATCAACGCATAGGCGAAGCGAACCATCCGCTTTAGTTACGAACACGACTGGAGCACCCCATTCAGAAATACTCCGCCTTATAAACCCCTTCTCAAGCAACTCTTTAACTTGCTTGCTAAGTTCTTTCCTCTCCCTTGGAGCCATGTGTCTAACGGGTAAAGCGACGGGTTTTGCATTATTAACGAGGTATATGCGGAAGTCTATCTCCCGCTTCTAAGGTAACCCTTGAACCTCTTCAAAGACATCCGAGTATTCATGAACTACTCTAACAGACTGCAAATCCTCAATAGACGCATTAAGAGATTCTAGATAGCTAAGCATAATAGAGTTCATGGGATTACAAGAAATTTCGAGAGTGTTATCGAGGTGAGTCATGAGTCTAACCACTCTCCTTTCACAATCTAGGATGGCACCATTACTGGATAGGCAATCCATGCCTAGAATCAACCCATAGCCCGTGAAGCCCAAAACATAGGCATTGCATCTAAACCCCACACTTAGTATAGAAATTTCCAAATCGAAACAAATCATCGACAAATAAGTTGAGCCTCCAATTGGATTTGAAACAACCAAGGGATCCTCTACTAAACTAGTGTCTAGGTTCAGAGACTCGACTAAAGCAGTAGATATAAAAGAATGTGATGCGCCAGAATCAAAGAGTGTACGAACAGGATGATCAAAAAGATAAACTAAACTCTCAAAAGAAACATTTCTACCTCGTTCTTGCCGAGATGCCATGAGAGCGTGAACCTGCCATCCCGAAGTAGATCCATCTCTCTTCCCTTGCCCTTGCCCTTGCTTTCTTGGGCAGTCCCTAGCCATGTGTCCTGCCTCGCCGCAATGGAAACAGCCACCCATCTTCCTTTTCTTCTTCATGCAGTCCTTAACCAGCTGTCCAGGAATGCCACAAAAATTACACTTCCTCGTGTCATGGATTTTGTTGTTCTTCCCACCCTTCTTGGAATCTGTCTTCTTACTCTGTGATCCTTCCCCTTTCTTATCTTGAGATGCTTCCACCTTTGTCTCCTTCTTGCCAACCTTATCTTCTTCTTGTAACAGTGCCATGTCCACCAGTCTCTCATAAGTCGCACCCATAGATATATGGGACATAGCTACGCTGTGTAGTGGCTCATTCAATCCTTTAACAAAACGGAGAGCCTTCTTATGTGGATTGTTCACTAACTCCAATCCGAACCTAGCCAGCTGATTGAATTGGTTAACGTATTCCTTGACCGACATACTTCCCTGTTTGAGAGCTAAGAACTTCTCCATCTATAGGCTTCGTTCAGCTTGTGAGAGGAATTTCATTTCAAACCTCATTCTAAAATCCATCCAAGTTTAAATTGGTCTTTCAGCATTAGTGACTTCGCACCAATAGGAGGATTCGTCTTTGAGCAACCATACCGCCAACTGTATTTTCTGCCTATCATCGACTTCGAAGATATCGAACAAATCCTCAGTTTCTTTGAGCCAATTTCTTGCTTCCACGAAGGATTCATTTCCATTGAAGTTCTTTCCACCCATGGCTCGAAAGTCCCTACATATTTTTGAGAAAACATTTGCACGAGGAGGAAGAACCGCAGCAGCTGGGGGAGGAGGAACGTCTGTTGGGCCTGTGGCATTAGCCCTACCCTCTAGGTACCTTCTAAACCAGGCAGGTACCGGCACGCCCTCAAGAAGGTTAAGATCCCCAGACATGCTAAAACGAAAAAGGAAAGATTCAAAACAATGGATATAAAGATAGTGCATATGGCTTTTGGGGATTATGCCTTTTTAAAATAAACACTTTTTCTTTCAAAAATAGCTTCTTTAAACTTCTTTTTGAAAAAAGTTTTTAAAATTTTTATCTGATCTGGTAAACCTTTGCTCTGATACCATGTGAAACACCCCACCTCCGCTAAGGTCAATCACAAAGGGAATGCCTTAACTTTAGTAGAGCATTATAGGTAAAAAACACAGATAATTTACAAGACAGATATATATAAGCAGCGGAAAATAAAACTAACTTTATTTCAAACAAGGTTCATAACAAAACATTACAGCAAACTGTTTCAAACCAACTTCCAAATCATTACACCATAATTTCTGTCTTGATTATTATATAAAGAAGCATAAAACAAAATAAAACTACATAAATCCCCAAGTAGTAGTGTATCCAAAGCCATAGCCAAAGGTAAGATATTCCAAGCTATACATCACATAGTCTTCAAGCTTCGAAAGATGAACGGCCCAAATTAAGCTGAGCTATTCCCTCCTTGGTTACCTAGGGGGGAACGGAAGAAAAGAGAGCGAAAGAAAATGGGTCAGACATAAGTCTGAGAAAGTTTAGTGATTTTTCAATGTGTGCATAAGGAAAAGGGTCATGATAGGAATAAACTGAAAATAGGACCATACCAGAATAACTAACTAACATAAACCAAGATAAGGAAGTTTAAACCGAATATACCATCACACCCATTCTACTTCTCTGCACCTATTTATACTAGTCCCAACTGGCACCCTATATACTTGGTGAAATGATCCCTTTTTATCAATCGGCTCCTACTTGCATACATTTGTCCCGTGTGTCATTCGGCCCCACGCTTGATTGTAGATACCTGTGTTGGTCCCACCATGGGGTATATCAAATCCTACGGTGGCAACCCGACATAATTCAAGATACACAGTGTATGACTACTGATGCCTAGTGCCTGCTTTTTCCACTCCGGAGTACGTGCACGCCCGTACTCCGTCGGAACTTACACTGACGCACCACCCGCCGACGTTTTGACCGCTTAAAATTTAGCCCAGTAATCGTGCCCCACCTTGCCTAGTTCAGGGTTCCATGATACATCTATGTGGGTTACTACTGAAATGGGTCCCCGTTACTAGGGTTTTCTAGCCAACATGTTAAATTGGTTAAGTGTCCTAACCCCCACCCATCAGTTTAGTTAACATTTTGAATTGGTTAAGTGTTTCTTTAATTGACTTAACCCTACCAATCTTGACTTAGCTTTATTAAAGCACCAACCACTCACATTAGACAGGTATTGTTGTGGTCACTGGATGTGCTGGTCGATTCCGGGCAGTTTTACACCACAACTCAGTCTAACCTCAGGTCCTTTTTGGGCTCAATGCACTAACCACCCATATTTGACAGGTATTGTTGTGGTCACTGGATGTGCCGGTCGGTTCCGGGCAGTTTTACACCACAACTCAGTCTAACCTCGGGCTAAGCATATTCGTCTTTTCTAAATTTACATATTTATCCTTTTATGCTTATATGTAAATTTGTCAACAATTTATTGTCATGGCCCACTTTCCTTCTAAATCAAATTCATAATTTTTGGTATGTAAATTATACCATTTTAGTGCCATACCATTTACATGGTTATGAGACAAATATGTCAATTACTTGTAGTTTCATGTTTTTCCTCAACGTTACCCCGTTATACATTCGCAAAATTTCATAGAATGTTAGGCTCAACATTTTAGCCTAACTTATAAACTTAAAGGGTAAAAAGAGGTACTTGCAACATTCCAACATCATACAAAAATATGGATCTCACTACAGATGTCACATGAACTTGGCATAATATACTTTTAATTCTGAACTTGCAAACTAGATCTATGCAAAATGAATCACAAGCATGTGAATTTACATAAAACTAAACAAATTAAATTTGGCAAGTAGTGGTGAACTTTCACAGGGGTTGAATCATGTTAACATAGATCTAACATAAAGGCATATGGATCTAACATAAAAGCATATGGATCTAACACATAAAGTTGTAGATCTAAACATATAAGGTCGTAGATCTAAACATGTATGCATAATGGATCTAAACAATTAGGCATAAACGACATGACTTAGCCTAAAACTTGTATGTATCATAATATCATTACGGTTGTAGATCTAAACATGTATGCATAATGGATCTAAACAATTAGGCATAAATGACATGACTTAGCCTAAAACTTGTATGTATCATAATATCATCAAGGTCGTAGATCTAAACATGTATGCATAATGGATCTAAACAATTTGGCATAAACAACATGACTTAACATAAAACTTGTATGTATCATAATATCACAAACTTACATATGATAATTTCATTCCCAAATTCCTATACAACATCATAAGTTTATTCACTAATTTCCACATAACATGATAGGTTCGATAGACCACAATAGTTCATAGGCATATATGATAGAATAGACATGAATAGACATGAATCAGCATCACATAAAACTTGGTACTATTCTATTTTACAATTCATTACAAACCATGTCTTTAATTTATTCACATCTAAAAGATAACTACACTTACAACCAAAAAGGAATTCTTGAGTTCTGGGATCTGTATTCTAAAACTGAATTGCTCGCCTTTGATGTAGATCGTTGAATTCTCTTAGTTGAATTAGATTAGATTTGATTTGATTTTGACGTAGCTTCTATCTTGCCTTTGAGTTGGAAGAGATGACGGCTATTCTAGGTTCACCATTGGCGGCATGATGACTCTAGGAATATTTTTGTGATTTAGGACTGAGAGTTAGGTTGCTTTTATAGAGGTTTAATTAATTTAGAGCCATTGGATCAACCTAGAAGCGATCAAGACTATCCAGAATAGATAGAACAGTCAAATTAGCCCTAATGACTCAATAGGGAGTCAGAACACATCAGTTTTCAGATCTGCTTGAGGGGGTAGGTCAATCCCCAAGTTGACCTATATAGGGGGAGGTCGCCCCCTGGTCGACCTCCTGGTCAATCGGCCTTAGGCGGGAAGTTTCCCGCCCAGCCTGCTTCTACTTCCGATTTTGAATTTTGAATTTTTGAACTATATTTTGTACTGTTTATTTAAATTCTTGAACCTTCTAAAGGTCATAATTCCTTCAAACGGAATTCGATTTATGCAAACTCGGACTCTATCTCAAGCAGAATTCCGAGACGAATGCAATGGCGTAACCCGTTTCCCTTAATTCTTACATTTGAAATTAATTATTCTTTAATTCGTGACTTTAATGTTTCCCGAAAATACGGGGTGTTACAGATGGAGTTCGTAGCATCCTGTGACTTTGAGATTACTTATACTCCTAGTAAGGGTAATGTGGTAGCAGACACACTGAGTAGACAGAGGATGACTTTAAGTCCACTATTTGTGGAAAGGAAAATCTTGGAGTTTATACCAACTTTTGATTTTAGACCCCCCCCCCCACCGAGTTACTGCTTGGTTTGTTTGCATCAATAGAGATTCAAACTACTCTTATGGATTAGATAGGAGCTTCATAGCGAGATAATCCACAAATTTCAGACAGCTTGGATAGGTTCAGTAAAGGGGAGACTTCTAGTCACCTCAATAGATATTCCATTGACAATAAAGGGTGGTTGCGACGAGATGGAAGGCTTTGTGTTCCTCAAACGGGAAGTCTGTTAAAGGCAGTCTTAGAGGAAGCCCATCATTCTAAGATGACTATTCATCCAGGCGGTGATAAGATGTATAGGTACATAAAGAGGATTTTCTTTTGGGCTGGGATGAAGAAAGATGTGGCAGAGTTTGTTTCTCAATGTTTAGTTTGTAAGTAAGTCAAAGATGAGCAAAAGAAGCCCGGTGGTTTACTTCATCCTTTGGAGGTTCCACAGTGGAAGTGAAAGAGCGTCTCTGTGCATTTAATAGATGGTTTGCCTAGATCAAAGAAGGGAAACACCAGTGTTTGGTAGGTAGTAGATAGATTTACTAAGAGCGCCCATTTCATTCCAGTTAAGATTAAGAGGACGATAGCATGGTTAATAGCAATTTATGTTCGAGATATAGTCCATCTTCATGGAGTAACTTCCAGCATCGTAAGCGGTCATGAACCCATCTTCACAAGTGAGGTTTGGAGTAGTTTGCAAGAAGCATTAGGTATACAGTTACATTTGAGCACTACTTATCATCCTCAGACCGATGGGCAAATGGAGAGGGTGAACAGAGTTCTAGAAGATCTTTTGAGGATGTGTATCCTAGACTTCGGAGGGACTTGGAAAGAGCATCTTCCTTTAGTAGAGTTTTCCTATAACAACAGTTATCAAACTAGCATTGGCATGGCACACTTCGAAGCATTATACGGACGACCCTGTAGGTCACCAACTTGTTGTGGGAATCTACAAAAAGGCTATTGCTTGGACCAGATATGGTTAGAGAAATGCCCGAGAAGATTGATCTTATTGGAGATGAATGAAGACCGCTCAAGATAGGCAGAAATCCTACGCAGAGAAGAGAAGGACTGACATTGAATTCGAAATAGGAGATATGGTTTTCATTAAAGTGTCACCTTTGAGGAATGTGGTTCGCTTCGGATCTGTAGGGAAGTTGGCACCAAGATTCGTAGGGCCATTTCCCATAACAGAAAGGATTGGCCAAATGGCCTATAGAGTAAAGCTGCCAGAGAGACTATCCGGAAATCATGATGTATTCCACGTTTCTCATTTGCGGAAGTGCTTGCATGATACAGCAGAAGTAGTTGAGCCAAGTACATTGGAAGAAGTAGAGGGGGAACGGGAGGTGACAGTTAGACAGTTCCTTCCCATATTCTTGGATTAGAAGTTAAGAAGCTACGCAATAAAGAAATCAAGTTGGTGAAGGTTCAGTGGGGAGATAACCCAGAGAATGCAATTTGGGAAACTGAAGACAAGATTCGTGCTTCATATCCTTTTTTTTTCAAGGGTATGATCTTAACTTCCTTTTCCAAATCTTTTATTTCTGCTTGCTCCTATCATTTAAGTATGTCCTATCGATAGAATCTTCGACATTTAGGCAGGAATCCCATGGATGTAAACATGTGTTTGAGACATGTTATGTTTGTTGGATGCAAGTGGTTGCTCGTGGATGCATATACACACACATTAGGCACTATATTGGCTCAATCACTCTCATATTGCATATGGATGTGTGTGCATTTTCTTTTCTTTTAAGGATGAAATTGAATGTATCATCCTATGGATGTTGCATTTGGATGGATGTTTGTGTACCCATGTAGAACATACATATCATAATAGGATTGTTGCATACATGCTGGATTCATAACATCAACATGCATTGCATTTAGGAGGTAAATTGAATCAGTAGATCGCCTGATTTTCGCATTAGTATTGGGACATATACATACACCTTTGCTTATGTTTATATAAGCATTAATAAGCCTTCAAGGACAATGGATGCCTGTGATTGGTTGATGAGTAGATGGGTGATGGATGATAGGAAATACATTCTTCTTAAGTTGGAGATTTCGGGGATGAAATCCTTTGAGTAGGGGAGAATGTAATGCCCCATAACTTTAAACAACATTAAAGAGGATAAATTAAATAATAATTAATTTAGTACTCAGAATTAAGAAAAACTGACTGAGCCATTGCGTTCGTCTTGAAATTCTGGTCAAGATAGACATTTGACTTGCGTAAAACAAACATCGTACGAAGAAGTTACGAGGGTTTGAAGTTTGTATACGCTCAGCAGAATTATATATATAATTCAATTCAGAAAATCAAAAATCATTCAAAAATCAAATTTTCAAAAGCGGCAAAATTCCCGCCCCAGGGGAGTCGACCCATAGAGGGGGTGTCGACCCCCCTAGGGCTGAGGTGGCAGTCGAATTCTTGGGGCTGGCAGCTATATATATGGCTTCATTTTCTGGTTTTCTCACACTGAAAATCAATGGAGGACTAAGTGCTGCTGATGCATGGACTGAGTCAAAACTCTTTCTTCTTCTTCTGCAATCAAATTTAGAGATTCAAGTGTAGATTTGAGATTCATCAACTGCTTTTCTCCTTCTATTTCTTTAGACCCGAACACTGTGAGTTTTAAGTACTTTTAGATTTAAATGGTTAAAAGTAAAACATGATACGACTGTAATTTGGATCCATCCCTGCGACTGAATCATATCAGATCTATTGTAATTTGTAAACCTATGAAATTCTGAATTAACTATGACTTGGATCTAAATCTTTATCATGTCAGATCTACTTTTGATTATAGATCTAATCTATTTAGATCATCTTGTACTTATTATGTTTGAGGCTAATTTGGATCTGGCATTAGTTGGACATCTAAATCCTTATTTAGATCTAATCATGCCTATTATGACATCCTTACCATGTTAGAACCTGTTTTATTATCACAAGATCACCGATCTGTGCTTATATGTCCATCTTATCAGTATGCCATCATATGCTTATGTCAATTCTATTAGAATAATCATCTTCGACATCTTCCCTTCACCCTTTCCCTTTGTTTTACATATCCAAGCTAATATCGAGCCTAGGCATGCCGCTTAATTATGCGATTACATTAGTTTGGGAACAAGGGGAAAAACATTGAAATTGGGCATATCTTGTGAATTGGGAAATTGGGCATAATTAGTAAAAAGGTGAAAATTGGCATAATTTGAATAATGTATACATATATGAATTTGGACATATAATTCACTATGAACATATTTGGGGAGAAGGCGCATGAAACCTATAATAACATAGGTAAAATTGGCTAATAATGAAATGCCTAGGATTAGGTAATTAGAAACTATAATTGCTCCTAGACACGAGGTTAGATTACACTTGTGGTGGAAGTCTGCGCGGAACTGCCCGGCATATCCAGAAATCACAAGTGGTAAATCTAATGTGAGAGGTCTAGGTGCACAAATACGGGACGTGCTAAAACATGAAGTTAAGCCTGGTTTGTGGAATAAGTCTACCGGACCCACCCGGCATGTCTAGCATCCACAAATGGTAGGCTTAACATGGGAGGTCTAGCATACCGTCACCATAAATGAAAATATGGTAATAAACCTTGAATGCCTAACCTAGTTGAACCCATAGGGAATTGTATGAATATAAACTTAAGTTAGGCTTAAGTAAACTTGGTTGAACAGTGGGTTGGTTAAGTAAATCTGAGGGGGTAGGTAATATTTACATATAGTCCCACAAACTTAACCTGATAGGGTTATGTAATTAAAGACACCTAGTGGTATATTAGAGTTATGTAGTTATAGACACCTTTTTAAGGTAAGCATAACTTGTAGAAATGATAGGGTTGTGTAATTAAAGACACCTATTGGTATACATAACCAATGGAAATCCTAGTGGGGATACAAGACAAGGGGGAGAGCTTGTATCATATTGTGTGGGACCTATTTCAATCAGTAACCCTTAATAGGTATCAAACGAGTACTTTGAACTAGGTCAGAGTTGGGACACACTTACTGGGCTGGATGTAAGAGATCCAAACGAGGATGGTGTGGGCGGCGCAAACCGACCGAGGACATGTGCATGAATGGGTCAGGTAGAGGGGGCTAAGACGACCGTAACACTAGTAGGTATGGCTGTGCACATCCACAAAGGGTTGCCACTTTAGGAAGTGATTCCTCCTACTGTGGGGCCGGCACAGAGTATGTGACGGCCCGCCCCGCACCAGCCTGCATTTCCTCCGGAAGTGCGCTGTACACATGCCCGACTAGAACGGGACGGTCGTCAGAAGAAAGGAAAGAAGGGAATTAACTAACAAGAAACCTGTAGTATGTCTCACAGCGCATGGAGTAAAATATAATAATAACATACTTGACATAAACAGGTGAGACAGTGCATAAGCTGATAACAAAAACCAACATCAACATCAGAGCAGCGGAAATCCAAATACAGCTTATTACAACTTTCCAAATTTACTGTCTCTAAAACAAAAGAAAGTTGAAGTAGAAGATGCACTACTAATGCCCAAGCAGTGATCTTCAACAACACAGAGAGAATACTATATATATATATCATACGTGGAAGCCTCCTGCTCATCTCCGGATCATCTACCCGTGCATCACCAGCTAACCTGTCTCTAGTCTGCTCGTGTGAGCACCCAGAGTAATAAGAGGAGACATAAAACTCTGGGTCAGACATAAAGCCTGGTATGAGGGATAAGCATTTAAACAGAACAATAACAGGTATACTAAACCATACCTGAACCTGGACCTGCAACCAAAGAGTAAGCACTACATACCGTACAATACTCTAAGGTGCCATAACAAATAGTGTAAAGAATACGGGGGTGGGGTGTGCATGTCATAATGATGGCAAACAAATCAAGCATAGCATTCATCCTCACATCTCTCACTCAGTGCGTAAAGCATACGATGTCCACCACTGACAGTCACTCGACCCATCGAAGTAGTGGCGGAGTTCAACTTGTACAACTACTCCTACTACCAATCTTACCACATGGAGTCATGACCAAATCTTTACAAATGACCCCACTTCATTGTTCTATAGCCCTTAAGTCATACCTAGGCCACTGCGGCCCTGAATCCGTTCATGTACTTCCCATACATAGTGATCCAAAGTCATAGACATCGATAGCCCCTTGGCACACGTCACGCAGCAAAGCCCAATCATGGAGCCCACTCATTAGTTCCCAACTGGATCCTAAGTCAAAGCTCCTCACTTGGACTTCCTTTGCATCTCGGGTTTCGATCGAATTGGAGTTGGTCTTCAAAAGAGTCGTCGCGTGGAAGGGGTGGAAGTTCAATTCGGTTTGGCCCAATCTGTTTCAGTCGGTTCAGTTCGGATAAATCATCTCCAGGCTCCCCATTCGGTTCGGTTCGGGTGTCATGCTCCATTCGGTTCGGTTCGTCCCCCTCTGCTCCAACTTGCCTGCTCCGAACCGATCCCGCTCCCTAGCGTACTCCGATCTGATCCTGCTCCATAGCTCCGATCCGATCCTTCTCCATAGCCTACTCCGATCCGATCCTGCTCCATAGCTCCGATCCGATCCTCTGTCCAACTCCAACTCTAAGCAATGGCCTTCCTTCATGCCAAACTTCCCTTGTACCAGACTTCAGTTCGGGTCGGGTTCCTTGCCCAGCTCTCCTATCCGATCCGAGCCCATACCCGATCCGATCTGAAACCCTGCACAACTTTCTGCAACTTTTTCCAGCAACTTCTTTACGCCATTCGACGACGTTTTCGACCAATCTAACTATTCTAATCAAATACAAATCATTCCAAATAGTCATAGCAACATAGCAAACTAACTACAAACACCAAAACAATGAATTTACATGTCAAAATGGATCAAATATACCCAAAACCCCATATTTTCCCTTAAGCATGTTTAAGCAAAACTAATCATAGGTTTAACAAAACTTAACCAAATTAAACCAAATATCTACTAGAGGCATAAAATATTATTTTCGAATTTATATATATTTTTCCAGAATTTATTAGTGTGTAAATTCGCTAATCTTCACTAATTACCCTTAATTAATTGTAATTAGTGTCAAAACAATGCTAATCACTCACCTTGGCCACAAATAAAATTCTCAGAACTGAAAACTCGCTGATTTGGGTGAATACTGATATCTAACAGCAGCTCTAACCTTGCTTTCGTGTTTTCTCTCCTTAATTTGATGTAGATTAAGCCAAAACTTGATTAGAAAGTGATTTGGGGATGTTTCTAGATGTTGGCGGCCATTGTTAGGGTTCAAGGATGAAAGTGGCAGCTGGAAAATGAGGATAAGATCGTTCTCTAACTGATTTCAGCCTCCTCATAACCCTAATCCCGAAATCCCCCATTGGGCCTAGCTGTTAATCACCCGGTTAAGCCCAATTAAGCTATTTTTCACTATCTGAAACTTGTTTCAGCCATATCTCCCAAACGGTGAGTCCGTTTGGCTAATGTGACCACTCTACGGAATTGTAAGCCATCATCCGGAGCCAATGGAAGTGGTTTCAGGTCAAAATTCCTTTCTAGTCAAAAGTTATGGCCAAAAGAGTACCAACTAGGGGTAAAATGGTCATTTAAAAATCGACAAAAATCATGAACATGGGAAATGACCCCAATAGTCGTCTCCCAAAGTTACATGACCATACGACTTCGTATGTGAAAGAACTGAATATCCTATGATCCTATGATGCGTAGAATACGGGTCGTTACACTCTCCCCCCCTTAAGAAATTTCGTCCCCGAAATTCCTTAACCCAAAACATACAAAAGATCCCGTATGCCTAACAGCCACATATAACAATCAAACATGCAAAACAAGCAAACAAGCCTATCCTAGTATGCGGAAAACTAAATCGAAGTTAAAATCTTACCAGGCGAAGAGTTCTGGATACATCTTCCTAATACTCTCCTCTGTCTCCCAAGTACAGTCATTCTCGTTCTCGCCCCACTGAACCTTGACTAGCTTCACCGCCTTCCTTCGAAGTTGCTTCATACCGTGCTCGACAATACGGATCGGCTTGCGGTCCCCAACCGCCTCAGGTTCTACTTCGAAGTTTTCTAACTGATCAGGTGAAATAGTCATATCTGAGTTGTGAACGAACTTCCTTAGTTGGGAAACATGAAATACATTGTGAACTCCCGCCATCTTCTCTGGTAAGCCAACTCTATATGCCAAATTCCCAACTAGTTCAAGAACAGGGAATGGGCCAACAAATCTTGGTGCTAACTTGCCTCTCCTGCCAAATCGTATCACGCTCTTCAACGGAGAAATCTTGACAAACACCAAGTCACCAACGGAGAATTTTAAGTCTCTTCTCCTCTTATCAGCATAACTCTTCTGCCTATCTTGGGCAGCTTTCATTCGTTGTTGAATGATCTTGATCTTATCTGAAGTTTCCCTCACCACATCTGGTCCAAGCATAAACTTCCCGCCAGTCTCTATCCAACATGATGGTGAGTTGCACGGCCTTCCGTACAAAGCTTCAAACGGAGCCATACCAATACTGGATTGGTAGCTATTATTATATGCAAACTCTACTAGATGCAAATGGTCATCCCATGATCCACCAAAATCCAGTACACAAGCTCTAAAGAGGTCTTCCAATATACGATTCACCCTCTCCGTCTGACCGTCGGTCGGAGGATGATATGCGGTACTGAGATGTAATTCTGACCCTAGAGCCTCTTGTAATCTCTTCCAAAACCCACTAGTGAACAACGGGTTTCGGTCACTCACAATGCTTTTAGGTACTCCATGAAATCTCACTACCCACTTCATATACAATTCTGCTAACTTAGCTGCTGTTCTGGTCGATTTGACTGGTATAAATCTTGCACTTTTTAGTCAGTCGATCCACAATTACCCAAATGCTATCATGTCCCGCTCTAGTCCTTGGTAAACCATCGATGAAATCCATCGAGACTTGCTCCCATTTCCATTCGGGAATTTCTAATGGTTGCAACAACCCAATAGGCTTCTTTTGCTCGGCTTTAACTAGCTGACAATTCATGCATTTGGATATAAACTTCCCAACGTCTCTTTTCATCCCTTCCCAGTAGTAAGTCTGTCTTATGTCTCGATACATCTTATTACCACCGGGGTGTATAGTCAGTTTTGAGTGATGACACTCTCTAAGTACTTCATCTCTCAATCCATTTACATTGGGTACAACTAGTCTTCCATCCTTTCTAAGCCATCCATCTCGATCAAGCCCATATTTGTTCATCTCCTCATTGATACCCATCTCTAACTTACAGATGATTTCCAATAGATTAGGATCGTCCCTCTGGCTGGAACCAATCCGCTCTATCAAAGTGGGTCTGATCGCCAAACTAGCTAGCATAACTGGATCCAATTCGCACTTTGGTCTGAAATCAAACCCTGCTATATACTCCAGTTGCTTCCATTCAAGAAACATAGCCCCTAAACTGGCATGTCTCCTACTCAGGGCATCGACTACCGCATTACCTTTCCCAGGTGTATATGCGATATCAAAATCATACGAAGCCAAGAACTCTAACCATCTCTGCTGACGGAGATTCAGATCTTTCTGAGAGAAGAGGTACTTTAACGATTTATGATCGGTAAACAACTCAAATCTTTCTCCCAAGAGATAGTGTCTCCACATCTTTAATGCAAACACGATCGCTGTCAATTCCAAATCATGGGTAGGGTATCTTCTCTCGTGCGGTTTCAATTGCCGACTTGCACAAGCTACAACCCTACCTCCTTGCATCAATACAGCACCTAGTCCGGTACCACAAGCATCCGTGTATACCGTCATCTCTTCATTCCCCTTAGGAATGACTAACACTGGTGCACATGTCAACTTGTCCTTTAGACTCTTGAATGCATTCTCGCACCTTTCATCCCAGACAAAAGCTTGATTCTTCCTGGTCAACTGGGTCAAAGGTGCTGCTATCTTGGAGAAACCTTGGATAAACTTACGGTAATATCCAGCTAATCCCAAGAAACTTCTTACATCTGTTGCATTCTTGGGCGTAGGCCAATCCTGTATCGTAGCCACCTTCGCAGGGTCCACAGCAATACCATTCTCGGAAACAACATGGCCCAAGAACCTCACTTCCCTCCTCCAGAAGTGACACTTAGAAAACTTTGCTTTCAATTGGTGTTTTCTCAGCACCTCCATCACTATTCTTAAATGTTCCTTGTGTTCTTCCTCTGTCCTCGAATAGACCAAAATATCATCAACGAACACAAGGAAAAACTTATTCAACTGATCTCTGAATACCCTATTCATAAGATCCACAAAATATGCTGGGGCATTGGTCAGCCCGAATGGCATGACCAACCACTCATAAAATCCAGACGGCATCCGAAATGTCGTTTTAGCTACACTTTCAGCTTCAACTCTAAGCTGATGAAAACCTGTCCCGAGATCGAACTGAGAAAATACTCTCGCGCCACTCAACTAATCGAACAAATCATCTATCCGCGGTAGAGGATACTTGTTCTTCCTCATCACTTTATTCAACTCGCGGTAGTCTACACACAAACGAAGGGAACCATCCTCCTTGGTAGCAAACACAATTGTTGCTCCCCATTCAGAAACACTCCTTCTGATAAATCCCTTCTTCAAATGATCGCTTACTTGCACCCCGAGCTCTCGCAGCTCCATTGGTGCCATACGACGAAGTGGCATCACTATAGGTCTGGCATCTTTCACCAAATCAATACGGAACTCAATCTCTCGATGTGGTGAAAGCCCGGTCACTTCTTCGAAAACTCCGGGTACTGGCCAACCACGGGCAAACCTGACAACTCACTATGCGGAGTGTCGAGGGAGTTTAGAAAACTATCCAATACCCCCTCACTGTGTAGACCACCAAACACTATCCTCCGCCCATCATCCGCTCTAGCTGTCACCAAAAAGCCCTCACAGTCTACCACCACCCCGTATCTTTGGAGCCAATCGACTCCCAAAATAATGCCAAACCCAGTAAAGCCCAAAACAAAGCAAGCACAAACATGCATCCATGACTCGATAAGACCACATTACGACAAATCATGCTAAGGCTAGTCGAACCACCAATCGGGTTCGTCACTACTAAAGGTCTATCGACGATCTCGGGCTCCAATCCCAACTTATCTACCAGGTCAGTAGATATGAAAGAACTGGAAGCTCCGATATCAAACAAAACTCTAACAGGAACATCATAAAAAGAAAGAATACCTTGAATGACGACATTCATTCCCTTCTCCGCCGCGGTTGGGGCATTTGACGAAGAAGGAATGGCATTAAGAGCATATGCTTTCACCATTTGCTTTTCTTTAGGGGGTTGCGGACACTTGTTCTTGTGATGTCCCATTTAGCCACAGTTGAAGCACTTCTTATCCGCTGGCTTGGCCCGACAATTACTAGCATAATGGCCCTTCTTACCACAGCTGAAGGACTCAACATATTTCTTATTCTCTTTCTTCTGACCATCCTTAGTCTGATTCTGCTTTCTCTTATTCTGGGAACCACCCTTGCCTCCACCACTTGCTTGTGGCTTTGGCTCCTCTGCAGATACAACCTCAGTCTTCGGCTTAGGGTAGAGACTTTTTGATCTCAATGCTTTCCACACAATCGATTCAAACGTCTCATCGATGTGGTTAATAAGCCTTTCCCCCAAGTACTGATCCAAACTAGTTATGAATTTCTCATTCTTCTTCTCGACAGTATCAATAAGAGATAACCCATACTTCGACAAAGTGTCGAATTCAGCGATATACTCTGAGTCAGCTCTGCCATTCTGCTTGAGCTCCAAGAATTTCTTAAACAACACTGACTTTCGAGCAGTTGGAATGAACTTCTCGCTAAAGCGAACCTTAAATTGCTCCCAAGTAATCTAATCTTCGGGAGTAGCTGCCTCTATGGCATTCCACCAATTCACTGCCCGCCCTTGCAGCTGATGGGACGCTAGCTTTCTCTTCATTGGATCCTCGATACCCAAATCTTCAAAGATATGCTCGCAGCTATCCAACCAATCCTGAACTTCCGTGGCCAACTCCGTTCCGTGAAATGGCTTCGCACTAAGACTAGTATAATCCTTATTCAGCTTGGCGAAATCGGTCCTCGGTGCCTGCACTATTGGACCACCACCATTACCACCATTGGGAGCTGCCCTATGCACATCTCTAATCATCTCTCTCATGAGGTCAGTAAACATCGTCCTCATGTCAGCAGCATTCCCATTATTGGCTCCCCTACCAGCACCTCTAGCATATCGGCTCATCGTCAATCTGTAAAGGGAAATGATTAACTGCCCCATAGTGGTGCTAGTGCAGTACGACTTCATTAGTATATATATAGCTTTTGAAAACCAAAGTAATCACAAATACGCGCTCTCATATACGTACTATCTCTCCCTAGTGTCTTTCCCTAGGTTAACTACGCAACCTAGAGCTCTGATACCAAGTGTGACGGCCCGCCCCGCACCAGCCTACATTTCCTCCGAAAGTGCGCTGTACACATGCCCGACTAGCACGGGACGGTCGCAGAAGAAAGGAAAGAAGGGAATTAACTAACAAGAAACCTGTAGTATGTCTCATAATGCATGTAGTAAAATATAATAATAACATACTTGACATAAACAGGTGAGACAGTGCATAAGCTGATAACTAAAACCAACATCAACATCAGAGCAGCGGAAATCCAAATACAGCTTATTACAACTTTCCAAATTTACTGTCTCTAAAACAAAAGAAAGTTGAAGTAGAAGATGCACTACTAATGCCCAAGCAGTGATCTTCAACAACACAGGGAGAATATTATATATATATATATATATATATATATATATATATATATATATATCATACGTGGAAGCCTCCTGCTCGTCTCCGGATCATCTACACGTGCATCACCAGCTAACCTGTCTCTAGTCTGCTCGTGTGAGCACCCAGAGTAATAAGAGGAGACATAAAACTCTGGGTCAGACATAAAGCCTGGTATGAGCGATAAGCATCTAAACAGAACAATAACAGGTATACTAAACCATAATTGAACCTGGACCTGCAACCAAAGAGTTAGCACTACATACCGTACAATACTCTAAGGTGCCATAACAAATAGTGTAAAGAATACGGGGGTGGGGTGTGCATGTCATAATGATGGCAAACAAATCAAGCATATCATTCATCCTCACATCTCTCACTCAGTGCGTAAAGCATACGATGTCCATCACTGACAATCACTAGACCCATCGAAGTAGTGGCGGAGTTCAACTTGTACAACTACTCCTACTACCAATCTTACCACATAGAGTCATGACCAAATCTTTACAAATGACCCCACTTCATTGGTCTATAGCCCATATGTCGTACCTAGGCCACTGCGGCCCTGAATCCGTTCATGTACCTCCCATACATAGTGATCCAAAGTCATAGACATCGATAGCCCCTTGGCATACGTCCCGCAGCAAAGCCCACTCATTGGTTCCCAACTGGATCCTGAGTCAAAGCTCCTCACTTGGACTTCCTTTGCATCTCGGGTTTCGATCGAATTGGAGTTGGTCTTCAAAAGAGTCATAGCGTAGATGGGGTGGAAGTTCAATTCGGTTTGGTCCAATCTATTTTAGTCGGTTCGGTTCGGATAAATCATCTCCAGGCTCCCCATTCGGTTCGGTTCGGGTGTCATGCTCCATTCGGTTCGGTTCGTCCCCCTCTGCTCCAGCTTGCCTTCTCCGACCCGATCCCGCTCCCTAGCGTACTCCGATCCGATCCTGCTCCATAGCTCCGATCCGATCCTGCTTCATAGCCTACTCCGATCCGATCCTGCTCCATAGCTCCGATCTGATCCTCTGTCCAACTCCAACTCTAAGCAATGGCCTTCCTTCATGCCAAACTTCCCTTATACCAGACTTCAGTTCGGGTCGGGTTCCTTGCCCAGCCCTCCTATCCGATCCGAGCCCATACCCGATCCGATCTGAAACCCTGCACAACTTTCTACAACTTTTTCCAGCAACTTGTTTACGCCATTCGATGACGTTTTCGACCAATCTAACTATTATAATCAACTACAAATCATTCCAAACAGTCATAGCAACATAGCAAACTAACTACAAACACCAAAACAATGAATTTACATGTCAAAATGGATCAAATATACCCAAAACCCCATATTTTCCCTTAAGCATGTTTAAGCAAAACTAATCATAGGGTTAATAAAACTTAACCAAATTAAACCAAATTTCTACCAGAGGCATAAAATATTATTTTCGAATTTATAGATATTTTTCCAGAATTTATTAGTGTGTAAATTCGCTAATCTTCACTAATTACCCTTAATTAATTGTAATTGGTGTCAAAACAATGCTAATCACTCACCTTAGCCACAAATAAAATTCTCAGAACTGAAACCTCGCTGATTTGGGTGAATACTGATGTCTAACAGCAGCTCTAACCTTGCTTTCGTGTTTTCTCTCCTTAATTTGATGTAGATTAAGCCAAAACTTGATTAGAAAGTGATTTGGGGATGTTTCTAGATGTTGGCGGCCATTGTTAGGGTTCAAGGATGAATGTGGCGGCTGGAAAATGAGGATAAGATCGTTCTCTAACTGATTTCAGCCTTCTCATAACCCTAATCCCGAAATCCCTCATTGGGCCTAGCTGTTAATCACCCGGTTAAGCCCAATTAAGCTGTTTTTCACTATCTGAAATTTGTTTCAGTCGTATCTCCCAAACGGTGAGTCCGTTTGGCTAAAGTGACCACTCTACGGAATTGTAAGCCATCATCCGGAGCCAATGGAAGTGGTTTCAGGTCAAAATTCCTTTCCAGTCAAAAGTTATG
Organism: Allium sativum; assembly: GCA_030737875.1. Classification (NCBI taxonomy): domain Eukaryota; kingdom Viridiplantae; phylum Streptophyta; class Magnoliopsida; order Asparagales; family Amaryllidaceae; genus Allium; species Allium sativum. Next base: position 42,562,709 of record CM060926.1, read on the forward strand.
GCCAAAAGAGTATCAACTAGGGGTAAAATGGTCATTTAAAAATCGACAAAAATCAAAAACATGGGAAATGACCCTAATAGTCGTCTCCCAAAGTTACATGACCATACGACTTCGTATGTGAAAGAAATAAATATCCTACGATCCTATGATGCGTAGAATACGGGTCGTTACAGAGTATCTACGGAGTAGGGAGCTAATCGATTAGGGAAGTAGTTAGGGTACATCTGAAAACATATGCCTAAATCTACCATTAGATTGTTGTTGGGATCATCTCATTCTGGTAATACTAGTATTAGTGCAGAGAATCACAGAATCTTTAGAGAAGAATTTACTCTCTATCATGTTTACCTTGTCATACTTGCCTTATATGTTGTATCTCTATCTTATCCACTTTACATGTCTGTCATGATAATTTTACTTATTTACTTGCTAAAAGTAACTAGACTCACCAGAATTTATGTAACATCCTGTATTTTCTATAAACATTAAAGTAACGAATTAAAGAATAGTTAATTACAAATGTGATAATTAAGGGAAACGGGTTATGCCATTGCGTTCGTCTCGGAAATTTGCTTGAGATAGAGTTCGAGTTTGCGTCAATCGCACTCCATTTGAAGGAGTTATGTCCTTCAGAAGATTCAAGAATTTAAATAATAAAACCAGCCAGAGATTCAAATTCAAGTTTCAAAATTCAAAAACCCCAGAGCAGGTTGGGCGGGAAATTTCCTGCCCAAAAATCAGGTCGACCTGGGGGTCAACCTGGGTCACATAGGTCCACCAGGGGGTCGACCTGGGGGTCGACCTCCCCCTTGGTCCAGAACTAAAACCTGACATGTTTCTTTGTGTGACGATTTCTAAGTCATAAGGGCTTTTATGGCAAATTTTGGTTGGTTATCTTAGGATTGAATGGCTTTGATTGGACCTAGGTTGATCTAACGGCTCCTATTAAATCAAACTTCTATATAAACAACCTAAATCTAAACCCTAATCCACACAAAAATATTCCTATAGCTGTCATGCTGTCAGTACTCAACCTAGAGTAGCCGCCATTCTCCTTCAACTAGAAAGGAAGTTAGAAATTACAAAACAAATCTAATTCAACTAAGAGAATTGATTAAGACTATGACTCTTATCATGTTAAGTTTGTGATCATGTTGTATGTAATTTGGTGATAAAACTACCATGTTAAATGCTTGGCAATGAACCTATATGTTGTATAATTTAGCAATGGCATATCATGTTGTATAATTTGGCGATGACATATAATGATTGTATAATTTAGCAATGGCATATCATGTTGTATAATTTGGCAATGACATGTCATGTTGTATAATTTGGCGGTGACATATCATGGTGTATAATTTGCTGATTACACCTATATGTTGTATGTCAATTTGGGAATTTTGCTATGTTTATGCAAGTTCAACCATGTTCATATATATGACTAGAACTACATTCTGATTTGCAAGTTCACAACCGCATGCCTAATTTAAGTTTATGTAGTTCTATGTAAAACCCTTATTTTTACAATTCATGTCGAGTAGATCTAAATTTGCAAGTTCATGTATATTGTTTTATGCCAAATTCATTTGACACATGTGTAGTTAGATCCATATTTTTATGATGTTGGAATATTACATGTTCCTCTTTTTCCCATTTTGTGTATGAGTTAGGCTATGTAGCGAGCCTAACATTTTAAGTGATTTATGCGAACGTTTAACGGGGGTAACGTTGGGGAAAAACATGAAATTACATATAATTGGCATATTTAGCTCAAAAACATGTAAATGTTATATGGCATAAAGTGGTATAAATTTTTATACCTAAAATTATGAACTTGATTTAAAAGGAAAGTGGGGCTTGACTTGAATGACAATAATTTACATATAAATATAAAGAGGTAAATATGTAAATTTAGAAAAGACAAATATGCCTAACTCGAGGTTAGATTGAGTTACGGTGTAAGACCGCCCGGAACCGCCCGTCACATCCAGCAACCGTAACAATATATATCTAATGTGAGAGGTTAGTGCATTGAGCCCAAAAGAACCCAAGGTTAGACTGATTTGTGGTGTAAAAATGCCCAGACTCGACCGGCACATCCAGTGACCGCAACAATACCTGTCTTATGTGAGTGGTTGGTGCTTTAATGAATGAATTAAAGCTAAGTCAAGAATGGTAGGGTTAAGTTAATTAATGAAACATTTAACCATACAACATGTTAACTAAATTGGTGGGTGGGGGTTAGGTTAACTTGGACACTTAACCAATTTAACATGTTAATTAGGGAAACCCTAGTAACGGGGACCCATATCAGCAGTAACCTACATAGATGTATCTTGGTACCCTGAACTAGGCAGGGAAGGGCACGATTACTAGGTTGATTATAAGTGGTCAAAACAACGGCAGTTGGTGCGTTAGTGTAGGCTCCGATGGAGTATGGGCGTGCATGTACTCTGGAGTGGAAAAAGCAGGCACTAGACATTAGTAGTTATAAACTACGCATCTTGAATCGTGTCGGGTTGCCACCATAGGATTTGATACACCCGATGGTGGGACCAACACAGGTATCTACAATCGAGCGGGGCCGTATGACACAAGTAGAAAATGCGTGCGAGTAGGAGTCGATCAATAAAAAGGGATCACTGGGTATGAACTCATGATGATGGTTGAAATATTTAGTAGGTGGAGAGCATATGAATATGAGTGAGATAATATGATTAGTTTACCTTGCCTTGTTTATCTTGCCTTATCCTGCGTTACCTTATTTCTTTGTTGTTGTTCTGCGTCCAGTTTATTCATGTCATGGTTCACCTACCGGTTTACATGCTGAATAATCACTGGACTTACCAGACTTATGTCTGACCCATTTTTCTTTCGCTCTCCTTTCTTCCCTCCCCCCACCCCTTAGGTAGCACGGGAGGGAATAGCTCAGCTTAATTGGGACCATTCATCTTTCCAAGCTTGAAGACTCTGTGATGTATAGCTTGGAACCTCTTATCTTTGGCTATGGCTTTGGACACACTACTACTTGGGGATTTATGCAGTTTTATCATGTTTTATGCTTCTTTATGTTATAATCAAGATAGAGATTTTGATGTAATGATTTGGAAGTTGTTTTGAGACAGTTTTTTGTAATGTTTTTTTTATGAACCATGTATGAAATAAATTTAGTTTTTCCGCTGCTTATATATGACTGTTTTGTAAATTATTTGTGCCTTTTACCTATAATGCTCCACCAAACTTAAGGCATTCTCTTTGTGAGTGACCTTAACGGAGGTGGGGTGTTTCACTTGGTATCAGAGAAAAGGTTTACCAGATCAGATAAAAATATTGAAAAATGTTTTTCAAAAAGAAGTTTAAAGAAGCAATTTTCAAGAAAAAGTGTTGTTTTATTTTAAGAAGGCATAATCCCCCAAAGCCATCTGCATTATCTTTCTATCCATTGTTTTGAATCTTTCCTTTTTCGTTTCAGCATGTTTGGGGATCTTAACCATCCAGAGGGCGTGCCAGTACCTAGATGGTTTAGAAGGTACCTAGAAGCTAGGGCTAATATCGCAGGCCTAGCAGAAATTCCTCCTCCCCCAGCTGTAGTGGTTCCTCCTCCTCATGCAAATGCTTTCTCAAAAATATGTAGGGACTTTCGAGCCATGGGTGGAAAGAACTTCAATGGAAATGAATCCTTCATGGAAGAAAGAAACTGGCTCAAAGAAACTGAGGATTTGTTTGTTATCTTCGAAGTGGACAATAGGCAGAAGATACAGTTGGCTATATGGTTGCTTAAAGACGAAGCCTCCTATTGTGGGAAGTTACTAATGCTGAAAGCCCAGTTGAAACTTGGATGGATGCCAGAATGAGGTTTGAAATGAAATTCCTCTCACAAGCTGAACGAAGCCTACAGATGGAGAAGTTCTTAGCTCTCAAACAGGGAAGTATGTCGGTCAAGGAGTACATTAACCAATTCAACCAGCTGGCTAGGTTCGGATTGGAGTTAGTGAACACTCTACATAAGAAGGCTCTCCATTTTGTCAAAGTATTGAATGAGCCACTGCACAGCGTAGTTATGTCCTGTATACCTATGGGTGCAACTTATGAGAGACTGGTGGACATGGCACTGTTACAAGAAGAAGTAAGGTTAGAAAGAAAGGGACAAAGGTAGAAGTACCTCAATATAAGAAAGTGGAAGGATCACAGAGCAAGAAGACAGATTCCAAGAAGGGAAGGAAGAACAACAAACCCCGTGACAAGAGGAAGTGTAATTTTTGTGGCATTCCTGAACATCCGGTTAAGGACTGCAGAAAGAAGAAGAGGAAGATGGGTGGTTGTTTCCATTGCGATGAGATGGGACACATGGCTAAGGACTGCCCAAGAAAGCAAGGGCAAGGGCAGAGAGCTGGATCTGCTTCTAGAGGGCAGGTTCACGCTCTCATGGCACCTCTGCAAGAACGAGGTAGAAATATTTCTGTTGAGAGTATAGTTTATCGTTTTGATCATCCTGTTTGTACACTCTTTGATTCTGGCGCATCGCACTCTTTTATATCTACTGCTTTAGTTGAATCTATGCACCTAGACACCAGTTTAGTAGAGGATCCCTTGGTTATTTAAAATCCAATTGGGGGCTCAACTTATTTGTCAATGATTTGTTTGGATTTGGAAATTTCTATACTAAATGTTGAGTTTAGATTTAATGCCTATGTTTTGGGCTTCACGGGCTATGGGTTGATTCTAGGCATGGATTGGCTAGCCAGTAATGGTGCCATCCTCGATTGTGAAAATAGAGTGGTTAGACTCATGACTCGCCTCGGTAACACTCTCGAAATTTCTTGTAATCCCATGAACTCTGTTATGCTTAGCTATCTAGAATCTCTTGATGCGTCTGTTGAGAATTTGCAGTCTGTTAGAGTAGTCTGTGAATACTCAGATGTCTTTTGAAGAGGTGAAGGGATTACCTCCGCAGCAGGAGATAGACTTCCGCATATACCTCGTTGATAATGCAAAACCCATTGCTTTACCCATTAGACACAAGGCTCCAAAGGAGAGTTAAGAACTCAGCAAGCAAGTTAAAGAGTTGCTTGAGAAGGGGTTTATAAGGCGGAGTATTTCTGAATGGGGTGCTCCAGTAGTATTCACAACTAAAGCAGATGGTTTGCTTCGCCTATGCGTAGATTATAGGGAACTAAACAAGCTAACCAAGAAGAATAGGTACCCACTTCCAAGAATAGATGACTTGATCGATTAGCTTGTAGGAGCATTGGTTTTCTCCTAACTAGATCTAGCTAACGGGTTTCATCAGCTAAGAGTGGCTGAAGATAGTATTGATAAGGACGCGTTAAGAACCCCAGATGGTTTCTTCGAGCGACTTGTCATGCCTTTCGGCTTGACGAACGCACCCGCTTATTTCGTTGACTTGATGAGCAGTCAGGGAGTTCCTTAATAAGTTTGTGGTGGTCTTCGTAGATGACATTTTGATTTTCTCAAAGAGTGAGGAAGAGCATGCTCAGCATTTAAAAGAAGTCATGGATACTCTTCAAGCACATCATTTGAAAGCCAAATTCTCCTAATGCTACTTCTGGAGTGAGGAAGTAAGGTTTCTCGGACATGTGGTATCCAAGGAAGTGTTAGCTGTGGACCCCGCAAAAGTAGTTGCGGTGCAAGATTGGAAGGTTCCACGGAATGCGACCGAACTCCGAAGCTTCCTCGGCCTAACAGGCTTTTACCGAAAGTTCATCAAAGACTTTGCGAAAATCTCAGCTCTACTTACAAGGTTGACGAAGAAGAACCTAACTTTCAATTGGGATTTGGATTGCGATGTTGCTTTCCAGTGACTACAGAGGGCTCTAACAACAGCCCCGGTTCTAACATTGCCGGATGGGAGCAAGATGTTTACCGTATACACGAATGGATGTGGTATGGGACTAGGTGTTGTCTTGATGCAAGAAGGGAAGATAGTAGCTTATGGAGGCAGACAGTTGAAAGTACATGAGAAAACTTACCCAACCCACGATCTAGAGTTGGCTGCCATCGTCTTTGCGCTTAAGTCTTGGCACCATTATCTCCTAGGTGAGAATTTTGAATTGTATACTGACCATAAATCATTGAAGTACTTTTTCTCACAAAAAGATCTTAACTTGAGGCAACAAAGGTGGATGGAGTTCTTGGCATCCTACGATTTCGAGATTTCCTATAACCCTGGAAAGGGCAACGTAGTAGCAAACGCCTTGAGTAGAAAGAAGCTGACCTTAAGCCCTCTCTTTGTAGAAAGGAAGAGCTTGGAATACATAGCCAACATTGACTTTAGACCCTCCATCGATCATGTGACTGGTTTGTTAGCATCGCTCAAAGTGCGGCCGACTGTTTTGGACTCAATAGGAACTGCGCAATGTGAAGACCCTCAGCTAGTTAATGTGATGGATAAGATAATTAGGTGTTAGACTTCTAGTCACCTCAATAGATACTCCATCGATGATAAGGGTTGGTTGAGGAGGGATGGAAGGCTATGCATGCCACAAGCAAGGAATTTGGTGAAGAAGGTTCTCGAAGAGGCACACCACTCCAAGTTGACCATACAACCAGGTGGAGACAAGATGTATAAAGACGTAAAAAGGGTTTTCTTTTGGAATGGCATGAAGAGGGATGTAGCTGAATTCGTCTCTACGTGCTTAATACGCTAGCACGTCAAGGCAGAGCAAAAGAAGCTTGGTGGTTTGCTTCATCCTCTAGTGGTCCCACAGTGGAAATGGGATAGCATTTCAATGGACTTTATTGATGGGCTGCCTAGGTAAAGAAGGGGCAATACCAATATTTGGGTAATAGTGGACAGGGTCACAAAAAGCGCTCACTTTATACCCGTTAAAAGTAGAAGGACTGCCTCATCTTTAGCATCCATTTATCTTAAAGAGATAGTTCTACTCCATGGGATACCCTCTAGCATTGTGAGTGACCGAGATCCTATATTTACGAGCGAGTTTTGGAAGAGCTTGCAAGAGGCCATAGGCACACAAGTATGCCTAAGCACGACCTATCACCCCCAGACCGATGGTCAGACGGAGAGGGTGAACAGAGTATTAGAAGAACACTTGAGATTATGCACTCTTGACTTTGGAGGAACATGGGAGGATCATCTTCCTTTGGTGGAGTTTGCCTACAACAATAGATACCAAGCTACCATAGGCATGGCACCCTTCGAAGCTTTATATGGAAGACCATGTCGATCACCAACTTGTTGGTGGGAGTCTACAAACAAGCTCATACTTGGACCAGATATGATTAGAGAAACATCAGAGAAATTGGACTTGATACGAAGAAGAATGAGACAGAAGTCCTACGTAGATAAAAGAACGATCGACCTTGAGTTTCAGGTTAGAGACAGGGTTTTCCTTAAAGTATCTCCTTTAAGGAACATTGTTCGCTTTGGATCTGCAGGAAAGTTGGCACTAAGATTTGCTGGGCCATTTCCTATCATTGAAAGGATTGGAAAGATGGCTGACAGAGTAGAGCTACCCGAAAGATTGGCTGGAGTTCATAATATCTTTCATGTTTCTCACCTACGGAAGTGCTTATATGAGTCTGCGGAAGTGGTGGAACCAAGCATATAAGAGGAAGTAGAACGAGAGGTGACTATGAGAAGAGTTCCAACTTGTATCTTGGGTACAAAAGTCAAAAAGCTACACAACCGCGAAGTCAAACTTGTTAAAGTTCAACGGAGTAACGTTGAGGAAGATGCGACTTGGGAGACTAAGGCCAAGATACACGCAACCTACCCTTTTCTTTTTTACGGTACATCTTTTTCCTTAAGTTTATTCATGCTCGTATCTATCTTTTTAAGTATTTCCTCAGTGTTATTCTCGATCCTTAGGAAGAAACCAATGGATGTAAACATGTATTTGAAACTTGTTATGGTTGATGGTTGCAAGTGGTTGCAAGTGATTGCTAGTGGTTGCTCGTGGATGCATATACACACACATTAGGTGTTAGATCGGCTCAATCACTTTCATATTGCATATGCATATATGTACTTGTATATGATTGAAACTTGATGTGTTATCATGTGGACGTTGCATTTGTATGAATGATTGTGCACTCATGTAGAAAGTATGATTAGGGATGATTGCATACATAATGGACTCATGGCACCGACATGACTTTCATTAAGGAGGTCAACTAAATTAGTAGACCGCCTGATTTTGCATTAGATAAGGACATGTACACACAATATGCATATGATCATGAAGCAATAGAAGTCTTTTTAAGGACAATGGACGCCTGTGTTTGATGGATGAGTAGATGGACGATTGGATGATAGGATGTACGTTCTTCTTGACTCGAATATTTCGGGGACAAAATGCTTTAACGAAGGGAGAATGTAACACCACGTATTTTATGTAATCATTAAAGTAACGAATTAAAGAATAATTAATTAAAAATGTGAGAATTAAGAAATGGATTATGCCTGAAACGACCCGAACTTCCCCGTGAAGGAAAGCACGGATAGAATTGAGAACAACACACAAATGAACGCATACGGAAGAACATTTCATTGTTATTACAACAATTCCATCAGATACAAGAATATACAGAGTATAAATGAATAAATTACATTCGATAAATATCAGAGATTACAATAAATTACATAGCAGCGGAAAATAATACAAAAGCACAACTAGAAGTGATACACGGATACAGAGCTTTCCGAGCATCGTTCCAGCTGTAAATCAGGACCCTGTGAATATAAATCTGCAAAACCAAAACTACTAGCTGCCCGTGCGGAAAATAGGGGCACCCAGAGTTTAGGTTAAAACAATAAACTCCAGGTCAGTCATGTGACTGGTGTGAGAACTAAAGCAGTTATTAATCTTTATTCTTAAAGTTAGGTAAATCAAGGGACCACGCCGTATAACACGGAACGGGTTTCCTCCCAAGAATACCAGTGCATAAAACAACAGCGCAATGCTAAATAAAGGAAAATGAAGCTGTTATAAGACCCAGGTCCCATCACACAATGCAACGCAAGCCGGAGGATAGGGTTTTCCCTTATAACAGCCAAAGCATGCTTGATACGTTTAAAACAAATCATTTGATACTATAATAAGTGTATAGTGTCAAAATAGTTTCAATCATAAATATCAATCATAGACGGCATGGGTACCATATATCATGTCGCCATACTAGTTCTACAATTAAAACCGCAATACACGTATTGGAAATTGGATTTCCGTCATGAGCCGAGGCAAGGGGCAAGCTCCTCTCCGCGTTCGAGACACTCTAGCAAATGTCCCAGGACCCCACTTTGATCCTTGGAATCGGCTGGGCCGGTCCTCTCTTACTTTTGAGGATTGGCAATTCCTGAACACACGTTTCCCGGTCCTTACAGACCTATATCCGAGGCGCCTCGCATTCCAACAACCACACAGGTGAAAAGTATATAAATGTCAGGGCTGGTAGGTCACTGACACCACCCTAGCTAGAAAGAAACGTCGTGCTCTCCCAGCGGTCCATCTCCCGTTTTTGACTCATACCGAGGTGTGAGGCTCACGAATTCATGTTATACACAAAGCTACGCCACACAGGCCGTGCTTTGATCATCAACCACAAGACTTTGCTTTTCAACAGAAGCCTTGATCAATTGCCACTTACGCATGCCACACAGGCAATTCACTCCATGCGTTTGATATCCATCAATATATAACCCCTGAGCTCGTACGTCTCAGAGAAGGGCGTTAAGCAAGAGAATAAATTCTCCGCCGCCAAACAGATATATATTTAATAGAGATCAATCACACGGACTAAAATCCAATGTCAGACACACAGTCCATTTACAAGTCCGTTCTGGGTCTGAACGAAACCGGAGGCACTTTCCTCGCATATCCATCCATCTCCAGGTACGTCTGGACGATCACCAACTGATTCCCTCATCCTGGGTGTACAGCCCAATCAAGATCATCAGTAATCACCCAAACGATGTGAAGACTTCCGGTCTTCTACCACCGTCTTCATCTTCGACATCTCGTCGAATCGATTATTCAGAATGGGTATAAACCCGGCCTTTCTGAATAACCCACGTATATAATAAACGAATGTTACACAAACACAACAAACGCCTCATTCCAATTCAGAATATTCTTTTATTCACAAAATCACATTCTTAGGGAAAGGTTCCCATTAATTTTATCCAAGATAAATTCTTCTAAATTTATTCTTTAATCCTCCTTTGGATATCATTTCAACTAGTCGGGATTAACGAACCACACCGAAGTAATTATTTATTTTATTTCCCAATCCCAACCTATATATCCCATGGAGAAAACTGGTAATACTCCACATCTAACACCACGGTGTTATCGGTAAAATTAATTACCATTTCACGTTCAAATCTAATTAAAGATTTAACTATCGCTTTGGAGCAAAACTGGTGGTACTCCACTCTCGATCACTTTTCAGATTTGATAATTTAAATTATCAATTCACTTTTCAATCTAATTAAAGATTCATTAAAACTCCACTTAGTTTTAATCTTTTCAAAAATCAATATCCTGCCTTTAACTGGGTTAAAGAACCAATGTCATCAAAAACACGATTCACGACAAACCAAATCACATTTGATATTAAATACAAGGCTCCGAATAGAAAATATATCGGCTTATATTCAATATCAAATTCTGAAACCAACAAATATCGTATTGGAAATAACGATATAAAATATCTTTCAAATCCCCATAACAATATTTGTATAGTCACGAAATCCAACATCGAAATATCCCGAAGATAATTTCGATTCAGCTCCAGTCCAATCCACGTATTGGAAATTATCTATTATTTTCAAAATCACCTTCAAATTCAATTTATTTATTTTAAAAATAAATTGATTTCAATTCTAGTTCAAAACTAGTTCATTTCGATAAAAATCCATTTTTATCTTTTCAAATGTGGAATTTTCCAGCCCAAATCTTTCCAATTCACATATTATAATTTTACACAAATTATAGATATTTTTAATAATTTTATCAAGGCCCGTACGGTCGATTTCCAACAACGGCCATCGAACTGCACTTACAGCGACCTTTTTCGAATTTGATTTGGACATAATTCCAAATCCAACCGTTAGATTTCAAATTTCTCATATTCATTGGAAAGCTCTTTTCGATACGAACCCAACGGTTCCGGTTTTAGGAGAATCCGACGGTCGGATCTCCCGCAATGTCCGTTTGAAATAAATGGTCGAAATTCACGAACTACCGCGGCGCGGCGCGTTCTATTCAGGCCATTATATATATAATATATATATATTATATATATTTCGTCGATTTCCTTTTAAAACGAATTTTACAAATCGTTTTAACTTCGTTTCAAAACCATTTCAACACTATTTCCATTCAAAGCCAAAATTGAATTCTTCTTTATAAATTCGTTTTAAAATTCATTTCTATTCAATTCAAATTTCAATTCAATTTGAATTCATTTCAATTCACTTTCAATTCAATTTGAATTCGTTTTCAATTCCATTCATTTCGAAATCGTTTTCAATTAAATTTATTTCGAAATCGTTTTCAATTCAATTCATTTCGAAATCGTTTTCAATTCAATTCATTCCTATTTTATTCAAATTCAAATTCACTTCCTATTCAATTCGAATTTTAATCTAATTCAATTGAATTTCATTTCAAAATATTTAGTTTTGAAATCACTTTTCAATATTCGTTGTAAAACGAATAAAATCGATATAAATATCGTTCACGTCGAAATGACGCATCTCTAATCAACACGGCTTTATATTTTTCAAAACTCCTTTATTCTATCCAACAAATGAATATTTATCCCATTCAACACATGAATCTATATTTCTTTCAACACACGACTAATCTCAACACATGAGTACTGTCAACACATCACTATTTTTGTTATGTAAAATATTTTATAAAACTATGGTATCTATCGTTTGATTTTAATCAGATTTCTACTAGGAAGTAGTTCTAATTTTAAATGTGATAAAGATGTAATTTTGATTATATAAAATATTTCACTCAACACATGCACATCGTCAACACATGACTATTTTTATATTCAACACATGAATTTTCTTTTATAATATTCCTTATTTTCCCAATTGGAATGAGGCCCAATCAATCACCATATAACGTTAATTATATGGATTCCATACGACACATGTATATAATAGCGTCGAAAAATAATCAACCATCAACCAAAGTGCACTACACTGTATAAGCATCAAATATCGATGTCTAACGCTTATAACAGCCTGTCAATCAATCGATCGACATATTTGATCAATCAGGATGAGTGAACTTCAAATTTCATCCCAACACCCGTGTGGGGTTTCAAACAATCAAACACAGGTTTTATTTGTGCAGTTGGGCGATGTGTAAAATTTATCAGCCCAATCAATATCAGTTAAATCAGTGTATATAAACAAATCGGCCGATTTGTTTATAAATATTTTATTTATTCACTTTCACGTTAAAAATTATTTTTAACGATAAAATATTCTATTTCAACACTTGAATTTCTATTCATTTCATTTACACAATAAAAATGATATTTTTATTTTTCTAACATATTTTAGAAAATTTCGGCGGCATAACGGCACGATACTAGAAACGGGACAAGGCCTAGCCTTATCCCCGGTCTAGTGAAGGCCCACGCCATTCACACATCAATCAAATCACTTTCGTTATGCAAACCACAAAATTTGGAGTAAGAGTCTAACCTAGTCTTACTCCTTCGCCTTATAACGGCGCACGTCTAATCCTAACCAATTTATCGATTCGATTTTTCACACCACAAACCACATTCAAACCAATATCTCAATCAATCACCAAACATCCAAACAAACAAGTCCATGGTATGTGGACGGGTGTCGGGTGCTTCTAATAAGCACCGTCTGCATCCTAGTATATATATATATAACTAGAAAAAGAGAATTAAGAGTGAGAAGTTCTCACCGATAGCTATCCACTTCACGGCACTTCATTTGATAGAAATCTTCATCGCTATCGCCTTTTGTCACTTCGTTGCCCGTAATCACTATATACACAAAAATCACATTTTTATATTTTGACGCCTTTAAAATAAAAATCACATTTTTATTTGTTCACTTTCAATTTAAAAATCATATTTTTATCACGCTATTTTCTATATAAAGATTTCGTCTTTTTAAATTTAAAGATTTCACCTTTTTAAGTTTAAAGATTTCACCTTTTTAAATTTAAAGATTTCACCTTTTTAAGTTTAAAGATTTCACCTTTTTAAATTTAAAGATTTCACCTTTTTAAATTTAAAGTTTTCACCTTTTTAAATTTAAAGTTTTCACCTTTTTAAATTTAAAGTTTTCACCTTTTTAAATTTAAAGTTTTCACCTTTTTAAATTTAAAGTTTTCACCTTTTTAAATTTCATCACTTGGTTTCAACGTATATAAAATAAAAATCAGATTTTTATTTTGCTACATATACAAAGATGATATTTTTATATTCTCTATCCTATAAAGATTATATTTTTAATACTTTAAAAATATAAAAATCATATTTTTAACATTTCTACATAGTAAAGATTATATTTTTAATACATTAAAAATATAAAAATCATATTTTTATCTCTTCTACCCAATAGAAAATCCGCTTTTTCTATTTTAAACCTTTAAAATAAAATCAGTTTTAAAATTCCTTTTTAAATCAGTTTTTAAATCTTAAAAAATCAGTTTTATTAAATCCTAAAAAAAAACAGTTTAATAAGCAAATAAAATTCAGTTTTCTTTATTTTAAAATCAGTTTTTAAATCCTAAATATAGAATCAGTGAATAAATGAAAATAAGTAAATAAATAAAAAAAAAAAAAAAAAAAAAAACAAAACTTACAGGGGGTTCGTCGGCGGCTCGGAGGGGGCGGTGGTTGGTGGCGCTCGGCGTGGAGGAGGTCGTCGCGGTGGGTTCAGGCGGTTCGGGGTTCGAAGGTGGGTGGGTCTGCGTCGTGGGTTTGGGCTTCGCGAGTTGGGAGGAGGAAGAGGAAGGAGTCGCGAGGGGGAGGAGAAGCGGCTAGGGGAGAACGGAGGACGGCGGTGGTCGGCGCCGCCTAGGGGCGCGCTCGATCCTCTCTTTTTTTTTCCCTTTTTTTTTTTTTTCCCTGTTTGTTTCGATTTCTGAAATAATGTTTTGGGGGGGGGGGCAGAGCGGTTTTAAGGAGGAGGTTTAATTTTTTTTTTTTTTAATTATTTAATTATTTTAATTCAAAAAGTCAACTTTTTCAAACGACCTCAAAACGAGGTCCACCGCCTGTCGTCCATAGCGTTTTACCCCCATTCCGAACACAATGGGATATGTATCGTAGGCTGATTCGGCTGTTACAATCAGTTTCCGTTGAATTTACATTTAAATCACTATATTGAATTTTAAACGTGCATTTCAAATTACCGGGGTCACATACTAACTCTATAAATTGCAGAAAAATATTTTCTAGCTTCGTATTGACGATACGGTCCTAACAAAACTAGTTTCGTCGAATTCTGAGACCGTTCGAAAAATGGCCAATTTCCAGTCGATTAAAATCAACTGAAAATGGTCAAACGGGTTTTCCTTCGCCACGCTCACATATTGATTCGAAAAATTATGAAATTTGGAATCTAGCAATAACTTGACATCACGGACCCAACAAAAGTGGTTTCGTCGAAATCCGAGGTCATTTGCAAAATGTCCATTTTTAAGGGCCTGAATTCCATAACGACTATTCAGAATTTTCAACTGGACATATCTCTCAATTTTTAAAGTGAAATCTCAGTTTCTTACATCCGTTAGAAAGATATTATCAATTAGATCCTAATGTTTTTGGTTTCACTAAAATCCGGATTGTTTTGCACCCGGTACATTCAATTGAAGTTTGAAATTGAATTATCGAACTACCGCGCCATTTTCAATTCTATTTATAATTATATATAAATATTATATTCTAACGACGACGTATAAAATATATACGTCGAATTCTATTCAAAATAAATTTTCTCGTCGATATTATTTAAAATAATCTATTTTAAATATTCAAAATTCACTAAAATTGTCAAAATAAAAATTTTAAACTGGCCCAGATTTTGCGGGTTATTACAATCTCCCCCACTTAAAACTTTTCGTCCCCGAAAAGGAACAAAGTCGAAAGTGGTTTGATTATTCAACTCTACGTTCGATCTAGCTTACGTTCTCCAACTTTTCAGTTTCTGAGAATTTTCAAAATTTCAAAAATTTGGCTAACACCCTAAATTTTCGAAAAATTTCGCCATAACCTCCCCTGCACCGGGAGCATCGGGGAATTTCAAATAGCTTCCCCGGTCCTTCAGATCTCAAAAAGAAAAAGAAAAAGCCAAGCGGCTAGCCAATAGGCTCACAAAATCATCATCACCCAAACAAAACAGGAAATTATGTAGTAAACATGTACCTATTTGTCGGGCAAACAAATTTTATTCTCTGGCTCTAGCCTCCTTGCTATGACCTGTTCAAAAGATATACATGTATGCAAGCAAATGCGACCAATTTTCAATACAATTCAATATTTGATTATATTAGGCTAAATGGTTAAAAATTAGCAAACAAATAAACAAACAACACAAACATCAATCAATTAGTGAATTAGAGTTTCAAATTCATAATTTGATACATATACAGAAAGTCATGTTTTGATGCCAATTCACAACAATGTATTCTAACTATATAAGTTTTGGTTCTCACACCAGCCTAATGGAAATATATAGAAAATCACACCTTCGAAACTCGAATATGAATACTGATGATGATGCACCATCATCAGAATCATCCCCGGATGTCTAGAATGTGATTCTATATCTACCCAGTATATTAAAACTTCGGATATACGTTCATGACGCGTATACGCGAAATCTATATATACTCGATTGTCCATATTCAAAATAAATAAATAATCAAATACGTTTAAAACGATTTAAATTTTCAAAACAAAATTGTTTTCATTTGAAAAATATACTCTTCACACTCGTTCTAGGATACTACTGATCCTATCTCTAACGAGTCATTCTAATTGGATATTGCTAATCCAATATCTGATGAATTCTTCCGTATGGTTCTAATGTGTCTTGTTCTCGAGCTCTGTAAACCAAAGCTCTGATACCAACTGAAACGACCCGAACTTCCCCGTGAAGGAAAGCACGGATAGAATTGAGAACAACACACAAATGAACGCATACGGAAGAACATTTCATTGTTATTACAACAATTCCATCAGATACAAGAATATACAGAGTATAAATGAATAAATTACATTCGATAAATATCAGAGATTACAATAAATTACATAGCAGCGGAAAATAATACAAAAGCACAACTAGAAGTGATACACGGATACAGAGCTTTCCGAGCATCGTTCCAGCTGTAAATCAGGACCCTGTGAATATAAATCTGCAAAACCAAAACTACTAGCTGCCCGTGCGGAAAATAGGGGCACCCAGAGTTTAGGTTAAAACAATAAACTCCAGGTCAGTCATGTGACTGGTGTGAGAACTAAAGCAGTTATTAATCTTTATTCTTAAAGTTAGGTAAATCAAGGGACCACGCCGTATAACACGGAACGGGTTTCCTCCCAAGAATACCAGTGCATAAAACAACAGCGCAATTCTAAATAAAGGAAAATGAAGCTGTTATAAGACCCAGGTCCCATCACACAATGCAACGCAAGCCGGAGGATAGGGTTTTCCCTTATAACAGCCAAAGCATGCTTGATACGTTTAAAACAAATCATTTGATACTATAATAAGTGTATAGTGTCAAAACAGTTTCAATCATAAATATCAATCATAGACGGCATGGGTACCATATACCATGTCGCCATACTAGTTCTACAATTAAAACCGCAATACACGTATTGGAAATTGGATTTCCGTCATAAGCCGAGGCAAGGGGCAAGCTCCTCTCCGCGTTCGAGACACTCTAGCAAATGTCCCAGGACCCCACTTTGATCCTTGGAATCGGCTGGGCCGGTCCTCTCTTACTTTTGAGGATTGGCAATTCCTGAACACACGTTTCCCGGTCCTTACAGACCTATATCCGAGGCGCCTCGCATTCCAACAACCACACAGGTGAAAAGTATATAAATGTCAGGGCTGGTAGGTCACTGACACCACCCTAGCTAGAAAGAAACGTCGTGCTCTCCCAGCGGTCCATCTCCCGTTTTTGACTCATACCGAGGTGTGAGGCTCACGAATTCACGTTATACACAAAGCTACGCCACACAGGCCGTGCTTTGATCATCAACCACAAGACTTTGCTTTTCAACAGAAGCCTTGATCAATTGCCACTTACGCATGCCACACAGGCAATTCACTCCATGCGTTTGATATCCATCAATATATAACCCCTGAGCTCGTACGTCTCAGAGAAGGGCGTTAAGCAAGAGAATAAATTCTCCGCCGCCAAACAGATATATATTTAATAGAGATCAATCACACGGACTAAAATCCAATGTCAGACACACAGTCCATTTACAAGTCCGTTCTGGGTCTGAACGAAACCGGAGGCACTTTCCTCGCATATCCATCCATCTCCAGGTACGTCTGGACGATCACCAACTGATTCCCTCATCCTGGGTGTACAGCCCAATCAAGATCATCAGTAATCACCCAAACGATGTGAAGACTTCCGGTCTTCTACCACCGTCTTCATCTTCGACATCTCGTCGAATCGATTATTCAGAATGGGTATAAACCCGGCCTTTCTGAATAACCCACGTATATAATAAACGAATGTTACACAAACACAACAAACGCCTCATTCCAATTCAGAATATTCTTTTATTCACAAAATCACATTCTTAGGGAAAGGTTCCCATTAATTTTATCCAAGATAAATTCTTCTAAATTTATTCTTTAATCCTCCTTTGGATATCATTTCAACTAGTCGGGATTAACGAACCACACCGAAGTAATTATTTATTTTATTTCCCAATCCCAACCTATATATCCCATGGAGAAAACTGGTAATACTCCACATCTAACACCACGGTGTTATCGGTAAAATTAA
The DNA here is from genome assembly GCA_030737875.1 of Allium sativum. Lineage (NCBI taxonomy): Eukaryota > Viridiplantae > Streptophyta > Magnoliopsida > Asparagales > Amaryllidaceae > Allium > Allium sativum. The sequence goes on from CM060926.1 coordinate 42,580,747, forward strand.
TTACCATTTCACGTTCAAATCTAATTAAAGATTTAACTATCGCTTTGGAGCAAAACTGGTGGTACTCCACTCTCGATCACTTTTCAGATTTGATAATTTAAATTATCAATTCACTTTTCAATCTAATTAAAGATTCATTAAAACTCCACTTAGTTTTAATCTTTTCAAAAATCAATATCCTGCCTTTAACTGGGTTAAAGAACCAATGTCATCAAAAACACGATTCACGACAAACCAAATCACATTTGATATTAAATACAAGGCTCCGAATAGAAAATATATCGGCTTATATTCAATATCAAATTCTGAAACCAACAAATATCGTATTGGAAATAACGATATAAAATATCTTTCAAATCCCCATAACAATATTTGTATAGTCACGAAATCCAACATCGAAATATCCCGAAGATAATTTCGATTCAGCTCCAGTCCAATCCACGTATTGGAAATTATCTATTATTTTCAAAATCACCTTCAAATTCAATTTATTTATTTTAAAAATAAATTGATTTCAATTCTAGTTCAAAACTAGTTCATTTCGATAAAAATCCATTTTTATCTTTTCAAATGTGGAATTTTCCAGCCCAAATCTTTCCAATTCACATATTATAATTTTACACAAATTATAGATATTTTTAATAATTTTATCAAGGCCCGTACGGTCGATTTCCAACAACGGCCATCGAACTGCACTTACAGCGACCTTTTTCGAATTTGATTTGGACATAATTCCAAATCCAACCGTTAGATTTCAAATTTCTCATATTCATTGGAAAGCTCTTTTCGATACGAACCCAACGGTTCCGGTTTTAGGAGAATCCAACGGTCGGATCTCCCGCAATGTCCGTTTGAAATAAATGGTCGAAATTCACGAACTACCGCGGCGCGGCGCGTTCTATTCAGGCCATTATATATATAATATATATATATTATATATATTTCGTCGATTTCCTTTTAAAACGAATTTTACAAATCGTTTTAACTTCGTTTCAAAACCATTTCAACACTATTTCCATTCAAAGCCAAAATTGAATTCTTCTTTATAAATTCGTTTTAAAATTCATTTCTATTCAATTCAAATTTCAATTCAATTTGAATTCATTTCAATTCACTTTCAATTCAATTTGAATTCGTTTTCAATTCCATTCATTTCGAAATCGTTTTCAATTAAATTTATTTCGAAATCGTTTTCAATTCAATTCATTTCGAAATCGTTTTCAATTCAATTCATTCCTATTTTATTCAAATTCAAATTCACTTCCTATTCAATTCGAATTTTAATCTAATTCAATTGAATTTCATTTCAAAATATTTAGTTTTGAAATCACTTTTCAATATTCGTTGTAAAACGAATAAAATCGATATAAATATCGTTCACGTCGAAATGACGCATCTCTAATCAACACGGCTTTATATTTTTCAAAACTCCTTTATTCTATCCAACAAATGAATATTTATCCCATTCAACACATGAATCTATATTTCTTTCAACACACGACTAATCTCAACACATGAGTACTGTCAACACATCACTATTTTTGTTATGTAAAATATTTTATAAAACTATGGTATCTATCGTTTGATTTTAATCAGATTTCTACTAGGAAGTAGTTCTAATTTTAAATGTGATAAAGATGTAATTTTGATTATATAAAATATTTCACTCAACACATGCACATCGTCAACACATGACTATTTTTATATTCAACACATGAATTTTCTTTTATAATATTCCTTATTTTCCCAATTGGAATGAGGCCCAATCAATCACCATATAACGTTAATTATATGGATTCCATACGACACATGTATATAATAGCGTCGAAAAATAATCAACCATCAACCAAAGTGCACTACACTGTATAAGCATCAAATATCGATGTCTAACGCTTATAACAGCCTGTCAATCAATCGATCGACATATTTGATCAATCAGGATGAGTGAACTTCAAATTTCATCCCAACACCCGTGTGGGGTTTCAAACAATCAAACACAGGTTTTATTTGTGCAGTTGGGCGATGTGTAAAATTTATCAGCCCAATCAATATCAGTTAAATCAGTGTATATAAACAAATCGGCCGATTTGTTTATAAATATTTTATTTATTCACTTTCACGTTAAAAATTATTTTTAACGATAAAATATTCTATTTCAACACTTGAATTTCTATTCATTTCATTTACACAATAAAAATGATATTTTTATTTTTCTAACATATTTTAGAAAATTTCGGCGGCATAACGGCACGATACTAGAAACGGGACAAGGCCTAGCCTTATCCCCGGTCTAGTGAAGGCCCACGCCATTCACACATCAATCAAATCACTTTCGTTATGCAAACCACAAAATTTGGAGTAAGAGTCTAACCTAGTCTTACTCCTTCGCCTTATAACGGCGCACGTCTAATCCTAACCAATTTATCGATTCGATTTTTCACACCACAAACCACATTCAAACCAATATCTCAATCAATCACCAAACATCCAAACAAACAAGTCCATGGTATGTGGACGGGTGTCGGGTGCTTCTAATAAGCACCGTCTGCATCCTAGTATATATATATATAACTAGAAAAAGAGAATTAAGAGTGAGAAGTTCTCACCGATAGCTATCCACTTCACGGCACTTCATTTGATAGAAATCTTCATCGCTATCGCCTTTTGTCACTTCGTTGCCCGTAATCACTATATACACAAAAATCACATTTTTATATTTTGACGCCTTTAAAATAAAAATCACATTTTTATTTGTTCACTTTCAATTTAAAAATCATATTTTTATCACGCTATTTTCTATATAAAGATTTCGTCTTTTTAAATTTAAAGATTTCACCTTTTTAAGTTTAAAGATTTCACCTTTTTAAATTTAAAGATTTCACCTTTTTAAGTTTAAAGATTTCACCTTTTTAAATTTAAAGATTTCACCTTTTTAAATTTAAAGTTTTCACCTTTTTAAATTTAAAGTTTTCACCTTTTTAAATTTAAAGTTTTCACCTTTTTAAATTTAAAGTTTTCACCTTTTTAAATTTAAAGTTTTCACCTTTTTAAATTTCATCACTTGGTTTCAACGTATATAAAATAAAAATCAGATTTTTATTTTGCTACATATACAAAGATGATATTTTTATATTCTCTATCCTATAAAGATTATATTTTTAATACTTTAAAAATATAAAAATCATATTTTTAACATTTCTACATAGTAAAGATTATATTTTTAATACATTAAAAATATAAAAATCATATTTTTATCTCTTCTACCCAATAGAAAATCCGCTTTTTCTATTTTAAACCTTTAAAATAAAATCAGTTTTAAAATTCCTTTTTAAATCAGTTTTTAAATCTTAAAAAATCAGTTTTATTAAATCCTAAAAAAAAAACAGTTTAATAAGCAAATAAAATTCAGTTTTCTTTATTTTAAAATCAGTTTTTAAATCCTAAATATAGAATCAGTGAATAAATGAAAATAAGTAAATAAATAAAAAAAAAAACAAAACTTACAGGGGGTTCGTCGGCGGCTCGGAGGGGGCGGTGGTTGGTGGCGCTCGGCGTGGAGGAGGGCGTCGCGGTGGGTTCAGGCGGTTCGGGGTTCGAAGGTGGGTGGGTCTGCGTCGTGGGTTTGGGCTTCGCGAGTTGGGAGGAGGAAGAGGAAGGAGTCGCGAGGGGGAGGAGAAGCGGCTAGGGGAGAACGGAGGACGGCGGTGGTCGGCGCCGCCTAGGGGCGCGCTCGATCCTCTCTTTTTTTTTCCCTTTTTTTTTTTTTTTTCCTGTTTGTTTCGATTTCTGAAATAATGTTTTGGGGGGGGGGGGGGGCAGAGCGGTTTTAAGGAGGAGGTTTAATTTTTTATTTTTTTTTTAATTATTTAATTATTTTAATTCAAAAAGTCAACTTTTTCAAACGACCTCAAAACGAGGTCCACCGCCTGTCGTCCATAGCGTTTTACCCCCATTCCGAACACAATGGGATATGTATCGTAGGCTGATTCGGCTGTTACAATCAGTTTCCGTTGAATTTACATTTAAATCACTATATTGAATTTTAAACGTGCATTTCAAATTACCGGGGTCACATACTAACTCTATAAATTGCAGAAAAATATTTTCTAGCTTCGTATTGACGATACGGTCCTAACAAAACTAGTTTCGTCGAATTCTGAGACCGTTCGAAAAATGGCCAATTTCCAGTCGATTAAAATCAACTGAAAATGGTCAAACGGGTTTTCCTTCGCCACGCTCACATATTGATTCGAAAAATTATGAAATTTGGAATCTAGCAATAACTTGACATCACGGACCCAACAAAAGTGGTTTCGTCGAAATCCGAGGTCATTTGCAAAATGTCCATTTTTAAGGGCCTGAATTCCATAGCGACTATTCAGAATTTTCAACTGGACATATCTCTCAATTTTTAAAGTGAAATCTCAGTTTCTTACATCCGTTAGAAAGATATTATCAATTAGATCCTAATGTTTTTGGTTTCACTAAAATCCGGATTGTTTTGCACCCGGTACATTCAATTGAAGTTTGAAATTGAATTATCGAACTACCGCGCCATTTTCAATTCTATTTATAATTATATATAAATATTATATTCTAACGACGACGTATAAAATATATACGTCGAATTCTATTCAAAATAAATTTTCTCGTCGATATTATTTAAAATAATCTATTTTAAATATTCAAAATTCACTAAAATTGTCAAAATAAAAATTTTAAACTGGCCCAGATTTTGCGGGTTATTACAATGCCATTGCGTTCGTCTCGGAATTCTGCTTTAGATAGAGTCCGAGTTTGTGCAAATCGGACTCTGTATGAAGGTGTTATGACCTTTAGAAGATTCAAGAATTTAAATAATAAAACCAGCCCGAAATTCAAATTCAAATTTCAAAATTCAAAAACCCCGGAGCAGGCTGGGCAGGAAATTTCCCACCCAGAAATCAGGTCGGCCTGGGTAACATAGGTAGCCAGGGAGGGAATAACTCAGCTTAATTTGTACCGTTCATCTTTCCAAGCTTGAAGACTCTGTGATGTATAGCTTGGAAGCTCTTATCTTTTGCTATGGCTTTGGACACACTACTGCATGGGGATTTATGCAGTTTTATCGTGTTTTATGCTTCCTTAAGTTATAATCAGGACAGAGATTTTGATGTAATGATTTGGAAGTTTTTTTGAGACAATTTGCTGTGATGTTTTTGTTACGAACCATGTATGAAATAAATTTAGTTTTTCCGCTGCTTACATATGTCTGTCTTGTAAATTATCTGTTTCTTTTACCTATAATGCTCCACCAAAGTGAAGGCATTCCCTTTGTGAGTGACCTTAACGGAGGTAGGGTGTTTCACTTTATGTCAGAACCTTTTTGTTTCCTTTTCTTTCTTCCATCCCCCCCCCCCAGGTTCTCAGGGTGGGAATACTCAGGTTTGACCGTGATTCTGCTTTCATTTTGTTGGAGCTTCTTAGATGTACGGTAGAAGCTCCTATCCTTGCTACAATGGCTATGTTTTATTTTATGGAATTTTGCTTCTTTTATGTACTCTGATGTTTTAAAGTACAAGACAATTGTTTTGATGCTGTAACGATTTTTGTGTTTTCCAGACATGTGATTTTTTTGAACCATGATGCTTTATGATTAATAAATTTTTTAATTTCGCTGTCATTTTATGTATGTCTTGTAATATTTCTATTTCTATTTACCTATAACACTTCATGAAACTGAATGCATTCCCATTGTGAGTGACATTAACGGACATGGGGTGTTAAAGAGGCGGAAGGGGTAGAGGTAGAGGAAGGGGATGGGGAGATGTTCTGGCAGAGAATCAACAGCCAACCCATGCAAAAGTTCAGCAGCCAAATCCAGAAGGACTTATTAATGCATCAATGTTGCCTCCTCAACAACAACAGCAACAACCTGATCTATATACGCTTGCTAAGAAGTACAAGAACTTGGAAGGAGTACCATTTTTAGGAAGGGAATTTGTAATTGAAGAGCAAGCCTAGATGAGGTCTTGTGAATGAATCTTTGAAGGCTTAAAATTGGCTGATCATCGGAAAACATTTCTAGCATTCTAGTTACTCAAAGATGAAGCCCTGAATTGGTGGGAAGATGTTACAGTAGGTAATCCGAGAGGTAATATGACTTGGGAAAGGTTCAAAGAATTTTCGAGGAGAGGTTTGATACCCAAAAAGAAGTCAATACGATGAGTTTTCTAATCTCAAGTAAGGGGATATGACTATTTACGAATATGTGAACAAGTTTAACGAACTCTCTCGCTTTGGTCTCGAATTGATTCAGAACTCGACTACGAAGAATAAGAGGTTCATTGATGGTCATCAGAGAAGGTATCAAGTAAATGGACAACTCATATAGGGCTCCCAAATTACTGGAATGGTGGAGATGGCTTATCAGTATGAGAATATTAATAAGAAAAATGCTCAGGAAGATAAGGAAAGAGGCTACATGGGAAAGAAAAGAAAATCTTCGAACAAGAAGCCCGAGACATGATAAATTGAAGGGGAATAAATGTTATAACAGTGAAAAGTTTGGACATGGGAAAAGGATTGCAGAGCTCCCCAGAGGCCAAGGAAGAATGACTCTGAGCATAGCTAGAATCCTCAAGATAACATGGAATGTCGTAATAGCCATAAGACGGGACATATCACAAAGTGCTGCTCACTACTGAAAAAGGCCGAAGTGGATCACATCTATAATGTAGAAGATACTCCAACAACTTCTGCTGGCAAGGGAAGGGCAGATGTTTTGGAAGATACACTTTTAGTTAAAGATGTTCCTATTAAAGTATTATTTGACACGAGAGTGTAATGACCCGGATCCTTATGGGTGAATTTTAATTATTTAATATGGATTTAAATATTTAGGTGATAATATAAATGGAATTATTTATATTAAGTTATCAATTTTATAAACTCAATTTCAATTTAATATAGAATATATTAAATTGTCAAAATACGAACATGGATTTAGTTGAATTCATAATTTTATTTGAATTAAATACAGTTCAGATAATTTATGGAAAATTTTATCTGAATTTATAATGATAATAATATTTATTTATTATCAAGGAGAATAAATTTTCTGAAATTAATTTATATTGGTTTAAATTAATATCGCCTCAAGACGATCAAATCAGACTTCGTGACCTATCCCAGTGTGTCCGGAATAGGGGTATTACCCTAGAATTGTCACTTGTTGGGCTCAGAAAGGAGTTCGCAGTCAATGAAGTATTTTAATTAGAGGATACCGAAATTTAAAATAAAATAAATATTTTTAAATTGGATTCTTTTTGGGTGGACCAAAACACAATACCGTGCCCTCTTCTCTTCCACCAACCAAACAAACCCGTGCCTCCCTTATCTCCACAAACCCAACAAAACCCGTGTTCCCCTTTACTTCCACAAACAAAATTCGAGTTCAGCAATATAAAAAGGGGCGCCCCCTTCATTACTCAAAATAAAACTGGAGAGCAACTAGGTCAACGCGATGGAGGAAGAAGGCAAAGGGGCCTCGCGAGCACCCTGGTCGATGTCGCGATTTGGGGATTTCATTCTCGAGGTCCGCGAGTTGAACGAAATCAAGTGGGAAGCTGTGCTGTCTTCGCTTGCAAGGTGGGATGTCGGACTTCGATTTTGGGGCGAAGTGATGGCGACGAGCTCAAATTCTGGGTCACTGAGGAGATCGCGACGGGTGTAGGTGGCATCAACGCAGTAGTCGAACGGGCTATTCATGTGTGGGAAGTGAAGTCGCGTTCAACAAAGGAGGTTTCCGACTTCGATAGAGTGCGAACATCTAGAAGGGTGGTCGTTCGACAGTTTCAGCGCGAGTAGGATGGTATCTCGCTCAGTCCAAAGTCATCAAATCACCAATTACGGATCCGATTTGAAGTCGCGATAGGGGGAGATGAGATCAAATCAAATATGGGTTTAGGGCAGGGTGCGTAAGGATTAAAGGCATTCGAAGTCCAGCTGAAATCAATTTGCTGTAGCGTGAATGGGTCCAAATGATGGTGCAAAGAGTTTAAAGCCGTTTTGCAGTAAAAATCATTTAGGTAATCTCCAATATTTAATTTAAGTTATCACTTAGGTAATTAGGAATTTATTTTAGTTCAAGTTTGAGATTTAAAATATAAGGCTAAGATGATAAATTTCATTGACAAACGAAGGTAGGATATTGGAATCATCTTCTTGTTCGGTATTAGCACAACAACGGGAGAAGTAAACCAGGCTGGCTTTCGATCTTAGCTTCATGAAAATGGAATTTAGAAATTGGATTAGCATGTAAATGTGAGGTAAGATATAATTAAACTTTTTTTTAGTTTAATTATTTTTATTCGAGTAGTCAAATTAAATAGATAAGTGTTTAATCGTTAATTTAAAAATGTTTAATCGTTAATTTTAAATAAATAATCCTAGGAAAAAAAAGATTTCATCAAATGGAATTCATGTGGAGTTCGAAGCCTTGGAAATCGATGAAAAGAACTTTTAAATTGAAGCGAGCTTCAAATAACAATCATCGGTGAGTAAACCTCACTCAGCATTTTATTTAGAAATTATTTTTATATAGTTAAAAATAATTGTCTGTGCTTGTTTGAATGCTGTCTGATTGTTTTATAATATATATAGTTATTTGGGATTGGTTGGCTATTATATATATATATATATTGGGTTGATGATTGGTTGGATTCCCGCAGTCTCATTAGCGGATGCCCGCGGTTTCATTAGCGGATGATTACCCTATACGCCCCACGCTATGATTAGTGGATGACCTTCTATACCGCGATATCCTGCCTCGAAGCAGGATGGGTATTACTATGTTGATTAACATCTGTGGATGCAGGAAAACAGGTTGGAGGAATCCAACTGGATTCCTCAAAAAAAAAATATTATCTGTTGTTTGTTTGATATCATATATATTCATATATGATGTGATAAAAATCAAATGATTGAAAATTGGTTGATTTGATTGTTTAAAATATCACCAGGGTTTGAATATTGATCTATAAAAATATCGTAAAGGGTATTTGAGATTTTAAAAAGGAAATTCTATTTTTATAAATAGAATTTGAATTTTTAATAAAACTATAGAAAATATTAACTTGTTTTGAAGGTATATAAAACAAGTGAATCGAATTTATAAACTTTGTTTATAAATGAAAATATGGGATTTGAATTGAATTTATAAACGTTGTTTATAAATGGAAAGGTGGGATTTGAATTGAAGTTATAAACGTTGTTTATAAATAATGCAGAAAATTCAAATGGACTTTGAATATAAGGAATTGAAATATAATGTGAATAATAGAATTCAAATGGAGTTTAACTATAGAATTTGAATATAGTATTTCAAATGGAATTTGAATATAGAAATTCAAATGGGATTTATAATAAATAGATTTGGATAAATAGAAGTGGATTAGACTAAGAAGTTAATTAACAGATTTAATTAACAAATTGAGTTAAAACGATTGGTATAGTTAAAATAGATTGGACAGGTATAGACATACATGAGACAGGTTTGGAATAAAGTATAGAAGTGAAATAAATACAATGCCCGACAAAAAGGTACGTATTTAATTCATATATGAGATTTTATGCGCCGTATCGGCAAGCCGCTTGGCTTTTTCTTTTTCTTTTTGAGATGAGAAGGACCGGGAAAGCTATTTGAAATTTCCCGATGCTCCCGGTACAAAGGAGGTTATGGCAAATTTTTCCGGGAATTTAAGGAGATAGAATATTTTTAAGATAGTTTGATAGTTAGAAATTTACATATCAAAATATATAGAAGTCGATAAGAAAATAAACATAGAAATAGAATAGTATAATCAAAAAGGAAGTATAAGAATAAAACCTCGTAAGGATAAAAGAGAAAGTATATATGTGTTTAAAAGTGAAGAAGTAGTGGTATGGTATTGATTATTCGAGTAAGTAGTCTTGTCTGTTTTGACGTTAAATGTTATTCAATCAAGGTCTGAGAGGTAGTTATACCCCAACTTGGTTGATTTCATGATATACCGATAAGTAGCAAGATTCAGGCTCGAAGATCAATGTGGAATAAGAATTAGTTAAATACTGTATTTGGGTTGTCATAACGATGTTTTACACAACGTCTGTTTTAACCCAAATATGTGCAAGGCTTGGAAATAGAATAATGAACGTTTCCTAAGTATAGAAATAAACGAGTCGGAAAAGAGATAAGTAATTGGAGTATTTTCGAATTATAAATAAAATATATTTTCTAAAAGTTTAGAAAATAAAGGAAGGCAATATATGGAAATGTTTTCCAAAGAACGTATAAGGCCAATATGGTTATTGAAAATATTTGGTTAACAAATATTGATAAGAAATAGAGAAGAGATTTAATTAATGGAATATTAATTAAAGGCTCAGTGATTGTTGGATGTTTGGATGAACACTTGTTTTATTCGATAGTTAAATCATCGACTATTGAAACACTTGTTTTTATTCGATAGTTAAATCACAGACTATCGGAGTTTTGACTATCGTGTCAATATGGAGAGACCGGTTGGATTATTATCCGAAGAACCACTCCATATCGGCAGTAGCGTGCGAATCAGATTATATAAAGAAAATCGAAGACGGAGTAGAGTGCAAGGACTTTTTCTATTAATAGAAATTGTGCCTTTGATTCATCCTATTCCTGGGTGACTCGTATGGATGATTGTCTGACAGAGTATTTCCAGAAAGGTCACGTACATTGATTTCTTCAACTGTACCAAGAGTGGAAGCGGAGAAGGAAACTCCTTTTAGCTGACACGTAATGTACTGTTGTAGACATCAATTAGTGATTTTCGATGGATCTGACGATGTGACATTCGAAGTGAATCTTGTGTGATGATAAAGCGTAGCTTCTAGCCTCATCAACCGGTAAATGACAGAAATCGGGCAGGCAGCATGGCTATGTAGGTCGCACCTATTAGGCTGTATAATCACCTGATCTAGAGTTTCATTTACTTCTAAAAATCTATTGTCGATGTTGTCCCATTCGGGAAATGGTTGCTGATCCCAATCGTTGGTGATATACATTCGATACACTCAAGCGAAATGAGTGGTCGGTCATGTGTGGCTGAGTTGCAAGATGTTCTTGTTGAACTCGGTGTATTCTCCTCTAGAGATATACCAGCGGAAGGTGGTTCCATACCTTGTCATAGTTGGAAATCAAATACCCAATACGTGCTTGCGGTTTATGATTGTATATTATATATGTGGAACGTGAGATGCAAATGTTCCACTTGATTGTTATTTACTTGATTTAGACATTATTATAATATCAAAGAGTTTTGATATAAAGATAAGTCAAGTGTTTGGATTCTCATAAGGGAAAAACCCATTCCGTGTTATATGGCGTGGTCTTATAAGATATCATTTAGTTTCTAAAACTGTTTTAAACTGTTACTCATACCAGTCCCATGACTAACCCGGAGTTTATTTGTTTTGTTCTACCTAAACTCTTGGGTGCCTAAATTTGTACGGGCAGTCAAGTAGTTCAGGATTTTTCAGATATATCTAAAGGAGCTTGGAGCAGGAGGCTTCAGCGTTATCTAGTTATAGTTTGTTCCGCTATGTTGTAAGTGTTGTACTCTGATAAGTGTATGTTATACAGTGAAGATTTTGTATTTCAAAGATATGATATATTATATTTTGTTCCGCTGCGATGTGAGATTCTGTGTTGTTAGTTCTGTTCTTCTTCTACCTCTTTCTTCTAAAAAAAATGTTTCGTATTTTCGTGATATTTGGGTTGGACGTATGATGTATATCGTCAACTCCGATGTTGCAGATTTATGGGTCATTACACTTGGTATCAGAGCTTAGGTTGAGCGAATACCTAGGCTGTGTGGAATTGTGCTCATTAGAGATAGGGTCAGTAGTATCCTAGAATGAGTTGAGTGTATATATATACAAGAGAGCGTATTTGTTATTTGATATAAAAACCGTTTTATATTGTGTTGACTAGTCTGTTGAGTGGATTATAAATTTTGGTCGAATCGTGGGACGCCACGAAGTCGATAGGAATTCATAAACACTTGAACAGAAGATTGGACACGATATTGTTTTTAAATAGTTAAGTTGATTGTTAGGATTATAATCAAATTAGATTATAAAAACAGAAATAGTTATATATATAACCAATGGAATTTGTATATGAAATCAAATATACAAATGTGATAAATTGAAATTGAATTCAAACCAGAATTAAGAATTTAAAATCCTGGGAGTTTGGAAAATATTTTTCTGAATGGATTTTGAAAGAAATAAAGCACTGAACTCATTCAGTAGCTGGGAAATAATTCTGATGATGGTCGCAACATCATCAGTGTTCATTTTCGAGTTACTAAGTGAGGAATTGCTGCCTTAGAAAAGTTTTCAATGGAAATTTGTTTGAAAAGAAACAAGTTATTTGAAAATTAAAATGTTTTGAATTTGAGATAGATATAAATATATGTATATATTTATATTACTTCAAAGGAATTTTGAAATGGGAATTGGAATATATAATTCAAATAGAAGTGAAATAGAATTTGAATTCAAAGGAATTCAAATGAGTTTGTATAAGGAAAATTCAAATAGAAATTGTATATGAAAATTTGAAATGGAATTTGAATTCAAAGGAATTCAAATGGATTTGAATAAAGAAAAGTCAAATAGAGATTTGAATATTAAAATTCAAATGGAATTTGGTTAAATAGAATTTCAAAGAGAATATAAAGTGGAGGTTGAATATTAGAATTCAAAGAAAATATAAAACTTTGAAATAGAATTTGAATTCAAAGGAGTTAAAATAGAATTTAAATTCAAAGGATTTCAATTAGAAATTGAACAAAGGAATTTAAATAGAACCTGAATAAAGGATTTCAAATAGAAATTGAAGATAAGAAATTCAAATAGAATTTGAAGATAAGGAATTGAAATAGAATTTGAATAGAAGAAAATTCAAATAGAAATTGAATAGAAGGAAATAATATAGAGTTTGAATAAAGAAATTCAAATGGAATTTGAATATTTCAAATATATAGGACTTGAATATTTGAAGTGAAATAGATTGGGAATATTATGTTGAAATGGAAAAAATGGATTTGATACATATTAAAAATATATATATCAGAATGGAGTTGAATTTATTATAAACAAAGTTAAAACGTTTATATTTATAATTATAATTAAAACGAGCTCGCCATAGCGCGGCAGTTCGTAAATTGGCGATTCGAACTTCAATTTAGTATACAGAACTCAACTGAAGTCGGAATTCTGTGAAACAAGAATCGTCGGGACCGGTTGAACAATAGTTTTCTAATGAAGGAGAAAAATATGGATTTCGTCGTATAGATTTTGAGTTATGTCAAAATCAAATTTTTAGAAAAGCAGCGCCAGAACCATTATAAAAACCATAACGGTTTAATTAAATAAATAAAAGGATCTTTAGGGAATAAAATCCGAATGGGCATTAGAAAAATCCATACTGGAGATATAAAATTAATATGAACTCTAGTGAAGTAAGTGAAATGATTTTTAAGACAAAAATCATATTTTAAATGGTTAAATAGAATTAACTAAATTGGAAAATAATTAGTTAAAGGAAATTTGAATCGAAATTGGGTTTTTGGATAAGGGAAAGAGATTGAGAATTTATATTCGAAATCGAATATATAACTCGAGTTGAAAATATTATTAGATTAGTTATAATTAAGTTGACATATATTTGAACAAGTTATATTCAAATAGAAGGGTGAACTAGGCAAAACGGTTAATTAGCAACTAGTTAATGGGAATTTGAATGATTGAAATTAAATTTAACTTAAGTATGTTAAATGGATCGAAATGAATAAATTGAGTAAAATCAGTGTGAATGAAATATGAAATGGGTGTGAAGAAAGGAAAAACCAAAAGATTTAAAAAGAAAATATATTTGTAAAACAAATATAAAGGAAATATATTTGTAACACAAATACAAGGGAAGTTATGTGCAAACAAATAGAAGGAGAAATATTTGTAAAAACATTACAAATAGATTCAATGGAAATATTTATTTATAGAAAATAAATAGAATGTTATAAATGAGATATTTATTTGTTAAATAAATAGAATTTAATCAAAGGAATATTCAGAAGATGAATAGAAAATGGAAATCTGTTTTTAACGGATAAATAGAAAAGATTAATTTATAAATAACAATTTATAAATTAAATTAAATATTTATAATTCGGTAAATGGAATATATAAGTCTGAACTTATATAGAGAAGAGATATTGGTTTTTAGCACCGATAGTTTTAAATAGAAGGGGTACACAACACTTGTATAAGTGAAGTAACGTTAATAAAGAGAACATTTATAAAGTGAAGAACCGTTACTAAAAGTAAATCTTTATAAATGAATAAACGTTATCCAATAGGAGTTATTCGAATAGGAGAAGTCGATTAGAGTTAGAAATAATCGATTAGAGTTAGGATAAATCGATTAGAGTAAGAATTAACCAGTTAGAGTTAATCAGCTAGGGTTAATCCGTAGAGTTAATTGGATATTAGTTATTCAATTAGAATTTATCGAATATTTGTTATTCAAATAAAGAGTTAACCAGATAAAGTTAATTGAACATAATTAATCGAATTAGAATTTAATTGAATGTTATTCAATTAAAGTTGATCGAATATAGTATTGAGATAGAATTAGTCAAACATAGTTACTCAGGATAAGTTGCCATTTCGTACGACTGCTAGCGTAATTCGCAGGGTTGCAGATAGCCTAGGGCGGTCGGATGTTTCCTGGGGGAATCAGGCGTAACCATTGTGATCGCTACGATCTAGAGTCAAGCGAAAGGAGTTAATCGAATATAGTTTATTCGAATAATGCTAAAAGAGTTATCGAATATAGTTTATTCGGAAGGAGTTAGGTGAAAAGAGCTAATAGAGTAAATCGAATATAGTTTATTCGAAGAAAGATTTTCGAATCTAGTTATTCGAAAGGGAGATTATCGAATATAGTTATTCGAAGGGAGGAGTTATCGAATAGAGATTTATTCGAAAGAGAGTACGTAAAGAAGTTTGAAATGATTCAGTATCAACATAAATAAGTTTTGAAAAGATAAATGGGTTTGTAGCACTTTTCCTACCTTAGCAATTTCGAGGACGAAATTATTTTAAGTGGGGAAGAATGTAATGACCCAGATCCTTATGGGTGAATTTTAATTATTTAATATGGATTTAAATATTTAGGTGATAATATAAATGGAATTATTTATATTAAGTTATCAATTTTATAAACTCAATTTCAATTTAATATAGAATATATTAAATTGTCAAAATACGAACATGGATTTAGTTGAATTCAGAATTTTATTTGAATTAAATACAGTTCAGATAATTTATGGAAAATTTTATCTGAATTTATAACGATAATAATATTTATTTATTATCAAGGAGAATAAATTGTCTAAAATTAATTTATATTGGTTTAAATTAATATCGCCTCAAGACGATCAAATCAGACTTCGTGACCTATCCCAGTGTGTCCGGAATAGGGGTATTACCCTAGAATTGTCACTTGTTGGGCTCAGAAAGGAGTTCGCAGTCAATGAAGTATTTTAATTAAAGGATACCGAAATTTAAAATAAAATAAAATATTTTTAAATTGGATTCTTTTTGGGTGGACCAAAACACAATACCATGCCCTCTTCTCTTCCACCAACCAAACAAACCTGTGCCTCCCTTATCTCCACAAACCCAACAAAACCCGTGTTCCCCTTTACTTCCACAAACAAAAATCGAGTTCAGCAATATAAAAAGGGGCGCCCCCTTCATTACTCAAAATAAAACTGGAGAGCAACTAGGTCAACGCGATGGAGGAAGAAGGCGCAGGGGCCTCGCGAGCTCCCTGGTCGATGTCGCGATTTGGGGATTTCATTCTCGAGGTCCGCGAGTTGAACGAAATCAAGTGGGAAGCTGTGTTGTCTTCGATTGCAAGGTGGGATGTCGGACTTCTATTTTGGGGCGAAGTGATGGCGACGAGCTCAAATTCTGGGTCACTGAGGAGATCGCGACGGGTGTAGGTGGCATCAACGCAGTAGTCGAACGGGCTGTTCATGTGTGGGAAGTGAAGTCGCGTTCAACAAAGGAAGGTTCCGACTTCGATAGAGTGCGAACATCTGGAAGGGTGGTCGTTCGATAGTTTCAGTGCGAGTAGGATGGTATCTCGCTCAGTCCAAAGTCGTCAAATCACCAATTACGGATCCGATTTGAAGTCGCGATATGGGGAGATGAGATCAAATCGAATATGGATTTAGGGCAGGGTGCGTAAGGATTAAAGGCATTCGAAGTCCAGCTGAAATCAATTTGCTGTAGCGTGAATGGGTCCAAATGATGGTGCAAAGAGTTTAAAGCCGTTTTGCAGTAAAAATCATTTAGGTAATCTCCTTATTTAATTTAAGTTATCACTTAGGTAATTAGGAATTTATTTTAGTTCAAGTTTGAGATTTAAAATATAAGGCTAAGATGATAAATTTCATTGACAAACGAAGGTAGGATATTGGGATCATCTTCTTGTTCGGTATTAGCACAACAACGGGAGAAGTAAACAAGGCTCGCTTTCGATCTTAGCTTCCTGAAAATGGAATTTAGAAATGGGATTAGCGTGTAAATGTGAGGTAAGATATAATTAAACTTTTTTTTAGTTTAATTATTTTTATTCGAGTAGTCAAATTAAATAGATAAGTGTTTAATCGTTAATTTAAAAATGTTTAATCGTTAATTTTAAATAAATAATCCTAGGAAAAAAAGATTTCATCAAATGGAATTCATGTGGAGTTCGGAGCCTTGGAAATCGATGAAAAGAACTTTTAAATTGAAGCGAGCTTCAAATAAAAATCATCGGTGAGTAAACCTCGCTCACCATTTTATTTAAAAATTATTTTTATATACTTAAAAATAATTGTCTGTGCTTGTTTGAATGCTGTCTGATTGTTTTAAAATACATATAGTTATTTAGGATTGGTTGGCTATTATATATATATATATATATATATATTGGGTTGATGATTGGTTGGATTCCCGCAGTCTCATTAGCGGATGCCCGCGGTTTCATTAGCGGATGATTACGCTATACGCCCCACGCTATGATTAGTGGATGACCTTCTATACCGCGATATCCTGCCTCGAAGCAGGATGGGTATTACTATGTGACTAACATCTGTGGATGCAGGAAAACAGGTTGGAGGAATCCAACTGGATTCCTCAAAAAAAATATTATCTGTTGTTTGTTTGATATCATATATATTCATATATGATGTGATAAAAATCAAATGATTGAAAATTGGTTGATTTGATTGTTTAAAATATCACTGGGGTTTGAATATTGATCTATAAAAATATCGTAAAGGGTATTTGAGATTTTAAAAAGGAAATTCTATTTTTATAAATAGAATTTGAATTTTTAATAAAACTATAGAAAATATTAACTTGTTTTGAAGGTATATAAAACAAGTGAATCGAATTTATAAACTTTGTTTATAAATGAAAATATGGGATTTGAATTGAATTTATAAACGTTGTTTATAAATGGAAAGGTGGGATTTGAATTGAAGTTATAAACGTTGTTTATAAATAATGCAGAAAATTCAAATGGACTTTGAATATAAGGAATTGAAATAGAATTTGAATAATAGAATTCAAATGGAGTTTAACTATAGAATTTGAATATAGTATTTCAAATGGAATTTGAATATAGAAATTCAAATGGGATTTATAATAAATAGAATTGGATAAATAGAAGTGGATTAGACTAAGAAGTTAATTAACAGATTTAATTAACAAATTGAGTTAAAACGATTGGTATAGTTAAAATAGATTGCACAGGTATAGACATACATGAGACAGGTTTGGAATAAAGTATAGAAGTGAAATAAATAGAATGCCCGACAAAAAGGTACGTATTTAATTCATATATGAGATTTTATGCGCCGTAACGGCAAGCCGCTTGGCTTTTTCTTTTTCTTTTTGAGATGAGAAGGACCGGGAAAGCTATTTGAAATTTCCCGATGCTCCCGGTACAAAGGAGGTTATGGCGAATTTTTCCGGGAATTTAAGGAGATAGAATATTTTTAAGATAATTTGATAGTTAGAAATTTACATATCAAAATATATAGAAGTCGATAAGAAAACGAACGTAGAAATAGAATAGTATAATCAAAAAGGAAGTATAAGAATAAAACCTCATAAGGATAAAAGAGAAAGTATATATGTGTTTAAAAGTGAAGAAGTAGTGGTGTGGTATTGATTATTCGAGTAAGTAGTCTTGTCTGTTTTGACGTTAAATGTTATTCAGTCATGGTCTGAGAGGTAATTATACCCCAACTTGGTTGATTTCATGATATACCGATAAGTAGCAAGATTCAGGCTCGAAGATCAATGTGGAATAAGAATTAGTTAAATAATGTATTTGGGTTGTCGTAACGATGTTTTACACAACATCTGTTTTAACCCAAATATGTGCAAGGCTTGGAAATAGAATAATGAACGTTTCCTAAGTATAGAAATAAAAGAGTCGGAAAAGAGATAAGTAATTGGAGTATTTTCCAATTATAAATAAAATATATTTTCTAAAAGTTTAGAAAATAAAGGAAGGCAATATATGGAAATGTTTTCCAAAGAACGTATAAGGCCAATATGGTTATTGAAAATATTTGGTTAACAAATATTGATAAGAAATAGAGAAGAGATTTAATTAATGGAATATTAATTAAAGGCTCAGTGATTGATGGATGTTTGGATGAACACTTGTTTTATTCGATAGTTAAATCATCGACTATCGAAACACTTGTTTTTATTCGATAGTTAAATCACAGACTATCGGAGTTTTGACCATCGTGTCAATATGGAGAGACCGGTTGGATTATTATCCGAAGAACCACTCCATATCGGCAGTAGCGTGCGAATCAGATTATATAAAGAAAATCGAAGACGGAGTAGAGTGCAAGGACTTTTTCTATTAATAGAAATTGTGCCTTCGATTCATCCTGTTCCTGTGTGACTCGTATGGATGATTGTCTGACAGAGTATTTCCAGAAAGGTCACGTACATTGATTTCTTCAACTGTACCAAGAGTGGAAGCGGAGAAGGAAACTTCTTTTAGGTGACACGTAATGTACTGTTGTAGACATCAATTAGTGATTTTCGATGGATCTGACGATGTGACATTCGAAGTGAATCTTGTGTGATGATAAAGCGTAGCTTCTAGCCTCATCAACCGGTAAATGACAGAAATCGGGCAGGCAGCATGGCTATGTAGGTCGCACCTATTAGGCTATATAATCACCTGATCTAGAGTTTCATTTACTTCTAAAAATCTATTGTCGATGCTGTCCCATTCGGGAAACGGTTGCTGATCCCAATCGTTGGTGATATACATTCGATACACTCAAGCGAAATGAGTGGTCGGTCATGTGTGGCTGAGTTGCAAGATGTTCTTGTTGAACTCGGTGTATTCTCCACTAGAGATATACCAGCGGAAGGTGGTTCCATACCTTGTCATAGTTGGAAATCAAATACCCAATACGTGCTTGCGGTTTATGATTGTATATTATGTATGTGGAACATGAGATGCAAACGTTCCACTAGATTGTTATTTACTTGATTTAGACATTATTATAATATCAAAGAGTTTTGATATAAAGATAAGTCAAGTGTTTGGATTCTCATAAGGGAAAAACCTGTTCCGTGTTATACGGCGTGGTCTTATAAGATATCATTTAGTTTCTAAAACTGTTTTAAACTGTTACTCATACCAGTCCCATGACTGACCCGGAGTTTATTTGTTTTGTTCTACCTAAACTCTTGGGTGCCTAAATTTGTACGGGCAGTCAAGTAGTTCAGGAATTTTCAGATATATCTAAAGGAGCTTGGAGCAGGAGGCTTCAGCGTTATCTAGTTATAGTTTGTTCCGCTATGTTGTAAGTGTTGTACTCTGATAAGTGTATGTTATACAGTGAAGATTTTGTATTTCAAAGATATGATATATTATATTTTGTTCCGCTGCGATGTGAGATTCTTTGTTGTTAGTTCTGTTCTTCTTCTACCTCTTTCTTCTAAAAAAAATGTTTCGTATTTTCGTGATATTTGGGTTGGACGTATGATGTTTATAGTCAACTCCGATGTTGCGTATTTGCGGGTCATTACAGAGAGCATCGCGAAGTTTCATTTCACGTAACGTGGTTAAGAAGTTATATTTAAAATTGAGTGTTAATAATCCGATTGCTGGTTCCCTCGATCTTTGTTGGTATTGTAGAGTGCCAATCTCTTATTCTCATTACTAGTTTTCCTTCAACTTAATTGTTATGGATTTTATTGAGTTTGATATTATCCTGGGATCAGATTGGTTGATGAGATATGAAGCCGAAGTTAGATGTGCTGAGTGAAATGTGAAAGTTAAGACTAAGTTTGGGAATATTATCATCATACCATGCCAAGGTCCAGAAGCAAATATAAATAAATTTTGGTTTGCTCTTGAGATTTCCCCTACTTCTATCAAAAATATTCCTACTGTTAAGAGTTATGAGGATGAGTTTGAATAAGTTGGTAGCCTTTTGTGGCGAAGAAAGATTGATTTTAGAATTGATCTTGTTCTAAATGTGAGGCCGGTTGTGCATGCAATTCGGAGAATGACGTTGAAAGAGAAAGAAGAGTTGAGTAATCAAACACGACAATTATTGTGGAAAGGTCCAATCAGACCTAGTTTTTCGAGTTGGGGAGAAGCAAGGGTCTTCGTTTCAAAGTCAGAAGGTACTCTCAGATTATGTGTAGATTACCGAGACCTCAACAAGAAAATTCTCAATAATAAGTTCCCCCTGTCGCGTATTGATGATTTATTAGATCACTTGAATCCAGCACGAGTAATTTTGAAGATGGACATAGCTATAGGTTTTCATCAATTAAGAATTGAAGAAGCATATGTTCCTTTGATAACTTTCAGAGGTCCATAATTATTGTATGAGTTGTTAGTAATGTCATTCAGGTTATGCAACGCCCTTGCGTATTGCATAGATTTAATGAATCGGGTATTCCGAGAAGTGTTGAATAAGTTTGTATTGGTTTTCATTGATGATATTATGATCTTTTCGAAAACAGTCTGTAAGGACCCGTAACTTCCCCGTGAAGGAAAGCACGAATACTTTGAGAACAACACACAAAAGGACGCAGACGGAAGAACATTTCATTGTTATTACAACAATTCCATCAGATACAAGAATATACAGAGTATAAATGATAAAATTACATTCGACAAATATCAGAGATTACATTAAATTACATAGCAGCGGAAAATAATACAAAAGCACAACTGAAAGTAATGCACGGATACAGAGCTTTCCGAGCATCGTTCCAGCTGTAAATCAGGACCCTGAGAATATAAATCTGCAAAACCAAAACTACTAGCTGCCCGTGCGGAAAATAGGGGCACCCAGAGTTTAGGTTAAAACAATAAACTCCAGGCCAGTCATGGGACTGGTGTGAGAACTAAAACAGTTATAATTCTTTATTTTAAAGTTCGGTAAATCAAGGGACCACGCCGTATAACACGGAACGGGTTTCCTCCCAAGAATACCAGTGCATAAAACAAACAGCGCAATGCTAAATAAAGAAAAATGAAGCTGTTATAAGACCCAGGTCCCATCACACAATGCAACGCAAGCCGGAGGATAGGGTTTTTACCTTATAACAGCCAAAGCATGCTTGATATGTTTAAAACACATTATTTGATACTAATATAGGTGCATAGTGTCAAAACAATTTCACATCATAAATATCAATCATAGGCGGCATTAATGACCCATACCACTATGTCGCCATACTAGGTTCTACAATTAAAACCGCAATATCACGTATTGGAAATTGGATTTCCGTCATGAGCCGAGGCAAGGGGCAAGCTCCTCTCCGATTCGAGACACTCTAGCAAATGCCTCAGGACCCCACTATGATCCTTGGATCTTCAGGGCCGGTCCTCTCTTAATTTTGAGGATTGGCAATTCCTGAACACACGTTTCCCGGTCCTTACAGACCTATATCCGAGGCGCCTCGCATTCCAACAACCACACAGGTGAAAAGTATATAAATGTCAGGGCTGGTAGGTCACTGACACCACCCTAGCTAGAAAGAAACGTCGTGCTCTCCCTGCAGTCACTATCCCGTTTTTGACTCATACCGAGGTGTGAGGCTCGCGAATTCACGTTATACACAAAGCTATGCCACACAGGCCGTGCTTTGATCATCAACCACAAGACTTTGCTTTTCAACAGAAGCCTTGATCAATTGCCACTTACGCGTGCCACATTGGCAATTCACTCCATGCGACTGATGTCCATCGATATACAACCTCTGAGCTCATACGTCTCAGAGAAGGGCGTTAAGCAAGAGAATAAATTCTCCGCCGCCAAACAGATGTATATTTAATAGAGATCAATCAACACAGAATAAAATCCAATGTCAGACACACAATCCATTTACAAGTTCGTTCTGGGTCTGAACGAAACCGGAGGCACTTTCCTCGCATATCCATCCATCTCCAAGTACGTCTGGACGATCACCAACTGATTCCCTCATCTTGGGTGTACAGCCCAATCAAGATCATCAGTAATCACCCAAACGATGTGAAGACTTCCGGTCTTCAACCACCGTCTTGATCTTCGACATCTCGTCGAATCGGTTATTCAGAATGGGTATAACCCGGCCTTTCTGAATAACCCACGTATATAATTAACAAATGTTACACAAACACAATGAACGCCTCATTCCAATTCAGAATATTCTTTTATTCACAAAACCACATTCTTAGGGAAAGGTTCCCATTAATTTTATCAAAGATAAATTCTTCTAAATTTATTCTTTAATCTTCCTTTGGATATCATCTCAAACTAGTCGGGATTAACGAACCACACCGAAGTAATTATTTAGTTTATTTCCCAATCCCAACCTATATATCCCATGGAGCAAAACTGGTGATACTCCATATCTAACACCACGGTGTTATCGGTAAAATTAATTACCATTTCACGTTCAAATCTAATTAAAGATTTAACTATCGCTTTGGAGCAAAACTGGTGGTACTCCATTCTCGATCACCTTTCAGATTTGATAATTTAAATTATCAATTCACATTTTAATCTAATTAAAGATTCATTAAAACTCCACTTAGCTTTAATCTTTCAGAAATCAACATCTTGCCTTTAACTGGGTTAAAGAACCAATGTCATCTAAAACACGATTCACGATAAACCCAAATCACATTTGATATTAAGTACAAGGCTCTGAATAGAAAATATATCGGCTTATATTCAATATCAAATTCTGAAACCAACATATATCATATTGGAAATAACGATATATAATATATCTTTCAAATTCCCAAAACAATATCTGTATACTCACGAAATCCACATCGAAATATTCCGAAGATAATTTCGATTCAACTCCACTTCCATTTCAGAATATTGGGAATATTGATTATTTTTAAAATCACTTTCAAATTCAATTTATTTATTTCAAAAATAAATTGATTTTAATTCTAGTTCAAAACTAGCTCATTTCGATAAAAATTTATTTTTATCATTTCAAATGTGGAGTTTTCCAGCCCAATTCTTTCCAATTCACATACTATAATTTTACACAAATTATAGATATTTTTAATAATTTTATCAAGGCCCGTACAGTCGATTTCCAACAACGGCCATCGAACTGCACTTACAGCGACCTTTTCCGAATTTGATTTGGACATAATTCCAAATCCAACCGTTAGATTTCAAATTTCTAATATTCATTGGAAAGCTCTTTTCGATACGAACCCAACGGTTCCGGTTTTAGGAGAATCCGACGGTCGGATCTCCCGCAATGTCCGTTTGAAATAAATGGTCGAAATTCACGAACTGCCGCGGCGCGGCGCGTCCTATTCAGGCCATTATATTATATATATAATATATATAATATATATTTCGTCGATTTCTATTTAAAACGAATTTTATAAATCGTTTTAAATTCGTTTCTAAAGCAATTTCAACTTTCTTTTCAATTCAAATCAAAATTGAATTCTTCTTTATAAATTCGTTTTAAAATTCATTTCTATTCAATTCAAATTTTAATTCAATTTGAATTCATTTCAATTCGTTTTCAATTCAATTCATTTCGAAATCGTTTTCAATTCAATTCATGTCGAAATCGTTTTCAATTCAATTCATTTCGAAATCGTTTTCAATTCAATTCATTTCGAAATCGTTTTCAATTCAATTCATTTCGAAATCGTTTTCAATTCAATTCATTTCGAAATCGTTTTCAATTCAATTCATTTCGAAATCATTTTCAATTCAATTCATTTCGAAATCGTTTTCAATTCAATTCATTTCGAAATCGTTTTCAATTCAATTCATTTCGAAATCGTTTTCAATATTCATTTTAAAATGAATAAAATCGATAAAAATATCGTTCACGTCAAAATGGCGCAAAACTAATCAACACGGCTTTATATTTTTCACAACTCCTTTATTCTATTCAACAAATGAATATTTATCCCATTCAACACATGAATCTATATTTTTTTTCAACCCACGACTAATCTCAACACATGAGTACTGTCAACACATCACTATTTTTGTTATGTAAAATATTTTATAAAACTATGGTATCTATCGTTTGATTTTTAATTAGACTCCTACTGGGAAGTAGTTCTAATTTTAAATATGATAAAGATATGAATTTTATTATTTAAAATATTTCACTCAACACATGAACATCGTCAACACATGACTATTTTTATATTCAACACATGAATTTTCTTTTATAATATTTATTATTTTCCCGATTGGAATGAGGCCCAATCAATCACCATATAACGTTAATTATACGGATTCCATACAACACATGTATATAATAGCAATAATAAACAATCAACCATCATCCAAAGTGCACCACACTGTATAAGCATCAAATATAGATATCTAACGCTTATAACAGCCTGTCAATCAATCGATCGACATATTTAATCAATCAGGATGAGTGAACTTCAAATTCCATCCCAACACCCGTGTGGGGTTTCAAACAATCAAACACAGATTTTATTTGTGCAGTTGGGCGACGTGTAAAATTTATCGACCCAATCGATATCAGTCAAATCAGTGTATATAAACAAATCGGCCGATTTGTTTATAAATATTCATTTACCCATTTTCACGTTAAAAATTATATTTTTAACGATAAAACATTTTATTTTAACACATGAATCTCTATTCAGTTCATTTATTCAATAAAATGATATTTTTATTTTTCTAACATATTTTAGAAAATTTCGGCGGCATAACGGCACGATACTAGAAACGGGACAAGGCCTAGCCTTATCCCCGGTCTAGTGAAGGCCCACGCCATTCACACATCAATCAAATCAATTTCAATTCACCAAACAATTCAATTCAAACCAAATCATCTAACTAATCTATGCAACCAAACAAACAAGTCCATGGTCTGTGGACGATTGTGTCGGGTGCTACTAAGCACCGTCTGCATCCTAGTATATATAAATATAACTAGAAAAAGAAGTTTAGAGTGAGAAGTTCTCACTGAAAGCTATCCTAGCTCTACGGCACTTCATTGATAGAAATCTTCATCGTTATCCCATCTTCGTCATCTTCGTTGCCCGTAGTCACTATATATATAAAAATCACACATTTTTATATTTCGATGTCTTTAAAATAAAATTCACATTTTTATTTATTCACTTTCAATTTAAAAATCATATTTTTATAATCACTTCATATATTTAAAAATCGAATTTTTACTATGCTATTCAATATATAAAAATCCCATTTCAAAAATATAGATTTCGCCTTTATAAAAATAAAGTTTTCGCCTTTATAAAAATAAAGTTTTCGCCTTTGTAAAAATAAAGTTTTTGCCTTTATAAAAATAAAGTTTTCGCCTTTATAAAAATAAACACTTCATTTCAACGTATATAAAATAAAAATCAGATTTTAATTTCGCTACATATACAAAGATGATATTTTTATATTCTCTATCCTATAAAGATTATATTTTTAATACTTTAAAAATATAAAAATCATATTTTTAATACTTTAAAAATATAAAAATCATATTTTTAATATTTCTATATAGTAAAGACTATATTTTTATTACTTTAAAAATATAAAAATCATATTTTTACTTCTTCTACTCAATAAAAATTCCGCCTTTTCTATTTTAAAAATATGATCTTTTCTATTCTAAAAACCCGATCTTTTCAATTTTAAAGTTCAAACCTTTCTCTTTTTAAAGTTTAAATCTTTTGCTATTTAAAATCTAAAAATAAAATCAGTTTTTAAAACCTTTTAAAAACCAGTTTTCTTTTTATTTATATAAAATAAAAATAAAATAAATAAGAAAAAAAAAACTTACAGGGGGGGGGCTCGGGGTGCTTGCCGCGGCGGTGGATTGCGAGGGGGGGTGTGTGCGGCTGTCGATGGAAGAGGAGAGGGGGAAGAGGGAGGGGCGGCGCGGAGCAGGGGTTTCGAAGGGGGGGGAGGCTCGCGAATCGATGCGAAGAAGGGGGTTCGAGAGGGCGGATTCGCGAAGGAGGGAGGGGAAAACGCGGCGTCGGTGGTCACCTGAGGGGAGGCGGCGGCGAGCTTGGGCGGCGCTCCGCCTTTTTTTTTTTTTTTTTTTTTGATTCGTTTTGAAATGAAACGAAAGGGGGGGGGGCAGAACCAATAAAGGGGAGGATATATATTTTTTTTATTTTTTATTTATTTATTTATTTTATTTTAATTCAAAAAGTCAACTTTTTCAAACGACCTCTAAACGAGGTCCACCGCCTGTCGTCCCTAGCGTTTCAGCCCCATTCCGAACACAATGGGATATATATCGTATGCTGATTCGATCATTTCGAACAGTTTCTGTTGAATCTAAAATATAATTCTTTATATATTCAATTTAAACGTACATTCCAATTTACCGGGGTCACAAACTAACTCTATAAATTGCAGAAAAATATTTTCTAGCTTCGTATTGACGATACGGTCCTAACAAAACTAGTTTCGCCGAATTCTAAGACCGTTAGAAAAATGGCCAATTTCCAGTCGATTAAAATCAACTGAAATGGTCAAAACACGTTTTCCTTTGCCACGCTCACATATTGATTCGAAAAATTATGAAATTTGGAATCTAGCAATAACTCCACATCACGGACCCAACAAAACTGGTTTCGTCGAAATCCGAGGTCATTTGCAAAATGTCCATTTTTTAAGGGCCTGAATTCCATAGCGACTATTCAGAATTTTCAACTGAACATATCTTTTGATTCTCGCTACGAAATTTTGATTTTTCGGATTCGTTAGAAAGATATTATTAAATAGATCCTAATGTTTTTGGTTTCACTAAAATCCGGATTGTTTTGCTCCCGGTACATTCAATTGAAGTTTGAAATCGAATTATCGAACTACCGCGCCATTTTCAATTCCTTTTATAATTATATATAATTATTTATATTCTAACGACGACGTATATAAATATATACGACGAATTCTATTCAAAATAAATTTCTCGTCGATATTATTTAAAATAATTCATTTTAAATAATCAAAATTCGCTAAAATCGCTAAAATAAAATTTTTAAACTGGCCCAGATTTTCGGGTTATTACACAGTCAGTGAGCGCGCGAAGCATTTGGAGCAGGTATTGGAAATTCTGAGAAAGAATTATTAAAATCCAACTTTTCTAAATGCATATTCTAGAAAGAAGAAGTGAAATTCGTTGGTAATGTAGTATCAAAGGAAGGGATATCAGTAGATCCGAGCAAGACTATGGCCATACGAGATTGGAAGCAACCGATGAAACCTACTGAGTTTAGGAGTTTTCTTAGATTGGAAAGTTTTTACCGGAAAATAATTAAATATTTTTCAAAGTTATCTAGTCCATTGACGAAGCTTACTAAGAAGCATGTCAAATTTGATTGGTTGTCTGAATGTGAAGCAACTTTTCAGGAGCTGAAAGAAAGAACAACTATTGCTCCAGTGTTGACGATTATAGATAGCAATTAAGATTTAACCATCTATACAGATGCTTCAGGTAAAGGAGTAGGTGTAGTGTTGATGCGAAGGGGCAAAGTCATTGCTTATGCAAGTCGACAATTAAAGCCACATGAGAAGAGATATGCTACTCATGATTTAGAGCAGTTAGCTGTGGTATTTGCTTTAAAGATTTGGAGGCATTACCTATTGGGTGAGAAGTTCGAGTTGTATACAGATAAAAAATCTTTGAAATATTCGTAAACCCAAAACAATTTGAATATAAGGCAACAATGTTGGTTAGAGTTCCTTATGTGGCAGATGCACTCAGTAAAAAGAATGCAATCATTGCTAATCTAATTATTATGCCCTCGTTGAACAAGAAGATTTATGTTCTACATAAGTACGATTAGTTCATTCGGATGATTAGAAAAAGAATTCAGGATGGTAAAGCCTCGGTTTCTAAATTAATAGCTAAGGAGTTTTGAGATTACAAGAATATATTTGTATTTCGGACATTCCTCATCTTAGAAGAGAGGTACTGGACGAATGTCACAAATCTAAGTTTAGTATACATCCCGGGGTGAGTAAGATGTATCAAGATCTACAACACACATTTTGGTGGAAGTCGATGAAAAAAGATATCTCGATATATGTTAGTGGGTGTTCAACTTTCCAATAGGTTAAGATTGATCAGCAGAAGGTTGATGGGTTCATACAACCATTGGAGATTCCGGAATGGAAATGGGACCAGATATCTATGGATTTCATTGATGGTCTGCCTTGAACCATGAAAGGTAATGAAGGCATATGGGTTATTGCAGATCGTTTAACGAAGAGTGTGCATTTTCTTCCATTGAAGGCTAATAGAACAACTCAGAGTCTGGCACAGTTTTATGTGAAGGGATTGTTAGACTGCATGGGGCACCCATCAGCATTATCAATGGTCGCATCCGATTTTCGCCAGTAAGTTCTGGGAAGCATTTCAGTCTGAGTTGGGAGCAAAGCTAAATCTTAGCACTGCATATCATCCCCAGACAGATGGTCAAACTGAAAGGGTGAATCGAATTTCGGAAGATCTGTTGCGAGCATGTATTCTTGATTTCGTAGGATGTTGGGAAGATTATTTACATCTGGTTGATTTCTCGTGTAATAACAGCATCCAAGCTAGTTAAAAATGTCACTGTTTGAGGCATTATATGGTAGACCATGCAGATCTCCTGCATGTTGGATTGAGCCTAGTAACCATCTAGTGTTGGGTCCAGATATGATCCAAGTAGCTGCTGATAAAGTAGACTTTATTAAGAAGCGGTTAAAGGCAGCATAGAGCCGACAAAAAAGTTATGCGGATTCTAGAAGAAAATAAGTAGCATTTGCTATTGGCGATCAAGTTTATACGAAAGTTTCTCTGTTATGAGGAGTGACCAGAATTGGGAAGACTGCAAAATTAGCACTTAAGTATATTAGTTTGTTCCCGATACTGGAAAGGATAAGAACTCTAGCTTACATGGTTCAGTTTCCAGTTTGGTTGATCATAGTACATGATGAGTTTCACATTTCCCAACTCCAGAAGCATGTGCTGGATCCAGACTTGGTGGTTGAAGAAGCATCACACGAGGATTTGGATATTACTCCAAGTTTGGTTATGCGGAGAGAGCAGATGAAATTATTTGGTCGAGAGACAAGGGTGCTAAGAAATAAGAAAGTAAACTTGATCAAGGTACAGTAGAATGGAATCCTAGAGATAGTACATGGGAGATAAAGGATAGCATTAAATAGGCTTATCACAGGTGCAGAGCGGATATCTTTGAATAACTCTTCTGTGAGAGGTAAATCTATATTTATTTTATCATTTCTATTTCAGTCTTCTAGTTTCTTCCTTTTCGGGGACGAAAAGTTTTAGGTGGTTGAGAATGTAACAACCCTGAATTTTGAACCAATTTAAAATTTTTTTTTAATATAATTTTATGTGAATTTATGGCCAAATTTCATAATTCGATTATTGAAAGATGATTTGAATAGTTTACAAATGAACATTATTGAGATGACCTCGCAATTCGACGAAACTATTTTTATTGGATTCGTATCATCGAGCAATGGTCAGGTTCCAAATTTCGGAATTTTTTGAGCTAACGTGTGCGCATACGAGAATTAAACGTACGCTAAAACGACATGTTGAAATAAAACAGAAACGCATTCAAAAAATAAAATGGAAGGCCAAACAAACTCAGAATTCGACGAAACTTGTTCCGTTGGATCTACAATTATGTTTATTGTTAGAATCCAAAATTTCTTGACTAACGGAATTAATATGTGGTCATGCGATCAAAAGGCGTGAAGGTAAACTGGCACACTTTTACAACGATCCTTAAAACAAGCTTGAAATAAAATGGTGAGCATCCAACAGGCCAAGGTGTTTTAGTTGAAACTCACCATGCTGCGCCACCTCAGCAATCCGCGTGATGGGTGGTTATTTTGCAAACATACCCTCCCATTTTCTTTCTTTTCTTCCTTCTTCCCTTTCACTTTTCCACTTACCTCTTCTTCACCATTTCTCCTCTCTAATGGCCTCTACCCATGCACACGGCCCCCGACCGCGCCACCACTGCCCTACCCCGCCTCTCCCCAGCCAGTGTCGCCGTGGGCCCCCTTCGCTCCACGATAGCTCCCTTCTACCATTTTGCACACCCCACCACCTCAAACACCCCTTTTTCTTCCTCCTCCTTCCAAGTCACAGCCAATAGGCCCAACCACATCGCCACGCAACCCCCATGAAACAACCCAGTAGGCCCTACCTTACTGCTCTACCCCCTTACACCCCCTAAACACCCTCCATTTCACTCCAAACTTTCATATCTACTTGTGTTCGAGTGTGAGAGTGTGTTGGCAAGTCGTTTGAGCTCCGTAAGCTGTCAAGAAGTTTGGTAGAATCCCGATAAGTGTCAACATCGAGCTAGCTAGCTCGTAGTTCTTCAGAACAAAGTTAGGCGGAGTGGAAATTGACGGTGAGAAATCTAAATACGTTAAGGGCTATTTAATGATTATCTACCACAGTTAATTAATTCAAGTTGTGTGATAAGTATTGGTTGCTAATACAAGTTCATTATGAAGTTAAATAACGATTAGCATGTTAAAAAATTATTTTTAATGAATATAAGTGAAATTACTTGGATACGTTACATATAAACGTAAATAGTGTTGACGGTAAGAAATCAGAACTCACTTAAAAAGGGTTAAATAGAATTAACTGTTAATTTTTGATAGTCTCTGATCATTAATAATAATTTATTATGATGTTAGTTGACGGTTAGCAAGATGAAAATATCATTTTTAATTGGTATACGCGTAGTTACTTGCGCTTGTATGAAAATAAAATTCACGTAGATGGGGATTAAAATTTAATTGACTGTTAATGGTCGATTAAAAATATTTAATAATATTTATCACTGATCATACAAGTTTATTGTTATGTTAAACAATGAGTAGTGCGATAATAATGACAATTTTATACGTTATATTTGATATCCTTGAGTTCAACACTTGAACTATGCACAAAGTTGATTGAAAATTGGTTGATCCTTAAAATAGCATTGGTTGAGTAATTTAATTATTACTATTAGATAGTTGCGAATTGAATTGTGTGATGATTGTTTGAGTGTAATAATAATATCCACCGTTTGATAATGCACAATACAAGTGGACAATATAACTTAACATAGCATAACCATGTAAGCATGTAACTATTTGATGCTAATAAATGAGGACAGCATAACCATATAACATGTAATTGTTTGATGCTTATACGATGTGGACAGCATAACCATATAGGCATGTAATTATTTGGTGCTTATATGAAGAGGATAGCATAACCATATAGGTACGTAATTGTTTGGTGCTTATTTGATGAGGACATCATAACCATATAAGTATGTAATTGTTTGATGCTTATATGATGAGAACTCTCACTTGATTTAAATTTTATAAGTTATCATAATCCTGTTTGATTATACAAATGATTGTCTATGATTGTAGCACTTGTTTTGTGATTGATGAGGGCCCAGAGTAGCAAGTTGTAGTATTTCCAATCAACCCGTACGAAGGAGGTTATAGTGAAATTTTTCGAAAATATAAATGTGATGACCGCCCATAACCCCCGCACTAAACAAGAGGAATAATGCGCTGAAAGGCGTGCCAGGCTGCTTTGGACGATCATCATAGTAAGTGAACACATCGAAACCTGTCGTAGAACTCACAGCGCAAGGATAAAATATAATAGAACATATACAACAGGTGATAGTAATGAGGTATCATATAGCAAACTTTTGAAACTCTTTCAACTTCCAGAAAGATTATCCAACTGATATCCAAGTTTGTACATAAGGCCTCACTACAACTCTCAAGCAACTCAAACAGCGGAAACAGAAATACTAGATAGAATAAAACTGGTACGCCAGCCTCCTGCTCGTCATCGCTCAGCTTCCTCGTATCACTAAGCTCCATTACCTGTAACCTACTACTTAGTCTGCCCATCCACAACCGGATGAACAGCCCAAGGTAATAAGAGGAGACATAAAACCTTGAGTCAGACAATAGTCTTAGTGAGCGATAATACAGCTAACAAACTTCAACAAGAAAGCATATGAGAATGGGTAAATGAACAACTTATCTACCCACATCACCAGAGAAGAACTCAACCTTATCTTCCCCACATCGGACAGCGATAGCCTTTACGACAAGCATTTCAACCATTCATCCATAGAAATCAGAACACCCATTCAATCATAGAAAACACACATTACATCCAGATAAGTCTCACGCAGACAACCCTAATCGAGTTTAACATTCCTCAAGTACTCTCGCCAGAGGCCTAGACCAATATCACTTAAGCACTCAAAGAACGTCTCCCTCGACTTTGGATAATCTATGTGAGATAGTACAAACAGAACAGCTAATCATCCATGACTGACTCTGGCTATCACTGCCAATCCCGCTTCGAAACCATCATTATCGTATGACGGCCAACCTTGCCATATGTCAAGGGCTAATGATAACCCCAGTTCTAGCATGAACTCCATATGCCCAACCTTGGCAATGTCCAACCTTGACACTAGGCCTTTTCCCAACCAGAAAGACCCAGGGTACTCGACCAACAACCGGTCTTTTGGCCCTTTCAACGATACCCATCGTACCCTTGCTTTGAGCCTGCTAGAACTTACGACAACGATGACTTCTCGGCCTTCGCATCTCTAATCGTCCAACCTTGACGTTGTTTCATAGCTCAAGCAACCTTCTCGAGCAGCCATTATCCACCAACTCCCGACCTTTGAGTTGTCTCCGCATTCGTTGTTCCACCTTGATCAACGAACACATTCATCACTTCGAGTCTTCCTACTTGAATCACCTCGAAGTCACGCCATCACCGAACCAAAACACATCACTGCGCTGGAAAAATATTTTTTTCAGACCTTTTTGGTTCGTACCTGAGTCGTACCCGAAAACGTACTTTTTCAGAAAACGACCCTGCCAAAACCGACCAGAACATTGCTCCAGAATGACCAGCCAAAAACCGACCAGCCTTGCTCCAGAGCGACCCGCCAAAAACCGACCAGCCTTGCTCCAGAACGACCCGCCTCCATGCAGCTTTGGATCGACTCAACCTCCTTGCAGCTTTGGATCGACTCGACCTCCTTGGGACCGACCAGCTTTGGATCGACCCCGTCAAGACCGACCAGATTTTGCTCCACCTGACCAACCAGCTCCTTCAGAGCGACCAGGATTTGCTTCCAGTAAAAACCAACCAGAATGCCACCATCTGAAACCGACCAGAATGCCACCATCTGAAACCGAACAGAAACACTTCTGCTCCTTCTGGACCAACCAGCTTAAACCGACCAGCTCCCTGACTTGCTTCCCAAGCCATACTATGACCGACCACCTCATTCCAGACCGACCCGACCAACTCCAGGACGACCAGAAACCTGCACATCTCCAATTCGACTCCGATTTCGACCAAAACTTCGCCAAACGACGAATCCGACGAAACCAGCTTATCCGATTCATCCAAACGCAATCACAAACATGTTATGCAACCAACAATATCATCAATCTAACAATTTCCATCAAAACACATAAATTTCCCAAAACATGATAAGTGAATCATATGAACATAAAAACGGATCTAACTTGCATAATCTTGAGAAAAATCATAAAAATTAACCATTTAAATTATCTAGATCAGATCCTAAGGTGATTCATATATAAAATGGACTTAGCATGGTGTGGATCTAAGGAAAATAACATGGAAATGATGAAATTTACATCCTAAAACCCATATACTTGCATGAATCCGAATGAGAGATGTAAATCACTCACCAGTTATCCAAATCTAAGCAAAAGCAATGAAAACACAATCCGGACAGCGAACACTTCGAATCAAACTCTTCAATCCGATGGATTCACCCTTGAGACGATGTAGATCTAGCCTCTTATGGTGTAGATCTTCGATTTCCCTCCTTGGATTTTGGAATTTTAATGGTGGAAAGATGTTAGAGGAAGAAGGAGATCAAAGCCTCCCCATAAGAGAATGGAAAATGCCAACCTTTCTCCATACCCCTTACCCCCTATTTATAGTCACCACCCACCCTCTAATGGGCCTTCTCCAAATTAGCCCATTAGCCTTCCAAAACCTGAACAGCCAACTGAAAAACCTTAAAACAGCGATTTCTCCCAAACCGCTGAACCAAATCCTTAATGTAACCACTCTACGGAAAGGGAATCGTCAATTCCTTTCCAATGGCACAGGTCTCACCCTCTGATTCGACCTGAGTCAAAAGTTATGCCCAGTACAAGACTGATAGGGCAAAATGGTCACAAACAAAATTGGTAAAAATTATGGACATGTCACACATCCCCTTAAGCAACATACCAAAAGATGAGAATGATCCAATCCTCAGGGAATAAAATAAAAATATTTTACGATCTTCCGATACGTAAAATGCGGGCTGTTACAATAAAGCATTAGCCAAATAGTTAATAAACTATAATAGAAGAAAATAGGTTCAATATTTAATTATATACGTCGAATATAAATTAAAATAGGACGTGTCGTGCAGCGGTAGTTCGCGTTTTCGATGTGTGACTTTAAACGAATATACCGGGAGATCCAACCGTCTGATTTTCCCAAAATTGGAACTGTTGGATTCGTTTTGAAAATATCTTTCAAATTATAATAAGAGTTTTTAAATCCAAAGGTTAGATTTTTAGAAATGTTTAATTCTAGTTTGAATGAAAATACTGCCATGGCCCGTAATGACCTGTAATTGGAAATTACAGGTATGAACTAGTTTGATATGAATAAAAATAGCGGAAAATCATTATTAAATATTATAAATTATTTGCAATGAACATAAAACAATTTCACTTAGTTTTGAATGATAAAAATGGTTAAGCTGAATTTGGAAAATGTTGTATAAATGCTTATATCACTAATTTGAGAAAGATTTGGAAATAAGTATTTTAATTCTTAATTTGAATTAAATTCTTGAGTAAGCCTTTTAAATAAGGATATGGATTGAATTATGAAATCCAGATAACTTAGCCAGGTGCGAGAATAAGATTTTACATCTTATAAAATGTAGCCAATTAAAGGAGACTTAATCGGTAAATCAATAATCCAAATATGGATTTGATTGGACTGGATTTGTTTGGCGCAAATTATTCGAAAAGACCGGGTTTAACTTATTTCGGATAATTGAACGACGATTAAAAGTCGAAGATATAGAAGACAGTGCAAGACAGATAATCTTCACATTGAATGGATTACTGCTGATGCCCTGCATATAGGTAGCTCCCTTGAAGGGGTTAAAGTGGAAGTTGTCCCTACGTACTTGTTGATTGTCCGAATAGGCGTGGACTTCTCTCTGTATTGGACATATGGGATAAGGAATAAGGTGCCTCCGGTTTCATGAATTAAATCTTTTATAACTTACGCTACATTTATTTATTTATAATGTTATGCTAAAATAACTTTAGTCTTAATAAACCTTCATTAATTATCTTGTAACGTCGCATTTTTAATTAATTCCATTTATAATTTTGCAATGTTATGTCTACATAACATTATCTTTTTATTTAATTCTCATTTTTTCTACGCGTTCAACATTGCAAATTCAAATGTGCGTTATTTCTGAAATTCACACATTTATATATTATTGAAATAAAATATATATAAGCATTTGTTTACCTATACAATTATTAATATGGAACTTTGAACGTCAATAACTTTTTAAGTGAACTTCATTCACTACACGTTATATATGTAAATTAATCATAAAATCGCCACGAACACAATAGCATAAGTTTCGAGGTAAAATTCTGATAATTCCAAAATTACCTTTTTTCTGTATATGTTATTGCACTTATTTAATTATTTAAAAATGCGGGGTGTTATATTCTCTCACCTTTTAGGATATTTCATCTCCGATGATTAATTCCTCGCATAATCCACATTCAACATGTGTACATCCAACTTTGCAACCATCTGTGTCCTTGTGCAAAGTGTATACATCATAAAATCTATGAATACAAATGAATTTGTAAGTGTTGCCTCCAATATGGATGTTATTTTCTTTTAAAAACCATTTAAAAATATGATGCATACATCCTAAAATATACTTGCAATTTTAGTATGAATGCAATATTTTTAAAATCAATTTTTTTTTCTCCATTGTTTCCAACATCCATACTAAATTAGGGCGTAATTCAACCAATTTTTGCATTCGAATCCTACTAAACAACTTTAGTTTTTCCAATTTTAGAAAAATCTAATTTTTCAAATTCGATTTGTTATGTTAGGAAGAGGTAGAAAGTGGAAAATTCCATACTTTCCACTTCACTTTTATGCACCCTTTTCCTCGTACTTGGAACTTTTTCAATCTGATTTCTCCTAATCACTGTTTACATAACAAATTTTTCCTTTCAATTTTTTCAAAACTTAGTATGGAATAATTTCTTTATCTTCTCAAGTTTTTTAATTTCTCATTATTATGACTAACTTTTATGTTTATATTTAGATATCTCATTTTCTTATTTAGTTTCCTTTTTTGTTAACCCCTCATTGGTTACACCTATTATTTACTTTCTTTTTGAGTGATCATTACAAAAACATAGAAAAATAACATTTTACTAATAGGAACTGATTTCTTTAAACCCATCACAACATTTATATATGACTACCTACTACTAATTGGAAAGAAACAAAAATCATATTTTTGGTTACATCTATGAAATCTTAAACTAATTTAGCTAGGAAACCATCTCCATGACAGTCTAGAAATCAACTCCAAAGGCGTCTTACACTTTATCCTCTTGGGCCCCTATCTGTCACTCAGATTGTCTCTATCTGCTATTGGGCCCCTCAAACCTAAAATTTAGTTGGGTTCCTACCCATTCCCCACGACCGAACCTTAGATAATCATTGAACGTCTAGTTCTTACTTTACTATGACTCAATACCATACTAATGGAACTTTAATATTTGTCTTAATTTTAACTTATGTCATTTTTTATTTGCAAGAAACCAAGACTTGCTCCTTTTCAATCCATTTCCTTTATATTACATATGTATCAGTTTTAGGTTTTTCCTCGTAAATTCAATCTTTTACCATTATATTATCGACTTACATGGCAACTTGATTTTCATGTGCATTATCAAATATGTTTCACTCAACCTATACCATTTATTAGATACATATTTATGCGGAATCCCTCTCTCTATCATTTTCACATAAATTATACAAGTTTTAAAATAACTTTAACTATATCCTTGTATGTTGTTCCTTAACTTTCGAGTGTTAACTATTTCTCACTTTTAATCCTTAGTTCCTCTTTTAAAGCTTCCTACAATTACTACTCAGGTTTTATGATCTATTCTCACCGTAAATAATTCCATTAGGCTCTACCTAGTGTTTCAAGTACACTATGGGAATCCTTTACTACTATTAGCCTTATAACAATGATAATTCTCATATACTCTATACTTAAAAGTCCAGTTTGGTTTCCATTCTCACTTTTTTTTAATTTTAATCATTCCGTTAAATCAACTATAATTCTTTTAAGTTTATATTTTCAAAAAAATTCTCAAAAGTTGAAAACGTGAGTAGATAGGATTGACTACTTCCTATTCATTCACCATGGTCTATCTGTTCAAAGGGTTATGCATTTAATTCAGTTCGAGCTACTTATCTATTTTACAACACATTTCCTCTTTTTTCCCTTTTTTGAAAAGAATTATTAAGATTAAGTCTCTATGAATCTTTCCTACAAAAGATTTTTGTGTTTTGCGTGAAGTAACAAGTAACTTAATTAATATATTTTTCATTCCTTTGTTGAAATAACAAGCATAAAATATGATGCTTCACCTATATTTTTTACACCTCTTTCTCCACACATTTCCTTTCCACTATAACAAAACACATCTACTTACAAACTTATCGATTCACAAAAACTTATATTACATTTCTGCTTGTTCCGGAGAACTGAAGTGTGATAACCCTTCCTATCTACGAAAAAATCATGTACTTTCTTTTGTACTAAATCTATGTAGACATTTAAGACTTCAATTGCAATCTTATTCTTCTTATATAAAGTACTTACTCTCGATGTCCTCCTCGTAATTGACTTTTCTAAAGCTTACAATACAGTCAATTTGAAGTTTCTTTAAATATTTTAAGTCACAGTGCCCCCACTAGTGTAACTGGATTGGTTGCATCTTTCTTACAAGTCTATCCTCAATCTCCAATAATGGAACTGAAGGCGGTCTTATTAAATCTAGGTGTGATCTACACCTTGGCGACCCTCTATCTCCACTTTTTTTGTTTTGGTGGACGACGACCTTAACTGCATGAGCAAGCTGGCCAGCGCCAGCAGCTACCTTAATGGTATCCACCCTCACCCCAACCACCCTGATACCGTCACCATTTAATTCGTCCATGATACAATCCTTAATGGCCTCTTCATCAACTTCTCCAAAAGTTACGTCATTATGCTGGGAGGAGTGAATCACCTTGGTCCCGCCATTGCCAACGCTCTAAACTGCCGTCTCATTGACTTTCCCATGTCTTATCTCAGGATCCCTATCTGACCCACCAAGATTGGCTCCCCCTCACCTCCAAAATTGAAACCCAACTTGCCTACTGGAAAGCTTCTTCTCTCTCTTTTGCTGGAAGTTTTACCCTTATCAAATTTGTTATTTTTTCCATGCACATATACCGACTCTCTTTCCACCCATCCCCACTTGGTTCATCAACAGAATCGACTGCATACACAGAACTTTCCTATGGCATGGTGGCCCCACTAAATCTTTGGACTATTGGAGCGTCGTTCGCGAAAATGTATCGCAGGGTGGCCTGGGCATTTTAGACCAACGAAATATGAACCTATCCCTCCTCTTTAAATGTCTTTGGAGCTGTCTTAGCCCAGACATTTACCCTTGGAAATCTTGGATCCTCTCCTACTACAACAACAACAATCCCGCAAAGTTCCTTCAATCCATCGCTTTAGTCCACCCATCTTTGTTCTAGAGGGGAGTCTTACGTACTCTCCCAAGAACTCACTGTTTTTTCATCACCACTATTCGTAATGTTCCCTTATGCTCCTTCTAAAGTGACGCACGGTATTTCAGTTGCCCTCTCAGTCATTTCTACCCTGAACTCTATGAGGCTTCCCAACCCATCAATTCTTGTCCATTATGCAACCAGATTGGGCCCAACCAGTCTTATTCCTCTCGCCTACTTCTTCAGTAGTATCCTTGTTCAATTGTTAGATGTTGCCCACTTACTCTCAACCATACTCCTCCCTCCACCATTGGATTACCTGAAGCATGCATCCCAGCTCCGTCTTTACAGTCAACTCATGATATTACTAGCTCAACTTCATAGGTCCCTCTTTCTCCTTTCCTATGATCTGGAGAATGTGTTCCCCACCCCGAGTTCATTTCATCCTTTGGTACTATTCCCATGATAAAATCAACACTAATGGCAGACTATCCCATAAGAATATCCAGGTTGACCTAAGATGTGTCTTCTGCCTTAACACTGACGAATCCATCCAACACATATTCCACAATTATGACCTCGATTATTATGTTTAGGCCTCTGCCTCATCCCACATTCTAGGCTTGACTCCCCCATGCGCTCATCCTTTTAATTTCTAGCAATTTTCCTTGCCTAATCCAGATCTGGTATTTTCACAGATGCTTTCTTCCGGTCTATTTGGATCGAATAGAAATAATAGATGCTCCAACAATAAATCCCGCTCTCGGGCTGCTCTATGCCACAAGATCACTTACTTGTTTTCTTTCTGGACAGAATCCTAAGCTCAGCCATCCTTCTAGCTCCGCCTCCAAGTAGGCATCAGTGACTCTGTCGAGTATGCGGGAAGCTCTGATGTTGCCTTCGCTCAACCCAAAAGACAATTTTGTCCATGGTGATTCACTGGTTTGGTTGATTCTCCTCCTCTTCTTGCTCTACGTGAATTATTCTATTCTATTTATTACTTGTTATTGTGGAATGTATCTCCTTTTAGGCCCAAGCAGCTCTGTGTAGTT
Organism: Allium sativum; assembly: GCA_030737875.1. Taxonomy (NCBI): domain Eukaryota; kingdom Viridiplantae; phylum Streptophyta; class Magnoliopsida; order Asparagales; family Amaryllidaceae; genus Allium; species Allium sativum. The sequence goes on from CM060926.1 coordinate 42,621,405, forward strand.
ATTTGTAACATCTAACTCCTATAATCAGCTATGATTTTTTTTGGTGCTATCGGTCTGGCCTTTTAATTGACTTTTCCTACTACTATTAATTTTAATTCTAACTGGTTGTGAAGACCTGATCTACACAACTATCTTCCTAAAAAAAGAATTCCAACTCCTTTCCAATTTACTAGAATAGGGTTTTTTGAGAACGTACAAAATTCTAGCATCATTTTTCTATTATTTTGTATATCCACATGCAACACACACACACACACACAGATATATATATATATATGTGTGTGTGTGTGTGTGTGTGTTTCAAAACAAATATGCTATCCCTTTGTTTCAGAAATTATTTTGGTGCAAGTCTCCATATTTAAACTATTAAATTTTTGGAAACTTGTAAACTTGTAAACTTTTTTTGATTTACGTGTGGAACCTAAGACTTCACTCAAGCCATTGCTTGTCAGTCTTAGTAAACCCCACGGGTAGTGATATACCCCGATTTTTCAACGCCTTCACACTACCTAGGTAGTCACCCTTAGAAATTGGCAGAGGTGGCCCTCGAACCTGAGACCTATGTCTCATCCCAATTCGCCCACCTCTAACCAACTGAGCTAGGAGTGTCGAGTGTAAACTTGTAAACTTTTAAATTTAAAACATGAAGACTCTCTCCAAAACTTTTTTTTAAGTTCTTAAAAGTTCCAATTATGAGGTAAGACTCAAAGCGGGATCTTAACTTCCATTTTCAAATCCTTTTATCAAATAATTTTTCACTCAATCTAATTTTCTTTTTATGCTAATTCCTCTAGTTTTATCCAATTCTGAACTAAAATCTGGTGCTAGCGCATCAGTGCGCGGTATATATACACTCTTAATCCATCAACTTTCTTCAGTTTCAACGTATATTCAAAAGGCTTTATTATCATATCCACTAATCTGAAATACTATTGATTTTCATATTTCAACATATGGATTTTCTGTTTTATATTAAACTTATTATACATCTTATACTATAGCCACTCTAAGGACAACCGCTCTGGTTGATGTAAAACACTGTTACTATTATCTTTCCATATGTCTTTCCTCTTAAAAATGAGTTTTCTATGGATCTAGGTATATACGATATATTTAGATTTAAGAATATGAATATGTTCACTCGTATCTATATAACAATCCTAAAACTCGCTCAAATACTAACAACCCAAAATCCGAGGGGGAGGGGGCTCAGATCATTTGCAAAATGCTAAAATCCAAGCCCACTTAAACCTGAGTTGGTTATCTAGTATCCTACAAAAAGGCAAGGATAAATATATCAGAGCTCATATAAATATTTCACAACAAAACTAATAAAATATGGTAATAAGTAAATACTCTCCATAATAATGATACTGACTAAGCAAGTGTCTCTAAGATGGAAAATCTTTGCCATCTATCTAACTTACTATTTTGTTGTGAGGAAAGGTTAGAACAAATATAATAATACATATATGTAGATATATGCTCAACATATCTAGGTACTACACATAGTACCCTCCTTGACAGGCCTCCACCATGTCTTTACGAAAGAGCGATACTACTATATCTATAAAGGACTGTTTTGTGAGGCCTACCATACAGATGTTCCATCATATGATAATAAAACATGAAACTGTGTCCGTCTTGGACTCTCGAATGCTTGGACATCCATAATGTACAATCTGGTGCATACATTGAGGATCTATATGTGATCATTATGCCTATGCTCCGAGTTTCGCTAATAAGGAGCACAACTAGGGATCACCATGGAACTTGGTATGGGATTTGCAAAATAAGCAAAAAGACACTATTAGGGCCCATAAATGTTAAATTAGGTTCATCTCCTTATATCATAGCTACGGCCAAAACAACTACCCCTCAACTAGTGGAGACTCTCTAATGGGTTAAAACCTTGCCCTAAAGAAACAAAAAAAGAAAAAAATTGGTGGTGCCACCTCATACAATGTCCCGATAGTGAAAAATCACTATCTTCTTTGTTTAACCCACATCTTTCAGTACTCGTTATTAGTTGACGATGACAAGCATCCGACGGTTAGTATCCTTTTTGGGTCCTGACCACGAAGTTGCTCCTAAGTTACCGTCGTATCCTAAAGTCATCCATCAGCCTTCTAACTACCAATATGAATGTAGTCAGGACAAACCCTCTTGATGGAAACTATACACCAACCTCCAATAGATCTCCAAACTATCCTACACTAAAAGCCCATTCTTGGGGTATACCTCCTTTGAAATCTGCGATTTCTGTCTTCATCATGGCTAGTCTTGATCTTCCTAAGATCATCAGCCCACGACGAACAGGGAATGCTGCTATAAACGGGCCTAGAGATGTCAACGTGCTTTGATGAATCTGTTGTGGATTGATTTGCTAGGCATACCCCTAGATTTTCTTTAGAATAATCCAAACGCCCCTAACATTTACTATTATTAAAACCTATATCTAATCTTTTTCTTACACGTTTAATTTCTCTTATCTCTTCTTTCTTAATTTTCTTTTGTTCTTTTATTATGATACTATTCTCATCTTTTCTTTTTTATATTTTGTGACAATCATATTACGAGGCTATGTTATCTTCTCATACATTGTTTATCATAATAATTTCCCTTTTCTTCTTAATACCTTCGTAATAATTGCATATCTTTATTCATACTCATTATTTATTCTTATCGGGGCTATTAAGTATTTAACTTGATTACTTGTCAAGTATGTGACTTAATTATTATTCTTTTATTTTTATAACATCTTTACATTATATTGTGTTAACGCACTTTTTGGTCAAAGATATCACACATGGAATCTCTAAATAGCAACACGCTCAGGCACTGAGAGCACCATCAGAAAATAGGAAGCGATTTGGTTGAAGTTGCATCACAAACAAAGAACGGCTTGATACTCCTATCAGACGACCTCTTTTGGGCCCGAAAACACCAATTACAGAGTTTTGCTGCGTAACTCTTGTAGCTCAATAAATTAGCTTCAAGTAGAGCTTTCTTTTGGTTAAAACAGACTTACAGTTTGGATGTTACGCCCGTTTCCGTGAACGCACTAAGAACCGAGAACTTGGATCTTGGCACCGGCTAGCCCCCCTAGGGCTTGCGCCCCACTCGGCTCGTGGTGCACCCTCGGACCATGACCCGCTCGTGAAATGCCCATGGATCACAACCTGCTCGTGGTGCACCCTATGATCACGACCCGACCTGACCATTTCCACCAGCTTCTCACTTCAGTTCGTCACACCGGCTCGTAGAGCACATAGGGGTCACGAACCGCCCTAGATTGCAGCTGTAGCAACACGTGGAATACAATGGCTTGGAGAGGATTTCTGGATGTTTTCCACCACATTTCCAGATTCTTGGGATGCATGCCACGTGTCCCACGAATCGCTTTCATGAAACGCCTATAAGTACACCATCTGAAGGCATTTTGAAGGATCTTTTGGCTCTAACTCCTCATGACATCCACCATTAATGAGGACAAGGACTTTGCACCCTCTGACATCCCAATTCTCATCCTTTCTAAACAATTAGCACGTCAATTACGTGTATAAGCTCTTGTAATCTCATTCAAACACACAGATTGTGTGTCTTCATGTAACTGATTCTTATAATCTGTCCATATAACAATAAGATTATAAAGTGGGCGTAGGCTACATCTAAGGCCGAACCATTATAAAAACCTCGTGTGATCCCTTTTATTTATTCTTTACTACATTCAGTGATCTGTGATCTACGTTTGGGTGTTAGTACCATTTTTTGGTCTAACATATTGCTTCTTTTACTTATCTCTTTCACTTGTCTTCTTTGCAAGTTCTATTTTTAGGAAGTTATACTTATTCCATTTGGTTGTTTATAAAAACTGTACTAAAATACATTTCCCTAATTTAGTATAATTTTTTAGGAGAAGCAAATGTCATGTGGAATGCGATGGTAACTTGCATTCGGAGAGTCGCCACTGAGGTATTTGGGATAACAAGAGGTGGCATGCGAGAACCCAAGGATTCGTGGTGGTGGAATGACGAGGTGCAAAAGGCTATCAAAGAGAAGAAGGAATGCTACAAACGCATGTACCATCATAGAAGCGAAGAGAACATGCACATGTACAAAGTGGCAAAGAAGACTGCAAAGAGAGCAGTGAGTGAAGCAAGGGGACGAGCGTACGAAGATTTGTATCAAAGGCTAAGTACAAAGGAGGGCGAAAAAGACATTTACAGAATAGCTAGGCTACACGAGAGGAGGACAAGGGACTTCAATCAGGTTAAATGCATTAAGGATGAGAATGATAGACTTTTGGTGAAGGAAGATGAGATAAAGAATAGGTGGAGAGAATACTTTGATAAGCTTTTCAACGAAGAAAGTGATAGCTCTTCGATCGAGTTGGAAGACTTAGCCGATAGCACCAATAGACATTTTGTGCGGAGATTTCAAGAAGCTGAGGTAAAGGGGGCGTTGAAACGTATGAAATCAGGAAAGTCGGTAGGGCCTGATGATATTCCTATTGAGGTGTGGAGATGTTTTGGAGATGCAGGGATAAGATGGCTAACTAAGTTATTCAACAATATTTTCAAATCAAACACAATGCCAGATGAGTGGAGGAGAAGCATTTTAGTTCCAATCTTCAAGAATAAAGGAGATATTCAAAGTTGCACAAACTATAGAGGAATTAAGCTTATGAGTCATACAATGAACCTTTGGGAGAGAGTTTGCGAGCAGCGTTTGAGGAGGTTGACAAGTGTCTCTAGGAATCAATTTGGTTTTATGCCGGGAAGGTCAACCACTGAGGAGATTTTCTTGGTTAGGCAACTTATGGAGAGATACAGGGAGCAAAAGAAAGATCTCCACATGGTTTTTATTGACCTGGAGAAAGCTTATGACAGAGTACCGAGGAGAGTTATGTGGTGGGCGCTAGAAAGGAAGAGAGTGCCATCAAAGTATATTACCCTTATTAAGGATATGTACGAGGGGGTTGTGACTAGTGTTAGGGCATGCGATGGTGAGACCAAAGACTTTCCAATTAACATAGGGTTACATCAAGGTTCGGCTTTGAGCCCCTATATTTTTGCATTAGTGATGGATGAAATCACAAAAGATATACAAAGGGAGATTCCCTGGTGTATGCTCTTTGCCGATGATGTTGTGCTAATTGATGAAAGTAGAATAGGAGTTAATCGACAACTGGAGTTGTGGAGGGAGACCTTGGAATCAAAGGGTTTCAGGCTTAGCAGAACAAAAACAGAGTATATGAAGTGTGAGTTTAGCAGTGCCAGGTCAGATGACGGAGATGTTACCCTGGCCGGTAGAGTAGTACCCAAGAAGGAATCGTTTCGATACTTAGGATCTATGTTGCAGTTTGATGGAGAGATTGATAAGGATGTTAGTTTTAGAATTCAAGCAGGATGAGTGAAATGGCGACTAGCATTTGGCATTCTTTATGATCGAAAAATTCCTCAGAAGCTTAAAGGAAAGTTCTATAGGACAGCAATCAGACCTGCAATGTTATATGGTGCAGAATGTTGGCCTACTAAGAGGCAACACGTCCAGAAGATAAGTATAGCAGAGATGCGAATGCTGCGTTGGAGCTGTGGGCATACCAGACGAGATCGGATTAGAAATGAGGATATTCGGGAAAAACTTGGAGTTGCACCTATTGAAGAGAAGTTAGTCCAATACCGCTTGAGATGGTTTGGACATATCCAACGTAGACCATACGATGCACCTGTACGCGCTGGAATTCTAGGTCGCGCCGAAGGCCCAAAGAGAGGTAGAGGTCGACCTAAAATGACATGGGAGGAGATAATAAAGAGAGATTTAAGTAACTGGAGTTTATTGGAAGAGCTGGTAGTTGATAGGAGTGCATGGAAATCGACAATCCATGTACCAGAACCATAGTGTTTTTTTTTCATGTTTACTGAACCTTTTTACTTTTTATTTACTATTTTAGATTTTACTTCACTTTTATTGAACATTTTTACTTCTTCTTATTATTATTATTTTAAAAAAACCCTTTATCAGACGACTTTTTATTTGATTGGTTATTTTAAACCCTTTATATATATATATTATCATCATTATTTATTTTATTTTATTTTTGGGTTCCATATCTAGCCAACCCCAACTTGTTTGGGATATATGGCTTTGTTGTTGTTGTTGTTATTTCTAGATTTCTAAATTGTGCAAAATACGACTACATCTCTATTTTACATTGTTTCCTGTTTTCTTCCACTATTGCCCATGCAATTATGTTTAAAATCCTTCTTAGAGAAACAAAATATGGAAATATATTTCCCTTTATAAACAAACAACGAAATTAGTTCTAATCTTCCAATTTAATTTATACCTTAAATTCCTGTTTTATATTCCAATTTTCAACCTTTGCATATTACTGTAAATTTACAATATTTGATTTTACAACTTCTTTCTCCACAATTCTTTAAACCGCAATAACTTATATTTATTTAACCTTCCCAAAAAATTATCTTTTTACATATAAGTACACTTTTCCCTTATTTACAGTTTCAATACAATAAATCTATATAGATAATAACAACGAACAATTCTTGTTTAACTATGTAAAGGTTGACAAATTATGACAAGAATTAAATGATGTTATATATCATTATTTAAAAGATATATAACCTAAATCTACTCATTTGACATAAGCACTCCATGTTCTAGATCCGATTCAAATTCTGTTTTATTATCCACGATCTTTCCCTTTTACAAACCTATTTGGATTTACAAACTAGAATTTACATGGATTTATAGATCTAGATCTAAAAGAAATCAACTAATTAAAAACTATAGAACTTACCTCATACGGACATCAAAATATGTACATCTATTTCAAAAAATCAATAGTTTTTACCTTTAGATCTTGAATCAGAACATGTAAATATGATCATTTTAATTTTTAAAGAATTGGAGAAAGGGAATGGCAGAGCTTCAGCGCACACTTGGAAAAATATGAGTATAGAGGCTAGCCCTGCATGTTTAGTTATAGATGCCCAAACGAACCCTCTACGTCCAAATGAAAATGAATTAAATTCATTCATACACATTGCAATAAAAAAATGGTAAGAACATGTTGGGCCGAACAATAACCCACACGGTCGACCTACCAATGACCCATGCGGGTTGACCTGATCATATCCAGGTCGACCAAAGATCGGTATAAGGGTCGACCCCTATACGCGAATTTCGAGAAAATTTTACTTAATGTTTTAATTTTCGAACATTGGTATTAAAAGTTGATTTATTTCTTTCAATTAATAATTAATTTTCCTTTTATTAACGCATCTATTTTGAATTTTATATATGAGTTATTTTAAAAGTTAATATGCGTAGTGTGCGCATTTACACATGCATTGCCCTTTGTGAATTAATTCTTTTGTAATGTTATGTTACATTTATTAGTTTATAATGTTGTGCTTAAATAACGTTAGCCTTTAATAAACCTTCATTAATTATTTACAACATTATATTTTTGATTAATTCCATTTATATCTTTGCAACCTTTTGTTTACATAATGTTAACTTTTTATTTAATTCTCATTCTTTTAGGATGCTACTATTCACACCCCAATTTACACTTCTAGCCAACTGGCCACCGTCTAAATTAATAACCTATAAATGGAGAGGCCACCAGCACATTCCTCTACATGAATGCTTCCTTCCTCACTTACATCATGCGTTTATGTCTTTTGAGTCATTTGATTGAACATCTTGTATCATATTATCACAACCATCATGTTTATCATCAAATTTATCACCATTCAAATACTCCATTTATCAAACGACAAAAAAAAATTAATGTATCAATTTTAAAAGAAGATACGTAAGTTATAAATATGAAAAAACTAGAGGTCAAAACTTACATTGCCATTCTCTATTACAACACCGTGCCATGCTTGAAATTTCCAACGGAGCGGAAAATATATCCTAAAACACAATGGAAAACCCTAACCATTAAAAAACCCTAACAACATGTTCTATATAACATAATAGAAAACACGCGAATCAAGCAATTCTAACCTCTTTTTATCTTCATCTTCCATCTCTATTAGGCACAAAAGAATATTTGCTTTTGTTAGGGATTAGGATTTGATATTATAAAGAAGTACGTGTTTTTCTTAAGAGAGTTACGGTGGCAAATAACTGAGTGTAATAATAATATATGGGGGTTAAAAGAATATAAAAAATGATCATTTTGTTATAAAACAAGATAAGAACAGAAGAAATAATAGGGATAAGACATTTTTATTCATTCAGATCTATAGAATACACATTTGAGCTCTCTATTTATAGACTTCACGTGTCCAAATATTAACAATAATGTCCCTTGCTTTAAGCGTATTCACCCTCAATAACATATATATTACAACACTCTCCCTTGAATATGTGTATGCAAATTAATTTGCCTCATTAAAAACCTTTTTATGAAAAACCCTATGGAAAAAATCATAAACAAGGTGTGCAATTTTATTTCATCTTTAGATAACATGTTTTACAATGTTACCATGAAGGTTGATATTTCAAGATCAAGATAACGCCTCATTAAAAACCTTTTTATGGAAAAAAAACCATGGAAAAACTCACAAGCAAGGAAAATAGTGCATTACAGCATAATTTGATATGCTCCCCCTGATTTATAACGCATTATTCAATTAGTCTATTGATGTAGTCGATGCATGCAAATTTTTTTACACCATGAAATGTTGATTTGGAAGTTGCCATTGAGAACAAATCTATTCGCTTTCCCTGAAACTGGATTTGTTTCTCCTCTTTCTTGTCGTCCTTTCATACTTCATGTGTGAAGAAAAATTTAGAAGAAATGTGCTCTATCCTATCACCCTTGATATGATCTACTTGAATCTGAGCCAGGCAAGCTGCCTTATCTTCATAAATAATAGTTTACTGCATCAAAAGTTGTTTGATACTTCTAGATCAAACCGTTCCCCATTAAAACCTTACTAAGAAAAACCCGATGGGAAAAATCTTAGTGAAGGAAAAGAGTACAATATAAAATGTCATATTTCAATGATTTATTACGTCAAAAAGAAGTATGATACTTCTGAATCAATGTAACGACTTCCTGTGCTTACAATTTTTTGTTTCAATTAGGTTTGCATATTGCAATACACATTTGATGAATAAGACAAGTTTCATTACAAAACGCTAAGCAGGAAGTAATCTACTCATCTTGAAGTATATCAAGATTTTCATTACAATAATACCTAGAAGAATAATGTAATCTATCATTCATGTCCTTGTCATTCATTATAACAACAAGTGTTATTTATATTCTTCGGGAGCATATGTATTTTGATAAGTTTTGCATATTGCAACCACCACTTTAATGGATATTAAGTGTTTCATTACAACAGTTCTTGAAAGTAGGAAGTGAAACACCCCACCTCCGTTAAGGTCACTCACAAAGGGAATGCCTTAACTTTGGTGGAAGGTTATAGGTACAAGACACAGAAAATTTTAAAAGACAGATAAGTATAAGAAGCGGAATTTCAAATTATTTATTGAATACGTGGTTCAATACAAAAAGCATTACATCAAATTATCTCAAAACAACTTCCAAAACATTACAACATAATTTCTGTCTTGACTATTTAATAAAGAAGCATAAATCATAAATAAAACTGCATAAATCCCCAAGGATAATGTCCAAGAGCCATAGCCAAGATTGAGAGAGAGTCCAAATCATACATCTAGTTTCTTGAAGCTTGCAAAGGGTCAGACTAAGCTGCAGTATTCCCTCCCTGTGGACCTGGGGGGGGGGACGAAAGAAAACGGGTCAGACAATAAGTCTGGTAAGTTCTGTGATTACTATTATTTAAACAAGAAAAGGGATCATGACGGTAATAACAGAACATAGGACAATACCCTAATATAAGATAAGAGGAACATGTGATCGCACCCATTACTATAGTCTTTGCACCTACTTAACCATTGGTTCAACCAGCCCTACGTGTTTATAACAAATGATCCCCTTAATGCTCGACTCCTACTCGCATGCATTCATATCCTGTGTCATTCGGCCCCGCTTGACTGTAAATACCTGTGCTGGTCCCACCATGGGGTGTATCAATTGCTCTGGTGGCAACCCGACACGATTCAGGATGCACAGTGTATACTATTGATGCCCAGTGTCTGATTTTTCCACTCTAGAGTACGTGCACGTCCATACTCCGTCGGAACCTACACTGGCCCACCAACCGCAGATGTTTTGACCGCTTATACTCAGCCCAGTAATCGTGCCCCACCCTTCCTAGTATCAGGGTACCATGATACATCTATGTGGGTTACTGCTGAAATGGGTCCCCGTTACTAGGGTTTTCTAATCAACATGTTTATTTGGCTAAGTGTCCAAGTTTACTTAACCCCACCCATTCGTTTAGTTAACATGTTGAATTGGTTAAGTGTTTCCCTAATTGACTTAACCCTACCAATCCTGACTTAGCTTTAATTTATAAAAGCAACAACCACTCACATTAGACAGGTATTGTTGTGATCACTGGATGTGCCGGTCGGTTCCGGGCAGATTTACACCACAACTCAGTCTAACCTCGGGTTCTTTTTGGGCTTGATGGACTAACCACCCACATTGGACAGGTCTTGTTGTGGTCACTGGATATGCCGGTCGGTTCCGGGCAGATTTACACCACAACTCTGTCTAACCTCGGGTTAGGCATATTCGTCTTTTTCTAAATTCACATTTTTCTATATATGTAAAATTTCTTTATGTAAATTTAATTTAATTTAATCATGCCATAATTATCCTTGATTATGCTCACCACAAATGGTATATCAAATATACCATTTTATGAACAAATGCATACCATGAATTTTCATATTTTCCCATCGCTACCCCCGTGGAACGTACGCATGAATCACATACAATGTTGGGCTAGTAAATTAGCCCAACCCATAAACAAGAAAAGGGGTAATAAACAAGAGACGTGAAATAAACATAAAATAGCATAATTTCAACTTGTCATATGTAACTTGGCATAGAGGTGTCATTTTAACTTTAACTAAATGGGCAAAGGTGAACTTGTGACTAAGTTGGGTCTAATTGTCATGTAAACTTGACAAAGGTCTAGCATGAAGGTTTAACATATAATCACAGTTTCAACCCACAACTTAGCATATTAACTTATGTATGTCAAAACATAAGAAAGCTACTATAATCATTTTTAAATCGCAACTTAGCATATTAACTTATGTATGTCAAAACATAAGAAAACTATAATCAACATGTTCGGATCATAACTTAACATGATGACTTATGTGTTAAAACATAAGAGGACTAAAATTCCAAGTTTTTCAACATAAATAGATTCAACCTAACATGAATAAACATGAGTGTTGATCTAACATATAAGCATGTGCCTTAGATCATAAACTTGCAAATAACCACCAATTTATAACATGACATGTTCTACCATTTAATTGGTAAAATAAATCCATTACCCAATCATAATAGATTCCAATAACATACAATATATTCATCACCATAAGCATATAAACCTGATTAATATACAACATGTTCATCACCACAAGCATATAGACATGATTAATTGCAATGATACTTTAAGATAAACGAGAATCAAATCTTATACATAAGCATCATTCTATATTCACATTACAACATGTTATGATTCATTTGAAGGAACATTTAAATCTGCGTAATAACCAACTTACAAACTAAAAGGGAATTCTTGTGTTCTGAAGTCTGAATTCTGAAATTGGTAAGCTCGCCTTTGATGTAGATCGTTGAATTTGATAATCTTTTAATTTGATTTTTGATTCAAGTTCTTAACTTGTCTTTGAATTGGTGACGGTTACTCCAAGTTTTCCATTGACAGCATGATAGTTCTAGGATTATTTTTGTGTGATTTTTAGGTTTGGGCATTGGGTTTTTTATATAGGATTTCAACTCAATTTAAGTCGTCGGATGATCCTAGGATTAACCGCAGTCATCCAGTGAAGATAGGGTGACACCTCAACCCTTGTGACTCAACATTGAGTCACAAAATCGTCACCATTCAGATCTCCCGGGGGGGTAGGTAGACCCACAGGTCGACCTGTAGGGGGGAGGTCGACACTAGGGTCGAACCCCTGGTCGACCTAGGTCTTGGGCGGGAATTTTCCCGCCCAGCCCGCTTCTGACTTCTGATTCGAATTTGAATTTATTTTCGAGCTATTTGAATTTATTTGAATTTTCTAGAAACTTCCAATAGCCATAACTTCTTCATACGAAGTCCAATTTACGCAAACACGGACTCTGTCTCAACCAGAATTCCGAGACGAACACAATAGCGTAACCGTTTCCCTTAATTCTCACATTTTAAATTAAGTATTGTTTAATTCATTACTATAACGTTAACAGAAAATACGGGGTGTTACAGGAAGTTTTCTATTCATCGTGAATTATATCACGATTTTCCATCTCAACAATACTTAAAAGAATGTTGTAATCTACATTTCTTGTTCTTTGCATTCTTTATCACTACCGAAGTTCTTTAAATTCTTCTGGAATTTGTATCATGTCATCATTTATACCTTTAGGGTATTGTAAATGTTTTAAATACTTCCACTAATTTTACCAATTCAATTATCTATGAAAGTACAATCCTCATAGCATATAATATGTTGTTGATATCGTATGGTGCTTCAGTAACTTCATAGTACTTTTCTCATTTTATATATTTCTAATTTTATCTAATGGACTACAGGTCCATAATTCTTATTTAAGAAAATTTTACGATGGCCTATCATGTTTCTCCTTAATCTGGGATTTTTAATCTATTTATAACATAAGCGCTTTATTATTTATTAATTTATCACCGATGATTATATCCTGTCAGTTCTCTACATGATTTATTGAGATCTCAAACTTATGATGCTTTATGTACCTAAACCAGTTCTAGGATTATTTTGACAATCATGTCATGGGTTTCTTTCAAAGCTCCCTTAAATGTTTCTCTAAGAACACCCACCTCCATTATTTGGCATCATTATGACTTACTCCAAAAATATTTTTGAACTGTCTTTTATACCACATTTGAAGCTATGATTTAGACCTTTTTGATCCTTCAAGGATTCAAATCTATATTGTAGAAAGCCTAATAGGGACACAATTGATAATTTATGCAAGTTACTTAATACTTTGCATAATTCTATATGTTAGCAAATATTTAGCACCAGTGATTAACATGAACTTATATCCATTTGTCCTCCTCCTCAATGTTGACAAACATTGTCACATTAAATAATAAACATCTCTGCATTCACATTTTTGATCCATTATCATATCAAACAAAGTACTCCGAACTAGGTCGGAGAAAGGGCACACTTAATGAACCGATTGTAAGAAATCCAAATGTGGAGGACGGTGTAGGCGACGCAAACCGACTGGGTCATGTGCGTGCATGGGCCAGGCAGAGGGGGATAAAACGACCGTGACACCTGTAGATATGGGGTTGTGCATATCAGCGTAGGATTACCACTTTAGGATGTGATACATCCTATGGTGGGGACGGCACAGAGTATCTACACGGATTAGGGAGCCGATCGATTAGGGTAGTAGTTAGGGTACATTTGGACGTATGCCTAAGTCTACCACCTTATAGTGGGAGGGATCGTTTCATTCTGGGTATACTAGTAGTAGTGTAGAGTAATCATTAAGGAAGCGTATACACCCTATCCTGTTTACCTAGTCATACCTGCTTTTTTGTAGTTATCTCTCTCATCCGCTTTATATGCCTGTCATGCTACTTTTAATTATTTACTTGCTAAAATTAACTGGACTCGCCAGACTTTATGTCTGACCCTTTTTGTTACCTCTTCTTTCTTCTGTTGCACCCTCCCCATGGTTCTCAGGGAGGGAATTCTCAAGCTCAGTCAGGACTCAGTTATCATCTTGCTTGAAGCAGCTTCTGAAGTGTTGCTTTTATATCTGTCTTGTAATGTTTCTATTTCTGTTTACCTATAACGCTTCACGAAACTTAATGCATTCCCTTGGTGAGCGACATTAATGGATGTGGAGTGTCACACTTGGTATCAGAGTTGAAGGTTACCAGATTGGATAAAAGTTATTAAAAATTATTATTTTTTAAAAACTTTTTAAAAGAAAGCATTTTTTTTCAAAAAGAAAGGTCTGTTTTGAAAAACATATTCCGTAAATCCATAAGTAATATCTTTCGATCCCTTGTCTGGACCTCTTTCCTTTCTTTTTCAGCATGTATGGGGAACCAAATATTCCCGAGGGGGTTAAAGTATCGGATTGGTTCCGCAGGTATCTTAAGGCTACATCACCAACCGAGAGCCAAGGAGGCGTCCCTCCCCCAACTACAGTCGTTGCTCCTCCACCGTCGAGAGTAGATAATTTCTCTAAAAAGAAAGTATGGCCCAAGAAAGGACAACAGTAGCAAAAAAGGATGGAAAGAACAACAAAGATCAAGGAAAAAATAAATGTCATGGTTGTGCGAAAGTGGGTCATTTAGTCAAAGATTGCCGAAAAAGTAAGAACGCTTGCTTCAATTGTTGCGAAGTTGGGCACTATACGAGGGAATGCCCAAAGAAACAAAGACAGGATCAAAGGGAAGGATCTTCTAAATGACAAGCGTATGTTCTCATGGTCAGTGTACCGGAGAGAGGTTGTATATTTTCTGCTATATGTTTGATTCCCCTTTTCAATTATCTGGTTTAGAAATCTTTTTGATTCTGGCGCTTTGCATTCATTTATATCTAGTTCTTTGGTTGAATCTCTGCAGGTAGATACGAGTATGGTAGTGGGCCCTGTAGTTATCTCAAACCCCATTGGTGGTTCGACCCATTTATGTATGATTTGTCGGGGTTTGAGAATATCAGTGTTGGGCATCAAGTTTGAGTACGACGCGTATGTTCTCGGTTTTATGGGATGTGAATTGATTCTAGAAATGGATTGGTTAACCACATATTGTGCCACTCTAGATTGTGAGAGGAAGGTCGTTAGACTTTTGACTTTCCGTAGGAGGACCCTCGAGATTTCATGCGACTGCCAAGGGTCTATTATGCTTAGTTTCCTAGTTTCTTGATGCACCTATAGAAGATTTGCGATCTTTTTTAGTAGTATGAGATTATTTTGATGACTTTAATACGGTTCAGGGTTTACCCCATAGGCGCGAGATTGATTTCCGCATATATTTGGTGGACAACTGAAAGCCAGTTGCATTGCCCATGCGCCATATGGCTCCAAGAGAAAGGAGAAGGCTAAGTAAACAAGTAGCGAACTACTTGAGAAAGGATTTATTCATGAAGCATTTCTAAATAGGGTGCTCCGGTGATATTCACAACTAAGGCATACAGCTCGCTTCACATATGTGTGGATATTCATGATGTTTTTCCTCATTTCTTATTTATCGAAGTGTCTACACGATACATCAGAGGTAGTTGAGCCGAACATGCGTAAGGAAGTAGAGGTAGAAGGCGACAATTAGATAAGTTCCTACCTGCATACTTTCAGAGGTTAAGAAATTACGCAACAGAGAGGTTAGGTAAATAAAAGTGCAATGGGGTGAAGACAGCGAGGATGCGACTTGGAAGACTAAAGACAAAGATCATGCTTCATACCCTTTCCTTTTTGGGACTATGTTCTTAACTTCTTTTTCCAAAGCTTTTATTCGCACTTGCTTCTATCATCTGAGTATATCCTACCGATCGAATCTTCGTCTTTTAGGTAGGAAATTTCAGGATTATAAACATGTGTTTGAGACATGTTATGTTTGATGAATGCAAGTGGATGCAAGTGGTTGCTAGTGGTTGCCCGTGGATGCATATACACACACATTAGGCACTAGATCGGCTCAATCACTCTCATACTGCATATGGATGTGTGTGAATTTTTCTTTCTTATAATGGATGAAAATGGATGTATCATCATATGGATGTTGCATTTGGACAGATGATTGTGCACACATATAGAACATACACGTTATAATAGGATTATTTGCATACATGTTGGATTCATGAAACTAACATACATTGCATTAAGGAGTTTGGAAAAATCAGTAGACCGCCTGATCTTTCACCTTAGTGTTGGGACATATACACACACCTTTGCATATGATCATATAAGCATTAGAAAATTTGAAGGACAATGGATTCCTGTGATTGGTGGATGAGTGGATGGATGATGGATGGTAGGATACATTCTTATTAACTTGGAGATTTCGGGGACGAATTCCTTTAAAGTATGAGAGAATGTAACACCCCGCATTTTAACTACACTAAAGAGGATAAATTAAAGAATAATTAATTTAATATTCATAATTAAGGGAAATGGGCTACGTCATTGCGTCCTTCTCGAAAATCTGGTCAATATAGACACTGGTTTGCATAAAACGGATAACGTATGAAAAAGTTATGGACGGTAGAAGTTTGACGATGAGAGCAGGATAAACTGGCGCATTTAACAAGTGCGCCAAAGTATTTTTGCACTGGCACACTGTAAAGTGCGCCTATGTTAAATTTTGGGCATCCAGACCCAAGTGGGTGTCAACCCATGGCCCGATTCCCTGTAGGCAGTCGAATTTTGGAGGCTGGCAGCTATAAATATACCCTCATTACTCTTGTTTTCTCATACTAAAAACAATGAAGGCCAAATGTTGTCAGTGCTTAAACTGAATCTTATCCTTTCTTCTTCTACAAATCAAGTTTAAAGATTCAAGTGCTTCAAGTGTAGATCTGAGATTCAACACCAACAATTTCTTTTCTAACTTCTAAAATCTGAATACTATGAGTTAGTTACTTTTAGATTTAAATGATTAAAAGTACACGTGATATGGCTGTGATTTGGATCTGTTATAAATTGTGAATCTATGACATTCTTGGATCATAAACTTTATCATGCTAGATCTATCTTCATAGATCTAATTCGCTTGTGGTTAATTTATCATGTCACAATTGTGGATCTTAAACTTTATCATGCTAGATCTATCTTCATAAATCTAATTCACTTGCGGTTAATTTGTCATGTCACATTTGTGGATCTTAAACTTTATCATGATAGATCTATCTTTATAGATCTAATTCACTTGCGGTTAATTTATCATGTCGCATTTGTGGATCTTAAATTTATCATGCTAGATCTACTTTTATATATCTAATTCACTTGTGGTTAATTTATCATGTAACATTTGTGGATCTTAAACTTTATCTATGTTTGTAGCTAATTTGGATTTGCTTCTCCTAAGAAAAACACGTACTTCTCAACAGTTTCAAATCCTAAACCTTAACAAAAGAAAATATTCTTTTGTGCCTAATAGAGATTGAAGATGAAGATAAAAATGAGGTTAGAATTGCTTGATTTTAGTGTTTTCTATTATTTTATAAAGAACATGTTGTTAGGTTTTTTTTAATGGTTAGGGTTTTCCATTGTGTTTTAGGATATATTTCCCTTCCGTTGGAAATTTCAAGCATGGCACGATGTTGTAATACAGAATGACAATGTAAGTTTTGACTTCTAGGGTTTTTATATGTATAACTTATGTATCTTCTTTTAGAATTGATACATTAACATTTTTTGTCGTTTGATAGATGAAGTATTTGAATGGTGATAAATTGAACGATAAACATGATGACTGTTATAATATGATACAAGATGTTCAATAAAATGACTCAAAAGACATAAATGCATGATGTAAGTGAGGAAGGAAGAATTCGTGTAAAGGAATGTGCTAGTGGCCTCTCCATTTTTAGATTATTAAATTAGACGGTGGCCAGTAGAGGAAATTTTAAATATTTGGGGTGCTTTTGGTTTTGGTGGTTGGAAGTGTAAATCAAGGTGTGAATAGTAGCACCCTAAATGAATGAGAATTAAATAAAAAGTTAACGTTATGTAAACAAAAGGTTGCAAGGATACAAAATGGAATTAATTAAAAACAAGGTGTGAATAGTAGCACCCTAAATGAAAGAGAATTAAATAAAAAGTTAACGTTATGTAAACAAAAGGTTGCAAGGATATAAATGGAATTAATTAAAAATATAATGTTGTAAAATAACTAATGAAGGTTTATTAAAGGCTAACGTTATTTAAGCATAACATTATAAACTAATAAATGTAACATAACATTACAAAAGGATTAATTCACAAAAGGCAATGCACGTGTAAATGCGCACACTATGCATATTAATTTTTAAAATAACATGTATTTTAAATTCAAAATAGACGCGTTAGTAAAAGGAAATTTAATTATTGATTGGAAGAAATAAATCAACTTTTAATACCAACGTTCGAAAATTCAAACATTAAGTAAAATTTGCCCGAAATTTGCGTATAGCGGTCGGCCCTTATATCGATCTTTGGTCGACCTGAATATGGTCGGGTCGACCCGCGTGGGTTATTGGAAGGCCGGCCGGCTCGCGTGGGTTATTGGTCGACCCAAACACGTTTTTAGCGTGTTTTTATAGCAATGTGTACGAATGGATTTAATTCATTTTCATTTGGACGAACAGGGTTCGTTTGGACATCTATAACTAAACATGCAAGGCTAGCCTCCATACTCATATTTTTTCAAATGTGCGCTGAAGCTCTGCCATTTCCTTTCTCCAGTTCTTTAAAAATTAAAAAGATCATATTTAAGTGTTTTGGTTCAAGATAAAAACTGTTGATTTTCTGAAATAGATGTGCAGATTTTGATGTCCGTATGAGGTAAGTTCTATAGTTTTTAATTAGTTGATTTCTTTTAGATCTAGATCTATAAATCCATGTAAATTCTAGTTTGTAAATCCAAATAGGTTTACAAAAGTGAGTAGATTTAGGTTATATATCTTTTAAATAATGATATATAGCATCATTTAATTATTGTCATAATTTGTCAACCTTGACATATTAAACAAGAATTGTTCGCTGTTTTTATCTATATAGATTTATTGTATTGAAACCGTAAATAAGGGGAAAGTGTACTTATATGTAAAAAGATAATTTTTTGGGAATTGTGGTTAAATGAATATAAGTTATTGCTAGTTTAAAGAATTTTGAAGAAAGAAGTTGTAAAATAAAATATTGTAAATTTACAGTAATATGCCAAGATTGAAAATTGGAACATAAAACAGGAATTTAATGTATAACTTAAATTGGAAGATTAGAACTAATTTCGTCGTTTGGTTATAAAAGGAAATATATTTCCATAGTTTGTTTCTTTAAGAAGGATTGTAAACATAATTGCATGGGCAATGGTGGAAGAAAACAGGGAATATTGTAAAATAGAGATGTAGTCATATTTTGCACTATTTAGAAATCAAGAAATAAATAAAAGAAGTGCCTTGCAATTATGGGTTACTATTTGTAAAAAAATTGTTCTAAATTACGGAAATGTATTTTGTACAATTTCTATAAACAACCAAATGGAATAAGTATAACTTCCTAAATATAGAACTTGCAAAGAAGATAAGTAAAAGAAGCAATATGTTAGACCAAAAAATGGTACTAACACCCAAATGCAGATCACAGATCATCGAATGCAGTAAAGAATAAATAAAAGGGAACACACAAGGTTTTTATAGCGGTTCTGTTGTAGATGTAGCCTACGTCCACTTTATAATCTTATTGTCATACTGATAGATTACAAGAATCAGTTACACGAAGACACAAATTTGTGTGTTTGAATGAGATTACAAGAGTTTATACACGTAATTAACGTGTTAATTGTTTAGAAAGACGGAGAATTGAGATGTAGGTAGGTGCAAAGTGTAACGACCCGTATTTTTAACGGATAATAAATAATTTATTTAATTATTTAAATAATGGTTTGGTAATTTAAAATGACCAAAATTAAATAATAGTGAATATTTAATTAAAATAAATAGTAGAATTATATATTTAATTCTGAAATAATCGGAATTAAGTTGAATTGACAATATTGTGTGAATTGGACAATTTAAAAATATATATTTTAGATTAGAGTTGAATTATATTAACGAATTTATTTATAAATGTCATTTGAACGTATAATTTATTATTTAATTATAATCGAGCTCGAAATGGCACGGCAGTTCATAATTTGGCGATTCGAACTTTAAACAAATATGCAGAATTCGTTTTAAGCCAAATTTCTGTGAAACAAGAAACATTTGGAGCTGGTGAAGTATATTTTTCTAATGGAAGAGAAAAATAAGGATTTCATCGTGTAGATTTTGATTTATGATCAAATCAAATTTTCGAAGAGTCGCTATGGAATTCCTTTATAACTTATAACGTTTTATTAATATTATAAATGGATTTTCAGTATAAATTGAATACTGATTTAATCTGGATTTGAAACGTTGAGTTATAAATTCAGACAGGATTATTTTGGGAGTTGTATGATGTTCTATGTGAATATATACGATAATATTAATTTATTAATATTAAATTTATTTATTTATAAATATATTAAAATTTAAATGGGTTTATTTAGAGCTTTAAAAATAGCCATTTTTGCAAATGACCTTTGTTTTCAACGAAACTAATTTTGTTGGATCTAGAATATTAAATTATTGTTAGATTTCAATTTTATGATTTTTGGAATAAGTATGTGGCTGTAGGCGATTTTAATGTGAAAAACAGTCAATATTCCAATTGTTAAAAATACAGCGCGAGCAAATGGACTCGAAATTCGATGAAACAAGTTTCGTTGGGTCTGTAATGTCAAAATATAGTTGCATGCCCATTTTCATGATTTTTGGATATCGTGTGTGATCGTGCAAATTTTTAGAAGACAAATATGAGTAGCGTGGACTATATAAACTAATATAAAAATTGATGAAGCTTCTAATGGAAGCCAAAACTATCATATAAATACCACTACTGTAACACCCCACCTCCTCTAGGGTCACTCTCAAAGTGAATGCACTGGTTTTGGTGGAGTATTATCTAGGTAAACATGCACAGAGATATCACAAGGCAGAACATAAATAAAGCAGCGGTAGAAATTAAAAACAAACTTTTTATTACTTTCAAGAAAGAGTCAAAAACCTCATATATCCAAGATACAAATTATTCCATTACATCAAGTTTCAAAGAAGCATAAACTTAAGATAACAAAAGTATAATATTCCCTATAAATAGAAGAAGCAGTCATAGCATAGCTCAAGACCAAACCCTACATGAGCTGTCAGAAAGCAAGCCAAATCAAAGCTAAGAGCTAGTGTTTCCTCCCTGAGAACCTGGGGGGAAACGAAAGAAAAAGAGGCGAAAGAAAAAGGGTCAGTCATAAAGACTGGTAAGCCCTAGTGACTTTCAGTATGAAAACTAGTAAAGGTAACATGATATGTGAAAACCGGAATTAAACATAAGGATGATAACAGAACTGGTAGGATAATTAAGATAACAAGATAAGTCAAGTCTAGCATTGCATGTTCAAGGTTCGTTGCACCATCTGTACTAGTGTTCTAACCCATGTCAAGTATTAATCATGAAATGATCCCTTGGCCTAATATCATGAAGTGACCCATTACGGGGTCCTACGGTATGATCTACTAATCGATCGGCTCCCTACAAGTCCTAGCTTGTCTTGTGTCTGTGTCGTACGGCCCTATCCTGAAATGTAGTTACCTGTGCTAGGTCCACCATAGGGTATATCAAGTCCTATGGTGCCAACCACCGACTTGAATCAAGCACGCATAGTGTAAATCTACGGGTGCCCAATGCTTGCTTTTTCAACTTCGGACTACGTGCATGACCATAGCTCGCCTGAACCTACAATGGTGCACCTACTCATCCATCGTTCTGGTCGCTTATAATCAACCTAGTAATCGTGCCCCACCCTGCCTAGTTCCAGGGTATCGTAATACATCCAAGTGGGTTACTGCTGAAAAGGACCGCGCAACTAGGGTTTCTAATGGGTTAAGTGTTGTCATTCAAATTCGTGACTTAACCCTATCCAGATCATGTATCAAGTTGGTTAAGTGTGTTCAAGCGGTTCATGTCTTAACCCTATCAAATCATCGTGTCAAGTTGGTTAAGTATACTCAAGTGGTCTATAACTTAACCCTATCATGTGGCATTAATTCATTAATGCACTTCAACCTCTCACATTAGACTAACTGTTGTGGTCACTGGATTTGCCAGGCGGTTCCGGGAAGATTTACACCACAACATAGTCAAACCTCGGGTTTTACGTGCGATATGACCAACTACCCACATCGGATCCTATTGTTTGCAGCCACAGGATTTGCCGGGCGGTTCCGGGCAGATTTACACTGCAAACTCAACCCAACCTCGAGCTGGCCATTTTCAAGTTTATCTAATTGTCATGCCCACATTCAAGTTTTCATGTCTAGATTCATGTCGAGTTTTCATTTCATGTTTCATGTCAAATCGTGTCAAGTTCATGTCCATATTCAGGTTCAAGTTTAAAGCTAATTCATGTTTTACCTAGTCTACCCAAATCGTATTCCCATCGCACGTAAGCTCGAATCGATACAAATAAATCTAATTAGGGAATAACATAAAAAGGAACGGGTTTAAGGTGGAAAAAGTGATTACTAGCATAGCATGGTATGACTTAAAATAAAAGATTAAAACATTACTGGCATATGGAATATTGGCCTCAAACATAAAGATTCCAAATCTAGCAAAATAAGGTACTAGTCAAGATAACAGTTGTCTTAAGGTGATAGTATAGTCATGGTAACGATTGACATAAGGTGATAGTATAGTCATGGTAACGATTGACATAAAGTGATAGTCATAAACTTGTGACTAGTAGCTTATTCAACATGATAATATGAGGGGTTTCTCTTTTTGATTTACAATATGAATAGGCCCCAAATCAATGTCATAGTAATATCCAAGAGTCAAGATCCAAGATGAACAAGAATGGATGTAAAACAGTCATCATACATAGGTCCAATTTCAATTTACAACATATTCATATTACATTTATAGTTTAAATCTGAAAATAACTAGAGCTTACAGATCGTGGTTCGAGAATTAGAAAAAGAGAGTCGATGTTGAATCTTTATATGCTTAGTCAAGTCCTAATAGAAATCCCCAAATCAGCAATGTAGTTTCGACGTAGAAGAAGTAGTCTCTTTCTCTAACTTTTCAACCAGAATCAGAGCAGCATAAGGTCAGAAAGAATTTTGTGTAGAGAGACTAGTGTTAGGGGCTGTATATATAGGGTCAGGTCAACGAATGTGGACAGAAACGAGGCCAGAAACATCAGAGTGAATCCAGCTTCAAAAGTGGACTCGGCCACCAGGTTGACCCCCAAGTCGACACTATGGTCGACCTGGTCCTGGGTAGGTCGACTACATAGTCGACCCCCAGGTCGACCTGGTCCTGGGTAGGAAATTTCCCGTCCAGTCAATTCTAAGGTTTGAAATTCGAATTTTGAATTTGAATTGAGCTGTTTTGAACTTGAAAACTTCGAAAGGTCATAACTTGGTCATACGGACTCCGATTTTTGAAAACTCGGACTCGTTTCCATGCAAAATTTCAAAACGAACGCAATGGCGCAACCCCTTTCCCTTGATTCTTATTTTAAAAATTAATTCTGCCTTGATTTTTGGTTATTACACGTTATAAAAACACGGGTTGTTACATTCTCCCCCCTTAAAGAATTTCGTCCCCGAAATCTCTAAGTTAGGGAGGATGTGTCCTACCATCCAATCATCCATCCACTCAAAGCATCATCCATAGGCAACCATTGTCCTTAAGAGATTTCTAGTACTATATGAACATATGCAGAAAGTGTGTGTATATGTACTTATCTAATGCAAAAGATCAGGCTGTTACTGATTCAGTAAACCTCCTTAATGCAAAATATGTTAGCGTCACGAATCCAACATGTATGCAAATTCCTAGCATAGTTCATAATCTTTACATGAGTGCACAAACATTCATCCATATGCAACATCCAAGTGATAGCATAACAAGTTCCATCCATGTACAAGTATAAGCACTCATGCATATGCAACATGAAAATGTGACTGAGCCGATCTAGTGCCTAATGTGTGCCATGCATCCACTAGCAACCACTTGCAACCATTTGCAAACATCAACCATAACATGTTTTAATCACATGTTTACATCAATATGGTTCTACCTAAGGTTCTCAAGATAAGATCGAGAAGATAACAAGACAAACGTAGATAGTAAAAGCATGATACGAAAAGGTTTTCAAGGAAAAAGAGATCGAGAATGTACCCTCAAAAAGAAATAGGTAAAGCGCGCGTATCTTCTCTTCGGTTTCCCAAGTTGTGTCTTCTTAGGCTTCACTCCACTGCACTTTAACTAGCTTGACTTCTCGATTCCTTAGCTTCTTAATCTCCGTTCCTAAGATACGAATGAGAACTCACCTTAATGTTGCTTCTTTTTCCACTTCTACGTCTTCAAGGATGCTTGGCTCAACCACTTCGGCTGACTCATGCAAGCACTTCCGGAGATGTGAGACGTGAAAGACATTGTGTACTCCAGATAACTTCTCGGGTAAGGCTACCTTATAGGCCATCCGTCCAATCCTCTCAATGATAGGGAACGGTCCTACGAACCTTGGTGCTAGCTTTCCAACTACCCCAAAACGAACTACGTTGCGTAACGGAGAAACTTTTATAAAGACCATATCTCCGACTTCGAACTCTAGGTCTATCCTTCTCTGGTCCGCATGAGATTTCTGTCTATCTTGGACCGTTTTCATCCGTCTTCGTATCAACTCAATCTTCTCAGACGTGTCTCTTATCATATCACGGCCAAGTATAAGCCTGTCTGTCGTCTCCCACCAACAAGTTGGCGACCTACACGGTCTTCCATACAGGGCTTCGAACGGTGCCATTCCGATGCTAGCTTGGTAACTATTATTATATGCAAACTCCACGAGAGGAAGATGGTCTTCCCAAGTACCACCAATGTCAAGAATGCATAGCCTCAGGAGATCTTCTAGTACCCTGTTTACCCTTTCGGTTTGTCCATTCGTCTGTGGGTGATAGGCCGTGCTCAAGTTCAGTCGTGTTCGCATTGCTTCTTGCAGACTATTCCAAAACTGGCTAGTGAAAATCGGGTCACGATCACTAAATATACTAGAAGGGACTCCATCGAATCGTACTATCTCTCGAAGGTAAATAGATGCTAGCCCTGGTGCGGTCCTCTTGCTCTTCACCAAAACGAAGTGAGCACTTTTCGTGATTTTATCAACTATGACCCATATGCTAGTATTTCCCTTCCTTGACCTAGGCAATCCATCCACGAAATCCATCAAGATACTCTCCCATTTCCATTGCAGAACTTCCAAAGGATGTAATAGCCCACCGGGCTTCTTCGACTCGGCCATTACCTACTGGCACACCATGCACTTAGAAACGAACTCTGCCACGTTCTTTTTCATTCCAGTCCAAAAGAACATGTGTCTCATATCCCTGTACATCTTATCCCCTCCGGGATGTATAGTCATCTTCGAGTGGTGCGCTTCTTCGAGAACTTTCCTTACTAGGTCTCCCACTTGTGGGACACATAGCCTTCCACCACGCCTTAGCCATCCCTTGTCATCTATGGTATACCTATGTAACGACCCAGAAAATCTGAACTAATTTAAAATTTTTAAATTGGCTAAAATAATGGATTTTAAATATTTAAAATAAGTATTTTAAATAATAGCAATGAAAAATGAGTTGAAAACGACAATAGAAAATGAATATAATTAATTATAATTATAAACAAGTCTTGAAAAGGCGCTGCAGTTTCAAAATTTGAATTCAAACTTTGTCGGACTGTACCGGGTGCAAAACAAAACGGATTTTTGAAAAACCAAAAATATTTAAATCTGTTAGTGAATACCTTTCTAACGAATCTGAAAAATCGAATTTTCATAGCGGAAAGCAAAAGTTATGGCCGAATGAATTTTCAGAACGGTCGCTATGGAATTTATATAGCCCGTGAAAATGGCCATTTTGCATACGACCTCGGAATTCGACGAAACCACTTTTGTTGGATCCGGGATGAGAAGTTATTGCTAGGTTTCAAATTTCATAATTTTTGAAGCGAATATGTGAGCGTGGCAAAAGAAAATGTGTTTTGGTCAATTACAGTTAAATTGGATCGACCAAAAATGGGCCTTTTTGCAAACGGTCTCCGAATTCGACGAAACTAGTTTTGTTGGGACCATATCGTCAAAACATAGCTAGATTTATTTTTCTGGAATTTTTCGAATCAGTTTGTGACCCTGGCAAATTGAAATGTTCGTTCAAATTAAATATTGAATGTTTTATATTTTAATTTGAATGGAAACTGACTGAAACAGTCGAATGGGCCTGCGAAACATATCCCATTGTGTTCGAAATGGGGGTAAAACGCTAGGGATGACAGTCGTTGGGTCTGGATTGGGGTTCGTGAGGGAAATAGGGTATTTTAGAGATTTAAAAATATATAAAATAATAAAAAAAAATCTATTGGTCCACCTCATTCCCTCAGCCCCGACCTTCTTCCTCGAAACCCCAGAACGCACGGCGGAAAAAGCTCGAAACTTCCCAGCCGATTTTCTCCTTCCACGCTCGATAAAACCCCATCATCCTTTGGAAGTTTTTGTAGAGAATTTTGCACGCTTCACATCCATACTTGGATTCGATTTTTTCACTGAGTATATCGAGAGATACAGGGCGCTGAAGTCATGCCGTTCGCACCCGAATCCTGGCCAAGATCCGCCACCGAGTTCAACGGCGTTCGGCGTGATGGTGAACCCCTCCGAGCTTGTCGATGTGGCGTAGGCTGATCTGCATATCGTGCTTCGGATCGAGAGAGAAATCGAAACCTAGTTTCGAACAGTTTTGAAAGGTATCGGCTGTTTTACTTTAAAACTAATTTTAACAGTTTAAAACCGTTGCAAACTTCGAAAAATCATATCTTTTTCGTTCATTAACGAAATTCGATGAAACAGGAAACATCGTGACCGTGTGGACGTCTTCTACATTTTAGAAGAGACCGCGTATTTTTCTGAGCCTTCTGCTATTTTTGGTGGAGTGGAACCCAATGTGAGATTTATAATTTATAAACGATATGGAAAACGACGATGTATAAATTATATAGTCGATATATGAGTTATATAAGCGTTGTACACCTCATGTATAAGCGTTGTATAAGTTGTATGTTCGATGTATAAGTTATATATGCGTTGTAAAAATTATATATGCGTTGAAATAAAAGTGAATTGCTATAAATATATATATATATATATATATATATATATATATATATATATATACGCCCCTCGTCCACAAACCATGGACGATATTTATTGATTGTGATTGGTGTGAAAATTGATTGATAGCGAATGATTGTTTGGGATTGTTTGTGGTTGATATTGATTGATTGTGGTTGAAAAATACCCGTTTGTGGTTGAAAAATATTTGGTTGAAACCACATAGGATTAGTTGTGGAAATGAAATAAATATATACATGCCGCCTGCGTGCGAACTAGATGCATGATCCCCATTGTCAAAAACCGCGAGGTTTTAAGGTAGAGCGAGGAGCCGTACTAGGGACGGTCCCGGTTTTAACTACCCTGCCGTTATGCTGCCGAAATTTTGAATAATATTCATGTGTTGAATGGTATTCGTGTTTTAAATATAAAAATCATCTTTTTATCTATATATAGAAACTATATTTATTCGTTGAATAGAAAACCTTCATGTGTTGAATTGATATTCATTCGTTGATTAGAAATTCATGTGTTGAATGGTATTCGTGTTTTAAATATAAAAATCACCTTTTTATCTATATATAGAAACTATAGAAAACCTTCATGTGTTGAATTGATATTCATTCGTTGATTAGAAATTCATGTGTTGAATGGTATTCGTGTTTTAAATATAAAAATCACATTTTTATCTATATATAGAAACTATAGAAAACATTCATGTGTTGAATCGATATTCATTCGTTGAATTGAAATTCATGTGTTGAATGGTATCCACATTTTGAAATGAATTGTTTTACAATAAAAATCACCTTTTATCAACTATATGGACTATGTAAAATAATCTCGTTTTAAAAGAAATTGTTTTATAATAAAAATCCTATTTTTATCACCTATGTAAACTATATAAAGTAATAGTGTTTTGAAATGAATTGTTTTACAATAAAAATCACATTTTTATTATATACATGAATTGTTGAAATGTGAAGTGTTAAAAATAGCAACTCGTTCAAATAAATATGCATGAGTTGAAATATTCATTAATCAGCTAATGACATGATTTTTGCCTATACATGCAACATTAGAATGAATGGTGTTTTTAAACCAAATGGAATCAAATATGAAGTTGAATAGAAAATGATAAGTGATAAGAACTATATATATGTACATGCATATTTATTGAACAGGTTATAGCAAAGGGGCTAGAGAAGAGGAATAAAATTTTGGGCCCGACAAATAGGTACACATTTACTGTTTTGTTTGGGTGATGATTTTATGAGCCTATTGGCTAGCCGCTAGGCTTTTTCTTTTTATTTTTGACATGAGACGCCCGTGTGGCTATTTGGGAATTTTCCCAGCCCCTCCCGTACAAAGGAGGTTATGGCGAAATTTTCCAAAATTTTAAGGCGTTAGTGAAATATTTGAAGTGAAAACGATATTGAAATTATTGAATGAACTATATTTATATAAATATATAAATATAAATAAAATTAAAACGAAACGAGGCCGTGCAGTTCGTATTTTGAAACCGTGATTTCAAACAACTAGTGCGGGAAATCCGACCATTGGATTTTCCCGAAACCGCAACCGTTGGGTTCGCCTTGGAAAAATCTTTCCAACGTCACCACTTTGTAAAAATCCAACGGTTGGATTGTCTGGAATGTTTAATTCAAATCTAAAGAAAAACAGCGCCAGAAACGATTATATTTATTTATATTTATAAATATAATTATATTTAATCGAATAACGACGCTGTAGTTCGTATTTTAAAATCGAAAATTCAAATGATTGTACCGGGAGATCCGACCGTCGGATTTTCCCGAAACTAGAACCGTTGGATTCGTTTTGAAAAGACCTTTCTAATGATGTAAATTTTGTGAAGATCCAACGGTTAGATTTTCAGATATGTGTAAATCAAATCTAAAGAAAAACAGCGCCACGGCCGCGTTATGGCCCGAAGCGTCGTTTTGAATAAATTGGCTATTTTAAAATAAATAAAAATAGCGATAAATCGTTATAAAATACCATAAACAATATGGAAAGGAAATAAACGGAATTTGCTCGATTTATGTAGTATTTGATGGCTGAATGTGTTTGGTGTGAAAATTACATTAAAGAACAAAATTGGTGTTGTCGAATGATTTAACCATTGAAATAAATTGATTTGAAATTCTAAATATACGTGAATTATTTGAAAAGGCCGAGTTAATTCTCATTTCAAATAATCGACCGACGATTGAAAGTCGAAGATGAAGACGGTGGTCGAAGACCGGAGATCTTCACCTCGTTTGGATGGTAACCGAGGTCCTGATTGGGAGGCATCCCGAAATATGGATAATGAGTGGTGATCGTCCAGACGTACGTGGTGATCTATGGGTTTGCGAGGTATTTAGTGCCTCCGGTTTCGTTCAGACCCAGAACGGACTTGTAAATGGACTGTGTGTCTGACATTGGGTTTTATTCTGTGTCGATTGATCTCTGTTAAATATACATCTGTTTGGCGGCAGAGAATTTATTCTTTTTGCTTAACGCCCTTCTCTGAAACGCACGAGCTCAGAGGTTGTATATCGATGGACATCATTTGCATGGCATGAATTGCCCGTGTGGCATGCTAAGATGCAGTGATCAGGGCTTCTGTTGAAAAGCAAAGTCTTGTGGTGATGATCAAAGCACCGCTAGTGTGGCGTAGCTTTGTGTATAACGTAAAATCGCGAGCCTCACACCCCGGTATGAACCAGAAACGGGAGAAGGACCTCAGGGAGGGCATGCGTTTCTTCCTAGCTAGGGTGGTGTCAGTGACCTACCAGCCCTGAAATTTATATACTTTTCACCTATGTGGTTGTTGCTGTTGCGAGGCGCCTCGGTTTGATCGAACGATCCGGGTCCGATGGAGTCATTCATTGGCTCGTTTACGCCCCAAAGGGCGGGGAAACGTATTGTTCAGGTATAATAATCCACATCGGTGGACCGGTCCTGTCGCTCCAAGGCATGCCTGTGCGCTTGCCTGAGACTCGGGCTAGGCAGTCTCGAATTCGGTAAGGACTATCTTTTGCCTTGGTTCAGGACGGAAATCCAATTTCCAAATACGACATCGTGCGGTTTTGATTGTATATATGTATGGCGACATGATATATGGTACCCATGTCGTCTATGATTAATAGTTATGATTTGAAATTGTTTTCAAAACATATAAACACTAGCAATAATATCAAATGCCTTTGTTTGATTCGTATCAATCATATTTTGGCCGTTATAAGGTAAAAACTCTATCCTCCGGTTTGCGTTGCATTGTGTGATGGGAACTGAGTCTTATACCGACTTCATTTTTATAAAAAGCATAGCGATGTTTTAAAAGAAAGATTTGTTTTAAAGCACTGGCAATCCAATGGAGTAAACCCGTTCCACGAAAGTGGCGTGGTCCTGTGATTAGCCATATTATATATGTGTTGAATGGATTTCTCATACCAGTCCCATGACTGACTCGTAGTTTGTTTCACTCTCAAACTCGGGTGCCCCTTTTTCTACACGGGCAGCCTTGTATTCAGGTTTAGCTGTTTCTTTCTAGATAGCTGGAGCTGAAGATGGATTCTATCATTTATCTCTTTTTATGCTGTTCAGCTCCTATTGTACATATTTTGTTTATTTCCGCTGTAGACATTTATGTATAGCTGAACTGTATTTGTACTAAGTAAGATCCTGTATACTGTGTAACTCTGATGATTACTTTTATCTAGTATATTCTATTGTTCATTATCTGGTGTATTTGTTTAATTCTGTTCTGCTATTATCTGTTTCTGTGTTATATTCCAAAGATAACCCTTGTCTCCGTCAGTACGGGATTTCGGGTCGTCACAACGTGGTATCAGAGCTTTGGTTAAGCTTAGTTCTGGAATATAACATTTGAACGAACTCGTCAGAAATAGAACCAGTAGTGTTCTAGGACGGGTAACTCTATACAGATAGGATCAGCAAAATCCTAGTATGAGTAAAGCAGAACGAAATTACGCCTCGATAGACACATTTACACTTGAAGTATATGTTTCTATATTTTAAATTATCTTTTCTGATACCTGACGCTTGATCTGCCATTTGCAGAGGTACTAGAAAAATGAGTGTCAGAAACAGGAGAAATGCAGAACCCGATCTAGAGGCTCTATTAAAGAGATATCGAAATCTGAACGGAGCACAGTTCTCTGGCAATGAATCTATAATTCAAACCCAAGCTTGGATGAGTTCTGTCGAAAGAATATTTGAGCGTATCCAACTGAGGGATGACCAAAAACGGTTAGTGGCATCTTGGGCGCTCAAAGATGAAGCTTTAATCTGGTGGGAAACAATCATCAAAGATAATCCAGAAGGTGATATCACCTGGGACAGATTCAAAGTGATTTTCCTGGAAAGATTTACTCCTCCCGAAGCAACCGAGAGATTATGTGATGAATTTTCTTATTTAATACAAGGTGATATGACCATCCCAGAATATCATAAGAAATTCAACGAACTTGCTCACTTTGCTCCTCATCTGGTTCAAGATCCAAAGAGGAAAAATATGCGATTTATTCATGGCCTGCAAAGGAGATATCAGAATAGTGTAATGAGGAATGTGAAGCTTCCTTTTTCTGAAATGATTTATATGGCTTATCAGTATGAAGATCTTCATAAGAAAGGAATGTTGCGCGACGAAGAAAAGTTTGTTGTAGTGACAAAGAAGAGTCGGAAACTAATATTCCTGAAGCCAGTATGAGGTCTGAGGGAAGTAAGAAGCCCAGTGCCAAGAGGAAAAGGGCCAAATCTAAAAAGGAACCAGCCACGACGGCTGCCTGCTCTAACTGCAAGAAACCGGGGCATTTGACCAGAAGTTGTAAATCCTCGAAGAAGAAAAAGGAGGGTGGGTCTAAATCCAAGGGCGAGTTTCCGGTGACTTGGGAGTGCAATCTTTGTCATCAGGCTGGTCATATAAAGCGAGATTGCTGGTTGTTAAAAAAGACCAAAGGGACTCAGGTAAATGAAGTGGCCGAAGTGCCTGTGTCTTCGTCTGCTCAAGAAAGGGCTGATGTTTTAGAAGGAACGCTTACTGTCAAAAACATTCTAGTCAAAGTACTATTTGACACAGGCGCGTCCCGAAGCTTTATTGCCAAGAGTGCAGCCAAGAAGCTGGATTTGAATTTGAGGAAGCTCAAGGAACCAATGACTGTCCAGAATCCGGTCGGGGGTTCTATCAATCTCAGTTGGATTTGTGCAATACCTATCTCCTTTTCCTGCTATAAATTCCCTATTATCTCTATCATCATGAATTTTAATGAATTCGATCTTATTCTCGGATTGGATTGGTTGACCAAATATGAAGCTGAGGTTAGATGCGCCGAGAGAGTTGTTAAGGCGAAGGCACAATTGGGGAATTATATAACCATACCATGCGAAGGCCCGACATCAAATAGAAAAGACTTCTGGGCAGCTTTGAATGATTCTCCAGCCTAAATAGAAAATGTCCCTGAAACCACAGAGAATATTCTCGACCTAGTGAAAGATATCCCTGTCGTCAAGAACTATGCGGATGTGTTCGAAGTAGTTGTTCGCTTACCTCCGCAAAGAGAAATAGATTTCAAAATTGCTTTAATTCCCAATGCAAGGCCGGTAGTTCACGCTATTCGAAGAATGTCCTTGAAAGAGAAAGAGGAATTAGACAATCAAACACGACAACTAGTATGGAAGGGTCTGATCAGGCCTAGTTTCTCTGATTGGGGCGCAGCTGTGGTATTTGTCCCAAAATCTGACGGTACTCTACGTCTTTGTGTGGATTATCGAGATCTGAACAAGCAGACAATAAAGAACAAGTATCCATTGCCGCGGATTAATGATTTGTTGGATCGATTAAATGGAGCACAAGTATTCTCAAAGATGGACCTAGCTACAGGCTTCCATCAACTTCGAATTGCCGAAGAGTGTGTTCCAATGACAGCGTTCAGAGGCCCCGACTTATTCTATGAGTGGTTAGTAATGCCGTTTGGTTTATGTAACGCTCCAGCTTATTTCGTCGATCTGATGAATAGAGTGTTCAGAGGGGTTTTGAATAAATTTGTTCTGGTTTTCATTGACGATATTCTAATCTTCTCTAAATCAAAAGCCGAACATGAAAAGCATCTGGAACAGGTTCTGGAAATTCTCAGAAGGAATGTGTTGAAAGCAAAGTTTTCCAAATGTATATTCTGGCAAGATGAAGTAAAATTTCTAGGCCACGTCGTATCAAAAGAAGGAATCGCTGTGGATCCAAGTAAAATCACAGCTATTCAGAACTGGAAACAGCCTAGTACTCCCACTGAAGTCCGCAGTTTTCTCGGATTGGCTAGTTATTACCGGAAATTCGTTAAAGACTTTTCGAAGATATCTGGCCACTTAACGAAGCTTACAAAGAAGCACTCTAAGTTCAAATGGACAAGAGAAAGTGAGGAGGCTTTTGAAGAGCTAAAGTTGAGATTAAAAACTGCTCCAGTGCTAACCATCATCGATGACAACCAGGATTTAAAGGTCTGGACTGATGCTTCTAGAGAAGGCCTGGGCGCATTGTTAATGCAAAGGGGCCAAGTGATTGCTTATGCTAGCCGTCAACTGAAGCCGCACGAGAAAAACTACGTAACTCATGATCTTGAGTTATTGGCTATAGTATTTTCCTTGAAAATCTGGAGGCACTATCTTCTGGGGGAGAGATTTGAACTGTTTACAGATCACCAGTCATTAAAGTATCTGTTCACTCAGAAGGACCTGAATCTGAGGCAGCAACGTTGGCTGGAGTTTCTTGCAGCTTATGACTTTGAAATTTTATACACTCCAGGGAAAGCCAATGTCGTGGCCGATGCATTAAACCGAAAGAATGAAATGATCGCCAGTTTTATTATCACGACTTCATTGCTAGATAAAATATCTGCTTTTCAGGAGGATGATCACTTCATTCAGAAGATCAGAGAGATAATTCAAAAAGGCGAACCCTCGAGTTTTCAAGTAGACAATGATGGGATTTTAAGGCTCAAAGGTCGAATATGTGTCCCTAACATTCCTGAGCTTCGAAAGGAAGTACTGGATGAATGCCACAAGTCAAAACTCAGTATCCATCCAGGAGTAAGCAAAATGTATAATGACATCAAACACACTTTCTGGTGGACGTCGATGAAGAGGGACATTTCTCTATATGTCAGCCGGTGCCCTACTTGCCAGCTAGTCAAAAGCGACCAACAAAAACTGGCTGGATTGTTGCAACCGCTAGAAGTTCCGGGATGGAAGTGGGAACATATTTCTATGGATTTCATTGATGGTTTGCCTAGAACCGGAAAAGGGAATGACAGTATTTGGGTGATCGTAGATCGCTTCACGAAGACCGCCCATTTCATACCTGTCAGATCAAACAGAACTGATCAGAGTCTGGCGCAGATTTACTTCAGGGAAATAGTTAGACTACATGGAGTGCCGCTCAGTATAGTCCGTGATAGAGATACAATATTCACTAGCAAATTCTGGGAAGCATTTCAAGTCGAGCTGGGAACGAAGTTAAACTTGAGCACCGCTTATCATCCTCAGACAGACGGTCAGACTGAGAGGGTAAATCGTATCTTAGAAGATCTATTGAGGGCTTGTGTTATAGACTTCGGTGGATCATGGGAAGACCATCAGCATTTGGCTGAATTCTCTTATAACAACAGCTACCAGGCGAGTCTGACAATGTCGCCATTCGAAGCATTATATGGTAGACCGTGCCGATCTCCTGCTTGTTGGGTCGAACCCGGTAATAGACTTGTGTTGGGTCCTGATATGATTCGAGAAGCTGCCGACAAAGTCGATTTTATTAAGAAGCGATTACTCGCCGCTCAAAGCCGACAAAAGAGCTATGCCGATAGAAGAAGAAGAGATATATCCTTTGTTGTTGGCGACTATGTATATTTGAAAGTATCACCGATGAGAGGAGTTATCCGGTTCGGTAAAACTGGAAAATTGGCGCCCGAACTCATTGGTCCATTTCCTATTCTGGAACAGATTGGAACTCTCGCTTATAAAGTCAAATTGCCTGACTGGTTGCCTGGAGTTCATGATGTATTTCACATATCTCAACTTCGAAAGCACGTTCATGATCCAGACTTGATCGTGGAAGAAGCAGCTCAGCAAGATATTAAAATTACTCCAGAATTAGTTGTGAGAAGAGAGCCGCTAAAAATTATCGGCAAAGAAACCAAAGAGCTGAGGAACAAGAAGGTTCACTTAGTCAAAGTGCAATGGAGTGGAGATCCGCGGGATTGTACTTGGGAAACTAAGGAGAGCATTCAGAAAGCTTATCCTAGATGCCGAGTAGATATCTCTGATTGACTCCGGTGCAAGGTACATTTACCCTACTTTGCATTACCATTTAATTCTCTATTCCGTTGCTATTTTCTTCCCATGGATGTGCACTATTTATTCTATACTCTGAATGATTTTTAAGGGAATATAGGATTTGATTGGTATATTTTTTGGATGGTTAAAATCAAATTGGTTGTTGTGTTGTGTGGTTGTAAATTTATCAAACCACTTTCGACTTTGTTCCTTTTCGGGGACGAAAAGTTTTAAGTGGGGGAGATTGTAACGACCCAGAAAATCTGAACCAATTTAAAATTTTTAAATTGGATAAAATAATGGATTTTAAATATTTAAAATAAGTATTTTAAATAATGGCAAAGAAAACTGAGTTGAAAACGACAATAGAAAATGAATATAATTAATTATAATTATAAACAAGTCTTGAAAAGGCGCTGCAGTTTCAAAAATTAAATTCAAACTTTGTCGGACTGTACCGGGTGCAAAACAAAACGGATTTTAGAAAAACCAAAAATATTTAAATCTGTTAGTGAATACCTTTCTAAAGAATCCGAAAAATCGAATTTTCATAGCGGAAAGCAAAAGTTATGGCCGAATGAATTTTCAGAACGGTCGCTATGGAATTTATATAGCCCGTGAAAATGGTCATTTTGCATACGACCTCGGAATTCGACGAAACCACTTTTGTTGGATCCGGGATGAGAGGTTATTGCTAGGTTTCAAATTTCATAATTTTTGAAGCTAATATGTGAGCGTGGCAAAAGAAAATGTGTTTTGGTCAATTACAGTTAAATTGGATCGACCAAAAATGGGCCTTTTTGCAAACGGTCTCAGAATTCGACGAAACTAGTTTTGTTGGGACCGTATCGTCAAAACATAGCTAGATTTATTTTTCTGGAATTTTTCGAATCAGTTTATGATCCTGGCAAATTGAAATGTTCATTCAAATTAAATATTGAATGTTTTATATTTTAATTTGAATGGAAACTGACTGAAACAGTCGAATGGGCCTGCGAAACATATCCCATTGTGTTCGAAATGGGGGTAAAATGCTGGGGACGACAGTCGTTGGGTCTGGATTGGGGTTCGTGAGGGAAAGAGGGTATTTTAGAGATTTAAAAATATATAAAATAATAAAAAAATTCTATTGGTCCACCTCATTCCCTCAGCCCCGACCTTCTTCCTCGAAACCCCAGAACGCACGGCGGAAAAAGCTCGAAACTTCCCAGCCGATTTTCTCCTTCCACGCTCGATAAAACCCCATCGTCCTTTGGAAGTTTTTGTAGAGAATTTGAAAGCTTCACATCCATACTTGGATTCGATTTTTTCACTGAGTATATCGAGAGATCCAGGGCGCTGAAGTCACGCCGTCCGCACCCGAATCCTGGCCAAGATCCGCCACCGAGTTCAACGGCGTTCGGCGCGATGGTGAACCCCTCCGAGCTTGTCGATGTGGCGTAGGCTGATCTGCATATCGTGCTTCGGATCGAGAGAGAAATCGAAACCTAGTTTCGAACGGTTTTGAAAGGTATCGGCTGTTTTACTTTAAAACTGATTTTAACAGTTTAAAACCGTTGCAAACTTCGAAAAATCATATCTTTTTCGTTCATTAACGAAATTCGATGAAACAGGAAACATCGTGACCGTGTGGACGTCTTCTACATTTTAGAAGAGACCGCGTATTTTTCTGAGCCTTCTGCTACTTTTGGTGGAGTGGAACCCAATGTGAGATTTCTAATTTATAAACGATATGGAAAACGGCGATGTATAAATTATATAGTCGATATATGAGTTATATAAGCGTTGTACACCTCATGTATAAGCGTTGTATAAGTTGTATGTTCAATGTATAAGTCATATATGCGTTGTAAAAATAATATATGCGTTGAAATAAAAGTGAATTGCTATATATAAATATATATATATATATATATACGCCCCTCGACCACAAACCATGGACGATATTTATTGATTGTGATTGGTGTGAAAATTGATTGATAGCGAATGGTTGTTTGGGATTGTTTGTGGTTGATATTGATTGATTGTGGTTGAAAAATACCCGTTTGTGGTTGAAAAATATTTGGTTGAAACCACATAGGATTAGTTGTGGAAATGAAATAAATATATACATGCCGCCTGCGTGCGAACTAGATGCCTGATCCCTATTGTCAAAAACCGCGAGGTTTTAAGGTAGAGCGAGGAGCCGTACTATGGACGGTCCCGGTTTTAACTACCCTGCCGTTATGCTGCCGAAATTTTGAATAATATTCATGTGTTGAATGGTATTCGTGTTTTAAATATAAAAATCACCTTTTTATCTATATATAGAAACTATATTTATTCGTTGAATAGAAAACCTTCATGTGTTGAATTGATATTCATTCGTTGATTAGAAATTCATGTGTTGAATGGTATTCGTGTTTTAAATATAAAAATCACCTTTTTATCTATATATAGAAACTATAGAAAACCTTCATGTGTTGAATTGATATTCATTCGTTGATTAGAAATTCATGTGTTGAATGGTATTCGTGTTTTAAATATAAAAATCACATTTTTATCTATATATAGAAACTATAGAAAACATTCATGTGTTGAATCGATATTCATTCGTTGAATTGAAATTCATGTGTTGAATGGTATCCACATTTTGAAATGAATTGTTTTACAATAAAAATCACCTTTATCAACTATATGGACTATGTAAAATAATCTCGTTTTAAAAGAAATTGTTTTATAATAAAAATCCTATTTTTATCACCTATGTAAACTATATAAAGTAATAGTGTTTTGAAATGAAATGTTTTACAATAAAAATCACATTTTTATTATATACATGAATTGTTGAAATGTGAAGTGTTAAAAATAGCAACTCGTTCAAATAAATATGCATGAGTTGAAATATTCATTAATCAGCTAATGACATGATTTTTACCTATACATGCAACATTAGAATGAATGGTGTTTTTAAACCAAATGGAATCAAATATGAAGTTGAATAGAAAATGATAAGTGATAAGAACTATATATATATACATGCATATTTATTGAATAGGTTATAGCAAAGGGGCTAGAGAAGAGGAATAAAATTTTGGGCCCGACAAATAGGTACACATTTACTGTTTTGTTTGGGTGATGATTTTATGAGCCTGTTGGCTAGCCGCTTGGCTTTTTCTTTTTACATGACACGCCCGTGTGGCTATTTGGGAATTTTCCCAGCCCCTCCCGTACAAAGGAGGTTATAGCGAAATTTTCCAAAATTTTAAGGCGTTAGTGAAATATTTGAAGTGAAAACGATATTGAAATTGTTGAATGAACTATATTTATATAAATATATAAATATAAATAAAATTAAAACGAAATGAGGCCGTGCAGTTCGTATTTTGAAACCGTGATTTCAAACAACTAGTGCGGGAAATTCGACCATTGGATTTTCTCGAAACCGCAACCGTTGGGTTCGCCTTGGAAAAATCTTTCCAACGGCACCAACTTTGTAAAAATCCAACGATTGGATTGTCTGGAATGTTTAATTCAAATCTGAAGAAAAACAGCGCCAGATACGATTATATTTATTTATACCTATAAATATAATTATATTTAATCGAATAACGATGCTGTAGTTCGTATTTTAAAATCGAAAATTCAAACGATTGTACCGGGAGATCCGACCGTCGGATTTTCCCGAAACTAGAACCGTTGGATTCGTTTTGAAAAGACCTTTCTAATGATGTAAATTTTGTGAAGATCCAACGATTAGATTTTCAGATATGTGTAAATCAAATCTAAAGAAAAACAGCGCCACGGCCGCGTTATGGCCCGAAGCGTCGTTTTGAATAAATTGGCTATTTTAAAATAAATAAAAATAGCGATAAATCGTTATAAAATACAATAAACAATATGGAAAGGAAATAAACGGAATTTGCTCGATTTATGTGGTATTTGATGGTTGAATGTGTTTGGTGTGAAAATTACATTAAAGAACAAAATTGGTGTTGTCGAATGATTTAACCATTGAAATAAATTGATTTGAAATTCTAAATA
The DNA here is from genome assembly GCA_030737875.1 of Allium sativum. Taxonomy (NCBI): domain Eukaryota; kingdom Viridiplantae; phylum Streptophyta; class Magnoliopsida; order Asparagales; family Amaryllidaceae; genus Allium; species Allium sativum. The sequence continues at coordinate 42,660,962 of CM060926.1, forward strand.
TACGTGAATTATTTGAAAAGGCCGAGTTAATTCTCATTTCAAATAATCGACCGACGATTGAAAGTCGAAGATGAAGACGGTGGTCGAAGACCGGAGATCTTCACCTTGTTTGGATGGTAACCGAGGTCCTGATTGGGAGGCATCCCGAAATATGGATAATGAGTGGTGATCGTCCAGACGTACGTGGTGATCGATGGGTTTGCGAGGTATTTAGTGCCTTCGGTTTCGTTCAGACCCAGAACGGACTTGTAAATGGACTGTGTGTCTGACATTGGGTTTATTCTGTGTCGATTGATCTCTGTTAAATATCCATCTGTTTGGCGGCGGAGAATTTATTCTTTTTGCTTAACGCCCTTCTCTGAAATGCACGAGCTCAGAGGTTGTATATCGATGGACATCAGTCGCATGGCATGAATTGCCTGTGTGGCATGCTAAGATGCAGTGATCAGGGCTTCTGTTGAAAAGCAAAGTCTTGTGGTGATGATCAAAGCACCGCCAGTGTGGCGTAACTTTGTGTATAACGTAAAATCGCGAGCCTCACACTCCGGTATGAACCAGAAACGAGAGAAGGACCTCAAGGAGGGCATGCGTTTCTTCCTAGCTAGGGTGGTGTCAGTGACCTACCAGCCCTGACATTTATATACTTTTCACCTATGTGGTTGTTGCTGTTGCGAGGCGCCTCGGTTTGATCGGACGATCCGGGTCCGATGGAGTCATTCATTGGCTCGTTTACGCCCCAAAGGGCGGGGAAACGTATTGTTCAGGTATAATAATCCACATCGGTGGACCGGCCCTGTCGCTCCAAGGCTTGCCTGCGCGCTTGCCTGAGACTCGGGCTAGGCCGTCTCGAATTCGGTAAGGACTATCTTTTGCCTTGGTTCAGGACGGAAATCCAATTTCCAAATACGACATCGTGCGGTTTTGATTGTATATATGTATGGCGACATGATATATGGTACCCATGCCGTCTATGATTAATAGTTATGATTTTAAATTGTTTTCAAAACATATAAACACTAGCAATAATATCAAATGCCTTTGTTTGATTCGTATCAATCATATTTTGGCCGTTATAAGGTAAAAACTCTATCCTCCGGTTTGCGTTGCATTGTGTGATGGGAACTGAGTCTTATACCGGCTTCATTTTTATAAAAAGCACAGTGATGTTTTAAAAGAAAGATTTGTTTTAAAGCACTGGCAATCCAATGGAGTAAACCCGTTCCACGAAAGTGGCGTGGTCCTGTGATTAGCCATATTATATATGTGTTGAATGGATTTCTCATACCAGTCCCATGACTGACTCGTAGTTTGTTTCACTCTCAAACTCGGGTGCCCCTTTTTCTACACGGGCAGCCTTGTATTCAGGTTTAGCTGGTTCTTTCTGGATAGCTGGAGCTGAAGATGGATTCTATCATTTATCTCTTTTTATGCTGTTCAGCTCCTATTGTACATATTTTGTTTATTTCCGCTGTAGACATTTATGTATAGTTGAACTGTATTTGTACTAAGTAAGATCCTGTATACTGTGTAACTCTGATGATTACTTTTATCCAGTATGTTCTATTGTTCATTATCTGGTGTATTTGTTTAATTCTGTTCTGTTATTATCTGTTTCTGTGTTATATTCCAAAGATAACCCTTGTCTCCGTCAGTACGGGATTTCGGGTCGTCACAACCTACTGAGGTGACTTGACGTCTCACCACTAATCAGCTTGTTCATGATTTCGACTACCTGTGGGTCTTCCTTCTATGAAGTCCCTACTTGATCTAGAAGTGTAGGTCTTAACTCAAGAGATGCTAACGTAGCAGTAAATGACTCAATAGCAAGTGTAAAATCAAAGGTTGCTATAAACTCAAGGCTTTTCCTTTCAATAAACAAGGGGCTCAAAGTCAACCTCTTTCTACTTAGCGCGTCCGCCGCCACTTTACCCTTGCTAGGGGTATAAGCTATATCAAAGTCATATGATGCCAAGAACTCCATCCACCGCTGTTGTCTCAAATTCAAATCTTTCTGTGAGAAGAGGTACTTAAGTGATTTGTGGTCGCTATACAGCTCGAACCTCTCCCCTAGAAGATAATGGCGCCAAGCTTTTAGTGCAAAAACAATCGCGGCCAACTCCAAGTCATGGGTGGGATGGTTTTTCTCATGAACTTTAAGTTGTCTTCCCCCGTAGCATATTACTCTTCCTTCTTGCATTAGGACGGCGCCTAGTCCCGTGCCGCACGCATCTGTGTACACGGTAAACATCTTACCTCCATCGGGTAATGCCAAAACTGGAGCTGTGGTGAGGGCTCTCTTAAGTCTCTGAAAAGCAGTGTCACACTCTATGTCCCATGCAAAAGCTAGGTTCTTCTTTGTTAACTTAGTAAGAGGGGCTGAAATCTTAGCGAAGTCCTTAATGAACTTCCTGTAGTAGACCGCCAAACCGAGAAAGCTCCTTACCTCCGTTGCATTCTTAGGAATTTTCCAGTCCTGTACCGCAACCACCTTTGCGGGGTCCATGGCTATGCCTTGCTTAGAAACTACATGCCCAAGGAAACGAACTTCCTTCCTCCAAAAATGGCATTTGGAGAACTTAGCCTTTAACTGGTGTGCTATAAGCGTTTCCATGACTTCCTTAAGATGTCCAACATGCTCTTCTTCATCTTTTGAGAAGATCAAAATATCATCCATGAAAACTACCACAAACTTGTTAAAGAACTCCCGAAACACCCTACTCATCAAATCTACAAAGTACGCGGGTGCATTAGTTAACCCAAACGGCATGATGAGCCATTCAAAGAACCCATCTGGAGTTCTAAACGCAGTTTTGTCAATGCTATCCTCAGCCACTCTAAGCTGATGGAATCCTGTGGCTAGATCGAGTTGAGAGAAAACAGATGCTCCCACAAGCTGGTCAAACAAATCGTCGATTCTTGGTAGTGGGTGCCTATTCTTCTTTGTCAGCTTGTTTAACTCACGATAATCTACGCATAGATGAAGCAATCCATCCGCCTTAGTAGCGAATACCACCGGAGCACCCCATTCATAAATGCTTCGCCTTATGAAATTTTTCTCAAGCAACTCATTAACTTGTTTACTGAGCTCTCTTCTTTCTCGCGGGGCCATGTGCCTAACAGGCAATGAAACTGGCTTGGCATTATCAATAAGATAAATTCGGAAGTCTATCTCGCGTTTAGGAGGTAACCCCCTCACTTCATTATAGACATCTGGATATTCTCGGACCACTCTTACAGATTGCAAATTATCGTCGGACGAGTCAAGGGATTCAAGATAACACAACATGACCGGACCCTTAGGGTTACAAGAGATTTCAAGGGTATTGCCGAGGCGAGTCATAAGCCTCACTACCCTTCGTTCACAATCAAGAATGACTCCATAATCGGATAGCCAATCCATCCCTAGGATCAAACCGTATCCCATGAATCCGAGAACATAAGCATTACACGTGAATTCTATGCTTAAGATAGAGATCCTCAAATCCACACACATCATAGATAAATGGGCGGAGCCCCCAATTGGATTTGAAACTATAACGGGATCCTCAACCAGACTAGTACTTAGGTGCAGATTTTCAACAATATTAGAAGAAATAAAAGTATGCGATGCGCCAGAGTCAAATAAGGTTCGAACAGGAAAGTCAGAAATGTAAGCAAGGCTTTCTACGTAAATATTACTACCTCAGTCAAGAGCTGGAGTGGTGTTGAGAGCATGCAACTGCCCTCCAGAAGGTCCTGCTCGTTGGGTCTGCCCTTGCCCCTACCCTTGCTTCTTAGGGCAATCCTTGCTGATGCGTCCAGTATCTCCACAATGAAAGCATTCACCCAACTTTCTCTTATTCTTTCTACAGTCTTTAGCTAGATGTCCCGTAATACCACAAAAGTTGCACTTTCTCGTCTCACGTGGTTTGTTGTTGCTCTTGTTATTCTTGTTATTCTTGTTGTTCCCCTTCTTGAAGTCAGCTTTCTTATTCTGAGTCTCGTTAGGCTTAACCTCCTTCTTGCTATTCTTGTCTTCCTCATGAAGTAGAGCCATATCCACCAAGCTTCCAAAGGTCGCCCCCATGGGTATATGATTTAGGGCCAAGCTATGTAGTGGCTCGTTTAATCCTCGAGCAAAGCGTACAGCCTTTTTCTGGGCTGTGTTGACCAAATCCAAACCGAACCGAGCAAGCTGATTAAACTTATTCACGTACTCCCTCACAGACATATCCCCTTTCTTGAGTGCTAGGAACCTCTCCATCTGAAGGTTCTCCTCTGCTGACGATAAGAATTTAAGCCCAAACCTCTCTCTAAATTCTGCCTAAGTCTCAACTGGCATGGTAGCGTTGGTGACTTCCCACCAAAATGCAGCTTCCTCTTTCCACAACCATGCTGCCAACTGAACTTTCCTATGGTCCTCCATATCAAAGATAATGAACAAGTCTTCTGTCTCCTTTAGCCAGTTTCGTGCCTCAACAAAGGTTTCAGTTCCAACGAAGTTCTTGCCACCCATTGCTTTAAAGTCATTGCATATTTTGGCAAAGGCGGTACCAGGAGGAGGAGGAACCACGGCCACTGGGGGAGGAGGAGGAGGGATGTCTGCCGTGCCCGCATCATTGGCCCTGGCTTCTAAGTACCTCCGGAACCATCCAGGCACGGGTATTCCCTCAGGGAGGTTAAGATCAGCCATGCTGAAAAACGAAAAGAAAAAGATTCAAACGAGGAAACAAAGGAAAGTGCTAATGGATTTTTGGGGAATAGCCTTTTTAAACATAAAATTTTTCTTGAAAAATGCTTCTTTATAAATGGTTTTGAAAATAGTTTCAAAAGGTTTTTAAAACTTTTGGCCCAGCCTGGTAACCTTCTGCTCCGATACCAAATGTAACACCCCACCTCCACTAAGGTCACTCTCAAAGGGAATGCACTAGTTTTGGTGGAGTATTATCTAGGTAAACATGCACAGAGATATCACAAGGCAGAACATAAATAAAGCAGCGGTAGAAATTAAAAACCAACTTTTTATTACTTTCAAGAAAGAGTCAAAAACCTCATATATCCGAGATACAAATTATTCCATTACATCAAGTTCCAAAGAAGCATAAACTTAAGATAACAAAAGTAAAATATTCCCCATAAATAGCAGAAGCATCCATAGCATAGCTCAAGACCAAACCGTACATGAGCTGTCAGAAAGCAAGCCAAATCCAAGCTAAGAGCTAGTGTTTCCTCCCTAGGAACCAGGGGGAACGAAAGAAAAAGAGGCGAAAGAAAAAGGGTCAGTCATAAAGACTGGTAAGCCCTAGTGACTTTCAGTATGAAAACTAGTAAAGGTAACATGATATGTGTGAAAACTGGAATTAAACATAAGAATGATAACAGAACTGGTAGAATAATTAAGATAACAAGATAAGTCAAGTCTAGCATCGCATGTTCAAGGTTCGCTGCACCATCAGTACTAGTGTTCTAGCCCATGTCAAGTATTAATCATGAAATGATCCCTTGGCCTAGTATCATGAAGTGACCCATTACGGGGTCCTACGGTACGATCTACTAATCGATCGGCTCCATACAGGTCCTAGCTCGTCATGTGTATGTGTCATACGGCCCTATCCTGAAATGTAGTTACCTGTACTAGGTCCACCATAGGGTGTATCAAGTCCTATGGTGCCAACCACCGACACGAATCAAGCACGCACAGTGTAAATCTACGGGTGCCCAATGCCTGCTTTTTCAACTCCGGACTACGTGCACGACCATAGCCCGCCTGAACCTACAATGGCGCACCTACTCAGCCGTCGTTCTGGTTACTTACAATCAGCCCAGTAATCGTGCCCCACCCTGCCTAGTTCCAGGGTATCGTGATACATCCAAGTGGGTTACGGCTGAAAAGGACCGCATAACTAGGATTTCTAATGGGTTAAGTGTTGTCATTCAAATTCGTGACTTAACCCTATCCAGATCATGTATCAAGTTGGTTAAGTGTGTTCAAGCGGTTCATGTCTTAACCCTATCAAATCATCGTGTCAAGTTGGTTAAGTATATTCAAGTGGTCCACGACTTAACCCAATCATGTGGCATTAATTCATTAATGCACTTCAACCTCTCACATTAGACTAACTGTTGTGGTCACTGGATTTGTCGGGCAGTTCCGGGCAGATTTACACCACAACATAGTCTAACCTCGGGTTTTACGTGCTATATGACTAACTACCCACATTGGATCCTATTGTTTGCAGCCACTGGATTTGCCGGGCGGTTCCGGGCAGATTTACACTGCAAACTCAACCCAACCTCGAGTTGGCCATTTTCAAGTTTATCTAATTGTCATGCCCACGTTCAAGTTTTCATGTCTAGATTCATGTCGAGTTTTCATGTCGTGTTTCATGTCAAATTGTGTCAAGTTCATGTCCATATTTAGGTTCAAGTCATAACAACGTTCATGTTCAAGTTTAAAGCTAATTCATGTTTTACCTAGTCTACCCAAATCGTATTCCCATCGCATGTAAGCTCGAATCGATACAAATAAATCTAATTAGGGAATAACAATAAAAAGAATGGGTATAAGGTGGCAAAAGTGATTACTAGCATAGCATGGTATGACCTGAAATAAAAGATTAAAACATTACTGGCATATGGAATATTGGCCTCAAACATAAAGATTCCAAATCTAGCAAAATAAGGTACTAGTCAAGATAACAGTTGTCATAAGGTGATAGTATAGTCATGGTAATGATTGACATAAGGTGATAGTATAGTCATGGTAATGATTGACATAAAGTGATAGTCATAAACTTGTGACTAGTAGCAGATTCAACATGATAATATGAGGGGTTTCTCTTTTTGATTTACAATATGAATAGGCCCCAAATCAATGTCATAGTAATATCCAAGATTCAAGATCCAAGATGAACAAGAATGGATGTAAAACATTCATCATACATAGGTCCAATTTCAATTTACAACATATTCATATTACGTTTATAGTTTAAATATGAAAATAACTGGAGCTTACAGATCGTGGTTCGAGAATTAGAAAAAGAGAGTCGATGTTGAATCTTTATATGCTTAGTCAAGTCCTAATAGAAATCCCTAAATCAGCAACGTAGTTTCGACGTAGAAGAAGTAGTCTCTTTCTCTAACTTTTCAACCAGAATCAGAGCAGCATAAGGTCAGAAAGAATTTTGTGTAGAGAGACTAGTGTTAGGGGTTGTATATAGAGGGTCAGGTCAACGAATGTAGACAGAAACGAGGCCAGAAACATCAGAGTGAATCCAGCTTCAAAAGTGGACTCGGCCACCAGGTCGACCCCCAGGTCGACACTATGGTCGACCTGGTCCTGGGTAGGTCGACTACATAGTCGACCCCCAGGTCGACCTGGTCCTGGGTGGGAAATTTCCCGCCCAGTCCATTCTGAGGTTTGAAATTCGAATTTTGAATTCGAATTGAGTTGTTTTGAACTTGAAAACTTCTGAAAACTTCAAAAGGTCATAACTTGGTCATATGGACTCCGATTTTCGAAAAATCGGACTCGTTTCCAAGCAGAATTTCGAGACGAACGCAATGGCGCAACCCATTTCCCTTGATTCTTATTTTAAAAATTAATTCTGCCTTGATTTATGGTTATTACACGTTATAAAAACACGGGTTGTTACAACTACAATCCTAACCTAGCCCTAATCTCTTCATTCAGCAGTCAACAGTTTTCACCATCATTTTTCTTCTTCTTTTCAGCAAAAATGAGAGTTTGTAAAATGGAAAATAAATTACAGAAAAAACTATAAAATTATGAGTTACGTATATATTGAATTCTGCTATGATTCTCTACACTTCTATATAAGTTTTATGTGGTTCGAAAGTTTTAATGTCGATGGAATTTTTTTATAGCGAACTAGGGTTCGGAAACAGTGTTGATAGAAGCTTCGATTTTTATTTTTGATGTCATTTTTAGAGTAAGGAGTTGGTTTTAGTCTTGAATGCAAAGTCTAGGAGGAATTCATACAAAAAGGTGCCGATACCTTTTGTTGAGTTTTCCGTGATGATGTCGAACGCGAAATATAACGAAGGTCAAAGTGTGTACTTGTGGTATGAGGAAGAAGTGGAAGTGAAGAGACGCTGAATGGTGTGATCGGTTCAAGAAATGGTGGTGCGACCTGTTGCGGGATGTCTGCACGCAACTTGAAAAGGTTGATCTTCGGATTTCCTCTCAGTGGTGTGAACTGGACAAGGGTGAGAGGAGTTGATGGAGATTTTGGAGATTGGAGTTTGGATGATTTTAGTTTGAATTTTCATGGAGGGATTGAAGAACGATTTGAGCAAGAAGATGGCACAATGGATAGAACAAGGAGCGAGTGTACACAGCGTATTAGCGAAGAAGAGTTTGCTAGTTTGTGTGTGAATTTAAATGGGCCGGATGTGTAAGGTAAAGCCCAAAGGAGAATTTAAATCTAAGATTTAATTTCAAAATAAATAGTGTATTAAGTTATAACCTCCATAACTTATCCATTCGAAATCAGCATTGGGCAAATTTGAATCCATTGGGATCGTATGGACGGCGGCTACACAATGGAGCCGATTCGGAGTGAATTGGAGATCATTACAATTTACTGCAAAAATAAAACGTCCATCTGAATCAAAGATAGTTAATCATTATTTAACAATAACCGTCCAATGTGAGTAAAACTCACAAACTCTGCTCAGTTTATATTTTTATAACAAATTTTTAGAATTAATAAATGTTGGTTAATTGTTATGTGTTGACTGTTTAGATGAACTGCTATTCAATTATTGAAAATATACATAATGATATATATGTATCGTTAGTTAAATATTGACTTTTTTATCAGAATATTTCATTTTTAATGAAATTGAAGTAATTTATATTGTTTAACATTTATGGATGCAGGGAAACAGGTTGGAGGGATCCAACAGGATTCCTCAATATTTATAATACTGTTTTTTCATATATTGTGATGTGATATATAATCTGTTGTTGATTATATGCGTTGGATGATATTGACCATGGTTATTTGGTATTTTAAATACCATAAGAAATACTGGAATGTAAAAAGGGAATTTTCAAAGGGGATACCGAAAATAAAATATATTTATATAAAATCAAATGATTTTATAAAAAAACGGAATTTCAAAGTGGATATTAAATAAAAGGATTTTATAAAATCAATGGATTTTATAAAAGGAAATATTTGTAAAACAAATAGAATTGAAAAAGGAAATATTTGGAAATAAAATAGAATTGAAATAGAAATATTTGTAAAACAAATAGAATTGAAAAAAGAGATATTTGCAAATTAAATAAGAAAATTCTATATAAAATTATTAACAGTTATTTGGAAGTTGAAAAGATCGATTTTGGTCAAAATACTTAATGGAAGTAATAAGAGGAAAATAAATAGAATTGAAAACGTAATTTATTTGGAAAATAAATAGAATTATAAAAGGAATTTATTTGGAGAATAAATAGAATTATAAAAGGAATTTATTTAGAAAATAAATAGAATTATAAAAGGAATTATTTGGGAAATAAATAGAATTATAAAAGAAAATTTGCGAGTTATAAAGGAACTACGAGAAGACGGATTTAAAGTGGATTGTAAACAAAAATATGTTTTAACAGATAAATTGGGAAGATTGATTTATAAATAATGTTGTATAAATTAAGTAAAATGATTTATTATGGGATAAATTGAATATATAAGTCTGAACTTATATAGAGAAGTAGAAATTGGTTTTGACACCGATATTTTACATAGAATGTGAACTCAGCATTTATAAAGGGTATTATAAATGAGATTTAAGTGTTAGAAATAAAAAGGGGATTTCGTATGAATAATTCTATAAATAGAAGTATAAATAGAATTTGGAATAGGGAATATTATTTTAAATGCGAAATCAAAACTGAATTGATTATATAAAAGAAATATTATTCACATTCGATGTGGATGTTAGATTAAATATTTTATAAATTAAAACATCTATAAGGAAAATTGGTTTTTGAAATAGGAGTTCAAATGGGAATTTGAGTGAGATAGAAAATAGAGTTAATCGAATATTAGTTATTCGAGTAGAGTTAAATTGAATATAAGTTATTCGAGTAGAGTTAAATCAAATATAAGTTATTCGAAGAGAGTTAATCGAATATAAGTTATTTGAAGAGAGTTAATCGAATATTAGTTATTCGAAGAGAGTTAATCAAATATAAGTCGTTTGGAGATATTTAATTGAATATTAGCTTATTTGAAAGGGAGTTATCGAATCGAGTTTATTCGAAAGGGAGTTATCGAATAGAGTTATTCGAAGAGAGTTATCGAATAGAGTTATTCAAAACATAGTTATTCGAAATAAAGTTATCAAATATAGTTATTCAAAAGGGAGTTATCGAAATATATTTATTTGAAATATAGTTATTCGAAATAAAGTTATCAAATATAGTTATTTGAAATATAGTTCTTCGAAATAGAGTTATTCGAAATAGAGTTATCAAATAGAGTTATTCAAATAGAGTTATTCAAAAGGGAGTTAATCGAATATGATTTATTTGAACAGAGTTAATCAAATATAATTTATTTGAAACAGGGTTAATCAAATATAATGTATTCAAAAGAGACTTAAATCGAATATAAGTTATTCGAAAGAGAGTTAAATCGAATAGAGATTATTCGAAAGAGAGTTTACGTTGAAATTCGATTGCACCGAATTCAGGAAAGTACTATTCACTTTCCGTTTTTAATCAATATTTATTTATTTATTAATAAATTAGTTGTTTGTTTATTTATCCAAATTAATAAATAAAAGTTATATTTAAGTTATTATATTTTGGAAGCATGGGATTATAACACTATTGTTGTAATTAAATGATTTCTGTAAAAGAAGTTGATTCATAAGTAGAATCCGACAGTTACGTAAGGAAGTTTGTTAAAGATTTAAAAGGGTACTTTGTCTATTTCGTGGTAAGAAATGTTGTTCAGTTAAGGTCTGAGAGGTAGTTATACCCCAACTTGATTGACTTCATTTTTAACTAAGGAAGGGTTAAGGTTCGATAGTGAAGGTTGGTTAAGTGAATTTAGTTAATGAGTGTAATGGTTTGACTTGGCATAGCAATGTTTTATTTAAACATCTGTTTGAATCCAATGAAGGAGTTTTGGAAATGTTTTCCAAATAAGAATCAGAAATGTTTTCTAATAAAAAAAATAAAAATAAAAGTAAATATGGAAATGTTTTCCAATGATTAATAACGTATATTTTCTAAATTTAGAATATAAGAATTTACGAATATATGGAAACGGGAATAGGGAAATGGATAATTGAATGAAAAATTAAATTAAAGGGGATCAGTGTTAATTGATGATTTGCTCGGTAAGATTTCCAATTGGAAATATGACCGTTGTTTATACAAATGTTTTCCTTTGATAGTTAAATAATCGACTATCCAAGTTTTTGATCATTCCCATTGTCAATACAGAGAGACCGGAATCAGATTTATTATTTGAAAACCACTCCATATGGGCATTAGCGTTGCGAATCAAATATGATCAAGATAATTGAAGACGGAATTTATGCAAGGGTTGTTTTGGCAATCCTAGTTAGAAATTGCCTAAGATGGACTCATAGAACAGTGCCTTTGGTTTGTCCAGGCCCAGGACGACCTGTATGGAAGAATGTCTAATAGAGTATATTTAATAGATCGTGTAAGTTAATCTCTTCAAACATATTTACGTTTGGTGGCGAAGGAATTCGTTTCTCTTAGCTATATACCCGTGGTATTTTTGGGGAAATCAATTTGTGTTTTGTCGGGTATGACGATATGACATTCAAAGTAAATAAAAGTGTGATTTATACGTTATGGCCTCAAGCCTCATAACCGAGAAATGGTATAAAATCAGGTAGGTCGCATGGCTAAGTGGTTAGCTGCCAATTAAGGAGTAATGTCACCTGATCTAGATAAATTTCATTTACTTCTTTAACCTATTTCAATGTTGTCCCTTTCGGAAAACGGCTGTTGATACCAACCGTTGGTGATAATACATTCGGTACACTCAAGCGAAATGAGTTTCGGTCATGTTTAGACTGGGTTACAAGATGTTCTTGTTCAACCCGATGTATTCCTCTCTAGAGATACACTGTCGGAAGGTGGTCCCCTAACTTGCCAGTTGGAATTCATTACCCAATAAGTGCCCATGGTTTTTGATTATATATTATGTATGTGGATCGTGAGATGAAAGCGTTCTGCTAGATGATTATTATATTGTGGTTGGTAGACACTATTATAATATGAAAAGAGTTTTGATACAAAAGATCATTGTTTTTCGTAAAAGGATTTTCGAAAGTGTGACGATCCCGAAACCCCGTAACACGGTGTCAAGGATAATCATTGGAATATATCACATTAGTCATCATTAGTAGATCACAGATAATAGCATAAACAGAAAATAGAATAACTCACACACATATGACAGCGGAATCATATAGATATCATCACATCAGAGAAGCACAGTACAGGATACAACTAGGTGCATAATGATACATAGTCAGTCACCATCGCCTGAGGTGGAATCATACATAAAGAGTACTTAAAATAAATATCAGTCTACATCGCCAATGGCGGAATCATAATATAGATACAATAATGGTGGAGAAAATCCAAGTCAGCACGGTGTAGTCAAGCCTCGCCATGAGCCAAAAGTGCGTCAGAAACCTGTAACTAGGCTGCCCGTGTGAAAATGAGGGCACCTGAGTTTGCAAGGTGAAACAAACTACGAGTCAGTCATGGGACTGGTATGAGAAATCTACATAACTTATTAACAACAATAATAAGGCAAATCAAAGGACCACGCCACTTTCACGGAACGGGTTTACTCCAATGAGTGCTAGTGCATGAAATAAAGTAAATGATTAAATCATCGCAATGATTTTTATAAAATGAAGCCATTATAAGACTCAGGTCCCATCACACAATTCAACGCAAGCCGGAGGATAGAGTTTTACCTTATAATGGCCAAAAATGCTTCATACGAGTAAAAAAAAAGTGTTTGATATTATTACTAGTGCATATATGTTTCAATAGCGATTTCAATCATAAATATCAATCCTAGGCGGCATAGCTACCATCTACTATGTCACCATACTAGTAATACAATCACGTCCGCATATTTCGTATTGGAAATTGGATTCCTTCATGAATCGAGGCAAGGGGCAAGCTCCTCTCCGTTCGAGACACTCTAGCGAATGCCTCGGGACCGCACACAGCAATCCCCTGGATCCTCCAAGGTCGGTCCTCTCTTACTTTTGAGGATTGGCAATTCCTGAACACACGCTTCCCGGTCCTTACAGACCAATAATCGAGGCGCCTCGTATTCCAACAACCACACAGGTGAAAAGTAGATATAAATGTCAGGGCTGGGAGGTCACTAACACCACCATAGCTAGAAAGAAACATCATGCACTCCTTGGGTCCTTCTCCGGTTTTTGACTCATAGCGGGGTGTGAGGCTCACAAATTCACGTTATACACAAAGCTACGTCACACAGACCATGCTTTGATCATCAACCACAAGACTTTGCTTTGCAACAGAAGCCTTGATCATATGCCACTTAGGCATGCCACACAGGCAATCCACTCCATGCGACTGATTTCTATTAATACATAACCTGTAAGCTCGTACGTCTCAGAGAAGGTCGTTAAGCAAGAGAATAAATTCTCCGCCACCAAACAGATATATATTTAACAGAGATCAATCAACACAGAACAAAATCCAATGTCAGACACATAGTCCATTTACAAGTCCGTTCTGGGTCTGAACGAAACCGGAGGCACCAATTCCTCGCATATCCATACAATCAACAGTATGTTTGGACGGCTACTACTTCAGTTCCTTCATGGTAGCAACTCCAATCACGAGCATCAGTAGCGCCCATCCATCCAATGTGAAGATCGTCGGTCTTCAACCGTCTTCCACTCTTCGACTTCCCAACGTCGATCGATTATTTGAAATGAGATGAACTCGGCCTTTTCAAATAATCCACGTATATTTAGATTTTCAAATCAATTTATCACATGGTTGGACTATTCAACATTCACATTTCAGTTCTTTAGTTATAATTTTCATGTCAAATACATTCAACCATCACCTATCAAGCAGACACAACAAAATGGGTTTATTTCCACTCTATATCGTCCATAGTATTTTATAACGATAAATGCCCTTTTTAATTAATTTAAAACGGGCATATTTAATTAAACGGCGTTTCAGGTCGTGCCGATGCACTGGCACTGCTTTTCACTAAATTTTTTTACACATATCTGAAAATCTAACCGTTGGATCTTCACAAATTTTATATCATTAGGAAGGTCATTTCAAAACAAATCCAACGGTTTCAGTTTTGGGAAAATCCGACGGTCGGATCTTCCAAACTAGCCATTTGAAGTTACGATTTCAATTTACGAACTGCAGCGTCGTTATTCGATTTAATTTAATTATATTTATATATATATATATATATATAATCGTTTCTGGTGATGTTTTTCTTCAGATTTGAATTAAACATTCCAGACAATCCAACCGTCGGATCTTCACAAAGTTGGTGCCGTTGGAAAGATATTTCCAAGGCGAACCAAACGGTTGCGGTTTCGGGAAAATCCAATGGTCGGATTTCCCGCACTAGTCGTTTGAAATCACGGTTTCAAAACACGAACTACACGGCCACGTTTCGTTTTAATTTTTTTTATATTTATATATTTATATAAATATAGTTCATTCAAAAATTCCTATATCATTTTCACTTCAATTATTTCACTAACGCCTTTAATTTTTGGAAAATTTCGCCATAACCTCCTTTGTATGGTAGGGGCTGGGAAAATTCCCAAATAGCCACACGGGCGTCTCATGTTAAAAAGAAAAAGAAAAAGCCAAGCGGCTAGCCAACAGGCTCATAAAATCATCACCCAAACAAAACAGTAAATGTGTACCTATTTGTCGGGCACAAAATTTTATTCCTCTTCTCTAGCCCCTTTGCTATAACCTGTTCAATAAATATGCATGTACATATATACAATTTTTATCACTTATCATTTTCCATTCAACTTCATATTTGATTCACTTTGGTTCAAAAACACCATTCATTCTAATGTTGCATGCATTGGCTAAAATCATATCATTAGCTAATTAATGTATATTTCAACTCATGCACATTTATTTGAACAAGTGGCTATTTTTAACACTTCACATTTCAAAGATGATAATTTGGCGAACTAAAATAGATTTCAACACATGACTATTTTATTTAGTTCCTATGCATGTTAAAAATAATATTTCTTCACCAATATTTATTTCAACGTCCTCATACCTCTAGCATATCACATATATGATAAAAATGATATTTTTATCACTTAAATATTTATTCAACAAATGGATGTTTTCAACACTTCATAGTTTCAATAAAAATGTAATTTTTATTGTTCGATCTTTTTATTCAACACATGAACTTTTCCACTACACACATTTCTCAACACATGAGCATTTCCACACATAGATATTTTATTTATGTTGTTCATATTAGAAAGATGGAATTTTTTTATTATTGAAACTATTTATATAAGGCGAATATTTTTCATACTTCATATATATCATAAAAAGGTGATTTTTATTGTTTAAACACTTCATTCATTCACAAATGAATTTAATTTTCACACATCCCTTTTCAACACATGAACATTTCCACATATGGATATAGTTTCAACATATGACTTTAATTTCAACGCATGAAAATAATTTCAACACATGAAAATTATTCTAACACACAAAGATTATTCAAATTTTCGGCAGCATAACGGCAGGGTAGTTAAAACCGGCACCGTCCCTAGTACGGCTCCTCGCTCTACCTTAAATCCTCGCGGTTTTTGACAATGGGGATTCATGCATCTAATTCGCACGCAGGCGGCATTTTTTATTTTTATTTGCACAAATATTTCCAATTCATTTCAATCACCAATGGGTATTTTTCAACCACAACCAAACAATATCGACCACAAACAATTATTTAACTATTCGTATTTTTCATCAAATATTTCACAACAATTCACAACAATAAATATCGTCCATGGTTTGTGGACGAGGGGAGTATATATATATATAATTGCTATATTTCTCTTGCATTTCAACACATATATCAATTATTCTATGCATGTATAATTCATACTTCGCTTATATAGCTTACACTACGCATGTACATGAAGTATACAACACGTGTGTAATTTATATTTCGCTAATATAATTTATACACGACATTTTCCATTCAAATTCATATTAATTTAGATTACTCACATTGGTTTTCGGAGTGCTAAAAATCGTAGATGACTCAGAAAAATCTGCGGCTTCTTCTATGAGATAGAGAGCTTCCTTGCGGTCCCGATGTTTCCTGTTTCATCGAATTTCATCAGAACACCAAAAAGATATGATTTTTCAAAGTGCAAACATAAAAAAGAACTCACCTTTCACGAAGGTTCAAAACTAGGTTTGGGTTTCGCGAGAACCGGGGCACGAGGGGATGATCGATGAGTTGGACGTGGAAGAGGGAAGAGAGGGCTTCCTGTCGGTGGTGGTTTGGTGGCGTTCGGTGGTCGGGATCGTCGGCGGCGGCTCCAGAAAGGTCGGAACTTTCTGGCCTCGATTCAGGCGGAGGAGGCGTCGAGGTGGTCGAGCTGGGGTCGGATCTGACGAGGGGGCGGAGGCGAAGCGAACGGCGGTGGTGGCGGCTTCTGGAAGCTGCCGTAGCGGCGGCGATCGGGCCTGGAATGGGGGGAACGGGTTTCACCATTGGTTCTGGGGGTTTTTTGTTTTTTTTATTTTTAAAATAATGAATGGAGAAATATGATTGGTCGATGGTTTTAATAAATTTTTAAATAGTGTTTTCTCAAACGAACTCCTTTTCAAACCCAACGACTGTCGCCCCTAGCTAAATACCCCCATTCCGGACACAATGTGATATGTTTCGTTAGCCAATTCGACTGTTACAGTCAGTTATTTTTCAAATTAAAGTTTAAAACATTTAATTTTTAACTTTGAACGTACATTTCAATTTGCCAGGGCCACAAATTGATTCGAAAAATTCCAGAAAAATAAATCTAGCTATGTTTTGACGCTACAGTCCCAACAAAACTAGTTTTGTCAAATTCTGAGATCATTTGAAAAATGGCCATTTTCTGGTCGATCCTATTTAACAGAAATTGACCAAACGCATTTTCTTTTGCCACGCTCACATACTAGCTTCAAAAATTATGAAATTTGAAACCTAGCAATAGTTTGACATCCCGGACACAACAAAAGTGGTTTCGTCGAATTCTGAGGTCGTATGCAAAATATCAATTTTCCAGGGCTACATATTCTATATAGCGACCATTCTGAAAATTCATTCGGCCATAACTTTTGGTTTCCGTTATGAAACTTCGATTTTTCAGATTCGTTTGAAAGGTATTGATAAACAGATTTAAATATTTTTGGTTTCGCTAAAATCCGTTATATTTTCCACCCTGCATAGTCAGTCAAAGTTTGAATTCAAATTTTCAAACTGACTCACTATTTCTAATTCACTATTTTATTGAAATATTCTATTTCAATTGTTCAAATTCCTTTGAAATCGCCAATTTAAAATTTTTAAATTGGCTCGTATTTGCCGGGTTATTACAATCTCCCCCACTTAAAACTTTTCGTCCTCGAAAAGGAGACAACAGTAAAGTAGGAAACAAAATGTAAATGCAAAGTATTGTAAAGGTACCTTGCACCGGAGTTAGTCAGAGATATCCACTCCGCATTTGGGGTAAGCTTACTAAATGCTATCCTCAGTCTCCCAAGTACAGTCTCTAGGATCACTGCTCCACTGCACTTTAACTAAATGAACCTTTTTGCTTCTGAGTTCTCTAGTTTCTTTGCCAACAATCTTTAATGGCTCTCTTCTGAGTGCTAATTCTGGAGTTATGTCTACATCCTGTTGCGCTGCTTCTTCTACAACAAGATCCGGATCATGCACATGTCTTCTAAGTTGAGATATGTGAAATACATCATGCACTCCAGGAAACCGATCTGGTAATTGAACCCTATAAGCAAGAGTTCCAATTCGTTCGAGTATAGGAAAGGGACCAATAAATCTCGGTGCCAACTTCCCAGTTTTGCCAAATCTGATTACTCCTCTCATCGGAGAAACCTTCAAATAAACATGATCACCAACAGCAAATGTCAAATCTCTCCTTCTAGAATCTGCATAACTTTTCTGTCTGCTTTGTGCGGTTCTCAAACGCTTTTTAATGAAGTCGACTTTACCAGATGCTTCTCTAATCATATCGGGTCCTAACACAAGTCTGTTGCCAGGTTCTACCCAACATGCTAGAGATCTGCAGGGTCTGCCATATAATGCTCCAAATGGCGACATTCCCAAACTTGCTTGATAGCTATTGTTATATGAGAATTCTGCCAAATGCAAGTGATCTTCCCATGACCCACCAAAATCAATTATACAAGCCCGCAATAAATCTTCTAGAATTATATTCACCCGATTAGTTTGGCCATCTGTTTGAGGGTGATAAGCGGTGCTCATATTCAGTTTCGTTCCCAATTCTGTTTGGAAAGCCTCCCAGAATTTGATAGCAAATATCGGGTCTCTATCACTGACTATGCTGATGGGAATTCCATGCAGCTTAACGATTTCTTTGAAATATATCTGTGCTAGACTTTGAGCGGTTCTATTGGATCTGACAGGTATAAAATGGACAGTCTTCGTGAAGCGATCTATGATTACCCAAATGTTGTCATTACCTTTCCTAGTTCGCGGCAAGCCATCTATGAAATCCATGGAAATCTGTTCCCATTTCCAACTTGGGACTTCCAACGGTTGCAATAATCCAGATAGCTTCTGTTGGTCGCTCTTGACCAATTGGCAAGTAGGGCATCTGCTAAAATACAAAGAAATATCCCTTTTCATTGCCTTCCACCAAAAAGAGCGTTTGATATCGTTGTACATTTTACTCACACCGGGATGGATGCAAAATTTGGATTTATGGCATTCGTCTAACACTTCTCTCTTGAGCTCAGGAAGGTTGGGAACACATATTCTCCCATTCAGTCTCAGAACTTCTTCTTTATCTACCTGAAAACTTGAGGGCTCTCCCTTCTGGATTCTCCCTTTGATCCTTTGGATGAAATAATCATTCCTCTAGAGAGCGCATATCTTATCGATCAAGCTAGGGGTAATTATAAGATGGGCAACGATTACGGTTTTCCTACTAAGCGCATCCGCTACAACGTTGGCCTTCCTCGGCGTATACAGGATATCAAGATCATATGCTGCAAGAAATTCTAGCCAACGCTGCTGTCTCAGATTCAGATCTTTCTGGGTGTATAAATACTTCAATGATTGATGATCTGTGTATAGTATAAATTTCTCGCCCAATAAATAATGCCTCCAGATTTTTAAGGCAAAAACGACAGCTAGCAACTCAAGATAATGAGTCACATAATTCTTCTCATGCGGTTTCAGTTGGCGGCTTGCATTGGCGACTACTTGGCCTCTTTGCATTAACACTGCACCAAGACCTCTAATAGATGCATCTGTCCAAACCGTTAAATCCTGATTGCCATCAATAATGGTGAATACTGGAGCAGTTGTCAGTTTCGATTTCAATTCCTGGAAAGCTTCTTCACAGTCAGAAGTCCACTTAAACTTCTCATGTTTCTTAATGAGCTTCGTTAACGGACCAGATATGTTCGAAAAAATCTTTAACGAACTTTCGATAATAACTAGCCAACCCCATAAAACTTCTAACTTCTGTGGGAGTAGTGGGTTGTTTCCAATCTTGAATCACTGTTATTTTGCATGGGTCAACAGAAATTCCTTTCTCTGACACGACATGGCCAAGAAACTTGTCTTCTTCTTGCCAGAAGACACATTTAGAGAATTTGGCTTTGAAGACGTTCTTCCTTAGAATCTCCAATACTTGTTCTAAGTGTTTTTCATGCTCGGGTTTTGATTTGGAGTAGATTAAAATATCATCGATGAATACGAGGACAAATTTATTCAGAACTCCCCTGAACACTCTATTCATTAGATCGACAAAGTATGCTAGAGCATTGCACAGGCCAAACGGCATTACTAATCATTCATAAAATATGTCTGGACCTCTGAAAGCTGTCAAAGGAACACACTCTTCTACTATTCTCAATTGATGAAAACCTGTAGCTAGGTCCATTCGGGAAAATACTTTCGCCCCATTCAATTGGTCTAGCAAATCGTCGATGCGGGGTAATGGATATTTGTTTTTGAGCGTCTATTTGTTGAGGTCTCGGTAATCAACGCATAATCGAAGAGTACCGTCTGACTTTGGGACAAACACAACAGCTGCACCCCAATTAGAAAAACTAGGTCTGATTAGACCCTTCCACAACAGTTGACGAGTTTGATCGCCTAATTCTTCTTTTTATTTCGGAGTCATCCTGCGAATTGGATGTACCACTGGTCTGGCATTGGGAATTAGATCGATTTGGAATTCTATTTCTCTTTGCGGAGGTAAGTTTTCAACTTCTTCAAACACATCCGCGTAGTTTCTAACAATCGGAATCTTTTCTATGGAAGTGGGGATAAGTTCTAATGTCGACCAAAATTCTTCTCTATTCGGATTCGAACCATGACAGGGTACCGTAATATATCCAAGCTTCGTTCGAATTTTAACGATTCTTTCTGCATAATTCACTTCAGCTTCATATTTCGTTAACCATTCTAACCCAAGGATAACGTCGAATTCGGAAAATCCATAACGATCAAATTAATGGGAAATTTGTAAGAAGAATAAGAGATTGGCACTCTACAACATGAATTAAGAGTAAGAGATCCACCTATCGGATTATGTACTTCAACCGATTCTTTGAGCTTTCTCTGTTTTAACTTTAATTTGTGCATTGTGTTACTAGCAATAAAACTACGTGATGCACCTGTGTCAAACAATACAGAAACAGGAATATTTTTAATGGTAAGGGTACCTCCCAAAACATCGGGTTTACCTGCTCCATCGGAAGCAGCTGGTGGGCTCGACCCGTCATAGACATGAGCTACGGTAGCTTTCTTCAGCAGAGGACAGTCTTTGACTAGATGATCGGTCTTGCGGCAATTAAAGCAGGAGCGAGGGTTCTGAGAACCCTAGCTTGAACCTTGTGAATTTGTCTTCTGCCTCTTCGGGGCTGTGCACACATTAGAGTAGTGCCCCGCTTTGCCACAGTTAAAGCAATTTCCTCTCGGCGGCTTTCCAGTCTGAGGGTTTGAAGATGCTGCTTGGCTTGAGCTCGCCTTGATTTACAGCAGGCTTGCGCTTATTCCCGGCCTGGCTTTTAGCGCGATCCTGATCCAGATGCCTTTGATCAAGGTCTGCGTAGTTGCATGTCATTTCCACCAGTTCGTTAAATTCCAGCTTGACATGGGCCATGGCTCTATCATGATACTATCTCTTTAGCCCAAGGATAAACCTCTTATTTTTGGACTTTTCAGTGGCGACAAGCTCCGGAGCATAGGGCGACAACAGTGTAAATTTATTCAGATAATCCTGCACGGAAAGATCCCCTGTTGGAGGTTGGCGAAGTCATCGTGCATTCGTTCAAGAGCTTGTTCCGGGACATATTTCTCCTTGAAGAATTCTTTGAATCCATCACATGTTCTTCTAGCTTCTCTATTCCCGGCGGTGAGAGATTCCCACCATAGTTCAGCTTGTTCCTGCATAAGCCAGGCACCCATAATAGCTTTATCTTGGTCTCCAAGCCTTAGGCCTTCAAGAATTTTCTCGCATATTTTGAGCCATGCAAGGGCCTCTACTACTGTGCCAGTTCCCGAGAAGGTCTTGCCTCCTAAGTTTTTGTATCTCTTGGCTATACGGTCCAGCTCGAAGTATTGAGCGGCCGAAGGTTGTATCAAAGGTCCTTCTTGAACTGGGGCTTCTCCCCTACCTCGGCCTCGGCCGGCACGGCCTACTCTAGCGGCGGCTGCTCTGGTAGCCATTTGTCAAATTCTGTATAAGCAAGGAAAGAGTCAGCTAACAGAAATGATAGTTTATTGCATAGTTAAGCAGAAAATTTACGGAAAGATAACGATGGACTGATCAAATTGTTTTTGCTATTCTGCTCGGCTCATTCTAGGACTTTACTAGTCCTATCTCTAATGAGCGACTCGCCTTAGAATACTACTGATTCTATTTTGACGAAATGTTTAATGTGTTAGACTCCAAAACTAAGGTTAACCAAAGCTCTGATACCATTTGTGACGATCCCGAAACCCCGTAACACGGTGTCAAGGATAATCATTGGAATATAACACATTAGTCATCATTAGCAGATCACAGATAATAGCATAAACATAAAATAGAATAATTCACACACATATGACAGCGGAATCATATAAATATCATCACATCAGAGAAGCACCGTACATGATACAGCTTAGTGCATAATGATACATAGTCAGTCACCATCGCCTGAGGCGGAATCATACATAAAGAGTACTCAAAATAAATATCATCCTACATCGCCAATGGCGGAATCATAATATAGATACAATAATGGTGGAGAAAATCCAAGTCAGCACGGTGTAGTCAAGCCTCGCCATGAGCAAAAAGTGCGTCAGAAACTTGTAACTAGGCTGCCCGTGTGAAAATGAGGGCACCCGAGTTTGCAAGTTGAAACAAACTACGAGTCAGTCATGGGACTGGTATGAGAAATCTACATAACTTATTAACAACAATAATAAGGCAAATCAAAGGACCACGCCACTTTCGCGGAACGGGTTTACTCCAGTGAGTGCTAGTGCATGAAATAAAGTAAATGATTAAATCATCGCAATGCTTTTTATAAAATGAAGCCATTATAAGACTCAGGTCCCATCACACAATGCAACGCAAGCCGGAGGATAGAGTTTTACCTTATAATGGCCAAAAATGCTTCATACGAGTAAAAAAAAGTGTTTGATATTATTACTAGTGCATATATGTTTCAATAGAGATTTCAATCATAAATATCAATCCTAGGCGGCATAGCTACCATCTACTATGTCATCATACTAGTAATACAATCACGTCCGCATATTTCGTATTGGAAATTGGATTCCTTCATGAGTCAAGGCAAGGGGCAAGCTCCTCTCCGTTCGAGACACTCTAGCGAATGCCTCGGGACCGCACACAGCAATCCCCTAGATCCTCCAAGGTCGGTCCTCTCTTACTTTTGAGGATTGGCAATTCCTGAACACACGTTTCCCGGTCCTTACAGACCTATAATCGAGGTGCCTCGTATTCCAACAACCACACAGGTGAAAAGTAGATATAAATGTCAGGGCTGGGAGGTCATTGACACCACCATAGCTAGAAAGAAACGTCATGCACTCCTTGGGTCCTTCTCCCGTTTTTGACTCATACCGGGGTGTGAGGCTCACGAATTCACGTTATACACAAAGCTACGTCACACAGACCATGCTTTGATCATCAACCACAAGACTTTGCTTTGCAACAGAAGCCTTGATCATATGCCACTTAGGCGTGCCACACAGGCAATCCACTCCATGCGACTGATTTCTATCAATACATAACCTCTGAGCTCGTACGTCTCAGAGAAGGGCGTTAAGCAGGAGAATAAATTCTCTGCCGCCAAACAGATATATATTTAACCGAGATCAATCAACACAGAACAAAAGCCAATGTCAGGCACACAGTCCATTTACAAGTCCGTTCTGGGTCTGAACGAAACCGGAGGCACCAATTCCTCGCATATCCGTACAATCAACAGTATGTTTGGACGGCTACTACTTCAGTTCCTTCATGGTAGCTACTCCAATCACGAGCATCAGGAGCGCACATCCATCCAATGTGAAGATCGTCGATCTTCAACCGTCTTCCACTTTTCGACTTCTCAACGTCGATCGATTATTTGAAATGAGATGAACTCGGCCTTTTCAAATAATCCACGTATATTTAGATTTTCAAATCAATTTATCACGTGGTTGGACTATTCAACATTCATATTTCAGTTCTTTAGTTATAATTTTCATGTCAAATACATTCAACCATCACCTATCAAGCAGACACAACAAAATGGGTTTATTTCCACTCTATATCATCTATAGTATTTTATAACGATATATCACCATTTTTAATTAATTTAAAACGGCTATATTTAATTAAACGGCGTTTCAGGTCTTGCCGATGAACTGGCGCTGCTTTTCACTAATTTTGTTTTACACATATCTGAAAATCTAACCGTTGGATCTTCACAAATTTTATATCATTAGGAAGGTCATTTCAAAACGAATCAAACGGTTTCAGTTTTGGGAAAATCCGACGGTCGGATCTTCCACACTAGCCATTTGAAGTTATGATTTCAATTTATGAACTGCAGCGTCGTTATTCGATTTAATTTAATTATATTTTCATATATATATAAATATAATCGTTTCTGGCGCTGTTTTTCTTCAGATTTGAATTAAACATTCCAGACAATCCAACCGTCGGATCTTCATAAAGTTGGTGCCGTTGGAAAGATATTTCCAAGGCGAACCCAACGGTTGCGGTTTCGGGAAAATCCAATGGTCGGATTTCCCGCACTAGTCGATTGAAATCACGGTTTCAAAACACGAACTGCACGGCCATGTTTCGTTTTAATTTTTTTATATTTATATAAATATAGTTCATTCAAAAATTCCTATATCGTTTTCACTTCAATTATTTCACTAACGCCTTTAATTTTTGGAAAATTTCGCCATAACCTCCTTTGTACGGGAGGGGCTGGGAAAATTCCCAAATAGCCACACGGGCATCTCATGTCAAAAAGAAAAAGAAAAAGGCAAGCGACTAGCCAACAGGCTCATAAAATCATCACCCAAACAAAACTGTAAATGTGTACCTATTTGTCGGGCAAAAATTTTTATTCCTCTTCTCTAGCCCCTTTGTTATAACCTGTTCAATAAATATGCATGTACATATATACAATTTTTATCACTTATCATTTTCCATTCGACTTCATATTTGATTTACTTTAGTTTAAAAACACCATTCATTCTAATGTTGCATGCATAGGCTAAAATCATATCATTAGCTAATTAATGTATATTTCAACTCATGCACATTTATTTGAACAAGTGGCTATTTTTAACACTTCACATTTCAAAGATGATAATTTGGCGAACTAAAATAGATTTCAACACATGACTATTTTATTTAGTTCCTATGCATGTTAAAAATAATATTTCTTCACCAATATTTATTTCAACGTCCGCATACCTCTAGCATATCACATATATGATAAAAATGATATTTTTATCACTTAAATATTTATTCAACAAATGGATGTTTTCAATACTTCATAGTTTCAATAAAAATGTAATTTTTATTGTTCGATCTTTTTATTCAACACATGAACTTTTCCACTACACATATTTCTCAACACATGAGCATTTCCACACATGGATATTTTATTTATGTTGTTCATATTAGAAAGATGGATTTTTTTTTTGTTGAAAATATTTATATAAGGCGAATATTTTTCATACTTCATATATTTCATAAAAAGGTGATTTTTATTGTTTAAACACTTCATTCATTCACAAATGAATTTAATTTTCACACGTCCCTTTTCAACACATGAACATTTCCACACTTGGATATAGTTTCAACATATGACTTTAATTTCAACGCATGAAAATAAATTCAACACATGAAAATTATTCTAACACACAAAGATTATTCAAAATTTCGGTAGCATAACGGCAGGGTAGTTAAAACCGGCACCGTCCCTAGTACGGCTCCTCGCTCTACCTTATAACCTCACAGTTTTTGACAATGGGGATTCATGCATCTAATTCGCACGCAGGAGGCATGTTTTATCTTTATTTCCACAAATATTTTCAATTCATTTCAATCACCAATGGGTATTTTTCAACCACAACCAAACAATATCAACCACAAACAATTTTTCAACTATTCGTATTTTTCATCCAATATTTCACACCAATTCACAACAATAAATATCGTCCATGGTTTGTGGATGAGGGGAGTATATATACATATATATATATATATATATATATATATATATATATATAATTGCTATATTTCACTTGCATTTCAACACATATATCAATTATTCTATGCATGTATAATTCATACTTCGCTTATATAGCTTACACTACGCATGTACATGAGGTATACAACACGTGTGTAATTTATATTTCGCTAATATAATTTATACACGACATTTTCCATTCAAATTCATATTAATTTAGATTTCTCACATTGGTTTTTGGAGTGCTAAAATCGTAGATGACTCAGAAAAATCCGCGGCTTCTTCTATGAGATAGAGAGCTTCCTTGCGGTCCCGATGTTTCCTGTTTCATCGAATTTCATCAAAACACCAAAAAGATATGATTTTTCAAAGTTCAAACATCAAAAAGAACTCACCTTTCACAAAGGTTCAAAACTAGGTTTGCGGTTTTCGCGAGAACCGGGGCACGAGGGGATGATCGGCGAGTTGGACGTGGAAGAGGGAAGAGAGGGCTTCCTGTCGGTGGTGGTTTGGTGGCGTTCGGTGGTCGGGATCGTCGGCGGCGGCTCCAGAAAGGTCGGAACTTTCTGGCCTCGATTCAGGCGGAGAAGGCGTCGCGGGTGGTCGAGCTGGGGTCGGATCTGACGAGGGGGCGGAGGCGAAGCGAACGGCGGTGGCGGCGGCGTCTGGAAGCGGCCGTAGCGGCGGCGATCGGGCCTGGAATAGGGGGAACGGGTTTCACCATTGGTTCTGGGGGTTTTTTATTTTTTTTATTTTTAAAATAATGAATGGAGTAATATGATTGGTCGATGGTTTTAATAAATTTTTAAATAGTGTTTTCTCAAACGAACTCCTTTTCAAACCCAACGACTGTCGCCCCTAGCTAAATACCCCCATTTTGGACACAATGGGATATGTTTCGTTAGCCAATTCGACTGTTACAGTCAGTTATTTTTCAAATTAAAGTTTAAAACATTTAATTTTTAACTTTGAACTTACATTTCAATTTGCCAGGGCCACAAACTGATTCGAAAAATTCCAGAAAAATAAATCTAGCTATGTTTTGACGCTACGGTCCCCACAAAACTAGTTTCGTCGAATTCTGAGATCGTTTGAAAAATGGCCATTTTCTGGTCGATCCAATTTAACAAAAATAGACCAAACGCATTTTCTTTTGCCACGCTCACATACTAGCTTCAAAAATTATGAAATTTGCAACCTAGCAATAGTTTGACATCCCGGACCCAACAAAAGTGGTTTCGTCAAATTCTGAGGTCGTATGCAAAATATCAATTTTCCAGGGCTACATATTCTATATAGCGACCATTCTGAAAATTCATTCGGCCATAACTTTTGAATACTGTTATGAAACTTCGATTTTTCAGATTCGTTAGAAAGGTATTGATAAACAGATTTAAATATCTTTGGTTTCGCTAAAATTCGTTATATTTTCCACCCTGCATAGTCAGTCAAAGTTTGAATTCAAATTTTCAAACTGACTCACTATTTCTAATTCACTATTTTATTGAAATATTCTATCTCAATTGTTCAAATTCCTTTGAAATCACCAATTTAAAATTTTTAAATTGGCTCGTATTTTCCGGGTTATTACAGAAAGTTAAGTCAAATATTTTGGATTCTCATAAGGGAAAAAACTGTTCCGTGTTATACGGCGTGATCTTATGAGATATTGTTTATTTCCTTAAATTGTTTTAAATTGTTTACCAACACCAGTCTCATGACTGACCCAGAGTTTATTTTGTTTTACCCTAAACTCTTGGGTGCCTAAATTTGTACGGGCAGTCAAGTAGTCAGGATTTGCAGATACACTAGATGGAGCTTGGAGCAGAAGGCTTCAGCAGCATTTTCTAGCTATTATTTATTTCCGCTGTGATGTTAGTGTTATACTCTAATGATGCTATATATATAAATGACAGATTTGTATTTCAAAGTTATGTTGCATACTATATTCTATTCGTTCCGCTGTGAGATTTATGTTACTCTAATTCTATTGTTCTTTTCTTCTCCTTCTTCTATTCTAATTTTCTATCTTATCTATTCTCACCCTCTAACTTCTTTCTATTAACTATCCGGTATTTCTGATGCTTAGGTAGTCGACATTTAGTTTATGTCGATTGCCAAGGTCGCAGATCCCCCAGGACGTTACACAAAGTCCTTGGCTTCAGTAATAGTGGAAGTCATGAGGAGTTAGAGCCAAAAGATCCCTCAAAATGCCTTTAGATGGTGTATTTATAGGTGTTTCCTGAAAGCGATTCATGAGACCCATGGCATGCATCCTAAGAATCTTGAAATGTGGTGGAAAACATCCAGAAATCCTCTCCAAGCCATTGTATGCCACTTGTAATCAGATCCATGCAAGTTGGAGTGAAAATAGCCTTTAGAATAGGTCAAAATCGTGTGCTGCAGCTGCAATCTGGGGAGGTTCACGACCCTATGTGCTCCACGTGCCAGTGTGATGAGCTAAAGTGAGAATTTGGTGCAGATGGTCAAGTCGGGTCATGATCTAGGGGTGCACCAGGAGCGGGTCGTGATCCATGGGCGTGTCACAAGCGGGTCGTGGTCCAAGGTGCACCACGAGCTGAGTGGGGGGCGAGCCGGTGCTAGGATCCAAGTTCTCGATTTTGAATGCGTTCACAGAAATGGGCATAACTTCCAAACCATAAGTCTATTTTAGCAAAAAAATCTCTACTTGAAGCTAATTCAGAAAGTTACAAGAGTTACGGAGAAAAGTATAATGACCTGAGATTTTGTCGACTTTGGTTATTGCCATAAACTCAATGATGACTAACCAAACGTTGAAAAATACCAGTCATAAATGAAAGAAATTAGTGGGTGAGGGAAGACAAGATAGAAACTTAGAATAGAAGAAGAAAAAGAACACAATATCAGAGTAACACGAATCTCATAGCGGAACGAATAAATATATTTCATAACATAACTTTGAAATACAAATCTGTACTTGAATATACATATCATTATCAAAGTACAGCACTTACAACACAGCGGAAATAACTATAGCTATATGATCCTGAAGCCTCCTGCTCCAAGCTCTTCCAGTATATCTGTAAATCCCGACTACTTGACTGCCCGTACAAATTTAGGCACCCAAGAGTTTAGGGAAACAAACAAATAAACTCCGGGTTAGTCATGGGACTGGTATGAGTAAAACAATTTAAAACAGTTCAAACAAGTAATCGATATCTCATATGACCACGCCGTGTAACGGAACAGGATTTTTCCTTATGAGAATCCAAAATATCTTTATATCGAAAACCTTTTGATATTATAATAATGTCTATCAACACAATATAATAATCATCTAGCAGAAACGCTTTCATCTCACGTTCTACATATATAGTATACAATCAAAACCACAAGCACGTATTGGGTAATGGATTTCCAACTATGACAAGGTATGGAACCACCTTTCGCTAGTGTACCTCTAGAGAGGAATACACTGGGTTCAAACAAGAACATCTTGCAACCCGACCACACATGACCGACCACTCATTTCGCTTGAGTGTATCGAATGTATATCACCAACGGTTGGGATCAGCAACCGTTTCCCGAATGGGACAGCATCAACAATAGATTTTTAGAAGTAAATGAAACTCTAGATCAGGTGATTATACACCCTACTTCGGTGCGACCGACATAACCATGCCGCCTGCCCGATTTCTGTCATTTACCGGATGTGAGGCTAGAAGCTACGGTTTATCATCACACCAGATTCACTTCGAATGCCACATCGTCAAATCCATCAAATCACTGATTTACGTCCTCAACAATACATTATGTTTTAGCTAAAAGAAGTTTCCTTCTCCGCTTCCACTCTTGGTACTGTTGGAGAAATCAATATACGTGATCGTTTGGAAATACTCTGTTAGACATCCATCCAGGAACAGGAAGAACCGAAGGCACTATTCTGTAAATGTGTTAGCCCTTGCACAACTCCGTCTTCAATTTCCTTTGGCATATATGATTCGCAATGCTTATGCCAATACAGAGTGGTTCTTTGGATAATAATCCAACCTGTCTCTCCATATTAACAACGTTAAAATGGTCAAAACTTCGATAGTCTGTGATTTAACTATCGAAGAAAAACAGGTGTGCAAACAATGATATTATTTCCAAATGGAAATTTATATCGATCAAACATCATTCAACATTTATCTCTTTATTTCATTAATTTACTTATCTCCTGTTTCCCTATATTCAATATTTCTTATTTTTTAAATTTGGAAAATATACGTTATTAACAATGGAAAACATTTCCATTTCTTGTTTTCTTTATTAGAAAACATTTCTGATTTCTTATTTGGAAAACATTTCCAAAGCTTCTTCACTGGACTTAGACAGATGTTTTAAACAAACCATCGCGATGCCAACTCAAACCATTTCCTTTAATTACTAAATTCACTTAACCATCCTTTACTGTCGAACCTTAACCATTCCTTAGTTAAATATGAAGCTAATCAAGTTGGGGTAGAACTACCTCTCAGACCTTAACTGAACAACATTTCTAACCTTGAAATAGGCAAAGTTCACTTTATATTTCTTTAACTAACTTCCTTACTTAACCCTCCTTCGAATCATCTCTTATTCGATAATTCTTTCCTTCGAATAAGGTGTATTCGATAACTCTATTCAATTTACTCTATTCGATTAACCCTTATCAATTAACTCTGTTGGACTAACGCTATTGGATTAACTCTATTGGACTAACGCTATTGATTAACTCTATTGGACTAACGCCATTGATTTACTCGTTTCACTTAACTTCTTTCGAATAAACTACATTTGATAACTCCTTTAACTCTATTCGAATAAACTATATTCGATTATCTCAATTGATTCTATTCACTTAACTCTTTTGATTTAAATTTAACTCTATTCACTTAACTCCTATCGAATAAACTATATTCGATAACTCTTTTAATTCTATTTAAATAAACTATATATTCGATTAACTCCTTTTACTATTCGAATAAACTATATTCGATTAACTCCTTTTACTATTCGAATAAACTATATTCGATTAACTCCCTTTAACTCGATTAAACTAACATCGTTTAACTCCTTTTACTATTCGAATCACTAATATTTGATTTAACTCTATTCGAATAACTAAATTCGATAACTCCTTTTTGAATAAACTATTCATTTATAAAGATTTACTTTTAGTAACGGTTCTTCACTTTACAAATGATTTCCTTTTTATAAATCTATTTATTTTCTAAATATTTCCTACCAATTTTATTTGTAACGATTTACAAATATTTTGTTTTCTATTATTCTATTTGCAAATGGTTTGCAAATATTTCCTTTTCAAATCAACTCTTTGATTTTATAATTTCCCTTTTCTAAATATCTCTTATTTATAAATATTCCAATTTATAAATATTTCTTATTTATAAATATTCCATTTATAAATATTTTATTTTCAAATATCATTTTGAAAATATTCCCTTATCAATATTTCGGTATGTTATGGTATTCAACATATCAAATCACGATGATCAGTATCGTCCAAACACATATAATCGACAACAGATTATATATCACATCATATATGACAATATATGAATCACAGTAAAATAAATGTTGAGGAATCCAGTTGGATTCCTCTAACCTGTTTCCCTGCATCCACAGATGTTAAACAATATAGATAACATCACTTTCAGTTCCATATGATATATTCTGTTAAACAGAATCAATATAGAAATTCAACTAACTGTCTAGCAGTTCAATCAAACAGTCAACACACAGTCAACACACAGTCAATCAGCTAATATTTAATAGTTCTAAAAATACAACATGAAATTATAAACTGTTCAGAGTTAGTGAGATTTACTCACATTGGACTATCATCGTTAATAACGAAAATTGTCGTTGATTCAGATGAACAATTTATTTCGCCATAATTCGTAACGAGCTTGAATGGACTTCCAGTCAGTTCCATGTTGTAGCTGACGTTCGTACGATCCCTATGCAACATACGGTTTGAAATTCTGATAAAGTATGTAGGAGATATGATTTTTACAAGTCGATACACTATTTTAAATTAAATTATATTAAAACTTAAACATTAAATTGGGCTTTCCTTTTACCTTAAGGCCCATTACTTCTCCCTTAAAACCTCGGTCCGCCCACTATTTCTTCTTCCCCATCCCAAATCGTCAGTTCCAGAAACAAAAGCATCCTCCATCGTGGCACTTCCACCACCCACCGATCCACCATCCTTCAACGAAACCCAACGCAAAGAATACCATTTCACCCCTCATCGCAATCCCCATCCTCCCGTACCCATTTCGCCGTACTCGGTGGCTCCGAGAGAACCGCGTCGCCAGGAAGAAACTCATGGATACCGTACAGGTATCGACATCCATTTCAATAGAAATCCACCAAAAATTCACCCAAGCTTCCATTCGATTCACTCATCCCAAAACCGAACTCGAATTCGCGAATTAATGTATGCATTTGCCAATTTCATGAACCCTAGTTCGCCTGAACAAAACCAACGTCCACGGCACATAACCGAACACGATAAAGTGGGTATGGAATCGAAGAGCTACTCTATACGAACCCAAAGAACCCAACTTCGAATTTTTCTGAATTTGATTTGAGTTTGTTTTGATTTTATTTCCTCTCTTTCCTTTTACTATATGAAGAGTATGAAGAGAACGAGAGCGGCGGGTTTTGGTTGACTGTCGACTTAGGTATTAGGTTTAGAAATGTTTGAAGGGGGTATTTATAGTGGTAACAAATATCTAGATATTTTATAGAAGGAATATTCCCGGTATAGTTTTTTGTTAATTTGTGTTTAAAAAACCTGCGATCACACACGATACCCAAAAATCATGAAACTGGACATGCAGCTAGAGTTCGACATTACGGTCCCAACGAAACTGGTTTCGTCGAATTCCGACTCCGTATGCTCACACAGCGTATTTTTAACCGTTAGAATATCGACTGTTTTTCACTCTAAAAATCAGAACGGTCACACGGTGACTCTAAAAATCACGAAACTGGAAATCTAACAACTATTTGACATTGCGGATCCGACAAAATTAGTTTCATCGAATTCCAACTTCGTTTGCAAAAGTGGCTATTTTTAAAGCTCTAAATAGCCTATTTAAATATATAAATATATTTAAATATAATTAAATTTAATATTTAAAATAAATATTATCGTCTATATTCCTAGTGTCATAACCTACAGCTCCAGATATTGCTGTATGAATTTACAACTCGATATTACATCGTCAGAGTTATACCGATGTTCAATTTCTATTTAAATCCTTATATAAAATATAATTAAATCGTTATGGTCAGGGCGCTGCATTTCTGATAATTTGATTTAGACATAACTCAAAATCTACACGACGAAATACCGATATTTCTCTTCCACTAGAAAGATATACTCCACCAGCTCCACACGTTTCTTGTTTCACAGAAATCCGATTTAAAACGAACCCTGTTTATTCAGTTAAAGTTCAAATCGCCAAATAGCGAACTATCGCGCCATTTCAAGCTCTATTTTAATTATATTATAATTCTACGTTTCAAACTGACGTTCAAATAATATATTCGTTATTCAAATTAAATTCTAAACTGAATTATAATATCACAGATGATCCAGTTCACACCATATCGCCATTTCAGACAATTCTGATTATTTCATATTAAAATATATTATTTATTCTATTATTTTAATTAAATATTCACCATTATTTAATTCCACGACTATTTAATTCACTATATCACTATTTATATAATTAAATAAATTAATTATAATACCTCTGCCAATGCGGGTCATTACAATCTTCCCCACTTAAAATAATTTCGTCCTCGAAATTGCTAAGGTAGAGAACGACCCTATCGACTGGTAGAACATATTTGTTCACTTCTTAACTTCAGTTTCAACTGAACCAATTTAATTTCAATTAAAATTTTATTTAATTCTTATCAACGAAAATTTTCAAAAATCTTGAAAATTTTCTAACGCCTTAATTCTTCGAAAAATTTCGCCAGCATCTCCTTTGTACTGGTCAATCGGTTAAACTCCAACTTGCCTCTCTGGGCCATCTCCAACCCAAAAGAAAATCAAACAGCCAAGCGGCTTGCAAATTCGGCTCTTAAATCTTATGCTTATATCGAATATAAAATTGTACCTTTTTGTCGGGCATATCAACTCTGTCTCTTTCATATGCTATTAACTCAGCATATACCATTGTTATCCCAAATCAAATTCGAATCTGCTTTTATCCCCACAACCATTCGCTTATATCCGAGCCAAATATCATTTCAAACTCGAATTTCATTCTCGATTCCCGACTCTGAACTTGATTATCACATTACACTTCAAATTTGAATCTCACAATCTAATTTGTCTTGATATCATTCTAATTCAATCCCAGATACCACTTTACTGGCTTTACTTTAATTCAAATTTGCTTTCACAAATTTCTGTTAAATTTGTTTTTAATTCAAACAGTCTTTCCCTGGGAGTTTTTAAACAGTTTACTCTTTTCAAAAATCAAATTTTCCTTTTTGAACATGTCACTGAGCTCTTAATTAATATTCCATTAGTTAAATCACTTCTCTATTTCTTTATCAATATTTGTTAACCAAATATTTTCAATAACCATATTGGTCTTTTATGTTATTTGGAAAACATTTCCGAATATCGCCTTCCTTTATTTTCTAAATTTTAGAAAATATATGCTATTTTATAATTGGAAAATATTCCAATTACTTATCTCTTTTCCGATCTCGTTTATTTCTATACTTAGGAAATGTCTATTATTCTATTTCCAAGCTTACATTTATTTGGGTTAAAACGGATGTTGTGTAAAACATCGTTACGACAACCCAAATACTATATTCAACTAACTCTTATCCAACATTGTTCTTCGAGCCTGAAATCTTACTATTTATTTGTTAATAATGAAATCAATCAAGCTGGGATATAACTACCTCTCAGACCTTGACTGAATAACATTTATAACGTCAAAACAGATATGACTACTTACTCGAATAATCAATACCATACAACAAATTCTTCACTTTTAAACACGTATACGCTTCCTCCTTCTATTCTTACTAGATTTTATTCTTAGTCTTCCTTTTTGATTTTACTATTCAATTTCTAAGTTCGTTTCCTTATCGACTTCTATATATATATCGATACGTTGATTTCTAACTATCGAATTATCTTAAAAATATTCTAACTTCTTAAATTCCCGGAAAAATTCGCCATAACCTCCTTTGTACTAGGAGCATCGGGATATTTCAAATAGCCTCCCATGGCCCTCACCAATCCAAAAGAAAAAGAAAAAGCCAAGCGGCTAGCCGATACGGCGCATAAAATCTCATATATCAATTAAATACATACCTTTTCGTCGAGCATTCTATTTATATACCTTTATACCTTATCCATACCTATCTCATGTATATTTATACTTGCCCAATCTATTTTAACTCAATTCGTTAATTAATTTGTTAATTTACTCTTTAGTCTATTTCACTTTTATATTCGAACATGACATGTTCAAATATATTTTAACTTACTTATTAACTAATTTGAATCCAAATTTCAAATTTAAGTTCTACATTTGATTTCGAATATACATTTACAAATCCAATTCACCTTTCAAAGTTCAACTTCAAATTCAAAACTCGATTAACTAATTCCTCTTCGATTTAGTTAATTCTATTCAATTTCTATTCAAATTTTATTCAAATTCTATATATCAAATTCTATCCAAATTCTATAGTTTAAATTCCATTTGAATTCTATATTCAAATTCTATATATTCAAATCCAATATTTGAATTCCATTTGAATTCTATATTCAAATTCCATTTGAATTTCTATATTCAATTTCTATATATTCAAATCCTATATTTGAATTCCATTCGAATTCTATATTCAAATTCCATTTGAATTTCTATATTCAAACTCTATTTCAATTCCATTGAATTTCATATATTCAAACTTCCTTTGAATTTCTATATTCAGTTTCTATTTTAATTCCATTGAATTTCATACATTCAAACTCCCTTTGAATTTCTATATTCCATTCTTTAAATAAGTCTCGATTTCAATTCCTTTTGAAATCAATATTTCTACCTTTGGAAAATAGATTTCCCTTTCAATTCCACACTTGTATTTTTATTTCTGAATTATCCAATGATAATTCTTTCCACTTCATTTATAAACTTCGTTTATAAAAGAACTATTTATAAACTTCGTTAATAAAGGAACTTCTCATTTTATTTCTTTTAAAACAAGTTAATATTTCAAATCTATTTAAAAATTCAAATTCTATTATTCAAATTCTATATTTTAAATACCATTTTGAAATTCAACACAACTTTTCTTTCCCAAAACAAATTCAAAACAGTATCTCTGGAAGTAATTCGTCACTTACAACTCGAAAATGAATACTGATGATGCAGCTATCATCATCAAAGTCTATTTTCCAGCGATCGAAGTGAGTTCAATACTATAAAACCATTTCTAAACATTTTCACTTTGAAATTCATTTCAAAATATAATTCACACTGCTTGTAAAACAATTTAAAATCTCCCAGGATCTTAAATTTTCCTTATTTTTAATCCAAATCCATTTACAAATACTTATCCAATTTTCCAGAATTTTAATTCAATTTCCGGTTTAAATTCCAGATTTAACTCATCTGATTTCACGTGTTTCACTTATATGAATTCTGACTGGTTATTTACATAACCATTTAATTTATAATCTTACTTGATTCTAATAACAACCAATATATCCCTTATATTATAATTTTGATATATATATATATATATTTATATATATATACATATATCTTCTCAATATCAAGATATACCTTGGGTAAACTTATTTTAATTTACCCTTTTTTTTTAAAACCTATCGTGTCGACCCATCGTATTCAAGTGTTTAGTAACTCCTACCGATATAGTGGATCAAACTGATCGACCAGAACTCATAAACGACTCAACCAATAAATCTCCACAATATAAAACAAATTTTTATATCAATAACGAATATGTTCACTCGTATATATACACTCAAACTAAATCTAAGGTATTACTAACCCTATCTCTACCGAGTCACGCCACAGAGCCAAGGTAAATCACTTAACCTGGCTCTGATACCAACTGTAATGACCCGGGATTTTGTCGACTTTGGTTATCGCCATAAACTCAATGATGACTAACCAAACGTTGAAAAATACCAGTCATAAATGAAAGAAATTAGAGGGTGAGGAAAGAAAAGATAGAAACTTAGAATAGAAGAAGAAGAAGAAGAACACAATATCAGAGTAACACGAATCTCACAGCGGAACGAATAAGTATATTTCATAACATAACTTTGAAATACAAATCTGTACTTGAATATACATATCATTATCAAAGTACGATACTTACAACACAGTGGAAATAACTATAGCTATATGATCCTGAAGCCTCCTGCTCCAAGCTCTTCCAGTATATCTGTAAATCCCGACTACTTGACTGCCCGTACAAATTTAGGCACCCAAGAGTTTAGGGAAACAAA
The DNA here is from genome assembly GCA_030737875.1 of Allium sativum. Lineage (NCBI taxonomy): Eukaryota > Viridiplantae > Streptophyta > Magnoliopsida > Asparagales > Amaryllidaceae > Allium > Allium sativum. The sequence continues at coordinate 42,698,599 of CM060926.1, forward strand.
CAAATAAACACCGGGTCAGTCATGGGACAGGTATGAGTAAAACAGTTTAAAACAGTTCAAACAAGTAATCGATATCTCATAAGACCATGTCGTATAACGGAACGGGTTTTTTCCTTATGAGAATCCAAAATATCTTTATATCAAAAACCTTTTAATATTATAATAATGCCTATCAACACAATATAATAATCATCTTGCAGAAACGCTTTCATCTCACGTTCTACATATATAGTATACAATCAAAACCGCAAGCCCGTATTGGGTAATGGATTTCCAACTATGACAAGGTATGGAACCACCTTTCGCTAGTGTACCTCTAGAGAGGAATACACTGGGTTCAAACAAGAACATCTTGCAACCCGGCCACACATGACCGACCACTCATTTCGCTTGAGTGTATCGAATGTATATCACCAACGGTTGGGATCAGCAACCGTTTCCCGAATGGGACAGCATCAACAATAGATTTTTAGAAGTAAACGAAACTCTAGATCAGGTGGTTATACACCCTACTTCGGTGCGAATGACTTAGCCATGCTGCCTGCCCAATTTCTGTCATTTACCGGATGTGAGGCTAGAAGCTACGCTTTATCATCACACCAGATTCACTTCGAATGCCACATCATCAAATCCATCAAATCACTAATTTACGTCCTCAACGATACATTAAGTGTTAGCTAAAAGAAGTTTCCTTCTCCGCTTCCACTCTTGGTACGGTTGGAGAAATCAATATATGTGATCGTTTGGAAATACTCTGTTAGACATCCATCCATACAAGCCATCCAGGAACAGGATGAACCGAAGGCACTATTCTGTAAACATGTTATCCCTTGCACAACTCCGTCTTCAATTTCCTTTGGCATATTTGATTCGCAATGCTTATGCCAATACAGAGTGGTTCTTTGGATAATAATCCAACCGGTTTCTCCATATTAACAACGTTAAAATGGTCAAAACTTCGATAGTCTGTGATTTAACTATCGAAGAAAAACAGGTGTGCAAACAACGATATTATTTCCAAATGGAAATTTATATCGATCAAACATCATTCAACATTTATCTCTTTATTTCATTAATTTACTTATCTCATGTTTTGTAACGACCGGGAATCTCACTCGATCCGAATCAGTCGCTAAACCGATCCAGACAATTCGAAACGCCTGATCGGTTTGAGAACATGACAAAATAGAACGCAGACGGAAGAACATTTCATTGTATATTACAACAATTCCATCAGATTACAAGAATACACAGAGTATAAATGAATATTACACAGAAATATCAAAGATTTAAATTACATTTAAATACATAGCAGCGGAAAATAATACAATACACAACTGAAGAAGATATACGGATACAAAGCTTTCCGGATATCATTCCAGCTGTAAACCAGGATCCTGTGAATATAAATCTGCAAAACCAAAACTACTAGCTGCCCATGTCAAAATAAGGGCACCCAGAGTTTAGGTCAAAACAATAAACTCCAGGTCAGTCATGGGACTGGTGTGAGAACTAAAACAGTTATTAATCTTTATTTTTAAAGTTAGGTAAATCAAGGGACCAAGCCGTATAACACGGAACGGGTTTCCTCCCAAGAATACCAGTGCATATAACAACAGCGCAATGCTAAATAAAGAAAAATGAAGCTATTATAAGACCCAGGTCCTATCACACAATGCAACGCAAGCCGGGGGATAGGGTTTTCCCTTATAATAGCCAAAGAATGCTTGATACGTTTAAAACAGATTATTTGATACTATTATAAGCGTATAAAACAACTTCAAATCATAAGTATCAATCATAGACGGCATGGGTACCATATATCATGTTGCCATACTAGGCTCTACAAATAAAACCGCAAATGTCACGTATTTGGAAATTGGATTTCCATCTATGAACCGAGGCAAAAGATAGTCCTCTACCGATTCGAGACAATCTAGCCTACCATGTCTCAGGATTAGAGCTCGAGTGACCCTTGGATTGTCAGGGCCGGTCCACCGATGTGGATTAAAATGCCTGAACACTACGGTTCCCCGCCCTTTGGGGCGCAAATGAGCCAACAAATGACTCCATCGGACCAGGATCGTCCGATCAAACCGAGGCGCCTCGCAACAGCAACAACCACATAAGTCAAACTCGTCAGGGCATGTAAAACCACTGACGCCACTTTTTAGCTAGAAAGAAACGCATGCCCTCCCTGATGTCCGTCTCCCGTTTTTGGTTCACAACCGGGGTGTGAGGCTCGCGAATTCACGTTACACAAAGCTATGCCACATAGGTCGTGCTTTGATCATCCACCACAAGACTGATTTTCAACAGAAGCCTTGATCATATTGCCACTTAGGCATGCCACACAGGCAATTCACTCTATGCGTTTGATATCCATCGGTATATAACCCCTGAGCTCGTACGTCTCAGAGAAGGGCGTTAAGCAAGTGAATAAATTCTCCGCCGCCAAACAGATATATATTTAATAGAAATCAATCACACAGACTAAAATCCAATGTCAGACACACAGTCCATTTACAAGTCCGTTCTGGGTCTGAACGAAACCGGAGGCACCTAGTACCCCGCATATCCATCGATCTCCAAGTACGTCTGGACGATCACCAACTGTTTCCATCTTCTTAGGTGTATAGCCCAATCAAGATCATCAGTAATCACCCAAACGACGTGACGACCTCCGGTCTTCGACCACCGTCTTCATCTTCGACACCACGTCGAATCAGTTATTCAAAATGGGATAAACCCGGACTTTATGAATAACTCGCGTATATAATAAATAAGTGTTACACAAACACAACATACGCCTCATTCCAATTCAGAATATTCTTTTATTCAAATATCCCTATACTTTGGGAAAAGTTCCCATTATTTTATCAAAGATAAATTCATTGAATTTATTCTTTAACCTCCTTTGAATACCAATTCCAACTAGTCGGGATTAGCGAACCACACCGAAGTAATCATTTATTTTAATTTCCCAATCCCAACCTATTCATCCCATGAAGTAAAACTGGTCATACTTCATATCTAACACCACGGTGTTATCGGTAAATTCAATTACCATTTCACGTTCAAATCTAATTAAAGATTTAACTATCGCCTGGAGTAAAACTGGTAATACTCCATTCTCGATCTTTTCAATTTAATTAAAGATTCATTAAAACTCCACTTAGTTTTAATCTTTAACTGGGTTAAAGAATCAGTGTCATTTTAAAACACAGTTCACGATAAACCCAAATTCACATTCCATTAATTATCGGGTTAAAGACAAGTGTTATTTAAAACACTGTTCACGATAAACCCAAAAATCAATGCCAGTTCAATTCCAATTAAATATCATTTAATTGTTACACTTCATTAAATCTAAATAAAAAGATTTAATCTTTTCTCAACTGGGTTCAAGAACAGTGTTGATGAAGACACCATTCACGACAAACCCAAATCACATTTGATATCAAATACAAGGCTCTGAATAGAAAATATATCGGCTTATATTCAATATCAAATTCTACGACCAACAGATATCGTATTGGAAATAACGATATATACATCTATATCTTTCAAATTTCCATAACAACATCTGTATAATCACGAAATCCAACATCGAAATATTCCAAAGACAATTTCGATTCAAATCCATTCCAATGCAATCATTGGAAATTCTTTTTATTTTCAAAACCATTTCAAATCCAATTTATTTATTTGAAAATGAATAGAATTTTAATTCTAGTTCAAAACTAGTTCATTTCGATAAAAATTTATTTTTATCTCTTCAAATGTAGAGTTTTTCATCCCAATTTTTCCCAAATCATTTCTTATGATTTTACACAAATTATTGATATTTTTAATAATTTTATCAAGGCCCGTACAGTCGATTTCCATCAACGGCCATCGAACTGCACTTACAGCGACCTTTTCCAAATTTGATTTGGACATAATTCCAAATCCAACCGTTAGATTTCAAATTTCTAATATTCATCAGAAAACTCTTTTTGATACGAACCCAACGGTTCCGGTTTTAGGAGAATCCGACAGTCGGATCTCCCGCAATATCCGTTCGAAGTCAATGGTCGAAATTCGCGAACTGCCGCGGCGCGGCACGTTCTATTCAGGCCATTATATTATATATATAATATATACTTCGTCGATTTCAATTCAAAACATGCTTTATAAATCGTTTTAAATTCGTTTTCAAAACGGTTTCAACTTCATATTCAATTTCAAATCAAAATTGAATATTCCGATATACATTCGTTTTAAATTCATTTCAAATCGATTTCAATTCAAATTGATTTCTAATTCAATTTCAGTTCCTTTTCAATTCAATTCAATTCCAATTCGAATTCATTTATATTCAATTTCAATTCGAATTCATTTCCATTCAATTTCAATTCGAATTCATTTCCATTCAATTTCAATTCGAATTCATTTCTTTTCAATTTCAATTCGAATTCATTTCCATTCAATTTCAATTCGAATTCATTTCTTTTCAAAATATCAGAATTTGAAATCACTTTCGATATTCATTATAAAATGAGTAAAATCGATATAAATATCGTTCACGTCAAAATGGCGTCAATCTAATCAACACGGCTTCATATATTCCTATTTTCAAATATTCTATTTCAAATATTTCTATTTCAAATATTTCTTTTTCAAATATTTCTTTTTCAAATATGGAATGAGGCCCAATCAATTACCATATAATGTTAATTATATGGATTTTCTACAAAACATGTATACAATAACAACGATGAATAATCAACCATCATCCAAAGTGCATTCTACACTGTATAAGCATCGAATATAAATATTTAACGCTTATAACAGTCTGTCAATCAATCGATCGACATACAGCTAATTATTGGGACTAGTGTATGTCATATATCACCCCATACCCGTGTGGGGTTTTCAAACAATCAAACACAGATTTTATTTGTGCAGTTGGGCGATGTGTAAAATTTATCGTCCCAATCAATATCAGTCAAATGTGTGTATATAAACAAATCGTCCGATTTGTTTATTTATATTTCATTTCATATACACGTTAAAAATTCTGTTTTTAACTATAAAATATTTTCCACTATAAAATATTTTATTTCAACTATATAAATATTTTATTTCATTTCACATCACACAATCAACTACACATCAAAATCAACAAACAAGCATACAAGCTGTCCATGGTCTGTGGACGACGGGTGTCGGGTGCTACTAAACACCGTCTGCATCCTAGTATATATTTCAACTAGAAAAATAAATTAAAGGTGAGAAATTCTCACCAAAGCTAATCCAATCATCTCGAATCTTCCTATGTAGAAATCTTTGTCGTTCTCTCCCTTTGTCACTTTCGTTGCCCGTATTCACTACATATATAAAAATCGAATTTTTACTTCGCTATTCAATATATAAAAATCGAATTTTTACTTCGCTATTCAATATATAAAAATCGAATTTTTACTTCGCTATTCAATATATAAAAATCGAATTTTTACTTTTTCAAATATAAAGTTTCAACCTTTTCAAATATAAAGATTTCGCCTTTTCAAATATAAAGATTTCGCCTTTTCTATCATCTACCTAATAAAAATCCGAACTTTCTTTTATAGGGTAAAAATCATTTCTTTCTATAAATGAAAATCTTATCATTATATAAATTAAAACCCATAGCATGTATAAACCTTAGATTTTTAACTAATTAAAAATCAGCGTTCATAAAACAAAATAAAAGAATAAATAAAAATTACAAAAATCAGAGAACTTACAATTACTTTCAAAAAGGGGAGGGGGTTTACTGTGCTGGAATGGGGAGGAGGAGATGAAGAGGGCGCAGGGGAAGAAGGACGAGGGGAGGAGGATGGGTTCCATCGGAGAAAGGGGCGGAGGGGGAAGCGAAGGGGAGAAGGAAGAGGCGGAGGGGGTGTCGAGGAGGAGGGAGGGAGGACTGCGCGAGAAGAACAAGAAGAGGAGGAAGAAGAAGGAGAGGGGGCTGCGCAGCAGGGGGGGCTCGACGCGCTACCTGGGGTCGCGATGGAGTGGCGGCGGCGGCGAATCGCCCCCCTCCGTTGCCCCATTTCTCTCTTCTTCTTTTTTTATTTCTGGTCGAATGATGGGGAAGAGGGAAAAGAAAATTGGGGGGGCTATATGTAAATTTATATATATTTTTTTATTTCTAAAAAGTAACTTTTTCATTCGAACTCAAAACGAAACCCACCGCCTGCCGTCCATAGCTAATTACCTCCATTCCGAACACAACGAGATATGTATCGTAAGCTGATTCGATCGTTTCGATCAGTTTTCGTCAAAATCAACATATAACTCTATATATTGAATTTGAACGTGTATTTTAATTTACTGGGGTCACATATTAACTCGAAAAATTCCCGAAAAAGATTTTCTAGCTTCGTATTGACGATACAGTCTAAACTAATTGCATCGAATTCTGAGACCGTTTGAAAAATGGCCATTTACCAGTCGATTAAAATCAACTGAGACTGGTCAAACGCGTTTTCCTTTGCCACGCTCACATATTGAATCGAAAAATATGAAAATTGGAATCTAGCAATAACTTGACATCACGGACCCAACAAAAGTGGTTTCGTCGAAATCCGAGGTCGTTTGCAAAATTCCCATTTTTAAGGGCCTGAATTCCATAGCGACTATTCAGAATTTTCAACTGGACATATCTTTTGATCCCCGCTATGAAATTTCAATTTTTCGGGTTCGTTGGAAAGATATTCACAATTAGATTCAAATATTTTTGGTTTCACTAAAATCCGGGTTATTTTGCACCCGGTACATTCATTTGAAGTTTGAAATCAAATTATCGAACTACCGCGCCATTTTCAATTCCTTTTATAAATTAAAATAAATATTTATATTCTAACAACGATCTATATAAATATATACGTTCGAATTCTATTCAAAATAAATTTCTCGTCGTTTTTATTTAAAATAATCAATTTTAAATAATCAAAATTCGCTAAAATTGCCAAAATAAAAATTTTAAACTGGCCCAGATTTCCGGGTTATTACAATCTCCCCCACTTAAAACTTTTCGTCCCCGAAAAGGAACGAAGCCGAAAGTTGTTTAACAAATCAACTCAACTTCCATTATTTTCATTACGGCTTAAGTTCTTCAACTTTTCAGTTTCTAAGAACTTTTCAAAAATTTCCAAAATTTGGCTAACACCCTAAATTTTTGAAAAATTTCGCCATAACCTCCCCTGCACCGGGAGCACGGGAAAATCCCGAAATTGCCATACAGGCCTTCTAATCTCAAAAAGAAAAAGGAAAAGCCAAGCGGCTAGCCAAGCGGCTAGCCAATTGGCTCATAAAATCATCATCACCCAAACAAAACAGTAAATTGTATTAAACATGTACCTATTTGTCGGGCAAACAAATTTTATTCTTCTGCTCTAGCCTCCTTGCTAAGACCTGTTCAATGTAAGTACATGTATATGCAAGCAAATGCGACCAAATTTCAATACAATTTACTATTTGGTTCAATTGGCTAAATGGTTAAAATTTTAATAAATCAACCAATAATCAACAACACAACCATCAATCAATTAGTAGATTAGCTTTTGAAATTCATAACTTTGATACAATCAAAAATCAAATTTTTGATGCCAAATCACAACAATATGCCCTATCTAATTTTGGTTCTCATACCAGTTTAATGGAAATATATAGATATCACACCTTCGGCACTCGAATATAAATGCTGATAATGATGCACCATCATCAGGATCATCCCCGGGTGACTAGAGTGTGATTCTATATCTATCCAGTATATTAAAACTTCGAATATACGTTTGCATGGCGCATATGCAAAATCTTTATATATTGGATTGTCCAAATTCAATATAAAATAAATAATCAAATACGTATACAACGATTTAAATTTCAAAACAAAATGGGTTTTCATTTAAAAAAAATATACTCTTCACACTCGTTCTAGGATACTACTGATCCCATCTCTAACAAGTCATTCTCATTGGATATTGCTAATCCAATATCTGATGAATTCTTTCATGCGGTTCTAATGTGCCTTGTTCTCTGAGATTTGTAAACCAAAGCTCTGATACCAACTGTAACGACCGGGAATCTCGCTCGATCCGAATCAGTCGCTAAACCGATCCAGACCGTTCGAATCGCCTGATCGGTTTGAGAACATGACAAAATAGAACGCAGACGGAAGAACATTTCATTGTATATTACAACAATTCCATCATATTACAAGAATACACAGAGTATAAATGAATATTACACAGAAATATCAGAGATTTAAATTACATTTAAATACATAGCAGCGAAAAATAATACAATACACAACTGAAGGAGATATACGGATACAAAGCTTTCCGGATATCATTCCAGCTGTAAACCAGGATCCTGTGAATATAAATCTGCAAAACCAAAACTACTAGCCGCCCGTGTCAAAATAAGGGCACCCAGAGTTTAGGTCAAAACAATAAACTCCAGGTTAGTCATGGGACTGGTGTGAGAACTAAAACAGTTATTAATCTTTATTTTTAAAGTTACGTAAATCAAGGGACCACGCCGTATAACACGGAACGGGTTTCCTCCCAAGAATACCAGTACATATAACAACAACGCAATGCTAAATAAAGAAAAATGAAGCTATTATAAGACCCAGGTCCTATCACACAATGCAACGCAAGCCGGGGGATAGGGTTTTCCCTTATAATAACCAAAGAATGCTTGATACGTTTAAAACAAATTATTTGATACTATTATAAGTGTATAAAACAACTTCAAATCATAAGTATCAATCATAGACGGCATGGGTACCATATATCATGTCGCCATACTAGGCTCTACAAATAAAACCGCAAATGTCACGTATTTGGAAATTGGATTTCCATCTATGAACCGAGGCAAAAGATAGTCCTCTACCAATTCGAGACAATCTAGCCTACCATGTCTCAGGATCAGAGCTCGAGTGACCCTTGGATCGTCAGGGCCGATCCACCGATGTGGATTAAAATGCCTGAACACTACGTTTCCCCGCCCTTTGGGGCGCAAATGAGCCAACAAATTACTCCATCGGACCCGGATCGTCCGATCAAACTGAGGCGCCTCGCAACAGCAACAACCACAAAAGTCAAACTCGTCAGGGCGTGTAAAACCACTGACGCCACTTTTTAGCTAGAAAGAAACGCATGCCCTCCCTGATGTCCGTCTCCCGTTTTTGGTTCATAACCGGGGTGTGAGGCTCGTGAATTCACGTTACACAAAGCTATGCCACACAGGCCGTGCTTTGATCATCCACCACAAGACTCTGCTTTTCAACAGAAGCCTTGATCATATTGCCACTTAGGCATGCCACACAGGCAATTCACTCTATGCGTTTGATATCCATCGGTATATAACCCCTGAGCTCGTACGTCTCAGAGAAGGGCGTTAAGCAAGAGAATAAATTCTCCGCCGCCAAACAGATATATATTTAATAGAAATCAATCACACAGACTAAAATCCAATGTCAGACACACAGTCCATTTACAAGTCCGTTCTGGGTCTGAACGAAACCGGAGGCACCTAGTACCCCGCATATCCATCGATCTCCAAGTACGTCTGGACGATAACCAACTGTTTCCATCTTCTTGGGTGTATAGCCCAATCAAGATCATCAGTAATCACCCAAATGACGTGAAGACCTCCGGTCTTCGACAACCGTCTTCATCTTCGACACCACGTCGAATCAATTATTCAGAATGGGATAAACCCGGTCTTTCTGAATAACTCGCGTATATAATAAATAAGTTTTGCACAAACACAACATACGCCTCATTCCAATTCAGAATATTCTTTTATTAAAATATTCCTATACTTTGGGAAAAGTTCCCATTATTTTATCAAAGATAAATTCTTTAAATTTATTCTTTAACCTCCTTTGAATATCAGTTCCAACTAGTCAGGATTAGCGAACCACACCGAAGTAATCATTTATTTTAATTTCCCAATCCCAACCTATTCATCCCATGAAGTAAAACTGGTCATACTTCATATCTAACACCATGGTGTTATCGGTAAATTCAATTACCATTTCATGTTCAAATCTAATTAAAGATTTAACTATCGCCTGGAGTAAAACTGGTGATACTCCATTCTCGATCTTTTCAATTTAATTAAAGATTCATTAAAAATACACTTAGTTTTAATCTTAAACTGGGTTAAAGAATCAGTGTCATTTTAAAACACGGTTCACGATAAACCCAAAATCACATTCCATTAATTATCGGGTTAAAGAACAAGTGTTATTTAAAACACTGTTCACGATAAACCCAAAAATCAATGCCAGTTCAATTCCAATTAAATATCATTTAATTGTTACACTTCATTAAATCTAAATAAAAAGATTTAATCTTTTCTCAACTGGGTTCAAGAACAGTGTTGATGAAGACACCATTCATGACAAACCCAAATCACATTTGATATCAAATACAAGGCTCTGAATAGAAAATATATCGGCTTATATTCAATATCAAATTCTACGACCAACAGATATCGTATTGGAAATAACGATATATACATCTATATCTTTCAAATTTCCATAACAACATCTGTATAATCACGAAATCCAACATCGAAATATTCCGAAGACAATTTCGATTCAAATCCATTCCAATGCAATCATTGGAAATTCTGGTTATTTTCAAAACCATTTCAAATCCAATTTATTATTTGAAAATGAGTAGAATTTTAATTCTAGTTCAAAACTAGTTCATTTCGATAAAAATTTATTTTTATCTCTTCAAATGTAGAGTTTTTCATCCCATTTTTTCCCAAATCATTTCTTATGATTTTACACAAATTATTGATATTTTTAATAATTTTATCAAGGCCCGTACAGTCGATTTCCATCAACGGCCATCAAACTGCACTTACACCGACCTTTTCCAAATTTGATTTGGACATAATTCCAAATCCAACCGTTAGATTTCAAATTTCTAATATTCATCAGAAAACTCTTTTCAATATGAGCCCAACGGTTCCAGTTTTAGGAGAATCCGACGGTCGGATCTCCCGCAATATCCGTTCGAAGTCAATGGTCAAAATTCGCGAACTGCCGCGGCGCGGCGCGTTCTATTCAGGCCATTATATTATATATATATAATATATACTTCGTCGATTTCAATTCAAAACATGCTTTATAAATCGTTTTAAATTCGTTTTCAAAACGGTTTCAACTTCATATTCAATTTCAAATCAAAATTGAATATTCCAATATACATTCGTTTTAAATTCATTTCAAATCGATTTCAATTCAAATTGATTTCTAATTCAATTTCAGTTCCTTTTCAATTCAATACAATTCCATTTCGAATTCATTTATATTCAATTTCAATTCGAACTCATTTCTATTCAATTTCAATTCGAACTCATTTCTTTTCAATTTCTCGAATTCATTTCCATTCAATTTCAATTCGAATTAATTTCTTTTCAATTTCAATTCAAATTCATTTCTTTTCAATTTCAATTCGAATTCATTTCTTTTCAAAGTATCAGAATTTGAAATCACCTTCGATATTCATTATAAAATGAGTAAAATCGATATAAATTTCGTTCACGTCAAAATGGCGTTAATCTAATCAACACGGCTTCATATATTCCTATTTTCAAATATTCTATTTCAAATATGTCTATTTCAAATATTTCTTTTTCAAATATGGAATGAGGCCCAATCAATTACCATATAATGTTAATTATATGGATTTTCTACAATACATGTATACAATAACAACGATGAATAATCAAAAATCATCCAAAGTGCATTCCACACTGTATAGGCATCGAATATAAATATTTAACGCTTATAACAATCTGTCAATCAATCGATCGACATACAACTAATTATTGGGACTAGTGTATGTCATATATCACCCCAATACCCGTGTGGGGTTTTCAAACAATCAAACACATATTTTATTTGTGCAGTTGGGCGATGTGTAAAATTTATCGTTCCAATCAATATCAGTCAAATGTGTGTATATAAACAAATCATCCGATTTGTTTATTTATATTTCATTTCATATACACGTTAAAAATTATATTTTTAACTATAAAATATTTTCCACTATAAAATATTTTATTTCAACTATATAAATATTTTATTTCATTTCACATCACATCACACAATCAACTACACATCAAAATCAACAAAAAGCATACAAGCCGTCCATGGTCTGTGGACGACGGGTGTCGGGTGCAACTAAACACCGTCTGCATCCTAGTATATATTTCAACTATAAAAATAAATTAAAGGTGAGAAATTCTCACTAAAGCTAATCCAATCATCTCAACTCTTCCTATGTAGAAATCTTCGTCGTTCTCTCCCTTTGTCACTTTCGTTGCCCGTATTCACTACATATATAAAAATCGAATTTTTACTTCGCTATTCAATATATAAAAATTGAATTTTTACTTCGCTATTCAATATATAAAAATCGAATTTTTACTTCGCTATTCAATATATAAAAATCGAATTTTTACTTTTTCAAATATAAAGTTTCAACCTTTTCAAATATAAAGATTTCGCCTTTTCAAATATAAAGTTTCAATCTTTTCAAATAAAAAGATTTCGCCTTTCTATCTTCTACCTAATAAAAATCCGAACTTTCTTTTATAGGGTAAAAATCATTTCTTTCTATAAATGAAAATCTTATCATTATTTAAATTAAAACCCATAGCATATATAAACCTTAGATTTTTAAATAATTAAAAATCAGTGTTCATAAAACAAAATAAAAGAATAAATAAAAATTACAAAAATCAAAGAACTTACAGTTACTTTCAAAAAGGGGAGGGGGTTTACTGTGCTGGAATGGGGAGGAGGAGATGAAGAGGGCACAGGGGAAGAAGGACGAAGGGAGGAGGATGGGGTCCATCGGAGAAAGGGGCGGAGGGGGAAGCGAAGGGGAGAAGGAAGAGGCGGAGGGGGTGTCGAGGAGGAGGGAGGGAGTACTGCGCGAGAAGAACAAGCGGAGGAGGAAGAAGAAGGAGAGGGGGCGGCGCAGCAGGGGGCCTTGGCACGCCACCTGGGGTCGCGATGGAGTGGCGGCGGTGGCGAATCGCCCCCCTCCGTCGCCCCATTTCTCTCTTCTTCTTCTTTTTTTATTTCTGGTCGAATGACGGGGAAGAGGGAAAAGAAAATTGGGTGGGCCTATATGAAAATTTATATATATTTTTTTATTTCTGAAAAGTAACTTTTTCATTCGAACTCGAAATGAAACCCACCGCCTGTCGTCCGTAGTTAATTACCTCCATTCCGAACACAACGGGATACGTATCGTAAGCTGATTCGATTGTTTCGTTCAGTTTTCATCAAAATCAACATATAACTCTATATATTGAATTTGAACATGCATTTTAATTTACTGGGGTCACATACTAACTCGAAAAATTCCCAAAAAATATTTTCTAGCTTTGTATTGACGATACGGTCCTAACAAAACTAATTTCATTGAATTCTGAGACCGTTTGAAAAATGGCCATTTTCCAGTCGATTAAAATCAACTGAGACTGGTCAAACGCGTTTTCCTTTGCCACACTCACATATTGAATCGAAAAATATGAAAATTGGAATCTAGCAAATAACTTAACATCACTGACCCAACAAAAGTGGTTTCGTCGAAATCCGAGGTCGTTTGCAAAATTCCCATTTTTAAGGGCCTGAATTCCATAGCGACTATTCAGAATTTTCAACTGGACATATCTTTTGATCCCCGCTATGAAATTTCAATTTTTCGGGTTTGTTGGAAAGATATTCACAATTAGATTCAAATGTTTTTGGTTTCACTAAAATCCAGTTTATTTTGCACCCGGTACATTCATTTGAAGTTTGAAATCAAATTATCGAACTACCGCGCCATTTTCAATTCCTTTTATAAACTAAAATAAATATTTATATTCTAACGACGATCTATATAAATATATACGTTCGAATTCTATTCAAAATAAATTTCTCGTCGTTTTTATTTAAAATAATCAATTTTAAATAATCAAAATTCGCTAAAATTGCCAAAATAAAAATTTTAAACTGGCCCAGATTTCCGGGTTATTACAATCTCCTCCACTTAAAACTTTTCATCCCCGAAAAGGAACGAAGCCGAAAGTTGTTTAACAAATCAACTCAACTTCCATTATTTTTATTACGGCTTAAGTTCTTCAACTTTTCAGTTTCTAAGAACTTTTCAAAAATTTCAAAAATTTGGCTAACACCCTAAATTTTTGAAAAAATTCGCCATAACCTCCCCTGCACCGGGAGCACGGGAAAATCCCGAAATTGCCATACAGGCCTTCTGATCTCAAAAAGAAAAAGAAAAAGCCAAGCAGCTAGCCAATCGGCTCATAAAATCATCATCACCCAAACAAAACAGTAAATTATATTAAACATGTACCTATTTGTCGGGCAAAAAATTTTATTCTTCTGCTCTAGCCTCCTTGCTAAGACCTGTTCAATGTAAGTACATGTATATGCAAGCAAATGCGACCAAATTTCAATACAATTTACTATTTGGTTCAATTGGCTAAATGGTTAAAATTTTAATAAATCAACCAATAATCAACAACACAACCATCAATCATTTAGTTGATTAGCTTTTGAAATTCATAACTTTGATACATAGTCAAAAATCAAATTTTTGATACCAAATCACAACAATAGGCCCTATCTAATTTTGGTTCTCACACTAGTCTAATGGAAATATATAGATATCACACCTTTGGCACTCGAATATAAATGCTGATGATGATGCACCATCATCAGGATCATCCCCGAGTGACTAGAGTGTGATTCTATATCTATTCAGTATATTAAAACTTCGAATATACGTTTGCAAGGCGCATATGAAAAATCTTTATATATTGGATTGTCCAAATTCAATATAAAATAAATATTCAAATACGTATACAACGATTAATATTTCAAAACAAAACGGGTTTTCATTTAAAAAAAATATACTCTTCACACTCGTTCTAGGATACTACTGATCCCATCTCTAACGAGTCATTCTCATTGGATATTGCTAATCCAATATCTGATGAATTCTTTCGTGCGGTTCTAATGTGCCTTGTTCTATGAGCTTTGTAAACCAAAGCTCTGATACCAAATGTAACGACCGGGAATCTCGCTCGATCCGAATCAGTCGCTAAACTGATCCAGACCGTTCGAAATGCCTGATCGGTTTGAGAACACGACAAAATAGAATGCAGACGGAAGAACATTTCATTGTATATTACAACAATTCCATCAGATTACAAGAATACACAGAGTATAAATGAATATTACACAGAAATATCAGAGATTTAAATTACATTTAAATACATAGCAGCGGAAAATAATACAATACACAACTGAAGGAGATATACGGATACAAAGTTTTCCGGATATCATTCCAGCTGTAAACCAGGATCCTGTGAATATAAATCTGCAAAACCAAAACTACTAGCTGCCCATGTCAAAATAAGGGCACCCAGAGTTTAGGTCAAAACAATAAACTCCAGGTCAGTCATGGGACTGGTGTGAGAACTAAAACAGTTATTAATCTTTATTTTTAAAATTAGGTAAATCAAGGGACCACGCCATATAACACGGAACGGGTTTCCTCCCAAGAATACCAGTGCATTTAACAACAGCGCAATGTTGAATAAAGAAAAATGAAGCTATTATAAGACCCAGGTCCTATCACACAATGCAACGCAAGCCGGGGGATAGGGTTTTCCCTTATAATAGCCAAAGAATGCTTGATACGTTTAAAACAGATTATTTGATACTATTATAAGTGTATAAAACAGTTTCAAATCATAAGTATCAATCATAGACGGCATGGGTACCATATATCATGTCGCCATACTAGGCTCTACAAATAAAACCGCAAATGTCACGTATTTGGAAATTGGATTTCCATCTATGAACCGAGGCAAAAGATAGTCCTCTATCGATTCGAGACAATCTAGCCTACCATGTCTCAGGATCAGAGCTCGAGTGACCCTTGGATCGTCAGGGCCGGTCCACCCTTGTGGATTAAAATGCCTGAACACTACGTTTCCCCGCCCTTTGGGGCGCAAATGAGCCAACAAATGACTCCATCGGACCCGGATCGTCCGATCAAACCGAGGCGCCTCGCAACAGCAACAACCATATAAGTCAAACTCGTCAGGGCGTGTAAAACCACTGACGCCACTTTTTAGCTAGAAAGAAACGCATGCCCTCCCTGATGTCCGTCTCCCGTTTTTGGTTCACAACCGGGGTGTGAGGCTCGCGAATTCACGTTACACAAAGCTATGCCACACAGGCCATGCTTTGATCATCCAACACAAGACTCTGCTTTTCAACAGAAGCCTTGATCATATTGCCACTTAGGCATGCCACACAGGCAATTCACTCTATGTGTTTGATATCCATCGGTATATAACACCCGAGCTCGTACGTCTCAGAGAAGGGCGTTAAGCAAGAGAATAAATTCTCCGTCGCCAAATAGATATATATTTAATAGAAGTCAATCACACAGACTAAAATCCAATATCAGACACACAGTCCATTTACAAGTCCGTTCTGGGTCTGAACGAAACCGGAGGCACCTAGTACCCCGCATATCCATCGATCTCCAAGAACGTCTTGACGATCACCAACAGTTTCCATCTTCTTGGGTGTACAGTCCAATCATGATCATCAGTAATCACCCAAATGACGTGAAGACCTCCGGTCTTCGACCACCGTATTCATCTTCGACACCACGTCGAATCAGTTATTCAGAATGGGATAAACCCGGTCTTTCTGAATAACTCGCGTATATAATAAATAATTGTTATACAAACACAACATACGCCTCATTCCAATTCAGAATATTCTTTTATTAAAATATTCCTATACTTTGGGAAAAGTTCCCATTATTTTATCAAAGATAAATTCTTTAAATTTATTCTTTAACCTCCTTTGAATATCAATTCCAACTAGTCGGGATTAGCGAACCACACCGAAGTAATCATTTATTTTAATTTCCCAATCCCAACCTATTCATCCCATGATGTAAAACTGGTCATACTTCATATCTAACACCACGGTGTTATCGGTAAATTCAATTACCATTTCACGTTCAAATCTAATTAAAGATTTAACTATCGCCTAGAGTAAAACTGGTGATACTCCATTCTCGATCTTTTCAATTTAATTAAAGATTCATTAAAACTCCACTTAGTTTTAATCTATAACTGGGTTAAAGAATCAGTGTCATTTTAAAACACAGTTCACGATAAACCCAAAATCACATTCCATTAATTATCGGGTTAAAGACAAGTGTTATTTAAAACACTGTTCACGATAAACCCAAAAATCAATGCCAGTTCAATTCCAATTAAATATCATTTAATTGTTACACTTCATTAAATCTAAATAAAAAGATTTAATCTTTTCTCAACTGGGTTCAAGAACAGTGTTGATGAAGACACCATTCACGACAAACCCAAATCACATTTGATATCAAATACAAGGCTCTGAATAGAAAATATATCGGCTTATATTCAATATCAAATTCTACGACCAACAGATATCGTATTGGAAATAACGATATATACATCTATATCTTTCAAATTTCCATAACAACATCTGTATAATCACGAAATCCAACATCGAAATATTCCGAAGACAATTTCGATTCAAATCCATTCCAATGCAATCATTGGAAATTCTGGTTATTTTCAAAACCATTTCAAATCCAATTTATTTATTTGAAAATGAATAGAATTTTAATTCTAGTTCAAAACTAGTTCATTTCGATAAAAATTTATTTTTATCTCTTCAAATGTAGAGTTTTTCATCCCAATTTTTCCCAAATCATTTCTTATGATTTTACACAAATTATTGATATTTTTAATAATTTTATCAAGGCCCGTGCAGTCGATTTCCATCAACGGCCATCGAACTGCACTTACAGCGACCTTTTCCAAATTTGATTTGGACATAATTCCAAATCCAACCATTAGATTTCAAATTTATAATATTCATCAGGAAACTCTTTTCGATACGAACCCAACGGTTCCGGTTTTAGGATAATCCGATAGTCGGATCTCCCGCAATATCCGTTCGAAGTCAATGGTCGAAATTCGCGAACTGCCGCGGCGCGGCGCGTTCTATTCAGGTCATTATATAATATATATATATAATATACTTCGTCGATTTCAATTCAAAACATGATTTATAAATTGTTTTAAATTTGTTTTCAAAACGATTTCAACTTCATATTCAATTTCAAATCAAAATTGAATATTCCAATATACATTCGTTTTAAATTCATTTCAAATCGATTTCAATTCAAATTGATTTTTAATTCAATTTCAGTTCCTTTTCAATTCAATTCAATTCCATTTTGAATTCATTTATATTCAATTTCAATTCGAATTCATTTCTATTCAATTTCAATTCGAATTCATTTCTATTCAATTTCAATTCGAATTCAATTCCATTCAATTTCAATTTGAATTCATTTCTTTTCAATTTCAATTCGAATTCATTTCTTTTCAATTCGAATTCATTTCTTTTCAAAATATCGGATTTGGAAATCACTTTCGATATTCATTATAAAATGAGTAAAATCGATATAAATATCGTTCACGTCAAAATGGCGTCAATCTAATCAACACGGCTTCATATATTCCTATTTTCAAATATTCTACTTCGAATATTTCTATTTCAAATATTTCTTTTTCAAATATTTCTTATTCAAATATGGAATGAGGCCAAATCAATTACCATATAATGTTAATTATATGGATTTTCTACAATACATGTATACAATAACAACGATGAATAATCAACCATCATCCAAAGTGCATTCTACACTGTATAAGCATCGAATATAAATATTTAACGCTTATAACAGTCTGTCAATCAATCGATCGACATACAGCTAATTATTGGGACTAGTGTATGTCATATATCACCCCAATACCCGTGTGGGGTTTTCAAACAATCAAACACAGATTTTATTTGTGCAGTTGGGCGATGTGTAAAATTTATCGTCCCAATCAATATCAGTCAAATGTGTGTATATAAACAAATCGTCCGATTTGTTTATTTATATTTCATTTCATATACACGTTAAAAATTCTATTTTTAACTATAAAATATTTTCCACTATAAAATATTTTATTTCAACTACATAAATATTTTATTTCATTTCACATCACACAATCAACTACACATCAAAATCAACAAACAAGCATACAAGCCGTCCATGGTCTGTGGACGACGGGTGTCGGGTGCTACTAAACACCGTCTGCATCCTAGTATATATTTCAACTAGAAAAATAAATTAAATGTGAGAAATTCTCACCAAAGCTAATCCAATCATCTCGACTCTTCCTATGTAGAAATCTTCGTCGTTCTCTCCCTTTGTCACTTTCGTTTCCCGTATTCACTACATATATAAAAATCGAATTTTTACTTCGCTATTCAATATATAAAAATCGAATTTTTACTTCGCTATTCAATATATAAAAATCGAATTTTTACTTCGCTATTCAATATATAAAAATCGAATTTTTACTTTTTCAAATATAAAGTTTCAACCTTTTCAAATATAAAGATTTCGCCTTTTCAAATATAAAGTTTCAATCTTTTCAAATATAAAGATTTCGCCTTTTCTATCTTCTACCTAATAAAAATCCGAACTTTCTTTTATAGGGTAAAAATCATTTCTTTCTATAAATGAAAATGTTATCATTACATAAATTAAAACCCATAGCATATATAAACCTTAGATTTTTAACTAATTAAAAATCAGTGTTCATAAAACAAAATAAAAGAATAAATAAAAATTACAAAAATCAGAGAACTTACAGTTACTTTCAAAAAGGGGAGGGGGTTTACTGTGCTGGAACGGGGAGGAGGAGACGAAGAGGGCGCAGGGGAAGAAGGACAAGGGGAGGAGGATGGGGTCCATCGGAGAAAGTGGCGGAGGGGGAAGCGAAGGGGAGAAGGAAGAGGCGGATGGGGTGTCGAGGAGAAGGGAGGGAGGGCTGCGCGAGAAGAACAAGCGGAGGAGGAAGAAGAAGGAGAGGGGGCGGCGCAGCAGGGGGGCTCGGCGCGCCACCTTGGGCCGCGATGGAGTGGCGGCGGCGGCGAATCGCCCCCCTCCGTCGCCCCACTTCTCTCTTCTTCTTTTTTTTATTTCTGGTCGAATGACGGGGAAGAGGGAAAAGAAAATGGGGGGGCTATATTTAAATTTATATATTTTTTTTATTTCTAAAAAGTAACTTTTTCATTCGAACTCGAAACAAAACCCACCGCCTGCCGTCCATAGCTAATTACCCCCATTCCGAACACAACGGGATATGTACCGTAAGCTGATTCGATCGTTTCGATCAGTTTTCGTCAAAATCAACATATAACTCTATATATTGAATTTGAACGTGCATTTTAATTTACTGGGGTCACATACTAACTCAAAAAATTCCCGAAAAATATTTTCAAGCTTCATATTGATGATACGGTCCTAACAAAACTAATTTCATCGAATTCTGAGACCGTTTGAAAAATGGCCATTTTCCAGTCGATTAAAATCAACTTAGACTGGTCAAACGCGTTTTCCTTTGCCACGCTCACATATTGAATCGAAAAATTATGAAAATTGGAATCTAGCAATAACTTGAATCACGGACCCAACAAAAGTGGTTTCGTCGAAATCCGAGGTCGTTTGCAAAATTCCCATTTTTAAGGGCCTGAATTCCATAGCGACTATTCAGAATTTTCAACTGGACATATCTTTTGATCCCCGCTATGAAATTTCAAGTTTTCGGGTTCGTTGGAAAGATATTCATAATTAGATTCAAATATTTTTGGTTTCACTAAAATCCGGTTTATTTTGCACCCGGTACATTCATTTGAAGTTTGAAATCGAATTATCGAACTACCGCGCCATTTTCAATTCCTTTTATAAATTAAAATAAATATTTATATTCTAACGACGATCTATATAAATATATACATTCGAATTCTATTCAAAATAAATTTCTCGTCGTTTTTATTTAAAATAATCAATTTTAAATAATCAAAATTCGCTAAAATTGCCAAAATAAAAAATTTAAACTGGCCCAGATTTCCGGGTTATTACATGTTTCCTTATATTCAATATTTCTTATTTTCTAAATTTGGAAAATATACGTTATTAACAATGGAAAACATTTCCATTTCTTGTTTTCTTTATTAGAAAACATTTCTGGTTTCTTATTTGGAAAACATTTCCAAAGCTTCTTTATTGGACTTAGACAGATGTTTTAAACAAACCATCGCGATGCCAACTCAAACCATTTCCTTTAATTACTAAATTCACTTAATCATCCTTTACTGCCGAACCTTAACCATTCCTTAGTTAAATACGAAGCCAATCAAGTTGGGGTAGAACTACCTCTCAGACCTTAACTGAACAACATTTCTAACCTTGAAATAGGCAAGGTTCACTTTATATTTCTTTAACTAACTTCCTTACTTAACCCTCCTTCGAATCATCTCTTATTCTATAATTCTTTCCTTCAAATAAGGTGTATTCGATAACTCTATTCAATTTACTCTATTCGATTAACCCTTACAATTAACTCTATTGGACTAACGCTATTGGATTAACTCTATTGGACTAACGCTATTAATTAACTCTATTGGACTAATGCTATTGGTTTACTCATTTCACTAAACTCCTTTCGAATAAACTATATTCGATAACTCCTTTAACTCTATTCGAATAAACTATATTCGATTAACTCAATTGATTCTATTCACTTAACTCTTTTGATTTAACTTTAACTCTATTCACTTAACTCCTATCGAATAAACTATATTTAATAACTCTTTTAATTCTATTTGAATAAACTATATATTCGATTAACTCCTTTTACTATTCGAATAAACTATATTCGATTAACTCCTTTTACTATTCGAATAAACTATATTCGATTAACTCCCTTTAACTCAATTAAACTAACATCGTTTAACTCCTTTTACTATTCGAATCACTAATATTCGATTTAACTCTATTCGAATAACTAAATTCGATAACTCCTTTTTGAATAAACTATTCATTTATAAAGATTTACTTTTAGTAACGGTTCTTCACTTTACAAATGATTTCCTTTTTATAACTCTATTTATTTTCTAAATATTTCCTATCAATTTTATTTGTAACGATTTACAAATATTTCCTTTTCTATTATTCTATTTGCAAATGGTTTGCAAATATTTCCTTTTCAAATCTAGTCTTTGATTTTACAATTTCCCTTTTTTAAATATATCCTATTTACAAATATTCCAATTTATAAATATTTCTTATTTATAAATATTCCATTTATAAATATTTTATTTTCAAATATCATTTTGAAATTATTCCCTTATCAATATTTAGGTATGTTATGGTATTCAACATATCAAATCACGATGATCAGTATCGTCCAAACACATATAATCGACAACAGATTATATATCACATCATATATGACAATATATGAATCACAGTAAAATAAATGTTGAGGAATCCAGTTGGATTCTCTAACCTGTTTCCCTGCATCCACAGATGTTAAACAATAAAGATAACATCACTTTCAGTTCCATATGATATATTATGTTAAACAGAATCAATATAGAAATTCAACTAACTGTCTAGCAGTCCAATCAAACAGTCAACACACAGTCAATCAGCCAATATTTAACAGTTCTAAAAATACAACATGAAATTATTAACTGTTCAGAGTTAGTGAGATTTACTCACATTGGACTATCATTGTTAATAATGAAAATTATCGTTGATTCAGACGAACAATTTATTTCACCATAATTTGTAACGAGCTTGAATGGACTTCCAGTCAGTTCCATGTTGTAGCTGACGTTCGTACGATCCCGACGCAACTTACGGTTTGAAATTCTGATAACGTATGTAGGAGATATGATTTTTACAAGTCGATACACTATTTTAAATTAAATTATATCAAAACTTAAACTTTAAATTGGGCTTTCCTTTTACCTTAAGGCCCATTACTTCTCCCTTAAAACCTCGGCCCGCCAACTCTTTCTTCTTCCCCATCCCAAATCGTCAGTTCCAGAAACAAAAGCGTCCTCCATCGTGGCAATTCCACCACCCACCAATCCACCATCCTTCAACGAAACCCAACGCAAAGAATACCATTTCACCCCTCATCGCAATCCCCATCCTCTCGTACCCATTTCGCCGTACTCGGTGGCTCCGAGTGAACCGCGTCACCAGGAAGAAACCCATGGATACCGTACAGGTATCGACATCCATTTCAACAGAAATCCACCAGAAATTCACCCAAGCTTCCATTCGATTCACTCATCCCAAAACGGAACTCGAAGTCGCGAATTAATGTCTGCATTTGCCAATTTCGTGAACCCTAGTTCGCCTGAACAAAACCAACATCCATGGCACATAACCGAACACGATAAAATGGGTATGGAATCGAAGAGCTACTCCATACGAACCCAAAGAACCCAACTTCAAATTTTTCTGAATTTGATTTGAGTTTGTTTTGATTTTATTTCCTCTCTTTCCTTTTACTGTATGAAGAGTATGAAAAGAACGAAAGCGGCGGGTTTTGGCTGACTGTGGACTTAGGAATTAGGTTTAGAAATGTTTGAAGGGGTTATTTATAGTGGTAACAAATATCTAGATATTTTATAGAAGGAATATTCCCAGTATATTCTTTTGTTAATTCGTGTTTAAAAAACCCTGCGATCACACACGATACCCAAAAATCACGAAACTGGACATGCAGCTAGAGTTCGACATTACGGTCCCAACGAAACTGGTTTCGTCGAATTCCGACTCCGTTTGCTCACACAGCGTATTTTTAACCGTTAGAATATCGACTGCTTTTCACTCTAAAAATCCGTACAGTCACACAGTGACTCTAAAAATCACGAAACTGGAAATCTAACAACTATTTGACATTGCGGATCCAACAAAATTCGTTTCATTGAATTCCAACTTCGTTTGCAAAAGTGGCTATTTTTAAAGCTCTAAATAGCCTATTTAAATATATTTAAATATAATTAAATTTATATTTAAAATAAATATTATCGTCTATATTCACAACGGCATACCCTACAGCTCCAAAATATTCCTGTATGAATTTACAACTCGATATTACATCATCAGAGTTATATCGATGTTCGATTTCTATTTAAATCCTTATATAAAATATAATTAAATCGTTATGGTCAGGGCACTGCATTTCTGAGAATTTGATTTGGACATAACTCAAAATCTACACGACGAAATCCCAATATTTATCTTCCACTAGAAAGATATACTCCACCAACTCCACACATTTCTTGTTTCACAGAAATCCGATTTAAAACGAACCCTGTATATTCAGTTGAAGTTCAAATCGCCAAATAGCGAACTGCCGCGCCATTTCAATCTCTATTATAATTATATTATAATTCTACGTTTCAAACTGACGTTCAAATAATATATTCGTTATTCAAATTAAATTCTAAACTGAATTATAATATCACATATGATCCAGTTCACACCATATCGCCATTTCAGCCAATTCTGATTTTTTCAGATTAAAATATATTATTTAATTTATTATTTTAATTAAATATTCACCCTTATTTAATTCCACGACCATTTAATTCACTATATCACTATTTATATAATTAAATAAATTAATTATAATACCTCTGCCAATGCGGGTCATTACAAAAAGCTCTGTAATTGATGTTTTCGAGCCCAAAAGAGATCGTTTGATAGGAGTTTCGGGTCGTTCTTTGTTTGTGATGCAACGTCAACCAAACCGCTTCTTGTTTTCTAATGGTGCTCTCAGTGACTGAAAGTGTTGCTATGTAGAGATTCCATGTGTGACAGCTTTGACCCAAAATTTTGTCAATAAGTTTGCCACCCATAACATATATTGCTGTTTGAAGGAAGATGCATTCTGGATAACGCGAGAAGTTTATAATCCATAGAAATCCAGAATGCGACGATCAAGCTAGATCGTATTAAGGCCAGAAAATCGACGATCGCACAGGATCATATTAAGGCCATGAGAAATCCAAGAAAACCAGAAGTTCGTACCTACAAGAAGATAAACAATGCAAGAATAGTTCTGAGATAGCCTTACCGGGGCAAGACGACCAAGGAGATGCTAATTTGGTTCCAAGACGACCTTACTGGAGTAAGACAACCAAGGAAAAGCAATGAGGGTTCCAAGACGGCCTTACCAGAGTAAGACGACAGAGGAAAAGCAATGAAGGTTTGATTATACTGGATGGGTCCAATTCGGAGTCGGAGCTCATATCTGTTTATACTGGATGGATCCAGTTGGGAGACAGAGCTTAATGCTTATTATAATTCCTGAAAATGCATCGATCGTTCGCCAGATACGACTGGAGACCACATGCCGGTTCCGTGCGTGTGAGCCGATGTGACAGCTTTTATTACATGTAGAGGAAACACAAATGGGCAAGAAGTCACCTAAAAACCTAAAAACATGAACTATGGGTTGGGATCTGGCAAACTAAAGAGATCCGCAGAGTGGGATCAGTTAATGATCATCCTGCAATTGCTCGATCCATGATCGTTCCCACTCCGGGGAATAGGTGGTGGCAGCGTAGATGTGGGCGTTGTTAGTTGAGTTACATACTCAGGCAGATCTCCTCGTCTGACCCGGTCCTCAATCAGATCGCGTAAGTGTCTACATTCATCACTGTTATGACATCCATGTCATGAAATAAGCAATATCTTCCGGAGTTGCATTGTGCTAGCATTGGCTCCCTCTTGGGAGGTCTTTGATATGAGGTGGCACCTCCTATATCCATGTAGATGTCAGTCAGCGATGAATTGAGTTCAGTGTACTTTTCATATTTGAGCCCTCTTTGGGCTGTGCACTGCGGTCATTCTTTGCCATGGCTATTCCTTTTCCCTTGTCATTGCCTTTTCCAGAATCAGACGGCGCTCCGCCTTTAAGCATTTTAACATCGAGAATAGCCTTCTCGGATTTTGTTTCTTCCTTACGCAGAAATCTATTCGCTTCAAAGT
Organism: Allium sativum; assembly: GCA_030737875.1. NCBI lineage: Eukaryota > Viridiplantae > Streptophyta > Magnoliopsida > Asparagales > Amaryllidaceae > Allium > Allium sativum. The sequence continues at coordinate 42,724,680 of CM060926.1, forward strand.
ATAATTCACCTGGATCTCGCGGTGGGTCCCGGTACAAAGAGGTTTTGAACTCCGATGTATCCAGAACACCGGATACTGCCACTATCAATACCATAGATGATTCAGGTCTATCCACAGTTGCTACTACAGTGTCGAATCTTTCCAGGATTGAGCGTAGAGTTTCTCCAGATCTCTGCTTGATTGAAGTTAGTGACATAACATTCTTGGGTCAAGCAATGTGGACCCAAAACTATTCAATGAAACGAGTAACCAACTTGTTCCAACTGCTGATCGATCCCGGGGCTAGCTGCCAAATCCACACAGCAGCTATATCAGTCAAAAAGAGTGGAAAGCACTTTGCCATGATGTTTTCCGATGCCGACTGAACTTCCATATGTCGTTTATAACGCATCAGATGCATGTAGGATCCGTCCTGCAGTTATAGGGCTCTAGTTGTGGAAGTTTGAAATTAGGGGGATTATGGGAATTCCTGATTTCTTGTGTGAAAGGAGTGTGGTTGACGTCATCCACGTCGTTTGGAGAAGTATGGCCTCTAGACAGGCGTCGTGTCAGATCTGCTTGTCAATTTGCCTCAAAAACTATCACAAATTTCCTAAGTCAAAGTGGGTGCCCCCAGTGTTGAGTGTTGGAGAACGAGGAGTTGTGTAGCGAGCTTACATGCTCGAGTCGAGCGTGCCCCCAGCTCGCGGGCCGCTGAGTGCGACCCGAGTCGGTTCGTGATGCCTGACCCAAACGGGTCTGCCTTCCCCGATCAGAGTGGCTTCGTTATGGGGTTGCGCGGACTCAGGTTCTTGAGCATGTGGTTGGATCGGAGTTGAGGTTGGTTGGGCTGGGTTACCCCCGGGTCCATAAGTAACGTGGATCGTGCCCGATCCGATTTGGTGGTGTGGTGCTTCAGGGTTCACGAGCCACACAGAGGGCGACCTGATCGGTGACACCCCACCTCCGTTAATGTCACTCACTAAGGGAATGCATTAAGTTTCGTGAAGCGTTATAGGTAAACAGAAACAGAAATATTATAAGATAGATATAAAAGCAGAAGCGGAATTTAAATTTTTATTTCAAACATAAATCTTAACATCATGGTCCAAAATATCACAAGTCTGAAACTACATAAAAGCCATAACAAAAATATAAAACTTTCTGTCTTGTTCCATCAGAGTACATAAAAAGCATAATTCCCCAAAAAGAGATAAAGCCATAGTAGAGACAAGAACTTGAGCAATACTTTAGAAGCTGCTCCAAACAAGATGATAACTGAGTCCTGACTAATCCTAAGAATTCCCTCCCTGAGAAAGGGGGAGGAAGAAAGAAGAGAAAACCAAAAGGGTTAGACATAAATTCTAGAGATTCCAGTTACTTTTAGCAAGTAAATAAGTAAAAGTATCATGACAGACATATAAAGTGGATGAGAGAGATAACTACAAAAAAAGCAGGTATGACTAGGTAAACAGGATATGGTGTATACGCTTCCTTAATGATTACTCTGCACTACTAGTACATCCAGAATGAGATGATCCCTTCCACTATAAGGTGGTGGACTTGCGCATACGTCCAAATGTACCCTAACTACTACCCTAATCGATCGGCTCCCTAATCCGCGTCCCTTCTCCGACCTATTTCGGAGTACTTTGTTTGATACCTACTCCAGGTTACTAACTGAAATGGGTCCCACACAATATGATACAAGCTCTTCCCTTTATCTTGTATCCCCCACTAGGTTTTCCACAGTTGTATTTACCCAAAAATGTGTCTTTAATTATATAACCCCAATCTTTCTATCGGTTATGCTTACCTATAGGTATCTTTAATACATAACCCCCAATTGGTTAAGTTTTGTGGGCCTATATTTAAATATTACCCACCCAACCCAGATATACTTAACTTAACCCTTCCGTTGTTCAACCAAGTTTACTTAACCCCTATTCATGTTTATGTTCACACAATCCCTATGGATTCAACTTGGTTAAGCATTCCAATTCGTTACCATGTCCATTTGTGGTTACAATGGGCTATACCTCCCATATTAGGCCTACAACTTGTGGATGCTGGATATGTCGGACGGGTCCTGGCAGACTTCTTCCACAAGTTGGGCCTAAACTCATGTCTTATCCCATCTCGTATTTGTGCACTTAGACCCCTCACATTAGATTTAACATTTGTGGTTGCTGGATATGTCGGTTGGGTGCAGGCAGACTTCCACCACAAATGCAATCTAACTTCATGTCATAAGTGTAGTTACAGTTTGTAATTACTGTAATCTTAGGCATTTTAATTATTAACCAATTAATTATACCTATGTCTTTATAGATGTTCATGCCTATTTACCAAATTATATTCATAATGGATTATATGCCTAAATTTATGTTCATAAACATTATTCAAATTATGTCAATTTCAATGTTTCCCCTCATTCCCTAACTAACGCATTCACATATATCTAGCGGCATGCCTATGCTAGAAAGTAGCCTGGCCATAAACAATAAAAAGGGAAAGGTGATGGGAAGATGACCATAGTGATTTTTTAACAAAAGTGACATAAAAATGTAATTGGCATAGTGTGATAAGGTGGACATATAAAAATGGATCTAGGGAGCATGTGATAATAAAACTAGATCTAACATACTAAGGATGTCATAATAGGCATGAATAAATAAGGATTCAAATGTCAAATTAATAACAGATCTGAATTAATCACCACATGATAGGTATAAGATGATCTAGATGGAGAATTAGATTTAAGCAAGGTTTTAACTGTCCAAATAATGATAGATCCAAATTAGCCACAAACATACATAAAGGTTAAGATCCCCAAATGTGACATGGTAAATTAACCACAAAGTGAATTAGATCTATAAAAGTAGATCTAGCATGATAAAGTTTAAGATCCACAAATGTGACATGATAAATTAATCGCAAGCGAATTAGATCTATAAAGATAGGTCTAGCATGATAAAGTTTAAGATCCATAAATGTGACATGATAAATTAACCGCAAGTGAATTAGATCTATAAAGATAGATCTCGCATGATAAAGATTAAGATCCACAAATGTGACATGATAAATTAACCGCAAGTGAATTAGATCTATAAAAATAGATCTAGCATGATAAAGTTTAAGATCCACAAATGTGACATGATAAATAACCTCTAGTGAATTAGATCTATAAAGATAGATCTAGCATGATAAAATTTAAGATCCACAAATGTGACGAGATAAATTAAGCGCAAGTGAATTAGATCTATAAAGATAGATCTAGAATGATAAAGTTTAAGATCCACAAATGTGACATGATAAATTAACCGCAAGCGAATCTATTATATTATATGAAAGCGCAATCTTTCTCCAAAGACCTTTCAGATCCAGATTCTTCAAAAAATCCATAAGTCGATACGTGTACAACATTTTAATCCTTGCCGTATAGTATAATAACCGTCCTTATCTCTTCGGTGACCGATTAATATACCATTTAATAAACGTCCTCATCTCTTCACTAATCGATTATAACATTTTATATTATAAGAAAGCACAATCTTTCTCCGAAAACCTTTCAGATCCAGATTCTTCAAAAAATCCACAAGTCAACACGTGTACAATGTTTTAATCCTTGTCGTACAGTATAATAATCGTCATTATCTCTTCGGTGACCAATTAACATCCCATTTAATAAATGTCCTTATCTCTTCAGTAACCGATTATAACATTTAAAATTAATTCTCCTATCCCTACTACCAAAATAGCTTCCGTCGCCATGTATTCTTAGAATTAGATCTGGCACATACAACAGTTTAAAAAATGCTTCCTTCCTCACTATTGAACCCTCTTCCATCGCCACCATTATCGAAATTGAAGAAGCGTAATTCCCAGGAGTCGAGCAGCCATCCTAAGAAGCCTACACGCGAATCAGAAAAGACACAACATCGACTTCAGATAAGTATTTACGTTAATCAATGCCCTAATTTTTGAATTCGTTTGAACATCTAATTTGAAAATAGTTGTTCGACCGCTGTAACCGAACGTCAAAATTTTACTCGGTTGTCAACGGCCGTTTCTGACGTTAAACACCAACATATTCTGATAGTTGTCGAAAATCGCGATTTAATTTCGTGTACTGCTCGCCTCTGGTTGATTGCGCTATATTGTACGTGATGTCGTATGCGAGATGCAGAGTTGACAAAAAAGCTTGCAGGTTCGTCCTATTGAATCATGTCTTCGTTCTGAACCAATTATTCGGTATGTTCCTTAATTGTTCCATGGTTCCATATATTCCTTCAGTTGGTTTTAATTTCTAACTGTAGATCTTATTTTTACAGTACAAGGTAATTTAGTGATTTATTAGGTTCTTTCATGTGATTTCAGCTTTGAATTCTGATTGCTTGGCATGATTTCAATTTTGATCCACAGTTGGAGATTTCTACACAATTATGTGATATTTGTGTTTATAGATTGACCAGTAAAACAATGACAAAAAGACTTTTTTTCTATGGTAGCTTGCTATACACTACACTTTCGATAATTTACTTCATAATTGTGTATGATCCTCTGCTATAAACATGCATTCCAGTAATTCAGGAATTATTAAAATCGAAAATTTTATTTTTTTTAAAGTTCGATTCGTTCAAATTGCCATGGAGTTTTGGAAAAATTTCTTACATATGTTGTTAAAATATCTCTTATATACTTACTGCTCCATCTTCTAGCATATATGATTCTTCATATATATTATATGCTTTCAGCATACTTAACCATGTTATTACTGAAAAAGAACGAGGAGGATACAAAGCATTTTAATTTCGAGCCTTATTATCATCTGGTGGTCGATATGAGCAATCTACTCAATGAAGATATAGAAGTTCAAGCAACAAACATTACCTAATAATGTTTCATGTCTTCACTGCTCAGTAATATTGCACACATGCATATTGGATATGGAATTTAGTTTTGTTGTAATAGTTATACATAGGAATACATTATATGTTATAACAAATAATCAATTATATTTGTGCATTTAATAAGTTTATTGAATGTTTTTTCACTCAAATTAAACAGTCGTATAAAATAGTGCAAACGCTACACACATTTATTTTATTTTATTTTATTAATATGGTAAAAAAACTAACTCAAATATGAAGTTAAGTTTTACTATATGATTGTCTTTAGATCAGTAGTATACTTTCTAATAATAATCTTTATTATATGCTCAAAATGTGATAAGCAATATGTATAAGTGATCTAATGTTTTCTTTATTTTACAAGATACAAATGACTTTGTAAAAGGAAAAAGTCAACCACACTAGATTAACAAAAAGAAAGGTTGTACTACCTGTTTATAATTTCATGACACACTGATTAGCGATAATGCGACTGTAGTTTGAATACACACTGTACATCTAAGCACTGTCACATAGACCTCTATAATGATGATTATTTCTACCGCTAATCAAAAAAGGTTAAAAACTAATGCACAAAATCAAAATCTATCATCATATGTATACATATTGAACACTTATTTTATTTTCCCAAACAGACACACACAAGATACAGTGTTTATTTGAATTGTCGAAAATGGAATTATATAGTACTGTAGGATTTCAATATTCTACCTATAAGTTTATGTCACATTATTCAAGTTGTATGAGTTACATATATACAATTTCATTACAAAATTACATACATCACATTATTTTTGAATTATATCCCCTATTTAAAGACAGGCAGGCCATGAGGATTAATTCTGGTACTAATTATTGAAGACTGCCAAAGGACGTATTTGGACTAATCTGTTTGAAAGAGATAACTTTGTTTAGTAAAATCTTATAAAAGAGATTTTATTGGGATCTTAGAACGAAATGATAATTATGTAGGTTGAAGAGATAAATACCAAATATTAGGTTATAAATTATACCATATCGTGTTTCTGTATTCATCGTTATTCATTGACAGCCTATAGAATTATCAAGATGATATTACATATTTTGCACATATAGCGACGAAGGAGATTATTTGGTGTAATTTTATTTATTAAATATGGTTTAGCTATTTATTTTTTTCAAAAAAAGATACAATATCATGATGGTTCCAACCATTTGATTCAAATTCTAAAAGTTTCGTTTCTATATTGATTCTTTACAATAGCGATAGATGTTATTAGAGCATGTTTTAAAATTAATCTTTACTTATACAGTGAACATTTGGAATAGAATAACCAATGTTCTTAGTGTCTTTATCTACAAATCTAATTATATAAATAGATGGAAATGCTTGATATATACCCAAAGGGTACATCGTATGTGATTGGATAAAGATCATTTATTTACAATTCCCATGGAACTTTTAAGCAGAGGTTATATATGAACCGAAGCTATACCTGATGATCGTTAATGACTTCAATACTTTAGTCAATCTTTCTATATATCTTAACAGCTTTTTCATGCACATATATTTCATATCATCACTTTTAACTATTAGTAATTGATCCCAATGCCCTATTTGCTAAATGCTATGTATGCAACAAGGTTTCCCCAAGTTCTAGCACATATTACAACATTTACAAACAAGGCTGCCTGTGTTTTTTCTTCCAAACTAAAATTGCATACGGCTTTCTTTATTATTTTCGAGTTTTTGTTAGCAGTTTAGGTATGAATATACTTGGTGTATGAATGACACATTTCACTATTATTTTGTGGAGCTTTCTCTGGACTATTCTTACTGCAAGAATAACAAAACGTCCTGATATTCTGGAATAATTCATAATGCGAATTCAATAGATAAAATCATAGCACAATTTTAAATGAAATATTTTCTTTATGGATTTCTTTATATTTTGCGCATTGCATCAAAAATATTGTATTCATAAAAGGATATATGTTTGTGTTATAGATGAACAAGTTAATCCTCCTACCTTGCTAGAGAAAGCTATTAGCAGAGCATTCTTGCAGAAGGTTTATTTTTTGTTAACATAAAAACTAAATAATTTGGTTCCACTAATCTAGGATGTGAATCTAATAAGCACTTTAAAACTATTCAGTATGGAATATTTTTTATATGTATTTTAGTATTTTTAGCACTTACCATCGAACATTATATATTAATAAAACCATAAATGTTTACATTATAGTTAAACAACTTAAACCTTATAGCTTGATAGAAGAAGATATTAAGATGTATCCTTGCAAAATAATTTGTTGGTGCACTTAAAAATTATATAAATCGATTCCTTTTTCTTTTTTGAATTTGGAGTTTTTAATTCAAATGTTTATTGATAAATTTTCTTTTTCCCTTGCTAATCTCTATTTTATATGAAATGACAACACTAACATTTTCCTGTTAAATCAGAAAAAGGCAGTATTTTGCTATGCTTAAAGAGTATTTGAGTTTCAGTTATGAATTAAAAAATGTTATATTGTTTGTTTTGAAAAACAAACAATATAATAAAGATAAATATTATTTGTTCATTTTAACCTTTGTACATTATAATATTCATAGAGGGAAATACAATTTTAACCTTTGTATGGGTACGCTTTATTCAAATTCATAATTAGCTTTAAATGTCAAATAACATAGTCATATAACATTTTGGGAAATAAACTAAGCCAATTGTACTTATACAATTATTCGCATATGGCGTATTGATTATTGTTGAAGTGATTATTCGGGCGTGTTGACTGTAACACCCAGTATTTCTGTTAACACTATAATAACAAATTAAAGAATAACTAATCTCAGACGAGAGAATTAAGGGAAACGGATTGCTCCATTGTGTTCGTCTCGGAATTCTGGTTGAGATAGAGTCCGAGTTTGCGTGAATTGGACTTCGTATGAAGAAGTTATGGCCATCGGAAGTTTCAGAAAATTCAAAATAGATTTCAGAAAATTCAAATTTCGAGTCAGACAGGCTAGGCAGGAAAATTCCCGCCAGTTCCAGGTCGACCATAGGTTCGACCTGGGAGTCGACCTGCCCCCCTCCCCCGGGTAGATTTGTTTTATGATCTATTGATGACTAGATGCTGACTCATTGGGATTTCTGATCTGCTCTGATTGGCTGGGATTAATTCTGGGTTGATCGGACAGCTTAAAATTAATCCTAAACTCTATAAAAACACCTCTATACTCAAACCCTAAAATCAAAACAAAATTATATTCATGGCCTCCATGCCGTCACATAAGCCAATTAGAAAGGAAGAAAGCTAATCTAATTCAATTCTTTTCAACTTTAACAATGAATCTTCTTCAAGGGAAAGCTATTACAACTTCAGAACTCAGAATTCAGAACTCAAGACCTTCTTTGAGTTGTGAGTTCGATAATTTTAATAAAATAATTAGAAAATTAATTGGATTATGTTATGATGCGGATTATTTGGATATGATGTGAATTATTGACCGCATGTTATAATTATGTTGTAAAATTGGGATGAATTCTATGATGTTATGTTGTGTTCATCTATATTATAAAGTTATGATGCTACCATCCGTGTTGTAATTCTATGATTGGCTTATGTATAATCAAGTCACCATGTTGTTCATATGCTAGTTTGGGTATGTTGATTCATATGATAAATCATAAGTATGTATGCAAGTTTAGATTTTTATTAAGACATGAATCATATGCAAGTTGGGGAAAATTATATGCATAACCTTATATGCTTCATGACATCTATTTTAGATCTAAAGTTAGGCTATGACATGTGTGAGTTATATGCCAAATTCTACATGCTAGTTTACATGTTTAGATATAAGTTTACACCATCGTTATGTTGCATAAATCACATATGAAAGTTTACCCCAATATATGAGTTTGGAATATGAATCATGTTATGCAAGTTTGTGGTTATTGCCTATGCAAGTTTATACCTTCAGATGTAGATCTATGACATACATGATTTATGCAAGTTTGTGACCATTATCCCAACAAGTTCACACCTTTAGATTTGGGTCTATGACATATGTTGTTTATGCAAGTTGTAACTTTGGCCTATGCAAGTTTTAGATGTAGAACATCATTCACACATGCAAGTTCACCCCTTATGTTTAGATCTAGTTTTAATTATATGCATGTTGTGATGTTTTCTCTTTATTCCGTGAGTTAGACTATTCGAGTCTAACGTATATTTTACGTTAAACGAACAAACGTACAACATGGGGTAAAGGGATAATATTAAAAAGATTTAATTGGCATAAATGCTTTAAAAGGCATAAAATAAATTTGTGATGAAAATTGGTATGATTTTACATACCATAAACAGATGGACATAATTGAGTCAATTATGGACATCGTTAAATTTGGAATTGATTGATAATTTGAATAGGGAAAGTAATTCAAATTGGGGAATGATTAGTTAGGAGTAATTAATCGTCTAAGACACGAGGTTAGGCTCTTTTGTGGTGTAAGACATCCCGGACCCGCCCGACAAATCCAGCTGCCACAAATGCCAGTCTAATGTAGGAGGTCATAGGCATAAATTAAATACGTAACAATTGTAAAGACACGAGGTTAGACTCTTTTGTGGTGTAAGACTGCCCGGACCTGCCCAGCAAATCTAGCTGCCACAAATGTCAGTCTAATGTGAGAGGTCTTTATGAGGTTACGGTCTTAATGAATTAAGAAACACTTAACCAGATAAACATGTAGTGGGACATGAGGGGGTTAAGTGGGTGCCTTGGGTGGCATGTGGAATCTAGTGGGTGCCTTGGGTGGCATTTGAAATAGGATTAGAAATACTTAACCAAAATTGAAACATGTAATTGAAACATGTAATTGAAACATGAATAAAAAGTGGGTTAAGTGGGATATACTAGAGGGGACCGAGATTAGGTGGATAGCTTGTGTCAAGTAATGGGGGCCTGTTACAACCAGTAACCCATACGTATCTTTGTGAGCTCGACCCAAGTCGAGGACGGGACACGCATACTGGGATTGACTGTAAGAGGCCAAACTGGGTTAGCGGTGGCAACGCAAGTCCAACGGGTTCATATGTGTGTGGACTCGGGCTGGTAGGTAAGACGTTGTTGTATCGTGTAGGTATAAGCCGTGCATAATTTGTGGTATCGGGTTGCCACTTTGGGGAGTAATACACCCCACTGTGGGGCCAGCACGGGTATCTATGAGTTAGGGAGCCGATCGCTTGGGGGTAGTGGGTACACCTAGTGGAGATAGGGGCAGGCGGCACCTATGAAGGCAGCTAGGGGTGCACCAAACTACCATTATCATTATTAAGTTATGTAGGCGGGATCAACCTTAGGGTGACTAGTGGTGGTGCAGTATAGCAATTATCTTATAGTGTTGGTGTAGTTTAGTAATTATCTTATATTGGTTTAGGTGCGCTTTAACGATATCATTATTCTTCTTGTTTCCTTGTTTACTCTTCCATACTCAATGGCTCATGGTCATTTCCTGAATTTCCAACTTATGCCTTAGCCTAGTTACTTTGGTAATTATATTGTTAAAGTTATCGCACTCGCCATACTTTATGTATGACCCCCTTTGTTTCCTCCTCTTTTCTCTCTCCACCCCCCCCCCCCCCCCCCAGGTGCTCAGGTTGGAACTAGCACCAGTAGAGTTTGATCTTGGACAGTTGTGTTTCTTGCTTTTAGAAGATTGCTTGGATCGCTAAAGTAAAGTTCAGCCTCTCTTTTATTTATGGCTATTTTGTATTGGGGATTATGTCTTTCAACTTATGTACTTTGAGTAGGTCAAGATGGATATCATGTACTTTGACTCTGGTTTTGATGATGTAATCAAACTTATGTATTTTCCGCTGCATTGAAATAAAATTTTAAAGTTTTAGTACTGTTTATATATGTCTTGTTGTTAAGTTTCTGTTCTATACACACTTAAAATGCTCCATGGAAGTTAATGCATTCCCTTTGTGAGTGACATTAATGGACGTGGGGTGTTACATTGATTATTGTTGAAGTGATTATTCGGGCGACTGGATTATTCTGTATTCATCTTTTATTATAATTTTTCCCTCTATATGTGCTATGCTTAGAGAGTATTTTGTTCTCTTCTGTTTTGAAAATTCATTACCTAAAATGTTTCTTCCTTTAACCAATGATATACGGTGCAACACAAAATACTTATGCCTTTATTAATATTTATATGCCATGTCGCGATTCTTTGTGATTAGATGTGCATTTCCAAATTAAAGACTAGAAAGTCTCTACTGTGTTAAATCTTATTAACCTATTAAAATCTGTTTCAACTTTTAATATCTATTCATGTTTATATAATAATTGTTGAACTTATTTTATTTACATGGAAAATAAGATATTATGCAAAAATAAACATTTTTCATTCTTTGAATGCTAGAATCTATCATTTTATTTGAGAAGGATAGATTTGGGACATCGAATCAATTGATTGCAATTAAGCTAAATATGTAAGCCTAAATGTTCCAATAAAGTAGTTGTTTCTTTCAAAAAGTTTGGCATACATTCGTTTAATATTATGATATAATATGCTCTGGTTTAGTTTTCCAATTATAGGACAACTTACAAATGGAGGCTATTTTCTTTTGACAATGTTGGGCTTTCTGCAATTTTACAAATTTATTTTCTATTGTACTTGCTGTAATATGACAGAAATAAATCAAACAATTGAACCACTTATTAATAAGACATTCCAAATAAGCTGAATTTAGAAAATGTAATCATTTGCTGATGAGTTCAGAAAGTGGAGTGTGTGGGAACCATTTCAAGAATTTCCCTTCAACAAAGAATTCAGCCAGCAGTTACTGCGAACAGTAAGATGTCTTTCGTTACCTAAAAAGCAAACATGTCTGGATTGAAGGAAGAGTGGGAAGAAGGCGGTCTGCTTCAGATCAATGGAGAAAAGGGAAAGGATCCATAGGAGTTAAATGACAAATTGCATATATATATATATATATAGGGTGCAGTGGAAAGTTACAAGGAGATTTACGTTACGTGAAAATGCAGTTATAAAACAAGTGAAAGTAGTAATCGAGAACAGAGTTCATATTGTTACTGTAACACCCCACCTCCGCTAGGGTCACTCACAAAGGGAATGCACTATCTTTGGTGGAGCATTATCTAGGTAAACATACACAGAAATATTACCAGACAGAACATATAAAACAGCGGAAGAAGAACCAAATTTCATTGCTTTAAATCTAGAAAGGTCTAAAGCCTTTTACATCAAAACGCTATTAAATCCATTACATCGAAATCTGTCTTGCAATGGTAAAGAAGCATAAAACCATAGTCATAAATCATTCCCCAAGTAAAACAGCAAAGCAAGCTATAGCCAAGAGAGATCCAAGCAGTACATGAAAGAGCCTTGGAGCTTGGTAAGATCCGAACTAAGCTGTATTCCCACCCTGCAAACCGGGGGGGGAGGGGACGAAAGAAAAAGAGGCAAAACAAACTGGGTCAGTCATAAAGACTGAGTAAGTCCTAGTGGCTTTCAGCATAAAAACAGGTAAAGATAACATGGCATGAATAAACTGAAAGTAAACATAAGCATGATGACAAGGTAAGCTACAGGCACGATGAATCAAGTATAACATTGCAAGGTTTCTATTAAGTATAACATCGCAAGATTTCTAAGCTCCACCATTCCACTATTTTCTTTGATTTCCTATATTCTCTGCACCAACTGTACTAGTACCCCAACCCGTATCATCCTTTCCATGTATACGTACAGTCCCTTGCTGTATATCGTACGGGCTTCATCACGTATTTCTATACTACTTCAACGTAGTGCAACCATTCTTGAAATCGTTTGGACTGTCACCCTTGTTCTGTCTAGGTTTCCTTATCATGAACTATCGCTTGTTCAACTAGGATTTATGCCACCTAGGACCACTAGGGATTATGCCACCTATTGAACGTTTTCTAGATTCGTTTAGGGTTTATGCCACCTAGGACCGCTAGGGATTATGCTACCTAACGAATCCCACGTAACGATTTATTAATTGATCGGCTCCCTACAAATCCTAGCTCGTTCATGTGTCTGGGTCATACGACCCAATCACGAAATGTAGTTACCTATGCTAGATCCACCATAGGGTGTATCAAGCCCTATGGTGCCAACCATCGACACGAATCGAGCACGCACAGATAATCCTACTGATGCCCAATGCCTGCTTTTTCTACTCCGGAGTGTGTGCACGCCCGCAATCCGTTAGAACCTACACTGGCGCATCAACACAGCCGTCGTTCTAGTCTCTTACAATCAGCCCAGTAATCATGCCCCACCCTGCCTAGTTCCAGGGTACCATGATACGTCTAGTGGGTTACTGCTGAAACGGACCGCGTAACTAGGGTTTCTGTCTAGTAGGTTAAGTTTTGTCATTTAAGTTCGAGACTTAACCCCATCGGTCTAGCATGTCAAGTTGGTTAAGTGTTGTCATTCAAATTCGTGACTTAACCCGTCTACGTGTCATGTCAAATTGGCTAAGTGTTGTCGTTTAAGTTCATGACTTAGCCCTACGAATCATGTGTCAAGTTGGTTAAGTATATTCAAGCGGTTCATGGCTTAACCCTACCAAATCATTGTGTTCAATTGGTTAAGTATATTCAAGCGGTTCATGACTTAACCCTATCAAATCATCGTGTTAAACTAGTTAAGTATATTCAAGCGGTTCAGGACTTAACCCTATCAAATCATTGTGTCAAATAGGTTAAGTATATTCAATCGGTTCATGACTTAACCCTATCAAGTAATCGTGTCAAATTGGTTAAGTATATTCAAGCGGTACATGACTTAACCCTATCAAATCATCGTGTCCAATTGGTTAAGTATATTCAAATAATTCATGGCTTAACCCGCCCACGTATCATGCTAAGTTGGTTAAGTATTATCTATATGTTCAAGTTGACTTAACCCTGCCATGTGTCAGGTTATATCGATTGGGTGTTATCAACCTATTCAAGTTAGCCCAACCCATCCGCTAGTCATGTTACAACGGTCAAGTGTCATTAGCCTAGCCACGTTACTTAACCCACCCATTCATATCATATTGGTTGAGCTTATATTTATAAGTTTTACATGTTCTTAACTCATACCGGTTTGGTCCACATTTACATGTCAAATTTCCATGTCATCCCACCTAACTCTCTAACCATACCCACGTCTTATTATGGTTAGTATTCCTTAATTCATTCATTATGACGAACGAATCATGACCTCTCACATTAGACCGTGCGTTTTGTGGCCACTGGATTTGCCGGGCGGTTCCGGGAAGATTTATACCACAAACTGGGTCTAACCTCGTGTCATAAATCGTTACGCCTACAATTTGGCCTTCGACCTCTCACATTAGACTGACACTTTGTGGCTACTGGATTTGCCGGGCGGTTCCGAGCAGATTTACACCACAAACCGAGTCTAACCTCGTGTCAAAGGTTCATTAATGGTCGTATTTCCCCCAAAACCCCAATATCCATTCATGTATTTAACATATAGAAATGTTCATGTTCGTGTTCAAGTCAATTATCCAATACGCAGTCATTCTCATGTTTCAAATTCCCAACTTTACATATTAATAAACATATGCCCAAGTTCCAAAATTACATGCCAATTTATATATATATATATATATATATATATATATATGGATATATATATATATACCCAATTCTAGTCAGTTTACATATGTCCAATTCTTGCCTATTTACATGTATGCCAAGTTTATGCTATTTCACCCATATCGAGTTCTAGCCAAAATTGCATGTATCATGCCCAAATAAACCCAAATCATGATTCATGATGTAGTTATCCCAAACTGTAATCTTTTTATTACAACACACACTAATTACCCAAGTTCATAATACATATTTATGCCAATTATCAAATTTACAATCGCTTTTATATTCAAATCCCCAATTCTACATATGCCCAATCGTAAGCCAAATCTTTTGATTTAATTTACATAGGCAGAACTTGTGGTTTAATTTACATGCCAAATTACATACGTGTTATATATACCAAATCTCATGTTACATTACATAGATCATATTTGTGCCAAATTCCATGTATAATATTTATGCAAATTTGTTCATAACAAGATTATACCAAAATTTACAGATCAAGCCCAAACTTGCAAATACAATGATAATATCCAATGTCATGTTGCCAATTATTACATCATATAGGCAATAATCCCATAATTCCCCCGTATACATATCGTACGCAAATCGCGATTTTAGGCCAAGGTCCGAAATTGACCAAGGTTCATGAAAGAAAATAAATTGGGGGAGATAGAAATTGAATAAAAATGAGATCAGAGGAAAACATCATCATAGGCATAAATATTACAACTTGATGATAACTTCATTATGAATCAAGAAAACTGCTGAATAGATCATAAACTTGTCATGAGCATAAAGATAGACAAGTCCCAAAACATAAGATTAAAGGAGCAACAGAAATAGATCAGAATCGATAAACATACTTAAATCCAATTCCACTTTATTCCATGGCCAAATTATAATTAAATGTTTAAATCTAAAAACAACTAGAACTTACAGAGCATGGCTAGTGAATTAGGAACTGAATTTGTTGTAAAAATGTTGCGGCGTTGTTGATTTATTGTCTTGAATCATTGTTGAAGCTTTGTTCTTTGAATAGATTTGAGTTTGAATGTTTGTACTTTGATTTGGAGACAGCGGCCATGGTTCAAGAGGTATTTTAGCAGCATAATGGTGTAAGAATGATTTGATATGAATTAGGTTAGTTCTAAGGGTATTTTTATAGGTGTAGCAACTAGTTTAGGGCCTTAGATTAACCCTAGAATCAATCCGGACCGTCAAAACATGTCTCAGGCTTCAAAAATGAATTCTGGGTCAAACCAGGTCGACCTGTAAGGTGGGGGGTCGACACTATGGTCGACCTGGGGGGTAGTTCGACCCTATGGTCGACCTGGGGTGGGGGGGTAGGTCGACCCCCTGGTCCAGTCCTGCCTGAAAACTGCTGAAACTTGTACAGGTCATAACTTCTTCATCCGGACTCCGATTTTCGAAAACTCGGACTATGTTTCATGTAAAATTTCGAGACGAACGCAATGCTGTAACCCGTTTCCCCTGATTCTAACTTTAAAATTTAATTCTTCCTTGATTTCTTGTTTTAACATGTTATAAAAATACGGGTTGTTACATTCTCCCCTCCTTAAAGGATTTCGTCCCCGAAATCTTCAAGTTAAGAAGAATGTGTCCTACCATCCAATCATCCATCTACTCAATCATCAATAACAGGCATCCATTGTCCTTAAGAGATTTCTAATGTTGTATGAACATATGCAGAAAGTGTGCGTATATGTTCCTTATCTAATGCAAATGATCAGGCCTGATTGATCTTCTTAATGCAAAAATATGTTTAGTGCAATGAGTCCAGCATGTATGCAAATAGTCCTAGTCACATAAACATTATATGTGTGCACAAACATCCATCCATATGCATCATCCATATGATAACACCTTCAATTTCATCCATAAACAAGTATAAACACTCATGCATATGCAATATGAAAATGTGTCTGAGCCGATCTTGTGCCTAATGTGTGTTATGCAACCACGAGCAACCACTTGCGACCACTTGCAACCACTTGCAACCACTTGCAACCATCAATCATAAGATGTCTCAAACACATGTTTCACCCAATTGTTCCTACCTAAAGATATAGCCGAATGATAAAAGCAAGTAAAAACTTTGTGCCCATTAGGCAATGTCAAAGCTGGAAATCTACGTCACATATATACTGAATAGGAGGAGAACTCCCTAAGCACCAGCCCATATCCTATAAACCCAAAAAGTTTAATCAACCCAAGGACACCCTTAAGCCCTAACATGTATTACAACCAGATGAGTCATACTCCTTATGGGGTTTGCAACCGAAATAAGATTGAGAATAGGACCGAGAGGATATACATAAAAGATAGCATGCAAGTAAGCTCTATAGGAAAAGAGGGATCAAGGATATGCTCTTAAAAAGAGATATGATGCGCATATCTAGTCTTCAGTCTTCTAAGTCGTATTTCCTTGAGCTTAACTCCATTGTGCTTTGACCGTCTTTAACTTCACAATTTCGTAGTTCCTTAATTCTTGTTCCCAGAATATGAGTTGGAACTCATTCCACTGTCGCCTCTCGTTCCACTTTCGCTTGTTCTCTTTCTAGTATACCCATAACTGCGTACTCATGGTTTCATGCAAGCTCTCCAAAATTCACTAGTGAATTATGGATCTCGTTTATAGGGTATTCCACGCAGAAGGATTATCTCTTGCAAATAAACAGATGTCAACCATGTTGCCAAATGTACTTACTAAGGTGATCTCCTATAACTCATGCATAAGCGAAATGAACCATCCACCTTAGTTGCGAACACTACTCGGGATCAATAGATGTATCAAGAGATTCTAGGTAACTAAGCATGGCAGAACCCTAAGGGTTACGCTAGACTTCGAGGGCATTACCAAGGCAAGTCAAGAGTCTAACTACCATGGAACTAGTACAAACAAGTCATGAATATACACTTAGCATAGACATTCTCAAATCCAAACAAGTCATGAATAAATGAGCCGATTACCCAACAGGATTTGAGACACAAAAATGGGATCCTTTACTTCGCTAGTACTAAGGTGTAGAGACTCAACTATCGAAGCAGAATTAAAAGGATGCGATGAATAAAAACAAAGTTCTAACGGGATGAAACTAAACCTTCAACGGAAACATTACCACCTCTCTTAGGTATGCTAGTAGTGAGAGCATACAATTGCCCTCTCGACGATCTTGTTCTTTGCCCTTGTCCTTGTCCTATGATACTTAGCTACATGTCCCTTTTTACCATACCAACGATGTTCTTTCTTGTCATGGGTTTTATTATTCTTTTACTTTGACCTCTTCCCTTTTCACCTTTTTCCTCTTCGTGGATTAAGCCATATCAACAAGTTTCTCATCCTTAGACTTGTGTTCTTTATCCTCGTTCCTACTATCCTTGTATAGCTTGTTGAAAAGTTTCTCGAAAGCTACTTCCATCGCACGGCAACCCTACAAAGCTTGAGATAAGATTGGTCGCAAGTAAAACTACTGCGGCTACAGATGGAGGTTGGACACTACTTTGCCCTCCGACATGTGTCGCATGCCTACAAACTATGGTGAAAAAGAAAGGGAGAAAAGACTCAAGGAGAGAATCAAAAGATAGTGCATATCTGTAATAACCCGGAAAATCTGGGCCAGTTTAAAAAATTTATTTTGGCAATTTTAGCGAATTTTGAATATTTAAAATGAATTATTTTAAATAATATCAACGAGAAATTTATTTTGAATATAATTCGAACGTATATATTTATACGCGTCGTCGTTAGAATATAAATATTTATTTTAAATTATAAAAGGAATTGAAAATGGCGCGGTAGTTCGATAATTCGATTTCAAACTTCAATTGAACGTACTGGGTGCAAAACAACCCGGATTTTAACGAAACCAAAAACATTAGGATCTATTTTAGAATATCTTTCCAACGAATCCGAGAAATCGAAATTTCATAGCGGGAATCAAAAGATATGTCCAGTTGAAAATTCTGAATAGTCGCTATGGAATTCAGGCCCTTAAAAATGGAAATTTTGCAAACGACCTCGGATTTCGACGAAACCACTTTTGTTGGGTCCGTGATGTCAAATTATTGCTAGATTCCAAATTTCATAATTTTTCGAATCAATATGTGAGTGTGGCAAAGGAAAACGCGTTTGACCAGTTTCAGTTGATTTTAATCGACTGGAAAATGGCCATTTTTCAAACGGTCTCAGAATTCGACGAAACTAGTTTTGTTAGGACCGTATCGTCAATATGAAGCTAGAAAATATTTTTCAGGAATTTTTCAAGTTAGTATGTGACCCCGGTAAATTGAAATACGCGTTCAAATTCAATATATAGAGTTATATGTTGATTTTGACGAAAACTGATCGAAACGATCGAATCAGCTTACGATACATAACTCATTGTGTTCGGAATGGGGGTAATACGCTAAGGACGACAGGCGGTGGGCCTCGTTTAGAGGTCGTATGTAAAAGTACCTTTATGGGAATTAAAAATTAAATAAATTAATAAATAAAATCTCCTCTCTCTCCCTCCCCTTAATTCTCTCTTCCCCCCCCCCCTTATTTCTTCGTTCAGCAGAAAGAAAGAAAAAAATGGTCGAAGCGGAGAGGAGCGCCGCCCCCCTCCGATCGATGTCGCACCCCCCCCCCCCCCGATGGATCGCCCGCCACGAGAGCCCCCCCGATGGATCGCCAACCGCGACAGCCCCTCCTCCCCTTGACCTCGCGACAGTTCCCCCCCCCCCCCCGACGCACCCACCCTCCGTCCAGTCGAGCGCCGCGTCCCCCCCCCCCTCCTTCGCCTGAGCGCCGACCGCAGACTCCCTCCCCCCTCCTGATCGACGCGCTGCAAAATCCCCCCCCCATCTCTCTGCAAATCACTGTAAGTTTTCAATTATATTTTTATTTATAAAATCAGTTTTTTTATATATGAATTGGCATTTATAAAAGCTGAAAATAAAGTATATATAAAGATTTGATTTTTAGAATTGAAAAGATTATATTTTTATTTATAAAAATATGATTTTTATATAAGGAAGAGGTAGAAAAGATTTTTATTCAATTATAAATATGATTTTTATATTTTTAAAGTATTAAAAATATAATCTTTACTATATAGAAGATGTAAAAATATGATTTTTGTTTATGTAGAGAAGTAAAAATATAATTTTTACATGATAGGAATATTAAAAATAGCATCTTTATATGTGTAGCAAAATAAAAATGTGATTTTTATAATGATATATTTGAAAAGGCGAAATCTTTATATTTGAAAAGGCGAAATCTTTATATGAAGAATAGCGTGATAAAAATATAATCTTTACTATATGAACATCGATGTGAAAATATAATTTTTATCTATATAGTAAAAAAAAAAATTTTGATTTTTATATATTGAATAGTATAATAAAAATTTGATTTTTATATATTGAATAGTATAATAAAAATTTGATTTTTATATATTGAATAGCAAAGTAAAAATTCGATTTTTATATATTGAATAGTAAAGTAAAAATTCGATTTTTATATATTGAATAGCATAGTAAAAATTCGATTTTTATATATTGAATAACAAAGTAAAAATTCGATTTTTATATATTGAATAGCGAAGTAAAAATTCGATTTTTATATATTGAATAACAAGGTAAAAATTCAATTTTTATATATTGAATAGCGAAGTAAAAATTCGATTTTTACATATGTAGTGCCTACAGCAACGAAGATGACAAAAATGCGATAACGATGAAGATTTCTATCAAAGAAGAGTCAAGATGATTGGATAGCTATTGGTGAGAATTTCTCACTCTTAAATTTCTTTTCTAGTTATATATATATATATATATATATACACTAGGATGCAGACGGTGTTTAGTAGCACCCGACACAATCGTCCACAGACCATGGACTTGTTTGTTTGATTGCATAAATTAGTTAGATGATTAGATTTGAATTTGATTGTTTGGTGGATTTGATTGATGTGTGAATGGCGTGGGCCTTCACTAGACCGGGGATAAGGCTAGGCCTTGTCCCGTTTCTAGTATCGGTCCGTTATGCCGCCGAAATTTTCTAAAATAAGTTAAAAAATAAAATATCATTTTATTGAAAGAATGAACTGAATAGAAATTCATGTGTTGAAATAAAATGTTTTATCGTTAAAAATATGATTTTTAACGCGAAAGTGAATAAATAAATATTCATTTACAAACCGGATGGTTTGTTTATGTACACTGATTTGACTGACATTGATTGGGTCGATAAATCTTACACATCGCCCAACTGCACAAATAAAATATGCGTTTGATTGTTTGAAACTCCACACGGGTATTGGGATGAAATATGAAGTTCACTCATCCTGATTGATTAAATATGTCGATCGACTGATTGACAGGCTGTTATTAGCGTTAGATATCTATATTTGATGCTTATACAGTGTAGTGCACTTTGGTTGATGGTTGATTATTTTTCAATGCTATTATATATGTGTGATGTATGAAAATCCATATAATTAACATTATATGGTGATTGATTGGGCCTCATTCCAATTTAGAAAATAAAGAATAATATAAAATAAAGGTTCATGTGTTGACCGTACTCATTCGTTGAGATTAGTCATGTGTTGAACGAAATATTTTAATAATAAAATTTACATCTTTATCAATATAAAATAAAGGTTCATGTGTTGACTGTACTCACCCGTTGAGATTAATCATGTGTTGAACGAAATATTTTAATAACAAAAATTTACATCTTTATCATATATGAAATCAGAAATTAACTGGAAGATAGATAAGATGAGTGGTCTCCTGGATATTGGTCTGATGTTGGTTTCGGCCTTCGGGGTTAATATTTAGGGAATCGTTCTCTTACTAATTTACGGTTGGAGTCTGATTTGATATCAAACGATAGATACCCTAATTTTTATAAAATATATTAAATAACAAAAATAGTCACACGTGGACAGTACTCATTCGTTGAGATTAGTCGTGTGTTGACAAAGATATAGAGTCGTGTATTGAATAGAAATATATGGAGCCGTGTTGATTAGATTGACGCCATTTTGACGTGAACGATATTTGTATCGATTTTATTCATTTCGAAATGAATTGAATATAAAGCGATTTCGAAATGAATTGAATATAAAACGATTTCGAAATTAATTGGATATAAAACGATTTCGAAATGAATTGAATATAAAACGATTTCGAAATGAATTGAATATAAAACGATTTCGAAATGAATTGAATATAAAACGATTTCGAAATGAATTGAATGTAAAACGATTTCGAAATGAATTGAATGTAAAACGATTTCGAAATGAATTGAATATAAAACGATTTCGAAATGAATTGAATCGAATAGAAAACCAATTTGAATTGAATCGAATAGAAAACCAATTTGAATTGAATCGAATAGAAAACCAATTTGAATTGAATCGAATAGAAAACCAATTTGAATTGAATCGAATAGAAAACCAATTTGAATTGAATCGAAAAGAAAACCAATTTGAATTGAATCGAATAGAAAACCAATTTGAATTGAATTGAATAGAAAACCAATTTGAATTGAATCGAATAGAAAACCAATTTGAATTGAATCGAATAGAAAACCAATTTGAATTGAATCGAATAGAAAACCAATTTGAATTGAATCGAATAGAAAACCAATTTGAATTGAATCGAATATAAAACGAATTCGAATTGAATTGAATATATAATGAGTTTGATTTGAATAGAAAATGAATTTGATTTAAATTGAATTTGATTTGATTTGAAAAGAAATGGAATTTGATTTGAATAGAAAAGAAATGGAATTTGATTTGATTTGAAAAGAAATGGAATTTGATTTGAATAGAAAAGAAATGGAATTTGATTTGAATTTGGAATAAAGGTTGAAATTTTTTTTGAAACGAATTCAACACTATTTATAAAAAATTTTTTGAATAGGAATCGACGAAATATATATTATATATATTACATATATAATATAATGGCCTGAATAGAACGCGCCGCGCCGCGGCAATTCGTGAATTTCGACCATTTATTTCAAACGGACATTACGGGAGATCCGACCGTTGGATTCTCCTAAAACCGGAACCGTTGGGTTCGTATCGAAAAGAGCTTTCTAACGAATATTAGAAATTTGAAATATAACGGCTGGATTTGGAGATACGTCCAAATCAAATTCAGAAAAGGTCGCTGTAAGTGCAGTTCGATGGCCGTTGTTGGAAATCGACCGTACGGGCCTTGATAAAATTATTAAAAATAGTAATAATTCATCTAAAATCATAAGAAAGGATTTGGGAAAAATTGGGATGAAAAACTCCATATTTGAAAAGATAAAAATAGATTTTTATCAAAATGAACTAGTTTTGAACTAAAATTAAAATCCATTTATTTTTAAATAAATAAATTGGATTTGAAATGGGTTTTAAATAAATTGTTCGCTTGCTAATTTACGGTTAGTGACTAATGAATTGGAATGAGGCGTATGTTATGTTTGTGTAACATTTGTTTTTATAATACGCGGGTTGTTCGGAAAGGCCGGGTTTATACCCATTCTGAATAACCGATTCGACGATATGTCGAAGATGAAGACGGTGGTTGAAGACCGGAAGTCTTCACATTGTTTGGATAATTACTAATGATCCTGATTGGGTTGTACACCCAAGAGGATGGAAATAGTTGGTGGTCATCCAGACGCACTTGGAGATGGATGGATATGCGAGGAAAGTGCCTCCGGTTTCGTTCAGACCCAGAACGAACTTGTAAATGGATTGTGTGTCTGACATTGGATTTTATTCTATGTTGATTGATTTCTGTTAAATATATATCTGTTTGGCGGCGAAGAATTTATTCTCTTGCTTAACGCCCTTCTCTGAGACGTACGAGCTTAGAGGTTATATATCGATAGATATCAATCGCATGGCATGAATTGCCTGTGTGGCACGCTGAGTTGCATGGATCAAGGCTTCTGTTGAAAAGCAAAGTCTTGTGGTTGATGATCAAAGCACGGCCTACGTGGCAGCTTTGTGTATAACGTGAATTCGTGAGCCTCACACCTCGGTATGAGTCAAAAACGGGATACGGACCGCTGGGAGAGCACGACGTTTCTTTCTAGCTATGGTGGTGTCAGTGACTTACCAGCCCTGACATATATATACTTTTCACCTTTGTAGTTGTTGGAATGAGGCGCCTCGATATTAGGTCTGTAAGGACCGGGAAACGTGCGTTCAGGAATTGCCAATCCTCTAACGTAAGTGAGGACCGACCCAGCCGCATCCGGGGTTGCCCAGAGTGTGTAGTCCCGAGGCATTTGCTAGAGTGTCTCGAAGCGGAGAGGAGCTTGCCCCTTGCCTCGACTCATGACGGAAATCCAATTTCCAATACGAGATATCTCGGTTTTAATTGTAGAACCAGTATGGCGACATAGTGGTATGGGACATTCATGCCGCCTATGATTTATATTTATGATTGAAACTGTTTTGACACTATACACATATTATAGTATCAAATGATTTGTTTTTAAACGTACCAAGCATGTTTGGCTATTATAAGGGAAAACCCTATCCTCCGGCTTGCGTTGCATTGTGTGATGGGACCTGGGTCTTATAATAGCTTCATTTTTCGAAAAAGCATTGCGTTGTTTATTCTATGCACTGGTATTCTTGGGAGGAAACCCATTCCGTGTTATACGGCGTGGTCCCTTGAATTACTCTCTTTTAAAGTAAAGCTTTAAATAACTGTTTTAGTTCTCACACCAGTCACATGACTGACCTGGAGGTTATTGTTTAACCTAAACTCTGGGTGCCCCTATTTTCGGCACGGGCAGCTAGTAGTTTTGCTTTTGCAGATTTATATGCACAGGATCCTGGTTTACAGCTGGAATGATATCCGGAAAGCTCTGTATCCGTATATCACCTTCAGTTGTGCTTTGTATTATTTTCCGCTGTTATGTAATTTATTGTAATCTCTGATATTTGTCGAATGTAATTTATTCATTTATACTCTGTGTATTCTTGTATCTGATGGAATTGTTGTAATAACAATGAAATGTTCTTCCGTCTGCGTTCTGTTTTGTCCTGTTCTCAAAAACGTTCAGGGGTTTCGAACGGTCTAGATCGTTTTAACGACTGATCTGGATCGAGCGAAATTCCCGGCCGTCACATTTGGTATCAGAGCTTTGGTTTACAGAGCTCGAGAACAAGACACATTAGAACCATACGAAAGAATTCATCAGATATTGGATTAGTAATATCCAATTAGAATGACTCGTTAGAGATAGGATCAGTAGTATCCTAGAACGAGTGTGAAGAGTATATTTTTCAAATGAAAACAATTTTGTTTTGAAATTTGAATCGTTTTATACGTATTTGAATATTTTATTTGTATTGATTTGGACAATCCAGTATATAAAGGTTTTGCATATACGCGTCATGAACGTATATTCGAAGTTTTAATATATTAGATAGATATAGAATCACATTCTAGTCGCCCGGAGATGATGTTGATAATGACCATGGCATCATCAATATTTATGTTCGTGTTTCGAAGGTGTAATTTCTATATATTTCCATTAGACTGGTGTGAGAACCAAAACTAATATAGATAGATTTATTTGTTGTAAATTGGCATCAAAAACATGATTTTCAGTATATATATCAAAATTATGAATTTGAAACTCTAATCCACTAATTGATTGATGTTTGTGTTGTTTGTTTAGTTGTTTGATAATTTTGAACCATTATGCCTAATTGAATCACATATTGAGTTGTATTGAAAAATTCGTCGCATTTGCTTGCATATACAAGTACTTACATTGAACAGGTCATAGCAAGGAGGCTAGAGCCGAAGAATAAAATTTGTTTGCCCGACAAATAGGTACATGTTTACTATAATTTACTGTTTTGTTTGGGTGATAATGATTTTATGAGCCTATTGGCTAGCCGCTTGGCTTTTTCTTTTTCTTTTTGAGATCAGAAGGCCTATATGGCAATTTCGGGATTTTCCCGTGGCTCCCGGTGCAGGGGAGGTTATGGAAAAAAAATTCGAAAATTTAGGGTTTTAGCCAAATTTTTGAAAATTTGAAAATTCTCAGAAACTGAAAAGTTGGAGAATGGAAGCCAGATCGAACGTAGAGCTGATTAATCAAACCATTTTCGACTTTGTTCCTTTTCGGGGATGAAAAGTTTTAAGTGGGGGAGATTGTAATAACCTGGAAAATCTGGGCCAGTTTAAAATTTTTATTTTGGCAATTTTAGCGAATTTTGAATATTTAAAATGAATTATTTTAAATAATATCGACGAGAAATTTATTTTGAATATAATTCGAACATATATATTTATACGCGTCGTCGTTAGAATATAAATATTTATTTTAAATTATAAAAGGAATTGAAAATGGCGCGGTAGTTCGATAATTCGATTTCAAACTTCAATTGAACGTACCGGGTGCAAAACAACCCGGATTTTAACGAAACCAAAAACATTAGGATCTATTTTAGAATATCTTTCCAACGAATCCGAGAAATCGAAATTTCATAGCGAGAATCAAAAGATATGTCAAGTTGAAAATTCTGAATAGTCGCTATGGAATTCAGGCCCTTAAAAATGGAAATTTTGCAAACGACCTCGGATTTCGACGAAACCACTTTTGTTGGGTCCGTGATGTCAAATTATTGCTAGATTCCAAATTTCATAATTTTTGGAATCAATATGTGAGCGTGGCAAAGGAAAACGCGTTTGACCAGTTTCAGTTGATTTTAATCGACTGGAAAATGGCCATTTTTCAAACGGTCTCAGAATTCGACGAAACTAGTTTTGTTAGGACCGTATCGTCAATACGAAGCTAGAAAATATTTTTCAGGAAATTTTCAAGTTAGTATGTGACCCCGGTAAATTGAAATACGCGTTCAAATTCAATATATAGAGTTATATGTTGATTTTGACGAAAACCGATCGAAACGATCGAATCAGCTTACGATACATAACCCATTGTGTTCGGAATGGGGGTAATACGCTATGGACGACAGGCGGTGGGCCTCATTTAGAGGTCGTATGTTAAAGTACCTTTATGGGAATTAAAATTAAATAAATTAATAAATAAAATCTCCTCTCTCTCCCTCCCCTTAATTCCCTCTGCCCCCCCCCCCCCCTTATTTCTTCGTTCAGCAGAAAGAAAGAAAAAATTGGTCGAAGCGGAGAGGAGCGCCGCCCCCCTCCGATCGATGCCGCACCGTCCCCCCCCCCCCGATGGATCGCCCGCCACGAGAGCCCCACCCCCGATGGATCTCCAACCGCGACAGCCCCTCCTCCCCTCGACCTCGCGACAGTCCCCCCCCCCCCCCGACGCACCCACCCTCCGCCCAGTCGAGCGCCGCGTCCCCCACTCCTTCGCCTGAGCGCCGACCCCAGACTCCCTCCCCCCTCCTGATCGACGCGCTACAAAATCCCCCCCCCCCCATCTCTCTGCAAATCACTGTAAGTTTTCAATTATATTTTTATTTATAAAATCAGTTTTTTTATATATGAATTGGCATTTATAAAAGCTGAAAATAAAGTATATATAAAGATTTGATTTTTAGAATTGAAAAGATTATATTTTTATTTATAAAAATATGATTTTTATATAAGGAAGAGGTAGAAAAGATTTTTATTCAATTATAAATATGATTTTTTTATTTTAAAGTATTAAAAATATAATCTTTACTATATAGAAGATGTAAAAATATGATTTTTGTTTATGTAGAGAAGTAAAAATATAATTTTTACATGATAGGAATATTAAAAATAGCATCTTTATATGTGTAGCAAAATAAAAATGTGATTTTTATAATGATATATTTGAAAAGGCGAAATCTTTATATTTGAAAAGGCGAAATCTTTATATGAAGAATAGCGTGATAAAAATATAATCTTTACTATATGAACATCGATGTGAAAATATAATTTTTATCTATATAGTAACAAAATAAAAATTTGATTTTTATGTATTGAATATTATAATAAAAATTTCATTTTTATATATTGAATAGTATAATAAAAATTCGATTTTTATATATTGAATAGCAAAGTAAAAATTCGATTTTTATATATTGAATAGTAAAGTAAAAATTCGATTTTTATATATTGAATAGCATAGTAAAAATTCGATTTTTATATATTGAATAACAAAGTAAAAATTCAATTTTTATATATTGAATAGCGAAATAAAAATTCGATTTTTATATATTGAATAACAAGGTAAAAATTCGATTTTTATATATTGAATAGCGAAGTAAAAATTCAATTTTTACATATGTAGTGGCTACAGCAACGAAGATGACAAAAATGCGATAACGATGAAGATTTCTATCAAAGAAGAGTCAAGATGATTGGATAGCTATCGGTGAGAATTTCTCACTCTTAAATTTCTTTTCTAGTTATATATATATATACTAGGATGCAGACGGTGTTTAGTAGCACCCGACACAATCGTCCACAGACCATGGACTTGTTTGTTTGATTGCATAAATTAGTTAGATGATTAGATTTGAATTTGATTGTTTGGTGGATTTGATTGATGTGTGAATGGCGTGGGCCTTCACTAGACCAGGGATAAGGCTAGGCCTTGTCCCGTTTCTAGTATCGTGCCGTTATGCCGCCGAAATTTTCTAAAATAAGTTAGAAAAATAAAATATCATTTTATTGAAAGAATGAACTGAATAGAAATTCATGTGTTGAAATAAAATGTTTTATCGTTGAAAATATGATTTTTAACGTGAAAGTGAATAAATAAATATTCATTTACAAACCGGACGGTTTGTTTATGTACACTGATTTGACTGACATTGATTGGGTCGATAAATCTTACACATCGCCCAACTGCACAAATAAAATATGCGTTTGATTGTTTGAAACCCCACACGGGTGTTGGGATGAAATATGAAGTTCACTCATCTTGATTGATTAAATATGTCGATCGATTGATTGACAGGCTGTTATAAGCGTTAGATATCTATATTTGATGCTTATACAGTGTAGTGCACTTTGGTTGATGGTTGATATTTTTCAATGCTATTATATATGTGTGATGTATGAAAATCCATATAATTAACATTATATGGTGATTGATTGGGCCTCATTCCAATTTAGAAAATAAAGAATAATATAAAATAAAGGTTCATGTGTTGATCGTACTCATTCGTTGAGATTAGTCATGTGTTGAACGGAATATTTTAATAATAAAATTTACATCTTTATCAATATAAAATAAAGGTTCATGTGTTGACTGTACTCTCCCGTTGAGATTAGTCATGTGTTGAACGAAATATTTTAATAACAAAAATTTACATCTTTATCATATATGAAATCAGAAATTAACTGGAAGATAGATAAGATGAGTGGTCTCCTGGATATTGGTCTGATGTTGGTTTCGGCCTTCGGGGTTAATATTTAGGGAATCGTTCTCTTACTAATTTACGGTTGGAGTCTGATTTGATATCAAACGATAGATACCCTAATTTTTATAAAATATATTAAATAACAAAAATAGTCACACGTGGACAGTACTCATTCGTTGAGATTAGTCGTGTGTTGACAAAGATATAGAGTCATGTATTGAATAGAAATATATGGAGCCGTGTTGATTAGATTGACGCCATTTTGACGTGAACGATATTTGTATCGATTTTATTCATTTCGAAATGAATTGAATATAAAGCGATTTCGAAATGAATTGAATATAAAACGATTTCGAAATTAATTGAATATAAAACGATTTCGAAATGAATTGAATATAAAACGATTTCGAAATGAATTGAATATAAAACGATTTCGAAATGAATTGAATATAAAACGATTTCGAAATGAATTGAATCAAATAGAAAACCAATTTGAATTGAATTGAATAGAAAACCAATTTGAATTGAATCGAATAGAAAACCAATTTGAATTGAATCGAATAGAAAACCAATTTGAATTGAATCGAATAGAAAACCAATTTGAATTGAATCGAATAGAAAACCAATTTGAATTGAATCGAATAGAAAACCAATTTGAATTGAATCGAATAGAAAACCAATTTGAATTGAATCGAATAGAAAACCAATTTGAATTAAATCGAATATAAAACGAATTCGAATTGAATTGAATATATAATGAGTTTGATTTGAATAGAAAATGAATTTGATTTAAATTGAATTTGATTTGATTTG
This sequence comes from Allium sativum, assembly GCA_030737875.1. Lineage (NCBI taxonomy): Eukaryota > Viridiplantae > Streptophyta > Magnoliopsida > Asparagales > Amaryllidaceae > Allium > Allium sativum. The sequence goes on from CM060926.1 coordinate 42,754,421, forward strand.
AAAAGAAATGGAATTTGATTTGAATAGAAAAGAAATGGAATTTGATTTGATTTGAAAAGAAATGGAATTTGATTTGAATAGAAAAGAAATGGAATTTGATTTGAATTTGAAATAAAGGTTGAATTTTTTTTTTGAAACGAATTCAAAACTATTTATAAACTTTGTTTTGAGTAGGAATCGACGAAATATATATTATATATATAATATAATGGCTTGAATAGAACGCGCCACGCCGCGGCAGTTCGTGAATTTCGACCATTTATTTCAAACGGACATTACGGGAGATCCGACCGTCGGATTCTCCTAAAACCGGAACCGTTGGGTTCGTATCGAAAAGAGATTTCTAACAAATATTAGAAATTTGAAGTATAACGGCTGGATTTGGAGATACGTCCAAATCAAATTCAGAAAAGGTCGTTGTAAGTGCAGTTCGATGGCCGTTGTTGGAAATCGACCGTACGGGCCTTGATAAAATTATTAAAAATAGTAATAATTCGTCTAAAATCATAAGAAAGGAATTGGGAAAAATTGGGATGAAAAACTCCATATTTGAAAAGATAAAAATAGATTTTTATCAAAATGAACTAGTTTTGAACTAAAATTAAAATCCATTTATTTTTAAATAAATAAATTGGATTTGATTTTAAATAAAATTGATTTATGGGTTTATCGTGAACTGTGTTTTAAATAACACTAGTTCTTTAACCCGATATTAAATAAGATGTGATTTGGGTTTGTCGTGAACTGTGTTTTAAATGACACTAGTTCTTTAACCTAGTGAAAGGAGTTTTAATGAATCTGCAATTAGATTGAAACGTGAATTGATAATCTAAATTATCAAATTTGGCAAGTAAGCGAGAATGGAGTATCACCAGTTTTGCTCCAGAGCGATAGTTAAATCTTTAATTAGATTTGAATGTGAAATGGTAATTAATTTTACCGATAACACCGTGGTGTTAGATATGGAGTATCACTAGTTTTGCTTCATGGGATGAATAGGTTGGGATTGGGAAATAAAATAAATAATTACTTCGGTATGGTTCGCTTATCTCGACTAGTTTGGAAAACCATAATTTGGTTTGAAATGTCATCCAAAGGAAGATTAAAGGATAAATTTTAAAGAATTTATCTTGGATAAAATTAATGGGAACCTTTCCCTAAAAATGTGATTTTGTGAATAAAAGAATATTCTGAATTGGAATGAGGCGTATGTTGTGTTTGTTTAACAATTTGTTTTTAATATACGCGAGGTAAAGAAAACGATTTCGAAATGATTTGAATATAAAACGATTTCGAAATGAATTGAATATAAAACGATTTCGAAATGAATTGAATATAAAACGATTTCGAAATGAATTGAATATAAAACGATTTCGAAATGAATTGAATATAAAACGATTTCGAAATGAATTGAATATAAAACGATTTCGAAATGAATTGAATATAAAACAATTTCGAAATGAATTGAATATAAAACGATTTCGAAATGAATTGAATATAAAACGATTTCGAAATGAATTGAGTAGAAAACAAATTTGATTTCAATTGAATATATAACGAATTTGAATTCGAACTGAATAGAAGAATTGAATTTAAATTGAAAAGAAAACGAAATGACTTCGAATCGAATTAAAATCGATTTGAATTGAAATCAAATAGAAATAAAAGTAAAGGGGATTGATAATAGAAAATTCAATTTTTGGTTTGAATTTGAAATGGAAGTTGAAATTGTTTTTGAAACGAATTCAAAACTATTTATAAAATTCGTTTTGAGTAGAAATCGTCGAAATATATATTATATATATTATATATATAATATAATGTCCTGAATAGAACGCGCCGCGCCGCGGTAGTTCGTGAATTTCGACCATTTATTTCAAATGGACATTACGGGAGATCCGACCGTCGGATTCTCCTAAAACAGGAACCGTTGGGTTCGTATCGAAAAGAGCTTTCTAACGAATATTAGAAATTTGAAATCTAACGGTTGGATTTGGAGATATGTCCAAATCAAATTTGGAAAAGGTCGTTGTAAGTGCAGTTCGATGGCCGTTGATGGAAATCGACTGTACGGGCCTTGATAAAATTATTAAAAATAGTAGTAATTTGTGTAAAATCATAAGAAATGATTTGGGAAAAATTAGGATGAAAAACTCCATATTTGAAAAGATAAAAATAGATTTTTATCAAAATGAACTAGTTTTGAACTAAAATTAAAATCCATTTATTTTTAAATAAATAAATTGGATTTGAAATGGGTTTTAAATAAAATTGATTTATGGGTTTATTGTGAACTGTGTTTTAAATAACACTAGTTCTTTAACCCGATAATAAATAAGATGTGATTTGGGTTTGTCGTGAACTGTGTTTTAAATGACACTAGTTCTTTAACCCAGTGAAAGGAGTTTTAATGAATCTGCAATTAGATTGAAACGTGAATTGATAATCTAAATTATCAAATTTGGCAAATAAGCGAGAATGGATATCACCAGTTTTGCTCCAGAGCGATAATTAAATCTTTAATTAGATTTGAACGTGAAATGGTAATTAATTTTACCGATAACACCGTGGTGTTAGATATGGAGTATCAGCAGTTTTTCTTCATGGGATGAATAGGTTGGGATTGGGAAATAAAATAAATAATTACTTCGGTATGGTTCGCTAATCTCGACTAGTTTGGAAAACCATAATTTGGTTTGAAATGTCATCCAAAGGAAGATTAAAGGATAAATTTTAAAGAATTTATCTTGGATAAAATTAATGGGAACCTTTCCCTAAAAATGTGATTTTGTGAATAAAAGAATATTCTGAATTGGAATGAGGCGTATGTTGTGTTTGTTTAACAATTTGTTTTTAATATACACGGGTGGTTCGGAAAGTGCGATGACCCCAAATCCCGTTCTGACGGAGACAAGGGTTATCTTTGGAATATAACACAGAAACAGATAATAGCAGAACAGAATTAAATAAATACACCAGATAATGAACAATAGAATATACTGAATAAAAGTAATCATCAGAGTTACACAGTATACAGGATCTTACTTAGTACAAATACAGTTCAGCTATACATAAATGTCTACAGCGGAAAACAAACGAAATATGTACAATAGGAGCTGAACAACATAAAAAGAGATAAATGATAGAATCCATCTTCAGCTCCAGCTATCCAGAAAGAACCAACTAAACCTAAATACAAGGCTGCCCGTGTAGAAAAAGGGGCACCCGAGTTTGAAAGTGAAACAAACTACGAGTTAGTCATGTGACTAGTATGAGAAATCTACTCAACACATATATAATTTGGCCAATCACAGGACCACGCCACTTTCGTGGAACGGGTTTACTCCATTGGATTGCCAGTGCTTTAAAACAAATCTTTCTTTTAAACATCGCTATGCTTTTTATAAAAATGAAGCCATTATAAGACTCAGTTCCCATCACACAATGCAACGCAAACCGGAGGATAGAGTTTTTACCTTATAACGGCCAAAATATGCTTGATACGAATAAAACAGAGGCATTTGATATTATTGCTAGTGTTTATATGTTTTGAAAGCAATTTCAAATCATAACTATCAATCATAGACGGCATTAATGCCCCATACCACTATGTCGCCATATATAGGTATACAGTCAAAACCGCACAGTCATGTATTTGGAAATTGGATTTCCGTCATGAACCAAGGCAAAAGATAGTCCTTACCGAATTCGAGACGCTCTAGCCCGTGTCTCAGGAAAGCGCGCAGGCAAGCCTTGGAGCGACAGGGCCGGTCCACCGATGTGGATTATTATGCCTGAACTCTACGTTTCCCCGCCCTTTGGGGCTTTAACGAGCCAACAAATGACTCCATCGGACCCGGATCGTCCGATCAAACAGAGGCGCCTCGCAACAGCAACAACCACATAGGTGAAAAGTATATAAATGTCAGGGCTGGTAGGTCAACGACACCACCCTAGCTAGAAAGAAACGCATGCCCTCCCTGAGGTCCTTCTCCCGTTTTAGGTTCATACCGGGGTGTGAGGCTCGCGAATTCACGTTATACACAAAGCTACGCCACACAGGCGGTGCTTTGATCATCACCACAAGACTTTGCTTTTCAACAGAAGCCCTGATCACTGCATCTTAGCATGCCACACAGGCAATTCATGCCATGCGACTGATGTCCATCGATATACCACCTCTGAGCTCGTACGTCTCAGAGAAGGGCGTTAAGCGAAAGAATAAATTCTCCGCCGCCAAACAGATGTATATTTAATAGAGATCAATCAACACAGAATAAAATCCAATGTTAGACACACGGTCCATTTACAAGTCCATTCTGGGTCTGAACGAAACCGGAGGCACTAAATACCTCGCAAACCCATCGACCACCACGTACGTCTGGACGATCACCACTCATTATCCATATTTCGGGATGCCTCCCAATCAGGACCTCGGTTACCATCCAAACGAGGTGAAGATCTCCGGTCTTCGACCACCGTCTTCATCTTCGACTTTCAATCGTCGGTCAATTATTCGAAATGAGCATTAACTCGGCCTTTTCAAACAATTCACGTATATTTAGAATTTTAAATCAATTTATCACAATGGTTAAATCATTCGACAACACCAATTTTGTTCTTTAATGTAATTTTCACACCAAACACATTCAACCATCCACTACAACATAAATCGAGCAAATTCAGTTTATTTCCATTCCATATTGTTTATGATATTTTATAACGATTTATCACTATTTTTATTTATTTAAAAATAGCCAATTTATTCAAAACGACGCTTCGGGCCATAGCGCGGCCGTGGCGCTGTTTTCCTTCAGATTTGAATTAAACATATATGAAAAACTAACCGTTGGATCTTCACACAATTTACATCATTATAAAGGTATTTTCAAAACGAATCCAACGGTTCCAATTTCGGGAAAATCCGACGGTCGGATCTCCCGGTATAATCGTTTGAAGTTTCGATTTCAAAATACGAACTGCAGCGTCGTTATTCGATTAAATATAATTATATTTATAAATATAAATAAATATAATCGTTTCTGGTGTTGTTTTTCTTCAGATTTGAATTAAACATTCCAGACAATTCAACCGTTGGATTTTTACAAAGTTGGTGCCGTTGGAAAGATTTTTCCAAGGCGAACCCAAAGGTTGCGATTTCAGGAAAATCCGATGGTTGGATCTCCCGCACTAGTTGTTTGAAATCACGGTTTCAAAATACGAACTGCACAGCCTCGTTTCGTTTTAATTTTATTTATATTTATATATTTATATAAATATAGTTCATGCAACAATTTCAATATCATTTTTACTTCAAATATTTCACTAACGCCTTAAAATTTTGGAAACACCATTCATTCTAATGTTGCATGCATAGGTAAAAATCACATCATTAGCTAATTAATGAATATTTCGACTCATGCATATTTATTTGAACGAGTGGCTATTTTTAACACTTCCCATTTCAACAATTCATGTGTATAATAAAAATGTGATTTTTATTGTAGAACAATTCATTTCAAAACACTATTATTTTATATAGTTTATATAGGTGATAAGAATAGGATTTTTCTTATAAAACAATTTCTTTTAAAACGAGATTATTTTACATAGTCCATATAGTTGATAAAAGGTGATTTTTATTATGAAACAATTTATTTCAAAATATGAATACCATTCAACACATGAATTTCTAATCAACGAATGAATATCGATTCAACACATGAAGGTTTTCTATAGTTTCTATATATAGATAAAAATGTGATTTTTATATTTAAAACACGAATACCATTCAACACATGAATTTCTAATCAACGAATGAATATCAATTCAACACATGAAGGTTTTCTATAGTTTATATACATAGATAAAAATGTGATTTTTATATTTAAAACATGAAGACCATTCAACACATGAATTTCTAATCAACGAATGAATATCAATTCAACACATGAAGGTTTTCTATTCAACGAATAAATATAGTTTCAGCAAATGAAAATAATTCAAACACATGAATATTATTCAAAATTTCGGCAGCATAACGGCAGGGTAGTTAAAACCGGGACCGTCCCTAGTACGGCTCCTCGCTCTACCTTAAAAACTCGCGGTTTTTTGACAATGGGGATCATGCATCTAGTTCGCATGCAGGCGGCATGTATATATATATATATTTCATTTCCACAAACTAATCCTATGTGGTTTCAACCAAATATTTCTCAACCACAAACGGGTATTTTTCAACCACAATCAATCAATATCAACCACAAACAATCCCAACCAACCATTCGCTATCAATCAATTTTCACACCAATCACAACCAATAAATATCGTCCATGGTTTGTGGACGAGGGGCGTATATATATATATATATATATATATATATATATATATATATATATATATATATATATATATATATATATATATATAGCAATTCACTTTTATTTCAACACATATTTAATTTTTACAACGCATATATAACTTATACATCGAACGTACAACTTATACAACGCTTATACATGAGGTGTACAACGCTTATATAACTCATACATCGACTATATAATTTATACATCGTCGTTTTCCATATTTTTTATAAATTAGAAATCTCACATTGGGTTCCACTCCACCAAAAATAGCAGAAGGCTCAGAAAAATACGCGGTCTCTTTTAAAATGCAAAAGACGTCCACACGGTCCCGATGTTTCCTGTTTCATCGAATTTCGTTAACGAATGAAAAAGATACGATTTTTCAAAGTTTGCAACGGTTTTAAACTGTCGAAATCAGTTAAATAATTAACAGCCGATACCTTTACAGTTTATTCTAAACTAGGTTTGATCTTTTCACCAAAACGAAGATGTTGTAGCTCGATCAGACCCTGCCACGTGAAGCGTCTACGAGAGGCGCTCCTCCTCCCTGAATTCTGGCGAACTCAGCGCAGTGGTGGCGGAGAAATCGGGGTGAGAGCGGCGGCACTTTGCGGAGGTGATTCAGGCGAAGGACGTGACGATGATGGGTGGTTCGGGTACGGATTTAAAGAGGGGATCAAGAGCTTTGAAATGGTGGCGGTGGCGCTCGATTTAGTTGAGTGGTTGCGGAGAAAAGGAGGAGAGAACGAGGGAGCACGGTTTCACCGTCGATCGGGAGAGGGAGAAAGAGAAAACGGGGAGAGAGAAATTTAAATGGGCCAATAGGATTTTTTTATTTTATTTTATAATTTTTAAAATCTCTAAAATACCCCTTATACAGACGAACACCAATTCAAACCCAATGACTGTCGTCCCTAGCATTTTACCCCCATTCCGAACACAATGGGAAATGTTTCGAAGGCCCATTCGACTGTTTCAGCTAGTTTTCCTTCAAATTAAAATATAAAATATTCAATATTTAATTTGAACGAACATTTCAATTTGCCAGGGTCACAAACTAATTCGAAAAATTCCAGAAAAATAAATCTAGCTATGTTTTGACGATACGGTCCCAACAAAACTAGTTTCGTCGAATTCTGAGACCGTTTGCAAAAAAGGCCCATTTTTGGTCGATCCAATTTAACTATAATTGACCAAAACACATTTTCCTTTGCCACGCTCACATACTAGCTTCAAAAATTATGAAATTTGAAACCTAGTAATAACTTCACATCCCGGATCCAACAAAAGTGGTTTCGTCGAATTCCGAGGTCGTATGCAAAATGGCCATTTTCACGGGCTATATAAATTCCATATCAACCCTTCCGAAAATTCATTCGGCCATAAATTTTGCTTTCCGCTATGAAAATTCGATTTTTCAGATTCCTTAGAAAGGTATTCACTAACAGATTTAAATATTTTTGGTTTCACTAAAATCCGGATTGTTTTGCACCCGGTATAGTCCAACAAAGTTTGAATTCAATTTTTGAAACTACAGCGCCTTTTCAAGCCTTGTTTATAATTATAATAAATTATATTCATTTTCAATTGTCGATTCAACTCACTTTTCATTGCCATTATTTAAAATATTTATTTTAAATATTTAAAATCCATTATTTTAGCCAATTTAAAAAAAATTAAATTGGTTCAGATTTTCTGGGTCGTTACAATCTCCCCCACTTAAAACTTTTCGTCCCCGAAAAGGAACAAAGTCGAAAGTGATTTGATAAATCTACAATCACACAACACAACTTTCAATACAAGCGTTTTCAACCTTTCAAAAATATACTAATCAATTTCTATATTCCTTTAAAAATCATTCAGAGTATAGAATAAATTGTGCACATCCATGGGAAGAAAATAGCAACAGAATAGAGAATTAAATGGTAATGCAAAGTATGGTAAATGTACCTTGCATCGGAGTCAATCAGAGATATCTATTCGGCATCTGGGATAGGCTTTCTGAATGCTCCCTCAGTTTCCCAAGTACAATCTCGTAGATCTCCACTCCATTGCACTTTGACTAAGTGAACCTTCTTGTTCCTCAGCTCTTTGGTTTCTTTGCCGATAATCTTTAGCGGCTCTCGTCTCAAAGCTAATTCTGGAGTAATTTCAATATCCTGCTGAGCTGCTTCTTCCACGATCAAGTCTGGATCATGAACGTGCTTCCGAAGTTGAGATATATGAAATACATCTTGAACTCCAAGCAACCAGTCAGGCAGTTTGACCTTATAAGTGAGAGTCCCGATCCGTTCCAGAATAGGAAACGGACCAATGAATTTGGGCGCCAACTTTCCAGTTTTACCGAACCGGATAACTCCTCTCATCGGCGATACTTTCAAATATACGTAGTCGCCAACAGCAAAGGATATATCTCTTCTTCTTCTATCGGCATAGCTCTTTTATCGGCTTTGAGCGGCGAGTAATCGCTTCTTAATAAAATCGACTTTGTCGGCAGCTTCTCGAATCATGTCTGGCCCTAACACAAGTCTATTTCCAGGTTCGACCCAACAAGCAGGGGATCGGCACGGTCTACCATATAATGCTTTGAATGGCGACATTGTCAGACTCGCCTGGTAGCTGTTGTTATAAGAGAATTCAGCCAAATGCAGATGGTCTTCCCATGATCCACCGAAATCTATAACACAAGCCCGCAATAGATCTTCTAAAATACGATTCACCCTCTCAGTCTGACCGTCTGTCTGAGGATGATAAGCGGTGCTCAAGTTCAACTTCGTTCCCAGCTCGACTTGAAATGCCTCCCAGAATTTGCTAGTGAATATTGTATCCCTATCACTGACTATACTGAGCGGTACTCCATGTAGTCTAACTATTTCCCTGAAGTATATCTGCGCCAGACTCTGAGCGGTTCTGTTTGATCTGACAGGTATGAAATGGGTGGTCTTCGTGAAGCGATCTACGATCACCCAAATAATGTCATTCCCTTTTCTGGTTCTGGGCAGACCATCAATGAAATCCATGGAGATGTGCTCCCACTTCCAACCAGGAACTTCCAGTGGTTGTAACAGTCCAGCTAGTTTCTGTTGGTCGCTCTTGACTAGTTGGCAAGTAGGGCATCGGCTAACATATATTGAAACGTCTCTTTTCATAGCCTTCCACCAGAATGTTCGTTTGAGATCGTTATACATTTTGGCCACGCCAGGATGGATACTCAGCTTGGACTTGTGACACTCGTCTAACACTTCCCTTTTTAACTCTGGGATGTCAGGAACACAAATCCTTCCTTTTAACCTCAAGGTCTCGTCGTTATCGATTTGAAAACACGAGGGTTCGCCTTTCTGAATCCTTTTAATCATATCCTTAATAAAGTTATCCTCCTTCTGAAGAATAGATATTTTGTCAATCAAGGAAGTCGTGATAATAAAGCTGGCGATCATTACATTCTTTCGGCTCAGCGCATCGGCCACGACATTGGCTTTCCCTGGAGTACATATAATTTCGAAGTCATATGCTGCAAGAAACTCCAGCCAACGTTGCTGCCTCAGATTCAGGTCTTTCTGAGTGAATAGATACTTTAGCGACCGGTGATCTGTAAACAGTTCAAATCTCTCACCCAGAAGATAGTGCCTCCAGATTTTCAAGGCGAATACGATAGCCAATAACTCAAGATCATGAGTTACGTAGTTTTTCTCGTGCGGCTTCAGTTGACGGCTAGCATAAGCAATCACTTGGCCTCTTTGCATTAACACTGTCCCAAGGCCTTCTCTAGAAGCATCAGTCCAGACTTTTAAATCTTGGTTGCCATCGATGATGGTTAACACTGGAGCAGTTGTTAATCTCAACTTTAGCTCTTCAAAAGCCTCCTCACTTTCTGGAGTCCATTTGAACTTAGAGTGCTTCTTTGTAAGCTTCGTTAAATGACCAGATATCTTCGAAAAGTTTTTAACGAACTTCCGGTAATAGCTAGCCAATCCAAGAAAACTGTGGACTTCAGTGGGGGCACTGGGCTGTTTCCAATTCTGAATTGCTGTGATTTTGCTTGGATCCACAGCGATTCCTTCTTTCGATACGACGTGGCCCAGAAATTTCACTTCATCTTGCCAGAATATACATTTGGAAAACTTTGCTTTCAATACATTACTTCTGAGGATTTCTAAAACTTGTTCCAAATGTTTTTCATGTTCGGCATTTGATTTAGAGAAGATTAGAATATCATCAATAAAAACCAGAACAAATTTATTCAATACTCCTCTGAATACTCTGTTCATCAGATCGACGAAGTAAGCAGGAGCATTACATAAGTCGAACGGCATAACTAACCACTCGTAAAATAAGTCGGGGCCTCTGAATGCTGTCATTGGAACACATTCTTCGGCAATTCGAAGTTGATGGAAGCCTGTAGCTAGGTCTATTCGTGAAAATACTTGTGCTCCATTTAATCGATCCAACAAATCATCAATCCGCGGCAATGGATATTTGTTCTTTATTGTCTGTTTGTTTAGATCACGATAATCCACACATAGACGTAGAGTACCGTTAGATTTTGGGACAAACACCACTGCTGCACCCCAATCAGAGAAACTAGGCCTGATCAGACCCTTCCATACTAGCTGTCGTGTTTGATTGTCAAGTTCTTCTTTCTCTTTCAAGGACATTCTTCGAATAGCGTGAACTACCGGCCTTGCATTGGGAATCAAAGCGATCTTGAAATCTATTTCTCTCTGCGAAGGTAAGCTAACAACTTCTTCGAACACATCCGCATAGTTCTTGACGACAGGAATATCTTTCACCAGGTCGGGTATATTCTCTGTGATTTCTGGGACATTTTCCATTTGGGATGGAGAAACTTTCAAAGCTGCCCAGAAGTCCTTTCTATTTGAAGTCGGGCCTTCACATGGTATGGTTATATAATTCCCCGACTGGGCCTTTGCTTTAACCACTCTCTCGGCGCATCTAACCTCCGCTTCATATTTGGTTAGCCAATCCAATCCCAGAATGATATCGAATTCATTAAAATTCATGACGATAGAGACAATAGGGAATTTATAGCAAGAAAAAGAGACTGGTACTGCACAGATCCAACTGAGATTGATGGAACCCCCAACTGGATTTTGGACCGTCATTGGTTCCTTGAGCTTCCCCAAATTCAAATCCAGCTTCTTAGCTGCACTCTTGGCAATAAAGCTTCGGGACGCGCCTGTGTCAAACAGTACTTTGACTGGAATGTTTTTGACAGTAAGTGTTCCTTCTAAAACATCAGCCCTTTCCTGATCAGACGAAGATGCAGGCACTTCGGCCACTTCATTTACCTGAGCTTCTTTGGCCCTTTTTAACAGCCAGCAATCTCACTTTATATGGCCGGACTGATGGCAGAGATTGCATTTTCTATTCGCTTGAAATCCTTCTTTGGATCGAAGTCCACCTTTTAATCGCTTCTTTAAAGGTCCGCAGTTTATCGACAAATGCCCTTTCAGATGGCAGTTATTACATACGGTAGTCGTTACCGGTTCTTTTCCTGATCTGGCCCTTTTTCGATTGACTTTGGGTTCCTTACTGACCTCAGACATGATACTGGCCTCAGGACGATCAGTTTCTGATTCAACCTTATCGCTAGAACTGACTTCTTCTTCATCTCGCAACATGCCTTTCCTATGGAGATCTTCATACTGATAAGCCATATAAATCATTTCCGAGAAAGGAAGTTTTACATTCCTCAGTACATTATTCTGATATCTCCTTTGCAGACCATGAATAAATCTCAGATTTTTCCTCTTTGGATCTTGAATCAGATGAGGAGCAAAGTGAGCATGTTCGTTGAATTTCTTATGATATTCTAGGATGGTCATATCGCCTTGTATCAGATAAGAGAATTCGTCACATAATCGCTCCGTCGCTTCAGGAGGAGTAAATCTTTCTAGGAAAATTACTTTGAATCTGTCCCAGGTGATATCACCTTCTGGATCATCTTTAATAACTGAATCCCAACAAAACAAAGCTTCTTCTTTGAGTGCCCAAGACGCCAGTAATCTTTTCTGATCGTCTCCCAGCTTTAAACCCTCAAAGATTTTCTCTACAGAACGAATCCAAGCTTGTGTTTCCATAATAGACTCCTTGCCTAAGAATGGCAATCCACCTAGATTTCGAAATCTCTTGAATAGAACTTCTATATCGGATTCTGGCTGCGGGAGCACAACTGGCTCATTAGCTGGTCGAGCCATACGATTATTTCTTCTGTTCCTGTCACTCATTTTCTAGTGCGTCTGCAATTAGCAGACAAAGTGTTAGGTCAACAGAAAAGATATTTCAAGATATAGAGGCAAATACTCGAATGTAAATGTGTCAATCGAGGTGTAATTTAATTCTGCTTCACTCATACTAGGATATTGCTGATCCTATCTGTATAGAGTTACCCGTCCTAGAACAATACTGGTTCTATTTCTGACGAGTTCGTTCAAATGTTATATTCCAGAACTAAGCTTAACCAAAGCTCTGATACCACGTTGCGACGACCCCAAATCCCGTTCTGACGGAGACAAGGGTTATCTTTGGAATATAACACAGAAACAGATAATAGCAGAACAGAATTAAATAAATACACCAGATAATGCATAATAGAATATACTGAATAAAAGTAATCATCAGAGTTACACAGTATACAGGATCTTACTTAGTACAAATACAGTTCAGCTATACATAAATGTCTACAGCGGAAAACAAACGAAATATGTACAATAGGAGCTAAACAACATAAAAAGAGATAAATGATAGAATCCATCTTCAGCTCCAGCTATCCAGAAAGAACCAACTAAACCTGAATACAAGGCTGCCCGTGTAGAAAAAGGGGCACCCGAGTTTGAAAGTGAAACAAACTACGAGTCAGTCATGGGACTGGTATGAGAAATCTACTCAACACATATATAATTTGGCCAATCACAGGACCACGCCACTTTCGTGGAACGGGTTTACTCCATTGGATTGCCAGTGCTTTAAAACAAATCTTTCTTTTAAACATCGCTATGCTTTTTATAAAAATGAAGCTATTATAAGACTCAGTTCCCATCACACAATGCAACGCAAACCGGAGAATAGAGTTTTTACCTTATAACGGCCAAAATATGCTTGATACGAATAAAACAAAGGCATTTGATATTATTGCTAGTGTTTATATGTTTTGAAAGCAATTTCAAATCATAACTATCAATCATAGACAGCATTAATGCCCCATACCACTATGTCGCCATATATAGGTATACAGTCAAAACCGCACAGTCATGTATTTGGAAATTGGATTTCCGTCATGAACCAAGGCAAAAGATAGTCCTTACCGAATTCGAGACGCTCTAGCCCGTGTCTCAGGCAAGCGCGCAGGCAAGCCTTGGAGCGACAGGGCCGGTCCACCGATGTGGATTATTATGCCTAAACTCTACGTTTCCCCGCCCTTTGGGGCTTTAACGAGCCAACAAATGACTCCATCGGACCCGGATCGTCCGATCAAACAGAGGCGCCTCGCAACAGCAACAACCACATAGGTGAAAAGTATATAAATGTCAGGGCTGGTAGGTCACTGACACCACCCTAGCTAGAAAGAAACGCATGCCCTCCTTGAGGTCCTTCTCCCGTTTTAGGTTCATACCGGGGTGTGAGGCTCGCGAATTCACGTTATACACAAAGCTACGCCACACAGGCGGTGCTTTGATCATCACCACAAGACTTTGCTTTTCAACAGAAGCCCTGATCACTGCATCTTAGCATGCCACACAGGCAATTCATGCCATGCGACTGATGTCCATCGATATACCACCTCTGAGCTCGTACGTCTCAGAGAAGGGCGTTAAGCAAAAGAATAAATTCTCCGCCGCCAAACAGATGTATATTTAATAGAGATCAATCAACACAGAATAAAATCCAATGTTAGACACACGGTCCATTTACAAGTCCATTCTGGGTCTGAACGAAACCGGAGGCACTAAATACCTCGCAAACCCATCGACCACCACGTACGTCTGGACGATCACCACTCATTATCCATATTTCGGGATGCCTCCCAATCAGGACCTCGGTTACCATCCAAACGAGGTGAAGATCTCCGGTCTTCGACCACCGTCTTCATCTTCGACTTTCAATCGTCGGTCAATTATTCGAAATGAGCATTAACTCGGCCTTTTCAAACAATTCACATATCTTTAGAATTTTAAATCAATTTATCACAATGGTTAAATCATTCGACAACATCAATTTTGTTCTTTAATTTAATTTTCACACCAAACACATTCAACCATCCACTACAACATAAATCGAGCAAATTCAGTTTATTTCCATTCCATATTGTTTATGATATTTTATAACGATTTATCACTATTTTTATTTATTTAAAAATAGCCAATTTATTCAAAACGACGCTTCGGGCCATAGCGCGGCTGTGGCGCTGTTTTCCTTTAGATTTGAATTAAACATATCTGAAAAACTAACCGTTGGATCTTCACACAATTTACATCATTATAAAGGTATTTTCAAAACGAATCCAACGGTTCCATTTTCGGGAAAATCCGACGGTCGGATCTCCCGGTACAATCGTTTGAAGTTTCGATTTCAAAATACGAACTGCAGCGTCGTTATTCGATTAAATATGATTATATTTATAAATATAAATAAATATAATCGTTTCTGGTGCTATTTTTCTTCAGATTTGAATTAAACATTCCAGACAATTCAACCGTTGGAATTTTACAAAGTTGGTGCCGTTGGAAAGATTTTTCCAAGGTGAACCCAACGGTTGCGATTTCAGGAAAATCCGATGGTCGGATCTCCCGCACTAGTTGTTTGAAATCACGGTTTCAAAATACGAACTACACAGCCTCGTTTCGTTTTAATTTTATTTATATTTATATATTTATATAAATATTGTTCATGCAACAATTTCAATATCGTTTTTACTTCAAATATTTCACTAACGCCTTAAAATTTTGGAAAATTTCGCCATAACCTCCTTTGTACGGGAGGGGCTGGGAAAATTCCCAAATAGCCACACGGGCGTCTCATGTCAAAAAGAAAAAGAAAAAGCCAAGCGGCTAGCCAACAGGCTAATAAAATCATCACCCAAACAAAACAGTAAATGTGTACCTATTTGTCGGGCACAAAATTTTATTCCTCTTCTCTAGCCCCTTTGCTATAACCTATTCAATAAATAGGCATGTACATATATACAGTTCTTATCATTTATCATTTTCCATTCAACTTCATATTTGATTCCATTTGGTTTAAAAACACCATTCATTCTAATGTTGCACGCATAGGTAAAAATCACATCATTAGCTAATTAATGAATATTTCGACTCATGCATATTTATTTGAACGAGTGGCTATTTTTAACACTTCCCATTTCAACAATTCATGTGTATAATAAAAATGTGATTTTTATTGTAGAACAATTCATTTCAAAACACTATTATTTTATATAGTTTATATAGGTGATAAAAATAGGATTTTTCTTATAAAACAATTTCTTTTAAAACGAGATTATTTTACATAGTCCATATAGTTGATAAAAGGTGATTTTTATTATGAAACAATTTATTTCAAAATATGAATACCATTCAACACATGAATTTCTAATCAACGAATGAATATCGATTCAACACATGAAGGTTTTCTATAGTTTCTATATATAGATAAAAATGTGATTTTTATATTTAAAACACGAATACCATTCAACACATGAATTTCTAATCAACGAATGAATATCAATTCAACACATGAAGGTTTTCTATAGTTTATATACATAGATAAAAATGTGATTTTTATATTTAAAACATGAAGACCATTCAACACATGAATTTCTAATCAACGAATGAATATCGATTCAACACGTGAAGGTTTTCTATTCAACGAATAAATATAGTTTCAGCAAATGAAAATAATTCAAACACATGAATATTATTCAAAATTTTGGCAGCATAACGGCAGGGTAGTTAAAACCGGGACCGTCCCTAGTACGGCTCCTCGCTCTACCTTAAAACCTCGCGGTTTTTTGACAATGGGGATCATGCATCTAGTTCGCACGCAGGCGGCATGTATATATATATATTTAATTTCCACAAACTAATCCTATGTGGTTTCAACCAAATATTTCTCAACCACAAACGGGTATTTTTCAACCACAATCAATCAATATCAACCACAAACAATCCCAACCAACCATTCGCTATCAATCAATTTTCACACCAATCACAACCAATAAATATCGTCCATGGTTTGTGGACGAGGGGCGTATATATATATATATATATATATATATATATATATATATATATATATAGCAATTCACTTTTATTTCAACACATATATAATTTTTACAACGCATATATAACTTATACATTGAACGTACAACTTATACAAAGCTTATACATGAGGTGTACAACGCTTATATAACTCATACATCGACTATATAATTTATACATCGTCGTTTTCCATATTGTTTATAAATTAGAAATCTCACATTGGGTTCCACTCCACCAAAAATAGCAGAAGGCTCAGAAAAATATGCGGTCTCTTTTAAAATGCAGAAGACGTCCACACGGTCCCGATGTTTCCTGTTTCATCGAATTTCGTTAACGAATGAAAAAGATACGATTTTTCAAAGTTTGCAACGGTTTTAAACTGCCGAAATCAGTTAAATAATTAATAGCCGATACCTTTACAGTTTATTCAAAACAAGGTTTGATCTTTTCACCAAAACGAAGATGTTGTAGCTCGATCAGACCCTGCCACGTGAAGCGTCTACGAGAGGTGCTCCTTCTCCCTGAATTCTGGCGAACTCGGCGCAGTGGTGGCGGAGAAATCGGGGTGAGAGAGGCGGCACTTTGCGGAGGTGATTCAGGCGAAGGACGTGACGATGATGGGTGGTTCGGGTATGGATTTAAAGAGGGGATCAAGAGCTTTGAAATGGTGGTGGTGGCGCTCGATTTAGTTGAGTGGTTGCGGAGAAAAGGAGGAGAGAAGGAGGGAGCACGGTTTCACCGTCGATCGGGAGAGGGAGAAAGAGAAAACGGGGAGAGAGAAATTTAAATGGGCCAATAGGATTTTTTAATTTTATTTTATAATTTTTAAAATCTCTAAAATACCCCTTATACAGACAAACATCAATTCAAACCCAACGACTGTCGTCCCAAGCGTTTTACCCCCATTCCGAACACAATGGGATATGTTTCGAAGGCCCATTCGACTGTTTCAGCCAGTTTTCCTTCAAATTAAAATATAAAATATTCAATATTTAATTTGAACGAACATTTCAATTTGCCAGGGTCACAAACTGATTCGAAAAATTCCAGAAAAATAAATCTAGCTATGTTTTGACGATATGGTCCCAACAAAACTAGTTTCGTCGAATTCTGAGACCGTTTGCAAAAAGGTCCATTTTTGGTCGATCCAATTTAACTATAATTGACCAAAACACATTTTCCTTTGCCACGCTCACATACTAGCTTCAAAAATTATGAAATTTTAAACCTAGCAATAACTTCACATCCCGGATCCAACAAAAGTGGTTTCGTCGAATTCCGAGGCCGTATGCAAAATGGCCATTTTCACGGGCTATATAAATTCCATATCAACCCTTCCGAAAATTCATTCGGCCATAACTTTTGCTTTCCGCTATGAAAATTCGATTTTTCAGATTCGTTAGAAAGGTATTAACTAAAAGATTTAAATATTTTTGGTTTCACTAAAATCCGTATTGTTTTGCACCCGGTACAGTCCGACAAATTTTGAATTCAATTTTTGAAACTACAGCGCCTTTTCAAGCCTTGTTTATATTTATAATAAATTATATTCGTTTTCAATTGTCAATTCAACTCACTTTTCATTGCCATTATTTAAAATATTTATTTTAAATACTTAAAATCCATTATTTTAGCCAATTTAAAAAAAATTAAATTGGTTTAGATTTTCTGGGTCGTTACAGAAAGGCCTGGTTTATACCCATTCTGAATAACCGATTCGACGATATGTCGAAGATGAAGACGGTGGTCGAAGACCGGAAGTCTTCACATCGTTTGGATAATTACTGACGATCCTGATTAGGCTGTACACCTAAGAGGACGGAAATAGTTGGTGGTCGTCCAGACGTACTTGGAGATCGATGGATATGCGAGGAAAGTGCCTCCGGTTTCGTTCAGACCCAGAACGAACTTGTAAATGGATTGTGTGTCTGACATTGGATTTTATTCTGTGTTGATTGATTTCTGTTAAATATATATCTGTTTGGCGGCGGAAAATTTATTCTTTTGCTTAACGCCCTTCTCTGAGACGTACGAGCTTAGAGGTTATATATCGATAGATATCAATCGCATGGCATGAATTGCCTGTGTGGCACGCTGAGATGCAATGATTAAGGCTTCTGTTGAAAAGCAAAGTCTTGTGGTTGATGATCAAAGCACGGCCTTTGTGGCGTAGCTTTGTGTATAACGTGAATTCGCGAGACTCACACCTCGGTATGAGTTAAAAACGGGATACGGACCGCTGGGAGAGCACGACGTTTCTTTCTAGCTTTGGTGGTGTCAGTGACTTACCAGCCCTGACATTTATATACTTTTCACCTATGTGGTTGTTGGATGCGAGGCGCCTCGATATTAGGTCTGTAAGGACCGGGAAACGTGTGTTCAGGAATTGCCAATCCTCTAACGTAAGTGAGGACCGGCCTAGCCGAATCCGGGGTTGCCCAGAGTGTGTAGTCCCGAGGCATTTGCTAGAGTGTCTCGAAGCGGAGAGGATCTTGCCCCTTGCCTCGACTCATGACGGAAATCCAATTTCCAATACGTGTATTGCGGTTTTAATTGTAGAACTAGTATGGCGACATGATATATGGTACCCATGCCGTCTATGATTTATATTTATGATTGAAATTGTTTTGACACTATACACTTATTATAGTATCAAATGATTTGTTTTAAACGTCCCGAGCATGTTTGGCTATTATAAGGGTAAACCCTATCCTCCGGCTTGTGTTGCATTGTGTGATGGGACCTGGGTCTTATAATAGCTTCATTTTTCGAAAAAGCATTGCGCTGTTTATTCTATGCACTGGTATTCTTGGGAGGAAACCCGTTCCGTGTTATAGGGCGTGGTCCCTTGAATTACTCTCTTTTAAAGTAAATGTTTAAATAACTGTTTTAGTTCTCACACCAGTCACATGACTGACCTGGAGTTTATTGTTTTAACCTAAACTCTGGGTGCCCCTATTTTCCGCACGGGCAGCTAGTAGTTTTTGTTTTGCAGATTTATATTCACAGGATCCTGGTTTACAGCTGGAATGATATCCGGAAAGCTCTGTATCCGTATATCACCTTCAGTTGTGCTTTGTATTATTTTCCGCTGCTATGTAATTTATTATAATCTCTGATATTTATCGAATGTAATTTATTCATTTATACTCTGTATATTCTTGTATTCTGATGGAATTGTTGTATAATAATGAAATGTTCTTCCGTCTACATTCTGATTTGTCCTGTTCTCAAACGATCAGGGGTTTCGAACGGTCTAGATCGGTTTAACGACTGATTCGGATCGAGCGAAATTCCCGGCCGTCACATTTGGTATCAGAGCCAGGTTTCGATCCTGGGACCTGTTAGATTTCAAATTTCTAATATTCGTTAGAAAGCTCTTTTTGATACGAACCCAATGGTTCCAGTTTTAGGAGAATCCGACGGTCGGATCTCCCGTAATGTTCATTTGAAATAAATGGTCGAAATTTACGAACTGCCGCGGCACGGCGCGTTCTATTCAGGCCATTATATTATATATATAATATACATTTCATCGATTTCTATTTAAAAACGAATTTTTTTTAAATAGTTTTGAATTCGTTTCAAAAACAATTTCAACCTTTATTTCAAATTCAAATCGAAATTGAATTTCCTATTATAAATCCTTTTTACTTTTATTTCTATTTGATTTCAATTCAAATCGATTTTAATTCGATTCGAATTCATTTCGTTTTCTATTCAATTTGAATTCAATTCGTTTTCTATTCAATTTGAATTCAATTCGTTTCCTATTCAATTTGAATTCAATTCGTTTCCTATTCAATTCGAATTCAATTCGTTTCCTATTCAATTCGAATTCAATTTGTTTTTCATATACGCGGGTTGTTCGGAAAGGTCGGGTTTATACCCATTCTGAATAACCGATTCGACGATATGTCGAAGATGAAGACGGTGGTCGAAGACCGCAAGTCTTCACATCGTTTGGATAATTACTGACGATCCTGATTGGGTTGTACACCCGAGAGGATGGAAATAGTTGGTGGTCGTTCAGACGTACTTGGAGATCGATGGATATGCGAGGAAAGTGCCTCCGGTTTCGTTCAGACCCAGAACGAACTTGTAAATGGATTGTGTGTCTGACATTGGATTTTATTCTGTGTTGATTGATTTTTGTTAAATATATATCTGTTTGGCGGCGGAGAATTTATTCTCTTGCTTAACGCCCTTCTCTGAGACGTACGAGCTTAGAGGTTATATATCGATAGATATCAATCGCATGGCATGAATTGCCTGTGTGGCACACTGAGATGCAATGATCAAGGCTTCTGTTGAAAAGCAAAGTCTTGTGGTTGATGATCAAAGCACGGCCTTTGTGGCGTAGCTTTGTGTATAACGTGAATTCGCGAGCCTCACACCTCGGTATGAGTTAAAAACGGGATACGGACCGCTGGGAGAGCACGACGTTTCTTTCTAGCTTTGGTGGTGTCAGTGACTTACCAGCCCTGACATTTATATACTTTTCACCTATGTGGTTGTTGGATGCGAGGAGCCTCGATATTAGGTCTGTAAGGACCGGGAAACGTGTGTTCACGAATTGCCAATCCTCTAACGTAAGTGAGGACCGGCCCAGCCGAATCCGGGGTTGCCCAGAGTGTGTAGTCCCGAGGCATTTGCTAGAGTGTCTCGAAGCGGAGAGGATCTTGCCCCTTGCCTCGACTCATGACGGAAATCCAATTTCCAATACGTGTATTGCGGTTTTAATTGTAGAACTAGTATGGCGACATGATATATGGTACCCATGTCGTCTATGATTTATATTTATGATTGAAATTGTTTTGACACTATACACTTATTATAGTATCAAATGATTTGTTTTAAACGTACCAAGCATGTTTGGCTATTATAAGGGAAAACCCTATTCTCCGGCTTGCGTTGCATTGTGTGATGGGACCTGGGTCTTATAATAGCTTCATTTTTGGAAAAAGCATTGCGCTGTTTATTCTATGCACTGGTATTCTTGGGAGGAAACTCGTTCCGTGTTATACGGCGTGGTCCCTTGAATTACTCTCTTTTAAAGTAAATGTTTAAATAACTGTTTTAGTTCTCACACCTGTCACATTTAGGGAATAGCCTTTAAATAAAATAAGATTTTTCTTGAAAAATGCTTCTTTGTAAACGGTTTTGAAAATAATTTCAGAAGGTTTTAAGAAAATTTTGCCCAGTCTGGTAACCTTCTGCTCTGATACCAAATGTAACACCCCACCTCCGCTAGGGTCACTCACAAAGGGAATGCACTAGCTTTGGTAGAGCATTATCTAGTTAAACATACACAGAAATATTACAAGACGGAACATATAAAACAGCGGAAGAAGAACCAAATTACATTGCTTTAAAATCTAGAAAGGTCTAAAGCCTTTTACATCAAAACGCTATTAAATCCATTACATTAAAATCTGTCTTGCAATGGTAAAGAAGCATAAAACCATAGTCATAAATCATTCCCCAAGTAAAACAGCAAAGCAAGCCATAGCCAAGAGAGATCCAAGTAGTACATGAAAGAGACTTGGAGCTTGGTAAGATCCGAACTAAGCTGTATTCCAACCCTGTGAACCGGGGGGGGGGGGAGGGGGAAACAAAAGAAAAGGAGGCGAAATAAACTGGGTCAGTCATAAAGACTGAGTAAGTCCTAGTGGCTTTTAGCATAAAAACAGGTAAAGATAACATGGCATGAATAAACTGAAAGTAAACATAAGCATGATGACAAGGTAAGCTACAGGCACGATGAATCAAGTATAACATTGCAAGGTTTCTATTAAGTATAACATCGCAAGATTTCTAAGCTTCACCATTCCACTATTTTCTTTGATTTCCTATATTCTCTGCACCAACTGTACTAGTACCCCAACCCGTATCATTCTTTCCATGTATACGTATAGTCCTTTGCCGTATATCGTACAGGCTTCATCACGTATTTCTATACTACTTCAACGTAGTGCAACCATTCTTGAAATCATTTGGACTATCACCCTTGTTCTGTCTAGGTTTCCTTATCATGAACTATCGCGTGTTCAACTAGGATTTATGCCACCTAGGACCACTAGGTATTATGCCACCTATTGAACGTTTTCTAGATTCGTTTAGGGTTTATGCCACCTAGGACCGCTAGGGATTATGCTACCTAACAAATCCCACGTAAGATTTATTAATCGATCGGCTCCCTACAAAGTCTAGCTCGTTCATGTGTCTATGTCATACGGCCAATCACGAAATGTAGTTACCTGTGCTAGGTCCACCATAGGGTGTATCAAGCCCTATGGTGCCAACCATCGACACGAATCAAGCACGCACAGATAATCCTACTGATGCCCAATGCCTGCTTTTTCTGCTCCGGAGTGTGTGCACGCCCGCACTCCGTTAGAAACTACACTGGCGCATCCGCACAGCCGTCGTTCTGGTCGCTTACAATCAGCCCAGTAATCATGCCCCACCCTGCCTAGTTCCAGGGTATCATGATACATCTAGTGGGTTACTGCTGAAACGGACCGCGTAACTAGGGTTTCCGTCTAGTAGGTTAAGTGTTTTCATTTAAGTTCGAGACTTAACCCCATCGGTCTAGCATGTCAAGTTGGTTAAGTGTTGTCATTCAAGTTCGTGACTTAACCCGTCTACGTGTCATGTCAAATTGGCTAAGTGTTGTCGTTTAAGTTCATGACTTAGCCCTATGAATCATGTGTCAAGTTGGTTAAGTATATTCAAGCGGTTCATGGCTTAACCCTACCAAATCATTGTGTTCAATTGGTTACGTATATTCAAGTGGTTCATGACTTAACCCTATCAAATCATCGTGTTAAACTGGTTAAGTATATTCAAGCAGTTCAGGACTTAACCCTATCAAATCATTGTGTCAAATAGGTTAAGTATATTCAAGCAGTTCATGACTTAACCCTATCAAGTAATCGTGTCAAATTAGTTAAGTATATTCAAGCGGTACATGACTTAACCCTATCAAATCATCGTGTCCAATTGGTTAAGTATATTCAAATAATTCATGGCTTAACCCGCCTACGTATCATGCTAAGTTGGTTAAGTATTATCTATATGTTCAAGTTGACTTAACCCTGCCACGTGTCAGGTTATATCGATTGGGTGTTATCAACCTATTCAAGTTAGCCGAACCCATCCGCTAGTCATGTTATAACGGTCAAGTGTCATTAGCCTAGCCACGTTACTTAACCCACCATTCATATCATATTGGTTTAGCCTATATTTATAAGTTTTACATGTTCTTAACTCATACCGGTTAGGTCCACATTTACATGTCAAATTTCCATGTCATCCCACCTAACCCTCTAACCATACCCACGTCTTATTATGGTTAGTACTCCTTAATTCATTCATTATGACGAACGAATCATGACCTCTCACATTAGACCGTGCATTTTGTGGCCACTGGATTTGCCGGGAGGTTCCGGGCAGATTTATACCACAAACTGGGTCTAACCTCGTGTCATAAATCGTTACGCCTACAATTTGGCCTTCGGCCTCTCACATTAGACTGACACTTTGTGGCTACTGGATTTGTCGGGCGGTTCCAGGCAGATTTACACCATAAACCGAGTCTAACCTCGTGTCAAAGGTTCATTAATGGTCGTATTTCCCCCAAAACCCCAATATTCGTTCATGTGTTTAACATATAGAAATGTTCATGTTCGTGTTCAAGTCAATTATCCAATACACAGTCATTTTCATGTTTCAAATTCCCAACTTTACATATTAATAAACATATGCCCAAGTTCCAAAATTACATGCCAATTTATATATATATATATATATATGGATATATATATATATATATAAGTACCCAATTCTAGTCAGTTTACATATGTCCAATTCTTGCCTATTTACATGTATGCCAAGTTTATGCTATTTCACCCATATCGATTTCTAGCCAAAATTGCATGTATCATGCCCAAATAAACCCAAATCATGATTCATGATGTAGTTATCCCAAACTGTAATCTTTTTATTACAACACACGCTAACTACCCAAGTTCATAATACATATTTATGCCAATTATCAAATTTACATTCGCTTTTATATTGAAATCCCCAATTCTACATATGCCCAATCGTAAGCCAAATCTTTTGATTTAATTTACATAGGCCGAACTCGTGGTTTAATTTACATGCCAAATTACATACGTGCTATATATACCAAATCTCATGTTACATTACATAGATCCTATTTGTGCCAAATTCCATGTATAATATTTATGCAAATTTGTTCATAACAAGATTATACCAAAATTTACAGATCAAGCCCAAACTTGCAAATACAATGATAATATCCAATGTCATGTTGCCAATTATTACATCATATTCATATAGGCAATAGTCCCATAATTCCCCCGTATACATATCGTACGCAAATCGCGATATTAGGCCAAGGTCCGAAGTTGACCAAGGTTCATGAAAGAAAATAAATTGGGGGAGATAGAAATTGAATAAAAATGAGATCAGATGAAAACATCATCATAGGCGTAAATATTACAACTTGATGATAACTTCATTATGAATCAAGAAAACTGCTGAATAGATCATAAACTTGTCATGAGCATAAAGATAGACAAGTCCCAAAACACAAGATTAAAGGAGCAACAGAAATAGATCAGAATCGATAAACATACTTAAATCCAATTCCACTTTATTCCATGGTCACATTATAATTAAATGTTTAAATCTAAAAACAACTAGAACTTACAGAGCATGGCTAGTGAATTAGGAACTGAATTTGTTGTACAAATGTTGCATCGTTGTTGATTTATTGTCTTGAATCATTATTGAAGCTTTGTTCTTTGAATTGATTTGAGTTTGAATGTTTGTACTTTGATTTGGACACGGCGGCCATGGTTCAAGAGGTATTCTAGCAGCATAATGGTGTAAGAATGATTTGATATGAATTAGGTTAGGTCTAAGGATGTTTTTATAGGTGTAGCAACTAGTTTAGGCCCTTTGATTAACCCTAGAATCAATCCGGACCGTCAAAACACGTCTCAGACTTCAAAAATGTGTTCTGGGTCAAACCAGGCCGACCAGGTCGACCTGTAAGGTGGGGGGGTCGACACTATTGTCGACCCTATGGCCGACCCTATGTTCGACCTGGGGGGGCAGGTCGACCCTATGGTCGACCCCCTGGTCCAGTCCTACCTGAAAACTGCTGAAAATTGTAGAGGTCATAACTTCTTCATCCAGACTCCGATTTTCGAAAACTCTGACTCTATTTCATGTAAAATTTCGAGACGAACGCAATGGCATAACCCATTTCCCCTGATTCTGATTTTAAAATTTAATTCTTCCTTGATTCCTTGTTTTAACATGTTATAAAAATACGGGTTGTTACAGTTACCATGCAAAAAAAACATGCTAATAAAACCTAGGTTAAGTTTATTTAAATTGATTGTGGAATCCAAGTAATACCTATAGTAGAAGTAGTCAAATTGTGTTTAGTGTTCATTATTGTCATGATATGGAATTGTGTATGAAAATTGTCTGGTATAATGAGACGGTCTTCGTTCATTGTCAGCATGCTTTTTTATGTTTCAACTCTAAATTATTAAACGTGCTTTGAGTTTATAGTATATAATTTAACTGGGTTTCCAGACAACCAAAAATTAACTTTGGATGATACCAATCTATAATTCTTAAACATAGTGCTAAGCTTGTGAAACCTGTCAATTTAGCTAGGAACATATGAATGTGCTTTTACACGCTTTATGGAACTAACAAAGCAACATATGTGATGTTCAATTCTTTATGTTTTCGACCAGTTTAAGGATGATCTGTGTGCGTAGCATGGGTTCGCACTAGTTAGACCTATAAAGACAGATCTAGCATGACAAAGTTTAAGATCCAAGAATGTCATAGATTCACAATTTATAACAGATCCAAATCACAGTCATATCACGTTTACTTTTAATCATTTAAATCTAAAAGTAACTAACTCACAGTGTTTGGATTTTAGAAGATAGAAAAGAAATTGTTGGTGTTGAATCTTAGATCTGTACTTGAATCTTTAAACCTGATTTGTAGAAGAAAGGATTAGATTCAGTTCAGGCATTGACATCATTTGGCCTCTATTGTTTTTAATATGAGAAAACAAGAGAAATGAGGGTATACTTATAGCTGCCAGCCTCCAGAATTCGACTGCCACCTTAGCCGTAGGGTGAATCGGGCTATATGTCGACACCCACTTCGGTCCCCAAAATTTAACATTAGCGTAATTTACAGGTGCGCCAGCGCAAAAATAGTTGGTGCACTTGTCAAATGTGCTAGTTTATCATGCTCTCATCGTCAAACTTCTACCATCCATAATTTCTTCATACGTTATCTGTTTTATGCAAACAAGGTGTCTATCTTGACCAGAATTTCAAGATGGAGGAACAATGTAGTCTGTTTCCCTTAATTATGAATATTAAATTAATTATTCTTTAATTATCCTCTTTAGTGTAGTTAAAATGCGGGATGTTACATTCTCCCCTACTTCAAAGGATTTCTTCCCCGAAATGTCCAAGTTAAGAAGAATGTATCCTACCATCCATCATCCATCTATTCATCCACCAATCACAGGCATCCATTGTCCTTAAAAATTTCTAATGCTTATACAAGCATATGCAAAGGTGTGTGTATATGTCCCAACACTAATGCGAAAGATCAGGTGGTCTATTGACTCATTCGACCTCCTTAATGCAATATATGTTAGTGTAATGAATCCAACATGTATGCAAATAATACTATTATAACATGTAAGTTCTATATGTGTGCACAATTATACATCCAAATGCAACATCTGTATGATGATATATCCATTTTCATCCATCAAAAGAAAGAAAAATGCACACACATCCATATGTAGTATGAGAGTGATTGAGCCAATCTAGTGCCTAATGTGTGTGTTATGAATCCACTTGCATCCACTTGCATTCATCAAACATAAAATATCTCAAACACATGTTTACAATCATGGGATTTCCTACCTAAAGGTTGAAGATTTGATCGATAAGATATACTCAGATGATAGATGTTGGCTAGCTTTGTGACCATGCCACCAAGAAAACGAACATCACAAGCAAATGGATGAAGATTCTTGTCCACAAGTTCAAGATAGATTCACTTCGGCTCGTGGAGCTTGGCGATCGGTTCGTGACCCAGCCTCGCAGAACCGTTCGTGATCAATCTCGCGAACCTGTTTGTAGAGAGAGATGCACGATCCGTTCATTGTGGGAAGCATCACGACCCGCTCATTTTAAAGCATCAAGACCCGACCCTATATCTATGAGAGCATGGCCACAACTTGGTCACTCACGAGCTATATATCCAGGATCTGATGACACATGTCCATAACTACCATGTTGACCAATTATCTATCCACTCACGAATGGATCCGAGATTCTCGGGATTAGTGCCATGTGTCTTCACGAACCATCTGCAGAAATCACCTATAAATAGCCCAATACTTGGCATTTTTTAGGATCTTTTTGCAATTCAGAGCTCTGATTCCACCATTATCGAACCTCCATTATTTCCTATCAAAGATATTTTAAAATTGTTGAGTGAATCACTGTTCCAAAAGTGAGATTGAGAGAATATTGCGATTGTACTTGCATTCAAACGTATAATCAAAATCATATAAAGTGGACGTAGGCTCTTTAACGCCAAACCACTGTAAATTTGGTGTGTTTGTTGCTTTTTCTTTCATTTCTAGTTTTAATCCTCTGCGAATCAAGATAATTTGAGTGTTAGAACCATATTTTGGTCTAAAATTTTAGTGCTTTCACTGACAATTGAATTCTCATCCTATCATATTATTGCTTTTCTATTTGGATTTTCAAGTCCGAAGAAAATAGTTCGTATTTCCACTGTTTTGGTTTTTGAAGATTACAATAATGATAAGACGTTATGGCCGCAAAGAAATCCAAAGATTCACGAGCTTAGCGAGCAAACGAAGCTAATGAAGAAAGTGTTCAGGAGCAGGTTGAAGTGGACTCCCCGACTTGCGGCTCACAGAGGGCAAAGTGAGCCCATGAAGGGGTCACGACTCGGTCCTAGGAGGGGATTACAAGCCGCCCTCAAGATCAAGTCACGAGCCGTATGTAGGGGGCATCGTGAGCCGGTTGCAGGGGGCGTCACGAGCCGTGAACCAGAGGCAGCCACGAACCGCCCTCAGCAAGGAACCACTACCCGTCCCGGAAAGGAGATTATGACCCAATCCACCCCTGTAGGTGCTCTAGCTCGACCTCGCTCAAGTGCCCTACGTCCAGCGGAGAATACTGATGACCAACTACTTGTCTCTACTCCAGTAACAGAAGGAGATCTCTCTCGCTTACTCAATATTCTAGAAAGGATGAATGACGAGTTAGCAGCTCAAAGGCACGAGAGTTCTTTGCTACGACAGAATATAACGGCGATGAGCAGGCAAATTGACAAGCTCTAAAGAAGAAGAACACCTTCACCGACTCATCGCTTGACTCCCGACTATACCTCTTTGTCAGAAGAAAATCCCAGACCCCCACGGCGATAATACGAAAGGCCAGAGAACATAGCGCAGCTTCGATTTGGATCCATTCCTTCTCAAGAAGAAATGACACTCAATCTGGGACCTGACAACCGTAACTCGAATAATCCCACTTTTCCACTTATAGGAAGACCTACCATATTACCTAGGAGTCAGGTTGCTGATAACCTCGCTCAGAACCAACCAGTACTACCCCCTCGCCATGTGATTGACCATGGCCATAGGTGGAAAGGAAGCTTGGCTCAGGCCCCAGACTTGGAGGCAGTACATCGGAGGGACATTGGAGGACCCCACAGGGAAAGAAGTGCCGGTCAAGAATCCACGTTGACCAATGCTGACGTTAAGGCAATGGCGAGGAAGATCAGGCAGATAACTATGGAAAAAGAAGTGAAGAATGGGGTATAGACCGCAGTCATACGCCCTTCACTGATGACATATTGGACGTCCGATTCCCGAGGGGATTCAACATGCCGACCTTAACAACCCGGAAAATATGAACCAAATTAAAAATACGAGCCAATTTAAATTTTTAATTTGGTTATTTTAATGAATTTAAAGTAATTGAAATAAAATATTTCAATTAAATAACGTGTTAGAAATAGTGCAGCAGTTTAAAATTTTGAATTTGAACTTTAACTAAACGACAGGATGCAAACTAAAACTGATTTTAGCGAGACAAAAAATATTTAAATCTGTTTAAGAATATCTTTCTAACAAATCTGAAAAATTTAAATTTCATAGCGGGGATCAAAAGTTATGGCCTGTTGAATATTCAAAATGGTCGCTATATAATGAATATAGCCCTTGGAAATTGACATTTTGCAAATGACCTCTGTTTTCGACGAAACCACTTTTGTTGCATCCAGGATGTCAATTTATTGTTATGTTTCAAATTCCATAATTTTTGGAATTAATGTGTGAGCTTGGCAAAGGAAAATGTGTTTGGTTGATTTGAGTCAAATTGGATCGATTAGAAAATGGCCATTTTTCAAACGGTCTCAGAATTCGATGAAATCAGTTTTGTTGGGACTGTATCGTCCCAACATGGCTAGATTTATTTTTCGGGAATTTTTAGAATCAGTATGTGGCCCCGACAAATTAAAATGTACGTTCAAAACAGAGTTTGAATGTTTTATATTTAATTTGAAGAATAATTGACTGTAACAGCCGAATGGACCTATGAAACATATTCCATTGTGTCTGGGATGGGGTATTTAGCTAGGGGCGACAATTGTTGGGTTTGAAATGGAGTTCGTATGGAAAAACTCTAATTTTTGAAATAATATATATATCGGCCAATAGGAATTATCCATTCATTAAATTAATTTTATAAAAAAATCAGAAAAAATCCCGCCTCTCTCACTCTCTCATCGACGACGGAAGTTGTTCTTCCATTCCTAGCCAATTTTCGACGAATCCATCACGAATTACACCTCGCCCCTTTGCAACTTTTTGAAGCTCTCTTCCTCCTCCTCAAATCTATACCTGGTACACCTCCTATTGTCGCTCCTACTTCGAGAACCACCTCTCCAAACATCTGGTCTTCAAGCCTCCACCCAGCCACTGATCCTCCACCAAATTCAACCCCTCATCCACGCGTAGGTGCGCCACTTCATCTTCTTCGCTGTGGTGAAGGCCGACTGTTCAATCGTTGCACGGAATTAGCGCTAGATCGAAACCTAGTTTCGAACAATTTTAGAGGGTAACGCCCTTGTTTTTAAAACTGAATATAACACTTTTAAGTGTTGCAAGTAATTATTTTCAAATAAAAATCATTTCTTTTTGCTATGTCGACGAAATTCGATGAAACAGGAAACATCGGACTCGTAGCGACATTATCTTCATTCTAGAAGAAGCTAGAACGTGTTCCGAGCTCACTACAAATTTTAGAAGCATTAAAATCAGTGTGAGACATCTAAATTCAATATGGAATGGAAATGCATTGTATAAATTATACGAGCGGAATATAAATTATATATGCGTTGTACACCACTTGTATGAGCATTGTATAAATTATATGAGTGAGTCCACAGACCATGGACGATATGAATTGATTGTGATTGATGTGAAATTGATTGATAATGCTAACGGTTGAAAATTAGTTGAAATGCGAATGGTTGGAAATATTTGTTTGTGGTTGAAAGAAATTGTTTGTGGTTGAAACAATGGGAATTATTGTGGAAAATTCATATGATATGAAATTGATCTTAGATCATTTAGATAAGCCCCTTATGGAACGCGGCGAGGCCTAAGGTAGTGCAAGGAGCCATACTCGGGACGGTGCCAGTTTTTAACCCCCTACCGTTATGCTGCCGAAATTTCAGTAATGTCTATGTGTTTGAATTAGTTTCATGTATTGAATTATATTCATGTGTTAAATAAATTGCTTAGATAATAAAAATCACATTTTTATTATGCGTGTGAAGTATATGAAGTGTGCATGTATGAGATATTCATATGTTGAGATATTCATGCGTTGAATGACATTCATGTGTTGAATAAATTGTTTGAAAAGTAAAAACCACATTTTTATCTAATGTATGGACTATATAGAATATTAGTGTTTTAATTAAATAATTTTAACTTCAAAAATATCGTTTTTATCTTATTTACGAAGTATATAAAATATTCGTGTTTCAAATAAATTGTTTTAATGATAAAAATATAATTTGTATTATATGTATGAACTAATTAAAATATTCATATGTTGAAAAGGATTCATGTGTTGAATAAAAGGATTGAACAATAAAATTAACATTTTATTGTGAATATGAAGTGCTAAAAACATTCATGTGTGGAATAAATATTTTTGAACAATAAAAATATCATTTTTATCATGTATACGACCCGCTAAAAATACATATGTATTGAAACATATTTTTGTTCGCCAAAAATATTATTTTATCCTATGTATGAAGTGTTAAAAATAACCGCGTGTTGAAATAAACATTTGTTCGCTAAAAATATTATTTTAGTTTAGTTCTGCATATATATATATATGTGTGTGTGTGTGTGTGTGTGTGTGTGTTGAACAGGAATATGGATTAGCTGTTGAGTAAAGAATATATTTGCATGCCCAACAAATAGGTAAGCCTTAATGAGTTGGCTACGCAATTTTATTATTATATAAACTCCTGTGAGTGCCATTGGATGCAGAGTGCTTGTTTTTCTATGTGAAATAATAAACGTCACCATCAGATAGTAATAATTAATTTTTAACTACACTACATGGCATACTTCTTGAAGATAGCATACCCTATCATATACCATATAAGCATTTGGAGCTTATGTGACGAGGTGGAAGATGTACCACACAAGCGAGAAGCTTGTATGGCGATGACTATATTTCAAGTTGAACTGAAGACAGATATAGACTATATAAAATATAACGATAAATTGTCAGATTAATAAAAAAACCACACGGGTCTGGAGATGACAATAAACATGTCTCTCTGGTCATTAAGGCACAAAAACCATTTATAAGGTGACGAGAATTCATTCCCTGGAGTTATGATCTATACACACTCCCCTGTGGACACCGGAATATATCACTATAAATATGTGCATGCTTTTTAGGACTTATTGGGAGCCTAATACGGCCCAATAAATTTCCAAACCCCTCCCCGTACAAAGGAAGTTATGGCGATGTTTTCTGAAATTTAAAGGCGTTAGTGAAATATTTGAAGGGAAAAACGATATGGAAATCGTCGAATGAATTATATATATATATATATATATATATATTAAATAAAACAAATAACGGCGTTGTAGTTCATATTTTGGAATCGTAATTTTAAACGATTATAAAGGGAAATCTGACCATTGGATTTTCCCGAAACTAGAACCGTTCGGTTCGCTTTGGAAAAATCTTTCCAATGATATAAAGTTTGTTAGAATCCAATGGTTGGATTGTGTGGAATGTTAAATTCAAATCTAAATAGAAACAGCGCCAGAATGATCTATCTCTCTCTCTCTCTCTCTCTCTCTATATATATATATATATATATATATATATTAAATAAAACAAATAATGACGTTGCAGTTCGTATTTTGGAATCGTAACTTTAAACGATTATATCGAGAGATCAGACCATTGGATTTCCCCGAAACCGGAACCGTTGGATTCGCTTTGGAGATATCTTTCCAATTGAATCAGCTTCGTTAAGATGCGACGGTTAGATTTTGAGAAATGTGTAAATCAAAATTAGAGAAAAACAGCGCCAAGGCCACGTTATGGCCTGAAATGTCGTTTAATAAAATGGCGCTATTTTAAAATAAATAAAAATAGTGATATATCATTATAAAATATTATAGGCGACATGGAATGGAAATAAACCGATTCTACTTGGTTTGCTTGATATTTGATGGTTGAATGTGTTTGACATTAAAAATTATATAAAGAACTGAAATGTGGATGTCGAATAATTTAACCATGGACAAAATTGATTTGAATTCTAATACGCGAATTATTTGAAAAGGCCGAGTTAATGCTCATTTCAAATAATTGATCGACGAATAAATGTCGAAGATATGAAGACGGTGCAAGACCGGTGATCTTCACATCGTGTAGATTACTACTGATTCCTTTGAGATAGGTAGCTCCCTTGACGAGGTTACAATGGTAGTAGTTTGAACATACTAGTTGATCGTCCGGATATGTGAGGGCCTCTCTCCTGTATTGGACATACGGGAGAGGAATAAGGTGACTCCGGTATCGTTTAGACCCAGAATGGACTTGTAAATGGTTGTGCTTCTGACGTGTATTCTGTGATGTATTTGTTGATCTCTACTAAATATACATTTGTTTAGCGGCGGAGAATTTATTCTCTTGCTTGACGCCCTTCTCTGAGACGTACGAGCTCAGAGGTTGTATATCGGTAGACATAAGTGGTATGGTGTGGATTGACAGTGTGGCATGAAAAGATGCAAATGATCAAGGCTTTTGTTGAAAAGCGGAGTCTTGTGGTTGATGATCAAAGAATGGCTTTAAGATGGCGCAGCATTGTGTATGACGATTTGCGAGCCTCACACCTCGGTATGAGTTAACAACGGGATAAGGACCGTTGGGAGAACACGACGTTTCTTTTTAGCTATGGGTGCTGTCATCATTTTACTAGCCCTGACATCGTTGATTATTATACCTTTGTGGATGTTGGAATGCGAGGCACCTCGATATATCAGTCTCTACGGAGCCGATGGATAGGTCCGATAGGATCGCGAAACGTGTGTTTGGGAATTTCCAATCCACTAACGTAAGTGTGGACCGACCCAGTCGATTCTAAGCGTTTTCTACGGGAAATCCCGGGGTATTTGCTAGAGTGTCCCAAAGCCAGTGAGGAGCTTACCCCTTGCCTCGGCTCATGAAGGAATCCAAATTTCCAATACGAAATCACAGATTTGATTGTAACTTATATATGGCGACATAGTGGTATGGGGCACTTATGCCGTCTAGGATTGATATTTATGATTGAATTTGCTTTTGAAAAATATAAGCACTAGTAATAATACCAAATGATTTCGCTTACACGTATGAAGCATATTTTGGCCATTATAAGGTAAAACTCTATCCTCCGGTTTGCGTTGCATTGTGTGATGGGACTTGAGTCTTGTAACGGTTTCATTTTTATAAAAAGCATTGCATTATTCAAAAGATTTACTTTATTTCATGCACTAGCAATCACTGGAGTAAACCCGTTCAATGAAAGTGGAGTGGTCCTATAATTTACCTTGTTATTATTGTTTATCCAGTTAAGTAGATTTTTCATACTAGTCCCATGACTGACTCGTAGTTTGTTTCACTTTGCAAACTCGGGTGCCCTAATTTTCACACGAGCAGCCTAGTGACAGGTGTCAGGGTATATTTTGGCTTTTGCACTACATCATGGAGTGCATCTTTTGGCTTGTATGGGAAGGACTTGACATCTTAGTATTTTGGCTATGTGATATATTCCTCTATTAGTACCTTATGTATATGATTCCGCTCATCGCGATTGTAACAACCCGCATTCTATGCATCGGAGGATCGTAGAATATTTATTTCTTTCCCATATGAAGTCGTATGGTCATGTAAATTTGGAAAACAACCATTAGAGTCATTTCCCATGTTCATGATTCTTGTCGATTTTTTAATGACCGTTTTGCCCCTAGTTGATCTTATTTCGGCCAAAACTTTTGATTGGAAAGGAATTTTGACCTGAAACCACTTCCATTAGATTCGTTTGATGGTTTACCTTTCCTTAGAGTGATTACATGTGAGAAACGGATTTACCGTTTGGGAGATATGGCTGAAAATAAGGTTTGGAAGGTGAAAAACAGCTTAAACGGGCCAAATAAGGTGATTAGCAATTGGGCCCATAACCCATTTCGGGATTAGGGTTATGGGGAGGATGAAATGAGTTAGGGTTTCATTTTAGTTTTCTAGCCTCCACTTACCTCTTAGAAACCCTAAAAGTGGCCTCCAACCTCTAAATCACCTCCAAATCACTTTCTAATCAAGGATTAAGCTTAGCAACATCAAATCAAGGGACATCTTCACCAAATCAAGATTAGAGCTGCTGTTTAGCATAAGTATTCACGCCAAATCAGAGATTTATTTCAGATCTAAGTCTTATTTGTGGCTAACGTGAGTGATTTGCATAGTTCCTCACTAATTATGGCTAATTAAGGGTAATTAGTGTTAATTAGCGAATTTAAACATGATAAAATTCTGGAAAAA
The DNA here is from genome assembly GCA_030737875.1 of Allium sativum. Taxonomy (NCBI): domain Eukaryota; kingdom Viridiplantae; phylum Streptophyta; class Magnoliopsida; order Asparagales; family Amaryllidaceae; genus Allium; species Allium sativum. The sequence continues at coordinate 42,790,331 of CM060926.1, forward strand.
TATTTATAAATTCTTAAATGATGTTTTAGACCTCTAATATGAATTTGGGTTAATTTGGTTAAGTTTTGCTAATCATATCATTAGTTTTACCTAAACATGCTTAAGGAAAAATATGGGGTTTTGGCTATGTTTGATCCATTTTAACCTATCATATTGTTGTTTTGGTGTTTGTGGTTGATTATATATGTTGCAATGACTATATGGTATGCTTTGTGATTGATTAGAATAGTTGGAATGGTCGAAAAACGCCGTCGAGTTGCGTAGACTTCTTGCTGGAAAAAGTGCAGGAAGACACCCGAACCGGATCGAATTTGTTGGGAGGACCCGAACCGAACTACTACAACGCCCTTCCCCCCACAATAGCTCTCGTACCCGATCTGCTCTCGCACTTCACACCCCGATCCGATCAGAGGAGGGCAACACGAAATGAGGAAGCTCCGACCACTTGCATCTCTCGTGGCATGCAGCACTCTGATCCGACCCGCATGGCCACCTCCGAACCGAACCGACGCGTGGTGATTGGACTTAAAGAACCCGACCCAATCCGCCAGGGGTGATGTCTACCGATCCGATCCAGTGAAGAAGGAGCACTCTGATCTGAACCGAACTGATGATTAGGGGGAGATCCGAACCGATGCGGTGATGACCAATAACCCGAGATGCAAAGGTAGTCCAAATGGAAGTTAGAGCTCAGGATCCATTTGGGAACCAATGAGTTCACTTCATGGTTGGGCTTTGCTGCGGGACGTGTGCTAAGGAGTTTTCGACGTTCACAACTTCGATTCACCACTGAAAGGAATGATGGGCTACGTTATCAGTGCAGTAGAGTCATTATGACTCGAGGGACAAAGTGATCGTAGCAAGACTATGAGCCAGTGCAGTGGGGTCTTTGCAACTCCATGGGGCAGAGTGGACATAGTAAAGGATTAGTAAGGCTATGAGCCAGTGCAGCGAGGTCATTGCGACTCCATGGGGCAAAGTGGACATAGCGAATGATTTGTGGCTATGGATCAGTGCAGTGAAGTCATTGTGACTTCATGGGGCAAAGTGATCATAGTAAAGTATATTGGGTGATCGAAGTGGTGGATATCGTATGCTTTACACACTGAGTGAGAGATGTGAGGATGGTTGTTATGCTTGATTGTTTGCCATCACTATGACATGCACACCCCCACCCCCGTTATCTTTACACCATTTGAAATGACACCTTAGAGTATATACAGTATGTAGTGCTAACTCTTTGGTTGTAGGTCCAGGTTCAGGTATGGTTTAAGATACCTGTTATTGTTCTGTTTAGCTACTTATCGCTCATACCAGACTTTTTGTCTGACCCAGAGTTTTATGTCTCTTCTTATTACTCTGGGTGCTCACACGAGCAGGCTAGAGACATGTTAGCTGGTGATGTGCGAGTAGCTGATCCGGAGGCGAGCAGGAGGCTTCCACGTATGATATATAGATATTCTCCCTGTGTCGTTGGTGGTCGCTACTTGGGCATTAGTAGTGTACCTCTCTTACCTTGCTTTTTCTTTTTGAGATAGTTTGAAAAGTTGTAATAATGTTGGCTTTGGATTATAAGCTGTACTTGGATTTTCCGCTGCTATGTTAGTTGTTTTCAGCTTATGCACTGTCTCACCTTTTTTATGTCAAGTATGTTGTTATTATATTTTGTTCCATGCGCTATGAGACATTCTACAGGTTCCTTGTTAGTTCATTTCCTTCTTCCCTTTCCTTCTGATGACCGTCCCGCGCTAACTGGACATGTGTACAATGCACTTTTGGAGTAATTGTCGGTTGGTGCGGGGCGAGCTGTCACATTTGGTACCAGGGCTCTAGGCTGCGTAGTTAACCTAGGGAAAGACACTAGGGAGAGATAGTACGTATATGAGAGAGCGTATTTGGGATTACATTGGTTTTCAAAAGCTATCTATATATGTACTATTAGTATAGCTAAGGATGAAGTCGTACTGCACTGCTACCACTATGGAGATGGTTAATTGTTTTCTTTTTACAGATTTGACGATGAGTCGATACGCAAGAGGTGTTGGTAGAGGGGCCAATAATGGGAATGCTGCTGATATGAGGGCGATGTTTACTGACCTCATGAGAGACATGCTTAGGGATGTGCAAGGGGCAGTTCCCAATCCCGGTAATGGTGGTGGTCCAGTAGTGCAGGCGCCTAGGGTCGATTTCGCCAAGTTGTGCAAGGATTACACTAACCTTGGTGTGAAGCCGTTCCATGGAACGGAGTCGGCCACAGATGTTCAGGATTGGTTGGATAGCTGTGATCGTATCTTCGACGACTTAGGTATCGAGGATGCGATGAAGAGAAAGCTAGCTTCTCGTCAGCTGCAAGGGCGAGCGATGAATTGGTGGAATGCCATTAGAACAGCTACTCTAGAAGATCAGGTTACTTGGGATCAGTTCAAGGCTCGCTTTAGCGAGAAGTTCATTCCAGCTGCCCAGAAGTCAGTGGTGTTTAAGAGATTCTTGGAACTCAAGAAGAATGGTAGGGCAGTCTCTGACTATATTGCCAAGTTCGACAGTTTCTCGAAGTATGGACTATCTCTTATCGATACCCCTGAGAAGAAGAATGAGAAGTTCATTACTGGGTTGGATGGATACTTGGGGGAAAGGTGTAACATCCCACCTCCTCTAGGGTCACTCGCAAAGGAATGCACTAGCTTTAGAGGGGTATTATTGGTAAACATGTACAGAAATATTACAAGACAGAACATATATATATATATATATATATATATATATAACAGTGGAAGTAAAACAAATTTCATTACCTTGTAAAATAAGGTCTAAAGCCTTTTACATCAAAATACATCAAAACCTGTCTTGCAATAATAAAGAAGCATAAAGCCATTTCATAAATTATTCCCCAAGTAAAACAGTAAAGTAGCCATAGCCAAGAGAAGTCCAAGCCATGCGTGATGACCTTCAAACAGAAGAAGTCCAAACTAACAATAGCATTTCCTCCCTGTAACCTGGGGGGAAACGGAAGACAAGAGGCGAAAGAAAACAGGGTCAGTCATAAAGACTGGTAAGCCCTATCTACTATCAGTATATAAACTAGTAAAGTTAACTGGCATGAGGAACTGAGATGAACATAAGTATGATGACAAGATAGATAAGCTAAACCAAAATAACAGGATGAACTACTGTACCAAGATAAACGAGTGTGTCATGATAAACTACGGTGTCAAGATAAATCAAGGTACCACATCGTCAGGTTTCTATCAAGTATACTATCCCAAGGTATCTACCATGTATAACATCCTAAGGTATGTATCATGTATATTTGCTCTGCACCCCTCGTACTAGTATCCCAACCCGTGTCATGTGTCAACTATGAATGTCCCTTTCCCAATGTCATGTAATGGTCCATGTCACCCTAATATATGTAGCATATGTAGGTTTTTCCAACTCGTATGTTTCCTTCCATGTATAAGTTCAGTCCTTTGCCGTAGGCCATACGGGCTTTCCCATGTAAACGTTTTATCCTTGAAGTTATTTTGGACTGCTACCCTCGATCTAGTTATGTTTCCTTACCATGAACTATCGCGTGTCCACTTAGGATTTATGCCACCTAGGACCACTAGGGATTATGCTACCAAATGAACGTTTCCGTGTCTCGGTTTGGGTTCAGCCACCTAGGGCCACTAGGGATTATGCCACCCGTCAACCGCGCCCTTTATCCCACGTATGTATCGTGAATCGTTTTCCATGTCTAGATGCACATGTTCCTCAATGTGCCATCCGAGTTCCGTGCCAGGGCAAATCAAGAAATACGGAACTCGGTCGGGAGCTTTAAGTCGTCTGCTGATGCAGATATCAAGGTTTGTTTTTGTACCCGTGGCTATGGTCCCACGTGACCCCTCCCTCAACTACTGAAAGGCAATCCAAGAAAAATCATGTATGAGAACTACACTAAGGCCCATCGATGCCCACTTCCAGATAGCCAACCTCACCCATAACTTGATAGCTAGTATATGGTCTTTTGGGAGTTCCCTGCCTTTCCGTACGTACACGATTTACTAAAGATGGTATGTAGTCGGCGACATGCTATCCCGGGGCAAAATCAAGTATCGTCGACTCCACGCTAATCCATCCTAGTCTTTAGGTCGCTCGCATAGCAACCAAGGCATACTCTTGGCTCTTCTACCGCGGACCTTAACCTCTGTGAGGCCGGGTTTCATGGACCACACGCCACCTCACAGAGGGATACCAAGAGTACCCTCACATTCCCCGAAGCTTCCGCTTCGTCACCCAGTTCGCTGGAGCTTTTATCCAAGTCAGATAACTTTCTCCTCCTCGTATACTAAGCGATGACCTACCGTACCAGGTTACTCATCTCTTTATGAACTAGTCCATGTCCTTAGCTAAGAATTATTACTTAGTTACCCTTAACTAAGGTTTACCGCTTAGCCCCTCTTTCCACTATCCTTGTTAACTACGATTTCCAACCTAGTCCCCTGAGCTAGGGTTTTGTCAAATGGGTTAAGTGTTGTTATCCAAGTTCATGACTTAACCTACCTACGAATCATGTCAAGATTGGCTAAGTACTCAAGTTCAAGGCTTAGCCCTACAGGTTGGTTAAGTGTACCAAGAAGCTCATGACTTAACCTTATCAAGTCAAATTGGTTAAGTATTTATTTGTCTTAACCCTATCAGATTATCATGTTAGATTGATTAAGCATAGATTATCTTAATCCCATCAGATTATCGAGTCGGATTGGTTAAGCATGGGTTAGCTTAACCCCATCCACTAATCGTATTACAATGGTTAAGCCTACTTTTAAAAGTCTTGTGACTTAACCCTATCAGGTCCACCTATTAGATTGGTTAAGTATAGGTTACTTAACCTCGTCAAATCATTACGTATAATTGGTTAAGTATAAGTTACTTAACCCCATTAAATTACCGTGTTAAATTGGTTAAGTATTGGTTACTCAACCTCATTGAATTAACGCATTTAGATTGGTTAAGTGTTTAACTTAACCCCACCGAATTACCGTGTTTAGATTAGTTAAGTGAAGGTTACTTAACCCCATCTAATTACCGTGTTTAGATTAGTTAAGTCTAAGTTACTTAACCCCATCTAATTACCGTATTTAGATTAGTTAAGTCTAAGTTACTTAACCCCATCTAATTACCGTGTTTAGATTAGTTAAGTGTGGATTACTTAACCCCATCTAATTACCCAGTCGGATTAGTTAAGCGTAAATTACTTAACCCCATCCCCTAATCGTCTAGTATGGTTAAGTGTCATTAAGAAATAAAGCCCGGTCCCACTTAACCTACCCATTCGTGTCATATCGGTTAAGTGTCATTAGTCAAATTTACTTAACCTTATCATGTGGCATTAATTTAATTAATGCACTCTTAACCTCTCACATTAGACCTTGTTGTGGTTACTAATTAAGCCGGGCGGGTCCGGGTAGTTTTACACCACAACCTAGTCTAACCTCGGGTCTTAAGCGCGACATGACCAACTTCTCACATTGGATCCTATTGTTTGTAGCCACTAGTTACGCCGGGCGGGTCCGGGTAGATTTATGCTACAAACTCAACCCAACCTCGAGTTGGCCATTTTCATGTTTGGTCTAGTGTCTTGTTACACTTACAACCCATACGTGTCAAGTTTCCAAGTCCCATGCTCATAGCCAAAGTTACATGTTGTCACGTTTATACCAATTTACCCAAATCATGTTTCATGTCATTAAAGTTTACCCATAACATAACCCCAACGCTTTTAAACTCGCATATACATTCGCAACAACGTATAATGTTTTAAAAGAAGGAACTTGGCAAAGGCATGAAAAAAAAGGGGTATAAGGCCACAAGTTAAACATGGTGGAAATGAGGCATAAATGTGCTCACAAACTTGCATGTTACATTGTCAAGCCTCAAAAACATGCATAACATTCAAACTTGGCAAATAGGTGATACATGGTCATAGATGACATGAAATGATGACAAGTAACTCGCATATAACATCACATAAGGGTTATGACTTCATATGCAAGTTAACCTAAAGGTTATGAGGGTTCTCATGTTGCATAATGCAACATTTCAACATAAAGGTTATAGCTTTTAACCCACAAGATCAAGGTAATGACTTTATAGACTTGCATAACATGATAGCATGTATCATACTTAATGATCAAACCCAAACTTGCAACATTCATTTAACTTTATAGTTAATATCTAAGAGTAGGAGGGGGCTTACAATGCTATGAAGGCACAAATCAACATATAAAACAAAGCTTGAGACGAAGCCATTCATGCTATCACCCAAAAACCCCAAAAGAACAAGCTCCAAATGAAACCCTTGAGCAAATATCAATAAAAATCCTTGCTTTGAAGAAGAAAGGTTTCAACTTTGGCTTTGAATGAAGCTTATGAGCTCTCATGCAAGATCCTTGCTTTTTGGTCAAGAAAAGGTTGCAACTTTGGCTAGAATGCAACTTATGAACTCTCATACAAACATGAAATCACTCAAATGATCATAGAATCTCTCATGAATGAAGAAAAGAGGCTCCTTTACTTTGAAACTAGCTTAGAACACTTAAGCTATCATGAAGAAGAAGATGAAGGCCATGGATTGAAGTGGAGGCCATGATGAGGAATCATTTTGGCATAGTTTAGTTGTAGGATTGAATAATGGTGATTTAGGCTAGGTTTAGGGGTTTTTTATAGAGGATTAGGATAGTATTAGCCATAGGATTAACCCTAGATTCAATCCAAGCCATCAAAGCATGTCTTGGAGAAGAAGTCAAGTGTAGGAACCATCTAGGGCCTTTAGATTAAAGCTGAACCATGAGAACCATTCAAATGCACAATCTGCATTTGAGCGAATCAGCCCACGGGTTGACAGCCAAACACCCTGGATTAACCCCTAGTCGACCCAGCGAGCTCGGGTCGACCTCAAAAATCGGCTGGTTCGGTTATTCCCCTCTCCCAATTCGCTGTTTTGAACATTTTTGCATACTTATTTATTTAATTTTCAATTATATATATATATATATCAATATATATATATATATTTCTCTGCGCAACCCATTTCACTTAATTAAGTATACTTTAATTTGTGAATTTTTATGTTCAAATTACGGGGTGTTACAAAAGGCTTATCAACCGCATCGATGAGACTTATGAATCGATTGTGGGGAAAGCTTTGAGATCAGAGAGTCTTTACCCTAAGTCAAAGACTGAGGCTGCATCTGCAGAAGGGCTGAAACCATAAGCAGGCGGTGGAGGCAAGAATAACTCTCAGAATAAGAAGAAACAGAACCAATCTAAGGATGGCCAGAAAAAGAGCAAGAAAGATGTTGAGTGCTTCAGTTGTGGTAAGAAGGGCCATTATGCTAAAGAATGTCAGGCCAAGCCAGCGGATAGGAAGTGCTACAACTGTGGCCAAGTGGGACATCATAAGGATAAGTGTCCACAACCTCTTAAAGAGAAGCAGATTGTGAAAGCATACGCTATTGATGTTGTTCCTTCTTCGTCGAATGCCCCAACTGCGGCGGAGAAAGGAAAGAATGTCATTATTCAAGGTATGCTTTCTATTTATGATGTACCAGTTCGAGTTTTGTTTGATACTGGGGCTTCCCATTCCTTCATATCTAATGACCTGGTAGATAGGTTGGGACTGGAACCCGAGATAGTCGATAGACCGTTGGTTGTGACGAACCCGATTGGTGGTTCGACTAACCTTAGTATGATTTGCCGAAATTTGGTCTTATCGAGTCATGGATGTATGTTTGTTTGTGATTGCTTTGTTTTGGGTTTTACTGGGTATGGCATTATATTGGGAGTCGATTGGCTCCAAAGATACGGGGTGGTGGTACACTGTGAGGGCCTTTTGGTGACAGTTAGGGCAGATGATGGGCGGAGGGTAGTGTTTGGTAGTCTACCTAGTGATGGGGTAATGGCTAGTTTTATAAATTCCCTTGACATCCCGCATGATGAGTTGTTAGATGTGCCCGTGGTTGACTAGTATCCGGACGTCTTCGAGGAGGTGACCGGGCTCCCACCACACCGAGAGATTGAGTTCTGTATTGATTTAGTGAAAGATGCCAGACCTATAGTGATGCTACTTCGTCGTATGGCACCAAGGGAGAAGTGAGAGCTCGGGGTGCAAGTCAGCAATCTTTTGAAGAAGGGATTTATTAGAAGAAGTGTCTCCGAGTGGGGAGCACCAGTTGTGTTTGCCACTAAGGCAGATGGTTCCCTTCGTTTGTGTGTGGACTATCGCGAGTTGAATAAGGTGACAAGGAAGAATAAGTATCCTCTACCGCGGATAGATGATTTGTTTGATCAACTGGAAGGAGCAAGAGTGTTCTCCCAGTTGGACCTCGCGACAGGATTTCATCAGCTCCGAGTAGTGGATGAGAGTGTTCCAAAAATGGCATTTAGGACGCCGTCTGGATTCTATGAGTGGTTGGTCATGCCATTTGGGTTAACCAATGCCCCAGCCTACTTTGTGGATCTTATGAATCGAGTATTCAGAGATCAATTGAATAAGTTTGTTCTTGTATTCGTAGACGACATCCTTGTTTACTAGAGGGCAGAGGAGGAACACAAGGGACACTTGAGGATAGTGATGGAGGTGTTGAGGAAACACCAATTGAAAGCGAAATTCTCTAAGTGTCACTTCTGGAGGAGGGAAGTGAGATTCTTGGGCCATGTTGTTTCAGAGAATGGTATTGCCGTGGACCCTGCGAAGGTGGCTACGGTACAGGATTGGACTACGTCCAAGAATGCAACAGATGTAAGAAGTTTCTTGGGGTTAGCTGGATATTATCGTAAGTTTATCCAGGACTTCTCCAAGACAGCGGCACAATTGACTCAGTTGACTAAGAAGAATCAGGCCTTCGTCTGGGATGGAGTGTGTGAGAATGCATTCAAGAGTCTAAAGGAAAAGTTGACGCGTGCGCCAGTGCTATTCATTCCTAAAGGGAATGAAGAGATGACGGTATACACGGATGCTTGTGGTACGGGACAAGGTGTTGTATTGATGCAAGGAGGCAGGGTTGTAGCTTATGCTAGTCGGTAATTAAAGCCGTATGAGAAAAAGTATCCTACCCATGATTTGGAAGTGGCAGCGATTGTGTTTGTGTTGAAGATGTGGAGACATTATCTCTTGGGAGAGAGATTTGAGTTGTTTACCGATCATAAATCGTTAAAGTATCTCTTCTCTCAGAAAGATCTGAATCTCCGCCAGCAGAGATGGTTAGAGTTCTTGGCTTCGTATGATTTTGATATCGCATACACACCTGGAAAAGGGAATGCAGTAGCCGATGCCTTGAGTAGGAGACATGCTAGTTTAGGGGCTATATTTCTTGAATGGAAGCAACTGGAGTATATCGCAGGGTTTGATTTTAGACCAAAGTGCGAATTGGATCCAGAAATGCTAGCTAGTTTGGCGATCATACCCACTTTGATAGAGCGGATTGGTTCCAGCCAGAGGGACGATCCTAATCTATTGGAAATCATCTCCAAGTTAGAGATGAATATCGACGGTGAGGAGATGAATTTGTATGGGCTTGATCGAGATGGATGGCTTAGAAAGAATGGAAGACTAGTTATCCCAACGTGAATGGTTTGAGAGATGAAGTGCTTAGAGAATGTCATCACTCAAAACTGACTATACACCCCGGTGGTGATAAAATGTATCGAGACATGAAACAGACTTACTACTGGGAAGGGATGAAAAGAGACGTTGGGAAGTTTATATCAAAATGCATGAATTACCAGCTAGTTAAAGCCGAGCAAAAGAAGCCTAGTGGTTTGTTGCAACCATTAGAAATTCCCGAATGGAAATGGAAGCAAGTCTCGATGGATTTCATTGATGGTTTACCAAGGACTAGATCGGGACATGATAGCATTTGGGTAATTGTGGATCGATTGACTAAGAGTGCAAGGTTTATACCCGTCAAGTCAAACAGGACGACAGCTAAGTTAGCAGAATTGTATATGAAGTGGGTAGTGAGATTTCATGGAGTACCTAAAAGCATTGTGAGTGAACAAGACCTGTTGTTCACTAGTGGGTTTTGGAAGAGCTTACAAGAGGTTCTAGGGTCAGAATTACATCGCAGTACCGCATATCATCCTCAGACCGACGGTCAGACGGAGAGGGTGAATCGTATATTGGAAGATCTTTTGAGAGCTTGTATATTGGATTTTGGTGGATCATGGGATGACAATTTGCATCTAGTAGAGTTTGCATATAATAATAGCTACCAATCAGGTATCGATATGGCTCCATATGAAGCTTTGTACGGAAGACCGTGCAACTCACCATCATGTTGGATAGAGACCGGTGAGAAGTTTGTGCTTGGACCAGATGTGGTAAGAGAAACCTCGGACAAGATTAAGATCGTTCGACAACGAATGAAGGCTGCCCAAGATAGGCAGAAGAGTTATGCTGATAAGAGGAGAAGAGACTTAAAATTCTCCGTCGTTGACTTTGTGTTTGTCAAGATTTCTCCGTTGAAGAGCGTGATACGATTTGGCAGGAGAGGTAAGTTGGAACCAAGATTTGTTGGCCCATTCCCAGTTCTCGAACAAGTTGGGAATTTGGCGTATAGAGTTGACTTACCAGAGAAGATGGCGGGAGTTCACAATGTATTTCATGTTTCCCAACTAAGGAAGTTTGTGCACGACCCAGATTTGACTATTTCACCTGATCAGTTAGAGGACTTCGAAGTGGAACCCGAGGCGGTTGGGAACCGCAAGCCGATTCGTATTGTCGAGCACGATACGAAGCAACTTCGAAGGAAGGCGGTGAAGCTAGTCAAGGTTCAGTGGGGCGAGAACGAAAATGACTGTACTTGGGAGACAGAGGATAGCTTTAAGAAGACGTATCCAGAACTCTTTGCCTGGTAAGATTTACTTTACAATTTAGTTATTCCGCATGTAGGATACATTTGTTTTGCATGTTTGATCGTTGTTTTATGGCTGATAGGCATGCGGGACCCTTTGTGTGCTTTGGTTAGGGAATTTCGGGGGCGAAATTTCTTAAGGGGGGGGGGGAGAATGTAACAACCCGCATTCTACGCATCGGAGGATCGTAGAATATTTATTTCTTTCCCATATGAAGTCGTATGGTCATGTAACTTTGGAAAACAACCATTAGAGTCATTTCCCATGTTCATGATTTTTGCCGATTTTTAAATGACCGTTTTGTGGCTAAGGTGAGTGATTTGCATAGTTCCTCACTGATTATGGCTAATTAAGGGTAATTAGTGTTAATTAGCGAATTTAAACATGATAAAATTCTGGAAAAATATTTATAATTTCTTAAATGATGTTTTAGACCTCTGATATGAATTTGGGTTAATTTGGTTAAGTTTTGCTAATCATATCATTGGTTTTACCTAAACATGCTTAAGGGAAAATATGGGGTTTTGGCTATGTTTGATCCATTTTAACCTATCATATTGTTGTTTTGGTGTTTGTGGTTGATTATACATGTTGCTATGACTGTATGGTATGCTTTATGATTTATTAGAATAGTTGGAATGGTCGAAAAACGCCGTCGAGTGGCGTAAATTGCTTGTTGGAAAAAGTGCAGGAAGACACCCGAACCGAATCGGATTGGTTAGGAGGACCTGAACCGAACTACTACAACGCCCTTCCCCCACAATAGCTCTCGTACCCAATCCGCTCTCGCACTTCACACCCCGATCTGATCAGAGGAGGGCAACACGAACTGGGGAAGCTCCGACCACATGCATCTCTCGTGGCATGCAGCACTCCGATCCGACCCGCACGGCCACCTCCGAACCGAACCGACGCGTGGTGATTGGACTTGAAGAACCCGACCCGATTCGCCAGGGGTGATTTCTGCCGATCCGATCCAGTGAAGAAGGAGCACTCCGATCCGAACCGAACTAATGATTAGGGGGAGATCCGAACCGATCCGGTGACCAATAACCCGAGATGCAAAGGTAGTCCAAATGGAAGTTAGAGCTCAGGATCCAGTTGGGAACCAATGAGTTCACTTCATGGTTGGGCTTTGCTGCGGGACATGTGCTAAGGAGTTGTCGACGTTCACAACTTTGATTCACCACTGAAAGGAATAATGGTCTACGTTATCAGTGCAGTAGAGTCATTATGACTCGAGGGATAAAGTGATCGTAGCAAGACTATAAGCCAGTGCAGTGGGGTCATTGCGACTCCATGGGGTAGAGTGGACATAGTAAAGGATTACTAAGGCTATGAGCCAGTGCAGTGGGGTCATTGCGACTCCATGGGGCAAAGTGGACATAGCGAACGATTGGTGGCTATGGATCAGTGCAGTGAAGTCATTGTGACTTCATGGGGCAAAGTGATCATAGTAAAGTATATTGGGTGATCGAAGTGGTGGATATCGTATGCTTTACGCACTGAGTGAGAGATGTGAGGATGGTTGTTATGCTTGATTGTTTTCCATCACTATGACATGCACACCCCTACACCCGTTATCTTTACACCATTTGAAATGACACCTTAGAGTATGTACAGTATGTAGTGCTAACTCTTTGGTTGCAGGTTCAGGTATGGTTTAGAATACCTGTTATTGTTCTGTTTAGCTACTTATCGCTCATACCAGACTTTTTGTCTGACCCAGAGTTTAATGTCTCTTCTTATTACTCTGGGTGCTCACACGAGCAAACTAGAGACAGGTTAGCTGGTGATGTGCGAGTAGGTGATCCGGAGGCGAGTAGGAGGCTTCCACGTATGATATATAGATATTCTCCCTGTGTCGTTGGTGGTCGCTACTTGGGCATTATTAGTGTACCTCCCTTACCTTGCTTTTGCTTTTTGAGACAGTTTGAAAAGTTGTAATAATGTTGGCTTTGGATTATAAGTTGTACTTGGATTTTCCACTGCTATGTTAGTTGTTTTCAGCTTATGCACTGTCTCACCTGTTTTATGTCAAGTATGTTGTTATTATATTTTGTTCCATGCGTTGTGAGACATTCTACAGGTTCCTTGTTAGTTCATTTCCTTCTTTCCTTTCCTTCTGACGATCGTCCTGCGCTAACTGGGCATGTGTACAGCGCACTTTTGGAGTAAATGTCGGTTGGTGCGAGGCGGGCTGTCACAGTGATGTAGATAGATTTACTTCTATTATGTATCTGTGATGTATATGTACTAGTGATCTTGATGTAGACGGATCGTTTCCTTTCATGCACTAAGTTGTATCCTACACTGTGCTACTCTGATGTTATTACATATTATAATTCTGCTGTCATATTGATGTAAATTATTTTATTTTATGTTTATTCTATTATCTATTCTCTGCTAATGATGATTAATGTGTTATATTACAATGATTATCCTTAATAACGTTGTACCGGGTTTTGAGATCATCATTGTAGCGACCCGGAATTTCCGACGCTCGAATATAGACACTAATACACCCCATGTCCAATCTCAAGTATCGAAAAACCCAGAAAGCTAATAGAAAGAAGTTAGAGGATGAGAAAAGAAAGAAAGAAATAATAGAATAGAAGAATAAGAAGATCAGAGTCTCACAGCGGAATGGACAAAATATAATAATCAATAATACTTTATAAAAGAACTGTATATTACAACAATAGAGTATACATTCAGATCAATACAACACATAGCGGAAATAAACTAGTACCAATATATATGTGGAATACATCTCGACTTCAACTCCTCTTCTGAAGCTCCAAGCGATACATAACCTGATAATATACTCGGTCTGACCCGAACACATTTGAAGCAAAGCAAAATTCACCCCGATCAGTCTGAAATACTTTCAATGATAAATTCATATAGCAACCAACTTGTTTAACTTTGAAATCCTTTTGAAATAAAAGGATGATAGTAAACCAGTCCACACATAAACACGAATAGTTTTTACCTTACTGTAACCTGAATCGGTTTGAAATCAATATCTTATTCTGATATATAATAGGGTCTAAATACAAATAAATAGAATTTAGCAGAACGCTTGCATCTCACGCTCCACATATATAGTATAAAATCAAAAACCGCGGGCGCTTATTGGAGATTGAATTTCCAACTATGACATGGTATGGGGCCACCTGCCGATAGTGTATCTCTAGAGACAAATACACTGGGTTCAACAAGAACGTCTTACAACCCGGCCCACACATGATCAACCACTCATTTATCTTGAGTGTATCGAGTTTATTGTCACCTTACAGCTTTTGTCGTGACCACCGTAGTTCCCGGGAGATACAGAAATGAAAGAAGTAACAAATATGAATATTCTCTAGACGGTGACAATACACCCTAATGGGTGCGACCCACAATAGTCATGCTGCCTGCCCAATTTTGGTCATTTCTCGGCTGTGAGGCTTGAGATTATAATCGACTTTTGAAACATCTGGCCACCATTCACATCGTCATATATGTCATCCAGGTTCAGGATGAACCGAAGGTACTCTCCTACTGCATCCAATATAGGAATCACCCCATGGATCAGCAGTGAGAAATCCTTGCAACCCGTAGATTCCAATCACGATAGAATCATAGTATATCTCTAGGGATCAGCCAGAGATTGTAAGTAACTCTTCCGTTTCATGCAGATCAACAGTTTTCAATTGCTCCATCTCGATCAGCGTCTTCGACGTATTCGTATTTATTGGTCGGAATGGTTTACGAATATAAATTCGATCCCGGTCTTCCCGTACCAATAACGTTGGGTCAGATTTTGATAGTTGGTTATTTGACTATCAAAATAAACAACCATAAAAATGTAACAGATCCCTTGGTTTATTACACAGCATCAGTTGGCCATTTAAAAATAATATATCAGTTGAGATACCCAAAAATAATATCTTGGTTTAATATATAATTATACTCAAATCCCTTTTACCTATATACCTAGAAAATATCTTAAATCATATCTAATTTAACTTTCAACTAACATTTCAAAACATTTCTATAACATTTCTTTTTATCTTATCGATTCAATTATCATAACGGCATATTCTTCGGCTTCGTTATTAGAACACCAAAATCTCCACTCATCCCTTTTAGAATAAACCCATTTAAATCTTGTTTCAATACTTTGAAATACCATTATACTTTCACCGATCTCCCTTTTTATTTCTTTTATTATGGGGATATCGTTCCATATCATCAAGCCCCTTTTATTTCCTTTTATATCGGAATCTTATTATATATATATATTTTTTCAAGTACTTCAAATAACGTTACACTGCTATTTTCCCAAAATATTTTACTCTAGCACCTTCACCATTACGACTAATATCATCCTTTGATAATCCTAAAGTTGTTCAAGTTGGGGTATTTTAATTACCTCTCGGACCTTGATAAACAACGTTCTTATCGTAAGATAGATATCAGTTGTAATACAAAAACCAACACTCATTTCCAATACGACAAATCCCATTATAATTCCATCTTGATGGAATATCATCTCTTCTTTAAAAATGGCGATTCTATATCGCATCTTTAGTTCGTTTAACTACTCTGATTCAAACTGGGGTTTACGTTTGATTCCCGTTTCAAATTATCACTTCATTTCGTAATAAATAATCAAATTTCAACATTGATTAAAATAAATCTGGGTTACTTAACCATTAACTACCCTATTTAAATAAATGACTAATTAAATAAACAACTTCAGTTAACATTATTAACTTTTTCAACTCTAAACGATTAACCTGTTAATTAATCGTTACTGGTCTTTACATTTAAATTAATTAATAATTAATTAATCTAAATAATTCTATTCACTTTGATTTACTTTAAATTAATATCAATATATATCCCTTCTAATTGTTACGTGAATTCAGGTCACTTGAATTAGCTACATAAAATTGTTTAATAATCATTTAACAAGCACGTGCTTCGCGCACAGTAGATTTTGATTAAACCAATCCATGTATTTATGTGGTTGGTTTATCTCATTTTTATACCTTTATTTAAAATAATAATATTTTTTAAAATCTATATTCGGTTAAATAAATTTATAACTTCATTCTAGCGATTCACCTGACTGTGAATCGTTCTTTATAAAACGGTGTATATTAGGGCCATGTGCTATTTATTTCTCAACCAATACTATATATATATATATATATATATATATATATATATATATATTGGTTCAAACTCAACCACAATCAACAACCAATAGGGTTTAAAGTCAACGGGTTTTAAACAGTTCATAAAATATGAAATAACACCATATTAAATATTCGAGGAACCAGTTTGATTCCTCCTACCTGTTCTTCCCTGCATCACAGATCGTTATAATATTTCATATCAGCACATAGAAATATTTTAACGACAATAAATATAATTAACGGCAACCATTAAATCAATCATAGGCATCCAAGGCATCCAATCAACCAATTAAATTTAATTATATGAATTTAGCACATCCTAGTATTTCAGAAATGTGTGAGAATTAACTCACCTTTATTTCGATTGATGGTTCGCGCGTCGCTTTGTTTCATTTTAAACCAGCGCCTAAGTCGGAGAATCCAGTTGCTTTCGTTCTTTTCCGAATCGGCACAGCAGTGTAGCATTTTTCACCGCGACTCCAACGTGACTGGTTTCATATTATTCGTTTAGCACCACTAACTCGTGCTTAACCACCGTAATCTACATCATCAGCCGCCCTCAACCTTCACGTGTTTTCAGCTGTTCTCATAAAATTTTCCCAACCTCTTTTTATTTCTTTCCCTTATTTCCTGGTAAACGTTTGTGAACTCCACTCACTAACTTCCAGTGTTCCATAACAACTCTTTTCCTTTTTCCTTTCCTTTTTTTTCTTCTTCTTCTTTAATATAGTTCGAACAACCTGCATTCTATCATTCGACTATGAACCGCTCCCTGTTTCCGTTCAAGTCAAGCTTACCACTGCCACCGACCAGGCGACCACCTGCGAACAACTCGCTATCACCTTCCCAACCCCTAGCTCCCCGTCACCATTCTGGATGTGCTACCTCTTTTTATGTCAACCATTCTTATTTCAGTTCCCTTTCATGCATAATACTTAAGCCCAACAGTAGAGACTATCACCCACCTTCCTACTTTCTGGTACCCTTTTCTTCCCATTTTGAAACAAAAGAAGCTACCCGTTGTACATAAAGGTCCACTGAAAAGATCCCATCGCTGCAATCTCCTCATCTAAACTCACCCATTTCAGTTATTTAAGGGTATGATATAAGCTATATTATAATTATTTATTTATTAAAACAAATTACCTTAACTAATTAAGGTCCCACGTCATCCTCGTTAGTCCATCATTTCGATTCCTTCATCCGATCCTTCTGAAATCTGTTCTGGCCATTCCCACTTCAATCACCAACACCAATCGCCACCTTGACCATCAACGGACTCCGCCTACGTGAGCAACTCCACCACGCCTAGACTTATGTTCTCCACAGACAGTCGTTCACCGGTCTGAGACGCCACGCTTCACCTATGCCTACACTGTTCACCCAGCGTTCTTGCCGCCACCTTTACACAGGCAAACTACTCTACATGCCCCGAAAAATGAAATCAACTTCACCCTGTTTATCTTCCTTCCAGCCAATGTTTCGAACTGCAAGAAAATCCATGCATCCCCAGTGAGCTTCTAACGGTTTGAATTTCCATTGTGGTGAAGCTTTCGGAACAATAGAAAAGCCTGCACTTTCTCCACTGTTTAGTTTCACAGAAACTATATTGTTTTATTTTATGTTTCTTTATTTCTCTTGTTCTCTGAAACTTGTATGGATGAAGCTTCAGTTATGGTTTAATTACACTTGCTGCGATAACGAAGAGAATGGCTCAAACGAAAATGCAGTCAGGCCTTTATATAGATGGGAGGAGGAAGATAAGATCAGTGTCTAATCTCGCCAGTACAAGCTCGGGTGGAGGTTTCAGATGGTAGGAGAGGTGAACATGCATTTGTATTATCAAGTGAAAGACATAGGCATGAGTTTTCCTTTTCAAAGCTAGCTGGGTTGTCTCGGTTGAAAAGAAGTGAAGTGGGATAAGGCTGATATAACGTATAACATAGAGGGTGTAGCTGTACAGGAATGGTAGTTGTGTCCATCTCTCTCCATGGTAGGTGATGGGATTATACGTGCAATAAGCCTACAATGTGAAGAGTAGGCATGTGCTCTACTTAATAAGGATTAGACAAAAGCTAGTAGCGGTATATTTTTATTTAAAACAGACATGTGCTTGGTCGAATGGTGAGCAGCCTTTTTACTTATTTACTGTGAGGGGACGCTGCATGAGTAGGCAAAGAAGGGTAGGTGCAAAAGTTTAATCATAGGATACGGAGACCTGTTCATGTATAAAGATCAAAGTTTATACTTGAGAAGTAAAGATTAGTTTGTGTTGAGTTGAGATAAAAGAAAGATGGAATAGCAGAAAGCATGTGTTGTACGTGCCTGAAGTGTACATGGAGTTGCGCATTGATTTGACCATCATGTGCGTGATGGTATAGGCAACAGAAGGTAAATTCGCAGAACGTATGTGCGTCAACGTAGAAAGCTTTAGAAAAATAATGGACACCTTTTTTTTACTTGATCGGATACAATTATACGTGGGGTGCATGTGTATACATAGGGTACGACTTCACAAACTAAGCCTTTAAGGAATGAGTTTGGCAAACTTTTGTTTTATTTTATTTTGATTTGATTTCAGTGAAAAGTACTAACAAGTTTTAGTTTTAAAATTAATCATACTCTGCCATATAAAATTCAGTCCGCATACGACTTGTCGTCGACAGAAACAAATATACTGTCGCGTTCAGCAGTGTGCCACAATCCCAAATATATAATAATATAGGTAGGTTAACTTATATTGTGATACCCCAAAATGCTGATATAGGGTGCAAAAT
This sequence comes from Allium sativum, assembly GCA_030737875.1. NCBI lineage: Eukaryota > Viridiplantae > Streptophyta > Magnoliopsida > Asparagales > Amaryllidaceae > Allium > Allium sativum. Next base: position 42,809,199 of record CM060926.1, read on the forward strand.
ACTCCAAATAAAAAGTTTCTTATTTTGTGAATTAAAAATTACATTAAAATTCTAAAAATTAAATTATGACCATGCCTCAAAGAGCTTGTTCGAATTCGAATCTGATATTTAATTATAATTAAATAATCGATACGGCCTATAAACGATTCCACATCGACTATTTCAAAATTTGATTTGGATGTAAAATAAAATCTACAATACGAAAACTCGATTTTTCTCTTCCATTAGAAAAATATTATCAACTAGTTTCAGACTCTTCTTCTTTCACCGAAATCCGACTTAACACGGATTTAGGATAGTCAATTGAAGTTCAAATTCAATTTCACGAACTATCGCGCAGTTTCGAGTTGTTTTATAATTTAAATATAAATATAAATATTCAGTCAATGTTTAATTAACGATTTCGATATTGAATCCCATAAAAAGTTCAAATAAAATATTTAAAATAAATTTAAATATTTGAATCAAACAGCCGAAAAATTCAGGTCGTTACATTCTTCCCCCCTTTAATAAATTTCGTCCTCGAAATTTCTAGGTAAAAATAAAGCTCCAACTGCAATTATTTTCAAAATAATTAATTCAAAATATTATCAAAAATATTACCAAGTTATAAAATTTTCGAAAAATTCGCCAGCACCTCCTCTGCTCGGTTCGATCGAAACAATTACAAACGCCACTCTGGGCCTCTTATATTGATCAAAAGAAAACAAATTCAAATGGAGACCCAGGTCAGGGGTATAAAATCAATCACCTAATAATATAATATTAAGGTTTACCTTTTTGTCGGGCAACTCAATACTCGAGTCACGAAGTTCGGTAACTAACATCTCTCCATTTCAACAGGCACTCAACTCGATATATAACGGAGATAACTAACACATGGTTAAACCATTTTATTCTATTTCATATTGATTTTATACTGGAATTTATTTTCTAGTTTTTAGTTCATTCAACTGTTGATGAATTCTTATATTCGATTAATCTAGCAACCAACAAACAATTCACAATACACAATCACTTTAACCAAACCATTTCATTTTAACGAGCCCAACTAATTCATTGGTTCCAAATCCAATTCAAATCCATGTTCAGATTCGTGCTTATGAAATTTATTCCAAACATAAAATCCAACAAATTTCCATATATTTAGTTTGGATTCATTCTCTTTTTATTTTACCCAACACAAGTCAAATTCTTGTTGGCTTATCTCAATTCCAATTCAAAGGATTCATTTTAACTCATATAAGTTAAAATTAATTCTCATTTCATATTTGAAATGTTTCCAACTTCATACAAGTTTTGAATCAAATAATAGTTTGAGAAAATTATAAATTTTACCTTCTTATAAAATATTTTGGGTCAAAACAATATAAAAAATAATTTTATATTCAAATTACAAATACGCACTCTCGCATATATATATATATATATATATATATATATATATATATACTCAACTCGATCTAGATATTACTAGCTCAATCTCTATCGAGTTACACCACAGAGCCAAGGTTATTCCTAAACCATTGCTTTGATACCAACTGTAGCGACCCGTGATTTCCGACGCTCGAATCTAGACACTAATACACCTCGTGTCCAATCTCAAGTATCGAAAAACCCAGAAAGCTAATAGAAAAAAGTTAGAGGATGAGAAAAGAAAGAAAGAAATAATTGAATAGAAGAATAAGAAGATCAGAGTCTCACAGCGGAATGGACAAAATATAATAATCAATAATACTTTATAAAAGAACTGTATATTACAACAACAGAGTATACATTCAGATCAATACAACACATAGCGGAAATAAACTAGTACCAGTATATATGTGGAATACGTCTCGACTTCAACTCCTCTTCTGAAGCTCCAAGCGATACATAACCTGATAATATACTCGGTCTGACCCGAGCACATTTGAAGCAAAGAAAAATTCACCCAGATATGATAAATTCATATAGCAACCAACTTGTTTAACTTTGAAATCCTTTTGAAATAAAAGGATGATAGTAAGACCAGTCCACATATAAACACGGACGTTTTTTACCTTACTATAACCCGAATCGGTTTGAAATCAATATCTTATTCTGATATTATAATAGGGTCTAAATAGAATTTAGCTGAACGCTTGCATCTCACGCTCCACATATATAGTATAAAATCAAAATCCGCGGGCGCTTATTGGAGATTGGATTTCCAACTATGACAAGGTATGGGACCACCTGCCGATTGTGTATCTCTAAAGACGAATACACTGGGTTCAACAAGAACGTCTTGCAACCCGGCCCACACATGACCGACCACTCATTTCTCTTGAGCGTATCGAGTATATTGTCACCTTACGGCTTTTGTCGCTACCACCGTAGTTCCCGGGAGATACAGAAATGAAAGAAGTAACAAATATGAATATTCTCTAGATGGTGACAATACACCCTAATGGGTGCGACCTACATAGCCATGCTACCTGCCCGATTTTTTTCATTTCCCGGTTGTGAGGCTTGAGGTTATAATCGACTTTTGAAACATCTGGCCACCATTCACATCGTCATATATGTCATCCAGGTTCAGGACGAACCGAAGATACTCTCCTACTGCATCCAATATAGGAATCACCCCATGGATCAGCAGCGAGAAATCCTTGCAACCCGTAGATTCCAATCACGACAGAATCACAGTATATCTCTAGGGATCAGCCAGAGATTGTAAGTAACTCTTCCGTTTCATGCAAATCCACAGTTTTCAATTGCTCCATCTCGATCAGCGTCTTCGACGTATTCGTATTTATTGGTCGGAATGGTTTACGAATATAAATTCGATCCCGGTCTTCCCGTACCAATAACGTTGGGTCAGATTTTGATAGTTGGTTATTTGACTATCAAAATAAACAACCATAAAAATGTAACAGATCCCTTGGTTTATTACACAGCATCAGTTGGCCATTTAAAAATAATATATCAGTTGAGATACCCAAAAATAATATCTTGGTTTAATATATAATTATACTCAAATCCCTTTTACCTATATACCTAGAAAATATCTTAAATCATATCTAATTTAACTTTCAACTAACATTTCAAAACATTTCTATAACATTTCTTTTTATCTTATCGATTCAATTATCATAACGGCATCTTCTTTGGCTTCGTTATTAGAACACCAAAATCTCCACTCATCCCTTTTAGAATAAACCCATTTAAATCTTATTTCAATACTTTGAAATACCATTATACTTTCACCGATCTCCCTTTTTATTTCTTTTATTATGGGGATATCGTTCCATATCATCAAGCCCCTTTTATTTCCTTTTATATCGGAATCTTATTATATATATATATATATTCAAGTCCTTCAAATAACGTTACACTGCTATTTTCCCAAAATATTTTACTCTAACACCTTCACCATTACGACTAATATCATCCTTTGATAATCCTAAAGTTTTTCAAGTTGGGGTATTTTAATTACCTATCAGACTTTGATCAACAACGTTCTTATCATAAGATAGATATCAGTTGTAATACAAAAAACAACACTCATTTCCAATACGAAAAATCCCATTATAATTCCATCTTGATGGAATATCATCTCCTCTTTAAAACTGGCGATTCTATATCGCATCTTTAGTTCATTTAACTACTCTGATTCAAATTGGGGTTTACATTTGATTCCCATTTCAAATTATCACTTCAATTCTTAATAAATAATAAAATTTCAACATTGATTAAAATAAATCTGGGTTACTTAACCATTAACTACAGTTAACGTCGTTAACTTGTTCAACTCTAAACGATTAACCTGTTAATTAATTGTTACTGATCTTTACATTTAAATTAATTAATAATTAATTAATCTAAATAATTCTATTCACTTTGATTTACATTAAATTAATATCAATATATATCCCTTCTAATTGTTACGTTAATTCTGGTCACCTGAATTAGCTACATAAAATTGTTTAATAATCATTTAACAAGCGCGTGCTTCGCGCACAGTAGATTTTGATTAAACCAATCCATGTATTTATGTGGTTGGTTTATCACCCTTTTAGAACTTTATTTAAAATAATAATATATTTTAAAATCTATATTCGGTTAAATAAATTTATAACTTCATTCTAGCGATTCACCTGACGGTGAATCGTTCTTTATAAAACGGTGTATATTTGGGCCATGTGCTATTTATTTCTCAACCAATACTATATATATAGTGGTTCAAACTCAACCACAATCAACAACCAACAGGGTTTAAAGTCAACGGGTTTTAAACAGTTCACAAAATATGAAATAACAGCATATTGAATATTCGAGGAACCGGTCCGATTCCTCCTACATGTTCTTCCCTGCATCACATATCATTATAATATTTCATATCATCACATAGAAATATTTTAACGACGATAACATAATTAACGGCAACCATTAAATCAATCATAGGCATCTAAGGCATCCAAGGCATCCAATCAACCAATTAAATTAAATTATATGAATTTAGCACATCCTAGTATTTCAGAAATGTGTGAGAATTAACTCACCTTTATTTCGATTGATGGTTCGCACGTCGCTTTGTTTCATTTTAAACCAGCGTCTAAGTCGGATAATCCAGTTGCTTTCGTTCTTTTTCGAATAAGAACAACAATGTAGCATTTTTTCATCGTGACTCCAACATGACTGGTTTCGTATTATTCGTTTAGCACCACTAACTCATGCTTAACCACCGTAATCTACATCATCAGCCACCCTCAACCTTCACGTGTTTTCTGCTGTTCTCATAAAATTTTCCCAACCTCTTTTTATTTCTTTCCCTTGTTTTCTGGTAAACGTTTGTGAACTCCACACACTAACTTCCAATCTCCCATATCAACTCTTTTTTTTTCTTTTTCTTTTTTTTCTTCTTCTTCTTTAATACAGTTCGAACAACCTACATTCTATCATTCGACTGTGAACCGCTCCCTGTTTTCGTTCAAGTCGGGCTTACCACTGCCACCGACCAGGCGACCACCTGCGAACAACTCGCTACCACCTTCCCAACCCCTAGCTTCCCTTCCCCATTCAGGGTGTGCTACCCCTTTTTATGTCAACCATTCTTATTTCAGTTCCCTTTCGTGTATAATACTTAAGCCCAATAGCAGAGATTATCACCCACCTCCCCACTTTCTGGTACCCTTTTCTTCCCATTTTGAAACAAAAGAAGTTACCCGCTATACATAAAGGTCCACTGAAAAGATCCCATCGCTGCAAACTCCTCATCTAAACTCACCCATTTCAGTTAGTTAAGGGTATGATATAAACTATATTATAATTATTTATTTATTAAAACAAATTACCTTAATTAATTAAGGTCCCACGTCATCCTCATTAGTCCATCCTTTCGGTTCCTTCATCCGATTCTTCTGAATTCTGTTCTAGCCATTCCCACTTCAATCACCAATACAAATCGCCACCTTGACCATTAACGGACTCCGCCTACGTGAGCAACTCCACCACGCCTAGCCTCATGTTCTCCAAAGACAGTAGTTCACCAGTCCGAGACGCCACACTTCACCTATGCCTACACTGTTCACCCAGCGTTGTTGCCGCCACCATTACACAAGCAAACTCCTCTAGATGCCCCGAAAAAGGAAATCAACTTCACCCTGTTTATCTTCCTTCCAGCCAATGTTTCGAACTGCAAGCAAATCCATGCATCCCCAGTGAGCTTCTAACGGTTTGAATTTCCATTGTGGTGAAGCTTTCGGAACAATAGAACAGCCTACGCTTTCTCCACTATTTGGTTTCACGGAAATTATATTGTTTTATTTTATGTTTCTTTATTTTTCTTGTTCTCTGAAACTTGTATGGATGAAGCTTCATTTATGGTTTAATTACACTTGCTGCGGAAACGAAGAGAATGGCTCAAACGAAAATGCAGTGAGGCCTTTATATAGATGGGAGGAGGAAGATAAGATCAGTGTCTAATCTCGCCGGTACAAGCTCGAGTGGAGGTTTCAGATGGTAGGAGAAGTGCACATGCATTTGTATTATCAAGCAAGCCTTGTTTCAAGCAGTCTCCAAGCTTGTTCGTTAACGGTAAGGAAGCGAAGCAGCTTATGAGGAGACCTTTAGTATATTAATTGGGTCCACACCTCGCTAGTATATTAATTGCCCATCCTCTTAGATTCTGATTGTGGGGTATTCAATGCACTTGGGACGTTCGAGCAGAGAGTCGCAGAGAAGATCGACTCAGGGCAAACGTGTCGAGCTTCAATTTGCTCACACTTTTCATCCAGACTAGGAAGCGACAAGGTAAGCAACATCAATTCAGGGTTGCCTATAAATTCGATTGGTTTTTCTCGTTTGCTGTTACATTTTGACAAGTCGTGACTTTCTCATTAATTCGCAGCATGAGTTTTCCTTTTCAAAGGTAGCTGGGTTGTCTCAGTTGAAAATAAGTGAAGTGGGATAAGGCTGATATAGAGTATAACATAGAGGGTGTAGCTGTATAGGAATGGTAGCTGTGTCCATCTCTCTCCATGGTAGGTGATGGGATTATACGTGCAATAAGCCTACAATGTGAAGAGTAGGCATGTGCTCTACTTAATAAAGATTAGACAAAAGCTAGTACCCGTATATTTTTATTTAAATCAGACATGTGCTTGGTCGAATGGTGAGCAGATTTTTTACTTATTTACTGTGAGGGGATGCTGCATGAGTAGGCAAAGAAGGGTAGGTGCAAAAGTTTAATCATAGGATACGGAGACATGTTCATGTATAAAGATCAAAGTTTACTCTTGAGAAGTAAAGAATAGTGTGTGTTGAGTTGAGAGAAAAGAAAGATGGAATAGCGGAAAGCATATGCTGTATGTGCCTGAAGTGTACATGGAGCTGCACATTGATTTGACCGTCATGTGCGTGATGGTATAGGAAACAGAAGGTAAATTCATAGAACATATGTGCGTCAACGTAGAAAGCTTCAGAAAAATAATGGACACCTTTTTTTGTACTTGATCGGATACAATTATACGTGGGGTGCATGTGTATACATAGGGTACGACTTCACAAACTAAGCCTTTAAGGAAAGAGTTTGGCAAACTTTTGTGTTATTTTATTTTGATTTGATTTCAGTGAAAAGTACTAACGATTTTCAGTTTTAAAATTAATCATGCTCTGCCATATAAAATTCTGTCTGCGTATGACTTGCCGTCGACAGAAACAAATATATTGTCGCGTTCAGCAGTGTGCCACAATCCCAAATATATAATTATATCGGTAGGTTGACCTATATTGTGATACCCCAAAATGCTGATATAGGGTGCAAAATACTCCAAATAAAAAGTTGCTTATTTTGTGAATTAAAAATTACAGTAAAATTCTAAAAATTAAATTATGACCACGCCTCAAAGAGCTTGTTCGAATTCGAATCCGATATTTAATTATAATTAAATAATCGTTACGGTGTATAAACGATTCCACAACGACTATTTCAAAATTTGATTTGGACGTAAAATAAAATCTATAATATGAAAAACTCGATTTTTCTCTTCCCTTAGAAAAATATTATCAACTAGATTCAGACGCTTCTTGTTTCATCAAAATCCGACTTAACATGGATTTAGTATAGTCAATTGAAGTTCAAATTCAATTTTACGAACTACCACGCAGTTTCGAGTTCGTTTTACAATTTAAATATAAATATAAATATTTAGTTAGCGTTTAATTAATGATTTCGATATTGAATCTCATAAATAGTTCAAATAAAATATTTAAAATAAATTTAAATATTCGAATCAAATAGCCGAAAAATCTGGTTCCTTACAATCATAGGTTGTATCAGAGCTTTGGTTAATCTTAGTTCTGGAATTTAACACATTAAACACCTCGTCAAGATAGAATCGGTAGAGTTCTAAGATGAGTATCTCATTAGAGATAGGATTAATAATATCCTAGAATGAGCTAAGCAGAATAGAAAAATAACTTGATCAGTACATCGTTGTCTTTTCATATATTCTTTTGCTTTTACCATATCTTAAAATTATCATTTCTGTGACCTTGATTCTTTTCTTGCTAGTACAGAACTTGACTTAGATGGCTACACGAGTAGCTGCAGCTAGAGGTAGAGCAGGCCGAGGCGGAGGACGGGGGAATATCCCCGTTGTCCCAGAGCCTTTGGTTCAGTCACTACCACCCCCTCGACCATTTGAGTTAGACCGAGTGGGAAAGACATATAGGAATCTGGGAGGCAAGCCATTTTTGGGCATTGGTACTGCAATTGAAGCCTTGGGCTGGTTGAACACTTGTGAGAAGATCTTCAGGGGCATGGGTATTAAGGATCAAAGGAAAAGCTTTTTGGGCACTTGGCTACTGCAGGATGAGGCCCAACTCTGGTGGGACGCCATCACCTTAAATGAGGAAGAGGTAGAGATGACACTGAATGAATTCAAAACACTATTCAAAGAGAAGTTCATTCCAGAGCAAGAGATGGATCACTTGCACGAGGAGTTTGCTTATCTCCAGCAGGGAGATCGCACCATCCAGGAGTACCTCAATAGGTTCACTTAGCTATCCCGCTACGCTCCAGAGCTTGTTCAGACAATGAAGGCAAAGAATAAGATGTTCATTCATGGACTTCAGCGCAAATATCAGGACAGGGCAATGAGCCATGTTAACCTTACGTTCACCGAGATGGTGGACATGGCTTGTAATTATGAGAGCCTAGATATGAGGAACATGCAAATAGACCGCACAAAGTATCAAGCGAGAAACAAGCGCAAGACTTCAGAAAGTGAGCCCGAATCCAGCAACACAGCAGCTAATGCCAAGCCACAAGCGAATAGGCCACCCAGAGGAAGCTGCTATAACTGCGGTCAAGCTGGCCATTACTCTAATGTGTGCACCACTCCAAAGCGGCAGAAGACCACCCAAGCAAGCTCTAGTCAGAATTCCAGTGATAGGCGAGAGTGTTACAACTTTCGTCAATAGGGGTGTATCAAGGCCAAGTGTCCCTTGTTGAAGAATTCACAAGTTGCGCATATATACAAAGGGGCGAATCCACCAACTATTACTGATGGGACAGGTAAACCCGATGTTTTGGGAGGCACCCTTACTATTAAAAATATTCCTGTTTCCGTACTATTTAACACTGGTGCATCACAAAGTTTTATTGCAAGTAACACTGTTAAAAAGTTAAAGTTAAATCTAAGAAAGCTTAAAGAATCGGTTAGAGTTCACAATCCGATAGGAGGGTCTATATTTTTCGGTTCATATTGTAAAGTACCTGCTTCTTTTTCTCGATATCGGTTTCCTTTTGATTTGATCATTATGGACTTTTCCGAGTTCGATATTATACTTGGACTGGACTGGTTAACCAAATACGAGGCCGAAGTGAAATGTGCCGAGAGGATAATTACAATTAAAACAAAGCTTGGGTATATTGCTATACCACGCCAAGGCTCAGATTCAGATCCTAACAGAAAAGAATTTTGGTCTGCACTAGAAGTTATTCCCACTTTGTTAGAGAACATTCCTGTCGTTAAACACTATGCAGATGTGTTCGAAGAAGTCGAAAGCTTACCTCCGCAAAGAGAAATTGAATTCAGGATCGATCTAATTCCGAATTCCAGGCCAGTAGTGCATTCAATCCGAAGAATGACTCTAAAAGAAAAATAAGAATTAGGCGATCAAACTCATCAACCGCTATGGAAAGATATGATCAGACCCAACTTTTCTAATTGGGGTGCAGCTATAGTGTTTGTTCCTAAGGCAGACGGTACTCTCCCAGTGTGTGTTGATTACCGAGACCTCAACAAGCAGACGCTCAAGAATAAATATCCATTACCCCGCATCGATGATTTGTTGGATCAATTAAATGGAGCGTGAGTATTTCCAGAATGGACCTAGCTACAGGTTTCCATCAACTGAGAATTGCCGAAGAGTGTGTTCCTTTGACAGCTTTCAGGGGTCCAGACATATTTTATGAGTGGTTAGTAATGTCGTTCGGCTTATGCAACACTCCAGCATACTATGTCGATCTAATGAATAGAGTGTTCAGAGAAGTCTTGAATAAATTTGTTCTGGTATTAATCGATGATATTTTAATCTACTCCAAGTCAGAAAGCGAGCATGAAAAACATTTAGAACAAGTGTTGGGGATTCTAAGAAAGAATGTCTTCAAAGCTAAATTCTCTAAATGTACCTTCTGGCAAGATGAAGTGAAGTTTCTTGGCCACGTCGTGTCAAAGAAAGGAATTTCTGTAGATCCAAGCAAAATTACAGCAATTCAAGAATAAAAGCAGCCTACTACACCCATAGAAGTCCGTAGTTTTCTGGGATTGGCTAGTTATTATCGGAAATTCGTTAAGGATTTTTCGAAGATATCTGGTTCATTAACCAGGCTTACAAAGAAGCATGAAAGATTTAAGTGGACTCCCAAATGTGAGGAAGCTTTCCAGGAACTGAAATTAAAATTGACAACTGCTCCAGTATTAACAATTTTCGATGGCAATCAGGATTTGAGGGTTTGGACGGATGCTTCTATCAGAGGTCTTGGTGCAGTATTAATGCAAAGAGGCCAAGTATTCACTTATGCTAGCTGTCAGTTGAAGCCACATGAGAAGAATTATGTGACTCATGATCTTGAGCTGCTAGCCATCGTGCTTTCTATGAAAATATGAAGGCACTATCTATTGGGTGAGAAATTTGAATTATATACTGATCATCAATCATTGAAGTATTTGTTCACCCAGAAACACTTGAATATGAGACAACAGCATTGGCTAGAATTTCTTGCAGTGTATGATCTAGATATTCTGTATACGCCGAGAAAAGCCAATGTGGTAGCGGATGCGCTTAGAAAAAAACGCAATCATCGCCAATCTTATTATTACGCCTTCATTAATCGACAAGATCACCGTTCTTCAGAAAGACGATAATCTTTTTAAGGATATGATCAAAAGAATTCAAAGATGCGAAGCTCCAGTTTCCAAATGGATAGTGAGGGATTTCTGAGATTAAAAAGAAGAATCTGTGTCCCGACATCTATGAGCTCAAAAGAGAAGTACTTGATGAATGTCATAAGTCCAAACTTTACATTCATCCAGGAGTAAGTAAAATGTACAACGATCTTAAGCGCACATTCTGGTGGAAGGAAATGAAGAGAGACATTACTTTATATGTTAGCAGGTGCTCTACTTGGTACTTGCCAACTAGTCAAAAGCGACCAACAGAAACTTGCTGGATTATTGCAACCATTGGAAATTCCAAGCTGGAAGTGGGAACAGATTTTCATGGATTTCATAGATGTTTTACCCTAAACTAGGAAAGGAAATGATAGTATTTGGGTGATTGTAGATCGTTTTACGAAGACCGCTCATTTCATACCTGTCAGATCCAATAGAACCGCTCAAAGTCTAGCACAGATTTATTTCAGAGAAATTGTCAAGCTACATGGAGTGCCGACCAGCATAGTCAGTGATAGAGATCCATTATTTACTAGCAAATTCTAGGAGGCATTTCAAGTAGAACTGGGGACAAAGCTGAATCTGAGCATCGCATATCACCCTCAAACAGATGGACAAACTGAGAGGGTAAACCGTATTCTAGAAGATTTACTGCGGGCTTGTATTATTGATTTCGGCGGATCATGGGAAGATCACCTGCATTTGGCTGAGTTCTCATATAACAACAGTTATCAGGCAAGCTTGAATATGTCGCCATTTGAGGCATTATACGGTAGACCATGCAGATCTCCCACATGTTGGGTAGAAACTAGCAATAGACTTGTGTTGGGACCCGATATGATTCACGAAGCTTCAGACAAAGTCGATTTCCTCAAGAAACGATTACAAACTGCTCAAAGCCGACAGAAAAATTATGCGGATTCTAGAAGAAGAGATTTAGCATTTGCTGTTGGTGATTATGTTTATTTGAGAGTGTCTTTGATGAGAGGAGTAATCCGATTCGGTAAAACTGGGAAGTTGGCACCCAGATTTATTGGTCCTTTTCCTATACTTGAACGAATTGGAACTCTTGCTTATAAGGTTCAATTACCTGATTGGTTGCCTGGAGTGCACAATGTGTTTCACGTATATCAACTTCGAAAGCATGTGCATGACCCAGATCTTTTAGTAGAAGAAGCAGCGCAACAGGACATGGAAATTACTCCAGAATTAACAATCAGAAGAGAGCCGATAAATATTATTGGCAAAGAAACTAAAGAGCTAAGGAACAAGAAGGTTCATTTAGTTAAAGTGCAGTGGAGTGGAGATCCTAGAGACTGTATTTGGGAGACAGAAGAAAGCATTAAGCAAGCTTATCCTAGTTGCAGAGTGCACATCTCTGACTAAGTCCAGTGCAAGGTACATTTAAAATACTTTGCATTTCCGTTTTGTTTCCTACTTTACTGTTGTTTCCTTTTCGGGGATGAAAAATTTTAAGTGGGGGAGATTGTAACAACCCGGAAAATATGAGCCAATTTAAATTTTTAATTTGGTTATTTTAATGAATTTGAGGTAATTGAAATAAAATATTTCAATTAAATAACGAGTTAGAAATAGTGCGGCAGTTTAAAATTTTGAATTCGAACTTTGACTGAACGTACAGGATGCAAACTAAAACGGATTTTAGCGAAACAAAAAATATTTAAATCTGTTTAAGAATATCTTTCTAACGAATCTGAAAATCGAAATTTCATAGCGGGTATCAAAAGTTATGGTCAGTTGAATATTCAGAATGGTCGCTATAGAATGAATATAGCCCTTGGAAAATGACATTTTACAAACGACCTCCATTTTTGACGAAACCACTTTTGTTGGATCCGGGATGTCAATTTATTGTTATGTTTCAAATTCCATAATTTTTGGAATTAATATGTGAGCGTGGCAAAGGAAAAAGTGTTTGGTTGATTTTAGTCAAATTGGATAGACCAGAAAATGGCCATTTTTCAAACGGTCTCTGAATTCGACGAAATCAATTTTTTTGGGACCGTATCGTCCCAACATGGCTAGATTTATTTTTCAGGAATTTTTAGAATCGGTATGTGGACCCGACAAATTAAAATGTACATTCAAAACATAACTTGAATGTTTTATATTTTAAAGAATAACTGACTGTAACAGTCGAATGGGCCTACAAACATATTCCATTGTGTCTGGGATGGGGGTATTTAGCTAGGGGCGACAGTCGTTGGATTTGAAATGGAGTTCATATGGAAAAACTCTAATTTTTGAATTAATATACATATCGGCCAATAGGAATTATCCATCCATTAACTTAATTTTATAAAAAAAAATCAGAAAAACCCCCGCCTCTCTCTCTCTCTCAACGATGACGGAAGTTGTTCTTCCTTTCCCAACCAATTTCCGGCGAATCCATCACGAATTACACCTCGCCCCTTTGCAACTTTTTGAAGCTCTCTTCCTCTTCAAATCTATACCTGGTACACCCCCTATCGTGGCTCCTACTTCGAGAACAACCTCTCCAAACATCTGGTCTTCAAGCTGCCACCCAGCCACCGATCCTCCACCGAGTTCAACCCCTCCTCCACGCGCAAGTGCGCCACTCCAGCCTCTTCGCTATGGTGAAGGCCGATTGTTCAATCGTTGCACGGATTTGGTGCTGGATCGAAACCTAGTTTTGAACAATTTCAGAGGGTAACGGCCTTTGTTTTTAAAACTGAATATAACACTTTTAAGTGTTGCAAATAATTATTTTCAAATAAAAATCATATATTTTTGCTATGTTGATGAAGTTCGATGAAACAGGAAATATCAGACTCGTAGCGACATCATCTACATTCTAGAAGAAGCTAGAACGTGTTCCGAGCTCGCTACAAATTTCAGAAGGATTAAAATCAATGTGAGACATCTAAATTCAATATAGAATGGAAATGCGTTGCACAAATTATATGAACAAAATATAAATTATATATGCGTTGTACACCACATGTATGAGCGTTGTATAAGTTATATGAGCGATGTATAAATTATACATGCATTGTAAAAATCATATATGTGTTGAAATGAAAATGAAACATATTTATATATATATACTCCCCTCGTACACAGACCACGGACGATATAAATTGATTGTGATTGACGTGAAATTGATTGATAATGCTAATGGATGAAAATTAGTTCAGATGCGAATGGTTGGAAATAATTGTTTGTGGTTAAAAGAAATTGTTTGTGGTTCAGTGGGAATTATTGTGGAAAATTCATATGATATGAAATTGATCTTAGATCATCTAGATAAGCCTCTTATGGAACGCCGCGAGGCCTAAGGTAGTGCGAGGAGCCGTACTCGGGAAGGTGCCGGTTTTTAAACCCCTACCGTTATGCTGCCGAAATTTTCAGTAATATCTGTGTGTTTGAATTAATTTCATGTATTGAATTATATTCATGTGTTGAATAAATTGCTTAGATAATAAAAATCACATTTTTATTATGCGTGTGAAGTATATGAAGTGTGCATGTATGAGATATTCATATGTTGAGATATTCATGCATTGAATGACATTCATATGTTGAATAAATTGTTTAAAAAGTAAAAATCACATTTTTATTTAATGTATGGACTATATAAAATATTAGTGTTTTAAATAAATAACTTTAACTTGAAAAATATCATTTTTATCTTATTTACGAAGTATATAAAATATTTGTGTTTCAAATAAATTGTTTTAACGATAAAAATATAATTTTTATTATATGTATGAACTAATTAGAATATTCATATGTTGAAAAGGATTCATGTGTTGAATAAAAGGATTGAACAATAAAATTAACATTTTATTATGAATATGAAGTGCTAAAAACATTCATGTGTGGAATAAATATTGTTGAACGACAAAAATATCATTTTTATTATGTATACGACCCGCTAAAAATACACATGTGTTGAAACATATTTTTGTTCGCCAAAAATATCATTGTATCCTGTGTATGAAGTGTTAAAAATAACCGCGTGTTGAAATAAACATTTGTTCGCTAAAAATATTATTTCAGTTTGGTTCTACATATATACATATATATATATATATATATACGTTGAACAGGAATATTGATTAGTTGTTGAGTAAAGAATATATTTGTGTGCCCAACAAATAGGTAAGCCTTAATGAGTTGGCTACGCAATTTTATTATTATATAAACTCCTGTGAATTCCATTGGATGCGGAGTGCTTGTCGTTCTGTGTGAAACAATAAACGTCGCCATAGGATAGTAACGAATAATTTTGAACTACACTACATGGCATACTTCTTGAAGATTGCATACCCTATCATATACCACAGAAGGATTTGGAGCATATGTGACGAGGTGGAAGATGTACCATACAAGCGAGAAGCTTGTATGGCGATGACTATATTTCAGGCTGAACTGAAGACAGATATGGATTATATAAAATATATATAAATTGCCAGATTAATAAAAACCCCACACGGGTCTGGAGATGACAATAAACACGTCTCTCTGGTCATTAAGGCACAAAAACCATTTATAGGGTGACGAGAATTTATTCTCTGGAGTTATGATCTATACACACTACCCTGTGGACACCGGAATATATCACTATAAATATGTGCATGCTTTTTAGGATTTATTGGGTGCATAATACGGCCCAATAAATTTCCAAACCCCTTCCCGTACAAAGGAGGTTATGGCGAAATTTTCTGAAATTTAAATGAGTTAGTGAAATATTTGAAGGGAAAACGATATGAAAATCATCGAATGAATTATATTTATATATACATATATAAATATAAATTAAATTAAACGAATAACGACGCTGCAGTTCATATTTTTGAATCGTAATTTTAAACGATTATATAGGGAAACTCGACCATCGGATTTTCCCGAAATCAGAACCGCTAGGTTCGCTTTGGAAAAATCTTTCCAACGATATAAAGTTTGTTAAAAATCCAACGGTTGGATTGTGTGGAATGTTAAATTCAAATCTGAATAAAAATAGCGCTAGAATGAATTATATTCATATATATATAAAAAAAATTAAATAAAACGAATAACGACGGTGTAGTTCGTATTTTGGAATCGTAACTTTAAACGATTACATTGAGAAATCAGACCATTGGATTTTCCCGAAACCGGAACCATTGGGTTCGCTTTGGAGAGAATTTTCCAATGGAATCAACTTCGTTAAGATCCAACGGTTAGATTTTGAGAAATGTGTAAATCAAAATTAGAGAAAAACAGCGTCAAGGCCACATTATGGCCTGAAACGTCGTTTAATTAAATGGCGCTATTTTTAAATAAATAAAAATAGCGATATATCATTATAAAATATTATAGGCGACATGGAATGGAAATAAACCGATTCTACTTGGTTTGCTTGATATTTGATGGTTGAATGTGTTTGACATTAAAAATTATACAAAGAACTGAAATGTGGATGTCGAATAATTTAACCATGGACAAAATTGATTTGAATTCTAATACGCGAATTATTTGAAAAGGCCAAGTTAATGCTCATTTCAAATAATTGATCGACGAATAAATGTCGAAGATATGAAGACGGTGCAAGACCGGTGATCTTCACATCGTGTAGATTACTACTGATGCCTTTGAGATGGGAAGCTCCCTTGATGAGGTTACAGTGGTAGTAGTCTAAACGTTCTTGTTGATCGTCTGGATGTGCGAGGGCCTCTCTCCTGTATTGGACATACGGGAGAGGAATAAAGTGCCTCCTGTTTCGTTTAGACCCAGAACGGACTTGTAAATGGATGTGTGTCTGACGTGTATTCTGTGTTGTATTCGTTGATCTCTACTAAATATACATCTGTTTGGAGGCGGAGAATTTATTCTCCTGCTTAACGCCCTTCTCTGAGACGTACGAGCTCAGAGGTTGTATATTAGTAGACATCGGTGGTATGGTGTGGATTGACAGCGTGGCATGCAAAGATGCAAACGATCAAGGTTTTTGTTGAAAAGCAGAGTCTTGTGGTTGATGATCAAAGCACGGTTTTGAGATGGCACGGCTTTGTGTATGACGTTGATTCGCGAGCCTCACACCTCGGCATGAGTTAAAAACGAGATAAGGACCGCTGGGAGAACACGACGTTTCTTTCTAGCAATGGACGCTGTCAGTGTTTTACTAGCCCTGACATCGTTGATGATTATACCTTTGTGGATGTTGAATTGCGAGGCGCCTCGATATATCGGTCTCTACGGAGCCGATGGATAGGTCCGATAGGACCAGGAAATGTGTGTTCAGGAATTGCCAATCCACTAACATAACTGTGGACCAGTCCAGCCGATTCCAAGGGTTTTCTGCGGGAAATCCTAAGGCATTTTCTAGAGTGTCCCGAAGCTGGTGAGGAGCTTGCCCCTTGCCTCAACTCATGACGGAATCCAAATTTCCAATATGAAATCATGGATTTGATTACAACTTATATATGGCGACATAGTGGTATGGGGCACTTATGCCGTCTAGGATTGATATTTATGATTGAATTTGCTTTTGAAACATATATGCACTAGTAATAATACCAAATGATTTCAACTACACGTATGAAGCATATTTTGGCTATTATAAGGTAAAACTTTATCCTCCGGTTTGCGTTGCATTGTGTGATGGGACTTGAGTCTTATAACGGTTTCATTTTTATAAAAAGCATTGCGTTATTCAAAAGATTTACTTTATTTCATGCATTGGCAATCACTGGAGTAAACCCGTTCCACAAATGTGGCGTGGTCCTATGATTTGCCTTGTTATTATTGTTTATCCAGTTAAGTAGATTTCTCATACCAATCCCATGACTGACTCGTAGTTTGTTTCACTTTGCAAACTCGGGTGCCCTTATTTTCACATGGGCAGCCTAGTGATAGGTGTCAGGGTATATTTTGGCTTTTGCACAACAACATGGAGTGCATTTTTTGGCTTTTATGGCGAGGACTTGACTTCTCAGTATTTTGGCTATGTGATATTCGGCAATTAGTACCTTATGTATATGCTTCCGCTTATCGCAATGTAGATAGATTTACTTCTATTATGTATCTATAATGTATATGTACTAGTGATCTTAATGTAGACTGATCATTTCCTTTCATGCACTAAGTTGTATCCTACACTGTGATACTATGATGTTATTACATATTATGATTTCACTCTCATATTGATGTAAATTATTTTATTTTCTGTTTATGCTATTTACTGTTCTCTACCAATGATGATTAATGTGTTATATTCCAATGATTATCCTTAACACCGTTGTATGGGGTTGTGAGATCGTCACACCGACTATGAACCGTTATTCAGGCAAGACGGATCCATTTCAATATTTAATGAGATATTCATGGTATGTGAATGCTGTTGTCGCTCCCGACATGGTGAAATGCAAAGCATTCCCGATCTTCTTAGAGGACTTGGCATTAATGTGGTTTACCCGCTTGCCAGCTCGATCGATCTCGAGCTTCAAGGAATTGAGTAAAAGATTTATAAATCAATTCTGACTTCATTTTCAAAGGTCCGAAAAAGTCGTTGAACTGTCACTCATCAAGCAGCGCCCTGATGAAACTCTGAGATCATACCTAGACAGCTTCAACTTAGCAGTTACCGAGGTTGGATACCCTCATGAACAATCAGTCCTAATGGCCTTAGTTGATGGAGTAGATATAGATATGGAGTCTGGCAGATACTTAGCTAGAAAACTGCCACTTACCAAGGATATATTCTACAAGAAAGCCAATATCCGTCTGCGCCAAGAGGAATTATACGCTAATCAAAAAAGGAAATCCACTGATAAGAAAGATATATAGAGTAATGTGCCCATCAAACAATCTGGAGACAACTCTACGAAGGTAGAGGTCAATGTTTGAAATAAGAACCAAAGCAGTGGCCACCAGAACGGGAACAGCAGTCGAAAAAAGAATAGGGGAAATGATTCACAGAAGAGACCTCGGTTCAAGGCATTTGAGAACTTTACACCACTGAATGATACGTTAGAGAATATTTTCCTAGACACTTATAATGTTCTTCAACATAAGAGGCCTCCACCACGAAACTTCACGGGAGAAAGAGCATGAAACAGTAGAATTCTGCCTTTTCCGCTAGACCCATGGTCACTCCACTAATGAGTACCTCCATTTGAGAGACGTGGTTGAAAAACTGCTTCGAGAAGGGAAGTTGGATGAATACAAGGTTGCTCCAAGAGACAGAGGCCAAGCCGGACAGGCCCCGAATCAAAACCAACCTACTTCTTGGCCCACTGCTCAGCAGAAGGGGAAGAATATTTTTATCAACACTATAGTAGGAGGGCCTCACCCGGCTGGACACAGCTTCAGGGCAATGGATCAATATGTAAATGTAGCAAAGCACGTTGGAGCAGGGTAGTGTATTAATCCTGAAGATACCGCCCCAATAAAGCAATAAAAAGCAATGTCTAACGATGTCATATTCTGCAATAGAGATAGTATTGGAGTTCATTCCCTACCGAAGATCCCTTACTGATCACAGCCACCATTGGTCCTACTTTAGTCCACAAGGTCTTAGTGGATAATGGAGGCTCAGTTAACATTCTATTTAAGAAATCATTTTATCAGATGAAGCTCGAAGTCAAGGACTTGAAGCCTTGTGACAGATGGATACACGTCTTTAATGGGGCCTCGATAGCTTTGATGGGATATGTAGAATTGTTTGTGACACTGGGAGAAGGAGATCGCTGGAGAGTGAGGATTCTCCCATCTGTAGTTTTGGATATTGACCCGTCCTATAATGCCTTTTTGGGCCGACCGGCTCTTGCAGAATTCAAGGTCTACATGGCACCTTGGTGCTTATTGCTGAAATTTCCAACAGACGTGGGAGTGATTATAGGTGATCAGGCCACTAGACGAGCCTGTTGTATGGAAGAATTAAATATGTTGATGAAAGGAATAAATATAGAATCCAAAGGTGCTTCCTCTCCCATGAAGGAGGGATCAACATAGCAACTAAGGGGCACGACCCCGAGGGAGTCGCCTGGAGAATTTCCCGAGAACATAGATCCCTGAGAGGACGAAGAACCTAGGGGAAGAATGGCGACGCCCAATGAAACAACTGTGGATATCCCGATTGACAATAATGACTCAATGAGGGTTTTAAAGATCAGATCTTAGCTAGACCCACTTTGGGCAAAGGAATTTATTGACTTTCTAAAGGCAAACCTGGATGTGTTTGCTTGGACCCACATCGATATGTGTGGAATATCCCCTCAATTATGAACCACTCATTGAGTATCAACCTGAAGCATCCACCCGTTAAGCAGAAAAGGAAAATGCTCAGCTCAGAGAGGTCAGCAACCTTAAAGGAATAAGTTGAGAAGTTGAGAAGCAACGCATTCATTAGAGATTCGACTTACCCAAAATGGATCTCAAATCCCTTTTTAGTAAAGAAGGCCAACTGAAAATGGTGTACTTGCATTGATTTCTCGGATTTGAATAAAGCTTGCCCCAAGGATAGTTTTCCACTTCCTAGAATCGATCAATTGGTAGATTCAATAGCGGGTCATGAACTTCTCTCCTTCATGGATGCATACTCAGGATATAACCGGATTCCCATGCATGTTCAGGACCAGGAACACACCAGCTTCATCATGGATTTGGGACTATACTGCTACGTAGTGATGCCCTTTGGTTTGAAGAACGCCGGAGCAACCTATCAACAGCTAGTGAATCGAATGTTCTACAATCAGATCGGGAAGACAATGGAAGTGTACGTTGACGATATGCTTGTGAAATCCCGACAGTCTTCTAATCATACAGCTGACCTAGCAGAAATGTTCGAAATTCTTTAGCGATATAGAATGAAGCTCAACCCTCTGAAGTGTTCATTTGGAGTTGCCTCTGGGAAATTCTTGGGCTTTATCGTCAACTCGTGTGGAATTGAAATTAATCCAGATCAGATTGCGACAATCAGGAATATCCAAGAACCAAGACAGATTAAAGATGAGCAAAGCCTCGCTGGAAAAGTTGCTTCATTGAGTAGATTTATTTCTAAAGCTACAGATAAATGCATTCCGTTTTTTGACTTGTTAAAGCGAGGAAAACGCAATTTCCAGTGGACTCCTGATTGTGTGGAAGCCTTTCAGAATCTCTTGACTCATCTGGAGAAACCCCCGATACTGTCCAAACCAGTGGACCACGAGGACTTGTTCGTATACTTAGTTGTGTCGTCTCATGCAATAAGTTCGGCCCTGGTAAGGGAAGAAGATAAAGTCCATAGGCCGGTGTACTACGTAAGTAAAAAACTAGCGGCAGCCGAGCGAAACTATCAAAGAATAGAAAAACTTGCGTACAGTTTGCTGATCGCATCTAGAAAGCTTCGCCACTATTTCCAAGCTCATCCTATCACAGTGTACACTTACCATCCGCTCTAACAAGTCTTGCAGAGACCAGAGGCATTAGGAAGACTACTCAAATGGAACATAGAGTTAAGTCAGTTCGATTTGAATTTCCAGCCCCGAAGATCGATAAGGGGGCAAATATTGGTAGACTTCATAGCAGAATTTACTATTCCTGAGAAAGATGTAGCGAGCGAAGAAGCTGGCCCCTCGACACAACCATTCGACCCTAATACCTGGAAGCTATATTCCGACAGTGCCAAGAATGACAGACGGTCTGGCGCCGGAGTTGTGCTAATAACTCCTGAGAAACGGTCAATATAATATGCTCTTTGGTTATAATTCCATGCCACGAACAATGATTCAGAGTACGAAGCCCTGATTGCTGAGTTAAGGCTTGCAAAGGAGTTAAGGATAACGAGGTTGAATGTTTTTCGTGATTGCAAAATTGTCGTAAACCAAATCACTGAGGAATTTCAAGCCAAGGAGCCAAGACTTGTATCTTATTTGAAAGAAGTGAGAAAATTTCTCGTAGGTTTTGAACACTACAGCATAACCCATATCCCTCAACCAGAGAATAAAAAGGCAGATAAATTGGCCAAGTTGGATAGTTCTGACAGTCCTGAGGATACAGAGATGGTCCCCATTGAAATATTGCAGTCTCCAAGTATCGACCAGATGGAAATTGATCCGGTACTGGAAACTGAACTGGAAAGGGTGTCGTGGATGACACCCCTAAGGAACTTCCTAATGTGTGGAACACTTCCAATTAAGAAAAGTGAAAGGCACGTTGTTATTCGAAAATCTCCTAGATATGTCATGCAGGGTTAAGTCCCCTACAAACAAGGATTCTCGATGCCACTCCTTCAGGGTATAGCCCATGACGACATTGAGCGGTTAGTGAGTGAAGTACACGAAGGTGAATTTGGCGACCACACCGGAGGCCAAACATTGGCTAAGAAGATATTGCTATATGGTTACTTCTGGCCTACCATGAATAAGAATGCGGCTAAATATGCACGGCGTTGCGAAATATGCTAGAGATTTTCTAAGGTCCCCCGAGCGCCTCCTAGCCAATTAAAGACAATGATGAGTCCGTGGCCCTTCGCTACATGGGGAATTGATATTATCGGAAGCCTCCCCATTGCAAAGGGCGGAGCTAAATTTGTCGTTGTGGCCGTGTATTACTATACAAAGTGGGTCGAAGCTGAACCGCAAACCATGATCACAACCAAACGAGTAATATACTTCGTCGTCAGGAACATTATATGTCGATTTGGGATCCCAAAAACCATTATAATAAACACCGGAACCCAGTCTGACATCACCAAATTCTGAGACTTCTTCTATAAATATCACATCGAGAAAAGATATACTGTCGTGGCACATCCGCAGTCAAATAGACAGGTAGAAGCAGCAAACAAAGTGATTAAGTCCATTTTAAAGAAGTGATTGAAGCAAGCCAGAGACATGTGGGTCAACTATTTACCCTTAGCTTTATGGGCTGATAGAACAACTTATAAATCAGCTACGGGGAACACCTCCTTCTCCCTTGCTTTTGGGTCAGAAGCGGTCATCCCGATCGAATTAAAAGTACCATCCCATAGAACTACTTACTACGACCCGATGACTAGTAATGAATTGCTCCTCAAATCCCTAGATATGATTGAAGAAAAAAGGGACGAGGCGGACCTATGTGCCTTGAGGCACAAGCAGCAGATCGCCCGGTATTACAATAAGAAGGTCCGAGCTCGAACCTTCCAACCCGAAGACTTGGTTCTAAAGCGTGTCTTTCCACCCTCAGTCTATTTGGGTCCAAAATGGGAAGGACCCTATAACATTCTACGGAAGCTTGATAATGGATCCTTCAAGCTAGCGGGCGTGGATAGAGATGAAATCCCCAGAGTGTGGAACGCCCAGCATTTGCGGCATTACTTGACATGAAATTGTCATTTTTTACTCTTTTGTTTTTAGGACCATGTAAAAAGGCATGACTTGCCTAGAACAGTCTGGTTACATAAGCAAAAGATTATAAAGTGGATGTAGGTCATGATTCGACCGAACCACTATAAAATATCGTGTGTCATTTACTTTACTGTACCATTTTGTGATTATTATTTCACTTTTATTCATATAAGCTGTCATGATTGTGACATTTAACATAAATATCTTGATGACCCCCAAAACACCTAATTCAAAAGGTCTTTCAAACTTGAAAAACAACCAAGTGCGGATCATTGATGACGCAAGGCAGCAAATGACACAACCTTGAATACTCTGACTCTCGCGACTTGAGAAAAAGTGAACAGGACAAGAAAACGGATTGTCCACAAGGAGTGAAGGTGCACCATGATTAAAAGACCGCATTGACTCCACTCTACCCATGGTATTCGACAGGAGAGTATAAAGGCGCCAGAAAATAACGCCACAAGAACTCCCACCCTACTGAAGGATCGAGGAGCAGACTGAAAGCTGAGTTCGAACTCTATCCCGGGCATACAACAGGAGAGTATAAAGGTATATTGACTAAATGCCATAAAAGGGCTCCTACCCCGCTGTAGTATCGGTGGCAAGGATGAAAGATGAGCATGATCCCTTCATGTCCGGACATGGAGGCAATGCGGTGTCGATCCTAATCAATCCTCAAGAAGCACTAGCCAGGCATCACGTCGATGATTGATTGGGGCATATATATACATACTACATGGCACACTTTATGATATCTTATGATGTTGATTCATTTATGACTTATTTATGATTCAAATGTCTAAATACATGACTGAATATGAGATGTTCGCAAGTACACGACAATAAAAAGGAAAGAGAATTTCATTTACTAAATGCAGGTTCGCAAAGAAAAGATGGACAAAAAGTGAGGACCAATCTCACAACTACATCATAGGACCAGTGGAAGATCTAAAAAGCAAAACATAGACCAACAAGCAGGCTTTATTTGGGCTTTGGAGATGACTTTGACTTCTTCGCTTTCTTTTCTTTCTCTGGCTCCTCCTTTTCGGCATCAGATTTGTCATGTTTCTTCCTCTTCTTCTTATCCAAGAGAGGATCTTGTGGAACTCCAGAGGACTGAGATGCAAGTTGTATAGTTATCGACTTGGAGGAGAGCTTTATAATCATTCTGGATCCAAAAGCAGCTGCAGAGATAGGTGGTATTTTTAAAGGCTCTTCCTTAACCTTAGTCTTCAAGCGCTCGTCCTGCTTAGCCTTCATCTCAGCTAAGGTCATGTCATCACTCTCCTTTGTTTCCCCAATAATAGTGGCGTCTCCCTATTCGTCCCCGTTGTCACCCTCAGTGTCCTGTAAGGCTTCGACGATCTCAGCATCCTTAGGGATGTCAGCATTTGATGGGACTATGGCTTTCTCAGCCATCTCAGGCTCCACTTGCTTTTCTCCAGTTCCTTCGGCAGGCTTGGCACCTGCATA
Organism: Allium sativum; assembly: GCA_030737875.1. Lineage (NCBI taxonomy): Eukaryota > Viridiplantae > Streptophyta > Magnoliopsida > Asparagales > Amaryllidaceae > Allium > Allium sativum. The sequence continues at coordinate 42,833,935 of CM060926.1, forward strand.
ATGAGAAGGAATAATTATTAATTTAGGAGAGAATGCGGTCTCCTCAACTATTTTCTCCACAATGTGACGACAAGTTATGATAGCTTTGACGAATTGTGGACTGAATATGGAGATACCTTCCGCCGACAGCTCGTCTGTAGCTGCAATAGAAGCCCCATCGGATTGGGAAATAGGAACTTCAGAGATTAGTGGGTCATCAGGGTTGTACTCTTCGGCCCCAGAAATTTTAATCTCCGTCGCTGAGCTTGAATCCTCATCAACTTTGTTTTTGCCATTGACCTTAAGCCTCTCTTCCTCCATAGATTCTTTAATCTGACGTCTTCCCTCTGCTAAAACCTCAGGCTCTCCACCTCTGAGAAAGGTCTGCATAAGCTGGTTCTCATCGACCTCTTCAACCTTTATGCGTTGTCTTTCACTCTCAACAATCTGGTCCCATACATCAACCAAGATGGTGAGATAGTTATTGGTCTAGGAGATGTCTCGGGTTCGAATGACTTAAGCAAAAAAGTCTATTAATAACTCGTCAAACCCCTCTATTTCTTGTTCAGCCGCGGCAGGTTTAGCTATGGCATTCGATGCGGACTCAAGGTCTTTATTGGTATGTCCTTCAGTAAGAGCTTTTTTCTCCTCGGCATGGGCAAGTCTATCCCTTAAGCTTGTTATTTCTTTCTCCTAAGTAGCTTTTTCCGCGGTAAAGTGGTCTTGTGATGTCTTCAATCTAGTATTAATCGACTTAAGATCCTCTATCTCCATTTCCAGGGCCACACGCTCTTGGCTGTTCGAATCGAGTTCGAAGTGAAAGCGTTTCTTTGCACTTTCTAACTCTGCCTTGTAATTTTCAGCATCCCTTTGAGCTAAGGCAAGAAGAGCTTGGTTGTCTTCAAGTTCTTTTTCAGCCTTGTTTCTGGCCTTAATGTCACGTTCGATCTTCACTCTAGCTCTGGCCGCTTCTACTTCCAGATGGAGGATAATCTCTGAAAGATTCCTCTCATGCTTTTTCATTTCCATATATTGTTTAGCCACATGACTAACTCAATCCACGACTTCTGTATCCCATTCATCAGGAACCGGTTCAAGATCTGAAACGAAAAGCATACTTTCAATATAGATGTTGGGGAGCTGCTTTCGCAAACGCTCCAGCTTTGCCTTATTTTCAGAAGTATGGACCACCTCCTGTAGGTGGTAGTGTCCAAGTTGCGCTGACCAGAAGGGACAAGAGCGGTCTTCTCTTTTTCCAAATCTTTGCTTGGATCCTTGTGCTTGTCCTTGGGTTCATGATGCTTCTTGGAGGATTTATCCTGAGGAGGTATACCCTTCAGGGGAGTTGGGCCTTTGGGAAGTTGTTTGTTCCCCCTCCCCCCATATGTAGCACTTGACGACTATAGTGCTTCTCAGGATCTTGTCTTGAAGGAGAGCGAGAGCGTATAGGATGAGGCTGATGGAAATCATAATGTTTCTTGCTGTCTCTTCCCTTATTATCACTGCGATCATGCTCAAGTACGAGATTGAGTTTGGGCGTGCACTCACGAAGTTCACGATGAGAGTAGGAGTGGCGATAAGGCATCTTTCCTGCAAAAATTATAAGCAAGAATAAGGACCATGAGTACATACAGTGTATGAATGTTATGATGTGTGTGTCCTGTGCGATCCCCCTTACAGACTAGGGCCCGGAGCTAGACTCGTCTGTCTGACTTCCTTTTCCTTGATTGGAACGGATTCTTCCCCGGAATTAGGGAAGAAAGGTTTCGCTCCAAAGTCCTCAGATGTGTAAATATTATCCGACAGGGGAAGTTTTTCTAAATCCCTATATATTTCCTCCTCTATTAAAGAGTCATGAGTTGAGGGTTTAATTGGCGGTGGTGTCTTGGAAGGAGTCTCGCCTTCAGGGATAGAAGCATCCTTGGGTTCGTCAGTTTGAGCTTCACCTCCAGTATACACATTCAAATCTTCGTCATCCTAGTCAATCATCGGCGAAGGACTTTTGGTGTAGACCAGGTAATGCCCTAAATTCCATTGTCACCTGCACCTTAGCTGGGGGCACGCCACTTGACTCCCCAGGAGCTAAAGTTGGGGATACATACCTGTAAGGCCTGCCACCTGTCCAAGCCCAAATCTTATATCGAGAAGATGATGTTTGTGAAGATTTTCATCGGTTATACACTTCTTGATTTTGCAAAATTCAGAGTTGCTTTTTACAAGGCAGGACAGACGATCTTCATATACTTCACCTTCCTGTTTCTAGAAATTATGAGTTGTACAAAAAAAAGAAGACATTAGCGTTTAATCATGCAGTTGGAACATATATTGAAAGATTCAGAACCTACTTGACTGTAACCACCTCCTCGCACATCCATCTTGATGTTTTATGTAAAACCATTCGGATTTGGCATCGCCTAAGTTATTGTCCCCATCCGAAAATACCTTCTTGGAGGGGATTGATTCAAAGAAAATAAAGTTTGGGGTCCCTGTGGAGCGATGCTTGAAATAATAATAGAAGTTCAAATCTTTGAAAACGAGCTCGGTCTCCAGGATTTCTGCATATGCAATATACAAGGTGTATAGAGCAGTGTAAGCATTGGGATGGAGTTGCATGGGAGCAATGCGTAGCCATCTCAGGAGATCGACAACAATCGGAGGAAAAGGAAGAATAGCACCTACTGTGCACATCACCTTGCTAATAGCTGTGTACCCTTCTGGGGAAAAGTGGAGTCTGTCCTCTTTCTCCAGGGTTTTCACATCGTCCCAGGGAATCCCATGCCTTAAACAGATTTTCTTCAACTTTAAATCATCCAGTTTGGAAGCTATGGAATCACTTAGCTTGTCCAATATCTTAACACCCTCAATTTCATCGGAAGCCTGATCATCCTCTTCGTCCTCAAGCGATGTGCTTTCAAAAGATGTTGATTCTGTACCTGTATCTGTTTCATAGTCAGGTCCAGAGTTATCCCATTCCAGGTCTGATGGAAGTGCGTCAGGATTGTAATAGCTAGACGATTCTGGATCTACAATTTTCTCTGATAATCTTGTTGAGCATCTACCAGACATGTCTGCGGTGGTACTGAACAAGCATAACAGATTAGAAGGTAGTTACCCGTGAGCCCTATGTGTGCAAGTGCTAGTGTGTACAAGTGTATGCGGTACTAGAAAGAAAAGCATGAAGTTAAACAGATGGAAGAATAATTGGCCACCACAGATATTTTGGCTAAGTCTTTGGCCAGTCCAGCGTTATTTGTTTGAAGGCTCTAACCTAACTGTTCATTGGTTTAGTAGGGTTATAACTGATTTTTCAGCTGAAGTATAAGTTAACATATTTGATTAGTTGACCTGTGAAGTCGAATGTAGTCGTATAATGAGAGTTGGTTTGAGGATAAAATTGATTCGTGAAGGTTTCCGAGGCGGCTCGTGATGGGGAACCGACTCGTGAAGAAGGAACGGATCATGACGATGGCATGACCAATGGGCATGCGGCGGCTCGCCCAGATAGCAGCTCGTGATAGGGGGTTGACCCATAGAGAGAAGTCCAACTCGTGATGGTACAGGGTCCGTTTAAAGTATTCATCTGAACACCATGACGGTTCGTAAATAATTACCACGACCGACCACACCATATGAGCCGATACCTTGTCCTCATCCACGACCCGAACCGATACTCTATCCATCTCCACGAACCGATACTCCACCTTTCTCTACGAATTGATGCCTGGCACGCTTCCATGGATGACCCCATCATCCTACTTCACGATCCGACCCGTTGCCTTATTCTACCACTGCCACGATCCAGAATCCCAATCTTTTCTCTCCTACTCCAGGAAACGCCAGAGACTCCATAAATCACGAACCACCTGCTCATGACTGAATACCTACTCACAAATCCATTTTTCTCCACTTTTCAATTGCTTTACCCATAGATCGAAGTGTGGCTAGATTTCAGGCCAATGCTCAAGGGTGGGCATCGTCATCACCAACATTGTAAGCCTCAAGATGAACGAAGCCATAACCGCCAGCGAGGCGCAATGGATATTAACGCAAGACTTACTCTAAATTGATTTGCAATTCGAACTAGAATAAGAGAAAGCATGATTTCCGATTACCTATTTGAATGAGCTTCGTTGATCTCAAGAAATGGGGAGAAACTACGAGGTTAGGGTTTCAGGTGGAAAGCAAGAGGAGTTACGGCTGTAAAGGTAAAGTAAATGGAGTAAAAGGTGAAAAATGGACGGTGAGCCAGCTTGTATAGCCCTCAAGAGGACTCTTCGTCTCCTCTTTTTTGTCTTGTTGGGACGGCTCAGCCCGATGAGCTATGAATACTCAAACGAGCCCATTGTCGCTTGCGTTAGAGGAGCCAACGTTGGTTCGTGACACACACCACCCTAGGAGATATGGACCAAAGCACGACCCAAAACAAAAACTGAGGTCTGATCCAGGCAATACAGCAGATAAGTGATTTGATGGCCAAAATGTTTTTGTAATGAATGGCTGCTTGAAGGGTTCTTTGAGTTGTGCTGATTTCTTTGAGTCTGTTTATGGAAATCTAAGGACTAACCTAGAGAATTTCTCGCGATATGCTCCGGAATTCAAAGTTGGGAGATACCCAATTAACAACGAAATAATTTGAAACTCAAAGATGTATTTATACTCATCAAAGGACACGATCTTCTAAAATGTCACGACCTCACAAATGAATGCGACTGTTGACTCATGCCGTTTCAGGAAAGGGTAACTTGGTCATTTTCAAAGCATGTTCCATCTCCGATAAAACATACTTCGAGGGGGAAAAATGTTGGCTAGCTTTGTGACCAAGCCACCAAGAAAACAAACCTTTGCAAGCAGATGGATGAAGGGATGCACAATCCGTTCGTTGTGGGAAGCATCACGACCCGCTCCTATTAAAGCATCACGACCCAACCCTATATCTATGAGAGCGTGGCCACGACTTGGTCACTCACGAGCCTTATATCCAGGATCTGATGACAATTGTCCATAACTGCCATGTTGACCAATTATCTATCCACTCATGAACGGATCCGAGATTCTCGAGATTAGTGCCACGTGTATTCATGAACCGTCTGCCGAAATCACCTATAAATAGCCCAATTCTTGGCCTTTTTCAGGATCTTTTTGCAATTCAGAGCTCTGATTCCACCATTATCAAACCTCCATTGTTTCCAATTAGAGATATTTCGAAATTGTTGAGTGAATCACTATTGTAAAAGTGAGATTGAGAGAATATTATGAGAATATTGTGATTGTACTTGCATTCAAACGTATAATCAAAATCATATAAAGTGGACGTAGGCTCTTTAACGCCGAACCACTATAAATTTGGTCTGTTTGTTGCTTTTTCTTTCATTTCTAGCTTTAATCCTCTGCGAATCAAGATAGTTTGGCTTTTAGAACCATATTTTAGTCTAACAATAGAAGCAAGTGCGAATAGAAGATTTGGAAAAAGAAGTTAAGAACATAGTCCCAAAAAGGAAAGGGTATGAAGGGTGATCTTTGTCTTCAGTCTCCCAAGTCGCATCCTCGCTGTCTACTCTCCATCGCACTTTTATTAACCTAACCTCTCTGTTGCGTAGTTTCTTAAACTATAATCCAAGTATACGGGTAGGAACTTGTCTAATTGTCGCCTCCCGTTCTACTCTACTTCCTCATGCATGTTCGGCTCAACTACCTCTGATGTATCGTGCAGACACTGCGATAAATAAGAAATGAGGAAAAACATCATGAATATCCACACATATGCGAAGCGAGCTGTACGCCTTAGTTGCGAATACCACCGAAGCACCCTATTTAGAAATGCTTCATGAATAAATCCTTTCTCAAGTAGCTCCCCTACTTATTTACTGAGCTCCCTCCTTTCTTTTGGAGCCATATGGCGCACGGGCAATGCAACTGGCTTTGCATTGTCCACCAAGTATATGCGAAAATCAATCTTGCGCCTTGGGGGTAAACCCCGAACCTCATCAAAGACATCATAATAATCTCGGACTACTGGAATAGATCGCAAATCATCTACAGGTGCATCAAGAGACTCTAGGAAACTAAGCATAACAGATCCTTGGGGGTTGCACGAAATCTCGAGGGTCCTCCTATGGCAAGTCAAAAGTCTAACGACTCTCCTCTCACAATCTATAATGGCACCATACGTGGTTAACCAATCCATCCCTAGAATTAATCCATAGCCCATAAAACCGAGCACATACGCGTCGCACTCAACCTTGACGCCCAACATTGATATTGTCAAACCCCGACAAATCATAGATAAATGGGTCGAACCACCAATGGGGTTTGAGACAACTACGAGATCCACTACCATACTAGTATCTAAATGTAGAGATTTAACCACAAAACTAGATATAAATGAATGTGAAGCGCCATAATCAAAAAGAGTTCTAAACCAGATAATTGAAAAGGGGAAATCAAACATTTAGCGGAAACTTTACTACCTCTCCCCGGTACACTGACCACGAGAACATACGCCTGTCCTTCAGAAGATCCTTCCCTTTGATTCTGTTTTTTTTTTCTTTAGGCATTCCCTCGTATAATGCCTAACTTCGCCACAATTGAAGCAAGCGTTCTTTCTCTTTCGGCAATCTTTGACCAAATGACCCATGTTCCCGCAACCATGACATTTCTATTTGCTTAGAGTTTTGTTGTTCTTTCCGCCCTTTTGTTGCTACTGTTGCCCTTACTTGGGCCATACTTTCCTTTTAGAGAAGTTATCTACTCTCGACGGTGGAGGAATAACAACTGCAGCTGGGGAAGGGACGCCTCCTTGGCTCCCAGTTGGTGTCGTAGCCTTAGGATACCTATGGAACCAATCCGGTACTTGAACGCCCTTGGGAATATTTGGTTCCTTAGAGATATTGAAAAAGAAAGGAAAGAGATTCAGATAAGGGATCGAAAGATATTACTTATGGCTTTAGGGAATATGCTTTTCAAAACAGACTTTTCTTTTTGAAAAAAAAATGCTTTCTTTTAAAACCTTTTTTTTGAAAATAATTTTCAAAAACTTTTACCCAATTTGGTAACCTTCAGCTCTGATGCCAAGTGCGACACCCTACGTTCGTTAATGTCACTCACAAAGGTAACGCATTAAGTTTCATGAAGCATTATAGATAAACAGAAACAGAAATATTACAAGACAGATATAAAAGCAACAGCGGAATTTAATTTTTTATTTAAAACATAAATCATAACATCATGATCCAAAATATCACAAGTCTAAAACTACATAAAAGCCATTATAAAAATATAAAACTTTATGTCTTGTTCCATCAGAGTACATAAAAAGCATAATTCCCTAAAAAGAGATAAAGCCATAGTAGAGATAAGAACTTGAGCAATACTTCAGAAGCTGCTCCAAGCAAGATGATAACCGAGTCCTGACTAAGCCTGAGAATTCCTTCCCTGAGAACTTGGGGGGAACGGAAGAAAGAAAAGGAAACAAAAAGGGTCAGACATAAAGTCTGGCGAGTCCAATTACTTTTAGCAAGTAAATAAGTAAATGTAGCATGACAGGCATATAAAGTGGATGAGAGAGATAACTACAAAAAAAACAGGTATGAATAGGTAAATAGGATAGGGTGTGTACGCTTCCTTAATGATTACTTTGCACTACTACTAGTATATCTAGAATGAGATTTTCCCTCCGACTATAAGGTGATAGACTTAGACATACGTTCAAATGTACCCTAACTACTACCCTAATCGATCGGCTCCCTAATCCGTGTAGATACTCTGTGTCGGCCCCACCGCAAGATGTATCACATCCTAAAGTGGAAACCCTTCGCTGATATGCACAGCCCCATAACTATAGGTGTCACGGTCGTCTTATCCCCCTCTTCCCGGCCCATGCATTCACATGACCTGATCGGTTTGCGCCGCCCACACCGTCCTCTACATTTGGATCGCTTACAATCACTTCAGTAAGCATGCCCCTTCTCCAACCTAGTTCGGAGTACTTTGTTTGATACCTACTTCGGGTTACTGATTGAAACGGGTCCCACACAATATGATACAAGCTCTGCCCTTTGTCTTGCATCCCCCACTAGGTTTTCCACAGGTTATATTTACCTTATGAGTGTCTGTAATTATATAACCACAATCTTTCTACCGGTTATGCTTACCTATAGGTGTTTTTAATACATAACCCCCAATTGGTTAAGTTTTGTGGGCCTATATTTAAATATTACCCACCCAACCCAGATATACTTAACTTAACTCTTCCATTGTTCAACCAAGTTTACTTAGCCCCTATTCATGTTTATATTCACACAATCCATATGGATTCAACTAGGTTAAGTATTCCAATTCATTACCATGTCCATTTATGGTTATAATGGGCTATACCTCCCACATTAGGCCAACAACTTGTGGATACTGGATATGTTGTTTGGGTCCCGGAAGACTTCTTCAACAAGTTGGGCTTAATCTCGTGTCTTAGCCCGTCTTGTATTTGTGCACTTAGACCCCTCACATTATATTCAACATTTGCAGTTGCTGGATATGTCGGTCGGGTCCAAGCAGACTTCCACCACAAATGCAATCTAACCTCGTGTCATAAGTGCAGTTACAGTATCTAATTACTATAATCCTGGGCATTATAATTATTAACCAATTAATTATATCTACGTCTTTATAGATGTTCATGCCCATTTACCCCAATTATATTCATGATGGATTATATGCCCAAATTTATGTTCATAAACATTATTCAAATTATACCAATTTCAATGTTTTCCCTCGTTCTCTAACTAACGCATTCGCATATATTTAGCGGCATGCCTAGGCTAGAAAGTAGCCTGACCATAAACAATAAAAAGGGAAAGGTGATGGGAGGATGACCATAGTGATTATTTTAACAAAAGTGACATAAACATGTAATTGGCATAGTGATAAGGTGGACATATAAAAATTGATCTAGTGAGCATGTGATGATAAAACTAGACTTAGCATACTAAGGATGTCATAATAGGCATGAATAAATAAGGATTCATATGTCTAATTAATAATAGATCTAAATTAATTACCACATGATAGGTATAAGATGATCTAGATGGAGAATTAGATCTAAGCAAGGTTTTAACTGTCTAAATAATGACACGGTGGAAAATAACTGGGTGTAAGAATAAAGTATGGTGGCTAGAAGAATATAAAAAACAATCATTTTGTTATAAAACAAGATAAGAACAGAAGAAATAATAGGGAGAAGACATTTTTATTCATTCAGATCTATAGAATACACATTTGAGCTCTCTATTTATAGACTTCACATGTCCAAATATTTACAATAATGTCGTTTGCATTAAGCGTATTCACCCTCAATAACATATATATTACAACACTTCCCCTTGAATATGCATATGCAAGATGATAAAATTAATTTGCCTCATTAATAACTTTTTTATGAAATACCCTATGGAAAAAATCATAACCAAGGAAAAGACTGCAATTTTATTTCATCTTTAGATAACATGTTTTACAATGTTACCATGAAGGTTGATATTTCAGGATCAAGATAATGCCTCACTAAAATCCTTTTTATGAAAAAACCTATGGGAAAACTCATAAACAAGGAAAAGAGTGCATTACAACATAATTTGATATGCTCTCCTTGATTTATAACGCATTATTCAATTAGTCTATTGATGTAGTCAACGCATGAAATTTTGTACACCATCTTCTAAAATGTTTATTTGGAAGTTGTCATCGAGAACAAATCTATTCGCTTTTCCTAAAACTGGATTTGTTTCTCCTCTTTCTTGTCTTCCTTTCATACTTCATGTGTAAAGAAAAATTTAGAAGAAATGTGCTCCATCCCATCACCCTTGGTATGATCCACTTGAAATGAGCCAGACAAGCTGCCTTATCTTCATAAATAATAGTTTACCATATCAAAAGATGTTTGATACTTCTGGATCAAACTGTTTCCCCGTTAAAGCCTTACTAAGAAAAACCTTATGGGAAAAATATTAGCGAAGTAAAAAGAGTACAATATAAAATGTCATATTTCAATGATTTACTATGTCAAAAATAAGTATGATACTTCTGGATCAACATAACGACTTCCTTTTGCGATTTGTATGCTACTAATATTCGTTTATAAATACACTTCATGTGCTTACAATTTTTTGTTTTAATTAGGTTTGCATATTGCAATACACATTTGATGAATAAGACAAGTTTCATTACAAAACGCTAAGCAGGAAGTAATCTACTCATCTTGAAGTATATCAAGATTTTCATTACAATAATACCTAGAAGAATGATGTAATCTATCATTCATGTCCTTGTCATTCGTTATAACAACAAATGTTATTTATATTCTTCGGGAGCATATGTATTTTGATAAGTTTTGCATATTGCAACCACCACTTTAATGGATATTAAGTGTTTCATTACAACAATTATTGAAAGCAGGAAGTGAAACACCCCACCTCCGTTAAGGTCACTCACAAAGGGAATGCCTTAACTTTGGTGGAGGGTTATAGGTACAAGACACAGAAAATTTTACAAGACAGATAAGTATAAGCAGCGGAATTTCAAATTATTTATTGAATACGTGGTTCAATGCAAAAAGCATTACATCAAATTATCTCAAAACAACTTCCAAAACATTACAACATAATTTCTGTCTTGATTATTTAATAAAGAAGCATAAATCATAAATAAAACTGCATAAATCCCCAAGGATAATGTCCAAGAGTCATAGCCAAGATTGAGAGAGAGTCCAAATCATACATCTAGTTTCTTGAAGCTTGCAAAGGGTCAGACTAAGTTGCAGTATTCCCTCCCTGTGGACCTGGGGGGAACGAAAGAAAATGGGTCAGACAATAAGTCTGGTAAGTTCGGTGATTACTAGTATTTAAACAAGAAAAGGGATCATGACGGTAATAACAGAACATAGGACAATACCCTAATATAAGATAAGAGGAACATGTGATCACACCCATTACTATAGTCTCTGCACCTACTTAACCATTGGTTCAACCAGCCCTACGTGTTTATAACAAATGATCCCCTTAATGCTCGACTCCTACTCGCATGCATTCATATCCTGTATCATTCGGCCCCGCCTGACTATAGATACATGTGCTGGTCCCACTATGGGGTGTATCCGTCGCTCTGGTGGCAACCCGACACGATTCAGGATGCACAATGTATACTACTGATGCCCAGTGCCTGATTTTTCCACTTTGGAGTACGTGCACGCCCATACTCCGTCGGAACCTACACTGGCCCACCAACCGCCGACGTTTTAACCGCTTATACTCAGCCCAGTAATCGTGCCCCACCCTGCCTAGTATCAGGGTACCATGATACATCTATGTGGGTTACTGCTGAAATGGGTCCCCGTTACTAGGGTTTTCTAATCAACATGTTTATTTGGCTAAGTGTCCAAGTTTTCTTAACCCCACCCATTCATTTAGTTAACATGTTGAATTGGTTAAGTGTTTCCCTAATTGACTTAACCCTACCAATCCTGACTTAGCTTTAATTTATTAAAGCACCAACCACTCACATTAGACAGGTAATGTTGTGATCACTGGATGTGTCGGTCGGTTCCAGGCAGATTTACACCACAACTCAGTCTAACCTCGGGTTCTTTTTGGGCTTGATGGACTAACCACCCACATTGGACAGGTTTTGTTGTGGTCACTGGATATGCCGGTCGGTTCCGGGCAGATTTACACCACAACTCAGTCTAACCTCGGGTTAGGCATATTCGTCTTTTTCTAAATTTACATTTTTCTATATATGTCTAATTTCTTTATGTAAATTTAATTTAATTTAATCATGCCATAATTATCCTTTGATTATGCTCACCACAAATGGTATATCAAATATACCATTTTATGAACAAATCCATACCATGAATTTTCATATTTTCCCATCGCTACCCCCGTGGAACGTACGCATGAATCACATACAACGTTGGGCTAGTAAATTAGCCCAACCCATAAACAAGAAAAGGGGTAATAAACAAGAGACATGAAATAAACATAAAATAGCATAATTTCAACTTGTCATGTGTAACTTGGCATAGAGGTGTCATTTTAACTTTAACTAAATGGGCAAAGGTGAACTTGTGACTAAGTTGGGTCTAATTGTCATGTAAACTTGACAAAGGTCTAGCATGAAGATTTAACATATAATCACAGTTTCAACCCACAACTTAGCATATTAACTTATGTATGTCAAAACATAAGAAAGCTACTATAATCATTTTTAAATCGCAACTTAGCATATTAACTTATGTATGTCAAAACATAAGAAAACTATAATCAACATATTCGGATCATAACTTAACATGATGACTTATGTGTTAAAACATAAGAGGACTACAATTCCAAGTTTTTCAACATAAATAGATTCAACCTAACATGAATAAACATGAGTGTTGATCTAACATATAAGCATGTGCCTTAGATCATAAACTTGCAAATAACCACCAATTTATAACATGACATGTTCTACCATTTAATTGGTAAAATAAATCCATTACCCAGTCATAATAGATTCCAATAACATACAATATGTTCATCACCATAAGCATATAGACATGATTAATATACAACATGTTCATCACCACAAGCATATAGACATGATTAATTGCAATGATACTTTAAGATAAACGAGAATCAAATCTTATACATAAGCATCATTCTATATTCACATTACAACATGTCATGATTCATTTGAAGGAACGTTTAAATCTGCGTAATAACCAACTTACAAACTAAAAGGGAATTCTTGTGTTCTGAAGTCTGAATTCTGAAATCGGTAAGCTCGCCTTTGATGTAGATCGTTGAATTTGATAATCTTTTAATTTGATTTTTGATTCAAGTTCTTATCTTGTCTTTGAATTGGTGACAGTTACTCCAAGTTTTTCATTGACAGCATGATAGTTCTAGGATTATTTTTGTGTGATTTTTAGGTTTGGGCATTGGGTTGTTTATATAGGATTTCAACTCAATTTAAGCCGTCGGATGATCCTAGGGTTAACCGCAGTCATCCAGTAAAGATAGGGTGACACCTCAGCCCTAGTGACTCAACATTGAGTCACAAAATCGTCACCATTCAGATCTCCCGGGGGGGTAGGTCGACCCCCAGGTCGACCTGTAGGGGGGAGGTCGACACTAGGGTCGAACCCCTGGTCGACCTGGGTCTTGGGCGGGAATTTTCCCGCCCAGCCCGCTTCTGACTTCTGATTCGAATTTGAATTTATTTTCGAGTTGTTTGAATTTATTTGAATTTTCTGGAAACTTCCGACAGTCATAACTTCTTCATACGAAGTCCAATTTACGCAAACTCGGACCTATCTCAACCAGAATTCCGAGACGAACACAATGGCGTAACCGCTTCCCTTAATTCTCACATTTTAAATTAAGTACTGTTTAATTCGTTACTATAACGTTAACAGAAAATACGGGATGTTACAGGAAGTGTTCTATTCATCGTGAATTATATCATGATTTTCCATCTCAACAATACTTAAAAGAATGTTGTAATCTACATTTCTTATTCTTTGCATTCTTTATCACTACCGAAGTTATTTAAATTCTTCTGGAATTTGTATCATGTCATCATTTATACCTTTAGGGTATTGTAAATGTTTTAAATACTTCCACTAATTTTACCAATTCAATTATCTATGAAAGTACAATCCTCATAGCACATAATATGTTGTTGATATCGTATGGTGCTTCAGTAACTTCATAGTACTTTTCTCATTTTGTATATTTCTAATTTTATCTAATGGACTACAGGTCCATAATTCGTATTTAAGAAAATTTCACGATGGCCAATCATGTTTCTCCTTAATCTGGGATTTTTAATCTATTTATAACATAAGCGCTTTATTATTTATTAATTTATCACCGATGATTATATCTTGTCAGTTCTCTACATGATTTATTGAGATCTCAAACTTATCATACTTTATGTACCTAAACCAGTTCTAGGATTATTTTGACAATCATGTCATGGGTTTCTTTCAAAACACCCTTAAGTGTCTCTCCAAAAACACCCACCTCCATTATTTGTCATCTTTATGACTTACTCCAAAAATATTTTTGAACTGACTTTTATACCACATTTGAAGCTAAGGTTTACACCTTTTTGATCCTTAAGGGATTCAAATCTATATTGGAGAAAATCTATTAGAGACATAATTGATAATTTAAGCAAGTTACTTAATACTTTGCATAATTCTATATGTTACCTCAGCTCACCATCCGGCTCATGAACCATGACCACGAACCGCCTAAAGCATCAACGTTGCACACAATGGTGACCTATTCTCTTGGCTATTCTTCCTCCTATCAACCTGAATCTCATTACACATGGCATGGCACGAGTTGGAGAGGATTTCTCCATGTTTTCCACCTCATTTCGGGATTTTTTGGGATGTGTGCCACGTGTTCCATGAACCGGTATCAAGAAATGGCTATAAATACACCACTGGAAGGCATTTTCCGAGGGGGTCTTTGGCTTTTTTTGGTACTAACACCTCTCGGCCTCCATTGCCAAGGACACAAGGACGTTCTGCCTTCTTCAAATCAATCTAACACGAGGATTTCGTGTATAAAATCATTCTCTTTTCTCCTCTTCTTCATTGTAACACAAGGATGTTATGTATAAAGGGATCTTACGGATTGTGAGACGACATTGTACTTGTAATTTCTTAGGATAAAGTGGACCTAGGCTTGGTTTGGGTTGAACCACTATAAAAATCTCGTACGTCCCTTGTTATTTTCTGCATTTATTATCTGTGATTTGTGATTGTGAGGGTTTCGCACTGCATTTAGGTGTTAGAGCCAAATTTTGGTCTAACAACTTTTGCCATGCGTGATTATGAAATAAACAATTAAATTTACAGGGCATCATATTAAATAACACAACAATTGGGTCATTTTTATGTATATGTAGGTATTGAATTTATGGTAAAAGACATTTAAAATTCAAGCAGAAATTATATATTACTTCTATATGTATATATGTATGTATCAATTTTGTTATAAACAACAATCGGTATAGTTTATAAAATAACTAAGCAAGAATTCCAATCATACATATAATAGGTATCAGTTTTGCACTATTTTGGTATCACTATATTATGTTTGAAATATTTTACCTTTGTCAATCTTGTATATGTCTGAAATTATATAGATGCACAAACCTTTTACATTTTCGTTAGGTTTGCAAATTAATGATAAGATACAAATATATGTTTATCTATATTTTTATATAGAAAACACCAAATCAATATTGCCATCCGTAAATTTGAAGCTTGCTTTGTCGTCATATACATGGTCCCCTTCTTCTCTACTCATATTTTTACTCATTCTAACTTCTTTTTCTTTCAGTTCTATTTTGATATGTTCGTTTATAGACTCTAATATTCTTGTTATTAATTCAAGTATCATTTTTCACATCATTTTTTTTATTTCAATAACATATTTTATGTATCAGTTTTATAGATCATAAATATCATTTTTTTATTAATTTCAATAGCAGATTTCAGGTATTAGTTTTAGAGGCTATAGATATCATTTTTTTTAAAAAAAAGATGTTTATATTTTTTATTTTTTATTTCATAAAGAATGAACATTTTTTTGGGGCAAAATCAATCAATGTTTAGAATGAACCGTACCACTTTTTCATTATGCCAAGTAATAAGTACAAAATAAAAATATAACAGGAGATAGGATGAACGCCTATATTATTATCTATCACCACGTAGGGTGAGATTAATTAGAGGATAGTTAGAAGGCAATAGAGTGTCGCACATAGCAGACCTAGCAGACCCAACATAAGTTAGTTTAGAAGGCTACAAGCAGACCTAGTGAGTAAACACAGCTTTAACTTGAATCTTCTATGCTCTTGGCCATTACCAGCATCCAAATACAGCTACAAGGAAGCTATTGCAGAGGTTGAATCAGATGCAGAGGATTGAATCAACACAGCTATGCAACTAACACCAGAAACTAGTAACAACTCATATTAAACCTCAATTGATACTATCCGAACTCAGCATACTAAAGCAGGGCAGATGAACAGATATTAAGTCAATCTCTAAGCCAAAAGCACTATGACAAAACCAACACCACGGACCAGCGTATACTATGAATACAGGAAGCAGAGAATTGAAATAGATGTAGAAAATTGAAGAGTTGTCTCGGATTCACGGCATACAGCCAGAAATTGATACAACACCTATGGTAACAATCAATGATATCTTCAATTCTAGAACAGAAAATACCACAAACAATCTTATATTAGACAGGCTGCAAAGCAATTCTTGTGCTCAATCTTTGATCATACACAACAACTCCGGCCAAGCTGAAAGAGATGGATAATATCAAATATATGTTGAGATCGGCTAATATCAAGTATTTATTAAAGTTTGTAATTATTATTTTTCTTATTAATATCAATAGCAAAGTTTAGGTATTAATTTTGTATTTTATAGGTATCACTTTTGCAAAAAAATACTTTTTTGTTTTTGATTATTGAGGATCATATCTTTTTTTTTCTCTTTAGTCCCATTTTCAGTAATATTGCAGTGTTCAAACATTTTGATGTTGTATATTTGAATTTTTTTATGTTTTTACTCAGAACTATAATAATCATTGCACTCTTCTTTGCACCATCTTCGTCACTTCGTTCATCGCCAAAATCTGAATATCCCACATCAATCACAATTTTAGCATCAAGTAATACTGATAAACTCTGTTTTAATCACTAGTGGGGAGTAGCTGCAGCACAGACTGGTAGAAGGAGCGACCTGGTTGGTGAATATATGAAGTTAGAATATGAGTTCTGATCGAATTTTTGATCATCATCAAATTTATGATGAGTGATATTATCGAATCTGTCATTTTCTACCAAAGGAACAAAAGTTTGCATCAACGTGGAAAATGATAATAGAGAACTGAGAATCAAAGAATTTTGAGAAGCAACGGATGAGGGAGGGAGTCCAACATGAAATTGACATGGCAAGGTAAGTGAAGGAAGATAGAAGCGTAGCAGATATTGAGAGATAGAGAAGTTCGGCAAAAGTTGAGGAGCGGAGATGGTTTTGAGAAAGAGAAAAATGCTCTAAAAATGAAACGACGGGAAGTATGCACGAAAGACGAACTTTGGGCTTGTCGGTAAGCGAAAAAAAAAAAAACAAAAAAAAAAAAAAAAAAAAAAAAAACAACGCATTTGTCCGTTTGCCTCAAAAACATATATCTATGATCAAAATGGTTATACAACAATAAGGCGTAGTTGCCTTCATTGTACATCACTTAAAAATGGTTGTATATAATGGATGACATATCTAATTTGACAAAAGATGCATTTGACATTCCAAGTTTTCAATGAATTATTGTACAGCACTTAAAAATGCATGCTAACGGGTAAATTATTAGAACATGACATCACAGGTATAAGGTATTTTATTCTATGAGTTTGATTTATGCTGTCAAAAGTAGAAAGCATTTATGGTACCAAATTTTTGTACATTGCAGAGAACCAATCCTTCTTTGATTATGCTTGAAATATACTCAAAAACCTTTCAGGAGGTTGCCCACCACTGAGTTTGTATTTTTCGTTTACCTGGAAAATAGAAGCGATTACAGACTTAAATGTTGTTATTATAAATTTAGTTGGAGAGTGAAACAATGAATACCACAAAATATGGAACTCCAGATATGCCCGAAGAATACTTCTTTAGCTCTTCATTCACCTTCACAAAGATAAAACTAAATGTGTTTAATTAACATTAAAAAATAAATTGACATATAATTTTTTACTGGTAGCATCATCAGTAATTATTAAGAATTACACCTCCTCCACCCCTTTGCCTGGATCATTCAGCAGTTCTTCTGCTCCTTCAATAGAGACTTTCCTAGCAGCATCCAATAGAACTTGCCTGTATTAATAAAAAAATTAAAAGTTAGGATTATCTGAATGATACAATATACATATGTCGTAACACTAATTTTAGAAAAGGAAAATGTTAAGATGCATCCACATATAAAGGTTATTAAATTACCACTATGACCTCCCTGAATTCAACATTTTTTAAACCATACAAGGACAAAGTACGTGTTTAAAATATATCTTTTTGTCATTTAGTTAGTAACTCTCATCCTTAATAGGGCACAAACTAACAAAACCCTTTAGAAAATAAGCTTTATCAATTTTGATACTTCCATAGCAGAATTTATGACCAATTTTTTGGATATTTGTTATGCATATTTGGATAGATTATAACATATACACCAACCTATCACCAATGTATTTTCCTTCACAATGATAGTTGAAAAACAATTCATCCACAAGTGCATTTTGCTTGTCATAGCCTTGCTTTGCAGAAAAGGTTATGAGCCTATGACTGTCTAATGTGCTCCCTCTGCATTGAATAAAATCTCAGTACTACAAAAATCTCACTTGAATGCTTGGACAATACATTTTTATCATATTTGGAATAAACACAACGTACGTCAGTCCAGACGTGTCATATTCGTAACCAATGCTCCGAAATACCTGGAACACATAAACATATTTAGTTTTAAACTTGTGCAGCAATCAGATTTAATTGGAAAAATATGAAATTCATGAAGAAGAAAGTAAATCTAGAATATGACTGTATGTAGCTATATATTATGGAACTGCAACACTAATAACAATACGCAACCTCCCTCATTCGAGATGCCATGATCTCAAATTGGTCTGCTCCAAACTTCTTCTTGTAGAATTCCATCTTAGGGACGCCCTCTTTTGGTGCAGAGGGTTCTAGAAAAAATGGATGCCACCTCACCTGCACGTAGGTGAATAAAATGAACTGTTTATTATAGTTAAGACGACAATGGTGTGCATATATATACTCACACGCACACACAGGATAAAAATTACCTCAAAATCAAATTTATCTTTGGCCATATCAATAGCTTTTTGAAGGTTCTTGTTGCCCACAAAACACCATGGGCAAACAGGGTCTGAACTGACATCTATTTGAATAAGCTTCTTTGCCATTGCTGCATTTGTGAGATGGTCGGTTCAAAAAAGCAACAATTTTGGTTATATTTTTCAGTGTACCCAAAAGAAACAAAAACGCATCTGAGGCTCTATACTATGTATACTGGTTCAGAAAACATCGACTCGTTGGATAACTATAATTTTGCAGCGGCAGTGATGCTATTAAGCATTTGGATGAAAACTGTTCAGTAATTATTTAAACGAGTAATATACTAGACATGATGTTTTTTTTTTCTTTTTTCCTACATTTATTACATTTTATATTCATTACATGAAATATAAATAGGTAGATTTACATTTGATAATAGATAGTGTATGGAAAAATAACGTGGAAAACAAATTATCATTTATTTTTTTACGCTTAAGAAAACATTGAAAAAGATAATATTTGAAGCATATTTCTGAACCAACGAATCACAAAAAAGCAAACAAAAAAAGAAAAGAAAAAAGTTTTTAATCTTTTATGACTTACCATATGTATATCCATCATATATAAAATAAACAATATAAAGTAGATTTAGATTACTGAAACAACAAATATCTGGAGGGCTAAAATAAAACCTACTACATTCTAACTTTGGATATTAGTATGGTATGAGGATTGAACTCAAGACCTTACAACTAAAAAACTTACTGTTTACCTAATAAAAATAACCGACGCCCCCACCAGCATGGCAACACCTCTGTTTATGGCTTCGACGTGGTGTCGGTGGGGGCGTCACAAACAGAGATGTTGCTGGGGGCATCAGTAATGTTTAGTAGGTAAACAGTAAGTTTTCTAGTTGGGAATTCCTGAGTTCAGTTCTCGTACCATGCTAATATCCAAAGTTAGAATGTAGTAGGTTTTACTTTAGCCCTCCAGATATTTGTTGTTTCAAAAATCTAAATCTACTTTATACAGTTCATTTTGTTTATGAATCTTTTATGAATTACAATATTTATATGTGCTGAAATTGTTCTTTCCTATAACACTTGATCTTGAAGTTGAAGGTGTACACTTGAAGTAGAATTTCACAGATTTTATCTCAAGATGGGCATCGCATTTTTTCTGCAAATCCTGCTAATGTTTTGATCATATCTATCATATGATAGTATGTACATCAGGATATGATAGAAAGATTGATAGAATCTGCAAAAAAGGAGCGAAGTTCATTGCAACACCCGGAAATTCAGCGAAAGATTTAATAAGAAAATTATATTTTTAAAAATGAATAAAATGAAATTAGCACAAACATCTGAATTGGCAACGAAATTTGCACAGTTGTATTCTTAGTAGTTTTCTGGATAATTTTCATACATAACACTTCGAAAAGGGAGTTAGTACGGAAAAAATACAGATGACTGGAAATAAAATAAATTCAAAGCACCTTGGAAAACCAAATCTAGATGAGGGCAAGCCTAACGAAGTTTGAGGTTGGATTTGAGGTAAACGAAGTTAGAGCTTGGGAATGTCGACCCTCATTTCTTAAGCTAGTAGGCTTGTTCTCATCAAGTCGGTGCTCGACTCTATGGAATCTCATGTCTTCATAGCCATGGCGTCTACTTCTTTCAATCCTATCGCTCTTTGGCATCGTCTTTTTTCTAGGGTAAAAAAGACGATGCGAAAAGGCACCATTGGGTTTCCTAGAATATCATGTCATTCCAAGCGCGGGGGAGGTCCTAGCCTGAGGAATCCTAGGGATGTCTGCAAGGCGTACGCCTGCAAGCTCTGAGCTAGGTTCTGATCGAATGACTCCTTTTGGGCGTCGTTTCTTCATGCTAAGTACCGTCATCTTTTGCCTCTTGACTTTTCCGAGAATCTGAGATCTCGTCTTATGCCAGTGAAACGTGGAAGCAGATGCAATCGATCAAGACATTTTCTGATCTTCATGGGCGTGGTTTTCGCTGGAACGGAGGTCCTTTTTGCTTGGAACTCTGCTAGAATTTCAATATCCTGAATCTCGGTTTTCTTGTTCATTTAGGATCGGCGCACTCCTTCCAAGATCTCCATTCTTATATGGAAAGTCCTTCATGAAGGACTTCCTCTAGATGATAACCTTATACGAATTGACTTCCCCCTTATGCCTCGGTGCGGGTGTTGCCGGGCTGGATCTTTTGAATCGGTTGATCACTTATTCAATGAGGGTGAGTGGGCTAATACTTCGTTGACTCTATTGATCTCCGTAGGATCATTCCTTCCTTGTTAGACCAGCTTCATGTTTGGTGGGCAAGGGGATTTGGAAAGGATCTTAGTTCGATCATCTTCGGACTTATTCCTTACTTCATTTGCTGACATCTTTGGTGTTCCGGAAAATAAGACAGTTTTTGACAATTCCCGTGTTGTCGTCACTATCATCCGAAAAGTTTTGAAT
The DNA here is from genome assembly GCA_030737875.1 of Allium sativum. Classification (NCBI taxonomy): domain Eukaryota; kingdom Viridiplantae; phylum Streptophyta; class Magnoliopsida; order Asparagales; family Amaryllidaceae; genus Allium; species Allium sativum. The sequence continues at coordinate 42,855,318 of CM060926.1, forward strand.
GATGTTTTTTTGGCCTTCAGAGGTCGTCCATTCATGAGTAACCTCTGTCCCCTTTCAGTTTTGTTAGCGTGTGTTTTCTTTGTTTTCAGGGGATCCTACCGTCCCCGTGCAACAGTGGGATGTTGGTTTTTTTTTTTTTTTTTTTTTTTTTTTTTTGTGGTAGGTGCTTATGCTGATTGTGGTTGGTTGGGCTTGTTGACTGGAGTGAGAAGCTTCTCTGGCTCTCTGGTTACGAGCGAGTCTGCAGCATGGATTTTTTGATTGGATGGCAGAGCAGTGGAGTTGGTTTCGTCGCTTTGGAAATTGGATGGATTCTCATATTGGCTGGGTGGACAGTGGAGCTGGTTCCGGTCCTTTGGATGCTTATGTTGGTTATTGTTGTACATTTTTTGCTGAAGGGGTTTCTTGGATGCTCCTGTGGGTCTGGGAGGTTGCCGAGTTTGGTTTTACTTGCTGATTGTTTGTTTGTTTTGGTTTGCTTGGGTCCCCGGGTTGGGAAATCTTTGGGTTTCTTGTGGTCATTATGTGTGGTGTTTCTTGTTTAGTGTTTTTATTTGTGCTGCTTCTCTCACCTTAGTGGCATTCTTGGGTGTGGTCTCTGTTGTGTCACACACTCAGTTGCTTTATTACCATTGTCGTTCTGTTTTTGTGACCAGCGGAGAAAAACGTTTTTTTTTCTCCTGCTTTGTTATTATATATTTTGTGTTCTGTTAAAAAAGTAAGTTTAATAAGCTGATTTATTACAATTAAATTTTAACATGTTCTATCTGATCTAGGGTGTTAGAATTTAAAATAAAACCATAAACCCTAACCTTGAAACCTGAAATCTGAATTAGAAACTGGGATTGATATTAACTGACTAATCTCATTTAAATTTAAGTTAGACTCTTGTTCTTGTTTAACTAAAACCCTAAAAGAATTGGTTAACCTGAAAGAAAGCCTAAGTAGTTGAAACCAATTAAAAGTTGGGTCAAATCTCATATTTCTTGATGCCAACGTCAATTCTAAAGTAAGTCTAGGCTTTGGATCGATGTATCAAGAGGTGTATATTATCCCGTCCATCATAAAAAAAAACAACCAATATATTACACATTGTGAAAAAAATAAGATAGTACAAAGCCATAGCAGCGGCGATAGGGCATGAGTAGTAGTATTATTATAATTGATGATGGGGGATTGGGAAAGTGCCAGAGGGATGTGGTTAACACTGAAGTCGTTGACCATCAGTGGTAGTGGTTGTCGCCACCAATAATAGCAGTATTGCCACTAACACTTCCTCATCCACCATTATTAGTTATAACAGCACTACCGTGCATGTTTCCGGTCAGCGCCTTGGTTGCACGGCATGGTAGTATTAATAGAGGAGGCGCTAAAGCTCAAATAGTACTGCTGTTATAACTGGTTGTTGTTTATTACGAAACTGTTGGATAGAATGTTGTTAGCACTGGAGTCGTTGACTGTCAGTGATGATTCGCCACCAGTTGTAATGGTAATACTACTAGCACCACCCAAACCATCACTACCAATTATAACACTTTCACGCAAGTCTTTTGGCATCTCATCTTATCAAGATTACCACGACGTCATATCGTGCAACCAGTGCGGGAATTTTAGTTTCATAAGAGTGAGAGCTTGAAGAGTGAACTAGAGAACTAAAGGATAAGCCCACCACCAATAGCTGAGTAGATGATGCTTCCACCGAGTTTGTGATATGCACATATGCATTTACATTATGTTTATGTGTATACGCATACATGGATAAGAGTTTATTTAACTAAATTATATAAAAATATAGGTTAAGTTATACGTTCTACCTCAATAAATTATACAAGAGTTTATTCAAGTTACATTATAGTTTTATTTTTAATCACATAATAAGTTAAACAAATATATAAGTCAAACCACTACATAAATTAAACATATATATATATATATATATATGAGTTAAATTATAAATTTTGTTTCATTAAATTAAACGAGAGTACGCCTGCATATGTTAAATCACTTTGTATACATATATATATATATATATATATATATATATATATATAATTATGTTAAAACATATATTTCCTTCCAACAAATTATACAAGAGTGTCTTCAATTTAGATTTTTTTTTAAACATGCAATTAATTAGAAAAAAAATAAGTTAAATCACTCAATAGACAAATATGTGTGTGTGTGTGTGTGTGTGTGTGTGTGTGTGTGTGTGTGTGTGTATTAGGTTATAAATCTTGTTCCAATATATTAAAAAAGAGTATGTTTGTATTAGTTAAATCACTCAATAGTTTATATAGTTAATTATGTTAACATAAATTTTATTTTAATAAATTATACAAGAGTTTGATTGATTTACAGTATAGATTTTTAAATCACACAGTAAAATTGAACTACTATATAAGTTAAATCACCGAATAGATTAAATAAGTCAATATATAATTGAGTTAAGTTATAAATTTTGTTTCAATAAATTAAGAGTATGTTTTTATAAGTTATATCGTTTAATAAATATTATAAATATAGGTTAAACTATAAATTTTGTTTCAACAAATTATAAAAGAGTTTATTCACATTAAATTATCCACTTTCTAAATCTCTCAAAAATATAAACAAATATATAAGTTAAATCACTTAGTTTATCAAACAAAGAAACGGTTGATGTAAATTTAAAAAATTTATATTAATAAAATACAATGGTTGAAATATAACATATAAAACTATTTGTTATTAACAAACAAATTTGGATAAAATGTATGTATCATCATTAGATAGAGTTTCCACAATTAGTAATGTTGTAAATAAAAGGAAACCTACGCATAGGTAAGCCAGAGAAATAACTTAAATTGTATGTATGCATTTTTGCGATGCTTTTCAAACAAGGACATTTTCGTTGATGGTGATGTTGGGCATGGCTCGTGAGAGTAAGAAGTATTTGTTTTGTTATTGTTTGGATGTTTGATTGGTATATATTGTGATAATCTTACTTGGTTATCTGGTGGTGTCAGGGTTTTGCAAGCCCAGACATTTTACTTATGTGGATGTTGGAAAGCTCTTTTCGATACGAACCAACGGTTCCGGTTTTAGGAGAATCCGACGATCGGATCTCCCGTAATGTCAATTCAAAGTCAATGGTCGAAATTCGCAAACGATCGCGGCGCGGCGCGTTCTATTCAGGCCATTTAATATATATAATATGTATATTATATATATTTCATCGATTTCCATTTAAAACGTATTTTATAAATCATTTTAAATTTATTTTAAAAATGATTTCAACTTCATATTCAATTTTAAATCAAAATTGAATATTCCTTATCATTAATATATAAATGATAATATTTTCAAAATATCGTGATTTTGCTTGAACATTAGGTATGTATTGTGATGATACTATTTAGATTATATGATGTCCTATAATGTTTATGATATTAATATGTTGTGTAATATATTTGAATTTGATGTTATGTGATAGTATGGTACATGAATTTGTGATATAAATATTTAAAGTTGAGATGAATATCGATTGTATATATTTGAATGTGCTGTCGAGGTTAAAAATGTTGCAAATAGCTTCAGCTATGACTGTTATGTTAACGGTAAATTTACGATTATAATACCATTACCAGCCAATCGATTACCATTTTCAAGAAAAATCGAATATCAGTTAAATCGGTATGGTAACTGCAAATTTACTGCATTTTATGGTAAATCATTAATAAAAGTTTTTCAATACCAGCAGTAATGATAATTGTATTTTACTGGTCATTTTATAACATACGTATATTCATAGAGTATGCTTATTACAGATATTTAAAATCAAACAAATTGTTAAATTTAGTTCAGTAATCAAATGCGATAAAGCTAAATACAATTTACTTCTTTCAATTTATATCTTTTATAAAGTAACGCTATAAATTGTGCAATGAAGTGAAATTATGATTTGAATACATATTAAGTAACTAATATTTTTTAGATAAATGGTAATTTACCATTACCAATGCAACAGTTACCAAATTATTAGTATATCAATCTTCGATATGCTAATCTTCGGTATACCAGTCTATCGGTAACGGTAAGTAATTTTGACTTACTAGTAAAAATAGTATGGTAACGATATCTGAGAAATAGTAACAATTACCATTAACGTAACAATCATAGCTCCAGCTATGGCACTGGTAAGGCATCTGAATGACATGGGAAAAATCCAATTTTAACAATTTATTTAGACATTGTTATGGTGCCAGAAAGTTGTTGAAATGGAATCGGAATATCCAAGGTGCACAATTTTAATAATGGTCGTCAAGGCATCACAATGGCGTCAGAAAGACGTAAGAGAAAAGTATCTATATAACGTCGGTAACAACCCCACACAAAGCATCAAGGTTCCTTCAAAGCGTCAAAATACGTTTTTTTTAACCAACTTTTTACTAACGCTTTTTAAGGTGTCTGCACAACGTCTACCCATGCTCCATCAACGCCTTTTTTGACGTTGGTAAGTTGCGTTGGTTTTGTAGTGTCAGGTTATTTAAATTACATCTCTCACCGTCTATAGAACTAATCATAAGTGAATTTTACAAATTTTGAACCAGAACAGGAGAAAAAAAGGTACCACGCTGACTCATAAAACAAACACAAGAAATGACAACAAACAAACAATCATAAAAAGAAACTAATAAGAGATATAATTATAAGAAGTAACTGATTCAGTCACTCATCGTTTCACACTATAAAGAAATGTTAAAATACTAGACCCAAAAAGCTGTTTATAACTGAGAAACCAATCTTTTACGGTGCATACATGTATGATTATATATCAATTTTTTCAAGGCCTTTTGGCATCAAAGGCCTTAAACTTTTGCTTGTATTGTTATACCTACAGAGTTGGCCATGTTTCTTTATCCAATGTTTAAGATCAATCAAAAGTTAGAACCATAAGTTCATATGCTTTGAGATGTCACATGGAATATTGTTGGTCAAAACAAAAACAAAAACAAAAACAAAAAAACAAAAAAACAAAAATACACAGGTAAGTTATACATGATTAAAATGCATCGCTAGCTATGTTTCGAATACAGCGATTTTTTGGCCATTGGAGTAAACATCTGGTTGTTCAGCTAGATGCGTTTTAGCTAATCTTCAGGCCTCGCATGGAAGTTTTGTAGTGCCACTTATAAGGGGTTTTAAGAGTACCACATTTAATAGTTAATAATCATAGATGCTTTAATTGTTATACATAAAGAGTTGCTATAACCAACTAACACATTCCTAAGAGTTTAATATATACCGGATTTAGGAGTTCTCCACAATAGCAATGTACATACATACGTATATATAGGCGAGCGTTCCAGGGCATCCCTGTTTTGTAGCACCCCTATCCATTCGTGAACTACATTAATCCAAATCCGAATTTGTACATGTTCAAACCACATATATATTATCATCTATCCAAAATTTGAGCTCGTTCAGATATTCGTAGGATAATATATTTGGTGTTTAAATTTAACGGTTCAAATAAATGTCTGAACGGTGAATAATTGAGCTAAGATTTTGAAAATGTTACGAATGTCAGAACGAGCTCAAATTTTGTATAGATGGTCATATATATATATGTGGATTGAACATCTACAAATTCTTGTTGGATTTGGATTGGTGCAACTCATGAACAG